>OX454265.1:21238393-24231237 GCA_949715065.1 Periphyllus acericola
AAATTAGATTTACCATTCAATAAAAATGTCATGGCACTTAAAGAAATTTTCTAGATCCTGACAAAATAGAAATTATGTAGAAAACACAACTCTATAACCCTCAACTGGTATTGTCAATTATATTACATTAATGGTATCATTGGGTCATATTTGACCCAAAGTTATGATTTTATGTTTGAAGAAGGATAAAACATTTTTTTTTTTTTTGAGGGATTATATTTTACAGATATGTTTATTATGAAGGCTAAAAATAAAATATAAATTTAGTGGTTTAATTTTTTTTTAACATGGATTTTTAAAATTTTGTTTTCTGTATTTTTCAAAATACCTTCAAATATTTCCAAAAATCACTTAAAATGCTAAAATGTTACTTCTGGTTCAACATTTAATTTCTTTTAATGTTATAGAATCATAAATTATAATAATTAAAAAAAAAATAATATTCCATTTATATAAATGCACCCCTCTTTTGAGGAGTATTTTATAACAATCAACAAAATAAAACTATACTACTTTTTTTATAATAAAACTTAAATAAACCTCTTTATAACAAATTATAACTTTTTTAAAAACAATATAAAACAAATATTTTTAAGTAAATATTATAAAGAAAATATTTAAAACAAAACATAATAACAATGAGTAACTATATTTTTTTTAACATTCATCTTCGTCGCTCTCGTTATTTGCGTTTTAAGTAATGCTTATTGTTCGAATTAATCCATGCACTTTACATATGTTATTTTTACATATTTCACAAATAGTACTATGTTTAGTGTCATTACGTGAATCATATTTATAACACCTTTTTTTCTTGATAGTGGACTTTTCGATTTGAACATAAGATTCATTTACGGGCACACCAACGATTTTTTTCATTATAAAAACCAATTGTATATGTAGGTAATCTCGGCTCATTTATTCGATGTTTGATGTGTTCATTTATTAGAGATCTGCCTAAATCGATCAAAAAGTCACGACGCTTTATTCGTCAAGCCAATTTGCAATTTGATCAGTCATAATGAATAAATAATAATAACAATGAAAAAATGGAATAATTACACGTAAATAGTATCGTCGGGTCAATACCATAGATAATACATATGTATTATCATTGATTATAAATACTAGTATTTATAATCAATGGTATTATCTATGATTTAATCCTCGTGATTAAATGTATAACCATCGGGTCATTTTTGACCCAACGATACCAGTTGAGGGACAAATTCAATTTTTGAAAAATATTTGTTATTTTAATAAATTATTTAGCATTTAATACATATTCAAAATACAATATTGAATTAGTTAAGCAATATACAATTTTTTTGAAATTCAAGTGTTATACTGAAAACATAATTTCTAACATTTGGCAGATGAAAAAGTATTATATTATTATACATAAGACATTTTAAATATAATATAAAAATGGTCTAATAATCATATAGTATTTAAAAACCTTATATTTATGGGAAACTAAAATTAATTACTTTAACATGTATACTAAAAATATACACTAAACATAAATATAAATAAAATAACAAACCTCCCAAAGAAAGCAACTTTCATATGATCACGAGTCAATACTTCACAAATTCCTTAACTTTAGATCAATAATCTAATATAGATTTCAATTCTTTTTCATTAATCATGTCAGGACATTCAATATTCACATCTATAAAACAATTTATTTACATAAATAAACACTATCAATAAATTTAAAATGTTGCTAGTTATAAGGGCTGCTTGGTAGAAATATTTGGTTTCTACATTGTTTAATAATTAACTGATTTATTAATTTTCAACAATTAAAAACACAAAAGTTTAAAAAAAGTTGATGGTGTAAGTAGAATTATTGAAAGTTCAAAAATGTTTAAATGTTTTACTAAAAATATGTCAAAACACTTCTGAAGACAAATATATATGAAAAAAGAAATATTACTGAAATAATGTTCTTAATAGATTGAATACAATTTGAAAACGGTCTCATATATTTGTATACATTTTTTAATCCATGAAGTTTATATTAATAATTGCACCATATTAGGTAAAACGAAAATAAAATGATATGAACTATGCATTCATTTGTAGTAAATTATTGTAGAAAAAAATTTAAAAAACTTGGGAAGAGATAACAAAATAAACATTTTATACACATTTAAAAAATAATGATAATTACCAGTCATACATTCAGATGCATTGGCTTCATAGTTTTGTATATCAACAAATATGCCATTGATTTGTTTTTTAGCTAGACCAAAGACCTGTAGCGGACAAGAACATTTTTCATCTGGTGCAGGTTTACGGCACGAAATCATTGAATCACCCAGTACCATGGTACGATTTATGTTAGCAGCCATTTATGGATATACTATGAGTGACGAGGTGCAGGGGCGTATTTAGGGTTGTAAAACAGGGGGGGCTAAATCCCTATGAAAATTACAAACAAAATTCTTACTTTTAGTTATTACCTATATTTGTTTTATATTATTATTTGTTTATTTATAATTAAAGTAACATTATTTAATTAAGACCTTTTTGTTTATTCAATTAAACCTAATTCATTAATAAGGACAAATTTGAATACAACATAGCAATTCACAATGAATATATAAATGTTATTATATTATCTTATCTTATAAAACAATTTCTCAAATAGATATATGTACAATAGTAATATTTTGTCATTAGATTTAAAATGTAGTCATAGTAGTCATACAAATTACATTACATACCTAATATTACAATTTTAATTTTCTTGGCTTTTTGGCAAACTCATTGAGAATTTTTTCTTTGTTTAAGTTCTTCAGTAAATCTTCTTCAATGTTTAGTATTGCCAAATTTCAAAACGATTTTGTTCCATTCTAGACCTCAGCCAGGTTTTTATTCTCCTCATAGCAGAAAAGGAACGCTCACAAGTAGCTGTAGTAACCGGTAATATTAATGCTACTTTTAACATTTTTCTTAAATTTGGTAGTGCTGATTCATTAGCAATATTTATTAGTTCATTAAAATCCCATTCTTCTTTTGACATGCAATTTTTTGCTACCATCATTTCTGCTTTTAGTAGATTAGAATCAATTTAATTTTAAGTAACTTCTGATAGTGATTAATAAAAGGGTCAGAGTCAATAGTATTTAGTTTTAAGAAACTATCAAGAGCATTCACAATAGATAAACTTTCACTTGAAAATCTGCTATTTAATCCTTGAATTATACTATCTAGAATCTCATAATATGAGTTACTTCTCCAATGCGCTTCTGGTGTTTTACTTTGTTCTTCAAAATGATCTGTTCCTGCTGTAGATGTAATAATACTATCCTTAAGTAAAGAATTTTCAAAAACTTTTCTTTTTTTTTTGAAATGGATGGAGTATCTAGACTAATTTCAAAATTTTCAGAAAATTCTGTCAATGCATCCCACAAAGATTGAAATGATTGTTCGTTTCATTTGTCCTCTAATGTTTTAGTAACACTTTTTATGATATCCAAAGCCTTACCCAAAGTCATAGATTTACTTTGGAGATTATTGCTCAAAATGTTTATATACTTCAGTACTTCATGAAAAATGAAAAGGTTAACAACAAAATGGCCTTTTTTAGGTTATTTAAGATTCCGCTAGCCTCAACACAGTTAAAATCATTATTTTCTTCAACTTCAGTATCTAAAACTTCTAAAATAGAACCATAATATTGTTTTACCATATCACAATTTTCAAAACGACATGCCCACCTTGTATCACTTATCTGCATAATTTCTCTTGGTTTAATGCCTAATTGTTTTTGTATATTTATTAGTTTGTTATGAGAAGATGGTCTAGAAAAATGAATATACAAGGACTCTAGTGTATTAAAAAATAAAACTGAGCTTTTTACATATTTACACATTCCTACTATAACTAAATTTAGTTTATGTGCAACACAAATTGTTTCTGGATGAAATTCTCTAATTTTTTTTTGAACTCCATTTATATGGCCTGCCATTACACTAGCGCCATCGTACGATTGACCTATCATAGGCACCTGATCAATATTTAGAGTTTTTAAACTTTCAAGTATGGTATTTGAAATACCAGCTGCAGATCTTGATGTAGAGCATAAAACAAAACACAAAAACCGTTCTTGAACCACCATTTGTTTTGTGTATCTTACACAGATAGTAAGTTGTTCTTCTTTAAATGACCTGGCTTCATCTCACATTAAAGCATACATTCCACATTCGGTTACTTCTTGTACTATTTTTGACCTCACCAAGCCAGCTGTTATACTTATTAAATCATTTTGAATTAAAGGACATGTGTAATTAAAATATGATGTTTCCATTTTACTAGCAAATGATGGATTATAAGTTGCTAACATACAGCATATTTCTTTGAAATTACCTTGATTAAGTGATTCTTTGTTTTCAGTATGACCTCTGAAGCTTAAGCCCTGATGTGCTAAAAATAAAACTGCATCAATTATCATAAGCATGTATTTTCGATTCTTTTCGACTTCTTCTTTGTAAGCACTAGACATTTGTACATGTACATTACCAGTTTTTATAGTATTTTGATAATCTTTGTATTTTGCCAAACTAAAAAGATGATATGAACTCTTGCTATGCTTATTTAATTTTTCTGAAATTTTTTTCCAATCTTCAAAACCAATTTTAGTGAATACTTCTTCAGAATTTGAGCCAGTACCAAAGTTACGGCAATAAAAACAGAAGACTAAATCTTTGTTTTGGCTGTATTCTATCCATGTATACTATTTGTAGTATTTAGATGAAAATGAATGGTTTTGCTTACCAAAGTTTTTTTTCCCACAATCAAACAAACGTTTTACAGCTTCCTCAAGTAATTCATTTAAAACTTTGTGTTTTACTGATGTTGCTGCCAGAAAATATGCTATAGGCATTTTTCATGACGAATAAACTCCTCTGATTATCAGTACCATCGCCTGTCCTGCAAGTTTATTTGTTCGGCCTTTGAGGCCCAAGTCTTCATATCCTTCAACCAGGTCCAAATATTTGGAATACTCAAGAAAATTCTTAATTTTCATCTCATCAAAAATCAAAGAGCAGTATTTTTCTTCCTCGCTCATTGAATCTACCTTTATTTTTAACTGTTTAAATAAAACTGGACTAAAGCCTGGTCGACATTTAGAACTTCCAACCCAACGCCTAATTGAGGAAAGACCAGGTAATGATATCTGTTTTGAATACAATAAAAAACGATAAGCAGAGGGAGACTTATAAAATAAACATAAGGCAAATTGCTTTTCTTTCTGCGACCATGGTTTAAGATTTACTATGTGAGATTTGCATATGAACAAGAGTTTTCGAGTTGTATACTAATCAATGGTATTGATAAGATATTGTCATTTGTTTGAAAATCACACCGGTGTAACAGGGAATTTTTACCCCCTGGAAATTATTACCCCCCCGGTAATAATTTTCAGGGGGTAATAATTTCCCAGTGTAACAGGAAATTATAACCCCCCTGGAAATTATGACCCCCCTGGAAATTATTACCCCCCCAGTAATAATTTCCCGGGCGTAATTTTTTCCTTATGTAACAAGAGATTAAATAAGGGAATAACCTACCTATATACATTGAAACCTCTGAATAGCGGACACCTCTGAGACTGTTAGAAATGTCCGTTATTGAGAGGTATCCACTATTTAAAGGTGTCCGTTAAGAGAGGTTTCATTGTAAATGTATTCGGGGGGTAATAATTTCCCAGTGTATCAATCGTTTATTACCTACTTATATCTTTATACGAGGTGGGTAATAATTTTTTTTAAAATTTATAAATTTGCTTATTTGAGTTTCAATGAATTTAATTTTTCTTCTTGATAAAAAATTAATTTTATTTCATCGACCTGTTCATTAAACTATACATACTAATTTTAAATTATTTTAATAAATATATATTGATAAAGCAATTTTGATTCAAAATTATATTGGAGATGCAAAAAACGTCAATATATTCGACACGTAAGTTGAGGTCAAGTATGTGAGACGCAATTAACCCACCGGCCACCGCAACATTAAAAATTCTTATCAATAATTTTTTTTTAAACTCAGTGACATATAGTCAAGTTATTCTTATTAATCAACTCCCAAAAATGTATTTGTAAAATATGCTTATAATAGTTAAAGTTTTTTTTTTTTTTAATGTATATGGGCTACTGACGTGGAAATTTGTGCTGCTGCCATAATGTTAAAAACATCTATATATGTATACAGCACAAATTATAAAACATGGCAATTATTTTCAAAAAATTTAAATTTAAAAAAAAAATTAAAAACAAATGAAAAATGTATTTATTTAAAAAAAAATCAATAACATACATTTTGAAGTTGTAATAACTAATAGATGTATAAAAATAATAAAACAAAAAAAAAAAAAATAATTTTTAAATTACGTTTAAGGGGATTGCAAGTGGGTCATTTCTAAGGGGTTCAGAATAGGCAATAATACACAGATTTTATAAGTGCGTGCGTGCGAGCCGTATGCATGTGGGCGTAGTAAACGATCATTAGTATTAGTGTTGACTTGTCGGGCGCAGAGGCCCGGCGATAACGATTATAGATTCCGAGTATATAAAGTTTTGACGAAAAATTTATGCGCTTCCAACCCCCTTATTATTTTTATATATTTATGTAAAGACAAAGAAAACTATAACCTACTAGAACTTATTATTAATAATCGATTGATACACTGGGAAATTATTACCCCCCTCGTATTTAGTTAATAATCGATTGATAAAGTAAAAAAATACGGCCGGGAAATTATTACCCCCCTCGTATAAATATATAAGTAAGTTATAATCGATTGATAAAGAAAAAATTATGACCGTGAAATTATTACCCACCTCGTATAAAGATATACGAGTAAGTAGGTAATAATCGATTGATACACTTGGAAATTATTACCCCCCCCGAATACATTTACAATGAAACCTCTCTTAACTGACACCTTTAAATAGTGGATACCTCTCAATAACGGACATTTCTAACAGTCTCAGAGGTGTCCGCTATTCAGAGGTTTCAATGTATATAGGTAGGTTATTCGCTTATTTAACCGCTTGTTACATAAGGAAAAAATTACGCCCGGGAAATTATTACCGGGAGGGTAATAATTTCCAGGGGGGTAATAATTTCCTGTTATACTGGGAAATTATTACCCCCTGAAAATTATTACCGGGGGGGGTAAAAATTTTGGTGGGTAATAATTTCCTGTGACACCGGGAGCGCTGTATCCACGGAGGGTGATGTCACGTTTTGAATTTTAAAATTATAGGAACTCCTTTAATAATTTATTCATGAACACTTTCAATAAAATGTATCTCTAGACTCTAATCAAATGTGAACAATGAATTACATATTGGTTATTTGCCTTTATATTTTTCATAGTAAAAAGATCGAATGATTATTTAAGAGGTTACGATTCCCAAAATAATGAATCAATGAAAATTTCATTATTCAAGCCTCTTTCGGTGATATTTTTGGTATAATTGTATATTGATACTAAATAATATAAATTATATATATATATATATATATTGTATTGGTGTATCGTTTATGTTAATGTATTATGTATGTAAATATTCTAAAATTGTACTATAATTTAATTGTTGAGCTTAATATTTAATAAAAGCTCCTTTTTTTTAAAAAAAAAAAAATATATATATATATATATATAATGTTCAATTCATTTAGATGAAAAAATGTTGTCTTTCAATATTAGTGTAACAAAAAATAAGGCATAATTACTTCTTATCTTAAATTTATTCTTTAGTTTTTTAGTTTTCCAACAATTATCAAAATATTATTTATATAATATTTACTTATTGTATCTGGATATTAATGAAGTGTGAATTATAGAATTCAACGAGGTGATCGAAATTTATCATATGTACCTATATGAATATTATATTTTCTTGTTTTTAATATTTTACGGGAAAATTTATTTAAGGGACTTGATGGTAAGGACATGAGGTATAAATTGTGTAAACCTGCATTATTATCAAATGCAGTTCCAACAATGTTTCCTAATTTGCCAAAATACTTTAGAGAACATCAGTAAAAAGAAAGCCACTAAAAGGGAAAACCGTACCGCAGAAAAAAATTAAACTACAAGCAGAGGTATCTATATCTGTGGTACTTATATGAGATTATAATATTATTTATTAAGTTAAACACTTCAATAATTTTTACTTTATTATTAAATTTATAAGCCTAAGCTTGTGTTGAAGTAGGGTAAGTAAACATACGAATCACACAATATGAAAGAAATAAACAATTTAATACATATTATCATATAGATAAATAAGTTTTTTAAACTTAAGACTTAAATTATTGACAGTACAAATATAAATAACAAATATTAATTGAAATGATTTCGACCAATTTGTAGTTTATCCTAGTCATTATTCCTCTATGTTTTCAATAAAAATTAAAAATAATATTTTTTCCATCACAGAATGATTTCGTTTCCTAAACACTATTGGTATCCAACATCTTTTAGATACTAGGACAAAAACTTCTGATGGTTGTCAAGTGCTGGTTTTTTTTTTTTTACAATTTCGGGAGGGTCGAGCACCGAAACACACCCATGAGTAGGTACGCAACTGTCGGCGTCAGGCGCATTGGACGTGTTTCCGTAACGAGTGCTTCCTAAGATCGCCGCTGGACACGAACGTCCGCTCGCACAGGCCGCACTCGTACGGCCTCTGGCCCGTGTGCACCCTCAGGTGTTCGACGAGCACGTGCGACTGGTTGAAGGAACGGCCGCACTCGCGGCACGCGTACGGCCGGTACCCGGTGTGGGTCCGCACGTGCACCATCCGGTTGGCGGCGCTGCTGAACGAGTCGCCGCACACGGAGCACGCGTACGGCCGGTGGCCGGAGTGCTTGCGCCGGTGCACCGTCAGGTCGGAGCTGTGCAGGAAAGCGCTGCCGCAGACGTCGCACGCGTGCGGCCGGACGCCCGAGTGGACCCGGTGGTGCGCGTACAGGTACGAGATCTTCTTGAACGCGTTGCCGCACACGGAGCACGGGAACGGCGGCCGCCGCGGGTCGATGGTGCCGTCGTGCAGGCTCTCGTGCACGCGCAGGCTGCTGCCGTGTTTGAACTTGGCCGGGCAAAGCGAGCAGTGGAGCGGGAAGTTCGTCCCGCACCGTCCCGGCGGTCCACCATCACCTCCGTCCACCCGGTCGGTTCGTTGTCCGCGTCCCGCTGCAGCGCCGGCGATTCCCGTCCCGTCGTCGCCGGCCATCGTCACCTGGAGCAAAAACAAAAAATAAAAAAAAACACCGGCCGTCGCGGACGACGAACAGGAGGAGGGGGGGGTCTTTGCGAATAGTGTGGCCGTACAAACTTTATGCTTTCAAACACTATTGTTACTGCGGTATTTCATCGAGGTCATTTTTCTGTGCATTTTAAATTTTTAATGTATCGAAATTCAAACTAGTATAGTTAAATTATATCATTTCTAATTACGTGTAATTGCCGAGTACTATTGATTCGAGATAATCCGAATTTTACACTTTTCGCAATTGTAAAATTTGAATAATTCCGAATGTATTGGTCTAAACTTTTTTGACTGTTACAACAAACATTTCAGAAAAATTAACAGAATAATATTTTGCATAAAAATATGGTGTTCTCATTAGAAGAAACAAAGTTTGTACACCCACAGGCGACCCTTAAATTTGCATTATGAAGAAAAGTTGTGTATGTATTGAACATAGGACATGTAGACAATATAGCGAGAGAGTAAGTCAACCAATCAAATTTTAATTTTGTTGATACGAAAAAAATGTATATATGATGGAGACAAAAAACGGAAGTCCAATCTACAATCTACAAAAACTGAAATAGTAAATAATTATTTTTAATGAATTATATGAAATTTATCAATGTCTTTAATCTTAAACACAACTAAAAGGTATTTCAAGCTATTCACATAAAAGTTAATTAAATATACTTTAAACAGTTACAAAATACAAACCTTTGAATTTACTTTTTTTTTCTTCTCTTTATTTTTAATCAATGGTTTTTTCCTAAAATTAAAACATTTATAAATAAGGAAACGATAAATAATATTTAATCACATAGTAAAATAATGTTAAAAACTATTATAAGTTATAATTGTAAGCGATTGAAAAATGTCTTACACCCCCTTTTTTAATGCGGATGTTATCAACATTAATTAAAAATATATTTCAAACTTAATACATTTAAATAACATATATATATATATATATATATATGTGATACACAAAATATTTAATTATTTTATATTACTGTAAATACTTTGAGTTAAGAACAACATTCTTAATTATTAATTTTACTTGATTTTCAGAAGTAGGTACTTACAGTAATGGATATTCTTCATCATCTTTTAAACTTTTTGAAATTGAAGATGTGGTTAAAGTAGCACTATCTACAGTTGTTATTAAATAATATAACAATTAATACAAATTATATTGAAAATTAATTCAGAATAATTATTTCCATAAAAATAATGACCAGGTTTTTAGTAATGGATAGTTATTTAATTTCTACCTTTTTTAAGGAACAATGAATGTACAAACTGGGTGTTAAGTATTAGATATATCATAAGTTTTTAATTTGTAAGTCATTCGGATGTTCTAGATAGGTACTAAAATAAATTAAAACTCATATTGGTATGTATTATAGAATATTATAAAATCAATTATACAGAGTGTCCTACCAAGGATTTATCCATTGCGATACCTCCTGAAATAATTAAGACATTTTTCAATTTTTCTGTTTTTTTTTCATAAAACACAGGGACTACAAATATTTCATATTTTAATTGAATTGAATAGTAAGAAGTTAAAAAATTTTATGGTATTTTATAGTTTATTTTCTGAAAATGTTTATGTTGTGCCATTTTATTTTCATTAACCTCACAATTTTTAATAATTTTTTTAACTTTTTCCATAACATTAAATTCAACTAAAATATGTAATATTTGTAGTGCTTATCCCTGTGATTCATATAACATAATTTGAACATCTCGAATATCTTTATACTGTATTATTTTACTATATCTATCTGTATTCTGTGATAGTATTAGTATGTTTGACACAATTCAGTTAAATTTCTAAAAATATTATTTTCAGCCAATAAAATTAAAAATACATAGTCAATAATAATTTAGATTATATACTTGACTATATCACTAGTATAATATCTTTCTCCACAAATGGTATAACATCATTTATCACCAAGTTTTTTTAAAAAAAAAATAAAAGTCAAAATATATGTACAACTATGATTGTATGTAATTCAAATTTTAAAAATTGTAAATTGAAAATACAGAATAATTACTTTTTTTTTTCTTCTCTTCTTTATGTTTACGGATTTCTTGTTGCATGATCTTTGCTATTAACTCTTCTTTAACAGAAACCATACTCGTTTTTGATCTAAAATTCTAAATAAAAGTAATAAACAATTTTCAATTATAATACTCATTATGCTATAGATTAGATAATATATTTATTAATTTTCATGTTTTTATATACATAAAATAATTTACTAAAATTATTATTACTCACCAGAATTGTCACATAGAACAGTTTGTCTATAGAATTTTGATAATTTAGTACACAATAAATTTTATTTTATTTAAATCTTCAAATAGGTAGGCATATAAATAGTATTGGTAATATTATTATGTTAGATAAATAAATTTTTAAGATAAACTAATTTTTATCAGGAAGAAAGATGTTACAGCGAGTTTAAATTAAATAATTAATTAAATTATCTTATTGTGTGAGATAGCTGAAAAATAATAATAATTAATCCTTAGAGGTAGAAGCATGGACAGGTATGAAATTTTGAATAATATTGTAAACATACAGTAGTCTGAAATCATCAAAACCGTTATCACTTATCAGATACCCGTACCTCCTCCCCTCCCCGAACACCATAATATTATCACACGGTAGTTGGCCAACGGGTAAGCCAAGTTTAAAATTTCATATTCACTGACCACCACTAGACGGCTCGTTATAGATCTCGTGTGGATGTCGATTTTTTTCCTGTGCGTTCCAAGCTCTACCGACGACAACGTTACAATCGCAGGCTCGATTCGTTTGAACGTACGTAGCTGAAGCCATGTCGGGCGTGTCGACCAACATTTTCTACGGCCCGTCGAAACGCAGTGCCTTCGAATCGGTGGCGTCATCGTCGTCTTCGCGGAAAAAGATGCGACGCGAACCGTGCCATTTGACCAACGTGAACCGGCTGCTGGGACCGCCGACCGGTTGGAAAAACTTTCCCCGGCAACAGGAGGCGCTGGACTACGCGAAGAGCAAATCGTGCGGCTGCATGTCGTTCACGTACGAACAAAGCAACGGCCAGCGGTACTTCATGGTCGCGCATCCCGAGACGTTTTGGTACTACGACTCGCGGAAGCCGCAGCACGAGAGGCACACGTACGAGATCATAACGGAGGGCGATCCGTGCAAGTTGTACTTCGATTTGGAATACGATCGCAAAGAGAATCCCGAGTCTAATGGCACCAGAATGTTGGAGACCTTTGTCAAAGTCGTCACGCTGTTTATCGGACAAAGGTTTGACGTGGTGTGCGGCCCAGAAGACGTTCTCGATTTGGACTCAACGACGCCGGACAAGTTCAGCCATCACTTAGTCTTCCCATCGCTGGTGTTCTCAAGTAACATTCAAGCCGGCTATTTCGTTAAATTTGTGTGCGCCGAAATCAACAAGTTTTTGTCCGAAGATCACAACCCAGAAGACAATGTGTGCTTTTATGGTGGCATAACCACTAAGGATCTTCTTGATTTGAAAACTGACAAGGGACTGTTTTGCGACCAAAGTGTGTATTCTAGAAACAGGCATTTCAGGTTGTTCATGTCATCCAAGTTTAAAAAAAATGTCCCTTTATTGCTGAGCAAGACCAACAAGTATAAACTTCCAGAAAGGGCCCACTGTGAAGACTGCTTTAACAAACAAATATTCCTCAAGTCTTTGATAACATTTGGTTGCGAAGGTAAAGTATTATTGAATTTCACCAACTTAAGTCAGGTTAGTTCTGAATCACAAGGAAACACATATACACAATCAGTTAAAGAAAACAAAAGTGAATGTCACACATCTTACTCAAGTTCACCTTTCCCGCGCATAGATAAGTTTATATCTGATCTCGTGTTTCCTGGTAACATTTTTAGAAACTATTATTTCCCTTCAGTTAACAAATTAGTATATAGTATTGTGAAGAATCGCTACTGTGGAAACATTAAACGGCAACATAAGCACAATAATGTGAAGTATGTAGTTGATCTGAATGAAATGTATTGGTATCAAAAGTGTTATGATCCCGATTGTCACCAGTACCGATCAAATGGTACCAAGTTACCTGATGAAATTATTTTTGAGTATACCAAAAGGATAGTGGACGATTTATCTGACAGTCAATTAGTAGAAGTTGTTGATGCTGCTCTACTGACTTATGAATTATAATTAGTCTGTATTTGTTAGACAATAAATTGTTACAAGATTTTATAAAATTTATTTAAGTTAGTATGTATTTTATATGATTTAAATATATAAACATTTTTTAAACTGGATAACAATACAATGTCTTATATTTACCAATTAGGTACTATAGATAATAATTGTAAATAAAATATTAATATTACTAATTAACAAATTTTTAAAAAAGTGGTCATATTATTGGTAACAATGGAAATTCAATTGGTTTTATTTATTATAATTGCATAGAAAATCTAACAAATTATTAATGATTGTTGAGCAAGCAAATAAAATGTACGGCATTACATTATTTTTTTATATATTTTATGTAAACAAGTCCGACCAAAGTGCAGGCTTCAATAATAATAATGAGTATTAACAGAAGCTTATCCTGAAAGACGTGGCGGTTAATAGCGGACACATAACGGTGCGAAGATAGGCGGGAGTTATCAATGTCTTCCAAACGATTACGGGTACCATTAAGTGTTTGCCTTTGTTCTCCCAATTCTTGAACTATAGCAGTTCCGATTTCTTCAGTCTCAACAGCAATAGACTTTATACCAGACAGACGATCATTTGTGCGTAACAACACCTTACGGTTTTCTTCAAGGACTTCCATTGCAGATTAAACTGTATGGTAAAAAAAAAAAATATGTAGTTACAGTTCACCAATCGAAAAAACGATATTTTGGCCCTCTGTACATTAGATTGTGTTACAAAATAATTAAAAACTAAATCTTAGGACTTCAATTCAATAACCTAATATTATTATTATTTATTAATTAAGTATTATCAAACTTACTTTGTAAACTTATATTCCGATTTAAAGTGTCGACATATTTTATGCAAAATTATCTAGTACAATATGAATTCACTTGAGCACCAAGTTCAAGGATTATGGTCAATGATTAATATTTAATATTGTGAAAAATCGTTTGTAGACTGTAGTTTTGCAGTTAACTTCGCGTACCAGTAAAATGTATCAAAATACGATTTGTACGTGTAAATTCGTAAACAATGCGATAAAATGTAATCACAAAATAATGAATGTAACTTGTAGAGATAAGGAGACTCGTGCATGGCGATAGTGAAAACAATGGCCCGATTAAACGGCCTCGGGTCGCGCTCCATTCGTTTTGCTATTTCAGCTTTCACTGCTTTCAGTATTCGGTGTGTGACCACAGATTATATGAAAATGTGCGTATGATCGTTGATCATGTAATTTGTGGTGTGACCGTGAAATGTAGAGTGCATAGAAAAGTTATGTATTTTTTTTTTAATACGGAACAATTGTTTGATAATTAATTACCCAAAACAAACCCTCGGAGCTTGTACAATTACGAATTCATACATATGCTATGCGCACACATTACCTAACCTGACTAAAAATGTGCAAAATATGTAATCAATAATCATCCTATGGTAATTACACATTTATGACAAACCATTTGAATCGCCCTTATTTAATAAAATTTAATAAGTGACTGAATTGCCCGGCGTCGTGGCAAACGATTAATGTTGACAAATATGAATGGTTAGCTTTAGTGCGAAATCGATGCAATGAATTCGGCTGTCTAGGGTCTAAACTATTAGTGCTCTGGAAAATGTACACTATGGACCATTATGATTATAGTTATTGAATATTGACAATGTTTTGTGCAATTCCGGAACGTGTTACCCGTTGGATTTATTTTAGTACTCGGTAGTATTGCAGAATCAGGAATTTTAATTCTCATTTTTGGTTAAGCCTGAAGGTTCAATCAAATTCATATACTATAGTCATTGATTAAGTATACTTAATCAATGCTATATAGCAGCGGTTCCCAACCTTTTTAGTTTCGCGGACCACTAAATTTGTAAAAAAATATTTGAGGCCCACCCATAGCATACCTATTTACGTTTTCATAAACTTATAATATATAATATTTAATATTATACCTATGGCTCGCGGCCCATGGGTTGGGAATCGCTGCTATATAGTATAGATACGTTGCATTGTTAGCGACCGATGTGAATCAGTGGCGCAACCAGGAATTTTTAATGGGGGGGTCTGACAAAATAAACCATCTTAATTTTTATAAACAATATTCTTATGTTTTTATTAACAATACATTTTTTAAATGTGATTATTATTTTAAATATAAAATAAGTACTAAACTAATTAAGACATAATTTTACAATGAAAAATCTAAGAGGCGATTTATTGAAGCTAATGCTTCAATTACTTCATCTTCTGTAACTGGATCTTCTCGGTGTATGTTAAGAACCGCTAATCCATTTAACCTGGTTTCAGAAGTCGAGTTCCTCAAATATGTTTTGATTCGCTTCAGTGAAGAAAATGACCTTTCTGACTCACAAGATGTAACTGGGAGTACAGCAAGAATGTACAATAAATTATAAATATTTGGATAGAAGTCCTGATTACATATAAGTAACGCATCTAATGCATTCTGAGGTTTAATATTATTTGTATTTAAATATCTGTGCCATAAATCAACCTCAGATACAACTTTTTCATAACTTTCAACATCTTCTTGATAATATTTTACAAGATGATGAAGATCACTTTTAGCACATGGATTTATCAATACTTGAAAACCAGATATTATTTCTTTATGATTATTGAAACGATCATTTAATTGTTGTACTATAGAATCAATAAATGAAATAAAAACAGATACTCTAAGATAATCTTCAGGATTTTCTGTAGAAAAATTATTTCTATGTTTTTGTCTTTTAGCAAGTCTTGGTATTTTTATTTCAATATCCATTTCATTTGATATTTTAATAAGATTTTTAAACAAACCACTAAAGACTATTTCAGCATTTTCACGAATATTCATTAATTCATTTAAAATAGTGTTGATGTGATTAATAGCTTCAACCAAGTCAATATTTTTCTTTTGTAAGTAAACACTAAGAGGTTTAGTATACTGAAATAGTTTAATAATTACAGATAGACTAATGTTGAATTCTGAAGTTCCTAATGTTAAAAGTATTTGGTTAGCTTTCGTTGCTACATCCTTATCCGGCCATGTAATCATTTCATCCAAACTATTCACAATGACAGGTAGAAAATCATAAATTGTTTCAACAGAACTATGACGATCTACCCGGGCAAATGTAAACTGGACCCGCGGACCTTTTTGTTGCCCGGAAATTTTTGGTAGTGAAATAGGTAGATTGTAAACTCGGCCCGGAAATTTTAGGTAATAAAATAGGTAGATTGTAAACTCGGCCCGGACATTTATGATATTAAAAAAGGTCGGTTGTAAACTCGTCCCGATCATTTTTGTATCTATCATGAACAATTTGTTGTTAAAAATTAAAAAATTAACAGCCTAAATGCACAATTTCAATTTCAAAATCCAAAAACTAAAAAAAAAAAAGAAATCTTAGAAAAAACACTTATATAACCTATCTACCCAGCGGGTTGGACAAAGACGTTTTAGTTTTTCTTTATTTGAATGACAGCCATCTTCTTCCATACTTTCTTCTTTTTTAAACATTTCTAATTGTTCAGTGAAAAACTTTTGTCTTTTAGGTGTATTAAAAAATAAGTAAATACTTTCAATGGTACCCATAGTATTTCTGATTTGTGGTAAATTACAAGAATATGATATTCAGAGATTAAGGTTATGAGAACTACAATGAATACTTAATTTATGTAGTCGAAAAATCAATTTATATTTATAAATTTAATTTTTATTCAAGTTTATTGAGAAAATGAAATTAATTTACTATTATACGTGCCAAGGGGGGGGGGTCCAGACCCGGAGTCCACCCCCCTGGTTGCGCCACTGATGTGAATGGAATGCATCCTGTATATTCCTGTGCGCATGTTTTTCTGAGTGGATGGCTGCCCAAGTTTGATCTCTATAGTAGCGTTCTCAACTATCGTACTACGGCGACATAATAAAGTATTTCATACTAGAGGTCGTGGTTGTGAACGGGTATTAGAATACACGGGCACACGGGTAAAAAATATATTAAAGCCCGTGTATTTAATACCCGTGAATATCCGTGTATTTAATACCCGTGCATTAATTTATACACTACCTATTATTATTTAAAGATGTTGTGAATAGTTATAGTTGCATTTCAAAATTAGATGCATTCATTTATCGTATAATTTTATATAGGTATAAACATAAGCTATAAGTATAATAAAAATTAAATTTTAAACTGGTTTTAAGATTGAAGCATAGACAATCTCAAAGCTATCCTATCGACAATTTTGTTAAATTGCGTTTATTTATGTGTGCCTTATATCTAAACACTTTTAGTGATTTTTAGTATGAAATTCATACTTTGCGACACACCATGAAAGAAATAAAGGTACTTATTGGCCAAACATAATCTCATACAACATAAGTACGTATGTATTTATTAATATTTTATTTTAATGAAAAATAATTTTATCGGAATTCTTAATTCAAAAGTTTTGAACAATTTAACTTGTATTTCCTTATATCAAATATCAATTTTTGACATTTAATAAACCTTACATTGGTTGAGGAACCCTGCTTTCTGGACTATACCTTACACAACTGAATTTGACGATCTGAATTAATATTTTGTTCAAATGTAAATGTAATAATCGTATGCACTAAATACAAATAATATACTAAGTTATTTGTCATTAACACACTTTAGATTAGATTATGGAAATACAAATGCAATAGTAATTTATGATACTTTAACTTAGAAAAACTATGATTTCCATTTTCCTATAATATTGTCCATAATAAATTCATGATCAATAGAAAAAAAAAATCTTTGATGAAAACCTTTTTACCTTCAAAACAATTTTAAGAACTTTGAGATGACTTTTAAGTCTTAAGACATTCATATATTGTTATAAGTCATAAAGTTTAACTATTTAATTTTCCGCGTATAATAATTATTTTAATTATTATAGCTATTAATCTATTATTTTGATACTTCTAAATATTATTATTAAAAATAGTTTGCATTTTTTTACTATCATAAGGTCTACAAAATACAAATATCAAACTTTAAGAAAATCATTTTGACACAGAATAAAAAAAAATACAACCAAAATAAAAGTTAAATTATTTTTATTATGTTACAATAATTGAAAAAGGAATTTAACTAGAAGTTTTAAAATGTTATCAACAAAATATTTATATACAATAATAAGATTTAGAAAATTTGGAGATAAATAAATAAAATTCAATTTATATTTGATAAATGCATTACTATTGTTGTTGAATCATTTTTCTATATCATTAACTGCCTCAATTGGTTTATTTTTAAAAAATTTAATTTATACACAAATCAACTGTATTATAAAATTCGTTCATAAAATAACAAGTAAGCCTGACATCTTTGAACAGCTTTTGGTTCCACTTGTTGAACTAAACTATCACTGACATAATACCAAGTACCATTCGGTGCTAAATGTGAAGGATCATCATTGCCATCAA
Organism: Periphyllus acericola; assembly: GCA_949715065.1. Taxonomy (NCBI): domain Eukaryota; kingdom Metazoa; phylum Arthropoda; class Insecta; order Hemiptera; family Aphididae; genus Periphyllus; species Periphyllus acericola. The sequence continues at coordinate 21,257,360 of OX454265.1, forward strand.
TAACTTTAGGTGGTTTAGTCTTGCTACCTTCTAAAAATGATAAGCGGTAGCTATCATCTTTAACAGCATCTCTGACCTAAGTACAATATACACAATATATTTTAGCATGCTTGATTAAAATACATTTAGTAAAAATTCATAAATAAATTAACTATACTTTTACGTATGCAATATAATGACCACTGTGTAAGAACCCGGTATGTTCAACTACACCATAAAGAGAATACAACATCCGATTTTGACCAGGGCTTAATTTGTTCTAGAAAAAAAATATTTATAGTAGGTATACTTACAAAAGTAATAATAAAACAACTATGTATTATTTACTTGGCATTTAACAGAACAGTAAGGAGCAATATCCAATACCCAAGGGAATGATACATCTCCTGCCATCTTTCTTGTAGTTGAATAACACATTTGAAAACGCTTTAAATGTAATATTAGAATAGCTGGAGGAGAACTAATCAACATTTGTTTCGTACTTTGGCGATAAATTGTTTTTTTTTCATTTGTTTCTGTAAAAAAAAAAATACAAATTAATTCACAATAAACAATAAAACTTTTTTCCATAATAACTTACTCTGTTTGTATTGTTCTGTGCATCGTTCACATGAAACTTTATTATTACCGGTCATTATCTCTGATTCCGTAAATTCATTTAGACAAGACAAAACTGAACACTCGCCGTCTTTACATTTTGGTTTGGGTTGCAACGTAGCCTGTGGACATTCTTGAGAAAATTCACCTTCTTCTTCATCTTCTACTTCATCTTCACTTTTTGAGTCATCGAATAGACCATCACTATTGTTGTCACTAACATTTGGTGTAGGATTGTTACGTTCCTACACATAAATATAGATAAATTAAAAAAAAACGAATTACATTATTCCATTCAGATTTGTATAAAATACAAAATATCTTATTTACCAACTTCATCAGAAAATTATATACAACACCCAATTATATTTTATGTTTCAATAAGAGAATAGTAAGTACATTTTATCTTACTTAAACACTGAATACTCTTTTAATCTTCACTGTTATCTATTACGAAGGGTTATAATGCACTTTAATTTGTAAAGTATTATGTTTGTCTTCATTATGAAATATGAATGTATACTCATAAAGATGCTTTATTATTAATACCTGATTTTCATTTGCACTATCTGTTCCAACATCCATGTAATCTGGACTGACATTGGCGCGCATAGAATCAAGTGATGACCCTTGAGGTGAACTTGGACAATTAGTAGGACTACCAGGCAGTATTGAATCCAAATCCATGGGCTTTTCAGAGTCTAAAATTCGATCAGCATCCATTTGATGGTCATGATCAGCCAGTGGAGTATTATTCATCAATGTAGTAAGTTCTGTAATACTCAGAGAAGGGCTAGTAACATTAGATGGTTGTTTTTCTGAACCATATCCAGATTCTGGATTTTCTTTATTTTCATTCTTCCAATCAGACATTTCCATTTCATTTGTTTCAATTTCCATATTGTCTTCTATGTCGGCATCACTATTCGCAACTTGAAGATCAAATGAGAAATTCGGGAAACAAAAAAAATAAAATAAAAGTTATCCAATTTATATAACTATTAGATTAATAAGGTATAATCGATGAAATTGAATATTACCTAAGGTATCTTGAATTTTATTATTAAATTGTTTTAGTTCGTGTTTCTTTCTCCTTCCTTGTTTTAATGCTAATTTACGTTCTTTTTTGGCTTGATGTTTAGACTGACTAAAAACATCATTATCTTTTTTCCGTTGGAAAGTGTGTGTCTATTTATAAAAATAAATAATTATTTACAATAACATTTGTATGAGGATACAAAGATATTTAAAAGGTATTTACTGAGTCAGCTGAAATTGGCAAACTCAAATCCAAAAAGCTTTCTGTAACCTCTGATTTATGACCACAAGTTTGACATTGAACTACACTTAAAAGTTGTCCTTTAAAAACAGGATCAGGACGTAAAAGTAAATCTTGTAATAACTTTTTGGTAAGCTCTTTAGCTTTAGCAGCTTTTTTATCATCAATCTCTTTTGGATCAGCTCTGGTAGACAAACCACAATGATGTTGAATTGTCTTTTGATATCGCTAAAAATAAAATAAATCAATATCCAATTTATTTTCAAAGGTATTTAAAATGTATAAATAATTATGATTCCTAATATGTTATAAATTTTTTTGTTTGAGTTAGACGATCTACATTAAATCTCCCGGAATTTGTGTCTAGCAACTACAGCTAGTTGAGAGAAGCAGAGGTCTCTGGTTGAAATGTGCCGGAGTGTCCAATTGACAGCACATTATCTAAGTACCATGAGCACCATTAGGTGGGTTTGTATCGTTGACTTGGGCCATGCATCGCAAGCTGCCCTTATTGCTTCCCATTTATTATTATGGGCAACTTTTGATGAGTGTAGTTCCACCAGTAAGGCAGGAGTATGCTGAAGTGAAACCAGGGTCCACATATACAACCTGCTCTACACTTGGCGACCTTCCCCACGACTAGCTTTTGCCATTTTACCACATAGTTACTCCAAATACAGCCACTTCAAAACCAAACCACCGCGACTGCCGTGAGAGGACACAGCATTAATTTCTCAACACTGTGAGTTTTCCCTCTCATCCCAAATTCCATTCTTGGTCCTGTGCAGGAAACCACATCATTGGTCAGATGCTCAGTTTTCACCAACCGAGATTCAGATCGTGATCTGCAGGCTCACGGTAGGCCCTTATACAATATACAGTCAACACAAAATTGGTATAATGAACATAAGCGATATGTTTTACTAATAGCATGGGAACATACTGTTGACATTATATTTATAACATAAAAAATTACAGGAGCCAAAATTTAAATTGAGAATATTGTACTTAAAAAGTAATATGTGATTTCATGACAACAATAATATTAAAATGTTATAATAATTATTTAAGAGGGCGCCACACCCACAAGAGTTTTCTCAGTCTCATAGGCATACAACATAGCAAGTCTGGGTTCAGTAGAACTAATTTGGTGCTTTTAACTCTAATTTTAGAATAAACTAACCTATATTAAACTCAAAGAGAAAATAATATGTAAATTAGTATGTATGTATTGTATGTATAATGTATGTCAGTTTTTATAAAATTAATATTACAATAAAAAAAACTCATAACTAACTTAAACATTTATAAATAGTAAAAATCTACATACACCGATTATGTTCTTCCTGTTAATTTTTCTACTGAATGCAGCTTTGCTGTATACAGACGGTAAGGTGCCCTCTTATATTTTAAAATATTTAAAATCTTATACATTTTAAAATATTTTTATTTTATTATATTAGAAGTTAGAACTATTATTTACTATTTCTAATGAGAATTTATTCTTTAACATTTTAATAAAATGCACACATAATTTGTAGGTTTAATTTTTAATTGAGATTATGTAGTGGATAGTAATTTTTATAAACTACTGAAAAAGAAACAAAAAATTTAAATTTTAGGTGTGATATAATTTAGTGTAATAATATTTAATATTTAATAGAATCTTATAAATTATAATATACAAAATATAATACTTCATTAAACACATTTAACCGGAATAATTAATTACATATATAATTAAAATAATTAAATATTAAAATCAAAACCAAATTGTAATATACAACATCAAATCTACATAGCTTATATCAGCGGTTCCCAACCTTTTTAGTTTCGCGGACCACTAATTTTGTAAAAAAATATTTGAGGCCCACCCATAGCAAACCTATTTACGTTTTCATAAACTTATAATATATAATATTTAATATTATACCTATGACTCGCGGCCCAGTACCATGCTGCTCGCGGCCCATGGGTTGGGAACCGCTGGCTTATATTATTGCTATATTTAAATTTTAAAGTTATTCTTTACCTAACACCCTATTTATTAGGAATGTATTTGTTTAAAAATAAAGCTTTTGGCTCCCATATATAAGTTTCTAGTATAGCAAAGCTACAAATTATTATGAATATTAATAGCATATAAATATATATATGTATGTGAAAATAGTTTGAAAAAGTTATAGGCAGTTTTCTAACTTGATGTAAAATAACATTTTAAGTTAAATTTTTTAAATCAGTTGAAGAGTTTAATTGAGTTTTTATTTAAATTTAAAATCAAAATAGTATCAGTGTCTAAAAAACATACAAAACAATAAGTTATAATAATTTTTTCAAAGCATTAATTTTTTTGTTTACCTTTAAATCATCATCTCGTACAGAATCTAGAAGATGTCGCAAAAGTTCATGAGAATCATGTTGACTGTAGCCAATAAACATTTTACACTTTTTCCTTAAAGAATCTAAAAGTGCACTAGGTGTAAAAGTTGAATCACGCCCATTGGCAATTTCTTGAAGTGTTATGTATAAATTTTCAGTTAATGGACTCCATTTCTCTTGTAGCACAGTCTAGACAAGTATAATTTTTATTAACTTTAAGCATATTCAAATGTTTGATATGTACATAAATTATATATATATATATTTTAAATTAAAATAATATTTACAATTTCTTCATTGTCTAATTTAATAGTTATTGGTTCACCAGATTCACTATTGTCAAGTAAAACATTTTTTAAAAATGGAGTTTGTGCTAGACATTGCAAAACTGAATTATAGAAGCACGTATTTCCTAAATTATTTAAACCCTGCGAATAAAAAAATATAATTTTTATGGTTTATAAAATATATTAGTTCTGATTCATAGCTTATGAATTAAGACTACAAAACATACTCTGGGTGGTCTTCTGGAGTTTTCAACATTGTTAACAATACTTTCAGATGGTTCAAATGTTTTCTTTAATAACGGTGCATCATCATCATCATCATCATCATCAGATTTATTAACTCCATTACACTTTTTAGGAGAATTGTCTACAAAATTTAAAAAAAATATATTTAATTGTTATATACTGTATACATTTTTTTTAAATTACCTAAAACAAATTGATCAAGTTGGGCATTTTCTTCAGTAGGACAACCTTGAATTGGAAGACCGTTCATTTTATGTTTACCTGTTTTCACTTCTTTCATATGATTGATCAAATCAATAATTGATTTAAGTTTCTTAGAGCTGGTTACAGATAATTCTTTTTTACAATCGTGACACCTAATAAAATAAATAACTTGATGTAACTTTATTTTTAAACTAGCAAAATATTATATGTATGTTATCATACATCAAGACAATTGATGAACAATAATCACCGTTTATCGGACTCACTTTTAGACCAGAGAAATAGAGCCCAAAAACCAAACGAGTCAATAAGAAAAAAGGACCAAGAGTAAAAATATATACAATACTTTCAACTGGCATACAAATATTCACTGAGATTTCAGCTTAATAATAAATATATGTAGACGTATGTGAGTAATAATAAAAATTATGTAGGTCAAATAGAAAAATCATAGTTTAATTGTTATATAATAACTAATTAAATTTTATATTGATATTGTGGATAGATAATTTAGTTTATTTCCACAATAATAATTAAATATTAGAACAGTAAACTTGTAAACATCACATTTGCATTATTTTTTATTATTTATCCATTTGACAAATGAGTATTAAAGTGCGACTAATAAACAAGATGACTATATGTGCAAATTGGGACCAACCTGAAACAATTCCAATATGCGAATGAGTCAATTAACCGATAAGCAATGACCACTTTACATAAAATATACAGTATACACACATAGTTTATAGGTTCTAATAGTTAAGATTTAGATATTTAGAATTATTAAGGCAAACTGATTCATATTAAATAACGATAAAAAAAAAAAAAATATGGAGTTTTAAATTGATAGTGAACTTTCATAAAGTGTATGTAATAAGGGAAATTAACTCAATGATCTAATGTCAGTATTCATAAATTTTAACAAATAGTTGTATTGTAAATTAATTTTTCAAAAATGGGATCATTTAATCAGATTTAATGTCATTGAAATCTTTACATTTTTGATAATGAAATAGGAGATTCCAGAAAGTGCATAATAATATATTATATTATATATATATATTACATATATAATTACATTATATATATATATTACATTAGGTTCATAAGCTAACTTACGAAATAATTAAACTTTCAATGTTGACAGCAATGGAATGGCTATGACTTCTTGCAGTACTCTGATGTTTGAGAATATGATTTGTGTCAAGGCTACAACAATGAAATAATCCACACTGTATGCAAATATATAGCTCCTAAAATATAGTAAAATTTATTCATAGTTAAAAATTTATTTACAATTTAATAATAATTTATTGTTATGGATACAGTAAGCATACATTTAAACGCAAAATGGAGATCACGATATGCAGATGTGTACAAATTAAATTTAACCAACACTTCGAAAATCAACGTTGTGTTGGGGCAGCGGACTGATAATAAAACTTTTTTATAAAAGATAACAATAGATATAAGATTAAAAATTAGAATGATTAGATTGGACTATTACTATTATTTTTCTTATTTCTGTTGTAATTGTTTTTATATTAATTTATGTATATATTATGTCTATCCTTAGAGTCACTTTACTTCTGATCATTCTAGCTCCCCTAAAAATTCAACCAAATATCCACCTACCTACAATTGTAATTAATGTGTCTTTATATTAGTAATAAAAACAAGTTACAAATTAATATGACATAATATACATACTTCTAAGTTGTGGTTGTTACAATTTGTCTCTGAACACTCTAAAAAGTCTAAAACAACTTTTTGTAAACGTTTACGAACAGTGTTTAAATTGACAGCTTTGTTGACATGAGAACAAGGATGTTTGAGAACTAGAAAAAAAACATGTTGACATTCATAATCGAACTAGTCAAGGGTGAAGACGACCAGTGGAGTTTGTTACAGGATGTGGACTCACTGTTTGTTGGTTGACTTTTTAACTCTTCCGAATCTGACGAATCACCAGCATTTAACGGATCTGGAACGGGAACGTTAGAACTTTGACGGTCACGTTTCTTTTTGCTTTTTGCCATGACTTAGAAGGATGTGAAACGCGTAGCAAATAAAACTCAACACTGGACGTCTATTTATAAAAGATCTTGTTTTGGGACAAAAACGTGATTAGGCGAAAAATATGGAAACAAGAGATAAGGGGCACATGCCGAATAAAGAAGTCAATGTGCACGGTAGTACGGTACTATTATTTTTTTACAATGACCGGTAATTAGCTATTAATTAATTGAAAACGACTGTGGAATAAAAACATTAACCAATGATTACGTACCTTCCTTCTTTTTTTTTCTCTAATCTGAAAACCTTGTCTTGAACACGAGTGGGTACACAACAATACCTTCCACTACCTAACCATTGACGTCACTTTGAAGTTTATTTTTTATTTTACTTAGTTATAACAGCATCGTTGTTCACTGGATCATCTGGTCGTTTGTTACTCTATAATGTGTCGTGTAGTGCCGTTCCGCTTAGATGCAACATTGTCTTCGTGACAAGGGGGGAAAAACGATAATACGAAACAAAACCAAAAATCGACACGATAAAGTGATTTTGTTGTGAAATATTTAATTACTGGCGATCGGTCCGCGGCGGCAGTGATGGGAACTGAAAACGACTGTAATAATAACAATCGCTTTCAACTGTTGTAGGGTTATAGCGAAACAAAAATTATTGGACACCGTTAGGTTAGGTACTTAAGTAAGTATAAATAGATGATGATAAAAAAAAAAAAAAACAATTTAATAATAATTACAAGCGATTGAAGAGTGTACACCTAATTTACCTATGGACGCGAGAGAGTGTGTGTGGGAAAGAGAAAAGACGAAAAAAGGGACCAGACACCACAATCCACAATGCGCACGGAGAGACACCGCAGCAGCAGCTGACGAACTGCGAATGTGGACGTTGTAAACGCGTCGCGCGTTGGCAGCAGCACGGTGGTTGGCCAACCTGTGCGACTGGTCAGAATGTGATAACCGCGGACCGGTTAGCGGTTATCTCGGTGTCGCGGCAGCTGATACCACGCACCGAGATTACATTATTATTAATCATAACTGCTGAATGATACCGAAAACGGGTTCGCTGGCAACTGGTTAATGCGTTCCGCGAGACGTCGCGAATCGCGATAATTGATTCCATTCAACCACCCGTTGCGGGTACGTCGTCGTTGTGCTCCGTGCGCCCGTAGGAAGTTCGCCGGTCGGAGGAGTTGGGTCGGCCGATCGCGGTCGCGTACGGTTCGATATTGTCAACTGCATTTGAAATAACCATTTCTTTTCGGCACGCCGGTACCAAAATGCGTGCCAAGTGCTGGACCGGCGTCAAATTGTTCGCGAAAAAATTCCATACCTCCGGCAACAGGTAAAATCATTTCCATGGGGAATAAAAACATGCGTTTAATTTAAATTATTTTTTGCGTTGGGCCGTTGTTGTCGTGACAATATATGTGATGAATGCTGATAATGGGCACTCGGCCCCTTGGAAAAATGTTGTGAAATTGAAATATTTAATAAATATGGTTATTATTATTAGTATTAGATTATAAAATACACGATTGTTTTTTTTACTCACCCCCTGATGGCTGAAACTATAATACGTATGGCCAACCGTGGTGGAAATCGAGTCACATTTGAGGGAGGCATTAATTATTTTTTTAGAGAAGTTTGCTAATGAACAGATAAGTAAACTGTAGAATTGAAACATTTTACCTAAGGCATTGGGGATAGGGTCGATGATATATATTTTCGATGAGAAAACGAAAGGTTTTCTGTGAGTGAAACTGATTGTTTTTGGAATAGGGATGTAAAATAAAGGATTTTTCTTTGACATGTAAACAATTATAAAGAATATACCTCGTAAAAATATTATAAATTAGAAAATTTAAGTGTATTTATTTGTTTTCTTATACATTTATATATTTTTATAAATGCCACCGTTTATGTGTTGACTTTTTTATAGTATAAGTCTAGTTTAGCTACTCCACGAATTTTTTATTTTTTTATATGAAAAAAGTATTTTACTTTCTTAAAAATCAATGGAAAACAATAGTTTTTGAATTATTGTATCTTTGACATTTTTCTAATATTGAATTCCCCCTCATATAGCCAATTTCACGCACCTATCTACAAAAGCATACTGAAAAATTATTTCTTTTGCACACGCCAGGTTGGTCTCCGCGGACTTAATTACCCAAAACGTATTTACTTTGTCCTGCTACCTATCCGACGTGGTTTCAAATAGGGGATATTTTTGATTTAACTTCCGTAGAGAGATCGCGTGGCGATCGAGCGGGGAGGCCAAAAGCCCATACTTGTAGTGTAGTTATTAAAATTAAAATTAATTAAATAAATAAATAATATATACGTGAGTTACTGTTAATTTCCATACCGCCTAAACACTATTAATGTATAATGCTATTTAAGGGGAACCCTTAAAATCGCTAATATGCGCAAAGTTGAAAATTTTATATCTCAAAAACTATTGTTTTCCACAGTTTATTTTCAAAAAAGAGTTTTTTAAATATTGATTTACTTGAGTTTTCAAAAAAAAATTATTAATAGGCGTAGGGTAGATAAAGTAGATTTGTTCTCAATATTCGCCTTTACTATACTTTTGCCCTTTGATATTATATAGTCTACAGTTCTACACTGTCTACTGGTATTACGCAAATACAAGTATAATCAAGAACAACCAAGAATTCCAGAAGAGATTTTTTTTTTGCGCCCAACGTGATTAAAAACTATTTTTCTCTTCCAAAAATTAAAGATAAACAAAACTTACCGATTTATTTTAAAAGTAGTACAGTGAAAATATAAATTTTCTTTTATGTCTATGCTATATTATTGAACATTTTATCGTATAAAATATGACATATGTATGTATATCTCTAAGTATTATATATCAGTAAATAAACAATATCCAAAATAAAGTATTTATTCTGTGTTATCTAATAAAATAAAAAGGTTTGTGTTTTTTCTATGATTCGAATTTTTTTTGTCCCTGATCGATTCTAGTTATCGAGGTTCCACTGTATTTTATTCTCACTATTGTAATATATTTTTGCTACACCGTAATAATATAATTATTTATGCTGTAATTTCAATTCTAATTGCTTAACTATTTTTGATAATATTATATGTATTATATGTAAAAATCTTAAATGTCAAATCGTGGCAACCTTGTCTAATATTCTTGAAAACAATTAGTGCCACAATATAGAAACGTTTCATTGAAGAAATTAAAATCGTTCGTAAAAAAATCAAAGAATAATTAGTTAGTACAATTTTGTTTTTTAAACAAGTATGACTTTTATAATTATTTTCAATCCTAGTTGTAATTACAAGTAAGATAAGTAGCTTAATGTAGAAAATAATATTTTATTATTATCTATATCATGTTTTATTCGGTTTGCGATCGTAGTTAATTATAATTAATAAATAATCAAAATCAATCATTTAAATATAGGTAATTTTAATCGCGAAAACCATACCCGACAAATTATTTGTAATTATATTTAAATATTTATCTAACTTAAAATGTTGATTTTTGAAATATATGCGATAATTTTAGTTAACTTTAAATTTAAAATGATAATTTATTAATACGAGTATACACCACATAATATTACATTACTACACCATCTTACATGTGCCGAAGCGAATTAAATGAGACGACATCATAATCTATTTTTAAAAAATACCAATAATCTTTAAATACTTTAGACCTCGCTTTTGACTGACATAAATTAAAAAATAGATAAAATAAAAAATTATAATTCAATTAAATTAAAACGTTTTCAAAAGAAATAAATCTTCAATAAACTTATCTATAAGTATCATATTACACTCTTAAATCTTATTAGTTATTAGTTATTACTAATTAAATTTCACATTATATAAATATTTTATTCCTTATACTAATACTTAGTCAACGCAGTATCGGAAAAATCATAAAGATTTGGTTTCATTGTCGTAGTACCTAATGCATTGTAGTATACGAGTAGGTCAAGTAAAAAACAGAACCACGAATGTAAAAAACTCATTTGCTCCTCGATTTCTGATATGTACTATAATAATTTAAAAACTGTTTCAATAGACTCGTCATTTATTTTACGAAGTTCAGTTTACTAGTGATTTATATTTAAATGTATGTTTCGCAGTTTTTCTAGTAGGAATTATGTTTTATCACCTAATAATAATTGTATGGTTTAATTTATTAAACAATTTGTAATAGTTATCGATACACTTACCGAACTCTTGTATTTTGTTGTCACTTTCAATTTGAAATCTGCTTCTTCATTCAATTAGAAAGTTACTATGATGACGATCGAAAAAAGAAAGTTGGTGAGTTACATAAAATGTTTTAACCTAAACCGTTATCTGCAGGCCTGCAGCCGTTAATATTGTCGAGACTAATTGTTAACAAAGTCTAAATAAAAAAAACTGTATCATTTAATTTGTAATTATCATGCGTGAATCATCTTTGCAAATTGCAATACTATATAATTATATTACCGAGTGGTGTACACTTATATTTTCAATAGAAGGCTGTTTCACTCATAAAAATTAATTTATAGTTAATATCTTATCTTAACTTAACAATAAATTAATTTACCTTTAATTTTTAAAACTTTGTTTTTATTTATTTTTATAAATAAATTATAAAAATAGATAAAAATACAACTTATGAAAAATAACCGGGTGGGTTAAACAAAAAAAACCCAACCCACCGTGTGAACCGTATGAGCCATTGAATTATCATGATATAGGTATAGTTATTTTATTCGACTATTTTTTCTAGTTAAAATTAAGCAAGATTATTTTTTGTTCATTAACATGTATTTAGGAAGTATTTTATAATGTATTACATTTAAAAAAAATGTATAAATAACTGTAATTTACGAGTTACAGAAGATATTAACAATATTTTTAAATGTTAATGTATCAAATATCAATTTTTTCTATCAATTTTCAGAATTTTAATTCCGTGTTTTTTTTTAAATTTTTTATTTAGGATCTTTCAGTATAACTTATTATATCCCAACAATTAAATACTACATAAAATTATTTTAATTATTAATACAGACAATTTTAATGATGAACAAATTACAAAGCGTACAATTGTTATTTAACCATTATTTTGAATAGAATTTGCAATTTAACTTGGTAATAGTTGAAGACATTAAGACATACGTTTTATGTCATTAAAGAGCAAATATAAAAAAAAAAATATCTTCATTTCTTGTAGAGGAACATTGATTTTTCGATTCTCGCGGAAGGAATAAGACTTCTCTGTCCATTGGATCCGCCTCCGATTCTCCGAACTCAATGATATATTTTTCATTAAAAATTAAATTAGGCAATGATACAATTTGTTTTGTCTTCAGAAATCTTATCTTGCACTTAGATAAATATGGATTTCGTATATTTTTCTTATTGAATTGTATGTTCCACATTTTCCAATTGTAATAATTCTGTGTTTTAAATGCAATAAAAATCAAACCATATACCAATCCTGTAACGTTGGGTATAATTGGTAAAAATAATAGTAATTGTAGCTGAGAAAATCAAAATATTCTGGCTTAAGTGGAATGGGCAAATAATTAAAAAAAAGTGTTCTCGGGAATAATTGTTATTATTTAAAAAAACAATCGTTTGTTGTATTTTAAATTTGAATTCCTTCAAATAAAAAATACCCTAAATATTTCACCTTTTTTTTTTTCAAAACGAAATAGTTTTTTGAAATTATATTCATATTTCATTTTTTTTTTTTTTTTAATTTCTTAGTTTCGTTTAGAAAAGAAATGTCTCAGAGAAATTAGAAAATTCTAGACTTTAGTGTACATAAAGCAAGTTACATAAAATATATCCGTCTAACAAGTTTTGAACTCATAACAAATATTTCATCCCCTTGTATTCCCCTTTTGAGGATTGTAGCAACAAAAACAAACATTTGATCCTTTATCTTACCGGGAAGTTTTTTTTTTGTGTATAGTAGAGTTAATATTTATGAATATGTTATTATATTGTGTTACCTATTGGCCACTTAACAATATTTGTCTTGCAAAATGTATAGCCTTATATATTTGAAATTTTATTATTAAAAATTAGTTGTGTAGTTATTAACACTTGAATCATTGTTATTTGTAGACCAAACGCTAAAGTAATCGACGGAAAAAGTATTGCTAATACTATATTAAATGAACTATGCATTGAAACTCAAGAATGGGTTGCCCAAGGACATCGTGCACCCCGTTTAGTAGCAGTATTAGTTGGACAAGACCCAGCCAGTAAAATTTATGTTACAAACAAAATGAGAGCTGCTAAAGTTGTTGGTTGTTACACTATGTTAATGGCAATACAATTGAGATATAAAAAAGTATAATCTTTATTAATATATATGTATTTTAATTAGGTATTGAAACGGAAACAATAAAGTTTGACGCATCAACGAGTGAAAATGAACTCCTTGCATGTATCAAGCGTTTAAATTTTGACCAAAATGTTGATGGAATTCTAGTCCAGGTAAGATATATAACTCTTAGTGATCTTGTTCATTATTTATTATAATTTATACATTTTAAAAATACATGCATTCTAGCTACCACTTCCTGAACACATTACTGAACGAACAATGTGTAATGCTGTTGCACCACACAAGGATGTTGATGGTTTCAACATTGTGAATATTGGAAGATTTTGTTTAGACATGCAATGTTTAGGCCCATGCACACCACTGGGTGTTCATGAGTTAATTAAACGAACTGGTAATACTAATACTGATTTCAAAGAAAATAAATAAGGTAATTGAACTATATTAAAAAAAGATATATATTTTTGTAGGAATTCCAACATTAGGTAAAAATGCTGTAGTCTGTGGAAGGTCTAAAAATGTTGGTATGCCCATCGCTATGCTGCTCCATGCAGATAATGCAGGTATTATACAAACTATTATGTTTAAAATTATATGTATTGTGCATTATATCATAATCTACTAAAATTAATATTTATAAAAGTTAAATATAAATTAATTACATTTATTTATTCTACTACAAAAAAAATTGTAAATAATTAAAATTTGAATTGTGTTCATTATGGTTTAAAGTTGACTTAAAATATAGGCACTTACTTCATTTAAATAGTGTACTAATAAAAACAATTTCACACAAAATTTAACTTTAAATTTTTCTATTTTTTTTGATTCCTTAAGAGTTATATAAGTAAATACATATTATAAAATTGTATAAAATTTAAATGTAGTAATTTTTGAACCTTTATAGGTATGTGCTTATATTTTACATTATTTTACTATAAATAAAATAAAGAGTAATTTTAAAATTGTTTATTTATCTGTTATATAAAAATTAATGTACAGTTTGTTTGAGATGATTTATAAATATTTTATCTTAAGGAGAGACATCAGCTATGGATGCAACTACAACAATATGTCACCGATATACACCACCAGAACAGCTAGCAGCATTCACAAAAACGGCTGATATAATTGTATCTGCAGCAGGTATTATTATAGTTTTTGAAATAATAATTATTTCGAAATTAAACAAATAAATGTACATTGATTACAGGAGTTCCAAATTTGATCCGAGCTGATATGATTAAACCAGGAGCTGCCATCATTGATGTAGGAATAACCAGAGTAATCGATCCACAAACATCCAAATCATGTCTTGTTGGAGACGTTGATTTTGATAAAGTTAGTGAAATTGCAGGATACATAACACCAGTACCCGGAGGAGTTGGTCCAATGACAGTAGCAATGTTAATGCGAAACACTATCGCTGCGGCTAAAAAATCTGTTATCTACAATATACTTGATCCTGGTGCTGTAATTCACAAAAAAGCATCACAAATAAATCCCTGATGCTGAACAACTAGCTAAAATTGTCTACCTCATTATATACCTAACACTATAAGTGTAAAATGATATTCCTGATAAATATTTGTTACCAATAATTTTAAAACTTGTTTAATATATTAATAAATATAAAATAATAAAAATTCTATGTAAGAACAGAATTGAGTTGTGGTAAATAATAGTAACAATTTAAATGCCAGTAATTAAACAAACTGTTTGAAATTGTAATTTTTATATTATTTATTAAAAATAAAAAAATTGGATAAGTTGAACCATTTTTTGAAAAATGATTTATGAATCTAAAAAATCATCATTGGTTTCAACTTTTAATTAAACCTTCCATCTGTAGAAGATCTCCTTCTATCAGTGAATATATTTTGCACTTTCAGCATAATAATAAAATTAATTACGAGACATGATATAATGATGGTTTTTGTATGAGAACTAATAGAAAGCAAAATAAGTATTAACAAGCTACGAGCCTATGAACAATTAAGATATATTTATAAGATAAGTTCAAGTGTAAACTTTCAAATTTTTTTAGATGTGTCTTTGCTATCAACGTAAAAAAATAAGTAATTATAAAATAGTAATAACCCACATTTTTAAAAAAAACTTTACTCAAGTTTCATCGTTAAAAATAATATTTCTGTATAAAATATAACTTATATAAATTACTTATTTTAAAAAAACTCAAATGAACACTAAAATACTATTACATACATGTTAATCAAGCTCCGAATATTTAAATACTAATTAAAAATACAATAATTGTAACAAGCAGAGCTGTAGTAAGACCTGGGCTTCGCGAAACTGGCCCAGGCCAGGGGTGCAACAAAGAAAAGGGTGCAAAAATGGATAAAGAAAATAAATAGGAACTACTGAAAATATTGTTAATTTGAACTCTGGCATTTTTTTTACAATGAATAGAACTTATTAGTCATTATTCTCCGATATTATCTCAGCATGTTCAAGAAGTTAGGCAATCTAATTTCCATACTAGTTATTTTTCACCGACAATTCAGAATTAATTTATAGTTTTGCTAGGACAAACAATTAGAAATAAAATAATGATACAAATTAAAGAAGCTTAATATTATGGTATCATGTTTGATTGCACACCTGATGTTTAACATCAAGAAAAAATGACACTAATCATCAGATATGATAGCTGATGGTGAGATTTCAATTGAAGAAAGCTTTGTCGATTTTATTCATTCAAAAGAAAAAGCATGTACTGGATTGGCAAGTAAAATATTAAATAAATTAGAAAAAGATGGAACAGAACTAAAAAATTGCCGATCAAAGGGTATGATAACGGAGCCAATACGACAGGAAAATATAACGGTGTACAAGCAGTAATTTGTAGAAAAAATGAATTAGCCTCATTCATTCCTTGTGCTTTGAATAGTTTTAATAGAATTGGATTTAATGCAGCAGAAATATCTCCCACGACGATTTAATTTTTTGAAATTATTCAAAAGGTGTTTAATTTTTTTTCTGGTTCTATTTCAAGATGGAAAAACTAGTAAGTGTCATAAAAGTCTAATTAAAATCCCATTAAATACTCGTTGGTCATCACAAAATGCTGTTTCTGCTTTGAATCAAAATATTATTCTAATTTATAAAATATTTAAAGGCATGTTAAATGATGAGTCCCTGAGTGTGGAAACAATCAAAGGAGCTAAATATCTTCTTCGTTTTTTTATTTAAAAATGGTTACCTTGTTGAATATTTGGGACTTAATTTGAACACTAAGTGATTTAGTAAACTGTTCCTTACAATCAAAAAATCATACAATAGATACAGCTTCAGGTATGTTAAAAGGGTTAGTATCTTCTATAGCGGATATCAGAAAAAATGGGTTTGAAATCTCGGTTGATCAAAATAAATAGCTTCTTCTTTAAATATATCTGTACAATTTGAAGAAAAACATTTAAAATTTATTAAACAACACTTTGACGACTCTACAAACGACGGAACAATTTTAAAGGCCAAACAAGAACTAAAAAGAGAATTTTATTTTGCCATTGACTCGATGATTTCTAATTTCACTTGGAGATATGAACGGGGGGAAAAATTAGCATCAGATTTTGGATTTTTAACTGGAAATACATTATTTAATATGAAATCGGAAGATGTGTGTAAAATGTAAATAATCAAACGACTTTACAATGAAATTCTCAGAAGACTTCAATGGAATTGATTTTTATCCAGAATTAGAATGTTTTAACATCAAACTAATAACTAGATTAGTTTTAAATCAGCGACTCCCCTAGAACTACTAAAACATATACATTATAATTCTTTAAAAGATGTTTATCCTAATATTGAAATAGCACTCAGAAGTTTCAGTAAATTGAAAATCAATAAAAACTATCTAAGATCTACAATGACGCGAAAAAAATTAACTAATATTGGAATAATATCTTCAAATGACACTCACGGCTTGCGAACTGTTTTACGTGTACTTCCAAATGTATACTATATCTATATACATATAGGAGATTGCCCCTTTTTTTTTCCGTTACTAAAACTAGGACCGGGTGGGAACTGTTTCGCACATTACTGCCACCCGATCCCGTATCGTTTATTCATCGGTAATTTATTGATACATATGTGGGGGCCTCTAACCTCCCTGTAGATTTGGCGTTCCGCCCATAAGAATGCCTAAATACATCAAAATAAGTTAATTAAATATAACGCTATTGAATCGGCCGTCCAGCTCCCGCCTGCCTGACGCGCTCTTCATCCTCATTCTGCCCAAGAATCGACTCCACCATCCTACCAAACTCCAGCCTCTGGTTCTCCGCTAACGCCTTGACCCGTCGTCTTCTTCCTGTGTCCCCAGGGAGGAGCTCCTGCTCCGGCCCCAGGATGATCTCGGGGACATCTTCCAGTCGCAGTTGCCGCCCTATGCATCGCTCCATCTCCCGCCTACTCTCCGCCCAGTACGGACAATCGAACAGGGTGTGTTCGACCGAATCCTCCGGTTCATCGCAGTGGTTGCAGTGGGGATCGATCGCTCTCCTCCTTCTCCATAAATAGAGCTGGAAGCATCCGTGGCCCGATAGTGCTTGGGCCATGTGAAACGTGATGTTTCCAAGCTTCGACTGGTTCACCCACCTCCGTATATCTGGAATCATCCTCCTCGTCTACGCTGCCTTAGTCGTGTGGTTCCAAAGCTCCTGTCATTCACGCAGAGTCACCTCACGCTCCTGCCTCCTGATGACAGCCACCGTCGTGGCTTCCCGCTTGTGCTCCTCGATTCTGCGACGCTCATCGGCCAGAAGATGAGCTGGAAGTATCCTGGCCAGGACTAGTGCCGCCATATCCGACACAGTTCGGTAACACCTCGCAACCCGAATAGCGGTACCTCTCTGTGCCTGACTGAAGGCTGTCCTATTCCGGGCAGTCTTCGCCGCCGCAAGTGCCCATACCGGCGAATCATACAACAATTTGCTGTGGGCCACCGACATAAGCAGTCGCCTTCTGAGGAGATTGGCCCTATTCACTCATCAACGCCCAGACCAAACCGCTGGGTCTAGAGCAGCGATCCTCACTACGCGGCCCTCGGAACGATTTTTTGCGGCTCTCAGACTGATTGTTAAGGATAGATAAACATAAATTTTAGAGTTATTGAAACAAATATTTTTTTGAAAAAAAAATGCTAACATAGATGCCATATTAGAGAGTTGTGAAAGATTTCGCCCTTCAACTTCAACGAATTAATAAATTCAAGTAGGCCTATTCATGAAATGAAGTAAAAGACATTGCCCTACTTTTTTATATGCAAAAAAGTTAATTTTTTTGATGTAATAAAATTATGTTATAATCATATTGTTTGTAAGTTATTTATTTTAATTATTATTATTTATTATTTTAACGCCACTTCGTAGTGTATTATAACAATAAGAAAAATATATTTTGTAATTAACCTATACTGTTCAGGTTTAGGCCCTGACTAAACTGTACAATTTGTACTTGCGGCCCTGAGGAAAATTTGATATGAACTATTTGGCTCTCTCAGAAATCCTAGTGAGGACCCCTGGTTAGAGACTTGAAATTTTGTACAGAGGTTCCTTAAGCAATGTAAGGTTGCACTAAGAAAGGATTTTTCAAAATTCGAACTCTAAAGGCTCAGGCACACAGAACGCGGTCTGTCGCGGCGGTCAGCGGTCGCGGATTGTCGCGGCGGTTAGCGATCTGGTGACGCCACACACCATGCGTTTGTTTCATAAGCGGTCTAGTCTAAACATGATATTTTCCAGTCACGATATCCAACTGCGGTTGTAGTTATATAGTTACAAATCAACGATATTTTTCAGTGTTTTTGTCATTATTTTATTATTTATTCAATATGTCAAGTTCTGACGAAGAGCAACTTCTTCTTCTACTTGCCCTTCAAAATAAAAGAAAAATACGATGTTGGGTGCATGAAATAAATACGAAAAGAAAAGCATTTGGCGAATATCATCGTCTTTAATTAATTTATATTATTATTATTATTTTATTATATTATAATAATATATATAATATAATATATTATAATACCCATTACCTATAGTATAAGCAGTGGCGGATTTAAGGAAAAAGGCCCAGACGACATACGATATAAGGGGCCCAAGAAATATGAATCGTCGTAACTAATACCATTGATTATAAATACTAGTAATAATATAGTATTTATAATCAATGCTAATACGTAACTAATACTAACTCGTGAGGGCCTCCCTCTTAAAACACTATTAAACTAGATAGGTATTGAAACAAAATCAAAAATAAATACATTTATTTAAATCGTACAAACTGGATATAATTTCTAAATAACCTTAACAATATAAATAAAAATACATGCCGGTGCGCGGTGTATATTTGAAAGTATAATGTGGGCAACTATAGTCACAAAACCAATTTATAACACTACACAGTATTATTATTACTGATTTCTTATTATTATAACTTGATGTGTTACAATCTATCACTTCACAAACAAAAATGACCATTCACCAATTATATTTTAATTTTTTTGTTGAAATGAAAATTAATGAAGACTGAAGACTGGGTCCGGTGCACGGGGGCCTTTTGGGTAGGGGCCCAGGCGGCAAATATCCATTTTTTTCCCGTTAAATCCGCCACTGAGTATAAGTCCTATACGTATATACCACAAAATAGATTAATTTATTTTGAGTACGTATTACTACAAGTGAATAAAAATACTATAAATAATTTGTGAATACCTATTACCTACAAATTACCAAAAATACAATGAATATAAAATGTATAGGTTTATATTCTATTATATTTTATTATACTATACTATATTAGACTATACACTTACTAGTTATTCCCAGTTCTTCCGATATTTTAGTCCATGCTTCTGCTTTTTTACAACATTTTTGTAATTTTGGTGAGATGTATCGAATAAGAAGACATATTTTCTGACTTCTTCGATCAGCATCTCAGTTTCTTCCATAATATAAATTTTATAGGTAATTTAAATAAAACGGATCGCAAGTTGCCCGCGCGGTAATCTGTAATTTTGTACAACTTTGTCGCCTGTCGTCGCGATCTGAATTGTCCCGCCGCGATAGACCGCCTTCTGTGTGACGGGGATAATGCGATATTACGTAATACAACTTTACCGCCTTACCGCCGCGGGAAATTATCGCTGACCGCCGCGACAGACCGCGTTCTGTGTTCCTGAGCCTTAAGGAGGTAAAAGGAGGTTTTTTTAAAAGTTTGTATACATATTATATAGATATATATGACGTATTTTTATCCCGACTGTTAATCGCTGTTTATCAGTGTATCGATAGTACGTGGAATTCACAATTTAATAAAAACAATCAATTACATAAATGGTAATAAAACCAGTCGCAGGTATCAGCGACCCGCGATTGCAACACACAATAGGTACCGGCGGTATAATACATGCTGCCGCCGCGGCCGTTGTCGCCGCTGCCGTTTGACGTACCACGTACATATTTTCACTTCAATTGCATTTTGCGGTAAACACGTATTTATTCGAATACGCTAAGAAAACTGATCGACATGAGCTTCACAGATTGTTAACGCATTGGATTTGGTTAGTTATTTTGTTTTATTTAGTTTATTTTTTTGGTTAGTTAGTTATTTGTGCGGTACACGAATTACAAACCACGTGCGTCTGTGTAAAACGGCGTTCAAAAGTAAATTTTGATTACCATATCGAGCAAATACGACAGTAAACTGTTGTGTTTATAAAACGAAAACAAATATAAATCTTTAATTATTTAAAAGGTGTTGTGGTTGATTTTCAATGTTGTCACTTAATCGTTTGCAACAGCGAGTGACCTGTAAACGCGCTATTTTAAGTTTATTGTTTGGGATGAAAGCACTATGGCGCATAAAAGAGGTTTTAAGGCACCTGATAGATCTCTTAAAGATATAAGAAATAATAATGAAGTGATAGGAGGAGTAACTGTTCTTTTAACTAGAGACTTTAGGCAAACTCTACCAGTTATACTATGAGGAAGTCGAGCAGATGAAGTTAAGGCTTGCATAAAAGCTTCTTATTTATGGCTTATACTATAGAAGAACTTTCTATCAACAAGAATATGAGGGTCCACCTGGGGGGTGATGTCACAGTTGGCAAATTCTCTCAGCTTTTACTCAAAATAGGAGATGGAGATTTTCCCGAGCTAGGTGGGAAGTTGGTTATTACTAAGGATTTAAGTTTGGTAGTTACAACCCTACAAGAACTTACAGATCAAATTTATCTTGATATTGCCGATATAAAAAACAAATCGATGGATTGGTTATGTGAGCGCGCTATTTTTACCCCCAAAAATGACAGGGCAGCTGTGATTGATGAAATTCTTCTTAAATCATTTAAGCCTTAATAATTTAAGGGAACAGAAATGGAGTATAAGGCTATAGACATGGTACTGAAGACAGATGACGCAGTCCACTATCCTGTGGAGTTCCTCAACACACTTAATCCTCCTGGTTTTCCAGCACATAAGTTATTCCTTAAAGTAAGAACTCCAATTAAGCTTTTGCGAAATCTTCACCCACTCAAACTCTGCAATGGTACTAGACTGTGCGTGAAAGCACTCCAAGACAATGGCATTGAGACAACGATAATTACAGGTTGTCCTCAAGGAGAATCAACGTTTATACCACGTATACCACTTTTAAAATCAAACTATCCATTCGAATTTAAAAGACTGCAGTTTCCTATCAAGGCATCTTTTGCAATGACCATAAATAAGTCGTAAGGGCAGTCGTTGACTTGAGTGATGACTGCTTTACACATGGGCAATTTTATGTGGCATGCTCCAGAGTTAGTTCACCTACAAGCTTAGTCATTCTTGCCCCAAACGGAAGAACAACCAATGTAGTCAATAAGGAGGTGCTTTAATAATAATAATATTCACAGCCTATAAATATATGTTATCAATGAATCTAATAGTGCTATAACAATTAACATACACTCACACACACACACACACACAGTGTGAATTCCACGTAATATTAGCACTATCAAATATCAATAAAATTAAATTAAACACCAACACACGGCTCACAAAAATGCTAAAAAAGAGACTAACACACGGGCAACGCCGTATCGGGTCAGCTAGTATATCATATAGGAACACTATGGCGAATTCTGATATAAAAAATGTACATCATTAAACATCAAAATAAATCGTTATAATTGTCAAATTTGTGGAATTAAAAAAATATAATCATACAATATGTAAGAACAAATATATATTATATTTAAAATAATACAATCCTCGTTTCATTCAAAATTTTAAAAATTACAACTGTAGTACAGGATCTATAATACAGTACGTCAGTACTGTATAACACATTTGTCATATCTAGTATTATAGGTAGATATTATCTACCTATTCTAGCTATTTAAGCTATTCTACCCAGTGGCGGATTTAACGGGAAAAAAATGGACATTTGCCGCCTGGGCCCCTACCCGAAAAGGCCCCCGGGCCCCATTCAGTCTTCATTAATTTTCATTTCAACAAAAAAATTAAAATATAATTGGTGAATGGTCATTTTTGTTTGTGAAGTTTTAGATTGTAACACACCAAGTAATAATAATAAGAAATCAGTAATAATAATACTGTGTAGTGTTGTAAATTGTTTATGTGACTATAGTTGCCCATATTATACTGTCAAATATACACCGCGCACCGGCATGTATTTTTATTTATATTGTTAAGGTTATTTAGAAATTATATCCAGTTTGTACGATTTAAATAAATGTATTAATTTTTTATTTTGTTTCAATACCTATCTAGTTTAACAGTGGTTTAAGAGGGAGGCCCTCACGAGTTAGTATTAGTTACGACGATTCATATTTCTTGGGCCCCTTATATCGTATGCCGCCTGAGCCTTTTTCCTTAAATCCGCCACTGATTCTACCTATTTATAAATCCATTTGCAATGGATTTATTAAATATAAGAAGACGATGGGTCGTTCAGAAGATCATGACTTACTTGAAAATGTATTTAACTTCATTTTCATATGAAAATATTCAGGTATTTGGTCTAAAAGACAAAAATGGTAAAATTTATAATTGTGATAAAATACATTTTATAAAAAACTTTTAATTAGGTAGAAATGTTGAAAGGCAGTTGTTGCTTTGACCAGGGACGTACGCAGAAAAAAGTTTCAGGGGGTGTTTTTGAAAATCAGTTGCTGAAAAGTAGAACTTTTTTTTAATAAACATACGAAATTTTTTTAAGAAAATTATCTTTACTTAGTACTTACAATACTTTTTATAATATAAACAAAAAAATTACAATACTTAATCTAATTTTTGTGAAGTTTTTGCCATTATGTTAAGAATATCTTCACAATTAACTTCTATGTCTCTATGTACATTTAACAATGTTAAACATTCAATTTCTATTTATGCTGGTGCCTAAATAGCGCAACAATCAACATTAGAAAACAAGTTAAAATATTAATAAACAAAAAAATAAATATAACAGAAACGTCATTATTCATTAATTTTAACACTCCAATTCGCAGTAATTGTCCCGTCTGTATAGCTTAGGTATTTCCCATGTCCGTGTACATTTTAGAATTCTTTTATACCCACGTCAATACACAGTAGGTATCATTTTATTTTATTTATAAATTTGTTAGTATGTATTATATTTTATTTTGCTTTAGTCGGTTTTTCACAAACACAACGTAATATTATACATATCTGTCTATTAAAGTATAATATAAAAATTAATATTAAAATTGAATAAATAAATAACCATAAAAAAACCAAATATTTCAGGGGGTGTTTGAACACCCAAAACACCCCCCTGTGTACGTCCCTGGATTTGACGAATTAGATTTTGATGTAAATGTGTTAGAACAAGAATTTAAATTACCATTTAACATAATTAGTGGTCGCGTGTATAATCTGAAAATAGAATTACCGTGGTACAAATTCCTATCAAATGCTGACATTAAAATTGAAACAATTGGTAATTTGAGCATTCTATAATAATTGTATGTAAATATCTAGATATTAATATCGAATTTCACCGGTTCGAATCTCGAAGCCAGTGGTTTACGATTTTCGGGTGGCACAGCCGTCTGGAGAGAAAAATCCGCCATCGCCCCTTCCCTAAAACTAACACATAATTGAATCATCCAAATTAATCGTCGAGATATAATGGTCACGATGCCGAAATCTCATAATAATAATAATAAAAAAAAAATATCTATCATTGTTAATATTTATGTATTTAGTATAATAATTAGGCTAACGAATAACTACTTTAAAAATTCTAAATTCTACTAATCAAAAAATTGTAATTTGTAATTTGTAATCTGTAATTATTTATGTCAAAGGTGGATAGAAATATTAGCAACAGAAACAAATGTTTGAGTTAAATTTGTTTAATAATAATAGAATGGTATCTTATATTGTTTTCAGACTTTGAAATAAAAATGAAAAAACCTGAAAAACATCAAAACGATGAAAAGGAAAATAGCAATGAGCAAGTGTTTCCTCTATAATAAATTATAAGTTTAATAGTACAAATTAAGACATATACATAGGTTCTCTTAAATAAAAAAAATGTTTTTATCCATAACTTAGTCCATATTGCTTAAATTTAAATAGCCCCTGAGTACGTTGCATGATTATGTATACTATGAATTTCGATATTATAAACAGACACCTACTCGCAATCATAATATTAAGTATTAAATTTTTTATAAATTAAAATCGTACTTGTATTACAAATTAAGATGAATTTTTCAGAAATATATTGATTTATTTTTGTTTATGATCTTCAAATAACTAATATCTCTTTCTTTAAAAATATTTCAAATAATTTGGTGGATATATATAAGAATATTCTTAAATTGTATGGTTCTTCAGACCTCAATTTTAATTCCTTTCTGATTTTTTTTATAGACAAAATAATTTGGAATCAGCTAAAGACAAGTCATTATCATCTAAAAAGTTGTATATAAAAGAACTTATCAATACAATCTTTGGCAATTTATCATTTTCATGTAACAATGTAATATTGAAACTAGTCGAAGACACCATAGTTTTTCGAGTGGATATAAAGTTACTTACGTTAAATCCTTGCTATGATGATTGGATACAAAATAACTTCACAAGTATGTACGAGCATGCATGCTTTAAACCATTTTAACTGCAAATTGAATAATTATTATATTACATATGATAATTAGAATCTTATATAAATTGCGTGCAACAATTAATTTACTGAATTAGGTTAATTTCTAATTGTATCCTGAATAATTAAAATTTAGGTAGACAAAACTTACAAACATGAATTTTAATTTTCGGTGAATAAAATAATATTATAAAATATTTAAATTATGATTAATTTTAATAATAAAATTAACAATTATTTTTTTTAATTTATAATTAGTTTCAGCATTTCTTACATTGATAAAATTATTTTTACGTAAAATAAAAAAACTATAATTTTTTAAGTAAACTTTGTTTTTAAATATAAACATTAATCTATTCTAGAAAAATCATCAACGCAGTGGATGTTGAAAAAAATGGGCGAAGTCGTTGGAATCACTATTTCAATGAATAAAATTAATAAACATGGAAATACAGAGTTTTATTTTGAACCATTGGTGTTGAATATGTCATTGTCAATTCGATTTTGCTGTGTTTTTGGGACAAATTAATCAGTTCAACCGTGTTTAATTCAACTGGATGTCTCTAGTCCAAAAATAATGATTAATTTAATGGAGTCAAACATGTTAATAATGACTGAAATATTAAATTTTTTTCAAAAATACAATTCAGTTAATAACAGAGAAAATGACGATGATAAACAAGGAAATATTCCAACATCATCGACTTTAAGTAAGATTATCATTTATTAAAATCAAAAAATTTAATGAATATTCAAACGACAATTCATCGATAAGAACCTTGACCGAAGATCATAGAAGTATTTGAACTATTATTTCTATTATGATTATTATTTTTTTTTTATATGAATGGAGGATATATTAATCCTACAGTTTGAAATACACCATGTTTTCTTAGTATATTTATAACTGTTTGTCGGACAATAGTTCTGATTTCTTTTTAAAATTGGCAGGCATAATACAGACCAAACATCGTACTTATATACATACGTTCAGTTGTAAATAGTCGTTATTTTCTACAATACCGCACGCTTATACACTAAGTAAATATGAAATATTATATTACTGTACCGTATTATAAATATAACGTATATAACACGTACTGCCGTGTTATATTTTATTTCCTTGTCAAATAACCACAATTAACTGTATTCCTAAAGGGTTACTTCACTTACAGAGGTTTTTCACTGAATATAAAATAATAAATAAACAAATAAGGACAATCATTTAAAAACTCAACTGTATTTTTACTGCAAAAGTCAACAGTTCATTTGAAATCAAATGTAACATAAATACAATATTTATAATACATAAATAGTGAGTCGATTGTGCTGCTGGTAGAATTTGTTCAGACGTAATATTTCTACGCCTTACAGCCAATAAACGAATACGAATTTTATAAGAGCACACATCATTATAATTATTTTTTTTTTTACTTCAATGTACAAAAGTATTTAAGAATATAATCAGTTTTTTTCCAATAAAATAATATATTACATTTGAACATTGATTGTAACATATTTTTTATTCGAAATGTTGGTTATAAGATTTTTAATAGACAAATATTTGTTTACAGCCATAGATCTGGTAGATCAGGATAGAATCCTGGTATTCTGGAAATTGTTATATTCCCGCTATCGTATTTTACATTACTTGTTGATGAGATGCTTATTGATGACATTTTGTTTTCAGTGATTTTAGACGCAGAAGTGTCAATGATGGAAGTTTTCATTGAAGACAAATATTTTGATCGCTTATTAAAATATTTCCAAGCATATGACGTAATATCATTTAAATATGATGTGCAGAATGACGTTTTAGAAGGATTTATTCCAATCAATACGTCACCACTTCCAACTATTTATACCTTTAGAACATTAAGAATCACACCATTTCAGCTAATGTTAAACCACCAATGTTCTAAGCAATTTGATATCTCAGTGAACCACTTACGAATAAAATTTGATGAATTCAAAAGGACAAACATGCAGGCTTCTTTACTTCAACTCGGCCAATGCGCATCAATCCATTACTATGGTGGTGTAATCAATAATACTGGCAATCCAATGAGCTCATTTGGGCTGCTAGGATCACAGAGAAATTTTATTTGCATGGCTAAGAGAGGATTCCACGATTTGATTACAATGTCAACAGGAGAGTTTGTTCGTGGACCGAAAAGTTTCGTGTTTGGAGTGGCCGGAGGATTGAAGTCATTGTCCAAACACATATCACTCGGACTATTACTGTCAGTGATGAAATTCAGTAAAAGTTGGGCAAGAACCATCAACAATTTTCAATCACTAAAGTATATTTCAGCACCTTTTGTCAACGTTTTGAAAAATATAGAAAGAGCGAGCTCATTTTGCATACAAAAATTGCTATAAGAGTCGTCAAACCGTCGAAAACTGGTCAAGAATTCTCCCTGCGTATACATTTAAGACATTATTTATTTTGTTAATAATATTTTTATCGATTGTTTCGTAATAAATTATCTTTCTTTTCAAGCATCGTGTTGAACTTTTTGCAAGACATGCGTCCGATGCTAAGAGTTCAATAAGACAATGTTTGTTCCGAAACCTAGAACGTGTCGCGCGATTCATACACGATTAGGTGCAATGGATAGTGCTGCAGTATGCTCGAATAAAATATAATTCTAGTTACGCGCCCGCCCAAAGTGATGATACAATACATTATAATAATATATGTGTAGTACTGCAATCAATAATTTTACTAACACGTATTTCAAGTGCATTTGTTTTACTAGATATCAATTTGGTACGTGTACAATATAGTATCATTCCACACGAAATTCTTATAATAGCGATTACCCATGTAGGTATGTTGATCTCGCGAGAACTACCGTTTTTCACACGCACGTTCGAATTTTGATGTTCCAACATTTTTCAAGCTCCAACAGAAAGCATTTATTGTCACCGTCTTCTCCATACCATAAATATAAAATATGGTTATAATTTAAGGTTTAGAATAATTTAATACAATATCAACAATCAAGATTCAGATATTAAAACAAAAATATTCATAAAAAAAACTTTAATGAATATATATCAAGAAAAATAAATATTATACAATCATCCTTAACAGAAAACCTAGAAATCTAGCAATAAATGGAGTAGAACAAAATATTAATACTGTTTTAATTTAGTTATTTGCTAGTTTAAATTTCATTTAACAGCCATTTAGAAACATTTCTATAAAGTAATTTTATTTACTATTTTTTTATTTATAACAATTATATTATTTTAACCTCTAAAGTCTAATTTAAAAAATATTAAATTGTTTTTATTTTTCCATAAAAATAAAATTTATTTTAAAATGAAGTGCCATCCTTAATTGTACATAAATTTAAAAAAATATGTGTATACTATTAAATTAATCTAATTTTAACTTATAAGTACAATTTTGATATAATATTTAATGATAGTTTACTACACTTTTCAGGTAAGTAAAGTATGATCAAATGTTTATGACAAACCATATTTTAATAAAAATTGTATATTATAGTTTATTCTGAGTGATCAATAGTATGCAATTGTTCATAATATTGAAATAAAAACAAACTAATAGTGACAAAAATCACTTTATAGATTTTAAGAATACTAGGTACATAATTAAGTAAGAAAATTTGAAAATATTTGTACTTATAGGTAATTTAACTTGTATTGATAAATGCTAGGTGATACTTCCTTAAAAGCTTCATCACCACTTTAAATAGAAAGTAAAGCTTCTATTTCCTCTTATTGGAGAACTAAACATTCTTCAGCCATGTCAATCTAAACTTAAAATCTCATAAAAAATTGTCAAAAAAAAATGGACACTTTAAATGTAAAATTTTTTTACGGTGTACGTACAATAATTTATATAAATAATATTAGATGTTGACCAACCATTAATAATAAATGTTTATATGTTAAAAAATTCTACACATGACATAGCTGATGAGTAGATTAACTTTTGTAAAAATATGTGATAACTTGTCTCTGATGATGAATTGATGACAATGATAACATCTTATCACCGAATAGTTTGTTAAAGGACGACGAATTACGTCAGTTGGTAATTGAGATAATATTATACTGGATAGTGGATACCATGGCTTAAATGTGGTATAGAGCAGAGGTCCCCAGTAGGCGGCCCGCGGAACGGAAATAACTGGACCGCCAAAAACATTTCTCTTTAATTCTGGTTTTGTGCACGTTTTAATACGTAGACATTTGATCGATTTTAATTATGTATTTGGTGATCACCGTTTATCGCTGTTAATAATAATAGTCACGGTAACAGAACACTGTACAGTGTGCAAATGTGACACTTCAGTTCGTATTAAATTGTCATCAAATTGCGACATTATTGATGTGCAAGAAGATATTTCATTGCAAATGTACAAGACTACGTCTACTGAAGATTTTTGGACAAAAAATGTTTTGGATAAGTACATGAACTGTAAAATACTGGCCATACAATTTTCTACCATGTTTTGCTCCACCTATATATTATGTTAAACTTCATCCTCCAAAATTACGTTTTTAAAAAATAAATATCGTTCAAGATTAACTGATCTCCACCTAGAAAACACTCAGAAAGTACCAAATTTGAAAAAACTAGCTCGATATAAAAAATGTCGATTTTTTCATTTAACTAAAGAATATAATTGATTCATTATTAGTGTTATATTCAATAATTTGTCTTAAACTGTGTTTCAACACGACGATAAAAACATTGATTATAAACTAATGTTTAAATTTTTTTTTGGACCTCGAGCATTTTTTTTTTCAAATTTTCTTGACTGCCGTAGAAATTAATTGCCGACCCCTGGTATAGATTCTATGCTATATACTATATAGTATATACTATATACGATCGTGCTAAGTGCTTTACCGTAATATAATATATACTAAAGTTAGGACATTAGTCACTCTATAGTCTATGGCCTATGCTGATTACTCACGGGCTTATATTCGATGATTAAATACGGCTTAATAATTAAAATAATTTTGTATTCAGTTTTCTGATAAATATTAATAAATAAATAATTTGTTGTATTTTATATAATAGGTATCTACGGACTATAATTCTATGAATAATATATTATGTAGGGAAATATAGCCCAGCATATTTTCAGTATGACAATATCCACTAAACAGTGGCACAACTACAATGGTGATGAAGCACCCATCGAGTGCCGTGTCACAAAAATGGCATATCATTCAATCATTGGACGTTTCATATGTAGATCGGTTACGTTTCTGAACTTGGCCCACCCACATACCAATAAATTTACAAAACCTACACCAAAATTAAATAAATATTTGCACGTTAGTTTTCAGAATTCGCAAATTATCTAATATATAATATTTCTGCTTGGCTGTAGGTCCAGGCGGATGCAAATGAAAAACAATATTAATCACAATTACATTTTAATGGTTAATGATTTGCGCAGCGACGATTTGTTTTAAATACCTATTATAATATGAAATATCCATAAGCTGCATGTGGGCTAAGTATTTTATTTATATTATACATATTTCATACCCGGTAAAATGGCCAAGATTACGCTATGCTCCTATAAATTCCC
This sequence comes from Periphyllus acericola, assembly GCA_949715065.1. Lineage (NCBI taxonomy): Eukaryota > Metazoa > Arthropoda > Insecta > Hemiptera > Aphididae > Periphyllus > Periphyllus acericola. The sequence goes on from OX454265.1 coordinate 21,288,505, forward strand.
TCAATAAAAATGATGTAGCCTCTAGTCGTGGTTGTATAGGTACGTGTTTGTTACTCGTGATTAGCTTTAAACTGCGGGGTGGGCTTTTCGATTATGGCTGTTCGCTGTTGGACCGCTATAAGGTATACGGTATACGAAATAATGAAATAACAATAACACTGTTCCCACATTCGAGTAAGCCATAAGAATTTAAATGAAAGACAATACAATTGTGTCATTAGTATTTTTACTTAAAAATTATCTATTATATAATAAGCAATAACCGTGTGATTTCTTTATGGTCATAATGATATAATTTAATAATTTAATAATATTAAATTTAATTCAAATACATAGAATAAGACGAGTATGTAACATAGGACGTAGAATTCGTCCTACCTTCAATATCGCCACTAGAGAATAATAGGTTAATAAAACTGAGATGTTCTTATTTGGAACATTTTTTTTTAAATGCTACAAAATGCTTATGGATATAATATTAAGATCTGTTGTGGATTCGATCGTAGGCGTGCACAGGAATTTTTCATAGGGTGTGCAGAATAACTTTTGTATAGGTATCTTGTTCTACTATAGTCTACACTCTATAACAACTCAATAAGAAAATTATTATTATTCCCTCTTTGAGATTTGCATGAAATTATTGAGATTTGAATTAAGGGTAGTACCTATTCTAACTTAATACCTTAAAAAACCAATACAGTAGTATAATTTAATATCCCTGTAACTCACCCTACCGTGGAGTCTCACCTGACCTATGAATATGCCCTTTGGTTATATTATACATATTATGCAGTTGAATTTGCTGTATATAGAGCCATAATCGACGACGCACACAGGCTTTTCCAACAGGAGTAATAGTGGGGGTAGAAATGCTGTCGTACGCTCGCACCACTGACCACACACGCGTAGCGTGAAGCGTCTATATTTAATTTGTATGACGACACTCAGTGGTGGTTATCCTATGGTGCATGTGTTGCTTGAGCAACACATACAACATTTGGTGGGTGGGTGGGTTCCTGGCAGTGTTGGGAAAGTTCCTTTTAAAAAGGAACTCGTTCCCGTTCCTCGTTCCTACTGTCAAAAAGGAACTCGTTCCCGTTCTTCGTTCCTGTCGCGAAAAAAGAACGCGTTCCCGTTCCTTCTTAAAAAGGAACGCGTTCCCGTTCCTTTACATATTTTTTACAATTTAAGTGGTGGTCAAAGGTGTTTTTTGCGAATACCGAGAGACTTAACCGATTATTTCTGACTTAAAAATTTTTCACAAAAAACACCATTGACCACCACTGAAATTGGTTTACTCACTCCTTTCTAGGAGCATTGATTTTTAACAAAAATTATTTGTCTTAGGTTTATTTGTTATAATTCAAAAGTTGTATAGCGTAGACTTGAAACTTTCCCCAGTAAAAAGTTTATTATTTTGACTAAAAATGCACTCCTTCACTTAGAATTGTTTATTATTTAATAATCAATAAAAAATATAAATATATAATGTGAAGTATGAACTATTCTACAAAATGGAAATGAAGAATGAAAAAAACAATTCATCAATTTACTTAGTCAAAATATTTATATATTATTTTTATTTATAATAATGATGAAAAAATATTTTTATACTGACATTTTGTTTTGTTTGAGAAGAACTAATTTGCTAAACGTATGATTATGATATCAGATATAAATTTTAATTAATTTTCCCCGAATGACGACGACGGCTGTGCTATTTCCGATAATAATATATTAATATCATATTATTATTTTCGTTGTTACTATAATATTCTGACGAAATAGAATTAGTTTATTTTAATAATCTACAGGTGTATCTTGCTCGGATGTATAATAACATTAATAACAATAAGTGTATATTTATGTTCGCAGACTATGGTATACCCAATATTCATATTTTTACATACCGTTTATTATATATTTAATTTGATTTCCATTTGTCTACGACAAAATTATTATTATTATTTGGTATTACAGATTATTTGTAAAACACATCAATATTTTGAGAACGTATTTCGTTTATTGGTCCATGGTGCACGGAACCGGTGTCGACACGTAGTCGACCGACGGCGTCGCGGCTCAGTTTTGGAGCGGAAACACTATATGCCCTTCATAAATACTGTGGCACTCAACGTGTTAAAAATAACTATTTTTTTTTTTTCATTATTTGAGGAACGGATATTTTCTTTCAAGTTCCTTCAAAATAGGAACTCTTTCCCGTTCCTCGTTCCTATATTTTAAATGAAACGCGTTCCGAGCTTCGTTCCTATAAAAGGAACGCGTTCTTTCCCAACACTGGTTCCTTGGTAGGTGGTTGGATGGATGTTGAGTACTTGGGTAATTTTTATAATTATATGACTTATAATTAAATCAAAACAATACTAAATACAAGTTCTGGAATAAATCGGACAATAATAAATGCTCTAAAACTGCATCGGACTGTTATAGCTTGTATTATTAAATATATTTCCTGATTAGGTACATATTTATCAGATCGTAGCGTAAAATTTCATCGCCCGTCCGTCCTTGTGTTTACAAATTACAACCCAGTTGGGACAATATATATTTTTTGATTTGGTTATTCTTATTTTAATTCAAAGTAATAAGTTATAAATATAATTAATTTTGTAACTAATTTATAAAATAGAGGGAAATGAAGGGTTATATATATTTTTAAATTATTACGCAGTTATAATGATGATAACAATGATAACACCCAAAAATTGGAAAAATATGTGAACCAGTACTCACTAATTGAATATTGGTAATTTGTATTTGATAATAAATATTTGAAGGTGGGTGGGTCCTCAAAAATATTTTCAGCAACACATATTATTTTGAAGATAGCCGCCACTGTCTTCAATAATACTTTAATTAAATATATTTTTAGATTCTTGATAAAAAACTGTACCTACTAATATCAGAACTAGGTACTACAATTTAATTAATAGATACAGCAATTATTTGGTCATACAAACATTAAATTTAATCAAAATTCTAGTTAATTTTTATCATGCTTATTTATTTACATTTTAAGAAATTATATATTATGTATAGATAACTAGTTATTGTAAAGTACCTGATGTTATCAACATTATCGTATTATTTATTTTACTTTATCAAAAAAAAATTTGAAAATAATTATTGTAAAAAATAAAGAACAAAATATAGCAATGCATATTGCATACGTATGATGGCCCATAGGGAGAGGAATGGGTTACTACGGCTATACCTAACCTGTTAATTATCTATGAGTCACTTACTCTTTAATCATAAATTAATAACCAACTTACTCACTAATTGACAGTGGCGTAGCAAGGGTATGGCGAACTGTGCCTACGCCAGGGGCACAAATTTGTGCTTTAAAATTGGTACTTATTTTTATCGATGAATTCTCTAGCCTTAAAGCAAGAAAAGAAAATTTTTAAAGTTTGAAATTGTGATAAAAACTGATAATTAAATAAATTTGTATTACCTAATTATATACATAAAAAATATCATTCCGTATTTTCGTCAATTTTTTAATCGCTAAAAAGGCGCATTTTCCTAGGTTTGCCAGGGGCGCTAACGAGTCTTCCTACGCCACTGCTAATTGATCACTAAGTATACAGTCAAATCGTAATAATAAGTAAGCCCGTTTTAATTATATTACAACGCGTTTTAAATTTTGGTGATTTGATATTTCTTCGGCTATTCTCCTTTGTTTAGTGTCTGGCTTGTTTGGTGTTTCCTGAAATTCCGTTTGCATAAACCTGTTGAATATACTTCTCCGCGGTTTTTAGCTGTATCGGCTACAATATCGAGTACAATATTATACGACGGGGGTAGTGACATCTCACGACGTCAGCGTTCAATCATCACGCACATAACATCAGTACCTATTAAGTTGACGTATTATCATCTTAGCACGAGTACCTTAACGTCTTTACATCTTAACAATATCGAGTACCTACACGTTCGTGTGCGCAATTCCTGCCTGTTATTCGGACCATCGCATTGCTCAACGCTGTGGTCCAATAATAAGGTGTATGTGTACTTAATAACTACGTTTTATACTTTATAAGCAATAAACATCATTGTGTTCCATTCCATTCTAACCGCATCAGGGCTATAAATATTTATAAGGGAACAGATATATAGAGAGAGTACAGATGTGGTCTGGCCAGCTATGTCCTAGGGATTTCACTAGATAGATCTATCGACGGACGTTCGCTACCGTTTTACGAATAGCGAATTGTCACGTTTCAGTTGCGAACCCTGAAAATCTTCATTGGCGTGCGCAACTTGATTATGACGCACGCGCGATGATCCGTAGTGTTTGTACGCAGTGCCGGCTCAAGGACTTGAGGGGGCCTGGTGCGAAATAATTTTTCATGTGAAATGATACTTCTCTTAGACACTTGTACAAAGTACGTAAAATGGCTATTGACACATAGTTTGGTTAATACAAGGGCCCCTTAATATTGGTTTAAATAAAGTTGTTAAAAAAAATAAGTCTCCCTATTTAATTATTGCTAAGGCGGAGGATTTGTAGCATTTGCATATCACAATAATACGAGTAGCAGAGGACGAAACGAATACGTTTAATTCTTTCATAGAGCTAGTTTTGAAATTGTATTTTGTATCTAAACCGGTTTTGCTGTTTGCTGCCGTCTGGACTTCTGCACGCATGAGGTTTAATAAAATATAATTTATATAATAATAATATTTAAACATTTATAAACTTTAAAATGTTGTTAATCAAAAGTAAAATTATTTCTTGTTTTGGTTTGTGTAATTTTGATAAGATAAAGCACGCCTCCCCCTCCCCCTTGGGCCGGCTCTGTACGTTATAAATTATAATGTACCGATTTTTGTCATACCTGATTATTTACATTCCGACTTCGTTTTGCAGAATCTGAAAATTAAAATAGTAAACAGTATTCGAGCTATACAAAATTAACAAACCTCTGAAATAGTATATTATATGCGCAGTACATATAATATAGTATAATATGTGAAGGACGTACTAGGTTATTTGTTGTATAAATTATTAGAATGATTTAAAAAAATATTTTGGTAAAGATCCAATAATTCATTTGAAGCATTAAAGAACGCAATAACTAATGAGAGATCCTCAAAAAAAAATAATTGTATTAAACTGTAAAGAATAGACCAGTACCATGTTCAGTTTATATAATGCGTATTTTTTTAATGAAGTATTCGTTTTTGCCACATCACATTATTCAAAAAGATAAAATTACTTGAATCCATTACAATACGGTTTTAAACAATGGTACTTTACAGCTTTGTAGGAAGATAATTATTTTTGTCAAAGGTATAGAAAAAAGACAATTTTAATTAGATATAGGTTATTGCCTTCGCTACAGGCATTCTAAATAAAAAATGTGTTGGGTTAATGATGTTATTTTATATGTTTGCCCATTTATTTAAGAATAGTAACTAATAAAAATATTTTATAAGTTCTATGTAACCATTTTTTTTATCTGTTTTTAAGGCGATTGCTTTTAATTATACACCTCTTGTTTTAATTTCGTGAAAAATAAACATAAAATTCATTATTGGCAATTTTGTATCTTAGTAATACTTTTCATTATGACTATAACCTATTCTTTATTATAAGCCGTGGAACTGCTGGTTACTGCTTAAATTTTTATATTCGCTAATAAATATCATTCTATACACATAACAGTGTTGGGAAAGTTCCTTTTAAAAAGGAACTCGTTCCCGTTCCTCGTTCCTACTGTAAAAAAGGAACTCGTTCCCGTTCCTCGTTCCTACTGTAAAAAAGGAACTCGTTCCCGTTCCTCGTTCCTGTCGCGAAAAAAACGCGTTCCCGTTCCTTTACATATTTTTCACAATTTGAGTGGTGGTCAATGGTGTTTTTTGCGAATAATTTTTAAGTCAGAAATAATCGGACCGAGAGAGTTAACCGATTATTTCTGACTTGAAATTGGTTAACTCACTCCTTTCTAGGAGCATTGATTTTTAACAAAAATTATTTGTCTTAGGTTTATTTGTTATAATTCAAAAGTTGTATAGCGTAGACTTGAAACTTTCCCCAGTAAAAAGTTTATTATTTTGACTAAAAATGCACTACTTCACTTAGAATTGTTTATTATTTAATAATCAATATAAAATATAAATATATAATGTGAAGTATGAACTATTCTACAAAATGGAAATGAAAAAAACAATTCATCAATTTACTTAGTCAAAATATTTATATATTATTTTTATTTATAATAATGATGAAAAAATATTTTTATACTGACATTTTGTTTTGTTTGAGAAGAACTAATTTGCTAAACGTATGATTATGATATCAGATATAAGTTTTAATTAATTTTCCCCGAATGACGACGACGGCGACGGCGATGCCGATTACGCGGCTGTGCTATTTCCGATAATAATATATTAATATCATATTATTTTTTTTTTTTTTTATTGATCATTTACAACTTCGGCAGCAGTGGCCATTAGTTATTTTATTTTTTTACATTACAATTGCTTACATACTATTTACATATTTTTGTATTAGTAGTTAGATTTTTTTGGATGATAATATGTGAAAAATTATAGGATATTTTACTTTAGATTTGATTATAGGAAGTTAATTAAATTTGTATTGAGATAGTGATTGTTTCCGAGAGCTGCGTCGAGGTTGTATGATATCCCATGTTTGATCCTTTCTTGATTATACTTTATGCAGTCGGATATGATGTGCTTGACGGTGAGATTTGTTCCGCAGGTTGTGCAGATTGGGGGTTCCTCTTTAGCCATAAGGAAACCGTGGGTGATTCTAGTGTGTCCTATCCGTAGCCTATTTATTACTGTTTCTTCTTTTCTTTTGAGTAGTGGGTTATGCCATTGGATGTGTCGCCTTTGATTTCGTTTAGTTTGGTATTTTGTTTGGACCAGATGTTTTGCCATTTGTCATTGATGATTATTTTAATGCGTTTTTTTGTATCATCGTATGAGACTTGTTCTATCAAGGGTGTGTCGGTATTATTTATTGTGAGTGAAGCTTGTTCGTCTGCTATTTCATTTCCTCTTATTCCTGTGTGTCCGGGTATCCACATAATGGTTATTTTTTTCCATGTTCATATGCTTCATTTAGTTTGTTTTGAATTTTTGTTGCAATGTCCCCGGGATTGAATTGGTTTTGGATGCTTTTTATGGTGCTTAGTGAGTCACTAAAAATGATGAACTTTGAGTGTTCTATCATATTATTATTTTCGTTGTTACTATAATATTCTGACGAAATAGAATTAGTTTATTTTAATAATCTACAGGTGTATCTTGCTCGGATGTATAGTAACATTAATAACAATAAGTGTATATTTATGTTCGCAGACTATGGTATACCCAATATTCATATTTTTACATACCGTTTATTATATATTTAATTTGATTTCCATTTGTCTACGAAAAAATTATTATTATTTGGTATTACAGATTATTTGTAAAACACATCAATATTTCGAGAACGTATTTCGTTTATTGGTCCATGGCGCACGGAACCGGTGTCGACACGTAGTCGACCGACGGCGTCGCGGCTCAGTTTTGGAGCGGAAACACTATATGCCCTTCATAAATACTGTGGCACTCAACGTGTTAAAAATAACTATTTTTTTTTTTTCATTATTTGAGGAACGGAAATTTTCTTTCAAGTTCCTTCAAAATAGGAACTCTTTCCCGTTCCTCGTTCCTATATTTTAAATAGAACGCGTTCCGAGCTTCGTTCCTATAAAAGGAACGCGTTCTTTCCCAATACTGACACATAAATACATAATATATTATAATCTTGTAATTTATAGTATTTTTTTTAACTTTTACATTTAAATTAAATACAGAAACGTATTTATAAAATATATAACATTAATATGCCAGTAAAATGTATTTTTTTAATAAGCTTCTGCATTATAATTATTATGTCAACCGAACCTTTTTATTATATACATACAGGATGTCCCACCAGGGTTTACAAAGATATATCTGCCGTGTTAATATAGATAATCAAATTCTGTTTTTTATGAGCATCCTTGGGCAAAAGTAATTTTGTTGACAATAGTTTGGTAAATATAAGGATATTTGTAAAGAAGTTAAAAAATTAACTATATATATAAAAATTAAAAATGTTGACGGTTCAACTTTCAATTTTCAAACTAATTGATTTTTAATAATTTTTCTAGTATACTATTTATACAACTATAAATAATAATAATATTATTAATTTATTTATTTTATTTATAAATGGGTAAGAACTCTTTAGAAAATTAGAACAATAGTAAGTAGTAATAAATAAATATAAAATAGTTATAAATATAAATATATATTTATAATAAGATAATAGTAATAAATAATTACTAATTACTTTATTAGTAATAATAGGTTACGATCACTAACCTATAGTAAGTATTTATAATTACATGAAATATAAAATTTAAAATGTATAACAGTAACAAACACATGACTAAAAACTTAAAAATAATAATTAAAAATACGACACTAAGATTACAAAAAAATTTAAATTAATAACTAATTAACAGAATAAATGAATGCTACATAAACATTATGTTTAAAAACATGGCACGACATAAAAAAGAAATAGATCTGATTAATAATACTGTAAACTAAAGTAAGAACTCTGGGAAAAAATGATACGGTTAGTGTTATGAGATGGGACGATAATTTCTAAAGTTAAATCCAACCAGAGAAAGTTGGTAGGAGGAATCTATACTACCATTCAGTAAATCGAACAAGTACATTTTTCAACCAATTTTTCTTCTTATTTCGCATAGAGGTTTCTCTATGCGAAATAAGAAGAAAAATTAAGAATAAAAAGAAAAAAACACCCCTAGATGAGTCTCGGTCAAAAGCCAAATAAAATTTACTACAGATTAGGAATTTATATTGTATATTTTCTATCTGAGTAATACAGAGAGCATAATTTGGTGACCAAACTATAGAGCCATTTTCTCGGTGAGACCTAACAAATGCGAAGTATACTATTTTTATAGAGTTTATATTTTTGAAATTTTTTGTGTTCTTGTAAATGAAACCTAACATTTTGAAAGCTTTATTAGTAAATAAATGTATGTGTGAGGAGAAAGACGTATTGCGTTCAAGTAAAATTCCTAAGTCTCTAATAGAATTGACTCTAGTAAGCAATGTATTGTCGATTGAGTTATATTAATTATTCAGATAATTTTTTCTGGAATTATTGATACCGAAGTCAACATTTGGACTAGTATTTTCGGAATTATTCAAATTTCAAACTGCATCCGAAAATTATGAATTATTTAGACATTTTTGGCGTTGGTAATCAGAAAACGATAAAACTGACCTATATGGCCGGTATTTATCAATATTTTTTTATTTATATACACACACCTAATATCTATATTCATTGATTGTCTACATACGCACCAAATTACGCATATTATTATATTTGCGGCTTGCGCTATCTTGAAGCTATGAAGACAAAATAAAATTATCAATATTCTAATTATTTTATTCTTTCCATACAGGTACGATATACGAAATATTATATTTGAATAATTCTAACCTAACCTAACCAAATTTTGACTATGATCTATGTTACATCAACAATTCCAGAAAAATTAACTGAATAATTATATGCGTAAAAAATATGGTATTCCCGTTTGAAAAACAAAAGTTGATACTACTACAGGATGCTTCTTAAGAGGTATAAAAAAATCTAAGTGTTGGAATATATAGTCTCAAAATGTACAAATTTATTGTGTATAAATCAGAATTTGAACAACAGTATAATTAAAGCATAAAAATGGTGTGAGCTACACGATTAAAAAAGCATACTTTATCAGTATAATCTCATATAAGTATGATAATTATATGTTGATATATTTTTTTTTTCATAAAATCATAAATATAGACTTTGTAGTACTTAGTTATCACATATAACTTACAAGCGTAAGTTCTATAATAGCTGACCTTGGACCTTTTAAACAAATAATGTAGTAACGCGTGTAACGTAAGGCGGTATAGAAACTGTTCTGAGAATCATATATGGACAATGATAAAAAAATATTAATCGACATTCGGCTTAGGTAGGTAAAAATGTAGAATTTTTAGTTTGTAATAGTAATGGTTTTTTTTGTGTTCAGAGAACCGCACCTACGTGGTTATAAGTTAAAAAAATAATCGCATAACGATTAACAGCAATGAAATATGGACATACAGTCCTATCCCTCCTAACTAATAAAAGAGTGAATAATTAAATAGATAATAAATAAATATGTAACTATAATTCTTTATTTATTTAAGGCGAAACTATAAAAATAATGTTATATAATAGGTATTGGTATATCTACTCCACCCATTACACGCTTTTAACTATACCACAACTCACAAGTAAATATTACGTATGAAATAATTTCAGGCAATAATGCAATATAATAATAATACTAAATCGGCTACATCGTGTTACTTTGACCGTATAGAGTATATAGTATATACTGCACTATAGTTTGACAAACATTGTTTTGCCTGGAAAGATTTTTTATAAATTATAGCTGTACAGCTTTGCTTGTGAAAAGAATAGCGAGTTAATGTTAAAATACGAGTATAGTAAACACTCTCTGAATTGTTTTGTTGAACTTATTATTGTTTATTGAATGAAAAAAAAAATGTTTTGCTTGTGTCAATTGAAAAATTGATGTAAATAATTACTAATTTTTATCATTTATGTTTGAATAATTCCTTTTCGGTGAACAGCAAGGCACGTTTATGTAAAAAATTTAATCATCATACACGTACTCCTTAATCAGAGAAAATTTAACTAAGTACATACCTATCGAATATAATCAACAATTCAATACTCATCGTTATTATATTAACTGTACATAATTGTATAAATAACTTTACGTTCAGAAAATATTATGGCCCGTTTATTTTCTTGACTGAAGAAGCACAGACGATATAAAATATGGTTATAATTTAGTTGATTAATAAAAGAGAATCAATAGAATATAAAATATTCAATCGCATATAATTCCAACTTCACGTTAACAGATTAATAATTCAAAATGTACAAGATACAATTTTTTTTTCATACATTTTTTTATGCATATTTTTTGATTTTTAATATATTAACGGTTTTTAGTGCATATTTTAGAGCTTATTTTCGTGTTTTTTTGATTGATCTGGGCGTTGTAGTGAGTGGATATCGGACATTCGGACATCTTCCTCTACATATATATTGTAACTACCATGAGAAACTGATTCTTCGTTAGATACACGGACACACGATATACGTAAATAGGTATCTATGTTTTTACAGGTACCTACACAAACTTTAAATTTTTAAGTTCAAGTCTATATCACTACACAGCAGTATGTGCAAATAAGGAATAGAAGAATTATGTCACGACTTAAGTGATGAATATTATGCATTATCTTTTTTATTTATTTTTTTTTTTTTGGCGACCATATAGACAGACGCATCATAGTAGTTTGCAGTAGTTAAAGGTCGCAGGCTTGCAGCGTGTCATGTTCTATAAACTATAACTATAACATCACGTATGCAAAAAATAATAAACCTATGTCCTTGGTCACGTTTATAAGATTTACCTATATATATAATGCATAATGTGTGTACATACAGCCATAGGTTTTTATTACAAAATACATTGTACCACTTACCCGGTGTAACTGCTATTATTGTGTATGAATCGTTTGTGTTTGAAATGTATAACAAGCACCTAAATTGATACTTTATATCCATACGTTATTGAAAAAAGGAACAATATAAAAAATGACACTCAATCAGCTCAGCTGTCAGGAAACTAGCGGTAAATGCGATTGTTATACATATTTTCAGTATTCTACTATAACTAGATACATATAACGAATAACGATCATAAAGATGTACCAATTAACGAACGCGATAAATGTAAAGAATAATTATTTGTTCGCATTCAATTACATTTTCTATATATATTTTGAACGAATGTACTCGTATATTCTCACATGAGATACAGGAGATAAAAATCACCCATGGGTTAAGCAGAAGCTTACTTCTAAGTTCCGGCACGAAAAATTAAATCGAATATATATAAATATTCCTACACGAATAATATTAAAACTACATAGTACAAATTTCCCTCCTAAAAACTTATTACCATTAAGAACCAACGACTAAATTAATGTAGTTGGTGTGATTCAAATTTGTTTGTTTTTGTTTTTCACCAAAAATGTGTAACGTCTAAGGTCCAATTTTTTATTGTGTATAGAATATTGAATACATAGGACAACAATAATAGCAATACAATTCAAAAAGAATGTATTTTTAATTTCATCGCCGCGTAGAAAATTTCGTATTTGTATTTTTATTCGAGTACAGGGACTTACGAGCCGGTATTCTCTTAATTAGAATTTTGATGACTTTATGAGAGCTGTTGCTAATAATCTAAAGTATATATTAAAAATGTATTTATTATTTGTTATTAATTTTTTTAAAACCATTAAAAAAATGTTGATCCTATTATTAATAAATTATAATATTATTTAATACAAATAATAATACACGAGTATGCAGTGCATTAACAAAATAAATATTTCTTTATGTATTATTTTATAAAACTCAGTATTCTATTATAACATGGGTTTCTAAAACCTGCCTCAGTAGATACCATCTTAAATAACACAAGTCCCATTTATTCTTCCTATATTTCCAGGTCTTATTTGTTATTATATAGATTTAGAAGCAGACGAAAGTCTTCCGTCATGATAATAATTACGATTTACGTTGACCTGGGTCACAGTTTTGTGTTCATCTTTTAGTTTCTCGGACAGCAAAAAATATTAATATATGCACGAATGGCATAAATCGGCTGTGTGTTTTTAATCAGGTCGAGCTTCTTTTCTCACGCATACTCGTATGTTTTTTGTTGTACAACGTGTTCCACATATATTGCGGTGTTGCATGATTTCAATCGTTTTTCAGAAAAACAACCAAATCGACAACAATTGACGAAAAAATACGGACAAAGAAGCTACTCGTCTTCAAGATGAAAAGCGTACTACTCGTTTTTAGAATTATTATTTTTTGTATATAAAAATAAATAAAAAATATATTTGTTTAAATTTCAAAGAGATTATGAAACGATTTAATTCCAAAGACGCCATGTCATTATAAACAGGATTATTGTTTTTTTCCGACAATAAAAGCAATAACAATCCGATGTTCAGCGTTCCGACTTTCAACGCGCGTCCCATGGTGTCGGCGGCGGCCGAAATATTGTATAAAACATTCCTCCTTCTCCTGGGCTTCCGTCGTGAACAGCGGTTACCCGAGGGTCTTGTCGTCCATCCCTGAATTTTGTCCGGAACGGGTGTCGTACGTAGCGTTACCACACTATTATTATTATTATTATGACTAGGACTAGGATTTTGTAGCATTTGCATTTTCTTTCTTAGTACTCCAGGACATAGCTAATCAAAAACAAAATTCGATTGATACATCACAGAGTTCAAATTTACAATTTTGATCTTGCTTTTTTTGCATTTTCTTATGATATTCGTAAATAAATGCTTTTTTGGTACTTAAGAGTCAGTTTATTAGCTTTTTATTTAGTTTTTGTTAATTATACGCATATTTGATATTTTTAGAACATTTACGTACTTATTTATCTAAATTATTCTTTATCAATTTATTTTCATTACTATATATATTTTGTGGCTTCACCTTATCGGAAAATATTTCTGAAAATAAATTCTTTTTTTATTCTTTTTTAAATGTTGTCAAAGTGATTACCGTGTGGGGTGTTGTGGTTACGTTGACTATCTGGACTTCAGACGCAATGAGAACGATACTTATTGACTTGTTCACTATGTCTAAAATTACAATAATATTATTTAGCATTCGCCATTCACTAATTCCTAATATAGGAATATACTAAATATAGGAATTTCCATGGGGGTTTATATTCGCGTGCTAACGTACGGAGTATTGTTATTTATCGCGGAGCTATGGCCCACGAGTCACATCAGTTGTCGTTATGCCGACAAGTATTTAATCGTTTGTTGCATCTAACTGGTTAAAATGCTTTTTTTGGAGCATTATTGGCAATTTTTTAATGTCTATATTGTAGGTTTTCAGTGCATCATTTTCTTAGCCCTAATTATGACGTATTATTATCGCGAGGAGCGCGCGACGGACGGAGACGGACAGCTACCGCGGCGGCAACGGCCCGGGACCACGGTGCGAGCATAATATCGCGCGCGCGTTCCAAGACTTCCAACGGTCGCCACCAGGCGGTGGAACGCGGCACTTGACGACGACGACGGCGCGCGGATTCGTTTCGGGGGGCGCTGACGCGCAAGCGCAAGCGTGCCCAAACCGCAGACGGTTCTTTTCCCCGTCGCCGCTGTTATTATTATTATTACTATTATTATTATTATTATGCCGCCGTGGCGCGCGCGTGCTAGGCGAACCACCTTGGCTGGTAAAAAAACGGGCAAAGAGCTCGTGTCGGCGGCAGTTGGCAGCGTCCATTTTCCCGTCCACCGCCGTCCAGCGCGCACGCACCTGCCACCCGCCGTCCGTAATAGGTACGCACAACACCCGCGCGGCACAAGCGCTCGCTCACTCATTCGCTCACACGCGAGTCTTGCACGACAGCGTACGATAGTATTATTCAGCACTCGCTGCACTCGTAACACGTCGCTTGTAACGTCGGCGCCGGTACGACACTGCGATCATCATGAGGAACGAATTTCTCGTCGAAATGCCCGAAGACGTGACGGAGTATTTCTGCGAAGTGGTGCTGAAACGCGACTGGCCCAACAGCATCCACGTAAGTACGCAACCGTGTGTTATATATTATAGTATATATATATATATATATATATATATATATATATATATATATATATATATATATACGATGGGACCGGACTGTGAGCGAATCCGGTCGCTCGTCCCTCGGCTGTAAGTGAATCTGAGTCGCCGCCCGTACGTATTGGTACACTTGGACGGCACGAGCACACCGATTATCGATGAGTGTCCATAAAAAATACCGAAAGATTTTTTTTCAACTAAGCGTACGAAATGTTCTGTCGCACATGTATAATATAACGTTTACGCGGACCTGCATGACGGGTAAGTACTGGTGACATGTAGGTATGTCGCATGCATACATTGTGTAAACAGCGTAACGGCGACGTCGTCGTTCACCCTTCGAAGCAGTGTAAAATATTTTACCGTCGTGTCGCCGCTGTAGGTACGAGTTTGAGACGCACTGCCGCACCGCAACGGGAGCAGCTGTACGCAGGGTGCAATGTAGCGATGTGCATGCTGGCCGCCAGGGCGGCGTAGGGATAAAAAAAAAATGAAAAATGATACCGCGGACGAATCGCAAATCTTAATAAACCAAACCGGACGCGGTGTTCGGAAGGAACGTCGTCGGTTTCCTGTTGCCACCGAGTTCTCCGACTCGGGCATATTATACGTCACTTGCCGTTTAGGTGAGGCATTAAAGAGAAACGGCGACCACGGTTGTCGACCCGCCGCGGTATTACCCTCCACGAACCCACCCGTCGCGTGTTGCCGACACGTTCAACCTGTATAGGAATACGACGATGTGTTGCCGGATGTACCGGCGTGACTGCGTGTACGTTTCCCGTCGATTGATCCGGCGGCCGGCGCGCACACGTGTTCGAGGCACAATGGGCCGTCGTCGAAAACACCCGTTCGCGTCTATTCCACTTCGCCCTGGTACCAAATCGTATAATACTGTATAGCTGTTGCATCGGACAAAATCGAATATTTGTTTTCGACAAATGAAACGAAATATACGCGATTGCTCCGTGCAGCAGAGCCTCAGTATGAACGCGGTAATCCGGGTGGCATGTTAATCACAGCGTAGTCCCTACGTAGATTATATTTTGTTCACAATTCCCGGAACACGGTCATAATAATCTAGGAAAAAAGTTTCTGTTACTCAACTGTTTCGTTACAATTGTTATTAAGTACTGTCCTATGTACCCTGTACCTATGGTTATAACGTATTTATCATTACATCTTTTAGTCCTTTGAGTCCCATGAGAAATATTAATTTCTTCGGACGACACTCCTCTGAATTCGTCCGGACTATCGAGTCGAGTCTGTTTCAACAAGTAGACATTTTTTAAAAATGTTAATGAACTTAACATTTCAGTGAAACTTCCATATAACGAGTCGAATAAGTAACTAAAATAATATAGAAAATATTCGTTAAATTTTAACACATTTTTTCAATTTTTATTTTTTTATTTATTTCATTTCATATACTTATGTATATAATATGTACATAGTATGTACTTTTATAGTTTTATATTGAGCGTATTTATTAAGTAAAAAAAAAAAAACTTCAAATATCATATTGTAGTAAATTAATTTTTTAATATTATAATTTAAAAGAAATTATAAGTTAGTTTCGTTTACTTATTATTTTTATAAATTGTACTTTTTTCGTAAAAAGTTGCTGTATCATTAAGTTAGCTGAGAAGAGAAGATTCTTGCACTTACTTAGTTATGTTTTCACCATTTATCAAAATGGTTAAAAGAGAACTTGTTTGAATGACATATTTTTTTAAATTAAATATAACAACTTCGTTTAAAATTTCAAATATATCGGTAATTGATAAACATTTACGTTTTGAAATTTTGTTTTACAAGTATAGCAAAAACATTCCGGTCATTTTTTCCGGGGTGGGACGTGGTTGCGTTGTCCGCTGTCACACGCGCGACAATGTATTTGAGTATTTGACCCTAGGCGGCGAATACTGTTTCCATCGATCGATCTAGATTTCGAAAATAGATTTGAATTCTTTCGAAATCAAAATGTTTACATTTTTTATTTTTCCCTCAAAATTCTTCCAAAATAATAATAAAAAAAAAGGAATTCAAAAAGTATAAATTAATGGAAATACGGCAAAATTTTAAATTAAATTTTAAAAATCCAACAGACTTCAGTATTTCACAAAGAATTTAAATCTGCTTTCGAATTTCTATACGCATACTATATATAGTGATATACCTATTGGCTATTACCTGTATGAAATACGTATAATCTATTATGTAGTCATTAATGCTTGTAATAAGCAAATTCAGCAGACTGTCGTTTCTAATCTTCTGAATTATATACATATCTACATTATGTCTACTAATAACAATCGTCCAGAATTCCAAGGATTGAGAAACTTCATTAAATTACTTATTATTCAATCTCATTATTGTTATATTTATTTACACATTAGTAGCTTTGATGGCGGTGGAAAAAAGTTTTAGTTTATGGTTGGTATTGATACAATAATTTTAAGATTGTAATGCAAAAAATAAATAAATAAACTCATTTCATTTTAATCGATTTTACTTATTATTTTAAAACAGGTAAGTGAATAATAATTTTATAATCAAACGATTTTAATTATTCTAAATAACTTTTTAGCAGAAATTAGTTTATCAGCAATCTTTCGAAATATTTGACTGTAGTATTCATAAACAATAAATCTAATAAAATCAAAAATTAAGAGAACCTTCAACCAAAAATTATTGAATCCAAAATATCTTTTAATTTGTCTAGCTTTGATAAAATTACTGAATGGTGGTTTAAGGTAATGCAAGCCATGATTTTCTTTATTTTCTATCACATGCGCAACATATGGATTTAGACGTTTTATATCTCCAACGTATCGATCGATCTATAGATGCGATAATAATTTTGAAAACGAATTTGGATTCGTCGTAAAGTCTCCTGTTGATCGATTTTCGCACATTTTTCAAATGTTGTACTTAACATACCAAAAAATTATTTTTTATTGATTTTTATGTTTCCAATTTGTTAATTTCTATTTTGTGAAATGTTGACAAAATCTTAAAAGTGAGAAAAGCAATCTAAAGTAGATTTATCGACGAATTCAAATCAATTTTCAAAATCCTCATCGCATTAATTGATCGATTGATACGTTGGAAATAGAAAACGCCTGAATTTCTATGTTGCACATGTGATAGACAAAGACAGAAAATCATAGATTGCAATCTCATTAAATCATTTTAAGGTATCATAGTATACTTCCTTTTTTTATAATCGCATAATCCCTCTACATTTTAAAACATATTCCAAATAATTTTCGTTTTTTTTTTAAACGTATTGAAAAATACGTCAATTTAAAATATAATTACGTTCATCTTGATAGTCAAAAACATAATATCAAAGTAACTACCAATAGTCTATACCAGAGGAGGCATCTTATTAATAAAAAACAAAATGTACTTATTATTACTAATTTTAATGTATTTTGTATATATTTACAAAAAAAAAATATTTAATAAAAAAATATGAATAATGAGTCCGATTTCGAGATCCGTCTTGTTTGTTACAAAAATATGTAATATTGGAAATCCGTTTTCAATGACATTAACTAAATATGGGTTATATAAATTATATAAATTGTATATATATATACTTTTGATGTTGTATTTATCCATATGGCTGGCGAACATATTTTATGCTAGCCACTGGTCGATACTATGTTAAATGAGTACGCAATATATACACATATAGTAATCAATAATACTAATAACATTTAACAATCACAGATTTTTTGGTAAATATCATTAGTTTTTTACTAATATGATATTTATAAGATGCATTTTTTTATATGAAATCTATACATACTTTCATATTGTATAATATATTCATATATTCGTATTGTATACTGAAGAATTAATAGAAAATAAATAAATGAAAGGTAATAAATATTCATTGTTGACGATCTAGTTGATTGATTTAAATAGGGTGCAGGAACGTATAAGATATTAGTTACAAATTAATACAGAGTGCTTAAGTTACAGTTAAAAATGAAAATTATTTTAACTTATAAAATTAATGTATACTCAATATACTTATTTTGATTTAAATATATTTTATGATAACATTTAAGATAGGTAACCATTGCCATTTCATAATAATTAATAACTGACGTGTGTCATACTCATAAGTCATAATGTAATAATAATTTTATAAATAATTATTAAATCTTATAATCTGTCTTATAATTATAACAAATTGGCCAATTTTTAACATTATTATTATTTGTGAAAACTTAAGATTTAAGGTTTTTTGGATTTTTTTAAATTTTAATGGATTAATAACAGAGTATAACTAAGTTAAATTAAATAACAGAGTTAATCCAGAATAATCGATTTGTAATTGCAACTAAAACAAGTAGGTACTTACGTAGTAAACTTAATAGTTATTATTAAAAAACATGATATTTATTCTTTGTAAATAATGTGAAGTGAGTAGTACAGTATTATAGTAAACACTGTGTAGTATTCTACTATAGTCTATACTCTATACACCTAGTAAACTTAGAGATATTTTTAGATCAACACTTGAGACATTTTATTTATAACCTGAAAAAAATGCCATTTACACATACATACGTCACGCACGTACATATACTATGTAAACTGTATACATTATATAGTGTTGATCTCAATCAAAGATGTCTAAATAGTTCTAAAAATATTTACTAAATGTTCATAATTTACTGTATACATCTAATACTAAGTTACTATAAGCAAATCGGAAGAAGAAATACATTAATATTGGTATTACTGAAATACTAAAAACTGGATTCAAAGAAAAAATAGGAAAATAATTTTAAATTGGTTTTTTCGAAACATAAATAGTTATATGGGTTCTATGTTTAATTTATTTGTTACCTCTAGGCTATATCGCTATAAAAAATGTGATTAGTAAGTTTTATTATTTTATTTTAACTTAAAGATACTTAATATCAAATAATACCTAAGCCAGGGAAGCAAACCTTTTAAAACATATGCGAAGAAAATGAACCCATCATAATTAGTTAATAGTTATTTTATATTCTGTTACGTTTAGACTTAAAATTGTTTACTATTAAATATTTATAATATAAAATATAGTTTGAATCATAATGATATTATATCAATTATCAAAGGTTCGACATCTGGACTATACATTTATATAAATAAACTTTTTTATGATATACCAACAAAATTGCACGATTAAATGATTAAATATTATATATGGTGCTAATTATAATAAATAAATATTATATAGACTGATTTATACAATTTTTTAATGAATATGTTATGGCGTTACAATATAATAGACAATACTCATGTTAGATTCGATATATAAATTATCTTATCATAACTCAATCAAAAACCATCGGGTTGTCTATACAGTGGTAGTGAGATTATTTTACTGTTAACTCTGATGTACCATAATTGTACAAGACGTATTTTATTTTAAAAATGGTGTATATAAGTTTTTTTTAATATTTATGTATAATATAAATATGTATATGAAGCAAATCTTTCAATATATTCAAAATTAATTTTTAGGTATGAAAAAAAAAATCGAAAAATATGGAAAAATATTGGTCAATTTTTCTTATATTTATACTTATATTTTTAAAGTATACCTGTTTATAGCATATATTTTTTAATAAAAGTGTACTGAGATTCATGTGTGGTCTTGAGTTCGATGTATTTCAACGCGTGATGCTTATTTATTTATTTATTCTAAGTTATGATATTTACGGGCAAGGCCCTTTGTAAAATTACAATGTGCGTGAATAAAAGTTGGAATACAGAACAAATATGAGATAATACAATTAACTAAGGCTTAAAACAAAAATAAAGAATATTAAGAGAAAAATATAAACAAACATGTAAAATGTAAGGTAGGTTAAAGAGTAAAAGTGGGTCTGCAATCTCCATTGGCGTTCGGTGTAGTCTGTCTACGTGTCTTATTTATAAAATAGTTTGTATTGGAATGGGGAACGTAGAGAGTAACAGAGGATCTGGGTGTGCGTTGAGGGACTTTAAAAGATACAAGAGAGAAAAGTGTGGGTGAATCATTCATACCCTTTTACAGTCCATTTAGGAACCGAGTACCTAATGCTTGCCTCTGTTCGGCTACAGAAGATAAACCTAAGAAAGTGGCCACGGGGACGTAATCGTGTTGCTCGTAAGTAATTTGGATAGAAAAACTAATGGTTTGAGGAGCCTACGTGGAATTTGTCCAAGTTGTTTTGAATCATCTGCTGAATAAGGGTCCCAGATAATAGCCCCAAATTCAAGTATAGGCCTGGCCGAAAGCATAAAAGCAATTTAGCGATCGAACTGGAACGAAAATGTTTTAATACCTAGTCTAAGGACAAAACCAAGAGTCCTTTAGGCTTTACTACGTACGAAGTCGATATGAGGACGCTGATCAGGTTATTTATTAGTTTGAGGCCGAGGTCTAGAACGCTATCAGTAGTACGAGGTATAGTAATGCCTCAATGCCTCCAAAGCTATAATAGAACACGATCGCTGGACGGCGTCGATAGAACGTCATAAGCTTAAACTTTTGGAAATTTTGAAATAAGCCGAGAGCACGAACCTAATTAGAGAAATGGACTAGGGTCAGCTTGTAAATTTCGGCAGTATCTAAAGAGCGTACACGTACATACTGTTTCATGTCATCAGAAAAGTATAGAATGTGAGTAATATTCGGCGAACACTATTAATGCATATTTATATACTTTTTATCAAATGTTTCACACCTATTTAACTTTTAGTCCTCACTTGATTATTTTTTTAAATACTTACTCAGATACCAAGATTTTGTAAGTGCTAAGTTTTCTGTTAATATAAATATGTTACTTTGTATCCAGTGGCGCCGAATACACTGTATTAGTGTGACTGAAGTCACACGTTTTTAATGGAATGGTTGGGTATAAATATGATGCATACATATATTTATGAAGTAATAACGCACGATAAATTAGATAAATGTGTTATATCTAAGAAACTAGAAAGTATTAATATTAATACGTTTAAAAGAAGTTTATTATTAATGTGTTAAAAGCGTAATAATACAGCGTAGTATACGTAGTATATGTAATTCGATTCTCAGTGACGCTTATTTTTTTTGTAGGTGGATATAATTAAGAAAACTAGTGTAACGCCTTTTTCTTGGTTGTTCGGCGCAACTGTTTGTATCTATGTAAAAATTAAAAAATTAAAAATATTGGTTCATGTTTTATTAAATTATGTTTTATTGTTACATTCTTAACTTGATTATTTAACCTCAACTAGGTAAATTGAATGTCTATATAATTTATTAATGTAAAATACTATAATATGTATATTGAATACGTTTCACAACCATGGGTATTATAAACAATGTTAGGATTTTATAATTAATTTCTAACTATAGGATACAGATAAAAAAGCAGAGTGAGCTATAAGCCTATAAATTCGTTTTATGCTCCAGGTATTCCAAATATTAAATTTTATTTTGCTATTTTTTACATATTTGAAGTTTTAAGTTTTTTAGTGGTATTTTTTAAGTTTTAGTGATAATTTTTACCATTTTGCATAATATTATGCATTATTTTATATTTTTCATAAATCTCGTCAATGTTGAATGAAAAATATTAGTTATTTATGTAAACCAATAAGAAAAATTTAATTTTTGTATTTCTACTGTGAATTGTATATTTTTATTAATTTTATTAAGTTGTGTGATTAAACGATCACAGAAATCAGTTGGTACCTTTGAATAATTTGAATGTCTCATCGAGATTTGTGTAATATGTATTAATATAATTTTCTTACATGATTTCATTATTATTTATATATTTTTCTTCAACATTTTTATCAACATTTTGATATATATACATATATATCAGATAAGATGGCACTTAATATCGAAACTAAAAGTTCATATTTATTATGTTACTCATGAAACACATTCAATATACAAGATACATATTATAATATTTAATATCTTACATTAATATATGAGTAAAACTATAATCACTTATTATTTATTTCTGAGTTATCGCAATTATCACTGTACATGAAACTATAATCACTTATTATTTATTTCTGAGTTATCGCAATTATCACTGTACATGATCGTACGATTTTTTAATTTTCTATGTAAACTTCTACATAGGCTCTTTTGGGATTAGGTAGGTACACATAAATTATTATTTTAATATTATATTTAATAACGTATTATAAATGATTACCTTCTCATTATTATTTTTATCAAGGTAAAAATTAAATAATTTATCCAATTTTTTTTTTATTTGTCTTACTTGTAATTCTTAGATAACCTATAGGCCACCTTTTTATAAGATAATTAACTTTGGTCTCAGTTAATATACTTAATTTATTAATTTGAAACAAATGTTTATTATTTTACGCGTGTATTTTAAATATGAACATATTTTTGCCTAATCTTTTATCTTAAGCAATATACTGCATTGATTGTTATTATTAAATAATAAATAATATCAATATAAATATTCAATGCTATTTACTATTCAATAAAATGTGTATATTGTGTAGCAGACACTTTGGTCTGGCCCACGTTACCTTTTAAAATGTAAAATTAAAAATTAAAAAATAAATTATAAAGTTAAAAAATAAAAGTTATCTGGAAAGTTTTGAGAAAACGTGAGTTTATTTATAATTCTGTATTTAATATAGAATATTAACATCGTTCGTAGAATGTTGAACTAAACACTTTCTGCTATCGAATTAATTTATATTTATTAGTTAGTTATATAACTTTTTCTTTTATTTAAAAATATAATAGTATTTACAATTTGTACATTTTTTTTATTAATTTAGTAATTTACATTTATTTAGTAGTATACTAAATGTCTAAATTACTAAATATGACATAATGACATATCGACAGCTAATACTCATTTTATTACATCGTAGTGTAATCGTGTCCATCGCGTCATTTACGCTAAGTGTATAGCTCGGTCGTAGTTTTAGCTTTATTTCCTGGCCATCTAGTCTTGAAAGATCTAAATCTCTAAAAATTGGCCTTATTGTAACTTAAAGTTGCCCATCCTTACATTATAGGATTAGTTGATGTTATTAATCCTAAAAGAGACTTGGGAAATTAAGTATGACTTTTTATTGAACTCGCACTGGAACGCCTCTTTTACAATATGTACCAAATAAATATGTGAGTACATACGTGCATAGTTTGAATCTGGAACCAATTCATATGTACTAGATCTGGTCGATGTGGCATGGTTTATTCAGTACTTACAACAATTAATATACCTATAAATTACATATTGTATAGAACTTTATTTCATAATAAAACAAATAGTTATTAGTTATTTTTTTGTTCCAGGCATACCATTTCATCAAAAATGCCATTGCGTGGAGACATGGTAGACGTACAGCATTCTCCTGCTATAGATTATTTTACCTCCCCGATGATATTGAAAATGGAACATTTATTGGTTTTCTATCACGGCCTGTAAGTAATTATTGTCAAAAAAAGTTATTTATTTGTTTATTTGCAAAATGTCCACAAAGTAGCCATTTAATTTTTAAACAGCGTAACATAGAAAAAAAAATATGTATACATAATTGCATAACATATAGTAGGTATACACTATACATACATAAATATTTTAAACTGAATTAATAACAATTGGTTTCTGTATTCGATAATAATCCAGTGTTTAGATTTGATTAGATTCTATTATCGGGGTATCCGATTGTTGTTGGCATAGTATCTTTTAAGAATATTTTTTAATTCTAGGCAATTTTTCTTCACTCATGACGCCGGAAGATTCATTATACGAATTGCACAGTAATATTAATTTCAGGAAAGAGACTATCCGGAAATTATCGTTACGTACACTTCTCCGGGAAATGAAGAACAATTCCAGAGGGTCCTAATAAGCACCCATCTTATAAAGTGGGGAAGTAAACCGCTGTTCCAAGCTATCCCATCCACGATAAAGAACATTATACACACTGCGATCGAAGATAAGGGTATGAAGGGTACAATGTATTCGGATGCTGTGCTTAAGTGGATGCCGGCCGATGTAGCAGCAAGAATAGACTACGAGTAAGATATTTGATTTTATTTAAATATATTATTTAAAACAATGTGATATTATTATCGTACTTCCTTATTGTGCTTATTTTCCATTTAATCATTACTTTATCTGTAGTAAATAGTAGCTGGACACTGGGATACAGCGGGAAATGTTAAACCAATGATACATATGCATTATTGCGTATTTATAATCCAAATTAATGGTCATTTGGCACAAGGTTTTATTTTTTTAGCCCATATTTTTTTTTATCTATTTTAGATACGTAATAAATGTATAGCTTAAAGTTAAAGTTCTGAGAACAAGTCCACTTGAAATTATTTGAATTGAAATGTAACTGCATAATCACCACAATAACAATGTGATAATATGAAAATTAAATGGTATGAGACAAAAATAACATGAATAAATGTAGTGAATTGTAACGTGAAAACAAGTTAATTAAATTGACAGTCGCATTGTTAGTGCAACAACGTTATTTTGTTTGTTCTAATGATGTATTGTAGTTTGTATATTTACCATACTATTTCTGTTTTTTAATAATATTGATGCTGGTGTAAGTTCTTACTTCAGGACCGTATATTGTTTATAAATATATATATATATTACTGACCTTCGAGAACATTTAACCAAGTTATTATTAGATATCACGTTGAAAAGAAACACCAACATAACTAACAATTAACTATAACTACTAGCACTTATTACTTTTATGACATAAAATGCGAAATCGTGTAAGAATAAAAAATGGACAAAATATATAGGAGTGAAAAATTGTGACTTATGCGTATATAATACTGATGAATGTGCGATTTTTAAGTGATTGATTTAATTATGTTTAGATGGCCCGACTGGCTAAACATGGTATATTTCGACTAAATCTTATAACACATTATGTATTTATAAATAAAACTATATGAGTATACATTAATATTGATAAAAATAGAATAAATCAAATAAACAACTAACGTTTTTTGTGTAAAACTAAGTTTTTACAGTTATATTGTTATTTTTAGTGTTCCATCTGATGTATACATTGATCAATTAAGTGTGGAACACATAGAGCAAATTTATTCGCTGTGGGCCCATAGTGACGTCTACCCGAAATCGGACCTTTGGGATACCGTAAGATTGAACATTGGTTTGGGTGTATTCAGCCGTGATAGCCGCCAGCTATTGGCGTGGGCAATGTGCGGCAGTTACGGAGGTTTATGCACACTAATTGTCGAGCCAAATTACAGAGGACGTGGACTTGGTAAACTGATTGTACTGGCGGTGACCAAAGAAATGGGACAATCTGGCATCGCTCCCCATGCTCTCATCAATATGCACAACAATTTGTCATTGAGCTTATTCAAAAGCGTGGGTTACACTAAACTTCCGAAGAAATTTCCATACATCTTAGTCGCAGACCCGGATACTACGAATCCTTCTGATTCGTCTGGGCCCTAAATTATAGGGCACTTCCCAGGCATTTACCTGAACGATTGGACTAAAAAAAAAAAAACATTCATGTAAATGAAACGCAAGAAATCTGCAACAGACGATGATGCGATGGAATGAAAACACGATTGATTTAAACACGAAAACTGTTAATTAAAGATTTTAACAAAAATTTATTTTAATTTAAACTGACGGGTATATTTACTTTTTATATCTCATTATTTTAGACATCTTATAAGTATCCCATAGGAGGATACCCAATAAAGTAACATAAAATGGAATATGTGGTTGAATAATGTGGCTATTTTATAATTAATTCAAATGGAATATTATTATATAGAGACTTATAATAGCTAACTGTTACTGTTCTAAGCGTAATGCCGTAATATACCTACCAAAATTCTTCAGCTAAATATTTATTGACTAATTGTATTTATTGAGTAGCATCTGCATTTATTCCTTTAAAAAATACAGTGATTTTAATGTACATATTAAAATTTTATTATAGCTATTACGCAATGTTTTATAAAATATATTCTGCTAATCAATGTTTCAATAACAAGATTAGACATTCAAGAGTGAAACAGTTTAACTAGTACAATTTGGCAAGAAATAACTTGTTATTATTTAATCAAGTATTTATATGAATTTAATCAATTAATTAATTTATAAACTTATAAATCTGGAGTATTTTATTTTGCAAAAATAAAACATAATAAAATTAAAATATAATTCCTTTTAACCTTTTTGATAAATTTATATATTTCATTTACATTTTTTTAAGTTAAAAATAAAATAAAATAAACCGTAAGTCGTTTTTTCTGAATACTTGTCTACTTTTTAATATCCATAAGCCTTCATCATTTTTCTTGTATAACACAACTTAAAAAATCCTTGTAATTTTACTGTAATGTCAATCATTGTAAAGAATTACTTTGTTTAGTTGCATAGCACACATTTTTCTGTCTACAGATTTACTCTACAATTTTTAAACATAGATAATGTATGACATTATTTTATTTATTACCTAAAGATTTTTCCATGTAAATAAGAAAAAGTTCTTTTTGAACCAGCGTAAATTTGAGCAAGTGGCACCCGCTTAAACATTTCCTCCTATAGATAATCTTTGATATCCATCACTAGCTACTGTTCTTCAGATAGGTACAATTTGATCATCATAAATTTATGATGTCTCAACTGATGTTATAATTTAAATGTCTCGCTGTGCTAACGGTAAGTGGGTTAATAATTGTGTGTATACCTGTAACTGGATACCTATATAAGAATACTACAAAGGTGGTAAGTATAT
The DNA here is from genome assembly GCA_949715065.1 of Periphyllus acericola. Classification (NCBI taxonomy): domain Eukaryota; kingdom Metazoa; phylum Arthropoda; class Insecta; order Hemiptera; family Aphididae; genus Periphyllus; species Periphyllus acericola. The sequence goes on from OX454265.1 coordinate 21,316,217, forward strand.
TGTAATTATTTTAAATATTCATTTATAACAATGATGATAAATAATGTTAGAAATACAGTGGAATTCTTCAAGGAACCACCTCTATAGAGCGTCTTATGCGAGAATTGAAAAAAACCATCAGAAAATACCCACTTTTTCCGATCACAACTAAAATGTACACGGGAGTCTGACAAATTTGTACTATCTAAGTCCACTGATAAGTGATAACTGTGCTAAAATCCCGAGATGTTGCCCGCTTTGTGCTTTTTTCTGCACACCCTTCGTCGTTCTTTCTAGAAAATGCGCAGTTTGTCCGAAATCTATAGCGCTTTAGGTTTTTATCCCTCTTGTACTTCTATCAAATATCAACCATCAACACTAAAACTCAAACACTAATTACACTATTTTAGTCCTTTATATTAGTTGAAATGTACCTACGTTACAGATGTATAAATTATTATAGTTATTACTTATTACTTATCGTAATAAGTATATATTATATGTGGTGCTAGGAAAATTAGGTTCAATAACATGAAATTAGATAGATTAGGTAACGGCTCTACTTCGGTGGTAGGTGAATTGCGTCCTGGTTGTAAACTTTTTTTATTATTTTTGTCAAACTTTATTGTATTTATGTGTTTTATTTATTATTCTACAATTCTACACATTAAATATGGCATATGCATTTTTGTAATTTTCTGTATGTGTGTAAAAAACATATAGTTTATTATTAAACATTTAAATTGGTCAAAAATAAAAGGAAATATTTTTGATTCATCATATTTATTTATTATATTATTACTTATTTTGATGCATTAGGTTTTATTTGACTAGTGAAAATGTAAAAGATATATTTTTATGTATTATAATCAAGTAAATAGTCCGTTTTTATATTGAGTTATTTGTTCTCTAATATAATATTAAATTTTAATAAAAAGGAAAAACTACCGAGATGTATGTAGCTAAACGGCCAAAAAATTTAAGTGTTTTCGGTCAACGAACGTAATTTAGAAGAATATTTAAGTAGACGCCACACCCATAAGCATTGTATCCGTCTTACAACAAACGCACAGCATAGTAAATCTGTCTTCAGTAGAACCAATTTTATGTGGCTAGCTTTAATATTAGAGTAAATTTACCTATTATTGAACTCAAAAGGAAGAACAGTATTTGTGTCTTCTCATAAGTTTTTTACAATATTATTATAATACTAAATAAATGTTATAAGCGACTTAGAAGTCTATTAAAATTGTAATATTTAACATAATTATAAAAGTAGACATAGATAATTTATTTTCCCTATAAGTTCGATAATAGGTCAGTTTACTTTAATATTAAAGTGAACTACACCAAATTGGTTCAACTGAACACATATTTGCTATATTTTGCGCTTGTAATATGGAGACAACGCAGGAGGGTGTTAAATATTACTAAAAAATTTGATTCCTAAACAGACTACCAAAGCGTAAAATATTACTTTAATTTATATCAATCAATTTTTCAATATGAATATTAGTATGGGGTGGTTTGGGTGTTAGTGTACTAAAAAAAATTTCAACCAAATTAAAATAATCTTTTTAGAATTTTTTTAAATAAAAGTACTCAAGTAGGATCAAATAAAACAAATTTGAGATCTGAGTGTATTGCCAATTAAAACCCTTAATAAAAAAATGTCTATTTATGTTTTTTTTAATCGATTTATTAAAAGCAATAATTATAGTAAATCAGTTCGAAAAATATTTCGATCAATCATTTATTAATTATCTAGTGATAATATTATATTTTAAGTGTATCAATTATTTAAATTATGATACCGAATACTCTCGGAAACTCTAACATCACGTCTCTATTATTTATTATTATTATTTTAAAAAGTTGCTAAAAAAATACTCACTATATAGTGCTGTGCTCTATTCAATCAATTAATATTATGTAATTCAAGCGATCGCGGGAACATCAAAGGTAATTTATGAATCTCTAGTCTTGCTGAACTAAGATTAGAACCATGACTACTGGAATATTGAAAAGGCAAGAATAAGACCGTTCAAACCAGTAAGCTAAAATAAAAAAAAGAGTTTCCGTGTAATCTTATTTAAAAAATTAAGATTTATTAATAATAATGTATACTATAACAATATCGAACTCTTTTTTTTTAATTCAAATAGCTCCACGGTCTATTCAAAAAATTGGCAGCCGTTCGATTTTATTGAATAATACCGTTGATTAAAAACACAATGTACGAGTAGATACTACTGCGGTAGAAAATATGTTGCGCTGAAATGATTTCCGCCCGAGGCCGATAAGGAATTGTATCTAATAAAATTAATAATATTGGTGTTTTTCTCCAACTAACCGATGATGAACGTGTAAAAAAAATTATAATCCAACTCAATAACTCATAATATTGGTCTACGACGATTTATGTATGTTACGCAAGAAAATAGGATTCAACCAAAAGGCGAAAACACAATTTTTATAAGGATTCAGACGCATCAACCTCATGTGTATACATAATATGGTTGTGTACCGTGGACGTGTGCCCCAGTGCCCCTTATAACAATGATGGGCAAATGGCGACCTGCGAGTCTCATCCGGTCCGTGTAACCTTTTGAAATCGTACACCTACTCCTAACTACATAGGTGGAGTCGTATATAAGTAAACATTGTATATTTCACTCGGCGGTAGATTTAATTTTAGTTTTCGAACCTGCTGGATTTTAAAGGTCTAAAACACATGTCCAATATATGGTCACTTAAAGTTGCCCATCCCTGCATGAAAATTTCAAATTCAAACGCTTATTAATAAAAACTGTGACTGTGATTTTTAAGATTTTTTCACACGGATAAGAAAAATGTACGAAAAACATTGAGTTAAAATTGTTAAACATGAAAATAAACCAACATTTTTTTAAAGACATTTTACGAAAAAAAAAATAAGAAAACCCTCAAATTTCAAATTGCTATAAAAAGCTTTAAAAATCATATATTTATAATTTTTATAATAAATAATTTGTGTATAATTTTTTATTTGTTGGTTTGAATATAATCAATTTGCAAATACAAAAGTTGTATTATAAACACCTGACCATATTTAAACAAAATACAAAATCCATTTGACGGTTCATTCTATACATAACAGTCATTTCAGTAAACGTATAATAACCACCCAGTATTTCAACAGTTTCAAGTTTCAATTTCGTCTTGAATACAACATGAAAATGTCTGGAGGTATGAGATTGTTGTTAAAGATTCGATGATGTCAATTCTTTATACCCTGTGATGTATTATAAGTATAATTATCTTAGCTAATTCAACTGATGAAGAAACAAATGCGAAAACGACCAAGCTACTGTCAGAAATACGATCTATAGTTCGGTTACATACAAGTCTCTCCAGGACGTTCCTGTTGAAAGACGCCGGCGAGTCGGTTGAAAAGTGTAATGCGGAAAAGGATCAATTAAAAGATCGACTAGAGATCTTCATAAGTATGATCAAGTTATGGACGTATGGGTGGAAATATTTGCGTTTCAATTTAAATGTTATTTTGATGAACATAATATATAGTGGCATACCCGGGGTGGCTAAGGGAGTTTCTACCAGTTTGTGATAATATCAAATTATGATTTAGCCCCCCCCCCAATTGAAAAATGTCCCGGGTACAACACCGTGTTTAGTACAATACATATATGTTTCGTTTGATCGTTTTTACGAGTTCATTTTTCTTCACAGATGAAATGGCAGCAGACTGCAAAAAAGATCGACACGTAGCGCGTCGTTGTCGGTCGATCGTGAACAAGTTAAGTGGTGTATGTTATCCGAATTTAGCACAGAATGTCGGTGTCGGCAAACACAAGGCTGCGCAACCAACGGCCGGCCATGGGTCGCTCATTGTTGAACGTAAACGTGACACACACGCTGTGGTTGGGCGACGAGCTGGCATGCAAAAAGCAGCCAGCACGGAAGACCGGTCCGCGGGAGCAAACGGACGTCGGCAGGACGATGTCCACGAAGAAAAATGTCCCGCTCACGGGCGGCGACCTGAAGGGACAGGTGAAACACGTCCTGTGAGTGGACCTAGGCCGGTTGGGACTCGTGGGCAGAACTTATACCGCGCCGTTCGAGTTTCTGCAGTTGTCGACGACGACGATATTGTGGTATCGACATCCGGCAAGATGCCGGAAAAGTCGAAGACCGATAATGCGGAGACGTTGGTTTTGTGCAATAACAAGTCTGAAATTTAAATTACAATAATCGTTATAATATATTAAAATAAACGCGTAAGAAAAGAATCCGGTCTCCGGAAGTACATAAGTATCCCTATCATAAATACCCGATGTATACTGTGTAATTTTTTAGAAGTGCTCACCCGATTTTTTGGCCGTAAAAATGCTTCAATTGAAATTTTTTTTCCCCGACTAGTTGCCACAGAAAACCATGATTTCCACAATATTTTTTTTTCATACCACTCGTGTGGTAATACAAACTTTTGTTTTTCAAATAGGAACACGATATTTTATTTATTTCACCATAGGTATTTATTTTATTCGATACATTTTTTTGGGACTGTTGAATGTTGATGTAACGTAGTCAAAATTCAGACCAATACTTTTGGAGTTTTTCAAATTTAGAATTGCGTATGAAAAATGTACAATTCACGTTTTCTCGCATTAGTAGCAATTAGCAATAACATGTCCATCAAACGCGCTAATTATGTTTTTAATTTTTCAGCAAGGTTTTGAAGCGTGGTATGGGCGATATAGTCGACGAAAAAACGGTCACTATGAGTACAAGTGACTTTAACGATGACGCTTCGACGAAGCCATTCCCGAAAGACCTGGCGAAACAGTCGAAAGAAAAACCGGTCCAAAACTACAACAGGTTTAGGGCGACGAACATGGCGGGAAATCAGGAAGCAATCGGGAAGTTTAACATGTTCATAAAAACGACAAAACCGTTTTACAAACATTGTTAATTATTGTTTTTATCGGTAATGCTTACGAGAAAACAAGTTTACCTTTATAATTTATTCTCTATTACCTTAACTACAAATGTTTACTAATTTTCTGTAAATGTAAATAAACGAAATATTACATCTTGCTTTTTGAGATTTTTTTACACGAGTAAGAACAATATACGAGAAACATTGTAGTAAAAGTTCAAAATATCAACCAACATTTTTTTGCCGACATTTTACGAAAATAAGATGAAAAAATTTTCAAATTTCAATTGGCTATAAATAGCACGAAAAACTCAAAAAACCGTTTGAAATCTACAAGATCGCTAAAAAGTAGTTTTTTAGTCTATGCAAATATTAATTTTTGAATTAAAATGAAAAAAATCTATCAACATTGGCATTCCGTTTATGTTGCCGTTTTTCTACAACTTTTCGTTAGTTTTCCGCCCTTATTGGGAAAACTGTTAAGAAATTAAAAAGTCTGGAACCTTTATTACTGTTGATATTGATAAGACAACGATTAATATCAAAAATCGTGATGATATGTACAGTAAATAAAGTTATAAAACACTCATCATGATAAAACCAATATACGTTTCACTCAGAATCTAAAAAAAATATAAATCAAAACCAGCCGCAACTGTATGACACGGTCCGGGGCAGTGTAGGTACATAATGTACACCACTCTCCCGGACTGCGTCGCTCTTTACCCAGCCAAAACCCGGATAACGATGGCACCGGTTCGGCAGAAGCCCCCACCTACCTCGTACACCGGGCAGAGGAAGGAGGCCTTTGCCGGAGCCGGTGTCGTCGCACGAGCCGACCGATCTCGGCTCTCGCCCGTCATCGATCGACTAGACAACTGCGGCCAAGATTCGACCACCGACAGTCAACGTTAATAACATTTATTCATTTCACCAATTCGGTCGGTGCTTGTGTGTTTTGTTCTTGCTAAATATAAAACTGTTTTAGCATTTCATTACGTGTGTATATTTTTATTGACCGGCACCAGCCACCACCGAGGACAATCAGTGCCGCGTCACGTATACTAACTATACTGTACTGTATTTGTTAGGCTGCTGTATAACATCTGCTTTACCTGTAAACGAGTCGTTAAACAAGTCTATACCAACGTCTTATGCCCATGAAAATAAGTTATAGTATTATGTAACCGAATAATTAATAATACAACCGATTCGCCGTGCGTTATGCGAGCGTGCCCTTGTCACCTTGCACTGCCGCAGCAGCAACAACAATTTCCGCTGTACATATACGGTGCCTACACCGAGTGCGTTCGTTAAAACCATTGTAACGGCCAAATCAAACAAATTTAGTATTTAAGTCAAACGAATAAAACGGACAAGGACAAGATCGTTTGACATTCATCATTTTATGCAAGCCAATTTACCAATTATTACTATGCTTACGTGCAGTATTGGTAAAACTACAATTTAAAATGTTATGAGAATCTTCTCTGCCGCTCGTTTAATATACATAAGCTAAACGTCAACTTACGCGATAAAACGTTTACAATACATCACGGTCATTCTATAGGTATACGGATTATAATTTGACGATTACCTATGATATTGGTTTTGTATTATTTTTAATTTTTTATTTATCCAGGCTAAACCGACAGGAGGTTAATGTAATTGTTTAACGATATTTAAGAAAAAAATAATTTCTCAGTAATAAAAGTGGCCTAAGATTATTTTTACCTGTAGAATCACTGATAATAACGGAACTCACCAGTTTTATTATTTTTTAAAAATATCACAAGGAAATAATCAAACTTTCGAAAAAATATTTAGAAGTAGAAATGTTGAGCTTTCCAAAACTGTTTTTAAAATGTCTGTAAGATCATTACAAGTACCGATTTTTTTTGACAGGCGTTCAGGTCATTTTGACGAAAAATGGATGTGACTATCAGTCCCCTTAAATGGGAATAAGATAGCTTTAAGATTCATAAAACACCGAATTCATAGGAAAAAATTTATTTCGCATAAAAAAGCATATTTTAGGGGTTAGAGTATATTCAACACGTTAGGGAATATTTGAGATTATTTTTGTAATATCGGCATAATGAACATATTTTACGTATATCGGCATTCTGATAAATACAATATTCACTAAACGATTTATTTCTGGGTTCTAATAAAAATACACAGTAAACTTCCAGAAAATTATTCACCGACTATGGTAGCCGACTTGCAATATTCTCCAGTGACATCGGTTGATGTCGAACTGTCCTTCAGCTTATAAAAATCATTTCAACAAATCGGTGTACTATATTATCTATTTTAAGCGATATAAAAACATTATATTTTAAGAATTTTATGAGAATATAAATCCGACCAGCTACCTATACTTATTAGTTATTACATTTTACAAATTATAAAAAGCTTTTACGTAAATGCATGAAATTGAAATGTAGCAATCATTAACATATTTTATTATACAATATTTACATATTATTATGAATATTATTATTATTATATATTATTATAAATTATTATTATTATTATTATTATTATATACATTTATATTTTTGTTTCTAGATTCTAGATACCCTTGATCTAAAATGTAGGCTATTACGTATTAATATAATTTATATTGAGTTAGAATGAAATAGATAAAAATATCTACTAGTCTAAAATATCTAAACTATAAACTATTTTAAAACATTTCTGAAAATGATCCTTAAATGTATATCCAATTGTGTTCGATTGAAGTCGAATAGTCTATTTTTATTTTAAGCATATTTATTTTTTCTTCAAAACACGTGTATATACTCGTATGATGATTTGTGATAGTATATTAAAATATTGTACTACTAGTATAAAGTAAGACTATAGTATAAAACCATTTATAACATATAGTATATTTTACTATAAATTATATAATATCGAAAAATCGCTACAGCCTCAGTGTGTGTGTGTGTGTGTGTGCGGACCTTGACCATTATTTTCACTAGATTAAACTAGTTTTTGGTTGAATAAAATTATATGTCATAATAATTTTAAGTATATACATTTAGTAATAATTAATCACAAATGTAATCTTTAGGCCAGTCCCGTATATTATATTGTAAAATATAAATATAATTAATACTGTCCAACCTCAAAAATAAACGTCGATAAAAGTTTAGTATTCTCGTTGACTATAATAGCATAAAAGTATAATGCAGCAAGTACAGCGTCTTACCTGCGGCTAAAGTAAGTTCACTCGGAACGAGCCCTCGATATTATTGACTGGGTAAGCGCGTATGCATACGCGTAAAATATATTCTATTTACTGGGCCGACACTCGGCTTGTGGTTTAGAGTGTTTAGACTTATAAAGGTGTTTATTATATAGATCTCACAGGGTGTCCCACCGGAACGACATCTCCCGTGTTAATAGAGATAATGAAATTCCGTTTTTTTCTTGAGAATTTCTGGGCAAATGCAATTTTGATGACAATAGTTTGGTAAATATAAGTGTATAATTATAATAGAAGTTAAGAAATTAACTTCTTATTTTATAACTTTTATAAATTTCGAAAATGGCTATTATATAATAATTATTTTCCTGAAAATATTGACGGTCAAACTTTCAATTTTGATTAACTTCTTGAATTTTAATATTTTTTTCTAAAAATTCTAAGAAAATAGTTAACTATTTACACAATTTTAAATAATAATTACGTAATCAGTAAACTTTATCGGAAAAATTATGGGGTGATAATAATTTACATTATTTCATTGTAAACTAAAAAATTATTAAAAATCATGAATTCAATGAAAACTGAAAGTTAAACCGTCAGAATGTTTAGAAAAAGAAGCCCTATAAAAAGGCTTTCTTTGAATTTCACAAAAATTATAAAATAAAAAGTTAATTTTATAACTTATTTAATAATACACTTATATTTACCCGATTACTGACAGCAAAAATACCTTTACCCAGAGATGCTTATGAAAAAAACAGAATTTGATTATCTCTATTAATACGGGAAGCTATCGCCCGGTGGAAATCCCGGTGGGACATACTGTATATTGTATACTCCGGTTCTGTATACTACGGAAATAAATATTAAACGCTTAATACATTATTACTATTATTATTATTATTATTATTATTATTATTATATTATTTTTAATGTATGCCAATTATTTTATGTATAAATTGTAACGAATCTATTAAATAATTCATATTTCTTACAGTAATGATCATAATATTTTTTCTTTTTTTATAAACGGCTATAGGAGTACAAAATATACAATCGCGTTTAGTGTATTCAAGATTATTAGATAGCAAGTCAATCTTGCACCCAACTTAATTTTCTTTTATTTTCCGCTGCCATTGCTTTTTTCGCTTCAATTATTTGCTGTTTAGTAAATGAAGGCAAATTGTTTATGAAATCCCCCCTCAAATTTCCCGGGGGATCGTAGTTGGCCACAACAATGTACCACCCGTCTGAACTTTTGGCCAGACCGACGCCCAATTTCTCTGATTTTTTCCAAAGAAGTTGTGTCATGTGCTCTGAAATTGTATTTAAAAAATAGGATTATTATTATACATAACATTATTATCATATCGTATTTATAATGAGCAAAGATTTGTTCCGTAACCGTTAAACCGTTTACGATTATTTTGATAAAACTTTTAGGTTTTAGTCTTATGGTTTGGACATTTAATGCAACGCCTACCAAATATAGCCATAATCAGGGCCGGATCTAGGGGGGGGGGAATTCGGGGATTTATCCCCGGGCGTATAATTTTCATGGGCGTATTGTAAAGGTTTTAAATTTAAAATGGACTTTGAAACAATCAAACAAAAGTCATAACTACAAAATAATATTTTAATAGAAATGTGTAATAATGGGTATGTGAATAAAATAATATTATTTTTATTTTTAATTTTAACAAGTAATAACAATATTATTTTAAAATGGACAAATAGGTACGTATTGCAGTGGAAATACCCGTCCGCGACGGTATGTCTGTGTTTACTGTGGACTGCGGTGCATTCCAGGAATTTCCTGAAAAGGGCGTATATTTTTAATTTTCCCCGGGTGTTAAAAAGTTAAGATCCTGCCCTGGGACCCTATTCTGAAATTCATACGAATAGGATCCGTATACGAACGATTCACACGATTCGCTTCCGTATACTAACGAAAATTGGTATTCACAAAACATAATTATTCGTGTACGGATCCTCGTTCCCAATATTTCCGTATGGGAATGATATTCGTACGATGCACCACGGCAACAATGTATATATTTCGTTGGTATCATGGAAAAGTAAACATTTATCGTGGAAAAGAAAGATATTTAAATTGTAATAGATCTCACATGAATGCAAAGAGTGGAAATAGAAGCGGAGGTGGGGACTAATGAGTAAAAAGGTTACAAATATGGACTATATATAGGTACAATAAAGAAGTCGATAACATAGGAGATAAAACTGTGGGATCGACAAATATTGCATTATGTATAGAAAAACCAAACTATTTTTATAATAGGAACGTCTGAACATATTCTATCGTGTGTGTGGGTATAATACAAGATTAATCATAAACACGACTATAATCGTTGTATTAAATCATTATTATTGTTATCGTTCAAGTATTCCAATATTTTACACCATTTCTACAGAAATAACATTGTATCAATATTTAAAAATTTTAATATAAACATAAACAAATGTCAGAATCATTGGAAACAGTATACGGAAACTAATTTTCACATACCGAAACCCATCCGAATCAATCGTGTGAATATCTTTCACATGACATAATTGTATTCGTGTACGGAAAAGAGTTCGGAATACGGTTTTTTGGAATCATGTGAAAATTCATGTGAAACCGATAATTTCCGTATACGGATCTTATTCGTATAAGTTTCAGAATAGGGTCCCTGGCCATAATATGCCGTTTCCCCAAGTCAAACAGTCGGAAAATTTGACTTTATCTGTAGAATTTTTCTATTAAATGTATAAAACATTAAGCACGTCATTAAATGGCTAAAAAAAATGTTACCATTTGGTGGGCGCAGGGTGTGCACACTCACTCTTTTGAAAATATTATCCACAATCGGTCTAGGTGTTAATCAATACACTGTGCCTATAGGGCTCAAATATATAAAAAAAAAAATATGAGAACATTATTGAACAATGTGCCTGGTGTGAAGGGTCCCCCAATGAAATGTTTGCACACTCTTATAACAACTTGAGATGACATCCCGGGCTTAAAGACTATGTTGTATTTTACACATTAGCACAAACACGAATATACCTGTACAGTGTACATACTATACCGTGTGTCCATGTTTAAACTATGTTAATTCATAATGTGTAATAATAAAATTAGATAATAATTCATAAATAGTAAATTGTTAATTACTTTAATAATAATTTTGATTGCTTCATGATGTTAAGAAGAAAAAAATAAGTACGCACAGTTAAAAAAAAATAATTAGGTAAATTCAATTTTTTTTTTAAATTCTTTTTAGCTCTAGTTTAGCCAATTTTGGGCTTAGAACACAAGTTGATACATCAAAATGACTTGAAAAAAATCGATGAATCCGAGTATTATATTGAAAATAGCGGTTGCCATTTAAAAAAATTTAAGTTTTGTTGCGCATGCGCAAATTACACGAGTTATAGGGATTTATGATCCATTAGTCTAGTTTAATGTCACGCAAACAGAATTGAAAAATATTTACAGGGTAATGAGTGGTAAAGTGGCCCCGGTTTCTTGGGACACACGGTATATATTGCGCCAATCGTTACTCGGAATTGTTTATTGAATATACAATACGGCTATTTATCACCATTTTCTAATTGAAACAAATCGATATCGCTAACATCTAGCAGAGTTTATAATACTATACTGATGCAAAGTCTAAGAGCCTTACTGGGCTAAAGGTTTTAGGTTACACAAGATACTACTCGTATTTTAAACACTTAAATAGACAGAAAGCGAACAACAAATCTTCGAACAACTCCAAGTTCTGTGCGAAACACAGGTAGAGATCACTATATGTATATGTAGATCAACAAAATAACATGTGTGAAAGGTTTACGTATTTTAAATAATCAATCGATGATTGATTAGAATGAAATAAAATAGATTGATGACCAGAAATTTCAAATCTATATGGAATATATTATATTTTTATTCGACTGCGTTTGGATTAGATCATATAAATTATATTAATAATATTTACTTACGAATTTCTCCATGATTAAACAAATCACTTTCGTTGTAGTTTAAATTATAAAGAGCTAATTCATTGTACCACGAATTGACAGCTTTTTCACCAAAGTTATCGGCGTTAGTAGTTTTGAAGAGATTTTCTCCGTAAGTATGTTCAGTTCTATGTTCGAGTTCTTCTTGGTTTTTCAAATAATTAGCCCATTCTTGAGCATAATTATTCATCTGTACATTTAAATTATTATTTAGAATGACAATAATAATAATAAAACAGTTACTGAATTATCACAGTTCAAATTGATTAATACAACTATAACACTTTTCCCGGTATAAATAATAATATAAACTTTATACTATACGATATAAAATCGATTAACCGTGTAAAAGTGTGACGATTAAAACAATTTATAGCAATAAATAATGAAGAATGAATAACAATGAAGATGGAACAGCCATTGCATATTACTATTTTTTTTTTATATGAATTTCTCCGGTTCTCTTTTTAGCGATGACGGACAATTCTCCGTCGCCCGTTTCGACGTTTGACCATTTCGCGGTCATGAAAATTAACTCAATCTGAATAATATAACGCAATGTAAATTGTAATGCAGTGTTTTTGACAATAGTGAAAAAGTGAAAGACTATGCAACATAATATAAAACTTTATCTTAGTGTTCTGCAATCAGATATGGGCGCATTATTGCGTCTGAATCTTTCCATTTAACAAGAAGTGTATGCAGAGCCCCCACAAGGGGGATGCTGTTGGACCTAGAGGCTAGAGTACAGGGGCCCGGCTATTTTAGGGGTCCGAGGGCTCGTTTAATTTTATTTGCAATTTTTGAAATTTGAAAAAAATATATATATTTAATATAATTAAAAAGTATTTGTTTTTTTTTCTTTTAAATCATATTGTAATAAAAAAATAAAAAGACGTTATTATTACGAAATGCTTATAGATGTTGATTTTTAATAATTTATGATAAAAAAGCTGTCCCGACACGGCGTTGCAAACAAAAAATGCCATCAACATATTGAATAATTGCAAATCAGATTTATTTCCAAATGTTTTTAAGCTCTTGCAAATACTGGTCACACTTCCTGTCACATCCTGCGAAGCTGAAAGACCATTTTCAACACTCAAACGCATTAAAACTTACTTAAGAAACTCTACGTCCGAATCGAGATTGAATGGACCAGCTGCTCTCAATATTCACTACGATATTGACGTCAAGTCCGAAGAAGTAATACAGCGTTTATCGAATTTGAAGCGTCGTTTAGACTTTATTTTATAATTTTATTCATATATTTTTTCATATATTTACCTTATATTTGTTTTTTTTTATACATTTTATTATTAATATGGTAACATAAATAAAAAATAAATTTATTATTAACACAATTATTTATGTTTATATCTGTTGTAATATAATTTTGGACCCCCTGGGATATTTCTGGTTGCGCTACTGACGCAAGGTTAAGAGATAGTTGTTCTTAGAGTAGTCTTAAGTTTCGTAGAGGTTCTGAGGCAGTATATATATAATATGGTGTAAATACAGAGATATGAATCAATGTGAAGTGAGTTAGACTTGAGTAAACATTTCACTTGAACGGACTACAATAACTCTGTAAACTAATTTAGGTTTCAGTAAATAAATACCAAGTTTTTTTTATTAAAATGTTTTCATTTTCTACAATAATTCTTTTAAAACGACGTTAGTACAGCAAATTGAACTTAGTTATTTTTCTGTGCTGTTCCGGAGCTACCCTGTCCGGATCATTACACGGTGTAGGAAAAGAAATAGTTGTAAGTCTAGGATACATACTAACTCAGATAATATAACTGTTTGAACACGAATTGATGAGCATTCACATGATTCGGAAGCAGTTGAAATTGAAGCAAAAATCGCGGTGACTAAAATTAAAGCTCAACATCAAAAGTATCGAATGAACTGACGTCAGGTCTCTGTTCACAAACAAGTAAGTGTAATGACTAAAAATGTATATACATATTATGAATGTTAATACTTTTAATTTCGCCTTTAGCATTGTTACGATATAGAATTTTTTCAATTTCTAATAATAAGTAATAAATAAATAATAAATATTTCTAAAATAGAGCCGCTTCCTATTATTTCCCATTTATACGGGCTTTATAGATAAAATCATTGATTTAGTTTATTATAAAATCAATAATAAAATAGGGCCCGCGTTAACAGTACATTGATTGACACGCAGCTCTACTCTCATTTTTTTTTTTTTTGTAGTATCGACAGTGTAGCTACAATATTTCGACGATTACTTTAAGGACGTCTCAATGATATGTGTGTTAGTTTTTGGGTGGGGGCAATGATGGCATCTTCCCTTCAGACGGCTGTGCCGCCTGAGAATTGGAGATACCACCAGCGTCGGGACTCGAACCTGCGACCATGCATTGCCAAGCATAGCCGTCCTATCCACTCGACCATGATATGTCTTCACTCTCGTCTGTTACATAATAATTTTTGCATATATTCTATAACGATAGTTTTACATGAAATTGATTCCGAGAAATATACTCATCACTAATCGTACGACAATCGGTTATTACTTACTACTTCAGTTCAGTTATCGCGTTAGTATGTACTGTATAGAGGATAATATCTGGACAACAAATTTCAGATGAAAGTACTATCCGAAAGAATTATGTTAATTTACTAGGAAACATTAAAATCAATTAAACAATTTATTCAAGATGGAGCAATATGGGTTTCAATTGATAAGTCAATAGATGCAAAGGGCAGGTTTATTGGTAATGTAATCATTGACAAACTATGTTCTGAGCCTACTAAATTTAACTAAACCTAAATTTTTTTTGTAATTTTAAATACTAATACAGTCGAGTCGCGATAACTCGAAATTAAGGGGGAATAAAAATACACTTTGAGATACATATGTATGTAATATTCGAGATACCTAATTCGAATTTATCAAAATTAAATCAAAACTTCGAGTTATGTAATGAAATATAATAAAATACGTATAAAAATTATAAAAATGTATGATAAATATATGTATATAAATGTTATACAAAAATTAAAATAGATACAATGGTATTATAAGTGTGTATATACGTATAATTTAATAGATACAGTAGAAAAATAATTTATAATTAATTTTTGGGTTTTCGGCTGTTTATTGACAAAAACACAAAAACACGTACGATAAACACGACAGGTAAACCACATACTGACCAATACATTCTTACTGTTATTGTGCATACGCTAATAATCAGTTTCTATCTACTCGTTTAATCTTTATTATACAGTTACAGTACTCAAGTAGATAAAACATATGTTTACAAAAAACCCAGGTATAACAGATATAATACTTCCACTAAGCTATTTATCACAGTTTTATATTCGAGTTATCGAGATTTATTATACATTGAGTGTTATGAGAATTTCTAGGCCTCTAGGGGAATAAAAAAAAATTCGAGTTGTCAAGTTTTTCGAGTTATCAAGGTTCGATATATGTACATTTTTTTGATATTTACATATTTCGGATTTTTTATTCCATATTTTAAGAAAAATCGGTAGATATATATGTGCATATATTAATTTTAACTATTAAAATTTAACTGAACACATAATACCATACCAGCATATTACATGTCAGTCGAAATACTATCAAATACATAATATTATGTCCTGTATTATATTGTTACTTGTTAGCATGATTCTGTTTATTCTCACCATCCAATGCCCAACACCCACCCACCCAAAATTTAACTATGATGCCTCGGCGTCATGAAAATGCCTTCACCACGCCACTGATATGGACAAATGTATCATGTCAAATAAAAATCAAAAGCACACCCGGAATCTGACCATGTTACTCATAAGGCAATATAACAAATTCAAATTCCGAAAGTCAACAAGAATTCAATTCAAAACGATTAGAGTTTTAAGTTATAATGTATAAAATAATCAACATATATATTTTGTCAGTCTTTGCACGTTCATTCAGTAATATATTACGATTCCTATTAATAAAGTAAATAAGTAAATAATAATTCATTGTTCACTTACATTCTCATCCATCGTTAATTCTGAGATTTGATATTTTCTTCTGTACATATTGGTTTGGTCAAGGACTTGTTTTCGGACTTTTTGTAGCTCGTTGTTATTGAATTCAATACATTGCGCGGGTGGGTGAATTCTCGGTTTATTTTGCTTATTCGCGTATGGATTAATCATCTCGTATCCATCATCGTTAGATTGGCCGTTTCCGAAATTCATCATTGGATTTGAAGGCCTAAACTGTTTCATCATGCCACCGAGAGAACCCATTCCGTTGCCAGGAATATTGAATTGGCCGTTTTTCGGCGACTTCTGAGGATTGAATTGCGCTTCGTTTTTTTTCGCTGTGTTAGGCATATAGTCGTCATCGGTGTCTGCTGCACTATTTAAACCTCCGAATCGCATATTTCCAAATTGCTTGAAGCTTTCATCCATCATTTTTTTTACATGAGATATTCCATCGTCTTCGGGCGATTGATTGACGTCTAAATGTGGTTCATTCTGTAGTCTTTCCTGAAATGTTATATTTCAAGAGTATTAGCTTATTACGACGCCTAATAATTCATTCTAAATCATTACGATAGTGTTTATACTATCCGTACTGTTGGCCTTTTTTAAAATCCTTTTTGTTTACGGTAATTGCGATTCGGACGCATAATACATATACAACGTAAGTAATACCCGAGATTTGCGAATCACCTGCTATCCTACTAAAACCGTGATCAGTCGTACCGAACCGCATAAGATTACGATAATATAATTACAAAATACTATAAATGATGGCTAATAATAACGCTATTGTAATTTTTGTTATCGGTGCGTATTAGAAATAATGTTTAAGTTCGTGAATTTGACGTCGACAACACTTACCATAAATTCGGCGTCCCCGCACACTTCACCTGGTTTTGTTTTTAGACATTGACCGTTTATACAGCACTTTCCTGACAGTAAAACTTGAGCGTTTCCCAGTCCACTGTTACCAAAGCGGTTTTTGAAGAGATCGCTTAAATTAAAAGCATTCAATGGCGCAGGCTGTTGTTTTTTGTTGCTTTTATTTTCCGGAACAATATTATTTCCATCACGTTCATCGTTTATACTTTCCGGAGAAATATTTTCGTCGTTTTCGCGATTTAAATCTTCCGGAGAACCGTAGGGACTGAGAGATTCTGGAACGGGAAAAACAAAAAAAACGTATTACACACGTTCCGCATCACAATAGTTCCATGTTGTAAATTACTAGTCGCGGGCGATGCCTCCGGTGAAGATGACGGCGATGATGATGGTGACGATAATATTTTGGGACCGCAAACTTCGCCTTCTTTTAGCACACGGCAATTATTATAATTGTCGCAGCATGTTACAACCACACTGCCAACTCTCATCATACCTCCAGACGGACCATTTCCGAATGTACTTGACATCAAACCTCCCATGGGAAACAAACGACTGCTTAGAGGACTGCCTAAAGGACTGCCTAAAAGACTACCGTAAGGATTGACTGGCAGAAAGGGCAAGCTATTTTTTTGAAAACTCGGATATGTAGCCAGAGGTCTTATACTCGGTTGTGCAGTTGGACGTGTAAAATCGTTATAGTTTGAGTCACTACTCTTCGGTAGCCCTCCGACGTAAGGTGCGTCTCCAGGAGGAACGTAATTTTGATTAGACTCACGCACTACACGTTGTGCCGGTTTTGGAGTACCGTTTGATCGAAACGAGTCTGAAAATATATAAAACGTTAAATTATAATATAAGAAACTTTAATCAATAAACATCATTACTAGTTGGAGATAATCTCGACGAAGATGATGATGATGATGATGATGATGATGATGGTAATGATGACGAAGATTTAATTTCTGGCGACTCGGTTTCTTCATCATTGCTTTCAGTTACCCGCGATTGACTGGGCACCCTATAGTGATTAACAGTTCTACGTACACGGTGATGGTTTTCAGCCCTAAATGTCATAGTATAATGTTTTTATAATAATTGGTTTAATTCCTATACGTAATATATCATCAAAATGTAACTTTTATGTACTTACGATGCAATCACTACGCTGAGAGTGATTAAAAGGAGACAAGAAAATAATATTCTGGCCATTTTATAATTTTAAACGGCAGTGTCACTTGAACCTAGAGAACCACTGCACTTAAATATTTCCGAATAGCACTATTCTGTAATGTTTACGGTACTTAACGGTGACGTCTTAAATAATTTATAATAACCGACAGTTTGTATTTTATTTTCATCCATATGGTGCGTGTAACAATTAACAATGAAACAATATACCTAATACTGGTAATTGCTATAACATTGCAACGCTTTAAATACGTACCTGCATTGTCTAATGACAGCAGTTCAAAGCAACAATTGCGTCGATGTAGAATAGAAGATAATATATCTATTATTATCACTACCAGTCATCATGTTA
Source organism: Periphyllus acericola (assembly GCA_949715065.1). Classification (NCBI taxonomy): domain Eukaryota; kingdom Metazoa; phylum Arthropoda; class Insecta; order Hemiptera; family Aphididae; genus Periphyllus; species Periphyllus acericola. The sequence goes on from OX454265.1 coordinate 21,334,838, forward strand.
CTAGTTTTTATTATCTCAATTTTTAAAGTATTCGAACAAAATTAAATATTGTTTTTTTTTTTAGTAAATCAAAATTGTTGTTAAAATTATGACTCATCATGAATTACTAGACCTCGCAGGTACCATATGTCGACATATGGCTTTAATAACCATCCGCATACGTCTGATAATTACCTACATATAGTTGTCTATGTTAAACTTTACAACTAATATCTTTCAGTTTTCGATTAATACAGTTGTTTGGCACCTAAAGCCTGTGTATTACGAGTAGATAGGTATTACCATTGATTTTATTATAAAGCCAATGGTATTACGTATGCTGGTTCATCAAGTCGATAAACATCAAACGAACTTATCTACAGATCGACTGATGACGAACCAGTGAAATTCCGGTATTTCACCGGTTCGACACCGGTCGTAGACGCGTTTCGTCAATCGACGTACCACGTACAATACCGATCGAGAAAAAGTCCGCGGTAAACGTCTTAAGAAAATATCGGTCGATCGTTCATCCAATCACTAGCTGATGACGAACCAACGTAAAGTCGGTATTACCCTGGTTAGACAATTGTCGATCAACACTTATAATAATTAGCCTAACGAGTCAAAAATCGGTCTTTCGTATTTGAAGTGGTTGCGGATGGCGTATAATTTATAAGTTTTCTGTAGAAATTTCAAATCCCTTCATTATTATTTTTTGAGTTACGATGAAATAACGAACACCATTAAATCAATATCGAGGAAACACCCGATTTCAGAAAAATATCATTTTCTAACATGTATAATATATTTTTTAGCTTCTCCGGTAAACGTTTTTTTGGTTCACTGTAAAAAGCAACTTTTCTTGTACATTATACTACATTTTAAAGTCTTAAGTATAGATATTGAAATGTTATCAACTTTAACTTACAATAAGTAGCCTGGTTTTGTGATTTTTATCAAAATTTCAAATTCAAACGCTTATTAATGGAAATTGTGACTACCGATTTTTGAGATTTTTTACACGAGCAAGAACAATGTACGAGGAATATTGTATTAACATTTCAAAATATAAAAATCGACCAACATTTTTTATTGACACTTAAAAAAAAAAACTTGAACACTCAAATTTAAACTTCAAATGATTATAAATAGCACAAAAAATCCAAAACGATTAGAAATTTACACCATCTCTAGAGAATAGCCATATAAATAATAGTCTTCCCTTTTTTCCACAAAAGTCATGCAAATGATATGTCACAAGCTACAAATTATACTAATTTTTATTATTCGCCATTGTGCCTAGAAACATTATTATTGTTATTACTTTTTATTATTCTATCAGTTATTACTCCGCATTGTGAGTAACTAGAATAAAACTATATTCATCAGATATCAATTTCGTCGTTTGTGAATTATTCTTATCCGCGTGTCCAACATCAACTAAAATCTCGTGAGTTTTTATCGTCTATTCATCGGTGTCAATTGTAGTGTTCACCAGACCCTCGGTTCGACTTCGTCTGCCACCACACGTAATACAACCAGCACCCGGCGCGGTGTGTGCGAGGCCGTTGAGATCGTCTAGTTACCAGAACAATTGTAGAGTTACCATATACCAAACGTGATCAGTGATCACGTAGTCCTAAGCTTAGTCATAAGTATGTTTGTCCGTTTTTTGTGGGAGCTCTATGGTCATTGCACCACGCCGATCCGAGCACAGAGACGTCGTATCAGACTTCCCACCAATTACTAAACTCTACTTCCTGCATTCCCCTGCGAACATTTCTTTGTCTGCTTCCCGTCGTCGCCGTCGCGTTATAGACGCCTCTGCCGCGCGCACGGCTAATGCATTACTAGTTGCCTATCTGCAGGATTCACGGCGTAAATGGCAGGTTGCCGGCTAGCCTAAGTTAGGCGCCATAGTAGTGATTATATTTCTTTTGAATCGCGTCACGTCGAGACTGATCCCCCTCGTCCGGCGCACGTTGTCGCTCATACAATGAGCTTGATTTGTTTATTTAACTTTCTATTTTAATATTGTTTAACTTAACTGTAATAAATGCTTAAAACTGATTGAAGCTTGTTTTTGTATTTAGTTGCTCTAAACAAAATGTATAAACAAAACAACTCATTTGTGTAAAAGTGAACGTAACACCACTGTTGCGCGCGAGCCACTGGCAAGGTGTTTCACTCAAAACCGTGAGGTAAAAATGGTTCTTAGAGTATTTCTTACCAGAAGTTATTATGTTTACTTGTATATGATTTTATTTCAGAGTCCGTTACATGTCGTACTTATACCTTGTTCATTTAATATAATTGAATTAATTATAATTTATAACCAGATCGGTAATACCTTGCCTGTCCTCCACGAATTAGAAGGTGAAATGTGTTTGATTTTCAGAAGGAAAACGTAGCCCCATCTGTCAGCCCTACAAACACGTTCATCGCTATACAATCACATTTTGTTCTATTCGCAATGTTGCAGTCGCGATTTTAAAAAAAATAAATCGATTGGAAATTAGAACCGTGTAGGAACTAGGAAAACTATACGCCGAGCGCATAAAAGCGTCCGCTCAACATTTCTCCGAAAAGTTCACTGGAACACTCAACTGTTTGTAATTTTTAAATAACTTTTAAGTAGAAATAAAATGGACTTATTAAATGGTCATTGTTATTATTTCTTAATATGGGAATATAAGATTTTATGGTCATAATAGTTACTAAGTAATTAGATTATAAGTAGTTCAGAATTTCAGTTTTGTCAAAAATTGTATGTTCAGTCCAAACATGTTATTTATATATATATAATATTATTTACGACTAAACTTTTCAGTCTTTTTAATAAAATAATTGTCATACTTTTAATTATAATAACAAAATAATAGTCAAATTAAAAAAACGAAAACAAACTTTTTATAACTTTTTATATTGCTTATACCTATACTTCATTGTTGAGCAATTCAAATATGCATAACATTTATTAGAGCCCCTTTATTAATTAATGTTGTATATCAATAATACAATTACAAAACAAATAAGAACAATGGCATATTGATTATACTTATTTAATTTTGTCAGACTATTTTATCATAGTGATATAGGAAATTAAGTTATTACTATGCACAAATCAAGTTGAATATAGAATAACTAAAAATTTACTAACCGTTTGAAGACTTTAGATTAATATTTTGAGAATTTTCGGGGGTTATAAATCGAAAACTACATTGTTATGCATATAAAATGCAGTTGTAACTTTTATAATAATTTACCACTTTCATAAATTATGGGGATTAACGGCAATATGAAAATGATAACGTTTCGCGTACAGGCTATCCACTCGTACGGCATTAAGTTACCTGTTGCATTAAGTGTATAAAACAATACACCAATAACTGTTCAGTAAGATAAATGAAATTGAGGGTTAAACATATCAACCTAAAACCTTTATAAAGGGTTAAGCCAATTTTCCTCTTTAATCGTACAATATGTGTGTGTGTGTGAATTATATAACTGTAAAGGCCCAGCGCCCATATTATTATTGTCTGTTCTATGTGTCGACTGTATCATTCGTTGTACCATAGCAAACTCATACAATCTTATTATCTACGCAAATTTTTTTTGGCATTACTTATTTACGCAATACAATTATTATTATTATTATTATTATTTTTTATATTGGTGCTCCATAGACCGACCTCATAGTGGTGCACGCCGAAATTGCATGTGAGTTTTTGTATTTATTTATTTATTTATTTTTGTGAGTAAATATTCATACATTCGAGTACAAATATTCATTCAGATTATTCAGAAAATGTTTAATAAAAAAAATTGGTTTGAATAATTTTTTGTTTCAGACGTTTATTGTCTAACCGTTATATATAAATTTGGGTAGGATGTGGATGCTCATAATAGTATTACTCAGCATCTTAATAGCTCAATTGTCGTATCTGAACATGAAAAAACCAAATAACTATCCACCAGGTACTTCTTTGTATTGTCATCTCACAAGAAAAATACATGTTAATCCGTAAACAATTTAGGTCCAAAGTGGTTACCGATATTGGGAAGTACTCTAACTATAAGATTGCTTCGGAAACGAACTGGATACTTGTACCGTGCTATTATTTGCCTAGCGGAATCGTATGGTCCAATAGTCGGTTTGAAAGTAGGAAAAGACATGGTAGTTATCTGCTCTAGTTACAGTGCGATCAAAGAAATGTTGACAAAAGATGAGTTTGAGGGCCGACCACAAGGACCTTTTTACGAGACCAGAACATGGGGCACGCGGAGGGGTATAAACCGCATTTATTCGGTGCTAATTGGAAACCATCTGATCGAAACATTTTTTTTTTTGATTTCTCAGGTTTGTTGCTGACGGACGAAGAATTTTGGGTGGAACAACGACGATTTGTGTTGCGCCATTTACGAGAATTCGGTTTTGGGAAAAGAACAATGGCCAAACTTGTTCAAGAAGAAGTCATTCAGTTGGTGGAAGATTTCAAAGAAAAAATTATGAACTCCAAAGACGGCAAAGGGGAAATAATGGAGATGAGAGACGCTTTCAGTGTAGGAGTGTTGAACACGCTATGGTCAATGATGGCCAGTAAGAGATACAACGCGGACGACAAAGAATTAAAGGACTTACAGGCACTGTTAACCGAACTGTTTGCAAACATCGACATGGTAGGCGCTTTGTTCAGTCAATTCCCTTTTCTACGATATATCGCTCCCAAAGTGTCTGGGTACAAAACGTTTGTGGACATCCATCAACAAGTGTGGAAGTTCCTCAGAGCCGAACTCGACGATCATAAAGAAACGTTTATTTTAAACCAACCCAGAGACCTGATGGACGTGTATTTGCAAATGTTACAATCCCAAGAAAAAAAAGAAAGTTATTCGGGTAAATATTATACGTTCGCAGTATACTATTATGTATACTATTATGATATATTATGTAATATAGTTGAGCCATTACGTTTTAATGATGATTCCAGAGTCACAGCTTTTAGCGATTTGCATGGACTTGTTCATGGCTGGATCGGAAACTTCGAGTAAAACACTGGGATTCGGTTTTCTGTACCTCCTTCTGAATCCTGAAGTCCAGAAGAAGGCTCAAAAGGAAATCGATAGTGTTGTCGGCCGAGACAGACTACCCACGCTAAACGACAGACCCAAGTACACACCGTATTCTTTATACTCGTCTATACTTAAATCTAAAAACAGGATTTTGTTTATAATGCACAATAATATTCTATTCACCGTGTCCACGTGATTGCTCTATGTTTTCATTTGTATTTCAGCATGCCGTATGTAGAAGCACTCGTATTGGAGTCACTTAGAGTTTTTACTGGAAGAGCTTTTGCTGTACCGCACAGAGCACTCAGGGATACAACTCTGGAAGGTTATTACATACCTAAGGTACGGTGGACGTGTTTAAACTTCAAACTGCACATGAATGCAGAATAATTGTAAAAAGTTATAAGGTATTTAAATATTTGTTAGGATACAACTATGATCGCTAATTTGGCTGCTTTGCACAACGACGTAGACATATGGGACCACCCGGATAGATTTTGTCCAGAAAGATTTATTAGCTGTGACGGCGAAGTAATTGTTCCGGACGAATACTTACCATTCGGATACGGTAATAAACTAATAACTAATAATCAATCAACTGCAACATAATATGTATTAATTTATATCTTTATTTTTAGGAAAACATTTTTGTATGGGACAAAGTCTGGCCAAGACAAATATATTTTTGTTTTTCGCTTGTCTGTTACACACATTTAATTTCTCAATTCCCGATGGACAAGCACCGCCCAGCACTCTAGGCGTCGACGGAATAACACCTTCACCCGGAAAATTCAGCGCTTATGTCAGTCTGCGATCATGATAGTTTACTAGCTAGGCAGTACATTCAAATATTTAGGGTATCCAAATTCCAATTTTCTTTTTTTACCCTTGATTCCGAGATGCATTTGAATTCTGTACTGTTTCGTTGTACTTTTATGATAATATATTAATGACAATGTACACTATTTAGCGTCTTACAATATATCTTACATGCTGTTAATTGTTAATAGCTGTTATGCACCATTTTGAACAACAGTAACTGAATGGTTTTCCAATCTAAACTGCATATCAGAGTTAAAATATTAATTTTATGATTTTTTTTATTTTTTAGTATAAAAATAAGTAAGATTATAAACAATTACAAGTTGACGTTTAGACAAATATTAAGTAAACACTGGACAAATATCTCGTAGAAAATTACATGATACGATATAATTATGCTAATGCTCCCTGAACAAATTCGACATGTTCGTGTTTATATTCTGACTACACAAACATTACTCCAATTTTGTATAAACAACGCTAAGTGGAAAAAAAATTAACATTATAGATCTAAAGCAGTGGCTGGCAACATTTTTGGACCCTTGGACCACTTTTGAAATTTAAAAATGTTTCACACCTTACGGGCCGGATAACAACAAACATTTAATTATAGAAAAAAATTCATACGACCGCAGAATAAAACAAAATTAATAATAATAATACAAATAAATAAACAAAATAATACAAAATTGTAATTTTTTATAATTAAACGAAGTACAACTGGCATCTACCGAAAACGCATCAAAATCTGTTGTCAAACATTAAGAAACAAATATTACAGCGTCTATTATGTCGCTTTATCTAATCGATAACCTACGTAGGATATCACTATTTAGTTTATAGTATGTACTTACTTTAAGACGTAGGTATATTATGAAATTACGTGCCTGTTTTCTACTAGTCTATAAGATAATAATTATCTTTTAGAATTTAGACAACCTGCACGTATTATTTTAAATTCTGAGTGAAACGAAGAATGTATTGGTTTTATCATGATGTGGGTTCTTTTGTTGTGTTTGTGGACACGATTTCAACATGAAGAGTTGCTCCAAAAACCTAAACATGGTACTTTTCTAAAAGTAAATTTTGTGTGATTGGTATTTTGGGTAAGCATTTTTTCTAATACCTCAAAAGTTTTCCACAAGCAGAGAAAAAATTGCAAAAAACTTCAATCGAGATCGAGAATCGTCTAGTGTTTTCGTAACACACTATCCACTTGTGTATTTTTCTACAATATTCTCTAAATAGTAGTCGAAGCCAACTCGAAACATACACAATAAATCATTTAAATCGATATTAGAATTTTATAAAAATCTAATAATTTTCGAATTATTTATTTTTTTTTTTGTAAAAGTTGGAACATTAGAACAATTTACCTATTATTAAGAAATTTTGTTCTACTACTATATCGACCATCTTTAGAATTATAATCTTATCCAACCAACCTCTTTCACTCAGAATAGTTTTTTTCGATAGAAATCGTATATTGATTTCAAGTAGAAATGACCCATCCATATATATCTCACCCCACCTAGGAGTACCGTCCGTATTTATTTTTATTTAGTTAATAAAACAGTTCCTAGCTTCCGCTGTCAACATTTAGAATACAAATGTGAAATGTACATAATTTTTTTTTGTTATTACATGATAGGCCTCATGATATTAGATTAATATACATTATTCACTCACTATTGTTTGGTTCATCAATGATTGGAGGTGGAGTAAATCTATTTTAATCTATTATTGGTGAGGTAAGTGGAGTATTGTACTTTCTCTTTCTTGAAGTCTCTAGCAGTCTCTTCAGTGTTTGAGGAGAATCGCTCTTTTGGACATTTATGTAAAAGGTTAGAAAAAAAATTATGAATCAACTTAATTTGTTCATCAGAACTCAGAGGATAACCTGTCGCTACTGGTAACAGTGATAAGTGATTACCAACCACGAACCAAGATATGCAGGACTGGACCCGACAAGGCTGGAGGGTGTGGGTGATTTGATGATGAAATGTTATAGAACGGCCAATGCGCAAGAAATTATTTTAAATATGTAATAAAATATTGATATATTTTTGACGATTGTTGAAAATGTTAGTTTTAGACTCTAGATGATGTGATATAAAGCGGAGGCTTATTTTATATGAATGTTCTTAGTTGGAAAAATGTACGGGATACCAGACAAAATCAAACTCAAAAATAAAATAATATAATATTTGTAGACTTCTACGTTTCACTGAGTATTAATGTAACCGTTCTGTACAAATGGTATGATTTTCAAAAGATTTTGAATGTTGTGCTTTAAATAGTTACTTGATATTTAAAAAAAAACTTTCATCTTTTATCGGAGAATTTTAATTTTTCGTTTTAATGCTTGAAAATATTATACAAAACTCCTCATCAATGTAAAAATATTGAAAATACATGGGCACATTTATTTAGTATTTTAATGCTCAAATTTTATCAAAACCCGACCAAAATATGAAAAGCTGCAACATTTTTGAAATTTTTATACTCATAAAATATTCAAATTTTATACTTGAGGTTTGAAAATTTAATTCTTACAAGTTGTCCGATGTAACCGGTAAAAAAAAAATTTTCTATATAGTCGCAAAAAAATTATAATTTGTTTTCGCTCAAATAAAGGATAAATTATAATAAATTAATGTAGGTACAACATTACATTATAAAAGCGTGTGCGGAGTACGATGAGTTGAAGTCACGACAACCGTGGTACGGAGATATATTCGGTAGGAAATATCAAGTAAGTAACTAAGAACGTAATCCCGCAATTTCAAATTTTTATAATATTAATTATCTTTAATCTGTAGTGGGGATTTATCCACGTTCGTCGTCGATAAACCGGTCGCGACGTCCGATGGAGAATGTCTTTCTCATTAAAAATGATTTGTAAATTTTGATGCTTTCTGTAATATTATATAATATACTTGACAGGTCGCGCATTGTGTTGCCGATGTTAAAGGGGCTGTCTTATTATCTTATATGCTTAACTAGACACTGCCGGGTAACCGGATTAGTTATTTTATTGTTTTTTCTAAAAGTATTTTTCGCAGCGACATGAAAAATGTGTTGAGCACTTGTATTAGAATTTTGTAGATAATTTTTGAAATATTTAATTTCAATTAGTGCTAATTAGGTACTTGTATATATATTATTTTAATTTTAATTGGTGATAAACTTATAGTTGACTAGGTAACCTTTTTTTGGTTTAAACACTGGAAAAACTTTTTTATTAAATACAGAAATTTTATGTACATTCGTGAACGAATTTTAGAGGTACCTTTGCTTCTAATTAGACGCCTCTTTAGAGTTTGTCATTGATAACTTTTATCGTTTCGGAGAATAGGTTAAATAATTTCAATCCATTCTGTGATTTATATTTTCCTTATAACTAAACAAAAACGCCTGAGCACCTATAATATATACATATATATTATACATGTGGGAAAAATGAAGCATTCATATTGCAGAACACAATACCTCATGTACGTACCTAGGACTTTCATGGAACAGGGGAGCACTGCATTTATAGAAATATGTCAATATTTACTTATAATTACTTGAGATACGAATTATGGAACTTGACGCCTTGGTGCTGATTTTTTCCGCCCAAACAATAAAAGTGTATACTAAACTGCATAATGTATTTTTTTTAAATTATAATTGATAACCTGCTAAATCAAACAGTAAAACACTTTTAGTCTACACCTTAGACTAAAATAATAAGACTTGCTTTCCAAAACTGTTATCTACCATGCTTATTGTGGCAGCTAAGAACTTAAAACCCATGAAGCATTTACAATTACAAATTCCTCAGGGAGTTGAACAGAAACTAATTAAAGAAAAAACACAATTTACACATTATTTTATCTTGATTTATTTATTTATTTACTATCCACAAATTACAAACAAAAAAATATTTATATTGATTTGTTGCGATCTTTAATATAACTATATATATATATATATATATATATATATATATATATATAAAAATATTTTGTACTTTTTTCGAACATTTTTTTTTCATCGAAACAGTGGTAAAAGAGGTGAGACCTGGTTATTCAGCTAATATATAAGTTATTATTTTCTAGAGACGTACATTTGATTATGTTTTCGTGCTTGGCTTGAAAACTACTCAGCCGATTTCTGTAAAAGTTACGTCAACAGATTTGTTGGGACTCGTGGAGTGTCGTTGGCTGTATAAGAATTTCCCCTTATGTCGTTGAATAAACATTAACATTTATATCCTTCCGTAATATGTTGCAGCTATTACGTGTTGCATAATCGGCACACATGTTGAATCAAATGACCCACAAATCACACAAATATTGCCCGTGTTATGGGACTTTTACCTAATCGAGTACAACTTGACGAGAGAAACCAAACTCCTAAGTGATCGATATCAGTGTGAGAATCATTTTAATATACACATTTATACTACTGACACATAAACGATAAACATTGTTTTTGTTATGGATAAATGTATAGTTTTCTATGCACGAGCGTTATTTATATTTATCATTTTCGATGCTTGTTGAGAAAATAATTTATAGAACATAAAAATGTATTTTTTTTCTCTTCAGGAAGGGGTCATAGACTCGTGTAACCATGCGTTTGGTGAATTTATGTATACATTGAATATTCATTCAGGATGAACGAACATATTATAGTTTTTACTTTAGTGAAAATGTAAATGCAAATGATTCGATATTGTTGAGCTAGGAAAATGTGGAAGAAAATAAAATGAAAAAAATTAAATACAAACGAACACACGATGATTTTAAAATAAAAATAATTTTCCTCCCACTTACAATCTTGAATCTATAACGAATTTTTGCATTTTGTTACATACAATTATGTAAAAAAAATTATTTCCCCCCCCCCCCCCCCCGTCAGCAATGGTAAACGTGATGACATGCATGTCTTACATATTGCCATTCCCAAAAACCACATCTACTATTATACAGTACCACAGAACCACCACGGTGGGATCGACTATAAAATCAGTGTGTCGGAAGTGAGTGAAAGTGAAATATCTCGCACAGCTCTTCAGGAACAAGTGGACTTCAAGTAGCAGGTAATTTTGCCATTATTATTTTTTTCTAATAGGGATTATTATATACAAATATTAAGTATATTTTTGGGGTAACTTTTGAAATTAGTACGGTTTACATTCATTTTTTTTTCCTTATAGGACTTGGGGTTGTTAAAACTCATATTACTTACGAAAATAATAAATGTGTATTTTCATAAATACATGTTTTGTAGGATTTCAATGGTAATTGAAATTTTACTTCAATACTCTAGCAGCACTGCTTATACATCTATTATTCATAAGAGTACTATCAATAAATGTAGTAAAGAACACTTTATTGTTTAATTATTTCAATAAAATACACATTTATTATTAGTTATATCTTAAATTAAAATATATTAATAATTTTAAACATACGAAAATATAAAGTTTATAAGAAAAAAAAATATTTATTGTAATTTGTTTGAATATATTTAATGTGAATATTGCCAATTGGTAATTAAGGAATACTTAACACACTGATAAAATTAACCAGTTGAATAGTAAACGGATTCAAAACTTTTCGTTTGTGTATTTCAAACAGTTTTATTCCTAAGAAATGTATAGACGTTGATCATTTTTCGTTTTCATTTTATATGATGTTTTATTATTAGGATCTGGCTATTTTAAACTTCACAAAGAAGTTTGAAAATTGTGCAGCTGTTTCTATTTTCATAAATTTAAGACTTAAATTGATCTCAACAATTAAACAATTAAATACAAGCTTAATCATTTCATATTAATTATTGATACTGTGATTCTAACTAACTAATTTTTGTCATGAATCTTATTTTCGTTCTGAAAAAGAAACACACTTAACTGAATCGTATTTAAAATTATATGTCTACATGATATTATGTATTTTTACTTGAGTACAACTCCGTAGTATTAATCCTAAATATATTGACTGTAAATGTATAATGTAAAGACAAATATTATAAAATACCGTGTGTTAGAAATGCGAATAAGTAACTATATAATAATAAATAATTATAATTTAATATAAAAATTTGGATATTTTAATTGAATTACAGACAACTATGTGTGTATGCCCGTATAATTTAATATTTAAAAATCGTATCTATCAACGCGGACTGTTAAAAGTTTTTTCATTATTCAATATTTGATATGGTATTACAAAATAGCAAAAAATTAACTTAAAAAACGTTTTCGTTATTTCTATAACTACATTTTTCATGGTCATATTTTTGAACGTTCAGTTTTATAACATAGGTACTGTATAATATATTTACGTAACAAAAACACACGATTTTCGTCCGTAATAAAAACTAAACCGGGAAGTCCAATTGGATTATTCAAAAAGGATGTATGATATAATAATATTATATATTATGTGTTACACAACTTGTTCGGGCCTGACCAGTTTTACATCTCGTAGGAGAGTATCGGAAAAGGAAAGTGAATGACCGGTTCGCCGTCTGTTTCCGATGGGCGAAAGTAGCAGGCAATGAAAATTCCACTGCACGTAGTTAACTTATGTAATACGTCATTAATTATTATTATTGACATACGTAATATAGTTATACACTAATGTTTATATTATCATTATGTACGGGCGCACAAAGGGCATATAACATGATATTAAGGTCGTGAGATATTTTACTGGTTTTCTCCTGTATATTGTAAAGATGCTTTTTCATGGTCAAACACAATACACGTGCACTCATCGTCCATTGAATAACATATAACGATGCACATACACCATCATTAGATTTGAAAAGAATGTACTTTCATAGCACGTTCAAAAAAATAAAAAATTAATAAATAAAAAAAACAGCCAAGTTATTCGTAGTTATATGCGTCCGACATTTTTTTTTCACCTATTGTAATACGTGTATATTGTATATCATTATTCATTAGTAATATAATTCACAGTTGATAATTTTTTACATATGGGATACTTGAACATTCAAAATATTAATGATTTGAAAACTTTTACTATAATAAGTGCGAATAATACAGGATAACGTATACTTTAACTTGGATAGGAATTAAAAAAATCTTTATGTTGCACAGATCATATCTATGGTCCGTTTATTTTAATATTTCATCATAATTTGTTAAAGTTTATAGTATAATATACAACAATGAATAAAATAACAAAACATTCAAAATAAATATTCTAGATCAGACTAAAAATAATGGTTTGATTTTCTTCTGTATATAAAACAAAAATTAAATTTTAATTAATTTTATTATTTACATGTCTAACCATAATATTTTATTATCATTTGTGCAGAATGTGGATACTCGTAATTGTTCTATTCAGCGTCGTGGTTGCGCTCTTGTCGTACATGGACATGAAAAAACCAAAAAACTATCCACCAGGTATTTTTGTTGTTATCTTGCACATAATAAATGCAAGTTAATCTATCTAAAAAATACTATCTACCACGTTTATTTTAGGTCCAAAGTGGTTACCGGTGTTGGGAAGTGCTCTAACCGTAAGTTCACTTCGGAAACAAACTGGATACTTGTACCGTGCTACTATTTGTCTAGCGGAATCGTATGGTCCAATAGTCGGTTTGAAAGTAGGAAAAGACAGGCAAGTAGTCTGCTGTGGTTACAATGCGATCAAAGAAATGTTGACAAAAGAAGAGTTTGATGGCCGACCACAAGGACCGTTCTACGAGACCAGAACATGGGGCACGCGGAGGGGTATAAACCGCATTTATTCGGTGCTAATTGGAAACCATCTGATCGAAACGTTTTTTTTTTTTTGGATTTCTCAGGTTTGTTGCTGACTGACGAAGAATTTTGGGTGGAACAACGACGATTTGTGTTGCGCCATTTACGAGAATTCGGTTTTGGAAAAAGAACAATGGCCGAACTTGTACAAGAAGAAGCCGTTCAGTTGGTGGAAGATTTTAAAGAAAAAATTATGAACTCCAAAGACGGCAAAGGGGAAATAATGGAGATGAGAGACGCTTTCAGTGTAGGAGTGTTGAACACGCTGTGGTCGATGATGGCCAGTAAGAGATACAACGCAGACGACAAAGAACTAAAGGACTTACAGGCACTGTTAACCGAACTGTTTGCAAACATCGACATGGTAGGCGCTTTGTTCAGTCAATTCCCTTTTCTACGATATATCGCTCCCGAAGCGTCTGGGTACAAAACGTTCGTGGACATCCATCAACAAGTGTGGAAGTTCCTCAGAGCCGAACTCGACAATCATAAGGAAACGTTTATTTTAAACCAACCCAGAGACCTGATGGACGTGTATTTGCAAATGTTACATTCCCAAGAAAAAAAAGAAAGTTATTCAGGTAAATATTACACGTTTGAACCGTATATCATTATATGATATAAGTATTTTTTATCAATTAACCGTCGCGTTATGTTGATGATTCCAGAGTCACAGCTTTTAGCGATCTGCATGGACATGTTCATGGCAGGATCGGAGACCACGAGTAAATCTTTGGGTTTCGGTTTTCTTTACCTTCTTCTGAATCCTGAAGTCCAGAAGAAGGCTCAAGAAGAAATCGATAGAGTCGTCGGTCGAGACAGACTACCCACGTTGAACGACAGGCCCAAGTACGCGCACCGTATTGTCTATATATACTAATATCTAAAGACCGGATTTCACATAAAATGCACAATAATATTCTATTCACCGCCTATACGCAATCAATGTGTTAACATAAATCATTTTAGTGATGTTCTTAACTGAAATGCATTTTTCTGCAAATCACGGGTAAAAAAGTTATATATAATCGTTAAAAATGTAATAATATACTACCCACTATACAAATATATGTATAAAAGTTGGATGTTTTTACCTTTATAAGTGTATATTTAATAATTATATTATGTGCATGGTAATCCGGTGTTTATCCATGTCATGCCAATGGACTGCTATTTTCGTTTTTTCGTTTCAGCATGCCGTACATAGAAGCGCTCGTATTGGAGTCAGTCAGAGTTTTCATGGGAAGAACTTTCAGCATACCTCACAGAGCACTTAAGGATACAACACTGCAGGGTTATCATATTCCTAAAGTACGGCGGACGTGTTTAAATAATGCATCGTGTGAATACAAAATAATTTGTTATGAATTTATGGTTATATTAATTGTTAGGATACAATGGTGATCGCTAATTTCGCTGCTTTGCTCAACGACGACGACGTTTGGGACCACCCGGACAGATTTAGTCCAGAAAGATTCATCGGCTGTGACGGCAAACTAATTGTTCCGGACGAATACTTGCCATTCGGATACGGTAATAACTAATAATCAATCATGCGTTTTAAAAGCCAATAAAAAGTACCTACCTAGGTATAAAATCACTATAAAATGCAATCGATAAATATTTATTTTATAGGAAAACATCGTTGCATGGGACAAACTCTCGCTAGATCAAATATATTTTTGTTTTCCGCTTGTCTGTTACAAAACTTTGATTTCTCAATACCCGCTGGACAAGCGCCGCCAAGCACTCTAGGCGTCGACGGAGTAACACCTTCACCAGGAGAATTCAGCGCTTACGTCAGTCTGCGGTCGTGATAGTACACTTAAATATCCAAGACTTTCAGATTGTAATCTACTAATCTACTTATTTTCGACTTGGTTCCAAGATCAATTTGAATTTTGTATGTCCTTTGTCGTAGTTTTATTGTTAAGTACTTTTATGATGATATATTTATAATGTATACTATCATGTGTATAGTGAAAATATTAACGTATGTTGTTATGTACGCGTTTGAATGACTGAATGGTTTTACAACCAAACAGTACTTAATATTATTAGAAACATAGTATTGACTTTATAATTTTTTCTAGAAAATTAAGTACAATTATTTACAATTATACGTGTATCTCATAGACAATTTTTGATCAAACATATATTTGCAGATTCTCTGCCCTTGTTATTAAATTATTTTTTTCTTTTACTAATGAAATGCGTGATGGTATAGTGTTATGATACTAAACTTATATTATTGTTTAGAGATCAGGTACACGTTATAACCCGAGACGAGAGAAAATGATACGAAAACTGTTTGTTCGGTTTAGCCCGAGAAAATATGCCTACTAAGAGGTCACTAACAGTATATGGATTAAAATTTTAGATTTTAGGGCGTATGAGCCCAAATCATTTAAATTAGGTGATAAGTAATCATACTAAATAATTAAAAACGAACCATACAGACTCATAATACGACACAAATTATGTAATACCAAATGCCAATGTCTCTTCCAAAGTCCCCACACGTACAAATTACAATGGGGGTGGACGGTAGAAAGACAAGAATTGTATAAAAGGCAACCAAACATTCATCACAATTAAAACACAATAATATAAATATATAATTTACCTATTGAACAATATATTTTGCTGCTTTTGTCTTTCTGCGTTCTGCCCCAATGGTTCATAAGTATAACACTATAATTATGTATTCGTGATTACTTTATCCCAACAAAAACACTTGGTCATCTCCGCTCAACATCTAAAAATGGAAAGGGCTGATATACGGCAAAAGATTTCATATAATATGGAAACAAAGTTATTACATACCTAAGCGTATTAATCTTTTGATGTATATTTATTCGAATTAAGTACATTTTCATTCAACAAACAATTAAATGATCATTAATCGTTCTAATTGAATTGCAGTAATCGTGTATCATGAACACATAATGTTACCTATCTTCTTTTTTTCGTCAGTTTAATTATTTTAAAATGATCAAAACTGTAATCCGCCAATTGCATCATTAAAAAATTAAGTTATCGATATTATCAAAACTGAGGTCACTCGGCTTCAAGTCCTATAAAGAAAATAATCTTAAACTGTATAAATCTTGATTCGGCTTGCCCCACGGATTTTAGATATCTGTGGCTCGGCGCCACATCTTGTTATCTTCTAAGCTGTGGTTTCACCAACAGTCCACGAGATCGCGCAACGGCATTGGTAACTGTTAGGTTAGGTTTATAACTCCGTGATATGAAAACGTGATATGATTTATGGGCCGTGCTACCGCTCAATGCTCATTCGAATGTTGGATATCTTACTCTTATAAAACTGAAATAAACCCGAAGTCTCAAGTCTTATACTTTTAACAACAGCATCTATACTAGTGGCGCAGTAGTCATGGATAGCGAAGTTCTCGTCCCTATGCCCATTGAAAAAATGGAATATTTCTGCGAAGTAGTGCTGAAACGCGACTGGCCCAATAGCATTCACGTAAGTCCTGCGCTACCGTCCAAGTTGTTCACTGTTTTACCTATACGATATCTGACCCCGAAGGCCAGGGTGTAAATGTGTAATAGTTACCATGCTGTGCTAATCGGTAGTTTAGCTTTTCTAGTGCGTCATTGTTTTCAATAAATTGTATACGAGTCTGTAACTCATAAGTAGATTTTTTTAATATTCTATAAGAAGCCTGGTATAATAAATTATCGTACGGGTTATAAAATGATCTCGCACTGGGACCAACATCACTCTACTTCAATAATATCTGCCTGAAGACCTGTGGGCTAACTGGCTATATAAATATGAGAATGGTGTGCATACTTTAAATCTGGAACCAATTGATTCGATCTCGGTCCATGGTAAAATCAAAATAACATCTTGTATGAGAATGCTATGAATCAGATATATTGTATAGAGCTCTTGATAGTTTGCAGTAAAATAAAATAATTATTGTTTTCTTCCAGGTATACTATTTTGTCAAATATGCATTACAGTGGAGAGTCTCATCTGCATACTCTTTGTTCAAGTTTCTTTACCTTGCCGATGATCTTGAAAATGGAACATTTATTGGGATTCGATCACGGAGATTTGTAAGTGAATATTGAGAACAGGTTAATTAATGATGTCAAAGCAAAAAGGCCTAACAGAAATATATATTATATACCCATGTAGGTAAATACAAGCCAATGTTATGAATCTGAATGGAAAACAATTGGTTTCTATTGTTATACAATATTCAGACTAGATTCTATTATAGGGGTATCTTGATTGCTGTTGCGTTATTTTATGTCGTAGTAAAATAACTATTTCAGTCTAGAATAATCGATAAACCATTGATATATTATATACGTGCATATACGAATGACAGCTATGGTCTACGTTATAAACTTTAATTACCTACACAATATTATAATACAATTAGAACACACATTTTTGGCTTACAACAAATTTTTGGCGCCCCCCCCCCCCAAAATTAATTTCCAGTTATGGCCTTGAATTGCACAGTAATATTAATTTCAGGAAGATGACTATCCGGATGTTATTGTTGTGTACACTTCACCGGGAAATGAAGACCAATTCCAGAGGGTCTTAATGAGCACCTTTTACATTGAGTGGTGCAAAAGACCGCTGTTCCAAGCTGTTCCATTCAGGCTAATGGATATTGTACAATTGACAATCAAAGACAGGGGTATGATGAGTGAGGTGAATATGAATTACCTTACTTGGATACCGACTGATGTAGCAGCTACAGTAGAATACAGGTGAGATATTTTAATTCAATGTATTATTTACAACTATGTGGCATTATTGTACTTTCCTACAGGGGTTATTTTTCAATTAATAATTTATTTATTGCTTTAAATTAGGCTGACCTTATTTAAGGCAAAAATGAAACGGGATAATTGTAACCCCCCTCCTTTTTTACAAAAGTTTTACTTTTATGCAATTTAACCTTTTCA
This sequence comes from Periphyllus acericola, assembly GCA_949715065.1. NCBI lineage: Eukaryota > Metazoa > Arthropoda > Insecta > Hemiptera > Aphididae > Periphyllus > Periphyllus acericola. Next base: position 21,353,475 of record OX454265.1, read on the forward strand.
CTTAAAAACATAAAATAAAAATTGAAAATATTTCTGAAAATGTACTCTTTATTATTTTATATATGTTGTATATTTTATATATATATCGTAAAAATGTGTTAAAAAAAAATAGTTTTAATAGTTATTTTCCACATTAAATAAATTTGGATGATTCAAAAAAAAGATAAATTAAATTTTGCAAAAATTTCTCATTAAAAGTTTATCTTGATACTCGACTCAATGCTATAAAGTGGGAAGTACCTATGGTCATTACTTTATACAGTAACTGGACACTGTAGGATATTTTAAACAAAAGAATTATTTTTATAATCCATAATTAATGGACAGTGATATGGATCAAGATTTTATTTTCTCGACCTGTACTATTATTTAAATCTATTTTGGATGTATAATAAATTACAAGATTCAAATGGTATGATATTTTGAATTAATTTTAAATCGAATATGTAATATTTTATAATTGAACTGCATTATACTTGGGTTATTATTAATAATTTTAACTAACATTGAAAATGGTTAGTTGATGTGATGGAAATAAAAATTCTTAAATTTAATAGCTAGAAAGCTATAAAAATATGATATTTACTCAATTGTTTTTTATTCTAAAATTAATTTTTTTTTCTATTATGTTGTTTTTTTCAGAGTTCCATCTGATGTATATATTGGTAAATTAAAAGAGAAACACATTGAGCAAATTTATTCGATGTGGGCCCTTCGTAAAATTCACCCTAAGTCCGAAATTTTGGATACTATAAGATTGAATATTGGTTTGGGTGTATTTAGTCGTGATGGACGCCAGCTATTAGCATGGGCATTATGCAGCAGTTATGGAGGTTTGACCGCACTAACAGTTCTTCCAGAATACAGAAGACGTGGACTTGGTAAACTGATTGCCTCGGCAATCACCAAGAAAATGGGACAATCTGGCATCACTCCACATGCCATCTATGTCTATCAGCCAAACAGCATACCTTTGAGATTAATTGAGAGCGTGGGCTATGTAAAACTTTCGATGACATTTCCATTCATCTTTGTTAAAGACCGGAATACTTCTATACCTTTTTAATTTCTCATTCTTCATTAGTCCACTAATCTCAATCCTAGCTCTGTTTCGATATCTCTCCACTTTTATTAAAATAATAATAATATTATTTATTATTTTTATTATGTTAATATCTACTCTCGGTACGCTATTGCTAACCTATTTAATATAATATTACTATCAGTATTTCTAAACTTGTATTACATACATTTCCATTGTATAATAAATTATGTTTTTTTACTTGCAGTACACTACTACATATTATGTAAAATTTAATAGTGTAATCTGATACCTAACCATTTTTTCTCATCTAATATTTATCATTCAAAAAGTAACTACCCATAATAAATAATGACAGACTTTTAGCTGTATTAAATACAAATTTATGATAAAATTGAATAATTTTAATATTATAAACAAACTATTTTCCCTACATATAAACAAAAATTAAAAGATGAAAAGGTAAACTTTTATCTTGGAACTGAGTAAGGTTGTTCTTCTCCTGATTCATGATACTTGATGTAGCTTTTTTTATGACTAAAATCTTTTTGGTCTTCTTGCCAACCCCGTTGAGGAGCATTTTCATAGTCGAAACGTTCTTTGGTTGGACCATAAAGTTGATCAATTTCTTCCAAATCATCCCTAGATAGATAAAAAAATGTCGAAGGTTATATTTAAAACATTTATATTTATTTATTTATTCAATGTATAAGTAATAACTAAAAAGTGTTCAAGCAACAATTTTGATATGTTATAATAGTTAAAAATCAATTTGTGTTAAATTAAAAATATTTGTAACTTGTTTTGAAAAAAAAAGGTATAGTTTATTTATATAATTACTAATTACTATGACAAAATTATTTTTAATGGGATCTTGTAAGGTAAAAAATAATAGTGCTTTTGGAAGTGATTAAGTATTTTTAAGTTTAAAGTATCACATTACTCAATACATATTATATAAAAATGTAAAAGTTTTCTATTTTTTTGGAAAATATACGGAATATTTTGTATCATATTCCACACACAATTTATAACCTATACACTTTCCATGAACATGTATAAGTTATACGAGTATAAGTTTATACATGTATAAATTTAACCTATAAATGAGTAAAAATGGTATACAATGATAAGATTGTCAAAATATTTTAGATATTAATTATAATATGTAAAACATAACATATATATATTACATTACACATTTATACTTAGACAATGCATACCCACATGTGACATGCAATTTGTAAATAACTGAGCCTGTGGCAGTTTGACCAAGTCATCTTTCGAGATTTCATCATTTAAAAGAGTTTGGTCTTTGAATTTACATATTATGAAACTAAAACTAATCAACATTGTGTACAATAAATAATCACTGATATGACATACCTGTAACGAACTGTTCCGCAACGAAGACCTACTACTTTTTTGTTAGTTATAGGATCAGTAACATCGCCTAGAGGATAAATCACTTTGAGCACTTTATGGGTAATGTGTGTGGTAAGTTTTTCAGGTAGTTCCTGTATAAGGACCACATCGCCTGTTTTACACTGCTGCTCAGGATCATGAGCATAATAAACTTCATCTTTATTGAAATACTAAAAGGTCGAATATAGACATTCAGAATAATTGGAAAAAAGGTAATTATAATAAGACTCGAAGGATAACTCACCATTAAAAGGTTCTGGTCAAGTTCCAATTTTTTCACGATAATTTTTGATGCATTTTGCTTGACAGACGGAACACACCTGCCCAAAAGCATTAAAGATCTGGTGACGGCAGCTAAACTCATAACTGTAAATGTAACGATCAATTATGAAATTGAAAGCAAACTATGTACTGAAATTGTGTATGAATAAATATAAAAACAATAAAGCATGTGAAATTGTAAAAATTAGAGATAAAATATTAATAAATAAGTGATAAGTGATAATGAAAATAGCTGATAAGAACGCATGTTAAAACATTTTTCTATCAACATTTTATTACAAATATTATGAATTTTCAAATTTATTATCTTAACTGCGATGAACTGTGATGTTTTTTTATTTTCATAAGAAACTAACAAGCAAATTCATTGTTTTCCAAACTATGACGAAAAATCTTTCGACTTAAATTTAAATAATTAAACAAAATAATGCAAGAACCATTCCGGTAGGTACCAAATAATGTATTAGTAGTAGGTAGTATGATGTAGTGTTCTGATTTGTTGATTATTGTTCTTAACTTGAGAATTTTATAATTTCTTACAACACAGTTAATAATTACTGAAATTAATAAATTTAAATACGATTTTTTTTAAATAAATGTACCTACTTTTATCTACTAGATGGCGTTAAAAGTACACCATACGTGAAATAAATAATAATTTTCAAACAACCAAAGCCACCTACGTATGAGACACATTATTGACTTAAGTATGTTAGAAACCAATTAATTTTTACAGTTTTCATTTCTAAATTTCTAGAAAAAAAAAACTCAAGCCTTACGTCGAAAATCTTAAGATTTGTAAATTTTACTTTTCTTTTTACCTACCTACTTTAAAGTTTAAATGCAATTTTGGATGTATCGGCGGTACCTACCTACCACGCAAACATTTACTCGTTTAACTCGTGTAAGCTGTAAGGTGTTGGTGATCGTAGAATTTGCATGTTAAGTTACTTTTTATTAGTAATCACGTGGTTGTACACAATTTACACAGTGAACTTATACAATGTTTGAACTATATTCCACTGCCCGAACACTCGCCACCAAAGAGTACCTTGAAGCGACGAACGGTATACAGAACGTCTCCGCGACGGTTTTGCCATTCTTTTCCCGCAATACATACACACATTAAATGTATAATTATAGAACATGTACATATGATACGGATGGATAATCTTTATAAGTACAATTGATTTACATGCGCTGTTAATAAATCATCGTTATCTGTTCGCAGAAACATCAAGAGACATTTTCCGCTAGCAATGTTTTGTAGGACGAAAATGTAAACAAATAATACCTACTTAGATTTCTGAAAGAGTAAAAAATGTCCATAACATTAAAAAAAATGACTAAAAAATGCAAAATAAAAATCATATACTAATCGATTGAACTAGTTGATGATCAAACCAAATTTTGTAATTGAAAAGCTATAATCTGTAGATCGTAAAAAAAAAAAAAATACTACATTCATACCTTTCTTATAAATTATAACTAGGATTGTATTTGTTGTACCACATATCGTGTTCCTGATATTGCTCGATTCGCACGAAACGGCCAGTTGTATTTGTGTATATCAGGGGTGGGCAACTGCCGGCCCTCGTACCATTTTAATCTGGCCCGCGTTACCTTTCAAATTTGAACACTAATGTTAGAAATCAAAATTAATTTGATAAAATATTGAGAAAACGTGTATCCACATTCTATATTCAACGCTATACATACCTAAATATGACACATGTCCATCATAGCTTATATTTATTTTACTATAGCAAGTGTAGTTCAGGTGTAGTTTTTGTTTTCGTTATCTGGCCCACTAGATTTTAATGGTCTAAAAACTGGCCGTATACTCACTTAATGTTGCCCATCCCTGGTGTATATCATAATTATTACAATGTCAAGCATTTAAAATAGTTTAGAAAGGGCAAGGGTTTGCCTATGTAGGGACATTTTTGCCCGTTTCATGGATTGGTAACTAATTTTCTATTTGATGTACTGGGAAATTTCACGAACAGGTGGTATATTTTACGTTCAGCATATGGACTATACGTTAATTTTGTCTATTTTGTATAGGTCATAACTCATAACATTTTTAAGATATTTATTTTAACCACTTCGCCGCTTCGTCACTATCGTCTATCAATTTAACATGTTATAAAAAGACATCCTAACCCACTATAACCTACCATACTGCGAGCAATGTCGCACGTCAATGATATCTATGATTTAATGTTTTTTTTCCAATGTAACTTTTATACCGAAACTATACCAACACCGGTCTTACCGTTAACCGTTTGCTTACCTGCAACTGATTTGTTTCATATCATCAATATAATATCTAGTTTAAAGTTTAACCTTTTGGGCTGGAGAAAATCTTATTCGCAGTCTATATCATTAATAATAGTAAGGAAAGTCGTCACTGATTAGCCGCTACTGATAGCTAGTTATTATAAAAAGTCGCGAAAACCTGATTTCAATACGGAAATATTTGGATTATTTTTCAAACCCTCTAATATAGGGAAACAGTTCTGGAATTCGGAGACTTATCAATTATCATTATGCTTTCAAACGTACGTGTTTATTTATACCTTTCTAGCGGTAACAACGAAAATTTTTTTTAGCTGTTTGTAAAACGTAATTTTCTGAACCTAGTTTTGAGTCATGTTATAACAAATTCAATTCTATAACTTTTATTTTGAATTTTTTACATTCGTTTTTGCATTTTAAGTGCATTAAATTCACAGCCATAACTATAAAATAATATCAATATATTGATATATTGATACAATGATATAGTATAGAATAATAGCTACAACGGTTCGCGTCGAGGTGAGCAAAGCGAAACGAGTGGCCGTCGCCAGCGTGTATGTTGCTGTGCCCTAGCTAGTAGTTCGGCGTATATAATGTATATATACGAGTAGTAGTTATTCTTTTCTTTTTTTTTTCTCTTTCCATTTTCAAGGCTCAAGGGTCGGTCACTCACGTCGGAGGGGATAGTAGACGTCGGGTCGGCGGCGGGTGGATGTGTTCACTATCCGTCTTCCTTTTTCACAAGCGCCTCCCTGGCTCGAACAGGGACACGCCCCGCGAGCGCCGGAGTCACGCGCAAAAATCCCTTTGCACCCCGCGTGTGCATCATCGGCCGCGTCAAGTCGTGCTCCGCTATATACCACGGTACATTTTACACAACACCGTACACACTCCCCGCACTAGTGTAATGCCCATTATATGATATCGGCTTTCCGTTTATTATATTTACAACAGCGTGGCGACTCCGCGCCGACGAGCGCACATATAATATATATTGGACACGCCGCCGGACAAAAAAAGGTACGTAAGCATAACCAAAACATTAAAAATCCCTTATGGATAGGCGTAGTTGGTACATACTTGAAGTGCGAATACGTTACGTGTACGTTGGTGCAACGTATTGAGTAGAATACATGCATTGTACGTAGTCTAAAGTTTTCATTTTTTCGTACTACACACTATTAACTTTGAATAGGGTGAACAGATCTGCAGTGATTGAACAGTTTAGAATTCGTTTGCTACCATAAAATGTATGTTCATGAATTGGTTTTCAGTGTTATATTTTTAAAGTATTCAGATTCAGAAGATTGGGAAAACTGTTTTAATTTTTAATTAATATTATGAAAACCACTAAATTAGATTTAAACGTATTCGTTGGTTTATAAAAACAAAAATTGAAATCCTATAGTGATCGAACACAGCGTACGATCACGCGTGTAAACTATCAAATTCTGGTTAAGGAGTATGCCATAGTATGGCCGCTATTTTATTTATATTGACAACAAAAACTGTTTAACAAATTTGATAGTAACTGTATAGTTTTTGAAGTAAAAAACATATCATGGTTGACATTGTGCGATCGCTGGAGGGTGTTCAATAACTAGATAACAGTTCTCCCTAAATGCGTCTGTAACCCGAGTCGTGCTCTGCGGTCAAAGTCGAACCTGTATAAGCCTTTTTCGAATTCACTTAAACGTATCATAGAGATGATGTAAATGTTGCCGTATGGCGTGTTCGGTGTAAACCACGATTCTACAATGTTTGTTTTTGTAATCAACAGCTGTTTTTCGCGGCTCAGATGAACATGATTTTGAAACAATCTTTCAAATTTCGTCGTACACACGCTTCAATTGTTGTACAAAACACAAAGTGTGTCGTAGTACCCAACATTTTAGGCCCCGGTACTTAAGGCGAAAGGTCCGTCAGAAACCACGCACGTATGTCGCAATATAAGCACATCAGTTCTCCAGCAGTTCTGTCCCAAAATCGTTCGTCCGTCCTACACTGCGGTGTAAGTCTACGTGTCTTATAATTTAATATTATAACACAACAACAGTAATTTCTTAGGTACTCGCAGAGGTACATACAGCAGGCTGTTTTAGCAAGCCACGAGTAGAACAATCGACCGTATACAGATTAATATAATTGTATATGTTACCGGCAATGTGTTGAGTTTAGGCATTCTATAGAATTTTGGTCTTGCAATTAATATAGTAACACGGCACGGATGAAATGAACTTACCTTCGATAAAATTCTATATTAGACTCTGAGCGGAGCGAGGAATGTATTGGTTTTACCACGATGTGTGTTTTTGTTTTAATTTTTTTTTTTGATCATCTACAAGATTTTTACAAGAAGGATTTCTCCGACCTTCAAGGTGCTTAATTTATTTTTTCATGTATTAATGTAGTACTTAGAAAGTTAGAACGTACATGTAAAATATACATTTTGATATAATAGCAGTCGTTTCGATTATGTGCCGTAGTTGTAGCGTATAAGCTGTACAAATTATTGAAATGTCGATATGTTTAAAAATGGAATTTAGAGAGAGAGTCCAGGAACCGTATTTATGTGAACACTTGCATCAATATTGTACATATAATATATTTTCTGAATATAAACAATACTTAATAGATGACTGGTTCATTTTAGTCTTGCACAATATTGAATTATAATTTAGTTTCATTGTTTCACTTGTATATATTATACAAATTTTTGTTACATGTCTTACAAATTTTGATTGAATGTATTTATTAAATATCTAAAAGGATGCCAAAAACATTATCTTTATTGTAGTGTTAAAATATAACATAAAACCTAGTGTAAATCGATCACTTAGTGAAATACAGATAATTTATTATTTTCATCAATGGTTTTGATAGTTTAATTTCAAAATCATAATTTATAATAATACGTGAAGTGAAAAAACATTTATTTTAAGTTAGCCACAAACACAATATGATGATTTTAGAACAAAGACAGAAGATATCTTATAATTCATGTTTAGATTTAAACTTTAATAATTAGGTGTTTGCTTAGGTGTTATAACAGCATACAAAATTATTTGTGGTTTTTTGAAGATATTATACATTTCAGTATAATAAAAATTAATATGTACGGACAATACATTGTAGTCAATTTTTCATTTTTGGACCAATGAACATTTTAAACGTGGAAAAACCATTTTACTTCAGCTGTTTAATATATTTAATATTTATGAATACTTAGGTGCATTTTTTTTTCTTTTGATAAAATTACTTTTAAACTTGATTCTTCAAAGACTTAATAAATGTCAATCATCATCCGAGGGGATAGTCGTCCATAGCTTATAGGCAGGCATGAAATTAATAAAGTCACATATGTATACAAGGGGTAGACGTCTGCATTAAAGGATTACATAGGGGGACCGCACGTGCATCGTTTGCCACGTGTGTTCAAAACATAGTTGAATAATATATTATTTTCTATTTCAATAACGATCATCGTGAGTATAATGAAATAAGAATTTTATTGCTATCGTCAATGTGAACCAAAAATACCATTGAAGAATTTCAAGCAATGACGCGACGTGGAAAATGCACCTATAAATAAATTTGTTTACAAAATTTAACAAAACTGTTAGTTACGTCATTGTATTTTACAAATACATATACATAAATCATCTTATAAATTTAGGTTTTAATACAAAGGTTTTTTTTAAAAAAAAAAAAGGTTATCGCACTAACCTGAGTGAAGAAAAAAAATCTGGGTTTTTAAGTAATTTAAATAAATTCAATTATACATAGTTTCAACATTCAGAATGCAATAATAACTTCGAAATCAATATTAATAATTTTATAATTATTTTGGAAAATGCAAGAATAATTATATTATTTTTAAAAAATATACTGTAGGTGATACCATGTATTTGTGAATGCCTATCGTCTATTGAGTATAACTTTAATGATTAATTTGTATTTTTCCATCAATTAAATCATTTTAATCGACAATAATACAAATTACAATTGTACCTATGTTAATCTGAACTGGTTGATTAAATGTATTCTTATAGTTAAAAGCATACAAATTGAAGATTTTTTAATCTTTGAAGAAACTTTCACATATTTCTAGCAATTTCTAGCAGTTCGATAAATTTTCATTCAATTCCAATCTAGTAGATTACTTTTTTTTTTATTTATTCTGACTGTAAAATGTTTAAAATTGCTATTACGAGTATTTTGTTAATTACTGATCTTATAACTGATGACTTGTTTCAGTCGAGTTTATATAAGGTAGTTATAATGTGTTATGCATAGTTATACCGTTTCAAATTATTAATAATTGTTTGTTCTACAGCTAAACTATTTATTTAATATTATTTGGCCAAAAGTTTTCTATTTAAAATGTTCAAATACTCTAAGATGCGTTCGGAAATAGTTTTAATACATTTTAGGGGTATCTTATGGTTTTGAATAAGGTTATACTTCTAGAAGATGTTGAGTGTCATTGAAATCCGATAAGAGTTGAGCCATTGGGGCAGAGGAAATCAAAGAATCATTTATTTGAAGCCTGCAGTATGCATAGTCTGAAGTATTGGGGGTACCAACGAAAACAATATTGATACTTTCATAAAAATTGTACTGCTCGTTAGTATACATTTGATGTGATACGTTATATGTTTATAAATACAGGGTGTCACACCGAGATTAGTACAGAGCCATATATCCCGTGTTAATAGAGATAATCAAATTCTGTTTTTTTATGAGTACCCCTGGGCAAAGGCAATTTTGTTGACAATAGTTTGGTAAATATAAGTGTAAGTTAAAAGTTAATTTTTTATTTATAACCTTATATCAGCAAACCTTAACAGAAAAATGACGAGGTGATAGTAATTTACATTATTTCTTTGTAAACTAAATAAAAAATATTAAAAATCACAAATCCAATGAAAACTAAAAGTTGAACCGTTGAAATGTTCAGAAAATGAGCCCTATAAAATGGCTATCTACGAATTTCATGAAAATTATAAAAAAAACATTTGATTTTTTAACTTTTTTAGTAATACACTTGAATTTGAAAAAAAATTGACCATGTCTCTATTAACACGGGGGATATCGCTCCGCGCGAATCCCGGTATTGTTACCAACAATCGTTTTTGAAACGGTTTTCAATATTTACGAGCAGCATTTTATTCAGACTAAGCCTATAATATTATACTCGCGTGTTAGCGGTTTTGCCGATGTATAAAACAGTAATAGTAGTAATACTAATCTAACGCTGTTCGACGTAATTCACATTGGTGCGTTTTTCGTGCGTTTGTTCGAAGGGACCGCGATGAAGACAGCTTTGGGCGTAGTCAAGATGAAAATGGAACCGATTTACGGAGACGACGCGTCGGAACCGGCGGCAGTGTCTGCCGTGTGCGCCAAATGCGAGTGTACGATCGCAGATAGGTACATAATGCGGGTGTCCGGTCGGTCTTACCACGAACGATGCCTCAAGTGCACGACATGCGCGTTGAAGCTCGATCGGTCGTGTTTCGTTTGGAACGCAAAACTGTACTGCCGTCAGGATTACGACAAGTGAGTGGAAAAATAAAAATCCTCTATGGTAGAGGTACACTGTGTATATTTTATACTCGCAGTCGTTTTTATAATGTTCATGTAAGATTTAGAAACATGCTCGTAAAATAAAAAAATGAAAAAAATTAATAAATCGTTATTTAATCTGCGTTACACTTACGCACGCATAACAGCTGCATATTATGTCGATGGGCGTCGAGAAATTTTCTATACAACAGCTGGGTGTCGGTGTCCAATCTCCTGAGGTAATGAAGATATTCAGATTCTGGGTTTTTCTAAAGACTCGAAGGCACAATAACTTCATTGAATTTAGTGTTGTGGTAAAAAAAGTTAGAGAAATTAATTTTAATTTTATTATTTTCGAAAAAATTTGAAAATAGCCATTATATAGAATTTACTCGTACATTTCTGAAAATGTCAACTTATCAACATTTTATTTTATTTAACCTTAATTTTAATAATTTTTTTAATTTCCAGAAAATTTGTGTACTATTTAATAATATAGTCCATACTGATTTATATCCATTTATGTCCATTTAATACTACCTCGTCTCGTTTTCTGATTAGTTTTAATATAATCATAAAACCAACACAATTTTTCTGAAAATAAAAAAATTAAAAAATTATTAAAATTAAAATAAAATGTTGAAAATAATAAAATAGAAATTAATTTTTAACTTTTTTACCAAAACACTAAATTCAATTAAAACATGAAATATCTATAGTCCCTGTCATTCATAAAAAACAGTATTTGATTATTTTCATTACCTCAGAAGATATCGCAATGGGTAAATGGGTGGGTCACTTTGTATACACCAGCTAGATATAGAATATAGACCGTGTGTTTTTTGTTTTGATTCTATAAATAAACACGCACGACGCAAGACTTGTGTCAATTTTCTGGATATATAGTGACGTAGGTATAGAAAACAAATATGAAGTTTATTATTCATATACGAGTAGTAAAAAATATATTTTAAATTATGATTAAAATTAATGCATTTATAATTATGAAAAACTCTAAGCATGAAGATTTTATTGTTTTAGTTATCTGGTGGAACTAATCGAAAAAAACCACGAAATACCTAATTTAATTTTAATTAATATAAAATGTTAACTGTAAAATGATTAGTCCGATGAACACGAGTTATAGTGCTATAATTATCCAAAACAATTTTAAAAAAATAAAGACAAATAAAACCCCGAATTTTTCAACTTTTACTTACTATAAATGTTTATAAATACAATTAGAATACGCTCGATTATTTTCCGTTCGTATTTGTCTTCTAAAGTCAAAAGTATTGAAGTTATATTGTTATAGGATTAAAGCAAACACCGCTATCTATATTAATAAAAATTATTTATTTAATAATATTTAAATTATTAAATCATAGTGTGCAGGGTAAAAAATTGTTTTTCGTGAGTGGTTAATAGACATTAAAATATTTTGATAATTTTATAATATGAATTTTTATGAGCGAAACCAAATATGATATTTATATGATTTTATAATTTTTTTTTTTTTATTTTTAATTTGCCATCATCAGGTACATTACAGCAATACAATTATATACAATAAATTTACAATATTAGATATTTACAATTATATATTTATATGATATTTGGACGAAATGGTTGATTTTTTATGGAGACAGACCAGGCCGACATGTGACTGCTTGTACGGATTTTTACGCTACTTTTTACCTTTTTTTGTTTAAAAAAATATAATATTTTTAACACATTCTTTCTCGTTAATACGTCATAAAAAACTCAGAGTTATGAAAAAATTAAATAGAATTTGACGTTTTTTTTTTCAACACAGGAGATGTATGTGAGATAGTCTACATGATATCCTGATCCTGTATTGATAAAAATGACAACAATTTACTGACGAAAAAAAATTAATTAAATATGTTAAATATGTTAACATGTAAAATACGAATAGGGCCAAATTCGAAGTATAAGCTACCGATTCAAGTTATTATAAACATGATCGCTAAATTATATTTTAATTTTGAAAAACAGAAGTGAAAAAACTCTCGCAACTCCAACAACCTACGTATTAGTATCGGTATACAAGCAGTAACTAGAATAGGTATATGGTATGTCGGATTATTTATGTATAAGTAAATAACCATTCAATGTCCCGCTCTCGTAATGTGTCCATACTGCACATATATTCATTGTTATTCGTTAATCACCGTTTTATTAAAAATCAAGCCAATAACTTTATTGTTTTTGTTGTGAAAAGTGTTGAAAGAACAAAAAAAATTCGTAAGTGCTTTTTGTCAAAAAAAATCGTATGTCGTAGTCGTATACGGACCGTAAACCCCAGAGCAAGACTTTTGTGATTATCTTAATTACTCAACAAAAACTCTACACGTCAAATTCCAAACCGTCTTCTTTGTCATATCAGTTACTTATGTAACACTCCACACAATCTGCCGTAATGAATGATAAATCATCAAAAGCTATCCCCCAAATTAAAATTATCAATCAAAACACCGAGCAAAAAACAAAAAACAATTGTAAGCGACTCCGACACGGACGAAGTTTTCAATTATAATTGGACTGAGGTCGTTTCTCCATAATCTCACAGACGACTAAATTCAAATGGACAACCATCGTCAATGTATCGTGTTAAGTTGTGATTTCAAATATACGGTGTAAAGATGACGACTTTAGGAATATTTTAACTGTATCATTATTTATACGTCAATAATCAGTATAAAATTATAAAACAATGATTGCAATCGGGATTTTCGACAATCGTCATTCGTACGTATGTATTTTCAGAAAATTGTATGTGCACACCGAAGGAGCTATTTGGGGCATTTTTTTTTAAACTCATTGCTGGTAACTTGATCGATGATATGTATACATTTAATACTGCGTATAACAGCGTAAATATTAGTAATACTCTTAAAAGTTAATAAGAAAAAACTAGTTTTTTCGAATTAGATGTTCCCGGTCCCCTTATAAAAAAAAAACGTTTATGTTGGAAATATATCTAGAATCATACAATTAAGGTGAATTTGGGACGTATACATTTTTATTAAATTATTTTGAGCGAAAATAGTTGGCTGCCATTCATAGCGTGATTATCGAAAATTTTAGATAAAATTACAAAAGTTTCTAATCAAACAGCTCTATTATAGTATGTTTGATAATCGGTCGATTATCAATCTTGTATTTTTAACTCGCCCACAAAATACTCCTATGAAAAATAAGCTACAAGAAAAGATACGATTCGTTTTTAGAAATTGGACTTTTGGCCGACTAAAAATGGGTTTCAGACCACTGCGGTATATTATATACATTATTAGGCTTAGGGACTTATAGCTCTAAAAAATGTACAAATATGCTTTTAAAATCATTAAAATATGCATTATAATATGCATTTATATGCATTAAAAAAAAAATTACAATAATAAACAATAACTAAGAATTAAATATTGGAGATGGCATACTTTGTTACTTAAATAAAACAACTATTTTATAAAAAAAATGTTCTCTTTGTAAAAACGACATCATTAATTCTGCATCATTTTGAGTTTCTTGAAAATTACATTGTACGATTAAATACTTTCTTATGTTTTCGAATGTAAATCTCCGGCGGTTACTGGACAATAAATTTTTGTAAATTGATAAACTCCATTGTACTTTGTACATATCGAGTGACTGATTTTATTTTTTTGTATCTTCAATTATTTTTAACGAATCCGACAGCGTTATACCTTTTTTTCTAAAAATGTTATCGCTCGAGGTAAAAATTCAAAATTTGCTGTGATAAATATTAGTTATCATGGAAGATTACTTTTGTTCAAATACTTTTTAGCGGTTTTAATTGATGCTGCATCATCATCGTAACGTTTACTTTGATCGGTTGAAATATGTATACATATATAGTTATATTTATATGTATCTATAGTTTTTAATTTGAAATTTGAAAAATTTGTCAAAATATGCAAAATAAACATAAAAACTTTAAAATATGCACATTGAAATTTTAGATGTGATATCATGGCACCGAGAAACGAATTTATTTCGCACTCTGCTACACTTAACAATAATTAAAAATGGTATGCAAACGCTACAAGTGCCTAAGCCTATACATTATACGCTGCCGCAATACCGCCGTACAATATTTCGCACATTGATTCCGCGGCGGGTCTGAAACCGCTTGCGAAGGGAACGTAAACGTATACGATGCATGTGTTTTGAAACGACCGCGTTAATAGTAATGATGATGATGATGATGATAATAATAATTGTACATGTCGCCGCCGCCGCCGCCGCCGCGCCGCCCCGGTGTCGTGTGTGGCGGTTTATCGCACACGTCGCACGCGATTGATTCGCACACACGCCCGACGTGCGCGCACACGTTTTAAACGGACACGCACGGCCCGCACGCACGCGGTGGATCAGGTCGTTTATGGGGTGCGCGTGGCGGCGGCGGCGGCGGCGGGGCTTTGGCTTCGGCGGGTGGGCCTCGTGGCGCTACTATATAAATACATATTGTAATACCTACCTCTTTCGCACCGTCCCATAGTTGTCGACGACACCACCGCGGCGAGGCATCGGTGGTAAACTATAAATTGGCGGCCGGGATTGTAGGACGCCGAACTTTCTCGCGGGGCGAGTGAGTCCAACGACGACGAATGACCCCCGTTACGTTTATTTTTTCCAATTATCTCACCGAATCCGCTAACATATTATGTGCGTCTTGAACAAAAGGCAGGTACGTCATGGTGTCTGTGTACGTACGTTTGCAAATAGTTCGAGGATTTTCGTCCAACTGTCTGCAATGAAATCGCTCGGGACGATTTGATTTTCTATTATAAGACAATATTACGGCAGTAATTGGAAGAAAAGACATTTAGCTAATATTTCTGTTTATCGTTTTCGTGCGGTGCTGTCAAAGCGAAAAGTCGTATAAACAAACGTTATGCAGTTATTCGAGGAACTCTGCAATTGCATGCAGATGTCCTGAAGTCTCATCCCGCAGTACCATGTCTTAGGTGCTTATACATATATATTTGTTTTTATAACTTCCCAGACATCTCGGTCGAGGGGTTGTTCGTAGTTTAATTACGTAGCATTCGCTTCTCGTCCATACGACGACGGTCCTTTCCATCCACCGTAAGGATAATAGACAAGAAACTCTCGCATATATTTAGATCGTCGTCATATCGAAAACAACAATTTTCGATTATTACTAATATGCTATATTGGTGCACTTAACCGCTGTACGGTCTCGAGAGAACACTATGCACTGCGTTAGTATAAATACGAGTACATTACTTAAAGTGGAAAGGAGGTGGGGATATTCATACAGTTTTACGGATAGTATTATAATATAAAGCGCTGTACACTGCATGATAGGTTCCACCGCCAAAACAGTAACGGCACACCATAACCTGGCTATATTGACGCTATTGTTGTTATTGTATATTATATTATAATAACGGTCTGCGCTATAGCACAATAGCGACAAAATAATGAATCATTGCACGTCAGTACTCGGCAGCTCGTTGTTTACGTGATAATTACTACGATAATTAGTAGTGATACTTGACTTATAGTTATTAAAACATTTACTTACAGCCTGATGATGGTATTACGCATTTGAAATAAGCTGCTTGTATCGTTATAAATTTGTAGCGTCCGATATAATATTACTAAATATAGGTACGCGCTCTATACCCTTTGCGTGGATAAATAGCATTATTTTATAGTTTTACTGATCCATACAAAATATGTGCACAATAAACCATTAATTATGATAACAAAGAAAAATTAAAAACAAAACATGAATGGCACGGTAAAGGAAGTTACATCATCTATTAAAGTTAATTAAGTTTGTGTGATTATATATTATCCTTAATAAAAAAAACCCTTCAATTTAACTTTTTGTTTCACTTGATTAAAAGTATTTTGCGATTCCAGTTTATTTTTGAACTGCGAGGTAAAACTTTAAATTAACACATAATATTCATATTTTGATTATTTCTTACAATATACATGATTACTATACTTCTTGTATGCATACTTTACATTTCAAAGGAAAATTCGAAACAAACATATAGAATTTCTCTTTTTCTCTCTAAAAAAAAAGATTATGCACAAATTGTACAATGTACACACTCACAGGGGGTAAAATACTTTTACTTATTTTCATACATTTCAAAAAAGAGTTTACATGCCTATGCTATTGGTAGTCTTATATTACAATTTATTAATCAAGTTTTTATACAACGCTTATTTAACGATAAAATATGACTGTGATACACATTTTGTTAATCTTTTTTAATCGATTATTTAGGAAGAAACGTAGCGTGACTACTTATTGCTTATAGTGTGTCGTGTGAATAGTACTTCAAGAAAAATTCGTATTACCAGAAAACGCCGTCGTTTTAAAACGTCTAAACGTCACGAAATAGGGGGAGAACTTGAACATGTTTGTTCAATTCGTTTGCTCATTTTGGTAATGTTCAGCAGGTTGTCATAGGCTGTCACGACATTTTATGTCATTAACTTCATGGAATTTATATATTGTCAGTCATTAATCATTTAAAATAAGCTCTACAAAACGCATACACTTCAAATTCTATTTTTATTTAAAAAATATTGTCATACAATATGTATTTAAAATAAAATAATGAAGTATAGTGTACAATTATATTAAATATGATTAAAAACTAAAAACAATATCAAACATGTTTAAAAAATATTGCTCTTAGAACTTTTTAAATGTATTATAAATTGTAATTTTTGTTGTGTACATTTTAATTGATAGCTACTTATTTTTTACGAGTAATAAGAATTTATCGGTGCTCGTTAAACTTCCCGAAAATTGGTTTGATTACTGAAAGTGATAAGGAATATTCAGGATTTTTACTTTGAGGAAAGCTAAGTACGAAATACTGGACGTCGAAATTTGTTCAAATTAAAAACAAGAAAAAAAATGTATATTAATTTATTTTTTTTCAATTTAATAAAAGTGCTAATTAAATCACATAGCAACTGATTTTTAAATATTCCAAGTTATATGAATAAAAAATAAAAGTGTCTACTGTAATATTATTGTAGGTGCAAAAACCAACGACTGATTTTGGTTTATAATCAAAAGTTATATCCTGAAAAATAGATTAAAACAATTAAAAGGTAATTTTAAAAAGACCTATACTAAAATACCATCAGGACATCAGGTTCTTTTTCATTTTGATAGAAACTAAAACAAATTTTTTTTACTCATTTTGATTACCAATCAATGATTAGTCATCTTCAAAAAATAAAAACTTTGAAGTTGCTCAAAAAACGATTTATAGAAATCAATTTCACTCCGGACCTTTTTTTTTATATTACTAATTATTAATTAACGAAACACGTTTGAAGAAAACCACTGATGTCTACCTACGCGTACGTTTCGATTTACAGTTCACCTTTGCGCACACAATCGGCTAACAAGTTTTATTAATCGCGATCACGGTTGACACATGTACACTGTACAGTCAAATTTCAAACTATACGTATTGATATCTCGAAAGATCTGTGTGATACTGTTGACCGTAAGTCCGCACGACGCCACGATCGGACCTCGTCTGGGTCATTATTTAGATTATAACAGATCAAATAGTCGAACTTAGTTCCCTAGCTATAGCTAACCACTCGGTCCGCCGCCTCGTTAACGTCAATCCGAAAACGATCAATTACGCAATTACACGCTGTATTTCGATCAATTGCGTCTCGATGACGTAGCACTACCCTACGCGTGTACATGTATAATATATACGCATAGTGTCCGCGGACGCCCCCGTCCACCCTCTGCGCGGAAAACACGTGTTTTTTTCAATCCGTATAAATAGTATAGGGAGCGATAAAAATGTACACACACACACACATTTATGTATATGAATGGGTCCCCGCAATCGAAGTCACGTTCTACTACCCCCCTCACCAAGTGTCGTCACAATGCATTCGGCTACCGCAGAACTCATTGTTTTTCGATTTTTTTCGTTTTTTTTTTTTCGACTATCGTTCCTGCGTATTCGTAGGGGAAATAATAAGTAAGGGAAAAATGCGCACTCACACGCACGCACACGCACACGCACAGACGCATACATATGGTGATATATATATATTATGCTAATAAACGGCTGACAGGGAACGGCTAGCGCGAGGCATTTATAACCATTGAATTGCCATTAGAGGAAGACAGCTAGAGGTGCACGCAGCGCGCGCGTAATACGTGGAGGGTATGCGTGTACGCGCGCATAAATAATAATATACTGTACGGAGATTCGTATGAATTTCACCCCTTTTCGACGTAATACGAATTAATAAATACGACCTTCCGACGTCTAGGGTGCTGTATGAATTTCATTAAACGCGTTTTCATTTTATTATTATGCAGTATTAATATTATTAATATTATTTGATATAATATATTAATATCTATATCGCGCACTGCAGCGAATTTTCTTGTTGCACTATCGATTGGACGTCTTACGAAAGGTCGCATTCAAAACCTTAACTTTAGCGGTGTACGAAACTACGAACGTTGTTGAAAAGCGGTATTTTATTTTTACTAATTTACGCGGTGTGCACACTAAATACGAATATTTTTAGCAACATTTTACTGGAAGTTTACACATTTGAATCGTTGGATGGTTTTAGACGCAAAGTGAATACAAGCAATGTATTGATTTTACCACGATGTGTATTTGTTTTATTTTTAAACAAAATAAGCAATGAACGCTCAATTTTGATAAAATTTGACCAAATAGTCTCGAAAACCTGCATCACTTTTGTATTTTCATATAATATATTACATTTATTAAATAAAAACGTATAAGATATTTTACCAGTTGATCATTAAAATCATACCAAAAAAAAAAAAAAAAATTGACGATTTATTAATGTTGAACAATTAATTTTGAAGATTTTAATGCTAGAAAATTACATTTTGATAAAATCTGGACATTTTAACGAAGTTCGTTGAAATTTCTACCATTTCAGCGAACTTCGAATAATCATTATTTGTATAATTTTGTAGAGTAAAAATGTTGACCGCAAGTACTTGAAAGTTGAAACACAAGCTGTATACTAGCATTATAAAATATGTATAGTAATGATGATTTTCAATGTTATTGTTAAATTAATTAGATCATAGACCAAAGGTTATAGTTATATAATTTTTAAAATTTGGTTGATCTAACCCGATTGCAAAATTATAATGTACTCAATACACTTGTACAGTAGTTTTAACGAAGAACTTTGACGTAGAGACTGATCCACCTGTCCTCGTTCACTCGAAATCGTTTTTCGAGACCAATGATACGTTGCTTTCAAATGAATAGTAACAATTCATATTCACTTAAATCAGCCACCTGTCCTAGTATCTCACCCGACTCCTGTATTTCACCCGATCCCCCTGTATCTCTCCTCTTTTTTTATTTCGTATTTATTATTTGGTACAGCAGATATTGCTGTGTTCGGCGTTCGAATTTTCTTAAAATATTAGGGAACAGACTGCCTCTTCTTTTTAAAAATAATTCACCGCACCATTTCGAATTCGTTTGAAACCTAATGTTGGTACCGGGTTTTCACTTCTTCAGTTTCTATTATGATATTATCACGTTTGATTGAGTTATTGAAATATGCTCAAACTTCAAGGCACATACTTTTAATCATATCAATCATCGTTACGTGTCACCTACCGACGCACAGTATGACATATACTATAAATAAATATATTGTTGTACAGGTAAGAATTTTTTTACTACGCGTTGCAGAAGAATAGAGAATTTACCAGGTTAATAAATACGTTTTTTGTATGTGTTATAAAATACGTATATGAACTATTTAATTGAAATATTGTATTCGAGTACACTATTATGTACTTTATATTATAGTAAATACCTACCTATTAAACCTTTATTACTTGGTATAATTTTACACTTGGGAGGGTAGTAATTTATCAATCTTAAAAACTGAACTTTATCGCTGTGCGTTTATTTAACATTGGAGGATAATTTGTTTTTGAATTTTGAAGTATATTTCGATCTTATGTCTTTTTACCACACATCAGATCCAAAAGACTAAATTTAAACTCTCGTTCTCGTATGCTCAAAATTTTGTTATCAAAAAATAAATGCATTAACATTAAAAATAAACTGCTAATTTACAAAACATGCTTAAAACCAATTTGGACATACGGTCTTCAACTCTGGGGCGCGGCCAAGAAATCGAATCTAAATAAAATCCAAACAATTTTAAAACAAAATATCACTCTACGTCAACTCACCAACGCTCCACTATTCATATCAAATCAAACACTCCACAACGACCTTCATATTAAATCTATAGAAGAAGAATCGGTTTTATTTTACAAGCGATTCTTCTCACGTCTGGCAAATCACAATAACCCACTAATCAACAACTTAAATAACCCAACACTTCCTGGAAATCCTCGCCGTCGACTGAAAAGGAGATGGTGTAGAGATCTACTCCTTTAAGTCACTCACACTCTTCTTCTCTCAATTCATATCTTCCTAATTCTCCTTTCACGCTAAGAGTCACTAGTGGGTGACTTCTTAATCATGCATACCATGTTATTTTTGTATTGTCTCTTATCACTTATACTTATTATGCTACAATGTATAGATCGTATAATTATTATAATAATAAAATAAAAAAAAAATGTCTTTTTACAAGCCATGACGTTGTCATCCGGGTTATCACGCTTTAATTATACCACAAAGTACCGTCCACTTGTATGTTCCATACGTACCAGTGTACCACTCTTTGGGAATACTCACTGGTCAAATTTATCAACTTCCCCCAAAAAGAAATCTACAAAAAAAACCCAAGAGGTAATTTTTTTAAATATTGGGTGTTTTTTAACGTAATAGATTCGGAGACGGGAAAATTCATTATTTATTATTTTTCAATCATGGTTTAGCAACTAGAAAAGTTGTATTACAATATATAATATATTTTTATGTACGAGCTAATCTGATCATGTCTAAATGATAGTTGACTGTTTTAGTTTATTTCAATTAGAAAAAAGAAGAAAAACATTAAAATTAATAAATATACTTATATGTAAATTTTATCATAAAATATAAAATAGTTATTTATTTTAGCAACGATTACAATATTGAACTTTTGTATTTTATTAATTTAAATGAAATCCAAAGAAATATATGTGTTGAATATTACCATTTACCATCGGGAATATAAACTCAACTGTCAACATAAAAACTTGGCGCGTTGATCGTTATTTTTTTTTTTTTTATTGGCGGACGCAGTTTGTGGCTAAAAGTTTTTGGTCTTTTTTTTACGGTCTTAAAAGGGAGGAGCCGTTTGTTCCAGTAATAAAACCAAAAGAAAAGAAGTAGAAAAATATATATATAAAGTTTGTGTGTGTAAATAAATCGTTTTTATTTTATTCTTGAATTTTGCGGTAACACGTGCGCGCATACGTCTTACGTCACCAAAAAAAAAAAAAAGAAGTAGGGGCGGAGAGCAGGTGCAGATATTAGACGGTCACAGCGATTTGTGCGGAACCCTTAGATCAGAGGGAAAAAAGGGATGACAGTATAGAACTTGTTTGTAACATATTGTCCCTCTCTCTCACCACGGGTCACCCCCACCGTTACCGTAACAACCGTGAAAACGTCACGTCGTATAAATATAACGCAAGTGTCGTTGGGTAGAGGGGATCCGCGATGATGCGATGTATAAAAACAATATGTTGCACTGACTATACTTTTGACTGCTTTTTGGGGCCCCTTCCACCTATATACGTCTATTAGGCGGTTTGTTTTTATAGCTCTACAGCCCTGCGAGTTCTATACTACTCTATGTATATACATATACTTATACATATGTGTATATATATATTATATACACACATGTTTATGAAATGTACTTTGTATATGTTGCTATATACATATATAATATATATATTATATGATATGGTATTTGTAGCTTTCTATATAGCAAACGACACAGCAATTGTGTATATACATTATATACATACAAAATGTTCGTACAGTTATATACGTACATACGTATATATCCAAGCACGATAAGCAGCTTGCGGTGAAATAAATAAGAAATGTGTATTCAGTAGAAGAAAAAAATAGCAGTCGGAAATAGTAAAATGTAATGCTGTATACTGCGTTCTTTATTGCTAAGACTTAATGGATACGATAGATAATAGAAAAAAATGTGCGACGGAAAAATCTCTGATAGACTTACGTCGAGGAATTTTTGTTAATCTTATTATAAGTGATAATTCTATGCGAAGATCTAACTCGTGCCTATTATTTGCATTTATTGTACATTTTATAATTATGATAAAATATATAATATTCAATTAATGAATTGAAAATATTTCAATCGTAAAATAGGTTACATATTTATGAAGCCTAAAATGTTAAATTAACATTTTTTAAATAAATAGCGGTTGTGTGCCCGTTTTGTAATATTATAGTGTTCAAAATAAATTTTAAACATGAATACAAATGTTTTTGCAATTGCTGTTATATTAAAAATTATTCAAAAGTTTTCATTCATTATAATTTTATACAAATTTAAGTTTAATAAAAATGAATTTTTCAAAATTACATGACGATTTTATTCGTCTCGATTTCTTGTTAAAGAACATTTCATTTTATTTAATATAAGTTTATGCTTCAAAAGTCTGATGACTTTACAATTTGAAAATTTTAAATTGGTATTTTAAATATTTATAACTACCTTAATTCAAAGTAGTTTTTTTTATAACTTTTCAAATGTTTATGTATTACCACTTATCTCAATGTGCTATCCAACTGATCCTGATCAGAATCTAAGTGGAAATATTTGGGAGCAGTTCATTTACTGAGATTATTCATTAGTTAATTACAAAATTATTGATATGAAATACAATTGCGTTGTTGGTAGTCACCGAACTGAAATAAATTCACAAAAAGGAAAAAAAACACGTTTTCCGAAAAGTACCCACCTATGCTGTACTTGAATAGACGTTCGGATCACATATGGGTCACATACAGCAATATGCTTTTACTAGTTTGGATTTATTCGGGTGAAAAATTACAACTAAATAGCTATGTATGCTTATTGCGTGTACAAAACGAAGCAAAAATGATCTTTCGGACAGTATATATTATATATATGCATTATGCATAGAAAGTTTAACATCGATAAAAATAATCAATGTTATTATAAAATAATAAACATGTTGAATAACGTGATTAAAAAGGCTGCTGTACACTCCAGTGCGTCTTAGGGTCAGTCTTTATACAGGAAAATGCGATAAAAAAAAAAAAAAATTGAGGAATTCCGTAATAATACTATATCAAATACCACGCGTGCGCGCGTATCGTATACCTTGTAAACGTCGATATTAAAATTAATAACAATATTATAAATTATAATATTACGATGATATTTGATTCCCGGAGATTTCGCAAACGTTATGCTAGTTCCCGGTGAGCATGAAGTAATTATGGTATACAGGCCGTGAAATTCTGAAAATTATAGAATATCAAAGAAATTCGGGAATAACCGTATATTAAACGGAATATCCGTATGTGTACAGTGTCGGGAATTCGCGAATATTCAAAGAGGAAGAGAGCAGTGGAAATGCACATGCGTGATAATATAGTGATCGAAACATCAGACGGCAAACCGTGTGTAGAAATAGTGTATAAAATAATATGATGGGCTTTGGAAATGTTACGATGAAAAATAATATTGTGCCGACGACATGTACGCTCTGCGTGAAATGACAGATCGGTTGAAATCTGCGGTACACCTGAAAATCCGTCTTTCGCGAAAAAAAAAAAAATTAAAAAAATGCACGACGAAGAAATTGTATACAATGTACATGTACTGTACACTCGGTTATGTATGCGGTTGAACTCGCGACGCAAGATAATGTACATCGTACATTTTTGTACGTCAATATTTACATATTTTCGCCTATCGACTGCGATGCCGTGAATCAATTGAAAATAACACGTTGAAGTATGACGAGAAAAACATACATCCTACTATTTTGAGCTCAAGTATGTTTGCTCGCACGTTGATAATAATACCACGGTAACATTACAATAACGTTCGAGCATCGCAAAAGAAATCAAGACCCCCTCGAGACTTAAGTCGAACACGTACATATTAAAATGTGACGGGAGTTACGATAAAAAAAACAAACCGTTTTTATTTGCTCGTAATGTTCGTTTTCCGTGTATATAGGTGCGTGTACCGCAGTTGTGGCAGTTGCGGTGATCATATCGCAGCCGGTGAACTGGTAATGCGAGCGGGCGAGTGCGTGTTCCACGAGCAGTGTTTCGTGTGCGTGGTGTGCGGCATACGACTGTGCACCGGCGATCAATATGTAATCAAGCACTCTCAGCTATTTTGTCGTCCGGACTACGAGAAAGAGGTGAACATGATGCGAGACGAGATCAATCGGAACACAGGTCAGTGGGTCTACGTTTGTACACGGGGTGTCCCGCAGGGATTTGCACAGAGCGGTACCATTGCGGATAATCGAATTCTGTTTTTTTTTTTTTTTTTCACGAGCATACCCGGGCGACGGCAATCTAGTCGACAATAGTTCGGTAAAATATAAGTGTATAATTATAAGGAGTTAAAAGATTAATTTTCGTGAAATTCGAAGATGGCCATGTTATAAGGATTCTTTTTCTGAAAATGTGTCGACGGTTCAACTTTCCGTTTTCATTGGATTCGTGATTCATAATATTTTATTCGGTTTACAAAGAAATAATGTAAATTATTATGGCCTCGTCATTTTACCGATAAGGTTTGCAGATAATGTTATTATTTTTAAGCTTGTGTAAATACTACACTATTTTCTTGTAAGCTTAAAAACAAGAAAGTAATGAAAATTGAAAGTTAAACAGTCATCTTTTTCAGAAAAATAAGCCTTAAAAAGCTCTCTTCAAAATTTATAAAAGTTATGAAATAAAAAGTGAATTTCCTAACTTTTTAATAACACCCTTATTGTCAACTAAAATGCCATTGCTCAGGGACGCTCATAAAAAAACAGAATTTCATTATCGGAGATATCACTCCGCAAAAATTCCGGTGGGACACCCTTTATGTGTATTCAAATATATGTTTAGACACCACCCGAAAAACCGGTTATTCAATTATTTATTTACGCTCATTCCTTATTTGACAGGAGACTGGAATTACAGCCACGATGGGCGACGAGGGCCTAAGCGTCCCAGAACGATACTGACTACCCAACAGCGACGGGCTTTCAAAGCGTCATTTGAACTAAGTCCAAAACCTTGTCGAAAAGTTAGAGAAGGTCTTGCACACGATACAGGCTTAAGTGTCCGCATCGTCCAGGTTTGTATTTATACTTGCGACAATAGCGTATCCAGGAATTTTTTTTGGTAGGAGCTAATCAGTTACGTATCACAATTAGTATCACAGTAAAAAAAATCCATAGTCGTATTTTTAAGAAAAATCAGATTCATTTAAATCAGATGTAATATTTTATATTATAGAATTTGAGATTATTTGGAGATTATTTAAGATTTCCTGAAATTTCGGGGTGGGGGCTCCCCTCTCAGGATATGCCATCGACATGCGAATATATTTACGTCAAAATGTATACGATATAAATGATAAAACTTATTGAAATATAGTAAGACGTCTCTGCGCTAGACATTCGCCTAGTTTTGTTTCGTCCCGTTGGATGTAATAATCGTGCACGAACGTCGATCGAGTCTTAGGTTGGTTCGACGGTTCGATGCATTAATGATATGCGTAATTTAAGATTCGATGACTTTTACTCGAGAAACTTTTCCGATCCGAGACCAGTTCGATTCTGAATTCAAACTAAGTGGTTTTTTGTCGCCGTGTCCAATAATTATTATGGCAATTTCATTGTATTTATATAGTTTGAGCACGATGCCAAGAGGAACAAGTGGAATAATTTACTACGCTTTCGTCTTCACATAATATGTCGTCGATTTTTTAATTTTTTAATTACTTTTAAAATTAATCGCAAAGCCGGACGGTGCAGCGATTTAATATTCGTATTCTACACCGTCAACACCTATCAGACTTTTTTTTTCATCAAGATAAAAATAAAACATGTATTATAGGATATTTGTGTATTATAATATTACAAGTGCTATATTATAGGTGTGTACACTACTCATTATCGCTCCCTGTGTTAGTACAGCTCCGTCTGCAGCTGTCGAAACTAGAAAAACGAAATTATTTTTCTTCTATGTATGGTCCCATATGAATGGATTAAAATACATTTGTACATGATGACAAAATATTATAATAATTAATATAATGAGAATTGATATATCCCTCTTGATGGAAATGGTCACAAACTTGAAATATGCTGGTGGAATCCGTAGCTAAATAGCCGTAAACACGGTAAAAAAGAAAATTCGAAAGCATTTTAGAGCTTAGACAAACATTAGTAGTGACTAGTGTAGTGCACTGCAAGTACTAAAATACAATCGATAGAATTCACTATAGCCCATTGTTTTCACAAACACACTCACACACACACACACATACACATACGTTTATTTATAAGTATAACGAATACCGAACCCCATTAAAATGTTAAGTGGTTAGAGTTATTTTACAATGTTATGAGTTTATTACTGTACAATAACGGTGAATCTAAATACCAAACCCGATAGTAATTAAACGCAAGACGAAAAATAATTGAACACGGGTCTAGTTTAAATGGTACTCAATTAAATGTAGCAAACAATGACATTAGATTATTTTCATCAAACATTTAAATATTTACTTTTTTATTCTCTTACATTTTTATGTTAAATTTTTTTATCAATGTGAAACTTATTATTAGACGAAATTCAATAATTTATATTTCATTCAGTTTAGCAGATTAAACAATCAATACCTAATATGATTAAAAATGTTATTTTTAAATTAAATTTTAAACATTTTCAACAACAATGATGATTAAAAAAGTCAGCAAAATTATTTTTAAAACATAAAAGTTTCTCATAATAATATTTTATACTTTATAAGAATTAAAGAATCCACATTTAACTTGTATTCAATAGCTTCGGACCATGCCAAATGTTTTTATTACATTCAGATATCACATTGTTAATTAATAGTACACGAATAAGTCAAATAAATAACCATTATTCGACTATAACTATATTAATATAACTATTAATCGATAGGAATTAAATACACTTTGAACTAATACAAATAAATTGTATTTTTAAAATAATGAAAATTCCCATACTTCCCGTTTCAAGACTAACATTGCATTCTAATTTTGGCATTATCGACCGTTCATATGTATAAGAATGCGGTGAAGGGAGTTTCAGTCGTTGGAATGTTAATTAGTACATTTAAACTATATTTTGCACGTCATATTCAGTCAATTCATCTTAATTATTTGACAAAAATATCAGTGTTTAGTTTTTTCCAAATTGTATTATGAAATATTAATGATGTAAAATTTAAATTATTCAAGACATAACTTAACAAACACTACAATTTAAAATTTAAAATTAAAACAACTATTATTTGGATATATTAAAATTTATAATATTATAAAATTATATTTTAATATATTTAAATAAATAATATTATTAGCGCAATATTAATAACCATTTGATAGTGCTAATATAAAAAACGGACGAAACACCTAGGTCGAGTGAAACTTCACGGTCAGGTGAAATACAGGGAAGATCTTTTAATGACTTGAAACCAATGTACTCGAATTTTTATTGCCTCGAAAAAACGATTCTTAGTGAAAGAGGTCGAGTTTATCAGTTCATACTTCTAAACATGGTCGATATAGTAGAAAACCCAATTTTTTTAATAGGGTAGGTTGAACTTTTAAAATTCTAACTTTTGCAGAAAAAAAAGATGTTTTGATAATGATGAAATGTCTATTAAATGTGTAAATACATACTCAGTACATTTTTCGAATCGCTACGATTAATGTTTATAGAATATAAGCTTAATAACTAAAATTCGTTAAAATATCCAATTTTGTCAAATTTAATTTTCTAACACTTATAAAATTTGTTTTTGATACCTTCCGGTTAAAATATTTTTATTGAATACAAAGAAAATCTTATGAAATAAAAATGATGGATAGTGCGTGGTGAAATATACTAGATGAAATTCTTTGAAATTTAACTCTATTTTTCTCAATTATTCGAAAAGCTGTTGAGAAATTCAAAAAGTTACATGTGCTTAGTACTTGCAACTAGACAACATTTCGTATTAGAAGAGTACCCTGTTTGTATATATCAGAGCAATCGTGTCGTTATCGTGTATTCGGAAAAGAGAAACTAAGCCATAAGACCAACACATTCTTCGATTCACTCAGAATCTAAAACGGAAGAAACTCCTGGGTCGAGTGAGACTCCACAGTGGTGAGACTCACATGGTATAATATTATGTTATATGAATAATGCCTAAAATATAATCAGTATACATTTTGTTGAAATATTTCAAAAATATGAAATATCTATTAACTGCTAATATAATTAGTACTTTGAATTGTCTAATGAAATAATGCGTGACAAAATAAACTAGGCAGTACCGAGTTCAAAAATCAATCTCGGTTGAAGTAATTTGTAATTTAAAATTTTTCTCCATCATTCGGAAATCTGTTGAGAAATTTTAAAAATGATCTCTTCTACTTAGTACCATACATCTAGACACCATTTCCTATCACAAACTTCCTATGATTGTAATAGTAGGAACAATCATTTTGGTCGAAATCGCGTACACAAAAAGAAAACACACCTTTTTTTAAAACTCCTCTTTTTCTGGATAAAATTAAAACATCCCTCGTGTCACCCAAAATCTTAAAGTGGTGGGTACAAATGACTCTATTATTACACATATCTAGTAAATATTTACTCATGTATATAATGAATATTTCAATCAACTAAAAGCAATTTATCGCAGTAAATTTTTTATCATCGTTATATTATATTATTATATTGAAAATACATTTTCCCAGTACTGGTACACAGTGTACAGTAATATAACACCAGTAAGTACCCATTCTCTCCGCAAAAATCGCGCCTATGTTTAAACACACATCCAAGTGGTATTCAATTGAGTTTAGAACGGATATTTTAATAATATTTGTTCACTTTTTAGGTCTGGTTTCAAAATCAAAGGGCGAAAATGAAAAAGATCCAAAAAAAAGCGAAACTGAACGGTAACAATCTAGTGACGACTGCCAATAATTCAAATGGAAATAATAACTGTAGCGGCGCCGAGAGCGGTAATTCGTGTAGTTCGAGTGGACTGTTGCAATCAGCTATAAAAGACGAACAGTGCAGTTAGTATATCATACATACGTACACCAACATGTTTATATAACTACACGGTTTCTCTAACACTTAAAATTTCAAGTTTTCAAAATATTCCATGCGAAAATTCCAAATATGTAAGTGGAGTGTGGACATTTTTGCTGAGGTTATACCACTACCACAAGTCGAGACAGGGGTCGGACCGTTACCAAGGCAACCAAGACGCTCCACCCTATGTCGATTTGCGCGCCGAAGAAACCTCCTACCCCAATTCCGTACTTATTTTTTACTATCTATTTGTATTGCTATTTTCATTTAATGAGTTTTGCCGACAAAATCTCGTTATTTTTCGTCAATTTAAAATAGACCATAAAGATTAAATAACTGAAATAAAAAAAATCGTTTTAACGATTAAAATCTGAGGGAATAATATAGATCAAACTTTGATCAATCGCAGTGTGAATATATTACGCGTAGAGCGTGAATTCGTTTTGAAAACCGTGCGGCTACATAATAATATCATTATTATCTTTACGAGAACTAAATGTCTAGCTGAGTAACGTAATATTTGAAAATTGAACCATTATAATATTGTTCTTCGGTAGTCCGGTATAATATTGTACAGGCCTAGTTGGTCTACCTCATACAAACGGCCCAATTTTTGTACCAACCCTAACTCTCGGCCTGCAGACCTACAGCCTGCACAAAGACAATTTTTGGATCAACAAATTGTTTAGACATCGGTATAGTGACACGTTCTTCAGACTTCTATGTTTACACAATTTTCTTTGTCCTTCGCGTCATCAACCGTAGTTTTGGCCATGTATTGTTAAACGCAGATAGCACGACAGAGTAGAGATATTAATTTATTATAATAATATTATGTTATTGGGGGGTCGGCGCGGTTAGCCGCAGTCGATGATCAGTGCTGCGGTTAAGTACCGTCCGGCGTCGCTCCCGGATGGGTGACTACCCGGATTTTTAGCAACAAAACCAAGCCCCTTATACATATTCGTGTTCCAAAAACCTATCGTTCCAAAAACCAACCGTTACTACCCTATAGCTACAATGGTAATCAAAGCTTAAAATAATAAAAAAAATAAAAATCATACTATCATAATTTTACATTTAGAAAGGCCTCTACACCGTTTATTACCGGTCCCCGTTGGTTCATCTTTATCACAACCTACCCTCAGATATCCCGGGTATCTCTGTAGTCTAGTCCAGCCCTGACTATGTAGGTACATATACCGGTTTGTTAATAATCGTAGTTACCGTATAACTTGCAGTGTACGGATTACACGACTGTGAAGTAAACCCCTCGGCCCTCGGTGTAATATAATGAGTAAATACGATGGGTAAAACTATTTTATTTGCGTAAATACATTTTTAATAATCTATGCAGTTATTTTTCGACTTTTCTTGTGTAAAAAAAATAAGAAAAATAGTAACAATTTTAAAAAAAAATCACAAAAATAACTACGAGTATATCACTTTTATATTTCTATATAGGTTTCATATCAGTTATAATAAATATTAACGTGCATATAGAACTAAATCAACGAATATTATCTGTAACTGCGACTTGGTATATTTACTATAATATTATAACTATATTGTGCGCGTGTTGGCCGACTTTATCCGTCCAATCCCTCCGACCACCGCCATACCACACGTCTAGGTACTTACAAAGTTAGTGTTAGTTAGTTAAGTACTTGGTTCCCGGGAAATGTCTATAACACGCCGATATCGTACTTCGTGTAAGCGACACGACGTGATTTCGCTGTTTTTTTTGTCGACAATCTCACTTATTACAATAATAGTTCGTATTATACACAAGTACCTATCTATAAATTATTCAAGCTTACGGTACACTTGATTATATTTCGTTCTAATCATGTATACTTTGCACATTGTATTCGAGCACAAAATATAAAACGCGTGTAAAAAGCTGAACATTAATTTGTAACAATATATTTATAATTTTTATGTTTATAATCACAATATGATTTATTTTATCATAATATGGTCTAGTGAAATAAAAAATTATTTATTATTATAATAAATAAACTGAAAAATTATATTATTTTTAACAAATATAAAATGCTCTAATTGGCTACTGGTGCATTCCGTTCGTGTAAACTTTAAATTTCTTATTCGATCAATTTGTTTAAGGTTCAGATGGCTGTGAAGATGGTATATCCGGTAGGTTTGAAACGCCTCAACAAGAATCCCACCGACAACCTCAGCAACAACTCCACGAGCCTTTTCACATACGACAGCAGTCTTCTGCCCTCGGGAAGCAAGATTCTATGACGTCATTCTTACAACAACAACCTTTCGGCATATTCGGTCAAGGTAAGTTCGACTAATGTTATTACTTGACTATATAAATAGACACACTACCGTTTAAAAAAAACCATTACATTCGTAATTTTGGCTAATGTAGATAAATTGATCTGATAATTTCAAATTCGTTTCTAGGAATTAATATTTTAATATGTTGTTAACTTTTTGAAATAGGAACTTAAAAAGTAAACTTTTATAAGTTATAAATTATAATTACAATACCAAAATCGTTCTGGCATATTATATAGATACATCTATAAACTAAAATAAATATTTAATTAAAAAATAATATATATCAATAAAAATGTTTTTTGATTTAACGATATTTTTACTTATAAAATGTATTGTTTGACTATAATCATACAACCTTTACAAAGTTTTAATAAAAAAAAAAATTAAAAATATATTGTTGAATAGCTGATCAGAGGTTAGGAGATTGAAGTTAAGAGTTTTTTCGTCAATAATTATTGATTCTATTTAGTAAATTTACCAATAAATTGAACGGTAAATAGTATAATATACGCATGAATTTAATATGACTTTGGGAATAAACTAATGGCGATGTGCCTACGTTACTGTATAGTGTTTAACGAAGATCGACAATTCGGTCGTTTCCACCCTTCTGCGAGTTTCATATACCGATGCTCTCTGAATTTTCCCTTGGCTTTTGGTTGCAAATAAAAGAGACCTAGTAGTAGGAAGCGTTTAGCAAAAAGGGAGCGCGCAAAGCAAAGAGAAAAAAGGGAAAAGAAAGAAAGAGAGCGAGAAAAATTGCGTGGTAAGGATAGGGGGGGGAGAGAGAGAGAGAGAGAGAGAGAGAGAGAGAGAGAGAGAGAGAGAGAGAGAGAAAAGAAACGACTTTTCCCGAAGATTCTCTCCCTACTGGCGTCTTAAAGCTCCTGCGTTATTTGTAATGGTTCCCATACAAAACCCTTAACCCCCTTCTACCCGTCCAAGTCTGAAGAATTTAATATTAAACCCGCGCCCGCTGTGATCGAAGGCTATGAACAGGGGGGATAATCCCCCGTCCCCATGCCACGGGTTTTATAGCTGTCAAAGGGATTTGTAGAGGGGGAAACTTGTACCGCGCCGGCGGTGGTGGCCGGGAGACCAATAAAGACGCGGGTGGGTGACACGCGTACACTCCCGCCGCTGCCGTCGCCGATCCTTTGCAAAGAGAAGAAAATAATAAACGTGCGTATTAACGCCCGCGGGGACTTCCTGCGGTGTAACCTCTACACATAACACCTCCACCCTCTCGTCGTAGCATGCGTGCACACCAATGACGAGTTCTAGATTACAAATAGACGTGAATGACATTTATTTCAATTATTTTTATTTTTTTTCAATCAGCCAATAGCAAAAATTAAATTTTGAAAAACTCACCAATTATTATACTGACCGAATTGTCAAGCAATACCCGTGCTCACTATTTATAATTCTCGAGTAACTCATTAATCTCCGAGTAAATTACGATTCCAAATGTATCTCTATTGTCATCGTATATTACCTTTTCGATATTATGAGTTCGATTGTACCTATCGTCTTTATGTAATAATTCTGTGTCTTAAACACTAAAATTTAAATTATTTTATACTTCAGATGCATATGTAAAATAATATTTACATGCATATAGGATATAATTGTTGCCTATTATAAACAAAGTGTTTAATACTTACTATTATATCGGTTTTATACTTTAATCTGTTACGTAATTGTTTTATTAACCACCACTCTTCATACTTTTGGTATACATGGTGTGTATTAAGTTTTAGATTTTATTTTATTTCGCGGTCGAGGTACGCAATCAAATGAACTATCATCCTTATAGTAATACGAGTAATTACATAATATTCCCAAACAGTCATATTTAACAACAACGTAAAAAAATGAATCAAAGGCACTCATTAAAGTAAAAATAATATCCAGTATGAAGACATAATTTCTATGATGAGTTTTATAAGTTATAACTAATAATATCAATCAATGTATACATTTTTTTTCTTTTGTGAAAATACTAAACCACTATCGATCCTAAAACAATTTGAAGAAAAATACTTGAATAACATTTAAATCTATTTAAATAATCTTTGAAATTAAAATACATTTATGCTAATAGTGTTTGTGAAAGATTTAAAATACTTTTATGAATAATTTCTGGGTATAGTTGTTCCGGTGCTTTCCTTTTAAAATAGTATTCTTATTCAAACAATGTTACTTTATCACAGATGTTAATAATGAAAATTTTGATTTAGACATCTAACAATAACATCATCAAAGTTTAAGCAAAGTGTTTTCTTACCCTCGTAGCTTTAATTGGTCGACCCTGTATTGTCATATTAAACTGTACGTAAATAAATTATAATTATTATATGTATAGTTATAAAACTGATAGATATGACGGTTAATATCACGTAAACATTGGTTAACAATTTGTCGGAATGTAAAATACTTTTTAGAAAGTTAGGCTCACCCGTTAACTTAATCATTACATCGATGAAAAATAAGTCTTGAAAACATATTAGCATTGAAGGATGCTTCAACTATTTTTTAAATAAAAAAAGCTTTTAATTATTTCAGCATAATATGTTCAAATACATTTGTATGTGAAATATCGATTTTCTGAGCAATTAAACGCAAGTTAGTTTCAGGATTTGCTTCATTTATGTTTAAAACACTATCGTCTTATTCGTAAGTATATTCTCACTTCACACTATACCTACATTAATAATCATTAATATTTAGTCAAATTTCAACCACCACGAGCGTGGAGTTTTATTAAAAATAAATAAATATAGGTAAATGACAAATAGTTTAGAATAATCATAAAAAACTTAATATATATAAAACAAAAGAATGTACAAGTTTTTATGTGATTATGTCTAAAACATACAATATTAAAATGGTAATATTTTTATGATAATTTCTAAAAAAAATGTATGGTAAAGTTCTTTTTTAAAGCTAATTGAGTTTTATTAGAAATTTTAAATTAAGTAAAAAATAATTCTGCGCGGTATTAAGACATAATATATTACTTAGAATTATATCTTAACGAATCATAAATGTGGTTCGTAGAAAAATAAGTGGGAAAATTAAGAAAAATACATTTTTCCACGCAACTTTCAGTGTCAATAAAAAATCTCACAAAAGATAAACATTCTAACATAGGATTCTTACATTGTTATTAAATGAAAGCTCATATTGCAGATTTTGCCAACTCTGCTTCGTTAAAGTATTCATATAATTAACGCACGTGCAGCAATAATCCCTAGAGATGACATAGATTATCAGAATACTTTATTATAAAGTATTCGAATATATTTAAGAAACCAATCACCCGTATCATTTTAGAGTGGTCTATGTTCAAAAACCGCAGTAAAAAGTAATGTTCGAATTGAATATTTATACTTGAAATGTCTGATATTCAAAAAACAATAATAGCGAATGTTGGAGCTCAATATTACTTGGTATAGTTTTCCTGTATATATACGTATATCATGTATAATATACAAATCTTATCTTATTGAACAAAGTATTATTTAAAACTGAAACTTGTTAAAAAAAAAGAGAGTGAAGAGAAAAAGTCTCAAACATCCCATTACACAATTACAGGCTAATATTCAAGTAAATCGGTCGTATTTCATAGAGCGTTTGAAATAATATATAATACTCGTATATCGGTAAATGCCCTTTAGTATTGTGTTTCCTTTTTTTATAATTTTCAGCGATTTCATTGAGTATCTGATTTCACTAAATGCGTTTTTAAATTAATACAGGTTTATACGAATGCCATTTTAAAATGTTTTTATCACGTTCATTTAATTTATCTTATTTGAATATTTTACATTAAGTATACAATATACGTTTTTAGCTTACGTGCATTATTATTATGAACATTTCATCACCTATTATTTTTGAACTATTTTATTTTACAATGGTGTGGGCAGGCGAACCCATTATATAGAAATGCGGTGCATTTAAATTACGCAATATTATGGTGCATAATATTATATTGTAAGCATTAAATTCGTTTTATCAATTTATACTTAAACATAATATGTAAAATTTTCATAATATGCTCTTAGTAAAAATACAATTGTTTGGTAAACATACACGCATATTATTATATAAATTAGTACCTATTTTATGTATTGTATAGAAATTAAAATTGAAATATCCAAGTTCAGAGGTGTAGGTCATAAAAATTGTATTTCACCTGATAACTTACTCATTATCTATAGATTTAGATATGACAATGTCGAAACGACCTATGATACATCTCGATTGTCTATATTAATCGATAGGTTGATAGCTGATATTCTTAAGTTAGCCGAAAAGTTTCAAAATTTGACTTGAAAACTGCAGTATCAGTACATGGTCCGAATAGTTATACTTTAACGACACTTTTTATAATAATATGTTCCTTCAATTGGACTGTAGAGGTACCTATAATACATATATTGTTTTATAAATCGTATCGCCTAACCGTGATAATAGGACTTCGGTACCGTAAATTGAATGTATGTTTATCTCGACGTACACAGCTAATGGTTTGGTGGTTTATTTTTAGACTTGGACAACCGACGAGAGCCAAACTACTTAACGCCAGACATGATACCTAAGCACATTTATGGCGGATTCGTTTCGCAGGAGACTGTTATTCGATGTGGCTCGAACCCAATCGATCGGTTGTACTCAATGCAAGCGTCATATTTTTGTAACAATATATCGGACGACGCAAGTTCATTGCAGCTGGACGAACACCAATAATCTATTATTATTATTATTATTATTATTATTATTATTTATTTGTTTTGAATGTACACATTAAGACTAAGTTATTTGTATAATCGTATTGATTTTCCATAATACAATTGTTGTTTAATAGATGAAATAAAAGCAATATTACCATTATAATATATGTATATCGATAAAGTGTATATAATACAGATGAAACGGCTCGTGATCGACAAAGAACATGGACATGGGATGACACTTAAGCTGACGAAATTACGTAAAATTCGTATTACAATGCGTTAACATTATTTTAGAACGTATATTGATAAACTTTGGTAGTAATATATTTAGGCACTGGGTAGGTTCGATTGTAAATTGAGTTCAACGATACAATATTCGGTATGCGTACCGTTGCAGACGGCTGACATAAGAAATATAATTTGTTGGAGCAGCATTCGCCAACCTATTACGAATCTCACGGACCACTAAATTCATATTTCTGAAGTCTAAGCTCTACGGACCACTCATACTTTCTAGATTTTACTACAAGTCTCACGCGCTTATCCAGAAACGTTTCTGTGGACCACCTGCTGTGAGTTCACGGTCCTCTGGTTGGATACCGCTGTGTTACAGGGATAAAACGCACTTGTCGTATATGTCTATAATTTCAACGTTTACAGACGTAGCACACAAATTAAAATTATAAGCATTTAATTAAACACGGTATTCGATGTTGAACGTTTAGACGTTTCTCACCGAAGAACTCTTTAATATTTGGACTTCTGTCTTTTGTAATATGCAACTTAACCTGATGTTCTATCTCTTTGCAGAGTTGTCATAATCTATATATAAATAAAAGTCAATTGCTCCGTGTACGTTTGATCATCACTTGCAAACGGTTTGACCGATTTGGCTGATTTTTTTTTGCCGGGATCGTAATTATCAGGACAAGGTTTGTATGAAAGAGAACTTCTGGAAAATCCACGGGGGCGGGAAATCCCAAGCGTCCGTATGCATGATTTTGGAAAAAAAACATTTTTAAAAATATATTTCGTCAAAATGGATAGTCCCGAAAAAATATTAAAAAGTACGTCGTCCGTCTTTCACATCGGTAAACGAAATGGTCAGTTGTTGCCACCGTCTTATATAAGCGTCCGTGAATCGCGATTCTGCATATGTCTTGTCATATTCCGGCTCGGGTTGACCATCCTGAACGTACCGAATTTTTATTTTGTACGAAAACACGATTTTATGCTCGTCGCGTAAAATAATGTTATATAAAAATGACAGTACTTAAAATAATAATTTAAAGCTGTACAACCGTCCCATATACAGCAACGAGCACATAGAATGTCACGTTTTCGTGCTGTTTTTATTTTTTTACCGTCGCAGAAACCGAAGAACAAAAATAATGCCTATAATATACCGTTGATCCGAAATAATAAACCTAGAAAATCGATCGAACGCACTTGGAAACGGAATATATTATTATTGTACGATAATATTATGGTTTTTATATCCTCACTGTTGGCCGCGATACGTGCCGACGATTCGAAATCCGCGATAATCGCGCAGCACTATGTAGTATAGCACGAGTCGAAAACAATAATATATGTATATCGTTTTGTGCGCGGGGGGGCGGGGGAGAAAAAAACGCATTCATATTCATACGTATGATTCGAGTTGCACATTATATATTATAATGTCAGGAAAAAAACAAAAAAAAAACAGGTGTCACCCCACTGATCTTTGACCGGGTTGCAGGTGGTGTTTAGCGACGGACTACGCCGGAGCGTTTTGTCGTACGCGCGCAACGGTCATTGTTTTTCCCCCGGACCTATCGGGTGGTAATCGCATTACACACCAAGCAGCTGCTCCGTATACAGCTACTGCTGGCAGAGGATATACTGGCGTACAGTGACAATGGATTATTATACACGTCGAGTGGGATGAGTGGATTTCACGCGGATTTCACGCGGTGACAAAAACCGTGACATCGTATATCAATGGCGCAGCAAGAGGCTCGTTTTCCGATCGAAACTTTTCCGTCGAAACACGCGAATCAACCCTTGTTGTGACATCGGAAGCTTATATGCGCGTTACGATAACGTGATATTCGTTGACGGGATCGAAAGCAGTGTTTTGAAATTAAATCAATACAATACACCGGGCACGCAGACAAACACACATACGCACATGCACACGCACACGCACTCACACGCGAACTACTGAGTGAAATTAACTACTGAAACAATAGTATCAAAGAAAAATGATATTTTAGACTAAAGAATTTTCGGCATAGTCACCAAGCTAGAGGCACAAAATTACTAAAAATATTTTAATATACAATTAATTAATACATATTATACTGTACTGTATAATTTATATAATAAGTTATATAATATGTATTAATAACTCAAATTATATTTGTTATGAATATTTTCATGTTTACTCCGATTGACTTTTATTTCGCGTTTTAGGAATAAGTAACAAATTCTATAGCAAAATGTAGATTATAAACCAGTTTTAGGACCGTTTGGGATAGACTACAGACGTTTATGTGAATATGTATAAGAAACACAAAACGGTAATTTAGTTCAAACCATGATATTTTACATACATTTTTGTTTGAAATGTTTTTCATGGAATCCCTTGAGTGGAAAACAAAAAGTTCAAAAATCCCCAACATTTTTTCGAGTGATTAAGATTTGTACACAACATAAGCTCAAATTCTCCATGCTTTTATACTATTATACCTTAATATGTATACCATACCGGTTACCTTATGATAGTTGATACTAATAATTCAACAACCACTATTGGATCACGATTTGAAACTATATTTTTTGTCACGCGTGTACCGAAAGTTTAATTTTCGATGCTTCTAAATGCGGCGGAAAGTGATTTTTTTCTGTCCAGCGGACGAAAAAGACTAGTTTTCAGCCCTATGGTGAAAAAGGCTATTTTCCACCCATAACGCTGGGCAAAATAAATAAATACCTAAAGATGATAAATATACATGTACATGATGTAGTGGACTTTCCGGCCCGCCTCGTTATACAATCTCTTTGCACGACGTGCAAGTCTATACATCTTTTACTTTCAATGTTCATGTGTTTGCGTATTCGTAGACAAAACAAACATATTGTGGTATCATAACCGCGGTCTTAGAAGACTCCTTCTAGGACCGTGGTCATAACGATTATATTACTAATTACCACTGCCGCATTAACAAAGATAGGAGGCGTGAAAAAATAATAATATGTGTGGATCGAGCGGAAAGGCAATTTCAGTCTTGTGCGAAACGCATACGTCGTCCACGACTGAACTTGCTCACTTTCCGCCCTAGCCGCACAATATATACTATTGTTTTTTTTACAGTTTTACTCCAATTCCCATCAACCCTATTCACCATATCTAACTCTTTTCACCGGATATCCCTTAGTGCCTCTTACCTATAGGTTACAATTTCACCGCCGGATCGCGGTTACCCGAAACACATTTCCAATCACGATCTTTTCGCACGGCCCGTTGACGGATTATAATAAGAGGACAACTGCATTATAATATACTATCGCTGGTCGGTTTCGTATACGTATACTGCTCGGAGCAGTCGAAATTCACTCGCCAACTGTTGAATCGCGAATGAATTAATAATAATGCTCGTACGAATGCGTTTTGTTCGCGCGGTGACTAAACCCGCTAAACGGTGAGAAAATTTTTGCTAACTCCGTTTAATACCGCATACAAGGGGTCATCGCGGCCCGATGCGAGGTCCGGCTATGCACATAATAAACCGTATATTATCGTTTTCGGAAGAAATATAAACACCGGCAGGGCTAATTTCGCCGGGTTTTGTTTACGGGTTTAAATAACGCGCATTGTGCGAACGTATACGTATAGTAATAATAACAATAATGATACGCGACCGGGTCGTACGCGGGCACGGGTGGGCGAAATTAAGCGCCGCCGCGGGCAAAGGATAGGAGGGCGCGGCGGCGTCCACGTGCAACAAAAGATTACAAAACGTCCGGGCACGTGTGCTTCGTATGGGGTATATATACGCAGTATGTACACCGGTGTTTGTACAAGCCACGAAACTGTAGTATGGCACGGGGATGGCGATTTCGATTTCACACGATTCACGCACACTGAACAAATAGCATAATATATATTATAAATGTGTGTGTGTGTAACATGTATACTTTTGTATTTCGTATTTGTGTGTTTTTGTGTATTTTGTTTACGATTCAGTGGCGTATTCGAAACGTTGGGTAATGAATAGTTTTATAAAATTGCCAAACATTAAAATTGATTTTATTACCTTTTAGCTCTTGTTCGATACGAATCGTTTACTTTCTATTTGCAAAAACTGATAAATATTTGTTTAAAAAAAAATCCTTTGTATGTAATATTCACATATGTGCTTTAATCCAATGCGGACTGTATTACCTATAGTGTAGAGCTTTTAGACAAAATGTAAAATTACTACTTTTTTTGTTAGAGTAGCAATATTTTACGAGCGTTAAAAATAAATAGAAAAATACACGTAAACAAAGCGAATAAAGATATATGATGAAGGCTAAGTTATATCAGAATGATATTATATTATCGTTTAATTAGTACATTAAAATTCCATGGAAGTCAGAATAGCCGGAAATTTTTGAATAAATATAAGAACCGTATGCTGTAGAAATTGATGTGACCAACTATTGAACTATAAAATAATTGACTATTTTGTTTAAGCGTAATTTAAAAGTTCATTATATTTTATGACAACAAGTTCAATCAGCTGCATCCAACAATTTAAACCATTTCAACATAATATGCCATCCATTCAAGTCGTTACATTATAATATACAAAGAGGAATAAAGTTATAATTTTTTTATGTTTTCAATTTGTTGTATATTATAATGTATACGGATAAACACTGAAGTGAAGCTCATGAAATCGGTTCGGAGTAGGAGTTTTAATTTTTAACAGAAAATGCAATAATCCGTTGGAACACTGAACAAATATTACGAGAAAAAAGTTATTTCTTTAATGAAATATGTGTATTGAAAAACGGATGCAATAATAATTAAACGGTATAAATCAACATTTATGATCATTGTGCAGACTATACACGCATAGTGTTAACAATAACGGAAAGGGATATTACTGGTTATAGGAAAGCGCAGGGCTTTTGTATGAACAAAAAAAAAAATGAACGGACATTGCGATGGCGTTTTTATCTCTTTAAATTTTTTTTCACCAAAATGACAATATCCAAATTAAACCGATATGTTTTAATCTAAAGTCACCGTTGACACTCTTTTTTTTTAATACCAAACCTTAATCCTTGTGTTTACTTTTTTATTTTTTTTTTATCACGATCTACTTTATCATACAAAATATAATATATTTGGTGAGCAACAAAGCTTTGTTTGATGTTTAATTAAATTTTTTTTCTCTTTCAGCTTTTAAATAGAAATTAAATATTTCATCGCAGCGTTTAAAATAATTTACAACGAAGTACAAAAAAAATAGACGATTGACTATATAAAGGATCAAAAGAGAAAATAAAATATACGAACGGAAAAATGTATTTAATGCCAGTTAAACAGAATATTTATAACAATTTATCCCTAAAAAATTGTGCCATATAATGCTAAAAATACTAAATATAAACTTATATATATTATCTAAAATATGATAGGTATATTTAATAGGTAGTATTTTATGTTATATTAGTGTAAATAATTCTTCATTTCATATCAAATATGTAGATCTGTTTAGTACATTATTTATGTATTTCCGTTCAAACTACAAACAACGGATTAATTATAATTAATATGAGACATTTTGCGATTTTCATGATTATGGATGAGAAGTATTTTCTATAATATTTAGATGTAGGTAAATGCCATATAGTTAAATTTCAAATATTTACCTATAAATGAAGTTTTTCACGAATTGTCTATAAAACCATAACGCAATTATAACTTAAGTAAATAATAACAACAGTTTCATGAGTTATTTCGAGGATTTAGTGCGTTCTATCATAGGTGAACTTTTTATTTCTAGTTTTCTTTTTTTCAAATTAATTCAATGTTTAAATACCAAATTGAGATATGAAATCATACACGAACGTTTTAACATATTATATTATCATAAAGTGTTATCAAAATGGTAGATATCATTCTGTATGAATCCCGAT
Source organism: Periphyllus acericola (assembly GCA_949715065.1). Classification (NCBI taxonomy): domain Eukaryota; kingdom Metazoa; phylum Arthropoda; class Insecta; order Hemiptera; family Aphididae; genus Periphyllus; species Periphyllus acericola. The sequence continues at coordinate 21,396,722 of OX454265.1, forward strand.
GTGACACCCTGTATAATAACTTTTTATTAATAAGTAATGACACGTCGAATATTTCAAATATTCCCAGCCCAAATAAAACGCATACATATATAATATACTATACGAATTAAGTAGTGCATGTTGTTTATATCTCATGTTAATTTTTTCGTTATTGAGTACTCAAAAATGTCTTATACATATTATTTGAACGAATAAATATAATATAAAATTGAATAAATAGTTTGATGTTTATTTTACCATTTTCGGATCGTGGAATACGTGCTTAAATTGTATAATCACTATTTGCAAATCCCTAGGTTTGTCACTACGCATCGATTAATTAAAATTACATTTACAGCGGTGAAATTTTCGTTTAAATCCCGGTCAAGTTGGACTCGTGCATACATTATATACGTTATATAAATTTCACCGGACTCAAAACAACAGCCGTTACGCAAACCTAGGTTGAAGTACCATCCTCCGAGTTCAGTATCACGCGGCGTGCGCAGCGGGCAAAAAAATTTAAGCAGCAGATTATATATACGCGTATATTTCAGAACGTTATTACGTGCCCTCCCTTTCCACGTGATTTTTTTAAATTCATTTTATTTTGTTTGTATTTGAATATTTGAGTGTATACTCGGAAAACGCCACGGGTGGTTGACAACAAATCCGAAAATAATAAGCCACTTTTGCGGTTGTTGTCTTGCCCACTTATACCGCAGCTTTTCAACAGAAAGAAGAAAAAAATCAATTTTAACCGTTTTTATCGACGAAAATTTGGTAAATAGAAAATGACTGAAACAATTTCGTTGCTCCTCCAATATTATGTAATGCACGACATATACGTATCTGCATCGTACAGTTTCGAATAACACAGTTAAGATCCAAGTCTATAACATAGTGGGTGAGGTAATCGCGCGATGAGTCTATTTTCATAAATCGGGAAAAAATTAAAAACAAATTTGAACAAGTGAACGTAAATATTCTGAAAAATGCAACCATGATCGACAAGTATACTATGTGGATGTTTTGGTCAAAAATCACGATGAGTGATACTTGATAGTTTGACAACAATTTTGTTAATTTTTACTGCCGCAACAATTTTAAATATGATGAATAATCTTGATATAGCTTAAAATATCCATTGTCACGATATAATTGTACCACAACGCATTAAATACTACAATAAGATTAAGGATATTTTAGCTCAATAAAACTATCAAAAAAGCACTCAAACTAAACCGAAAAAGCACAAAAAAAAAACTAAATAACTCTTTAAAAGAAAAATAAAATAAAAATAATAGTCGGATTAGTTTTGTTTTATACTATATTATTTAATATTATATGCATAGCGCGATTTATATGAAAATAATATAAGAAGTTAAATTCATTTTAAAATTCTTAAATATACAAAAAAAAAATGGGAAAATAGTTAAAAATTTGATGTCGACAAACAGCAACTTGTGTATGTTATTTTAGACTAAAATATATTATAAAACTAATAACTTTTGTTTCACCCATTGAGTCAAACATTACAAGATAAACCCGATCGATCTACCCTGGAACAAATTATAAAAATAAACATCGACCTTTAAAATATTTCAAATATTTAAATACGTAAATCTAGAATACATTTTGTAAAAATGTTATAAATAACAAACAAAAAAAAATGAACTTAAAAGTGAAAAATCTGCAAAAAGAACAAAATTAAATTCCGATTATTTTATCCTACGTACCTACCAAACATAAATAAAATGTATAGTCAACATAGCTCTACTTAGAAGTCTAATCTATAGAAAAAAAACAAATGGGTATAAGATCGGAACTCTTTAATATAATACATATCTGAAAAATAAATCTTAAATATATACATTTATTAGAATGAAGTATGTATTTGAAATCTGATTTTAAATGTGCATAATTGGATTGATATTTTAACTGTTGACATATCAATAAATAAAAAAACTGTTTTCATTATATTAAAACCGATTTGATTTTAATTATTTTTAACTTTTTAATTTTTTTTTTTGTATATTTAATGCATATTAATTGTAATTTGCATATTTTTATTAATACCACATACATTTTTCTTCTGATCATCCAATACAATAAGGTAAATTGATAAAATATAATACGAACTCGATGACGGATGAAATAATTTTTTTTCATTCATAAATGTTAAATATGGATTTATTTTTGTATACTGACTCAAATTGATAACATTGGTAGAGATTGGGACCGAATAAATTAGTAATTAACTTTTCGTACAACCTCGTTTCTTGCATAGTGCATAAAAATATCAAACGATTAATTTTTTTCGGCTAGGTACACATATATTACATTTTTAATTGCATATTTCAAACAAATCCATGTCTTGTGGCATTTTTTTAGTATTCTTTTGTACGTAAAATCCGTTTCCTATATACCTATGTATATACATTATCACAAATCCCTTGAATTTGTTTTATTTTATTCCGCGTTATTTTAGAACGAACCGCGTGTAGAAAAAAGTATTTATTGTGTATAGTCATAATATGAAATGTGGTATTATTCATTTGAATAGCCGTTTGATAAAATTGGATGCCCTGAAGCGAATCGGTTTTTCAAGTGTAGGTACTCGTCACCCTTCTAAATGAGCCGTATGACAGTCGCAAGCACCCTAGAACTCGCATTACAATTTTTTTCCATCGATAAAAGCAGTGTTTAATGTTTGAAAGTAATTGGTCATTCAAAAGCCACTTGTACGCATGCCTACATTTAGTGTATATATTGTACGTCCTTACATACAATACACAACATTTAGAATAGATATAGTCGTATTACGCGCGTATGTAAATAAAAATGTGTGTAGCCTACGGACAGTAATGTTTTGTTTTTGCTTTTTACTTTTTCCTGCACAGAAAATGATAATACAAAATGTACATTTAAAATACATTTCTAGCGCATTACTAATGTGAAACCAAAACTATTTAACATTTTGGTGAGCTATATGCATTTACGTATTTATTTATTTACATACCAAAATAATTTCAATCGATTCAGGTTGTTTTGAGATTATTGAACTTTTGTTAGTCGTATATACGTCATGTTCGGTGATGCCTATAAGTTCGTGTTTGTAAGTTCGGGCTATACATTTTGTAAAATAAATGTTTCTATTTATTTTATGAATTATACCAAAACACTAAAATTATCAAAAAATTAACTATCAAATTAAACCAGCCAAGTTTATTCAACTTTTCTTTTGTGCAAAGTTGACCATTCGGATTTTGGACAACTAATAAAACACATGCACTCCTTCCCTATTTTTTCTGAAAACCGCCCAAAATAGTAAAGGTTTGCTGTCATAAATTACGTGTACCTTATAATTCCGCCGTATGGATTTTAATTATATTGTTTTATCAATACACTGTGCAGTAATTTAATCCACATTACACGCACACAAAGATCAATAATTATTACTTGTCAATGATAAGCAACGTAAATATTAAGAAATAGTTTGAAGTTTTTAATATCCCCAATACATTAATTTATTATCAGAAAATTTTATATTTTAAATATTGTACGAGGTTTACAAATGTAATGATCTTCTAAGTTATAACTTACAATACATTTAGGTATAAATTTGTTTATTTTTCCGCTCGATAATACGTATAGAAGCTCTTTGTTTATGACATTCAAATCTAAATTAAGATCCAACTAATAAAACTCACAAAAATAGCGTCAGCTTCACCAGAAATCCCCTTTAAATGATTGAAAAATACGGACGAGATGACGACGAGGATAATAATATTAAAGAAAACCGGTTGAAAACGATTCAGCAAAGAATGACGAAAATAGAGGTTGCCCGCAGGTTGAGTGAAAAGCCAAATAACGTCTAATCTCGAATGAAGTGTCAATAGCCTCGACGACAGTGTTATTGCTGGATGGTAACTCTCAAGGGGTTACATGTCATCGCAATGGTTTCTCCTTCGATAACGTTCATTTAAATATACAAATGGCTATAATATGTTAAGTAAAAATATAATCCCACCAATATATTGTAAGTCTCGACTAAAAATAAATCATAGCACATGATGTGCTCGTATTGTGTTTTTCTTAAATTCGGAATAAAATATAAATAATATCTAACTGGCCTATACATCGTTATTCGTACATGTATGCATAGAGACATGCGCGTGGATTGGTAAAAAAAGGGCAAGGATAGTTTCACAATTTTAGGTACAACGTGGAATCGACCAAAAATGTAAGTGATTGGCAACTTCTCGTAAATTTTGGATTTAACAATTGTAACATTGTACATGATGTAAAAATACATTGATTGCTTGCGATGACACATACAGATTTTATGAATACTCTTGTAGGTAACAATGAAAAGCTCTTTAAGTATTATATTTTATTAGATCCTGAATGTATTATAAATCTAATCCATCGATATGATTGATATAATATTACTATAAATAATAATAATACGAGAAAACACCCAAGCATAATATACTTGTATACAGTGTCAGACTGTCCCAGCATCCCAAATGGTCCACGACTGTGTACAAACTACAAGTCATAGTCAACGCTTCCTTACGCTCAAAAGTGGGCAAGTTAGTGAAAATAATTAACTAAAGTTAGGTTAAATTAAGATATCTGCCATGGGTCAGTAAGTTAGAACAGAATAGTTGAAAAATCATAAATTAAACTTGCAAAGTTTACGGAAAAAATATTAATTTGATACGGTCTAAAAAAAGTTAATCATAATTTCTTATCGAAAATTACACCATAAAATGTACCTATACTGTCTATGTTTATTATTTAATCAAGAAAAATGACCGAAATTGGTGTATTATTATATTATAGGATTATTTCAATATCAATTTAAATTTTAACTCGTTGGATTATTTTAAAATGAGTAAATCGAAGTTATTTCAACGGTTTAAACTTTCAACTAGTTAAGGTCATGGGTTGATTAGAAAATTAACCAACAATGTAGTTCAGTTAAACATAGTTATAAAAAACTTTTATTTTTCAAATATAAACTCTCTTTTTTCACGGGGATATTTTATTGGCGGCGTTTAACAGTGAAATTTTACGTATCGAAATCAAAACGAGTAGTTTTTGAATAATTCTGATTCAAGTAGTATTATAATACCTAATATTATGTTACATTTTATCGCTAATTGCTACCGATACGAAATAATGCGATCTTTCATTTTTCACACGCAATTTTAAACTTGAATAACTTTGAAAATATTTGTCCGAATCTTAACTACGTTACACCAAAAACTCCAGAAAAATGAACTGAATAAAATGTTGAGTAAAAAAAACATATGGTGTTCCTAAGAACAAGGTTTGTACAGCCACAAGACACCCTGTGAAAAACAATTTATTGAAAACATAGGTGTTACGGTAACATGAACATTTGAGGGAAAAAAAAATTCCTAGTCGGAGTGTTTTCACGTCCGAAATGAGGGGTGAGCGTGGTTAAAAAAAATCGCCCCGCACACATTATGATGATGTTATCGGCCCCGTTCGCGAGATCGAACACATCGCGGGCCGCACAGGGATCAGCAGCAGCCGTCGATGCCCGTCAGGTATAATATGTTATAATGTTATAAATCCTTTGCGGACCGTTTAAAGCGGGACGACGGCGGCGTGGCGTGGCGTCGGCGCGTGCGCGCAGCGGATCCCTCGGCACGACCGGAGTAAATCGTTTCCGAGCGGATCCCACACGCGCGCGCGTGCGCGCACGCGGTCCCGGTAAACATTTTCCGGCCAACTAAACACCGGCCCGGCCCCGGCGTATTACTGTCGAACGGCGGTCGCGTGCCGCGGCTTATCTGCCGGTGTGCGCCGACTACGCGGACCGACCGGCTACGTGCGTTTCCGCCGGCGACACGTGCGGCCGCGTCAATTTGCCCCGGTCCGGCCGACCGATGAAATCTCGTTTTCATACACTTCGGCGGCGCGAGAACGGTCCGAGGCACGAGACAATGTAATAATACACCCGAAGCGCAATACGTACTACGTATCTTATTTGCAGCAGGCGGGGGATGGGAAAAAATAGAAAAAATAAACGTCGAATCCCTTCGCGGCGAGGGTGTGACGGAAAAACAAAATCGAGTTCGGTTCATACGCGCGTTCGTCGCCAACCGTGCCAATCAACGATCGGTGGCGTAAATTTGTTAGCCTTGTCGTAAGAAGAATATAAATGTATACCGAAACAAGCATAACGATTAAGTCAAAACAATTGTTAAACTAAATATTGATTGCGGTGTACCTACTCATCATCATTTTTTACCTTTACCCCCTCCTCCCACCGCTAAAATCCTGGCCACGACACTGCCGACGATGATTAACGCGCGATATAGCGATCTATTTACGTTTTAAGAGGATCGAAAAATAATATATTCAATTTACATTTCCGGTTTTAACATTATACAATACGTTACATGATATAAATACTCATTGCGTACAGCAACACTTTCTGGTGCAGGTTTATCGCCCAAGAGTTTGATCACGGTAAAAAAAAAGAATAAAGAAAAACATCACGGTAAAATCAACACATTTTCTCGCCCCGATTACAATCTAGAGTAGTCAACAGTACCTCGCGTGTTATTAGATTTTTAATAGGTTTTTCATTTTCTAAAATTGTCATCACCATTATAATTTTAAGCTGTGCGTATGTATCGTATTTAGTGTTCTGGAATTGTTAAACAAATTAAGCACCGGTAAGTTCCCAGTCCTTTTCGTATTTATGTACACATAAAGTATTTAGGGTAAAAACATCTCCTGGTTTGTGCAATAAATAGTAGAAGTTTAAATTATTATAAATTGTATTATATTTTTATCGGTATACATCTCACGATCATTTGATAATTTAGTTGAACTTTTTATCGTGTGGCTTACGAATCCTAGACACTGCTGAAGAGCTGAATCACGATTTTATGTTAAGTCTATCGTTGCCCGTTCAAAATTCTATAAATATTACTTTTTTTCTAAATTAATACCAAGTCAAAACTAAATCTGATATTTATTAATTTTAAAAAGTCAATTTGAGACGTATTTACGTAATATTAGTTATCAATTAAAATAATCACTTTGAACTTTTATTTCGGTTTCTCGGGATATAATTTTAAAACGTTTGTTATCATATCAATGCTCATGCCGAGTGTCATATGCATAAATAAATCATATCAATGTATGTAATTTAAAAATACTTTTCAACTAAATAACAAATAAAATAAAAATAAAACAAGCCAAAATATACCGTAAGACAAAGGCGTAAGTTCTAGAAAAGCATTGTCATATATTTTACGGCGACTTTATTAATACAATTTACTAGAATAAAACAACTTTATCACATAAATAGACGGTATACCAACCAATGCACATTATTATTATACAAAAAAATGCAATAAAAATTGTCCGCGACGGGGCACGATGCAATTTTATTATTTTAAATTAAAATCTGCATATTTGTCGTTCTCATTCTCTCTCCGGGTATCGGCAATATTATACACAAGACCGGTAAATCGAATTCATCTACTCAACAATATTATGATGAATTGCTTTTGCGAAAAAAAAAACTTTCCGAACGTACACCGAAATACTGATACCGACATCCCGCAGTGGCGACAACAGCGCACAACAATATTATAATAGCTGCAGCTGTACACAATGTACTGAATGTTTTCAAAGGAATACGACGAACGATGAAACTACGCCTGCGACGTCATATAGGTGAAACGCGTGTCGCGCACGTGACGAAAATGTTGTGCCCCGATATAGATCGGCATGGATGTATATGGCTTAATATCCGGTGTGCGAAAAGAGGAGAACAATTTTATATTGCATACACGATTTGAATGTAATCAACAGCGTGATTACGCTGATATTAAAATGCGGCACCGTGTGATTTGAAATCAATTTTCAATTTAATAATACCCAATAGGTGTACAATATAATACTATCTATACATATAAAAGAAGTCCTGACTGTCCGACTGACTGATCCATAACCAACGCACAGCCTAAACTATGATACCCACAGACTTGAAATTTTCAAAAAATTGTCGTATCTTGGTTTAGGCGAGCAATAAGAAAGGATTTTGAAAAAAAAATGATTTTAAAGAGTTGAAATGGGCAAAAAACATAAAATAATATCCATGGTTTTGGAAAAATTAATAAAATTTATAAGTTGATTCGTGGGATACCTTGGAAACATGGATAAAAAAAGAGAAGGCGATGCAAATTTCTAATTTCAACGACCACCTGTAATATAACAAAATAAAATGTGGCGTTTCTATAACAACAATAAATTCATTGATATTTTGGACGGGAGTCAGTTGCAAACATTGTATACTTTTATATATTTTATGAGAATTTGAACGAGAACGGCAATACAAAAATATGAGGCATTCGATCGAACGTTAACAGATTTGCGAAAAAATCCTGAGCTCTTTGGAGGTATTCTGCTGGCTGTTGATTTTCGCCAAACGCTTCCGCAGCAATTCTATGATCAACAATTGTCGATGAAATTAATGTTTGCTTGAATAGTCAACGAATTTATTTAGGCACGTGAAAACTTTCAAGTTATCAACGAATATGCGAGTCGCATTACAAAATTACGAATTGGTGGAAGTATTTTACAAGCAATTGTAAGACATTGGGAACGGAAACATTTCGGATGACGCTCCCTCTGGCCTTTCATTCCGTTTCCACATGGTTTTTGTCAATTCACATCGTCGAAAGAAGAATTTATCACAAAAGTGTTCCCTATAGTATTGGTGCAAATTACAAAAACCATAAAATTATCATTACTATTACCATAGTGACGACTTAATTTATTTTGATCGTGTAATAAGATTTAGTGTAGCGTTAAAAATACTCTTTACTGAAATTTAAACATTTTAAGCTATTTATTGAAACAAAACATTTAAACTGACACGGCAGCGACGGGTAACAATAACTATATTCTATAATCGATTGCCGCGTGTATGGAAGATCATCTCTTCAGAACGGCTCGACTTTTTTTCTGTTGCATTCGTAATTCGTACTCAATTTTATCAAAATTTCACTTTTCAACGAATATAAAAGTTGTTTGTGACTTTCCAGTAAACATTTTACTGGCTACAAAGAAAATTGAGATACAAGTGAATAGTACGTAATGAAATATACCAGAGGATGAAGGGTTTGATCCTGGATCTCGGTGAAGATTTTTGCATTTTTTCTCTGTTTTTCTCAATTATTCGCAAAGTTGTTGAGAAATTTAGAAAGTGACACTCCCTCAAAGGACCAATGACGAAATTTCCTTTCAGTAAAGTACTAAGTTTGTTATTCATCGAAGAAATCCTCCTGGTCGAAATCATGTACAAAGACATACAAAAAAAAAAAACACGATAAAACCAATACATTTTTCATTTCACTCGGAATCTATAAAATAATATAATTTGTGATGGATTTTGAAAACTCTATTGCTAAATTCACAGTTTGATCTACTGGTGTATAATTTATTTTATAGCCGTTAAAGTTTAAAAGAAACAACAATAAATCAATTATTTCAAATGTGTAATTATATGCGGTGTTAAAATGTTTTTAATACAATTAATACTTATAAAATTGAAATAGTTTTTGAGGAAATAAATGAATAAGATTTGAAATTTTAATGCCTTAAATATGATGGAATTAAATTATGTTATTTACAATATAAGTATGTATGTGTATTATATAATATTTTACGTAAGGAACCGTATTTATTTTACAATAACGGTCTTCTTTCTTATAAATAATTGACAAAAATTCTTTTTTGTTATAAAGTTATTAATAAATATTGTATATTTTTTCCAGATATATACATAATAATATCTGAAAACGATGTTCTTGTTTAAGTCCGACTCGATATTAAAAAAAGCTGCAACGACGCGAAAACGGTAAAAATAAATGTACATAAAAACATCTATATATATATATATACTTTGTTTTATGGATGTTGAGGGGTAGTGAATGCATGCGTTGAAGCGTTTTTAATAAAGTGTGTCGCGTCGTACAAAGGCACACGTATAGACACAGCGAACCTTTGTAATTGTCATTTGGCTTCGAACCCGAGATAGATAAATGGATGAGAGGGTGTGCCTTTTAGCGAGTAGAAAGGGTGGGGGGGGTAGCAGACATGTTATTTAACGCTCAGTTTGGCTCTATTAAATCTACTCGTTCCTATATATACAGTATATACAAGTATATGGTAGTACCATATAGAACGCCCCCGCGTAGCAAGATATTTCTACAGCATGAAACCGCCGAAGCTATTATATTTTAATATAACATTTATTACCTTCCGGCTTTTCTCGTTACTATCGTCGTATTTTAGTCATATTATTAGTGCGTGCGTGCGTGCGTGTGTTTTTACATTATGAAATTCTCCGAATTAGTTTGTGTTTAAATGTCCTACCGTTAATAGAAACAAACACTCGTTTGATATTTTGTCTTGATCACTATATTTTATTTAGACAGGTATATACTATATAATATACATTATAGGCACTCTGAGTGAGTTACTCCCTATTAAAAGGGATGCGACATATCAACGGCACAAAGCGAAATCAAAGGCCTGAATATCACCGTTAACTATTTGGCCAATAAATGTTGTGACGACATGCACCACATCGCCATGATACTAGTAAATCAATAGACATTCCAGCAGTATGGCAGTATATTACATTTTACCCGATACGCATTACGAACATATCCAAGGTATTCGGCGTATTTATATCTTACTTGGTACTATAACGCAAGTCTAAAATATCAAAGTACAATTACCAACAGAATAAGTGTATTTGTTGGCAGTGCATTTTGTAGGAACTATTATTAATCTCGCGCGCACATTATATCATGTAAATATTAATATTGCACAGTGAAAAGTCGAAACCATACGATTTAACCCAATTCCGATCATACGAGAGACAAGAAGCAAGGCTATCCTGCATCCTGTCGGAATCCCTCTGCCCGGGCAGCATGCAGTCTCTTATTAACTTAATAAACCTATCCAAATATTATTAATACATTGTAAATACCTAGATTTAAAGAAATATATTATATAATATGTAAATTTAATGTTAATGCTATTAAAAGCCAATGGCCATTTAGCCGCCGAGGAATAATGAAAAATTAAAAATTAAAAAAAATCTACTCTGGTAATATCATGGGATCATAATTATTCGGTTTTCAGTAATTACTTCGTCAAGTTAAATCATAATATATACTGCAAGTTAAAATTATACGGCTATGTAGCCTGAAGATGGCAAAATTCAATCTACGACCTACAGATGAATATTTTACAAACAATGATGTGGTTGCAACCCAATTTAAACGTGATCGATAGAAATTAAAAAGTGGTAAATTAGAAAGATGTAAACATTTGTTCGTTTGAACTAAAACTAAAAAGGTCTCCACTAACAACGATGATATAATAATTTCCGTAATTATTTAAATCATATCACACTATCAAAGATGAAAAATGTACTATAACAGTATGGTAAGTATAAAGACAATTTTACGATAGGCAACCAAAAAAATTCACTACAGCTAAAACACTACACAAGTGAGTTGCTTTTTAATTAATACGGTTAAGGTGTGGTGAATGTTTGGTTAACTATATCGTGTACCCTTCGCTACAATTCTACCTTCTACCACATACCTATAACCTACTGTTTATTTCGTATGGTATTTTTGAAGCAACGAAATTCCGGATTCCCTAACTAATTAAGCACAATAATATAAATATTATATTAAATTAATGACAATGAATGGATAAAATAATTACAACTCAAATAAAATTATAATAATTTTAAAAAAACTGTTGGATGTCGCGTTATTTCACGAATAACCACAAAAATACACAGAAAATGTTTTTATAGAAGTTTTCCCTATCAATGTACGATGCAAAATCGTCTCAAATTAGTTGGCATGGAAACCACTGGATCATTTCAGTTTATTTTAAGAATCGAGTATTATTGGAAATTCGCCGTAAAATCAAGTGCTGCTAATCAATTTTGAACAAAAATCTTACAGGACTTACAGTATAATAATTATTATATTCACTACTATAATTACTGTTATGGCCGTCGAGTAGAAATTATTGTCATTTAATTGAATCTAATGCGTAAAAAATATTATGCACTTCAATAAGCAAAAAATATTGTTGATTAAAGTAATTTATATTATAATCAAACAGTAAATACAAGTTATTAAAAAAATTTCGATGTGAATGATAGATTGTAATTTAAATTTTATACAACAGTCGAACAACGCTAAAGAGGACGCATAACTTATTTTGTCTTGAACATATCCATAAGGACATAACACATAATAAAAATCCTTGCTGCTAATTAATAGGTAAGCGTATCAATGTACATTTATTTGTATATTATCAAAATTGGTTAGAGGTCCGCGATTTCTGAAAATTTTTTCTCGAGGGTCCGTGTTATACTAAAGGTTAAGAACCGCTGTTGTAGACCAACAGTAAATGAAGGTCATAATTTTTAGGAGTTGTCAGATGTAAATCAAAAGACACTGGACGGTATTTATATATTGATATATAAATATATTTAAGACCCGATGCCCTAAAAATTATTTTGTAAAATAGGAAATAGTAAGCCGAATATACCCTCAACATTGTAAGAATTGAGCGACCATCCTTTCTCCACCAGTAGAGTGTAGAGAACGTGAAAGTTACTATAATTTGCCCTATGTTCATTGATCATTGAGCCCATACACATATTACATATATTATATATATATATATATTGTATATTCAGAATGACGACTTATTGTCATAGAAACGACATACGTATAATATACCTTGCTAATTTAAGCTTTTGAATTGGTATTGCTTTGAATCACTGTTAGCTTTGTGAAATGTTATTCGCGTGGGATTATTTGTGTTTCTTGCCAAATCACATGGTTGAGTTAATGAAAGTAAATAGTTAATTTTGTCTGAGCAGAATCTCGACTTTGGCTGTACATGTGGCAAGCAATTTATAAAGGCGAATTAACTATGTTAGGCAATGTTCAAATTATGAATGGCATTTCAGGTTATTAATATTTTATTGTATTATATTTATTTTTTATGTATAGATATGGTATAAATAAACAAACCGATATATATATATATATATATATATATGTATCATTGTTTATAACTAAAAAAAAGTAATGTAAATAATTCATTATTAAAAAAATTCCTTTTAAAATTACCGTAAGACGTGTATACTTATAAAAGCAATCAATATATTATAGCATTATATAATATATGACCATGATATGTACCCATATACTTTTATAATATATGTATATAAAAGAAATATAATGTATGTTATCAAAATTAAAATGTATGGTTGCTCATAGTATTACTTTGAGTTCATAGTTTGATATCCTGATATACCTATGTGTAAAATGTTACCGTCAATGTGGGGTATTTCGGCATTTGAAAATAGGCAATGTCAAAAATGATCGTTAGGTAACTTTACTTGTAACTTATTGGATTTATTCGATATGAATCTAATAATTTTAAACGTTAAGGGGATGGCAAACGTGCCAAAGTACGGAGAATACGGAAAGTATATGGTCACTATTGACTTGACCTAGTTCAAAATGTCATTCATTTTCACAGCTTGTTATAATGTTGGAACTAATAATCTTAAGACACATAATCCACATTTACTATGTAATAATACGCAATCAAATATTATTAAAATGTAGGCACTTTAAAAATTATATAAAAATTCTAATCGATTCAATTTTCTTTCGATTTGAAGTAGAGTTTATACAGCAATTGTTAATCGTTATATAATCGAAAATTCATCGTTCCGTTTTTCGTTATACACTGCACAGTATGAGGATTGGGAATTCATATAAAGTTACTCGCACTTGCTATGGAATCAGAAAGCATAGGCAGGCCGCCGTCTATTTGCATTCATGTCAAGAATTTCATCCCCCATTGCGTAGCCGTTTCACGGATGATTATATACAATATACATATATATTATACATACGAAAGCGCGGGAGAACGGAATGAGAGGGATGGATGGAGCCTGCGAGGAGAGGAAAGCAGTGATCGAGAGAGAGATACAGAGGGTCAGAGCCGAGTGGCGGAAAAATACTGCGGTGGAGAGGAAGAGAGATGGACGAGTAACGTACGGACACAGAGGGCTGAGTGGAATAGAAACGGTGCAGGGAGATCGGGGTGCTTATCGCGTGCGGATGGATAAGGGACGATCGCTGGGTGCAAAAATTCCTCGGCGTGACTAACAGCTCGGAAACAGCTGTCTACCCTTCCTCGTAGCTTTTTGGCAACCCCTGACAATATTAGATACAGCTCGTTTTGCTCGTGACGGATGACCCTCGACATTCCTGACCGACTGGAATTCACTTGTGTCGCCGCTGCCGCCACCACCCCTTCCTGGTGCACTAACTTTTTGTCCCTTCTCCTCGTTTACCCAAGTTCTCTGCAACGCCCCACCGTGTAAACGCGTGACATGCTCAGTTTTCAGTGTTTTCACAAATATTTTCACGTCGAAAAAAATACATGTACGCAAACTATACACAATGCCTCACGCGTTTTGAATAAAAAGTTAATTTTCAATACTTCAAGTCATCAACAAATGTCTGCGACAAGCAATAATTGTTATTATTGAGGTTGTAAAGGTTATTCTAGGTCTATGAATATAAATTAAAATGTTAAAAGTACAAAATCGGTTCTTCTTATCGAATAAACCATTTATCATACATTGAATCTCAAGTGATCATTCCATAATATTATGAATTTAAAGTTAAATTTATTTGTGTAAGTTATGGTATTATCATCTCTGCGTACCAGTATATATATATATAGTTATCATAATATGTAAATTAATATATGAGGATAAAAAAGTATTTGCAGACTACAGTACACCGATAATACATAATAGTATTTCCTTTATAATGCCTGTTCAATAGATTTACATATTAAATGCAATGCGAATTTGAATATTTTACTTTGAAATAACTAATAACTGCACACTCAGCGGCGCAGGTCTGTAACGTATTTAAATTATTTATCGAGACTACCTATTTTCTTTACCAGGGTTATATCCTATTGTCAACGTTTTTGTAAAAATGTGATATTAAATTTGATATTTCAGGATGTATAGTATATATACATAATAATATAACTATTTATATCAGTTTGGTGAGTTAGAATATCTGGCAGAATACCATGAATTTCTACTGGATTTTTAAATGTATTTACTAAATATTCGGATGTGCCAAATTCTTTAAATATTTATTGAACCTCCTAAGTCTGAGGTAACGATCTTAAAATACTGAAGTCCAATTTCATTAAATTTCAATTTCAATAATTAGAATATTTTATCAATTAATAATTTAGGCTAATTGTTGAACTTGAACAAATTTTAAACATTATACATTTATATTTAAATAAAATACATAACAGTTAAAAGGATAAAAACGTTTTTTTACAATACGTGATAGACTTTTTTAATTATAACACTAATTATTAAGTTTGGTTTATACATTGAATAGTAACGTTTTTTTTTAGGTGAATCATTATTTTTTTATTTCAGTAATTTAACATTAGGTTTTAATTTCAATCTATTAATGTGATATATATTTAATATTTATATTATAATTTATGTACTTAAAGATAAAGTAATGAATATATATATTATTCAAAGTATTATAATTTCTGTGATCGCTATCTCGTATTCGTGTCAATGGTAAAGTATATACTGTATACACGATTTTATTCTGTTACTTCCCATTGATTTGTAACTGAACATAAACATATGTAATTATTTATAACATAACATAAGTATACCTAAATTGATAACATATTTATAGCTATATAAAATTTAAATATCGTCTGATTTTGCTAAGCTTCATTGTTGCCTTCTGGCTTCTCTACATTTAATGAAAACTCATTAAATCTCAGAATGGAGTAACGTGTTGAACGTATTTTTCTTCTATCGCATTTACCCGTGTTACCTCTTCTCACCCCACCTCATGAAAACGTAACTTATTGTACTGTCCCCGCTAAAGCAATCTGTGTGTGTGTGTGTGTGTGTGTGTGTGAGGGCGTAAGTATGTTTATGTGTTTGTGTATAAGAAACAGCCGTAATTTTTCTTTCTGGATTTTTCACTTCCATATAGAATCAGTTTGCCTTCTACCCCCTATTTCCGCTAAAGTCTTGAGTCATTGCGTGATTAATGCCTTAACTTAATTAAAACTGCCCCAAGACATACTACCCTGAAAAATTGTCGAAGGAACAACAAATCGTATTGGAAAAGAAATAATATTAAACAAAAAGTATATATACAATAAACATTTGTATTGTTGAAAGGAGGATGGAATTTCCAAAAAAAAAAATTGTTTGTACATTATATATAAACATGAGCGTTTGGTAAAAATGTGTACATAAATAAACAGTAGTTTTATAGTAATTATTTATTATTTAATTATAATATTCGGAAAAAGCTTTTATATAAATAAATATATATATCAATTGGCATAAAAAATCATGAAAATATTAACAATTTAAAAATTTAAAAATGTATAATTTTTTCTATTTTGAATGATGATAGAAAAATATTATAGACGAAATCGACGGCGAAAAAAACTATCTGGATTTCGTAGGTCCCGGGAAAGAATTTAAACGGCAAAATTTGAACTTCAATAAAAAAGGATGTAAGAGAAAATGTCGGCCTGCAATATAAATAAATCGGTGGCTTCGTGGAGACGGAAAAGTGGTTTTGCGTTGGTGGATACCCTAATATAGTAATATCCACGCGATAAGGTACGGTGTGGGGTGGTAGGAACACGTACGAACCGTAGGTACCTACACCCTTATATTATTATAGATCCGTCGAGAGTATATTAGTATGTGCCTACACTATCACCAACCGTCATAATTGTACGTCACATCTGATTTAGACGTATGAAAATCCGAACTATGTCTATATTTTACGGAGACCGTACGTAATTTAAAATAACAATACGCATGTATTTCTTCGTTTACGAGTGATGAATGATGACCGTATTGTATTTGTTTTTAACAATAATTAGATAAAACATATTTCAATAGTTGTAAGAATAATATACCGCATTTGAAAAAAAAAATACTTACAATATTCAAGCCGTGCATCAATACTTGATCATTCGTTTTAACACGGATGAAATAATAACGTATCTAACGAAGTTACAGAGCACGGTCGCTCCCGGGTATTGAAGACTAGGAGACTTGAAGCCCCACAATGATTTTTCGCAATAATATATTATAGCATAACATTTCTAGGTCATAGTTCGAAATCATATCTACTTGATTTTGATTACATATAATACGGCTCATTTTGGTGTAATACAGCGATGAGTGTAAACACTGTAAACAGTATATGGTGTATAAACATGTTATGCGCAAATGCGATTGTCATGCACACGGCGAATGATTTATACTATATAACCAATAAAATTAATCTCGGACCATAATTATACTCATTCCCAAACACATCGCCTCATATTGTAGCCTTGCGTGAAATAATTAAACGAAAGGATGATCATTGATCATAGCACACCTCGTAGACTTCTCGGATACTTACATATATAAGGAGTGTCTTTTGAAAATGTTTCTTTTGGGCCCAAATTTTGAATTTACCTCACTGTAAAATACTTAAGAAAATGATACGTCTTAATTAATATGAACGACTGATTCCAATAATGTTAACATTGAAATATATTGTATTCGACAAGTTATGAAATAGCATAGTATGTTAATAATTAATTAATTATTTGTTTGTTGGTTTGACGGGCTCAAATAAAAGTGAATAAATATATAGGTTAGATTGGTTAGAACGAATTGAATATTAAATAAATATGAAGAAGAGGTCCTCATAGGCAAGTTTCAAGAGACGAAATATATATAGAATAGAGTTTGAGACGGAGAAAGCAACAATACGAGTATAATAATAGAGGTACATTAGGTACTGCTGGTCACGCGAGCAGGCGCTTCGAAATTAATTCTAACTAATAAGATGAATGAGTCGACGTCGTTGAACAAATACTTTATGAGGAAAAAAGTAAACGAATGTCACCGATTACAGAGGGCAAGAGAGTCAAAACTGAAATGTCGTTAAGAGGCTGAGTCATGTGAGGAGAGCAAAGGATCTGTTGGGATAATGCCGCAAAATAGAGAAATTTTCTCTACACACTCTGCTCAAGCATACAAAGTTGTAACAGGAATTGGATGAGTCTCAGATAGTAACTTCATACTACATATTATTCCAAAATAGGTCAATCAAAGATATAATAAACATATTTAAATGATCGCGAACAACTTTAATTGTGGAATTTTTAATAGGAAAGCCAGAGTTTTCGATGAGCTTTACGACATAGATAAGGTCTCGCTCTGGAAACTATAAGGATAATTAGGGATGAGGACAAAACTGCAAGGCCACAAACGCAGAAGTGGTATGAACGTAATAATTGAAGCTAACATTGTGGGATCACTAGCTAGGATCAATGAGAAAAGGACAAATACGAGACAATATATACTTATACAGTTGTAAAATGGCTGCTATTCAGTTTCTATGCATTTCTACAGCATAGACGTAGTAATAAGTAGTTAGGTATACGTATATAGTTAGCATTACGCAACAATACGCCTATAGCGTTTAGAAATAACGCTGTAACAGATCGACTTTTAAAATTGTAAGGATCTACTTTTAAAATCCAATCATTTGTTTCAAAGTTACATATAAAGGGTAACGTATGCGTTTTGAAAAGAATGACAGTGTACACGGTTAGGTACTTATAGGTTTGGTGGCTGCTGTAATAAACTAGTATAAATTAGAATCAATATTATAGAACCTTTTCAACCTCAGGTATATACCGGCATTCATTCGTCGCCGTGTAGACACCGCTGAAGCCGCACAAATGTGTAAGGTTAAACAATACCATGTTACCGGGGAGACATAAAAAAAATGACTCGACTTAATATTGATAGGTGTATTGCAAATTTGCATTAGCCACTATGCCTACATCTGACAGTTTTTACACACGCCGGTGAAATCGGGACAGGGAGCCGGTCGGAGAGCCAAACCTTTTTCCTCGTCAGAAGTGAGTTGATGTACAAATTGTATAATTACCAAAAAATTCATGCCGACCAACATATTATACGATTGTGTACGTAGAGGAACCAAAAAATACTACGTATATTATCTATACGCCGAATTATTTTCTTGAGTATGAAGTACCATAGTCGACCATAACTGATGTTATTATGACTTAACGTCGCGTTGTTTTCCGAGCACCGCGGTAAGTTCAACTCGCTAAGTTTTCCATAACGTATAGCAGGTAGGTACCTACAATATTGTAAAATATGTAGTACGCATTGTTTGAACAACTTGAGTCGATATAATTTGTGTCAACGCGCGGTCGGCGGGATATGCTACAGTGCAGATAGGTAGGCCCACACGGGCTTCCGTAAACAAAGAAATCCACCACCTTTTCAATGTTGTACAAAATGTTATACTGTTGAACAATAATATGTGTATGGTGTGTACGATCGACACGATTATTATTACGTTCCAAGGGCATAGCCTTGGAGGAAAAAGGTCCACTATGTTTCCTGTGCAGTTGCAGATGCAGTTGCAGTACTTTGGACGACCTTATTATATGGATGGACTCCCGTTTGTTTTCAACATAAACAGTACTGTCGAAATGTCGTCGAACAATAGTCAACAACCTTGAATGGTGTACCGTCAACAACGTTGTATTTCCGTGTACGCCATTGCCCGTTTTCGTATTTTGACCGCTGCAGTCGACTGTCGAACGACGTTCGGCTTTTCTTTCCTTTTCTTTTTTTTACCATATTTTACACACCGTACACGTAGTACAACTTATCTCAAAGGCTAACCGACGACTTTGGTATTTCCGCGAGATCCAAAAGTGCATTTTTGCACCTCCCGCAATCCGACATTATCCGAGTGCAATCATGTTTACGAAAATCATGTCGCAAGTGAACTATAAAAACATTCCGTTGACGCCGATGTCCAAGAAAGTAATGCCGAAGTTTTACAAGACTTCTGTGGCATTCAGAACGTGGTAAAGTATACTTTCTCCTATAAGATAATATACGCAGTGCGTATTACACACGTATGTATCAAATCAATGTATGAAAATCATTGTTTGGAACATATTATTATAATATTATCGTAATCAGTTCTACGTGTACATAAACAATAAAGCGGCTTGTAGTTTTTACACGGTACATGTTGGCATACCTAATGACATTATTATAGTGACTAAATGACTAACATTTAATATAATACCATAGAAAAGTTATGTTTTATTAGTTTATTACTGTTCGATAAATCCAGCTATGTATATGTTGATGATGAAGATGAACGTTTTTCATCGGGATAATATAATATAGCTAATATAGGTGTATAGTTTTAACCACAAACCATAAAATATATAGAGATATGTGTACCTCGTTGTTTAGGTAGGTACAGTAAAAACAAGAGATTGTAATGGGCTATACACTATATTTCGTTAATTTATCACCTATACGGCTATACCGTTGTAGCTTGGGGTTGTTCAATGTCTTGTTGTGTTGGCAAGATCCCGCATCATATTATTAAATTAAAATACGTAATTTTACAGAATTCAAGTCTTGGAGTGTATTTCGAATGATATTAGGTAACTGTGTATAATCAATAATCACAATAGTGCACAGGTATACAAATAATGTAAACCTGCATAGTATTGCTCTTTGTATGTATTTGTTTGAAGACTTGAATTCATTACGTAGTTATATAATATTATACAGAAACTGTAAAACACTATTGTATTATAATAACATTTAGACATTTTTCTTTTAAGTGTATCTAACTATTTTTTTATGGTTTCTCGTATTTTGTTTATTAAATTAAAAAAAAAATGCCAGGTATACCTATACAACACAGCAGTAGGCCCAAGTTACTCAAACACTTAACGATTCATGGTAATAGGTATTACGGATATTTCATTATGCAACGCGCACGGCGACGTGACCCGTCCTTATCGTTCCATTCGTTTCTTCGTTCCAATTAAATAGTTATAGTGTGTGCGTATTGTTATTGTATATTTGTCGTTAACCATCATGTAATATTCTGTTCCTTTGTTTATGATTTTTTCTTGTTCTGTGTTTATTGCTCATCGTCTATCGTTAATACAACACCCGTGGTCCGTTTATTCCTTTTCGCCATTGTGGCACTAGTTCACTAAATTAATTTCAAGACGCAGAAATTGTAACAGTTAATGATACGACCAACCGTTTGAAACCCTTGCCCCCCCTCTTAAAGTTAAACTCAAGAGTGTTTATTTGAAAGATTACAATTGTGTAGTTTTAATAATTTATGATTTTAGCTGTATTTTAAGCACGATTAACAAATAGCTAACAGCAGGCAGATTATTGGGAGCAATATCGCGTTACAACAACAGTACGTGAAGTGTTAGAAACTAGATAACGTTGATGTAATAATAATACTGCGCATTTATGCTTAATATACAACTAAGGCTATTGGATGCCAACCGTTTTTTAGAAGGCACCTATATATAGAGTAGCTCACGAAGGCATACTCATTGCTGCTATCTCCTGGGATAATAAAGATAATCAAAATTTGTTTTTTTTTATTTCAACATTTTCATTAACCTTATGAATTATAATTTTTTAGTTTACAGAAAAATAATTTATAATTTTATACCATATTAGTGTATTGAAATTATCAATGAGAAAACGGGATAATATATAATATTAAAATACTTACCCATGTAAAAATACTTTTCCGGTAAGCTAAAAATAAAAATTTAAAACGTTAATATTTTCAGAAGAATAAACTTATGCCATTGAGTTTTAAAAAACATAATTAATTAATTAATTTGTTAATAGTTACAATATTTCTAATGTCTATAATATATCTACATATCTTATTTTTTCAAACATATTATTGACATTTGACATACTAAGATATCAGTGTTGTAGATTATTATAATGTACGGGTACTAAAAATACCAGTAAGCATCCCACTGCCAACTACTAATTCAGAGTACTAATAATGGTGTACGTTTAATGTTCACAGGGGCCCATCGGGTTTGGCATTCGGCATAACAGGTTTTGTACTGTTATGTTATGTCACAGAGTGGCGCGTTGTCTTGCAGTATGTGCCATATTATAACGGAAAGTACACACAAATGAGAATCGACGAAGCGTTAGATGATATCCAAGAAGATAAAAACAAGGTCGAGCGCCAGGAAAATGCAGGAAGAGATTTCCAGCAAGAAAGAGATGACGTAGTAACAGCTGATCATTTAAATAAGGAAGAAATCATAAACTTAGTGGCTGGTAAAATATAAGTACCAAATTATTTTTGCAAAGAGCCTACTGAATTATTTCTTTTTTACAATATTATAGTTAGTATCCAAAAAACATTATATTATTGTACCATAGTCAAAAACAACGGAATTAAATAAAACCGTATTTTGAATTTGTATAACCTAATCAACAAAAGTGTATTTACAATATACTTCTACATTTGTACACACTATATAATACAATTAACTGGCAAGTTTTAGTACAAATAAATTTAATTATATCTTACAGTTTGTCTTTCGTTTAATCTGTAGGCATCTTATACAATATATATATATATATATATATATATATATATACCAAATAGGTATGTACTAATCAAATAATTAAACTAATTCCCTAAAGTAATTAATAACTATTTTATCTATAACTATATGTATATATTTATAGTTGAGAGTTTAATTGAGTGTTATTTAAGATACGTAAACCATGATATCATTAATAAAATATATTATATATCTGCACTCTGTAAATATGTGTAACAGAACTGAATAAGCACAACAAAATGATATGCAACATTTCTATATTTTTCCCAAAACACGATTGACTTTTATAGCATGTCAAAAGATTTTTATACAGATTCACTAAGTATTAAGTATAATTTTATAATTATATATATAATATATATATAATTATATACATTATTTATTATGTGTTTAAATTATCTCTGGAGATATTTGGTATCTGCAGATATAGTTAATGGGAAATGAGAATAGTAAAATAGTAGTATTTTTACGGGCTCTTATTGAAATAATTTTATACCATATATTTTTTGAAATTTTCGAATGCATCTATATTTTATATTCATTATTGTTAATTTATTTGTGTATCAATGAAAATAGAACTATATGTTAAACCATAAAGGCACAGGCGCAAATAGGGGGGGGGGATTGAGGGTCTAAGCCTCTCCACAAGTCTTTCAAATAGCCCCTACAAACATTTACAAATGTAGCATTATTGAATATCGAAAAAAATATTGCAGTAAACACTAAAATAATATTAAAAACATTTGCTAAAACTAACAGAAGATAATAGGTACCGCTTTAATAATGTGCAATCATTTTTCGATATTCAATTTTTAGTGACTGTTTTTATGTTGTAAAAGTAAAAAAAATTCGATTTATAATAATATTATAATATGTTATACTGTCTACTGTTACTTTTTCCTCTAATGCTATACACATGAAAAATACCTATCTCTATGTTATATTCAGTGCATTTAATGTTTACATTATATTATAATAGGTATAAATATGATTTGGAAACAACTATTACTAAATGTTGATGAAATAGTACATACAAACTTTTAAGTCAGGTGAGACTCCACTGTCGAGTGAGGTACAAGGACAGGTGAAAGATATTGCTGTATTGATCTTCTAAACTTCAAACCAATGTACGCTCTCGAAAAAACGGTTCTGAATGAAAAAGGTCTGGTGGATCAAAGTAGCAAATTTTGCCGTTTTATTTTTTTACTTTTCGTCAGTTTTTTTCCAATTATTAAGAAAATTATTGATAAATTAGTAAAATTTACCCACCCCTCCCTAAATTATCAACTAGAGTCTATATAACACTTCCTATCAAAAACCTCCTATGATTATTATGATGACCTGAGTATTCCTTCTGGTCGGAATCATGTACACACAAACAAAAACAAATATTCATTTTCTAACCCTTATAAAAGTTTTTTGCGACTTTGAGCAAAGAAATTTTTGAAATGGCTATAAACAAAATCTTATGAAAAATATTATATCAAGTTTTCAAGACTTTAGTAAAAAAAATTAAAAATGTATGAATTTTTAATTACAAAAATGTGACGGATTTTTGTCTTTTTGTCAAAATTATTTATATTCCAACGCTCATGACATTTTTTTTAAATTCTACTCAATTTTTTTTTTCATTGACCACTAGCCAGTAATATAAAGAAAATAATAATGCATGCATTTTAGTATATTTTAAGGGAAATTTTGGAACATTGATAGCAATAGTTAAAAATATATATCAAGGGTGGGTCCAAAAACAATCCTGTAGCCACAACATTCAATTTACGACTTGTGCGCTACCGCATGAATCAATTATATTGATCTATGTAATCTGTCGAATGTTCTCATACGACAAATGTTTAATTACATGTTTAACTATGCCTTAGTTTTAAGTTAAAGAATTATCTACATTCTACAGAATAAAAAAAAAACCACGTGTAAATCGGGCCATTATAGTTTTTGAGTTTATTTCGGACAAAGCATGGCTTATTGTTTTGTATATATACGAGTATATAGGTACAAACAAAGTGCTACAACTGTATTTGTAAAACCTGCACGTTTTCCGAACGTATAGAAGCGTAGAAATTTCAAGGACTATAAATGTATGTACGATATTATGCATTCACAATATACCAACATACATATATGCATAATATTATATCTGTGGTATATACAAAAGCATATTGCATGTAATATGACGCAAGCTTATGTTATTTGCCCCAATTGTAATAAATATAGGTGCTATATATATACGTATATGGCTATATACATCGAGTGCTGCAGTTATTGGTAAATTAAATGAATTAAAATACAACAAAGCATATAAAACCTACTTTATAATATACATAATACATATACTATAATATATTGTACATACCTAATTTCTCTATCACCTAACCTATGTGTACATTAATATACCTACGGGGTCTCGTATAAAACAGAAAAAAATATTAAACAGGAATATTTTAAATTGGAAAAGTACTACACGGAAAAATATTATACGGAAAAGAATTAACAGGAAAATATTGTACCGGTAAGTATTATATAGATTACAGGAACCCGGTTATCGGGAAATTATTACACAGGATTACAGGAATCCCCATAAATACGACACTGACCTATTCATCCATCTTTATATGTTTTAATCCTTTTTAGAGTTGAAAACGATTCCTCCTAAAGTCTCAATACAATTTCACATTGCTTGTGTGCATAAAAATATTCCTAGTGCAATTTCATAATTGGGATGGATTGTCTGTACATTTTTGGATCGAATTATTATTCTGAATCTGACATTTTAGTCAGATTAAAAAGTAAAGACTATTTTGATTTATAAATACCTCTAGGTATCATATGCTGCTTTTTGTTTGATTGATATTTTAAAAATCACATAATTTATGTACCCATTTATCAAAAAATATTTATTTTCACAAAAGCTGACAAATTGAATTCTTTATGTGATTTAAATTCATATGATTTTTTTTCTTCCATTGCTTATGTAATTTTTATCCTACCAAACTGAGTAAAAAAAATGTTAAATATAAAAAAAACCGGCTCTAAAAGTTGTGATATAATTTTATAGCTAAGTCTTTGAACTATAGACATAATTTATGTTAAAATTGTCTGCTGATTATTGAACTTAGCTTGGTAACTTAAAAACACTTGATCCAATATTCCTATGATAATAGAAAAAATTATATATATATCACATAACATAATATATGTACTTCATACAGAAAATGTTATATTTTTAAATTTTACCTCAAGTCGCTAGCAAAGTTCAATTATAACAGAACATTTTAACATAAATAATATCTATAATTCAAAGACTGAGATATAAAATTATATCACAACTTTTATAGCAGGTTAACTTAGCGTTTTTTTACCCGGAGTTTGACGTGGTGTTTTGATGGGATATAAGCTATTTTTTTTATTATTTATGAATTTAATGAAACATAAAAAGTATAACACGGTGTTTCAACATAGACCAACGATTTACATTCTGAGTGCAGTGAGGTTTTAGAGGATTACTGGTTTTATCTTGATGCGTTTTATTTTTTTATTTTTTATTATATCAAACTATATACCAGTGGCTACATTTCAGTTTTTGATTGAAACGGGCATAAGTTTTAACCAGCCCATACTACTGGGGATCAAAAACTACTCGCTTCGCTCATCATTTTTATCTAATACTTTAGGCACATATTATGTATAGAAAAAATTGCAAAAAACTTCCACCGAGATCGAGATAGAACCCTGTACCGTCTAGTCTTTTCGTCACGCGCTATCCACTTGTGGTTTAAAGTATAAAATACTCATCCCTGTATAAAGTGTATATCACCCGACCTAGAAGTTTTGTTCTTTTTTTTCAAATGACAAATTAAAATAATTTAGTAAGTATTATCTAAAATCGACAAGGGATATTTTTGGAGGGGCAAAGATCCCCCCCACTTGCGCCAATGGTCATGGCCTAACTTGAACACAATATAGTGTTCGAGGTCTTCGTGGGCATATACATTTATAACGTACCTATACGAGCATCCGTACAAAACGAGTTGGTATACAAGTGTATAGTGAATATATGTATATTATATTATATTTATATATTATAATTATATAATAATATGTTAATATATATATATACCGGGGTTATTATTATATACTTGTACAGGTACATCACATCAAGAGACAGGCTTTTTAATATGTATATTCTATAGTACCTCGAACGTCTATAAGTCGAACTTTCATTATCCCGAAGGATTGGTTTGGCTCCGGAATATTTCGATAAAGGATAACATTTTATCCGTAACCTAGGTATGTTATTGTATTATTATAATTTTATAGTTCGATAATTGTTATTCTGTTTCAGTCCGCTACCGATTCGAGTTACCGCTGCGCGAGTATACCTATGTATATTTATTTATTTATTTACTTATTTATTTTAAATATAAACGGACGTAAGTCCTTAACAAATATTTTGAGCGTAAACACGGTAATTATGATACAATGGTGTCATAGGAATGACAAGTTACAAACTAAGATACATTGTACATTTATAGTTACTAATATAGGTAAGTGAACAAAAAAGGTAAATTACAACAGAGAAAGATTTAAGACGAGACATGCTAAACAAAATCAAAGGTAATGGAATTACCCGCAGCCATTAGGATATTAGAGGGACAGTTTATCATATAGTTTGTTTTATGAGGGAAAGGATAGAATAAATCATTGCATCGTGTGTCACGGTGGTTTATTTTAAAACGGATGAGGGAGAGAAGCTCTTCACAGTCGATATTCCCAGAGAGTAAATTATATAAACATTTGGATAATAATAAAGGACGTCTAGTTTTAAGTGGAGAGAGATTGATGAATGATAATACTGAATCATAGGAACCATGAGGTGGCCTATAAATATTAAAGTTTAAAGAGATGAAACGGAGAAAGTTATTTTGAACTGACTCGATCGCATCGATCTGTTTATGGGTGTTGTTAGTCCAGATTAATGGACAGTATTCCAGGTTTGAGCGAACAAGGGCACAGAATAAGACTTTTAGGGATAGAGGATCACTGAATTGTCTACAAGTTCGTTTGATAAATCCTAAGTTGCGCATTGCCTTATTTTTTACCATTTCAGTATGGGCTGAAAAATTTAGTTTTGAGTCGAAGATGACGCCTAGGTCTAATAAAGTTTGTTAATAATTCTATATAAGAATTGGATATAGAATAATTATAATCAATAACATTTTTGCTTAAACTAAATCGCATAAATTTGCATTTGTCGATATTTAATAACAGTTGATTAGCTGAACACCAGTCTTGAATGTTATTAATATCGGTTTGTAAGTTAACTACGTCATCTTGATTTTTAATTATTTTTACCAATTTAAGGTCATCAGCGAAAAGAAAAACTCGAGATTTTTTTATGACATCCGGAATGTCATCTATAAAAATATTAAAAAGTAAAGTAGATAGGTGATCACCTTGCGGTACTCCGGATGGTACATTAAATTGATCAGATTCAAAGTTCAAATGTTTAACAACGATAGTACGGTTTGAGAGAAAAGAGCAAAACCAGGAAAGTAGAGGGTCAGAAAATCCAAATAGTTTTAGTTTCATAAACAGTATTTCATGGTTTATGCTATCGAATGCTTTTGATATATCAGTGTAAATGATATCAGTTTGCGAACGGGCTTCGAAAGACTAAAGAGTCAAGTATTATTTGTTTAGTGATAGCAAGATTACAATTAGCTGATCGCTTAGGTCTAAAACCATATTGATGGTGAGTAAGAAATGTGGAGCAATAGTTATTAATTTTAATAGAAATTAGTTTTGAAAAAAGTTTAGGAATTATATAGTATTATATTTATATAGCAACCTTATGTTATATAGTCATTACGCACGCGTGCGAACGCTCAGGATATACGACAATGGCGTCATAAGACTGCGTAACTGCGTATACATATACAGTACCAATATACAAATGTATATATAGTATAGTTGTGCGCATGTGCAGGTCACCTGTAAAATGTAAGCAAGTCGCAATACACCTAATAATATATATAAGAACGCTACACAATTTGTCGTCTCTATGCAGTGGTACGCGTATATTATGTACATATTTATGATCTTATTAATATATTTATTTCTTTAGATATGCAATTTGTAGCATATAAATAAAGAATATTTTTACTCCTTTAGGCCTGAGTTTTTGGTGGAGTATAGAGTTAACAATTGTATTTTATGAATACACTTAAAATAAGTTATATTTTTTTTGCACCAAACTGATGACTAAAGTTAAAAACTTATTATAAATATGAGTGTAAATTTCAGATACATGAGATAGATATTATTAAAAAATACTACAAATAAAAGACATTTAAAAAAAAAGATAATTATTATAATTCAAACTGTTGGAACAAATTTATCAAAAGCGTTGTACGTATAATGCATAATAATATAGGGTTGCGCCGTTTATACCGCGGTACATTATATAATAGTACCTATATACCGTATGTATTATGTATATATACCTATGAGGTATACCGTGTGGGTGCCTACGTGGTATGGCCATGTGTGTACAGATAAGTACGAAGTACAAAGCTGGTGTACGAAAAGAAACGCGAGTATTATAAATATTATATTGCATGTATATAATATACACGCGGTCGCGGTGGTGCCGCTGCGGGGTGCAGGTGACGCGCGACGGGAAACGGAAGTAATGAAGTGTAACGACGACGGGGAAGAAGGCGCGCGCGACAGAAATATTATATCTTCGCGGTGTGATGACGCGCGCGTCTTCGGCGAACTCGCAGCCGACTCCCCCGGGGCTTAAACGTCGATAAGAGGCGGACGCGACGACGTAGGGATGCTGCGGCGGCTTGGGTTCCCGGCGAACGCGGGACGTGTGTAGTGCGGTGCGCGCGAGACGCCGCCGCCGCCGACGCCGGGAACCGTGACGCGCCGGCGGGCGGGAAGTCGTCGGCCATAATTGGACGGCCGGCCGATCGATAGGACGTCCCGGCGCCCAACCGCCGCGTCCGATAGGCGTGTTTCGCGGGGGCGGCAACGCCATCGCCGCCGCCGCCGACCCGTTCCCGTGCAGTGCGGACGACCGGCGACAGCGTCACTTCATTGCGCCGGTGACGGTAGTGCTAGCCGCCCGCGCACGACCACGCACTAACGCGCGCACGCGCCGCTCACCCGTCGGTCCACGAACACGATCTCGAGGTATACCGTCGTCGTCGTCATCGTTATAACCGTCGTCGTTTCGTTTTTAAAAATACCCAAGACACGCGTTCGTTCCAATCGCGACCAAGACGCCGCGACGATCCGGTCAAATGATGCTGGACATACTGCACCGGCAAGTCGTCAGGGACATGGACGGGTTTCCCAGGATCTCCAACTGTGAGTACACGTGCACGTTGTTAACATGGTAATATGGTATAGACGCGCACCGCGGTTACCTCGCGTTAAGTTTTACCGCGCGCTCCGGGCCGGCGCCAGGCACTGTTCATTTTTTTTTTCTTTTCGTCTTCTTATTTTTCGAAACGAGACGCCCTGAGCACGGTCAGCACCCGACAAACGTTTGTTTTGATCATACGTGCGTGATGTCCCGGTTCTTTTTTAATTTATATTTTTCACCAAGTCGCGCACGGGTTACTGATATTGTCCGTCCGCGACCCACGTGGTGTGCACGCCTATATTTAATTATATAACCGGCACAGTGTTTCGGCCGGTACGCGTTCCAAAGTTCCTTCGACCAGTTTCAAAGTTCATACTTCATAATATCCACGCGACTAACCGTAAACACGCACGTGCGACATAATACGACCACTGCGCTATAATGATTATTCCAGTTCTGGTTCCGTTTCGATACGTATAGACATTTTAAAGTCACCATCGGTTTCCATTCCGCGTTATAAAAATTACAAAATAATGTCTCGGTCCGAGGGTTCAGTAAATCATAGCTATCATAGTGTTATTATTATGACGTTTGTATGTACTGTATCGAATATCGATCAATGATATTTTATTTTTAGAGTTATTTAAAATATATACATATTACGATATACATTACATACATTAATTACCATCGACCATCAAATCGTTAAAAGTGTTTGTATTATATACCAAATTATATTTAATTATAGTTATAGCCAAAATAGTACTGTGGTGTTTATACCTGTAGCCTACAGGCTGTAGGCATAAAATGATTATCTTGTGTGTGGAATGGCTTTGCGGAAAACGTTGTCAACATGCGTGCGTATCGTTTCTAACGGTTTTACCACAGAATGTATAAAAATACCTTTACCTATCGACATCGATTATTAATATTATAGTCAGAGGTGTTCCCATTCATTTTTTCAAGAGTATACTAAGCATCAGGTCAGGGCAGATTCATGATTTCAACATGGGGGGAGCGTCGAGTACAAAAACATGAATATTTAATACTATACAAATATTTTTACTATGGTCGTGTTAATAATAATACGAAACAAAAATGCAATCAAACTTTTTGAAATATATTTTTGAAATTACCTTTATAAGTCTACAAAATAAAAAAGTATACAAATATTATAAAATTATTATAAAAATAATAAAAAGTTACGAGACGGTAACGGATTTACTGATTAATCGTGTTCGGGCGCACTTCAATCACCAAGTTCGTTTATAACTTATAATTAAGTGTAATGTTTGGTTTATCACCGAAAATAATGATTGGCGTCAATTTGGGAAAAATATTATTTTAAAAATAAACTACATTTACTGTCGAGGCGTTTTCTGAGTAAAGTTTTTTCTTTCGTATACGATTTGATATAGTGTACGCGGTACACCCATAACTTTGTCAAAATATCTTGAGATTTATACGGCATATACAGTATACCCTATGCCCTATATGAAAGATACTGAATTAGGAATACCCCTGAATACAATATGTAAATCATAACCGTTTTGTAATATCTATATTCAATGCCATTAACTATTATGAAGTTTTCGTCTTGTTCACAGATCTTATATTCTTGTTGTCATACCTGGGGTTTTATTGATCAATGAGCACCATGGTTGTCCAAACTCGTAGTCGTAATACTCGTATAAATAAATACCAAATTATCTAATAATTGTGTACACTAGAACAGTCTTCCATTGTTTTAATCGTTTGGACATTTTTAATGTGTGATTGTTGTACACTAACAATTGGAAAACTATAAAAATTTGAATGAAAATTGACTATCATTTTAAATTCAATGCAGATAGCCTTTGGTTTGGCCATTGCTGAACAGTAACAGCAGGCATGTCAAACTCAAAGTATCAGGTGTGCCAAATATATTGAAAAGTTTACTATTTGGGCCGCACATAAAAATTTAGCGAATAAATAAATATTTTGTACACATCAGAAGATAAGACAGTATAATAATGTATATCAAATAAACCATTCCCTAAGAATCTAAAATGGTCATTACACGACATTAATATTTTCTTTTTTGCACATTAATATTGATAGCCGCGGGCCACAAAAAAATGGGCCGCGGGCCGCGTGTTTGACATGCCTGCTCTACAGCTACCCCACAGCCTACCTCTAGTGTATATTTAGACTTTAGTGTTTACTTTAACTTGCTACTACCATCATTCAGTTCCTGAAACTTCATACATACTGGTAGGTATGAATTGTATACGGGTAACAGAATTAAGAAAATGATAAAATTAAATTTACAAATTTTGGAAAAGTGATTCAAATATTATATTATGCGGTCAATTCTGTTCATCAGCTGTACATATAGTAGCATTATTTGTGCTAGGAATCTAGGATATTTTGAATATTGTCGTTGATATGACAATATTTGTTTTATTTATTCCCATTCAGTAAATATTTGTGGTGTTATTCGAATCCGTGCAATCAATCCAGCGCATCCGAGAATAAGTTTATACCTAATAATGTAAATAATGTATTTAATTTCGCATGTCAAGTTATAATCTAAGAATAGATTGAACCATTTCCCCCCAGAATACAACTTTATTGTTTTTACCTCAGCACCGTACACTTGAATTGAATTGCATCCTACATCAGTACATCGCGCATATACATAATTATTGTAGTAAAATATAAAGTCTATTATACTCGGTATTTATAGTAGAATACACCGCTACAGCCTTTGCAAGTGACCGATAGATTTATAGCATTATCACTATTTAATTTTCTTAAGTTTGAATAACATGTTTATAAGCACGAATATTTTTAAACCAACGATAAATTTAATTGTCTTACAAGCATTGCACATCGTGATAGTATACGATGTGTTTTGTACACTGAACATTTAAATCCACGCAGACGATTAATTTATAACCGTACTTACGCACACGAAAAATGCTGATTTTATTTAATCATAATATTTAAAATAATGCGTATGTTTTAGGTATTTTACATTTTACCAACGTAAACTCCTATTCTAATAGCAATCTCAAAATTTAGACATTTTAGCTTAACATATATTAGGTATTTACAAAATTATTATATCAGTTACATTTGTATTCGTATATTCCGCATTTAATATGTACTCAAAAAAAGGAATACATGAAAAACAAACGTTTGAAACGTTGCAGAAATAAGTTTGTTCTGTAATTTTTCATTCAGTTAAATATAGCATTTTGTTCTAAAGCCAAAACTCGAAAATATCATTTTAAATTCGCTCGAAAACAGATTTGATCGTCGCCTGCACGAAAAAGCACGTGTTCGTTATATGTATGTTATATCTTCAAAATCTAAACTCTAACATTTTAAAATTCCTAATACTCTGTGTTGCCGAAGGATATAGCCGACAACCATTTTCCTGTTTACGAGTGTGTAGTATACTGTGAAGTTGTTGTACTTCAAAAGAACAAATTCCAAAATAAAAGACTTGTGGAAGAGAATGATTTAACCAAAAACTAATAATCGCGTATACGCTACTCTTTGCGCGGACGAGGATTAATTTTTTCGAAAATAATTCATCCTCGAAAATTGTTCGATTCGTGTGAGCAAATCGCATTTATATTTTTACATTTTATTTTAAATTCAATATGTTTTTTATACCCGACGTCCGACGATGATTTGTGCAAATCATTACCGTATAAAAGTTGCGTGTACGGATAAGAATAAACTATGTAGGCTATAGCTATAGGTACTTCATGAAAATTCTGTACAAAATAGTTTCGAGGTACACTAATATTATTTCTATACTTGCTAAAACTGTATGCCTACTTATTATTCGTTCTCGGGCTTAGCTGTACTGTTGTAATGTACGTATTATTGTATACGTATAAACAATTAGTATTGTACGATATGGGGTGTATAATGTATATACTATATTATATAGGTGTACGTATGACGTATATATACGTGCGATTTCGATCGATCGTGAGGGGGTTGGGGTTGGAGGTTAGTAGAAAACATCAAACGATATATTATGTATATTTTAATAATATTGTATACAGTATACGTGTAATGTATGCAGTAAAAGCTCGCGGTTGTCTCTGCAGCGGAGTGCGTCAAAACTCATAACTATAGGGCTAGGAAAATGACTCACTAAAAACCTACACTAAGGACAATAAAAAGTTACCAATAGTGCTTTTTAACTATGACAATGTTAAAGTTAAACTGAAATTTATTTTTAATACCGAAAAATAACTAACTATTGAACATATTTTTATGTGTTAATTCTCTTACTTAGTAATTAGTATTAATTCTTTGAACGCCTAAGAACAATCTAATATCTACGTCTAACAATAAATTAATATAAGGATTCTATAACATTTGTATTGTTTTATTTATGTATCTAGTGTTTTTTTAATTTTTTGAAATTAACAAATATGTAAGTAGAGGTACTTACCTCTAAAAATGTTGAATATGCATCTCGTTAACAAAAACTAAAAATAAAAGCTAATGAATTGACTTGAAATTACCAAAAATGCTAAAAATGCAACAAAACATTGTATATTTAAATTCTATAATGTATGAATCGAATTTCGTTTTTAATAAGCTACTTTGTTCTGGAGTACTATGAAAAAAAAAATGCTAATACTTCAATTCCCTAACCCTACTCATAACGTTTTGTTGTATACGTACAGTATATTATAGTATTAGATTCTGAGTGAAACTAGAATGGCCTATCATGATGTGTGTTTTTTTTGTCTCTGTATATACACGATTTCTATCTGCTGAAGAATTGTTTCGATGTATAAAAACCTGGTGTTTTTCCGAAAAGAAATTTCATCCAGTTGATACTTTGCGGGGCTATGTAATATTTTTAATTTCTCAACAGTGTTCCGAATAATTGAGAAAAAAACAGAAAAAGAATTTGCCGTTTATTTTTCATGATATTTTCTTTGCTGAACTATATATACATATAAATTATATTATTATCGCGTGTTATCGTATAAGGATTTAATAATTTCATCATTTTCGAAAAGTTTTTTTTTTTGCAAAAGTTTAGAAAAGACCCATCATTCTCCCCATATTTCACCCGGATGGTACACGTGCGGATTCTCGCACCCGACCTAGGAGTTTTAGCGCTTTTTTTTTTCTCATTATCGCAGCATCGTAATAATTGTTACATGCACCGTACGGTAATTGAGCGGTAATTTGTTGTCAGCAGACGGCGACTGCGGCGAAGGCCCGGCGAGCTGCGACGGCTGCGGTACGAAGATCGTGGACAGGTTCTTGATGCGAGTGGGTTCGAGCAGCTGGCACGAGCAGTGCGTCACGTGTGCGGCGTGCGGCGTCCCGCTGTCCAAGTCGTGCTACTACCGCCACAATGGATTGTACTGCAAGAACGATTACGACAGGTAAGATTCACCGCCGGGGGAGAATTCGGTCGGCATGGCTCGTCCGCAGTAGGTACACACATACACGCGTTGTCGTGTATAACGTGCCCTTATACAATGCAAATGTACGCATCGATGTGTGCACATATATATATATATATATATAAGGTAGCCAGTTCGTCGTAAGTTCGCGTATAATGTGACGTGTGCGTGCGCGTACAACGTAATGTACCCGAGTTGGAAATCTTGAGACTTGCACCACGACGCGGCAGCCGCCGTGGAGTCGTATGCAACAGCGGTCAGTTTATAGTATGAACTGTTTGTATTCATATAATATTATATTACTCGCAGTACGAGATTATCCTCGAGGTACAGGCATAATGCGTGCGCGCACGTCGAACCGCATTGATTTTACGAAGTACGGTGTATCGTATACGTCAGGGGTGGCTAAACGGTCGATTGCGTACGATTTCGAAGTCGATCTTTGGCATCTTATTATAATTTGTACTTGCAGTATACACTGATTGTCTCTGGTGGTTTACACTTGCAAATTATTGTTATCATTGTTCATCATTGAACCTCGGGTCGGCATTCAAGTCCACCATCTTAAGAAAAATGTTTTCTTAGTCGATCTTTAAAAAGTTTGGCCATCCCTGGTATACGTATACACGGTTGAGGACGGAACGTACCTTTATCTACATTCTACGTCAACATCGTGTTGTACTCACGTTTTGATGTAGGTACATGTGCGGCGGCGCGCTACGTACAGGACGAAAACGAAATATCATCCGTATGACCACCCGCGGATGTCCATAGCTCTTGGTGAAACTGACATAAGCGTTGCTCATGATATGGGCACCATCCTCGTTGGTACCTCTAAGTACCTATTGCGCGGAATAGACGGAACGTATTGTGAGAGCAGTTTTCGTAGATTTTGAAATCGGCAAGAGATCGCGCGGTATAAAAAAAACTGATTTGCAAACGACCCAGTAACTTTCGACGTGTTAATCTCAATTTTTCCACAGACTCCTGTTATCGTTTTTGTAATGACTGGTGAACAAATTATGATGTACTGTAAATTTACCATGTTATACGTGTGCGTTGTGACCGATCGTCAGTTGTGTAAGTAAAACATTTTCATCACGAGATCATATTATTCTATTAAACTTTTAATAGGCACCATAAGAGTTAAATGAATACATTTGTTTTTCATAACTTTCGAGGTAGGAGGGTCCGAGGGGAAGGAGGTAAAAGCGAAAATAAACAATACTACAACGAAAAATTACCATCGAAACACCCTCGAGAAAAAAGTTCCAAAGTACGCCATTGGTTTTACACACACCAATATGGAAAACATTTCAAATCGACAAAACAATATATTCATATATTATTCTAACAGCGATATATTATACATGTGTACCTAAAACTTCCGAGGGGGTTATTTTATCGCTCTCATAAATACGTCACAGCATTTGTATGTATGTGTATTAGTGTATTACACTATTTCGTGTACATGGTACAATTTGCGTGGATTTATTTTATATTCTTCCGTCAATGTTTCTTGAGTGTTATTTACTTATCCTTACTCCTATTTACAGATCCTCGATTTACTGCACTTATGAGAAAATGTATTGTATTTTAAATTATTATAATGTAGTGTTCGACCATTATAACTACATACTTATATCTGACTAAATTAGTGTTATAATATAATTACTGATTTTTGTTGTTACGTCCCATTCTTACTAATTATTCATCGTATAACTTAAATAATGATAATATTATACGTTGTTCGTGAATCGGAAGTATATTGCAAGCCATATATCCAGCACTTCAGCAGGATTTAGGTTTGTACACTGCAGAATACATCCTCTAAAATCTATATTCTATACAATTATATCTGTATCCTAAAACCGCATGTAATCTTTTTATCCAGTAGGTACACGTTTGATATATTTGATATTTGATATATTTTTTTTTTAATTTGCATCGAAGTCGTTCATGCCTTTGATAGATTAATGATGAATACGTGTGCATACGTACCTGTATACTTGGCATGATAAATAATTTGTGCAGAACAAAAATAAAAGGGAAATCTATCGAAATACTCAATTTTTAATTTTTCCTGGGTATTATAATATGCATTATAATATACCGTGGCCCGCGAGAGTTTTTGGTGATTTTGAAAATTGGTCCTAAACTCCTATGTGAAACATCTAGTTCTCTGCATTGTCCCTTATCGACACACGTATGCAGTAAAAAAACGCATAAATGCGGTTGAAAATACCCATATAGTGCTCACTGCTCGGGATTAAATCGTGCGGTACTTAACTGTAATAATAATATACCTGTTATGTAGTTCGTGTGCCACGGAAAAAATTGATTGTTTATTGATAAAGTGAAATTAAAAAATTACCTCAACCAAAAACGACGGTTAATGCGCGGTACATGGTTGTATAGTTACTAAAATTCTATAATATATTGGCATAAATACGTATAGTTTAGTTGTGGTCAAACCGAATGAGTGTGAAACTACCCGTATTATGTTACAATTGGCGTTCTAGTTAGAATAAATAAATAATAAATAATAATAAATCGACCAAATCGGGTGAAAGTACTGTCATAAACTGTTCTCGCCTGATCCTCGGTTCAAACAGGAAAAAAAAATGTCGACCAAATTATTTAGCCACAACTATCATACGTATAGTACCCGGCTTAATGTTTAAGATGAACGCACATGTTATGTACACGTATATTTACCAGCGACGACGTTATTAAGTATACGCTTTTCCCGAATTGGTTTTCACCGCACGCGGTTTCGTTCGTAACAATAATTTCTTAATGTGCAATGTTGTGTGTGCGCAGACTGTTCGGCGTCAAATGCGGTCGGTGTGGCGAACCGCTGGGGGCCAGAGAGCTCGTGATGCGCGCCGGGCCCAGCCACGTTTATCACGTAGGATGTTTCGCGTGCGTGGCCTGCATGCAGCCGCTGCAGAAAGGCCAGCAGTACGTGGTCAAAGCTGGCGGCGGACAGCTGTTCTGTCGCACGGATTTCGAAAAAGAAATATTCCTGATGCAACAGACCGTGGGCAGCCCGCAACCGGGTAAATTGACATTTTAATGCGTAACCACAAACGTTTGCACCGCGGTACCGCGCCCGTGGACAAAATTATAACTGTCGTTTTAGTATTGCGTAAATACATGATGACACGAGTACTGACGAC
This sequence comes from Periphyllus acericola, assembly GCA_949715065.1. Classification (NCBI taxonomy): domain Eukaryota; kingdom Metazoa; phylum Arthropoda; class Insecta; order Hemiptera; family Aphididae; genus Periphyllus; species Periphyllus acericola. The sequence continues at coordinate 21,435,430 of OX454265.1, forward strand.
CGTCGTGGGGTCATTTTATTTTTCAGACGACGGCCTTGTCTTGGACGAGAACTGTAGGCCTCGAGACGGCCGCCGAGGACCGAAAAGACCCAGGACCATATTGACTTCGGTGCAACGGCGGCAGTTCAAAGCTTCTTTCGAAGTCAGCCCAAAACCTTGTAGAAAGGTGAGAACAACGCGTTAATATAATTATACTGTATGTGTAAGAGTATATAATGAAAAGTACGGTCAATGAAAAAGGGCTAAACAAAGATTAATGACTAAACTATAAGCTCAGGGAAAATAATATGCAAACAATGTTGCTTTATTTAGTTATGTTACTATATGGAGAATAAATAAATTCAAATTCAATTCGCCATTAATCATTATCAACAGGTAGTTATAAAAAATTCAATTTTCATTATTTGCTCATCGTATTTATAGGTACACTTGTGATAATGTATACAGCCTGTGTTGTCATGATATGATTTCTTTGATAACTCTCAAATATAATTCTATGTCTTACGTGTTATTGCTTATTTAACACAGTGTCAACGTTTTGTGAAAAAACACACGCAGGTACACTCGTTGAATTGTTTTAAATTTGGTTTCTTCATTATTTCGCTTGCCCGACAACATTTTCATCGGCCGTATTTTTCAGACCATTACATCGAAAGTTGTGTTTCTTTCCGATTACCAATCGTACACGCAACGAGTATGTTTTAATTTTTTTGTTTTCCTCTCCGAGTGCAGGTCCGAGAAGCGCTCGCCAAAGACACGGGCTTAAGTGTGCGAGTAGTGCAAGTATGGTTTCAGAATCAAAGAGCTAAAATGAAGAAAATCCAACGGAAGAGCAAACAGGACGATAAGAACACGAACAACAACAACGCGAACAACACGGACAAAAATGAAACAGAACACGCGACAAACACCACGTCTAGCGTGTGTTCTGGAGGTCAGTATATTATAATATGTACAATCATTTTTGTCGTACCGACGCCGTACAGTTAAACAGTGCTTGGATGGTTCGTTTAAAAATCGAATTTCGCGCTATATGCCGAAGTGTATAAAATAATACGAACAGGTCCATCGTATTTTGCCACTAGATAACTAAATGTTACCAATTCGTTCGCGTTTCAGATCATTATTTGAGCTTGAGTACGCTGAGCATGCACGACAGCAGCGATTCCAACTACCAGAACAGTCAACCGCTGAATCCCAACATACCGTACTCACCCGAAGGTAAAATATATTTTTACTACAACACGTGTCTGTTATGCGACTACTATACTTCGGTATATAATATGTATGCGCGTATATTGAATATATATTAGATATATAGTGCAAATGCACGGTGCCCGGGTAAAAGGGATGAGTACAAAAAACTAAAAAAAAAACCTCTACAATATTCAAAAGCAAATTGTTTTATCAATATTTTTCATATTTGTTCTTCAATCGGTTCTACAAAAATGGGTTTTCTTGAAATTTAAAATATTTGATTTACTTAAAACTTATAATCAGTCTGATTATTCCTTTTGGGGCTTTGGGCAGCATTTAATTTGAATAGGAATCAATCAGTGTCAATTACACAAGACTATAATTTATTCATATTATTATTTATTAGTATTACATGACATATGGGTAAGTCATGATGAGCAAATATGTGTTAACTTAAAACTCATGTGTTGAGTTAATCCTATTTGTACAATGGCCAAGACTAATTCCCGTTTTCTTATAAGTCTTTTGGAAAACATTTTTCGTTTTTACGAATGTAGTCAATCGACGTGAGTTGTAATAATCTACAAAAGCACGCGATAAAAACAAAAAAAATATTCATAATGGACTGAGGACTCGTTGCCTTTAAACCGGGCACCGTTCAAATGATATTATTATATTATATAGTGTTTGCACATTATTATAATGCTTACCTATACGGCTATACCATATTGTCTAACACACCCGCGCAACTCGCGCACACTCCTCTGCGAACAGGTACGTACACCGGCGACCATTCGGTGGACAGTTTTTGCAGTACGGACATGTCGCTGGACGGCAGCACCACCGCGGCGGACGAGATCGGTTCGGACACCATGTCCCTAGACCTGTCCGTGACCCACGGCACCGGTCATCACCCGAATGTGCAGCAGCAGCAGCAGCAGCAGCACCACCAGCACCATCACCATCACCACCACGTCGGCGGCGCAGCGTCCGCAGTCCCGGGCCAGCAGATCAATCCGATCGACAAGCTGTATCTGATGCAAAACTCGTACTTCAACAGCAACGATCACTAGGGATCCAGATCATAATATTATACAGAGAGATATAGAGCGTATATGTAAATAATAGCTGTGGCCGCGTCGCAGGACCTCGCAGCATGTACCATATTATTATTATTATTATTATTATAGTTCTCGTCCTTATATCTCCTGTTTACATAATATTCTATTATACGTATATATATATATATATATATATATGCACGCACTCATGCACTCGCGCACAAATCCTTCTTGGCCCGTAGCCGTGTACGAATTGCCACTAATTTCGTATTTTTATACCCACCGAACCGGTATGCATTATACAGTGTGTACTGTGTACAGTGATCGTCGGTGTAGGCGTGATGTATAATATGCACTACAAGGCGAGAAATGTCCGATTTACGAAACTCTCTTTTCCCCAGCAATCGGACGACGACTCGATTCTTATTTAGTTTGTACGTAATAGTACACCGCGATAATACACGCGACGGTCGACTAGATCCAGCTGCAGCCCTCGCGAACTGAATAATCTTTCACCCGCGGAACATAACACGTGAGGGGTTACCGGACGTCGTTACGTGTTGGACGGACGCAAACATCTCTAACGTTCTGCGTCCCGACAGAAAGCTCTCTTCTGGGGACATCGAAATGTCCGGCCGTTTATCTACAATCGTCGTGACTCGTGTCACCCACACCGTTATTATACTCGTAATCCTTCTTCTTTCCATTTAAAAACGATTATTCACAGGCACCGATGTCGTACGTATGGATTTAATATGATTTATTGTTTTTGATTATCAATGTTTAATTTTGTTTTTACATTATATTGTTTTAATTAAATGTTGTGACTCTCTATAACATAGTGTTCATTATATTGCAGATAATATTATTACTATTTTAAAAATATATTTCATGTTAACATATTATATTGAATATTAATGGTTAGTTGCGGTGCCGATGTAGGTTTGCAAGAAAATATTATAATAACTACCTATACTTATTATCTAAACAATCCAAATGTGTTATGTAATATAGTCGTTTAAGAGTACGAAACTGTCACTGTTACACACGTAAATTTGATTTTGAATAAGAAATAATATCAATTGCGATTATAGACATCATAACGCACATCCAATATTTTTTATTGTTTACCTACCCAAACACAGGTACACGCAGGGAAAAAAGTATAATTCATCAGATAATTAAACTGATACATTTTAATGTGTAGGTACATAGAATATAAACACTAATTGTACAAATAATTTTTTTCGGCTCAGTTATGAATGATATGGGAAAACATTTTGGGGAAGTGTTATTACTTTTATGCACATTTGTAGCAAATATTGATTTTTCTTTTTTCATCTTGTCAGACACTTTATTTCAGATTGTGTATTTTCTTTCTTTATGCAATTTGGGTACCTAGTAAAACCACCAAAAGTTTCATGAAACAAATTTTGTGACGGAAAATTGGAACAAGGCGGTTAAAACTGTTATGTTTGATTTTCATATGGTTTGAGAAAAATTAAAATGAACTTTGAAACAATAGTGGTTAGGCCCGTAACCGTTTATATATCTTTGAATAAAATGAGTAATGTTGTTTGTACTTATGTAGGTAGCTAGACTAACCCTAAGTTGTTTTGCCTAGCACTACGAATGCAGATATATTTATATTTGTTTTTAATAAAGTTATCCCGCACTGACCAGAATCGTTTTGTTCAGAATTCGATGAATCATTATTTTGTTTTTACAATGATAAATATAAATTTCAACCACAGGTCAGATAAAATTCCTATCCAAATCTGTGATACAACCAAATACCAATGATTTATGAACCAATACATCAAAGGACTTCACAAGAAATCAGTACCATATAGACTTTTTTTTTGTAACCTGGCAACCCTTAAATATGTAAATAGCTTATATAATATAATTTATAAAGTTGTATAATAAAGGTAGATATGCCGTTTTACGTGTCGTCTCAAGCCCTATAATTTTACTGTATCTATTGCCAACATTGTAAAACTATACTGTAAGTTTGTAAATGTACATTGATTAATTGTGCTATTGACACTGCTACCTGTGATCTATTGAAATTAATAAAATTATGCTAACCTTTGAATGTTTTCTTTGAAAAAGTAATGATCAATAATATTTCTCGGAAAGAACTTGTCTGCAACATAGAATCATAATGAATTTGAGAATGAAAAACAAAAATTGGTTGGAATTAGCCCATAAATATTTCCATACCAAATGAAAAATAATGAGCCTCAGAATTTTATTATTTATTTGTACTAGAAAAAATTGAAATTATAAAATCAAGTATATAATATGTACTATGTATTCTTGAAGTGAATTAAAATGTAAAAATAAATTATATAAGCTATGTAGAGGTGTCTGGGGGAAAATTATGAGGTCTAGTTAATTTTTCTTTTTCAACGCCCATCAACATCGAAAAGTCCGAGTTCAGTTATTTCTTTGAAGTTTGTCGGTGAAAGGCATGATAAATCAGTATATATCTCGATGCTTATGGAACCTTCTTCTCATACTTTCAACAATAGTATCAAGGATTTTAGTAGTACACCCACTGTACATTTTTGGAGTTGATCATTAATTGTATAATCTGCCACCAACTCTCCTAGCATTATTTTGTGTTTTCTACTTCTAATTTCAGGAACATTTTCTTCAACAATTATATCCAAATTAAATTGATTTAGTTCAATAATCATCTCTGCCTCCGCATGATTGCTAAGGCCCGTCGCTAGGGTACAAGCAAGTCATGCGTTGCTTTAGGGCGGCATAACATTTTAAAGAAATTGAGGCGGCAAATTGTAAATTTGTAATATTAAATTTCCAAAAAGACAGCAATTTAATTATTATTTTGCGTCTTCATTGTTAATTGTTACCGTTTTGCTATCTCGTTATGATAGCGAATGATCACAATTCACAATGTATAATAAATTAATATAGTGTGACAGTATACTGATATACGCATGTCGAACACTATAACGTGTACAGTACAAACTACAAAGTACAAGTGTATTAGTGTATAGGTATAATGTATGTAGATATATCGTATATGTAGATTGTATACAAATTTCTGTTAAAAGTATATCAGAAATAATTGAGTTTTTAAAAGAATATCGAAAGAATGGATTTTTTAAAGTGAAATTAACCTTTAAAGAAATTGCATCAGTCATAGGAATATTGGAGGAATTCCCTCAAGACCATCAAGTGCGTAAACGATTCAAGAAAACTAATTTCAACTATGAACATAAAGATGATAGTCCTCTTCATAACCCAGAAAAAAGTTTGAAGTAGACTTCTTCAATACTATAATAGATACAACTATCAATTTGTTACAAGACAGGTTTATTCAGTTAAATAATCATTGTTCTAACTTTGGTTTCTTGTATGATATAAGTATTTTAAAATCTTGGGAGCATTAAACCATACTAAAGCATTGCAAAGATTTAGGGATATTACTATCTTCAAATGATACTTCTGATATTGATGTCTGAATTATTTGAAGAAATTAAATTATTTTGTCAACTAGCAGAATCAAATAGTTCTCCAAGTAAAAATCTTGAATATATTTACAGTCATCAACTTCAGAAAATTTATCCTAATATTGCAATTAGTTTAAGAATTATTCTTACAATTCCAGTGACGGTAGCGTCTGGTGAAAGAAGCTACTCTAAACTGAATCTTGTAAAAAATCATTTACGATCAACAATGAGTAACAAACGTTTAACTGGATTATCAATTTTATCCATTGAAGCAGGCACAAGAACTAAACTTGGAAAATTTAGTACAAGATTTTGCAACAAAAAAGGCAAGAAAAGTTAATTTACAATTTTGAAATATTATTATTATTATAATTATAAATATTTTTCTTAATTGTATTTTCATTTATACTAACAGTATGTATAATATTACATTCTCGTGTATTTTGTACTTTTTAAAGTTGTATTTATATTTATGGTCTTGTGTATTTCTAATTTGTAAATCAATACATGTATAAAAAATTTTAATTGTAATATTATTATGCATGTAAATATTTAATTTAGTATCTTAGGAGCAGCATTAAAATTTTCGCTTTAGGGCGGAAAATATCTTACGACGGGCCTGCCTTTGGTACATCACAAATGTCGCTCTACATAATGACCTTCAAGTCCCAACCATTAAACAAACAGCTATCAAATACTATCTTCGCTTGCATTCCAATATGGAACATCACTCAAATACCCTCATCGCTCAACTTCATACCAATACTCTTCCGGACAATCCAGCCAGATGCCTCAAACTTGAATGGCCCAGATATCTTCTCAACGCACATCAAACTTAACATGTTTATTACTCTCCCTAAATTACCTTCCACGTAGGAATTTCTAATGTGAAACTTCTACTCATTGTCTTTTTCTCACCGCTACTTTTAAATTATTTCATTCACATTTACTTATTGTACTATTATTGTATAGATTGTAAATATTCATAAATAAACAACATTTTTATAAAAAAAAAAAATCATCTGTTGAAAAAAATCATCTCCAAACTTTTTTACTCGATCTCTATCTCTTTGAATTTAAATTAATTTTTCTAAAGCAGTGTCAATTCATTCTTGAGATTTTAAAAGATCCATTTCTTTGGTCTGTAAATATTTAGAAAGCAGACCAGTGATATTAAAAATTCTAATACAAATAAATGCTGTTAGTATAGTAGAATATTGTAGTAAAGACGTTCTCATATGATCAGCTTTTACTTTAGTGTCTGGTTTGAAATTATCACTGTTGGTTATATAACTCAATGCCAATATTACTTCCATGTACATACCATTAGATGGATCACCAATCTTTCCAAATATTCGGTTAAGAGCAATTTCTTTTCCCCATCATCGAGTTTCGCCAATTGATTGCAAACAACAATTACTTGTACTTCTTTTGGTAAGACATTCCATACGTTTATGATTCTTTAAAAAAAATTGCTAAGCTATTCAATAAGGTAAATAATGTGGCTGCGAGTAAAGGTGATTTTGATGCATCAGAAATTAGTAATTACTAAGTTAAGAACATGGCTGTAACCAGTGGCGGCTTGAACTTTTTTTTTCTTGACTCACATCTAATATTTTTACACCACCCACCCTAAAATAACTTCACTTTTCTCCAAATAGTGAATTCATATTGAATATTGAGTGAATTGAATACATTATTACAACCATTATTCTCATGAAAAAGTTAGTCAAAACCACCCATATAATATACAACATATTACCTATTATAAACAATTATTACCCATATCTGATATCAGAAAACATCCTAGCAACAACTATTTTAGTAATAATCTACAATTATAACACACGTAATCTTTCATCGATAATTTCTTCGAATTAATAAATGTATTAATATTTACCTACATTCAATTCTATACCTCGCTAAGGTTGTATGCTACCACAGAACAATAGCTGATGCTACTGGCCTACTTTACCTTTAAGTCGTGCAATTTACGCATTACGCCGAGTGTACATAATATTATACAGCTGAACATTACAATATTTATAATTTAATTACCCATCTTTAAAAATTCTACTAATTACCTTTTTCAACCAAAGGACACATATCCACCTACCCATTAATATTTCTGTGAATCACGTGATTCAAATATACCCCCTTCAAGCCGCCACTGGCTGTAACACAAAACATGTACTTAATTAGGTGGTTTCTCATTTAACCATGCATTAAAACTATTGTATTCACTCTGCATGGTTGCTACACCATCTGTAGCATTTGCCACACAATTTTTAAATTTATATCATTTGATTCTAAAACAATTTTTAGTATTTGACACATACCTTGACCCGCTGTATCTGTACAGTTTACCAAAGAAATTAACCATTTGTGTACACTGTTTTTGTAGACATATCGAATAACAATTATACGATGTCATAAATATAGACAGCAGCCCACCAAGATTTTCCAATTTTCCGGTCGGCCAATCCGTCCCTGCCTAAGACGATTTTGATCTATCCAGTATAAGAAAGATATACGAGTAGCAGTAATTGAGGTAAATTCAATTTTTCAAAAAGATATAGAACTTTTGTCCTTAAAATGTCCAACAAATGTAATTTAATTGGAATTGTGTTTCTTTAAATTTTAGATACACATTGTTACAATTATAGTAAAATCATTTTTATTTTTAAATGATCTTGACTTTTACAATAATTCTTAAAACGATATTTCCTTATTGTAATTAAATGTATAGTTATTAGCGAGCTACTGTTGCTTCTTTACGAGCAGCATCTTGTAACAGTTGAGTATCAACTTCATCAGCTGGCAATTGAACATAACGAACCACAGAACCTCTGATGAAACAGTTTCGAACAGAAGCCTAAACACGTAAACAATATTATTTCTCTTTCAATCTCATATTTAAATAAATATAATTATTACCATGTGTGGATACTTTTCAGGATCAGTAACGCTTATGTCGACAAGTTTGATATTCAAATACTGATCAACCGAATGTAAAGTTCCACAAATACTATAGAAAGAAAAATGATTGTATTAAAAAAAGCACACTCCATGAACGTCGAAAGGGGAGGATTAGTAAGACAAATTACTCACCTGAGATCATTTTTTAATTCAACGACGACGTCCTTGCCAACGAGGGATTTGAAGAACGAATAGAAAAGCTGTGGAAAGATAAAAAACGAATTAATACAGAGCCTATTCAACACTATTCGACGGCTGTTTCAAACGATATTTATTTGGTTCCTTCTCTGCCGAGACCATTGAACAATAGTGAGCGTGCAGCGACGGCGGATAATAAATACGGTAAATTACCATTTTTCAACTGTCGGGAAAATCAAGCAGACCGGATATCGGTGTTTCGCTAGGCAAATTTCTGTTAGGTCTTGGGGATAACCGGTAGACTTCAAACACACACAACGACACGACGACCGGTGCAAGTGTGCGTGCGTCGGACTAAAATCAATACTTTATCACGGACGACGTTGGCCGGCGGGTAACGGCGACAATGAACATTACCTGTACCGCGGCGCAGTGCGGGCGTGTATGCCGACGAGAAATAACCGCACGTTATATTATACGGTAAATTTCATCTTTTGTAATTATTGTAATAATCGTGATTATTACGTAATAGATTATTATTTTTATTATTATTGTTAATAATTTTTTTAGATAAAAAAAAAAAAAACAGTGCTAAGCACCAGCTCTCAGTTCCGTCGACAATCGTACTCGGAGAGTCGGAGAACAACAATAATAACAATAGTAGTTTATAATTTATTATTAATATGATCATTTGCAACGCGATTATCTATGCGCTCTGACGTTACGTCTATCGCTGTACCTGCACACGGCACGCGCGTGCTTGTAAAGTTCTTACGTGGGAATTCATGGATCGGGTGGTTCCCGACCGTCGTCGTTGACAGTTCGACAGACATTCCGCCGGCTCGGTGAAGTGCCGTCATAGGTGTGCGACGGAATCGACGACAAAACATTGCGGTTGGCCACGGCCCATCGTCCGCCCGGTCCCTTTCCGCTTGACGTCGACGCGGACCAGCCCTGCGCGAGAGCGTCCCGTGCACGGCGCTTCTGTCTGCCGCACGTCGCCTCGTGACCGCCGACCGACCGCCACCGACTCGTGCGTCGGCTTCTTGGGCGTTCGACGCACCGTGCCGCGGTCTGCGAGGTGAGAACCGCGCGTTCGGCTATGGACGACGCCGGTAACAAAAGACCGCTGGACGACGACGACGACGGCGGATGTCGCGGTAACGACGCGAAAAGATCAAAAGTCGTAGACGGGCCGACGCAGACGGCGTCCGGTCCGAGGTCGACGAAGGAAATCGTCGGTTTCGCAAATCTGTGCGACGATGTTATCATGCACATATTCAAGTATCTTTCTCATGACAATCTCTCCAACATGTCGCTGTAAGTGCATCGGTGAAAAATATCCTAACAGCTATCGCATTAACCGATCGATCTTCTCTTTGGTTTTGCAGTGTATGTTCTACATTATCGAGAATCAGCAATGACTGGACTCTTTGGAAAAAAGCTTGGTTCGACAAATTCGATCAGTCCATGGAAGATGTTTATTTGAACTATTTGAAGGATTGTACTACCCAGGTATGTGTGAAAGGCAGTGACGTACCAACTTTTGATACTTCGGTTTCGCACAAGTTTTTAATACAATTGGAAACAAAATGTCCTGAACTAACACACTTGAGTCTTAGCAATCAAATCTTCGATTCCAATGAAGTAAGTAATGATTTCAGCTTTTGTATTTATTTTTCTTACTAATCATATTTTTATTCTTAAACACCCGGTGTACAGATAACAGTTAAAATTTTGCATCGCAGACTCAAGTCACTGACAATTGATAAAACAGTAGTTGAAAATATTACTGACAATACCTCATATTTATGTGGTTTAAATATCACTTGTCCTGATCTAGAGGTAAATGTGCTGTATTTGTAATTACCTATTAGAAATTATTCAAGCAAATACCTATCGTATGAAATTTAATCTTCAATTAATTTGTCGTGCACTTACAGGAAATTAAGATGACATTTAATGACTGGTTCTTTCCACACTGCTTGTATGCACTAGCCAAATTGGAAAAATTAACTCATTTAAGTCTTCAAGGTTGCAGTCAATTTAAAGATTGTATTCCATATGCTAGTATTACTGCTATAACTGGATTCAAAGCTTTACAGGTTAGTCATTTATTCTAAGTAATTACTAATTTCTATTAGATTCTTATTGTTGTTTTATGATTATTATTTTCATTTTATAGACCTTAGATTTGCGCTTGACACCAATTAGTGATCATGAACTAGTATGTTTCCAAAGATTAAAAAATCTAAAACATGTTCTTTTGGAAAGCCCCGACTATGTTAATCATGAAGGAGATGCTACAATTACAGATTTAGGTGTTTCAGGATTTTGTCTTAATAATTATGATTTTCACTATCCATACATTCAAATCATGATTGATAGAGACGGTGAAGTGAACCTGAGGAGAGTTCATGACAGGTATATTTAAATTTTTATTTTACTTATAAATATCGGAATGAGTTTTGAACCATTAAATCATACCTATATTTTATAATTTATTCTATTATGGTTTTTCACTATAATAATATTGAAATTTTCCATTTGACTGAAGTTTAAAGTCAATTTTATTGTCTACTTACCATACCAACTTTATAAACTAAAAACTATCTTTCGACTTCTATGAATTGTGATATCAATCGTGTACAAAATTAAATAATAAAATAATTGTATTTAAACATGTCATGCATATCTAACCTCATGTTATCCATAGGCAAATTGAATGTAAATTATATATTATTTAAACAGGGATAGTCTTTAAGTAAATATTAAAGCATGCATTAAAAAAATTAAGTGCTATTTAATTGCATAAAATACAGTCAAATATGTTAAACACAAATCACTTCATAACACGGACAGGTAGCATGATTTAAAATTTTGACAAACACTTGGGGAGAGTACCATGAAAACTTAAACAAGTTGTAACACTAAATAATGCTTATTATATTTAATTAAATAAGTAACATAATAAAATGGCTAGTAATTAATTAAAATAATAATTAATAACTTTTACTTTTTATACATTACTGTGTTTCCATTATATTAAATGTATACAAGTATGTATAAGTATATTCAAATTTAAAATTTAACTTTCATCAGTGATTATTAATATAGTTATTTTACTAGTACAACAATGTGACAATGAAACAATATGTTACAAATTTTATTATTTCTAATATTTAGTTTTAAACAAAATTTAACCGGTTTGGGTAAAAAGTGACCAAATTGCTTTGTTTAACTTTCAAATTAATAAGTAAATTAAAATTAAAATTCATCTATAATCTAAAATTATTTTGATTTTGAGATTGGTGTTTTTTTAAACACAGTTTAGTATTAAATAATTTATTTTTATTCAATATCATTAAGTTGTATAATTATAAAATTATATTAAAGTTAATAGTATTCTACAGGTATCATTTTTGAAGTTTTTAAAATGATGAATTTTTATTTTTATTTTTTTAAAAAAAAAAAAAAATTATGTCATCAAAATATTGAAAAATATTTCAAAGACAAAACCCAGTTGGAAAAAAAGTACAACATTTATTTTCATGCAAAATTATTCTCTATAACTACACATTTTTCGTGATTCATTATTATAGATATATCCTTGAACTTTAACAATTTCTTAAGCAAAGATAAATGAAAATAAAGCTTCAGTATTGACGTTGGTACATTTTAAACATCTTAATGTTTAGAATACTTTTCAGCCTACACTCTAATAAATATTTATTTCACATAATTAATTACATAGATATCAGACATTGGTATACTTAATAGGTAGTTTGACTCTAAAATAGTATTTAAAATTTAAATACTATTTTAGAGTCAAACTATTAAATATTTAAATTTTAAATAAAATAAATTTGGAAATATTAAGCCTGGTTGAATTTAATTATTTCAATTTGGTTCAAAACTTATTTTATTAGCTTACATTTATGACTTAATGTTATTATTAAGTGCAACACTACTAAAAATGATAAATATTTTTTTTATTTTTTTTTTTGTAGAAATGATCATTCTGATAAATGCAGAATAGAAAACCTGTATGTGCGTAACTATCCTAGAGTAACTGATTCGTTTTTGAAGTCCGCGGCCAAAACATGTCCATTCATTAAATTTTTAGACGTTACTGGTACATCTTGTACATTAGATGAAATCGGAAGATATAAAGCAAAAAGACCTAATATTAACATTGTGTGTTAAACATGTAGAGAAGACTGAGAAATAATAAACATGATATTATATAGGGTAATGTATAGCTACACAAGGTGTTAGGGTAAGCTCAAAGGGTAGGGCATTGTACAAAAAATAGCTATTATTTATTTGTTATTTTATTCTCTTGCTTATAAAATGCATTAGACTTATTCAAAATGTTCTTATACCTATTTAATTAACCAAATACAGTTGTATTTATTACATAATTAATTTATATGTATTAATGGTACCAGTAATAAAATTATGTTGATTTACTAATGATTCATATAAATTTTAGTTTCTCCTCTTTTACTTTTTACTTCTAAAACACTATAGTGATTTTTCTTCAAAAAATCTTACAAATTTTTGTTGATAGTTCTGAAAATTATACATTTATGATGTGGGGATAGATTTATAATTTGTTGCATAATTTCTAATTTTATTTGTTAAAAAACAATTTGTTATTTACTATGACTATCAGTTAAGGTGTCAGGTGCTAATGTGATTTTGCTTTCAAAAATATGCTCTATGGCAGGGATTCCCAAACTTTTTTGTCTTTTTGTAGAAATACTGTATGAATTTTATTAGACATTAAATATCTTTCTAATTTTTTATTAATAATGGTAAAATAAAATATAATTAACTTTCGTTTATATTATGTGTTTTAAAACAAATTACTTATTTTACAAAATGTAAATACCATAATGATAAAAAAAACTTAGAAGAACACATGGAACTGTGATAATTAAATTAATTTCTCAAGCTTTTACTTTTAATGTTATGTTAAGTTGGTTAAAGTTCTACCATGTAAACATCTTTAAAGCAGAATTATTGCATTAATAACTGTATGTAGTATTATATCTAATATGCAGTACCCAAATGATTAAATCTTAATGATTTATGAAAATATTTACTAATATTATTCTGTAAATTGTTAAATTATAATAATTTTACAATAGTATTACTCATATAATAAAACTTTAGGAATAATGCGACTAGTAACTAGTATTATTTATTTTTTCCTGTGCAATTTGGATTTAAAATAAATTATGATTATCAATTATTAAATATTTAGTTAATTGAAGTTTACATTTTTAATTACATTATGTTTTATTATATATATATATATATATATATATATATGTATATGTATGTGTATGTGTAATTTAAAAATTCATAAAACTTACATTAGTTCAATCTATTTACAATCAACAGTCCATAAAAATGATCAGATACATATTTTAGACAATGTACTACCCTTTGTGTAATACTTTGTGTATGATGAATAATTCTTGGAAAACTGAAAATTTTATTTATCTGAAAATGTGTATCACATATACACTACATTTATCAATTTATATTACTATAATATTCATCATGTTTTTTTTTTTATGAGTCTTGCACTCTATTTATTATAATTAATAATCATTAACAGGTATGTGTACCATTATTAAAAATTTATATTAATGTTGTAAGTTTAGATCGCTGAATCTTAACATCAAATTCTTTTAAGATATACAATGCTTTTTAAATAAAACCTTTATAAGTACTCTTTTTTTGTTTACATATGTATAGGAAAATTAAATAAATAATTACGGAATAATTATTTCTCAGTGTATTTAAAATGTATGACTAAAGTCTTACACTGTAGTGTGTAAAGGTTCATACAATTAAGTTTTTTTGTTTAATATTTTTAATAGTTGTTGAAATAATAAGCCAAACATTAGTTTTTTAAATGTTTGTATACTAAATAGAAGTTTTTAAATCACTTGAGAGTTGCATTGTTGCATAACATTTTTTAAATAATACTTATTGATACTAATGTATTCCAATTTGAAATTATATTCCTTTTACTGTAAGAATATTTAAACTTGATATTATATTGAAACTGAACAGGTTTTGTCTAAACAAACCATGTTTTATTTTAATTATTCTTATGAGTTATTGTTTATATTTATGTCAGTAATGCAGTTAAAACATTTTATATTATATTATTTATTAATTATGCTTGTACAATTAAATCAGTTAAATTATTTTGTATTTTATTATTTATACTTGCAGCATTAAATTGTTTGTGTACATTTTTGATTAAATATTTTTATGATGAATAAAATATTTGATCTTAACTAGGTTCCTGTTAGGTTAGTCTTTATTTTTATATACAGTATGTACACAAACATGTTCAATGGGGCCCTTTATCTTTTTTGAAGAATAAATAAAATAAATACATATTTTTTTCCTTACAGACATTTTCATTGTTATTATAAAATACTGTACAATTTTGGTATTTGAAAGGCCATAATTGTTTTAATAATCTCTTCATGAATACCGCTGATAAATAACACTGTGACCTCAATCATAACATTGTTAATTTTAATAAGCTTGTAAATATATATGACATATGAAGAAAATTTAATTGTCTTACTGGCTTTGTTTATTTACAATTTTTCTGATATAGTGGTATCCAACATCAATTGGATTGATAATATTTTGGTGTTTAGGCTCGCAATGTTGAATATTTTCTAGAAAAGTCATCAAATCATACTGGTTACTTTTCCTGGTAAATAGAAGTATTCATGCTTCATGTTTAATTATATTATTCATTGTATATACGATATTCAATACCTGATTAATTAACATACCTACGACGATCACGACACATGATACGATACGCTTTGTTGAAATCTCTTTAATTGTTTGGAAAAAACTTTTTTTAGAATTATGTATAAGTAAACAAATATTCTATAAGTATTTAAAATTTAAGCTAATAATGATTTCGTCAAATATTATATATATAGTTTTGTTATGGGAGAAATTACCAAATAACGAATGGAGGACAGTATTAGAAGTTAATCACAATATGAAATCTTTTTTATCAGGATATGTTTTTGGTTCAGGTATAAATGTGCTATAAATGATTTTTTGTAACACATTTTGTGATATATTCATAATTAAAACATGATTAAAGTTACTAAGTAACATGATTAAATGTTTTTCTTTCCATTTGATATTGTAAACAATGCTAGCAGGTGTGATGTTATATTTTATTTTAAAATATCATATTAACAACTTTTTTTCATAACTATTTTTTATTAAAATGGTTTTATTCATTTATGGGTATATTACATACATTATACATTTATGGGTTATATATTGATTGATAATTTGTTATTATTATTCTACAAAATAGTTTTGAATAGTTATTATCAGGCATAGATACAGAACATTTTTACAAGGAGTGCTTAAAAAAAAATCCTTTCTATTTTAGAATTGATTTATAGTGCATAGCATATTTTTAAAAGATTATTATTCGTTGTTGTTGGAAAATATAGTGTAAGCCGTCCTGATGTACCTCGTCCGCCATACAATTCTCATTAAATAAAGTATAATTTGTGATATGTTTAGTTTCAAGACTAAATAACAATAAAATAAAACAGAATAAGAAAATATATCAGTACCTATAATAAAACCAAATTTTATTGTTAACCAGTTCCCAAGGAAAGACTAGATGTAATTTGTTATTAAAATCAATTAGGTACGAGAAACTATAAATCAAATGTTTAAGCCATTTTATTTAATGTTCTTATGTACAATATAATATATTGTCAATTTTAATTCCTGCTGTATGAATTTAAACTAAAATATTTATTTATTATTTTATTTTATGTTGCGACTGTTAGTAATTATTTTTACATGTATTTGTCTTATAATTTATATTTTTTAACCATTAGGATTTTGAACGTGATGAATTTATTAAAATCCTATCTTATCTAGTGTCCTTATAGCAATATACTGGCTCTTCGCTAAATCGATACATTTTTTAACCGAAAATAATAACGTAGCAATAAACGATGACTGCAGTGAGGAAGCAATGTTTCCATAAAACAAACATATTACAGTATAACACTTAGATAATATGTTTATTTTAATTCTAATCGACGACCCGTTCGAATTAATGCATCTTCTGTCCAACATTTTCAACTATCGCAGATTAGATTTGTTTCTTTCATCTTAAAATATTGAGTTAAAATTCAAAACTTTACTAGTTAGTCCGAGGCAAACCGACGGGCTTTAAATTTGAAACACGACAAAGTGATAAGTTTTCGCGAATAATAATAACTGGTGTAGATGATAACATCTCTGAGCCATTTCATCATACGGTTAGGTAAATCTGGTTTACGTGTACTTCCAAATGTATACTATATAGTAAATAAACACGTACACTTATTAGTCAAGTGTTTTACTTATTATTGTAGTATTGCTGTGAAGTTGTGATATGTCTTTAGCGTTTACGCATACACAAGGTGTTTTACATTTTCGAATATTAATGCGTCATCGTATAGGCACCCCAGTTTATGTACCGTTATTTTTAAACATTGAAGTGTATTGAAATAAAATTTTTTACATTCTTACAAATTAATATGGTTGTCGAATTATTGAACATAAATGGCACAATGATGCCCCACACTATCATTCCAATTATTGGTGACGGAGCTTGCCTGTTTAGGACAATATCTTTTATGTTACTCAAGATAAGACCCAAGAAGTACGTAAAAAGATTGTAACCTATGTGATAAATCATTGGGAAGATTATTCAATAATGTCACATGATAGTGATGGAAATAATTATCGTGGTTCTGCTGACTACTTTACTGATATGTTAAAATTTAATACTAATGGAGGTTTATGTGAGCTGGTGGCAGCCGGACAATTATTTTTGGTATTTATTGAGGTGTAGGTACTTAATTGGTATTTATTGAGGATTTTTATAACACCATAATGTATAAAATAATGTTACAATAATAATAAGAAGTAAAAATAGTAATAAGAATAACACTAATAATAGTAATAATAATTACAATTTGTCTAAAAATATTAAAATAAAGTAATTTTTTGCTGACTTCTGATTGTTACAATACATGGGCAACCTAGGATAAACTTATCTAAAAGGAGTCTGTAATAAATATAAAAACTGATAAAATAAAAGTTATAGTAGGTTACACAAAAAAACTGTACACGGGCGAAGCCGGGTTATTCAGCTAGTATATTCATACGAACGTACAAATTTATCTATATACATAGATGAATAGTCTTTTATTTTCAAGAGAAGAAAAACTTAGTGAAGATTTTTTTATTTATTTTTATTTTAAAATATCATTTTATTGAAATAATTGACATAATTAGTTACATATTTGATTACCTATCTCCTGTAAGCTATACAGCTTGTGTTGGAGTTTTGAATATTGCTAAATATAAATTCTTGAAAACACGGAATGAATAAAATATAAGTGATTGTTAAAAAAAATAATTAAAATAAATGTTACAAAATCGAAAAAGAAAGAAAATAGGGGAAAAAAAATATATATATATAATTGTGAATGAGTATAGGTACAAAAAATAGTAAATATTAAATTTACTTAAAACAATATTATAAATTCACACAGGAATAAGAGGAAATGAAAAGCGGACGAACAAGCTTCACTCGCAATAAATAATACCAACACACCCTTGATAGAACCAGTCTCATACGATGATACAAAAAAATGCATTAAAATAATCACCAATGACAAATGGCAAAACATCTGGTCCAAACAAAATACCAAACTAAACGAAATCAAAGGCGACACTATCCAATGGCATAACCCACTACTCAAAAAAAGAAGAAACAGTAATAAATAGGCTACGGATAGAACACACTAGAATCACCCACGGTTTCCTTATGGCTAAAGAGGAACCCCCAATCTGCACAACCTGCGGAACAAATCTCACCGTCAAGCACATCATATCCGACTGCATAAAGTATAATCAAGAAAGGATCAAACATGGGATATCACACAACCTCGACGCAGCTCTCGGAAACAATCACTATCTCAATACAAATTTAATTAACTTCCTCAAGCAAATCAATATTTATAATCAAATCTAAAGTAAAATATCCTATAATTTTTCACATATTATCATCCAAAAAAATCTAAGTACTAATACAAAAATATGTAAATAGTTTATAAGCAAATGTAATGTAAAAAAATAAAATAACTAATGGCCACTGCTGCCGAAGTTGTAAATGATCAATAAAAAAAAAAATAATATTATAAATTATTAAATATAAGACACATTGACATAACATTACCGTAACTCATTATTTTATTCTAAAAATATATGTTTATAAACCAAGCTTTTAATATTCTTAATTTTACCCCAAAGTATTGTTTTTTGAAATTCAACAAGCATAGCACTGAAAAATGATGGACCCAAATAATAATCAAATATCGATAACATACATTTAACATTTTTAACTCTACCAAAGCCGCTCGCTACGCTCACAAATAACTTCTTCAATCACAAAAATACATTTAAAATTTATCTTTCAAGTGTTTTAATCAAAACACACATTTAAGTAGATTATGCAATAAAATGCATTGATGTACTTAAAAATATAAATATTTGGTAAATATTATTTACCCATTCATGAAAACTGCACACGGATACGGGATAACCATTCAACTGCATAATAGTCTACACCATAATAATATATCTTCTTGACTTCTTAAATATTATTTACGATTGTGCGAGACTGAACGATTGTACGGTTTATTCTTATATATTGAAATTGTGCCTATCGCCTGTGTTGTAGTTTATAATCACAACATCGTACTCGATGATATTCACTGCACATGCTAAAACATGTTGTGATTTTTTCTAACTTAAGGACACCCCACCCTTAATATAGGTACCTGGTTCAATTGAACCACCTCGACCTCCCCTTGGGCGCCACTGTTAACACGTAAGCGTGTTCTTGAAACAGCGTGAACGAGCGAAACGCTTAGCGATTAATTAGAAATATTATTCGTCTAACCGTAAATGATTGCGATGCGTACGAGATTTTGGTGCGCGCGAAAAATCCTACAGCACAATACTCCTTGGCAGCTTATCACGTTTACAACCTCACTGCTCAACATATGTTTAATTTTTTTACTTTCGCACGAATCCCTTATACATTTTTCACTTATCGTGTCGGTCAAATCTCAACATTATTGTGCGCATCTTTTCGCGGTTTGAAGCGAATCGTTTGAAGTCGAAGAATTTTTGAAAACTTGCAATTCGAACAATGTTTCCTGCTAGAGTGATGCGTGCATGCGCTAAAATGTCCCGCGGCGTCGTGGCCGTCCGACAGCAGCGAACCGTCAAACCGATCATGGCCGTTTCGACCAGGTAATAATAATCACCAAATGGTTTGTTCGTCGGGAACTGTTATGCGGTATTCGGGTGTACGTTAACGTCTCGTTCTGTTAGGTTCATGTCGTCGGAACACAAAGAGGAAACCGATGAAGAGTTCTACTCCAAGTACGAAGCATACTTCAACCGTACCGACATTGATGGATGGGAAACGAGGAAGGCCATGTCCGATTTAGCGTGTCAAGACGCGATCGCCGAACCAAAAGTAAGGCAAAACCATGGATTTTGATAGTTTTGATGCACGTATGTAATGTGATAAATGTTTAGGTTATCATCGCTGCGTTGAAAGCCTGTCGCCGTCTGAACGATTATGCATTGGCAATAAGGTTCCTCGAGAGCATTCGAATTAAGAGTGAAGTAGATAGCAGTATTTATCCTTACATATTGCAAGAAATTTGTCCAACTCTGCAAGAACTAGGTATTGATACACCTGAAGGTCTTGGATATGACAAACCAGAATTAGCTTTGGATGATGTCGACCACATATATTAATTTATATAATTATCTAATCCCTGGTTTTTCTGTTACACCAGTTAAAATATGTATATTAGAAAAAATACTGTTTATTTGTGTTGATGATAAAAAAAAGCATTAAAAACGTACTGTAGTCAACATTATTTGTGGTTTATTTTTTTCATCACTTTATTATGTCATAATAAAATTATTTTTTTTATTTAAATTGAAACAGAATTTTTGCTATGTTAGGTTTGGTTATACATAAACGAGTGTATACAATAAATCTCGTTTAAAGAGCCTATGGACAAATCCTTATTGTGTTAATAACACTCTAATTATCCTCTTGGAATATTTTTTACTCTTTTAATTTTCATTACATTTTAGTGCTTTGTAGACTCGTGATTAATAAAATAACTTCCACATTTGTCTGTGGCTTATATGATATATATATAATGGAAAATTCTAAATAATATTAACTATATTGATTTATGAAGCATGGAATCCTTGAAAAACACCAATATTGTTTTGTTAGATTGGAGGTCCTAACTTCTAATGTTCTATTTATCAGAATATGTCATCTGTGAAAATTATTAGTTATGCTACCAATACTGTGATACTTCAAATGGCATAATTGAGAGCATTGATTATTGAGTAAACAGATAGCCTTCAATGTATTCGGTTACAAAAAATATGATTATACAGACTGTTGATAGATAGCGTTGTATCAATGAAGAAAACAATTTTCTTAAAATTACAAATAAAAATGGTTCTCTCTTTTTTTTAGTAGGGGTGTCCTCCATTCTTCCAAATATGTATAAATATATTCATAGTTGTATCCTCACCCTGCTACATCTAACAATAATTAACAGAATTTAAATTGAATCTAACAACGGAACAACCAACTTTTTAATGAAATAGATTTGGTAATAAAACTATTAGCTGTACCATTGATTATAGAATATATAATCGGTGACTGTTTAATTGTATAATATATATATTTATAAATGTACTAAATGCATGAAGGTGTATGTTGCAAGACTGATAGATAAATGGGTCTATGGAGACTTGAGTATAAATATTGTCAAATTGGTTGCTTCAATCACAAACAACAATCACATTTGTAATACACAACTGTACATGTTCTAATTAAAAATTGGGTTTTTTAAATGGCTGTGAACATATAAACATTTTGTTATATGTTATATATTATTGTTATATTATGTTTTATGTGCACAAGTTGGATAGTCAGTAGGTACTTGTTTCCAAAATTATTGCATAAGTTTTTCAAACCAAAATGTTGATTGTTTTTGAAAAAATAAAAGCACAACTAGATAATATTTTATAACAATTTTTATTACAGTATAATATTAATATTAACAATATCTTTATAATATATTACTAATTTACAAATTTAAAGAAACAATAACGTACAGTGAAAAAAAAAATCCAAGTAATATTTTGCTCAATTTCCATACCTATAATCTATAGGTAAAGTAATGTAAATTAATTCAACCAGTAATAATATACATTTAATCCAAATTATATAGATTTGAGTTATCCAGATCAAATGAAAACATTGGTTCCTATAAGTCAAACGAGGAACTCAGTTAGCAAACGTTTAGTATTAGTGTATGTGCAATAAAAAAAGTAATGGATTATATTATTATTTATCATATTTTTCATACAATATTTCCTTATTTTTCATTTAAATATAGGAAAATATAAAATGACGAAAAAGTAATACTCAATCCACGAGTAAGTGAACTAAAATAATATGTTCATGTGAACAATAAATCATAAGTGTTTGAATTACCAGTGATAAATATTCTTTCATCAAATCGTCTATTACAGCACATATTGAACAATTTGAGATCGTGGACAACTCCAGCGCGTCCGTCTAAAAAAATGTATTTTAAAAATTAATAAGTAGTAAAATACTGTATTACGATGGATGTTTGTCAATAATACACATAACTGACATAGTGACACTACGTAGAAAGTACTGATGTTGGTTTTATGAAAAACATACACCTAGGTACCTAGATTATATACGAGTAAGTATATACAACCCGGTACGAAAATTAATTTTATTGATTCAATCATTGTCAGTATGGACAATATGCTAATTATAAATTGCTGCTATCCATTTTTGGTTGAATATAATAATATATGTAGATACCTACCATGGATCATATAATAATAACATAACTAACGTAAAATACCTAGTCAAAACTTAAGTAGTTTTAGTTAAAATAATAGTATTTTATAATAATATCCATTTATTTATTTCGACAACCCATCTGTGCAAAAGAGCTTTTTTCACTTAAAATTTTTTTTTATCGGTAAATATAGGAATAAACTGAATGTTGAGAGCGATTTAAGGCTAAAACCATCCAGTTTTAATCCATATATTGACTCCCTCGTGGAGGAGCAAGCAATGTCGAAAACTTCTTAAATTGTTTAACTTGTGATTAGGTTCAACAAAGTTTTTTTTCTTAATAAACAGTTCTTTTTTAATTATTTCTGTACCGTATGACTAGTATTTTTTCCTAACAACTGACGTATATGTACGAATTATATATACACGTATACTGGTGCCTTATTAGTGAGCCTCAAAGATGTCCTTACAATATTGGTGATCCGCACAACTAAAAAGATTGGGAACCGCTGCCGTAGAGTACTATTTGGTTCGTACACACCAAAGATCTCAGCCTGAATGCGACCGCAGCCCCCAGTGAGGGTTTAATTTGTAATTTATGGGGGGTGCTTTTGGTTTCATGCGCGCGCTAAGAGGGACCATTCTTCCGTCGTAAATTTTACAACGTTTACGCCGTGTATGAATCATGATTTATGACAGTTGAATATTTCGGTCAAAAATTAAAAATAAATTCCGTGTTCAAATATCTATTTAATATTGATCATGGTAAGCCGTGATAGAAATGTTACTTGATAGTAATCTTTTTTTTTAAACATTCAAATTTATTGTATGGTTTATTTTAAAGAACAGATGACTGTTTACTGCTGTATCAATACTGATGTGTTACATACACGGCCAGCCGTATTTCGGGTACATAAGTGGCTATGACGAATTTAACTCGCGGAATCGTTTTTTGCACGCATGTGAAATCCGTATTAATGCGAGTGTACAGAAAAAAGTTTTCCGTTGTTTATTTATTATTTGGTTTTATCGGAACTCCAAATATCTACATTTTAAATTTGATAATTCTGTTTTCTACTGCACTAGCCAAAAATGAAAGGTCACTATTAAAACCATTTCCATACAATTATTACCCACACTAATTATATTTATCAGAGTCTTGGGTACGGCTTGCTTTAACCCGTTGGGATGTCGGATGATCATAGATTTATAACGAAATGTTTTTGGTGTGGCTGAGAAATGTCTTAACTTTTGGTGTATTTTTTATCTCGTATCCTGCACATTGTCGAAACTATATTAATTCTAATAATTCGTTTTGAGACAACATCTCAAGACGAATAAAAATATTTTGAAAATAAAAATAAAAACTGACTATATTCGTAATAAAACTTCAACATAATATTGTAATATAAGTGAAATGCAAGAGTTGGACGAGAAGGTTAAATCACAGGGGCGGGTCGCGGTAAAGGTGAATATTCTTATGCATTTGAAGTCAATGTACCATTGGTTTCCAAAAACGATTTAGAGCAAATAAAGGTCCACCCGAGTAGCTTCTAGGTCTAAGCATAATTTTTGCTAGGTACGCTGTGTTAGAATAAGTACTTACATAATAATTAACTTTAAAAAAACTAACATATAAGTATGACCTTTAGACTATTTTGTCAGTTTTTGTCAATCACTTGGAAAGCTGTTGAGAAATTAAAATAATGACCTTCTGTATTCACCAATCAGACAACATTTCCTATCAGATACTACCCCTTCTTCTAAAGGTCGGAGGAATCCTTCTGGTCGAAATCAAGTTGACGTATACAAAAAACTTAATTTAATTAAAAAAAATACATTATGGTAAAACCAATACATAGGTCGCTTCATTAATAATATAAATTTGAGAATTGAAGTGAATAAATTATAGGTTTAGTCGATGCACAATTGATAGGATAATGAACAACTTATACCAGTATACCACCCAAACATTTTGTCTCAAATGAAATACTCAAATGTGTTTAAAATACTTATCATATTATATAAGTTACTTAGTGCTACCTGTATACGTAATAATTCTTTTGAGTCGGCCGCGTCATCGTCTTCAACAAGATCTATAATGATCATTTTCGAGCTATTTGGTTTGTAAAACTATATTGCTAATTGAATTGGGTAGGAATTAAATTTGGTCGGCTTTCCTGAAGATTTCAGTGTAATATAATTCACGATCATAAGTTATACAATTATGTTAGATGATATCATCACTACTATAATAATATGGATAATATGAACCGTGACATAGACTAATAAAAATTATTAAAATATAATATCGATAGTAAAATACATATATCTACATATTTTATTGTTCGATCATGTTACGTTCATACCTTTATATTTGCTTTAAATGCTGTGCTTTATTTATTTTGCTAATTAGGTACCTTCACATTTAGATGATTACCTTTGCATATTTTTATTTCTTATGAAAAATGTGATTTCTCTTTGTATTATAACATCGTTATTTTACCATGGATAATATAATAATTTTTAATTTCTTCAAAGACTACACGTAAAATAAATTTATAACATCATATATGTGGAAAAAGCCCGGTGAGCCCGAGCTGAAATTTCCGATCTCGTATTTCATTCAACAACGAACAGCATCACGTACATCGTTTTCCAACCGGAATGTGAATTGTACTGTTCGTAAAGGCGTGCTAATATTATTACAATTTACAACGGTATTCTTGGTAAGTTTTTAGCTCGAATAATTGCAAAAATATTTAATATCCGGCAGAAATGTATATTCCGTTCGAAAGTATCATCGATCGCATTGAAATAACGTTGACGATTCCGTAGAAACGTCTACTTACCTATAGGTAGCTTCACAGCTTTAGATATAATGCTTAGTCGATTTTGAGACACGTGTTAATAAATATTTAAATAAGTTATTGTGAAATCAACGACACTACATTTTTTCGTTTTTTATTCAGTCAAATCTTTTCGACGGCCGTAAAGCGACGTGCCGATTTTTTTTCCACCCATTCCACGAATGGACCAGTCTTACGTGCGTTTTGGACGGAGGAGACTTGGATGTCCACGCACGATATATTGTCAACGCGCCGCGGCACGTTCGCATTTTCAATATATCACATCGTTTCGGCATAACGTCTACGGGCGCGGCGGCGTCGACGGTCGGTGTGCAGACGGCGCGGGGAGCCGGGTACGCGGGGTGCGGAAAACTGTTCGGGCGGCGGCGGCGGCGGCGGCGTTTTGAATATTCCAACGCGGAGCGATTCCCACGCCGGCCATATATCACGCGCGCGGCCGGAGAACGAGCGATTTACCGACGGGGGGGGAGGACCTGCGCGCGTTTAGGATTGCTATTCCCAGATTGAATTAAAACGCCGTTAAGTCCGTATCGTGCGGGATTTACGCTACATTTTTTAACACCGAGCACGCAATATACGTACATACGGATCCGTACGTGCGGCGTGTGTGCCGCATACGGTTAGAGGGGTATAACGTACCGCGTCCCGTAAACGTGAGATGAGATGTTGTGGAAAAACATTCGTCGCAGCACACAATATATCGTCTGCACGAGCACGGCGACTGACGAGTCTCGTTGATGTGACCTATTGTACACTGCTGTGTACAGGGTGTCCCGCCGGGATTTACACCGAGCGGTATCTCCCGTGTTAAAAGATATGATCAAATTTTTTTTTTCCATTCTACGAGCATCCCCGGGCAAATGCAATTTTGCCGACAACGGTTTTGGTAAATACATATATGTGTATTATTAATGAAGTTGAAAAATTGAACTTTTTGTTTTATGATTTTTGTGAAATCCGAAGATGGCCATGATATAGGGGTTCTTTTCCTGAACATTTTGCGACGGTTCAACTTTCAGTTTTCATTGGATTCGTCATATATAAACATTTGTTTTAGTTTACGGAGGAATAATGTAAATTATTATCACCTCGTCACTTTTCCGATAAGGTTTGCTATTGGTGTTATTATTACTTAAAATTTCGTAAATAGTTTTTCTTGTAAACTAAATAATTATCGAAAATTATGAATCCGATGAAAACTGAAAGTTGGACAGACAAAATGTAGTACTATAAAATGGCTATTTTCGAAATGTATTGAAGATATAAAGTCAAAAGTTAATTTCTTAACTTATTTAACAATACACTTATATTTACAAAACTATTGTCAACAAAATTGTCTTTGCTTATAGCAAAAACAGAATTTGATTATCTCTATTAGCACGGGATATGTTGGTATGTGCAAATCCTGGTGTGACACTCTGTATAACAGTCGATGTAAATTTTATTATTTGTTAGTCCGGTTTTCTTTTCACTCGATAGAAATGTATAATTACAATTTACAAACAAAAATTCACAACCATTCTACACAAACGAGTCAAACGTAATAATATACAAGTATAATAATATAATCATAATAGTAATAATAATAGTAATAATAATAATAATAATAATAATAATAATAATAATAATAATAATACAAACAATTATATAATAATGTTAATAAAAATAATGAATATAGAAATAATAGTTATAATAACAAAAATAGTATGACTATTTGTAAAAGACTAAAAAAAGAAAAATTCTCAGCTATGCAAACGTAATTTTTAGAGGGTGTATTTCATTACAGTTTTTCGAAGAGCTTTTCATCACAAATATTATAGTGTATATGTGCCTATGCGTAGTTTAACGAACTCATTGTTATATACGAGACTGTGATTATGTTCTTTTTTTACCTATATACTTGCTATAACTGGATAACTTTTATAAACTTAATGACCGTATAATTTACTTAAAATGTTTATAATTTTAATTTAAGTCCGTGTACATTATTGTACTAAGCATTATACATACAAATAAAAAAATTAGCTAACCAATTATTCAGCACGTACACAAACAGCCATCGTTATATTATAATTATAATATGATAGGCACATTCGATTTAATAATTTACAATAGGTATTAAACGGTTAGACCTCAAATCCGTTGCAGTCGAATCGTATTAAGTCGATCAAATATTTAATAACAATGCATGGTTTTGTGATTATTGTTATAATGGTACGTCAAGTCCGAATGGATTTCTATGTAAAAAATAAAATTACAAATATTACAATATTAAGAAAAACTTAGGTAACAAAAATAAACATATTAAATTAATCTTTTACATTACAGTTTTTTTTTTTTTTATTATTTGTTATACTACTTACAACCGTAAGTTTTTAATCTACATGTAAAATATATTTGTTTACAAATCTTAATCATAAAAGTTTCTTGATTTACAAGAGAACACTGTACATTTATTTAAGTTATTCAACGCATAAAAATATTATACCGATGGGACTATGTAATATATTATACATATTTACTTCGACCTACTGCGTGCTGTCATCTTGTGTATACAAATTACTCTAAAACTATAACCTACGACTTATTATTTAAAAAAAGATTCGTATTAGTATAACCAATATGGCATTATCGTAAATTTCAGATTATTATTGATGTGGGTTTACCAAACGTCCAGACGAATTGGAATAATATTGTATTACCGTGAATGTTTTTAAAATAAGTAAGATTTTTGCCATTACATTTTCTTTTATAAAATCACTATAATTCCGTATAATTGAGTCTTAACGTAAGTAAATAATAAGAGGTAGTCGATGTTAAGGTTGTAAATAAGATATAATATTTTACGTGAAATTAATAATAAATTAACTTTAATATCATTAAATATCAGTATAGTAATAGTATACGTTTAAATCAAAACACTATAATATTATTTATTATAATAGGACGAGAAGAGTAAAAATCCTAATTGCTTATACGAAAACAAGGTTTTAAATTTCATCCTGATAGATTTAAAATGTTATTACATGTTTATTTGCTTTGGATCAGCATGCGAGTACAACGTTTTTACGTTGATAACAATAACAAAAACACATCAAATATACTAAAAAATATAAAACGTTAAACAATCTCTTGATCTCTATTAATGGCTTCGGCGTGTTTTTTAGCTTTTAACCGTAGGTCTGCTATACTGGAGTTTTTGGTTAATAGTCTATCTTGATGTAGTGCTGCGAGAGCAGCTAGACTAAGACCACCAGGAGGATATGGTGCAGGACACAGGACACCTCTTCCCATGGCTACCGCATAATGCAACTGCAATAAATATATATTTTCTCTGACTAAAAAATACAGTACAAGACGCCAACCACTCTTTTAAATATCGTTAAACATTTTAAGCAACGGCTTTCGTGTTTTTTCTATTTTAAAAACGAAAAAAATGTATGAACTTGAATATGAATATAGTATAATATTATATAATAAATTTAAATATGATTTACGTATGATCGATATAAGAAACTAACAATTACCTGTTGTGCGGCAGTCAAGATTGCTGGGTCGAATGCAGAAAATGCAGCGGCGGCTGCAGCTGAAGAATTGAATTGTAACTGCGGCAACCTCGGCACATTTACATACGGTGCCACTCGACACGGTTCTAGAGGTGTGGATACATTCTGATGCATCATTAGACCTGTACATTTGAACAAAAACAATGTATCAAGAAGTGTATCTTTGTAGTGTAGTCGGACGTATTATTTGCTTAAATTGCACATCGATGATAAATCATCGAAATTGACTACAATTCTAAACGAACATTGGTATAATATATTATATTATTACATGTATCTATATATTTTGTGAATATCTTGAAAATTATAAAAATAGAATCTTATAAATCGTCAATATACTTGTGGAAATATTCAATTATACAGCCATATTTTAAACTTTTGTGAAAAATTCCTTATCAGTGTAAAATTTTTAATCCATAAAATAAAAATAAGCTTATTTTATTAAATTTAATATTTGGGACAAATTAAGCATTATTGTCAATTTTTAATTTTTATCATATCTTTTGTATTGAAAAATAATCAAGTAATACGCAAAAATAACCCATAAAAACTGTGATCTATGTCTAATTATGTGCTTAAAATGTTGCTGCTCGAAAAAATGTTGGTGCTGATTGTAATGTATATAAATAGGTGTAAGTAAGAATATAAATATCATTATTATTATTGATTATATAATTTTTTACAACTATTTATTGCTAATACGACAAGATTCATAACATAATTATGATATGTTTTATCACTGTGTCACATACATTTTGATTTATGACTCCTAATCACAATTTATATGATCAAAATATCTCATTGGTTTTTTTTCATTAATAATTATAAATAGAGGCAAAGAAAACAATACAATATAGTAGTCAGTACTGCGAGTAATATTAATAATGCGCATTCAATAGACAGCACACAGGAGTCAAGAGTTTTACAGCGGTCACGCGGAGAGTCATCGGTCACATTTCCTTCTTCATGAAGTGTTATTTGTTTTAAATTCATACTGTCTTGCTGATATCTCACAATAATATGTATTTTTTCTCATACTGTTTATTACTAAAATTATGCATCCTTTTTTCCTTACAAAAGATCACGAAAAATAAGCACACCATATACAACTCTTAGTAAGAACTTTTTCATATACATAGATTCAATGTTTATCTCAGTGATTTTTGGATCTAAGACTTTGAATATTCACATTGTAAAGGTAGAAGTTAGTATTTGTTAATTTTCAGTTAAGAAATTATTGATCAGTGATCACCTTTTTCCAATTAACATTTTCCATTGCTTTTTAATCACGGCACGATTTACTAAAATAAAGCTATGGAACACAAAAAAATACGAAGGACAACTTGGACAACATGTAATACAATTTATAGCTTTCTGTAGTTTCGTCTAAAGTCTATAAAAACAATGTACATATTGTTATGCAGTACAAAGCATATTACGACGTGTATTATAATTTATAATATTAACATACAAGACAGTCAATCAGAGCCTTGATTGCGAAAATAAGGGGGTGGGTGTGTGTGAGTTTTACACGGATCAGAGAGATTACAAATAATCTGTGTCCGTACACACGTATGTATGTACATGTATATTCGTATTGCTTAATCAAGTTAAGTGTGTGCGGCGCAACGAGTGATTGTCACCCGATTGCACCCCAGTGAGCGATTAGAAGAGCCAGTCTCTCCCTCTCTCTCCCTGTTAGACTAAACGGTATAACCCATATGGGGGCGTGCGACCAACCCTCGGGGGTTTGGAAAACCGACGATGACGTCCGTCGATGTTTTTTTTATTCGATTACGAGCGCGGCGCAGCAGTCTGGTGTGCGATGCACATCGCGTTTACACGGACGGACGCGAACGGACAATCGGAACACGACAACGACGAGTTGTATTATTGAAGTATACGTATATATACATAAATACGTACTAGTGATTCACTATTTCATTCGCCCTTTTTATGTCGTCGTCGTCGTTGTTATTACTATTCTTCTTATTATTATTATTATTATTACGGCTATCGTGTACCGTCCCTTCGGCTACGTGTATAATGTATATACATAATATATAACAAGTCGCGCCCTATATCTACAAGCCTTTGACCCCGCTCGCGCGTTGCAGATTTCGTATAATTCGTTAACCGTCGTCGTCGTTGTTTTCCACTCTCTCTCTCTCACCCTCTCTCAAAAAAAAAAATACTAAAATTATATATTATTAATATTAATGACCGAACATAAAACGTGTTGCGGTACGTTAATCACGTTTGTATATAATATATATATGGTCGCCGAATAACCCCCGTCGGACATTAAAATAAAATTATTATCTTTTTTTTTCAGATACGATTTTCATTTCAAAGCTATTCGAAGTTTGTACAGATCACATTGCAGGTCTTGTGGATTTCGCATGTTATTTTATTGTTAACTTTTTGTATCAAAAAGAAACGTGCAGGATATAATGCAGGAAGATGTACAAGTCAAGTCATCGTCGTAATATTCACATTTCATACCCACGATAGCTGTATTTTAATAATAATAATATAAGCAATATTAATGTTTATTGATTTATTGGATTATCGCGCCGACGAATCGCTTTTCAATCTTTAAACTTCAACGACGCGGTGCATTGAAATATAAAAAAAATGTACGAGTAATGTATTGAGTTATGATATAAACATAAGCAATATTTCAGGAAATCATTTGAAAAACGTTTAGTATTGTAATTTTAATAAGTTAAAAAAGACGATTTTCTCTATTTTATTTAACAGGACCTTTATCTCATAATTTTTTTACCTATTGCCCACTGTAAAATTGAATAAACTTACTATTCTTCTCGGATTATTTAAGTATAGTAAATGCTTATATTTGCTGTATAAATGTATAATCTTTCTATAAGTACATTTTACCTTTGCATACCATAATTTCAGACTCTGGGTAAGTTTAAAATTTAAATTTTTATGCTTAAAATAATGTGCCTTATATATTTATAATATTATGAATAGAGTCTAGCGTGTGAAAATATGTATACCATTATTATATCATTAAAATATTTATAAATTGTATTGTCGAATTAATATTTAATATATAGCGTACTCTTGATAATTAGTAGTAGGGGTGGAAAAAAAAATTAAAGAATTTTTTTAATTTGACTTAAATTTATATCCTTATAAAAAGTTCAAAGTAGTTAATAATTCGTAGAAAAAATTAATTTTCTTTGTGAACATAACAAATTATATTATAAACAACTGTTATCCTCTCGGTATTTTTGTCTGGGGTGGTTTAATATGGCAAACAACACAACTGCCTAGGGTGCACGTTTTTGGGGGTTCAATTAGATTACGCAATATTTTTTTTCTTGAATTTTTTTATGTGTTTTTAAATACAGAATGCAGTTGCTATTAGTGTTGGTACCTACCATCCAAAACTCTTAAAATAAAGTTGAAAATTATAACTCAAAGTTGTTAAAAGCGTCATCGTAATTATTGCAAGACTTTAGATTTTTTTAAATGTTTTTATTTTGTTCTATAATATACTTTAAATAAATATTTTACAGTTTAAAATTATAAATAACAATTAAATACGATCTTAATCAATTAGAGAAATATTAAAAATGTAAGTACCTTTATGCATTTGACTTTCGTGTTTTCGACATTTAGCCCGTCTGTTTTGAAACCATACCTAAAAAAATAATATAATTCTAAAAATAGTTATAAATTGATAATACTTAAAGGTAACTTTTAATTAATTTACTAAGTCTATTGATAAAAACTCTGAAAACATTTTTGAAATGTAACTCATTTTAAATAAGACAAAATCGTTGGTTTACTTTGCATTTAACCGTTTGGCAAAATTACTTGAAAATAATTACCTTTATTGTTAAAATTACTCTAAAAATTCTAATATTTGCATAATTTCACTTATTTTGATAGATATAAAGGTTTTTTAATATCAAAAAGTATATATATATATAACAATTTAACTAAATAATTAAATAATTAATTATAAATAAAATCATACATTTTGAATACTTATTCAAAAATTATTCGTTGATACAATGATTCGCGAGGATTATTTTAGGAAACTTTCGTAGAACTATATCGGACTTTTGAATCTAAATTTCGAATTTTAAAGGATATGTTCGGGAGGTTACAAATGTCATCCTATTTAAGTGTACAGGGTAACCAAACTATGTGTACTATTTAGTGACGTTAAGAATAAAAGTA
The DNA here is from genome assembly GCA_949715065.1 of Periphyllus acericola. Classification (NCBI taxonomy): domain Eukaryota; kingdom Metazoa; phylum Arthropoda; class Insecta; order Hemiptera; family Aphididae; genus Periphyllus; species Periphyllus acericola. Next base: position 21,468,991 of record OX454265.1, read on the forward strand.
TTTCAATTATGTGCGCACATTATTACTTTACAATGAGTAGAATATTCAATAAACAATAATTAGTAAAAAAAAAAACTCCAAATTAAATGCAAATAGAATGTGCACAGTTTTCAAACAATCAAATTTAATTATTTAACTTACTTGAACTCTAGCTTCACTGAGACCAAGACGTTGACTAAGCTCTTCTCTCATAAACGCATCTGGGTAGTGGGTTTCATCAAAAAGTCTTTCAAGTTCGTTGAGCTGTTCTAGAGTGAAGTTGGTTCTACTTCGCCGCTGCTTATTGGACGGACCGTTTGACTGTTTATTGTTACTATTTTTTGACCCATCAAAGTTTTGACGGTAGTCTTCTACACTGTCTTCTTTGGGCTCTTTAAAATCTATAAAATGTAATTCTTTTTAAGATTTTTACTTTAGGATATCGCAAAATTAAAGACTACAATTTCCTCAAATATGTTAAATATTCAGTACTATTTATATCATAAATTAATTTCATTAGTACCAACTAAATACAAATGTAACTCTCAGGTTTTTTGTAATGTTTTCCGATACCTCATAATTAAGTTATTGAATTAATTATTTATAAAGTTTGATTTATAAGACATAGAACATCAATACATCATAATATATATATTGTTATTATGATAAATACTTACGAGATTTGATAAAATTTGAAATTTTTGATTTTAGTGGATCTACCATATTATATCATAAGCTTAAATTCTTACTTAAAGGTATAAATGCAAAATAACGTATCTATTATTTGAGACCACTATAGTTCACTCAAAAATATTTTTTTTAAAACTGTAACAGTACAGGTTACTTAGATACAAAATTCTACAACAATCCGAATATTGACCTATAGTATAATAATATTGTAAATTATATTCTATTGGTATATTTTGGAAATGTGAAAGCCACAAGGACAAACCATCTCCACTTAAGCTACAATCCCCTATTTAAAAAAAAATTGCAGAGGTGTATCTGCAAAATAAAAAAAGATCTTAAGTATATTTAATTATTTTTCTCGAATTTAGCACTGTAACTTAGTCTAATTAAAACAATATGTCAATACCGATGATTATTATATAAAATTACGCCATTGCATGAAATTGTAACTTGTAAGTGTATTGGCAGTAAAAAAAAGGGATACACTACGAGTATAATACTGTAGTTGAATATGGCAGTGTTTCATAAAATATAATGGTTATAACTTGTAAAATATTATGTCATTAGTTAATTTCATCAGTATAATTACCCAAATAAAGTACCTTATTTATTTTACATTGAGAAATATCAAATGATAGTAAAATATGATGATTTGACGATAATAATATAATTATGTATAGTGTTCGATTTGCAGAGTACTTTATATTCTGACAATTATTATACTACTATTATCGTCAATAATAATAATTGATTACGGTTTTTATTACGATTTATTCCCCGTAGATTAAGATTTAAGTACCAGTAACTAGAGGGGTTTGAGATAAAAAAAGAAACAATATTAATTCGAATATGTGCATTTGCTACCATTTGGCAAATTAAACACGCGCACAACATTGCTATTAAAAGCTTAACGTAATCGTTTTCTTTATTTCATTATTCATTTCCATTTTCTACTCACACTTTCTCAGTCTCTCTCTCCCTATCGCACTCTCTCTCTCTCTCTCTCTATCTCTCTCCCTTTCCCCCTCTTTCTCACTTTCAGCAAATTTCTTTCCTCCCTATTTTTACACTGTGATTTGCAGCTACTTAAATGGGTCTAACATATTAATTGGGGTTCCGCCTATCAAAACGATTACATTCAAAGCGTATTTAGTAAAGTGTACCTGCGTTTAATGGAGAGTATCCCTGTGAATCGTTTAAGTACTATTTGCATGATTGAATTTTATTTTTATATCCTTATATACGTATATTCATTTTATTTACTAATGGTACTCTTTAGTGTATATTATATCTATTATACATTGAGAACTATGATAATCTAGTTACTTTTATACAATAACATAATGAATACTACTTTACTGACCTTTAGTGTATATTATATCTATTATACATTGAGAACTATGATAATCTAGTTACTTTTATACAATAACATAATGAATACTACTTTACTGACGTGCATTTGTATTCAAGAAAATTGAGGTGCGTTAACTGTTATTTTTGGTTAGAATGTATAATGATTTTAAATAGGAAAATAAAGTTTTTTTTTCTAAACATATGTTATTTTAAAACAATTTTTATATTTGATTGTTCATGTAAAAATGCCAGTTGTACAGTATATCCATATTCCATATAAAACCTAATCAATAATTAAATATTAATAAATACATCGTTCGAAATTTAACTAGAAAATTACCTTAAAATTCTGGTAGTTTTCTATTGTAAGAATTGATAAGAAAACAATTATTAATTTATAATTTTTCAACAGTATTTTTATTTTTAAAATAAATGTTTTTATCAAAGTAATATTAATGTTATCGTAGGTTTTCCGTAGGTTTCTAGTTTTCCACATATTTTTTCACAATATTCTACTTAATTAATTATGTTTAATTCTTAAAATGATACTTTTAGAGTATAATTTTAAATTTCCAGCTTGTTAAAATATCTACGATTCTTTTGAGTTGAGTAACACTTCCGCTTTATTTAGACTTAAAATTATAAAACCTTAACAATTCGTATGTACAATTCAAGAATTAAATATAGTAAACTAATTATTTGTGTGAAATAAAATTGAATTTATTATCAATATTCAATATTGAATTATTGTGTATTTAAATTTAGAGAAAAATTTAGTGAATTATACCAATAGCTTCTTAAATTGTTTAATTTAATTTTTTATTTTTACTTATGGCTGTTGAAGAACTGTTTTTTTAAAATTAAATACGTTCATAAAAATTGTAATAGAAGAAAAAATACTGATTATCATACTTTAATAAAACTTATTTATGATTATCTAGCAATTTGTACTTATTTTTTTGACTAGTTTGATACCAATTAGAACAAAATATATTTTAAAGTACCTAAGTAAAAGTTTTTATATGGTATAATTTATTAATCTAGTATATACTATAGGTTTATAAATTTAATGATTAGGAATAAAAAGTTTAACTTAATGTTTATTATATGTCAAAACATTATTGAAAAAAAAAGTGTTATTGTTAATGGCTTGGATGAAAATAAGTAAGTAAACTAAAATAAAACGAAAGTCGGGAGAAAAAATGGAAAAAAAAGAGATATACTAAAGGTATATTTATATATATATATAGTTTAAACCCTTTGTACAAGACTACGATTTTTATTATGAAATAAAATTACGACGATGAGACGCTTTGCAGGAGTTACGGGGCAATTAATTTAAGTCTGTAGCCCTGAAGTACTCTGGGGTGTAGTTACGAAGTCCCGCCCTCCACAGTAGAAGAGGCTTTAAGACGTTTTATTCCCTCTCCACCACCTCGTTGCGCGTGTGCCTCTGTTATGTCTCGGATTAGTCTAATCCCATTACTTTAATTAAGAGAAAGAAAAACCACCCTCCACCGCGCAATGTATATTACTTTTTTGCATCCCCAATCGTTCACACCTTTTTGAATGGGATTGCAAAATGTTCTAAAATATATAAACGGCTATTGTAGTTTAAATTAATACAAATATTTTTTATACATAGCTCATTGATTACAAAATAAAAAGAGACAAGTTTTAGTGAAAAATAAAATGTATACAAAATAAAGTTTTTTTTTTAAATTAAATGTCCCTTTTGTCTCTTATTCTAAACCATACTTTAGAATATGTTCATAAATCATAACTATAGGTACTATAACTCCATTTTCTGGTGAGTATTTTTTAATCAGCAAACAAGATACGTTCTAGACTAAAGCATTTAAAATGATTCATGTATCACGTATGATATTTATTTATTTTACATTTCAAATGACATTCAGCAATAATATAAAATAAAAAACTGATAGCTTGTGAGTTGTGATGCGTTTGGTTGTTCGTAGATAAAGGCAAGAAATTGGTGCGAAATTTTGGGAGCAGTATCGGCTATTCTGTAATAAAAGTGAATCCACTATCCATTTGATAGGTATAAGTCATATACTTTTCAATTTAAACTTTTTTTATGCGGCCGTAAGATGATATATATTTTTTGTTTTTTAAATTGTTATTGTAACAAGGAACTCAAAAAATGTAATTAAATGATGACAAATTTTGTTACAATGTTAGTCGGAGCCTAAAATTGTGTGCATAGTAGCAGATACTATGTATGTAGTAAATATGATATGTGCAGTCGCAAATATGACATGTAAAGTAGTTTTATACGGTTTTTATAACAATTTTTGTGTGTCTATAACACTATTTATTATAAAATTATCTCGTTAACCCGTCATATAAAATAATAGACATGATAAGGTAAACTCAAATACTATTAAGCAGGAATGGTTCAGAAAGTAATTCTTTTGTAAAAAATAAAAATACCAAAGGTCGTTTTGAACTAAATTAAATTAACTATATAAATATTTTAAGTATTACATATTATAAAATTTTTAAAGTTTCTAGTTATAGACTTTTATACGAGTGTAATATTATAATACAAATCATTACATGATTAATTTTCAATTTTGCTTTGGAAGCTCTAAGTAGATATAGTTCTATGAAAACAAACTTAATAATTTAATGATTTGAATTAAATTTTATCTAAATGAAATAATCTAATCTAATTGAATGATCATAGACTATAGTTTATTTATAGTAGGGACATTAGATGATACAATGTTTAATAAGCATTAAGTGATGATTGTGTTAATACATACTTTGTAAAATACCACTAGAAAGTTGTATTTTTGTATTGTTGTATTTTTTTTTTTTAATTTATGGTTGACATCATGATAAACATAACTGTAGGTACTGCTAAGACTAGAAGGTTGTCTACAATTGTATTTCATATAATTAATTATTTATAAATAACAAAAACAATTAAATAAGTAATTCATATGTGACATGGGCACTACTAGGTCTATTACTTTAAAATATTTGGTAAGTGGAATTATGTGTGCAGTAGCAAAATATGAGAATTTTAGGCCCTGATATGAGTGGATTCTATTGGCTCAATTTAATATTAATATACCGTCATTGTATTGTATGATTTCCGCCAATTTAGTAGGCCCGCCTAAAACTGCTTGGAATTGGTGAATGATTATTGATAAGGGTATTTTATTCAACTCGGGGTATTTTGTAACCAATTTTTTTTTATTAAAGCTTATAATTTTTTCTAATGAGCTATTTTAGATGACGGCACGTAGGTACGATTTCAGTTTCGCAATAGGTACGTAGCGTTTGTTATATCTGATAACATATGAAAATATTGAAAAAATAATGATCTGCAGGTATATTGGTTAGTCGGCCTCCCGAGAGACGTTTATTCTCATTGGGAGCAATATAATTATCGGGGTTTAGTCAAATCGGCCGAATGTGTAATACTGTAATACATTAACCGATGATACTGATGACGTTACATAGTCATTAATGCACAGACAGATGTAATTTAATCTCCTCGACGGATATTATGCCATGCGCTACGCCGCTACGCGATAAAAATTGTTTAATACGATTAACCAAGCCGGAACGATAATAATGATTTCGAGCTACCGTGTAACAGTATAATATACAGCTGTAGGTAGTGTTGTACGTGAACGTTTGTTTTACTGGGCGTGTGTGATAGCGAAAAAACAACAATAAATTCACCCGTGTAACCGACCTCGGATTAATAAAACGAATAAAACCGGCGAAGACGCGCAATCGGGGGGATGGTGGGAAAAAAAATCCAATTTGGTATTTTTGCTCACTGGAAAACTACGGTTCTAATGAAATTTGGTGGATGCCACGCACTCAATCACCCTCACCGACCAAATAACTTTTATTTATATATATATATAATATATATGTATGTATAGGTACGCGATTTCCCCCTTTTTTTTTAAAAAAAAAAGAAAAAAAAACATTCCCATTATTACATTTTTTTTATTATTATTATTATTGCCGAACCAACACGATGTTCCGGAAGATATTTATCCTTGAAGAATAAAAGTTATAATGGTATTCACAGGTGTAAGAACTAAGTTTTCTACTGATTTGGACGAGTTTCGGTAGAGTTTTCGCAGTTGTACTAATTGTATATATAAGCTGCACCACTTTCCAATACAATATGCGTTGTTGTATTCACCGAGATTTTCCATTAATAATTTTATAACTTATAAGGTGGATTGCGTAAAACGCCATCACTTTACTATACATGTATAATGTTCATACATGAATGTACATCGGTTTTGGTGAAATTTGAGGATAAATATATTTATACGCACTATGGTTATTAAAAATTATGTAAAAGCTCAATAATTATTAAACATTTGAGATTCGCATACGGATCTGTATGACTGTATGACGTATGTATTCAAAATTCCTGTACAATAATACGTCTGTGCGGTATTATTGTAATAGTTATTTACTATCTGTACAGATTCTATTTACTGTTTTAAATTATACTTAAAACAGGTTGATAAGAATTGAAATCATGAATGTAAGCATATCGAATACTGTAATCTCTTTAATATATTTTGATTAATTATTTGCCAATTGTCGCACCGCAGTACCGCACAAGGTTCACCGAAGCAATTCGTACGCACATAATATAATTCATTTCGATTTTTGATTAAAATTATTAAATAATAATTGTGTTTCCTTCATTTTCTTTTACGGACGAGAGGAAAATAAATCAAAATATTGCATTGCTCATCCTGAACCGTTTGCATTCATTGCACCCGAAGAAAATTACAACTTTTTTAAACGTATTTGTACGTTCCATCACATTTAGTAAAACAAATGTCTCAAATGTATTAATTTTATTTTAACGTATATTTAAGGCGATATAGTTTATACTGATTTCATAAGAATAATCATAATTGGAAATTAGATTGTTTTATATTTTCCATAAAACTACATCTATAATATCCACTGAATTGCAGTGAATACTAATTAATAATTGACATGAAAACGTTCAAACTGTTTTACCTATTCAAATCTATCTAAAATTTCTTCCAAAATTCAAATACATCTGTCATCTTATAACGTAATAGTTACTAAGAGTAAATTATAAACACAAATAAAATCACGTAATGTTAAATAAAATACAATATCAGCAACCAAAAATCATATTGATTCCTTTACCTATATTCCGTACGCTAAAATATACTGATATGTATCCTGGGCCTCCCATGAGTTTTCTCAGTGAGGCCCAGTAATCTTGATGATTCAAAATAAAATAAAATGTATTTGTATACCGATATCATATTTTCACGTAACAATTTTTATTGAAAACCCCGGGAACAATATGCATAAACAGGATAATTTAATTGTGCACAAACAATAGTTTAGTATATTTGATAATCACACCGCGGCATGTTCTGTGGTTTTCTTCCTCTGCATGTATGAAATAATACGATTCGAACATATTACAGTTTGCTATATGAATACCATACAGTTATTATATTTCATACATTTTACATAGTTAGAATAGTGTAATTAATACTTGTAGATCGTGTACTGTATAATAATACCGAAATCTTGATTTTATTTAAGATGTTATAAATATTGTACCTATACTTAAGATTTCTGTACTTATATACATAAGTATATTAGATTGAAAAATAAAAGAGGTACTAAAAAAAATTTATAACATTGCTAAAATAAAACATTTATAACTGAAAAAGATACATTTTATCGTTATTTCTACCAGTGATGATTGATGAACGATTTACGAGTATATACGATATATTATATTATATGTTGTATAAAATATACAAATGTGAAAATAAGAAAAAATTCTAATAGTCAACAAATAACAGTCTTATATAACTATTATTTGTCTAACCTATTTTTTTAAAAATATATTATATATAAGTGTAAATTAAAATCTAGCATGTACAGTTTAATATATACCTATATGTATGACAAAATGTATTTATTATATCTCAAACGTTTAGATTTTATAATTAGCTAAGTTTTGTACAACTTTTTAATAGTATTAAACCAAAACAATAATATATTATTTGAGGCTTATATACATTTATGCTTATATAAAAGTTACTCGATGATTTAACAGTAACCGCATATTTCGTCTTTCTCATGTAAATTAAATCTTATTAATAATCATATAATACTGTAATGTATGTTATATAATTTCAATAATGACTAAGTCAACCCTAGAGTATGAACATAAAGTAAAACTTTGTCTTTTAATCAGAAGTCTGATTATAGTGTTATACTGTTATGGTTATACTATCATTATTTGCTTATTTAAAGGTTGCTAACATTTCGACATCTACCATCTAAAAATATAGATATATATATTGTATGTACGGCTGTATTTTATTTAATTTTTACGTATTTTACTAATCTATATTACAACAAAGTTATCTATCGATGTATGATACGGTTAAAACGATAATTAGATAATTAATTATTTTTGAATCTGTCAACAATTGTCTTCTATTTATAATAATTAGTTCAAATAAAGAATAAAATATAGACATTATAGTCTATAGAATTATTTAATGTTATGTACTTATAGTCATTTATTTATGTTATCAATCATATTTTGTGTAAAAAAGTAAACATAATTTGATCAACAACTATATTATACAAGGATTTCATGTACTTATGAAATCATAAATTGAAATACTTTGAACATTATTGTTACTTTAGGCATGTTTCATCATTTTAGACAATAAACCTTTTAGTGTGCAGATCTCGAGTTTACGGTCGTATTTGTTATGAACATTTTAACAATGACACATGCATACTTAAAAAACGGTAAATTATTATTTATTTTATTTTCTCTAAATAAAATTTTTATTTTTACGGTAAAAGTATTGCAACATTTGCATTAAGTTATAACAAAAAACGAACAAATTATAGAGAACTAATAATTTTTATTCGAGAAATAAATAAAATTACATATTCGAATTGTAAATAATTAATTTCGTTACCACCTCAAATCGTTGTATACTAAACCAATCAAGTAGATATAATGTTTATTTATTAATCCATGAAACAAAACGGATATCAGCTATTATGATTATTATAATAGACTTAGACACCTTTATATAGGACGTCAAACCGGCGTGTACAAATAGTAATTCCTATACGTTATCGGTGATGGTAATTACGAACTATAGTTTGAAAACAAATTAAAAAATTCTTCAAAAAATAGAAAAACGTTAACACGCACGTGTGCACACAATATAAAATACCTATTTTATGAGTGCTATGGGGACTGAAGTTGTTTATAACTATTCATCGGATTTTGAGTTTACGCATAAAATATACTACGTAATAACTACACCCGTGTTTACCGACCATCAAAATTCAGTCAGACCACACGTGTAAGTCGCACGAGAAGTTTTTCTTAAAACCTCAGGTAAAGTATTCTTTTCGTATAGATGCTATACGTATGTGACGTATCGCAATAGTAAACTTTCCTGACAATGCACAATATACCTATTATATATATATATATATATATATATATATATATATATATATATATATATTATATATATATACGTGAAACACATAGTTTTACAGATCCATGAGTTTTAAGCACAGTAAGCTTGATCCCAACAAAGAGAAAACGATTTCAACAACTTCACTATTGTAAAAACAGCGTTCCTTTAGTTCAAATATATTTATAGTTATAACTTATGAGGTATAAAATTGCCCTTTGCTCTTCGACAGAATAACCTGACGACGGACAATCGTGTGCCAATTACGCACCACTGTCAATCAACCTCCGCAGTGCACTTCAATCCGAACACATCGACATTTTATCAAAATTTTTCTGGATAGTTTAAAAATATTATCAATCCAGTTTTAAATAAATGTATTTGTCTGTTTTACAAAAAGCTCTAATTCCTTCAATTTCTACTCCATGCTGTAAAATCGTATCCTAGTGTAATATAATAAAATAACAATTTTCCTTAGCCTTTATATTTATTCTTCACTGTAAATATACACAATTTTCCAATGTTTATTACTGTGATTAAATGCATAAAGTAAATAAGAACTCATGTTGTTGCTCAACCTTTTATTCTTCATAATTGTTTCGCCAAAAACTATTAAGATTCATATTAATTAAAAGTCAATTATGGTGCACAATACCAAAAAATACTAGTCGTCTTCATTCAATCATAATATTACGTAGTCTTTCCAACAATTATTCTTCCCGATTTATGGTTAAAGTGCAACGATTCAAAAACTTTTTAAACGTGGACAGCGCTACTGTTGTAACCCAAAACTATTGTTTTAGTATATACGAGTAGCGTAGACATAACACCTACAGAACACTACGGTCACAGATCGCTAACCTGCCGTTATAGATACAACGTGAAATTGTGTTGTAGGTTTGAGGATGTACACGAAAGAAACCCTCAATGACGCGGGTCATTTCGGTACGCAAAAATATACCTATATACAGCCACCCCGCGGTGGTTTAATTTGTGCTTTACGAAAGCGTACCACGTATAGGTACGCGTATAATGGAGTGACCAAATTATTTTCAAAATAGAAATATAATGGTTTTTGAATACAAATAACTATTTACACACGAAAAAAATGTTATGATTATACAATGTATATACCCGCTGAATGGTAACATGGTCAAACGATAACCCATAAATTATAGTATTATAAGTATAACATTATAAAGATTTCATTGAATAATATCAGTTGACAATAAGGAAAAAGACGGAATAAATATAGAATAGACTTGATCAAACGAGAGAAAATCCGTGCCGTATAATTTTCGTCTGGACAACGGGACATACGATTTAAATACGCGACGTATGATCTGGGTGAATCGTAAGTTCCTGCACGAGTGTAGCAGATAAAAAATTACATACGTTAATTCCTATATATGAGATGTGTAAATTCCACCACGGTACAATAACTTACATGTGTGATGTGTAAGTCCCTACACGGTAAAAAACAGGTACGTTAATTCCTACACGGCGGAATAAGTGCGGTGCAACTTAAAATTACTATTGAAATTGTTATCACCAACATCCACACGTTTTTGAAATTATTGAAGTGCTCAACCCGTGTCGGGTAACTTTGTACATGAAAATTAAAAACCATAAATAGTAAGACACAACCTAAAATATACCTAAAAGTAAATGTTGAAAATGACAACATTTTTAGATCGTTCGACGCACGAAACATTACTCAACGTATAATATTATTTTAAATATTAAAGTTTAAGAAATAAGCGACATAAAATACAAATTTGTTTTTCTCTAAAATGACGAGACGCGTAACGTGTTATTTTAAACTTTTACGTAGGGAACTTCATTCGCCCACGGTCTGCACCCTAGTAGCGATAAAAACATTCGTACCTGCGGCGGCTGCGGCGGCTGCGGCAGCGGCGATGCCGGCGATCAGTGCCCGGTGATGGTCGGCCGGCAGCGGCGGCGTCCGGGCCGGTGGCGACTTGGACGTACTGGACGGCACCTGAAGACGGCGGTCGTTTTCGCGGTCACGTTCGGCGGCGGCGGCGGGTTGCTGGAGCTCCGGCACCGGCGGCGCGGGTGATCCGGCGGGCGATCTCGAGTCGTCCGGGTCGATCACCGGCGACAGCGAAGACGCGCGCGAATCCATCGGTCGGTGGCACCCCGCGGCAGATCGGTGCGACGGACGGTCGTGCAGTGGCGCGCGGAGGGCCTCGACGACGGCGGCGGCCGCGCGGCTTGCAGCAGGGCAGGCGACAGCGACGCGAAATCTCTTCAACTGGTCCATACGAGGCGGCGGCGGCGGCAACGCGTTATCACGCGATTACATGGCGATTGCGCGCGCCCGCCCCGACCCCTCTCGCACGTTCGCCCGCCGCCGCCGTTATCGACACTCGATCGGTATACAATGCGCGTGTGTGCGTGTGCGCTTCCGAGCGGTGGGAGTGAGGAGACGGCCACCCGGCGGGCGAGTGAGAGATTTCGGATTTCCCTAAGCTCGTACGCAATCGTAAACCGTGTACACGCGTATTATAATAGTGGCGGTGGTGCGACGCGATCGTCCGTCCCCTATATCCGCGGTTGCCGGGGTGACGAGCGCGCCGGGGGATGGTCGGGTTTTTTTCCCCTGCCGGGGGGCCGTACGGTTTTACGGACGGCCATTGGGCGTATGGGCGGCGCTCGTTCCGGCGGTTTATTTATTAAGTGCGATGCGGAACGGAGGGGCCCAATTCATTATCGACAAATGATCGCGGGCCCGCCGCCGCCGCCGCCGCGGCCGGGTCGGCGGCACCGGTCGGTAGCAACGAATTTGTCACTCTCGCTTTTTACCCCACCCCCCCCCCCTTTTTATACACGCTCGCCACGCATCACCGGCTCCCGTTACACGACCGCACTACACGCGTACATGTATATAATGTATATTATGCGCTCTCCTCTCGCGCCGACGACGTATTGCTATAAGTTTCGACGCTCACCCCTATCGTACATACACCGTGCACACACATTATACCGTTTATTATACCTGCAGTAAGCACGCGCGTCCGCAAATGTACAGGGTGACCGCCGCGACTATTATGCCATTGCAGTACTATATATAGACGGCGGACCGTGGGGGAGCACTCTTTCATCCCCCCTCAGGGTTTGCCATTTTGATCACAGTGCGGGGTACCGCGTACAGTCACTGCAACGCCGTACGACGCGTATAATGCACCGCGGAATACGACGGATGCAGCTCTGCAGCGGGCGGTCCGCCGTAATTTCAACGTCGGCCGGCATGGAGCTGTTCTCAGCAGGAAAATCATTTTTTCTCACGCGTGTACCGAAAGTTCGGTTTTCGTTGCTACTAGATGCGACCGAAGTGACTCTTTTCTGTCCAGTTGGGCGCAAAAGACTGTTTTCGCGCTTGGAAAAAAATATGAATAGTCGTTCTGTACATGATGTAGCGGATTTTCCGGCCCACCACGTAATATATAATCTCTTTGCACGACGGGCGAATCTATACATTTTCCATTTTCATTGTGTTACTAATTACCATTACCGCATTAATGAAGATAGGAGGCGTGACAAAAATTAGTGTGGAAAGGCAATTTCAGGCTTGTGCGAAATGCGTCGCCCGCTACTGATATTGCTCACTTTCCGCTCTTGCCACACAATACACTATTGAAGTGGGTTCGAGAATGACGGACTAAAGCAGGTAGCATAGCTCAAAAAAAAGCCTCCAGGGCATCAAGGAACCTTTCCCAGTCACCTCATTTCCAGATTTCCCTAGCTGGACTCCACGTGATATCAAGATCTGAGTTGTGTGACATTTTTGTGGGGGTATCTACCTAAAAGGGATAGCGCTAAACAATCTCGCGTTTTCTATAAGATTTAAAATAGCTATTCAGACACAAGTGCTACACATTGACGATGGAACATTGGAACGCGTGTGCTGCAGGGCTTTATCCAGAGATTTGAAAAGTGCATCAGACATGAGTCACCTGGAAAGATATTATTTTTGACACGTATCACAAATGACATACTTTCACGCACATTTTAAAATTTGCAAATAGATTGTTGATAAAAAAATTAATTTCTACTGTTTTCTTAATGGGCATAGTCTCGGTGGTCACCCTGAATATGTATCATGTACCCATTCCACCGCCGCGGCATGGCGCCTGTTCGAAACGCGCGCGCAAATATAACATAGCGGTCACTGGATTTGTCGTTCCCTTCACGGCCGTATGCGTACTTTGCGTATGTACCTATATAAATAAATGGTCTATGCCGTTTCCAAAACGCCGAAGTATATCCTTTCAGGGGCGTATACGAGGAGGAATGTGGAGGGCCAAATCCCCCCATTGGTTTTTTTTCAGAAAGGTTTAAAATATAACTGTTGTTAATATTCAACAAAAAAATAAAGTCTTCGATATCATCCTTCAATAAACAGTGATTCATTTTTAGATTTCAGTGAAAACAATGGCAGATGTGCCGATGTACTCGTATACTATGGGGAACTCGTACAAAAAATACTTTTATAAAGCGAGCGTTTTTACAACGTATTTACTTATATTCCAATATTCGTGTATACCTATATATTAATTATTATTCATCATATACGTTTTAGGATTTCAAGTTTATATATACAAAGATTTTTTTTAATAATATTGTTAGAAACTGGATCTCATGAAATCCAAAGATGATTTATAAAATGTAGTAGGTATTTCATTTTAGTATTGAACTTCATTAGGCACAGAACAATATCGGTAGACGGTAAGCTATTGTTAGGCGAATGTATCAGGTGCATCTATATTCTATATATATTATATTATGATTTACAATGAGATAAGCTATAGTAAAGCATTGACTATTTCCTGAAAAAAAATTGCTGTTTTACTACAAAGTACAAAATGTAAAAATAAGTTTTGTAATTTAACTTTAATATATTATTTCTCTAAAAATGAAGTATATTAAAAAAGTACTAATTTTATTATTTATTATTGAAGTGTATTGGTCGATGGTCGTTTTATGATTTTTTTTAGTTGATCTTGAATCCACCTACAGGTCCTGCAGGTATTATGGTATTATGGTGTCGTAATATGGATAGCTGCTTTTTACGCATCATGAACCAGGGTGCTTTAAGGGCTACCCGGTAATGCTATGAAATGTATTCTGTACAGTCTGTACGAGTTTTTCTAACTTTATTCGATCGTCTCATGAGAATTTAGGGTACATTTACATGATTCCTGAATTGATAACGCGCGCAGCTATACTGATGGTATTTTGAAATCACCCTCGATTCGTTGATTTTTTTCGATTGTTACGTTTAAAAATGTTTTTGCTGAAATTTTAAGCGACTATTATATATTTTCAATCGAAATAAAAATAAAAAATAAATCACTTTAAAACTTTGCCAATCTGAATCCAACTCCGAAAATTGGTAATTCTTGTTATAAAAAAATGTATGTTGTATACAGCGATGAGCGAGGGCCAATATGATCAATATTTTTTTATAAAATATGTGTATTTCACTATATATAGTTAAACAGTATACATTTCAATATATACATGGACATTCGACGTTTAGCATATAATAGACTGATTCTGTTATGACACTGATACAGGATGTCCCACCGGTATTTACACAGAGCGATATCTTCCGTGTTGATAGAGTTAATCAAATTTTGTTATTTTTTTAAGGCAATTTTGTTGACAATAATTTGGTATACTCGTATATAAGTGTAATATTAAAGAAGTTAAAAATGAACTTTTTATTTTTATTTTATAACTTTTATAAATTTCGAAGACATCTATTTTATAGGACATATTTTTCTGAAAATTTTAACCGTTCAACTTTCAATTTTCATAGAATTCATGATTTTTAATAATTTTTTTAGTTAACAAGAAAATATAACATTTATTCGGATTTAAATAATAATAATATTATCAGCAAATCTCGTCGGGAAAATGACGAGGTATGATAATAATTTACATGTAATGTATTTGTAAACTAAAAAAATTATTAAAAATCATGAACCCAATGGAAATTTAAAGTTGAACTATCGAAAAATGATCAGAAAAAGAGTCCCTATAAAATGGCTATCACCGAATTTCACAAAAATTATAAAAAAAAAATTTAATTTTCTAAGTTCTTTAATAATACACTCTTATTTGCCAAACTATTGTCAACAAAATTGCTTTAGCCAGGGATGTTCATAAAAAAAAACATTTTTTGATTATCTCTATTAACACGGGAGACATCGTTTTGTGTATATCCCGATTAGGACACCCTGTATATGTAGCATACGATACAAATAGGTGTCGCGACGAGACTTCCGAGCAACGGACCGAATCCGGGTCCCACGAGGTTCGCGCGATCTCTGCCAACGGTGGCGACGTGATTGATGTACGATAGGACATTGTTCGATTTCGGCATTGCCATTTCGACGATTGCGATCCCGAGTTAAAAGGAAAAATTACCCATCCCGCCGCAAACGCATATAATAATTTATAAAAACGTGATGTGCGCGTGTATTACACACCATTTCCCCGGTAAACGGTGCAGTGTGCGTATTATATGAGTGTACATGTTTTTCACTTTCATTTATTCGACCTTTTATAGGAAAACAGCAGACCGAAACTATGGACAGCTATCAGGATTAAAGAAACACGATTAACCGTTGAAAAGTTACTACAATGAAAATCCGAAGTTGTATATAGGTAGAACGCACAACGTTCTTGTTGGTTTTATTTATTTTTTCGTTAATATTACAGTTCATATAATAAAATCCATCGTTATGATTTTAAATCTTGTTTGAACGTTGAAAGCACGTAATCACACTTGTCGCTTAAGATTATTATTCATCCTTTCAACATTACTCGATTGGATGTTTATTTATTTATCATATTATGTATATTTTATGTATATATGAGAATATTTTTGGTATCCGAAAGAGCAATCGTATAAACATAAACAAAATACAAGTCTGTTGATTTCAATATTTACGAATGCTTTTATACCATATAAATCGTTTTTCTATCATCTGTTGTTTTTTTTTCAAATATTACACCATCGGTGTAAATTAATTGGTACATATTATAGTAATGATACAGTGTCATGATCGCTAGGTTTGAAAGTCAACACATGTTAATATAATATACTAATATGATATTTCTATAAGACTATCAATGATTTTCAGTCGTTTTAAACGTAGGTGATATGCTATAACAGAATCACAAACGATCCGACTCAAAGATCGGATGTACAAAAATATACGATAATAATACCAATTCAGTATTTACTGTATTTATACCTACTATCAGTGACGTAATGGAGGGGGTTATTTTCAATTTTAGATGTCTGGACACTCCTCTTGAACCGTATTTAAAGAAAACACATTCGATGACCATATTTTAAAAATTCTATTATTTAAAAAATGTTTACAATAAAAGTATAGTATAGTAATATATTCAAGAAATATCAAAAATAAAACCCATACATATATCGAGAAAATGGGTGTTAAGTGTTTTTTTAAAAAATCACCATATAGTTATGAAAATAATTAAACATGTAATACAGTTATGAACGAATATACTCGGCATTTTAATATTAAATACGAACAGAATGTCCAATAGTTTATTTTGTTTGTTATGTAATTAAATAATATTTTAAATAAAGCAAACAGCGATGCTATATACTTATTTGATTTAAAACTTTAATGATAAATTTTATTTTAAATTTGAATGAGACAGTATAATTATAATCCCAGTTGAAAAATGTTTCTGAACGAAGATAAATTTAACAAACATTGGTCAAGATTATATTGTTTAAAACGGGTGTTTATTTACATTTCTTCAGTTTGTTTGCTAAAGTTGTCTAAAGTTCCTCGAAAACTATAGGAAAAATCGAAAAATGTCCGTACTTTTATAAAGTACGGTTAGTGTTTAATTTACAATCTATGAAAGTGCTACGAGAAAAGCTTTTTTACTGCTCTAAAAAGTATTAACAGATAATAAAATTCATCGTCGTAAAACTCGTTATTTCCACGCTCAACATTTCAAAAAACAGATTTTTTAAACATTAAATATTATTTGATGAAACTAATTATGCTTTTACATTAAGTATAGATACTATACTTTCTTAGCTGATAACGTTTTTTTTTTGCGTTAACTTAATAAATTCATTTTGATCTCACGTTTTTTTTATGTTTTTTAATGAGAATATTTTCTATTCGAATTGTTTATTAATTTTTCATGATCATGTATTATATTATTGTAAGTACATTTTATGGTATTATTTTGGGGTTTTAAAGTTAATAAATTATTATATAATAATTTAAATATTAAATAACTATACAAGCTATGACTTATTACTAGCTTACCAAACTTAATTGACAATAATAATTATTCATTAGTTTATACGAATATGTAGATATTTATTGTAATCTATGTAAAAAAGGATATTTGACACGATGAAAAACCGATAAAGTACTTAATTGTATATGTGTTATGAAATTATCACATATAAGTTCAATTTATTGACTATATTCTGGTTGCATTGTACAGCTACTGACAACAAGGAAGTGTCATAATGGTTAATTATAAAAAAAAAAAATAAGTGTAAATACTATTTGTACACACAAATGCAGAAACTATTTAATTTACGGCATACTTCTATATTTTTCATCTGTATAATGTTTGAACGAAATGTTTTTTTTTTATTATTATTATTTCCGTTTTTTAAATATTAATGTAGGTATTCAATGTTAGTACATATAAATATATATACATTCTATGTACCTACTACTGTACCAGTACTGTCGAACGCTAATACAACCATATTATAATGTACATAGACGGTATAACTAATATTTATTTTACTGTGAAATAGTATTACGCATAATTATATTTTGTGTGAACCAATATTGATTTCTAGATTGTCGTAATTTAATCAGCAGGTTCATTAAATTTTGAAATTACAATAATTTTACAAAAGTGGAATTCGTTTGGATAACGATCGGAAGATAAACAAAACAGTTTGAACGTCAATTCATTCGAAACTGCGACCCAATTAACTGCGTAGCTGTTTACGCTGTTTCGACTAAATGTACTTGCAAATAAGGCTAAATTTGTATAATTGAATTTATATACATACCGCACGTAGGCTAATTGTGCATTCGTAATCCAAAAACGACATGTGCACACTGTGAAAAATATATCGTGTACAAACGGATAGCGCGATTTATCAATCAATTTTCTGGTATTATTGCCTATTTGTCGTTTCATTAATCATCTGTAAAAAAACGACTCATGCTGTAAAAACCATACGTGAGAATAATATACGTATTATTATGTACGAGTATTTGCAAAAGAATACAAACTTTCATTGATATATATTTTCATATTCATATGACTTTCAAATTGCGAAATATTATGTATTAAAAAATAAAAACATATGTATATGATTTAAAAAATGATGAGCGTTTATAACTTTTGTGCATCTTAGTTTTTATGAATATTAAAATTTATTTTTGTATAATATGGAACAATTTTGCTTAAACAAAATTTACCTGTTCTATTTTTAAATAATTTTCAAATTATACAACAATGAATTTGCACAGTTACTTATAGAAATAATTAATAAATACTTTTCATCGACCGTTTTTCGAATTTCATCCAAATTTATTTATATAACCAAAACAACGATAATGACAAACATCCGGAACCAATTCCTCGCAGTTACTTAATTATTTTATAATTTAATTTTTTAAATGTTGTAAATAATTTGATAAAGTAATTATTTAAGAAACAAACTTCCAGTACTTTGTTATAAGGAAATCTTCACTGGATGTACAAGTAATATTCGACGTACCTATATAATATGAAAAAAAGGACGCTATAATTATTATTCAAATATTATACTTAGCGTACATATATTAGGACAACAAAAATAAACGGAATAGCTATGCACATACACCTAAAGGACCACTCGGCCACTCGGACCGTTTTAGGGAGAATTTTTTCGTCAGCGTCATCGGAGGGCGATTGCTCCCCGTGCGGTCTTAGTCGCCGCACCGAAACCTGCAGCAAGAAAAGTCCGCGGCGGAATACAATCATCGCAGCATCGTTCGTGTATAAACAGGCGCGACTCGGGGTCGAGCTTTAACGCGGTCGGCCGGCCTGCATTGCTTGATCATGTACATAGAACAGTGGCCTACACATAATTCTTTAATGGGGGGGGGGGTTACCATATTTTATATACATATATAAAAAAAAAAATGTTTACACAATTGTATTATTTTTATATTTAAAGACATGCACAATACAATTTTTTAAAAATGTATATTTTATGGTCTTAAAACACTAACCTATTAAGTTATAACTTAATATTAATTCGTCTCGGTGATTTTGATAATTCATCTAGTACTGCGTCTGTTGAGATTTCAATATCCCGATGAATATTTAACATTGCTAATCCATTTAGGCGAGATTCTCCGGTTGTATTTTGTAGATAGGTTTTGAGACGACGAAGAGTCGAAAAAGTCCTTTCGGGTGTGGCCGTCGTTACTGGTAAAGTAACAAGAATAATTAAAAGTTTTCGTATAATTGGAGATATTTTTTCATCACATACAAGTAAAGGTGAATGGGAATTTTTAAGATTTTTAATAATGTTATCGGGGCCAGACTAGACCGATATACGGAACCTTTTAAAACCACCGGGAAGCGACCGACCGACAAAACGCATAATATGATCCTAGCCTAAATATAATATTGCATAAAAAAAAAACCATTATTCGTATTTTACTCGGGGGGGGGGTTAAACCCCTACTCCCCCCCCGGCGGTACGCCACTGACATAGAGACAAAATGACGATGAGAATTATAATCTTATTCTATGTTCTCTCACAAAACGAAACCGTTATAGCCTATAGGCATGATCTTGCTGGGCGTTTCAACTTTCAATAACACGGCATTATCGAAGCAACGACAAAAAGTTTACGAAAAAAGAAAGAAAAAAAACACACCTCCATCAACATTGTTCCGTCGGCGGTATAATCAATGCGTGAAAGTTCGCGGTGAACAGCGCGCTTATCGCATTTATTAATACATATATTATATTAGCGCGTGCTCTTAATAACGAGGCAAACAACGACACGCGGGAGCGCGCTTGAACGGGGTGACCGGGGCACATGCGCTTCGGCCCGTCGGGACCGTTCCCGGGAGGGGGTGCGCGGGTATCGGAATTCGGACGCCTGCCCCTCCCCTATCCCCGGTCGCGAGCACCCCCTCGAAACGCGCCTATATTCGTCAAACCGCACGGGGCGAGTGCGTGCCCGCGAATGTATACCGCTGCGATCGCGTTTGTACGTGTTTACGCACCGGTGTGGAATTTAATTAATTAAACCGCCGCCGGCGGTTTATTACAATGTTACACCGTAACGCGTGTACGTGTTCGGATTGCGTAATCAATGCGCGCGCCCAAAGATGGCGGCGTGCGCGTGAACACGTCAACGCGTTCGTATTGTGTGTCATATTGTACGTCGCGTGTGATACACCCCGCGGTCGATGCCGGTTTGCGCTGCACAAAAAGGGGCACACCTAGTGATGGGTAAATACCCGATAAATAAATTTAGGGTAAATAACCAGGGTATTTACCCGGTATTTTGGGTATTTATTTTTATTGCGTTTTTCTATTTTATTTCAATGTTAAATAAATTGTAAAACCATTTACCAATATAATGTAACTAAAAAAATGTTACTTGCAATTTGTAATTAAATATTAAGATAAATCATGCTAAAAACTTATGTAGTGTTAAAGCTTTAATTATTTAAAATAAAATAAAAACAAATTATAATTTTTATAACATACATTATCATGGTATAAAAGAATAAAACATAAAAAATTTACAAAATTCTCTTAGTAAAAATAAAAAATGCAATCCTTTGATTAATATTAAAATATATAGGTAAACCAACTTCAGCAGTGTGACGGCCGCCGGTGCGATAAAAAAAAAATAAATACCCGATTTTGGAAAGGTATTTATGTCATGGGTATTTACCCGAAATAAATTTCTTACCCATTGCCCATCACTAGGCACACCGCGACATCCAGGCGTGTTCTGACCGGCCGGGGAAAAAATTTAGAATTTTAGGAAAAATTGTAGCGGCCCGCATGACGATATCACGCCAAAAAATTACTTTGCCTGCACTTTCGTGTTTGTTGTTGCGATCTAAGGGTGGACCACCGATGGAAAAAATGATTTACATTAAGGCGGTTGGAAGCAGTACCAATGCAGAAGATTAAAGAATATCGGAGAAAAGACTGCAAACAGTATAATGTTAATCGTACGATTATCGGGCCCCGGTCGGTATGAACAATCAACAAAGTAGCAAAACAATTTTCTTCGTAGATTTAAGAGGGAGCACGCTTAAATTAAATTTACTACCGAGTATGATGTAACGCTTGTAACGTATAGTATATTTAGTAAATAAAATCGTTAGCAAAGAACAAGTATTTTAAATAAATATTAAGCTGAAAATACTAAGTCATCAACGTAGTCATCTGATGTTACACTTTGTATACAATCTATACCCTTAGGCCTTAGACAAGTACATGTGAAGACTGAAAAGGAAAGAGTGGCATGATGAATTACAAAAAGAAACTCTCTGCCGAGGACACTAGACTACACTTTTGTTTTTTAGTATAATATTATATGTTGTTTTTAAAGACGGTTCCTGCACTGAGGGGGAGCACTATTGGCGCAATTGCTCCCAACCTCATTAAAAAGCTCTTACACTCGGACTATATTACACATGAAAATCATACACTGTGTTTAATATAAAATATATATTAATCTAACATAAATACAAACGTATAAGAAAAGTTATATGGCTAAAAAAAATTGGAAACCTAGTGATCTTAGAAAAACAACAGTGTTTGTTTTACATCTATATTTTACTTCTCATTGTTTCTTAACTTATGCGATTTAGTATATTTACCTCTTTAAAGTTTTTTGTAAAACTATCATACTCGTACTTCAATTTTTTGGTACAGCAAGTGCAACTTACAATAGTAGCTGACGGCACATCAATTATGTAAGTATATAAGATAATTAGAAAAAAAATGACTTAATAAGTATTTTGTTTCGAAATTTTTAACGATTTTAAACTTCTTTGAAATAAATATATGATTCTCGCAATGGCGTTCCCAGGGGGGGGGGCTTAGGGGTATTCAGCCCTCCAATCATTATCCATGTTATGGTATGAAACTTGTATGGTAAATGGTAAAGTACAAACCATGATATTTCTAGTATGATGGTACAAACAGATATGAAAATGGTTTTCGAGGACCATTTTGCGCAATATTACAGTTATAGTATAATATTTTTCAATCGATATGAACTATTGATTGATATGCTGTTAACTACGCCATAGGATGTTGGATGCAATAAAAGGGGGAGTATTGGGAGTGCTTAACTTTCCCAACGTCCAAATTACACTCCTAGATTTTATCCTGGAATGTTTTACAGTCTTAGACGAATCTATAAATATATAAATTATATAAATAAAAAGACAATTTTTCAAATTTATCAAATACACTATTACACGGGTGGATAATAATATTGTTGACCTTGTGTGTGTGTGTTGCTCACTGCGCAATGCGCATCTGACATTATGTTAAAAGATATCAAGAACGTAATGGGTTCTAAACGGCCGATCAGTGACGATCCGCCGACGAGAGCGTCGTTGATGAACGTGACAACTGGTCTGAAGATCCCGATTAAGGACGACACAGAAGTACGTTTGACTTATATGCTATCTCATCAGTAATGTGACGATGTTTCATCCCTCAACCCCTTTTAACGCCTTGTCCTCCGTCTGATCGGATGGCTCAGTGTTAACATTGTCTTATACCTGTATGATTAATTTGTTTTATGCCCGACACAAACGGATTGACATTTGTTGTGCATTATAGACATTTCAGTAGTTAATGGAATAGCTATCATTTAAACCTTGGTGCTATTTACCTAGAAAACATTATTGGTCAGCAAACATTTGTTGATTGGGTCATCATTTTTATTTACCCTTGCTTCTACTTTGATCTCCTATAGTTGTAAACTGTGTCAAACACTAGCATTTCAATTAATAACTAACATTAATATTTATCTCTACAGTTTATCATTGGACGGTCTCTTACTTCGACATATATCATTGAAGAATTATTCATTTCACATCGACACTGCACAATCATATATGAAAATAACCGTTTTTTCATTACTGACTTGGTAAGTAGATTCAGGTGCTATTTTTATTTGCAGAAGTCTTATAATCCTAATATTATTTTCTAATTTAGCTAGGATATATGACTTACTATCTAATTAAATATATAAAAGTAATTTAGTTGTTTTTAATCATTTATTTATACTTTGTAGTAATGAAAGATCTTATATTTTACTCCGTTAAAAAATATGAGTTACAATTTGTAGACCAAGAGCTTGTCATGTATATTATGTCTGTATTAAATTTACTAGTTTGAAAATATAGTTAATTTTATGACTTTTTCATTTAGTCTTTAATAGAATGTCATATTTTGTATTCTAAATTGGTGTGTTGTATAAAATGAATTTACATAAATATTTATAATATTTTTTTTTCATGCACATCAAAAACCTTCAGCATTCAAGCTCAAGTACTTTCCTTAATTGTGAACTTCTTTCAAGAAATACCAATCATCGCACTGAATTAAAGCAAGGAGATTTGATTGGGTTTGGTGATTGTAATAAGATAACTATCACCTTCAAATTTATCTTACACACTAACGCCAATAAAAAACCAAAGTAAGTCAATTTGTTTTATTGGGTTGTTTATAAATTACAAAATATTTAAAAGAAATGTTTTTTAAACTATTTATATATGTTAATCACTACTAGTTACTATGTACATAAATTAATTATGTCTAAAAAGCATCATAACAGTCTTCAGTATACATTATTTTATAGAATTTTCAAAGTAATATTATTTATATATATATATGTACAGTGAAACTTTCAAGTAACAAAATTTACGAAGAAATTTACAATTAGTATAGAGAAAAAGTGATAATAGAATAATTTTATAATTTAATTAATCGCTTATACCTTTAAAATTATACTGCATTATACATATACTTAAAATGATGGGTAAATATTTTATACATTTTATATATTTTTTTTTATCTTAGTTAAAAACTGATTTTTTATTGAAATATTTTGTGAGATGCATTTGCATATTATTTTTGTAAATTGAAGTTTTTTCAAAAAAAAATTTAATATCTTACATCTGTCTACCATCACTATCTTATCTTTATTGGATATAAAATTATACAAAAAAAGGTAAGTTATTGAATAGTTAATTCATATTTCATAACAAATACATCTGATTTGTTATACTGCGTTCAGTTTACACGTGATTTACAATGAACATGGTTCTTTAAAGTATTTTGTTGACAGAAAATGTCATTAAATGCAAGTTTGTTATACAGAAATTTCACTGTATATATGTTTGTGTATTTATTAGAAAAATAATACTTAAATTTATTTAAATAAAAAAAATTATCATTATTTTAACAGTATTAAGGATATTTATTATTTCTAAATTAATGTATCTGTTAATTGTTTAGATTAGATAATGAACATGGTGCTCAAGAAATTCCAGATACTGAAGAAAATTATAAAAATATAATTGCTAAACTTCATTCGGAAATATTAAATGTAAGTTTATTGATTAACATATAACATTTAATTTTAACAAATATATTATGATTATTATACCAAACAATTGCAAACTGTTGACAACCTTTAGAATGTTAACAGCCTTTTTTTAAATAACCTACATAATTAAAATATATACATTGCAGTTTTAGGTGACTTAAAAATTATATGTCCTATATCAGTGGCGGCTCATGACTAGGATGTCCCCCTATGTAAAATTGAAGAAAGAACAAATTATAATTTATTTTTAATTTATGAATATTGTATTGCTTATTAAAATTAGAAAATAATGACATAACATTTTACTATTTTAATTTTAACTTATCATTGTGTGCGACGCGCATATAGACTGTAGCATTGGTACATTGGTACCAGGAACCAATATGCTGATATGCACAAAGTGACTAGTGTGGACGAAACGCGAAGTTATCCAAGCTTAATTGTTCCAAGCTGTGTACTAGAATCATAATACACATAGTAACATGTATGATTGTGTGCTTATGGATAAATATAAACCGTGATCATATGCTATAATTTGGACAACATTTTGGGTCGTTTCGTCTAAGATCAAGAATAAATGGTTTTTCCTTGGTCTTTTCAATTCATACGCTCGCAGAAAGCAATCTCTCACACTCTCTTCATCAGCACCTACGAGCCACCACTGCCCTAAGTCATATTTCTATTGGCTTATTACATTATATATATATATATATATATATATATATATATATATATATATATATATGTATGTATATTTCATTAATAACGATGGAAATTAATCAAATCTTATTAGTTCATTCTACCAGAAATAATCTCATTTTCATAGCCACCTTACCCTTTACACTTGACAGTTACCTTTACCTTAAATTTTTATTTTAATATTTCAATTGTTTGGATTATAGTTATCAGTTGACCCAATAATTCTTAAGAATAAAACGAAAACTGATCTTGCTGAGTTGCAAAATCAGATTAATAATGTTACGGAAATGTCAGTGAAACAAATTGAACAAGTAATTATAAATTAATATTATACATTAAGATATGTAATTTTGATGCCATAAAATATATTATATATATATTATTATTGTATAATATATTATAGAAGAAACGTAAAAATTGTATTTGTAATTTAATTTGTATACCATTATATTTAAGCTAACCAACATTACTGAAAAACAAAAAGATGAAATGTCTACATTGAAATTACAAATAGCGGGTATGTTTTTATCTTAAATGTTTGATCATGTTTGAAATTTGTTTGATGAAAAAATGTTTTCAATAAAATGCTTAGGTATTTCAAATGAAGAACAAGTCTTAAAAGAACAATTTTTCAGTAATTTAGAATATGAATTTCAATGTTCAATATGCAGTGAATTGTTATGCAAGGTAAACACTTTTTTATTTTTATTCTATACTTGATGAGCTAATTTATTTTATTTTATCAGGCTGCAAACCTAAACTGCAATCATACATACTGTGAAATATGTATTCAAACATGGAGAAAAAAGAATAACTTCTGTCCTGTTTGTAGAGCTCCTATTCTAAGCTATACTAAAAGTATGGCTTTGGATAATTATATTACAAAGACATGTGATTTTATGGGCGGTTCAATTCAAGACCAGAGACAGTTGCTGTTAAAAGAAAGTATGCACTATCTGATGATTTCACTTTTTAAAATTGTTATATTTGATTTGAATTGTATCTAAATTAATGTTTTATATATTAGTAATGTAACCATGTAGAGTCTAACAGGAATTTCTTATTAATTTACATAACATTCAATATTTTGTTAGATATTTCTTTAATCCTCTATATTATGTTTATAGTATATATTTATGTTTTTTTTTAAATGATTTAAGGGTCGGTTGTGCCACCTCAAACTGCCAGGAGAGAAAGAAGAAGAGGTAATCATCCACCATCACACGGCTTCCAATGGCGTTAAATCTGAACGATTATGTTGAAATGTTCGGAAATGACTTAACTGGAGGAAACGCCATTGAAGTATTTGATCTCACAAGATCTTTCAATAGACCATAATTAAAATTGGTTCAAGTTTTCCTTACTGTTCAAATTATAAACTATGTAATTAACCATTGAATTAATAAATAATAATTTTGTTGTAAATAAGATGAACTTATAATATTAAATGTTTGATGAAAATGATGTGTACATTTATTTACTATTTTGCAGTTTAATAAAATTGTATTACTGGTTACTATATTATATTGATGATAGCCGTCAACTATTTTTATGTGTATACTATTTTAACATCTAAAAATATCCCTAGATAAGTATTCAAAGTACCTATGTGGTGATATATGCATATTTACTGATATTTAGTATTTATCCCAAACAATGCAATATATATCATATAATAAGACCACACATTATTAAAATACTACAGTAATGCGAACAGGATTTATTTTCGTGAC
The DNA here is from genome assembly GCA_949715065.1 of Periphyllus acericola. Classification (NCBI taxonomy): domain Eukaryota; kingdom Metazoa; phylum Arthropoda; class Insecta; order Hemiptera; family Aphididae; genus Periphyllus; species Periphyllus acericola. The sequence continues at coordinate 21,496,707 of OX454265.1, forward strand.
AGGTTAAGACTTTTGAAAAATTACCTCTCGATCGGTGTTTGGAGAAGGTGAATGTGACTGGTATGATCTCTTGAATATCCCATACAAAACCTTTGAAGAACATGTTTAGATTAACTTTTAACAACCGTGACTACAAGGTAACGTTCTACCGTTGTTTTAAGATATAATACGTCTTGATCACAACATTGAAACTTAATACCTTGATTACATGGAGAAAGTACTCGTGTTATACTATAATCGGAATTATTGTTGGCTAGAGGCTACTTGTAGTCTGTAGAACATAACTCATTCAATGTTTCGTTCAAATCAAAAATGTCTTAATGCAATATTCCATATTATATATTTTAAATTTACAATAAAATGTTTCACTATGATGAACGCATCGGCCCATATTTGGTAAAAATATGAGCGGCCCAACCGGGAAAGTCCCGGTACCTCGGTGGGCCTATCCACATCTGGCACTGTCATCCCCCGACGGTCTGATCGCGCGCTCGCGGAAAGGGTACACACACGCAAGGGCGTAGGTATAGATAATTAATGGAGGGGGTTTCAACATAAAATTATTTGTATTAGACTGACGTGGAAAAAAAAACAAATACAAATACTAATAAAAAACTTTGAATATTATTTTTAAAAATTTAATTCTATAAATGTAAATTTAAACGTTGCCTACTTTGTATTAATTTGTTAAGTATTTATAAAGGATCAACAATGACGTCCCTATAAATATTTAAAAGAGCTAGGCCAGTTAGTCTTTCTTGACCAATGGTGTTTCGTAAATACGTCATTAAACGCTTCAATGTAGAAAAGGAACATTCCGCACTTGCAGTAGACACAGGAAGAGATGCCAAAATTATAAGAAGAATATAAATGAGAGGAAAAAAATGTTATCACACTTTTCCAATGTTTTAATTGCATTTAACTCGTTCAAGTCATCACTTCTTTCTTCCCACTTCTTGGGCCTTAATTGATACTTGCACAACAGATTTTCAAGTTTTTCATCATGCAGAATAATTGCAGATATATCTTATGTATTTCTGTCAATTTTTTTTCAGCATAATTTTTATTCTTCACATGCTTTGGCAGTGAGATCTGGAGGTTTCCGACCTTTTCGCAATGGTTGGAAAATCTGTCTGCCAGTTCGCTCAGCACCTGATCAAGAAGAAATGGATAGTAAACATTTATTTCATAGTATATATCGGCTGTCCCTACAGGAATATTGCTTCGTCCTTTTCGTCGGTCCGTAATTCTGTAATTTGTACCCCCCAAACCCGCCCTTACCTACGCCCCTGCACACACGTACTGTACAACTCGTGGTCGCGTCTCCGGGGTGCGTGTAACGTGTGACTGCGGTGCCACTCGGTTGCCCCCCCCCCCGCGCACCTAGGTCGGATTAAAGCGTCGCCGCCGCGCCCCTAGGTCTTTTAATTGCGTTCGCCGCGCGGCCTCGGGACGTACAAGACGTTTCACCGACCCCCGGCCGCCCGTTGCCGACGCGCTCTTTGCCGCCCGACCGCCCGCGCCCCCGCGCCGCCGTCTTTATCGAGTCGCGACCCCCGCGCGCGCGCGCCCGCATATATTATGTATTAATATATATAAATCCGCGTTAGTTTTAATTAAACAGAGCGCGCGGCCGGCAATTAACTAATGAATTACACGGCGTACAGCCGGCGGCGGTGCGTATTATACACGTACCTATATAATACAGAACGCCGAAGACCTCTGCGCGTCGCGCGTACGATAAACACGGTGCTTTTACGGCTCGTTCGGCGCCCCGGCGAGACCAGCAACCCCTTCCGCCGCGGCCCACCCCCGTAGCCGCATTAATTTACCCGACTACCCCCGAACCGGCCGCCGCGGGTGACGTGGCGCGCGCGTTCCCGGAACGATGCGTAACGCACGCACTGTTCCCCGGAGGCCGCGACGTCGTTAAATCCGTTGAAAACAATATCACTTACGTACTGTGATACACAGCCGGGACGTGCACTATTATATTCGTTTTTATTTATTTTCAACCTTTTAATAGAAATACTGGTGATGGGTCTTATTGTTTTAGAATGCGTCAATTTAAAAAAAGTTGAATACGGAACTTAATTAAAATTGAAATCAATATCTATCAAGTCATATAGAAAAAAAAGTATTTCGAAGAGTTTTATTGAATATCAGTATAGTTGTACATTTGTATGAATTATAATTTTTTATTTTTGGTGAACGGGGGGGGGAATTGCTTTTATTCCCCCTCCCCTAGTATCCGCCCTTGCTGCAGACGCATAGTTGCCTGTACCGCGATCAACGATCGTCACATCTGATTTCCGCGTGCTCGACCGTTTTCGGGAGCACATGAGTTTTGTCCCGGACTTAATACGTGTATTCAAATCAGTGGTTCTTAGACAATTCGTTTGATTCACAACAATTAATTGTTAAAGTGTTAATAGTCTAATCACGTGAAATATTTAAAATATAAATGAAGACTACAAATATAATATAATATAAATTTAATCTTTATATTAAAAATGTAGCTTAACAATTAGGCATATAAATATAATCCTACATCAATAAATAGATCTATCAGGTTTATCTATAATCAGGTTTATACTGTTTTGGTAAGTAAAAACAATTCGAGCTTCTAACCAACATTGCAGTATCGGTTTGAAATGTTTAATATCCGCCACTGATTATTGTATATACCACGCACGCCGGTTCCGGATTAAATTACTGTAATTTTCAAAACAATAACATTTGACATTAAAAATGAATAATACTCTTTTCTATTAAAAGTAATATCAAATGTTCACCTATTATAAAGATGACATAATATTTTTTTGGTTGAGACTTTAATTTATACTTTTATTTAATTTTTAAAGGTTTAATTTTGATTTGTATATGGATGGCCAGATGGGACATTGGACATAGGACGTTTTACATACGAGTACGATAATGTAGGACAAAAAATAAATTAAAATAAATTAAATTAAATTAAATTCAGCTGTCTATAAAAAAATATTTTTAATAACTATATTGAGGTAATCTGTAAGATAAAGTATTGTTTTAGATTTTAAATAAATAATAAATATTGTGTAAAGGTGTAGATGAAATAGGGAAAATTAATTGCGAGCGGAATTTTAAAGGATAGTTGAAGTAACATGTTTTGCACTTATGAGAAATCTCGTACAAGTGATGGACATATCTCTGGATTCTGGTAGAAGGACGGCAAAATCTGAAACACGGCCCTGGGTATTTAAATTTCCGTTTACGTATATGCATATTGAAATATATTATTTTTATGTTTCTTTTATATACTTAGTTAACAAGCTAAACTAACGGCCAAAAAGTATTCAGTTTGCAAAGAATTATTTAATGCAGTATGGTTTATTATGGATTGCCTTTTGCTCACCACTTGAACTTTGTTTTTAAGTCTGATTTATATTTTATTATAGCCATTAACTCATAAATAATCATTTGTACTATATAGCTACACAATGTGAACTAAAAAGTTGTACATAGATTCTATGCGAACGAAAGAAATAATATGTTTATTAGTTTTCCACGATAATGTGAAATTCAGATCGAAGATAAAAAAGATTGGACGGTCTCTTATTGGCACTTACTCGTATACCGGTTTCAAGAACAACATTTTTCATCGCATACTAAGAGTGAAGTGGCGTATTGATTCAGAGCCATCCTTAATTCAGGCAAGTGCGTCCAAAGCTTTGGGCTTCGTGCCTATAAGCCATACACCTGAATCCTAAGATTTAAAAATAAAATAAATTAAACCACTCTCCTCCCCTTAACAAATATATTATGCTCCGGGCCATACAATTATTAGTAACAGCTCCGTATTTATTTATATACATTTATAAGCAATCATGCACGATTGCAATCGTAAAACTTTTTTGAACGAAAGTTGATGATCTCAATTCTCAATCTTTACCTATCCTAGTAAAACTTGTATAAGTCATAAAAAATATCGTGTACCACTTCCCAGGAAAAAAAAAATGTTTATGAAAAGCCATAAAAAATTATAATATTCTCTACGTGTCTATAATAGTGCTCGATCCCTGTGAGCCTTACGCCAGACACCAATAGTACGCTTACCGCAATCGCTTACCGTCTACAGATAATGTTCTGTGCCTATAATGAAGTTGAATATTAAAATGAAAAAATACTATAATTATAATGAAAAATACCTACTACATTTTATGAAGCATCTTTGGATTTCTTGAGATCCGATTTCTAACAATATTAATAAAAAAAATCTTAGTATAAATAAACTTAAAATCCAAAAATGTCTATGATTATAAATAATGTACACTGTATATTATTATTTATACATGGAATTTTTAGAAACATTTAAATTAAAAATAAAAATAATTAATTATTTTTAAAATATGGCACTTTAAATAATAAACCCTTCAAGGCACATATATTTAATTTAAGTCTGCGACATTGCAACAAACTGTTTTTCCAGATAAGCCAAAAATAACAATAATTAAACATTCGCATAAAAATAATACGTGCAATTTCTGGCCAGTCTCTATGACGACTTATTTTTCAAAAATATTTGAAAAAATTATTAAAGCTTGTTTGATAAATAACATGGAAAATAACAATAAGGGTTATAGACCTGGAATAAGTATCAAAGATACTTTTTAGATGCAGTCATCAAACACAGAATTGTTATCAAAATTACCCGATACAGGGGCATGTAAAGCTTTAAATATATTTTTAGATTTAGAAAGTGTTTTTGATACTGTAGAGTGTAGATCAACTCAGGGGCGAACACAGAGGTCCTAAACGGAGGGAGCAATATATAAATGAATAAAATAAATTAATAGGAATTGTCTTATTATTTATCGACATAAAATGTGTACAGAAATCTGTCATACTCTCAACAGAAATACTGGTGATGGGTCTTATTGTTTTAGAATGCCCCAATTTAAAGAATGTTAATATGAAACTTAATTAAAATTGAAATCAATATCTATGAAGTCATATTAAAAAAAGGATTTCGAAGAGTTTTATTGAATATCAGTATAGTTGTATATTTGTAAAAATATAAAGAAAATATTGTACAATTTTATCGTACAATTTTATTGTATCTAATCTACTTACCGCATACATTAAAAAATATGAACATATTAAATATAATTTAAAAATAAATGAATTGTTGACTGGTGTTATCGTAAAAACTGATGTACTTTATAGCATCGATTTTAGAATATAGCACGGCTTATCATATAATATCTTCGTATGTGTATTGTCACTGGGATCCAAAATGAAATTAATGCTCAGTTGTAGAAATGAGGTTCCGCTTCGAATGCCGTGTTCACTATTTCAATAAAATAAATATGGACAATTTCCAAAGGGAAAAATAATTAAATATTCATGGTAACAATAACGACCTCTTTCAAAAACTTGCATGAACAAAATTTTTGCCACAGTTAAATTCAAATGGAATATTTTATACTTTTTTGTGAATGGAGGGAATAGCCCCTACCCCCCTCTTGTATCCACCTTGGATCAACTACAGCTTATTATTTAAAGTTTTTAGTATAGCTATACAGTATGAGTGGAATTTACTGGTTTAAAAGTTATCTGACGAAGAGGAAACAAATTACTAATGTAAATTTATATAAAAAACTATTTTAAATGTTAATATACCAATCAATAATATATTAGTTAATGAAATAAATCTATGTTAATAATTTGGTAGTACTATATCTATAAAAAAAATGATATATATATATATATGATTTAATTTAATCATATATTTATTATATAGCCATAATATAGTTAATAGTTATACTGCGTAGTGCGTATGTTATATTGTGTTAATCTAGTGATAAAAAAATCTAGTTAAAAAAAAATATACTCATTTGAAAAAATATTAATCATATAGGAAATTTTAAATTTTTATTATTATTTCATAGATTAAAGACAGGGAATGTTTAAATACAAACACTTTGGGACCAAAAGTATGAATCCATATTTTTGTTTTACTCTAACCAGGATCTATATGACCTATATATTGTGTATTATACGTTTATAGTAATATGGTTACTGGCGTCTGGCTTACTGCTGCTACAGGCGCTACGAGTACGACCCACAACTGCAATCATTACAGCACTGAACTATTGAATCAGCCTGGTGACGACGACGCATGGTACCGCCACAAATGAAACTCGACGTAATGTATACGGTGTCAACAAAGTGTCATCCATATGCATGTACGTAATACGTATACATCGTAATATTGTTATAGTCCGCACGCGAAAGTATAGCATTTGCATACTGTTGTACTAAGCTGTACAAAAAACACAGCGTAGTAGAATATGAAATAAATGTATTTCCCGATGTGAGAAATTCAAGATTTTATCCCGCCTATTTTCTAATATTTTTTCATTCGAGGTTAACGAATCCAAAAAGAACGTAATAATACTATGCATGAAATACATGGGTACTAAGTTTATGTTTCAAAAATGGTTATAAAAAAAAAAAAACATACCGTAATTGCATGCGCTTTTTATTATAAGGATGCCAAAACGAATATAGAAACGTCGTAATATATTAAAATTAATAATAATCATTTAGTATTAAAAACCTTATAGTTTCTTGTGTTTTAAAATAAAAATTGTTCAAAAGAGTGTGTAATGAATTGTGAAAATAGCTGAAATCAAGTTTCTATTTAAATAGTGCTTAGGTTTAATGGAACTGTTGATTCTATCGAACTAGTTTCAATGGTTAGATTTTTTCATCCAGTTCCTTTGTACAAGCCTCAAAGTCTTTGTTCATATACCTACCCTAGTACGAGTGTTATAATTCTGAATCTTTTCATCGTACCATATTCCTTTTATTTCAAAAATCAAAATGTTTACTATATTATAATAGTTCTTTAAATCAGGTAGTAAAATATGTGTGTTTAGCTTTTTTACAGAAATTTGAGGCTGTAGGAAAATCACAAAAACATGCTGGGCAACGAGAAGTAATTAGATACTCTAGGTCTATACTTTATAGGCTATACCTGAACTAAAGGGAAAAAGGGAAATTATATACAAAGCATAAATTTAAAAAAAACAAAATAATTTGGACACCTGTATATACGACATAACAAACTTTTAAATGTAATTTTAGAAGTAGAGGTTTTCAAAAAGAACCAAAGGAAGACTTAGTACGTCTATCTTTAACAGTATTATATTGCATATAAGTACTGTATACTAAACGAAATTGCTCAAACTATTAAAACCTATTTCCTGGGTCCTATATATAAAATCTTGTGGTTACGTAAAAAATTTGATGTTCAAAAATGTATAAAAAAATATACATATTCCTGTTAAGTTTTTCTTTGAAGTTTGAAATTAATTTTTCGATTGGAATGCAATATTTTAGATCACTCGAAAATAATGAAATTTCCATTGAAGTCATAATTCTATAAAAGTAATGTTAAAGGTATTAGTAAACATAATTTTTTTTAGATAATATTGTCGTTCACCGTACGCAGGAACATTTCACATGTGGATAACTCATAATGTCCACATTCATACGGACTACAAAATAACTAACCATAGATAACGAGTTCATAAAAAAGTTATAAGAATGTTTTTGAATAATAAAAAAAATGTAATATTATGTAATATTATATTATTAAATAAATAAACATTGTACCTATACATCAAGCGCCCTACGATTCAGGAACCTTCTGACCTTTGATCACTCTTAGTTACGCCACTGGCTTCATTCAATTTAATACTAAAATGGGTTATACACTGTATTTAACAACGGTTACATGCACGCCCGTACAAAAGTTTGAGAAAAATTAACAATTAACAGTGTAACATTTTATAATTCTGGCAGTATTATTAAATATATAATATTAAGTTATCTGTTATCCACAAACAGCTTAAACTAACAACATTTAGATTGAAATAATATAATACTTAGAAGTGCTTATAAATGTAAACTTCGTTTATTTCAACAAAATCGAAAATGTGAGAAGTTAATTTTAAATTATGACCTAAAGGTCAAAATCGTTTTATTTTATCTTTATTTATAAATCTGTACGAAAGTGACCATGTTTATTGTACGCCCAGTGGACTGTAAGTGAAATAATTCGATTACATTGGTGATTTATTATTGCAATCCCTTTTCTAAAAGAGTCGGGGTTGCGGTTAATCTGCTACAAAACTCTACTATATATCTATCTAGTCCAGCATACATGCAGGCTATCTAATTAGATTCAAAATTTTACCCTTACAATAATTACTTTACAATAGAAGGAATTATATAGATAGTCTGAGAATAAGTAAATGTAATTATAATAAATAGAGAAAATTTTGTTCGATTAACCAGATATATTCATATATAATATATTCATTATAAATACATATATCTGTTTAATCTAACCAAATAAATAATATAAATATATTTTATATAATTACATCAATATATACAAATAAATATCTCAAATTCAAAGTTCATAATTCTTGATGCAATTTTATAGCGATTAGATGTTAAATGTTATATTTATATATTGATATATATATATATATAATGTAATATTAATATATATCTATACAACCTATTCTTGTATTGATGTTTCTCCCATGTTTTATTGTTTTTGCATGGAAAAAATAAAAATATATATGAAATCATACGAATCATAAAATTAAATATTTTATCCCTACTTAGAAAAGAATAAAGTAAGTACGATTTTTAACAACAACAAATATGAGTAGTAAATTTACACTTTACAGTAAGATATTTTACGGATTTAGGATTCAACAATATTATTTTAAAAATTATTGAACTATATTTTCAAAATGATGGCACTGATATTAAAACTGTTCATAAAATAGTGGGTGAGTAATAATCACGTATACGCGATAGCAATTTCCAAGTAAAAATAATATTGAATATTGAATAGACGCAGCATATTAGACAGAAATCGAATGCACAAACATAAAAATGTATCATACGTATATACATAGAGATAGGTCCATGCGTATAAAGTTATGAAAATTGGTTTTGAACATTTTTTACGGGTAGCGTAAAAACCGTGTAAAATACTGTCAATGGGCACTTTTTTCACCCCTGATGCGAACGTTTTCGAAAAGAAAGTGGGTAAAGGCTATTTGCAGGAAATCCGTTTTTATGGAAGGTCCGGCGTTTTTACGACATCCATACATCTCAATTTTTATCAAGTTATGTCACTCTACGTTTATATATTTCATTTTACCACCCCCTCTCCCATAGATGATCAAGGTGGCGTCGTCCAGGGGCTCGCGAGGGTGCCGGACGAGTGCTAGGCCAGTGACACCACCCTATGATCCATTGCGCGTCCGAGTGAAGGAGAGGGTGTTTTGCGAAGCTAGTTTTATAGCCAACACTGGTTAACTGGGTTATGCCCGTTATACGCCTGTGTAAGTGAAAGTTACAAATACAAATGGATGACCATTGGCTCTTAGACAGGGGAAAATAGTGAAAATATTGAACGCCCGAACAATATTTGATATTTCGACGGGGTGTAAATAGTTAATTTAATTTCGTTATTATAAATCAAATAAAATCATTACACGTTATTAAGATCAGATTGATGGATTTTATACACTTTTAACTTATTTTTACTTACATACCATATTTATTCTTTGGTATGTATTTTTAGTCACTGAAACATTGTTTAGAAATTGTCAATGTCATATTATCTAAAATCATATATGCATATTATAATTAAAATATAAACTATATTTTGGAGAGAAATGCTCTATACTACTCGCATACGGAGAAAAATAAATGTCGGGTTGAAAGTTGAAACCCATTACCACGACCCCTTAGCATACCCTTTTTATATATATATATATATTATATCTATATGTACTTTTTTTTGTAACTGAAAATGTCATAATATTGATGTTGATATAAAATCATATAAAATAGTAGGTACTATTTAAAAATAATACAACAACCTATCATTGGAAAATATTATTTGTGGATTTTTGATAATTTTTTAACGTCAGAGTACAAATTATTTCATGAGCTTCAATATAAATAATAAAAATAACTACCATATACCCGATATATTTTTATATTAATATGAGTATATGATTAATGTCGTAAAAATCGATTTAATTTTATGTACATACCCCATGATTATAATAATTCAATGCATGTATTGTATTATTTAAAATGCAAGTACAAACCATTTAACAGAAACACAATCGGATATTATATTAAATTATATGAGATATTAAAATCTCATTAAAAAAAAAGAACATTAATATTGATACTTTAAATTTATGCACGCATTTTGTATTCTACCAATTATTATTCCATCCCACAAAAAATATAATTTGATTACAATTTTTCCCCATTCGCATATCCTGTTCATAAATATACATGCGGGCACTTTCTCTTTCTCTCTCCCTCAGTCCCTCTCACTCATACTCTCTCATCCCATCCTCTCTCGTTCACTCTCATACCCCTGCCCCTTACACATACACACCACATACACTCGCGCGTGTTAAACATTTATTTATGTATATCTTTTATCGGTGATGCGTGCGTAAGGTTTTTTCACATAACTTTTTCGACCGTTCATAAAAATATCTATTTGTTTTTCCCACATAATATGTACAGATGCGTGTACGTTAGGTACCTGTACGAGTGTGTTTATCCATCACTCCACTGCGTGCTTGCATGATGATTGAAAATAATAACGTAAGGGTCGAAAAAAAGGACGAATTTGTACGACGTCCCTCCAGCGTCAAGAAAAAAATCTCTTTTTATCGCATGCGGTATCCAAAACCATTGTTTTCGTAAGACGTATTATATAATGTATGTATAAATGTATACATTATACACCTACAATAATACAGCTAGGAATGTAAATAGATATATAGTGGCTGACGGATCCTTTCTTAGCCCAACCGTTACACATTTGCCGCGCAGTCGTTCGCAAACGAACGTTTAAACGAGCCGTGTTTGCCGTTACAATTCAAAACGCTCGACAGTGGGGTGCGGTCAAAGGGTGGCCCGTCACCGCACCCCGTTGTAATTTAATCAAGTCCGAAGTTAGTTAACTTCAAAATTCGCGAACACCACCACCGCTGTCACTCCCTTTTTATGTACGTATGTGTGCGTGTGCATATTATATATACAACACCGCCGAACCGACTATGGCTCGTAAACCAAATACAAAATCAGCGACAATCAAGTAGAACTATGCACATAATCCTATTACCATAATTACAACGCAAACAACGAAATATCATGGCGTATACGCGGCCCGCGACGAGACGCGCGATGTGTTTAGGGTGTTTCGGATAACCTTCGTATTATTATTATTATTATCACTTTGTCTTTTACTCTTTAAATATAATATTAAAAAAATTTTATTTTTCATCCTCGTACATAGAACGCATGCGTGTTATATGTGCATAGTGCAGCTTTTGGTTATTTTAATCATTGGTTTGTTGTATTTTATGGTTGCAATTTGTGGGACAACTTTCTTCCAAGACCTAGACCCTAGGTTGCGATTATCACAACAAAAACCGTCTTTCCATAACTTCAACTATGTCAAATTTAATTTCGTTAAAAAAATTAACATGAGCTTACACGTCTTGTTACCATGACTTGTTACAACATATAGGCCACTTGACGATAACTTATAGACGTTGCGATGTTACATATGTCCAGCGGAAACAAACAGTGATCAATGTTTAACAAATCAGCATATAAATATTACATAATACATTTACATCATTATTACATTTAAGGTAAATGATTCATCTACACGATTTAACATAAAATAATCTAGTCCGTAAAAAATGCACATCTATTCGATTTTTGTTTTTATCTATAAATCTTTATCGGTGCGTTTTTCACGTATTCAGTGTTTGTGACATGTGAATATTTCTAAGACATTCGTTATTCGCAAAATAATAGGTCCTATAATAGAAATTGAATAGGTGCAATTTTTTAAATCATTTATAAAGATAAAACCACAATTTTTACTTCATATTCATTATCGCTATAATGGAATACATATAAATTATTAAACCGTAAATAAAAGTGTTTATATATATGTTGAAATAAGTGATATAACAAGTATTATACTTAAAGCTTATTTATTACTCGACCATTCATTTCATATAATTATAATTGAATTACAACTGAACTATAGGTCTGAGCTTCACGTAAAATTAGATACTTTGAAGATTTGCAGCTATGAAAAAGTGGCACAATAAATCATTTTTTATTTAATGTTAGGGATAATCGAGTACCAAAATAAGTACAAAAGTTTTAAATTTACGACACAATGTAAAGAGAACTCAATTTATAAAAAGTTTATAAATTGGCAGAACGGTCGTATTCACGTTTGGTCTTTTATACGTATTATTTATTTATTGCATTTTATAGGTAATGAATTTAACGTATATACGCCTAATGAATCTAAAAACTAACTTTTTGCAATAAAGACACATTTTATGGTGCTGTTGACCATGTTTACAATAAACTTTGAATAACAACAAAAACTTTTTAACAATTTCAGCTAATAAAAAATATTTTGTTCTTAAATATTTGCATTTTATGTAAAACTCTGACGACATAAATTAAATTAATTTAATAAGTAAAAAGTCAAGTTGTTTTGTTCAGGTCATTCGATAAAGAAATATAGTACTTCACTTTTTTCACAAATCTCGGTAATACATAGACTTATAGTTATTTCAGCTAATAATTATTAAAAGCAAATATTATAAAGAAGTACATCGAACGCTTATTAATTAAGCACAATATTTGTACCTACATTGGCATTCTAATTAGATTTTATTTTATGCGCAACTTATTTCTCACACGTTTATGCGCAACATCCCCAATAATTCCATCGATTAATACATTTATTAGTTAAGTTATGTTTATGTCGCTTTTCACAGAATCAAAATAATAATAATAATAATGAAAAACAAGAAATTTATAAGCTGTGCTTATACTTTTTATTTTATACTATATCATATACTTATCATGTACTTTTTAAATTATTGATATTATTGATATCAACTTGACGCTTGGATATGTACTTATAATCCTGATTCTGCTGAAGCTGAAGTATGTCGTGCCTTAAAATTTAAATGCGATGAAAGAAAATATTATAAACAATTTTGATATTCCTTCTAAAGTGTACGCAAAATAAGTTACCAAATTAACAGACGTAGCTGCTTGTTTGATGCCAAATGAAAATAATGTAAAAAGAAATTTAAGGAGAATCCGTAACAATTCATATCCTACAATTTCTTCCAAAGAATTCGTATTAGAGGGTAAGTGGACGATGACAGCAGAACCTAATCAGCAAAAGTTTTTATTTTATGATAATCGATCAATTAATAGTCGTATAATTATATTTGCTTCTCAAGACTGCCTAGAAATATTATCACAAAGTGATCACGTGTTCATGGACGGAACATTTTCGTCATGCCCTAAAGGATTTTATCAACTTTATGTACTACACGTAATTTATAAAATGAAACCTTTATCTGTCGTTTATGCGTTATTACCAAAAAAAACACAGACAGTTTATGTAGAACTTTTGATGACTCTCAAAGACACGTGTTCATCAGTGAAGTCATTTTCTATTGATTTTGAACTTGCTATGATAAAAGCGATTGAAGTTTTTGAAGACAGCGTTTCCATACATTTGTGCTATTACCATCTTAGTCAAAGTGTGTGGCGTAAAGTCCAAAATCTTGGTTTGGCAACAAAATATACAAAAGACAAAGAATTCCGTTGTTCAGTACGAATGATCAATGCATTGGCCTTTTTACCACTTAATATTATTAAAAAAGGTACCATACTCATACACGTACATAATATGTACATATATTTTTTTTTTATTTAAATATATTTTTTATAGGTATGAGCTTATTATATGACATTTTTTCATATGATAATGATGTGGATGATATTTTAACATACTTCGATGTGACATATGTTAATGGGCCGTACAAATTAATTAACAATACGCAAGTTATGTGCTTCAAAAGGAGACCATCTATGTTTGCTCCATATATGTGGAATGTCCACAATGCCACAAAATTAGGTTATAGTAGGACTTATAATGTATCAGAAGGTTGGAACAATAAGTTCCAACATTTAATTAGATTTAAACATCCACATATACATATATATATATTGAAGCTTTACAAATGATGAACTCCATTACCTCAATGGATATTTTAAAACTAAATACAGGTATTAAAATAAATTGTAAAATTAAATCAAATGAAGAACGGCTTAAAAACATATGTAAAACTTCTCAATTCAAAACAAATAGTGAAATTATTAGTTTTTTAAAAAACGTATCCTACGTAATTAAACATTAAATTTTTAATATTATCTTAAAATTAATACAAAATCGTTTATCTTTTCATTTTATTAGAATAAACTTTTCAATTATATTATTATATTATACGATTATACGCTGATTATTCAGTATTTATAAATTTTATATTCGGTGTCAATTGTCCTATCAGCGGGGGGTGTCAATAGTCCTATTATTGGGTGTCAAATGTCTCGGGTGTCAAATGTCCTAGATTCACAAAAAATAACTCGCGCAGTTTTGGTTGAGACAACAGCAAGATTAATCATTAGTTTCAAAAGCAGCCTTACTCTTATTAATTCCTTTTGCATTGACATATCTCTGTGAAATGGCATTTTCACAATTTCAAATAATAAAAAACAAACATAGGTCCAGTGTTGTATAAAGTTAAGTTTTTAATTATAGATGAAGATAAGAGATAATTGGTTGTATAATTATCTAGTATCTAGATTTTTAATTTCGATATCGCAACAATGTTGAAGGCGAATACCCCTGAATCGGGATTACGTGTTTTCAGTTCATATGAACGTCGGACAAAAAGTTTTCCATTATAATATAAAATAATATATGAATCAATAATTATTGACGTCTAGATAAACGATTTTCCTATTTCTAAATTATTATTTTTGTTACAAGTAGTATATTTTATAATAATTTACACAACAATTTCGTTAACTATCAATATTAAATATGCATTTTAGTTAATACGAAAATTGAAAATATTTATATATAATATGGTAATCGAAAAGTTTTAAAACCTGATCGGTTACGTCCACATTGGTTTTGCCGCGCGGCTCTGATGTTTGCAGTCAACCATCAGGTAGCAGCGACTTCGGTCCATGGGTTAAGCACAGTAAGTCAGTAAGTCCACACTGAAAATTGAAGATCTCAGTATATTACACATACACATTGGCATCTAGATTATAAGTTTCTTGGAGAAAACTTTCGAAAAGGCGAAATTAAATCTAATAATATTTCACATAATTTATTTACGGGATTATATTATAATGCAATTAGATTTTGGAAATAGTAGTGCATGTCTCCAGCCCCGCACCTCGTAAAAATGTTGGGAGTTTTTCAAAACATTTAGCAGACAATTAGCCACAACTCGCAAGACTATTTTCACAATTTGTAAGCATTTAGTTAAATCGTACAGTCAAAAATACTGATAGTGAGGCCAGAGACACGTCTCCAGCTGTTGGAGACAATGCCTGGAGAAATATGATTTTGCCACACACTCAATTAGTTATTATTTATTTACTATTGAATTATCCTGTATCATTAAAACCACATATTAAAATAATTCACGCACCACCGTGGAACCATTTAGCAGCCAAATAGTAACACTTAGCAAAACGACCGTCGAAATTTGCAAACCAATAGATAGTTAGGTTAAGTTATACGGAACGTTACGGTAGTAATACACCGTTTACGTGTAGAGAATAGAGATTAGTGATTACAATCACGGGATCCCGGGATCTAGACCAATTTTTGGAAGCAAAAATACCGGAACCAGCATCAATAATTCTGGGATTTCAAAATAGTACATCAGATCGATAAGTCAATAAGCCAGCATTAATGTCGGTTTACGTATTTTTCATATATTTTATTACAGAGTATACATTATAAGTTACAAGTTTACAACTATAAGTATGCACGCTGTTTTTGTAAAACTAATAATTATTAACTATTAGAACGTAAAATAGAGCTCGTGGGCATTAGAATTAGAAATTATTTAATGTCTACTCCACTTACTAGCATCGAATCAGAACGTGAATTTTTAACTGAAGCCTATGCGGGAAATAATTCGAGAAACATACTCGGAAATGAAACATTAAACGCTTTGCTAATTGCTATTACTGTGTTAATATATTCAAAACATAAAAAAATAAATGTACCTAATTAATCAATTTGTTGCTTTAAATTTAATTTAGGATTGTTTTTATTGTTATACAGGGAAATTAAAATTAAAAACAAATAAAGTCCACAATTTTTTTGAACTTTTGTTTTTAAACGAGTTACTAACAAATTTTGGGATAATCCCGAGATTCCGGGATCGTAAAGTATGGCCGGGATTGTAACCTCTGGCACTTATACGTCATCATATAGGCGGAACTACGGCGTTGGCCCATGCTGATATATACAGTATATTATAAGTAATATATTAAATGGGCAATTGGAAAAACGTTAAGTGAAGACTTTAAAAAAAATTGTTTCATACGATCCTCATCCAGTCTTACATCCGAGTAGTATAATAATATTGGCCCAAAAATTATGTCTATAGCAATCTTGTAGATTATAAATGTCGTCTAGTCGGTACTCGAGAAAAATGTTACACATTTATTTCCTAGTCATCACCGTTTTCATCATCATATTTTTACCATCAAATCGCGTCTGGTCGTGGAAGTTTTTATTTTTATTTCGGTTCCATCTTATTAATTTTTCACAACGTTTCCAGAATGATACGAATTCCCGACGGACGGACGGTCGTCGTCGTCAGAACTCGGAAGTGGAACAACCACTTCGTCAGCTGTGGCCTGTATGGCTGTACACAACACGCCATAATTGTCCAAGGCGGACGGATTCACCTTGCAACAACTCCATCGCGGTACCTTGGTCGTCTATAAATACAGCTCGTTGTGTTCACGGTCTAAATATAGGGACGGGGAGAAAGAGAAACCGGAAACGTTTACTCCATCCTACTCCAGTCCGTTTCGTCCGTCCAACAGATACCAGTAGTGTTGAGCGAAGTACCACCACCGCGCGGCGAGCACTACACCGTATAGTCTATACGTAACGCGGCCTTACCAGCGATCAGCTGTTGGCTCTTCCGTTCGAACGGGGGGTTCTCGTCAGTCGTCACGATCACGGCGACGATGGTGATAATAAAACAACAACAACAACAACAAGTCACAAACGATACCTTACAGTCGGGTCGAAGGGCGAACGTTGGTCTCAGGGGCCGTAAGTTCGCGGCGCACCGCTGTCAGTAGAGTTCACGAAGACCCGTTGACGCGATATCTCGAGCTCTTCTGGTGGGCCGTTGCGGAAATGGATTCCCCCGAGGACGTGCAAAAGGTCTCGCTGGATTCGTTCCCGATCGAGGTAAACGGTCGTATAGCCCGGGTAAGAGTTGCGCTTGACGCGTTGCTGACGTTGCCTTGTTGTCCGTTTCCCAGGTGTTTCTGATGATCTGCGACTATGTCGACGCCAACACGTTAATACGGTCGTTGATGTTTGTCAACAAGCAGTTCTACGGCATAATCGGTGACAATTACTTGTGGAGGAGAAGAGCCCTGCGGGAATACAAGGGCTGTGAAGTGGCTTTCATGTTGACGGATAATTACAACGGTGAGACTGAGCAGCCATCGGTGTAGAAATTATGTAATGGGCTCTTGTTTATTTCCATTTTACAGAAAACACCTTTAATTGGAAGCAATTTGCCTGGCACACCGAGCTGGAAAAGGATTGCTGGAGCAATTACGAGATAAATACCACAAAAACGGTTTTCCACGGCCCTCATTTCTCCGAAGTCGACGCTGTTATCCTGACTAAAGTAAATCGTTTGGATTCAGTCTTAAAAATGTTTGCTATCACTTTTTTATAATCGTTTCCAAAAGGATTACATTCTTGATTAATAATAGACTTTCATGTGCATCATTTAGGTTTACTTTTCACAATACTATTGTTAATTGATTACTCATAATGAACAATGACCATATGTTCCTCCAAATCACTGACCATGTGGGATGAAGTGAAAACAACATTCACTTAAAATTCTCCTTTTACTTCTTTTCCCCTCATCCAGTTATCTTTCTAATTACTTATTTTCTTTGTTCTCAGGGAACAGTAGTTAATTAGTAATTACCAACAAAGTTACTAGGATATTACACAGCAATCAGAAATGTTATAAATTGTGTATGTATAACATTTATAGGACAGTGGCGATCTATGCTTATCTGCTTCAAGAGATCGTTCAATATGTTTGTGGAATACATTAGGTATAGTCTCAAATCCTGTAGTACACAAACCAGATAGTCATATTGGCTGGATATGGGACTTGGAAACATATGATGAAAATAATTTCCTCTCGTGTTCTTGGGATTCAAGCGTTAAACTATGGAATTTGGATAACTTTTCAGAAGATGCAGAGCCCATGCTAAAATTTACGTAAATAAAATATTAATATTTATTTATATTATTAGCATAATAACTTAGTAAGTATTAAATTTCATGTTTGTTGTGCAGTACCGACTCAGCTGTCTTGTCAATAACAAGCAAAAACAATTTTGTTGCCGCAGGGCTTTATACACCTAAAGTCATTGCATTTGATCCCAGAGATCATGAAAAACGTTTATTCGAACTAAATTCTCATAAAAGGAGTATTATTGACCTGTGTTTGGTTGAAGATAACTATTTGATATCACTGAGTGAAGACAAAACATTGTCAATATGTGATTTGCGTACTCGTTTAACTCTCAAATCGTTGCAATTAGCTCAAGTAAATACAAAAACTTTACAATTATTAATCAGTTTAGTAAAATTATTTTTCTTCTTTAAAGCGAGGAAGTAAATTTCCAATGTGTGCTTCTTACTATGATAATGTACTGTTCATTGGTGATAGTAGAGATGATATGCATTGGATGGATTGTTCCAACGGGATGTTTGATATGCTTAAGGTATATTTGATTTGAGTCTTAATTTTTTAAGTTTCATTAATTATGTGTGGGTTTATTTTCCAACAGTCTATGAAATTTCTGAACATGTTTGGAAATGATGGCCAAAGACGTTATAAGCTTAATAGTATCAAATGTACTAATTATGGCAGTATCATCACTGGAGGCAATGAAGGAGCCATCTACATTTTAGCTCCAACAAATCCTCCAAAATTAATAGCTAAAATTGTTGACTGTGGTTCTGAAATTACTTCAGTAAGTTTATCTAGACAAAAGTTATAATTTCATTTATTAGAGAAATTTAATTAATTTTCAGATTGATTATCAAAATAATACACTAGTTGTTGGATACGTCAATAGTGATGTACATGTATGGAAAAAAAAGTAATAGTATATTCATATCTGTGATACTCAAATGAACTATTGCCCTTGATTTCTTCTCAATGATGATACATAAATAATGATTTTTTTTTTAATTTGATATATTTTAATGTGCACATTAATTGCATATGGCCGACAGGATAAATTGCTGTTTTAATAAAATATTGCGATCAAATATTTGTCTAATTTCTAAGAATATCAAATGAAAATGTACTGTACATAATCTCAGACTAAGTTGACTAATTATAATCTTAATGGTTCTATAAATGACATAATTAAAAGACAATTTTTCCTATTACACCATTTATAATTTGTTTCCAATTGCCCACTAAAACTATATAATTGGCAAATATTTTAATTTATTTATTTACTCTGTTCTAAAAGATAATTATTGACAGCTACCAATTGCATTTGAACAATCTTCCCAATTTGTGAACTGGCAGACTGGGCAAGTTCAATTAGATTTCATTTTGTAGTGAGGTAAATTAGAGCTACAAGGTGTTGCCAGTTGTGATACACAGATCAAAAATATAGTATGAAATAACCATTCTCTTTCAGAAAAAATTGTTTCTTTTCCTCGATTCCTTGGCGGCTAGAGATAAATTGCTAATTATACGCACTGATAATTAAATGTTTATAAATGTTTTGTTACAAATACATATTTATTTTTATATAACTTATATAACTGTTTCAATTTGACTTTTCATGTTCTACTAATTATTTACCTAAATATTAAAAAACTATTTTTAAACTTAACATTCTTGTTCCTTTGGGTTATGGCTCATTACTAGTCACTAATAAGTATTAAAGTCTAATTTGATATTATTATATTGAAAATATAAATTTAGTTCAGTTCTTTGAGTATTGATCTTGCAAGCAAATACTTAATGTATTAATATTTCATTATTATACAAACTAATAATAATCGTTTTACTGTTAAATAACTTAACTAAATGCATTACCACGAACAGGTTGAAATCGATTTTATAAAATTTAATTTTTTTAATTTTATACCTATATGCATGTTATATTATTTATGTATACAATAAAATATTAATTTATTGTATTATGCAATATATTATGTTATTTAATAATTGTTTTCATTTGTACTACAAACAATATTTGATGAAATTTACCAAATATTATATGGTCACCTAAAAGACTTCAAACAAGTTGAAAAAACAATATTATTGTAGGTTTGTCATATTTTAAAATAAACTATTGGAATAGTTTATTTGACCATGAATTTAATTCTAAGACTTCAAGTCCTAAAAAGTGACATTAGTAATTTATATGCATATCCAGAACTTTTTACTGCTAAAAATGTACAATACTATATTTTCTCTTTTGAAAATTATATCTCTAAATGGCACTCTGTGCATAATGTCTTTAATTATGCATCAGATGACTAAAATAAGTTATAGCAGATTAAGCAAGTGAAAAAATGATTTTTAAAAACTGGTAAGGCTCATAAGCAAATTTAATTTGCGGTTCAACAATTAAAGTAGGTATCACAAAAGATTTTGAACGGATATCTGAATCCGTTTTCACTTACAAAAATATACATAATTTAATTCACTTAGTTGAGGAAAATACCTAGATTTGTGGACATGGTAGAATAGATTTTTTTTAAAGATTTTGGGTATGAGTTCTCAATAATAAATTTATTAAAATCAAGCCAAGATATTTTTATTGGGTTTCAGTTTGTATTAGCCGATTCAGATATTTATAGATAAAAATTAATACTTGGGTGGGCAACAATTCCTTTAAGTAAATGATACACAAAAAAACTTTCAACATTATGGATTTAATTTAGAATCAAATATGAATTAATTCAGTTTTGTTTTTTAATTTTGTATTATAAATATTTCTGTAAATTTAAATATAACAGACCATAAGAACTTAAGTTAACATTTAAAAACTAATAACTTGTGGTAATTTTTTTGATGTCAATCCCAATTGGTGCGAAATTTTAAGCACTTATAGACTAAATTAAATTAATAAATTTAATATATTAAATGACTAAAAATGATGATAATTTACTAATGTTATTTTAATTATTCAAAATATTATGCCACCTAATTTACACAGTTATGATAGTTATTAATATTTTTTAGAAATGTGTATTGCTTGATGGCTGATAACATAGCTTATAAATATATATTGTCTTATAGTTCTACTATGATAAAAAAAAACTGATATATTGAAATAAACAACTAAAAAATAAAATAAATGGTTTTGGAAGTCATATATTGTAACTGTTTACATAAGATCAACTGAATTTGCAACTTAATATATTATGTATAATTTAAACAGGCCTTCACATTCAACAAAATTAATTCATAATAGCAAATAATTAATTTAATGACATTAAGAAAAAAAATAACATTTTGTTAAAAAAAAAAAATACATTTATAAGGTAGATAATTTACAAAAAAATACATCAGACTAGAAACTTGATTTCCTTATGATGTTTATCAATAGTAAATATTTAGTAAAAAAAATTTAGTCAATTCCAAAATACTTGTTTCCCAAAATGATGGTATATTTATAAGGAAAGGAAGAGGGATCCACTCTGGAATGTTGGTAATAAAGGAACTTTAAGGAGTTAATGAATGGAGAATTTAATTCGATAAGGAATTTAAAAGCCCAAACCAAAAAGGAATTACAAATGGGCGACTAGTATTTATGCAAGCATTTTGGTTCAATAAGCCTGATTCTACAAATACAATACCAAATTACAAATGTATATTGTATGTACTATAATATGTATATAGTAGTAATAATAAAAATAATAATAAACAACTGTAGAAGACAAATAATAATAGTTTATGCAATTTAATCAAGCAATCAGTTGAATCACTAAATTGACAAAATAGATGAAATTTGGTTATGAAAAAATGATCACATGAAACAAAAATGTTTGTTAGGTATTATCGATTTTATTTTTAATACTCCCCCCTCCCTTCCCTCGAGCGCGTCATACAAGACACACCAGGTCCCAGCACGAAACCTGTTGAAAAAACCCCAAAAGATGCAACGCTGGATTCACCCATGTTGCGCCCCAAATTTCCTAATAAACAATAAGTAAATTATTAGTACATACATATAAAGAAAATTATACACAATACATACAGAGTTGTCTTAGATTCCATAGGCAGTTGATAGGCGTTCCTTCAACTGTGGAGGGAATTGATCAGTAAATCTAGTCCAATTTTCTTCTCCTACTTGGTTTTTAAAGCCATGTAATATCTAAAAATTAACACCAGCAACTTATGAATACATGAATATTATTTACAACAGACTGCAGAGAATATCAATTTTATAGTTGCAAATTTAAAATTAAATATGAAATTACTTTATAAAACATATCCTTTAAATCATCTTTTGGATTTATCCACGAGGCAATGGCGTCACAGAAGAATATAAAATCTTGAACTACCCCGCCAGGGTTTAGACTTATCATTTGACACATACCTCTAAATGCACTGTCTTTTTCATCATTATCTCTGATATTACGCAATGATGTACACCTAGAACATAATTAACATTAGCAGTGCCCAAAAAACAATTGTAAAATTATTATTCATACATATTTGTTATTAGTAAATTAGATGCACATTTAGTGTTTTCCCAAACCAATATG
Organism: Periphyllus acericola; assembly: GCA_949715065.1. Classification (NCBI taxonomy): domain Eukaryota; kingdom Metazoa; phylum Arthropoda; class Insecta; order Hemiptera; family Aphididae; genus Periphyllus; species Periphyllus acericola. The sequence goes on from OX454265.1 coordinate 21,519,775, forward strand.
TAATTAATTCAAAATTATTGAATTAAAATAATAAAATTATAAATATAAAAAATAATAAAAATATATTGTAAATAAGTAATTATAAAAAAAGTAAAAAAAAAGAATTGGTACACACCACATGCGTACAAACTGTTGTAACAGCGGGGCGACGTCTTGAGGGCACACATAACCTAGTCGGCCGATTGTAATTGCTATAAAAAAAAAAAACAAAAACAAAAACGAAAAAACTAATAAAAAATAAATCCATCAAATAACACAAATAAAATAGTAAAACCATAATAAGTATACAACATTTTTAAAATAAAATAAATTAATACACTTAATAAAGATCAAAACTGCTTGGTTACATTTCAACTCTGAGATTTAATGATATCGAATAACACAATATATCTATACATATAACGCGACCAGTCATTTTTTGGACAGATCGACTAGAAAAATATTTTTCTTTAAAAGACAACAAGTAAATTGGTTGTGACATTTTTGGTCGATTGTGACGTTTAGCCATCCCTGCTATATGTATATATATTATATAATAAAATACAAGTATGATAATACATGCAATATAGCAATAGAAAATGTACAATACAGTTAATAATTAATGTTTTTTTTACATTTAGGTAATACATTTTTATCTTGAGCAAAAAAAGTAAGTTATTAATGTTTTTAGATGTTTTTTTTATAAATTTTAAATAAATAATAATTAACTCAAAATCATAAGTAAATAACTAATATAAAAAGTAATTTATATAGTACAGTAACATGTATACTCTTATAGCTGTATACAATTTTAACTTTTAATAATACATTTTTATATTTAGATACAATTTATTGAATTTAAAAAAAATAATTCATAATGCTAAATTAAATGAAAATTAACAACTTAACAAACCATAAATAAGAAATTTAAATTAAACATATTTAATGAATAAACTTTATCACTAGTATATCCAATAAATTGTTTAGAAGTGTTAAAGGTCCAACTACAAAAATAGGGTAAAACCGATTTTTCAGTTAAAACAAATTGAACTACCATAACTCCTAGATTAATAAAATGTAATATATAATGATTCGTCTAATACTAAAAGTAATATTTCAAAGTGGAAATTAATTTAACAAATGCTGCGCAAATAATTTGAAGTAAGATAATAACTTTATCAAGATCAGCGGAAAGAATATTCTACCATTAAATACTTAGGTTACCATCATAAATTAGAGTTATTATAGTTATTATATAAAATTATAGTTTTATCATAAACTACACCACAAAAGAGAATATAATAAATGTAATATAATTATATACAAAAAATCAACATAAATTATGATTAGAGACAATCTTAGGTTATAAAGTTATTATACTAATTAAAATTGTTCGTACTTAGTTGTGATGCATTAAAGGCATCATTGAAATATTTGTTAAAATTAAAAATTTAAATATAGGTCTATATGACAATGTTTACCATCAATATAATTTTTCTGTGAATAATTACTGATGGTCAAAAATTATGAGTAAACATCAATAATTAACAGAAATAAAGTTGAATGTAATATTAAACAGTTTTCTGACTTCAACAATATTCAGAAGTAAAAAATTGGGAGGAAAGACAACTGCTTATATAGTTAATTTTGGTACACCTAGGAAGTAATGGTCAAATTTTTATTTTTAATCTCATTTAAAAAAATAGAATTATGTATTTAGCTATGACCTTTGCCCTGAAAGTGATGATAAAAAATTAATATAACTGTTAATTAATTATCAATAGTATACCATATTGCAAGTATCATTTTGAAAATCCAAATATTTATAAAACACTTATTAATTATTACCTATCATTGAATATTATGTATTAATAATGAAAATATAATTATAGATAATAGATAAAAATTGTTCATATCTTTTTATTGGTAGAGAGGACCAAAGAAAATACACAGCATAAGTAACAATAATTATGATATGAATGAATATGTAATATTAAATAAATAATATCAAAATTGCCAGTATTTCATTAAGGAAAGGAGACTCGGGCCTGCCACATCATCTAGCAGAATTCCTTAACCCAGACCCGTGCAATGTGCGATCAATATGAGAATTTCTTTTAAATTCAAAACTTCTCAGCAAAATGTAACATACTCTAACTATCTGTATTTTAACAACGCATATCTCATGTAAATAAACAATTTAATGTTCGTCCAATGGCCACATGAACCGAGGATTTTATTTTAATAAATATATTAAAATTAATCTTTCAATAGTAAGTATAAATTGTAATTAATTAATAATGCAATTTAATCAGAATTAATTTGTACTTACCAGTATTTTCAAGTAGTGTTTTTGGTGTATTTTGTCTATTCATGGTCACAACTAACTGATTCAAAATTATTGGTACATACGGTTGCATTTCAGTACCTACCAAGATAAATAAAAATTAATAATACTCACATTTTTCAAAATAATTAAAACCATTTTACCTAATTTCACAGCAATTTCTCCTATTGCCCATGTTGCATTATTACAAACAGAGATATGATCAGGATTCAAATTTTGTGCAAGTATTGGCATGAAATCAGCTAAAAATTAACATAAAGATAACATTTAATTTATTAAACTTGCGGCCAGTAACTTAAATGGAAGACATTATTTCAATTTCTATGTATAACATACGGAAATATACCTTACTAGCATTTTAAAACTTATTGATAATTGATTTGGTCATCTGGTATTTTAGGACTTAATAGTAGTCTACCACAAATTAAGAAATTCAAATTTATGATGAATATACAAATTAAGAACTAAAATAAACAAGATGATTTGTTAAGGCGTAATACAGAATAAGAATAGTAATGACCTTGTTTCTTACTACTCACTATTGACTTTATATATTGTAATCCGATAATATCTCATGATAAAATAACAAGAATTGATAGGTATATTAGTTATAACTTCTTCAATAAGACTCAGTTGAATATGCATTAGTATCTATAATTTGGAAAAAGCTGAACTTAAAATGTTTCCTATCAAATTGTACTTAAGCATTAATTTCAAGTTATATGAAAAAAAAAATTAAATTATTTGAAGGGTCATATTTAATTTTAGGATATATAAGTAATCAAACATATACTAGTTGTTATTATTAACTAAATATTAATTATGAAAATATAGTGTAATTATAAAACCATAAAATATACATTTTTAATTACAGTAGGCTTTGTTAATAATGATAGTTTTAGAGGCATTCTAGAATTTATCAAGAAGCCCAAAATTATAATCAAACACAAGTGGAAAAATAGAAAAAGGTCCAAAATAAAGCATTTACTTATTATAAATTGTAACTATTAAAGAATGACTTTTCGTAGAATAGTAATTCTAAAGCTTCATGGGTAAGGGATCCATACCCAAAAACCTAACTTTTTAATACTCCTCTGAATGTATAGACTATTAAGACTAGTAAACATATAAATATAAAGTACTTTAGTCATTAGTGATCAGTACTCTAGTAGATCACAGACTATCTAAGATAATCGTCTTTTCCCCCTTATTTCTGCCACCTAATTATCTTATTCATTTTAGTTCAGGGTTTAAATATAAATATAAATGTATATGTTAAATTGTTTTTATACCAATGCAAGGATGTACATGTTGAAAACACGCTTTTGTTAAATCTCCAAGGAGAGCAAAAGAACTCTGCCTCACTTCAGCTAATGGATCTTGCATGCACTGATAGAGCAATTGTAAAGTATTCGAACCACTTATCAAACTTTCAATAAATGTAGTTAATCCTTCTGCTAAACCAGATAATAGATCTAGAGCAACAATCATAAAATCTTTATCGGGTGCATCAAACTGGTCAGGACTTTGAGAGTTGGCCTGATAATAATAACATTCATAAAATAAATATTTAATTCAATATAAAATACGAAACATTAACATTGACAATTTCAATATCAAATATTATTTTAAACTAACCATATTTTGATTCAATGTTTGTTCAACTAGTGATATACATCTTTTGAATACTGGCTCTGCATAGGGCATAAATCCAGATTGTAATGCAGTGGCAACACTAGATAAACACTAACAACAAAATACAAAGAAATAAAGTACAACAGATTTCAAAAATAATTAAAAAGTACACTTACTTCTAATAACGGAAATAGGTCTTTATCTTCATCTTTTAAAGCATTCCATTTTTGAATTAATGGAGGCATTAATAAATTAATGTACTCTGATTTATTTAAATGATGACCAACTGAATCAGCTAATGTCCCAATTGCATCATATAGTATTAATAAATTTTTATGCTAAAATAAAAATATACATGCGTTATGTAAATCCGATTAAAAGCAATTCCATATTCTCAATTACTTGATATTTACTAAAAGCAAACACTAATGTTTCTAATATAAATCCTAAATATGGTACTAATTCAGTTGTAGCTTCTTCTTCTAAAGTAGCAAAAGCAGAACATGCAGCCTCTTGAACTCTCTTGTTGGAATCCAAAATTCTTTTAAGCAACTAAAAAATAAAAAATATTAATGAATTAATAGCTAAAGCCATTGTATTCTTGATGTTTAATGTCCATACCAACAAATATAATTTCCCTTGTAAAGATACTAAAGGCTAAAATTTCCCTTAAATATTATTTGTTAAAAACAATATCAGACTATTTTACATGTTTTTTTTAAAAATTAAGTATAGTTTTAAGTTTTAACAAGTTCCACTAATTATAATAACTTATCTTTAACACAATTTCAACAGGAACTTCATAGAAAATAAAATTTTAATTAAATAGTAACACATATTACATAGTAAATAAATACTCACTTCATGCATCATCGGTTTTAAATATTGTTCATGTGGTTGACTTACAACCCAGTGGCAATAACGAGATAATGTCCAACATATGATAGCTCGAACTAATGCTTTTTTATCACTTAAATGATTTATCATGTACGGTATAAGTTCATTTAAATGTGGGATCATGCCATTCATGCATCCTATTTTAAAATGCAATTATTTAGATAAATTATTTTAAAATAATAAAATATGTTTACCTTCAGCAATAGCTCCTAGAGCTAAAATTCCAGATTCTTTAACTTCCCATTCATTAGATGAAAGTGTTTCCTTTAAAATGGGCATAAGTACTGGAAGTATATCTTCTTTGAACACATTAGCCAAAACATCTAATGCTGCAGCACTACATTTTCCTAAATTATAATCAATAAATAAATAACAAGGAAAAATATTTTTCCTCAAACAGAAGAAATAACTAACATCAAAAAGTATGAATTATATAAACTTGAATAATAATAATAGTTTAAAACTAAAAAAATGTTAATAAAAATGTAAGCCTAGAGTGTGGCCTTGTGCGAAAACGAGACATAGACAATAAATAGAAAATAAAAGGATATGTCAGAGGCTCTAGAAATGTGGTATTGGCAAAAGATGCAAAGAATAAGTTGGACAGAAAGAAAAACAAATGAGAACATCTTGAAAACTCACAAACATTGATAGATATTCTAAAGAAAATAAGATGGTAGATGATAGGGCACACATTGAGGAATGGTGATGAATATAGCTTAATAACTGAAGCAGTGATAGAAAGAACACGACCAAGAGAAAACCCAGAACGAAGTACATCAGCCAAAAAATGAAGGATACCTATTATCCTACTAGGAACTTAATCACATGGTGAACGATAAAGGAAACATGGACAGAACAATTTTTGTAAATTAGTTTTGTTATAAACCAATCTCTGGATTGAAAAACTAAAAAAAAAAAATGTATTTAAAAGGTAGCTAAACACTCACTTAAATTCCAATCAGATAAGCTGCCATCATCTCCTAAAGCGTCCTCATCATCTTCTTCGTTATTATCTTCTTCATTACCATGAGTACGTGATTTATGAAATCTAGGGCGAATGTCTTCCTCTCGATCCGGAACATTTTCATCTTCTTCGACATCACCCTAAACGTCAATAGATCATAATATAAATACAAGAATAACAATTTAATATTTTTAAGAATTAACCTTTAACAAAATTATATCTATTTCCGAATATCGCATTCCATTAACAAGAATAGGCACTAGTCGAGGTAAATATGGAGTTAATGCTTCTTTACATATCTGTTGGTCAGCAATTGATAGCCAAAATTCACATGCTTCTAATGCAACATTTTCATCAGGATCTTGAGTTCTCAATAACATATACTTAAAAAATCAATACAAAACAATTATTTCTATAGTACATAAAAAATTATCAAAAATGAATATAATTACCTCGATGATATCATGTAAATGTGGAAGTAATCTGTCCATTCTTACTTCTAAAAGTGTAACAATTGCTTTACAGACATTCTTTCTAACTTCTGCTTCGTCGTCAACAGCTAAATGAAATAAGTTCTAAAAAAAAATATGAATTTATTATTACTTCATTTGACTTGTTAGTTGTTACTAATATGACAGTATGGAAAAAAAGTATTACCTCTAAAAACATATCAATGTGATTCATTAAGGAAGGTGTTTTCTGAGCAATAAATTGATTTACACATCCAATGGCGTGTGATCTAAATGTATGTTAAAATATTTATTATTACAGTTACTTTTATTAGTCTTTAAAAAAATACAAAAATACAATAAATGTGAATAAAATATTACCTGATTTTTGGACTTGAATGTTTAAAAAATTGTAGAAACTTTGGAATAAGAATATCAAGGGGCTTATTTTGTCGATCATCTTCTAAATAATCTGAGGAATCTTCACATATTTTTTGTAATGCTCCAAATGCACCCTAAAATTTGAATAGAAATATATATAGCACAAAATGTATTTACCTCTATGATATTATGCAAATTATAAAATATTAAATCTAATCTTACGTCTTAACTCATAATAAATTATGTATAACTCTACGGACATTTTTATATATAATATATAATATTAATAATCAAGTATCTTTAACCTCTACAAATCTTTATTACATGGCTTATCATAAAGCTTACTAAATATAAAAATTTTTTTTTATAAATAACGGTGTCTATATTTATGCAATAAGCATGCTTCTAGAACACTTGGTATAAGGTACCATTTTGTTAGTTGTTGTTGTTTTCCATAAAATTAAAATGCATCATAAAACATAAAGTATATATATTAAGTTTTTTTCCATAATAGATATAGTATTTCAGATACATATAGATCCTTGAACTCAAAACCTAAATTTAAATTATACTATAATTAGATAATAAGAATGTAAAATTTAGATTAATATAAATTGTATTATCTTTTTTGTAACTATTAACAAAGTATTTAATAAAGGAAATATGAAGTATAATTTATTATTAACAAATAGTTCAAAGTAGTCAAACACAATAACTCACCTCACAAACATTATAATCAGCAGAATCCAGCATTTGACAAAGTGCTGGCAAAAGCTCAGGCCAGGAGTTGATACCACGTGATGCTATAGTTGTTATTAAAATACCAACAGTTGCTCTTATTAAAGGTGAACTATCTCCAACTGCAGTAAGACATTCTGCTTTAACAAATTCGGTGACAGTAGTAGGCAAATTTTCATAGTGACTTTTTATATTATTTTTCAGAATCAAGCCACTCAATGATCTTGTAGGTTCATCTAGAAACAAAACAAAACAAATTTATTATGGTAATAATATAATCATATGGTAAAAAAATTACATAGTCATATAAAATAAACAAATGAAGTACCTATATACATTTTGATTTACGTTGTACCTAATACCTACTAATACATACCTTCAGAAGTAAGCTTTGTCAAAACAAATATCAGATAATTGTTAAAATCTGACACTTGATTTAGTTCTTCCAATTTCTAAATTATTTTATTAAGGAATTATACAAATTTTACAGATGTGTTACTAATAATAAGTGATAACAAATATTGTACAAAGAATAATAATAAAAGGTGATTCAAAATTCATTATAATAAAATGTACAGTGGACTATGTACGTTGTTTATTCATCTGATAAATATTAAATTTATAACTATTTTATATTAGGTACCTACAATTAAAACTAAAATGATAATTTAATAAATTAATTTAAAAACTATCATAACCTACTACCTAGGTATAGATTAAGCCATACCACCTATATAATAAATTTAAAAATGCATATCATCGATAAGTTTAAATAAAACAATATTAAGTAACAAAGTAACCAACAGATAATCGAATAAATATCTAATGCATAATTAATTTTACTATATTGTATTCAATACTTTCAATTTATTCAAAACTACAAAAAATAGATAAATTAATTTTATAAAATATCAAAAATAATAAATAACTCATAAATTATAGATACTTTTTGATACTTTAAACTGATTGATAATTGTAATAGCAATAACCATTTAAAATACCAAATAAACACAATGAACAAAAATTAAGTTGATATTTTAAATCATACTTTCTTCCAAATCTACCTAAAAATATACCAGTCTGAAAATATCAGAATAATATATAAATGCCAGATTCAGTACTGTTCAATAACAGACTAGAAGTACGAACAGCATCCAAAATTTGACAAAATATTATAAGACAATCTAAGGGGGTCGCAGGTGTATTATAAACCTTGAAAACCTGGAACAGGTGGTTAAAATGTACAAAACTGAACATGATATGTTGTGTGTCGAGCGAACGCAGAACAGGGCGATTAATTTGTTTAGGTTGAAATGTCAACAACCTATGGTGAGAGTATGAACAGCCAAGTGGTGTAAATCCAACCAGGTGAGGATATTACTTTGGCCCACGACCTAGGTGGCATCAGCAGATGGGCGGTCGTATAGGCGACGGTTGAGGTGTGTTGAAAAAGGGGACCGGGGGAAACGGTTTGGTCGACAGAAAAGGATACTTGTTGTACGGTCCGTTGAATGACCGTGTCGGGCGACTGGGATTCCTTAAGCAGCTGTATGATCTGCAGTAATCCTTCTTCTTGCGGCTGCCAGGCCATTATCATGCTAGCGTCGACGGTGGGTGCCGTCACTCGGTGCGGTGTCGGAGGAAGACTGCGGTCTGCGGCGACGGGCGGCGCGGAGACGTTGCACAGTACCTGGGTTAGTATAATTTTCGAACGTTCGGCAAGTTAGCGGTACAACGGGGGCGACGTGGATGAGAACAACGCGCTGCGGCGGCGGCGGCGGCGGCGGCGGCGATGTCGGTGTCGGTGTTAACGCGAGTCCCAGCGATTAGTCTAGCGCGCGTTCTACGCCGGCGGAATAACAAGGGAAAAAATCAAAAACAGTAATAATAATAATAACAATATTAATAATAATAATAATAATAATGGTAACAACTATATAGTGATGATAATTTTGCGTTAGAACGGTCCGGCCGTCGCGATTTATGTATTATGTCTACGATAATATGTTGTTTCGGACGGAGCGTGATGTACGGTTACGGTGCGTACACGGGGGTGACGACGGTTGAACGGTAGGCGCTCGGCTAGGAAATCGACCGCGTTGCGAATGACGAAACGCGTCACGCCACAGAATAAAAATCAAAAAACGCTCGTCGCTCGCGAATTTACGATAAAACTCGGTAAAGTCGATAAGCGCGCACACACACGGTTTTCTCTCTCGCTCGCTCTCACCCTCTCTCTCGCTCACGCACGCGCCGTCTCTTTCTATAGCGGTACACCGCTCGCTCGCGCTAGTAACGATTGGCACGGCGCGCGGTTCAACGATGGAACGCGTAACACGACCGGCATCCGGTCAACGGTGAGCACCCGAAAGCCCGCGAAATTCAAACGCGTCTTATCGATTTCGTCGGTTCCGTTCAGAACGTTGTACTACACTGTGCGAGTGGCGAGTGCACGGCTCTTGCCGGTTTTCCGACCGGCACTCTGCAGTTTACGAATAAATAACTAAAATTCCAGACCGGCCAACGCGTAAATGATAAATCATTTCGGTATGCTGCTGCATTTGATCTACAGTTCCACCAACAAATTGCACCGCAGTGGTTCCCATGATTGCACGTTTATTGTTAATTATCATTTAGCTGTGATGCAAACGTATTACCGTCCATATTGATTTAATAACGTTCACATTGTACATTGTAATAACATATTAAAAGCTAGGCTCTTCGTGTTTTAACTATTTTAAAAGTTAACTAACTGACCTAATCAAAATTTTTAATTTATCATATGGTCATATTCAACATTTACATATTCGCATGATGTTACAGTGTTAGGGGCAAATCGATATATATATTTAATTTATATAAAATGCCCAATTATTAGTGTGTTCATGATCATAAAAAAATTGGATTTACAATTTATTAGAGAAAAATATACAAATATGTACACAAATTGATGCAACTTATTAAATCATAAATAATAATAAATGTAAGTTTATATTTTAAATCAATCTTAAAATATAACACAGAGTTCTAATATTTTATTAAACCACATTTTACAATAACTTATACAGTTAGAATGCATAAATAAAAAAAAGTGTTTTTACAAAAACTCTATTCAATCTTTTGTATTCTTATGATTGGATAAAATTTTCTAGTCATAAAACACAAAATAATAAACACAATAAAATAATTATAAATTACTGTAATTTCTGCATAAGGTTTTTTATATATTTAAAGATGATCCGAGATGGTGTTATGAATTCAAGTTACCTTGAAGTGGTCCTGTTGAAAATTAGTGAAGTAATTTGATATTATTTTTGCACTACGTATTGTAAAACCATTTATCACAAGTTACTGCCAAAACATGAAAATTATGAAAATAAACCATTAGAAAAAAAAATGTCATAAACTTAGAACACAAATCAAACAAAATATAAATGACCTTTCTTTTCTTTTTAGATGTTATTTGTTTTACTTCTGGAACATTAAAACTAAAATATATTTTAATATGAAAGTTAACCATTTATTATAGAATGTACTATTATATAATAATATACAATCGATGATCTAACTAATAAAGTAAAACAAATTACTTGGTATACTAAGATATTATTGTTAATTTAAAAGTCAATGAGTTGTAATTTGTAGTTCAAAACTCTGTAATAGGCATAATAGACCTTTAAACTTTAATTTTAAATTGATTCTTAAAGAATGACACAGTTACCTACCACATTGATTATCAAATTATACTATAAAAATACTTAATTACTAAGATTTAATATTATTCAAGCCTACATCTAATTAACACTATAATAATACACTTATATTTTAAAATATAATGTTGTGATTTTATGTTTTGAGACTGTTTAGTACTCAGAATTAAGGTAAGTATAACAAAGAAAAAAATGTCAACCCAAATTATATTAGCTAAATAATATTCATAAGCATAACTATAGTATACATTAATACATTATACATCAATAAATATAATTTTGGTTTATTTCAAATACAATATTTAAAATAATTACTTAACAAAGTAAAATAAAATATATACGTATATATATATATGTTTAAATCACTAGAAGTGTAGTTTGTAAATTTTATAATTATGTTACAAATAAAATAATTTTTAAATAAATATCATATAATTTAATAGACATCGGATTATTCATTAATTATAATACAATTTATTTTAGTATAATTTTCAGTATAAAATAAAGTATATTACATAAAAAATAAAAAAAATAATTAAAAATAAAATTATGATTCAGATAAAATCTCTTCAATTGTTCGATCATTTTCATCATGTAATGGAAAACTAGTTAAAGTAGGATCACTTTCAAGAAATTCTCTCAATTCAGATTCTAAATCAACACCTGACACAGTACCCTCAACTGCTTCTACACGATCTTGTATTCCATCTCCTATTAGTGATACCTATAAAAAAAATTAAATTATAATTTATACTTGGTTTTCACTATTAATAAATTGGACTAATATAAAATATGTATAATAGAATCTTAACACATGAGAAAAATAAATTATGGTGCAATACCTGTGTTTGTTGATGGGATGATCCATGATTTACTATGTTTGGTGGATTACAGTTACTTTGGGTTACATCTAAATGAGATATTTGTGCAATCCCCATTGCCTTACGTACGCCTGTGACAGACATTACAGCTGACGGTGGAACTCTTTTCAAATTTTCAGCAAGGGATTCAGTAATTTTGTCAGCTATAAATAGAAGGCTTTATAATTTTAAATTCTGTGATTAAGCTACTATAAATTACCCAATTGAATTTCTTGTGGAGATGGATGAGCTATTTGAGAAAGATGTTGAGGAAGAGGAGCACTGAGTCGTTGGTTTTGTACATTTTGTAAACGGCCAAGCAAGCCACCAACTTGATCCAATCTATCTTGAAATACACTTTGTTCTTCTAAAATAATATATAAGATTGTAAACAATGAAGAAGTATATAAAAGTAGATACTAACGGTAATAGTCTATAAATTTTGTATCAATGCCGAGTTCCGATAATGATTTTAACTGATCAATTTGAATTGGTGCAGATTTAGTCTGACTATTTCCAGTTGTAGTATTTGCATTCCCAGAATTTCCTTGCGAAATTACGGAAGGTTGGCAAGATGATAGTTGCTGTGATTGAATAATTGATTTCTTGCTATCTTCTAAAATCACTTGTTTTTTTCGTTCATCTAATACACGTTTTGTTTTACGATGATCACCACCAGTCATTAAGTCAAGCAAATTATCAGCCATAGTCATAGCATAGTCTGAATCTTTTGTAAAATTCAAAATACTGAAAATAATTCAAAACAATTGTTACAAAATTATGTAAATAAAATTAAAAACCAATAGAGAATTTCAAAGCAATACATTATTATTATTAATTTTTTAATAATTTGCGGCAATTCAGAGCCATTGGGTGTTGAACATTTTTCAGTACTGTGATATGGTAGTTTTGTGTTGGTTTGTTTGTAAGTTTTGGTTTATGTAATACAAATTGGTCGGGAAGGCATTGAGTTTCTTCCCTCTGGGCGGTCATTCCACTCAGAAAGCAAAACCCTCATAGATCAAGTTTGAACCAGCAACTGTGCATTTAAACCAGGGGTGGCCAACCTTTTTCTTTATTGTGCCAAATAATATATACAAATTTGAGAATGTGCCTTAAAAAATATTTATTTATTTATATATATATATATATATATGAATTTAGATTTTAGATTTTTTTCATAGGTAGGTACTTATTTTATGACAGTTAATTCGTTTTATCACACCATTAAAATTGTTATTGTACCATAATAATTCTCGTATCGGGAACTTACACTGCGCGATAATAATAATCTAATTTAATAATATTTTTTTTTAGAAATATTTAAGAATAAAATTATGTTATTTTATCTGAGACTGGTATGCCATTCAATAACAACAAATGTGCCACAAATGGCACGCGTGCCGCAGTTTGGCCATCCCAGATTTAGACACTTATGCCTTATCCTACCCAGCAACAACACACTTTAATACATTATTATAGACATGTTAAATTAAATGGTAAAAAAAGAAATTATCTTAAATATTCAAAATTTTTAACACTAGATCAGATCAGCTTTTGATTTGTTTTACAAAAATTTTAATTTTGATCAAATAAGTAAACTGCATTTAGATTTTAAGTTTCCTACCAAAAATATTGATCACTAAATAACATGAAAATTAAACTACTGTACCAAACTGTACATATTTTAGATACTACATAATGAAAAAAATTACCTTTCCGCATACTGTGCTGATGCTTCGTCCCCATATGTTCTCAATACTAAATCTGATTCATCTTTTGTTAAGTTAGCAAAAGTAGAATCATATGTTGGAGCATAAGAACCAAATGCCCCATAGTATAAAGGTTTAACTATCAATATAAAATACATAATTTTTTAGATATTTCATTAAAAATTATTTTATTTACATAAATTTTAAATAAATAAAACAGTGAATACACACCAGTTTTAACCATATTACGTCTGTCTTCACGGAAACCAGGAATTGATCCTACTCCATGATTCAGTTTGCCAATCAATGATCCTAAGAGAACGGGTCTTTCCCCAGTTTCTGGATTGATTCCATCATTAGGCACTAAAATTGATAATGATGTAGATCCATTGTTTTGTTGTTTTAAAAATCCCATCTAAAAAAGTTGAAAAAATTATCATTATCAGTATATTGATTAAAAAACCTAAAAATGTAGTTTTATTGTTTTTTGTTTCTAAAACATCTCAACTAAAAATCTTATACTTATACTTATTAACCTTAGTGTTTTTTGTTAATAATTTTTCAGAAGCTGTTTTAGAAGCATTTTGAGCCTGTTTAAGAATCTCTTCTGGAGTCAAATCATCAGGTATTGCTTCAAATTTAGACCTAAAATCGAAAAAAATTAAAAAATAACAATAATAAATTGATAGTTATGACTTATGAATATTTACATAATTTTCCGTGGATTTAATTGATCAATATCAAGCAATCGATCATTATTTTCAATTATTGTATCATTTGATGTATCTTGATAATCTTGATTTATGTCAAAACCTAGTTGTGCTTGAGGTATTTGAGCCATTCCAGGCAATGCAGATAAAAGTGTCTTTAATTTTTCAGGGCCTGTTAATTTTAAACCAGCATGAAGAAGTCGTTTAGCAGCTTTATAGTAAATGGTTTCTGGTTGATTATAAGTCATTGCATTGTCACACATTAATTTAAAATCTGCCTGTAAATTAAATATATTTATTTAAATAAAATTATATTTCAAACATTTTTTTATTAAATTTACTAACAGAGTAAAAAATTAAAAATTCTAAGCAATAAAAATAAAATGATCAAACCTTTCTACTTTTTTTTAATAAGGTATGATTATACTAGTTTAATACTTATTAATATATAATAATATATATTTAAATGGTAAATACAGGGTGGGGCACTGAAACGGCCGATTTTAAAAATAGATTTTCATATTTTATATTTTAATATAAGAATTCCCGCTAGATATTATTGGTTCAAAGACAACATGCCATTTAGTAATTATTATGGAACAGTGGAGTGGTGAACAACGTGCTTATGCGATAAAATTGTTTTACAAAAATAATGACAGTTACGTAGCCGTACAGCGTTCATATCGTCTTCATTTTTTAATTTTGGACACCATGATTCGGTACCATCGGCTAGGGCTATTCAAATATGGATGACCAACTTTGAAGAAACAGGTTCAGCATTAAAAAAGAAGCACGCATGAATAAAATCCATTCGCACACCTGAAAACATCGCTGCTCTCATAAAGAGCCCAAAACGTTCTGCACGAAAACATGCGTTATCGTTAAACTTAACCAGTAGAAGTCTACGTCGGATTTTACACAGTGACCTAAACTTTCACCCATATAAGGTGCATTGGCCACCTCGATCACCTGATTTATCAGTATGTAATTTCTTTTTGTGGGGGGTATTTAAAAAGTAAAGTCTATGCACAGAAACCTCAAAATATTGATGAACTTAAAAACAGAATTAAAGAGTGTTTGAGAAGAGATGGCCATCATCTTGAGGACATAATTTTTAAAAAATAAACGGCAAGTTATATACTTCATTATACTAAATAATAATTAATTTTTATTTTTTCGTTTTTTTTTATTTTATAATTTATCTTTGAAAAGTTTCGGCCGTTTCAGTGCCCCACCCTGTATTATAGTTATAATTAAAGTATTACATTAAATAATACGTCTATAGTTTTTAATTGAGTTTTACAGAATTCATCATTTTTGGCCTACAGGGGTACTTAAAAAAAAAAAAAATATACTTTATCGTATTAAAATGTATTTAACTAATTACTCATAATTAAAAAATACTAAAATATATCCATCAAATTGTATGTAATAATTGATTTATGAAAAATATTGCCATACAGTATAAATTAAATTGATAACTATTTATATACTTACAACAAACGCATTTAGACTAGTATATAGGTTACTTTGAATGTTTCGCCGAATTGTTTCAAAGTCCATTGGTTTAGATATGAGACGTGAATAATTAGGAGCAATGCGATCTGTAACTGGCCATGCAAATAATTGTTGGGGATCTCTACGTTCTAAAGCTCTAAGTAAATGTGTTAATAATTGTTGCAAAGGTTGTCGATTTTCATTTGGGTTGCTCGTTTCTTCTATGCCTCCCCATTCGCCTGGATAAAAAATAAATGTAATATGTGTACATATTTAAAGTTTTCAATAATATCTTACCATTTTGAGACTCATTTAAGTTTGTTGTAACCTTAGTGGTATTATCAAGACCTATGGCACGTTTAGGTATTGGTGCTTCAGCTAAAGTTTCCTCGCCTAAACTTATCTCTTCATGCAAAGTGATATCATCCCGGGTTCTTTTTCTTTTTTCCTTATGATGCTTGTGTTTTTTTTTTTTCTTTTTGTGTGATTTGGATAAATATTCACCAGCATCATGATTGCCATTACTGATTACTTCATCAGTCGGAGGCAAACAGCTTCCACTACCAACTTTTAATATCAATTTCAAGCCACCAGACTTTTCCTTATCTGAAACATTAAGCCATAAATAAAAAGCTATATAATAATACAATACATATAAACATATTGCATCTCAATTTAACTTAGGTGCACTAAAAAGAATATGTGATAGCAAATATCAAAATGAAAACATATTGATATTCAATGTTAAAAATAAATACCTAATGATTTAAATTACCTTCGTATTTATCTTTTTTGTGTTTCTTTCGTTTCTTACTTTCAAATTCATTATTCTCATCAAAGGACGCCAGTTTGAATGCTTAAGTATTACAATATAAATACAAATTATGAAAAATGTATACAGAATTTAATAGTATTTTAAGTGTTTAAAGAACATAAAATGTCCCGAAAATAAACGTTTTTTGAAACTAGACACTAATAATGGTTAATCAATTAATCTAATGAACCACAAAATTAAATGTTAGAATTTTTACTTTTTAGCACCGTCTACAAACAGTACCTACAAACTGGTAAACAAAACAAATATGAATTTATGATTAATCAAGAAAAGTAGAATCTGTTTAGGTTTTTATCACCGTATATAATTTTGAGGTTATGTAGCACGTTTAGTACTTCGTTTACTCCATGGAAAAATAAAAACCGTAAGAAAACACAATTTTAATTTCTTATTTTTTAGGCCTATAAATTATAGTTAGATATTTGACACAGGGCCGTATTACGGCGCTTAGGCTGTTTAGGCTATAGCCTAGGGCGACAAATTTTAAAAGTCGAAACGATGTAGCAATTTTTTATGGTGTGTTGCAAAAATTACGTTGAGATATTATTTTTAAATTTAAAATATAAAAACATACTATTTGAACACAGTGTGATGTGAAACAATGTCGATACCTATGGTTTATAGGTATCGACATTACATAGGTTTTATGTATATATATTTATATATATGTCAGTATTTTTTTTTAAATATGCTTAAGTAGTTTTCATGTATTGAATGTACAAGCAAAGTATTGATTTTATGTTTTTATTTTGTCAATGGCAATTTTTTAATATGGACGCCCCATGGGTCGTATCACTTTTAAAAGTAAAATATCAATTTGTAAATTACGTGGTAAACTATTGCCTATGAACTAGCCTATGGACAGTGAAACCTTAATCCGACCCGGATTTGAAAGTAAAATTTTGATTTTCTAGAAATTATATTAATCTTATCATTTTAAATAAATCATATTGCCTCAGAATATCACATGAATTGTGATTCATTGTTACTACGTGGATAAAATAAATAAATAAAACGAGCGCCGTAAAATGTGGATATCGGCAACACGCTCCCCAAAATGGACATATTTACTACAATTTTAATTTTAATTTAAAAATGTTTAACCATGTAAAACTGAATTTATTTGATATACACAAACAAGCTAATAAAGTATTTTAAATTTTAATACATTATAATATACTTATAATACTTTATTATTATAATACTTTTTCCAATTGGTTTGGGCAGTTAGGTTTAACCTTAAACTTTTCTAAGTGTAAGGTTATGACTTTTAATAGGACTCTGTCCCCTATCGATTTTTCTTATCGTCTTGGTGAGTTAAATATTATGCGCATTGTAGACAATAGCATCTTGGACTTAGGATTTAAATTTGATTGTAAACTTAACCCTAGTTCACACATTGATTATGTGTGTTGTAAGGGTCTTAAAACCCTTGGATTTATTATGAGGTTGACTAAGGATTTTCATTCTAGTGAGTCTTTAAAGGTATTATATTGTTCACTGGTACGCCCAATACTTGAGTATGGAGCGATTGTATGGGATCCTCATACTGCATGTGACTCACTACAGCTTGAAAGGGTTCAACGTCGATTTTTAAGGTTCGTCAGTTATTCGCTGAAAATCCCATGTGAACCACATGTTTACACCCCTGTATCTAGTTTACTCAATTTAACTTCGTTGGCTGAGCGTAGAAGAATAGCGGGTATAAAATTCATTAAAGGTCTGTTGAGTAATAAAGTTGATTCAGCTGTCCTCTTATCTTTACTCCAATTTAAGGTTCCTCAGCGCATATCCAGGTCAGCTATCCCCTTCTTTATACCTCATTCAACCACCAACTACATGGGTAACGAGCCCATTAGACGATTAATGTCTCGCGCCAATGCGGATCCATCTTTTTTTATGTCGGTTCATGAAATTTAAAACTATCCTATATTTGTAAATACTATTGTACTCATAAAATTAATTCTATAACATTGTACCTACTTTATGTATTTTTTGAAAAAAGGGCCTCGCCCGTATATCTTAATAAATAAATAAATAAATATTGATTTATATTTATAGTTTATCTTTACTTTATTTTCGGGGAACGGAAATCGGAATGATATAATATTATGTAATTTTAAATCAGTTATTAGGTACCTATGGTACTTGGAAATTGAGAATTCTCTATTGAATATCTCTAGAAAATCGACTGTAACATTAAATATTAATATACGTTAATATTTATCTAAAGTTCTTATTTTATAAATTTAATTAACAAACGACGGGTATTGCTAACTTATGTGTAGTCATTGTACTTTAAAAAGTTATAATTTAGAAACCCGTGACCGAAACCCGTGAATAATCTACCCATTTTGACTATTTGTTATAGAGAAACTAATTTATAATAAACTAGAACTTTGTCGAATTCTTTGTAAAATTAAATTTTATCTTATTTTGTTTACTTATATAAATTATTATGGTAACCATATTTTACCAAATAATATTATAAATTCAAATCAATGGTCCATTGTCTTAAGAAGACATTTTACATACATTTGGTTCGGATGATCTAATATTCTTTTAGTGCGAGATCAGCGAGATCAAACCAATAAATAGAGGTAATAATCGATATTCCATTTTTTTTAAATCCCCGATTCACCTTCTCAAAGTTCCACCAATTTAAAAAAATAAAATAAAATTTCCGGATAAAGAATGACAATTTGTAGCCATGTTTTACATATTGTTTACATACTCGTATTTCTCTAAAAAAAATTCTGATGATTGGTGAGTTTTTTTGTTACTTAATCTCTAAAGCGACACTACAATAATTTTGCAACAACGTGTGAAAACATTCTTAAAAAAACAGTGGACTCTTGTCGTATGCTGCTATGCCGTTTCTTTACTGTGGTCTGTGATGAAAAGTTAGTTAATAGTAGTGCGTACTGCGTTTAACGAGCTGTAAACCTAAATAGTAAATATTTAAGGACACAAGGCCGTAACCAAAACAAATCTAGGAGTCCGAGTTGTCCGACCCCTACATTTGTACCCTAAGGGGTGTAAAAGGTTCAACATGTATACAAAAAACAAATTGAGGTATTGAGTCGTAACATCTTGATTATAGTCTTGCCTTAATAACATAAAATTTTAAATTATTTTTATCATGCGGTGGATACCTAGAATAAGGCAAATCGATTTTCTATTGAATCCCGTGTCCCCGTCCATATAACTAAGTCAGAAATTATCACGAAACTTGTATGATATGCCAGAAATGTACTAAAATAAATAATTAGTTAAAAGTTTCAAGTTATAATTCTAAATTTAGAAAATTTATAAAAAAATATTTTGAATGGAAAAAAAATTAGAGAAACAATGTAAACTATGAAAGTTTTATTGTTTGAAGGATGAACCGACTATGCTACCCGGGTGTTTTCGCAATACTATATGGTCAGTATTTACGCTTGTCGTTTGTGGCAGCATGTCTAACAAATTTTTGTCTAAAAAAATATAACAATAAAAATAAACATTCTTATTTTCATGAGGGTAAGTTTTTTACACGGAGTTTTAAAACTTAAACAAAATCAAAATATATGAACTTTTTAACTATTATTTTTTAAATTATTTTTACAAACAATTCAATCCATTTAAGATGTAATGCGCTGCGAAAATTATTAAAACTTATTTACCCCTATAGAGTTTTTTATATATATATATATATATATATATATATATATATAGATAAAACATTAGACTTTCCAGAATAAAATACATCAGGAATATATATTGGATACAAATAAATACAATCACACTTTAGGAATAAGATAAATTGGAAAATGAATAATACCATTTTAAACTCGAAAAATCGTATGACAGTTTATATTTATGACATATGTTTTTTATTAATTAAAATAAATAAATTGATTGAATAAAATTCTCATATAATGACTATTTACAAATCTTTGAGTGACGAGGATTGCATAATAAGTTCACCAACTTTTTTGTTTTCTAATATTGAATAATGATTTCCTTCAACGAAATGTACCATGACTGGAGATTCAAAATACTAATAAAAAATAAAAATGTGATTAAGTTTATTTAATACATTAAATAATTCTCTTATAATTAAATTACCTCTGAAAGTCCATAATCTTCAGTTATTGGTAAAACTTGTTCGGTAGGACGAATTAACAGAGTAGGAGTTTTTAAGATACCAGAAGGTTTTCCATTATAATTTAAAATTGCTTTAATTTTAATAAAAGCAGCGGATAGCAATTGTTTTTGATATGCTTTACTGTAACCCACATCATCTGGGACTTTATCAATGAAATAATTTAAACGTTCATCCCACGTTTTTATCTCGTACAGTTCAGATACAAACTAAATTAAAATACACATACAAAAGCCGTTTTATAGTTGTTATTTTCAAAGAAATAATAATAAAAAATTAAGCTAACTTACATCAGTTTTATTATGAGGCCAAACTAAATCAAGGAATCTCAAAATGAGTTGTACTTGTATTTCGTGCTCCTGTGGTTTTTCACTACGAAAAGCTATTTCAGAGGTCATCTTCAAAAATTGTGGAGCACTATCGACTAACCACAATTTACCTGTGCGGTTATTTTTTTCCAACAATTTTAAAATTTCAAGAGCAATAAGTCCACCAAATGAATAGCCCACAATATAAAATTCTTGATCAGCTGACAATCTTTGTTCAATTAACTGTAAATTAATTAATTTTAGTAAAAGTTAAAATAGTAATAAATATGTATGCATACTGGATAATGAGCTGCAGCCATCTCTTCAATGGTTATTGATTTACCGATAATATCATATTGCAAACATAAGACTTGCATATTTAAACCTTTCGCTAAAGGTTCCATCATTGTAGCAATACCTTCGAGACCTGGTATAACGAATAAAGTACTGTATTTGGTAGTAGGTTGTTCAACTGTAGATCCATTTTCACATAATGATGGTATGCGCATGACTGACTCATAAGCTAACGACTCCTCTCCTACAGCTCGTATTAGGTAATTTAATCCTCCAGTAGATATTTGAGTAAGTGAAGAAGGTTCATTATCTGAAGTTTTCTTGTCTTTATCATCTGAAGCTCCGATTTCTTGTAATTTTGCAAATGTCATACTTCTGATATCTTGGGGTGTTAAAAATACTTCAAATTGTCTTTCTAATGTTTGTTTAATTTCTACAGCCATCATTGAATCCATACCCAACTCAGCCAATGTTGAATGTAAGCTAATAGTTTTTAAGTCTCTAAGACCTAATATGTTAATTACCGTGTCAACAATAGTGCCTGCATTACTACTAGACGCACGTTTTTCAGCAACTACCATGCTCGAGACGATCGGGTGTTTTTTCTGAGTTAACAAATCATCCAATATTTCTAAACAATTACCGATTTTTTGTTGCAAAGTCCCACCGATGACTACTTCTTGGTTATCTTCAGCCATATCGGCCACAAGACCTACTTCACCAACAGCTCCCCATTCAACAGCTAAAGCTGGTAAACCTTCAGAATGACGAATTTCGCATATTCTTTCCATTACTGAATTTGACATGCCGTAATTAGTTTGGCCAGCGTTACCACGACCGCAACTTACGCTCGAAAAGATAACAAAATGTTTCAACTCCGGACACATTGTTCTTGAATATTTATCGAGTAATGATGTAGCAATGGCTTTAGGACCGGCTGATGCTCTAAAATCTTCTTCCGTTTGGTTCTCAAATAACGCATCTTTTAAGACCTAAACACAATTAATTTAAATAAATATCTCGTAACGAAGTTTATGTGATAGCAGATAGGTGAACCTATGTAAAAAATACTAAATTAAATACAACATTAAAACTTCAAAATTTAGCAATAATAGAATTAAAGTAAATATAAAACTAAAATTTAAATTTAAAAAAATATGATTTAGTATTATGTATTGTAGAATTTATTCAAATTCTGTTATAAGTTGTTGACATTTTTTTTTTTTTATCGGAATTTAAATTATAGAATTTATACTTGTTTATACATTCGAAATCGCTATTTTCAGTTTTAAAATTTTTAGAACAAATATTTTCGTTGTAATAACTTGGTTACTTAAAAAATAAAAAAATATGCATATTAATGTGTTTTACTTACTACGGCAAGATTAAAAATAGTAGAAACTGGTCCCAATTTATTAGCCTCGTTGAGTAATTGTTTGACTCCTTCATCTGTAGTAATGTCAGCTGTTGATATAACCACATTCGTACCATAAGATTCCCATATAGTTTTTCTCAGTGCTTGATATCCATTACGGATACCTGTCCTTGTAGTAAGAACAATATTCCTCGCGTTACGCAAAGCCATCCAGTCAGCCAGCTCAAGACCAAAACCACCAAGACCACCTTCATAAGATTATAATTTTTTACTTTTATAAATAATATTGATACATGTAAATATTTCTTATTATAATTACCGCAAATAATACAAGATGAGTTTTTGTCAAACATTACTTTTGGATAAGCCATTTTAGTAATATGTATTGGTTTAATAAAAGGCTCCTCTTCTTCGGATCGAATTCTAATGAGTACCTTTCCAATATGTTTACCTGCAGCCATGTACCTAAAAGCTTGTTCTACTTGCTCGCTTTCAAAAACTGTGCGTACCAATGGTTTTATAGCTCCAGAATCAATGCTTTCTTGAACTTGTCGTTGAAATACTCGTTTCCATTCATCTGGACTGCCGAACAAAGTGTCCAACATAACACCGTGGAAACTAATTTCTTTCAAAAATACTTCCATGCCTATAAATAAGAAAATAATCATGTTTCGTTCAAACATCATAGTTAAAAAATAATAGTTATACTCCACCTAACATGCTGTTGTTGGCCAAATCAAATTTGCCAATTTCCAAAAATCGTCCACCAGTTGCTAAACATCTAACTGAAGCTAAAAGTTTTTCTTCGGCTAACGAATTCAATACCATGTCTACTCCTTTTCCATCAGTTTCCATCATAATCATTTGCTCGAATGAAGTATCTCTCGAATTTCCAATATGGCTTTCGGGAATCTACAGAGGATTTTTTTATTAATTTTTTACTATCTTTCGTATTGATATTTTTACCTGTGGGAAATTATTTTTGATAAACTCCCTTTTTTCTGGCGTTCCGACTGTTGTGAAAACTTGACACTCATAGAAAAGAGCTAAAGTTATAGCCGCTTGACCAACTCCACCAGTTCCGGCATGGATAAGTATAGAGTCGCCCCGTTTTATTCGACCACTGACAACCAAAGCGTATATGACCTTGAAAGAACCAAAACTTTAATATAAAATCACATAAATGTAAGCTTGTATTTCATACTGTTCCATAAACAACTGGTACAGTCGCTGCTTCTTCCATCGACCAATGGTCAGGTACTTTCCACGATAAACATGGATCATATTCAAGTAAATTTGTTAAACCTCGTGACGTTACCATTCCCATGATTCTATCTCCTCTTTCAGTGCGACCAGCATATTCGAATCCGATGACGCTTTCTTGGTTAATACGGCCTCTTGCAACAACCTCAGGAGCAAGTTTGGCTGTAGCAAGCATAATGTCTCTGAAGTTCAAAGCCGTGTAATAAACGTGTACTATTTTTGATTCTTCTGGATTTTTTTTGAATGGAGCAAGAGGACCAGCAAGCCATTTTAAAGAGGTCAAATCACCACGAATAGTTGTATTAACGCAACAATGATCAACTTCGATTACAGATGGAGGTTCGAGTAATAAATGTCTGTACGATCCCCACATTTTATTTTTATATACGTTTAATGCCAAGTCTTTTTTTAATTGTGTATGATATAATGGGTCGTCCAACGAAAACTCTGGTGCAGATTCGTCCATAATAAATACGCATCTAAAATAAACAATGCAGATAAATAATAAGAAATATTGCAAATGGTATTTAATTCATCAAAAAGTAAAATCTATTTTAGTTATGATTGTCATTAGACTTTATGACTTAAAATAGTCTATACATTTATTTCATTTTAATGATAGTATGTAAATAATAATACAATATGATAAAAACCTGTTCTAAGTGTACCTATTATTAATTGTTAATAGGTCTCATACTCTTATGTACTTTTATGTTCCTCACAAAGTCACAATTATAATTGATTATATTATTAATGTATGTGTACTAGATACTTATTGTTAATTTATTAAAAACAATAATTTACAATTAATTGAAAAAAATCTGCGTAGTCTACACTCTACAGCATAAAAATATTTTAAAATTAAATGCCGGCCCACGCGTCACCAGTTACCTATTCTTAACTAATAATGCCTATGTATTTTTTAAATAGTGATTACTGTTTTATTATTCTTAAATAGTTGTACAGCAGTAAAGCTGTTATAAATGTATTTTGAAAAGATTTTTATAATCATTTTAAATAAAAAACGAATGCATCATGTTACATTACTGTATGATTTAAATCGTTTAAATATTTTTGTAGGAATGTATTTAATGGAATTTATATTATTTAGAATACTGAATAACTATTACGTACCTAGTTCGGTCGCCACCAGGTTCTTTTCTAATACAATTGAATAGCCCAATTATGCCATTTGTATTATCTTTTTCTGCGACAAGAACAATCTTTTGTTTTATAGTATCATCGTCAGTTTTCAATGCTTTTTGGAGTACAGATATCCAAGAGAAATCAGCACTTGATATTTTAATAACAATTGGAACACCATTTTCCTCTAAAGGCTGAAAAATTGTTAATAATATTGAGTTACATTTCTAAAATATGAATAATTAGATGAAATGTTATACCTTTCTAACAAGTAATAATCTTTCTTGTTCAAAGAAAACGTCTAAACAAACTTCTACAGAATCTAGGGACAATTCTACATTTAATGGTTCACGTGTCAGTAAAAATCCACCTGGTTTAAGCGTAGCAAAAACTTGTTCTAATAGTTTAGAATCATCTAACACTTTTGATCCAACAACAAAAAATACTGATTGGTCTGTAGATAGTTTTTTATCATCCACTGTTATATTAGATGCTAATTCCTTTAATTGTGGGTGATTTCCGTCAGAAAGAATAGATACATCGGGCTAGTTATTAAAAAACATGCATATATTTATACATTTGTGTGTACAATTATAAAATTATAAAAATATGAATAGAATTTCTTTTTTTTGTTCGATATACCTGTATAAGTGGTAAATCAGCCAAGACATTGAGAACAATGGGACTAATAATTTGTACATCTGGGTCAAAAATTTGGTTTAAAATTTCAACAGTTTTAATTTTAATATCCATGAGGTTTTCAATAACTAAATGTAAAGAAATTCGTACTACATCTTCTAATGTGTTATCCTAAAAGTTTATTATGATTACATACTTTATTATTTATTAATTAATAATTTGCAAAAATTTACCATTTTAATAACATTTGGTACAAACACATATTTTTCTAAAACAGGATCTGCTAACGGTTTTCTTTTAGCTATTACATTTGCATGGAGTCCTCTAATTTCTACTCCACCAGATTGAATAAGATCTATTTCAGGGTACACATAAACAGGGAACTCTGAAATTCAACATTATAAATTCATAGTACATAACGATTGAAAATGTATAGATATTATTTAAAAAAATATTAATTACCAGGGTTTTCTTCAGGAAGAGTTTGTAATAAAACAGAATGTTTTTTCACATTTATGAAAAGTTTCTGTAAAGATGTAGGGACAAAAAGCGCTCTAGTATCTTCTCTTAGTATTTGTATTTGTAACATATTATCCATAAATGCAACCCAATTGTTAAACCATCCAACTCGCCCAACAGTGGCTGAACAATAGAAAAACAGTTATAAATACCTACACAACAATTATATGATAATTTAAACTCACCATCAAGATTTACTCGATTTAAACTTCTAAACATTCCTTTATAGTTATAGCCGCGGAGTCTTAATTCTTTATAAATATCTTTACTGTTTAAATCTGTATCTTGAAGTTCGTATGGATGTGGAGGCATGTCAATCATTTCTTTGTCAATATCAGTAGGAATGTATAAGCGACCAGTTACAACTGGGGCTCCACTTTCTACTACTTCAAATGTACCACTGCCTTTTTGAACCATTACTATAAACTCAACATTGCCATCTTTAGGAATATTCGTTGCTCTTTGGAAACGAACATTTTCAAATACAACTGGTACTTCAGAATAAAGTTCTCCTCGCATCAAAGCAAGTGTTTCCCATGCCATTACCTAATTTAAATGAAGAAAATAAAGTTAATAAATATGATATTATTATGTGGATTATGAGTTATTGATAAAAGTCTAATATAAAAAAGTTGAAAACATTAGTTGATAAACTAAAATCAAAAATATAGTTTCTTAAAAAAATTAAAACAAAAAACCAAATGATACATACATATTATAAGTAGGTAACATATATTTTATATAAGTTTTATAGCTCATTTAAAGCGCTGTTAACAATGTTTATAGCAATATATATATTTACCAAATATCCTGTAGCCGGGAATAAATTTCTTCCGTCAATGACGTGACCAGATAAATATTCAAATTCATCTTCTTTTAACGAAATAGAAATATTACGCTCGCCTGATTTAATCTTGTCTTGAACACGATACATTGTTACGTACCAATCTTCTGAATGTTCCCATCGTACTAAAGGTGCAATCATTGGTGTACCACGACTAACCGGGAATTCAACGTCGGGATAAAGTTTACTGATTTTTGGATTGAGACCAGCATCAAATATTCTTTATAAAACATAAACGGTTAAAATAAATACCAAAAATACATTTCCTAGTTATTCTTACTTTCCAAAAGCTGACAATAAATGACCAAGTCCATCTTCATGATTTCCAGAAACTAAATCTATACTAGTAATATTTTTCTTGGATGACCGATTGAGTGTATCCTGAAGAACACCATGTGGAGATAATTCAACAAGTATTGATCCATTAGACACATGTTGCAATGTTTCATCAAGTAATATACTGTTTAATAAATTATTCGCGTAATATTCGGCTGAACAATACTTTGCGGTATTTTCTGACCATTTTTCCTCAGGTACTGATGTACTAATCCATTTTCCAGACCGTAATTTCGGATTTGGTATGATTTTTTTCAAATATTCTACCATTGATGGAATTGCTTTTTGAATGAACTTTGTATGGTATGGAGTATTTACATTTATTATTTGCGTCGAAATATTTTTTGACTTTAGTTTAAGAACGAATTGTTCGACAGATTCTTTTAAACCGGATATAGTGCAACTATTTTGTGAATCATGACAAGCTATTTCAACATTAGCTGGCAGTGTATCTTTAATTTGATTATATCCGAGACCTACAGTTGCCATTGCACCTAAAGCAATCTTTGAATTCAATGTAGCTAAACCGCAATAATAAGCAGTTTTTAAGACTTGTTCAGCTGTCAAACAACCATCGGCATATGCACATCCCAATTCTCCGACCGAATGCCCGATAATAAATTCAGGAGTAATTCCTGTAGCAGTCAATAGATCGAATAGTGCGATCTATAACACATTATAAAATACATGTACTATAAACCATAAGCATATTTTTATACCAAAATATATTTCAAATATTTACTTGCATGGCCGCGATTCCCACGAAAGAGTTAACTGTGTTGTTTAGTATTTTCGGATCAGTGTTAGTAATTATGTATGTTAAATCAATTCCTATATCTTTCAAAATGTCATGACTCTTTAAAATAGATTCATTGAAAATAGGTAATTTCATCAATGATGTGCCCATTCCAGTCCATTGAGAACCCAAACCAGAAAATACGAAGCACACAGGACGTGGTTCACCGGAATAATACTAAATAAATACATTAAAGATTTAATTATTTTTTACAAAATGTTGTATAAATATATCTCACAGTAGGACATATTTATATTACATATAGATTCTTACTTGCAAATCTATGGGGCGATTATTATTAGGATCTTTTGATATAATAGTATATCCTCTATAAATATGACCAGGGATCTGATCTTCTTGAATGTCTTGCAATAAACGCACGTATTCCCTATCTAATGACCTTGACAAAAACTGAAGAAAAAAATGTATCAATAACAATATTATTAATGTTGTTATTTTGATAAGACTCACGTCATTGAGCAAAGTAGTTACTGCTTCTTCAGTTCTGCCCGATGCTACAACTAATCTCGGTAAATCATCTTCAGGAAGCCCGTTGTTAATTTTATTTTTTTCGTTCCAATTAAGTAATACATGACAGTTAGCACCACCAAAACCAAATGAATTTATACCAACCAAACCACCATTCCAGGGTGTCTTATCAGCTACTACATTTATACGACCATTAAAGAATGCTGATATATCTGCTCTAGGAGTATTAAAATTTATGTTCGGGGGGATAAAACCGGACTCCATAGCTATGATGACTTTTGCTACAGAACATAAGCCTGAGGCAGGCTCAGAATGACCAATGTTAGACTTTACAGAACCAATCAGTAAAGGTTCTTCACGACCAGGACAAAACACATTTTCAAGAGCTTTCACTTCTTCCGGATCACCAACCTATGCGTAAGTAATATATTATAAACTAAATATATTATTAAACATTTAAGTTGTATATACTTTTGTTCCTGTCCCGTGCGCTTCTATCCAAGCTAAGCTACTGGGTTTTATCTCACACTCTTCATAAAACTCTTCTAATAATCGTTGTTGTAGTGGTCCCGAAGGATATGTTATTCCTTGTTCTTTATATCCATCGCAATTGGTCTTAGCATGTAAAACTTTTGCATATACTCGTTTAGCATTTTTCGATTTTTGTAAGTAGATAACGCAAATTGCCTCTGACCTAACATATCCATTTGCACCTTCATCAAACGATTTACATCGACCGTCCATACAGAGCACGCCCAAACGAGCGAACTGTAAAGAAACATATGGATGAAGACACAAATTACAGCCTCCAACTAATGCGGAATCGCAGTGCCCATCTCGAATCGATTTATAAGCGTGTTCTAATGCGTATAAACTTGAAGAACAAGCGGAATCTACTGAATAACTAGGACCTGCATACACACAAAATAATTCAATTTAAATATTTGAATGTAATGTATACTGTTCATAATATTTATCGAACAATTATTAAAGTAAATATTGAACATATTTTTTTGAATCTCACCATTTACACCTAACCAATAAGATATCCTATTAGCAAGCATAGCACGAGCACATCCAGTAAGTCCAAACCCGTTTACTTGAAGTTTTTCATAAAACCAAGTTTTTTCCGATTCACTAAAGCAAGCTCCGACAAACACTCCTGTTTTGGATCCTTTTAGTGACTTTGGGGAGTTACCTATAAAGAAGAGATATTGAATCAATAACATAAATAATATTTATAACATTAAAGATTATTTTAGTCTTACGAAATATTAAATTATAATACATAGTAAGTACCAAGTTTGAATTGTATGGTATTAAAAAAATTGAAAATGCATTATGAAATATAAATGATTCCCTTATAAAATGTACTTATATAATTTTTGCAATTTGAGAAAAAATATTTTCTCATTACAACTGTTGATGACTTTTGCCTATTTACATTATTTTGCACTCTTTTAGAATATAATATGTTGTTGAACACATGTCTAATCTTTATTCGGTCATCACTTATTAGCTTGATTCCTTTTACGTTCTTATTATCAGACTTATTATACAGAACACAAAGGCTGATTTTTTTTCGGATTAAATCATTAAAAATTACCAATAAAAAGGGGCTGACCAAACCGGTGGCTCAGTATGTGAGTGGTAGCCAAATAGGAAAAATTAACTGAATCGGAAAAACAGAAGCCAATTGGGAATTTTAAAACAAAGGACGGGAGCCAAAACAAGGGATATGTCCATTAGAAACCATGGTGTATATATAGGTACAAATGTACAATATGTGTGTCTTACTTTGTCTAATTTATACGTTATAGGCTTATAACAATTGGTTTTGCAATACTTCTGCTGCATAAGTCATTATTTATTTTATATTTTTCGTATTTTTTTCTTACGTAATTATGTTAAATTAATTAATTTGATGGTAATTTTGAGACAGTCAGTTTCTCAAGGCGCTGTTTCGTCAAAATTGACTTTTATCAGTTTTTGATACCTACAATATTATTTTCTGTTATTTTACCATTATGTTTCAAAAATACAGTCCACCTAAGGGCTGGGGTACTTTACTGTTGTATTAATAAATCTGCACATTTGATTTACAAGATTTAGAGACATATGTATTTTTATTTCCCACGTTTTCAGTCTGATTATAGGTAGTTACATCTAATAAAAACAGTAGTAAAAGTGTAAAACCAA
Source organism: Periphyllus acericola (assembly GCA_949715065.1). Taxonomy (NCBI): domain Eukaryota; kingdom Metazoa; phylum Arthropoda; class Insecta; order Hemiptera; family Aphididae; genus Periphyllus; species Periphyllus acericola. Next base: position 21,550,844 of record OX454265.1, read on the forward strand.
TAAGAAAGAAATAATTAACTAGATTATTTTATTTATTGGGGAGCTTATGTCTTCAAAACATATATATATTTATTATTTTTATCAATAATATTCACAAACTAATGTTAGTTTTTATTTAAAGTCATTGGAAATTGCTCGTTCGTAAATAGTATTATGTGTCTCGACTCATAAAGTTCCTACCAATACTAAAAACAGGAAAAATAAATTTCCAAGTTTTAATAGTTTGGTCAAGATTTTAAAATAATCGAGTTTCTTAGTATGTTTTATATTTGTTTTCATAAAAAAATATTTATACCTATTTTATGATCACGGAATATAGGTACATTTCTCATAAAATATATTCAAAATCAAAATTTGACTAACGAAATATTTCAACTAATCTATTGTTATTGACAACGACTTTAAAAGAGTTTAGACACCAAGGACATCTATATGATGCATTTTCAAATGAAAAAAATACACTATGATAATATAACAATTTCGAAATGTATTAGTTAAAAAGTTGTTACCCGAGTCCACTATTGCCTCGTATGATTTTTCCAGGATTATACGACACATGGGATCCATAGTGTGAGCTTGTTTGTAATGAACTCCAAAAAACGCAGCATCAAACTTATTTACTACGTTCAATTTTCCAGTTCGCTGAGGAATCTCCGGATGTTCTGTAGTATAATAAACGATAACGATGGATGAATAATCTTATTATTGATGTACCACCACGTGAGTTGATTTTTACCAATAGTCCATCTTCTGTCGTCTTCCGATATTAAATCCACTTTGTTGAAAAGATTTTCGGCGAAATTCGGAAGACCATCGGAATCCGGAAAACATCCTGATATTCCAGATATAACGATTTCATCGCCGGGGTCACATTTTACCAGACGACGACCGGCTTTCAGCGCGATCTCCCTATCTCTTTTAATCTTAAGCTCGATGGCTTGTTGTCTCGACATGGCTAAACTGAAATGTCGAGATATTTTATTTGGTACACAAAAGTATTAACCTACGCAGTCAACTAAATTTAAAACGAACAGTTATTATAAAAAACCAAATTATCGATGTTACGACACATGTTTATTCATATTCAGTTAATACCACACAGGATGCGCCATCGATTTACATATCGTACGATCGTCACAGGTCCTAGGTCGTAAGATCAACCTATACGTAGGTACAGTGAATCGGCCGGCGAATAATTTATGTTTACCGTATAGATGACTAATGTATTGTATGGGTAAGTACATATGTTAACAATAAAAAAAAAACACTAGAATATCCACGGAAGTGATTTAAATTTGTAAATAATTTTCTAAAATTATTACGAAAGGTGTGCTAAATATTAGGTGATTAATGAAGAAAAAAAATCACACTCAATATAATATCTAATAAAAAATAATTATACGCTCATGAAATATATATTTTTGAAATTAAAAGAAAAAATCAATTTCGTAAATCAACAACCGCATTAATTATAATTATAATATATGAATTATAAATACCTATAACTTTATTTAATATTCAAATTTTACAACAAACATTTACGTTGTTGATTTTTAAATGCTCTGATATTATATTTTTTCAGTTTTATTTTATCAGTCATCTGTACATAAATGTGTTAATTATTTTTTAGAATTCATTAAAACATTAATATAGTTATAAAATACCTAATCCTATAATACATTTATAAATTTAAAATTACTTACGTTTCTTATATGGCACTTAATTTTTATTTTATCAAATTCATATTTTATTATCATTATTGTTTAGTGCTGTTATTTTTTACATTAATTAAGTAGGGAATTGTATATTTGTATCTAATATAAAAGCATACATTTAAATTTAATGTTTTGATATTTTATAAACAATTAAAATATTTGAATCGTTAAATAAAAAAAGGGCACATCGCTCATGTCCAATATATTACAAACATGTACAACAATACAAAATGTTCACACACATGACACCGTTTCACGTCATCAATGTGGGGCTGTGTCAACTTGTTTACATTACTGAATTTTGTATCGATAAATATATGGTTTTGTGAAAACAGGGCACATGGGACATGTCCTATTACATAGATACCAATAAGAGATTATTAAAAATTTCATTTCTCGCAGAAAAGTCAATATTTTCCAAGCATTATTAATCCTTTCCTGGAAAGTTCTATAAAATGGATATGTACCCTTTTTTTAATTAACAATTAATTTTATACACTGATTGAATAAAATCCATCTGTTATCCAAAAAAAATATTTACTATATAAAATTGACCATTCTATTTAATTTACATATTACAAAAATTCAAAGAACCTAAATAGGTTTTCAGCAGGGTAGACTTAATTTAAATGGTATTTTTCATGATTGTTAAAATTAATAATTAGTATATTGCTGACGAATAAATTTGATTGTAATAATTGTACTAATTTTATTTGTAAATTAAAGGTACTTCCATTTTCTTGTTTAAATAGTTTTGCAGTATAATTTAGCATATTTATGTATCGGATGAAACATGCACCTATAATTAATAATCATGAAAATGTGTGGCATAGTAGTAATTAGCTGCTGGATGGGTGACCACCTGAGTTTTTTGCTGCAAAGCCACAAATGCAAAACTATAAATGTCAATACTAACACCTATTCAAGATATACTTCTTAAAAGCAGAAATGTACATTCTAGTGAACTTAACGTCAAATAAAATAAATATTATTAGAAATATATTTATTATCTGCCTGGGTTTCTTTTTCTAAGTAAAAAATACTAGTGAGTTACTTTACAATCCAGTTAATAATAATTATATGTTATAAATAAATAATTGATTAAGAAAATGTTTTGATAAAACTATAATAAATAACATTTGATTAAACAAAATGCTATAAATTATAAAAATAAGTAAAAACGTTTTATTATTCAAATTATTTAAGTTACAATAATTAACTAATTAATAATTAATTAATCTTACACCTATGAAAATTAAAGTAGTTTAACTAAATAAATTATTCTTATTATTTAGGGAGGCAAGCTAAAATAATTAATATATTTTTAAATTTATGATGACAATATTAAATGTCAACACATATTAAAAATATAACAATCATTAACATTTTAATGTGTACAAAGTAATAACAAAAATTATTTCAACAAAAATCATTGGTTGGTTTTAATAATATATATTTAATATATAAACTCTTAAGTAAAATATAAAAAAATATTGAATATCACTTACCGTTAAATGATAAAAAGATTATTTAATAAAATGTCCTTTACCAAAAATGATCCAACAGTTACTGAAGTTGTACCGAGAAGGTTCTCGGCAAAACACAATGACAAAATTACTCAGTTCAGGGTGAAAAAGAGTCAATCAAATAACAAACTAATGAATTATTCATAAATTTAATAAATGTAACAGCAAGGTCAATGGATAAACCATTATTGACTTATAAATGCAGTATTAAAAAGACAGAATACAAAAAAAAAAAATGATATATATGTATATATATATATATAGACATAATTAAAGGAAATTTTGGAGTGAATAAATCCAAAGAGGTCATTGTTCTCTGCTTAAAATTTACATAGAACACTATTCATCAGATACAATAGTTGATTTTGAAGAAACACAAGAATTATTTTCACGTTGGTGTTGAGAATTATTAGCTTCAGCTGCTAAACGTTCCATCAATTCATGATCATAAGTCGAGTGTAACATTAATGCTAGAACTCCAGCTCTTGTAGACATTCTATGACGTATTTGACGTTCCTTTTCAACCAGTTCATCCAATTTTAACCACTAGAATATAAATAATTTACTTTTATTTTATTGGTATTTTAATAGCACATTTATTTCTTTATCACTTTACTTCTCGGAAAAAACATTAATAGCAGACTAGGGGAATAGATTTTCACCATACATCAAATTTTACATTTTTTTTTGTTACTAAGTCAATTTGGATAAAATTGGAATATAAAATAAAAAAAATTCAAAAATGTTGAAAGTTAAAATATATTTATCAAAAAAACAAGTCTACAAAAAAAACCATACTATAAAAATTTCAAGTTATTAAAATAAGAGTCAGCATATCATTTATCATGTATTTTAGTATTGAAAAGTTATTATAAATTCAAAAATTTAGGCTTTTGTAAAGAATAATTTTTAGAATGGCTTTATCTAAATTTAAAAACTTGTTTTGCTAATTTGTCTGAAATACATATAAATAAAATGTAACCATACATTTGATAAAAAAATAAGTCATATTAATAAATAATAACTGTTTAGTACCTATCTAATATTTTAATTGCAATCACATGCAAATAGGTACATTGTTAACCAATTCATAATTAATGAGTTACCAACTAGTTATTAAATAATGGTTTTATTTTAAATGATAAACAAATACACAAAAAATATTCAATACGCTTTTTATTAGCTTGAACTATTCAAATTCAGTCATTGTTTGAATTTTTTTCTTTTACTGCAGTATAGTATTAAACTTTATAACTATGACTACATTTACAGTTAAGTTCCCTGTTTAACTAACAGTTAATACTGTTATTTATGACTTGATACAAAACATAAGCAAAAATTAATTTAAATATCACCAAATTTTATAAAAATTACAACACCTACTATGCTTGAAAAATTAGTAATTTGTCATATTTTATGTAAAATATTAAATAATAGATGTTATTCAATTTATATATAAAAAATTCAATGTTATACTATTGTATGAATAAAAAAAGCAAATTACTTAATAACATTTGACCTTCATTTGAGAGAACCAACACTCAAACTTCAAATTTGTATATGCATTAAAATATGATAAACATAAATAACTAGCCCAAACTATTTATATATAACAATATGTACTGAATAACTTTGCATTATAAAAGATTTCATATTTATTTTATCTCACCTGGCGGACTCTCTCCATATCAATTTCTGCTCGTCTCAATTTATCCCAACAGTAATGTTTAATGCAGGTTTTTTTAGGTGCACGACAAAATTCTCCAGTTAAGTTGAAAACATTTGAAACAAGAGGACAACCACAAACCTAAAATAAAAAGACAAAAAAAAAATACTAATCAAGAAAAAAAGTACAACTTACGAAATACTTTAATGTAAAATTTATAAATGTCTATACAATTTTAAAATAACAATAATTTACTTAATTTATTTTAACTAACACCAATAGATCATTATTATATTAGAAATGTTTAATATTTGTTTCAATTACAACATACAATTAATAAGTATAAAGTAGTATACAATATTAAACCATTTTTTAATCATATATATAAATGTATTATAAGCCTAAGTTTTTACCTCAGTATCACTAATGATTGTTGAATCTTTAAAATGCTCCGGACATAAAACTCTTAATCTCTTACAATATGTACCTTGCGAAGGGTTATAAAAGTCGCAAAACATATTGTTACCGTCAATTCTAGTCTTGTAAATTGAACCAAATGATGCCTGGCTCTCAAACTAAAATATTTTGATACATTATGAAAATATATTCAATTAATTTCTAAGCCCAAATTATAGAATGCAAACCTTATTGAAACATTTTTCCATATGTTTGACAGCAGTTCTCGTATGTATTTCATGTCCACATGTAACACAATGCATACTCATTTCTTCATCAACATCTTGTACTTCTTGGTTCAGATCAACAGTCAACAATGAAGATTTTTCTAACAGCATGTCAAGTTCCTTTTTATTTTGTAAATCATAAAACAGTTAGTACCAAATTAAAATGCTTCAAAAATAGTTTAGTTTCTACAAATCAATATTTCATAGACTAATAAAATAAAATTTCACTCAATATATAGATAACTCTGATGCATTTTTTCTTTCTTTCTTTAATAAAACTATTATTATAAAAATTTAAGTAGTGATTAGGTATTTATTATGAAAAAATAATGTTAAACAAATTGTTCTAAAAAAAGATTCATGATATTGATAAGTTAATTGAACACAAGTTATTATTGTAATTAATAATCAATATATATCTTACAAGGCAGCAAAATATAATAAAAAACAAAAGCCACCAATTAGCTTCTTAAAATACACGAGCATTTACAGTATTTTAGTTAAAATTTTTTTCCAACCAGAAAATGTACACAAGATTTTTCGACTATCGTTTATCATACTCGTAAATAAATAAACAATAATAAAGCATAGAAAATTTAAAATTTTTGAAATTCAGCTTAAAATTTGGACTATGACAAATATTTGATTTCATAAATAATTCATCTGTATACAGTATAAATAAAATGTTCACTTTGTTTAAAAGATCTGGAAACTGTACACAATGCCCAATTTGCTTCTTGGACTATAACTTTCATTAAATTATGAAAAATCTAAATGTATTCTTACTTTATGTCTTTTATCCAACTCTTTCAAGATATCTCTGACTTCAAGTTGTTCTTTCCTGACTAGTTCTAAGTCTTTCTTATTTGTTTCTTCTGCGATACATGGAGATAAACTCCATTCTTGGAGTCTTGGAGGTAATACCTAAAATAGTAAATAAAAATTTTACAATTTACCTTATGGAATACAACGACTTAGAGCAGTAGGTACAATGTACATATATTTAACTGCTACTGTTAGCATAGACCAAACTAGGCAAAATTAAGAAGCTTGGATCTGCGTAGTCTACTAGTGTTTATTGGTGATACAGTATGGTCTCTTAATGGAACAGAATGAAGTAATTGTTTTTTTTTCAATTACAACTCAACACTAGTAATAAATAATAATGTAGTTATTATATAATTTATACTTACATGAAAAATTCTGGCACTAGCTAAACTCATGCCACATTTATCTGAACAATACTTAGAATTTAACCTTGCTATTTGAGTACAACCAGGACCATAACAATGATCACGATTTAAAAGCGGTAAATTAATGTGATCACCATCAGAGCTAGAATCTTTACGTTTTCTTTTAATAGACTTAGACAAGGACCTAATTTCCTATAAATAAAGAAATGTCATAATATCAAAATTAATTTATGCTACATTTTAAAATTTTACTTGTATGTTAACACTTAAACATTTTTTGTTTTCACATAAATCCGAACCACCAAATCTTCTCATTTCCGAACATCCAAAACATAAGCCACAATTTTCCACTCGTTTACAATTTTCACAGCGACCACAAGACCTATGTTTAGGTCGATGTTTTTCACTATTATCTAATTTACAAAATTATAAAAATAAACAATTAAAACATTCAAACAATACATTAAGTTAATAGTCAGTGAATATAAAAATCCCAGATTTTTTTTTAAACTTACCACGCTTATTTCCAACATATTGACCATTTTTTTCTTTAAAATCACTACGGTTTATTGAAGTTTTGAATACAGTTTTTAATGATGCATCTTCTGCTTTACATTTCTAAATTAATATAGAAAGATTTTTAGCAATAAAAATATTTTTTAAAAATTTAAATCAAATAATTTGAACATACATCACAATAATAATGTTTGATAAGCTTAGACTGTTTTTTTGTTATTCCAATACAATCACCATGATACCAATCTTCACATGCATCACATCCACTATAAATTATGAAATTCAATGTATTTAATTGTATGATCATTATTAATTAAGTAAAAAATATATTATTTCAATTTATAGTTATTGACTTATTGTATTATAATGACCTATATACTAAGTAAATTTTACAAAATACAGCTAAAAATACTACAAGGACATAAAAATGTAAAATTAAAATATGATTAATAAAAAGAAATTTAATTTTCAAATGAATACTTTTACATTATAGCAAATTAATCATCACCTAATTAGCATGAACATAGGTTTTATGTTTGACTATTAATATATTAATATTTACAGCAAAACTAGCAACATTTTGTACAGTTTTAGAATCAGTAGAATATTAAAATTATATTAATTTAATTGATTAAATTGAAAACTTGAAATTTAATAAGATAAAAAAAATCTTTAAAAATATATTCTGAACACTATTGTAAAATATAAAAGGTTTACACAAGCAAATATTTAACCAATGATAACAGCAAAATATCCCAGAGGATACTCTTCTAGATTAAAACACAAATTAATTACATCATAAATCTAGAGCTGTCTGATGATCGACAAATGCAATAGGCTTGTCCATCTTGTTTAAGTAGTGTTGCAATTTTTGATTTACGCTCTGGAAGCATAAATTGCTTGGCAATTTCTTCTTTCTGTAACATAATAAACAACATTTAACATGAACCCTTAAATAAACAGATAATCGATACTTACAGAAAGTCGCGGCATATTTGTAAGACCGATAATTAATTAAATGGTATAAATAGTAAACTGAAATAAATGTATACTGTATTACACGAATTACAAATGAATTCTGGATGAAGTAAATAGTTATCAAAAATCAAAAACATTCATCGCAATATTCTTAACTGGTATGCGATAACAAGGTATTTATTGAATTACATCCAGTTAAAACAGACACTCGTACAAAAGAAAATTACAACGTTATTCCGCAAATTTAACGGATAATGTGATCTATGCTAAAAATTATTAGTAAATTGTAGGTAGCAAAGCTAAAGAATACGGTGGCGGTGTCCGTAGTAACATACAGTTAAACAAAACTCAATCGTTCGTTGATAACACAATCAACAGCAGAATTCAAATTCGCCCGATTCAAATAAAATAAACTCCGGGAAAATATTTTAAAATTCTACCAGTTTGATAGTATATTTGAAATTCAATACGAAAAATAAAAATGTTATCATTATTATTATTATCTCAAAATAAAATTAATTACTGTGTATTCCACATCATTCGTTTTACTATTATAGGTGGATCTACGGACTCTGGAGTCTGTATCCAGACCCTAGACCAGTGTTTCTCAACCTTTCTTAAGTTACCGCCCCCTTGAGCAGCAATCCATTTTTTAACGCCCCCTATGTGAGAATTCTAAAATTTAAGTTAATACGGTGTAATAAAATATAATATGCACGCACAATCGCCAAAATAATTAAGATAATAAATTGGGAAAAAATCAAAGATAAGTTATTGTGCATGGCTCAACATATTATAGTACCTATTATTTTTTATAGTGATACATATAATAAGTTACTACATTATAAATTACTCTATGGAGTATGACCGTAGACTTAAACGCATAAGTAAATATACTTTTGTGTACAAATCAGTGACTACGGCCCAGACCGCCAACAAGTATACGTTCATTTATTGTTGATCCGTGCCCAGACCGTAGACAATGCTGACAAAAGTCCAAGTTTATGTTCCATAATTTCATATCTCCATATTCCATTGGCCGTTTGCAAATTTCGATCTGCAGTTTACGCCGTCTACGGTATTTATCATCTATATCACGGTAGTTCCCGCAGTGATTTTTAGGTTCGTTCCTCGATCGTTCGAATTGCGCAGTGTGCGCGATTGCCGTTTTTCCGCTGCGTTATGTTGGCGGCGTGTAAATTTAAATCATTTGTGTTTTTTCGTACGATTTGATATTATTCCGAGTCGACTAAAGTCTGAAATACCGAATAGTGAATACCCAATCTCACTTTCTGCATCTGATTGTACGTACTGCTCTTGTCTCGCACTGCTATTTTCTAAAACTTTTGCGATTTACGATCTACGTCGTACCTTCAATTCAATTTTGCTGCTGTTGAATTTCGATCGGTAAGTATGTTGCTGTCGCGTACCCGTTTTATGAAAACGTCTGACGAGTAACAATATTATTATTGTCGACGGTCATTAATTTACCATTGACCAAGAATTTTTGTTTTTGTTTAAAAGAAATCATGACTCCGTCAATTGTGGATAAAGCAGACGTCCCGTCGACGTCCGGAGAACTAGACTTGGAGAAGACGGCTGAAGAAGCGAAATCTTTGATCGAGAAAATCATTAGGGACGTGGGCAAAAAGTCTGCTACCAGGCAACTGATTTTCGGTTCGGCGTCCGGATGGTAACATACTAAACTACTAACATGTTAAAACCCTTCACCGAGTTTTGATGTGCGCTGTTCACATCTTATCATGTATTCAATCACTTTCAGGGTGACCGGTTTTGTTATGATGAAACTGGGTAAAGCTGCTGCTTTTACATTGGGTAGTGGTATAATAGCACTGCAGTTGGCCAATTCAAGTGGTTATGTGAAGATTAATTGGGATAAATTGACCAGAGGTGTGGAGCGAGTGGCTGAACAAGTTGAAGACAGTACGGCTGACAAGAAGAAAGGATTGTTGAAGAAGGTAACAAGCATGCATTATAGTTGTGATAGATTAAAGTTCAATTAATTTGCCCATTTAAACTTCTTGAGTCTTGTGATATTGTAGACAATATGAGAATTATATATTTTCTATGTACCAATTATCTTTTAGGTCAGAGACACTGTAGAGACCAACTCCATTATGGCTGCTGGATTTACGGGTGGTTTCTTCCTTGGTGTCGCCTACTCATAAACAGATTCCCTATATGGAACATCTCAGAATTCTTTGCACACAATTTCAATTATCACATTAATGAAGCTAAATAATATATTCTGAATGTTACTTTTAATAAAGAAAATCTCAATACTAATTATTGCAACAAAAATATATCTAATTTAATATTTTAATGTATAGACGCGTATTTCTCTGGTGTTCTTTTTTTTTTTAATGAAATTTCATGATATGGACCAATTTCAGATGGGGCGCTATGTCGACAAGAAACTTGACAAAGCTGAAGATTTGTTAAGGAAGAAGGAACGCAAAGCTAAACGTTGGTTTAACCGTATATCTGGTGACGATGATGAGTTTATTTTTGAAGAGATTCATGTGTTCTTAGCTTCTTATTTAATTGGTCTTGCTTTAGGACTTTCTTTCGGCATAGTTGCTCGTTGAAACGGTCATTGAATGAAAATATATAATATAATCTGTACTTTTATTTATTACTATTATTTTAATAAAAATAATTTTGTTTTGTATTAATGTTGACATGTATAATATAGCAAATCAACACTACTTATAGTTCCATTTTTAATTTTATCCATTAACTTCTCCTATATTTTCATAAAATTATGATGTATTATTATTATATTGTAATTAGCTTAAGCATTGAACATTTTTTGTTACTAGTCAGTAGTCAGTTCGAAATTAAATTGTTTCATTAATTTGTATAATGATTTTTGATAAAATAAATGATGAACTTAGATTGTATATTGTATTGCAGTTCATTTATTAATTTATAACATACTATATAAAACTTTTTAATCATAAATACTTTGTTGTTTCTAATGTATTAATATATCCGGCTTACCAAATTTGGTTGAATATATTCATTGAATAATGAGTACCTACTACCTTGTATTGTATAATAATTTAATATAATAAGTATGACATCAAAGGATTTTAAATGCTAATATTGAGTACTTTAATTTACATCTCTATGTATTTTAAAATATTAAATAATGAAAAAAATATCCTAATAGTCTTATGAAAAGTAAATTAACCAATGAGTCATCAATAATAAATGTACTTGTTTTAAGAAAATAAACAGGTTTCTGTTTGAAAATTGAATCACCAAAGAAAAAAATTATATGAGTACAATATGAATTTGTATTGTGTTTTGTCATAGAAGTAATATCCTAATGGCAAATACAAGACACTGTATAAAAATTACTAGATTTATCATAGAGCAATATGATATTTGTGTATACTGTATACACCACTTTATGTAATCTCCTGCACATTTTATATAAATACGACGTCATTTGTTTTTTTGATATAATATTCATATAACATTTCAATCTTTTAAAAGTGACTGCTATTTTATTGACCTTAGCATAAAAAGTGTTGTATACTCATAAAAAATGATTTTTATTAGTTGGTTGTTTCCCACCATTACAAAGACTTTTGATCAATTCAAATGCTGTAGAATGTAGATGAATACATAAATTACAAGAAATCAAATATTTAAATGATTTGGTAAAAATACTATAGAACAAAGAAATTCATATAATGTAATGATAACTAGATGACTAAGATTTTAAATTTGAATGCATTTACTATATAATGAATAAGATGTTAAACAAAATACTGTAGTTAGTCATTAATGTTAAAAAAAAATGCATAATGCGATTAGTGCGTTTAATAAACAAAAACAAAGTGACTCATGTTTTTATCAAGATTTATAAATACACATTGGCTTGGCTAACTGTCATATCTAAGTGCATATGGTATATCTACACCATAGACTCTATGATCTACACCTTGGATCAAGTACTATTTACAATAGATAAGGAAAATACTCGTACTATAATCACCGGTGTACTGATGGCCAAAAATTACCCCTGATTAATCTGAAGTCCATAATAAAATCAAAAGACTGTAAACTTGGTATGATAGTTAAATATATTTAATTTGTATCAGCTGCCAGATAAACTAATACGATAAAAATAAATAGTTTAATGTTAGAAGTTAAATGCAATTAAAAGCGAGTAACATAAATATTTTGTATCTCTATGTACATTATGATAAATAAACACAATGGAAGAGTAAAATAAAATAAAAGACATTTTTGGTATTCGACATCAATAATGTGCATATTATAAACAGGAAAAAAGTTGGTTGCACCAAATAATCATCCAGTAAAATTTATAATATATATATATATATATATAAAAATATGATTAAAAATTAGATTTATTAAAAATATTTTTTCTAGCTGCTAACCATAAATTTTATATATATATTACAAAATTGTTATGGAATTTTAATTTAATAAAATTAAACACTAGACGTAAGAAAATAACCAAAATAAATTTATTGATAATGTAATCAACTATCAATAACTCATTTAAAAGCGTTTTGTAAATAATTATATAAAAAGTACACAAGTAAATTGAAAATAATATGAAAGTTATTCAAGAAAATAATAATAATATTTGTCCAACCAATTTTTTCCTTTTGCATTATACATATGGCACATCATAAATTAATTATTACCAGTTATCTAAGAAATCAAATCCTGTCTTTGGAATATCAGCATCATCATCATCTTCACCATCATTATAAACATTAGGTGTATACTGTTGAACAGTCTGTTTATGATTTGAGACTTGTGGTGGTGGTGGAGGTGGAGGGGGACCTTTAGGCTTTGCCTTGTCACTTTTCACAATTTTACTTTTTTCTTCGGTAGGCATTAGTGATTTAAGCAGTGCATTTGATTTAACTTTACTGATAATTTTGTTGTCTTGCGGTTCTTTACTTAAAACCCGTTTCACAACTGTAGGTTTGCATTCATTTGCGAAAAAATTTTCCCGTACACTATCCACATGTTTGCAAAGATCCAACTGACTACGTGTGAACCATGAAAATCCACCTTCAAATTCTTTATTCTGAGAATAATAAAATAATTTAGTTACTAATGTAAGTAAAAAATAATATTATAATACAGACAAATAATAGTTGATAACACTACCTATATCAAGTATTGATTTCATAAACATGAACAAAAGAACATCAGAAAATATTATAATATCTGTAAACTTAGTTAAAACTATATCAAATTGATATATATATATAATTATATAAATAAATTATATAATTAAATATATAAATATTAAATACGGTATTGCAATGTGAAATAATCAACATATGCAAATATAAGCTTGAAATGGTTCAATAGCCAATCATATGCAAAAATAGTAAGCAGATTTGAAGTCTTAACCTTATAAATCAATTCTATCTCATACTTAGCAATAATGAATAATGATTTCCCTAGAAAGAATATGCTAAGTCATAAACATCCAAGCTCTACATGAACGATAACAGTTTTCAATAATTTATGGAAATACTATTTAATAGAAAATCATTATTGGTTTATATAGTTTATTATTTAATTACTATCATGTTGGATGGAACCTGTAGTTCAGCTATAGACTAGTCTTACATAAGTGTACAACAGAGAAATAAAGGTTGAAATGTAAAAACAAGAAGTTATTGAACAATACGTCATATATGTGTGTAAACCATATAGTAGTAGGTAGTGTAATTATTTCTAAGAACCTGTCCTGAAACGACTTACATCTGATTTTTTATACTTTGAATACTTCAACACTGTTTCCGGGCTGATAATGGATTCTTCGATGATCTTACTTTGTTCGTCAACACTGAGCCCATGCCACAGCGATTGGTATGCATCTTTTGTGGCGTCCACGTCCTTGCGCATGCGCTCGGCAATCGGATTGATCGTGTACAAATAATCGTAGTAGAAGTCTAGCGACTTGTCCAAAGCCATGGCGACTGTGTACACCTGCCCAAGCAGAAAAGATAGTGAGTGTATTATTATTTACATTTCGCATTGGTCCCCAATGACGTCAACGTAGCGACGACGGTGTGCAACAGCGCTAACGAAAGCTGCAAGTTGTCAGAGGGGGTCCGGATGTATCGCAGCAATCGCTCTCCTAGGCGCTAAAAAGGGGGTGGGCGGTGGGTAATTTATACACAGCACTACCCCAGTCGAGATCAAACGAGTATCATCGTAGAGCGTACCGAAATCGTTCTGTGAACGGCGTAACGTTTAACCCTCGTATTCATCATCATCGGGGTGGCTGAGTAGCAGTAAATTTATAGTTTACCCCTTGCCGTGGTACACCGCACGACGGTCACCGTTCACTTACCCGTGTGTGCCTGCCGCTTACACCGGTGACGAGTTCATCGTCGGGACGGCGAGACGTGACGGGACGACGGAGGGCGTCTCGGGACTCCGATCGCACGACGACGGCTTGCTCGATGCGGCTATTGCGACCTACGGACAACGAGACGTTTGCGGCCGGCAAGGTTCCGGGATTATAAGAAATCAGGGATTACAACAGCGGCGCGCGTCCTTCCCGTCTCGGCGGTTTCCCGACGTCGCGTGCCACAGAACCGCGGAGAACAACAACGCTCGGGCGACCCCCGTCGTATCCACTCGATGGCGCTGATAAGACGCGATAACAGCGATCGCACGGAACGTCGTACGCGCACGAACGCCGCCGCTCATTGGTCGAGAAGACGACCGCGATCACAGACGCGAGACGCTAGGCCTGGAGTTGGGAGCACGCCGGCGGACTCGGCGCCCCCGTACCCGAGATGCCTCTCTCGCGGCGACCGTCCTCATTGGAGCGTTTCTCCGAAAAGTTCACTGGCACGCTCAACGCCGTTCGGACGAAATAACAGCCGACATTATTAATCACTGTTTAGTCGGTGAATGTGGTGGTATCGTTTTCAAGAGAAAATTATTTTTCCTCGTAATTTTCAACGGTTATTACGTTTCTTCGGCGGTCGACCGTAGGCACCCCGTAGCCGATGGTTCCGGGAAACAGCGTTTTACAAGCAATAACTAGCTCGTATTAATTAATAATCAGTACGTTACGTTCATTGTTTATCAAGACGGTGCGTGCAGGGCCGGATTAACATATACGAGTACGTGCAAAAAGAGCTTTTATTCCAGGATGGTAAATACTTAATTTATAGGGGTGACAATGTGTGGCATATAGATATAACGTTCAAAGATGTTCAAATAATTGATAATCATAAAATAATTGTTTTTTCTTATTGTTAAATCGAGTAGTATGGGTTTAGATATACGAGTACGTGCAAAAAGAGCTTTTATTCCAGGATGGTAAATACTTAATTTATAGGGGTGACAATGTGTGGCATATAGATATAACGTTCAAAGATGTTCAAATAATTGATATTCATAAAATAATTGTTTTTTCTTATTGTTAAATCGAGTAGTATGGGTTTAGATATCAAAAATTCTACACTTTTATTTTGAGGAATATAAATACCTAGTCAGAGTTAATAATATACTTTCATATTTTTAACTTTATAGCACTAGATAAAATATAGTACGAATATGAACTTTATAGCACTAGATAAAATATAGTACGAATATGAACTTTATAGCACTAGATAAAATATAGTACGAATATGAACTTTATAGCACATATTATATCACCGTGATTGTAGTAAGATATATTAATCACAGTTTACGTATAGAATTTTGTAAAATAGTGCTTTATATTAATGATTTATGTGATTTTGCCTTAGTAATCGATTTGCTGCGAAGCCGACGTACCTATTGGTATCGAAGTATCGTACCATCGTCCAATCCAGTATTATATAAATCATTGTATACAATTTGCGGTAAAACAACTATGTATAAATTTAGTGGTAATGACCAATGAATACTGTGAAAAGGAAATCAAAAAATATTAAAATTGGACGGTGGTTTTTATTAGTACCTATTTAAAACGGAAAATTAATAAAATTAAGTACATTTAATATGGTATTGTATTTTTATTAAATAATTTCATATATTCATATAGTATTACATGAAATATATGTTCTCTTAATGGCTCCTTTATTAGAAGTACCGAATATATATTGCTCCAGGGCGGCTCTGATCCTTAATCCGGCTCTGGGTGCGTCCGACGACGACCACGATGATGATGATGATGATGATAACATAATGTTACGGCTGCTTACGATTGCACGATTTATTGATTACATCGGGTTGGCATTATTATGGATTGTAAACAACGATAAAAGCCAGACGGCCAGTCCCTTTGTCATAAAAATATACGTATATTGCTATACAATGGAATTAAAGCAAACTAAACTACGCATTATACGAGCCATGTACGGGGGCACACGGTTAAACAACATTATCTATAACGCGTATTATATATGTAGGTATTTTATATGCATAATTGCATGAGGCAAGCATATATTATTTTTATCATGTAAATGTGCTCATATAAGGCGTACAGCTCCAAGATTCCTATTCGTAAATATTGTACGCAAACACGCAATGTCACGGATGCAGAAAAAACTATTTTAATTTTTACACTGATAACCGCGTTAGAATGTTTTATGCTGACGAGATTTTTTTTTTTTTATTATTCGAAATCGCTCTTAACTCTTAAGTAGGTAATCGTTAGTTTTGTTTTAGATATGGACGGTAGATCGAGAACAGGACATTGGATATAATGCATTGGCCTTTTATTGCGGTGTAAATGTGCACCCAATGATTCACGAAGGATTTTTAATGTGAAACATCTAATGCGGCCGGTTAGACCGGCTGTTAGCGTAGCAACGCTTCTAGCACGCACTCGGCACGGCGGATGTGTTCTAACAGTTATCATAATATTATCATAATCATAAAATATTGTATAATACTGTGACGATAGTCTTATATTAACATCATTCATTATTATAAAATGATGGATGAGGCTAATATGTTGAGTTTGTGAAATGACTAGTGGGGCCGACGCGCGAATAATGCTGACGAAGGAGTCTTTTGGTTGCGACAGCCGACAATCCGACAACGTACGGACGGGAGTCGAGCACCAGAGAGTCGTGTTTAAACATCCAGGAGCGGTGCTCGACGACTCAAGAAGCAAGGAAATACGATTGGAAGTCTACGGAAGTGAAAGTTTGAGAAGAGGTGTTCAACGACGAAGCTCTGAGAACGGGATTGAAGAACTACCTTATTCGCACGACGGACAACCCAAATACAGGACAGGTTACAGGTTAGGTCATGTTACATTTAATAGTTAATAATACAACTATTAATTGGTTGGGTCCATACATATTATATTATACCCTTTATGAGTCCATAATAGTTAAGGTACATAACATCGAGGCCGGTTCTCCCCTAGAGCTTCATAAAATAAGAATAACAGAAGGAGAACGTTACAGTAATTTAACGTATTGTACGATATTATTTCACAAAAAAATATTATGTACACAGTGTCTCACCGGGATTTACACAGAGCGTTAATAGATATAATCAAGTACTATTTTTTTTTTTTAAAAATCTCTGGGCAAAGGCAATTTTTTTGATAATAGTTTGCAGTGTATTATTATAACATTTAAAAACAGATTTTGATTATCTCTATTAACACGGGAGATATTGCTCTGTGTAAATCCCGGTGAGACATCCTGTGTTAATAATACATTATATATAATTTATAATCTTATGTACCAAAAATAAAATATGAGTGACAGCGAGCAGCCTCTTGCAAAGAAATTGAAATTACAATATGACACTCAATTCAAGTAAAAAGTAAGTTTATAATTGAGGTGTATACATCGCACATGAGTGCGTGTATATTTTGTTTTTCAAACGTCGGTAAATGTGAAATCTACTTTCTCACCACACGCATGTACTCGATTCAAAGACTGGCTGGGTATTTATAAAATAATAACAGTATACATTACAATAAATGAAACAATTTTCATTGCTTACAATATATTTTATATTTCTTATTCAGAGTTCTAATTTTAAATTTATAAACATTTAATATGAAAGTATTAGCTAATTGCTATGGTCATTGAGTTCATTAGTATATCACATAGGTACGAGTTTAATTATTTTTGTATTTTAATTATATATTTATAATATTCTTTATCTTAGTTTTAATTGACGCTTTTATATTTTTAGAGTAAATGATAAAATAAAAGAACGTCAACAAAGAAACAGCTGGGAGCAGAACAGAGAAAAACTCAAACACCGTGAAGCGGAAAAAATGAAACGCCAACAAAATTTCCAAATATTGCAGAATCATCTCTCTCTTTAATATAATTAGATAATGAAGAAATAAAAGATACTAATTTTCAAAGTTTATCTGGTTTAGATGGAAAAACATCATCCGTTCAAGAAAATAAGTAAAAGTCTTTGCTTTATAAGAAAAATTTAAAAAAAATTCTTTAAACAGACTAAATACATTACAAGGACTGATCACTAATTTTATGAATTCCATCAAAAAAACTAACAACAATATATACTTTAAACTGTCAAAGTCTGTCATAAATAAATTACATTATGTTATACATCTAAAGGATGTATAAGTAGGCCATATCTTGAGTTTAATATTTTATAAAAGCTCCTTTTTTTTTAAAAAAAAAAAAAGTAGGCCATATTTATAAAATATCAATATTTGGAAAGAACTTTGTTTTATTAGATTTAAGTAAATAAAGTACAATTAAAATATACAATTCAGCATGACTTGTATGACCTAATTAAGTTAGTATATAAGAACTTATGTATAAGTAATAAGGGAGAATACAGTGTTAGTGATATCATGTAGTGATGAGTGTAATACATTTAACCATTGATTAACGTAAAACTTGTGTTTGTCTATTCTAACTTAACTTGATCGACCAGTATGAGGCCTAGGCTAACCGGCTCGTAACAACTCTTAGAAAACATGCTTCTGATTTACAAGATTCTATTAGTCAAAACTCAAAATATTAACTTTTTATTGTTATCTGAAATATGGCTTCCTGCAGATGAATCAGTTGACTTGACTGACTTCAACGGCATAGTTAAATTCAAACGTCAATAGATTAGACTATTAGGGCAGTTATAGTTGACATTTATAAAAATAACAACAGTTTAAATATTACTAGAATAAACATGGATCTAACAATTCAAAATGCTTCAAAAATGCATGTTACTCGCATACATCTATTGACGATCTGTGTGCTTCTCGTATTATACTGGAAGATATTCCATACAATCGCAGAGGTTCATTGTTTTTTAAAAACAATAAACTTGAACTGCCGTTGACTTTAGCTGGAGAAATTTCTACAAAATTGTTTTAATGTTTCAAATCTGCCGGGCGGCACGTCCCGTGACGGCTCAATTTTTTTTTAATTTTCATGTGGAATTCTTATTTTATTTTATTATTTTATTCATATTATATAATCGGCTGACTTGACTTGGACTGACGACAGTCCACTGCAAGACAAATTTAATATTGATTATTGACGGTATATACTGATGAAAATGTATTATACGTGTAAAAATAAAAAAATAAATTTTTTGTAATTTATTGTACTTCATTTTATTTCATTTTATGGTCTAAGAATATTAAATATTTATTATAATAATGTAAAGATTTGAAAAATCTATTATAATTTATAAATCACCACGTTCAATTACTATTTTTACAAATGTTGTTATTTATTACTATATAAATTATTATATGCCCATTTTATTTTATGTGAAAACGGTTTTGAGAGTAAGGTGTAGATAAAAATGTACGCACAATATACGCCACTGAAACGTGTATTAACTGTGTAGCCGTGTAGGTAACCACTAACCGTACAATATGTATACTTTATTTGGTAGGTTCGATTATAGGTACATTACACTATAGCCATTTTATTTATTTTGTATACCTAATACAACTTACGACGTTCTAACTACGCAAATAGTTGAATCAACAATATGGTCAGACGTCAGAGCCTATTTATTATTCTATAATATATCTCAACGTATAAAAAATATAATGAAAATAAAGGTTATTCCATAATAACAATGACCTTGGACCTTGACCGACATATTATGCTTCGTATCAATGGCTCATGTATATAGTGCTCGTATAGATCGACGATCGTTCTCACGCATCTCAATTGAATAGGTAAGTATGCTTTTTGCAAGCAGCCAATAATTGTATATAATAATGTAAATTAAAATATACTGATTGATTTATGGCATTATGCTTTGATTACATAAGGAGAGCTGAAGGACTTTTTTTTATTAGTTATGGTATTTGATGTAACAGCTGTATAGGTATTTTTATCTAGGAATGTTTAAAGTTAAAAGAAGTTTTGTAGGACAAGTGAGTGAAGACATTAGATCGAATAAAAATTGAAAACGAAAATAATCGTAAACATTCGTAAAAAATTCAGCAATAACAATATTTCAACAATGCATTACGTTTCATTCAATTTATGTCTACCTCGATTTCAATCAATTCAATTTTCGAATGTTCGTGCTTAACTATTAGAATAGTTAAGTTAAAAATGTTCGGCTCTTCGTGCTTAAATATTAGAATTCAATTTTACACAGCCATAATGAGTATTTAGATATTCTACATCTGGGGCAACCTTTTTTGGTATCCTCACCCCACTGTCGAACAGTGATTGAGTTTTTAATTACTTATATTAAATAAAAACAAATATGAAGTTTCAAAAAGTAAATTCTATAAATATTTAACTTCCAAAGTCATACCCAATAAAAAATTTAAAATATCATCTATCCGAAAAATGTGTTACCTACATAATAACGCAATCGTCATTGTATTTTAAGTTTTAACAATAAAATGGACATAAATATACATCTAAACTAGTAACTAATAAAACACCTTTTCTTAGTTTAATTTTGAGTCAATAAAAATAATATATAAATCATAAATGTTAATTAATAAAATGTGGTTGTTAATCGTTGTATAATATATTTACGAGCTGAATTACCCGTGGCTCACACGGAACATTCTTGGCCGAGACCAACAATTACGAACATTTACGAACGGGACAATTACGAACACAACAAAAATTATTCGCGGTCAAACCGTTCTCAAGTGATCGTTCTTCCAAACATATGGCAATCGATTATGGAATATATTTATTGTGTTACCTATCGCTGTCGTATCAGTTTACATTTTTGTTACAATAATTAGCTTAAAAAATTCAAATTTCAGCAATGAGTATTATTAACGTAAATCTTATTACACAATCAAAATAAAACGGTATATTGTCACTGTGGTGGTAGTAATGATAATTGTATGGTTTTTGTAAATTGCACCAATATTCGGGAACACTTTCGTGATCAATTCTTCTTTCGACGATATGAACTGACAACAATTATGTGGAGACGGAATGAAGTCAGTGGAAGCGTCAACCGGAGTTTTTCCGTTGCCAATGTCATTGATTGCTTGGAAAATACTTCTGCCAATTCGTCATTTTGTAATGCGACTCGCATATTCGTATTCTCGTATTGCATTCTCGTTGAAATTCTCATAAAATATATGGAAATACATAATGTTTCCAGCTTACGTCCAAAATATCAATGAATTTATTGTTGATATAGAAACGTAACATTTTATTTTATTCTTTCTTATTACAGGTAGTGGTTGTTCTTAGAAATTTGCATTGCCTGCCTTCTCTTTTTTTATCCGTGTCACCAAGGTAACCCACGAATCAACAAATACATTTTATTATTTTTTCCAAAATCGTGGATATTTTTTTGTTTTTTACCCATTTCAACCCTTTAAAATCAATTTTTTCAAAATCCTTTCTTACGCTTGGACCATGATACAAACAAATCCTGAAAAGTCCAAGTTGCTAACTATCATAGTTCAATCAGTCAGGATTTTTTCTTTTACGAGTATATACAAGTACGAGTACATACAGATAAAATAATTTGTTCTGACTGATTCATCATCGCACAGCTCAAACCACTGGACGGATCGGGCTGAAATTCTACAACATAGGCGTCCACTAAGAAAGGATTTTTTGACAATCACATTTTTAAGGGCCTAAACAGTTTTGGGTTATGGACGTATTATATACAAACATATAATTTAAAGAAGAACTATTTTAAATGTTTCAATTTATTTTTTTTTCTATACAATAAATTATACCCGATAAAGTATTTATCAATTTGAATTAATTATAACTTTAAGTAAACGAAAATTATTTTGAAAGTATTGGAGTTCCACTAACAAGATAATCTTCAAACAAACAATCATTATTGCCTCGTCGGATTTTGAAAGTTCCCTTATCTCCCCAAGAAGTTCCCCACGAATTGACAGCCAGCCAGTATTCTACGCCTCTGTTTATACCCCATCCGATAACTTTCACTGTAATTTGGCCGAGAAGTTTTCCAGTTACATGATGATAAACCCCTGAAAGCCAGAAAAAAACATATTTTCATATATACCTCCTGTAAGATAGTATAAGACTCATTATGTTGCAAATACCCGATTTGTATGTAAGGAAATCTTCATAGACACGCATTATAGCCGTTATGGGACCATATTTTTTTAAAACCATCCTCAAGTGATGCGGACATTCTCTTTCAATTCGTATTCCTAGTTGGCGAGAAAACTTAATTTAGTTTGCGTAAATATAATAAATCATCTGTAGTGAATCATGGTATTACAGTAATTACAAAAGTAATAATTATTTATTATCCACCTTATACCTTTTACAATATCCTTAATAAACGGCTTTGAATAATTTGGATTGTAGCAATCCAGATGACATTTTGGTGTTTCTGATCGATATTTACCGCACATATACAGAGGACTGCTTTCATCCATTACCGTTTGGTTACATGGTGGTATTAACCATGGCTGGCAACCCTATAAATGAGATGTACTTAGCATTTTTAGCTTTATTATAATTTAATTCCATAACATATAGGTAGAACGTCTAGCTACGTAATGGCAGATATTTAAATGCGCATGAATCGAATCGACTACACAAATAGTAAAGTGTGAAAATCTTTGGTAGTTTTCGTAAAAACACACTCGCATGACAATTATTGAATTCTAAAGATGTGTGCACGCGGCAGGTTCTCAAATCGCATGACAAATTAGCGGATTACACAACGAGTGAGCGAATAAGTAAATGGTCAAGTGATTTTATTATTTCGTGCGAACGTCTCGGGCACAAATGAATGGACCACGCGAGTGTTTATTATGTATCTTTTTTTTAAATTCCATCATAATAATTAATAATAATATATCGATTAATATTACTTCGTTGCTTCCGTAATCGCCTCCAGTGACCAATCCTCTTTTCGTCCAATAATCCCACGCGGCTCCGGAATATCCTCCGTTGCATCCGTCACCGCATTCGTCGCAACAAGACAATAGTTTTTGCGGCGAGTACAACGCCGTTATCTTCCTCTTCGACTTGATGCATATGCGATCGTTGATCACCGACGTCACAGCGATCGCCTACGTTTGTTCCCGCAACACAAACGTTATTCGGTAAGATAACTGGTTACACGCACAGGTTTAAACGTATAGGTACAATTTCAATTATATTATCATGTTTATTATGTCTTTGGTATAAACGCAGGCGTTGCAGAATAAAACGTAGGTATGTACAATTTAAAAAACAGACATTTTCACTTCACAGCGTTCTTTAATTTAATTTTATATTTTTTTTTCTGTGCATTTTTATACCAGCTGAACGCGCGTGTTGCACAATTATACAGCACTCCGGGCGAGAACAATATTATTATTCTCTTGTATATTTTCATTGAATATCATTAGAAATGTTAAAATAAATATTTATGCAACAGTACACATACCCAGTCAGCAGCGCAGTTTCCCTGGTTCCAAACGTGGGAAATGGATTCGCATTCGAACCAGTGGTATCTGGCGTCGAACGTTTCCGGTATATCGTTCGATTCACCGTGCTCGACCTTTTCATCTTTGCGATCGACTAAACCAATAGATTTATCGTTCTTCTGAAAGCCCCAAGTTCCGACAATCTTCTCATAATCTGACACACCAAGCTCGTTAACTCCGGCCTGAGCAATATTATGGTGAACAATTAATACACTTCTGTCGGTAAGAACTCACATAAGCAGGATATCTTAGGCTAAGTTTTAGCAATTGTTTTAGGTAAACAATCATACATTTATTAATTCAAGAAAGTTCCACTCTAATGTATAATAAAATCATAAAATTACCTGTAAAAAAAATAAGGATTGCACCAGTTTTATTCTATAACTGTACTGAACAAAATTATTACCTAATATATTATTATTATAAACATACATTTTTATTGAACTTTCATGTTTGAAAACTAAAATTGTGTGTATAAAGCCATTAGAATCCTAGTGTATATTGTTATACATACTATTAGGTTTTCATTTCATTCATTTGAAAACTTTATTGAATAAAATAGTTTGTATATTTTTGTCTAATATCCCTAGTTGTATAACATACATACACTACTTTTGATCATAAATACTTGAATTAAAATCAGTAAAAAAAAGTCACAAAACACAAAATTAAAAACTTCTGTTATCCCAAAAAGTCATATACAATTTAATAAAAAGTGTTAGTTGACATTTTTAGGACAGTTTAGGGATTTTAAGTTATGTTTAATATATGTATGTTTATTTTTAATTTTTTATATTTTATATCTATAACAATTAAAAAAATCATTTAAATATGAGTATTGCAAATTAATTAATAAATGAAAATAATTAATTTAAAAAAATCTTGATAGATGCATGTTATTTATTTGAAATGCAATTGTTGAAGAACTTACTTTCCACGGTACGTTTGCATGGTTTACGTGTTCGATAATGTGCTGTAATTTTAACTTTGCACAACATAAAAACCATATGTTACAGAATAAAAGTAACGAAAGTGTACATTTATTGTGATTAAACATCCTGATGCTTTTAATATGTAATTGAATGTGAGAGCTGAATAAAAATGATCACTATAAAATGATAAACAATAATTTTATATATTTTAAATATAATATTTATAAATCATTTATTGGCTGTTGAAAATATAATTGTTATCTTGTAGAATAACTACTTAACTTAAAGTGTTATGATTGTTTAAGCAGTTTTACAAAGTTAAATTAATTATCAAAAACCAATATTGTATTTATTAAGTATATAGGTATACACGCAATTGTTTCGATGTTAATCGAGCCAAGCAATTTTACAATTTTTTATCATTATTCTTATAATTTAATACAGGAGCCGCCTACCTATAACAATTGTACCAGTTACGTGCTACTTCAAACGTAATACAAGACATAATATTATTTATTTATGAAGATTTAAAAATAAGAGTAGTATATTATATTAATTTTTGTGACACGATTACATATATAATTATACATGTTAATTGTTATTCCAATATTATACTACCTATATCATTGCATTGAAATCTGATCATAAATAACTATATACTTATGTATCAAACATTAAAAGACAAATCTTCAAACTCTAGACTCTAGGCTCTAAGCAGTCTAAGCTTTAGAGTGGAACTACGTAAAACATAAAAGATTACCTAGGTACTCGAATAATTGCTTAAAATTAAACCACCCGTGATAGGTATATAAATGTACATTAATAACAAAAAAAGTATAACACATATATCTAGTAAATTATCATAATAAAATTACAATTGTTTTTATAATCTTTAAATTAATACCTACTTTAAAATGTTGACAATATCATATTTGCGTAATCATATTCAGATTTATCTTAGTATTTTACTATCGCAATAGCCAACAACTCATTTTTTTAAATATCTTTCACACTACACTAGTACCATACATAAGTACCTTTACACAGATTTGTTACAAATATCAAACAAATATATACATAAACAGAGTCAGTCCTAACTTCTAATAATTTGTACTATCGTTCACAAATTTATAAATAGATATAGAACATTTTTTAAAAGTGGACACTAGATGTGAATTGTTTTTATTATTCTAAATCTAAACCATATAGTTTGAGGATAAATACTTAAAAACTGAACTAAAAATGATCATAATTCATGGCAACTTTATCGCATAAAAAGTAAAAACGAATACCTATTAATAATACTATTTGTATTTGACCTTTATTCATAAATTAAAGTACACAGTTTTAAGAACTTTTTATTTAGTTGGTATAGATTATTATAATTTATAACGTTTCTAGATTTTTATAACATCTCAATATTGCAAAAATCATGTATCACGTGGATTGATGAACTGATAATAGCAAAATAATTATCATAAAATATGGTGTTTAAATATTGGATAGTAGTAAATAGTATCGTTTAAATATGTTTATTGTAGTTTCATCTGAATTTGAAAAATCAAAAACGCTGAGATTAGTGTAGCAATCTGGAAAAAAAACCATAATTACTTTAATTAAATAAATATATTGGTTATCAATGTTATATCGATATACATTAAACATACTGTAACTAAGCTTCTGTAACTCATTTTGAAAATACCGCATGGCATGAAATTGAAATCCGTATGTAACATGTATAAAGATGCATATTTTAACTGAAAGCGATTAGTAGGTTTATCATGTAGGCACTCAAATGTGTTCATTGTCGCTTAAACAGTGAATTCCGTAATTTCCTAGTAATTTTTATTAAGTGCACGTTTATTCGGTGATATTTAATTTCAATGATCGGCAGTGTTTATATCTATATAATACGTTTCAAATATATTAGAATTAACAGGGGATTACATATTTATTTTATTACTTATAATTTTTCACGCTCAACAGTGTCACACCGTCAGAGTCAAAATGTTAGTGTGGTGTGTTTATAACAGTTATAACAAAAAAAAAAAAAGAAAATCATTGGTTACAATATATTCATGACAATATAATATCCATAATAGTTTCATAATGCAATACTGTTTGTTGAAATAAAATACATACTACGATTCCATGATATGGGTACGTTAGATACAATTACCTAATATAAACTCGTTGTTTAAAACCGAATGTACGAGTAATATGTCAATATTTCGTTTCCTATAAGCCGACGTATCAAAGGGTTACATTATTTGTTTCGTACCTACGGTAACAATTTATTTTATTTTATTTGTTGTCAAGGTTATTTTACACATAAAGTAAAAGCACTGTAGTGATTACATTACTCGGAACTCACCGTATTTAGAAAACAATAATTATCTTACTTCTTTATACTCTTTCGCAGTGTTAACTTTTACGGAGCCCAAGATTTGTTGTGTTTTTAACATCTATACGATATAAAAATACAAAAAAACTTGTTAGTAAATTGTAAGCCACACAAAATGTGTAAATACTAAATACATACATATATTATATTATGTATATATTTATTTAAATGAGACCGTGGCATCTCTTGATCGTCGATCACAAGCAAACATACATACATGCAGCTATCAAATTAATAAGGGATGGCTATAATGGGCAAGTATGCGGGGGAGCGAGGTGAAATAGTAATTTAATCTATTGTGTGGTCGGGTAACCGCGAATTGGACCACAATTAATTTTTTATCAAAAAGATACACTTTAGTGATAAATAATAAATGTTAAACATTATAGTAAGTATATTAGAAGTATTATAGAAAGTAAAATGTGGCTGAAATAGCCGTGCTGAGCGGCGGTGGGACTTAGCTTCTTCTTCTGGATTGCGATTTGCGGCCACTATGTGGTGCGCTGCAGTGAGATTGATTTGTTTAATCCTGATCACCTCTTTTTTGGGCTGTAAAAATCCATACATTTGGATTTTTTTATTAAATGTTCAAGTTACCATGAAACCTATGTTTTCCGTAACTTTATTTTTTCATGTTTTTGGGTGTCTTGTGACGATACATACTTTTATTTTTCAAATGGAAACAACCTTCATGAGCTATAATAGTTATTACTAGAAACTAATAATAAAAAAAAGCAACCTTTTTCCACTGCAATATTTTATTGAGGTCATTTTTCTGTGAATCTTGATGTATCGAAAACAAAATTCAAATCAGTAGTTTTTGAATTATTCTCATTGAACTATTAAGGAAAATAGTATGATAATACCTACTTAATATAATGATATAATTTGTAACTATATGGTATCGGTAATTCCTATATGATTTCGAGATGATAAAAATATTAAATTTGAATTTGAATAACTCCGAAAGTATTGGTCCGAATTTTGGGTACATTACATTAAAAATTCCAGAAATATGAACGTTTCGCGTAAAACATAATATGGTATTGCCATTTGAAAAAACAAAGTTTGTACAGCCACAGGCCACCATTATAAGTCGTCACGAAAAAAGGAGTTATTGAAAACATAGGTTTGATGGTAACTTGAACATTTGAAACGGCCTAAAAGGGGGTGATCACGGTTAAAAACAATCAGCCAGTACACGTGTGAATAAACTTACCTCGGACTTGCAGTTCTGCGACACCCGGAACACTTGGGACATCCAGGAGGCGCTGAACACCGCGTTGGCGGTGAATATGACCATCTCGACGACGCTGTTGTTGAGCTTGTGGCCGACGAAGTACGCGAGAAGAAGAAAAAACACCACCTCGGCGATGGAGCACACGACGAACGTGACCATGATGACGCCGAAGTCGTGCTTGGCGAGCCGCGTGGCCGTGGCCACCAGCTCCTTCCAGCGGCCGCGGTGCGCCGTCCACGCGGCCACGGACGTGATGCGGCCGTTGATGTCGCGCACGCCCAGCCGCACGGTGTCCACGAGGAATATGTACGCGTACACGGGCACGGCCGTCCACGCCTTGTAGACGACGATCATCGGGTACTCGACGGCCTCGAAGTACTTGAAGTCGGTGTCGAAGTGGAACAGCGAGTAGGACAGCGACTCCATGAACACGTTGCCGGCGAACCAGGCGGCCGCGTAGCGCGCGAACGGCCGGAGCGGCGCGCGGCCCGCCGCCGGCGGCACCACGTCGTCCAGCCGGCGCAGCAGCTCGCGCAGCGGCCGCTTGTTCAGGTGCCACACGACCAGCATCACCGGCGGCGTCAGCAGGTACGTGTACACCTTGACCACGATCGTCACCATGGTGATGTCCCACAGGATCGGCATGCGGATCTGCACCGCGGACGTCGTGTGGTCGTACCCGAGCGCGGCGCACACCAGGTTGGCGCACAGCAGCGCCGCGTCCACCGCCCTGGCCCGCGCCGACCCGTGCAGCACGAACCCGAACCCGAGCGCGCTGCACACGCGCAACGTGGCCCGCGCCCGTTCGTGCAGCCCGGCCGCGTCCTCGTCGGTGCGCGCCCGGTCGGCGGTTGCGCGGCCGGGTGCGCGGCCAGGTGCGCGGCCGAGCGAGTACCGAGCGTTCGCCGCGGCCGCTGCGCTCGGTTCGGCGCGCCCATCGTTTCTGCCGACGGTTTGCGCGCGGGGGGCGCACGAAATCGTGTAGAAATCGAATGAGCGCGCGGCAATTTTCGCCGAAACCGTTTTTTTTCGTGACATTTCAATTATTTTAATGCATCGAATGCACTCGAGCCCAAATCCACATCGATACGTATCGCATCATTGTGTACTACAGTATACCAGCGATATCGATGAGTTGGGTTTTTTTCTATTGTGTTGCGAAATAGGGAGCAAACAAGTAATATAATACACACACAGTACCCGTGTTCGTATAATGTGGTCAAGATGTTATTGCGGGTAATGGCGATCGGGGGGTTTTTTTTTTTATTGTCACGAACATTAGAGCAATACAATTATGTAAAAGAAATTTACAAATTATTAATATACGTCAGAATAAGAAGTCAGTGGAAATTATAAAATGAATGATGGAGTTGATGATATGAGTAGAACGAGTGAAATCGGGAGTGAGACAACCTATGGTGGATAGGAATGAAAATAGGAGTTGTCTATTAGGAAAAAGAGAGGGGCAATGGAAAATGTTATGGTCGAGGAGATGAGTTAAGAGAGAGTTTAAAGGAATGATGAGGGAGTAAATGGCCAATTCCAAGGCGGGTGAATGAGACGATCAGATGTATAGAAATCTTTAAATAGAAAAATTTAATTTTCATTGGAAAAGTCTGGAATCTTTCGTACATTAAACTTTTGTTTACGTTATCTTTTACTATTATTATTCAAAGAAAAAATCGTACATTCGGGTACCTACTGATTTTTAAAACACAGTTATTATAATATGAACTATACGGGCACAAAGTTAAAAGGGGGAGGGAGAATATGAAGAGCATGCCACGTTCCGTTAGAAGGGTCAATGGTTCCTTCAGTAAACAATAATTTAAAAAAAAAAAAAACTGCTGTACATCGCACGGGTGTTTTGACTTTTGTTGATGTAATCACACACACATATTCATCGTTTCGTATTCAAATTTCTATCATATAATAGTAAAGCCTAATAAACTCCTATATGACGTCTTACTTATTTGTCTTTATTTATTTCTATTTCAGTCGTTTTTCGTCATCAATGCGATTTTATATTTGTTTTAATACACGAGAAACTCATCACGTTTAATCGTACCACTCAATGTTTAATTGTATTTAACTTGTTCCCAAAAAACCGTTTGCATAAACATCACTGCTTACGGTAATGTGCAGAATATGTTTCTATTAATCTATACTGAGGAAATCTATAAAATATAATATGCCGTACACAAATGCCGGGTTTCCAACTGCATAAATTGTATTCACGATTCGAAAACTAAAAATAAATGTTAGTCTAGACTCTAGAACAGCGGTTCCCAAACTTTTTCCCATCGCGGCACATTATTATTAGTTATTATAAGTCACGGCACACTTTGGATAAATATTATCTACTTATCTCGAATAATACGTATATAATGATGTCGGGTATTATTATCGTTATTAGCTAATAATATTATTATTTCTCGATAGCTACACTTGTAATACAACTAATATTTTAAAGTTAATTTTAGTATTAATTATATTTAAATATTCAATAATAAAAAAATTCAAAAACAATCATTTTATGTTTTTTATAAAAAAAAATTCAAGTTGTCGCGGCACACCTTTCAAATTTTACGGCACACCAGTGTGACGCGGCACACCCTTTGGGAAACACTGCTCTAGAATATAGTTTTCCTTTCGATATTAATATAATATGGCTAAGTGGCTAAAAAGCTATTGGTGAGCCGAAACCATGAAAACGTTGTGTTTGTGCAAATCTGTATAAATACGGTATGATGATATCTAGATTCATTTGAACTTGCGCACTATTGTAATTGGTCGTTTTGTACATTTGGCTCCCTATTTCTGTTCATAATAATTGTTTAGACATCGAAAATAGCGAACTTGTACAGCAGCGAAGGAAGGCAAGCAGCTCCGTTAGTTTTACAGTTTTATCTCCGCAGAACAACAGCAATGGACAGATGTGAAAGGGTAAATCGTCAACACGAGTCATTACGTCCGGCACGACTATCGGTCAACAACGAATGGCGGCGATTAGAATCTATTGGAGACCGTCGGGACAGAGGGTACGTGGCAAATGTTTGATGATGACGAGTACTTTCGGTCGAACAATAACTGATAACACATTAACGGTGTTAACGGTCTATGTGCAACGTTTATAGATACCAAGTGGTGCGGTCACTGAGAGCGCAGCGGGTCGCGGGAGAGCCCAAGTTGAGATGCAGAGATTCTGAAACACGGCGCGGTCACCGGTCGACATCATCGCCGCGGAGGGGGTGCGCTGCGCCCGGCAGAATACTGCTCGTCCACGGATTGGGACGCGACTTTAACTGCGACAACATTTTCAATATGTTCTGTACATATGGGAACGTAACGGCTGTGAAGATATTAAGGAATTACCAGGTTCTCGTCGAGCTAAACGACGCCGAGGCCGCGCAACGGTGCTTGTCCAACCTGCACTTGTTGCGGTTGGACGAGAAAAACACACTGAAAGTCAAGTATGTTCTAAAAAATCCCCAACGAAGAAGGGCTTTTGATAGAAAACGATGTCTTAATGGGACTGCCAGGGAGTATTTTTTTTTAATTTCTGAACAGTTTTCTGCGTAGTTCTGGTTCAACTACCCAAGGACTTGTACTTTACTATATATATATATATATATATATATATATATGTGTTACATTAACGCGCGATATCCGTTTCAGGTATTCCAAGCATTCATGTATATTCGACAGCGGAATAGTGAGAAAACTGTCGGATGGCACCCCGGCTCAGAAAAATTACAAGACAACTCAATTACACCGATTCCCAAATACCATAACGGTTGCTGATCAGCGCCGAATCGCAGCACCGTCAAAAGTGAGTTACATTAAAACGTTTCATTGGTTACGCAGTGGAGTATTTAGGGGAGAATGTGGAACCTAGAGTTTCTTTTTTAGACTCTGAGTGAAACTAGGAAACTAGTAAAACTAGGACCAGCAGGATTACTCCAATGTATACTACCCTGGTACTTTCCTGCAAATAAATTTAATCTAGTTATCTAAATGGTACTTTGAGGAGGTCATTTTTTTAATATCTCAACCCTTTTTCGAATAGTTGAAAAACAGAGTAAAATTGCAAAAAACTACAACCGAGATCAAGAATCGAACCCTGCACTCTCTAGTATACGTATTATCGTTACGCATTATCAACTTATCAATTTTCATTGATACAAGGTTTTTCATTTGATTTCTTTATTTGGTGGTCATTCTGTATATATTATATATATTCATCGTAGCGATTATAAACATACTTTTTCAAAATTTTTATTTTCGGCATAAGTTTATACTTTAAAAGTTTAACCAACCTTATTAAAGAAATTTAGTTCTATTATATTCGACCATCTTAAGAAGTATAAACTGATCCAACTAACCTTTTTAAAGAAATTTAGTTCTATTATATTCGACCATCTTAAGGAATATAAACTGATCCAACTAACCTTTTTCACTAAGTATCGGATTTCGAGAGCATTGGTTTATGGTACATTGGTTTCATATTTAAAACACCCATCTCTAGATACCTCACAATTCACCCGACTTGGGAGTTTCGTTTTTTTTTAATAGAGAGGATTGCGATATTCAAGTATTTAATAAATGTACATACACTAAAGTATTGACTTGAGTATGAATATATATAAAAAGTAACTTTGGCTAAAATATAAATCGTGAACACAGAAAAAGTGATAAAACATTGAACCAACAGTAATTTACTTAATTTATTGCCAAATGAAAACTCTGTTTAAATCGCTTCTCCTTATTTAATTGAACTTTGACGTAATATAAATAAAATATGTACATTTTTTTTATAACAGTTAATAATATTTGTTAGTAGCTATCACCCTCCCCTCATAGGAAAAATCCAAGGCATGGTGCTGCATTAATAATAACATGCTTATATAAAACTTTTTTTAACCCGTGCAATAGATTTTGCATTTTTTCAACGCGCCAAAGGACATAAGCGGCTCAATGATTCATAGAGCAGTGACTAACGTTCTCGGGTGCGATGACGCAGTGCGGTCCGTAACCATTCGTAAGTCATTCCCTAGAACGCTTCGATTTTGCGCGAGAATTATGTACAGTAATTTAAAAATTGTCCTTATAGTGCCCCATAAGCCCAGTGCAAAATGTTCGACGGGCCTTATTGAAATGAAAAGCATTGAATTGGCGGCCAAGACGATTTTATTGTTGAACCATATGGCATTCGAGTCATCAAGTAAGTTACTATTACTGCTCTTTTAATCATTTTAAGCAACTGTTATAAACTGTTCTTATAAAGTAAAAATAATTATATTTACCAATTGTTTCAAAACGTATACAGGCGTAAACGTTGATACTTAACTTATGTAATCCGCGAATGCGAAACTACCCCGGTATAGGTATAGAACATTTAATAAATCGCATCTTAGATGTGTGCATCGAAGCAGGGATACGCTAAAACGTCTCGAAACCACCCCTTTTGTTTGCCTTCCGAGCTCTATTTATAACGAGTACCGCGTGCTTGTGTCACAGGATGCAGATTTCCATTTGTGATGAAAATTTGCTTTTCGAAATGGACCAAAATCCATCAGAAGCCCGCCGATTCGTGCTCTCTGGTTTTCATCACGACGCCCCGCAACCCGTGGCCGCTTCACAAATCTAAACGAATCGTGCCCACGGCCGAGAGCTCGGTGTCACAAATGACCCTGGTGGCCAATGGAAATAATCCGTGGACACTGTGGGATTTGAGGAAACGTGCGACGGAGGCCTTTGGCCCCGAAGCCCGAAACCTCGCGGAAACCGAGACGGAACACGACGATCAGGTCGCGGAGCCTGCAGCTGGAGCAGGCCGGGCTGCCGGTGACGCGTAAACGCCTTCTTGTCGGGTACAACTGAATTCGTTCGAAGGAGCAGAACATTTTTATTACTCATGTTCGCGATGTATTTTCATAAATTTGATTATATTAAAATAAAATAAAACAAAATAAAACAAAACAATATGCACATAAAATATTATATTTTCCTCCTGTACGCGTACACATTAATAGTCTACCACGATACCCGGAGATATTAATTTATTACACGGGTAATAAAATGTAAGAAAATGCTGTATACGAAACATGTAGGGGTAGGTAAAATGTGTCCCAACCATCGACCGTCCACTACGTTAAATTATTAATAACATTTTTTACGCTCAACATAGGATTTTAAAATCTATTCCGTTTTGTGTTGGTTCTTACTTAGGAGTTCAAAACATTTTCACCGGATCACTTTGGATCGAGATCGAAATGTTCGCCAATCGCTTTTTAAATCGTAGTAAAAATTCGAAACTCATATTCGGAATACACACACCTAGAGGAAAACAGTCTGAAAACGCCACTGAAATGGCGCTGGAATGTGCATTTCTTTAATACCATGTCGACTTAATGTGTGGAATAAACGTTGCTCGTTCGATCTGTCCGATGGCGAGAAAACACTCTTCCGTAGTGTCCAATTGCTTGGCCGTCATAAAATGAAAAGCATATGTGTCTAGTTTCCTCTGTGACTCGACCATGCGCTGGGTTAAACCTTGGTGGGCAGACCAAACCTCTGGACCTCCCTCCCCCCGTAAAACCGCCACTGTACCTGATATCTATATGTACATTGATTGATTAGTTAAAAATTAAAATTATTTTGTCGCTTCAATCGATTTTCTATACAGGTACGCGTTATCGACAGGACTTGATGTAGCCGCAAAATTACATAATTTCGTATGATGAAACATGATTATTGGTCATACATTTTAAATTGTAGATAGTTTATAGGTACCTATATCACAGAACAATATTATTAAGTGCATGCGATAGAGTGGATATACGAAATGTTCCTAGTTTCCTGCTAGCTATAACTGATAGTAGTTAGTAAGTACAAGTATATTTATTACAACCTAACGATTGACAATATTCATTGTATAAAACTGTAAGGGCTGTCAAACCGATTTATAACAGAGCCTCGTCCACGGTATACATCCGTACAGGTCTCCCTTATAAACCGCACAGCCATTGAATAAATATATTGTGTATCAACGACTCGGACAGCAACACGTGATGATGTGATACCAAACAGTAGAAATGAGCTGATGCTGATCAATGATACCATCTAGTCTTCGTGAATCATTACGCGATCCACGTCCCACGGTTTTTAGAAGATCCAGAAGACCGTGTCACCGTGATGGCGTGCTATTATTATGGGCACCCGCGATTGTCTTGTGAATGTTATCAACTGCGATGATATGCTGATACGCGTTAACAGTGTTTTATCACAGAACAGACGAAATTTCACGTAATATTAAGAATTTATGCTTATACGATTGTCGACGGAGTAGATTGATCGTAATTAATTATCGAAACTTCCAACAACTATGACCACCGTAAAACAATTCCATTGGCATTTCCAGTAACGTGTAGACGTGTAGTACGTGCCGCGAAAGAAATTTGAGTATTAACGTCCGTGTTTAATTATTATAATTTATAAGCAACGAAGAAATGAAATCGCTGATTATAGTATTCGTGTTCAGTGTGTTTTTACATTTGTTTTGAAAAACGTACCTAACTGATTATTCTTTTCTCGGACGTAATTTTCGCTACCATTTATTTAATATCTGACCGGTAGCTCGAGTTTCTTACTTTTTTTTCCCCCCAACAATTATCGAGTTCACAAGATCAGTGCCGGTTTTGTTTTTTTTCAGAAATAATAAACGATCGGTGGATACAATCACCTACAGAGTTGGACACTAAAATCATGTTATCAGCGTGTGTAAAATCTCGATACTTTTTAAAGAATTTAAAATATGTCAAACTTCTGCCGGAATATAAAACGTACGGCTCCACGTCCACGGTATCATATGTACAAGGACAATCGCCAGAAAAAAAAATAAGAGAATATTTCTATTACATAGACCATCAGGGAATGGTTGGTTCATATCATAATAATTAGGGACTAAAAAATGAAAATAGAAATATTTTGTTCATTCAGTGTTTCTGTTTATTAATATTTGTATTTCCGAATACATAATCAAGTACTGCTTTCAATAAATAAGAAGTGTATATTTTTTTAAACCAGTTATTTCCTCTTTCTTTCTCAAAATGGTTTGGATTTAACTGTTTAAAGTTCAACACTAGTCAAATAAGTATTTAATTTCATCATATGGGAAATTATTCAATAAACATTGGGTTAAACACTATTTTATAGTTTCAATAACATTTTCATAAATTAATCCTATAAATTATACTATATGAAACCTATATTATTTTATCAAATGTTAAATAATTTTAACTATAGACAATAATGATTTTAGTTTTTTTTAGGAAGAAATGTGTAAAATAAATAGCTTTATAATTTCTACTTATAAGTGTACTTTAAATTTAGTCATAAAAATATTTTGATGCATTTATCAGTTTTGTTTAATTTTTACATTTTTATACTTCTTAATGCATTAAAATTTAATACTCTAAATTTTTAGCTTTTATATTATAAAAGGATAATTCACTATTTACCTGGAAAAACAATTTATTTTAACATGTTACCGTAGTTTTTATGTTGTACATAATAATTATGGTTTTTTTTTTAGCTTTTTTTGGATGATAGCAAAATGAAAAATTTCACATCGGCCTATAAAGGTAAATACAGTAAAACCTCTCTATAACGGACCCTCTATTAAACGGAATCCTCCTTATAACGGAAAATGTCAATAGTCCCAGTGCAAATAATATATAAAATTGACCTCTCTAAGACGGAACCTCTACTAAACGGAAACGGACAATTTTCGTAATCAAATTAGTAAAAATACTCTGTTTTAAACGGAAAATAAAATTATTTAAAGTAAAATTACAGGTTTTCCTGAAAAATAATTTGACAGTATTGCTTCACGATTGTTATATTGGTTTGTTAATTACATACCTTCTAATGAGCATGTGTAAAAAATATTAGATAACCAATATACGTAATTTTGTAAATATGAACAGCACAGTCGTCTTTTTAAGTAAAATGTTATTTTTAGTTCTTTAGTATTTTATACAAACACCTTTTAATATTAAGTCATACATTATAATCTTAATGTATAAATTTAAGTTGTACGAAGTACATATTTGCCTAAAATATAATTTTTTAACACATATATACATACATACAGTCTTGAAACTTAATTTTTTTTTCTACCTCTTTATGGCGGAAAACTCTTTATAACGGAAAAATGTTTGGTCCCAAACGATTCCGTTATAGAGAGGTTTTACTGTATGTTATTTATACTAAATTAATCTTTGTAATGAAATATTTTTGTTTTATTTTATAGCTTATGTTTAATAACATAAAATGAATTGTTTATTTTAATTCACATTAATCATTTTATTTAATTATTTTTCAGAAATAGATTTTTTAGTGTTTTTCTTCAAACGGTTAAAACCAAACACAACTGATCGATATAGAGAACACTTTCCATGGATATCACTGTGTGGAAGAGAACGGAATTTTATTCGATGTGATGACTTCCCTATTGTATTCACTCAGATAATCCAAGGCGATGATGGGAAACACTTATTTTGTCATAACCATGCAGGACCAAAGTTGACAGTATTGTTTCAACCAAATAAGCTCTGGATGGATGTTGAAAATGGTAGAGTTTACCATCCAGCTAATGAACAACATGGGTCAATTGGACTTGTATCATCTAGAACAGCTATTGAATTCAGTAAAATGTTTATATATGATACTGATAAACACAATTATGTGCCAACACATTTTATGTGGTGCAATAAAAAGTATTCTTTAGATCCTGGTTGGTTTCAAAATTTGATTGTAAAGTGAATTAAATACATGGTTTTACAAGAATAGTAAAATTATTGTTATGTGATATTTTCAAATAAAGTTTATGTTAGAATGTATAGAGAATTGTATATTTATTTCATGAAATTGCATTTGATTGAATCTTTATACTTTGGCCTTAGGTTATATTTAATAATATCTAATATAATAGCATGCTCAATCATATAAGTAATGTATGTGTTATATCATATTAATGCTATTTGTGTAAAATGTTTTGAGACCGCAAATTATATAACAATAATATCTTCTCTTCCGAGATTACTAAATTGTGGTATTGGGCAGGGCTCATCCAGTCACCATAATGGGGATTCGGTGTACAATGTATCATGAACACTGTATGTATTTTACTCTTACGTATATATCTAATGAAGTTCAAGTTATTTATGGGTTTAAAATGACAATAATATTAGTAGTGAAATAATTGAACGCTAGCTAGTTACTTACAAGGATGTTGCTAACAAAATAATCTCTTTGGATAAGAAACATCATATTTCTTTAATTCATAATATATAATATATTACATTATATAATTATAATTAATAACAAGTATTTACATTTCAACAGAAAGTTTATGTTTGATTTGGTCCAAACTCGATTTAACTTTTTGAAGTTCTTCATTTATATCTGGATTTTCGATTAATTCTTTTTCTTTCTACAAAGTTTTCAAAATTGTAAACATTAAAAAAATACCAATTTAAAATTATCAAATATTTACTTCAATTTGTGAGATTACAGACACCAACATAAGTTTAGCAGATGAAAGATATCGCTTCTTTTGGTCACTATTGTTTTCCACCAGGTTACTACAGTCAACATAAGCTATGGAAAAAAGTACAAATTATTAAAAATTATAATTTTTTATACTACATTACTAAGGATTTCTTTTGCAAATATTTTTGAGGTATATTAAGACGTGTTATTTGAGTAAAAAAGAAATGGTAAAAACTCCTAATATATAAAGGATAAACATTTATTATGTAAAGTATTTTATGAGTACATAATTTAGCAGAGAACTGATCCCAATTTGATCTAACATACATTTTTTATAAAATAATCTCAGCTAAGGATCCTTAACTTTAATAAGTTGTCACAAGAACAAAGGTAGTAAGGAAAAAAAGGATTATAGAGAAAGTTCAGAATTTAAAATAATGGGTGCATGCGGCACACACTCAAAATTACATACCTTCAGCTAGTTCTATTGACAATTCTATGACAGTCAAACAAGAATTTTTTTCTTGTGCCCACTTATTGCCTTGAGTGGTAAAACGATGTGCACATTGTAAATGGTGCAAAACTTTATCAGCAGCTTCTTTACTCAATGTTGGTACCGCCGCTTCAAGATGTCCATATAACTTCCAAATTTCTCCTTCATTTTGTACCTATGTAACATTGTATTGTTTAGACTGTAAAAAAATTAACTTTTAAACAAAATTAACCATACTTGGGATGTGAGTCTTCCGAAAAGTTGCAATAAATTTTTTCTATGCTCAACTGCAGGTCTGCCGTTTTCATCTTTAACATTATTTTGTATAGCTTGAACTAAAATGTTTAAAACTTCGAAATCAACATGTTTACTTCTTAAGTCCAATAATCTGTGATAGCATTTTATTGCCTGGAGTTTTAAGAATGTTTTCAGTTACATTAAGTTTAATTTAGTTGATTATAATGAAGTTTACCTCTTCAAAACACCCACAATCCACGCTGACTACCATTAAATTATCCCAAACCATCCAATTTTCGTAGTTACATTTGATAGCTTCTTTGAGTGCGTAAAAAGCTCTTGATTTTTGACCACTTTTAATGTAGCATTTTGCTAAATTATTCCACGCTTCAAAACACTGGAATAAAAATAAGACACATGTAATGAACTATGATCTTAAGTAAAATTTATAAAATATATATATATTATGTATTACAACAACCAAAAACCTAAGCAATAAAACTTTGATTGCTGGTTTCCCCATATGCAGTAAAATATAATATAACCACGTATAAGCACAGAAAAATATTAAGCTCTATTAATTCTGCTGCTGCGATGTGGTATAATTTATGAAAACATACATTTTCTTATTTTAATTTCACTTAAACATTTAGATAAAATCATAACGATATTTACATCACCCTCTAGGTCACAATATCTTCTATATGCTTCTGCAGCTTCTGACCATCTTTCTTCAACCATACAAGCAAAACCAAGTCTAAACCATAGATTTTCTTGCAAAGAGTTTATTTTAAGAGAATTCTTGAAGTGTTCAATACTATCTTTATACTAAAAATAAAAACACACATTAACATTAATGTCTAAATTAAATACCAGTAGATCATTCATATTGATTTTATCCATATTAAATTAAAAAATTGAAAACATTCAGTTCAGTACAACTTTAAACTTTATCGTAATACACATCAAAGAGCAGATTTAAAGATATACAATTGACATATCTAGACCTATTTTATAGTTAATAATAAGAAGTTTCATAATCTACAATAATCAATAAAATCATATCTTACTTCTTTTCTAGCATAATAATAAGATGCCCAATGTTTTTGTGCCCTACTACTTCGACAACCTGACAGTTCCCATGCTTCTTCGTATAGCGATTTATTATCAGTAGCATCTCCGAGCAAACATAAAATTAAAATATGTTTAGCCATGGTAAGATTTGATGATTTCAATTCATTTTCAAGAATTTCAGCAGCCTAATATAAATATCATATTAATAATAAAATCATAAATTCATTAATCCTAATAATATAACTATTTAAATTTACCTTATGCCTGTGACCTTGGGTATTATAACAGGCAACACATTCTTCCCACATATCTATAGCCAAAAACCAATCTAATGCACTTTGAATTGCACCAATTGATAACATTATATAGCCTAAATATGCTTTAAGTTGCCAAGAAGGTGAAACATAAGAACAATGAAACAGATATGACCTTTCTACATTAAGTGGACAAGTCATTTCTAAACTGGTCACTAGACTCTAAAATATAATAATAATGAAATTTAATAAGTTATTCGTAGGAATATTTTCTACCTCTATTTGCTGCATGGCTCGTTCAACTGATCTACGGCTATCTTTTTCAAGCAAAGAACGTTGAAGTAATGCTGAAACATGTATGCTCCACACAGCTTTTTGTGATACCAAACACTAAATAAAGAGACAATTTAATATGATTAATTCAAGTCATATATATAAATATGGAAATAATTCGAAAAATAGTTACCCTAATAAATGGTTGCAATTCTTCAAATTGAAGATCATCTTTTGGTTTACTCTTTAACTCCAACATGCTTAATAAATTTAAAAAAAATAAGTCAATAAATAAAATAACTTAAGATAATGTATTAGATTAATAAGTTTTACAGTGAATTTAAGATGGCTGCTTGTTGAAGACTATTTAATTTGGGGAATGTACCAGCACTTTCATTAGAAAACTTGATATCTGGCAAACGGTTTTCATCATCTAGTACACAATCCTATATCAAACATAAATAGTAAATACTAATATAATATATATTCGAATCATAAGACATAACATAAATTTAAATTAATTTTGTAGTTGTGCAACTTACATCAGGTAAGTTACTACACTCATGTGTTGTCAATAGATTTTCATTATTTTCTGTCATATGTGAATTCACATTTAGAGTTAATTGGGCAAGTTCTTTAACTTGAAACTTAGTTCTTTTTCCCATTGCACCTAAAAACATTTAATTTTCAAAACAAAATTAATTTATGATAAAATGATAACTCACCGACAAGTGAATGCTCTAATCCTAATAATTTCATTGCTGTGTTCAAATAATTAGAGCCTTTTGTTACATTGCCATAATGAGAAAGATAAATTTTACATTGCTCTAACCTAAATAAAGCTTCTTCTTCATTGGTTTCCCAAATAGATTTCTCCATTTTTTCAAAAGCTTCTTCAAACATATTTTTGATATCATTTGACAATTCATTTAATAATGATTGCAAAGTTGATAGCATTCGTATTTGCCACCATATGCGTGTCTAAATTACATACGGAAATTAATCAAAAAATAAACTAAAGAGATATTATTGATTATAACAATTGTGGTTCTTACAGAAATATTGATTTGTTCATTATTAAAAACTGCATATGAAAAGACTAATAGTTCAGGATACAATACTTTTTTAGACACACAATCCAAATCACTGACTAAGTTTTCCACTACTTCAGTACTTGAACCCCAACTCTTCAATTCTCTAAAAATAACAAGTAATAAATAAGATTTAGTTTAACATAATATTAATATTGAATATAAACACAATTGTATAATGGTTAAACTAAATATGACTTACAATTTTAGTAAAGGACCTGTCCAATTTGTCTGTAAGAATAACTGATAACAAGCTATGCCAATGGCAAAAATTGTATCGCTTCTGAAAAAAAAAAATGCAATGTACAATCACTTGGACCTGACGTATGTTTAATATTTCAAAATAAAAACAAGTAGTTAAGACATTAAAATGTGTGTATTCCTTTAGTGTTTACAAAAAACTACACATTTTCATGGCAAAAAAATTACTAATCAGAAATGTGTATGTAACTATATGCTTTACTTAGAACTATAATAATAATAA
Source organism: Periphyllus acericola (assembly GCA_949715065.1). Lineage (NCBI taxonomy): Eukaryota > Metazoa > Arthropoda > Insecta > Hemiptera > Aphididae > Periphyllus > Periphyllus acericola. The sequence goes on from OX454265.1 coordinate 21,594,070, forward strand.
TATATAATACTGGGTATTTTGATAGTTAGTGTTAAAGATGTAGAAATCTAGGTTTTTATTTAAATATTAAATCTATATAAATCTTCCCTGTTTAATTAGATAAAAAAAAGTAATAATAAGAAAAATTACAAATTCTTTTAGTATTAATAAATCAAAATTGTCTCAATCAAGCAGGTTATATAAATTAAATATTTTGTTGAGAAATTGTTGTTCACCTAAAACTTTCAGAATTTTATATTATACACATCAGGGTTGGCTAAACAGTTGATATGATCTACCAGTCGATTATGCATAACTTGAAAATTGATCTCCAGTAATTTATAAGAATTTGTATTTTCAAACATTTATTGTTATTGCTGATTAGTTCTTACCAAAAATTGTTATCTTGAACAACACACCTTTTCGTCATTTTCTGTACTAGATTATCTACAAAATCCTATTTTCTCAGTCAGTTTTTACCAAAAATGGTTTAGTCATCCCCAATAATATATGGCACAAGTAAGACCAAGCATTGCAATTTTATTTGTAATATCAGTTTTACTATTAAAGTCAGTTACTTACTCGAGTGGATTTAAGTCCAAGTAATCACTTATGTGTTTCACAACATTTAAATTGAAATTTGATTTGTTCAAATGTTCCAACTCGTTATATAAGCGCACAAACAAGTCACTTTGTAAAACATCCACATAGTTGCCTTTAAGAACATTTTTCTTTTCTCTCGATAAAGTGCCACCTGAAAACCGAGTATGCGCAATGGCAATTAAGTCACTATTTTATATTAGAAAAAAAAAATACGTTTATACCTGAATTGATTATTTCATTATACACATTTCTATGAGTATTTCCAAAAATCAGACACTTGTCTGTGTCAACGGACGTATTATTCATTACGGCGGTCGGCGTTCAATCACAATATTGGGTAAAACAAACGTTTACGAAGAATAATAAAAATTCGGAAACAATACGCGACACTGATCGTAGCGTATAGCACTACAGTAGTAGTGTAATGTACAAAATTGAAAATTTCAAAACAAAAAATTTGAAAAACATGCCTTGATATATCAACAGATATAAAATCGTACAGAATAAAATACATAACCTCAAATTAAAAACTCTTATCACAGAATATCGCGGCGCAGATTATGGACGATTGGATCCGCGGACCGAGATAAGTGATTTAATTATTTAAATTATAGTTATGTACTGTAAAAACTTGTTAAAGCTACCATGAATACTGACCCCGTAAATTTGTCCCATGCAAAAGCATTTTTATGGATTATCTATGGGTGATTTGGCGTCCTTTTGAGGCGGGTACACATAATGTTATGCGAAGAATTGTTTTTTTTTTCGAGCATGTCATCAACTTTTTCCTAGAAAACGTTATCCTATCAACAATATTGTAGGGTAGGTCTTCGATACAAAATTTTGTCTTGTTGGTGCACTAAACAGGTCATTTTTTGAATTTATCAACGAAAAACTGGAAGACGGTAAAATTTACGGAATTTAAAAATTTAACGATCGTAGGGACTTGAAATTTTCACCAAATATTCATATAGTTATTATCTAGACCAGTGCTTCTCAACCGGTGTTCCGCGGAACACTATAATATATATATATTTTATATATATTTTTTTTTTTATTATAGTGTGCCGCGAGCTGCCTGTAGGTGTGCCAAGACAACCGTGGTACACACGTATTGTATTATTATTAAAAATATAAATTTATTAAATTTATTTTCTTAAGCCGTAAGCGAGTTAAGATTACAAACAATAAAATCAAAAAAAGTAGAAATACTCCTAGGGCTAGAAGACGAAATGGCTAGTAGACGAGTGGCACTGCAGTCATTAATTCGTCCCTGTATAAGTCAATCACAAAAACAATCAAAGAAAAATATCACATGTATACTCATGTTACACTACGACAATGATTTACAATAGCGATAGTTTTTTATTACCCATGTGGAATCCTGAAAAATAAAATGCATATAAAACAAACAACAAGCAAAATACAAAAGTGCGGATGATCAAAACCTATAAACAATTTATATATAATTAAAACTAAGTGGCATTCGGGGATTGCCGCGATAAAGCTATTGCATATTAAATAAATAAGAAGTTGATATAATTTTAAATTTTTTTATTATTATTATTCTAGTTATACAGAAGTTTGTATCATAGAAACTATAGGCCTATGATAACTAAAATATGAAATATAAGTTTGAGATTTAATATTCTCCAAATATCTGGAAAATACGGCGTCGATAGTGGTCCCATATTTTGTAGTAGATTCTTGTGGATTATTATTTATACGTAAATTTAATTTTTCTAAGAGAAACGTTGTTAGTCTCTCTGATTTTTTATCAGCGAAGTTGATGTTGAAATCGCCAGCCAAGATAAGTGGAAATTTATGGGAATTTCCACCAAGTATTTTTGACCCTTCTACAGTGTACTCCAGTAAAGTGCGATGAATAAAATATTCTACCTCGTCCAATTTTGGATTTGGAGTAATGTAAATGACTACAATGACTATTTCTAGGCCATTTTGCAGTTTGCATAAGCACGCACAAATATCTCCAACATTTGAGCGTCTAACATTTACATCTACAACATTTGCCACATTTATATCAATATTCGGAGTCATAATATTGGTAGTATCATTATTATTATTTTGGTAAATGGCTACCCCACCTTTTGAAACAGTATCTCGTTTGAAATGAACTATGCAATTGAAATTAGGTATGTCGATCGGATAATCATTTGACATGCAAGTTTCACTTAGAAGTAATACATTTGTTTGTCTAGTTACGGAATCTTGTAAATCGTATTTGTGACTGTTGAGACTTTGGCAATTGAAAGTCATTATTGAAACGCCATTTCTATTTCTAATAAAATCTAAGATACTTTGAGCTTTTGTCTGCACACAATTCAACGATAGTCTTTTAAATTCTTGCAACAATGAAGCGGTTGATGTAGCTTGCCTTCGATTATGATAAAATTTAAATGTAGAATCATCACTTGTCACAATATACAAATTTTCAATATTTGTTACACGAGAGAGCGCAACATAAACGAGTTCTTGTGAATGTGTTTTACTATACTCATATACTATTTCTTCAAAAGTCCCACCTTGCGACTTATGTATAGTCATAGCGAGAGCTGCAATTAATGGAAAATGTTTGCGTTTGACTACCACTTTCCTATCCGATGTTAATGAAATATTCGCTGTTCGTAATTCAATGGGAACAGCGAGATTGCTGACTTTATTTAATAAAAAAAACGATAACGCAGCATGTCTCATACACTGTGTAATTTTATCATATCCACTATCCAGATATAAATATATAAATGTATATTATATAATATAAACCGTATAATTATTAATTATAGGTACATTATTATTCCTTGGAAATAATATATCTGCAAACAATAGCCGCCGACAGCCGACCTTCGATCGCAGATAGCACGGTATGACAATACGGGTCGCCGCGCGGTAGACAGGAGGGGGATTACGGGATTCCGCAGGTAGTGGTCACGCTTTTTCGTTACGAAAAATTTTTTTTCAGTCACCACACCAGACCTGCGATAAAAGCTATGCAATAGCTTAATAAATTAAATGGTTCAGGGATTCATTTAAGAACATTCATAATATTTTAATGCATTAAGTAATTTAAAATATGTATCAATTAAATTAAAGTACACAAATATATTTTATTAAAAAATATGAAGATATATTAATTCTCTCATTTCCACATCCTGCCCAAATAAAAACTTGAGTTTTTTCCATTAAATTAAACATTGATAAATTATTAAAAATGTTTACATTTTGATACTGTAACAATATATTTTAAACAAAATATAAAAAATCCGATAGAGCCAAAAGTAGCTAAGGAATATTCCGTTAAGGCATTTGCAAATGTAAACGAAAAGAACAAATAATTGATTCCTTCCTTATTAAAGTATTAAATAATGTTTGCCAAGAAAAATAATTAGTATAAACAAAACGATTGCATGTATGCACCATCATTCGTACATACCAGATATTGTACACGTTTCACGGTATATTTTTGACATATTTCAAATGATAATAAACAAAAATATTCTTAATTTGATAGAAATACAAAAAAAAAAATTAGAAACAGTGGGATATGTGATATTATAATACATTGTTAAATAAACTATTCAAATAATAGTGAAAATCTAAATACGGCTCATAGGACAATTGTTTTTAAAATTCGATAGTCGAAATAACTAAAGATCTTTAGGAACAGAGAAAAAAAAGAAGCGCTATTGAATGTAAAATTAAAACTGTCATATTGTATACCTATGAACTATTATATTAGGTTAAATGGTCATCATAAAGTTACATTCAATATTTGTTTCACAATGCGGAAACTGGTTGCTGGTTGGAATAAAGTGTGCTATCGTTACGAAATCAACAAATTTAATTTTTGTAAATAAGAAATACTAGAATATATTCATTCGACATTTATTGGACGATAAAAGTAAAGTGGTACCTGATTTCGATTTTGTCTACAGCTTATTTTTTGCATTTATTCGTACCGTTCACGCGAGTAAAGTCTTATCTATTCAATTGCGATTAGTAGTCTGTAATTTTACAATATACGACCACGATGACCAATAGCGAAGAGACTTGCTTTAGTGCGGCGACAATGGAGAGTGGAAAAATACAGTTTACCATAGTGGAGAACAAATATACCATCAGGCGGCGGCTGAAGAGTCTGAAGAAAGCTTTCTTGAAAGTGCCGCGATGGATCATCGGCAAATTAAGACCGAAGAAACGGCACGAAACCGACGATAAGCCAAAGGTCAGCACAACACTTGTAGCAAACCGAGGTCTTCGTGATGGTTTTGTTTTTATCATTGTGATAACCAAAACGCATTTTCTTTTACCTTTCTAGAACGACGATCTCGATGATAATGAGTTGGCCGCAGAAATGGCGGAAGACCGCGATGATAATGGCGATAATGGTGTGCCCGCAGAAGAGAAAGCTGCTGAAGTCTTGATGCCGGTGCCTACTTATAGTGCTTTGGTTAAGCGTGGCTACAAGGTTAAAAAACACATTGGCCAAGGCGGGTACGGGTCGATTTTGCTCGCTACATCAAAACGTCAAAATTGCCAGATGGCAATTAAAGTGGTTGAAAAGCTATCGAACGGCTTGACCGACGATAGTCAACTGTGGTCGGTCTTAAACGAAATGAAATTTGCCGATCTCTTTGACCACCCATACCTAAACGTCTATCATGCAGTTATCGACACATCAAAAAGGTAAAAGCTACTACTACGATCCACGTTATTATTATCGTCCGTTTATTTTCGCTGTCCCTCCCGCGTTTAAAGTCGAGTTCAGCTACGGCCTGCATGCAGGCGTTTGTTATTTAAGCTTATCCAGCCACTTTGCAGACAGTCACACATAGGTCCAGACCTTGATTGTTATTTATGATGGTCTGCATTGTTTCTTCCGTTTCTGTTGCAAAACACCATACCACCAAACAGGACGTACATGGTGATGGAATACTTCCCGAGAGGAACGTTGATGGACGTTTACAACAAGGTAGACTTTACGCCCGAATTGGTCGCGTACGAATGGTTCGCGCAGCTGTGCTCAGCGCTCGAGTACTTGCATGCGAACGACTACTCGCACCGGGACGTCAAGCTGGATAACGTGCTCCTGGACCAGCAGTTTCGCATCCGGTTGGCCGACTTCGGCTTGAGCGCTGCCGCGTCCCCCACGATCCTCAACGAGACGGTGTGCGGCACCAAGTTATGCATGTCGCCGGAGCTGCTGGCCCAAATCCCTTACCACGGACAGTCGGCTGATGTGTGGGCTGCCGGTGTACTGCTTTTCTGTCTGGTGACCGGTCGATTTCCTTTCCTGCCCGCGGCCCCCACCAACGGACAGGACGAGAACGTATGTGAACTGGTACGTTATTATCCGTGGACGCGACCGCATCGATGAAATGCACTTTTCCCTATACTTCATTGTACCAGTGTTCGTCAATTGATCTCATTTTTTTTTTTTTGAGAATTTGTCACTCTACTCGTTTAGGGTTTTGTTTAACGTCAAAATAAGCTTGTAATATCCGATCAAAAAACTGTTAACAGATATTGAAAAGCCAGAGAAAAGGTCACAGCTTTAGTGCAATGGAAAAACAGCGATTGTCAAATGAATGTCAATCGATTTTCGGACACATATTCGTTAAGGAGAAAGACAGGCCACAAATAAAAGATCTTAAAAAACATAGTTGGATGGTAAAAAAAGCACAAGACACTAAAAAATAAGTATTTTTATTTATAAAGAGTGCAGCTTAAATATAAGCAAATCGTTGACGATTTTTGTTCTTCCGTGTATACATTCAGAAAATTACACGATGCAGGCGATGTTAAATAAAGACGCCACCGTATGACCTTGTAGAATCGCAGATTTATCCCGTAATCCAACAAGTGCGTATTAAAAACCCCGAAAGACTGTACAAATTTTAATTCATTTGAAATAATAACACTAATAAATAACGTCATATTTTATGTGTTTGGATACATACGAAAAAGGATTCATAATGTGGAATGACATATTGTTCCCGACTTAAAGTGTATGGTATTATTATAAAAAAATGTCCGTTAACATATTTCACAGACATCTATAGACAGGTATGAAATATATTTGAATCTATAACATTTATAATTATCATAACACTATTGGACATTTCTAGTAACTAGAGTTACATTGTAAATACTTTTTATTTTTGTTGTTTAATTCTAACAATACGCATTTGTATTACTCTTATTTCACTCACTTGAGTTCAGTTTGTTATTTAGTAAGATACTTAAATATTTGTGTTAAATTTCCCACTATGAAAAACCATCATCTGTTAGAAACGTGGACTAGGCCTTAACGGGGACACCACGATAAAAAAAACGCGCCCTGTGTAATACCTCATGCTTGTAAACGGCACGACAATTGTGTGTACACTTGGTCGTTGTGAAATATAGCTAAGGTGGTGAGGAAACTTACACTTTTGTTCATAACTATATAATTGATTGTTTCAATATTTATTTAGTCAAATATAACCGACCTATATTATTCAGCTTGGTTACAGATTCCTAAGATATCCAAAATGCCAGACCAGGAGTTCAACTTGCGCTGGCTTCATTGGTTTCAATATTATTTTTTCATACATAAAATTCATTCTAGTCATTTTAGTTCAGCCATCTATCGAAAAATTTAAATTTTCGTTATTTTACTTTATATGTTTATCTTAAAATTATTCTGATAACAATAATCAACTAACTTCATAACTAAGTTATAAATAGTCAACTACATTTTTATTTTATTATCAATTTAAAAGAGCTGACACTCGTTTCGTTTATCTTGTATAAAAATGTATAAATCATACACAACCACTATGGTCCTATAATTTGTATCTGTGGAATATGGCTCAATCAATATTCTTTTACCCTTATACTGAATTGTAATATTCCGTAAGCTATGTGATATAGTTTACAGATGTTAAAAACTTAATTAGACATTTCTATCACAACCCTCGTAAACGAAGATCAAATAGTTAACCTCAAGGATTTTTTTTATGCTGAACTTTTTAACTTATTCAAATGATATCGGTTTGGTCACACAAAAAATAAAGTAGCAGCAGATAATTAGTAAGGAAAATAAATATAATATAGGCGTCTTTGCACATTTCTAATTGTACCCGTAGCAAAAACATAACAATGTTAAAAAACAATTTTGCCGTTAATTGGTATCATAACAATTTGTACATTAGGTTATGGTCACTGCGGCAGGATAATCGTTCGTTCGTTTCAGTCAACCTCTATACTCCACAAATATTTTGTTTGAAAAACCTATGCTCGTACGTGAGATTTGACCAATTAATTAATATAATATGGATTAAAAGTCCGATCCCTAAGAATACCCACTCGATGTTTGATCGCACAATTATTTTATTATTGATTTATTACGATCGGTTAGGACATAGAATGTTAGATAAACGTAAGATCGTAGTATTCACAAAAGGAACTTATTTGCACAGTATTGATAATCATAAAAGACGGCGCTGTGTATAGGCAATTCAATTAGACTTTTCTATCAATATCACTACTATTATTTATAGCGTTATGAAAATATTTTAATAGAAAGCGACAATGACATTCAAACAAGTTGTTACAAAAAGTTTTTAAAATTTACATACTACGCCCATTTGTCTAGAATATGATTATCTATAGTTTATAATAATGCACAAACTTAAAAAAATCAAACGTATGATTTTAATCGAATATTAAAAAAAATTTAAGTGTTTATAATAGACAATATGGTACTATTATCACGGAGAAATAGTTCTGCCGAAAAAATGATGTAAAACAAGACAAAACTCCCAAAAATAGCAAAAATGAGTTGATGAATACACTTCTTGGTTTTGTCCTTAGATACCTCAGGGCTCAGAGGCTCAAACTGTTGTTCATAGCCCAGCCCTGATCCCGTAACAATATATTTTAGTTTTTAAACAAACATTGTAATTTTTACATACTATATTGCTTAAATGTTCCGCGGTCAAAATGTATTATTTATAAAATTGAATGTTTAAATTTTAAATTATTAAACTTTGTTAGTTATTTTATCGTAACTTAAAATTTAATAATCAGAAGAACTTGAAAATAAACACTGATATAATAATTTTCTAGAGATGGTGTACATTTCAAAAGATTTCAACAATTGTTATGCTATTTATAGGTATTTTAAATTTAGATAAAATAACAATAAAGATCTTTTGTGTAGGGATTCTCGGTTAAAAAGTTCTCTTTTTGCTTTTTTATAAGTATAAACGTTATATATTATACTCGTATAAACGATCCGTTTATCTCTCGACGTTTCACTTAGAATCGTGTTTTCGAAAGTAATGGTACATTAGCATTTGCTATTTAATATGTTTTATCCAAGTGGGCAGTTTAAAATTTGCATTAGGATAAAGTCATCTATTGATTTTGAGTATTAATAAACTTAATCGGCCCGGACAATTCAAAATAAGATACTTACACTCGAAAAGCTTCCTGTAAAAGAGAGGATGACTTTTTACACATGGTTTTTGGTATCTTGCTCATTAAATCAAAGTTTACAGTATCTTATTAAAATTTTCAAACAAATTACTGGGCATACTGTTCCAAAAGTATATCAAGCAATTGTAAAAGCATTAAAAGAAAATACACAAGTAAACATTTTTAATTTAATTTTAGAACCTTGTAAGTTTTGAACATGTTTTATTATATTTATTGAATAAAATATAAACATAACATTTTTTCTGTTTAATTATTGGTATTAATATTGATTAAACAATATTAAAGTATATTATATAAGATACAACCAATAATTATAATATTGATCATATAGCTTTAAAATTGTATGTTTTGAAAACAACAATGTCATAAAAGCAATTGTTCAAATAAAGTGCAGTAGAGGTAGACTGATTAAGCAGATTCGCTACGAGCAATTGGTTTGCCGTACACACTAGTGTCTAATCATAATGTATTACATTTACCCCTTGTTCCAGATTGTTAAATATATGTGATCGACTGCGATGGCTCACTAATGTCAAGTTTACTGCAGATTTTCAAATCAATGTTGTATTTTAAACTTATAAGACATTTGAAGTATATATGAAATTTCCAATCTATTTAAATCACTAGCCTATGTGAAAATACCAAGTACAACTTTCACACCTGAAAAAGTACACATATAGTTCAAAATAAATATTACACTACTACATTATTCAATAGTTTTTAATCAAATAAATTATAATTTGGTATATTTCCAATAAATAAAATGCAGTACCGCCTTAAAAAATATTCCTTATTTTAACAAATACAATATTATGCTTATTACATTTTTCCTTAAAACTAAAGTACAAGCAAATGATAAATAGCAATAAGTTATCATTATTTTAATTCAACATTAACAACTATACTTAATTACTGCAATGGTTCGAACCATCCTACTTATATACTATATATTATGCTATATTAATTATACACCTCGTCAACTCGCACGGCGTACAACAAACACTGAGGAGAAATTCAAACAGTTGATCAATTTCAAAAAAACATGTTACTCACACTTAGTCGCACTGTAGTACTTGTATTTATTTTAGTATGCACAACAAATCAAACCGCAATGGGACATAACTATAATTAACAATGATTCATGTTCTACTTTGGCGTCAACGTAGTCATCACAAGTAATACAAACAAACAAATAAATAAATAAATTAATAGGACCTACAATAATATTGTTGGAATTTAATTACGACAGTCGTTCTATGGTCGGAAGAAAACGTTTTATTATTTATTAATGGTTCGGCTGCGAATTTCCAGTTCAGAGTTTTAAGTGTCCGCACAACAGCTATAATATATTTACATAGGTATGTCGCATGTATACTTTCAGTGGCACGGTTAATAATAATAATAATAATAATACAAATTATAATTAATGACTGTAATAAAGTGGATCTCAAAAATTAATATACACGTTTGACGTATCTACATAACATAGAAAGTAGGAGAATCAGATCGGATTATAAATATGTTAACGGCAAAATAGTCTCGTTAGGTACCGTGCAGACTTTCATGCGTTATAATAAATGTCGCACCTATTGGATTTCACCATGCAGGGCGTGCATAGTGGACACCCGTATGAGTGTGTGTGTGTATTATATTTTTACGATTTCTTAAAGTAGTACAATGGATCCAGTTGTCATTTTATATGGGGGAAAAAAATGTGAAAAAAAAAAATAAGAAAATGTGAAAAAAATGATTTAAATTTTTCAATCGGACTCATAGTCTTCTTACGTCATAAACTCAAAATCATGTATGTCTTCTTGTACGGCTATGTGTCTGTAGATATCGACCATGGCGCCGAGCACGTCTTTAGGTTCCGATCCTCCGTTGTTAGTATTCCCAGTGATGTAGTTGTACATTCCGGACAGTAAGCCACCAAAAGCGCTTACCATGTCGGGCACGTTGAACGTGATCGGAAATATAGGGACGGTCTCCACCAGATCGCCGATCGCCGAGTAGAAAATCCGAGCCATTTCGGGTACGTTCGTCCTGTCGGTACATCAAAACATTTACTACGTGGTTATTAGAATATTAAATTAATTCAGATTTGTTTATCTTGTGATCAGCAAAAGCCTCGGCAAATGTCAAATGTGTTTACTGTTTAGTGTCTACCACCAATAGTGTGTAGCAACGTTGAACTAATTTTTAGTTAAACTCTTTGAATATGTATTATACGCTTGGGGAGGGTGAATCCTCTTCGATTATGTATAGTTTAGCTTTGTCACGGTCCGGGGTAGTGTAGGTACATTATGTACACCACTCTCCCGGACTGCGTCGCTCTTTACCCAGCCACAACCCGGATAACGATAGCACCGGTTCGGCAAAAGCCCCCACCTACCTCGTACACCGGGCAGAGGAAGGAGGCCTTTGCCGGAGCCGATGTGGTGGCACGAGCCGACCGATCGCGGCCTCTTGCCCGTGATCCGTCAACCCAACAACAACAGTGAAGAATCCGACAATCCGATATCGAACACCACATGTTATATTTTTTGTGACTCCCAGTAATAATTACTGTTCACCATTTTAATCAGTGTTTTGTTATTGTTGTAATATAACTTCAAACTACTAAATTTCCAATTGACTTCTATTCCATCACTTTCATTATATTGACCGGCACCAGCCACCACCGAGGACAACCAGTGCCGCGTCAGATTGGCTCCCCGGCGGGGAATCGAACCCCGGTCTCCCGCGTGACAGGCGGGGATACTTACCACTATACTACCGAGGACAACCAGTGCCGCGTCAGATTGGCTCCCCGTAAGGAATCACCCGGTACAATAAAATAAGGTAAGAGCATTTTTTTCTCACCGTCACTACCTCGGATTTGGTATAATATTGCGTATTTTACAAATATTCGAGGTGTGCTTTGTATTTTTGGTTAGGCAAAGACATCGCGTTTTCACTATTATTAGTATTAACGAGTAGGGAAATACGCGCGACCGAAAATATCAGTGAGATAGCCGGTTGGGGTATTGTAGTTCCGAACGATCTAACGACCCACCACCGCGGCCCAACCTTCCAAACCGGTCCACCGTCCGCCGATAAGATAGACTCGTGCGAGCGCGACACTAACGACCACACGCGCTCCGCTGTCCGATCGCCGCCGCCGTGACTTGTGATTATCGTAAATAATTATCGCACGGCGTGATATCACATTTTCGACAAAATCGATAGTCGGCGGACATCACTATCACCACCACAACATCAACAACAACAACTACGTGATAAACAGTTGTGTTGTTCCAATTCGTTGTTTTTAAAATTTTTATTCCGTTGATGTACGTACAACGACGACAACGTGTAATTTTTCCGCAATCTAATAAGTGACGCGATATTCTACATCTGCCATTCCGTGTAGGTACTCCAATCAATAAAGTACATTCAAATTGTCGTAATTAGAATTAGTAATAATTAATTTTTACACAATGGCGAATAAAAATATTGATCAACTGACGTTGAGGGAGTTACGCCACGAATGCGAGAGTAGAAAATTGTCGTCATCGGGATCCAAGGCGGATCTTGAAATTATTTTAGCGGAATATTTACGCGCTACCGGTGTCGACCCAACGAGGGTACTTTTTACGACCTCTCGCGTGTCATTTAACACGGGGCAGAGCGTTGAGACTGATGAAGTACGGGAAGCAGCGACTGTAAGCGTCGACGCTGCGCCACCTACGAACGTGAGTTTGTTGGGAGGCGACTTCGTCACTAACCGAGCACAGTCGACATCGCCGAATCCACTCGACACCGCACACATCGGGAATATTTTTTCTTCTGCCGCAGAACAACTCGGGCCCCTACGTAGGTCATTAGATCGGGAAACCGAAAGAGCCACGTACGAGGCACGCATAGCGACGCTGGAAGCGGGTTTGGCTCGTCTATTAGACGAACGCCAAAACTCGCAGGGGGGCCGTCGGGGCGAACTCGACGTACCCACTCAGCAACAGCAGCATACCGGAACGACGCGTCAACCTGTAATCACGTTCGATAACACGTACGCGCACGACCGGTCAAGACAAAATGTCCCGAACGATAACTACGCTCCCGCGCAAACGAATTACGGCTGTGCCAGCGCCGTAACGAGTACGCCGTATTGCACGCGTAGATTGCCCGGCGGACAAACCGGTAGCGCCGGTATTGCACAACATCCCCCGATATTTGCACCGCAACCACGGGAACGTGCCGCGTTAACGCCGTATGAGGACTTGCGTACCGCGAGAGCTTCGATTCCCGAATTCTCCGGAACACGAACCGAAGACCCCATACGGTTTATAAACGATGCGGAATCTGTCCTAACGCAGGCAAATATCCACATATCCGGCTGGTGTAGGGCGATCGAACCGCAATTAAAGGGTACAGCCGCGACTTGGTGGAGATCCATTAAGGTCCTGGAACTATCCTGGGAAGAATTTCTAGTCGAATTTCTCACGAATTTCGATAACGACGAAATTCAACTACAATTGCGCGCCGATATGCTATCCACACGTCAGTCAGCGACACAGTCGCTTACGGAATTTGTGTTGCAAAAGAATCAACTCGCGCGCCGAGTACCTATAGGCTTATCCGAAGCGGAATTAGTCTTGTACATTACCGGGTTAACGCGCGAAAACTTCCGAACGCACATACGCTTAAGGCAGCCGTCTACTTTCGCTGAGCTCCGCCGCATCGCGAGTTTATTAGATCCTGCCGTAGCCACAACCACCCCCACCCCGCGATGTGACAAAAATCAACCCGGGCGCAGGGGGCTACGTGACAAACACACAGACCCACCTGGGCGACAGCCACGCGTGAATTCCACAAACGGAAAGCCGCCGAGGCCGTGTAAGTACTGTGGCGATATGCATTGGCACAGCGAGTGCCCACACAGACCGACCACGTCGGGAAACTGAAGCGGAGGCAAGGGGAACTAGTCCACCCCATTGACTCCGATCAACCACACCACACTTCAACACCACAATTCGGTATTACGGGCAGGAAAATTTTATGCGATCCATACGCTAGAGATTCGGTATTCCGTCACAACGAACGACCAGTTTCTCAAAAATTTTTCGCCAAATCGTCCGCGAACTCAGCTCTCGCTACGGACAACACGCCACATAACGACACCCAGTCTCAGATCCCCAACCTACACCATCCCACCACACATCTTGCTCACCTCACCGGTGACACGCAAGACCAACAAAACCCGGCTTCAGGGAAAGCCATAGGTGTAGGGACAAAGGCAACAGAGACACGGGTGCTCACCACCACAGGTGACAGGGGCGAAGACACACGCACTTCACACACCCTGCGTTAGGCGAACCTGTATTAGATAGGCTACGCACAGAGACAACCGAAATGGAGGATTTGGTTATGGCGGTTCAACCCGCACACCAAAAACCGACTTTCGCGGTTCAGAACCAGTTGTCCCGCTGCGCTCAGTCATCTAGGTCCAATAACGTCTCGCGAACACGCCCGGACAAAATTCCGACCCCCGCGGTCGAACTCGAATTTCCGTCAGGCTTCGTAACAGCACTATTAGACTCACAGGCACACAAATCGTATGTAAAACCGACTATTGCCAAACAATTCGGCACAAATACCCATGGACTAAAATCATCAGTTCGAATGGCAGACGGCCACTTAGCACACACTAGTGGTTCAGCTACATTCGAAACTAGGATAGGCGCGTTAGACATATCTTTCGAAGCGACCATCTTAGATGAGCTGTACTGCGACGTATTACTCGGACACGACTTTCTCGTTGATAACGAAGTCTCTTGGGATTACGCCGCATGCACAATTCACATGGGTTCACAGATTAGGACGTCGACATGCTGGAAGGGTAAATCACAACCACCCAGTACGATCCCTGATTTAGGTCTTTTGGAAATCGGGGGCGGCCAACAAACTCGTGCGCGACTCACTGTTGTATTGAATAAATATCCAGTAGTATTCAGCGATAAGGTAGGCCGCACAAAACTGATTGAACACGAGATCATACTGAAGGACCCAACACCCATTGCGCTCAGACCATACTCGTCAAGGGACAGGTCAGCGCGCAAAATACATGTTTTAGGCAGCAACCCGACTACAGGTGGTAGCGATGACACTAAGTTTTGCGAGGGCGACGTAGTCTACTACAAGTCACACCACCTGTCCAAAGCACAAGAAGATTTTCACACCGGTTTCGCACCGAAATGGTGAGGACCGGTGACACCCAAACAACGTGTCGGTAGTCAGCAGTCACCAGCACGAAAACTTCATGTGTCATGCCTAAAACGGACAAAGAGAAAACTAGCAAACACGTAACGGTAAAAATTATTGATAAAACAAATTAGTAACCATACGTTGTTTTTAGAAATTTCCAAACGAGCAGCCGCCCAACCGACGAGCAAGTGACGGGGATGCTGCGACGTGCCACCGAGGCGTTAACGACTCATCACCCACGCACTGCAGAGTCGGTCAGGGCCATGCGGGAGGAGGACCTGCGGAACGACCCAATCATGGGAGCAGCATAACAGCGTGGATGGGACGCCTGCAGTCTCAGATCCCCAACCTACACCATCCCACCACACATCTTGCTCACCTCACCGGGTGTCCGCAGCGACCAAGGATGAGTGGGAAGCCAGCAGGCAGAGGTCCCAATCGACCGACCCCACGGACCGCCAGGACTCCGCCGACACCACCCTCACTGCAATTCAACGCACCACCCACGTCCCCAGGGCAGGGACACCAGTAGAGGACGGTCAATCGTAACCGGTAGTGTGGCTTGGCGGGGGAGTATGTCACGGTCCGGGGTAGTGTAGGTACATTATGTACACCACTCTCCCGGACTGCGTCGCTCTTTACCCAGCCACAACCCGGATAACGATAGCACCGGTTCGGCAAAAGCCCCCACCTACCTCGTACACCGGGCAGAGGAAGGAGGCCTTTGCCGGAGCCGATGTGGTGGCACGAGCCGACCGATCGCGGCCTCTTGCCCGTGATCCGTCAACCCAACAACAACAGTGAAGAATCCGACAATCCGATATCGAACACCACATGTTATATTTTTTGTGACTCCCAGTAATAATTACTGTTCACCATTTTAATCAGTGTTTTGTTATTGTTGTAATATAACTTCAAACTACTAAATTTCCAATTGACTTCTATTCCATCACTTTCATTATATTGACCGGCACCAGCCACCACCGAGGACAACCAGTGCCGCGTCAGCTTTGATGTTTAATCTCACTGTGTAGTTGTGTAAATCTTAAATTTAGTGATATATGTTTCGGCATAAGCCTTATTACAAAAGCGCCCGGTTTAATTGTTAATGAATCTCTTTAGCAAAATAATATCAAATCACGCCATTATTGAGAGACACTTATTTAGCGATTATAATTTATTAATACGGAATAAAATCATATAGAACAGCGGTTCTCAACCTTTTTGAGTTCGCGACCCCCTATAAACCGTTATGGACCGCTGGACTATCGGACTATCCAAACAAAAATATATTTATTTTAACACTTACTATTAATTATAAGATTCTAAGTGAAACAATTTTTTTCCCACATGAATTGGCGACCCTAAAAAAATTGTTGGCGACCCCCCGGTTGAGAATCGCTGATATAGAATACCTATTTATATAATAAATATGTTAATACAATACGATCGAACGTTGAGATATTACTCTTCAAGAAAGTGTACCTCCATGTTGCAGTGTGCACTTTTTACTAGGAACTTTATTTATAAACACGTCAAATAGTTTAATTGATTTACTCTCAATACCAGTTAACTGTACCTATACGGCTATACGTATACGTACTATATACGTACTAATATATTACTGTAGAAACGAATTTCGACATAGTAAAATAACTGGTAAATAATTGTATTTTAAAACCGACCAATATTCATTGTCACTCAATGAATGTCAGCCGTATAGTAATATAACCTAACTGATCTATCGAAATGAGTGCATAGTATTTAATATACCTGCTAGTTATTATGATACGATCGAGAATTAATTTTTTTATACAGACGTTTGATGGTATTTTAAACAACATAAATATTTAAAAATGTTCTACTTACGCTGTCTCGGTCATTTCATTCAACGGGACTGCCGGTATTACACCTTTGTCTCTTAAATATGTTGTTATACCGGCATTTGCATGAAATATACTGAGGCAAAAAAATGCGAAAATCACCATCTGAAAAACAATAATAGAATGTTCAATTCAAAAACTAGTTTATGAAGTAAATAAGGAAATCTTACAGCAAAGCCACCTGACTAGAGAGGGTATACACTTATAAATAATGGTGTTAGAATAAATTATTCACTGACTAAACATTATCAGGCAAATAAAAAAAATGTCAGTTTTAATTTACATTCTCAGTAAAATGAACAAGTCATTGGCATTATATTGATGTGTATTTTTTAATAAATCTGTACTCATTTAAAGTTTTTCGAGTATAACTTGTGTTTCAAAAGGCTTATGTCAGTATATCGTAATTAAGTATAATCTATGAATTGAACTACACGACAAATGGTAATTTAAACCATAGTTTATAGAAAGGACAATCTTAAAATATTTTTTAAAGAGTGATCAAAAAAACCACATTTTTACCATAGACATTTTTAATTATATAACCTTTGATTTTTTAAAGTTTTCAAAAACTTGTACACTTTTTATACATATCTGTACTAGTTTTATGAAAAGCGATATTTATTATACGTCGATATGATTATTTGATACACTTTCTGTAAAAATTGTATACGGTATACCTAACTGTACTACCTAAATGGTTATAAATTCAAAGGCTGACTAAAGTTAAATTCTTATAAATACTGTGTAATATAGCCATTATAGTTTTAATGTATTACTTTTGATCCGTTAGTCTTAGTATATTCTAATATAAAAATCATCCATGAGTGGCTATAAAGTGATAATAAATTATAATAATATTGACCCAAACCAGTGGATAATGGTTAACGTTAATTGAGCAATCTGCATATTAGATATTCGGATGTGGCTCGTAAAATTAAGCGTATAAAATTCAGTCAACTGTACTTAATTTGAAATAGTTTATGGAAGAATATAATTTATTAATGCCTTAAACAGTCCGGGAGATTTTTTTTTATAGCATTTATCTACCTGAACTACCTCTACGATTATTATCTGATGATTATGTTTGTAAGATACTTCTGTAGTACATATAACGATTTTCATAATGAGCAAAGAATGCATTTATAATGATATCACTACATTTCTCAACAGCTAGAGAAGTGAGGTGAAATAAAAAGCGAGGAGAGTGTCCAACACGCGGTGATCTATTGTAGCTGTAATTTTTTAAACTTGATATCCATTTCGCAGCAGTAGGTAGTTTGTTTTTTCAATGAAGCGCGCAGTGATTATGATAGTACGGATTTAATAGCGGGTAGATTACAGCAAAATATACGTCGGTTTGTAAAAAAAAAAACTGGTAAAATCGTATTATAACCATGTATCATAATAAATTACGTGTTCCCTCAGATTAGATTTTTAGAAAAACGTAGTCATTACTTGTTAATTGTAATAATAATATTAATAAGGTTAATACACTCCGTAGTTCGGGGTAAAGCATAAAGTTGGTATCTCTTTCTTAACAGGCAAACCAATTTGACGTAATTATTAAAACTGTTTTTATGAACTACGCATGTCAGGGAAGTAAGACTACTGTTTAATATTAGATACCTCATTATTAATAGATATAGTTATATATAGACCAACCTATCTAGCAGATTTATATACAATTTTATACTGTATGTCTGTATGTTTTTAACATAAAGAAAATATTATTAACCATGATAAAGAACATCCCGCTCGCCATATTTTTTTCGTCAATATTTTTTCCTAAATAATATATTTGAAACAGAATTTTTTTTGATTATATTAACTACTAAGTTCCTAATGCTCACATTTTTGATATTTTTTGGAAAACTTAAGCTTTGAAGTACCAATTACACTGTGTGAATACTTCGAAAATAAATGATGTTACGATTATCTTAAAATATCATGCAAACATATTGGTAGATTTTTATGTAGTGAAAAAAAAATATAAAGAAATTGGCCAAACTCCTCCACGGTCGGGTGAGGTACGGGGATGTTGGTGCATTGGTCTTCTAAACAAGAAACCAATGTACCATTGCCTTTGAAAGGTATTAAAAAAGAGGTCGGGTGGATCAGTTTAAATGTCTATAAAATTGTGGTTGATATAAAGTGTTAGAACCATTTTTTTTTTTGTTAAGGTACTTATTGATTTTATAAAGCTACTTATTGAACTTTTAATATAATATGTTTTAAATTTTGCAAAAAAAATAAAAATATTTTGAAAATTATGAAATGTCTATAAAATGCTATTGTAATAGTACTCAGTAAATGTTTCGAGTCGCTTTATGGTCAATAAATACGACGATATAATAAGAATATTTTATAAGGAAGAAACATTTTTATAACTAAGAATTATCCGTTATTCAAGTATTTTAATCGCTACTTTTACTTCTCTACTTGCAAATACGTAGTCATTATGCGTATTAGTCTTGAGTATCACTGTAATGTAAAGAAGATTAATTTTTAGTGGATGGTTTTCTTTATAGGTACATAACGCCTATGGCTTCAATAATCGAATTATATTCCCGTTCATAGATGCGCATTCAACGGATAAAAAAAAACATAACGTAGGTCTACTAAATAATAATGAATAATGATCAAATTCTTTTAATTTCTCCTGGTGCCTCAATAAACGCGGATAGAACCGGTTCTCGTGTATCATTTGGTTAGGGTTTCAGTAAGAAATAATAAAAATCACAGAAAGTGGAAATTCCACAATGGTAGGTACCTAACGCATTATTGTGTTAACCTCGAAGATGGATACGAGAAGACGGCTCGACGAGTTCACGATTTGACCGTCAAGTAGCATAAATCCTGAAAGAGGTTTCCATGTCCGGCTAGATAGAATAGTCGAATCACGCTCTCAAATGGATAACTCTGTTTAGTGTACACGTGCGTGTAATTTTTTGTTTTAATTATCTTCTAAATTCCATTTAGTTCATTAAAATGTATTTCCCTATCAAACGGTCGGTAATCTTTGGGTCTTAAACTTTTAAAATTCGCATTGGCACATATATCGAACAATTTTTTTCGACATTTCTATAGAAATGAAAATTAACTATACTGACACGTCATTACTTACGAGTATATGTATTATATTGTTGGTTCGAATGGCTTATTTTCGGTTAAGTAATTATTCATTAGAGACCATTAACGTGTGTATAAATATTTTAATGTAAGCAAATATTTATATAGGGTCTTTTATTTGTTATTATAGAGTCTTGTCAAAATACATTATACACACACGTGCTTTCTCGTATATGTTAAGGAGACCGGATCTGTTTTGTTTTTTCTAAACTAGTTTGATAACATAAGATACATTTGAAAATGAAAGTGCAAATATAATCAAATATCTGAACAAAATTAATAAAAACAGTAACCGATGGTTAACAATTAAGTATAAATATTTCTAATTTAATGTCTACCGATAAAAAGACAAGATTTTCTTTCATATATTACAAGGTTAGGAATATTTACTTTTTATTACTTGCATATACCTTGTAATACCGACGATAAATTATTCTAATTTATTCATATACTTTGATTAATCACAGAATATGTTAATTGATGTTGCAGTATTAAAATAATTTGCAGTATATAATAATATAAGTTTTTCGAAATAACTTTTCCCAAACTAACTGTTATTGTAAAATGTTTTAAATGTGTTATACAAATTATTCTATACTGTTCAAAATTAACAAAAGCTGTTAGAATATTCTACTGATATACTATTGTGTAGCTATTACCATAAAATATCAAATAATGTCGATTGGATATTTTAAAATGTAGGTACCTATTAACTATAAAATTATCATCGCTCTATTAAATAAATAAATAAATAATTAAGTTTAAAAAATGCATTAAGTAGATGCTTGGTAAAATCTTTTCATTTTTAAATTTTCATCGATATGATTAATTATTTATATATTGATGAATAATAATTATTTATTTTATTCATTATATTCTATGAAAAAAAACCATTCAACTCATACATTTGGTCGAAAATCATTTAATTATCAACCAGAAAAAATAATACTAAAAACATGAATAATCAATTATTGACGAATACACCAAAATGCTTTTTTAACGTGCCACTGGTAGTAAACGCCTCTTTCGGGTTAGTATTACTTTCTTTCCAAAATTGAAAGATAATTTGATAGTTTAAAATAAGGTGGTAATTTGTGAGTTTAAGAACTTCAGTAAATTCTAAATAATTGTAGAACCCCTCTTTTGATGTTAGACATCATTACCGACACAGCACAAACGAATTAAACATAATTATTGTTTTAATTCAATTTCTTTAAATTCGTAGTAGGTGGTATCTATTTCGAATCACACAAATCTTATATGGCGTCTCACCATATTCAGGAATTTTATTTTACTCCTCGGGTCATTCATGGAAATCATTGAAGTAGGATTACCTATGTCACAACTTTTATTTGTCCCACGGTGCACAGGAGAAAGTTTTGAATTCTTATCGTAGGAATCAAAGACAAAAAAATATATTATACCGTGTCGTAGCCCCCATATCTTCTTCTTTTATTTAAATAAATGTAAATATTTAGATAAGTGGCGATGAGTGTTGCATGTAGAAAGTACAATAACGAATAGTTTTGTGACTGCATGACTAATCGATTTACTTATGACATACGATAAAGTTATTTAAAAATTTGTTAGAAATTATGAATTTCCCGTTTTTAAAAGACAACATTTTATTTTAAACACCCACATATTATGAGTATATTATAATTTAATATAACCATTTACCATGCACAATTTACGTAAAAACTAGATATGATTCCAAACTTTTAGAGTTTTGAAATTTTATTTTATTTTTAAATTAAAATATTTTCAACATTTGGATGGTAAATATAATTTCTAATGTCGACTATTTTGTATAGATTCTATGTAGAACAATAAATATATGTGTTAGTTATATACATTTTAAACTGTTATATTTTAAAGCTTTTATATGTACTTATTTAAACGCAAAGCAAGTACTTTGCTTAGCTAATTAGAACTAATTGTATTTATTATACTCTCAAAAAATTTTTGTTTAAAATTTCACGGACCTTGAGTGAAACATACATACGTAAATTATTGGTTATTTCAAAGGTGAAATTTAAACTTGTGTTTTGTGTATAGATAATATGGCGTAAGTATTTACTTTAATTTTAATATATTCTGATTTATAAACTTAAAACGAAAGATTATACATTTCAATGTATGAAATGTATTTAGCAACCTAAAGATGAAATCGGTATCTTATAAATGTTTTAATGGAGGTGGTTAAAATAATATTAAAAAAAAAATGTAACTTTGTAAAGTAATTTGTATAAAAAATATTAGTTAAAAAATGGTTATGGTAAATTATTATCTTGGAATCTGTAGTACTTAAAGAATAATTAAAAACAAATAAATATATAGAGGCGCTTTTTAAGCATTTTACTTACATTATAATAAAACTTGTTTGTCCAGTATCTGATCATGTCTTCTTGTTATAGTTTTAACGGTAATAGTTATTAAAATTTGCACGGTCTTTAGATGTAGGTATTTCAGTTACTAAGCTTACAACTGCAGGTATCACGATCGTACGACAGTCGAGTATAGACTGAAAGGACTTTCTTTTTCAAATCTTCAATGTGGCGACTAGAGAGAAGCTATTACTAAAGCTGGTTTTAGAAAAGGGTAGTCACGTGTATAAATACGTCCTACGCAATCATATAACAAGTTTTTACATTTAAAAACATTAATAATTTGATATATATTTGTATTAATTACCGAATTTCAGGAATGAAATAAATATAGTCTTTAAAATGGTTTCAGATATTTTAAATCGCACTTGGTACTTATGGACATTTTACATACATTTACTAATAATGACATATAGGTATGTAAAACACAAACGAGTGAAATCTTCACGTTTTTACCTTTATTGGTACAAGATAAACAAGCATGTAAATAAATAATTATAAATAATATGTTTGATTTGTTAATAAATTGTAAATTAATATTATTCATGTTTATTTAATATAACTCGCAGATATAAATTAAATACTAAAACGAACCTTATACATTTATTAATGTTAGAGATGGGCTAAACTGTTCAAAGTACATAAAGTTGATAACCGAGCTTAACGAGTTTATATCGAGTTTGATAGTCGAACTCAAGTTGTCAGAAACCAGATCAAACTGAATTCAAACTGAAAAATCTAATTTCATGCCTTTACTTTATTTTCATTTCGTATTATATACCAATCGGATATTGAGAAGTTGTTGAGTATTTATTTTAATATTCAAGTGTATTTCAACGATACTATTCTAAATCAACTTTGCGTATAATTTTAAAACAATATTGAAATAATTATTAAATAATCCTTGTATGTTGTGCATTAGAAATACGACCGTTATTACAGGTTATAACTAAATAAAAAGTATTGTAATTATTTATGCTACTTAAATAAAATACATAATAAAAATATTAGATTCTGTGTAATTTTAATTTTAATTATTCTGATCATTTTATTTTTTTAATATTTACATGTATATAATGTAATAGGTATCTAATAAATATTAATTTTCGATTCAATCCAATTCGATATTATTTGCGAGTTTGATTCAAAGTTTGATTAGTTATACTACTATTAGGATAATTTAATTCTGTCTTATGTAATGAATTTGAGTTTAAGCCACCTCTAATATATATATAAATACAAAATTATAAGATATTAATAAATAAATATGTATGTATAAAATAATGTGTATTATATATTTTTTTGCTTATCTTGAAATCATCTATCTTCTTCAGGATGAAAAGCTGCATATAAACGGGGGAATAATAATTGTTTTAGACGTAAAAGAGGTGGTTTCGGTCTACGAGTATGGTCTTGGTAAGGTGCTTGAGTACTTGGTATGTAGTATGTGGACAATGGCAAATCTGAGGGCGACGTAGAAGGATTTTTGTAATAGAAAAATACAGAAGAACCAACGACTGGCTGAGCTACTAGGTTCAGCGGTGGAACTTCATTAGGTCCACTATAACCAGATATAGGTTTTGAATCACTCGAAGCTATACTTGGTGTGGGTGGACAAATTGGTTTTTGAGGAGTAGGTAGGCACTGAGGTTTCAGAGTAGTTATTTCCGGACATTTGGGTTTCAGAGTAGTTATTTCGGGACATTTGGGTTTCGGAGTAGTTACTTCAGGACATTTGGGCTTTGGAGTAGTTACTTCCGGACATTTGGGCTTTGGAGTAGTTACTTCCGGACATTTGGGCTTGGGAGTAGTTACTTCCGGACATTTGGGCTTTGGAGTAGTTACTTCCGGACATTTGGGCTTTGGAGTCGTTGTTTCTCCTGTGCATGGCTCTTGTTTTGGAGTAGTAACCTCTGGACATAAAGGCTTTATTGGAGTTATTTTTTCTGGACATTTTGGTTTTGGCGTAGTGATTTCCTCAGGGCATTTTGGTTTAGTTGTAGTCACTTCTTCAGGACATTTCGGCTTTGTCGTAGTTACTTCTTCGGGACATTTCGACTTTGTCACAGTTTCTTCTTCAAGATATGACGGTTTAGATGTTACTAAATCGAAATAATACGGTTTTTGAGTCGTCGGATCTTTGTAACCATCCGGTTTGTCTGGATTTGTATTTTGGTTGCTATTTTCATTTTCTAACGGTATCGGTATGATCACTATCGTACTCGTACCGTTACATGGAAGTATAATCTGTGTGTCATTAGAATTTTCTAACTGGTGCCCATCATTTTCTGAATTATTGATACCGGGTCTCAAGTCGTTTAGGTACTCTGGTGGGTTGTATACGGAAAAATAGTTTTGTATTCGTTGTATGAAACGTTCAATCGGCGTTGGGAACTTGCCTTTGAATTTGTTGGGAACATTAGGTTCCAAACGTACCAACGTCGGAGGGCTATCTTGTTTACCGGTCTTAACGTCTTCCGGTGGTAGTGCCAAGTATATCTCGGTATTGGCTGATTTTTTCGGCCTGAAAATTAAAACATCGAGTTAAATTGAATTGAATGTAATATGTTTATAAATTAATTAATTCTGGTCATTTCGTTGGGTTTGCCACTCAAACTTAAAAAGTAATTTCTTCTCGTTGCGTAATTTACGCGTGTATCTAAGGTTATTAATTGAGTATTCTAAACTCCCAATCTACAATCCGGAACTAATGGACACGTTCTTCCTCTCTCGTATGATTTAGTAACAGTCAGTCAATTATGTACACGTGTAATAATAATGACGTTCACCTTGATCTGCCAGGATCGTTCTTGTTGAGTACATTGACGTTGCTTGCGATGCCGGATTGTTCGTAGCATATTATAAAAACCACAATAACCTAATATTGTATGCATAAAAAAAAAAAAAAACGCAATTAGTAAACATGACCATATTTTGTTTAATATACATATATACAATTGAGCATCAAAAAGTCGCATTGTAATAACAGTTTTCTTCTTATAAGGTGTAACAGTGTAACACAAAGGTTTAATGCAGTGATTTAAAACGGTAGAAATGTGGTATCTAATACTCTGCACTTGTAAACCTTCGCGAAACACCCTGTATGTAGTTTAGGGTCAATGTACGTCGTTATTTTAACAAATAATAATATATACTCATAAAGTATCTTAAAATTATATCTGTGTAATGAATTGAGTTTTACACGCATATATTTAAGTCTCAAACGATAATACTTAAAAACGCAATAATTACATTTTATGTTACAGTATAAAATGTGCTTACATATTACATTCATTTTTTGTAGTATTTTGAATATCCAGTCGCAATAGTATTGATTTATAAGTACTAAGTAGTGACGAGAAAATGATTCGAATATTAGTAAAATGTAATACCTATTATTAATCGTAACACAAACATGAAAACATGATTAAGCGTATAAAAAGTTGTTCATAATTTTTATTTAGTATTTATATTTTAGTATTTATTTGCAGATATTTCGAGATTAAAATATTATGATGATGCAAATTGTTTGTGTTTAAAATAAGAATAGTAAAAAAAATTTTATTCTTCAATAACATACAAATAATTAAAATAATTGTGTATTTATTTTTTGACTCAAATTTCAAATATTTAAACGCTTCTTGAGTTAAATTTACGTCAATCCGTAAACTTATAAGTATAACAGGCTTATTAGGAGTTAAGTTATTTTAAATATGTTTACGGTTTACATTATTTATAAATATTTGAATTATAAATTTTATACTAATATAAATCAATAAAATATTATTTAATAAATTAGTGATTCCATATCATCATATTTAGATATGATTTGTTATATTATAAGTACTGTTATACAGTTATAATATTTACATAATTTACTGTTAAATTCTTTGTATTTAAATAATAAGCAAATCAGCTACAAATGTATACAATCACCTAGTATTTCTTACTCAAATTAATAAATAATAATCTTATTAAAGTTTAGAATATAGATATATATTTGAACACAAAAAAATGATCAGCAAGTTATCGAAAAAGTACTGTAAATAAAACTATAAAACAAATGTTATTTATTATGTGTTATTTATTATGTGGAGTATTTTAAATCAAATTATAGATATTTATGTCAAATTCACTTTGTTTTTACAATGAACTTTGGAAATAAAACGTAGAACAAAAATGTCGAGATCAGTGTAATATATATTTAGTCTAAAATGTTTAAATTATTGTTCTGAACGAATATTCTACCGAATAATCGAGTCGTATACGAGTAAATAAAAAAGTAATTATAAGCCATTATTTTATTATCAAGTACGAAGTATTTTATTAGTTCATTAATAAATGTGAAAAACAAACGAAGATATACAACGTTCTTTTTAATATTTGTTGATTTATGAACATATATTGTTTAAATGATATTAAAAACGAATTTTATTGTCTTATCGGAACCTGATAATTCGATGCAAAACGTCAAATAATTAAAATTAGTTATTGGTTCATTAGATTTACGACTGTACGTGTACTCACCCAAAGTTTTGTTAGCGCCATGAGTTCTTATTTTCAAAACGTAGAATGTGTGTAGTGCCTAGTGCGATTATGCAACGAAGACTGGCATGGTGAATCTTTCCGGTCTATTAAGCTCCCTTCCATCCTCGTATCAACAAAGGTCATCGATCTTTATAAGACAAAATTTACGATTACCTCGTGTGCAGTTTGGGTCTATGCTATAATCTGGTCTAACGTGTTATGCTTATACGCATGCAACTTCATACCGAGATACCTTGCACCCGAGAGCCGAGATAATAGCTTCGCAACGCAGGTACAGGTCAATATGTCAACTCATTAACGATCGCTGTCCGTATACAATATCCATTTGAACGGGTCCGCTCTGGAAGGCATACACCTATATCGTATTTAATGTATCTACTATAGCATAACGATGTGACCGCGTAGATCGATCCAATCACTATATAACTGATATCGCTTCGCACGAATATATCTGTTGGAAGAGCAAAGGTTTTTTTTTTTTTTAAACACCGAGATCGGCAGCAAACCATTTTTCCTTACGTCCATTCAGGGCCGTATTTGGACATTTTACGCCCCGGGGCAACATATTTTAGTCGCCCTCCAGTACCCCTCCCCCCACCAAAAAAAAAAAAAATTATCAAAATAGTTTTTCCAATAAATGTATTGAAGACTGAAGTATAAATAAAAACATTTTTTTTTTGTTATTTGATACGCCATAATATTTATTTTCAATATAAAATTGCCGCCCCCCTAATAAGCTAAAGAACTTTCCGCCCCAGGCAACAAGGGACACTTGCCCCCCCCCCCTCAAATACGGCCCTGCGTCCATTAGGTACACAAGACTAGTGTCCTGTCGTATCCAGCCGTACATCACAATTAAAAGTATTTCACAGTTGATGATCACATACGAGTATTATATTTTACTTGGCAAGATTTTACATTTTATTAAACAGATCCTGAATGGATTACATCAGTTGTAATATATATGTACATGTATTATATGGTTCTAAGATTATATTATAATATCCGTATAAAGTTATACTATCACAAACGTGCTTCGTGCACGAGAAAAAATATTTATCGTCCCGCGTTAGTGCTCCGGCGTTTTGATTTCAGCTACTCTGTAAACTCCCAGTTCCGGCGCGTATTTCGCCACGTAGGCGGACGTCAGCTTGTGCACGGGCGCCAAGTTAATTGTCGGCGTTAGGTCCAGTGATATAGCGGTGCCGCTGGGCTCGCTAATCGCTGTCGAATTATTGCCTACGATCGCTGTGCCTATAGGTCCAGCTCCGGCTCGGCCACCGATTCCGGCGAACGCCATACCCTGTGGCTGAGCCACAGCTATTGTCGGACCTATATTGTACACACACGAGACAAATTAATTTATGCATAATGAGAGATGTACAGTGCAATGATAATAGTAATGCTACCATAAGCGTAATATGTCCGGACGCGTGGGCGAGGAACCGTATTTGAATTGTACGTCGAAAAAATAATGCCAGTGATCAAAACCAATATTATTGTAATTATGTGTTCCAATAAGCTTAGATTTTCTTCGGGATCGATCCGAAGGAGGAGCTACAGGGAAGCCGGTGGACAGGGCTAAACGTTGTGTTACACGTGCGCGTATGCTTATTTTCGCACGCGCGTCCTCCGGAGGGGGGATCCCCACCATACCTATGACCCCAAACAATTCTTGCTACGTAAAACTTAAGAGGCTTAACGGGTTAATTTGCACGAGTTCAAAACAATTAAGCTTTTACTGGTAGAAAATAACATTTGATATCAATGTAATAATGTCAAATAAGAATATAAGATTAATCCAAAGCTACCAGTGACTCAATCAATTTTAATAAAATAAATACATATATTTCTTTTTATAAACCAATCATTTTGTATTTGACAGAGCAGTATTAGAATACAAGTATAATTTCGAAATATTATTTGACAATAAATTTGCATTTTTACTTGGTTTTATAATAATTATACTAATATGTGCATCGAATTGGACTATATTACTGTTATATTGGTATTTATTTCAAATAACATTTATTATAAAAAATAATAATAACTATAATTATTGAATGGAAAAGTTGTATAAAATAAATTCAGTCGGGTTAAAGCTCCAAATTAGTTCGAACCTGTAGCTAATTTAGATTGTGGTTGATTTTCAGCTTCCTGTACTCCAGCTACATTTGAATCTACAACAACAGAAGGTTCGTCTTGTTGGCTGTGTTGTTCATATTGTTGTTGTTGTTTTTGTGATTGTTGTTCAAATGCTGGTTGTTGTCGGAATTGTTGATCTTGAGATTGTGGTTGTTGTGGTTGTTGTTGTTGGAATTGTTGATCTTGTTGTTGTTGGAATTGCCCTTCTTGGAATTGTCCCTGTTGTTGTTTCTGGTATTGCAAGTATCTCTGGTAAGCTAGTGCTGCGGTACCATGGTTGAACTGAGCAGGGTTTTGGTAATATTTCTGGTCAGCAAACTATAGAAATGAAGGCACATTTTACAATCTATTTTTTGATAACATCATTTAATTTAATACAAGATACTAATAATAGGATATTGTGCAATGAGCAATTGCTATAGCTGTGAAAATGTAAGTACATTTAATTATCCAAGGATATTATTGGCATTCAGACTTTATAATACATTTTTTTTTACAAATTATTGGAATGACATATTATTACTGAAACTTAATTTAAATTTAAATGCAATATGTTGAATATATTTTGTTAAAAAATTAACTAATTATTTTATTACCGGTTGAGGTGCCGGGAATACGGGTTGAGGTGCTTGGAATACGGATTGAGGTGCTTGGAATTCGGGTTGAGCTTGGTTTCTGTAAAACCAGAAATTAGAAACTGCACCATTACTGGCAGTGTTCAACTTAGTCGGGTCATAGGCTACTGGCTGGTAGGGCAATTGTCCAAAGTACTGGGGATGGCCGAAATATTCGAATGCGGCTGGCGCTGATTGTTTGGATGGACTTTGTGCTGTAGATTGTTCATTGCTAGCCGATTGTTGTTCTGCCTTTTGTCCTTCTGTTGGTTTATCACCTTTTTCTGGGTTCGCTTCAGCGGTGACTAAAATGTTTTTCAAAAAACGCTTTATATGTGCTATATTTGAATATTAATTTATACAATCACATACCTGAAGATTCAGCAGTTGACCCCGAAGATGACACCGAAGATGCTGATTCTGCACCCGAAGTTTGGCTTTCAGATGAACCGCCGAATGGGTAGTTTGGTACATAATTCCAGATGCTGGATAAGTATTCTCCCCAACCAGGTTGAGCCGCTGCTGGTGCTTGGGCTCCATCATTTTGAACATATGGATATGCGTACTGTTGGGGGTATGCTGGGTAAGGAGCGTAACCGTAGTAGTAAGGATTATACGCAGGATTAGCTCTAAAATAAACATTCAATACACAAATTAATAACAATTATATATACATTTTATTATATTGGTTATATTAATAAGTTTTAACAATTAAATTAACAAGTAGATAATTACATCAAACTTTTAATCTTACGGTACAATATTGTTTGATCGAAAATTTAATTCATGTTCCCATAAACACATAATATTATTAAAAATATGAAACACCAAGTATGTAAAAATAAAAAAGTAACGTTATATAAATACTAAAGTGCACGTTGTGGTTTTATGATACATAGTTATATACACTATGTGTTATATCATATTATGTATCATTCATATGCGGGAACTTTGCTATGTTGAAACTTTATCGAACATCGTAGAGCCGAAAAATGTATTGATTTTTATAATACAATTTGTTTATAGTTGCATCGGTTTTATTCAGTTAAGAATTGAATGTAAAATATATATTAGGATATTAATGGTGATTTGAATAAGGTTATTATTAATATCGTTATTATGTCAACACGATAATTCTGATTTTATGTCTAGTCGTGGAACTTTATGTTTGAGGAGTGCGAGTTACGTTACGATATTCTTACAGATTTACCTGTTTACAATGTTTTTAGGTTTTTTTTTATTTACACGCTTTACTTACGGTACAAGGACTTGACGATAAGGAGCAGCGGCTACGTAAGCGGGCTGAGCATTGTACTTCGGCTGTGCGGCGTAAAATTGTGGGTTCGGTGTCGGGTATGGTTGAGGGTAGTATGGCACAGCAGTGTTTTGCGGCGTCTTGCATTGAGCACCGACGGCCAACAAGCAAGATAGTGTAATGAACTGGAAAACAGTAGAAAAAAAAATGTTAAGCTATACATATTTCAATGATTGCATTGATGCTACGATCGTTAAATAACTGCGCCGTACGTTCGGACACTATCCGTGTGCATGAACGATGAACAATATGTTTACCTAGTCCAGCAATAATTAATGACTGCCGTACAAAATCATACCTGCAATCCCCCGCGTATTTCATAGAGCATCGAGTGCGTGCAACTAGCCGGCATTCCGTTGCGTATCAAGTAGTTCAATAATTCCAACGACAATAATATATTATTAGCCTATATTACCCGTGGGCTATGAGACTATGGACACATTATGGCGACGCGAGGAATGAGGATCATTACAATGAACCACGGTTGTGCAAGCGCAATTATATATTATACGATATCCCCTTCACTTATTTCGTCTTGGACACGGTGACAATTTATTCGACAAATATAAATTAAACGTATTGGCGATACGTCGAAATGTATTTCCAATTGTATAGTATAAGATATAATTGCGGAGAACAGTAGACTTTAAAGGTATTATTATACTGATCACGTGAGTTTCATATTCAATGATAATAAACAACTGAAAATATTTTGCGTTTATCGCGCATGTGCACTTTATCCTGTCTTTAAATATTCTTTTTATTTTAGTACGAATATGCCAAAATTTGTGAGCAGTAAATTTTTGAAAAGACAATGTTGGACAGCGATGTTATTATTGTTAACGAGTTATTTTTCGATTTCATCTATCAGTTACCTTTAAATGCCAAGAAGAACAATAAAAATACTAATTCTGTTTTAGCTTTAGAGTTCCTTTTTGAATAGTTTCCCGATTACAGTTATTACAATCATATTTCAATCCACTTTCCTCCACCAACTGTTTAGGTAGTATTAGGTCTCATTAGACGTTTATTTGAACATATGAATTGTTATAACGATGCTAAAAATTTATATTTATGTACAACATTTTTATTTGCCGATTTAAAAATCTTATAATTCAGTTGTACAGTTGTACAGGCGTGTGTAGTTATTATTTCAATTTGGGTAGTATTAATGATGCGGCAACTGTTCTTCATAAATTATAATATTAGTAAGATTTGCTTATAAAATATGATAATATAGATAAGTATATAATATATAATGTTAATCAGTATAATATTCTAGTTTTCTAATTTATACATCTGCATGGAGATCAGTTTCAAATGTTTCGATCGCATATGTATAAATTAAGTATCCGAAAAAATATCTAATCATTGAAAAAACAAGAATCTATGGTAAAGCCATGTAAAAAAAAACCTTATTTGGATATTTTTTTTCGAAAAATAATGAAAATATAGATAACAATTAGATGAGCTTGGGATTTATAAATGTAGTAACATTGAAAAATAATTTTATTATATTTGTTAAAAAATTAGATTTTTCTTTAAATTCTTGGGTTTTACTAATTAAATAATTTGCAATTTGTATACAGTTTAAAAATGATTGCTCTAAAAATATTGAAAATTTGGATGGATCAGTTTTTGATTTTTATTAGCGCTCAGAATGTTTGGAACAATCATGTTGTATCTAAGTAATACTATAATACTCTATAATCGGAAATATAAAAATAATAAAACTATTATAAAACTATTTATTTATGAATGTTCAACGATTGAGTCGTTCCGGATTTTTAAAATTAATTTACATTATATTTTGTTGTTTTGATTTCCATCAAAGTTAATGGAACTATAGCAACTACGTTATTTTATATACGAGTATCTCAATTATAATGACCGTCCGTTTTTTTCTAGTAGATATAGAACAATTCTCGAATGCCATGATTTATTGTTGCTTTTAAAATAAATAAAAACACTTATCCCAGTGTACTACACGTCCACACCCAACCCTATCAGAACCTGTACTCGTATGTCATCGAAAACCTGTATTTGGTTAGTTTTTTTAACTTTTGATTTTGTACCTAATAATTGTCTATCCTAGCTTAATTTCAACTGAAATATGATAGCCCTAAAATTAAAAAAGTAGTTATGTTTAGCTTATACATTTGCATTCTAGATAATCTAGCCAGGTGTTACCCATCGATAAAAAGTGATATGTATCTTTAGGGATATGCATGCAACAAAATATAATATACAAGCAATGACAATGTAAGTAAAAATATTTATTTTTCAGTTAGTGAAATATAATATAATGTGTAATATATTTTTGTTGTTTAAAAAAAAATTATTTGATTTTAATACAGTGCGCGTAAAAGTTATACACACAATGGTTTTAAACATTTACATTTTTCAAAGTATTCTTATGTGAGTATCTTATTATAATTTTTAGACGTCCAGTGAAGTTATAATACTTGTTTTTAAGTTTAGCAAAAAAATAGGTATAATATGCTGAGAACAAACCATTGTTAATCCCAAATGATAATTAATAGCTTCAGGCAATTATATAAAAATACATTTTTGCATTTTGGTCCGTTGTTCTAACGAAACGGGTTTAGTATTATGCGTACATTTTATATTATTTTAGCCATTAATTAGTGAGAAGCAAATGACGAGTTGCGATCGTACCACGGTTGTCAAACGTAAACTACTACACATAATAAACCTGATCTAATAAATTTGCCTTGAGATTACGAAAGGTTATTGCCACTAGTCGTTACATATCGTGTGTCTAACTGAACCGTCATCTAAAATTATTTGTTTTTACTAATATATACCTATAGTATATAAAGGTACCCATTTATTCAAATTTATCATATTGGACGGAAAAAATTTAGTCATATTGAGTTATTAAAATACATATAAATATATTACGAATCAATAACCCTGGGCTTAACGATAGTATTTTACGACAAAAATAGCCGTGGAAAACGTTTGAAAATGTTTTATGCTTTCGATGTTAACCTATCATCTTGTAATACGGTGTACGAATTTGAAGTAGGTTCAAGTTATTATAATAAAGTTAAAATAATAAATTGTGAACTTTTTTTTATTTATTTTGAAAATAAAAACAATTATAACGATTTTTAGAAATAAGATTTTACAAACTAAGTCACGCATACGGTTACAATTAGAATATCAGACACAAATGTTAGAGTAAAATACTGAAACATATAATATTATATTATGCGTTGAAATTAAATTAAATTACATCGAATTTTTAAAACAAAGCAATGCTTTTAAACTATTTTGATTGAGGATATAGCAAATTAATGCTGTTTCCAAATAAATGTGACCATTTATTTATTACGAATAAGAGTTTAACGTATTTTAACTATACTATATAGTTTATATTACAACGAGCGTATAATACATGTAAACAAATAACTACGATAATGCTTACCTTGAACATGATTGCAGACTTGTGAAGACCAGTGAAGTGAAGTGTACGAGGAGCGTCTACATGCGTCTCCTTATAAAGGAGTTCGACTCCCTACCATCGAGTATAGAGGTAATTGCCCAACGATTCGCTCCGGTAGTAAGACCAAGCTGAGGGCTTGTGATATGGAAAAACAAAAAAATTATAGATTCTTGACATGATCTCCACCAAAGTGTAATATCGGCAACGGTTTTATCGTATGCATTCGTACAACTATATGATATGTTAACACTACAGTATTAAAACCCGATAATTGGAATGGATAACATACTCGCGGTACTATAAAATAGTTTTAAAATGTAGTACAGTTATAATGATGACTGATGAATGATGATAAAATAATCGATAATTAACAGTTACACCGAACAATTAATTTATAATATTTCCATAACAAATCTTAATAGTTATAAATACAATTTTATAAATAATGACGCGCGTAAATAGTCGAGGGTTGAAATAAATCGAATTCATCGATCATAAATTGCATGTACTTTTTAAAATAACTCTTGGTATTTTTTGATATAATAATTTATAAACATAAAGGCTTGATACACATGTAGATAAATAATGAATTTTTGTAAAATCGTTCCTGTAGATAACTGCTAGATTATTGTATATTTATTTATTTGTTATATTTAAAAAGATTACACGAAAACTACACAGTTTTTATCAATGACGTAAGCTAAATATAATACTATTAAGTTTATATTATTGCAGAATGACTATTAGTCAAAAACTTGATGTCAAAAAACTCATTATGTTTCCAAAAACGACAAAAAATTTACTTAATTGCAATTTCGAGCGAACATTTATTTTGTTTATTCTGTATTTTATCGGTCGAAAATGGTGTGTAAGTCCTAAACTTGAGCTATCTTATATTTAAATAATTTATTAAAAGTGATATATTTATGTATTATTTTGATGAACCATATTTACTATGAAGGCTGAACTTCGTATCAAATCTTATTTTTACTTCGATGATTTGTCAATTATTTCTAAAGCTACAAATAAAAACAACTGTATTATACAATGCAGTGTATTGTCGACCATTTAAATAATTATTTATTTAAAATGTGTTTTAAGAAAAATATTATTTCTACAAATATTTATAAATCAATCAATATACAATTAATTGTTTTTACTTTGTGCTATATTAGTTAATTTTAAAGTACAGAAAATTAACATACAAAAAAAATCAATCAAACAACAGCTTACTATTGATAGAAACCGTTTTAGTTATGACGGTTGCAATCATTGTTAAGTCAAGAACAAATACGATCTTCAAATACTTTCTAAATTCTTAATTAATTCATCATCATAAAATAAAAAATATTTAATTACACAGGTAGACAAAACAAATATAGAGCAAAACATATATTAGTTATATTGACACGAACCAATGGTAGGTACTCAAGACTATTGTGCAAGCAGCAAATATTATAATATTATGCTATTGACACAATAAAAATTATTATATCGATAAGTATTATTCTTATGCAAACGATAATAATCAGTGTGAGGTATTTGAAATGAACTGTTTATTAATACGTGTTATTGCTTAATTACATTTCACGTACACAATATGTATTTATTTATTCGCAGAACTATGCTGGAAATAGCCTTGCACATTTTTGCTTTTCTTGGAATATTAGGTACTACATAATTGATCATGACCAAAACTTATTGTGATCGGATATAGGAGGAAAATCATCGAGTATAATGATTTCCAGTGAAATATGGATTCCGAATCCTTTGTCCTTTATTTTTTGTTAACGGCATTTTTTCATATTCATTTGAAAGCGATGGCGAGTCATTGTATCCGAAAAACGATTCCAAGCGATGGTAAATGCATTATTAAACATAATCAGTTATTGATTATATCTTACTTCATACAATGTTGTAACTCAAATATTACGAATACCACGTAAATACGAAATGAAAAATTGTATAAATTTGTATTGAAACGAAAAGCATTAAGACGAAAGATTCAATATTTGCTCTATCCAAAAATAGGTAACTACAAGAAATCCATGCAAACAAAATATCGTAAATTAATTTTAAATGACAAATGTTGTACTTAATTTATGAAAAACGAAGTTGTTCGGATTTTTAACAGCAGATAAAATGATTTTATGTGCATAAGCCATGGATTTACAAGATTAATCATTCCATAATAATAGATAGTAAATGTGGTTGCGAAACGGACGTTTACATTACTTCCTATAGTAATCATTCAGTTTTTCCTTATACTATAGTTTTTAATTGTTAAACTTACTAGCTGAAACCATTAACCATATCCAATCTAATAAATGTAGCAATAAACTTTTAGTGCAGATTTTTATTAAATATATATTTTCAAAAAATAAATTATCGAATATTTATTAATATTATTAAATTTAATACCGGATAGCTTTTAATAAGCTTTATTTTTTGGAAAAAATAAATAAAACTTTGAGCTTTAAAGAAATAATATCCTAGGTTATTTTAGTGCTTGTATATAATTAATAATCGTCCTTCATATCAAGTTCTGTGGTAGGTACGTAATTTGTATTGCTATACTTTATTATCACATTATCATAATATCGGAAATTATTATGAAGTGTTAAGAAGGAGCTATACTGCTATAGTATCTTTTATTTTATCAATTCTGATCATCATTGTTGGTTTAGGCTACAAATATTTGAAGATGTCAATGAACTAATGGCAAATTACTTAGTCATACAATATTGTATATTTTCGTGAATATATTTTTACGAATAAGTTATAACTTATTAATTTTACTCTATTACATCATTGGGAAATGTATTTTTTTTTTTTTTTATGAATCATATTTATTTTCTTTGTCATAGTTATTTGTTCAACACTCTATAACAAATAAGAATACTTATGCGCAAAAAGTGTATGAGCAATAAAACCAATTCACACTACGCAATGCTATAGTGGAGTGCATCAACAATTTAAGCACTAAAATAAAAACATGGT
Organism: Periphyllus acericola; assembly: GCA_949715065.1. NCBI lineage: Eukaryota > Metazoa > Arthropoda > Insecta > Hemiptera > Aphididae > Periphyllus > Periphyllus acericola. The sequence continues at coordinate 21,631,893 of OX454265.1, forward strand.
TAGAAAAACTGTTTGGTAAAGTAAAAATAATACTGATATATGTATTCGAAGACTATTATTTGCACGACGTGTTTGTTGTGGGTAACGAATGACCGAAAATTCGAAAAAAAATTAAATATTCATGATTTACGGGTGTTATACTACTTAACCAATATTATAGCGTCCGTACAGATTTGACGATACCTATACTTAAACTTTTGTTATTTTGTAATATTTTATTTACACGCGTTCCCGACGGAGATAACCATAACATACATTACGTCTGTAATATTCTTAAAACGAAAAACCATTTCAGTCGCACAAAGAGAATATTTGCGGGCGAGCACTTTTTTTTTCTCTCTTTCCTAAAAGGTTTATGACGTCATTGGATTTTATGGAAATGCATTTGGCGCAGTCGCCCGCGCGGTGCACTGTATTTATGTTGACATTTATCCAGTGCCCGTACGCGCGCAGCCGAGGAGTTTTATCGGATTTATGGGTTCTGAGGGGACGTGGACACGGGCTTAGCTCCGTGGCGGCCGAGGACACGTTATGTCGTTATATTTACCCGTAGTACGACCGCAAAGTTATTTTTTACCCGAGATTCGCGCGTAGGCTCGCCGCGCGTACAACGCCCGGAGAACCGGTCTAATAGACGATAAATTAATCCGGCCGACCGTGTACGATATTATAGTCGTACGGAGGAGGGGGGGGGGAAATTATGTAAAAACGTTAACTTTGGTCCGTTGACCCTGACCGAGAACTTGAAACGATTGCATCGCGTACCGAGATCACAAGATCACTTCCGACCGTCCGACCACCGATAATACGGGAAAACTTGAATTGGGTCCCGAGATATTTGATCGTTTAAAATAAACACGAGTTGGGTCCGCGGTAATATTTTATCTTAATGTTATCTTAACGATTTACAACCATAGTTGTCGTCAGATATTGCAACCGTCCTAATATTTGGGCTGAGTTTGCTACTACCACAAATCGTACAACAAATAGTTGTGAAAGCTTTCATGCGAAATTCAATGTTAGTATCGGTGCAGCGCACCCCCCAACATATTTGTTTTAGTAGACCTTTTACTTGGATTTCAGAGTGAAATTTACATTTCACTTCGGAGCTCAGCAACACTACCAAGCAAAAAAACAGCAGAAAAAGAACATTTTTTAAGAGAAAAGATGGTTTGTTTTGTCAGTGGTGAACTTACCCGGTTAACATTTGTTAAAGATGTGAGTTTTAAATTTCTTCCCTAATTTAAACTATGAAAACTATAAAAAATTTCTAATTGAATAGTAATTTTATGTTTTAATAATTTTTAAACATACCCCATTACCTTTATGTAACGAAAAATAATTTTTGGAAGACTTTCTAGCCAACCTCCACGTGGTGTCTTCTGGATAACGCTAATAGGCTGGACCCAACTCGTGTACTCGATAAAACATACCAATTCATGCTAATTTTTAAATTAGGGACCCAACTCGAGGTTACCCGATAATACTGATAATACGATATGCTAGGTGTACGCGCGATATCCCGGATAAAACGCACGACACCACGCGCCTACCCGTGATCGCATTGTAATTTATAACGTCTAACCCGTCCGCGTTTCCCATGACCCTCCCTCCCGCGCGCGCGCGCTTGGATGTTCAGGTTTCGTGACGCGTATTACGTGCTAGACGTTGCCTGCGCATGTGATATTTCACGTACACGCACGCCACGGGTTTATCGGCTCAATCCGCCGGAATATGTGTTTACTCTCGCCCGTGCCAAGGCCAAGGTCTCTCGGCTTTCCACGCGAACATTTTCTCCGTTCGAACGTCACGCGTTCACAGTGGACGACCGCGTTGTATATAATGTTGTACTTATTGTGTTTCTCGTACGCCGACCGTCGAGAAGAAAAACGATCGTCGGGCGAAAGCATTTTCCACGATCGTCCGAGTACGATATTGTTGTGTACAGCGTATGTTATCCGACTTCGATTAATATGAAAAACCCTGACCAATTCTTACAGCTATACCGATATTTTCCGATACGATCTGCGTCGCGTACGAATGTTTTGATACGATTAACATTACGTACCGCACTCTGAAGATACTCTTAAAACTCTGTTGGTTTTCGCATAAAATTTATGTTTAATATTTAATTAGTAACAAAACCGCTGTGTGTCCATATTACAGTTTCCTATCCAAGAGGGATTTTAACGTAATAATATCGTCGTATTTTTGGTATTAATTAATTTTAAACATGGGTACGTTTTTACATAAATATTCACTCAAAATTCACATTATCATAATTATATGGTTCGCTCAATACCTATATTAACCAATAAAAAAGAGTATTTATTACGATGTGCCTATATATATCGAATCAATTACGCGATACTTATTGAAATGAACATGTGTTTTTATTTATTATAAATTCACCTTGATCGATGTAACCCATACTGAAAATGAGTATAATATTTCAACCGTCATATGTGTTTAATACCCTACACTCATAATATTCAAATAAAAACAATTTTAAGTTCTACGGAAACCGTTTGGTTAACATCATTATACATTTATAACGTCGGCATGATTAACATCTTCGAATCACATATATTTAGTAAGCATATTCAGTTTTTTTTCTTCTTCTTTTTTTTTTTTTACGGGTCAAACGAGACTAGATTTCTTGAATTTAATGGCCAAACTCGCGTTTCTAGTTAGAACGTTGCATTTCGTATAATATATCAAAATACCTCATCGTATATAGTATAATATAATATATAGGTATACCCATGTGGTAGGTACCAGAGGACACATGCGTTATCAAAACCAATTCGTTATAACGTCATGTGCTCGCTTATTCCCGTGACACAGCTATAGCCTATAGGTAACACGTCAATGTTACAGACTTTTTGAAACGTTACCCCGCGGAGGCATCTAATTGTATTCGGTTTTGGTCTTTAATTCATAAATTCCCTTTGACATTTCATGCGTTGATGGCAAAACATATACACCGTTTGCATAATGCAGCTAGCATAAATTTGAAAGGTCTTCGACCTTAATCCTACCGGTAGGGCGTACACAATCTGGTTTATTCGACGTATATATATATATATGTTTAATACAAACGATTTTGTATGTATAATATATATTTCAACTTTTTTTTTTTTATTCTGGCCGCTCGCACAGAACCGACATGGGCGAGCCAAGCCAAGCTTTATCGATGCCAAACGACCTACACGGCCCTTTTAAAAATATTATCACACGTCGATTGTTTCTCACCTGAAAAATAAATACGTCAGAACGCACCATGGTTAAACAAACGCGGTGAATCGTGAAAATGTACGGTAATATGATAACACGTACATTATTTACACATAAATATGGTAATACGATCACCGAACTCATTCAATTGTTCGTAATAAAAAACGAACATAAACGGTATTGTACAATTATTTTAATATGTACAACAACATCAATCATTGTGGATCATAAACCATAATGTTAGATTTACGATTTCAAAACTGTTTATAACTCGTATTATAGTAATGTATGCAATTCACACGTACCTATACCTCGTGTGCAGCCAAAACCTAAAAACCCAACTGGCGTTATTGAGCGAACGCGTGTTTGGAATAATTTAGTTTTATAAGCCACATTATTGTTCACATTTTGTTTGAATAATATATATTGTTAGCCAATAACTAAAATTAAATATGTTCGTTTTTATAGTCTTTAAGAACTCGCAGTACATCTGTCCGTTTTTGATTTTACGTTAATAACTTGCTGTGGTTCTGTACGAGGAAAATAAGTATAAAAAAATCCACCAAAAATACGTTATATTTCTCGATATTTCATCGCAAATATAATTTTAAAAACCGCTGACGATATATTTTAATAAAAAATTGTACTTAATAAGTAATCATTTGGAATTTGCAGTTGTGGCAAGTAGCGTTATAAGAATTGAGAAGTAATTATTATTGCAACGGTTTTTAAAAATAAACCATTGTAAACCAGTTTATGTAATGGACGTGCAAATTAAAATATTTTAAAATTATCTTGTGTTATTCTCTATTAATAACCGCTGGCACTAAAAAATAATTATATATCAGTGCGAATGAATCAAATTTTATAAATACATGTTGTAAGTCAAATTTATTAAATAATATATGCGATGTACATAATACATAATATTATATAATGCACATACCAGACACAAGTATACCTAATATTATATACAAGTGTAGAACCAACCCTTGAAATTCTTCTTTCGTTTTCTAATTAATTTATCAGAATAAACTAATTATAACAAAACATTATTATGACTTACCATATAAATTATGTTTGTTTCATTTAAACTTTGTGTGAAGAATAATTAATATCATTTATAATTCAATGATTCTGCAAAATATTGTTCATTTTTGGATTCTAAGTGAAGGATTGTATTAGTTTTATCATCATAGTTATTACATGTTTTTTTAATTTTTTTATTTTCTGTACATGTCAACCACTTTTTTTCTAGAAAACATTATCTTATCAATAACTTCAAGGTAGGTTTTCTATCTCTAATATTGTCTAGTTGGTGTATTAGAATGGTCATTTTTTGAATTTCTCAACAGTTTTCCCAATAATTGCGGAAAACTGACGAAAAACTACAAAAAACGGCAATATATACGGAATGCCGATTATCGACAAAATTCATTTTTTTTTTTGTTGTAATTTAAAAATGTTGATCGTAGTGACTTATTATTTAAACCAAATATTTATATAGATATTCTCCAGAGATGGTGCAAATTTCATTTTTTGTAGGTACTATACCTAATGATAGACATTTGAAATGAGAATTTTATTGGTTTTTTTTGTAAAATGTCAATAAAAAAATGTTGGGTTTCGGAAAAATGTTAAAATGTTAATACAGTGTTCTTCATGTATAGTTCTTATTTGCCAGAACAAATTGGTTAAATCTCACAAATCAATTTATGTTAATCAGTGTTTGAATTTGAGATTTTGATAAAAATCACGAAATATGACTACTTTTTGTAGTTAAAAGTTGATAAAAATTTCAATATTTATACTTAAGATTTGAAAATATAGTATAATGTACTAGAAAAGTTCCTCTTTCCAGCGAACCAAAAACAATTTACTGGAGAAGCGTGTAAAATTGTTTTTAACATTAGAAAATTATATTTTGATGAAATCGGGTGTTTCCGCATACCGATTAAACAGTGTTAGTTATTTCATCGTAACTCAAAATTTAATAATTGGAGAAACTTGAAATTTTTACAGAATATTATTATAAATATTTTCTAGAGATCCTGTAAATTTCAAAATATTTCAACAATTTTTATTTCATTTAAATGTATTTGAAATGTAGATACAATGACAATCAAGACTATATCTTTTGTTGTTTTTGGGATTCCAGTTTAAAAAGTTATCTTTTTGCTTTTTGATAAACATAAACATTGATGATTGATCCTCTTTACCTCTTTCACTCAGAATCGTGTTTCTGAATGCAATGGTACATTGGTTTCAAATTTAAAAGACCAATACAGAAGTATAATTCACCCATCTAAATAAACCACCATTTTGTAGAGTCTCCTCGTCCTAAAAGTCTCGCTCTTTTTTATAATACGTTTGATCGGTTTTATTTTGGAAAAATTCCAAATAAGATGTAACCATACATTTTTACAAATAAAAATATTTTTCCTTATAGATGTTAAAGTAAAACTTTATTGCACTACAATAAAATATACAAGTAAATACCTACACTTATAAAAATGAAATTCGTGTAAGTATCTAGAAATTATAATTATTTTATACTTATTTAATCATTTTCAGAATAATTGTATTGTTTGAAAAAACGAGTAATTTATTTTTTAATAAATATAAGTAGTTTGTACCGAATTTGACATTATAAAGATAAACTTATTCAGGTACCATTCAAAAGTTCTATATTTTTACGTATTTAAAATTGTATTTATATATTTCATTATTTCTTTTTATAAACTAAATATTAAACTGTAAAAAATTCGAAACTTCGTACAATATTTCTGGTTGATGATTGAAAATTAATATTAAATATACTTTTTGAATATATTATCGTTAAAAATAAATTGCATTTGTAGAATTTGTACATCGATGTAAGCCTACAGGCTTTTTTTTTTTGTAAACGTTTATGATTTTGCTTTAGATATATCGATATCCATATAAAAGTGATCGATATCAGATTTTAAATTATACGATTTTGGAAAATTAGTTTAGAGGTAAACGGTGTTCTTTTTTTAATTCATACATTCTAGATGATTGGGTGTGAAACATATATTTTGTTGACAACTACGTTAAAAGCATTCGACCGCGGCCGACGTTCTCTCGCCGATGTCTGCTCCCTGTTTCAATATTTTTGATATAAAAATACTTTTGATATTTATTCAAATCCGTCGTTGTTACGAGTATGTAAACGAAATGAACATCGTTACACAATATCCGAGACGGTGCAGTATGTTTGTACCATAAAGTATGTAAAAAGATACATTATATATTTGGAAAAAAAAAATAAAAATATTTTCATTCGGACGACCCCCCACGAATTAATATAGTGGCACTGTCAAGTAGTCGTACGCCCATTCGTAAATAATGTGTTTAGCTTCCAACAAACTTGTATTACAACATTATATGTTATTCTCATTTTTTTTCTTTATTCACATTTTAATTTGTATTTCGTCGTGCAACGTAAATATAATTACTTTTTATGCAAAAGAGTTGAATAAATTCGATACGAGATTTTTTTTTTATATATATACCTACCTCATTATAAACGATTCGTGGCATTATTTATTTTTATTTTTAAATTCTTCCCATGGAGTCTAAATATAATTTTATGGTATTATAGCGAGTGGCCCGGTTCATTGTGTGCTCGTCGAATGAACGTTTCGCTATTATAAAGTAGGTATTTTTTTTTATTATCATAATTTTTTTTTTATCGCATCGCTTGGTTCAGATGAAAATTAGAGTGCAAACGTTTAAATAATAAATGTCAAGTTGAAAAATATGCAGGTACATAAGTACATTATAATTTACATTATAATATGTACAACATTATGGTATAGCTGCATTCGACCGTTGGATTATATTTTTAATTTTATGATATCGGGTCTATAATGGACAGGGTTGTGTTAAGATAATATTATACCTACCTAGTGCTTATCATTAAGGATAGCGCAATTGTGAACAAAATGTACTGATGATTCCTTAGTACGCGTCTAGAGACGCGCGACAAGCGCGGCTGACGCTGCGCGACTCTAATTTTGGCCGCGCGGTTGATAGCTGATTCCCTAGAACTACAAATCGCGCCGCGCCGTAACAAATGGCCGGGCGGCACATATTTTGATATCGGGTTAATACGTCGTTGTTCGTTCTATTGATCAGATGTGTTTGGTTACAATTTTGTATTTATTATAAATTTTCAAACCGGTGAACAATGTTGCGTCAACAGAAGAAAAAAATATTGATAAATCTATTATTAGAAGAAATAGAAGAAGAAGAAATTATAATTGAAGAAGTTATGACAAAAAGTGTGAACGATTTGTATTTGACCAGAAAAGAGGAGGGTTTTTTTAGTGTATTGATTGAGAAGCATTTGTTTAGAGATGAAAAAAAAATAACGGAATTTTTTAGACAGTTGGGAGCAATTTAATTATGTTTTAAATTTAATCGAAGTTGATTTAAAATTAAATCCGTATAACAGAGTGAATTGATAAATTAATTAAAATAAATATAATAAATATCATAGTAATAAAATATAATTTAATATTTATTTGTAATAATTATGAAAATTATGAGCACGCCGCGGCCGCGTCTTGACTGCCTCTGGCGGCTCTAGACGCGTGCGGCGGTCGCACGCGTCAGCCGCGTTCTAAGGAATCGGCTACATATAAAAATAGCAAAAGAAGTCCAAGCGCGGTTAAAATGAGAGTCGCGCCGCGTCAGTATAGTATCAAAAGATATATTGGTCGGCATTTTTGCGTGTTGAATGTTGGACAAACGTTATCAGAAATAATGTCACTATATTTAGATGTACCTATATAGTATATAAGAAATGTTATATTCAAACAAAAACACTGTTAAACATTTCCTACAAACAATTCTGTTTTAGTGAGGTAAAATAAAGAAATTTAAAAAGGTTTTAGTTGAAATACTGATATTATAAAAATTATTTTAGGAACCTGTCTTGACAATAACTGAAACTCATAGTAATGTCAAAAAAAATGAAATATTATGCAAGGAATACAAGACTAGTTTTTCACCTTATATAAAACTTAAACATTATAAGAATTGTTGATTATAAAATAAAATCGTAATATTCTAATCACTAGTGTTATTTTATTATTTTTTTTATAGTAGAATCATATTATATAAATCTTACACAAAGAGGAGTTGGTTGACGACTGACGTTGGTATGGCTTATAGTTCAGTTAAAGCCACCAAATTTTACTATAATGTAAATGATTCCGGCGTGTTCTGATATATTTTATTCTCAGAATCTTACGCGTTATATTATTTAAATTTGTACACTTCGTTTTAAATTAAGAATAAATATGATTTATAGTCGCATGGACTTGTCACTTATTTCGAGTGTACCATACGTGTTACGCTATAAATTATAATTAATTTAAATCATACTATTGTATACCTACCTTTTTCGAATAACACAACAAGTAGAAAATACGTTGAGTAGTACATGCTTTTTGGATAAGAGGTATTTTAAAACCATTCGAGATCGTAAGATACACGTAATGTAATATTTTGTTTTGTCTGCAGCACCGTACCTGTGGAAGGGGAGGTTCGGTATGTATACGTATTACTCGTATTAGATACTCTAAATGTTTTATACAATAGTATATTATATAATATTATGAAGCTAGTATTTGCATGTATATTGATATAAAAATAGCCATCTGGATGGATACAGAATTTCAGGTGGGACGTCTAGACCGAGGGTTTGGTCTCTATTGTTGCTTTCCTACGTACAGCGAACGTATGCACATTACAGTGATACTTATTCGAATTTTGAGTTTATCACTAGCAGCGATGTATTGTGGTCGTATTATTGTATTCATTTAGAATCAACAACGGACCATATGCTTAGAAAAAAAAGATCGAAGTTGTGTTTTATTTCAAAAGATCTGAATCGGGAGACCAAGGACTTTGATGCCCAGTGAGATTAAGACCGGATGATATTATATATACGTGTTCTCGGCAATACAGTAAATCCGTCACTATGGGAAATGCCTGGGCGCTATACTAGACGTCTAAAATCACAAATCAATGTACGTTTATCTTAAATTGCCTGTAGGATTTATATAATACGACGTCAAAAACGGAGTACAGGCAATATGGTTCAAAATGTCACGCGTCAACTGTAACGTCGATACGAGCAACTTTAAACAACAATGATGTTGATACGGTACGATAAAGCGTAACGATAGTACATGGGTATTTAATAATATTAATGACGAGTCGATTTTGTTCACTTGACGATTACGAATAAACCGATTGTCAGCTTACATCGGCCGAGACAAACGGTGGGGGGGACGGTCATAGAACGAGTAGGAGTCTCGTAAAATGCCCGCAGTCATACGATGGATCTGAAATAAAACTGTTGGAGACGTGTGTGATTCGCGCATTTCGTCTTAAGACCAGCAGCAATCGCGTACGATCCACACTGCTGGTGACGTGCTGCGCGACATTTGGCTTGCGCCCGCCACAGATGGATGCCGAAACAGGGTTTTGTCCCGTCCGATTCCAAATCACGCCTAGCGCGCGGGACTTGACTTTACACACATGGAAAACAAAAACGGCAACAACGGTTATTATGCGCAAATAATTTATTACGTCAAAAAAATAAATATCGTTTACACCAATTTAGCGACGATCACAAAACGAACGGATCGCGTCGTCCGGCCGGCGTGCACGATGATGATGTTAAGCACTTGGGCGTGTCGCGTCGGGCCTACGGGTTGAATATATAAGTATAAATTGTAAAATAAAATGATCGACCGGTGAGGATCACGTCAACCAAGGCCGTAGCCAAGGGGGGGTTTCAAGGTTCAATCCACCCCCGAAATTTTTTTTTTTAAAGTCTTATTATGATTTGTTAGGTTGCACAAACTTCATTTAAATAACAATTTTTAATATTGAAATTATTATATCAAAAATTATTATATCAATTTTATTTCAAACAGATTTTTTAGAGATTTTTTTCGTCATAATACATCTTTATAATTTAAACCCCCCCTAAAATTTTATGCTGGCTACGGTCTTGACGTCAACGTGCCGCCCGTCAGTCGGCCTGATCACCGTGGCCGTACACCGGCCTCAGTATGAACCCCCACGAGTGCGACTCGGGTATCTTGTACAGCGGGTACGTGGGCCACACCGTCATGGCGCTGACGTCGGCGGGCCCCTGCGGACGGTCGGCGGCGTCCGCGGCGGACCTCTTGGACTTGACTCCCGCGCCCGTGCCGGCCGCCTGCTTGAACGGTTTCGCCGTGGCCGCGACCGCCGCGGCGGCCACCTTGCTCTTGGTCTTGCCGCCGTTGCCGGCCACGCCCACCAGCGCCTCGGCGCCGGGTATGCCCGCGATCGCCGTGGCCACCGGCTTGGCCAGCGCCAGGCCGCCGGGCCCGACCACCGCGGTGGCCACGGGCTTGGACGACGCCACGCCGCCGGTGCCGGCTATCGCCAGGCCCACGGGCTTGGCCTCGGCCACCGACGCGTTGTCCGGCGGCAGGTTCACGCTCACCGACTCGTTCGGCGGCTCATCCGGTGCCGTGCCCGACGAGTCGCCGTCGCCCTCCTGGCCCACGTCCTCGTCCTCGTCCTTGTACACCTCCGGCACCAGCGACGGCTTGTGGTCCTCCACCGTGGTCCTGCCCGACGGGTGGATCACCAGGTACTTGCCCTTGCCGCCGCCGTAGAACGGCACGGCTTGCACGCCGTCCTCTGCGCCATTTTCCGCCAACCCTCGGTGCTCGGCCCACGATCTGTGAACAATGCGACAGGTATAGTGTTATTGTGTACGCGATAATCAACTATACGGGATGACAGGAAACCGTCGCGTAAAACGACGACGACAAACGGGGGTGGAAATCCTGTGCTTCAAAGAGTTACCACGTCCCTCCGCATGCAGTTATTGTTCCGGTTTCGGGTATAGTAATAAATCACCTTTTTCCTCTCGGCAGTTACTCGGGGTCGCGTAGTTAAGCGCCGAACCAACTCGATATCAACCACGAGTTTCGAATAAATGTATAAATATAGTTATTTATAGTTGTTGTAGTATTGCATTATTCACTGTACAAAGCGTATATGTCCTTAGTAAAGTATAACGTTAGACGGTTAAGACGATGTACGATGTTCTATTAAAATATAACTTTTATAAAAAGTGACAATGCAAATCGAAACAGTTACATTCCAAAGGTATTCACACAGCTGCATAATGTATAAGTGATTAGTAGTAGCAAATTCTACTTTGTAGTGTGTAAACCGTGATACGCGTGCAACCGATAACTGCTCACAATGTGTACCCGATAAATGTTGCAATATACGACGCTCCATTATGAACACAAATAATATGATATTATAATTCGCGTTGGAACAACAATGCGTTACGTAAACGAAAAATACAAGTTCACGTATTCGTATTATCCGAATTTCCGGTTATTCAATCAGTACGAAATTTGAGCGTGTATCATACTATAATCATAGTGTTCCGCGGTATAGTACGGTTGTCGGTTAGGGTCACCGGCCGTCAAACACGCACGTCGCTGATACTACATTATGACGTGTCCGGCGCCTCCGCGATTAAAATCACAAGAGAAGACTTCATAATAATATCATCATCATCAAGACCGGCGTCGTGGAAATGGGTTAGGTCTTTACGACGGTATTTTATACCTATCATAATAGCGTATAATAACGCGGTAACGAGCTCTTTGAATTTTAGCACCTCCACATGCTTGCACTCAGGCATACATTACTGGCTTCGTGTTTCTATGTAAAATAATAATATATGCTACACCCACCTACTCTGGCGTCGCGCACGTCCGTCCCAACTACGTTTCATTTATTTATTCGCACGGCAAACATTAACATAATAACATAAAGTTGGAACATTTATATAGACACACACCCGAATTCGCAGCCGGCAGGTAAGTGCATTGTTCTCGAACGATTTTTTTTTTTTTTTCATCGCATCGGATTACCACCGCACGGACGTACCGCGTTTTTTCGCTCTGCAAATAGCAGTAAACAGGTGCCTACATTTTTTTACTATTTCATTCGCCGACCGACCATCAGTAAACTGAGCGTGCGTGTCTCAACGTATTACTGTACAATTATTAATGTTATTATTAGTCTCGGGATCGCGGTCGACGTTCGCCCCGTGGGAGTGTCAGGTTATTCGAAAAGGATTCAACGCCGAACATAAGGTGGTGACAATATTTTTGCAGTAATCTTGTTCAGGCCTATACTTGTTATACTCGGTTCAGTTGTCACAGCGGTGGTAATTGTTGAACATAAATGTTTCCACGATCAGTTATTTTCGGTGCCTAGCGGTCGAGTTCTGCCGACCAACAGTTCCGCGGAGCAACTCTTTTAAAATGGGAAATCAGCTAAAGCATTAAACCGGTCGTATTTGTATTTTACCGGTAAAGCTTTTCCAATGATTAAATATCAAAACGCACAAGACGCGTTACACAACAAAAAGTGGGCCCACGACGTTCGATGTCGCATCACCATTCCCCGCCCAAGGATCGGCAAGGGATGGGGATGTTCGCTCCGGGTGCGGAGGACGCGAGACCACGACGCGCAGTGCGGTGCAGCAACGGCGCTGCAGTGTGCAATACGAAGAGTGCAGTACCAAACGTTATCCTTAACGCATAATATTATCAGCCCGGGCGGGACGATGTTATTAGTTTTATGTCAAACGGAAAAAGAACCGACGCGCGTAGGCGACGGAATCGGACGAGACTCGGAGCGAAAGACGAAAGATATGTTTTTACGTGTTCGCGTATCTCTCGTAGCGGCCAAGTGCACTGCTACAACTATACGCGCCTACGTCTACGCGTAACACTACGTACGTCGCCGTGCGGCATTAGTTTGCTGGTGCGCGTGCGCGAGAATTCAACGCGGCTTCAACGGCGTCGGGTCGCGAGCCGGGCGCATATAACTGTTGTTCGACTCGAACGCGGGGACCCACGAAATATGGGCCAACGGTTTTTTTTTTTACATTTTTCTGGCAAGCAGTCAAACGACGTCTGTAACGATGTTCGCCAACCAACCAGTCGTCGACGTGAACGCGTACGTCATAGAGTTCGTGACGACACGCGCGACGTCTTCAGTTTTTGGGTCGCCGACACATATAAAATAGTAATAGTAATGATAACCGTAATGATCATTGTTTCTCATTCAATAAGAGAACTGCAGTGAAATTATATCCGTATCCGCGGACACGCCTCATCGTGATACGCGTAATTCTTCAATCGCAAAATTGTTGTCATGATAGTTGTAAAATATTAATTTGTTATCTTACGCGCGACTCGTGCGGAAGACGAGCGTTTCACGGCAGTCCGCAAACTCATCGTTCGGTTTTTCGATTCGTTTGTAGTTTTTTTGCGATCAACCACTGTTGTTATCACTGCTGTAGAAAATGTAGGGTTAGAAATATGACGACTGCGCAACAACACGCGTTTTCCCGTCATCCACCGACCGTGCAAAATACGTCGAATTTGGCGGAAATCGCATTTTTGGCGAGACCGTTGAACGTTTATTTCTCGTCCTAAATGGAATTGAAGCATTGTTGGAAAATTAAAATAAAAATATATTCTAGTTTTCGTATGACCATAAAGTTTGACATTTCGGTTCCATACTTATATATAGCAGTATAATATGTCGTATGACGATAATAGCTGAACATTTATGTCGAGGGTATTCTATACATTTGAACGAATATCAAAAGAACATTCAAAAAGTTCTGTCCACCGAATAATAAAAATGAATTACGAGTATTACGACCGATTAAAATATATTAATGGTGATTTGATCATGATTTGATTTAGTTAATTATTGATATGCTATCAAAATTATTTTATTAAAAGATGTTCCAATGCTGAGCAGGATTATTAGTAAATAATTTATAATATGGTGATAATTCGGTTTTTTTAAAAAAAATAAATGAAAAAAAATTGTATGTATTTGTGTTGATAAATATTTTAGTATACTAGTATAGAAGCTTCAATATTAAAAGTTTTTATATTTATTTTTAAATAAATAAACCAATGTTTTATTTTAATTCAAAAGTACTCTTCATGAATTACATTTTCGTTTTATCAACTAAACAATTAGGATTATGTTTAATATAAAATAAATTTAGTTTTAAATTGAATTGTTGTGAACCTAAACCTTTATTTTACGGACTTTGAGTTTGAATAGAATATAATATTACAAAGATTAATTCCGAATTATGAACTAAAACGAATAAACGTTTATAATTTATAACTGCGAAAAAACAAATCCAATTAAAGTGGGTAGTTTTAAGGGCCTACTAGGGCGATGGTTATACATTATAATGTTGCATAATTCGTCAAACAATAAATGAAACATTAGTAAAACGCTATATTATGTTGAGTTAGAAGTTAGTAATAGAAGTGGTATGGTTGATGTGTATGTTGTGTTGCATGTACCATAAATATTAAAGGCGTTTATAATGTAGGTATCAATACGTTATAATATATTGATAATTTTTTTTTAAACTGAATACAATATTATAATATTTTATTCTAATTTATAATTTATAATATGAATGTTTTTATTTTAATCGTCGATACGTTGCTAGCAGATATCTTTGAAAAACTCGGAATGTTACACGAATCGCATTTACTGTGTAGTATGATTTAATAAATATATAATTCGTTTCATTCCGGTCGTTTATTTAGTTCAATAAGCTAATCAAACGTTGAAACATGATCGACATTAAGAGTCTTGTACAATCGTGAAGGGAAACTAATTAGAAAACGCATGCGAATAGCCTTGTATACGTAAAGCGAGCACAACAATGATGTGTATTTTACTATTTTATCAGAAACGAAACATAGACATTTTTAAGATTATTATTATTTTATTACAATACTGCTCACATCATGTTGTTTGTCTTGTCAATCACTACATCTTTTCACGTTTATTTTAGGATAGAAAAAAAAACTGAACTTATTTGACACCAGAGAGTGTTTACGACTCGTCTACAATGTGTGTATTATATATTAGAAGAAATATCGTGTTATTGTTGTTATAGGATTATGGCGTACTTAAAAACTAACAAAACAACGAACGCGTCGAAAACAATGAGTGTAAATAAGACGTTCCTATATATTATAATCGATTGTGATCATAATTCGTGAATATTATTGTGGCAAAATATTAACTTCTACTTCTGTTTATTCAAATATCAGCTTCAAAATCCATACAGTCCCGTCATTATTGTATAATATAATTCTTTCCGTTTATTGCTGTACAATGCTAACTCTTTGTACATTTTTCCACCGGGTATTTTTTAAAGTTTCTCAGATTTATCCGACCGTTGTTGTTTTGATCTCCTCGGAGGTGCCCAATTCAAATGCACCTTTTACTATAAGATCCATATTACTCAATCTCTTATTTTATACAATTTTTAATTAATCACAATCGATAAAGTGTACACGGTTACAATCAATTCTAATATACTGCGAATATAACATCTGTTCTATATTTTTTTCATAAAATCTTGGAATATTTCTACTTATCACAACATTAAAACCGTTGTGTACGAGTATTGTAGCACATACGAGTAAAACCAATATTTTATCTTTTCAATGTATAATAGCAATATTATCACAGTAATTTTGGTCAATTATAATACGATTTAGTAGCAAAATGCTTTTTGTGACACGATTTACTTGCACAAATAACATCAATTCGGTTAATTTTACACTTAAAATGCAACACAGTAACGGTAATTCATGTATATCAATGTAAAAAGTACTGTAAGTAAAAGTCTATTCTTGTAATTTAGTTATTAGATATTATGTTTTGTTAAATCAGTCTTCAAAAATATTAGGTATACATACGTTATATGTGATCGTTTAATAGATAATTACTTCGAACTGTGAATATAACTTAAGATATTTTAAATACAATGTCATATGTACATTATTTTCGCAGTTTAAAAATAATCAAGTCTTCTGTTGTAAAATGAAATACAATTTTTTTTTATTTAAAACTAAATATTTATATTTATTTCAAATTTAATTACAGAATGAGAAGAACGACGAAAAACGGATCCCCCAAATGCATTAAAGAGTTTTCTAGCTTATGACAACTTTTACATACCTAATAAAATGGTGTAGGGCTTTAACAGAATATTATCACGAATTATTATCGTTTTCATTTAGATTCCTTTCGATCAATATTCTAAATTTTTACGTCATGCAATACTCAACACAATATCATGTGTTACAATTCAAAAAAAATATTGGGTACCAAAAACGAATTCGGTTTAGTGTTTACAATAAAATAAATACAATAAAAGATTAGTAATTCATCGTCGTATTATAGAAATAAAATTAATACGATGAATTTAAAATGAAAACAACAAAATAATATGCACGTGTCATAAGCTAAAAAGAAAACAAAGGATATTTACTTATGGTACGTACAGAAAATTAGTCTTAAAGTTCATAATATAAAAATTAAAAAACCAAATTAGAAAATACAAAAATAGCGTGAGCGTCATAATATTCAAAAACAAAATTGTTTTGATAATCGAATGTAAATATAAAACACACATTAAAATTTAATTATGTAAAATCATAGTTTACGGTATTAAACTGTAATTCGTTGGTACGTTACTACTAGGTATATATGGCACAACAATGGTACTAGTGCTTTTGATCGGTTAAACTAAAAGAGTTTTGGCTTATTTTAGAGCTCTGAAATATAGAGCACTAAATCAGCATTCAAGGCTTAACAAAATAGCTGAATTTTTTTATAAACTGATCATTTTAGCTACGAATATCACGGAAGTCTGGTTGGCTTTTGATCGGAGGTATGAAAAGAGATGCGTTTTTCAGTCGATGAATTGGATGATCAGTTCAGGTCGAGAAATGGCCACGCCGCCTTCGCCCGCCTCCGCCGTGGCGTCCGGTAAGTATTCTATTCTGACCGTGTCGCCCCTGCGAACCACAGCCGTACTTATCGGATTGGACAGGGCTACTCCACCGGCACCGGCTTTCGCTCTGGCCGAAGGCTTTAAGTATATCCTGGTCACGGGACCCGTAGTGGCGACCTCTGCGGTGGCGACCTCCGCAGAGTCTTTCGTCTTCACTTGTACCGTGGTCGTGGTCGCCTCTGTGCTCGTTGATGTGGTCGTGGTCGTTGTTTTCCTTCTCAGCCAACTCGGTCCTCCGACGCTGGGCGTGTTTGGTTGCTGCGCCTTGGTCGGCTTTCGACGCTTCGGGAAATCGGCAGCAGGGGCGGCTCGTGAGGCTGCTGGAGGGGGTGCTGGAGCGGCTGCTGTCGTTACGGCGTCGGTGGTGACTTCGAATCGGTCTCCGTCCACCACAGTTACTTTGCCGTTATCCAAGTTCACGGCGACCGATTTGGATGCGAGTAAAGATTTGGCTGCGGTGGCTGTGACATCACCTTTGGTTCCTGTTCCGGTTCCGTTGACTGCGGGCCAAACGCCTAACGTAGGCATGAATGCCCAGTACGGCAGCCGATACCTGCGCATACAATAACCACGGTTAGGTTTAGGCGTTTGGCCCTGATGAAATATTTGTTTTCCGCATAGCATGCTCGCGCTTTCGTATTTACCGTTCACATAATATGGACTGTACATAGCGATGTGATATGCACCAACATGACTCGTTAAGTTTTCGATTTTAGTTTTTTTTTTACAACGAACATTTATTATTGGGAATCTCAACGGTTTGCTGATCCATACGTGTTCATTCGGCGTTTGTTTGGCGTTTGTACGTTTCGGAGCGGTCACGCAACGGTCGACGACGGGCCCTCCGCGACAGTTATTACAGCACCAGTTAAATAAAACGTACGCGTGTCTTAAGAAGTATTAAAATTATTGAAATGCAAACATTAAAAATAAACGACGATTCGATTTTGGTTTGAACATTATTTTAAACTGCAGTGAACGATGCGCGTGGCGTGTTCGCGCACTGGCGTATTTATTAAAATACGAACACTGTACACTCGTGGTACATAAACATTTCTAGAACAACCACTCGTGTTTGGAGTGGAGACGACACCGAGTTTTATAATTTACCCGGTCCATACATATGGTTATGTCGGTTGAATCAGGTTAAGTATACAAGTATAGTACTTCGTGTCACATCCGCGGACACGTTGTAACCTACTGACATGCATCAATGCACGTACGGAATAATATTGTCATTTGTGTATGTATCATATGATTCATTTGAAGTAAGTCCTATTGGTTTTATTCAACTGTAGGTAGTAATAGTATAATGCTGTGCACGATTCGGTGATTTAGAGTAAAATGGTTTTATACAGTTTGGCGTATTTGAAGGATAGACAAGGTTAACTCTACAAGTTACATAATATCATAGCATTTATAAAAATTATATATAATCACGTAAATCGTAATATAATTTTAGTGCTGCATACATCTTATAGTACTCTTAAACTACTCAATAGTAACCATAGTACGGCACTTATTAGTTATAATTACTGAAACAATAGAAACGCATACGCATCGAAGCTATTGTACTCCATGTCAAATATTATGTATGCTCTCGGAGGAACGAATTTCACTTTTAAGTGAAATACATTCTTTACAATGACGTTATCATGATGCCGAAAATCTAAGAATTACCTACGCGATATAATTATAATACTACTCCAATTGAACAACGGTACAAAAAATTATAATAATTATTGTAATTATACTCGTCGGAGTGTAAGTGCATGTAATGCGTGGACAAAGTTTGGGATTCAACGGAGGTGTAATTGAACGGTGTTCAAGGACCACTATACGGAACGTTAGGTACAGTGGCAGGTGGGTTCGATCAATATACTATATAGGTGTCGGACGTATTATAATAATGCGTTAGTGGTTTAATCAAAACACGAGTACTTGATAGATAAACCAAATTAATATTATATTAATGGATAAATAAACATGATGAATACAAAACGTTAGGCACGCTCCTCTTGTGTTCGATCGTTTGTACACGTATGCGACGGTCAACGAATATAGCATTCACACTTAATGTACACGTATTATATGGTGGAAGGACATTTTTTTCGAGAGACATAACTTGAATTACAGATAGACTTATTGTATATTACAGCTGATACTAAGGTTATAGGCACAGTTACATAATATTAACATCTAATATTGTGTTTTAGCTTAAATATTATATTCGTAGGGGTACTTAAGACGAGCGTTAATATAAATAATATAAATAATATAAATAGTTTTCTAATGGATAGTAATTAATGATTATTATTACTAATATGTAATATGCGTGCAGTCTTGTGTTGTTGTTGAGGAACGAACGGAAATCGTACTGCGTCTAAACTACTCGTAGCGTCTCGACTTGGACTTTTTGCTCTTGCGCGACTTTTTGCTCCGCGACAACGGCTCCGGGTTGTAGTACACTATCGGCCCGGTGGCTATGAGCTTGGCGCCGTCGGGCAGAACAATCTCGCGGGCCGTGGACGCCGCGTACGGCCGCACGTCTTCACCGGTCCGCCGGCCCGCGGCCGTCAGGCCCCGGGACGCCACCGGGAACTTGTACGTCACGCCGTCCGCGGACAGCACGGCCGTGCCACCACCGCGGCCACCGTCCACGCTCCGTCCGAAGCCACCATCGCCGCCGCCGTCCACGCTCCGGCCGAAGCCACCATCGCCGCCGCCGTCCACGCTCCGGCCGAAGCCGCCGCCGCCGCCGTTGTACTGCTGGTGCTGCGGGTACGCGGCGAAGTAGCCGGGCGGCGCCTGCACCATCTGCGGCCCGTAGCCGGCCATCGAGACGCCGAGCGGTTGCGGCTGCGCGTCCGACGTGGCGCCGGACGCCGTGTCCTTGGAGCTGTACGCCGAGCCGCCCGGGCCCACGATGGCCGTGCCCCCGGAGCCCGCGGTCGCTATGCCCCCGGGGCCGGCTATGGCCACGCCCCCGCGTCTGACCACCAGCCTCTTGATCTGCGGCCCCATGTCGCCGTTGTGCTCGGCTGCCGGCTTGTCCGTGGCCCAGTGGTACAACTTCGGCGTCTCCGTGGTCGTGGTCGGCTGCTGGTGGTTGTGCGGTTTGAACGGCCTCACGTGGTTCAGCACGCCTTTCTCCTCTTCCACCGCCTTCACTGCCGAGTTGCCGGAATTCACCGTGTTCCGGCGCGACCGTTTCAACGCTTCCGGCCTGACCGCGGCCGACCGCGACGTACGCGCGCCACCGCCGTCCAGCCCGTTCGCTTCCGGATCCTCGTGGTCGGCGGCGTGTCTGCAAATGTCCGCGGACGGCCCGTACTCGATGATCTCGGAAAACGAGTTCATCATCGTCTGCAGCGGGTCGTTGATCAGTATCGGGAAGTAATCGGCCCACGGCGACGACCAGTTTATCCTGCTCAAGTCGCCCGCGTCCCCGGAGGAGGAAGAAGAGCCGTACAACCGATTCGTGTTGCCCACGCCGCTGCGGTCCAGTGGCATCGCGAACACCGTGCGTCTGATGATCTTGCGCCTGATGGGCATCTGTTGCGATTCGACGTATTTCTCGTCACCGTCGTTGTTAATGTTGTTGTTGTTGTTGTTGTTGTGATCGTGTCGGTTGCCGCTGCCGACCGATTGGTGTTGCTTGTTCTGCTGCAGGTTCTGGATGATTTGACCGATGTACGGATCGTTTGCAGGCCGTTTCCTGCTGCTGGCCGAGTGCTCGTCGTAGTTTTGATACTTTTGCAAGTTCCTGTCCAGCAAGTCTTTGAGCGCCTCCAGCTCTTCTCGGCTTATCGAGTCGGCCGCGGACGTTTTTCTCGTGTCCGCCATTCGCAGGTGCGCTAGCGACTTCAGTCGGTCCAACACGTTTTCCGCGGTCGAAGATTCCGTATGACGTTCCGGTAGTTCGCCTACGTTATCGCTAGAATACACAAAATTTCGATTAGACCGCTGGTGTCCGTAAAAATTGTGGATATATTCCAAAAACCATTTTATTTGCTACTTATATGTACACCAACCACCGTGCGATTTCGATCGTTCGACCACGCACCGGGCAGCATAACAATATAATGTGTAATAAATATCGAATTGACGTATTTTTTTTCTCTCTTCTAACGTACATCGTATGATAATACATTTCTATTCGACGGCTTATTATAATCTATCGTTGCCCGGTAAAATGCGTACACAAGACTTTTGCCAAAACTTTACTACTTATATTAGTACATAATATTTATAAAGCACAATAGAAAAACAAACAAGATAAAAATAACAAAAGGTGTTTGAAAATAAGCTTACCTTCTATGCTATAAATGTTACACGCGTTGAATATCGACCGTTTCCATTGCCATAATTTCGTATATAAAGCACTAAAACCGTAGAAAACAAGGAAAAAACCACCAAAATTGTGCACTGCTATAAATGTGTGTTTTAGTCTATTTGTATAAAACGTAATAATAATAATAATTGAACTTGAATCCGTTCAGAGTTTAAGGAAGTTATACTTTTTAGTCACGGTCAGTTTCGTTAAATATACATTGTTATGTCAGTCGTTATCGAATGTGTTAATATTGTTAAACCCACTTTGTACAGAGTTTATTATTTACGCATAGTGCGCAATGTTGATATAGTATTTACATTAATATATTACAAGTGATATCCGAGTCACGGGAATACAAATTCGAGTGGAAAGAAAAAATGTACTTACTGTTGGAAGTGTTTGTCCTTCTTGGCTTCCCTCGTGATCTCGTCGGACTCTTCGTTGTTCGACGGTCTTCCATATCCATAGGTGACCAAGCAGAACAGCAACACCTGTAAAACCAATGCACCGTGAAAATCACCGTTCGCCCCATTCGACCCGAGCGGTAGTGGCCCACCGCGGTATTGTTACCGCGATGATGTTTACCTTCAAGAACATCGTGTTACTATTAATTGTCATTACGATGTGCGTTCACAGACATGTAGATGGTCCGAGAATCAAAAGCGCTATGACCACACGGGCACATTGCCTGGACCACCTTTCACTGTATCGCCGGTGTGCTACCATCTCCTAAACCACTCCCAGCGTTCAACGATCGCATGGTAATAATATAAAAATATCATTTTCTATAACTCCATTGTCCGCCGATTATAATAATGCGTCTGTATAATAGGCAGCTACCTAATCGATTTTCGATATTTACTTCCGAATCCTCAGCGAGTGGCCTGATTTTACTTTTTATTGTTGGATTATACGATTCGTTTTTATCGCCAGTTTATGTGCCCGCTCGTCAAATACGTATTTACAATGAGACGGCAGAAGATTGAAGACATTAATACACATTATTATTATTATTGTTATAATATGAGAATATACGCGACACAATGATTAGGTACAAGCTATCACGAATTTATACGTTTGTATAGTAGTGTCTTCGCGTTACTCATAATGATTTAATTATAGATACAGCACTAAACAAAAAAAAAAAAAAAACAGTAATCGAAATGAAACTTATTATTTTGTTTGAAATTTACTATGAAAAAAACACAAATCTACCCCATCGGCTGTTTAAGCAAAAAAAAAAGACGTCGAGAAACGGACCACCATCTTAGCATTAACGATGTTAACAATTCTCATCACAAACACCTTAATTATATGCGTGCTTGTAATATTTATTTATTCTTTTCGTAAAACCCATTATGTTACCTACGGAAAACTCCGTTATAATCGCAGTATAAATTATACGTACTTTTTTTTATTAATAAACTTTTGACCACGACCGTATTATAATAATTATAATCTAACCGGGTTAGTGGGTGATAATACGCATGTGCAATAATAGACCAGACGTATATACCTGCGCAACAATAACATTGCGCGCGCACCGTCTGACACTATTCTAATTTCGCCTTCCGGCCACTTATGTCCAGATCCTTATCAGCTAGCGGATGAGAACTCTTTCTAATTTCTAGGCCACACTATCGACATGGCGATGACACCGTGGCATTTCTAATTCTGACGATGCGCGCTGCGACGATCTATTATATATCTATTATATCTACTATATCAACCGGATGCAATCGGGGTTCACGCGAGGCGCGTTGGAAACGTTTGTTAACACAATCGGATGGTTCGGAAATACGGCGTACACATTATTATTATTAGGCCCGTACCATTTCGAAGAGAGTGGTTAGCCGTCTGCAGGTGACGTAAAAGCCTGTTTGTCAGCGGTTACACGGAACGTTATTATGAGAAGATCCCCCTGGCCGCGTAACGGTACATTTTTTTTTTTTCCGACCAGTTTTAACCCGGACGACCGAACCACCGAAGTGAAAGAAAGAAACATCGAAAAACGAACCTAAACACGAATCGGTGAACGTCGGTTTATAGCGTTCGTCGACAGCAACGAACACGCGCATAGGCCCGGACCAAAACGATCGTTTGATCAGCGGGTTTCGCGTGCACCACTAGGTGATTTGCGAAATCATTATCGAACCGCGGGCGCTCCGCCGACTGACGTGTAAATGGAAAATATTCGTATTTGGAAACGGCCCGACAAAAGTGCGCTGACCTTAAATCTGCCGTGCGTGTGCGTGCGTCTGTGTGCGTCTGTGCGCGTTCAGAAGTTGTCTCTGCAAGTCTGCACTATGTACCATTTAATACGTCGACGCACGTGCGCGTTCAATATGTGCGTTGTAGATCAGCGGATGATGACACTAGACCAATGGCCAATATTTCTATACTACATATTATTATTGTTTGCTTTTGAATATCGCGTATATTGTGTGTACTTCGACGGGCATGACGATGCGAAAATGGCTATACCAGACGGCACGGCACAAAAGACCGATAAACAGTGCTAAGTTACCGTGTAATATTATTATTATTATAACGTTATAAAAGCACAAAGAATAATAAACGTTCTGCAACGTTAAAATGTTTGAAGAGAAAATCGGAAAATTTTAGTGTTACCACCAGGCACATTTTTTTCAAATTTCTTACCGCGGACTATACCTTAAAACCGATACAGGTCGGTTAAGTCAGGCGCGGTGGCAAGTTGAACTGTAATTTTTTTTAAAATTTTACAGAAACTCACACTTTGTTTGTGTGTGTGCGTACGTTATACACTCATCTTAGCCTTAATTTTCTTTCATCACGCGGTGTTTCAAAAATATTCTTACAGCAATATGAAGTCGAAGAAAAAATTGATCATAAGGTTTGTGTCGATTTGAAAGAAGATAAAAATACGAATATTATGACTTTTTGATGACATTTTTTCTTGCAATTTTAGAGCGCTAAAAATACAACGTCAATTTCATGCGGCATTCCGTTATACATTTGAAACGAAACACCAGAAAAACTGAACATTAGTCATTTTTTTTACAGCAAATACGGTTTTTGTTTACTTTTCTTAGTTTACCGAGCTATTTATTGATAACTGAATACTAGATTATTTCTTTCGTGCTCTATTGTGTTTGAAATACTTCTCAAGTTGTAACCAATTATATTTTACTCAGATGTAATATATTTTGTGCACACGGTACACTATACGATTACAACGAAATTAAGTATTAACTGAGTTTTGGTCAGAATCGTTATTTGAATGTAATGATATTAAAATTCCAGATTTCAGATTTAAAGACACGCACCTGCACTAACTGTAACTCATACCCTTCCCCCTTACCTATATATTCTCATCCGATTGCTTGTTTTGTGTTTATTTAAAAATATATTCAATGAATATTTCGTTACCGGTCTTGTCTTAATAAGGAGCGTTAGTGACACTGGTCTTAAAAGCATTTAAATAATATTAGTATGAGAATAAATTATGTAAAAATATGCAAAAATAAGTTTTATTTAAAAAATTAAAAATAGCGTACTACCTCTGAAATACTGTAAATTACATTTTTTTTTTTTTAAATTTTAAGTTATTGTCTTTACCGACACATTTTCAGGTTTTAAAGGTATAGCATGACATTTAACTTAAAATGGCTGCATTGCAATATTTCCACTTTTATTTAAATTATTTCAATAAAGAACATATAAGCTGTGGTAAATAAAATTACGAATTTTACAATATTAATTTCTGAAATACTGATTTATATAGCTGCTCGACGCATAGAAGTGTATTCAAATCTTAATAAATAAGAACTATAACTTAAACATTATATTTCCACTTAAAACAGGTTTTCCCATTATAGGATAATACATAATTTAGTAACACAGGACCAGCAAAAAAATGCTCGTAATTGGGAAGATTTTTAACACTATAATATATAATACAGCTTTAAATAATAAGTAACAGCATCCTTATTATGCAATAATCTATAAAATTAGAATTCTCAAATAGGTATATGCATTTGTGTGAATCGTGGTCCAATAGACATATATAATGGCTTGCACTAGAATATGGACGCATTTATTTTATAAATACATATTAACTAAATTACTTAAATGCAAATGTATTTTTATGTACATTATAACAGTGAAAAATACAAATATTAGCATAAAAGTTAACGCGCAGTTAAAAAAATCACGCATCTTAAATCGCGTGATATTAACTATGGAAAAACAAAAACATTTACCACAAAGTATTTATAATAAATTGTGTACTTATTTTGTTTCAGAGGTGTAGTAATTATGAGAGAGAGAGAGAGAGAGAGAGAGAGAGTGAGAGAGAGCTGAGGAGAAGGGCAGGGAAGATTAAAATCTTTCTCATAATTATGGGAAAATTATTTTTGAAATAGGAATGGGATAGCTATGGATTAACACATTATTTTATATCTTAAACGTTTTAGGAGTGTACATACTTAAAAGTATAATTAAATTCGTTAACAACTAATCATTCAACCCTCTGAGATTTTAAAAGTTTCTTAGCCAGAGGATTCTTTCTGAAAAATATATGATAGATGTAAGAGCATACCATCGAAAACAATCGACATCGGTTACACGTTTTAACGAAATCGTCCATATCCGGAGTAAGAAGTCTATAAGTATACACAAACACGTGTTTATACATTACTACGTACATACGTAGTGTTATGTATATGAGTAAAAATGTAAATATTATCACGAGTAAGCTTACGCTTTATTATAATTATTCGTCTATTACCGCAGTGTAACCTGTCCATGGCCCAACCTGGGTATAATACGAAAACTAATAACATTATATTATAGGTACGGGAATCAAATTCGGTCGTGTCACAAATTACGTATAAAACGGATTACGCACATCTCGGTTCGATTAAATTCGTGATTTCATCGCAGCAGTTCCACCTTTAACGTTCACACCACACGCACGTGAGCGTCCGGAGGGAGAGAGGTGGCAAGACGGGGAATTTGCCCCCTCCCGGGATTAAGATATAATATATAGTTTTGAAAATTTGATCTTTTGTTATTGTAAATATTTCAGTGATGTTTTTACAAAATTAGTATAGTTTTAAAAATTTTAAATTGCAGAAGAAAAAAAAAAACAATAAACTCGTCATCTATTATTAATGAAGACCTTCGTGAAATTTCTGCTGGCACCCATGAGCACGTTGTGCACGGGGTCGTTGGTTGGAATTTACAGCGGTTTTCAATGTTCTAGCGTTTGGTTAGGTTTATAATCAAATTTTTCGAGTAAAATCTGAACGATCACGCGTGCTTACATTATAAAATATGCGAGCTAGCTATTAGGTGTAACGTTTACCGCCTGTGAACTTGATTTTTATCACCGTCCGCTCAGCACTTGAGGCGGGTTCGCACTACACCGTGATATATTACCAAACCGTGTCCTTTTTACAATCGTCGATACCGATACGAAGTATACGAACTAATCAAATCTCGGTAACATACATCGTTTTATTTTATCTTTTTATTAAAATATAATAACATTTACAATATGTACATTTCTTTTGCACAGAAAGCAAATATGCGGAAACAATATAACAGTCACGAACAAGCGAAAAGGGCGGCGGAACCGTTCGTCCAGTGACAGGAACCTAATACAGTTACTATTTTAGATTAAACGCCTTGATCAAGGAGACCACGGCACCTGCGTATTTTGCCGTGGCGTGGAGGATTGCCGAGAATCGCAAAAGAATATCGATCTGAGACGAGTGAGTTGGAATGGAGAGATAACCTGCAGTAGACCTTTTGGAGTGTGCTGTGGTTAGATTATCGATGGACTCAATATTTAGATCCTTGTGAAGAGAGTGATCGCAGACAAACCATTGGAGAAGATGTAATTTGACGTAGGAAAATGGACTGCAAAGATTGAATTGTTTTTTGAGTTGGTCTGGCACAACCCCAAGGTTAAACAACGTAAATCCATGCGGGACTAATCGTAGATTTGTAGATAAAAAATTAATTTTTTATGCTCACGACAAGTGTAATAATCTTATGTTTAATAATTTTATTATTGCTTTGAGGTGGGGGCACCTGAGATATAATTATATACCGTTTTATTATTGTATTATTGAAATCAGTAGCCGAATGCACGTTCAAAAGTTGAATAAAATAAACTTTGCAGTATACGGTTACTTCGGTAACGCGTGGTGTATACCTAAATATACAACCAAATGGTTGAGGTTCAAGCCAATCAGAGATGATTATTTCACGCGAAACGTCACGGCACGCGGTGTAGTGTGAACCTTACCTATTACACGTACGTTGTATACGCTAAATCGGAACAGTCAACGGTGATACGGTATACCTAATTGAATTCTAATAATTTATACGACGTTGTAAACGCACGGTGTCACACCGGAAACGATAATAAAAATTAACGACGTACAATATAATATTATAACACGTATGCGTGAACTTGACGGTTAAGACCGAAACTTGCACTTGGTCGTATCACTCGGTCATATTACGTACGTTTACCGTCTGCACGTGCGCATGCGTAATGCAAGTTTATTACCTGTAGCCGACCGGTGCGCAAACACACACGCCGGAAACGCTCACCCGGCATTCCCCGCAGGGCAAACGCCGCACCTATATAGTATATACCGGGGGTGGCCGGCGGTAAGAGAGTCGTGAGACGTACAATATAATGAAAAATATGTAAGAGCCAACTGATGATTTTGAAGGTAACCTAAAAGGCTTAAAACTACTTGAATGGTTGCTTGGATTTTTAAAAAACCTTTTTGTAGTTGATGTTGTTGGAAACGGATGCAAAATAATTGAAATCTATTTCAACGGATACAGTAGCTTTAAATGTTTAACTCTTAGAACTTTTGGGAAATGAAGAAATGAAGCAGTTCATATACAGCTGTCCAACTTTTGTCAGAATTGTGGAAACATGCGCCTGTTCTAAAATATTCAAAATTTACACTTAACGCTCAAAAATGATTTTAAATTTTCAGAACAACATATTCTTGCCAGTCTTTCTATTTGACATTGAAAATAATTAAATCTAAACATCATTCAAATTTAACGGATTTAACATAATTGTTAAGAACTGTTCTAGAAACACATTATATATAATTCAAAAGCATAAGAAAAAAAAAAAATTAATACACTACAAATACGCGTTAGGTTATGTTGGATATAAATTAAGAATTGAAAAATACGTTAAAGTTTAAAAAATCATCGCGTATTTAAATACACTATATTTTTTAAGAATGTTTGCTGGTAAAAACGGTCCACGTCTTACGATAAGACGCGAGTCTTGATTTGGCCACCCCCGGTATACATTCCTGTCCGGGGGTTTTTTTCACGTGCGAAGTCGAGGTTCGAGCCGCTGTGTGCGACGGTGATCGGAAGGGAAAAACACCTCCGGAGGAGAAGCGGTCGGACGCGTTTTTTACGTGTACAAATCGGACGGGTTGTCGCGGGCGCTTCGTCGTCCCGCTGCAGGGGAGGGAAGGGCGACGATCGCGGCTGGCTGAAGCGTAGTGCTTAGGTGGGCGAACTCGTCCGCGGCGCGCGCACGCGTTATAATACGTGATAATAACACGTTTGTTATAAATTTCTTTATTTTTTTTCCTTTTTCACTTGTCGCCGGTAGAAAAGAGAATGAAACGTAATAGATAAACACATAAATATGAACGCACGCGATTATTTACCGCATTATAATACCATGATTATCACGTGAACTTTTTTTGACGTTCAGCCTCGACCACCGGTGGCGGAGCCGCGGTGCGGGGCTACGGGACGTGTGCGTTGACCTCCGGCCAATGACTCCCGAACCGATCGACGCCCGCGGCCCCGCCACCGGCGCGGCGCACGGGTGACGGCGACGAATAGGTATTTTACGTGCGCTCGGCGAGGACGAATAATAATAACGCTACGTTTTACGGGTGTTTCGTTTGCTATTATTACTATCATTATTATTACTATTATTACTATTACTATTACGATATTATGGTGATTTTGATTAACATTTTATCATTATTATTTCCATTACTATTGCTGTGTTATGGTGATTTTGATTAACATTTTATTATTATTATTGTTATCGTCATATCGCAGCTGTCGCCTTGTTGGCGTTCGACGAGCAACGGCTGCCCACGCGCGGGTAAAAAATAAACTACTGTCGCGACCGTCGTCGTCGTCGTCGTCATAACTAATACCTAATCGTCTCACGACACAGAACAGATGATAATATTATGCGCGGGTAATCATAAATAATAATACATGATACGCCACGTTACGGTGTTATAGCTGAGCTCGACGCACGTGGGTTTCCCGTAGGCAAGCGTTTAATATGCGCGCGGGGTAAACAACAGACATTGCACGTGTGCGATGTGGCCGACGAGTTTCGGCGGAGATCTGCAGGACGATACGGCCGTAGCGGATCCTATTGACGTGTCATACAGCTCGGGACGTAACACTCGTGCAAGGACGAACACCGTTATCCGCCGAATACGAGCCAAAATGTGCACGAATTTTATGTTGTGGGGACCACCATTACGTACGATTAAAATAGTCGCTCGAAAGGATTTGCTCAAATTTATTGGACTTAGATTTTACTAGCGACAAGTTATAATTTAATGACTAATGGGTGTATTTTCTGACAGAATTAATGTCAAGGAAGGATACACAGGTCCTGAACGGGTGAGCGGTGGGTGGGGGGGGTGGCAATTGCCCAAACTACCCCCCTCCTTGTATCTGCCTTTGATTACTATAAAGCATTGGTACGTCCCTAAAGTCTTACATTTTAACACAAAACTGCGGTTTATCTCAACATTTCTTATTGTATATTTATGGATAACAAATCACTATAAGACTTTCTCACGATATAGTATATTATATACTGCCATATTTCATAATAATATTTTGTTAATGAAATTGAATTATTGTGTTCATATAACGCAAGTCATGCACTTAATTGTCGAATAAAATGTAAAGATTTCACTAAACGTTGAAACAATGGCTCGTAACATTGTGTATATTAAATTCACTTTCATGGTATAGGTGTATTTCAAGAAGCACACGTCTACAGCATAAAAGTATCAATTGTATTCTATCCAGCGGATGTGACATATATTTTTACTATTCAATTTTAGCACATGTGTTGAGCCGTATATTTTTCTCAATCCACTGAAAATTCAAGCTAAACGTAATACAATAATACATTTCTCCGGAAAAACAGCTATAGCACCGTAGGTTGTAAATGTATAAAAAAAAATATATTTAGTTTCAGACGGTTTGATTGATATATAAATGTAATGCGCGTGGAACCAATTATTATTCTTGTAGACCGACATGGATATGGTATTCACATTAAATAGCTTCACATAGTTGATTGAATATTACATTTTATGGAAATATTTTTATAGTATACGTTCTTCATTGTTTGGTCGTTTGACGCGAAACGTATAATTTGTATTTTTTTTTATTTTTTATACATTTTTTTTAATTTAAATGTGTTTTAAAATAGTTTTTTTTCTAAAGATGGATGAAATTTCAACGAAAATCATTAACCGTTTTCTCTGGTACAAACTTTTAAAAAGCATTCGACCGGTAATGTTATAGTCAGTTTTTAGTTTTAACTGATATGGTATATACTTGATATAACTAATACTCGTATTTTCTCAAAGCGGAAAACGTTCCAAATACGAAACTTTATTCGAGTATATTATAAGTCATCATCTATTATGTACATGGCACGTGCCACGTGCACATCTGAATCTACGAATACAGGTCATCCGATCGTCTATACATATTTGCATGACATTATAATATTATACGCAGTGGTCGTGTAATGCAGGTGTACCTAAGCCCGATCGATAGATTTTTGAAATTTTTCCCATCGACACCGCGACGTTGGATTTTTGCACGCAAGTGAATGCGAAAAATTCGCGCGTAGTTATATTGTAAAAAAAAAAAATCGATTCAGCCACCCGTTCGGCTTTCCAATAATGTTATTCCGTACACACGTGTATTGTTCCGACGCAGTGTGAATCGCGGGAGATTAAAACGCACTACCTATATCGATGTTTTAATTATTATTGCTTTCGCATCGGAGTGTGTATACGATATTCGTACACCGAACGGCTCTGTTATAGGTGTATTAAATGGTCGTATTTATACGTGGTCTACGTGTACGGATATATTATTATTATATTACAATGTATACAGGGTGTCCCACCGGGATTTACACAGAGCGATTTCTCCCGTGTAAATGGGCAAAATCAATTTTGTCGACAATAGTTTTGTAATAACTGTTGTGAAATTCGAAGACAGCCATTTTATAGGGATTTTTTTTTTGAACATTTTGACGGTTCAACTTTAAGTTTTCATTAGATCCATGATTTTAAGTAATTTTTTTAGGTTACAAAGAAATAACGTAAATAATTATCACGTTGCAGTTTTTTGGTACACTATTTCCTCGTCAACTAGAAAAATGATTAAAAATCAAGAAGTTAATGAAAATTGAAAGTTATATCGTCAACATTTTCAGAAAAATAAGCCATACAGAAATGTTTAAAACTTCTTTTATAATACACTTATATTTACCAAACTCCTGTCGACTTTGCCCAGGGATGCTCATAAAAACAAAACGGAACTTGATTATCCCTATATTAACTCGGGAGATATCGCTGGGCGCAAATCCCGGTGGAACGCCCTGTACACATTATCGCGTATTCGCATTGTTTCGTCTCGAGTCCGTGTACGCGCATCACACGTATTGTAACAACGCGAGTCGAACTATGGTCAGTTTTATATTATTATTACGAACGGGAGAAAAGACAATGAAGACATCAAGCCGATTCCGCCGTACGCCATTGTTCGGCATTTAACAACGAAAGTCGCGTTGTACACCGCGCGCACCACCTCGCCTATACAATGGTATTATGATGTACCATATTGTGTACGACCAATGAATGCGAAAAATAATTCGGATCAGGAACATTATCCCGTTCGTATTGTGCGCGGTTCGCCGACGTATTTTTTCAAATTTAATCAAACGCATTCATTCGTAAAACGCCAGGCCGTGATCCGTCGCGTTACCTGCCATTACGATATTGCGCAACTCTCTTGTCGCCGACGTATTATTTTGAACCCGATGTGCTGCGGTATACATATTATAGTTTACGATACGTTATATGACTCAGGGGTGGCCAAACGGTCGATTGCGTACGATTTAAAAGTCGATCTTTGGCATCTTATTAGAATTTGTACTTGCAGTATATACTGATTGTCCCTGGTGGTTTAGACTTGCAAATTATTGTTATCATTGTTCATCATTGAAACTCTGGTCGGCGTTCAAGTCGACCATCTTAAGAAAAATGTTTTCTTAGTCGATCTGTACTTGAAAAAGTTTGGCCATCCCTGTTACATGTTATGACCGCGGGCGACGATAATGACGAGAAGAAAACCCAAACCGTTCCATCGGCAGCGGTTAATTATTCACGGCCGATGGGCGAATTCACGCCCGGAGATTTTAATAGCTCTTCGGGCCCGGCCACATTTTCGTTTTGCTGTTATTTTCTGGTCTTCATTCACCGCATGCTTGCGGTCATCGCGGCACACCTCGCTCGATTTATTTACTTTCGTCGGGCGGCCAGAAGGTTTTGCGTTTTTCGCTGTTGCCCACGCGTATTCATACCGTGCGTATTATATACGTGTTCGGACGGATTGTAGCAGATTATGTAAACACATTATACTAGTATCGTGATTATCGTTGTTATTACTAGAAGCACTTTTATGCTCAACATGTGCTTTGTTAGGAGCTCAAACGTTTTGCCGGTCATGATTTTATAGCGTATTGAAATGTCGAGGGGAACGACATATAAGACCATCAGCCCCGCGTCGATTCTTCGATCGACGGAGTTTTGCCTTCAATGAGTTATGCATGTAAAATTAACCGTGCGAAACGTTCATCCAGCTTGTAGTACGTATTAGATAATAAATCAAATATTTAATGACGTGTGCTGTGTAAATACTATTTGCATTTATACGAATACGTTGATGTGTTATAAATTAGCGTCATATTGATCGAGTAAAACCAATGAGAAAAATATCACGAATAACTTCTCACCATTGGCTATAAAAAAACACATACAATTTCTACCGCGTGTATTTACGCTGCACTTCAATCCGTTTTTCGTATTCAAGTTCTTGCGCGTATATCTTAACTACGTGGATGTAAGATAACTTCGCTCAAGGTTAGACAAAACGTAACAGTTTTTTTTTTATTTTTACCGATTTCGAGATATACCAACGAAGTAATTCACTCGTTCCTGGTATGGTATATTTAATTATTCTGAGAAGATCTGAGTTGTTTCTAAGAGAGAAAAAAATGAACCCAGGAAATCGGTTACTGGAGACCTTGTTCAATCCTGCAGACGGGATGACATCGAATGTAATCGCGTGTTCATATCGTTAAAATGAAGAATTATAAACGATCGCACCGATAATGGTCTTATGTGGTACGATTTACTCTGGTACACAGAAAGAAAAAAAGAACATTACATTGGACGGTCCGGTTTTTCTACTCTTTGTCACAAATGTAGAGTGCTGCAGTGTATGTACCCCACGCATGACCATTTTAAGCACAAGGTCGCGTCCTTCACCCACGGTGGAAAAAAAAAGGAATCCTTACAATATTATACATCATTACAGCACGTATGGAAGGATAATACACGCTCATGTACTGTCGTACGAGGTACGAAGACTCGAAGAATTTGCAGTACACAAGTGCGCCTATGAGGAATAATGCGTTCCGATCGATAAATGCGTATAGGTAATAACAACATGCGGTTTAATGAATTTGTCGGCGGTTCATATTATAATATTATGCGAGTCGACAGAAAAGCGATGCAAGTGCATGGTAATAAAACGTACGCAATGCATATCCGTCAAACTGCAGGTGTCTTCAGGCTGTTAAGCGGCCCGTAAACAATAGCGTGAAATCGTCCAATAAAAAAATCAAACGTGTTGAAATCCATAGGTCAGATTGTCGATCGTAGATTTGCGTAGTAGTATTCACGGTTCACGGGGGAATGGGAAAAGGGGTGGTTGTCCGTAAAGAACGCGTACATGACACCCCTAACGACGCGTTGTATTTATCAGCTGATTACTGCACTTACTGATAACGCGGACACCACATGTTGAAGACAAATACGTTTATAGGTATACCGCTACACGTTTACAAAAACCTAAGTTCACAAGTCACCGGTATGCTGGTATATGGGGGTAGTATATGTAGGTACATTACCGATGTATTATTTACATTTTAAATGTCACACGCAGCGCACAGGTTAGGTACACGGTACAGGTGGGACATGTATCCCACACACGCACGCGTACAGTATAGGCGGAACCCAGTTTCCGGTGGTGGGAGTGGGAGACATCACTCACCGAATCCTCCCCTGTTCCTGCGCCCACGCACGCGCGCGCGCACAATCTCGCGCGGTCGTACAGGGATTCGGGTACGATAAATACATAAATGTACACCACTTAGCATACGCTTACCGTAAGGTTTAACGGCTTCATGTCTGCGGCCTGGTGGCTGAGTGGTGGCAGAGCTCTGAGCTGGAAACGCCGCGTGTCCGCTGGACTTTGGGTGCCGGTAGACTGTGTTCCGCGACGAGGAGATGCGACGTGGCGGGTGTGCTCGGTTCCGCGGACTGTGGAGGACTTGCGGCGGCGACGGCAGTGCTTGTGGACGCGAGCGCCCGACGTTAGCAGGAAACGTGTGCGACTGAGACGACGGCCCCTCCGATCGCGCGGTGCATTTGCGGGCGCGCGTACGACGCACAAGACGAAGGAGCACCTGGGCGGCGACCCGGTCGGGTAAACGTCATCGCCCCTCCACCACCGCCACCGCAGTCGCGGCCCGAGGACGGGTACACATGTTACATGCGCTAATTAGATATTCGTATTTATTATACATAATATATATATAAATTATTATTATTATTATTATATTATGCACGACGAAGTGTGCGGTGGAATTCAGCGGATCGGCGGCGGTGGCCGGAGATGAGATATTTCGTTATTCCTTCTCCTCTGCCAGCGACTACAAAGCCACGAGCCCACGTTCGACGGTTCGCGCGTTCACGGCTTGTAATAAATTATAATAATATAATCATTGCTATAGTATTATTGTTTTAACAATTTTTTAAACGTCACACGTATCGATTGGGAACTTCCGATAACCGATGGAAAAAAAAACATTTTCTTCCCCTCGAAACATGTGTAGGTGTATTAGGTTTTTTTTAATAACTATATGACTCGGGGCATTTGCTAGCAGGGACAATATCGAAATAATTTCGATAATGCGGTCGGGAAATCTGTGCAGTAACGTTGATCGGCTGTCGAGTTTTTTTTTAAACAATTTTCACGATTAGCTTGACCTAACACGGTCGTTTTACCGCTGTTAGAATTCTCTATTCGTTTCCTTGCGAGTTTCAAGACGTTTCCAGAGACCATTCGTAATTTATGCGGTATTTTCGAAAAAATTTGACCTACGGGATTTACTCGCACATAAGCGTTTGGGTGCTCAAATTAAATTGGTTCTACGAAATATAACGTATTTGGTACCGTATGATACGTGATCGTCTTTACTAACCCACACCGCGCACATAACTTGTATATTGAATCCTCAATTTCATTTGGTGTACGCATCCATTGGCGTGTTGTATCACTTGATTTATACAATGGAGTGAGATTTTCCTTTTTTTTTTTTTTTGTCGATAATAGCAGCGATTCGGCAAAGCCGTCTTAAAGACCCACAGATTATAATATACGGTTGGGTATAAAATATAAATCCTACTTAACTACGATATGCACATTATACGTTCGCGTTCTTATGTCTTTTTTTTATAGCAGTCTCGACATGCGTTTATCGACTGGTTTTGCACTGAAAAAACTATAATTTTACCGTTACAATTTAACACATAACTCATGTGCATTTCATGATTTAAATTAACATATTGTGAAATCACATTTCTGTTTTTCTTATGCAGCCAGGTAACTATATATATATATACAGCGGCCACAATTAATCATACGACTGCAGAAACAGAAAAATGTTGATGATTATTATATATTTAAATACGTCATGAACATATACTTGATTTTGGAATATCTTAAGAAAATTATAAGAATTATAATTGAAGACCATAAAAATGAATGCTATAAATCAAATGTTCCAGTTAATTTAGCTAATAGACCAAATTAGTTGGAAAACTGGTAAATTTATCATTTAACCAGTTGATGGATTGCATGTTAGTATTGCATGTTTGCAACATAGACCTACCTAATTTATTTGTTTAATATTAACTTCAATATTGGCCGATACTTTCAAATATTTAAATTAATTTGTATAGTTTAATGCAGTTTAGATTATGCGGATATCAAATAGGTACCTATTTAAATAATTTTAAATATGTTAACTGGGTGGTTATAGTTTTCAAATGACGTATCATAATATAGTATCATACAATCAAATGTATTCCATCGATGTTATTATTTCTTTCGATAACCTGGTCCAAGACTGTTTAAGACACAGTTTACTATAGTTGTTTCACCAATATTTTTTAATGAATCAACGCTAATGTTTGAAAAAAATGTTAGTTAAAGCGATTAAAATGCACACCATTTCGAAGTATATATATGATATGTATTTTATGTGATGTATGTGCTACTGTGTAAACTATATCATATTAGTAGACTTGATACATTAAAAAAATAAGTTATCATTAAACTAAGGCTTTAAAATAATACTATTTACACTTTAGACGAGAAAATCTTCGTAAAAATGTTATAAGACCAACACCACATCCAAATATTTGTAGATCGCCATGTAGACTACAGTGCACAATTCATTATACCCGTAGTTAACGCAATCAACTGATTTTAACTATCTTTAGATATTTTCCAGCAGTAAAACAATTAATTATCATTGCCTGTAACATAATAGTTTTTATAACACATGTCTGGAAATAAAAAACTCATCAACTTTGTGTACACGCGTTAAAGTTACATTTTAAACGCTTTAAAAAATTCCACTTAATGGTCATGATAATAATTAGGGCCCGGATTTTAATGGAAAATGCATCTTTTTTTATCAGAATGTTTTCCAAGTACATTATTTGTTCCATGTAACAAACATTTCAAAGCTGAATCTCTTATTTTGCATTTTTCGATGTTTTTTCATTTTTACAGCATTATTGAGAATTTTTCGATATGCGTATTACTCTTACATAAACTATTAATTCAACTAATTTACAATATTATCAAATTATCATTTCCGTCAACACCTGCATGGACATATACAATTTTTCCTACTTAAGTTTTTTTTTTAACTATAAATTAGGTTCCCTTATTAGACGGTGCATACTCGTATAATAAAAACAAAATGTGTAGGTATATCATTTTTTAATGAAATTTTTACGGGAATAATGCATCTTTGGCTATTTTAGAGCATTTTTCTATGATTTTTTGGGCGTTTGAATCCAGACTCTTACAATAATATTACGCAGACAATAGTAAGACGAAGAAAAGCACACGAAAACATATACAAGTTATTATAACGATAGATTGCATTCTTGTAACGTCGTTTCGGCTTGTGCTGCTCGTTTTCTCGTGCCAATTTATAGTAGCTTGACATTATATATATGTATATAAGTATTTAGCATATAAATACACTATATACTTTTGCGATTGGTTTGATAGACGCGCCCAATATAGAGCTCCTTCTCGCATAATTTGTTTACGGTAAAGGAGAACAATAATAAATTGTTCTCGGATCATCTTATATATTATAAGCCGCGTGCATAATATATTGTTTTCGATCTGATGGTAAGGAAGCGATAACCGCGCGCGAGTGCGAACCAAAACGCGTGCACAATAGCGCCGCCGCCGATGCGCGAGGGGAAGAAAGTCGGCGAAAATAATATATTATAAGCAGCGTACGTATGACGACGCACGCGAACACGGAACACTTTTGCTTCACAACCTTCGACCGATACGCACAGCATCGCAGGACTTCAAGTTCACCGCAGGATGATCCGTACACCGTTAACGTACAATAGTTAATGGCTTCGCGCTCGTTGCAAGTATCGGCCGATCGTATAAATATATTGGTAGGCACGGGCGCCCGCGGGAATTTTATCGTGGAGGTGCATGATGAAATACAGTATCAACAGTTACATTAAAAAAAAGTCCATATTCACATCGGCACATGTCGAATGTATTTTTTTTTTCTTCGTCGATTTTAAATTGTTAGAGGATTTAATATTAAAAAAAATCAATGAACTTTTTAGTTTAACAATGATAAAAGTTCAATTTCTAAAATTGTTTGTTAAATTTGAAGTCTCTGTGGTGGGGGAGGAGCAATCGCGCCGTCTTGCCCACCCTTTCGGGCGTCCGTGTAGGTAGGTACTAGGTACTGCCGACCGGTGTTCGACTCCGGATACAACACGAAAATAAAAACACGACGTGCAAAGCCAATAATTGCCGACGGGCCGACCATCGTAACGGACCTCGAAAACGTTGGGTGATAATCGATTGAAAGATACACAATATGTGTAATTAATCACTAATTATCATAATATACGTGCAAGTGAATTTCAATAAGAGTACACATATAACTATATACCGCGGCAGCTCGTATACATTATTATTATTATACGATCGCATGGCGAGGTGGTGAAAAAAATTGCAAACACCTATAACGTAAAAATAAACGTAAAACGCCTATACAGTGTACTGTTACGGTTGAATAACAACGTCACGTGGACTGTAATGAGCACCGACGTCTTGCATAAATGTTTGCATAGCTATAATAGTCGAAAATCGTATGAACACATGTAGCTGCCGCAGTAATAATTAATTATAGGGATCAGGCGCGGGATCGGTGTTATTACATTATGGTTATTACGTGCCGTGTAGCCGGTTAACGGTGAACGAAACATATTTTAAGCAACTACGTCTCGCACTTGTAACGAGGCGAGGAGGGATACGGATTCGAGTAAACATTTGATAAATCGTGATTTTTGGTGTATGTTCTTGAGGAAGAAAACCCGATGACAATTATTTTTTTAACGTACGTGGAATGTAGTCTTTTCCAATCGAGAAAAACGAGATTTCTTACGAAAATAATCATGGTACATTTTTAGCGGTGGCCTTGATATGCGATGAATTTTTTTCGTTCTGTTGATTCCGATTTTTTTTTTTTTTTTATACTAAACCATTATAGGCTACTAAATAAGGATGATATTCTATATTGTTTTTTTTTCGTGCCAGCAGTATTTTTCAAACGCTGCATGATAAAATGAACTACAAGCTTATAATTGGCTCGATAAATCAATTTAAATGGATAATCCGACCCTCCGTGTACTATAGATTTTTTTGGAATTCCGAGTGAAGCGAGAAATGCATTTTATTATGATTATAGTATAATAAGTTACTTTTATAATATTATTGGGTTTGAAATCGATTGTGATTGATGTCGAGAGGAATAAGTTTAATCATTATGTGTTCATTATTGATTACTTCTATATTTTCTGTAGATGATTACGTATACATATGATTCCGAGGAATTCGATATATGTTTTAAATTCATTTTTGAACACTACTATTTTAAATTTATTTTTATTTATTTACATAAACGATACACCTCAAACGGTTGTTATTATTAAAATCAACATACTAAACAAAATAAAATATTTCCTAGATGACATAAGTTGATAAAATATATACATTCAGTCCTGAGGCTAGAACTGTTTCAACCCTGAAAAATTCGATTTTCAAAAAATCCTTTCTTAGTGCGCCATCTGTAACATATAACACAATAAGACATTCCCTTGAAAGTCAAATGAATCGGTATAGTATTTTTGGCTTTACGCTGATCAGTCAGTGATTGAGTGGTATTTGAATCATCAAATGCAAAACGATTTGCCATTTTTAGTTTATACATAGGTTTATAAAATATAAGACATCAGAATTAATTATTACTCATATTTTCATAATTATACCGATAAACGTTGTGTTAACTACGTTATTTTATTGTGCTTGGGTTTTTTTTAAGCTGACATTTATTGTAGTAGGTAATGTTTGTGTACTTACTTAGCTTACACGAGTTTTCGTTGAGATTTCTTTTCATTTCTATCAGAATGTCGATAATCTCCGTTCAGTTGGGTGTTAAGCATTGTCATGCGCATTAGAAGATTTATATCAAAATGTATTCGACAATAGAAGGCGAATCTCTTGACGCCAAATTAATCGAACCTCGAAACGCAAGACCTAAATAGATTTATCGAAACCTACATCTGCGAAGTAAAGCATGGCTGAAGAACGAGGACCATAAACGTAACCGAAGAAAAGTATATATATATATATATATATAGTACCAGAAGCGCTAAATATGTGGTATTCGCGATTAATGGAGTGGATAAATTAAACGATGAAAATGATCGACCAGAGGGTAAGAGGAATAGGTGGCAGGTGGCAGGAGACGATACTAAAAAACGATTGGTCATGCACTCACTTAAAGACACCAGGATCATGTACCATACTAGGAGAGATAATGATTGAGGATAAAATAACATTCTAGTGACTTAGCAGCGCCTGTGAACATTGAAAAACTCATGAAACAAACGCACTACAGCGTTCAAAATGTATTAAGTGGTCACATAAATAGTGATAACTTATTGCATTGGTGAAATAATCCTGCGTGAGCCAAATCACATGAGTTGTATAACACGTTGGATATATTTTATACGTAGTTTATGCATAAAGTTCATACACGCAAATAGTTTTCCGGAGGATAGAATTCGATAAAATTATTATATCCACAACTTGTGAACATTATCAGTTTTATGGTGTTTTCGACTAAAAATATTTAAATTTCTTACGTTTTCAACTCATTTACCATAGGTACGTGTACGGTACATAAACAATTGTAAAATAAATTAGTATGATAAACGTAAAATGTTTTATATAACCACATGATTTTTGAAAAATAAATAGCAGAGCTACATATATTCATATATTTTTCATTGAAATGTATTCATTAGTTGGATCGCCTGTTAACATTGTGTTTGGCGTTCAACTGTTTTTTTTATATATACATTAAATGTAACCTGTTTCGCCATACACCATTGAATAATATTATAAAATATCTACATAACTATAAATTTATGTTCTATACTTGTTAGGTGTATTAAATTATATAATGAATGTGCATGGCATTTGACTAGGTGCTCAAAATTTAAAAATAGAAACTTCCTTCAATAACTTCCTTATGTTATTTAATATTTGAAAAAAAATGATAATACGCGACTGATTTCAAGTATAATGGTTTTATTGAAATGTTTATTGATTATTGCCTAGGAAAAATTTAAACATTTAAACCAAAAAAAAACAAACATAAATCAAAGTTAAATTACAAGTTAAAAACATTTTTAAGAAAACAAATTATAGTCTTATGACAAAATTCTTAAGAGTAAAACACGCCTATTGAAAAAATTACTTATACTTGGGGATTGACAGTTGTTGCTTGTTTTGAAAAATTGAATACGCGGTTGATGCATGTTTTACAAGCTTTGAAATGCCTCTGATAACAAAATTAATATTTAAATATTTATCTATATTGTGTTTTTATAATATTATACAACGTACTTGTTAAAAAAAAATATTTTGTCAATGTCTCGTTTTTAAAATAAAAAAAATAAAAAAATAAGCTCACAACCTACGAAGCATGTCCACGGTACGTATAATACAAATCTTGAGGAATGTTAATCATACGATGATTATTGAATTTAAAATCAACCGTTCTTCGATACTAGGAATCTACAGTATAATACGATATAATATAATACCTTTGACTTTGAAACATTTAATTATTGTTCATCGGACATAAGTAATAATTATATATTACCACTGGCGTCGGGTTTTTAAATTGTAGGTGCACTAAGTCGCAGGTGTAATATTCACCGCGAAGAAAATAATACTTACCATCCAGGAGTGGTATGAAACCAATTTTTTTAACGGCTATTTGTTTTCCTCCGCAGTAAGTAGACTAACCGGTTTTCATGATTTTCTTCGAAATAAAAAAAAAAAAACATACTCCGCGTTTATTTTGGCCAATAGTTGGTATACGTCTACGTTACTCGCACTTATTTTTTTTTTTAAGAATTCGGTTCGATGCAAAAGATTATACTACTTCGGCAGCGAATAAAAAAAAAACCCTTTTCCAATATCTTATTACATGCGTATAAATGCAAATCTCGCGGTGTTATGTTACTCTTAGTGCACGTAATTTATTTGAAATCCCGCATTATGCTTTTACGCCAACATTGAACATATATTATATCATCATAGCACGCGTGTACGAATATGAATAGGCACTCGAAATAATACTGGGTTCAAAGAACTCAGGCACATAGTGTAGGTACGCGGAATATATTATCTTGTTCGTGTATCTTAATTAATACTGTCATCGGCCACGTTACAATATTGCTCGATGGGGTTGTGTTAAATCGGTGGCCACGGCGATTTTCGATTATTTGGATCATAGACCGCAACGCGTTCAACAATAACCTGTGGCCCGCGGGTAAGATAAAAGTACTCCGTTTTGAATAATAATATGCTGTTCGCCCGGGGTCAACATACACATACAATTAGTTGTCGCTGAAAAACGAAGAAAACAGTAATCGTTCGACCTCACACGTAAAACGGATGTGTACCTATATAGATTATCGGTGTATAAGAATGAAAAAAAAAAATCAAACGAAACATAGATGTGCGTATGACATTATCATAAATTTTACCGACGTATGGGCACTAAAAAAACTATTCATTGAGTCGACAATTTTTCGACTTTTTCCATCCAGGTAATACACGGCAACCACTAACACTTCGAAGGTATTTGAATGGATGTTTTAGAATAATCCTAAAATTGATTGGTTTGTTGACTGAAATACAAACTGGTATCAGTGGTATCGCAACAAGTATAATTCGATGACGTACTTCGTTTGAAATCTGTTCTATTTAGGTAATTTGTAATATATTCATGATTAGTTACGGTAAAAGCATTTTACACGCCGCGTAGAAGGTATTATAACTGATGTAATTATAAACCATTACTCATTATATAAAATTTGACCGATCTCAGATCCGGGTCATAATAGAGCGACGGCGGTTAACTGTCTGAAAATATTTGTCAAAACTTTTATTCTAAACTTTGGAAAAAAAACTTTTCTTTGGTTAAATATGAATGTACGTAATATACTTTATATATTTTTAATTTTATTCAGTTTAAAATACGTCAGTATTATTGAATACTCTTACAAGTGTGGGCGATTAATCTAATTATTCGTAGACTTATATACTATTAATATTAGTTATACTAAGTTATTATGTTACCTGCAGCCTATGGCTACTTCTAAAAAGCTATTTTTCAAAATTCGGTTACACTCTTTGTATTTTTATTCTGATCGACCAGATACATTTAGAAGTATAATCATCAATCTA
This sequence comes from Periphyllus acericola, assembly GCA_949715065.1. Taxonomy (NCBI): domain Eukaryota; kingdom Metazoa; phylum Arthropoda; class Insecta; order Hemiptera; family Aphididae; genus Periphyllus; species Periphyllus acericola. Next base: position 21,676,037 of record OX454265.1, read on the forward strand.
TAATTTGTACACTCAGTAAGAACTAAACCATAATATTTTAAGCGGTGGTCAATGTAATAATATTTTTAACGGTAATGCTTGGTGTATGACAAACATGTTTTGTCTATTCATTCAAAGTAATTTACAATTTTATGTAACACTTACAATATAATACGCATGTAACCATCGGATTCTAACTTACTTTTTTATTTTCTAAGTCTATGTGCTAGAAGATTAATTTGTATTTTGTTTTTATCAAGGTCAAAATTTAAATATATGAATATAGCCATTTGTGTTTACGATTTGCATTTACAATTACAAATATAAACTACTTATATAGTCTGAATTTCAAATTGATTTTTGAACGACATTGATTAATTATGTAAAGTTAAATTATTAATGGCCAAAATTCAAAACATATGTTTACATTAATATACGTGTTGCCGAACACACGGTGTTTCAAGGTAGGAACTTATAATTTGTTTTCACTTAATTTTATTATGTAAATCTAAGTGAGTTAGTTTTTACTTATTTACAACATTAAGTAAAATACAATAATAATTATTCAATATCAATAGTATGGTGTTAAAAACATTTTTAATTTAGGTAAGAAAATTAATAAAAAAAACCGTTATGTTATTGTCTGAATTGTAATAAACATATTATTATTCTAAAAAAAATGTCTGTTAACGTATGTCAATGGTCGAAAATAGTAAATTAACCAGTGAATCGGTGTAGCATGGTAATTAAATAACTGTAGAAAACTGTTCATGATATACATATCATGTAAATTAATTGATATTCTGTTGACTATCGGCCTGGTATATTTTTAACGTAAAGCAAAATATTCTGAAATAAATAACCTAACATTTAGTTCAGAACTTGGATCAGTATTAAACTGTAATTGCAATAATGTGCAAAGCTGTACAAAATGTAAATGAGTTTCTAATAGATTTTAAATGTCATGTTTTGCCTCAATATCTTATTTTTAGAATTACAATTTGTCGATGGGGATAGTGAAAAAAAATACAAGTATTGTTAAAATTTAAAAACTGAGTAAGTATTAAAAAAAATAAATGAATAAATAACGTCCTAACGATCTTTATTAAGTTCAAAAAAATGTTATGCATAGAGACTTAAATAAAACTTAAAGTATTTATACCTTTATCTTTAGATTCAGAATCTTCGATTTTTTTCAAACTAGAAATTTGTGTGTGATTACGAAAGATTACTGAATACTGATTAGCAACTGCATTTACGTCTACTGGGATAAAATCATAATGCTAATACAGTTAAAATTGTAGTATAACAGTGGTTGAGTTCAAAATACATTAAAATATATTTTTTTTTTATTTTGCCATTGTCCGAAACATTACAGCAATGCAATTACTATTTACAAAAGAAAAATTTACAAAATATTTATATTATTTATTTACAATTATTATTAAAATTAGGAAGCCAGCGGAAATGATGAAGGAAATGATGGAGTTGATGATGTGAGTAGAACGAGAATTAAGGAGAAGATTTGAATCGGGAGTGGGATAACCTAGGGTGGATAGGAATGAAAAAAGAAGTTGTCTGCTAGGAGAGAGAGAGGGGCAATGAAAAATTATGTGGTTGAAGTCGCAGACAGATTCATCGAGGTGACGGGTACATAGAGGAGAAGAGTTGAGAGAGAGTTTGAAGGAATGATGAGGGAGTAAATTGTGGCCGATTCGAAGGCGAGAGAATGAAACTATTAAATGTCTGGGAATCTTTAAATTTTTAAACCAGGGAGATTTAGGGATGGTGGGGACGATATATCTGTGCCAAGCGGCATAATTTGACGGTAAGGAGGTCCATTTATTTTGCCAATCGTTGTCTAAAATTTTGCGATGAATAGGGAGAAGGTCGGAAGCAGGAATTTTAAAGGTAGATATATTATTATGAAATTTAGTAGAGAAAGCAAGATCATCAGATCGTTCGTTTCCTGCGATACCCACATGACTGGGGACCCATAAGAAATTTATTAATTTATTTTCGAGGCTGAGATGGTATACCAAGGATTTGATGATGAGAATCATTAAAATATATTAAAATACATTTTTAAGAAATGTATAATGACATTTTTAATCATATATAATTTATTTTGTCATTAGTCATTTTATGTAAATGATAAGATGTCACGATATATATTATTTAAAAAAAAACAACTTAAGTGCTGTTAATAGTATTTTAATTAATAGCAGTTAGCTTATCTGTATTATGGTTCTAATTGTAATTGTAATCTTAATGTTTGTATTTATTTTCAATATTGGTGTAAAATATATTAATATCTATATAATATTATATTTTTTTTTCTTAAGTATCGTGCACACCGTTTGCAAAATGACATTATATTTTTAGATTCTAACAGACTAATTTTTTATTTCATAGTAAAATATTCTTGTTGATTTTTTTTTTTAATTTATTGGTTGGTTTACAGTGCATATATTTTTTTAATTTTATCACTAGATTTAAAATGTTTTTAAGAAATAAGAAGAATAGGCACATGTTTAAAATTAAATGTGTATAACATAATCTTCGGAAGCTAAAAATTAAAACTAGTAAGAATTATTGATTTAATTAACTACACCTACACATGAACTATTGTTTCAACAAACACTAAAAATAATTTTTCAGAACTTTACGTATAACTTCTCTTTTTCAAACTTTTTTCTTGTTTTTTAATATTCCATTAGTTTAATTTAAATAAGTAAAAATATATTATTTGAATATCAAGATTCAACTGTATTTATTATGTATTATTTCCACCATATATTTTTTTGAAACATACGATAACTTGTTTCATTATATTTTGGAAACAATATAGGATATAAACTGTATTTAATAATAAAGACATTTTTCAAATGGAAAGAAAACTATGTTTTTATATTGTATAACATAATATTATTACTTAGCTGTACAAATAAAAATGTTTATAACAAAATAAAAGACTTGGTTCCAATTCAACAAAGGAATATATTTATTTTAAGAACATTTTTCTAATTTATGTGTATATATATATCATTATGATTAATAATACCTTTTCTTTGGAAAAGTTGAAACAAATAAGTTAGTCAGTAAAATAATCAGTATTATGACTCAATTTTTTTTTGACAAGTTTATAAAATATTTATTGAAACATATTTAGTGCTTCACTGTGAACTACATTTGAAAATCTATGAAATTAAGTTTAAAACCATAATTTAACATTTGTATTATAATTAATTGTCGTAAATAATGTTATGGGTATTACAAAGATTCAATAGAAAAAAAAAGCTTTAAATTATATAGAATACACTTACTATGTAAATTGATTGAACAGTTGTGTAACATGTATAGATATAAAATGTAAAATATATTATACGTATGAACTAATGTGTTATTGTATTTACATGATTATTTTATGCCACAGAGCAGATGAGACGTAAACATTTTTTTTATTATTATTTTATATTTAAAAATCTAAAAAAGTTTTCTTATATTTTTTGAATTTTGAATTTACTGCATACATGATACGCATTATATTGCAGTGCATGAAAAAGTAAAGGTTGATGTGTACTATGTTCAGTGTATATAAATATTAATATTTTCCATGGTATATAATTTGTGTAGAGAGCGATGGTTGAGCGACACAAAATACCTTAAATGGAAAATTGAAAGATGTTTGGCCTACAAATATGTTAGTTAACTAATAACAAAACCTTTCCTATACTTCGATTTCATACGTTTAGGATCACTTGATGTCTAGTTTGTATCATGTTAAATGAAGTCTTAAAAAATATTTTTACTAACGATTTAAACAATTTAGGAACCATTGCAAAGTTTTTTATGCAAATTTATATAGTAATGCCCTTCGTTATTTTTAGATTATCATTTGTCATTCAATGCAATATCTGGACTCATTATTTTGTAAATTTAGCGTATTTAACAATTATTAAATAATTAGCGTATTAAATAAATACATTTTATGAATACAAATATTATTAATTTGTGAAAGAATAATGTTCATAATTCTATATGTTATCGTATAAATTAAATACATGATAATTATATTATATTTATCATTTGAAATTTGAAATTTAAAATCTGTCAAGACATCAATGGAATTACATTTTCATCATATTGTGGATGAAGGTAAAGGTTTAAATAACTTGAACTACAATATCAAAATGTTGGAAATTTAATGGGATAATTAAGCTAGTCAACTAGAACACTCATAGAAATGTAATGTAAAAATAATTACGTAATACGCAACATTTTATTATAAGTATTTTAATCAATTAATATTAATTTAATAACTTAAGCTTAAATTTATCAACAATCAATAAAATGAAATAAGTTACTTTTTTGGAGTTTTAATTCTAGGATATGATTTATTATATTATATCAAAAAACATTTTATTTTTCGTTAGCCTACTGTAAGCAACTTCTGATACAGTACTGCTACACGTTGTGGTGTGACAATGATTTTTCGATTTCAGGCGCAACAGTAAACTTTTTAAGGAGTTCAGTTTAGGTGATTTTTAATTATTATTAGAAAATGATTAACTTATAAACTATAATTAAAATGTTAAATAATATTTTACATTTAATTTTTGGAGTTCAATATAGTAAATATCCAATTGTTTTTAGGTTATAATTCATTTAAATTAATTTAATTTTTGCGGTAACCTACAAATGGTTTATTAAAATTCTTTTAATACCACTTTTTATTATTGTACCATTAACAATCAATATTTTGAAAATTATATTTTTTTAACAATACAATATTATAGAAATTTTATAGCTAAAACAACTTTTATTCTTTCATTTAAAATAAAATAAAATTAAGAGCTTGTCATAAGCAAGTATATTTAAGTATACTAAGGTATAGTAAATTTCGATTTGGAATTTTAATTTAAATGTTTAATCTATATCGCTTCAAATAAAAAGCCGTAGGTTTGAACTTTGAAGTATGATTATAAACCATCTGAAAAAAGGAACAGGATTACATAAAACCTATCAAGTTCATCATCGTTTAAAAAAACTTTTCTGTGATCGTGAAGACTAAATACTAGTAATTATTTCATTTTAAGAGTAGTAGAAACATTTATATTGAGACATCATTGTTTTAAAATTTTAAAAATAGGCGCTATAGTTATTAAATGAAAATGTAAAAAAAAAATAGTAAAAAAAATTCTACAAATAATAATAAAACAATAGATCCATTTGTTATTATTTTATGTCAACATAGTATGTGATATAACATTTGTGGTTGTTTCGACGCATTGTATAAGAGTACATGAGTTTAATTGAATATTTTCAATTTTTGTAAATCCGTAACAATTATTAGCAAAATATTGACACTTGAGAAATTGCATTTAATATAATATAATTAATTGGTTGATAAATAGATACAGCCGCCATAGTATAATATTATAATGTCACATAGTTTAGATGATTTTAGGAGTTTCTACATTATACTGGTGATGTCTAAAACAATATTTTGGATTATCACTTTGATGTCCTGAAATGAGTGCTTGATGTGAACTTAATAATAACAATTCATAAGTGATCACGTCGGCCATACTCGAGGAACACTCAGCTACTGCCGCTATCGTTGATGGCGTTGAACAAAAAACCAACAAAGTCCATGTGGCGAACATTGATAACGAACCGGCGAGAATCTTCAAATGCAATATTAGTCTTAAAGATATAAACGATATACTTAAAAAGAAAATGTATCAAATAATTTAAAAGCAAGTTTTCGATTTTCTTTTAAACCAGCATCGACTCATGTGATTTTAAAGTATATCATAGTACGATGCTACATCATTATTTCTAGCATGAAATAATTGCGCGTGCACTACATATTACCTATGGTACAATATGTGCCGACTAGTGACCGAAGTAATCCTGTGAATTAAAACCTCATGAGCGGGTATCCACGCAGGAAATTGAGTGTTTCTGTTACACCACGCAACCACGCAATCGTGAAATTTCCCGTATAGCTCATGAGCAAAACTTTTTTCTTTTTTCTCTGAATCGACCCCATGTGCGTTGATGTCGTTGAATTTCACGCGATAACCGGCAAAGTAAGAATGATCGAATTTGGCAGCATTAATAATTATTCTTCGAGTCCGGATCAGTCTTGATTAGGTGATCTAGTTATTAGTTGTTTGATGTTATTATATTGTTATTCGCGGGATAACCGTAACAGAATAAATTATATACGTTGGCGCAAAAGACATTGTTTTCTCTTTTTTTTTGTGGCTACAGGTCAATCGCACCAGGCATCGCAGGTAAGAGAAACAAGTTATAGGAGTCAAAAAGGTTATACAGCAATGCGCCGGACGATATTGAAGTGTTAAAGTCGAAAAAAAATGATAATTTAAATGTTATTATTCTACATATTTGATTGTATTTAAGTCCTAATAAGGTGCGATTCTCTACAAGTTATTTTACGATTTGGTAGTGACTTATAATGTTGTAACGTCAACGTATGTTGTATAACCGATTACTATTTATTTATTACTTTTTTTTTTATTCGTTTAATTAAAATAAAATATCTAAAAATATTACAGTGAATATTGTCGTTGTAAAATTTTCCCGGTCAAGTCGATGTGTATCTTTTTAGTTTGTGATAAATCCACGGGCGCTAAAGGTGTTGTGTATTTCAGGTAGTCTAGAAAAATCGGCACTATTGACGGACACTCATTTTTTCAATCGGTATATATTCAATTAAAATGTGATGCCCCTTGAAATTTGCTATCCGGCGCAATTGCCCTATTTCCCCTTAATACGCCATTTATAACATTATTCCATTTATTAAGCATACCTAATCAATGGTAATACTAATAAAGTTATTTTCATACAATATTTCAAAATTATGAAAATAATACAAAAATGTAGATACTCTATATAAATAAAAAGAAACAATGACATTATATGAAAACTATAACTTCGTGGGGACATACACGGACAATACAATTTTAACGTGAGTATGTACTATTTTCGAGTTCTCGGATTCCTACATGGAATTGTGGTATAAATAATATTATGTACGCGCTAAAGAAATGAAAATACAGACTTCAATGAAATATATTATGTTCAATAATTTGAAATAATTATTGAGTAATCTTACATTATTTTTAGGCTTTTTTTGAGAAGTTGTACAAACTTCAATTCTATAATAATAAATCACATGAAATAATAATATTATATAAATAGCTATATCTTATAAGTTATAACTTATAACTTACTATTTTCTTTTTCTCATTCTGATTCGGAAAAATAATAGTTGAAGTTTTATAAAATTATTAGGTTTCTGAAATCCTAGAAATTATTTTTTCAAGAAGAAAAATAATAAAAATGGCTATCATAACAATATTATATCATAGGCGTAATGCATACACCGTGTCACTCTGTGCACGAAGCCACGAAGTATAGTAAGTAGTTAGTATTAATTACCCATATTAATTATTAGTAAATATACTTAAGTAATGTTCTAGGTACCTACCGGAAGTGTGATATAATATAATTTTTTTCTATATATATGAAATAGATCAAACATAGTATTAATTAATACTATATACATAAGCAACTTAACTTACTGCTAGCTTTCCGATTCTCAGTTGAAAAAATATTTTTCCTTTTAAAATTTATTATTAGAATATGATTTTGATATACATTATGACATTGTTGTTTAATTTTCTTACAATAATTTTGATTTTAAATCTATTCAAAATACACTTGTATTTTTAAAAGCGCTATACAATACATACATCATACAAAAAAAAAATGGTAAAGGGTTCTTAATACAAAACTTTCGCTGAAATTTGTTTTTGCCAGTTGGTCCAAATTCAAGAAAAAAACCACTGCTTTAATTAATTTACTGTTAACTATTATTTTCGATTGTTGCCAGTCCTGATTCGGATATGCTTTTTATAATAATTATCGAGGAGACATAATCACAGTTCTTCACATAATCTGCCATTGCCGAAACTACTGGGACATCAGAGCCAACCTCAGTTTAGCCAACAATCTTCACGAATCACTGGGCCCCGATCCAACCAACATCAACAAAATCATCAACTTTCTAAAATCAACAAAATTATACCATTTAATTTAGGATAGCCTAAAAACAACATTGTACAATATAATCTCCAAAACCCTCTACCTTTTTCATATGTACATATTATAAAAGCAGCTCGAAATTCCCACATACCATTTGTGTAATTATTCTAAAGGCTATAATCTTTGTTGTTGTGTCTTCAATATAATAAAAGAAATAACTTTTCGGTATTCACTATTCAGTCATATGTATGGAATGTATAGTACTATAGTATATATACTTAACTTTACTAAGATGTGTTTAGAACAATATACACAGTACACACAAACATGAGTAATACGTTATCATTCAAGCCAATGTAAGTGTTATCAGTACGGATAGATATTATAGGAAATAAGGAACGATTGGAAATATTAAAAAATGTTAACAATATTTGAATAGCAATTATTTATTTTTATTTTTTAAAGACACATATTATTATTCATTGATTTGCATTGTGACATTTCCTTTTTGTAAATATATTTGAAATATATTTGTCCGTGATCTATTTCTTGACGGAGAAAGTTTGAGAGCCAAGGTATTCGGGTGAACCGTAAGCTTTTGGTGCGACTGTGCTGGACACGAGTCCAGATTTGACAGCAGAGTATGATGAGGGGAAGGCACCAGTGTATGCTGGGGATGCAGCAGAGTAGGCAGAGTAAGCTGCTGGGGCGGCACTGGAGTAAGTCGAGTAAGAAGCTGGGGCAGCAGCAGAGTAGGCACCAGAGTATGCTGGGTAGGCACCAGAGTAAGATGCTGGGTAGGCACCGGAGTAAGATGCTGGGTAGGCACCAGAGTAAGATGCTTGGTAAGCACCGGAGTAAGATGCTGGGTAGGCACCAGAGTAAGATGCTGGGTAGGCACCGGAGTAAGATGCTGGGTAGGCACCGGAGTAAGATGCTGGGTAGGCGCTGGAGTAAGAAGCTGGGTAGGCACTGGAGTAAGATGATGGATAGGCACTGGAGTAAGATGATGGGTAGGCACTGGAGTAAGATGATGGGTAAGCACTGGAGTAGGCAGAGAAGGCAGCTGGAGAAGCACCGGAGTAGGCAGAGAAGGCAGCTGGAGAAGCACCAGAGTAAGCCGAGTAAGATGACGGGTAGGCATAAGATGCAGCTGGAGAGGCCGAGACAGCTGGGTATGAGGCACGGGCAGCTACTGGGTAAGATGAGTAAGACACAGCAGGGGCAGCAGTGGAGTAGGCCAGAGCTGGGGCAGCAGTGGAGTAGGCTGAGTAAGATGCTGGGTATGAAGCTGATTGGTATCCAGATTGGTAACCGTAACCAGATCCGTATCCTGCAATAATTTATAACACAAATTGATTAAAATTTAGTAGAAAAAAAATAAAACAAAAGTATTTTATTATTTAAAGGCGTTGATAAAAATACACAGTGGCATCGGTAAATAAAAACCTTTTAATTACTGAAATGAGTGGATTATATTATTTAAAATAGTTTGTTGAATACAATTTTAAGTAAATACTTGTTAAATATTAATTTAAATTGAAAAAATAAAGTGTCTGAATAAAATAAATCATTGAATCCTTGGGAAACGAGAATCTCTATTCACGCGAAATAAGAATGTTAAAAAGTTAAAATATTTGTAAGTGTATTTTATGACAAGCAAATACACGATGTGTATAGTAGACTATAGTAATAGTCCAGAAAAAGCTTAGGCAACTTAAGCGAAATATTTATACATTTTTCCTAGAATAATAATATATGGATATAATTTTCTAAAAAAAAAATATTTTAACGGTATTGAAATAAGTATTAAAACGATTCAAAAAAAAACAATTTTCTTACTAACGTTTTAAAAAATTTAGAATATAATAAACGAATCCTTCAAACTTCGAAAACGTTCGTTTCCACTCGAAATAAAATAATGTTATAGACTCCCCCAGTGATTTTTTTATAAAAAAAATTAGTATATTATTATGTTTGGACAATACCTATGCATGTATTTGTTACGTGAAACTTTAGAATCTGTAAAAACTTAATTTTATAGGACCGCATGTGTTATATAAGTGGGTATAATATATGAAATCGTGATTTTTATCGAGAGCCACACGTGAAAAAAATTGCTGGTGCAACCCGCACAAGTGTACGAGCACGAATGGAACGATAGAAATAGTTTTATTTCGTTCCCAACGCGTAAGAGGTACAGGGCGGACTCGGCGCGGAAAACGTGATTTAAAAAATGATCATAAATTACCAGCCAGAGCCGGGGATCCGTAAGATGCATAACGTTTCTGCGGTTGGTCCTTGGTTTCGGCGAGTGCGGCGGCGACCAAGAATAATGCAATACACAAGACCTGTAACGGAGAGATGATGATTAGACGGTTATGAAGATCAACACGAAACGACGTTTCGAGTCGGCAGCGGTATTACAGTCTTGTACGGCAAATACGAGCACAGAATATTACACCGCTGCGATTGTTTTCGTCGCTCGTGTTCCCGACGCTTACCTTCATGTTGATGACTGTTGGTGGTGGTTCTTCTCTGACGACGACGACTGAGTTCTTGTGGAGTTCTGGTGGTTACCGGTGCTGTGGTAGTGCAGAACGTGTTGTGATCTAATGGTCGTCGGGTCCGCGCTTATATACGGAACTTTTGGCGATCGCGGGGCACCTATAAAATCCACAAGGAACCCGTACAAAGCCGTAATTACGTGCAGGCGCACGCCGGGGTGAGATGAACGGCGACGAGACGGCGGGCTGCCATTGGCCGGCAACGGCAGTGGGGGCGATCGGCGGATCCAGTTTTCGTATTATTTCCCCCCAGTGCGCGAGTCCCGAGGAAAACCAAAACTTGTTTGCAAACGCACCGGCGAAATGGCGGCACGCCAAAATCCTTAAATCTTCTTCTTCATCGTCGTCATCACCGTCACCGTCGGCTCGGTCGAAAAGGAAATAATTAAATGTTCTGTTTTCGTTGTACGCTGTTGTCCATGTCCTCGAGTCCGTTCGCGTCCGGCGTCCGATTACTTTTTATTTTTGTATTCACTTTTTTCCGTTCACCGCTGTACCGCGGTCAGTTCTAGTCTTTCCGTCCGCGGCGGCGTACGAGTATCTGGTTTCGGAAACTCATTGAATAACATCGCGACTCGCGTAACGCAGGCGTATTATTTACGCGTTGCCCGGAACTGTAGTTTGCGCGTACGACTGTTATAACTAAAACGTATCGATCCCATAGATGACTTAACGGGCACGTGACTCTAGGTATTGTCTGCACCGCATACACTAGGAGTCGAACGTGTACAACAGCCGAAAAACGTTAAAATTACAATGACATAACATGAACTTACGTTGAATATTCAAACTGTTGTATAATTTAAACGATTTAAAAAATGTATTTGCTGTTTTTGTACGTAATACAGTAAACATTTTAAGTACCTATAATATATTGTACGATAGAATAATATGTTTTTCATTCGCAAGTGGTGACGTTTAGTTTCTTAATAATCAGTTCGAATAATTCAATATTTACTACCACAAGCACTAATTCAATCCATTTTTAAAAGGGTCGATTAATGCACTTTATTCTGTCAACGTTTTAAAAAATAATACAGAGTTCGCTTTTTCTGAAAAGTTGCTGACAATTTGTAAGCATAACAACACTAGTACCTACACATTATAATATTATATTTTCAACATCAACTATTATCAATCGAAATAACATACAAATCAGATCAATGGTTTTTAAATTTTATAAATTTTGTACGTGCATTATTGCAAAATGGATCATCTGGGATTTTTTATGAATATTTGACATTTACGAATTCCTTGAAAATTTGGAGCTAGAAGTCTTTTTTACACAACAAATTAATCGAATGGAAATCTAAATATATAAATTTTATATAAATCACGATATTTAAATTCTAAAGCATTTTAAAATATCGATCGGCTGATTAAGAAAAAAATTAATAACAAACAACATACACATTTTTAACCGACCATTTTTTAACTAACATTTTTTATACAGTTCGGCAATTTTGTTTTTATTATATAGTGTTGTATAACAGTCGTAACGATTTGAAATTTTCAATAATTATTTGTTGTGTTCATTTATTGTCAGGATGGGAAATTTTACTTTTAAGGTCTTATATTAGTAGTCGAGTAATGTAAAATCACTAAATTTGAACCAAAATGTGATATTCAAATTATAAATTTAAACTCTCAAAAATATGTAGAACTAATTCAGATATATCTGCTAAATTAATTGTTTTAAATTAATTTGTATTCAACTAGCAAATATAATTTTGAAAAATTGAACATGTACTCAGTATCATCAAGTATTTGGTACATGGTTATTTGTGAAACGAAGAAAATCCACACTTTTTGGTAAATGTGTGTATCTTATTGTATTTTAATACCCACTTACCTACTTAATACCTAAATAAAGATGTAAGAAAAAGCAACTAATTTTTAAATATGTTATCCTTCTAAATTTTTTTAATCATTTTAATTTTTATATTTATTTTTAATACCGAAGTATTCAATCAGCTTTTAATTGATTTGTAATTTTTTAGCTGAGAATAAAAGCAGAGTCGAGAATTTATATTCCATGAGATATCCTTGCCACTCCACTCCTCTCATTTTAAATTAAAATACTTGTAACTAATTAGTTTAAATTTTGTTTGATATTTATTTTCTGAATATTAAATTAAGAATTGATGTTTCCGTTAAAAAAAATTTATAAATAAAAATAGTGTGGAACATCTGTATAGTTATGCATATCTTAAAAAATATATTAAATTTTTAGGGTAAGCCTCATTAAACGTTGGTTATAAAAAAAACTAACCATACAAAATAAAACTTCTGAATAAGTATAAAAAATATTATGTACAAATGTACAAATATTATATATTAAAATTATTAAAAATATATTAGTTAATATAAAAATTATAAAAATATAAAATTTATAATTTTCTGCAGCCACATCCTAAAATAAGACGGTCTTGCTTTTACTTGGAAAATTGTAAAACGCCACAAGTCTAAATTATTTAGTTATTCTGAGTATCTCATAATATTTGAAAATACCATATTGTTAGCCATATTATTAAAGTTTTCAGTTTCAAGTACGCAGGTAAAAAACTATTAATACTATCTTAGGTTTAAACTTCAAATTGATTTTTCTCAAAACTATACATTTTAAGTTGTAGCAGTATTGTTCTAGGTGTGCGATATAATATATAATTATAATTATTATATTAATTTAGATAAAAATTATTCATATTAATTTATAATATACAGGTATCCCACCGGAGTTTACACTGAGAGAAATGTCCGGTCTTAATAGGGATAATCATATTCTATTTTTTTTATAAGCATCACAGAGCAAAGGATATTTTGTCAACAATAATTTGGTAAAAATAATTGTATTATTAAAGAAGTTAAAAAAATTAATTTTATATTTTATAATTTTTGTGAAATTTGAAGATAGCCATTTTATAAGGCTTTTTTCTGAATAAGTCCGAGGTTAAACTTTCAGTATTCGTTGGATTCGTGATTTTTAATTATTATTTTACGAGTAGTTATTTACAATGAAAAAACCTAGTCATTTTTCCGATATGGTTTGCCGATTTTATATTTATTATTTAAAATTGTGTAAACAGTACACTATTTTCTTGTAAACTAGAAAAATTATTAAAAATCAAGAATTTTAAGAAAATTGAAAGTTGGACCATTGACATTTTAAGAAAAATAAGCTGTATAAAATGTCTATCCTCAAAATGTATAAAAGTTATAATATAAAAAATACATTTTTTTCTTTTTTAATACATTTAAATTAATCAAACTACTGTCAAAAAAATTGCCTTTGCCCAGGAATGCTCATAAATGGATTGTGTTTACCTGCCACTCGCTAGTATATACTCGGGAAACAAAAAATTATTTAAATATGAACAGAGAAAAATTCAACGCGTGAAGGTCCGTTTACTGTACAATACATTAGTTTGAAAACGTCAACGTTTTGTCAAACGTTCGTGCTATCGTTCAGTCTTACCGGCTGGTTTGGTACAAGGCGTAAGTATTATTAGTAAAACAGAAGTGTCAACAAAAAGGAGACGAGCTCTTTAATTAAAAATGTTACAATTGAAAATGTAGAATTTTCATCAAACCGATTTTCGATGGATTCTATCTATTTTTCTCTTTTTTTAGTTGTTTCTGGCCGTTGATAGCACCAACGTTTTTGAACTTTCCGTAGAAGGAGAGATTAATAAATAATGACAAATTATTATGAACACATTCGAGCGAAATGAACGAACATATTATTTATTATACCGACGGTTCCACCGGTGTATTATACGTGTATGACCGTCGAACTAATATATAATATCGTAAAAACTGGTTGCGATGGTAAATTTTTAAATTGGAACGAAAAAAAAAAATTGCAAAACCCATGTCAAATTTCCTTACGCGTTGCCGGTGCCAATTTAACATTTTTTTTTTTTTTTCCTTTCCCGCATACATTTATAACGTAGCTGCATATAAATATATGTACACAATATACATGTTGTATACTCGCTGGTTCGTGTGTATACGTTCGTTAAAGTCGAAACATGTTTTTCACCATTATTTTACAGACTTGCAGACGCGGTTTATTATCTCCGGTACAATCGCGTACACCCCCTTCCCGCACCGAATCCTGTTTGGCGATTCGAGAAAATAAAAGATTCAGAATTCAATCGCCAACGAAAACAATATCATGAATAATAATCATAAGTAAAAAACTTAAATGTTATGCATATAACATGTTCAGATTGGTTTTTTTATTTATAAGTATGAGACACCTGACTTTTTATGGTTTACAATGACGGATAATATAACGGTATAATATAACTATTATAATGAAATTAACCGAATAGTAGAACGAGATTTTTTTTTTAATTATCTACGATTATATCATTGAAAACAAGGCCATGTACCTACTCGCGCGTTTGACATCATATTGTTCAAAACTAATTTCAATGGGCGTTCGCTGTAAAGAACTTAAAATATTAATCAAAACGTTGGGATGATATAAGAGTAATATTTCGTAGTGAAGCAGCAATATGAAAGATTTGTTAGTTAAATACTCATCTTGAAAATATAACTATTTTCAATCCGATGTGGCCATTTAGTAGAATTACCATTGTGTAGTGTGAATAGTTGTGCCAAATTTAAAAAAAAACATTCCAATTTTTTGTTCAATATATTTTTTGTACAATATGTGATGTAAATTATTCAAATAAACATTTGATAGAATCATATTGTAAGGATAATGGTGCGTATACGGCATACGTTTTAAAACATGTTAAGAAATATAGTTATAATGGTAATAATAATAATTTCATTCGAAATAATTGTTTTCAGTGTTGTGTTTATGTAAAATATGTCAGCAAATACTCAGGAGATGTGAACAACAAACTCATGGCTTAATCTTTGAAAATGTATTTTAAAATTTTCAATTCGATTTTTCTAAAGGAACAATAAATAGTAATCCATCAAAATTGATTATTTTTTTTTCAATAATTTCTCCACTGATTCCAATCACACTGCGTACAACACTGCCTTAGGTACTTTTTAAATGCAACACATTTTCTAGTGTTTAAATTTGTATCTTTGGCGACTATATTCGTTTTTATATTATAATTTTGGATCAATTATTAAATAACAATATTACATTATTCAATTGTTATTAAAAGGACACAGAGCTAAGTCGTTATTTTTTTTTAAATTTAAGTATTTTAGCTGCAGTTCATTTTTTACTCGAAGTTATAAACGCACGAGTATACACTACTTCTTATGTGTAACAATATGTTATAATATAAAATAACCATAACCAAATATAATTAATTTTCAAAATGTAATTTAATTTATAATCTAGAGTCGAGTTACTTGTGGAATAATTATTTAAAATGTTTTAGCAGCGTGAAGTAATAGAAAAAAGGTATAAATTATAAAAAGTTTTGCAATAACTAGAGTTTTTTATTTAATACATAAATTATTTTTAATGTATATTACCCATTAGAAATTAGATACTTCTATTTCAAAAAAAAAACAAAAAAAAATGTTTTTTTTTGAATAATTTTTAATGCGTGGATTAGTCTTAATTTTTTTTTTCCGGTTCATTCAATACAGAAACGAGCCAAATATTCGAGTACCTGCCAATGTTATGCTAATCATATACCAGCGACAAATGATTAAGGAACACGCTTTGGTACTTGTCTAAATTGAAGCTTGGCAACCGACCGTTTCAGGTGGCCGTTCAAACTGTTTTATGATCCTGACTAACCACTATTCTGTATGACTATAAATCCAGTAAATTCGTAATAGGCAATACGTTTGTGTACGAGTGCGTAAGTCATTGCTGTCAGAAGCGAATAAAAATCGTTATACATTCTACGTATGTGGTGGTTACCCGGTTACCGTCATCGTGGCCATTACATTTCCTTTTAGTTAAGGGCACCGCCGATCTACGATAAGTATCAATAGAGTATCAAACACAATATTTTTTATACCCGTTGCCGGATCGCTTACATTTTTACATGTCTGCAAATCCGCGGAAATTCTGTACGTTCTGTACGATAATGAAATATTTCAAATACGAACAATGTTCGTACAAAAGTAGAAAACGCAGTTTATGTGCATATGAACCGTGCGTGTACAGTATAATACGGTATTGGATATTTAGGGTGTAAATTATGATATTAAACAAACGGACGAAACTCCTAGGTCGGGTGCGACTCGAAGGTAGGGTGGTGTATGTAGGAATGGGTCTTTTATATACCAATATTGCTTTCAAAAAAACTATTCTGAGTGAAACGGGTCGGCTGGATCAGTTTTAGTTTTTTGAAAACACCGACGTAGTAGTAGAACCAAATTTCTAAATAAGTAATGTTGAAACTTTTGTAAAAAAAAACGTTCCGAAACTATGAAATTTCTATTAAATGTTAAATATAAAAAACAATTTATTCCTCGTTTCACTATTAGAATCTAAAGTAAAAAGAATATAATAAAAATAATAACAATTAAAACGCGCTAAACTACACAAACAACATTGCCGGGTATAATGTCGAAGTCGATAAGTCGTGTAAGGATAAAATCTTAAAATACGTATCTACATTATGTATTTACTCTCGCTCGCGGTTGTTGAAAATAGTTGAAATATTTTCTGCACATTATAATATTTTCGACGGACTATTACGAGTATATTTATAACTTAGATTACTTTTCTACGTTAAATTTTTCACCTGAACATATTCACTTGGGGTTAGTTTTGATAACGCATTTTACATTTTATACGGTTTACCCCGTTCTATCCGCTACTATTGTTCCGTATAAAAGGTTTTTTCGTTCACATACGTATGGGAAAGAAATACATTTTTAACCATAATAATTGTCAGACTCTTTTTTCGATAGGTTTTCGATATTATTTTTTTAACACGTTTTCACGCTTCCTTTTCTCACCTTATGGGTTGGTCATATAACATCCTCCAATACAACACCTATGTATATGCTTATATATCCTCGCTGATATCGAGCATCAAACAATATGATTCGAGAACACAATAGGTAGATGTAATAATATATTATATATAGATGCTTTTAAGCCGCTGTAACAAAAGTAATAAGCTACCGCACAGGAGGACCTACCCGAAAGCTTTGATATTCTTGATTCTGTCTGCATTATACACGTTATTGTGCGTGGCACGAACTTGAGATTCACTAATGCCTAAATCTAAATTGATTTCCGTGAACGTGTTTTTATTTTAGCGGCCGTTGCTGCGGGGGCTGATGGTTACATCTCGTTGTCACAATGGAACATAATGCAATACTGTGTATAGTGTTTTTATTTTTATTTTTTCCTACCTGATCAGCGTCCGCACCGGTACAGCATCATGGTGGAGCATGGTAGGCTAAGCCTCCCCTTTTACGATTTTAGCCCCTAGCCCCCTATATAGTCCATAAGTGATTTGGATGAATTTGGTGAAAATAATTTGTAAAAACATTCAATAGCATATAGTTTAGCTATAAACATGAAACATTATTATTTATTATGAACCGTCCAGGCGTCAAACGTGTCCGTGTGTTACTCAAGAATGTTTTATATCTAAAAAGGACCTGTGATAAGGATCTAGGACATTTCGGCGATATGACATTTTAATTTAGACTATATCGGTGATATCAATAATTATTATTGTGTGTTATATCGATTATTTAAAATTACAAATAATATATTGGAGTAAAAATGTTATAAATAAAATCAAAATTATAAAAATTAAAAAAATAACGAATATGTAATAAAATGTTATGAATACAATTAGAGGTATAACATTAGGAAATTATTAAAAGAGGAAATACATACTACCAAAATGAAATTACAAAAAAAAATGCCTTACATCATATGTATTTATTGTATATTTGTATTACATCAAAGCAATATTGTTTGCGATTCCTCGCAAGAAGACTCCAATGATCAAAATCATTTATTATACAGATAACCATTTATCTATGTCAACATATTTGGAGTCATGAATATGCTCTCTGGTTAGTGGTTGGAAACTTCAAAACCCGTGTGTAAACGAACTCTTATAGTATCTTTACGTCGGCCGCCTCGCCGAAATCGTCTACTACCGTCAGCACTTACTTTATCCAAGATATACATGAAACCATCGTATGGATAAATGTCCCTATCTTTATTTGCCTTAAAACTCATCTTATACGAATTTTTGAAATAAAAAGTTTGAAAGCTTAAATTTCAAACATACTATAATCGATAATTTTCGATAGCTCAAGATTTATCGACGAACTGTCGGATCGGTACATCGCCGAAATGGTTCATCGCCAAACTGCCCCATCATCCCCCTGTGATAATATTATATTGTTATGATTAGGTACATGGGATAAGAACGAAAGATCCTAGTGTCGGTGATAAACTATACCTTGTTCAGTAGAACACTCTCTAACTTGGTAGTTTTAAGTATCGAAAAATGTATTTATAACTAATACTATTAACTCTGAAGAAATAATTTACCAATTGATTACAAGATTGACTATGAAAAATGGTTTTAAAAGTATAATATTATATTTGTTGAATATTTGAATTGAGTAAAACTATTTTTCGCTCATAGAAATTGACAAACGTTTGTAGTACACGGTAGTGTCTTGGCCATCGAAATTTTTTTTTACTTGTATAAAATTATACCGGTAGTTTAAAACCTTAAGCTCCCCCCACCCAAGATTTTGCACTTGAGTACTAAGGACCGACGCGTCGGTGAACATACATACAGTTACTAGTCGTACAATTATGATTATTATCAGAACTCGCGCGAGCATAGTGTTAACGCACAGTTGCCGTAATGGTAATAACATGAAACGCCCGATAACTACGTAGTACCTATTATTATTATTCACTCGACGCAAAGGACCTGGGCGGGCTAATAATTATAATAGCGATTAGACGCTGCAAACGACCGCTTTATGATAGTGTATACGATGTACTGTACGTGCACGCGTGTTATAGTGGTATACCTTGAGGTGCGTTCGTCTAACCGACGGTCCGTGGATTTAGACGGCTCCGAGACGGACTTGGCGACGTCTACACCTCGTCGAACCGTCCTATACGGTGCGGTATAAGATGTTTAACCGCGTATCGTCACGTCACAAGCACTGTACGCCCCCATACGTCGTTTTCACCGCGTACTGCACCGTGCACGTTCGCCGAGACTCATTAGTTTCCGCGAACCTCTAACGGCGATCTAGCAGCGCGCTGGAGGAGAGGGCCGCGCGATAGGGGAAACGTAATGGCCCGAACGAGTTTGTAAAATGCACACGAGCGTTTTGGCAACGTTTCCGACGAAAATTTATCGAAACGTGCAAATCATACTTTAGCCCCGGGAGTGCGGGCTCGCGCATGATATTATTACAATAAACCGCGTCCGCCGGTGCGTATAAGCAATCATCCGAGGTCGGTCCACTCCGCTCCCCCGATCCTTTACCCCGCCCCCCTCACCACGTGAAGAGCGACGGGTCGTGGTGCAACGTACGCGATGTAATAATATTGTACGGGAACGTTCGCGAAAAATCGGTGTTCGTGGGCCGTGTGATTATCGTTTTTTGCGCGTGCACGAGGGGAGAAGAAAAAAATTGTCATAAATACGCTCTCCGAGACAAGTCGGCGTTTATCATATTAATATTTAGTGTCTCGCGGTCGTGATTGCGAACGTTTATATTATATGTTATTCTGTTTCGTCCTTTCCTCCCTCCCCCGTCCCTCTCATCGTGGTATTATCATCATTATTTTCCACCGCATAACCGGTTAAATGGCAAACAGCCGAGCGGGACCGGTTTCCGAAGAGACGAAGACCCGAGACGCATCTGCGACCGGATAAAGGATTGCTTCTGGCAGTAAGTGCCCCCCTTCCGCGGGGGGATTCTCTCTGGGGGGTACCGCGCCGTCGCCACCGCCGCGTTGTACCCCGACCGCACATATATGTGTTGTATCGCCACTTTTTGTCCGTGCCCGTTGTTTGTTATTTTTCCATTCTTCTACTTCTGATGATAGTGTTCTATACGTCTTTTCATCATCTCTACCTTCTTCTACTTCTCCTCCATTTCACCTCCCCAGCTTGACGGCGAATAGCTATTTAAGATCAAAACGCTCAGCACTCGGGACACAATTGAACCGCAGTGGCTTGAAAGAGACGCTCTAGTACTTTCAAGAATTCACAGAGTTTCTCAACTTTTATCCGCCAATATGAAGGTAAGTTTTTTTCGTCGATACATACATTATAGTGGTGTCCATACGCAGCCGTAAAACCCCGTTCTTATCGCTCATGTTCATGTTCTGTTAGCCGTACGATGGTGATGGTTACAATTACAGATCCAAATCCCACTATCTGTTCCGTTCTAATGTATACGGGTGGATGTTCATTCTAATTTTTCATTATTGTGATATCAAGTCGGATTCTCACAGTCATACGACTGATTACAATATATTTTTAACGTTGACTTAGAAAGGTAAAGACTTTGGTGTCCTACGATGAACTTCGAATAATTCAGATAAGCTTATGGGTATCTTAAGAGTCTCGTAATATAGAAATAAACTCAAAGCTTTAGGTAGGTAGCATGGTTTAGGTACTTATTACAAACCTACCCCGCTCCACGCACTTATGGTATATTTATTATGTCACACACATATATAAGGTACTCATGTTTTGGGATTTAATACGATATATACCTATTTAGAGCAAGAGCATATCTATCAAAATGAATACCGTTTTCTTTGTGTACAACAAAATAATCAGATCTTTGACATATAGGTTCTCATTGCCTATTACCAAAATTAATTAACTTCTCCAGTCTGTCATCTAATATACATCTTTGTTTATATATTATTATATTTGTATTAAGTATACTTTTTCTTTTTGAAAAAATATGTACTTATAGAGTCGTTAGCAAATAATCATTGCAAGTGGGGGGGAGGGGGGGTTGCGGTGCTTTGGTTCCAGCATGGACTAAATTATATTTATATATAGCATAATATATTTAATCAACAGTATGACGTAATGTTTTTACGAGATAAAAAAAAACATAAAGTCATTTTTTTTTTCTGAATAGCACTATTATTTCATTGCCACAAAACTAATAACAATCTGAATGCTCGTAGTAGGAGGGACCACACTAGGCGCGCACGTATCCGTAGGAGAAGTTATTGATCGCGGTATTCATACGTCAAATTACGCAACGTTGTCAAGGTTGGAAATTAAAATTCGATGCAGTTGAAAACATAAGTGCTTACTGCACAGCAGCCCGTTTTCTAACAATAGCCGTCATCGTACGTGTAGACAAAACATTCGAATCGGACGAAATGGCACATTATATTCGATTTCGGTTGCATCGTTCCGAATAAGCGTCATCGATCATTATTTATGTTTTATTTTCGTTCAGCGCTTTCCGGAAGGGTGGATAAATCGTTCGGCGACAGGCACGCGTTGAGTATTCTCGCCGCTGCGGACTCGTTGCGATCCTTACGATTGCCGAGTCCGAAGCGGACGAAGTAATATCGTAAGATTAACGGGCTTGGCACGGGACCATGCTTCCATGGACAGAATAACATTGTGTCTATTGTTCGAAGTATGAGTACCGCTGTCGTAAAACTTTGTTCTAAATTGAAATTTACAATCGTTTTTCTTGTACATATTTGCAGAGCCGAATCTTAACCGAATCTTAACTTTTTAACACCCGGGGAAAATTAAAAATATACGCCCTTTTCAGGAAATTCCTGGAATGCACCGCAGTCCACAGTAAACACCGACATACAGTCGCGGACGGGTATTTCCACTGCAATACGTACCTATTTGTCCATTTTAAAATAATATTGTTATTACTTGTTAAAATTAAAAATAAAAATAACATTATTTTATTCACATACCCATTATTACACATTTCTATTAAAATATTATTTTGTAGTTATGACTTTTGCTTGATTGTTTCAAAGTCCATTTTAAATTTAAAACCTTTGCAATAAGCCCACGAAAATTATACGCCCGGGGATAAATCCCCAACTTCCACCCCCCCCCCCCCACCCTATATCCGGCCATGCACATTTGTGTACATATCTTATAATAATACATGTATACAATATTGTCACTTTGTTGCGTTGAAAACAATTGACGTTTTGATTTCGTCTGCACAGGTTTCGTGTGCAGCGGTTCTGTTGACCGTCGTGGTGGCTGCGGTGACAGCGTCGTCGCCGACTTCGGACAAGTCCACCGCGGTCCCGTTGCTGGCGCAGCCGTCCGCTTCCTACCAGGGACCGGCGGCCGTCGCGTACCCGGGCCCCAGCTACCAGTTCGCAGCCGAGTACAACAACCCGTTCGCCAAATCGGCGTTCAGCCCCAAGGCCGCCCCGTCGTCGTTCGGTGAGTATATATATATGTGAAAATACATATGGCACTAAGACAGCACAGATCACGACGTCGTAGCATGGTACTATGTGATCCAGAGGAGAATAAAGTTAGATGATGATCCGTGACAATAGCGTCATGGTAAAGGCGAAGAGTGAGTTACTTTTAGTTCGCGTAACCGTGTCTCTATGTAATACATTACCGCGGCAATATGCTGCGGGGCACGAGGAAACATTCGTTTTTCTGCCCCCCTCGATGGTCATCGAAAATCGATCTTTTGGCGCAGGATTCGTCGGTATCACGCTGTCGAGGCTCTTCGATGTACGTCAGGCATCCATATAGCACCTCTTATTTACGAGTATTTCAACTCTTTGTCTTTGATCTAGACGGGATTCGCTTCGTACACATTGATTTGGTGTCGAGTTTGACCGGTCGAGGGCTGCACAGCAAGGATACACGAGATAAACGTTTTCTGTGTTCGAGTCGTGCAAAGGTTTCGACTTTTCCGTTCAATTGCGACTCCTTTCCGTGCGACTCGTTAACCTTTTCTGACTCGAGCTCAAACAATTCCCAATGGTCCTTGCATATTACGTTCACTCGTTGGACATATGTGACCGTGCAGAACACCACGGGTCGTTTGGAAAGTTACTCTCCGTCTCAAAATTACACAATTCGCACGCGGTTGTATGCACAATACGTGTTCAAACCGAAGACATTTCGAGATTTCACGATTATCTCGACGGTTCTGTAGGGATTCTGCAGTTATTAGTCATCGCAGAGTCATTTTTGACGAAACTGCTCGGCGAAAACTTGTCTCTAAGATGGAACATTCCTCCGGTGGCGAAAAAACCTCTTGAAGAACTGACCACTGAAGTTCTCCTTACTGAAGTCTCGTTTCGTTTTTCAGGCGCCTACCAACAGTACCAGCCGCAGCAGCAGCCGCAGCAGCAGCAGCAGTACAACTTCGCACCGTACCAACAGTACTTCCCGGCTTCCGGTTACCCCGCTGCCGCCGCCGGCGTCCCGTATCCGGCCGCGTACTCGTCCGCCCAGTCGAGCGCCGCCGCCGCGTCTTACCCGTCTCCGTACGCGGCCTACCCTTACGCCGCTCAACCCTACCACGGCGGCTCCTACTCGTCGTATCCCTTCTCGTCGTACAACGGACAGTTCGCCGCTCCCACCCCCTCACCGTACAACGGTCATTTCGCCGCCGGCCCCGTCCCCACGGCCTCGCCGTACTCCGCGCTGCCGGTCGCTTACCATCCCCAGCAGCAGCAGCAGCAATCGTCCTTCTACAACGGCGCCGCCGCCGCCGGTCAACAGTACAACCCGTCCCAGCAGTACGGCCCGTCCCAGCAGTTCCAATCGCAACAGTACCCGTCGTTCTACCCCAACTCGTCGCCCGTCGCTGCTGCTTCCGCGACATCCGCCGTTTCCGCCGATTCCGCCAAGGCCTCGGTCGAGAAGAAATGAACACATCGACCTAGACACTATAATTATTATTATTACTATTATTTATTTATTTCCACTGCACTACTTGTTGCCATAAAATAAAGTATAAAACATTTTGCGTAAGCCGTTGTATGTTGTATTATGTGATCAAGACGTGTTAAAAATTCGTTTCCTGTATCTCCTAGTATTTCCTACTAACACACACGTCGAACACAAACGCAATCCCGAGACTTCTAAGTATACGTCTGAGTTACAAACATGGATACCTATTGGTGAAGAGGGGGCAAGATGAGGAACTTGCCTCAACTGGAAAAATAATATAAACTTCTAATTTGACATTATAATGTATGAAATAAAGAAATTATATTTATAATTATATTTTTTGTCTCCGTATTGCAATAACAAAATGTATGAAATAACAAACCTTTATTACATTTTAAGAAATTGTTTAGCCTCTCTCCCCTAAAACTTTTCTTATAGGTGCCCGATGTTACTAATTCACTTGAATTATCACTTATTATGATTTCTTACGCGTATATATTTGCGAAAAGATTTCTAGACCACCCGTATTACATTGTTTGGTGTCAGTCTTATGATATAGGTATGTCATATTGAGCAATAATTAAAAAAAAAGTAATTATGCTAAGGAAAGGAAAATCAGCGCACACCCATGATATTATATTATAATCTACAATCACGCTCGATTCTAGAAAATAGCAATTAAAATTTGATTAATATATTGATTAAGGAAGTTAATCAATATCTTAATATAATATATAAGTTGTCATACAACTAAAATATATTTAAAATTTTCACAGGTATTATTCGATTGTTATTTAATATAATATAAAAGTATAAAAGCAAATTATATTCATCGGTTTACGCAAGTCTACCACTCATTTTGTACAAAATAAAAAAAAATTCGTTATTTTAACGTTTTAGTTGATGTTGGACGAAAATATTAACATCCTACTATAGTATAATATATGAAGTTTTAACTATATTATTTATGCTTTTTGTTTTATACATCCATGATACGAATATGTTAAAGCTATTATTTTTGTCATTGCGTATTTATGAGTTCTCCATGTAGTTCTAACGCAAATCAATTCATATATTAATAAACTCTAGAAGTCTATGTTAGTTTTCATTTCGACGGATCCAAGCTTATTTTCGTGATTTGAATTCAGATTTTCAGGTATAAGAAAAAATAAAAATAAACATATATAAATAAAAAAAAGAATTTATCTCTACAGTGTTTTCATATTATTTTTATTATGTTATTGTTTTACCACTTGATCGGAAACCCCGATTTATTATTTGATAGTTCTGACGCTTAAGATGACTGCTAGAACATGATAAATTCATAGAATGTTATGTAAGTAAGAACTGATAATCGGGGAGAGAGACAAATGTCTTTAGAGCATGTGTGAATCTTTTGTTTTTATTTATGTTGATAAAAAAAGTAATTTCGTGATTTTAGACTTCGCACACGAAATATTTATACCGTATAATATTATTATGTCCAAACAAAAACTTAAATGTCTCGGATGTCTTGATAAATATTTTTTTTACGAGCACTTAATACACACACATAATTTTTCGAATGCGATATGGGATGGGATCAATGCTTTTATATCTAAAAACGCTCGCTCCTGTGACCAACCTTAATCTCGCATCCCACCGGACAGGTTCGGTAAAATGCGGTTTGAACACAAAAGCATTTAAAAATAAACACTAAGATAAAAACGTTGCTTTTCTGATCTGAAATATTATAGCTGTACATAGTACACTCATTTTATTATGGAAGTGACCCTAAGATAAACTGTAAAGATTACAATTTTAAATACGATTTCGTCGAAAAGTTATTTCACACAAAATATAACAATTTTAATATTTCAAATACACCTTTGGAAACTCTGATACGTTGCAAGTGCGTGCAACGGGGACTTGCAAATAGAACGCGCATACAAATATTATGTTTAACAATAATGGTGCATTACTGCATTATCATAAAAAGGTTTCAAATTTATTGTAACACTGTCGATGGTGCTTGTTTGTTCTTTTGTGGTCTTCAGAAAACCCCATTATAAAACTCACTAAAATGTACAAATAACACTAAAACTTTATAAAAGAAATAAACATCAAAGAGATATTTTAACTTTAACTTACTCCGTATATTTTAACTACATACAATATGCATACGTTAATTTTTTTCAACAAGAACCTATTAATGTTCAAGTAAATTTGAAATCAATTTTATAAAACCGTTTTATTTTAATCAAATCTAGTTTAGCTATACATCGTAAGAATTATAATGTAAAACTAATTTACGATAAGGTCACTCTACTACACTACTCCCCGCTACGATTTAAACCAGCTCAAGTGTATTCAAACACGATAAATTCATAATATGACGACGGGTCGGTAATATATTGTCACAATTTTAAGATAAAAATAAGCAATAAAATTTTAAATTTAAATATAAGATTACTCGATAGAAACCCATAATTCATTATTATTAGCAATGACCAGTATTAACCATTTGTATTTTGAGAAGATACTCGTATAATCTATACGATATAATAATTATATGTAAATATGTAATTTACAAAATATATTGATCTGCAAACAATCGTTTATCAAATTTTTATGATTTACAATATTTGTCATCCGGCCAAGCCTATAGTGAACTACAATCACGCCATCGATGACTTTATCAACGCTTATAATATGCAACCATCATATTTTTGAACTGTGCAATTGGCCTTTGCTAAACTCAAAGCTTAAAAATTCAAACCTAATTAAAAAAAAATACGATTGGATTGCCGTCGCGTAACTTTATTCAGTAATTTCGAGGCGTTACGGTGCGACAACAATACAACATTACTGCTATCTGTGCTTCCACAGCGTTGTAAACCGATTTCGTAAGAATCAGTCTTCGAGATGTATTCTCGCGTTGTACCGTCGACGGCAAGTCATCGATCTGTTCGGAGGTCTTCGACCCTTCGCCAGCGGCACATCGCGAGTCGCAACGCAACGTACACGCACGATACACTTATATAGATACCGGATTTAAATGCACGCTTGGAAAATAACGATGTCGTATTTCGACGATTGTTGTTACAACACAACGGCCGCAGCGCCGGTATATCGTTTTGGTCACCGCCGACGATCCATCCACGATGATTTCTTACCGCACCGATCGCCGACCCGGTAACGATGTATTAATGCCATTGTGTTCACGTACAATTATTGTTGCTCCTTAATGTCCTGGGAGTACGCGGTCGTTGAGTACGAATCGGTAAGAGAGAGAGAGAGAGAGAGAGAGAGAGAGAGAGAGAGAGAGAGAGAGATACATAATAGTATGGTTATGATTGCGAGTTTGAACGATTGTGCCATTGACCACTGGGTAAGACTTAGAAATCTACCTGATGCGGTTTATTTAAATACTAAAATTATTACCTAGTATTTGGAATAATTTCTTAATCAAGTATTTGAAAACCGTTTAAAGCGAGCACAGTCGTTTTAAAATATTTGTTCTATAATTCAATTGATATTCTCGTCTAAATACTTTGGACTACCGGTGCCCGTTGGGTGATTTTTGAGGAACGAGAAAACCAAAGTCAAATACTCAAACTTAACCGGAGACAATCACCCTGTTTTAAGTACAGAAGTGAGGTCTTAGCGTGGATTATTTTTAGCTTGCGTAGGTCTTTACGAGAAGCGCGTAATACAAGTGTTCATGAGGATATATTATTGTATCCGCGGAAGCGAAGGGATAAACAGTTGTACGGTTAAATAAAGTAAATAAGAATAAAAAATATACTATTATGTTTCATAAAATTAAGGCTTATATCGGCTAGAATGTTCGCTCGTATTTTTTTCCTCGGGCTGGATAATAATAATGTTATCGCATGAAGGATAAGTCGTTCGTCAATGTTTTCACGGTCGAAGCGCGAATTGCAATTTACGAGCTTATTATTAACCACAATAATTTATAGTATATTATATATCATACAGGCTGTGAGTGTTACCATTTATTTAGATATAAATATGCAATGCTTATGTGTTCAATGTTGAAGTATTTTTTCCACTAATAGCTAAATAATTGTTCGAGTAATTTATTTCAACACGGTCGCACGCTCACACGCTACACTGTTTATACCACACGCATAGATTTATTAACATCGAAACGTATAATACGTATGCTGTGTGAGTAAAAATCAAATGTACATTAGGTATGCAATATGATTAATAAATTAATTATTCAAATTAGTCAGAGTTGCGAAGGTAAATAAAATGTTTGAATGTAACTCTACGTCCATCAAATAAATTGTTAAGTAAAAGGGTATAGCGAGAACGTCCTGTAGCACTTAGTACATAGTAAATAACTGTAGGTTCTAAGATTTCTATGTCATTTTATTAACTAATTCTCGCAGTATGAATTATATGCCGTATAATCACTGCTGATTTTTCATTTATATTCAATAGTCATATTTATTATGTTTTAGTGATATTTAAAGTCGTTTTGTGAGGATAATTATGGTATAGCTGAAGATCACCGTAACTAATTACGTTATTCTTCAAACCATACATCTGTAAGGGTGATATTATGTGTAATTCAGGTTACGATTAGAAAATTTGTTCCCGTAAAACCTATGTAAAATACCTATTACCATGGTAATAACTAATAAGAAACAGACTGATTAAACTGCTCTTTGATTGCAATGATCGTTTCTAGAAATTACATTTCGTGTGACGTATAATACTCAACAGTTTTTCTAGTTTCTGCACCGGAAACTCGGTAATTGTAAGGATAAATACGCACTGCTGTTATACTTTTATTTGTTTTAATCAACAAATAATACAACTTGAATGAGCCGACCTGCAGTTCATCGTTATTTTAAACCTGTTTTTTCTCATGATACATTAAACCCATAGAATGTATTCACAACAATAGAACTGCCTCGAACAACTTTTAATAATTGCTTGTGTGGTTACATATATTTTTATAACTACTTTATCTTTTTTTTTAACGTTTTCGTTACATTGTTAAGCAGCCAAAGGTTACAATCATGTTTAGTAATAAGAAATGTTTTATTTGAACACTTAATGTTTTTTTGCCGCAGTTGGTATCCAAAACGTTGACGTTTCAGTTTTTAAAAGATATATTGTCTTGCACTTGGCAAAATATTGTGATGTCTAGCGTCTTACTGGCGTTTCAAAACTAAATTTCTGTTGGATCTTCTCGTCAAGTTCTAATGGAGAATTTAAAAATGAAGAAGGGTTGCTGCCAAATTTTTTCCATTATCGTTGACTTTGGGCCAAAAATAAATTCGTTAGGCGATTAGTCAAAAACTTAAACGATCACAAAGTGAATACGTCAATGTTTAAACTGGCAGTGTTTGTCCATTCGAATGTAATTCGAAAACACAAAATATCTTATATCTCATACTAAGAATACTTTTGTTTCGAATAAATTGATAAAAAACCATTTTTAAAAGGAATTATTTTCTCTTAAATTTTAAATAATTCACTATACTTAAAAATGTATTTTAATGATCTAATTCCTCGGTCATCTTTCTCCATTCCCCACTGTAGATAGTACAAGTATATTTTCAGAGCGAAACGTCGAAACGGTTTTTGATATTTGAAAAATGCTGGAAAGTCTGTAGAGCAGTGTCCGCGGCATACATAATGATATGATTTGTTTCGTATGAGCTTTGAGCTGTTATATATTTCATGAGCATTACACCTCGAAGACTATTATTTAACTGTCGACGTATTCGTTGAGTTGCGTATTTATGTATTTACTTTTACCGAGCTTCAAGGACGACTTTATGATTCGATATACAAACTTAGAACGGTAAGAAGATAGACTTCTAGATGCGGAAATTCAAAAAAATAGTGAACAGTATCCGACAGGATCTCATAAGGTATTTTATTTACTATAATTAACCACACAATTATTTCGTTTATTTTACAATACAGTTTTAGTGAGCCGTAAACGTCATAGTTTACTGTAAAGAAGCGTAGCAGTTAGAGCTCTTATTTTTTTTCCTACTGTAAAATATTTTTTTCATAGTGACCATAATAATGTAGGCGAGAATAAATGGTGGTTTGGCAACTTGTATCGGGCTTCGGCTTGGAACTTGTACACTCGGCTATAAAAAAAGTTTTCGTTCACAGTTCGTCAACAATTCAACATAAATAATATTGTTGACGGATTCCATGAGAAGACGAAAAAAACATATTACACATTTTCAAGTGAATCATACGGCGAATGACTAATATTTGATGTTCTCGAAAAAAATGTCTTACTATTATAATATTATCAAGTCGATTCCTCTCGGCTATTACAATAACCGGTTGACGTAGATTTTATTTGAACGGTGTCCAACAGTGATATCATTTATATAATTTGACGAGAGCCCAAATGAGAAAATAATGCTCGGTCGTATATTATAATATACACAACGGTTTCGGTCTTTACGTACAGAAATCAACAAAATGCAACCAACAATTTGTCTCATATCTACGGACGTAGATACTTCTAAACTGCAATTTATTCGAAACATGGTGGTATTAATAAATCATATTCATAAGATAAAAATTTGCATCTGCTTTATGGAAATGTTAAAAAAGTAATGTGTAAGCATATGCATTAAAATATATTCAAAAGGAAAAAAAAAAAATCGTACAAGATTAATGAGTTATTAATATAAGGTTGTTAATATAAGAACGGATGAATCACAAACACGTGTATTATAGTAATGTGAAACAATGAAATTACGCAATAGTGAAAAGCGAATAATTATCAAATCCAATCATCTCCATCGTGCACTTAAATGTGAATCACTATCCGTGTTGGTTAATGAAATGATTAGTCTCTGTCTCTGTTAAATGTTAATTAACCACGTTCTCTATTCAAGGCTGGCCAAGATAATCGATTTTTTTTTTTTACTCGTCAACTTAAATTAACATCATTTCGATCGGGTAAGTTCCTTTTGTTTCAAGTTAGATTAACAACAGTAAGTTAAAGCAAACAAAGAATAACTAAACTTCATATGAAAGAAAAATACAAGTTTTTTATAAAAAACCAATTTTAAAAGTAAAAATTATATCATCGTATGGAGAAAAAATATAGGTAATATTCTTGTGAGCAGTATTTTTAATTTAACGCGAAATGAATAACTTCAAAATAACCTTGGTCTCAAAACAAATTTAAACGGTTAAATTAAACGTGGATGAAATTATATAAATAACTATTGACACGCATCTCGATTATAAAGTTAAGTTGCTTAAGCTTTTCAAATTTTCTACTCATAAAAGACCAGTGTGAAATATAATTTTTTTCCTAATTTTTGATAAACTGTTGTACTTATAATGTAATATTGCATTCCTACTCTAATTTCTGCAATAATATCGACAACATTTAAAATCCAAGGGTTATAATATGGGTACTGAGTTTCTTCTACTACCAAAAACAATATAATATTTTGGTCTATTATATGTTCGAGTACATTTTACAAATTTTGTATTAGCACCATCATAAACTATATCGAATCGCCACAGACTAAACTTAACGGTTGATGTAAATTTAATAATATTATTAATAACGGTTATGGCGTTGGTACGAACCTGAAACGCGACCTGTACGAACATGTTGGCCGGCGTATTGCTCATCACGAGACCGCGATGAATATATTATTATTGTTGTTGTCGTCGTTGGCGATAACGAGTCTAACCGATAATATTGCTAAAGGCAGAATTTTTTAATACGATCTCATAATATGATGTTGGCCGGTTCAATGTGTACGTAATAATATGATTTTTAAGTTACCTACCGAAAACATTCATCATTAGAAACTTGATATTGCTATGCTCAGGGTAATAATAATAGTTACCATTAGATATCCATTAAAACATTTAAAATTAAAAGAAGCAATTTTTTTTAGTCATATTTATATTTCAATCGTATAAATCGATCTAGTGATGTTATGTTCAAAACACACTTTATTTCGTCGTGAAAAATACTTTGTGGAAATTTAGATATTATCCCATATTAATCTTCCCAAAATAAATTTTAAATAATAATAAATTCTTAAATAATGTTTGTAAAATTAGAGACGAAAAAAAAATGTAAAAGTCAAGTAGAAGACTTTGGCTCGACGAATTATAGCTACAATAGTTTTCGACATTTTTATAAGCCAAGGGCGAAACTAGAGGAAGAGTATCTAGGGCAGGGGCGACCAACCTGCGGCACGCGTGTCTTTTGTGGCACATTTGAATGGCACAGTCAACATTATATTTTTCAATATTACCAAGTTATCTCATGAAAATCGTAAATATTATAATACTACACAATAATTGTGTCGAAATAATGTATATTATGTATATTAATTATGTATATATTATGTATGTAATTATGTATATTTGATTTTTATTTTATACCAAACAATAGTAGAAACGTAGATATGTTATGAGTGTTAATTTTTTTATGACACACACAATTTTTTTATTTATTTATCACAATATAGAAAAAGCTTGTCCACACCTGATCTTGGGAGTACCTAGCACACCCACATTTTTTCATGGAAAGTACCTAGACGAGTTTGTAAAAAAATAAAATTATGAAACAAATCACCATAATTTTTTTATATATTTCCCCCTACGGGCAGATATTCCTATACATGTATGATTTGTTAAATAAATGTTTCTGCAACACGATGTGAGGGAGCATTTTCAGCTACGAGAAGGGTAAACGGTTTACTTGGAACAAGTATGGAGCATGATGGTTTTTACGATCTGTTTGCAATAAGCGTTAAAAGAGACCTAATCAATTTAGATAATTACACCCACAGTTGTTCTTAACAAGTTTGCATTAACTGACAGGACAATTATTTCATTGTAAAAAAGTGTGTATATATAAAGAAATAAGATCTTTTATTAAGATTGGTTGTTTTTCAAATAGTTAAGCTGGTATGTGCGCCGAAAAACAATAATACGTCTAAATCGTTATAAGCTTATAGATAAAAAAAAATATATTGTCATCGGACGTCTGAACGTCTCCAGACTCCTAGAATTATTTTAATGCTAAAAACAGTTTTTTTTTTCTTAACGTTTTCGAACGACTTTTCAGTTTTGAAACCCGAATTCTGTACGAGCATTCCGCTATTCCGAACGATTGTACACCATTGTTTGAACTATAATAACACGCGGACGTTTTCGGAATATTTCTCAGTGGCTCACGCGCATATTCATAGCAAAGCCGGGACGGAAATTTGCGAAGACAAAAAAAAGAAAAGGATTCCGCCGCCGACCGGAGGACGCGTTGTACACGTGGGCAGAGAGCTGCGGTAGCGGTGCATGTACGTTAGCTCGAAGACCAGTACGAGTTCTCTACGTGCAAAACAAACATAACATAATATTTACACGCGTGGACGAGGCTTTGTGTCGCCGTCGACGGGTTGTGCCCCGCCACACATCCCGCTCGGTATAGTGTACTCGACAATATGTGCACATGGTATATATACAGGGTGTCCGTCCGAGGATTTACCCAACGGGATAATGAAGATATTCGAATTCTGTTATTTTTTTTTTGTTTTAACATAAGACTCGCAGGTACTAGGACTACAGACAGTTCCGACTTTACCCTATGGGCACGTGGGGCACGTGCCCAGGGCCCCCAGCCAGATGGGGGCCCCGAACAATAGAAATTACAACTTTAAATTGTAAGCTGTAACGTTGTAATACGATCGTCTAAAATAATTCTAAATTCTAGATAAAAAAAAACTTATGTAAATGGCAATGTTAATACGTTATTTAAATAATGCTAAGTGAGGAATGATATTACACCAAGTAGGTAAACGATAAGTTTTATCAATGTAAGTTGTAACAATAATATACCATTTCTAATTCTGTAAAATATACATAATTTTTAACAACTAATAAATTCATCATATAAAATAAGCTTTTTATATTTTTATTCAACTTTTTTTTAGGGACCTACTAAAAAGGCCCCTTAAGCTCATGGTGCCCATGGGCCCCTGTATAGCCAAAGACGGCTCTGACTACAGATATTGCATGTTTTAATTGAATTTAACGTTTTAATATGTTAAAAAGTTGAGAAAATGATTGTTTGTTTTATTATTTTTGAAAAATGACTGGTTTTTATAGAGTTGATTTTTCTGAAAATGTTGACGATATGTTATTTTCATCAACTTTACGATTTTTAATATTTTTTACTAAATGGTGTACTACAGCCCATAAATATAGTGGTAAGAAATATTTGTCTTTTAACTTTTCTACCAAAACATAAAATTCAATTAAAATACGAAATATCTACGATTCCCGTGAGTTTTTTGTAAAAAAAACAGAATTCGATTATCTCATCGTCTCAAGAGATATCGGAACGTCCTCGGCGGGACACCCTGTACACACGGTGCGTCCGCACAAAAGGAAACGCGCATCTCGCCGCACGCATAATGGCACGTAATAATAACGAGGTAATGGCGAACACTCGATGACCACCGTCCTGCGAAGACGGCGAGGACGAAGCGGAGAGCGATAACCGGTCCGCAACATCTGGTCGGGCTCTCGCGCGCGTTCGTCCTTGATCTTGGCGTCGGCGTCGACGGTCAGGACGCGGGGACCGGTCACGACGTTTCGCGCACGGCTGCGGCCAGACGGGAAAGGTCACGGGTGTGCGGCGCAGAGGTCTCCGGGGTCTGCGGAAATCCAACACCGGGCGGCGCGAGTCGCACAGGTTCCGCCGGGGTTCTGGTGACCGTGGTGATGATCGCGTACGGTTTTCGCGAAACACGATGCCGTCAATACGCTCGGACGCGCGACGCTGCTGCTGCTGCTGTTTCGCACGGCGGCGGCGGTCTTCCGAGGACATACATTATAACGATATACGTGTCGTATTTTAATTGAACCCCTACAACAGCGATCCTCACCACGCAGCCCTCAGACTGATTGTTAAGGATGGATAAAAATACATTTTAGAGTTTTTGAAACAAATATTTTTTTGAAAAAAAAATGCTAACTAGATGCCATATTAGAGAATTGTGAATTATTTCGCCTTTCGACTTTAACGAATTAATAAATTCAAGTAGGCCTATTCATGAAATTAAGTAAAAGACATTTCCCTACTTTTTTATGTGCAAAAAAGTTAATTTTTTTGATTTAATAAACTTATGTTATAATCATATTGTTTGTAAGTTATTTAACGCCACTTCATAGTGTATTATAACAATAAGAAAAATATATTTTGTAATTAACCTATACCGTTTAGGTTTAGGCCCTGACTAAACTGTACAATTTTTACTTGCGGCCCTGAGGAAAATTTGATACGAACTATTTGGCTCTCTCAGAAATCCTAGTGAGGGCCCCTGCCTTACAAAAACTGTAAAGGGGCGTGACCGTTAAAAGCTGTCGTAGCTTATATTATAAATTACACATAAACTGTACACCCCCCTTCTCGGAAAAATTTCGAAATACGCCACCGGTACGATGCCAATGTGCACGCGATACGTACACGACGAGTCTACGAGTCTCCGGTGGTCTCAAGTTTAATTTAGACGATATTATGAATTCATGACTCTTGACGTTTTGATTTCGATTGTGCAACAAAACTGAGTTACAAGATTTCGAAACGTTGAACTCAAATGTTGCGTCCATTTTAAAATGCACTATTTAATGCGGTTGCTAGGGGATGTTTTTTCAAAGTTTTGTAATTTGTATATTTCACATCAACTTATTTGAGTCCAAATTTTACATAGTTTTTCATAATTCACTCAAACTAATTTTTTACTTATAATAAAACTACTAGTTTGTGATATAATAAGGGAATGGTATCATTATTATAATTATGTCTTTCTGAGTTTTTGGACAGTTCCTAACCTATAGGTGAAATAAATTCAATTTGAAGCCACTCTCGATGAGACTGGATAGGTCGTACGTGATTTCGAAAACTTTTCACCCAGGATTTTTGTAAAACTAAAGTATATCTCAAAATGTTTTGATTTACTAAATTTAAGTATTGTGTTCCCCATTCATTAATACAATATCGTGCCTATAAAATGTTAAGAAAAAAATATAGAGCTGGCTACGAAAAAATCTTAGAAATTACAGACGTAAATGGACGCAAATCAAATTTTATAATATCATTAAGCAAAGCATGTTTTATATTCCTCATATGTTAGTTAATGATTATTATTGCTTATTTTTTAAAATAAACTAAAGAAAATGAATACTAGTAGTAAATACGATTTTTCTAATATTATTAAGACGTTAAATTAAATATCATTGATATTATATATTTACCTATGTCTTCGAAGTCCATTTTAAAAATACAAAATAAATGAAAAGTTATGTCAAGTTCAAACTTGTTTAAATTCACATCATGTAAAAGCCAAACGCTACTTATAATATATATGTATCAATATTATCTTAGATTTCATATTTATGATCCATAACACATCCATATTACTTTAATATCATAATAAATACACTTTATGTCATAACATTTTCGTATTTTTCCACCTATAAATTATAATCGGATTTCAAACCACCGCCGAGCCGTGCGAATATCACAATACGTGCAT
The DNA here is from genome assembly GCA_949715065.1 of Periphyllus acericola. Classification (NCBI taxonomy): domain Eukaryota; kingdom Metazoa; phylum Arthropoda; class Insecta; order Hemiptera; family Aphididae; genus Periphyllus; species Periphyllus acericola. The sequence continues at coordinate 21,713,090 of OX454265.1, forward strand.
TGGCGGCTAACTAGCAAGTCAGAGGTGATCAAACACCCTTATAAGCTCGCACGGATACCACAGGGGTTAACTATCCTTGGAGCGGCCCGATACAGCGGTCGATTTACTATAGTCATCGCGCTCGGTACGTATATACTAACAATGTTTTTTTTTTCACCTAGAACCCGTTGTATTTGTTTTGTTAAGATAGCTGTCGCTTCGTGCGACATGGTCTCGGTAGCCGCCAATCCGCGGGTACAGAACTATCGATCACATGGCCGCAAATGGCTCGAACGTACGCGTTACCGCTAAGATCGGATCAATTACTACATTTGATACGATTCAATCACGTTATGAAATTACGTACCTGAAATAATACGATTTTCTAACGTCCGCAAAAACGTGTGATCCGTTTCCTTTTAAAATGATCCACGCGCCATGTTCGTACACAAGGTATGGGGCACACGCGAGGAGGGTAAAAACGTTCGCCGCACCCGAAACAACCCTGCGACCTTCTGTACTGTTCGGTGGTGTACCGCACCCCGCGCGACGAACACTATGTCGCGTCCACTTGGCAAGTTTCATGGGTTAAGTTACCGGCTACGTGAAATCGAAACCTTTTGTCGTGCACACTCTGCGCGGTAACACGAGGGGGAAAAAATCATTACACGCGTAGGACGAAATATCCTTCGAAGCAAAATCGCAGTGTCCTTTTCACGGAGAGATGTTCACGCTACGCAGGTTTTCGCAAATCACGGTGTGGAAAATGGTTGCCGTTTCGTGAGAACCGTGTGCGGTAAGTCCAACGCCACGCTACGTGGCCTGTGCGCACGGCGGCGCAGGCACGTTGCCAAGAGAGGCCCTATAGGAACCGCGTGAAAAGTGTTTTGCCCCTTTTAGGCCCCCCTTGGTGAGCACGAGAAAAAAATTCAAATCAATTTGGAGGATAAGGCACGTCGTGTAACATGTACTAATTATTTTAGGTCATTATTTATCATGGTTAATTATTTTCAATTATTCCCAAACTTTACAAAACTCATTTTTATCACTATCCAAACGACTTTGGGGGGTTTTATTTGAATAAATCAGAGATCGAAAAATAAGGACCACCCTAATGTACTTTGTAGACATTTTAATTTATTTATTTAAATTCACCATCAAGCTATTAATCCCGACCATTATACAGTCAATAATAGCTTCGCTACTTAGCATAAGTTATTCGTAGAGTTTTTTTTTTCTCGAATGAAAAAATATTTTATGAAACCTATTTATTACTTTTGTAATAAAATGAAAAACCTAAGACCTAAAAATTTAAAAAAAATTTAAACAGATATAAGCTAAAAATATGTTTTTCCCCTTCACTGAACACGATAGTAATTACTTATTATACAGCCAAGGAGCAGAATATGACGTTCACAAGTAACAGTTACACGGTAACAGTATTATCCCCATAAATGGTGCAATGTAACCAGTTACCTAGTAGTTGTAACAAAGTGATCGTAATCATTCTATATTAACCTTTACAATGTAACCCGATCGGACTAGCCATTACATTTTTTTAGTTTTTTTTTTTTGTAATCGATGTACCGAAAATCATATTATTCATAGTGACTGTTACCCAGTAAACGTTACCAAGAGCCAGTTCATCAATCAATAGTTTTGCTTTCATCACTGTAAAAATTCAACAAATGACCACTGTTTGAATTTTAATTGTTAAAAAGTGACCGTAAAGCTTATACTTTCATATTACCCATGGTTACCGCCTTCAATCAAGAACGCATCACTCGGCACTAGTAATTTTAGCAGTATTATAAAATGTTCCGTCGAAGAAAAAATATAATTCACATTACATAACGAGTTTTGTTGGTTTACAATAATGATTTTGTGTTAATATACTTCAAGTAAACACTCACCGATACTGTTTGATTAATCTACGTAACGTCAATCGACAACACGTTTATATAATCGTTTACTTTTGTCAATTATAGACACTGGACTCTACATGTATAATGTATATGTTTCGTTAGTTTTTTTGCAAACCTATGGAAAATAATCAAATGTTATTGAAGGTATCGACATGGCTGAAACACAAACTGCATAAAAAAAATAATCAAATCGTACCTAATGGGCATATTATAAATATTTAAATTGTATGACTATACACTACAACGGACCAACAACTGTTTGTGATTTAATTCAACAATAATAATATTTTCTATAATGATATACGCATAATATATTCATAAGCTAATCGGTGGAAGTAATTTGCAACAAATCTAACTATAAAAATATTTACTGGAATTTATTTGACTGAATCGTGTTGGAAATACCTACAAATCATTTTCGATATAAACTTGTAAACATTGAATACATTGGCCAGAGTTAATTTCTGACGTTCCTAAACATGCGTTTTCATGGAAATCAAGGCGGTTCAAAGTAATGAAGGTAAAATCGATATATTTGAAAACACAAAAACTCGCCGTGTGTTCAGTTTAAATTTGAATAAGACGCTATTCTGTGCAAACATATTTTGGACCTGATGAATCGACTGCATCGCGTGCTGCCCGAGGGTTGAAATTTGGTTAGGCTAGCAGCAGTAAACACGTATCATCCGGGCCGCGGAGAATTTTTGCAATTTACTCGGCTAAAAGATGGTGCGAACCGTATCGTTTTAAGCTTGTAAGTGAATGTATGCGTGTATTCGTTCAAAAAGTTGTTTTTCAACTCTTCCGAATCGAACGTTCAATGATTAATAGGGTTATTATAATATATTATGTTACGGTAATACGCGAACAAACAGGATTTTTAATTTCGATCTCAGGAATATATTATAAAGTTTTACTCGATGTGACAAATAACTAGATACATCAAAAAGGCATTAAAAAATTATCGCGTGGACATCGATTAACCATGGTTTTGGCAGAGTGTACGAAAAATTAAAGCGCGATTAAATACACGTTTGAAGGACTAGTATTTTCTTTAACGTATTTTTTCACTCGAAATAACGAGTTATTAAAAACGTGACAAACGGATATTTTGATTTAAAAAGTTATTATATCATAACACCATTATATGCTTTACACGTATTATTCACGTATAGCTCTTTGATGCAATAGTGTGCTCGGAAAGAAAGAGGGTATGACCATAACTACTAATATGGTTTTAGCTTATGAACACTTATTTTACTTTTAAACAAATTTATAACTCTAAAAATTTAAAAAACATATATTTTTAAGATTACGGACAATGTTTTTCTTTGTTTTTGGATAATACGAATCGTGTATCCACATAGATTTGAGTTAAAATTTAATAAACATCACACTCATAGAATAAATAAAAAAAATAGTTACAAAATGGTTATTTTTGGGTAATTTAGTTGTCTGAAGATTGTAAATAGTAGCTTAATTTAACCAAAATAAAATCTATAAAAGCGGTTTTTTTGAATTTTGGTATTTATTATTTTTACACGAAGTTATCTATTTATATACTTAATTATATGAGAATAATTTACTGTTGTACAGAACAACAAGTTTTTTGAAATTTACTGTATTTAGTTATTATTAGATATACTGGTAAAAAATAATTAAAATATGATAAAAAGTATAGAACAAGAATTTCAACATAATTTACTGTCATTACAAAATTAACCGTTTAATTAAACATAATTGCTTATATAAAACCGAGGTACTATGTTAGAGAATTGTCTTTATGCTTTGATAATTTAAAAATAATAAGAATGGGTATACATTCTGTACTTATAGAGGTGAAATGGAACTAGTATCAAATATTAGAAAGGTAACATGGTTCATGGTTTTCTGTGGTATAGTATATATTCGTGGGCTTTCATAAACGTGTAACTAAATATTATGAATTATTTTTATTTTTCCATAATCTAACTTTCGAGAAAACAATCAGTACGGTCGTCTCATTTAGGAACATTTTTCTGCAAAAATTGGACAGTATCATGACTTTTGAATGGTTGTTTTATTAGTAAATTGTCTTAGACGTAAGAAAAAACTAAAAAAAAAATAGTATATTAAAGTTTAAAATGTTGCCTTGTTACCAAATCATTTATTGAGTTTTAAATTACTTGTAAAAATGTTACGAATGATAGCCATTTTACGTTAAGTTAAAAATGCAACAAATCCTAATGTGTTAGTTTTTTTAAAATTTTTTGACAGTTTTAATTTTGATATACGATATTTTTAATTGTTTTTAGAAGTATTATTAACGAACATTTTATAATTTTCTACTCGAATTTTCAAGTAAATTAGGTATAATACATAATACCATTTATTTTTTATGGATTTAAACATTTGAGTTACTGACCATTGCAGATAAGATATTCGATATTAGGAACACCGACCTTCACTCACAATCTTTTTACGAATACGATGGCCAACGATTAATCATTACTTTCAGATGCAGTGTACACATTCAGACAACTATCGAAGAACAACTAACTTTTACTCAGAATCAGTATCTTTTTTCCCAAAAGAAGTTTCATAATATGAAGTTACATATTATAGAATACTTCATGTAGTCCAATTCGAACACTTACCTATGTGTCCTTATTCCATGTTAATTTGCAAATTTTGTTGTTTTTTTTTTTTATGAGCATCCCTGGGCAAAGGCAATTTTGCCGACCATAGTTTGGTAAATATAAGTATATTTTTACAGAAGTTAAATAATTTAATTTTTATTCTATAACTTTTAAATAAATTTCGAAGATAGCCATATTTTAGGTCTTATGTTTTTAACGGTTCAATTTTCAATTTTCGTTAACTTCTTGATTTTTATTCATTTTTCTGGTTCACAAAAAATAAAGTAATATTTTCACAGTTTTGAACAATAATAATAACATTATCAGTAGTTTATTATCGGAAAAAAAATCTAGGTGATAATACTTTACATTATTTCTTTGTAAGCTAGAAAAATTTATTAAAAACCATGAATCCAATGAAAACTGAAAGTTGAACAGTCAAAATTATCAGAAAAAGAAGCCCTAAAAAATAACTCTCTTAGAGTTATGAAAAAAAAAAATACTAAAAAAAATTTAAATTTTTACTTCTTTAATACACTTCTTGATACACCTTAATTTACCAAACTATTGCCAGCAAAATTGCCTTTGCCCAGGGATGTTCATAAAAAAAACAGAATTTGATTATCTCTATTAACACGCTTTGTGTAAATCCCGGTGGGACACTCTGAAACATATTACTAAAAACATTTTACGACATGTATTAAAAACTACATAATTTATTTATATGACTGATTTTTAAATATTTTATAATATATAACTCGACTTAAGTTAAATATTTTTCTGATATCCCAATATAATATAATCTTAATGACTTTTATTAGGTATTAATAATATTATATCATTGTCCTTTAAACTAACTCAGACGATAAGATGAAAATGAAAAAACTTTTATTCATTTTAGTTTGATAAACGTATTAAAAGGTATTTTATGTTTTACATATAAAAATTGATATATTATACTTATAACAAACATATTAATATACAATTTTTTATAGTAAAACATAAAAATAGTAAATTAAAATACTTTTACTTAGTATAGGAAATAATTATATTATAAAATACAGGAAAATCATGGTGTCGAAAATTTTTTCATCTAAATGTTTATAGACTCGAGTTGGTTTAGCAATAAATTATAAATAGATGTAGTGGGATGATTTTAAAATATAATAGCTTCAACAAAGTGGATGGGTAAGGACTAAGGAGAAATATTAAACTAGAAATAAAAAAAAAAATCATTCGATTATCTATATTATTTTTACGTATGTTTTAATTTTAAAATAAATTAAAATATTTTATGATATTTTATTCAACACTGAAATTCACTATTTCTTTCAACCTTCAGCGCACCGTCAACTTGCAACCTTGGCAATTAAATATTAGCGTACACCGAAAGACCCCCTCGTGGCACGTATATTCTAATCTACTATCGCGGTTAGCAATATTATTGGAGAAAAAATTGATTACTATCTACATGAATACACTTTGAATAATTTAATTTATGAATCTTATATAAGATCTATCTTCTATAATCAATTCAAAAGTTATTTAGCATTCGGCGAGCTATTTTATGCTTACAAATAAATTTGTTTTTATTTCGTACTTGAATTGGTGAATCAATGGCAAACGCACTTGTATCGTTGACAAATCGTGTAGCTCTTATTTTATTTTTATTTTATTTCAAACGGAACTGCTAAATGTATATAAGCCTATACTGATTTCGACTAAAAGTTTACCACGCATATGGACAAAAAAATAATATTATACAAACAAAATTAAGGGATCAACGTGTATACTTGGGAATTAGAACATAAGTTGTTTTGTCTGTACTCAAACATTATATACATTATAATCGTGATGAGGCGATTTCTATTCCAATTATTAGCGAAGAATAGCGATTGATCACCGTCAAAACACTATAAGTAATTATTATTTACATAAGTTATTCTTACGAGTCCACGTATGTGCGGATGTAGGTAAACGTTATTTACGATGCGATAAAGTGAAGTCTAAGTAAGTAAAAACGATAATCTTAGCGATCCATAAGTAGGAAATGTGTGTTGGGCAAGGGTGTACTGGCGATAGAAAAAAATATATACGGAACCTCGTTGTTCGAATAGTATCGACGTTTGCGAATAATATCAACGCACCGCTGTTATTATTACGCGTTACATCATAGTGCGATATCAGTCATGATGAAGTATAACTACTTCCACGTAAGGAGTTCGGTCGGATAACACTTATAATTATTGTGCGTGCGAAAAGTTATAGTACGAGCACCGATCAAATTTCGAGCTCTGAATGTCCATTTTTTTTTTTTTGTAGATTTTACGTTAGTTTTCCCTAATGGAATGACTGATCAAAATCGATTCAACCTAAAAAGGATACGTAATTATAGATGCTAATGTCGGTGCATTAGCTGCGTGTGTTTAAATGATATTAATTATTCCCTCATAATAATGTATGCTATTAGCAATTAGCAACGTTGGCAAATCCAGCAATGGTCACATGATGTCAAGTAGTCTTATTGTTGTACGTATGGTAAACATTTCGTCATTCGATCGCACTCGATCACCGGTTCAAAGAAAATAACGTTTTATATTGTAACGCACTATGAACGTCTGCAAACAGTGTTTCAATACGATTTTCAACGCGGAATCAACAAGTACGAACAGTGTGCGTTCACATTTGAAATTCAAAATGCCTCGTAATCGTTTAAAAACTTTTCTAAAATATTTTGAATCGAGCTACTTAAAACGAATTCTCCCAACGCTGCTTAGAAAATGTTAACCCCTTATGAGGGTATATTAGGTAGTTATATTATTCATAGCAATATTATTGAAAAAATACTGCAGCTGTCATACAGATTATAATATAGGTGATGTGTACTTACTGTGAAATTATGCGTTTGCGATTGTATGACTGTAAACAATTGAGAATGCATACAAACGAGTACATTTCAATGTTCCGTAATACACTTTCAAACGACATCAGAGAAGAAATTAATATTGATTTCTCGTGATTTCATCAGGATTTACCGTATTCAACTGTTATTCTTTGAACTTTAATAGTTATACCGACTGTTAATTTGCGTAAGTAGTAGTGTTTTGTATGTTCTGAGTCCATTTTTTTTTTTTTTCAAGGAGATTGTCACTACTTTGATAAGCGATTTCTACATCGGTTACCGTGTGTTACCGTACTCACATATATTCGGTGTAAGACAATAAATAAACATTTTCAAAAACGTGCATGAACATACGTCATATACGTTTTGAGGAAAAAATGTGAGCACGGTAACACACGCTAACCGATGTAGAAATCGCTTATCAAAATAGTGACAATCTCCCCGTAAAAAAAAAAAATGGACTCGTAACATACAAAACACTACTACTTGCGTAAATAACATTTTTATGCAGAAAATGGCTAGAACTTTTAAAATGGTATTTCAAAGAATACATTTCTCGTTTTTTCTTTCAGTCGTTTTTTCGATATGAAGGGAACACACCATGAATATGATTATCAGCTTCATGTAACTAACGTTTTTTTTTTTCATAAAACAAATTTGTTCGCGTTTGATATTTTTATACAGAAATAACGTGTAACAATTTGATCAATTAATATGCTGTGTCAAAGTAAATATGTTATTCGAATTGTAAGCAGAGAAAATATCACAGTTCAATTTTTAATTAAAAATAAACTATAGTATTCCATATATTCATATTATAGGTACTATTGTAACACACAACAGATAAAATGCAATTAAAATACACTTTCTATGAAATACAAGTTTAGTCATATAGAGATAATGCGCAATAAATAATCATAACTGTTGTTGGCAAATCGTAATATAGAATATACTTTTACGTAACACGAAAAATCCATATTTCTAAGCGTTAAAGTTATTGTCGAATGTTGAAAAACTTTTAGAAAACCATTCAGCTTCAGAATGTATGAAATTATACAAATATAGTCACGAAAAAAACTACAAATATCACAATGGTAAAAACTAAAAACCCATTATTGTGTGAAGAACTGTAGGGATTATGAATCCAGGGTTGGGATTTTATAGTATTTGCTAATAGAATATACATAACAAAAAGCAAAGTGAGCTATAAATTCGTTTTATGCACCTGAGACTCAAAATATGCAATTTTATTTTAATAATTTTTTTGCATATTTGAAGTATTTGAGATTTTTAGAGCTATTTTTTTAAGTTAATTACTATTTTATAAATGTATTAGTTCATATAAAGCAATAACATTTTGATTTACATTTTTTTTATGCTATTTTCGATATTTTTTTTGTCATATTATATAGCGCATATTTCAGTACTTTTCCACGATATAAAATCCGAACCTCTATTATGGCTACAACTTGTATAAAAATAAGTTTTTCGACGGTCAATTTGTGTCGATTTGTACGAACGAGTGTTAAAAAAGAATTAAAAAAATTACCGGTATCGTATGTAGGTAACTAACGAGCAACATTTCGCTATCGATTCAGTGTTCACCTCGTTCCACGGATATGTTCGTGGTATTTACGTAATGTACGTAAAATATATTATTCTAATGTACATCCAGTTAATAAAATCGGTGGAGTGGGTGTGGGGGGGGGTGGGGAGGGAATGATTCGTTTCACGAAAGCGCGCGCACGCGATGGATGAAATAATCATAGACGGTTACAACGGTGCAGATATCCTCCTGCGGTCTCGGCTAACCCGGTCCGGGCTTACACGCCGATGGTCGCGGAGATATAACGTTCGTAACATTATAACCGGGTGGCGCAAATCGGTAAATTATATATTTACTTGCACGCCGTAGTTCGTTGTCGACCGTGGGCCGTGGCCGTGTTACAAAATTGATCTTCATGGACGGCACGGAACTCGTGCGACTTTCAAATCTTCAAATGATTATACTTTATATTCGGTGAAAAACTCGGTCGAGTCTCCGAAACACTCGTATACATCGCACTTGTACCACCGTACTCGGTGTGATGACGTGGACAAAAGTCTTACGGTCGTACGTACCAATAGTTTATGGGAATTGCGCACCCCTAGTGATGGGTACTGGGTAAATACCCGATGGGTAAGAAATGTATTTCGGGTAAATACCTGGGTAAATACCCATGACATAAATACCTTTCCGAAATCGGGTATTTTTTTTTTTTTTATCGCACCGGCGGACGTCACACTGCTGAAGTTGGTTTACCTATCTATTTTAATATTGATCAAAGGATTGCATTTTTTATTTTTACTAAGAGAATTTTGTTGATTTTGTTATGTTTTATTCTTTTATACCATTATAATGTATGTTATAAAATTTATAATTTGTTTTTATTTTATTTTAAATAATTAAAGCTTTAACGCTACATAAGTTTTTAGCCTGATTTATCTTAATATTTAATTACAAATTGCAAGTAACATTTTTTTAGTTACATTATATTGGTAAATGGTTTTACAATTTATTTAACATTGAAATAAAATAGAAAAACGCAATAAAAATAAATATCCAAAATACCGGGTATTTATTTTAAATACCGGGTAAATACCCTGGTTATTTACCCTAAATTTATTTATCGGGTATTTACCCATCACTACGCACCCCACGCCGCCCACGGTACTTTTACGGGTTTACCGTCTTGCCTTTTGCGCATTACAAAAGACATTTTAATGTTGAGAAAAACGATTATACGGAGTGCATCCGTAATTAATAACCGTAGGGCTTTTGTTTATCGATTTCGGTACGGATAATAATATGAAAAAGCACACGTATCTTGTATTTTCATTACAACCGCACGACGTTACTTGCTCTGATCGTTCTGATCGGATATTTACTATCGAATAACCAATTTTCGTTCGTTATACTATTATATTGTTGAGCCTATCTAGACTGTTCTGGACTTGAGTTTTCTAAGTTAATAATAATTTTCTCAGAACAACTGGAATACTTAATTTCACTTGACCAGCTTGCTTTTTTTTTCATCGTATTTCTAGACACTTAAATCACGGTTGTATATACTAGAAACTTGACGTCCGAAAAGGTTCCTTTGTAGACGAATTGGTTGGCTATGAGATTTAAAAAAAAAAAAATTGTCGTTTCGCGTGCCTATCGTTTACACAAACCGTTTGTCAGGTATACGAAAAGCATTTCTCGAACAAACACCCGGACATATAATTATTATATTATACGATATCGTAACGATATAGTAGTATACGAACGGTTATAAGACGTAAATGTCAAACTCAAAATAAATACACACACTTCATGTTATGATAGCTTATGACTATAACGAATGGGCTTACAAAGTTATTCAAATATAATTTGCGTCCAATCGCATTACCACAGAGACAAGTCAAGTGTCATAGCCAATCGCCATGACAGTAAAATATTATAAAAAAAATGTTTATATCATTTTTACCGGTTTGGCAATCGCAAAATTAAATTCATGTCATTTGGAACAGTTGTAGCTTTTGAACAAGCGGTTTTCTCGTTTTGTTTTTTTTTTTTCATTCATCCTATTTGGATCTTAAAAAAAGCCAGTCAAACTTGTTTTATAAATTATAATAAATAAAAAAAAACTATTACCAATGAAAATTTGATTTAAAAAAAATTCAAAAGAGTGCGTTTTTCATCTTGAATATTATCCTATAAAAATCTAAAAAGCCTGAGATCGTTTAAAAATTAATAACAGTTGCATGTTTTATATAAATTCAGTAAAATATAGATTGGACCAAACTATTATTTGCTGTTGGCGTAAACACCAACATTAATCTTGTGGACATCGTAAGATTTATTAGTATTTTTAACGCGGCGGTAGAATACCAAAAACACACGTAAAGATACACTATTAATAAAATTATTTTTTTATAAGTCTAATTAGACATGTTTTTGTGTAAACAATTTTGCTAATCGTATAATAATCTAATTGACCGATATGAACGGAAGAATTTTGTCGCTATTTTACATAACTTTTTATTGCATAAGATAGGCAGTGTCCTATAGCCGAAAAACAACAATTATAATTGTCAAATTCAAGGGAAAATTACATAACAAAAAATAACCCTGTTTACATAGATTAATTATTATTATTATGAAATATCTTGGAAACATTTATCTTAACTATATCTGCTATAATCACATAATATAACTTCTCATCAAAGTTCGTGTTGGTATTTTTAAATTTTAACTTGTTATATTGTACTTTAAAACACCCATACTAATATAATGTCCCGTTCGTTCCGACTTGATGTGCTTCCGAAAGCCATTTAGAGGAAATATCCAAATCACTATATTTGTAAATAACATATTAACAAAAATCGGACGGATCGACGTCGTGCTCTTAAATTTTCCAAATATAACCATAACATAGAATAATCGAAAAAAAATATTTTATGATATGTAAATTTTTAAATATTCTTTTATGAACCTAATGTTGGCTAATAACCCAAGATGTTGAAGCCTGTAAACCTTAAATAAAAAAAAAAAAATATATTAACATAACCGATTAAAATATAACGACGGTAATGGACATAATGAACACTAAACTTTGTCCCGACATGATCATGGACGGTACACCGGCCGGTATTTCCAAGTTGTACAGATAAAATAAATACACTATTATATCGATATAGCCGAAAACACAGAATCCAATGAGGGTTTGACCGTATACGCCTCGCTGAATATTTTCAGTAGTTCAGCGCAGGCCCGTGCGCAAGGGGGGGGTTTTGGGTGTTCAAACCCCCCCATGGTCGAAAAAATCGTGTTTTTCATTGTTGATCTCTCACCTATATGTAATATTTTCTAATCTTATTTGTAATAAATAATAATGCATAGCATAATAGTACAATACTATAATAATTTAAAATAGTGTTTTCTTCACGTTTGCTGTTTATCGACTTTCATCATAGTTGCCGTTATCGATAAAATATAATGACAATAAAATTTGTATTTTATAGTATTGTTAAAAAACGTTTTTTATATAGATACTTACAACATTAATAATAAATATAAATATGTTATAATGCTATTTGCTAATTATTGATGTATCTGTGTTATACATTTTTTTTTCAAAACACCCCCCTTCTGAAATCCTGCGCACGGGCCTGGTTCAGCGTGTAGTAACCGCATGTCGTCCAGGAATATTGTAACCTTAGAGCCGGTCCATTGGCCAGGGATGGTGACTAGTTCGATAGGAAACAGTTTCCATAAAACGTGTGGTATCTAAACTCCAAGTTGGTCGAAGTGACTACTGTAAAGTCCAAGAAGAACCGTAAACGAATGCAATAGCCAATAGGTGAAGACCACCGATGGGCTCGAACTTCGCGGTGGAGAAATCAACCAATATGCCAAATTCTGGGTAGCATGGTAAGTTATAAGCTCAACGAAAGTTGCGTTCCAAAACGTCTGACTCTGTGGGCGACGATGATCCGATGTAAGTTTTGAAAAAAAATGTGATTTTCTGATCGTCCTCAATGATGCCATTAATCAACCTGAAAAAAAAAAAAATAAAAACACAACGTTCGTTACGTGCAGTTTCTTTTTCTCTTGCGATCGTTTCGATCGAGTGAATTCGACATTTCAATAGAAATATTGTTGTCGATTATGGAATTTGCATGTATTAAGTTTATACTCATATTATTAAATTGCGCTTTGTTACTTCAATTACAAGTAATTAACGCAATAAGAGATTGCAAAACGTGTAAAAAGTGTGGGTATTGATTTTCTATTTTGGATATTTTGCTGTTATCTTGGAAAGTTCACGCATTGTATTTGTACTTAACTGCTAAGTGCTGACTAAGATAAATAAATTAAATAACGATACACATTGATACATTTTAATATACTCGTAAGCTTGCAAACACAAGATCGTATACAAATAAAAATTCTTTTATTCTTTACCGTTGAAAAACATGAAATTAATATTCTCTAAATATGTCTTATTTACAATAATTATACGGGTGCACCATCTTTTATCGCACCTCATCAACCATTTTTCTGATAACCTCGCTGCAATAATGATAAATCAATATTTTAATAAAAATATTTGTCGTGATAGGACAGTATTTGTATGGAAATAGTAGGTAAACATCATCAATAAGACCGTTCGCATGAATTCGAAGAAAGAGTTTGACAGTTTTTTATTTTTGCACAACAATCAGTCACATTCCATTGAATACGAAAATCCTATGATTCCTATCAACTTACAGAAAACTAAAAGAGGTCTAAGAGTTTTTTTTTTTTTAAAACAGTCATAATTTTGGAGTGATTTTCCTTGCGATACTGAAAACGATATATTAACACGGTCCGTCAGTCGAACATTAATATTTTATATTAATAAAATATGAAATTCAGGAGGAAAAAAGGAGATCATAAATTACACTCGTGTTAACATAATACTACAATAGGCCACGGTCAACAATATTTTTAGCGAAAAGCCTGTTTCGTTAAATATATACAATAAACGGTTGATATCACATCGTTTTTTATTGTTCCCATTTTTGGGATTGGTATATTTAATTGGTTTCTTTGCAGGCACAAATACACAAATACAATATTTTCTCTTTACACCCACCAGGTGCTCGGTATACCCGGTCGATAGTTGTGCACTGATGATGCACAAACCACAAATATTGACTTTTATAGTTTGTTCGTCATAATGTACAACTTGTGCGTAACGTAGAAAACTGTACACAAAGGTACTTTGGTAAAAATAAGAAATAAAAAAAGAAACAGATTACATTTAAATTAAACAAACGATTGCTCTAGAATACATTATTATGTATGTTTAAGCTGAACTACCCGGTGTGAGTGCAACTTCTTTTGGATGTAACTCAATATGAAAGCAAAACGTTTTTAAGTGTAAGTTATCCACAATAACGGATAAAATATTTTAAATATTTGCTTCTCTGTTAAACATGTAATGGCTAACTGGAGAAAATAATATTTATCGAACCTCAAATGATTTTCATGGCGTTTTTCAAATTATTTATGACTAAGATATCATTGTATATTTTTTGTACATAGATTACTCCACTTATTTATTTTACATTACCCTACAAACTAGAAGAACTCATCTCTAGCAGCAAAAACATTAGACTTTCATTTAAACGTACAATAGCCTTATATGACCCCCTTAACAATTCGGCCCTGTCGCGAAAACCGCTCTCATAGCTTACGTCTCCTATACATATAAACCAACTACCTGCCAAATTGCAGCTTCGTAGGTAAAGTGATTTTCGAGGTTTCGCGTTTAGACAGCGAGTGAATGAGTACACTGCACTTCCCTGCGCGTTTTAAATGTATGTATGGAAAACTGAAAACAATGAAATGCAACGGAAAAAAATTGAGATAATTTGACCGAATCTCGTGCTGAATATGTTCAGCAGGTCAGATAGTTCAGTGTGTAATAACCGTACCTCGTCAAGAAGTATATTGTTATCTTAGATTTACCGGACGATCACTAACCAATATAACAAATAAATACACTATATTAGTTCACTATATTAATGTTATTAAGTTATGTTATTAGGCATTAGGAAGAATAACTCGACGTAGGTGTATAACATTTTTTTTTTGTTAAATAAAATAAAAAATAAATTTAACTAAAAAAACTAAAGTAGGAAATATATAACACCTAGCTTTAAAAATAAAATTTTATTGAGATTTTTCTACTTACATAGTACATTATACAAATTAATAACATAACACATTTATTGTTTATTTATCACTCACTCGAGAGTCGAGTTGGAAATATGCATTTATCTAAAGATTCTAAACGTTAACGACGATGCAACTTTGTCATTGTTGTTTTTGAATGTATTGTTATTGATTTAATATAACAAATCTTTGTTTTGCCCTACAATTAGGTACAGTTTACTGTTTGGAGGAAAATAAGAACCATTTCAAATGGTGGCAAGGCCGAACCGCAATTGTTAATTTATTTGTAGAAATGTTGATACGATTTCCTTGAGATCAACAGAACGAGTGCCCGTACGAGTACCTACTACTGATTAATTCGAATTGCAGCAGTTGTAAGACATCGCGACCAGGACGACGGATTATTCCGGACGAAAAAATAAAATAGAATATTTATGTGTGAGTCAACAATAGATAACATAATAATATATTTCATAAAATGTGATTTTGAAAATTTATAAATTTAAAAAAAAAAAAATAATACATTTTAAGCCTACGCTAATAATTTATTTGTTTAATTAACAAGAACATTGCGATCCGTTTGTAATAGCAGTATCGTAATTGTTATTATTATCATAGCACCAATAGATTCAACTGTAACCTCTACATATAGTTATGTTTCGTATTTATAAAAAAAGTTACTACGGTAAAAATATTCGACTGTTAACACCAATACTTAATTTATCGACTAATCAAACGAATAGACTACAAACAAAGTATATTTTAACAAAAAAAAAAAAATAATTAAATAAATATATAGCGTACAAATAATTACTTATTTTATTTAATGTATTCTATGAAATAGTAAACGGGTGTTAAGTGTTCAAGTCGAAAAGTATGTACTTCCGAGAATTCGGTTAGCCGAGTTTTGGTTAGTTCGATCGATTATATAATCTTTCTAAAATATATAAATAAGATACAATATTACTAATTTACTATAATATGCCCACCTTATTTTACTTATAAATATAATATTAATATGCATATAAGGTGTAACGTTTCACAGCACTGTGCTCGGTTTTCATATATTGACAATAAAAACTTAACGATAATACGCGGTAATACACTGTATAGATGATTTGCATTCTAAGACACGTTAAGTTGCTTAATTTATAGACATATACGCTGAGTACATTCGTCTGCAGATGACGGGAGCGGGACGGTATTGATAAGGCCACACATTTACAGCATGAAGAGGAGAATATAGAATATATACTTCGTATTATGCGCGCACGTGTGGTGCAAACACAATAAGTAGGTATTAAAATATTTCTGAAATTTTTTTTAACAAATCCTGACTAGTTGTTCACGAAATAAATAATAAAAGGAAAAAAATAAAAAAAAAACGAGAATGAAAGAAATCATATTACAAACAATACTTTCGAGTAGGTACTATAGATTAACGAAGGTGGTGCGGTTATAATATAATGTGTAAACATAATTTCTGGTACAGCTAAATTAAAATTACGCTATAAATGATTACAAATACGTATAATATGTAGGTAGTTTAAATAATATTATAATGGTATTAAAATGCGGAGTTAGTGAAATACATAAGTTTTGTAACAGTTAATATATTATTTAGTATCGTCTGATCTATACGCAATAGTAGTTTTGTTAGTTTCATACGTCATAGTATCGCATGATAATAATAATAATAATAATAATAATAATAATAATATATCTATACGTTTGCATATTATTATTGTACATTTTAATTTCAACACCTAAATATCTAATAAATTCTATATAATGACGATATTATAGTTACGGATTTTAAGGCACAATGTGGTATTTGATGTTTTTCACGGTAGGTAGGAAAAACGAACGAACGAATAAATAAATAAATAAATAATTACATAATATATAAATAACGTATGTATTACTGGTGGACACGCCGAAGCTATTGTATTAATCACGGAGAAACAGTAAGCCACTATAGCCGTGGCTACAAACCGCGGCACTTGTTGCAGTAAGCGTAGAAGTCGCCCTGGTGGGGGGGGGGGTAAGTTTTATTTATCTTATATATCATTTAATTTTTTTTTTACTTTTTTTTACTTTTTTTTTCAAATAAAACACATACGGACGTGCGCAGCGATTGGTAGATAATAATTATTAGGTTATTCTTCGTATAATATTAATTATATGTAAAATGTATTGCGATATTATTCATGACGACGACCGGTAAAAGTAATATTATTATTGAAGTACGGTCTTAAACGGCGGCGGCGGCGGCGACGATGGGTATTGATTGCGTCGATTGTCCGCCGTCGACACGTGCGGGCGCGTGTGCGTCTACATGAGCTTCTGCTTGGCGCATTCCGGGCAAATGATGTCTTCGGCGTCGGTGATGAAGCCTCTGCCCACCAACGAAGTCTTGCACGCGGCGCAGATGAAACAATCGTTGTGCCAGTGGCGATCCTCGAACGAGATGAATCTAGTGCCGCCGATTCCTGCGAACCAGAACGTGACGTACATTATTTTCAACACGCGTACAAAAATATAACATGGTGCGATTGTCTACTGTCGTATACGACATCGTTAGTACACGCACGGATACAGATCGGTGTTCTCCTACCCTCGCACAACCACCCTCTCAACCTTTCCCGTATGAAAACGCTATGTAATCCTCCAGAAGATGTTACCTTAATAGAAGAGATCCTCAAGTTCAACGAAAATTCAACGAAAATCTACAAGTGTCCGTGCTTTTTACGTTCTTTTTCCCTCTTCATTTTAACACGCCCCCGTCAAAATGATACTTAATTTATAGAAATATTATTAAGCAACGTTTTTAAGAATATATGTTCCTAACGTTCCAAAACTGTTTTTGCCTGGCGTGACGGTCGTTTCGACGAAAAACGGATGTGATGGTTTGCCAGGGCCTTAACGTACTGCACTTACAGAAGACCCGACTTTGGGTAGAAGTTCTCTCCCATGGGGCAAACGGTTACTTTGCGTGCAGTCGATTCAACCTAATCTTAGACGAAAACCGTTTTATCGTTGTAGGAATTATACGATCGGCAAACGGATCAGAATAGAAATATTATCGACGACAAGAATGAATTCCGCGGTTTATGTACGGAACTTTGCGTAGACCCGCTTTCGTCGGCAACTCGTTTGTCTCCCGTCGAAAACCGTTCCAGCTGCAGGACCTCACCACAAAACGTCATCGCAGCCGGAGAACATTCAATCGAGGCAACCGACCGTAAGCTTACCCGTGATTGGTTTGACGCATGAAGTGCATCTCTTAGCGAACAACTCTCCGAAACAATCGCCGCAGTACGGCTTCTCGTCCCTCGACGTAAAACGCTGCCCGGCCAGCGAAGTGCTGCAATGGCTGCACGTGAAGCATTCCCTGTGCCACGGTTCGTTCTTGTACGTTACTCCGCCGCTGGTAATTATCTGTGACAAGCAAACGGGTATCGATTAAGTACACACGCGGTAATAGTTTGTATAGTAGACCCAGGCAGGTTCAAAAGACGTATTACCCTCTCCGCGACAGTGGTTTTACCGCAGTGATGTGCGAGATAACCAACCCAAGTCGATTCGATCGGTTCTCGGCGGTGGATTACGTTGTCTTTGCCGTGCTTATATTGTAGTACGCAATTGTGATGGTTTATTTTAAGTAACTTTAATATTTTAATAAGTTTTTTCGGTAAATACGGACTAAATATGAACGTATAAAATTGTACGTACTTGTACGTTTAAAAAACAAAATTAAATTCGATTAATTATTTTTAAAAGTATCGTCGGGATCAGAAGAAATTTTCGAAAATTTTTAAAATGCACATTTTAATGCTTTCGGGGCATTGCAGTTCGAACTTTGACTATTACACCTATATGTACTTGAAATCGACAAAAGGTCGAATTCGTAAAATATTATACGTATGCGCAGGATTTCAAAAAACTTTATTTCCGTTCTCGATCGTCGCGACCACACTATTAACGTACCTTGCTGCACTTAACGCAGCGTGTCGAGAACTTTTCCTCGTAGCAAGTGGCGCAGTAGACCTCCTGTTCCCTGGGTATGAAGCTCTTGGTACCGATGGCCGTCTTGCACACAACGCAGCTGAAACATTTCTCGTGCCATTGTCTGGTCTTGTACTCCATCTTTTTCGTTCCTGATGGGTAAAACATTAGTCGTTTAGTAATACGAATTATTATTATTATTATTATAACATGGTGAAACCAATCGCGGGATTTCATTGACGCGCACATTTTCCAGTTTTCACAACGCTGCACCGTACGATTCGGAACTCGTACTTGTCATTTAGCAGCTGACATACCGTAGCCGTATAGTACGCGACGCACGCACCGTGCAGATATTATGGACGCGTTTCGCAGCGGTCTAGACATTGGGTGTGTGGCGAAAACCGCGGTTTGCAGCGGGCGAACGGTCGCGAAAAGTCTTAACGTCGCCTTTATACTCTATATCAGGGGTCGGGAACCTGCGGCTCTTTAACATGCAACCTGCGGCTCTTTGGATAATTATCAATATATCGGGATCCGTAAAATTTATATTACTAACCATTTTTGGATTTACTTACATTTGTGAGCAAACATTTTCAATTATGAACTTTATTAAGAATAAATTAAGAAATCAACTGAATGTTATCGGCCTTGATGCTTGTTTGAAGTTGAAAACTACAGATTACTCTCCAGAATTGAATAAGCTGTCCGAAGAAATTCGGTGTCAAAAATCCCACTAATATTAAGTAGATACGTTTTTTGTGTATTATTGTGCTTAATTAAATAATATTATATTTGTATAAAAAATAATAATAATAATGAATTAATGAAATAAAGTTTTTCTATATTTTCTAAATTTAAGACGTATTATGTTTTTATTGCCTACCAAAAAAAAAAAGGCTGTTCAAACCTGTGCGGCTCCCTGGATATCATAGTTTTGTAATTTTTTGAAAAAATAGCTCTTTCCTACGAAACGGTTCCCGACCCCTGCCCTATAAACTAGCCGTTAATACACATGGCACGATGTCCCGGGTGGGTAGTAGCGCGGTCGCATATCGTACGGTTTTCGTGCACGCACCGACGTAAGTTGGTAGGAAAAGTCCCATGTCGGCACCGCACTCGAACGAGGACCATAATTCCGGTTACGGTCGAGACGGCATCGTACTCACTCGGCGAATCGAATACGTATATCGGACAAACGTTGTTTTCGCCCTCGAGGGACGGCGAGAAACTTCCTGATAACATTTATGTTCACGCGTACCTACGTCATCACCGCGTACGCGACGAGTTTAAGGCCTTACGCGGTGAGAGATCGCGGGGGTGATTGTTACTTGGCGTTCGACGAAAGGCGACAGGTGTTCTTGACGATTTATTGCAAACAATCGATCCATCTCGTCTGTGAAACGATAGCTGTATATCGCGCCGTTCGATCGTCGCCCACTCGCAGCCGCCGCTGAAGCCGTCCGTGATCTCACGTGATACTGTGATTGCCCACGCGGCGGCCGTGCTTCGACCGACGGTTACGCCGAGTGTACCGCCCGGACTAGATTCGCACTGTCGAAATGTTTCCTTCCGCGGGTCCTTCGCTCCCACGAGCTATCGCGCGAATCGGAATTTATATGTATAGCGTGTTTCGCGCTCGTCCCACGGCCGAAGAGATGAATGCAATTTTTTTTTCTCCGCGACTTCACCACTTGACGCGACTTTTTTTTTTCGATCTATTGTATAACACTTAAAAATTATACCGCGAAAACGTGTCCGTTTCCGACTGGCTCACGGGTGTGCACGCGCGCTGTACTCGACCGTTCGTCATACGCAATAACAATGATTACGCTTCTCTCTCTCTGTCTCCTCTCTCCTCACTCCGCCATTTCTTTTCCCCGTACCCGTCGAAACAAAAATCGTTTAAACAAACAAAACGTGATGACTCACGTAGTATAATATAATCATTATTATTAGCACTCGATGGACACGTCGCCCGACTCCCTACTGTGTTTTTGACGGTGTTCCGGTCGAGAACGTCGCGCGTCGTCATCGTCAGCTGTTCGTTCGTCCAAGACGATTCATCGTCGGGGCGTGTACGGGCGGCGGCGATCGTAATACGTACGTATGTATCTGCAGTGATTCACGGAAGGTCGTCGGTGACCGATTGTTGCAGTACATATATGGCCAAGTGTTTGTTTTATTTTTTACGAGCCTTTTCGTCCAGCATAAGACACAGCTGCGGCGAGAGGGCGGGAGGGAGTGAGTGAGAGAGACGTAATATAATAACGGCCGCAGTGTATAAGAATATAAACCGATCAATTATTATTGGTATACCATCATACAGCTGCGGTGCACTCGAATAAACAAACACCTGTTGTTTCCTTTTACAGGTATATCCGCGCCGGGGTCCGATTTCGCCGACCAACCTAACCTTAGAACCGTACACAATATATATGAAAATCGTAAGACGCGAATCGAGGTCGTTTGAAAAAAATAAAATAAACCCAATACAGTTTGGTGAGCGTTAAACGGCATGTACGTGAACGCGCGTAATCGGTCGAGTGTGCACTGTGCCCCGGATACGATTTAATAATAATAATAGTATTAATAATAACGATGGTGGTCGATTGTTTCGTTTTGACGACGGATATGTAACGCGGCCCGCAGACAATGGTAAGGCCGCGAATTACGCCCACGGGACCACCGGCTCGCCGCCGGCCTAGGATATTGCAAATCTGCACGCCAAGGTTTTTGCGATCGGTATCGAGCGAAAAAATAAAAAAAAGAAGAAAATGCTGGTGTTAAGAGATAAATGGCACGGTATTGAGAAATAGACAATCCCACGCGAGCAAAACGGTCCCCGGGGATTTTCACGAAAAAAAACGGCAACAGCGATTGACACGACGCTGCGGCTGTATTTTGATGTTTGCGAAACAAACTGCTTTTTAAGTGGTCAAAGAAGTTTACTTTTTAACGTACTGATGTGCTATTATAATGTACTGATGGTGCCGTTTTGATGAAAAACCTCACGGAAATATGTTATAACGACGCGTACATTAATGTTATGATCGTAACGAGTATAAAATATATCAATGTTACAATGTATTACCAGGTATGCGTGAAGCAACTATTTCAGCACGTTAGTATCAAAAACAAACAAACAAAAAAACGTTTACGCGTTAGCAATACGCGAATTCATCGGAACTCAATTAATTAAATCTATGAAAAAAGTTTTAGTTAATTCACCACTATACGTCGAGTGTTAAAAACATGTTCGCCCCGTTGGATCTTTATGAGCTTCACACCGACTCGTTAAAAAAAATGTTCGTGTTCACAATAATTTATATTTAACATTATTGATCACAAATTGATTATTATTGTGATTTTTTAATAATTGTTTGTACTCCTTTCGTATACTTTATCGCCTTAGATTAGTCATGTATAGCTCCTCATTGTACTCGATTATTTAATATTTTTATTATTTCGTTAGGTAGGTACAAAACTTTTTACTTTTTCTTGTATTTCAATAACCCTGAGCCTCCACACGAGTCTTGCCCAGTGTTCTCAAGAGAAATCTAATTAAATAAATAAATAAATCATCGCGATTAAAGACCAGGTAATAAAAATATCTAAATATGTATCAATACGTTGCGTAACGTAAACACTGCAATGGATTTAATGGAAATCTATAGAAGGTATACAGTATTATATAGTGTCACAATATTATCGAACGGTAATGTGTTTTTTTTACTTTGACAAAAGATCAGAAACATTAAAGCTTACGTCCAAATTTTGTGTTCGGTCTGTTTTCCATCACCAACGCAGATAATTTTAATGTTGTAGGTCTAGTTTACGGCTGTAAATCTATACAAGATAAATATTACAGTTTGACGCAAGAATCATGAGTTTTAAACGCATTCAAATCTGGTAAATATCATCCTTCCATCGGTGTTTGCCAAGTCGCGAAAAAAAAACATAATATTACCCTTGCAGTACGGCGAATTGTATGTGACACTATGGTACGGTACTACACAAATGTAAACGATGGTTGGCAACATTTAATCTTTAATTATTGCAATGATAACGGTTTTATTTTTCCTTATTAATACGTGCCAGACATGAAATCATCCAATTGACCATTATTTATTTTTTTTCTAATTTAGGAAACGAATACAGACGACCTGCACAATATTTAATGTGAATTGGGTAATTGCTGGTTACGGAGTTACCCGATGACCTCACGTGTTACAATATACATTTGAACTTTTGTAAACGCATTCCTTTGATGTTGCAACGAATCGGTTTACGAATAAAGATACTACCAATGTATTATATTATAGTGTTTATTTAACCGCTTTTATCATACACGTAGGTTTCAGTCGATTGCATACGCCGTACTCGTTGCACAAGTAACCTAACTCCTCATTAGAGCCGTCGTGAGATTATCGATTGGGAATCGCGGTCGGCTTTATTTTTTCTTCTATAATCATCGATGTATAATCGCTACGTATTGTTGTTCCGCCGCGGTCGCGATGTACAACCGAAGAATAGATGAAACCGATAATATAACGTTGCGATACAAGATGATTTTTATGAAAATATTTGTACGAAAGTTGCGGTCGTGACGAATATAAGAGCGAATAATGAACAGCGAGATTTAATAAATATCTCCTGCTCTATCCTTTTAACTTTATAAACGATAACAATAAGATTCATAATTTCAAAAGTCCAAAATTGTATCCATCGTACTATTCGTATGTACGTGATAAAATGTCAATTGTTAGCGGTCACATCTTGAGGTATGTTTAACGTTACGGTTTGCGAAGAGCTGATGTCTGTCCTATATCTATTACCCAAGATGGATGAATATTGATAATTTCATGTCCGGAGCGTATAATATGCACGCAGAAGTTATTCAAATGTTGATTTTCCCCCAAAATTTACAAATGTCTTCTAAAAAAAAAAAAAAAACACATGCATACAAAATCCAAATGCTGTTAAAATTATATTAATTATACGGGCGGTGTTATTTACTCATTGAACGGTAACATAAACAAATCGTGTGCTTAAAAGTTTGTGGTAACAGATTCAACACTTAACGTGATCGACGCGATACAATTACGTTTCAAATCACATATGAAAATCTAGTTTTCCTCCTAAAACTATTGCACATAGTGTCCAGCTTTAGTCAGCTATAGTCAGCCGCCACCATGGATTATAAAATATTCTTTCGTCCAAAAAATAGACAATAAAGTTCCCGAATCGTCAAGCAATCAGTTAATATGTGCGTACAATGTAATTATTATGTACGTGTCTACGGGTGTACATCTCGCGGACCTCGCAAGAAGGCTCTCTCCCTCACTATATAGCTGTAGTTCTACCTGGAGGGGTGGCTTTCGGGTCTCCTAGTCTGCAGTCTCGTTTCAGCGAGCATTCGAACGCCTTGTTCTTCGACACGGCCGCAGGGCTCATTAGGTATTCCGGCAGGAAAGACGACAGGATAGCCACATCGTCCTCGTCCGCGTCGTCCCTTCTCGGCGTGCTGGTCTTCAGCGTGATGTTACCGAACTTGCTGGTCATTACGTCCACGGACATGTTTGCACTAGTACTGAACCACCAAAAGCGTGACGGATGACGACGACGACGACGACAACGACGACGCCGCGTCCGGGCGTGTATATAATATATATACGCCGCCGGTGTCCCCACTCTCCACCCCGGGGAGACCGGGCGACCTTCCCGTCCTGCCCACGGTGTACACCTCCGGTCGCGATACCGTAACGATACGTGTACAGTATTTTCGAGCCGTCTACCGTTGAGGTTCCGAGGGTGGGGGTGCGGAGAGGAGAAGCGATCAAAAACCCATAAACGATTCGATAATGATTTCCGCGGAAACGTGCGTGCCTGCATCGAAAACCGTCGCGAAATAAAGCTACGACTTGCGTGAGCTTCTATGCGTGTGTTGATCGACAATGTTAAAATGGGCGATCGTTCAAATATCCGGCGGACCGTGTAGGTTACGACGAGCGTGTGAGGTATACATCGACGACAATCGGTGACGACGGCGTGAATACAAGTCAAAAACATCGTGTGCGGACTTATCCTCGTCCTTGGACGCACGCGACTTGTCGTCGAGAGAAAAAAAGGCATGAAACGACGATGATGCGGCAATAACACAGGACTATACGACTATGATGATGATGATGATGATGTCATATTATACTCTCTGCGGCGCGCCATTATGCAGTAACGTATACGTATATGAGCATATTATCATGATGTCGTTTCGGTCAACGCGGTGCACGCGGCGTATATTGTCTCTCATGCAGGTACACGCACTGGCTCGGATATATTATAGTCACCCACGTGCGAGCAAACACAGTTATTTCATTTCTTGACCAGCAAGTGGTTGTGTACATCCAACATTTGTCGTGATGTCAAGTCCACGTGTGATTCGTCGAGGGGACGTTGATCTTGACCATGCCAACCCGCCCCTCGTAACATTTGCCCTAATTTTGCCCTCCCTATCACCCATTTTGAGTTATACCATCCAGGACGATTCGTACGCTCGTTGTTCAAGTTTAACACGGAGAAAGTGGGTAACGTCAACATATGGTATTCAGTTTTGCGTTTTAATGCAATGTCCAATAATAATAAACGACAAAATAAATATACCGCGCAACGTAATGATTATGAAAACAACAAACTCTACACAATATTCACGCGATAAGCGTACAAGAATGTGTTTAATGACGGATTATCGGCTAACGTGTACTCGATCGATGTATATACTAATAAGGAATTAGTTTTAATTCCAATATCGTACCTACGTACAGCTCAAATTCTTGATTATAGCCTATACAGTTTGTCACATCAATCACACTACATTTCGATATTGTCATTTATCTGATCTACTTGAGTTGCAATCATTCGTAATCGCTATAATCGTTAAACGAGCGCAAAGAAGAAAAGACCGAATCGAACGAATACGCGTTGACGTACAAAATTATAAAAGTCCGCAAACGGACAACGCTTATGGAATCCACGTTCGTATAATGGACAACTGTAGGATTGGGTTCTCGGTGCTAGTGAAATGATTCATGTGATTAAGTATCGCCATCGAGTCGACGTTAGGCGCATGTTTTCGCCTAGTATACTATTAGTGGTATTCCATCGGTCTCCGAACTAAAGCCGTTATTCTCGAAAATAAGACCGCGTTGAGCTAGCATTCGCTCACGCTGACAGTGAACGAATAATAAAATAATAAAAAAATCGTGATCAGTCGGGGAACACGAACGATTGGATTTCCGAAAGTTTCGATGCCGAGAAATGGCGTCACGATGACTTTCGTCGACTGCAAGCGAGCGCACGTCACGGGACACCCTGTGTTATTTGTATCGCGATATGGTGTTCAATGCGTTATGCGCACAGACGTGATAATGATAGGTGCCCCCCCCATACGCGCTATTCGAACTTTCACGGCGAACGTCCATCCGGCCACAACGTAAGTATCATTACCTGCGCGGAAGATGTCTCCGCATCCGTCGCACCTAGCAGCGAATTGAGTGTCATAGCAATTTCCGCAATAGATTTTTTCCACTTTCGATCCGAACTGCTTGTCCACTAACGATACGCGACACTTGTTGCACAAGAAACAAGCTTCATGCCAATGTTTGTCCTTGTACGACAGATCCTATGGAGAGAGAAAAAAAAATAGCAAAAACGTATTTATTAACTATTTGTATATTATATATATACACGCGTAGTGTACATATAATGTAGCACACAATCAATGGATAATGCAATATCCGATGGTCGTTCTCGAGCGGTGGCGTAGCAAGGGCATGGCAAACTGTGCCTAAGCGAGGGGCGCGAGTTATGAAGGGGCGCAATATTGTACTTAAAAAGTGGTGTTCTTATTATAACCTCAAAACGACATTTTTTCAATATTCATTTTGAAAAGTGTCTGTATAACATGAATTCACTAGAAAAATTGCAAATGGAAAAATTATCCATGGATTTACTAAAAAAATGTATCTATGAATTATCGCCAGCCTTAAAGCAAAAAAAATATTTTTATTCTTATGTTTGAAATTGTAATTATAAGTATAATTTTAATATAATAGCATAAGGTTGCATAAAGTGTATGTTTAAAAAAATAATTAAAAATAATGGTTAAAATACAGTCCTCGTTTCAATCAGAATCTAAAATATCATCACATTCATTTTTTAATTGGTAAAAACTAAAAAGGCGCTTTAGTCTGAGTTTGCCAGGGGCGCTAGCGAGTCCTCCTTCGCTTCGGTTCTCGAGGTACAATTCAGGGCGTGATAAATAAGGGACCGTAAAGACTTTGACGTACTTTAGAGTCGATTCCGATGACCTTGTCGCATTCGTCGCACGGGTTCGCGAACACCGATTCGTAACATTTTATGCAGTAGGGATTTTCGTCCCTCAGTACGTATCTCTGTCCGGTCAGCGATTCGTCACATTGCCAGCAACAGAAATGACCGGAATGCCAGTCCTTGTTCATCGCCTTGGTGTATTCTCCACTGAAAATTAACTGCAAAAGAAAAAAAAACACAAAAACGATGAGTATATTTTTCCAAGAACATTAATCGTTAGTTTCGCGTTTAATAAATGTAAAAATGTAAAAATGTCTCGGTATTAAAACAATGGTCCGACGCCGGTTCTAAACCGTGTAACTACGTGCATAGCGATTTCAGAGTCGAGTAGATCAGGCGTTCGTTCCGGAACGTGATGTTTATTTATTTTTATTTTTTTTTTTTATTTCTAATCGGCACAACAATAATTGATCGCTCCGAGGCGTGGAAAACATACGGCCGTAATATTTCATCCAGAAGGGAGGATGATCTCGGGTGCTTCAGCGGGTGGGTATACTTTGTCGTTTGAGGCTACGCGTGGCAGTACAATGCAGTTTAGCGCGTGACGCGTACAGTTATAGCCGACACACGCGACCGTGCAAAACGGTCAGCGCGTCGTCCGCCACGCGAATATTAATTAACGCGCCGCCATTGTTTTAGGAGTTTCTCTGGAACGGGGCGCGAATGTGCGTACACGATTAATAACGTTCAGGGGGAGGGGGGGGGAGGATTAAAGACCGCGGGACGGATTCACCGGAGCGTTCGAATCATTGATCGAATAGTTATATCGTCCGAGCCGGCCACGCCGAATTACCGAGCACCCCATCGGGTCTATTTTTACGCGTAAACTATAATTGGACTCTAAGGTCAACCTCCTCGTTATCGTATCGGACCCCATCGTCGTGTCATGTGTATTGGTCATTTTTCGGGTTCACCCCGAGTCCTCGGTGATTCCTCGTCCGATTCCGACGTGTCGGCGAAGTCGTGACGGTTTCAATTTTTTCTTTTTTTGGTTTTTACAGCTTTCCGCAAAATGTCAGGGTTGAAAAATTTACCAAAAAATAAAATCAAACCAGCCAACAAATCTAATAGGGTACCACGCCCGCACAAAATGTTGTCTTTTCACGCGATCGTAGAATTACTCGTACCTCGTTGACCTTTGAATTCGAACGGGCCAATATCAATGAGGTCACGGAGTTCAAAGAGTACCGCGGGCTCACGTATATTAAAACCCTATACGATATCGTAATTTCAAGTCGAAGATGATGACTGTGGTTCGTCGATGTCTGCGCTCGTCTGCCCTAGTCCAACGGAACATCGGGAGTTCAAAAAAACACTAACAATATCATAATCGTCGCTAATCGTATAATAAATTGGATCAAAGTATTAACGTCTGCGCTATGTCCATAGATGAAACGGGTGACGAGTTTCATTGGAAAAATTCGAACCAATAATGATTTGTAGATTTTCAGAATATTTATTATTTATTTCTCGACGACGGTGGGTATTGAAAGTTTAGACAAAATCAGACCGTGATATTGAACTCTAGCGGTTGGGAAGAAAAATAAAAAACAAATAGTACGGATACGCTTGGCAATAGCACGCGGTCGGATTGAAACCGTATTTACTGCCAAACTTCGTGAACTATTTTGAAAATTATGGGGAAAACGCAATTAAGCCGTAGAGTTCAAGAAAAAATTACGTTGCGGCCGCGGTGTTAAGAATCGTTCGAAATACCAAAAGGTTTCGGTAAAACGCGCACACTTCTTTTCTACAAAATGATGGAACACGTCTAGCCCGGAGACGAATAATAAAACGTCGTTTTACGCAACAATATGTTTATAACATTTCTAATTCACGGTTGTTCGACGCGGACACTTGTACGATTCGCACGTTCAAATATCGCAGTGCTGTACGTTTGGACGGGATAATGATAAAAGTAAGATAGATTTTCGATACCTAATAGAAAGTGTTCTCCGGCGTTTTCGTTGATCGGTACCAACCGCTAATTATTGTGGTCACAGTGCGATTGTTCGAGTTTTTCCGATGCCACGAGCTATTATACTCTCGTGCTTGCGCGATGCCGACGATGACGTGAATATACAATCGAAAACGTCAAAAACACAATACATTATATTGTACACTTTCAACGTTACCCACCCGGGCTTTGGGCCGTAATAGTTTCAGACGAAATGTCTTGCACTCCGTTACGAACGTTTATTCCGCGCACTGTGTACAGATATATATACCTACGTATTACGGTACGTGGAATATTAACGGCTAATTCGTATGCACCGTGTTATGCATCTTGCGTACGGCCGTCTAATTTGAATATGAAATTCACGGAACAAAACGACTTTCAAAAGAGAGCAAGGGGGCAAAAAAGTGGAAAAAATGTTTTCAACGCTTTTCGCGGGACTTGCTGCGTCCAAGTGTTGTGCTCCATAGTCTATATAGCTAATATAATATAATACCGTCCCTCGGGGAACGAACTTTTATGAATTAAAAATACTATTCGGAAAATCGGTTCTTAAAATTCGACGCTCCATACAATAACGAAATATGTGCTTCACGACACGAGTGCGATTCCGACGTGTTCATGTTTTTTTTTTTCTTTTTTTTTGCCCCATTGTAGTTTTCGCGCAACCCGACGAAGAACTATAGCGATAAACGGTTACATTGAATCTTGTCAATTACACGATACAAATATTTTACACAATTTTCCCGTTTATTATAATTTATAATAATATGCACACGAACAGTAATAAAATCAATACGAATCGTGTTTTTTCCACAGCAATTATTAATATTATTATTACACTAGCAGCTAGCATTCTCGTGCCACTGGTACAGGTACTACGTATAAGCACACCGCGGATGATTGTTGCCAACCAATAACTAATAAATAATAACCAATAAATAACGGCTCTAATTATCTATCGCGCTAAGGAGCGTGGGGGGTGTTCCGCGTGTAAACACCGCGATGACCAGAGGTAATTATCATGATCATTGTTCGCGTCGTTCGTAGCCATAATAATAATAATAATAATAATAATAATAACATATACGTTTGTAAGTCCGTCCGTCTTGAGCTGCGCGCGTGTTTACAGCTACACGTTGAAACAAACGTATTATGACTGCAACAGCGCGTTAATTAAATTGTTGCTACTCGGGTACGAAATCGCAGTGCTAATACGATGTTATTTCGTGTTCCACAAACAATCGCATTCTTCGCGACGGAAATGCACTTTTTTTTGTTGTTGTTGAAAAGAAGAAATGCACTTAAAATGTGTTATTGTGTTTTAATGAACGAATGACGACGATTGGAGTCGAAAACTATAAAATGATTAGCTGGAAAATATTATATTCAAATATCTCAGAATGTCGTCCGGGCTACACTACGAGTATATGCATATAATATATGTGTAAATACAACATAATATTATTTGCTTAAGATATTGCCTTACTGCCAGTACAATCATTTAACGACGCAAAAAGTGCGAACCACCTTTGATGAGATTAACCGTACACTGTGAACTAGGTAATACAATAATATATGTTTCTGTATATTATATTTGCATTTAGATTTTCTACAAAAAATAAAAATGTAAATTTCGTCCGAGTTATTTTTACAACCACAGCGGTAGAATGATAATCATACGATCGTAAACTCTCAAAATCATAATATTATATTTAAAATGTACGCTGTACTCCGAACAAACCGATGTAGGTATACTTAGAATAATTTTGTTTCAGATCGGCCAAACAAAACGCTCTGAAGACAATCGAAGTTATAAGGATGTTGCATATTTTTTTATAATTTAATTTAAGATAGCCTATACCAAATATAATATCATTCATTACATTATTAATCTTAATCTACTTGTAAGACATTAAAAATCGATATTTTAAATAATGTTAAGATGGGGCTACGGCAATAACAAATTTCGATTAAAAAAAAAATAATTATTATTATAATTATTAACGGAATATTTAATTAATAAAATAATGGGTTAAACGAAAATACTGGGTCCAAATTATTCATCAATAACGTATTGCATTTTGTTTTTAAACGTGTTTCTAATTAAAATATTATTTTTAATGAAACAACAAAATTATTTTATTCAATTATAACGATTAAAAATGTTTTTCTTGAAATATTATTTTTACAGATTTTCATATTTTGTATAATAATTTATTTTTAAATGTGACGAAAGAATAAAACTGTCTTTATAATTACAAAACTTCGATTTTTATTTTAAAAACAAATACTTGATACTTCTCGTTTACTATAAGCACCAATACGTAGTATTACGTGAAATTCAAAGTTTATGTGATTTTCAAAAACTCAAACACAATTCGTTATTTATTTTTCAACAACTGCTTAACGTTTATAATTACAATAAGGAATATTTGGTTTTTGGTGTTTCGTCAAAGGAAATCATCAAACGGATTATTTGAAAAAACTTTTCTCACAGACGAGTCCGTACACAGTGCGTGCTTAAATTATTTTGTCTATAATTAATTAAAGACCTCTAATAATAAGTTATTGACGAGTAATTTCTTTGATATTGTTTACAGTGATGCGCGTTTACCATTGTCTCAATGTAATATTATATCATGTACACACATCTGGATTTACTTGTCGCTTGTCTTCGAAACAATTGGCATCAAATTACTGATTCGGATAATATATTTAAGTAAAAAAAAAAAAAAAATAATTTCTTTGTGTGGTCGCACTGATTATTCTGACTTGTAGGAAGTTTTCAATTGATTTAAATGACAGTATAATTATACGTTTTAAACCAAACGCAAATTCGTGAACAGTTTGATTTCAATTCACTCGGGATATTATACAATAAACGATCGTAGTCTTAACAATATTATTTAATAAAGTGTACTCGTATCAATACTTTTTCTTACCAAAATCGTATTCGTCAGACAAGAGGTATTTTCCGTTCGCTCGTTGAGTATAATTTCATCAAGCCACAACGGCGTGACACGAAAATCGTTTGGGAAAAATCGTAACAAATTACAGTTTGGCGTGCATATAATTTACAATGTATGCGGTATGTTTCAAGACGAAAAACGAGTAAAATAAAATAACGTGACGTATTTAAGTCAACGGGCTATCGGGAAATACCTCTTGTCTTCGTGACCATTTTCCAACGGGTACACGTTTTCCTTGTCCAATTCGGTAATGGTCACTTCACCCTGGTCGCTGCTCTCTCTCCTCTTGTTGGACGACGATGTGGTTTTCTTGGTCTTCCTGACCTTCCTCTCGGTGGTTGTGAACTGGTAGTCTACGTCAGCCATTTTAATGCGGTGTTCGGATTACGAAGGAAACGGCAGTAATACTGCGATAAATGAATAGTATAAAAGACGAACGTCTGACGGTGAGTATTGAACTTGAAAATATTTAATACAAATGCCGATGAGCAAAAGCAGAAACGAGTTTCCCAATGCGTCTAGGCTGCAGCAATCACACGTACAGACTGCGAATATAGCGTTTCGTTCGGGACGGCGTGTGCAGTGCACTGTCCTGTGCAGTGGGGGAGAACGTATTCCACCCGAAAATCTATTTTTAAAAAATATCCGAACGAAAGCTTCGGACAGGAAACGCGGTCTATATGACATTAATCTCGCTATATGATGTGTATCACTCGTATAGAATACCATCGGGTTTAAATAATCTTTCACACCGAGTCCAACAAGAGAAACATAATGATAATAACGTACCTAATGTACGAAACTGAAAAGAGTCATCGTTTACGTAGATATACATTTCGTAACAAAATTCCCGAGTAATGATTACGTGTTAAATATTTAAATATCCAAACTGTGCACATGGCTCGCGTGTTTTAGTATTTTATTACACTTGTTATTATTGTTGTTGTTAACTCGTCGGTCGACGAGGAAATTTAAAAATGTACAACTAATCAAATTGTGCATACACGATAGTTGTGCCATTCGGAATTTTTCAAACTGTTGAAAATGCATAACACCAATAAGAGATCAACATTAATGTCACGTTTATTATAACACTCGTAACTAAAAACAAGTATAACAATTTTAATACTTGTGTTCATAAAAAGAAAAATAATAATTTCGCGTAAAACGTTGTCGTTAATGATATTAGTCCGATGTTTATGATCATTTAAATTCGTATAACCTTATCATAAAGTAAAAACTCTTCATAAAGTTTAACGCGAAAAAGAGCAGACTTGTCCTGCAGTGTGGCCTATAATGAATCAATGTAAAATAAATAAAAACCTATTCACGAAAAAAAGGAACAATAAACAGTTGTTTTTTAGTAATGTTTCGTCTAAGCTAAAAAATGAAAAAAAAAATGTTAAATCTCAAATTTGAACGCTGAACGTTCTCGAACGTTTCGACTGAGATCGACCGAGTTGTGTGCGTTATAAATTTCGATCGTTAACGAAAACCGTTTTAAAGTAATAACGCAACCGTCTGCCGTGGCTGTACAAAGATGTGTGGGCATTGTCGCAAGTCGTGACGGTGTGCAAGTGTGTGTTTACGTTACGTTACAATATTATATTAACTCGGAGAACGATGACAATATCATAACGTGTAAAAAGTTCTCATTGTGTGCCACGGCACAATCGCGACGACGACGACGACGACGACGACAAATTAAATATTTAATAACACGCGCGACGTCCGCGCGTACCGTACGACTTATTATTATAAATACGTAGGTATACACGCGGTGCACTTCTTGCGGCCATTACCTGCTCGACGGCGATGCAAGTTCCTTTTGTAACTTTGTTCAAGACGAACCTTACACGGAATATATTATCATTATTAAGCGTAGCTGGTATTAAAAAAAAAAATAAATAAATAAATAAAAAAATCAACGACCGCCGTACACTATATGCATAATATATTACGCGCGTTGTACACCGTATTTACATCACGGTTATTGGTTCGTTTACACTACCGTTTTTAGCAAAAATCGTCTACATCCTCTGTTTTGTCTTACGACGCCGGTTATTACGACACCGAATGCTGTTGATTTACATTTAAATGACTCGCGCGACACGACAAACGACACCAGACACAATGTGTTTTAAACGGGTAATTTACTCGCGTCCGCATTTTACTTGCACCTACCGAATCGATTTATGTTTTACTCGAAGTTTCCGTACGTACGGAGTCTGCAGTTGCCCCGGAGACAATACCGTAAAGATACAATAGGTCACAAGTAAAATGAGGTGAAAAAGATATTCGACGATATAAACGATAATAATATGTTGGAATCGTTTTCGCTGAACATTTCGAAAGTCGCAGACGGTAAGTATAGTAATTATGTCAATACTCGAGTGCACACACTCGTCAGTGTACATCACTCACGCACGGGTTTTCCCACTGCATCACACGTACAAACACTATGAGTTAACGATATGTTCCGTTTATAGAAATTAGTATTCACAGGCAGGGCCATCCTAAGGGGGGGAGCAGGGCCCAGGCCCTATAAAATAACATTTTGAGCGAACCTCATCGGAAACACAACTAACGTAATAATTTATATCATTTCTTTGTAAGCTAAAAAAATTATTAAAAATCATGAATACGATGAAAACTGAAAGTTCGAATTCCACAAAAATTATAAAATAAAAGTTAATTTTTTAACTTCTTTAATACACTTATGTTTACCAAACTATTGTCAACAAAATCGCCTTTGCCCAGTGACGCTCGTAAAAGAAACAGAATACGATTATCTCTTTTATCGCTCCGCGTAAGTCCCGGTGGGTTATGATATCGTATAGTAGAAAAAATTCGTGATTATTGTTTTATAAAAATGTACCCGCAGACACGTATAATAATTGATACGAGTTTTGGTGAAACCTCCGTCGACCGAATGAGTACCTATACGTATTATTGAATTACTGCAGGCGACGAATATATAAGAAGCCGAGGAAAACGTATAATAAAAATAATAATAATAGTAATACGCTACGATAATAATTTAAAATATAACATCGCATTATTGTGACTGCATTACGTAACTATACTGTCTCGAGTCATTATATTTTGATCCTTAGGCGAACGTTTCGATCAGACGCCGCCGCCGCCGCCACCTCCGTGCTGATGGGATGACTCAAAGCGGGCGACGACTCGTTATGAACAATAATCACTCTCGGATTTCCACGGGCCGAGACACGAGACGCGTTAAGGCAAAGAAAATTATATCGGATGTCGTTGCCCCGGGGGAACGGGGAGAAAAAAAAATAAAATTAAAAAAAAGGTAATAACCCCGTCGTCTGTTATAAAAACGGGAATTATATTATGATTTCCGAACCGTCAGAGCATCGGTGCCGGGTCTGAGTGTCGGCACCCGCGACGAGGGGCGATCTTTTTCGGAATGTTCCAAGTGCGCTTCAAAACGGTTTTCGAAGAACCCCGCCTCACACCCTTCCGCCATTTTCAACGGTTTGTTTGTTCGCGTACTCACGATATAAGTACGTCGGCCATATCATTATCAATAACGGGCCCGAAAAAAAATGCAGAACCTTAAGTCTTGAGAGCACGCACGTGTCGCAGTCCTTAACAAACGCGCGTACAACATGACAAGCCTGCGTTCAACAGAAACAATTTTGTGTTGTTACGCAGCTTTCGTGTTGTAGACAGTGAACTTGGAGCGTATTTTATCCGTGCTCGTACGTCGGTTTTTTACGATATTTTCTAATTTTCAAGCGAGTGGTGGGGGTTTTTTTTTAATCGATATATCTTACATTTTCATCGTAACGTAAAACAACGTAAAAAACCCACGTACAATCGCACGGATAACAACGTTTAATTACTGTCGAAAAATTGCCTGTTTAGTCGTCAAATAATTTAGTAATACCGTGTACACAGGTAACGCTCTTCCTTTTACGTTTGATAACGTCGGTTGACTCTAATAACACGAAATTGGTTATACTGTACGCAGATTTGCCACGTCGTCGTACGCGTCTGCAAGACGGTGACATCGACTGCGGGGGGGGGGCGTCCTTTGAAGGCGTGTAAACGAGGGGAAAAAATACGGAAAGGGTTAAGGGCACCTTGAGGACAACTACTCGTCCGCTATTCCTGCGGCGCGGCGGTAGCGTATAATTAATATGCTCGATTGCCCGCGGAAAAAGTGTACAGTTGGCCGACGCGCGACGAATCGGTTCGCGCGGTATAATCGATTCGCGCGACAATATTACAATAAATATGACCCGTAAGACGGACGGCGCGGTCTAAACGGTTAATTTTGGCTCCGCCGAGCTTTTAACCCAGATTTTCCCCTCTAGAAAACACGCGCATCGACGACGACCAAATAAATATACAATTATAATAAATCACGTGCCAAATTTGTCGTTCGCCACAGGCCACATATTATTAAATATATATATATTCGACCGTTTATGTTTTTGCCAACATTCCATCTGGGCCTCGCGGTGTACAGGCGCGTCGAAACGAAATATTATTACGTGTCGTATAATAACGACGCTCGCAAAGTGCGTCGCCACAGGTCCGCGGCGACTTATCCTCATCCTCCAGTGACGTGGCAAAGGCGTTCTTAATCGTCGCGATGGTCGAGATTAGGTACGATTCAATAGTTTACGTATTATTCTACATCAAACGAATCGTTGACGTTTTGAAACGCGCAGGACGAAGGCGCTGAAAATCCCAAAACGCGAACATCTTAAAATTATAAAACCACAAAGCATAATACGCGTGCAACTTTTGATCGCGTTTTCGAAGCGGGAGCGTCTCTTCTTCTAGCCGTTTTATGCGTGTACCAGCGTACTGGAGATCCTGGTACGCCTATAAACCACGAGCGTCGCACACGATAATACGTTAGTGGTGATATTGCATGTTATTATTTTCTAATATTTATGATGACCAACTGAACGACACAGTTATCATAAATAAATAGCGATTTGTACTTTCCTCCAGTTGTACGCTGTGGGTGCGATCGTCCTTTCGTCAATGCCCCACGAGCCACCACTGCCTGCTATAAACATCGTCGGACGATCTCTTGCGCGCCCCGTCCGTTGCATGCGTATATAAAACGATGATGATGATACAAGTCGCAACGGGCACAGCTTAACCTCTGCGGGCCGCCGCATATGTTATTAAATCGTAAACATTATAATCGTACGACGAGTGATCGTCATTATAACGCGTATTACGTCGTTTCGCCGCGCGCGCACGGCACCGATGCGATACGCGTAAAAGCGCGCTATACGCCGAGACCGCGCAAAGACCGCGCGGTGAAACCTTGACGGACTCTCTGGCCTTTCCGGTGCCGGTGTCTTAGGGTTCATTGTTACCAAGGATAACTATATCCCAGGATATCCCCTGGGGGGTAAATATAACCTAGGATATTTTTACCGGGGGTTGAAATCGCCTGTTACACCGGCGATTGGTTCGCGGTCGCACGTCGACCGGGGACACGACTTGGACGAGGGAAACACTGGGACCGAATAGTGATTTTAAACATTTCCAAACAAATTGTTATCGTCGATCCACCTGCAGACGCGTGCAGAGCATTTGGCAGACTTTATAGCACTGCGCAGCTTACGGCTATCGTTCGTCCTGCGGGATCAGAGGAAAACTGTTCTTCGCAACATGTTCACCGGAATGCTTTCGATATCATATGGGCGGTCAATACACCCTGTGCTCTGCGGAGCCCTAGGAATGATCTAGCGGCTCCTCAGAGGGAAGGACACATCTGATGTAAATCATATTCAAATTATATTGTCATCAGTTCAACAGTTATATACGCTTGCATAGAAGGCGCATTAACGGATATTACTTACCGGCTGAAAAAAAAACTTTAGAACCTATACGTACTGTTAATTACACGCACTGTAATATGATGTATTCCGGCCCCGATACACCACGCGCAGGATTCGACGAATTTCCGCGTACGTAACAATGGACGACCCACGCGTGTGGCCGTATTTAAATATATAATATCCGTCGTTAACGAGGGGCTAGCTGCGCGTGAACCTAATATTATTATTGTTAGGTATATTCGAATGATTGTGTACACACGTCGTAACATCGACATGACGATAAAAGGTAAGCAAGCGTACAATAGGTGTATAATATTATACTATGTCTCGTGATCACGCGTGGCACTGTCGCGGAAAAGGATCGAGAACAATACGTTTCCTCGACCACAAATTATCGACACACGGGGCGTTGTTATTATTAATGTAACATCGTACGTATGTCCCCCTGCAATCGATCGCCCGATAAATAAATAACAAACCAGTACACCTATTATATGTATTATAATAATACGCGCGTTGCAGAGCTGTCCGCTTAATATGCGGTTTTCGTGAACTTGGACACGCGTATCCTTGAGTCCGGAGGTTCAGGAGTTCCATTGTAATTGTGCAAGTACGAGTACGTGCCCTAAATGATGTACGCTGGCGCCGTGCGTTTGGTTCTACAATACCATTGGGGCGGCCGATATAATTTACATTACCACGTAGAAGGTAAGAACCGCGTCGAGGCGATTATCGATTTCGTTTTAACGCGCTGATTAATATTATACGCGGGCAGCGGTTGTTTGTTTTGTCCGCACGAACACGATATAACAAAGAGAATGTACGTACAGACCGCAGACGACTAAGTCTCGGTCGCGAAACGGACAAATAACGCGCGATTTTCAAAACGAATCCTCACGGAACATTTAAAACACTTTCGGACGTCCGGTAGACTATAAGCACTGCACGTACCTACTATGAACACGCTAAGCAGGTATACAGTATATTATACGACGTATGGTCTATGCGTCCTTTGAATAATAGGTGGTACTCCTAGGTCGGGTGAAACTCCACGGTCGGGTACTCGGTGAGATACAGAGATACTGAAAGCCTATTTTCCATTATTGATCTCGTAAAAATGATTCTGAGTAAAAGAGGGCGGGTGAATCAGTATTTACATTTCTAATGATGGTAGATATAGTAGTGGACCAGTAAGTACCAACTGTATACCATTTCCTCTCAATGACCCCTTATGACCTTACTCTCTCTGGTCGAAGTTGGGCACGCAGAAAGAAATAGAAAACAATAAAACATCACGATAAAGCCAATAGTCTATCAGTAATAACCATATTGTATCGTAACACTACAATCGTTACGCTAGGTATCTAAAAAGTAAAATCGCGTTAGATTCGCGATAAGTCGAACCTCGATCACTTGAAATCATCGAAGGTTCAAACGTCACATTTTATGCCCTTCCAAAACACTATTTTAACGTTCGTTTATCCTTTCTCGATGGGTCGAACTCGACTGGTACCCGCCAACCGTATACGTACGTCGTACACCGTCACCGTGGGCTAGATATCGGTAGGTACTTGTAAGGATGTGAAACGCGCCATATTGTACAAAAATAATAACAGTGTCTACGAACGGTATAGGCGATATTAATCCTGTTGATTCGGTCGCTGTATCATTATTTCGGTGCAGTATACCCTAAGCCCTCGCGCCGCACTCGATCTCGGCCTAAAATGTTGCGCGCGCGCACACACACACACGTGCGTACATTTGTATTGTGTACTATTATGTGTGTAACACGTGTGTAAAACAATGGATGTACCCTGTGCGCGCGTAATATTATACACGGTGGCTGGAACACTGAATTACGTATAATACAACGATGACGGATAATATAACATCGGGACGACTGCGATGATGGTGCGCACCGGTGTTGTGTTTAGAAGGAGCGGAAACGACGGGGTTAGTCGATGCACATTTCACGCGGTGATTAACGAGTAATTAAAGTGGGCGCGACTGAACATTACGTTATTACTACATAAAATGTATTGACGTTTCAGACGTCGCATTTGGCATATATTATGAAGACCTGTTGCATTATCTGGACCGCCACGCACCGCCGCCGTACGGGTCGTTATAAGTTGACGAGTCGTTAAAAAGCAACACTGCGATGATAATTGACAATTATTATTATTTTTTTTGTGTTGTTTTGTTCGTTTAAGAAATAATGTAATCTCTAATGCTTACAATAAAAATTGTATTTACATTTTTTTTTTTTTTAATGGCATGCAATTAACTTTAAAAGAAGCTCCCCGTCAGAGGCGCACTTACTGACATTTACATTTTTTTTTTCCATATGACTGTTCGAATAGATCCCAGTTGGCAGCTACATCAAGTATTTCTTAAGACCGGGAAGGATTATCTGGGGGTGTGAAAGAGGACAGTTCTCTGACCAGAGCGATTTTAGAGATGGTTGTGGTAATTATGTAGACTTTCTTTATATACTCATGGAGGCTGATCAATCCGTCCTCTTTCGCCCGGAATCATTTTTAACAACCAGCGGGCAACGGTCCATCGATTTTAAATGTATAAGAATAATTCACATGTAACAGTCACTCGATCCTGTGATCCTATCTCACCCGTTCCCTGTATCTCGTCCCACTTTTTTTTAATTGGAATTATACTAACCGAATGTTATTAAAAATAGCGTAATATTGTTTGTTGCAGTACAGGCACAAACGACGGATATAATTACTACGAATGTCCGTCAATTCGTTTGTAATTGCATATTTTTTTCCTTTTCACATTTTTATTTTGTCTGTTATCTTTATGAATCATAATAGTTTAAAACTAATGGTGAAATTTTCTTTCGCATATTTTTGAATATTTTTACATAATTAAAAATGTATTGCATATTTTGAAGAGACAATTTAAGAAAGTAGAGTATTACGCATGAGTATATTGTCAAGTAGAAATAGCACAAATAAGTGTTGTAGGCAATAAACTGTAATTGAAATAAATATAAGATTACAATAATTGGCTGTGTCGGTCAATATTGAAATTTTACATACCACTCTGTAACGTCGTTCGTGGTTTAGTTTGTAATTCGTAAATATGCCGAAAATAAGTAGTTCTATTTGCAACCATCGTACTCAGTTTTTAAATTTTTTTTTTTTTTTAATACCAACAATCTGTTATCCAAAACATAAAGTGTAATTGATATATATATAGTAAGAGAAAAAAAGAACAACATGAATACCTTGAGGAAGAAACCAATCACTAGCGCACCTCAGAAATATATTATCTTAACAGATAATCGTCACAACAATACACAAGAGAAACTGAAATCGTATATGATTATTCATTTTAACAATAAATACAATTTTAAAAGTACATACTAATTAATATTAATTCGCTCGAAAAAATCTCCGAAAAAAAACTGTATCTTTCATTAAATATACCTTATTAATTGTTATAACTTCTATAATTTGCTCAATTTGTAAGATAAACGAAAATTGTGCACACTTTTACCTAAGATCATTTTGAAAAAAAAAAAATTTTCACAATTTTGACCGCACGTATGGTATATTTTGATACTTTTTAGTGCATACAAATCCATGCCTAACTATAATGTATCTCCCGTGTTAATAGAGACAATCAAATACTGATTTTTTTACCAGCATCCCTGGGCAAAAAGGCAGTTTTGTTGACAATAGTTTTGTACGCATATGTTAAATAATTACCTTTTTATTCTATAGTTTTGGTGAAATTCAAATATTGCAATTTTATAGGTCTTCTTTTTCTGAAAATGTCGACGGTTCAACTTTCAGTTTTCATTGGATTCATGATTTTTAATGTTTTTTTTTAGTGTACAAAGAAATAATATTAAATTATTATTCTTCCAATACTGTTATTATTATTTAAAATTATGTAAATAGTGCACGATTTTCATTTTCTTGTAAACTAGAAAATTTATTAAAAATCATGAATTCAATCGAACTTGACAGTTGAACACTCAACATTTTCAGAAAAACAAACCCTATATATATATATATCTACGAAATTTATTAGAGTTGTAAAATAAAAAGTGAATTTTTTTACTTCTTTAATAATATACTTCTATTTACTAAACTATTGTCAACAAAATTGCCTTTTCCCAGGGACGTTTATACAATAAAAAAACAGAATTTGATAATCTCTGTAAACTCGGGAGGTATTGCTCTGTGTAAATCACGGTGGGACACCCTGTGTATACTAAAGCCGTCCGTAATATTTACCGAAACACGTGTTTACAGCACCGTATATTGTTAACCCGTTAAGACCCAATACGGCACACATGTGTTATATTTCCATAGGTCGCGATGACAATAGAAATAACTGGACAAAGTGTATCTTACATAAAACGCAGCTTACCATAAAGACGACGAACAAACGGCCAAGCGAAATGGAAGTCGTAAAAGGAGTATGAAACTATGGGTGTTATAATACTTGCACTTGTGCATATCATGCTGTGTACACACAGAATACGTATAGTATACGGTAATGCGTTGTAGCGTGCACATTAACCACGGTTAAAAATACAATACACTCTTTGGCCCCTTACAGTGGTTCGTCCAACTTGAAAGTTGGTGAAAGCTAGAACTTTTGACATATAATATACCCATCGCGCGTCCGCCACAATCGCCTCCCGAGAAGGATCATATCGTTCTAAAAGGTTTCCAAGTGCAACGCGTTCATAATTCGCATCGAAACATGTCGCGAAAGGTTGGATCCCGGTCGCCACCGGCCGATTACAAAAAATCTCCACCTGCCTAACAGCTCGCTTCACCGTACTACGTTACCGGGTGCGCGTATACAGGGCCGTATTTGGACATTTTACGCCCCGAGACAACATATTTTATCTGCCCTCCCGTACCCCCCCAAAAAAAAAAAAAATTATCAAAATAGTTTTCCCAATAATTGTATTGAAGTATAAATAAAAACATTTTTTTTTTTTTTAGATACGCCATAATATTTATTTTCAATATAAAATTGCCGTCCCCGTAATAAGCTAAAGAACTTGCCGCCCCGGGCAACAAGGGACATTTGCCCCCCCTCAAATACGGCCCTGCGCGTATAACGAGCATTCGTGCTGTTAATATATGTATAGGTGATACATCGCAGAGTTTGCCTGACGATTCGCGAGGGGGGTGATCGCAGAACGGAAGTCTTCGGGAAAAGTCGGAGAAAGCGATTGCCTATACGTTGTCAG
Organism: Periphyllus acericola; assembly: GCA_949715065.1. Classification (NCBI taxonomy): domain Eukaryota; kingdom Metazoa; phylum Arthropoda; class Insecta; order Hemiptera; family Aphididae; genus Periphyllus; species Periphyllus acericola. The sequence continues at coordinate 21,756,674 of OX454265.1, forward strand.
AAGGCCGAAATCGTAGACGGAATTCCAATGTGCGCAGTGCTATCCACGGTGTTTTCTCGTTTTCAAGTTCATACGTTGAAACGCGAATAGAAATAACTGTCCGTCGGTTTTATCACCGAAAAAAAGTTTCAGCAAATTACACACGGTTTACACTATACATAATATACATACACAATTTGCATGTTTTTAAAACCGTGTATAATGGGCCAAATAAATATCGTGTTAATTGCAACGACGACCAGGCGGCCAATTTCAACGTTACGACATGATACGTAGGTATGACTGAACACGAACGATTTCACAACAGCTTTCAAAGCCAATTTTTCACGAAAATACGGTTAAAACGCTATTAGCGATTGACCAAGTATACTTCCTCTCAGGTCTCGACTGCACGTGATCGTACAATATTCATCCACGTTTCGGCCGCAGATTTTACTCGCTCCCCCGACCGTTGGAACAAATCGGTTTCGGTTATCGTTGACGAAATTTTACCGAGACTTTATCATTTTCACCTTTTCGTACCAACTTTGCGCCGTCTCTTCCGAGTACAATTTGCCAAACGACCGAAGTATTACCCGCCGTTAAAGTTAAGTATTGTCCTGGCACTCTATACTCACTGCGAGGTAAGCGCGAAGAACATATTTTCCAATCGGAACAGCGTGCAAGTCAGATCCAACGTAAAAAAATGACACGTTTTCTTGTTCCCCGTTAGTACGCGTAACCTTAACCCCCCCCCCACAGGGCACAGACTAATCGTCGCGATCTCCGTGTACTTTGAATGCGCAACGTGCTAGTAATAGTAACGATTTTTCCGCAAAAATCGCGTACATTCAAATCGCCGTGTTGACTATACATAATGCGTAGTGGTTTATCGAAAACTCGGATCGACTTAGACCCGTTATAATGATCGGTATACGATCGACGACGGATCGTTCACGCAACGTGTGGCCCGTACGTGTAGACTCGCACGCGTTTCATCGTTTAGGAGTGCGTGGAAAATAGGATTATAATAATTCAACGCGAAATCGATTCGCACCAGGACGTTTACGAAGGACGAGGAGCTCGATTTCCCGTTTCCATTAGCTGAAACTCAACAGCGTTCGCATGAAACGCAACAGTCATTTGCCGCGGTACGACAACAATTTATGTGTGCACAACAGTGATGAGCTTACATTAGGTTGTATGTCAACACTATTATATATTATAGCAAACACGCGATTATTATCGTCACATAATGGTATTACATTATCAGCGGGGTAAAACACTATGTACGCATGGTAGTAATATTATTACTATATAAATTGTCGTAATGCGCGCGATTATAAAAAGGCGAACGGCAGATACGTGTATTACAACGATTGACGGACGTGAACATAATAACTCTAGGTCGCTAAATATTTATGACGTTCATATTCATTTGTTATTATCGCGGTTGATTGCGCGCGCAGCAGCGATCTTACGAAAATATATCGAAAACAAACGTAGGCAAAACGGGTAAACGCGCGTAAATCGGTTACAAATAAGACGGGTGACTATTTAAGGGCCGATCGAGTGAAACTAGCCCGACGTGTACAGTGAACGTATGAATAAAATATCGTACCATTGTAGACTGTATCATCGCGTACTACGATAATATGCGTGTACGTTACAGTGTACAGATTTCCGACTGTGGAAGCACCGGGCCCTGATCCAACGAACATCAACAAAATCGTCAACTTCCCAAAAGCAACACACTCGTATAACCTTATCTAAATATCTTAAGAACAATACTGTAAACTAATAAAATCTTCTTCTCCCTTTCAACCGTGCACAATAAGATAATGCTTGACATTACCAGACACTATTTGTTTGAATCTAACAGCCAATAATCTTTGTTGTTGCGGTTTTAACATAATAATAATAAAAACAAAATCAAGGAAATAATACAAATCAAATGGCAAACACATTGGCTTAAGCAAAACACAAAATCAAGAACAATTAAAAACTCTATCATCGATTGGCCAAACCACCTAACTATCAGAAGAGAAAACGTAATAATTAACAGACTTCGAATCGGACATACTCGTCTAACTCGCGGATTCCTCAAGGCAAATGAAGAAAAACCTATTTGCTCCACCTATTTACTTCGCAGAGTGCCTCCAATACACAGACGTACTCAATAACCTCAACATTCCCAACACCCTGGACGCAGCACTTGGACCAAGCGCAGACACAATCAACAAAATCTTAAAATTCTTAAAAATATCCGACCTCTACAGCTTAATATAAAAATGTAACCCCGAGAACAATAGAAACCTGTACACAATCCTAACTGTAAGATAACTAATGGCCATTGATGCCGATGTTCAACAGCTCCATATAAAAAAAAAAAAATAATAATTAGAAAAGTATACGATTCGTATGAAAATATAACGGCTCGGAAAAAAAGGCTGTCTCGTGTGCACGAACGATATAAAATAATACATAACGTTTATCGTTCTCATGAAGTCTCGATGTTCGGTAAATCTAAATCCTGATAACATTAAGACATTATATTACACGCAGTCTGATTTGCTGGCGCTCGTGTGGAATATGAAAAAAAATAAAATCGAGGAAATAAATGTATACTTTACAGCCGGCAAAACTAAATATTTGGACCGAAGTTTACGCGATGTTTACGCGAAGTCTTGTATACGTTTCGTGTATACGTGCAAAGCATACATACTCGTAGGCAAAACGTGTGTGGTCCTTAATCAACCGACGGGACTGTTTGAGAACCGCAATTAATACTACCTTGCACCCCTCATTCGCACTGTTGTCGATTTGTCCGAGTGATCGTTGTAATTTTAAAAACAAAGGGTGTATCTGCGCATTACATTCGATCTGCTTTGAACAACATGTTGCGCAATAGGCGAGAAACCGTTTGAATCACGTCGGACGATATCATTATCGTATAATAGTGTTCGGATACCTTAAGACCCGACGTGATCTGAACATAACTCGAGCGCGGAAACAATATAATGACCAATAGTGTAGAGATTTTCAAAATAGCTCGAACAGGTAGCGGCGCAAACAATAATTTATCACAGTGCGTGCGAGTAAAGTGTACAGAATTATATTCTATTACGGGCGTACAGCTCGTTTTGGAGATCGGCCAAAAATATCACTAGTGCGCAGCGGCGGCTTGTGTATCTCAATAATAATAATAACAAAATAACTTAGAGACGCTTTTTTGAGCAGGAATTCCGCGCCGCCCGTCGAAAGTTTATTTAAGCTTCCAAGTGTACAATATAGGTCCGGAACAGAGCGTGGCGCCAAACTAATATTCATAAATCGGCTTTACATCTTACACAGAGGTGATCTATTAAGTTTTTATGCGCGGTATGTGGGTAGACGCGGGCGATAAGTCTTAAATCATAGATTTTTCTTCACATTTTTAGAGCTCGGCGCTACTGCAGCACGGTACAGAAGACGTCGAAGCTGCGTTATAGCTTGTATCACGGCTGCAGTGTATCATAGTGTACAGCACAACGTAATAAAATTATTGTCGTCATTATGATTATGATTTTAACAAACAATAAGAGTAGGTGTTTTCTGTGTTAAAGACGAACTAAACACGATTAAAACATTCGACCGACATTTTTATTGCACATAATAGCGTCCCACCGAGATATTGCGGTAAGGAAATAATTAATCAAATAATTTTGGTTTTTCTTTTCACGGGAACAAAAATTACAAATATTACATATTTTTTTTTCCTGTTTTAACCGACGACGCCGCGGAAATATTACATATTTATATTGAGTTTAATGTTTTGGTAAAAATGTTAGAAGAATACTTTTTACGGACTACGGTATTAATAAAAATTAATAATTTTTAATAATAATTTTTTTTAAAATTAACAAAAATTATTAATAATCATAAGGATAGTGAAAATAAAATGTTGAAACGCCAAAATTTTGAAAAAATAAACTCTATAAATAATGGCTCTCATCAAATTGTTCGAAAATAATAAAATAAAATGTAAATTGTTTTTAACTTTTTTCCCGAAACATTAATTTCAATTGAAATATGAAACATCTATAGTCCTGTAAGGCCCGCGGTTCTTTGAAAAAAAAAACAGAATTTATCTTCATTATCTGAAGAAATATCGCAGAGGGTAAATCCTCGGTGGGACACCCTGTACGGAGTGGAATAATAAAATACGCTGTGTGGACGTGAGTATTCCATGTGGTTACGCTTTTGTTAATAATGTGGTCGCGAGACAAAATGACAAAATGACCGAAAAAACTTCGTACGCGGACTCGCGGTTTTCGAGACCAGCCATACGGTTTAACTTGATAACGCGCAATACGTTCGAAAATCCGATCGGTAATATACAGTAATACCACACGCAGACGACGTTAATTATTTTGAACGCGAAAATACACACTTCTGGCGAGACGCACAATTCGTTCGGAGACGTGTTGTGATAATATAATACCTTACAGCCGCGTTCCACACAAGCTTTTTGTGTTGGTCCGAAACGATATAATACAGTAGTAGGGCACCGGACATTATAAGGCTGCACGGTGAGTTTTGCATATTTTATGTTTCGAGTGAACGGAGGAACGGTTGTGACGGTACAAGTATTGAACGTTTCAGACGACGGTTGTACATTTCGGCTATGAAGTTGCGACCGATTGCGATCGAATATCGTTCGCGACCAGTAACCGCAAGCACGCGCAGCACACGTGCCAACTAGTAAGATCAACCGTACGTAAAAGTAATGATGTCCCGAGGACGGTTCTCGTGGTAACCGCACTGCTATGTGATCCATGCGATGTTTGTACAATACGCGTAGAAAAATGGCAAAATACAGATCGTTATTGTACGACGACTTGGTCGCGGTACACGGGTTCGAGGCATGGTTACCGACACCACGGTCGAATGGTTTTCAACTATCGTTCACCTGTTCGAAAGTTCACATCGAAACCGCATATAGCTTAACACTCGTGCTGTGGACACGTTTTTTTGGGCCAGGAGTTTGTTGTTCAAATGGTCGTTCACAGTTATATGCTTAGCCTATACAGCACAGGGTCTCGTTTTCCTCAATTCTGTTCGGATTACCTATGACTTTATAATGAACTGAATTGTCTTGCGGTATAAACATAAAAATTAAAAATGTATTATTACAATACGTACAGTGAATGCATACAATCGTTTAAATTATTATAATAACTACGCCAAATAAATTTTAAGTTTAAGATTAATAATGAAGAATACAATGGATAAAGTACGAGACTTGGGCATTATTTTTTCAAATAATTTCAATTTCAATGCACATATAGATTCTGTTTGTACTAAAGCATTAAGAGTACTTGGTTTCATGAAAAGGAACTGTGCCGAATTCAAGGTAATTAATTGCTTTACTACACTTTATCATGCTTTAGTTAGATCTATTTTACAATTTGGGTCTGTAGTTTGGAACCCATCTAAATCTGGACAAACTGAAAAACTAGATAAAATACAAAGACGTTTCTTACATATGTTTGGATATAAAATGGGCTTTCTAAACTTGTCTTCGTGTGATATTGCTAACCGTATTGGTCTTAAACCATTAGCTACCCGTTGTAAGTACATTGATGTAGTGTTTATGTATAAATTAATAAATGGTATGATAGATTGCCCAGAATTGTTATCTCTAATTGGTTTTAAAGTCCCTGTGTTTAATTCTAGAAACATGGTTAGTTTTTATGTCCCCCCTAGTACCCAAAATTATGTTATTAATAGTCCAATATGCCGCTTGCCTAAGTCATGTATTGAAGTTATCAATTTTGATTTTAATTTTGATCCTATGTATAAATTAAAATTATGTATATTTAATTAATTGTATCTTTCAACATGTATGTTTAACATCAAGAATATTATTATATAATAAGTTAATCACTGTACTTTTACCCCCTTGCGGGTGTTAATTAATAAATAAATAAAAAAAAAAAATAAATAATTATATAATCATTTAAAATATTCAGTCATTTATATTCAACACTTTTTCATAATAAGATGATCAAAAGCTTTGTCCCACAAACGTACACGTGCGATGTACGCACTAATGTACTATTTGGTGATTATTTTAATGATTATTATTGCGGGTGGGTCTACGGGAAAGTAATGTCTCTAAACATAGTGGTGTGATAGTTCTCAAGTCCATTTGTTTGTTCAGAGACCAAATACTGTAAAGCTTTAGTTAATCGTACAATACCGTTGGGTAGTCCCAGGCAGCAGGCAACGGTTACGATTGGACCGGTTGGAACGGAACATCATACACGTTCTACCTCAGAAGAGTCAATTTTTTTCATTTTATACGGGTTCTTAAGGGGGACAAATTTTCTACATCCGTTTGAGGTCTACCAATATTGCCAGTATAAAGAAAATACCCCTTTTTCTGTTTTTCTAGCCATAATCTTCGCGTTATATCAAATTTATTACGTTTTCTAACATTGAAAGCATCAAAGGGTATGTAAAATCTGTTTGAACAGCGAAGAAGAATTTTTCATTGTGTGGCTGCACTGATTTACCAAACTTTTCCCCAATTTTTGAGTTCCCATTGAGTGATCCTTCTGGTTGTTGAGTGAACCTTTTGTAAAACCAGATGGTGGACTTCGAGATTTATTGCTAACTCGAATCAACCTCATTTCAAATTGATCACATACGAGGAATTAAATTATTGCACAACTCCTTCTACTATAATTATTATATCGAATCGTCTTCGATGCATATCGTGTATTTAACGTACCCGCGTGTATTTTTTATCAGCGCAAATCAATGGAAATTAAAAAAAAATTCAATGATTTGATTTAATCTGTGGCTGCGTACGCTCTATAAAGACATTTTCCCCCCACCAATTCCCCACACTGCCCAGATGTTGATTTTTCATTCTTGTCCACATTTTCGAGAATGCAATGGCTAAAATAGGAATAGCGAACGAACTCGATTGATCTGTGCTGTGGAATTATTAACGAACGGAATGCACTTTGCGAAATGTATATTTTTATTGCCCGGTAATATTTTTCACTAAACCCTCTGCGCCCTACGATACTCCGAACGGTCCTTTCCGCGTGCACTGCGCGCCAGTTTCGGTAGACGACGACGTTATTACAACATTCTCAGCAGGTATGCGCGCATTGTGCATAAAACTTGTTGTAGGTACAGATTGTTGTCATCGAAAGGGGGGGGGGGTAGGGCGACTATCGTATTGTCCGCAGTCGTATATTATGTTGGAGTGCATCTGGTGTAGTTTGGATTTTTCTTTTTTTTTCGGGTTTATTATGGTCTATTTTCGTATCCGTTCTTTGGCACAGTTTTATTAATGCGGTCGGACCAAATGATACTGGAAACATAAAACACTAAAAATAACCGATCGTCCTCCCCCTACTTCGAGCCAGGAGACGATGTTTGGCAGATAATTTAGCGTGGTGCCGTGTGCACCGGTGACGAAACGGTTAATATTTTCTAGTGTTTTCTAACCATAAACTTGCAATACCGAGCGAATAGATCATCGAGAAAACAGTATTATTTTAATTTTCTATTTTTAAATTTCATTAAATATGTGCTGAAAACGTCACGCATGTGCATCGAATCATTTTGTCTTGAAAACGGGCCGTCAGGTCACGATATACCCGAAAAGTGGACCGCGCATCATCGCAGATACATATAATATAATGTTTGATAATAGTTTATTTATTGCAATGTGCGAGGGTATAATATGGGTGATGACACAATACTATGATTTAATGTCTCGTCCGTCACACGATGAGCAATATGCGACAAGATCGTAGAATCTTGATTATGATATGATGTCGTCTAGGTTAAAATTAGAGTATGAAAACGTCCTTAATGACATTTAAGGAGGAGAACGTTTTCAATGGCACCACGAAAAACGCAGTTTTATAAACAGACTCGCAGCGTTTTATATGGTTTTCGACTGAGTATTTCCAAGTCGTCAAGTTATTTTTAACCGTCGGTCAAAACAATAAATTGCGCTAGGTCCTCCAAAATATTATATTATTTTTGAAATTTCTTCACGGGGAAATAATAAATTACAATCCGTGTTGCATGGGAGAAAATTTAACGAAAACGATCCGTGTAATCGCTTTATTATCGTGATATCGAACATGAAAACACAAAACGGAATGCAAACCGAACATACTATTATTGTTATTACGTATTTCAGACTGTACTGTAATTTGAAATATCTATCCTAATATTGTTTTAACGATAACTATTGTTATGTCCTTGAAAACATAATGTACGCGCGCAAAGACAATCGTCATCATGTTCGTAACACAACTGATCGGTAACAAGCGTTATGTTTAGGATAGGATTATTTAAAACCGAATAACCCCATGTTAAACCACAAGAAAACTATTGTTACGTACAAAAACAATAAATGCTCAGCAACTTGAACGAAACAGGATTTAATATACATCGAGAAAAATAAAAATATTTCTTTTTCAGGGGCATCCACATCATCTAAAGAGATAGGCCAGGACTTCAATAAGGATATTGATAAAGTATTTACATTTTACGTTTTAGACAAATGTCTTATGTATAATAGACTAAAACCAATTAAAAAACTTACTTAGCAATTTTATTTTCAAGAAATTATTCTTCACTTTATATTAAATACTCAACAAAAACTATATGCCGTAGAGCAATATATTTTATAAGTAGATTGCAAAATAATAAATAAATAAAAATGTATTCGTCCTTGATCAAAACCAATTAGTTTTTTCCTGACACAAAAAAAATATAACATGATTCATATCGTACAGAATAACTGACAGTTTTAAAAATTGGACGTAAAAGCACTGTAGCTATCTATAGTAAATCGACGCACTATTTATAACGACTTAAGCGGAGCAAATGAGCCCTAATAGTTTTTCAATAGTTAATTATTTTTCGTCTTGGGCACACGATTTAAGCAGTACAATTATAGACCAAACAAAAAATCTTATTTTAAAACGGTTTTTTTTTTTTTTTTGGTCAAACTTTTCAGTGTAGTCGTCGAGCCATTTCGATGGACGGCGAAACGAGACGAAAACGTTCGCAGCGAATAAACGCCAATTTTAGCAGCCAATCGAAATGGTTTTTTCGGTGTTGCAATAAAAAAATGTAAAAAAAAAACACCAATGGAACATGTGTTCAAAAAATGAACGAATCCCTCTCAATATATCGTCTCGCGTCGTGTTTTAATTTACGGTACGGTATGGCGGCTCAGTTTCCCCGGGAAATTCCGTTTTCTCTCACGTTGTTACGTATAGCAAAGCTGGTAATCAACCGTTTATCATTTGTCACATATCGCGTATTTCGGCACCGATCGACGGTGATTGTTCGGATCAGATCGCATTGTTGTTGTTGTTGTCTGTCGTCGGAAGTACAGTCGAACTTGGTTAACTCGAAGTTGAAAGGACCGGAGTAAAAGTTCGAGTTATCCAAAAAATAAATTTTAAAACAGTACAAACTATGTATTTTAATTCCTATGTGTTTATTATAAATAAAATATGTAATGTTCTTGTTCCTCTTCTTCATCCGATGATTGAGTACATAAAGATATATAGATAAATAGATACATAAATGAGGGAAATTGTATCACAATTGTCAATTTTATAATACATACATACATATTATGTATTAATAAAACTGAAAACTTCGAGTTATCCACGAAAATATTCGAGTTAGACAAGATTTTTTTACATTGTTTAAATAGGAAATTCTAGGGACCGGAGTAAAAGTTCGAGGTATCGACGATTTCGAGTTAAAGAAGTTCGAGATAACCAAGTTCGACTGTACGATAATTGCGACGGCGGCTCGATCGTGATACGGCCCGCCGAGTCCAAGGGTGGCAACGGGCAAATTGTTTTTCTCGAAATCCGAAGGCTGCTCGAAATACCCGTTTGTTTCGCGTCCCGTTGAACTCCTGCTGCGCGATCGGTTCGCGATACACTTGTGACACAAAGGATCCGCTCGTCTCTTGTTATTACGTAATATATTATTGTAATACCTACGCGCCGCGGAGCCGACCGATTGGCAACGGGCTGAAGCACATGGCCGAGTCCGCGCGAAGCCAAACGCTCTCTATTGACGCAGACGTTGGAATATTATTAGACTCCCGGTGTTGTGTGCGGCGAAAGGTCGACGGATAAAATCGCGAATAGAATTTATACATATTTATTACGTATCGACGCTATTAAACGTTTTGTACCCCCGGTTAGGGCGCGAGCTAAGCACTAGGAAAGCTTGGACTAGGATTTGACGAACCCGTCCGTACCGATTCGTAATACATAAACGCAAGACAATTCGTGGTACTGCTGTGCAGTTTGTTGTCGCGCATATTAATTAAGTATACTTTACTTCGCTAATAACACGCGTAGCGATTATACTTTAAAACAGAACTAAGATCCACAGTTATCCAATATAATACATACGTTTATCGTAATTAAAACCTAATAAAAAATAACTCAACACGTTTTAAATATGTTTATCGACCGAGTGATTAGATTGATTAAATTAATTATATATTGAATAATGGGCAGCATTTCGACGTTTGATCAAAATAATATGCCTACAGCGCGCGGACTACGGACGCAAACGGGCGAACGACGAACAATTGAATACGACAACGTTTTCCCCGCAGGACCTTTGTTACGAGAAATAAGTGATTTTTTTCAGTAACGTTCAAACATTACGCGATCATACGAGATCGAGATAGTCGTTCGAGTCATTATAGTTATTTTCACGATCCGTCGTACCTACCGTGGCTTCCGATGTCTATACTATGTTAATCGACTTGGAGCCTATATGCTCGCAGCAATCTCGCCGTTCAACAGAACGATAAGCGCATATTGTAATCGTATGCAAATTATACGGTTTTGACTTCATACATTTTTTTTTAGCGAATCTTTCGTTCCTGTTGTGGTCGTACGCCGAGACGATAATCATATGGTAGTCATTCAAGTATTGAAATGTTGAAAGTCCGCCGCTTATGCTTGAGATCACTAGATCTGTTTTCTTCGCGCGCGAATATAAAAATATGTGTACACCATCATAGACTGCGGGTAACACGGTTATTCTAATGCAGCCGTACGCTGGGGGGTGGGAGGGGAACACGGTGTTCCGCTTTCCCCCATGGAAAAATAATAGGAGCTCTTATGATAAATATCGTTATTATTATTATTATGAATATTGTGATATTTGTGTCCTTATTGTAGAGTTCACGGAGCATAACATATCGAGCCTTTATTTAATTGGCATTTCGAGAATCTTTTGTCACCTCCCAAGACTTTATACGTTCGTGCGCCCTCCACCCCCAGCCGTTCCGTCGATTAATCCGTCGTTACGCGAGATCCGAGAACATTTGTCGGCAAATATATAATAATTATTCACCGCGGTCGTTTATAGTATTTTTTATAATTAAGAGCTTTGCGAGGACATGCATTTACGTGTAGGCATACGCACCGCGTGGACGTGGCCAAGAGCTGTCGACGGAGGGACGACTTTGTTCGTGCGCGGGGTGAGAAAAACCTTATTTCTCTCCCTCTACCGTGATTCCCGTGCCGGACACCCTTCGTGCGACCGTCGTAGACGTTCACGCGTGGACCGCTTTGTTCATTATTCATTCTCGCATAATATGGTTTACAACAATTGGTGTCGTTAAACGGCCCGCGTTCGACGTGCCGCGAGTTTTGCACACGATAAATTTCGTTACGATATTAACGTTTACACACCGTAAACATTTATACACGCAGAAGCGCACGGTACATCTACGCACAGTGTTGTTCGACGCGGGTTTTGAAACCGGCCCAAAACTATGACATATTGCGAGTATAATTGATCACTACGCGTACGCGGATAGGACGTCGAACACATTTATTTGAAAAGATCTCAAATCGTTTCGCGGACAATAACACCGAACGGTAAATGTAATACGCGTGCACATGATTCGTGGATGTAGGATAACCGTGTTTACGAGTCAAATACAAGCTATGTGTATTACATGAACGTATTCGAATGTGTTTTCGTGCGATTATTTGCTACAAGCTTTTTTAACAAACTTTTCAACCGTGTACACACGTGTTAAAAACGACAAACCAGTTTACAAAAACCCTGGAGATCGATTCATCACCATCGATGTACATAATTAAAATATAATTATATTTTCGAGGTTGCGTGAAAAAAAAAACCCAATTTTAATTAATCAAATAATAAATAATAATAAAAACATATTTGGAATATTAAATTACATTATTATTATTGTGATGGTCTTGTGCAATACGCGTGGCACAGCAGTATTCGTTTTTCTAAGCGCACATTCATTCATGAATATAGTGTACCCCGACGGCGACTTCCCACATAATAAGTGTTTGCCAATCTTACGCTTTATGTCTAAAGGTTTTTTTTTTTTTTACGTCTATAAAACTCAAGTGATAAATTACAAAATATTTTGTCAAAGAAAAATACATGGTATTATAATATCATGTTGTTTAGCAATGATTATTACTATAATTATCAGAGAGGATATAGCCAAAAAACGCTCCAAGGACTCGGCTTGTTCTTAAAATTGATTTTATAACATTTGAACGTGACGAGTGAGTGCGGTATATTTGTAAAACAATTTGTTATTTTCAGTAATAATTTTACAGTAAGAATGTGTTTGAAGTACACTATATTGAAATGTAAGATGTTAATGTATTACTATCGACGTGCACGCGCTTTTCCGTAAGCAAACTCAAACTTGACGAAATAAAATCGATGTTTATGTTAAAACTTACTACAACTTAAGAGTCATCGTTCATCTGTAACCGTTATGGTATTAACAACGTTGAAATTCTAAAAAAAAAAAAACTCGACTCGCTATGTAACTTTTTAAAAATTACAGATCGGTGTAATGTGAAAAACGGTTTGGAAAGAAATGAAAAAAAAAAAAATGAACTTTTGTCTGTTTACCGCCAAACGGACACGGACAGCATCATATCGTGTAGTGGAACCCGCGGTAGAATGGGGACGCGGGGCACAACGGGGTATCAGCTTTTTTCCATGCGTAACGTTGCGTATCGGTTAGTCCCGTCTGAAATAATAATATTTTGCCTCCGTATAATCATAGATAACGTGATCACAATCAAAACGCAAATACTTTTTCAGTTATTGACAATTCGTTGTTTCGTGTTCAGTGCTTATAACTGTCTTCGATTTTTCACTGCAGGTAAGTGGAATTAAATGTTATTCAATGACCTGAGTATTATTATAAACATATCAGATAACACACTAATTTTAGATTGTTATTCTTGTTTACGTCAAATAATCGCATTTTTAGGATAAACTCGTAGTTGAGATGTAAATAGTATACCGGGGCACAACGGAACGGGGCAGAATGGGGTATCCATATGTAATACCCCATTCCGCCCCGCATTTTTTAATTTTTTTTTTTCGTACATTTTAAATTATTTAAAGTAGTTAGGTTATAGTTGCTGTATTCTTAATTTAAATTTTTCTTTATTTAGTGAAATGGTACGTAATTACGTTCGAAAGACGGAGAGCCAATCATGGTCAACCGAAAGTATGAACGAAGCTATTTCTGTTGTACTTAAAAAAGAAATGGGTTTCAAAAAAGCTGCTCAGCAATTTGCAGTTCCACAGACCACATTGGAACGGTATGTAAAAAAGAAAAAAGAGAATCCCGATTTCGTAATTGATAAAACCAGCAGAAAATATAAATGTGTTTTCAATGAACAGCAGGAACTAGAATTAGTTGATTATTTGAAATCTATGGAAAAAAGACTATTTGGTTTAACAATGTTAGATTTTCGTAAATTGACTTTCCAACTTGCCGAAAAAAGTGGTTGCTCTCACCGTTTTAGTCAGGCTGATAGAATGGCTGGTCAGGATTGGATGAATGGGTTTTTATTAAGACACCCAGATTTAAGCTTAAGAAAACCTGAAGCTACATCTGGTGCTCGTGCTATGGGTTTTAATAAAGTAGCTTATACACAGTTCTTCAATTCTGGGTGCATTGATAAATATAAGCTAAATGCGAATAGAATATACAATTGCGATGAAACTGGTATCACAGTAAATCCAAAGGGACAGTAAAAAGTGTTAGCTACTAAAGGGAAACGACAGGTTGGCATTTTAACATCCGCTGAACGTGGAGAAACGGTTACTGCAGTAATTCATGAAAAAGAGGTAAAACAGCTATTTTAACGGAATCGCCCTATAAAAATGACTTGGAAATATCTTTGGAAACGGCAAAAAAAAACCAAGAAAAAAAAGAAAAGACAAGAAAAAACCATGAAAAAACAACTATTTAAATCTGTGCCAAAAAAGAAAAAAAAAGTTCACAGAGAGAAAAAAGATTCGACTTCAAGTGAAGATGATCCGGACGCTAAGTGCCTATATTGTAAAAACTATATTCAAAGTCCAATAAAGGATGGATTAGTTGTCTGGAATGTAGGAAGTGGTCCCACAACTCCTGTGCAGGAGTTGAGAGCGACGATGAAGTAACCCAATAACCCATATATGTAAATATTGTACAAAAAAAAAATTAATGAATAAAAATACGTATTTCTGTTTCATACATATAATAAGTTAAAATGTTAAAATGTATACCCCATTCTACCCCAGGGTAGGGGCAGAATGGGACAAACAATTTTTTTTTGTATTTTTAATAATAAAGTAAAATTTATTTGAGTTATTTGTTTGATCATTGAAGTGAATTGATATTTATACTGTTAAGCATTATTGACTGAGAATTGGGTGCTTTAAATTAAGTAGAATACTGTAAAATTGATGTTGAACATTAAGTTCCCCATTCTACCCCGAATTCCCCTATATAGACACGCGTCGAACGGCGGAATCGAGACTACTCGTAAATAGCGACCGTTACAATGCGATCGAAAAGCCGGAACGTTTCGTTGATATTTCTGGAAACGTTATCGGTGCCTGTGATGATGGACAATGCGGTAATTATACAAGCGGACCGGAATCGAATAAAAATAAGGACACGGTTTATTGTTTAACGACGTGCTCCATTGTTAGATTCGTTCGAAACGACACTGGTCGACTGCGGAGTGAAGACTGTCGTCTCGACTGGTTAAAAACAAATAACACTAAGTGAAACACCATGATAAACGTAATACACAATACACAATAAATGATAACTGGTAAACCATATCATCACCGAATGTCAAAAATACCAACTCCTCCGCAACCAATTCCACATCTCTGAACAAATCTGCCGAGCTCTAGGTCCAAACCCACTAGATATAAGAAACCTAATTTTATTTCTAAAAAAAATCCGAACTGTACAATTTAATATAAAACCTATTTTTTTTTCTTTTTGTAAAAAATAATAAAATAATGTAAATACCACAAATGTATACATACTAATACCCTAGCTGTCGATGTATTAATGATCAATAAAAAAAAAAAAAAATTATTACTCAACACTTTCAGATATATTAGGCGAATACCTGCATGCGAATAAAAACGAATAAGAACATAAAAGATCGCAGTAAGGAACGGACGGATATACTTGTAATTAGGTGTACTTTGTTCGTTTTTATTTTTCTTTGATCGAATGCAAACAACAAGTATGAAATAGTCCTTTGTCCTGCAGTGCCCGTGATAATATTATTTCGGAATACAATTCTAATTTTTCGAGAAAAATAGGTAATGCGATAATTATACATTGGCACGTAAAATAAAATAACATATAATATATTATAATGATCGAACGTTTTATGCGACCTGCAGGACGGTGTATAATACGACAGATTACGCAAAACTGTATAATATTATTTGCATAGCGTTTCATCAAAACCTGGTGGAAATATAGTGAAATCTGATGCGATTTAAAAACTGTTCGGTTGCAACCGTCTCGTCGAGTTAAAATAAAAAAAAAAATAGTCCCTCGTGCGGAGAATAACAGAATCATGCGGACGGCGTTAGCCACTACAAGCCTATACAGACGTACATTATTATATATTTAGTACGTATTAATATTCCATTTGGTGCGTGCGCGCAAGAGTTATTTCGGGTCTACATCAGAATATAGTTATGCGGATCTCCGGAGGCTTATACGGGGTGTCCCGCCGGGTTTTACACAGATCGATATCTCCTGTGTTATAGTGATGATCAAACTCTGTTTTTTTTTCTTTCATGAGCATCCCCGGGCAAAGGAAATTTTGATAAAAATAGTTTTGTTAAATATAGGTGTAATTCTAAAGAAGTTAAAAAATTAACTTTTTATTTTATAACTTTTATAAAATTCGAAGGTTTTAATATGGCTTGTTTTTCTGCACATTTTGACGGTTCAAATTTCAATTTTCATTGACTTCTTGATTCTTAATCATTTTTCTAGTTTACAAGAATTACACGATTGTAAGCAATAATAACGTTATATCAGCAAACCTTGTCGGAAAAATGACGAGGAAACAATGATTTACATTATTTCTTTGTAAAAAAGAATAATTATTAAAAATCATGAATCAAAAATTGACAGTTGAACCGTCAACATTTTCAGAAAAAAAAATCCCTATAAAATGGTTATCTTCGAATTTTCTAAAAATTATAAAATAATTAGTCAATTTTTACGCATTTATTGAGCAGTAACAATGTTTGACAATTTTTCTAAATTATTATAATTCAATTTAGTGCACGTATAATATGGATTCGTCGGTTATTATTTTATCAGTGATGACTGATGTTGCAATAAACGAGACGAGTCAATAAAATAAAATCATTTGGTTATTGAATTTCACCTATTGCAAATACACAATAATAAAATGCGATCGTTCTGAGCGAACGAAATGCAACAGTCGCACAAGTACAATATTTTAGAGAAAAAAAATGCGTCTAAAACTGTAGACTCCACCGTTATCGTTTTAAATTGTAAGTCCTCCCCGAGTTTGCGAGCTATCACCGATTCAAAGATGAATACAAGTCGTTTTATTTATTTACACGTCGATCCGTCGCCGGGGTTTTGTCAACGTTTTGGTCAGGTTAGAAAACGTATTGTATCAATCCCGCGCGGCGTTTTCAGGCTATACGGTTTCCAGAACCAATCACTTTTGAACGCTTTCGCGAATATCAATTTATTGTGACTAGTTTTTCATCGCGACGGTGTCAATATGAATGGGTATAGCGCGTATATTATGTCAACGTACGGCATAAAACGGTTAATTAATAATAGAGCCGGTTGATCGGTGTAGTTGACACGTTTTTCCTCTTTGTCTTCGCGCTAGATTTCTCGATAAGTATTTTAAAATTTTACCGGTTTTGAAAGGAACAAAAAACAATTTTTCGGCCCGACCACCGCAGGCCGAGTAACTTGGGTTTGTTTGTACCAGGCCTTCAAGTATTTTTTTCGATTTAGAACCGCGGAACATGATCGCATGGTTCTTAACTCGACGTATACAAGTGAAAAGATTATATATTCAAGCGTGTGAGTAGTGTTAAGTCAACAGCACGAGCAAAGGATATGTTTGACTTAACGAAATAGCATGTACGAAAATTTTAGCGAAACTAATAACAATGAGCAAAACAATCAATCTCGTAGTATTATTCAAACTTTAAGACCTTTACGGGGCGGGGGGGGGGCAATCATCACTGTAGTTATTATTACATCGACATTGAGCTCTGTCAATACATGGCGAATTATATTGATTTCCATCCGTTCATACTATATACGTTTTGATTTATTTTTCTCGGGAAAATCGACAATTTCGCATTTTCTACGTCTTACGCGCACGTGATTGTTCGTTCAATAATTGCACGGGCTTTGTTGGATTATCACGCGTTACAGTGAACGAATCTTAATAATACTAATCTTTTGTTCGCATTTTTCGACCTTTCGTCGTTTTCGTAGACTATCATTTTTCCCACTTGCCGGGATAGTATTTATTTTTCCGTCTACTATTCATGTCGACTGTTGAAAACTTTACGTATTTATATCGAATTATACGAGCAGTCGAATGGTCAATTTAAATTGTCGTCACAGACCAAGGCGTTTCTGGATAGTTATAAAAAAATAAGTGTCATTCATTTTGGTGCTTTTAAAAAGTTTTTCTATTCAAGTTTTTCGGAATCGTTCGCATCCTCTTGTGTTAAGGTCGTGTTTGCATTCATTTCGGGTCTTCGACTTACGAACCGTAAACGTATAATAGCATCGATTATGCATGATTGTATCCCAAAGTACACTAGATCAGCGATTCTCAAACTGTTGTTCGCTACCCCCTGGTGGGTCATGATTAACGTGACCATATTTTTTTTTCTTCAAAGCGGGACACCTGTACATTTAAATATGGAAACCACATAATTTTGCGAAAAATAACAATTTTTTTATTGGAAAAAAACATAAATAATTTGTATAAAAAAAGTGTTTTACTTAATACATATATATATATATATATATATATATTTATATATTACGTAGTTATAAATAATGTATGATTGTGATTTGTGATCAATAAATACTTACCACAAGTCGACTTTTCTTAAAGCGGGACATTTTTAAGTTTTTTGGGGACAGCGGGACACTTAGCTCGAAAGCGGGACTGCCCGCCCAAAGCAAGACGTATGGTCACGTTAGTCATGAGTCAATTTTTGGGGGGGTCACGAGAAGTTTTTTAATTATATAGATTGTATTTATGTTTTTTAAATTGTAAAGACTCTAAAAGTCTAGACTATAAATAGAAGTATAATGTGGTATAATAATGATTACGACGGGTATTTTTAAAAAATTTTGTTAAATTTGTTTTTTGAAATTACTTTTTTGATTCTGTAAATGTAAAACTATGGGGGTCGCAATAGATTTTTGGAAGAAAATTTGGGTCGCCGTCCTAAAAAGACTGAGAACCACTGCACTAGATAATACTCCAATGCGTACGGTCGAACACTCGGTTCCAAGGTTCCAACCAATTCGTCGAGCACGACCTGTTGGCGTGAAGTGTGCACCGAGACAACCGCTGGCCGAGACTCGACGGTAGATGGCGCGCCGCTACATCTTCTCGTCGTTCGAAAACCGCAAAACGGTCATGAAATTATAACAACGGCATGCAGTAAGAAGTACGTTTTTGGTTTATATTACAATTGTTACGGCTCAACACATTTGATTCAGTAAAAATAACGAACAGTATAGTAAGCAGTAATCAAATCTTTCATTTTACTTCACAATTCACGTTTATAACATATATTAAACCTTATTGGTATCTTTATTGCCGATCATGTGAAACGTATTATCTGACGTTAGGAATACTGTGTTTTAAAAAAAGTTTTTCCGGCTTGAATCGTCAGTGCTGAGTTTTAAAAAATTACAATTTCTGTCATTAATAAATCCATCGTACAGCACGCGATGGGGTAGATTCAGAAACGCTGTTCAAATGCAGTATCTTTTACGTAATTAAAACGAAAAAAAACAATTCCTAATAACCATTACAAGATACATAAATAAATCAAAACTTATACTTTTACTGTCAGAGGAGGTATTGTAATTAATTAATCCCCGTGGGGTACCCTGGTGCATATCAAATAGTTCGAAACAATTAATTATTAGTGTTTCTCGATAAAAACAACAGACGTAATGTATACATGAATTAAATTTGCAAATATATAACTGCAGTATGTAATTTTCACTCGGTTATTATTCATTAATATTGCGAGTTATTTGATTTGATAACGTGTTTTAGTTTGTCACATAAAAATGTCCTAACCAAATGAATTCGCATAACGGTTAAATAATCATATAAATGATTACACGACTTGAAATCAAATAATAATATGATACTCGTCTACTATTGCAATATATTTATTTGTGATACATTTAATGGTAGCAAGAACAACGGACTTTTGAAGAATAAAAAAACTATAATAAACATGTATTTATCACCCATACGAGGCTACAAATTGCCGCCTCACATGCGAATGCGTGTGAAATAATTCATTATTTTAGGTACATTATAGATTCACGAAATCACTCGAAGCAAATTAGTAATATTGGTCCTGATCGCGTCTACGAAATAATCACGGTGTAAACACGAACATATATAGCCTGCATCGGATTTGAATAAGAATATTAATGTATTTGTTGTTGTTATTTTTCTGTCCGTTTTGCCGTATACGAGTAGCGCACCGGAATCGATTTTAATATACGTAGGCACTTACAAGATTACTGGTCCCAAAAGAGAACGTTATCGAATTACAATAGTTCGTACGTGGGTGTAACCACAAGTCACAACTGTAACAAAACGATAAAATGGCCAAACATTGTTCGTATTTCATTCACGCGCGAGACGATTCGAACATTTTCGTTTATTTTGAAACGAATCCGGAACTTACTCGTTGTATGCTTTTGCATTCGTACTACGTACACGGTTTTAGTAGGTGCACCACGCGTTATGATAAGAAAGTATCTGATGCTCGGACGAGAAATGTGTTTCTACAATTATATTCATACAATTAAGTACTATTATAGTATGTATTATCGTAGACGCTTGGTAGAGACTACAAAGCTGTATACTGCCGGTGGTTTGATTAGACAATTAAGAAATGGATATTCTAAGCCACTCGACGAAACGGCTTTTGAACAATTTCCAAGCGTAAATGATAAAATAAAATAAAAAAACCCTACATTTTCGAAATAACTGAAGAACATATCAGTGTTGATCTGATATTTATATTAGCATACGGTGCGCATAAAGTACTGCGTAGTAAGAGTGATTTCAGTGTTATAAATTAATTACACGCGCGAATATCGAAATAAGGACAACGGCGATTTCGTAAAGTCTTAATACGCAATATAAGTAATAATAATAAAAACAATAATCGTTCGCGCGATATCCGCGTAGCCACTTGGACTGTTTACGCGAAAGATTAACAATTCAAATCGACGTTATGGTATCATGTTATCATTACTATTATAATGGTGCAGGTTAGGTTGGTCAAAATAATAATTATTGAACGAATTTAACGCTTACCTCATCGCAAGCTGAACATCTCGGTTTGAACTTTTGCGCATAGTGACGTTCGCAGTACAAATGGTCTTCGTACAGACAATAGGTCAGGTCGACAAGCAGCTCTTGGCATTCGGTGCAAGCGAAGCATGTCGGATGCCATAAAACTGTATCGCCAAATTTAGACGCGAACACTCCTATTTCACCTGGTTCGACATTTTTCTGACACTTCGGGCATTCCTGCAGTAAACCACGACAATATATTTATTTTCTACTCGACATTCAAGTTGAATTGGCCTACGCAACTGTGTATACGATGACTGAATTGTACCTACGTCACCGCACTGAGCATGTAAATATTGTCACTATGTTTATCATGATCTACTGTCGTTTGATTAAGCTTACACGATTTAAATGGAAATTTCGATTTAATTATATTTTTCGGTCGTATGCAGGTACTATATAATTGCATAAAGTTAATATCGCTTGTTGTTCTGATCAAACCAGTTCATAAAAACGAACAACTATAATATAGTCGTAAAACGCGAGATAATGCAAAAATTGTATTTTTTTCTTTCACATTATAGAAGTTATGTGCGCGTTTTGAGAAAAACTAACAAAAAACCGTTTATTTACGCGTATGATTACAAAAATGTCTAAAAATACACGTGCAGTTGAAAAAAGCGTAATGTTGTGTTATAATAACATCACGGTCAATCTTCACGTTTATGGTCCTTTTTGGTTAAAGATTAAGACATGTTTTGAAAATATAACCCCCGTTATTTATACAAAACGTGTTTATGAAATTACGTATCATATTAATACACGCTTAATACGACGAACACACTTCAAAGGTTTGCTGAAGGGTTATTTAGTGTTTTTGCGAATATTTTCCACCCAAAATGCACGCGCGATCCCCCGGAGATTATCGGAGAAAATATTACAAAAATATTAAAACTGACCACGTGATATGTGCATTCTCTGGCGTATCCGATGTCTAACGCTATCTCGTTCCTGGCGTTTATGAAGTCATCGTAGCTCTGGTGGTGCCTCTGTTCCACGTGCTTGCAGTACGTCAGCGCTAAGTCTTGTTTGGGCAGTTGCACGACCACTTGCTTGTCCCGGTACTTCTCGCCGGCCGTGCCCAGCTTAGGAACTTTGTTGGACGGTAAACTGTTGAAGAACTTCTCTACCTGCAGCAGCGGCGCACCCGCGGGACCGTGGTAAGTGATGATAATATTAAAGGATCGCCACGGAGCGTAATGCCAATTTACAAACCGTGTACGCGGTAAGCGCTCACCTTGTGACTGGGCAGCCCGGGAGGAACCCACGAGTATCCTTGGCTGTAAGACCTCTCCTTCGACACCCTCTTGTCCGGATCCTGGACCGGCTTGAAACCGAGACGGTCCCGCACGTTGACCCACTCCTCGTGCAGCACATCGTGCGAGTCCTTCGTACACTTACAGCTGCCGCATGTCTTCCTGGAACGCGAAACACACGTATACGTTTAGAGACGACCGCGCGGTTATGACAACGATATACATACATACACATATATATATATATATATATATATATATATATACAATATAATACATACATACGCATCGATATACGTACACGTATACATGTACACACGCATTTACCGGGAATTCGTGTGACAGCGGTTCTCTCTTAAAAATATAATGCGCGAAAAGTACAGAAAAATGTAGTTAACAATCACGTATATAAGTCTTTAAATGTCACGAATATTTTTAGATTATACTGTTCTACGAAAAACTTCACCGTATGGTAAACTTCTCTGTATTTTGCTCAGCACATCAAGTACGAGAAAACCGCGATGTCACGTGCAATTCTGATCATCCGGTGTACATGTTGTAGATGTATACATGTACACTATAGATATACATATTAACTATATTATATTATATCAAGCATGAGGGTCGGTAGTGTATGTAAACACACCAGTACACATACACACGCACAAACACACGCATATATTCATACATATAGTTTCCAGCCGAATTACCTAATGATAAGCTCGCAAAGCTCTTCCTGTCCGAAGACTTTGCCGTAAAGTTCGAGTATTCGCACGCACGCAAACTTCAGCCCCGGCCAAGGGATTAGCGGCGAGTCCAATCCGCTGTACAGCGGACAACAGTGAGCTTTTAGGTCTAGCATATCCTTCGGCACCGGTCCTGCGGGAAATTATAGAGCTCAAATCGCGGTGCACAATATGACACCGCCACCGTTTTTAACGCAGTGGCGCCCAGAGACGTGAACGAAGAATGCAATCGCATGTGCATTGATCGCACAAAGATAGGGAGGAGGGTTGTCGCAACAATTGTTCGTTACATAAGAAAACCTTATAGCAGGGGTTTTCAACTTGTGCGTCGCGGCTCTCAGAGGCGTCGCCGGTTATTATCAAGGGAGCCGCGTTCGCAATAGAAACTAAAAATAAAATTTCCGCGCACCAATACATATTACATGTACATTACTAAATACCGAAAAAGAAATGAGAATCGCACTATCAACATTTACCCCACGATTTGATGATATAATGCAAGAAAAACAAGCACAGCCGTCCCATTAAAAATTAAAATTATTATTAATGTATTAATTTTTTAATTGTATGTAAAAAATAAATCTGAAAAAATGTTTCCTATTATTAATACCTAATTACATGTTTATCATTAAATAAATTTAGATTAAAATTGTTATAAATAATGTAAATTTGTTTATTTTAAATGTTCGTATGGGAGCCGTATGTATTATTTCAAAATCAAAAGGAGCCGTGGACCCAAAAAGGTTGACAACCACTGCCTTATAGGGTCCTAAACGTGCCCTACAGGGGAGCGTAATATTGCGTTGCACTTGGCTGCTGCATGTGCGGCTCGAGATCTGCGTACACGTCGTATACGACTATATGTGACGATGGCGTATAAATAATATCACATGATATCGAATGCGTAATAATATTTAACGTGTACTGTGAGTTTATAATATAACGCACTTGCCGCAGTGCGCACACATTATACGCGGGCCGGTGTACCCTGCTGGGTCGGATCTAGACCGATATAAAGGAGAAAGGGTATTTAAAAATTCAAGGAGCCCTGTGCCCGTTTTCGAAACATACCTGATTTAATTATATATTTAATAAATGTTGAGTATATTTTAAACCGTAGCTGCTACGTCTAAACAGCGCCGAATACTTATGATTTTTTCCCCCTAGAACGTTGGGGTTGGGCGATCCGCGCCCTCTCTGGATCCGTCTCCGGATATAGCATCATCTCAACGCCTCGGACGTCGATAGCATATAGTTTTCGCGCACGTTTTCGGACGAAATACTGTATGAAAAATATCTATTCGGACGACGAATAGCGTGTTTTTACATTTTTGTTCGTTTATACAGCAGATTCTGTAGCAGCTTGCACGGAACGACAGACTGTTTCAGACCGGTTCGCAGCGTTCACGCCGCCAAAGACAAATTATACAAAAACACAGCGGTGGCGGCGTAAAGAGACGTTCATATGATATTAAACACAAAACGAAGAATACAATAACGAGAGTAAGAAAAAAAACATCACCATTCGGTCGTCATAATCGAGAAGAGCATTTTTTGAAATATTTCACTCGACCCGAGCTCGTTTTTTTCGACACTGCGAGTTTCTACCTCAGGTACACGCAGCAAATGTTTTTCGACGTTCCCGACCACGGTTTCATCCGCGGAACAACGGTTCATCGATATCCCAATCGAATACGACTCACGTGACGATGGACGATACAGAATATGACCGCGCGTCCGGCAATGAAAAAACGTGGAAAAATTAAAAATAAATTCTCTAGTTCGGTTTCTTTCAACACCCGATCCGTCCCCAAATCTTGACGTGACCAGTGCTCCCGCCATTTCACTTGTTTTCGGAAACTTTAAATCGTACCCTCACGGTCCTATCATTTTTCTCTCTACCTATGCAATAATATTCCGCTCCGTACACCAGAGATTCCCAACCAGGGTGCCGCGAACTTTATTTAGGGTTCCGCGAAATTATTTGAAATACATATTTTTAAAAAAAAAACGATTTCATGAAAAATAAAATATAGCATTGTGTGTATCTTAATAAAGTTAATGTTCAATGTAATAATTTATTTTATAAAATATAATATTTGTATATACCCTATACCTACGTCTTTCTACTTTTGTTTATACTTATGCACTGCTAAATAAAACCGAATTAGTCTATATGGTGCCCCGGATTTTTAGAAAATGATTAAGGGTGACGTGAGTCAAAAAAGGTTGGGAACCTCTGCCGTACACAATACCTTCCCGGTCCCTCAAACGCGACGCGCAGCGTTTAACTGATAAATATCGTACCGTCCAACCCCTCGTTTCTCACTTGTAACAATGCGTCCTCGATGTTTATTTTAAAATTCAAACCATTTACATATTTCAGCGCTACGACGTCTTGAGCGATGTCCAAACTGAGATAAGGCTATTTGAGGAATTCGTTATTAATAGATGTTTCCGACCAAAACGGAACAATTACAGTATCATTGTATACTCTATAGTCACGTTTATTTTCTAGCATATTATTTTCTGATCATCAACAATAGCGGTATACTACGGACACAACGAAAAAGGCCAAAGGGTGTTCCAAGCCGTTGCGACTTTATGATTGACAAGCAGTCACCAGCTTATTATCACCATATTACCGCAGTTTGTACGTAACTCCAATTATTCCGTCGACTCAATAATTAAGGTAAAATCTCATTTAAATTTAAAATAAAAAAAAAAAAAATTATATATTGAAACAGCTAACCGTCATTGTCTCGAGTCTCTCCTCCTCACAACATTATCTTTGGTTCATGAAGGTACACGTCGAAATCGTTTACTCGGTCGTGTTTAAGGCGTACGATAAGCGATAAGCCCTATCGGACGAGGCAAGGAACACCTATAACGTGGTGGATTCAACCATATAAGTTTTTCCTAATCTGCGGTTCAATTGTCCGCTATTAAACGCTAATGACATGTGGTTTTAAAATAATTATAAAATAAATGTCGTGTCTGTCTTCGGGAACTCGAGAATCGTAAGTTCGCAAGTTCAACTCGGAGTGTCCGAATCGAGTGAAATTAAAATATCAATTGACCGTACACTTTTACAGAGGCACCGGCCGGGAGGAGGGGGGCATTTACCGTAGAAAGGATATTGTTTCCATGATGTATATAATTCGAAAGTTTCATCATTGATCAATGCTTTTGCAGAAATACAAACAAATGTAGCAATCATGTTATGGTAATGAGTAATAACTGGATTGGAGCGGTGACAACCAAAACATTCGAGTGGCGCTTCCACGTGACAATTGGCGAGAATAAAGGAACAAAAAGATTATCGATTGTACGTATGTACGCAAAAAAAGTTCGGCTCAAATATATTATAATACACGGTTAACAGCAGTAGCTGTTTACTTTTCGTATTCGTACGCTCGTCCTCCAGTTGATGAGGTATAATAATAATAATAATACACGTTTTTATAGAACTGTAAACGAATGAAAAGAAGGAAAAAAATACGTCACTCAAATCGTTTTTGTTCCTGCACTGCTCTCGTTTCCCCCGATCGACGACGTACCGTGATGATAATTTACTAAAAAATCCCATGTGTTTTACGAGTTAAACCGCTGGGTCAGTAGCAGTACAGTCGAACTTGGTTCACTCGAACTTCTTTAACTTGGAATCGACGATAACTTGAAGTTTTTCCCCGGTCCCTAGGACTTCATATTTAAACAAAGCGAAAAAATCTTGTTTAACTTGAATATTTTCGTAAATAACTCAAAGTTTCAATGCACTCAATCATCGATAAAAAAAAAAAAACAAGAATGTATTGAATCCCCCTCCCCCCATTCCCATGAATACACAAAAGCACAGATGCATTATAATGAGTTGAGGAGATTTATCGAAAACAAACCAGAGGTCGGTGATGAATTTTTCAAAGCTCTAAATAAAATAGAACGATTCACTGCAAGTGCTGCGATCAACAGCAAGACTCAAACAAAAATAAAATACTTTTTTTACATAATTTTCTACCCTAATTGTTGTTTATACATATACCTTATAAAATCATAAATAATATATAAATAGTAAATATTTTTTACCACACATTATGACAAATAAAAAGGAATTAATATATACTGTACCGTATAAAAAAACGCATATTTTGAAATTTTATTTGGACAACTCGAATTCTTGGATGAATCGAACTTTGTTTCCGGTCCCTTCAACTTCGAGTTAACCAAGTTCGACTGTATTAAGATTGATAATCAACTTACACAATTAATATCGCCCACACGGTGCGGTGTCGGCTATTACGATACGCGACCGCCGAACGACCGTTGCCCCGCACACGGAACGAACAACGGATATAAATAATAATATTAAAACGATCATGTTTAACAATATTGCTCGTCGCTTGTCCGCGCGAACCGTCGGAACATCGTGTAGCGTTCGCGGCGACGACGTGTCGTACACGCGTCCGACATTTGTCTTGCCGTCGTCCCCCGCACCGCGACCGTGTATTACTATAATTTTTTAGATTTACTGTCATTAAATTTACAAAATTTATCGACGAAACTACGGCGGACACGTTGTCCAACACTGTACAGCCGTACAGGGTGTCCTGCCGGCACTCACACGGACCGATAACTCTCACGAGTCTATGGACATAAACGAATTCTGGTATTTTTTTTTCTTTCTTCCAGCATCTCCGAGCAAAGGCAATTTTTTCGACAATAGTTTGGTGAATATAAGTGTAAATAAATAAGTTCAGAAATTAACTTTTTATTTTATAACTTTTATAGATTTCGAAGACGATTTTTCAATTTTCATTAACTTCTTGGTTTTTAAATCATTTTTCTAGTTCACAACAGAAAAGTGTACCGCTTACAGAATTTTAAACAATAATAACATTATATCAGTAAACATTATAGGAAAAATGACGAAGTGATAATGACTTACATTACTTCTTTGTAAAACCAAAAAAAAAAAAAGATCAAAAACCATGAATCCAATGAAAACTGAAAGTTGAACCGTCAAGTGTTTCAGAAAAATAATAGCCATTTTCGAATTTCACAGAAGTTACGAAATAAAAAGTTGATTTTCTTACTTCTTTGATAAAACATTTATATTTACCAAACTGCTGTCAACAAAACCATTGCCTTTGCTCAGGAGCGCTCGTGGAAAAAACTTAAAACAGAATTCGATTATCTCTATCAACACGCGGCAGATATCGCTCTGTGCAAGTCCCGGTGGTGCACCCTGTATACGTACGGTACGCGCAGCGGGGACGACGACGGCCGCCGAAAGCGCGACTCCGCGTCTAAACACAGCCGTTTATTAATATAATATTATTATAAAGCGTTTTACTTTTTGACATTTTTTTTTTTTCATCTCTCCACCGTCCCCCCGTCAGTGTTATTATAATATATTTTTCGCCGCGAGTTAAAAATAGCACGGCGACCCGATTTTTATTTCGTTCGCGACCCGCCGTCACCGCCGTACACCGGAGTCGGCTAGATTGACCACGCCCGCGGCGGCGGTCGCTTTTTCGCTTGACAAATTTCGAAATTCGCGAAAATCGGACGCCCAGGACGCATATTACGCGAATGAATCCGCCGATCGAGGTGTTGGCATCGTACGAGAAATCGATTGTTGAACATTACAAATCAAAACAACATTGCACGTGGTAGTTTTTCTAAATTATTCGTGTCAATGCGTAAAAGCTACCTGCAGCTGCGTACCGCGCGTGTTGCATCACGTTAGTGTTTTTTAGTTGATCCGTTTGAAGCGCAAAACACAACCGATTCCGGCACGAAAGTTCACGAAAACTTGACTTAACTGCAGTGACTCTATAACGTATCTCGTTCGTGTCCACCTCGGCACTGGATTTATTGCCACACCAAGTGCGTCGCGTGCGACCGATTCGAGATTAATAAATTCGCCGATTTCGATCGATGTTGAAAAGTTCCCGATGATAATCTGCTTTCATTTCGTCGAGCAATAGTACCTGTTGTTATCGCGGATATCGAAGCGATATCAACTTCATTTTATCATGTTCACGATCGCCGATTACGATTAAGTATATACAGGTACGTGCCCGTAATATTTTCACGTTACAAAATATGGCACGTACGTTCGATTGTAATGGTATCGGACGGAATGTAGGTACTCGTGGTCCGTGGAACACTTCATGCGTAGGTTTTAAAAATTATTAAATGGACACGGCTATGACTCAACGACTGTAATCATTGCGAGCGCGGAAAAATGTTGGAAAATATTTAAACCTAAAGCGAAGTGCTTTGGAAGAAGTAGTAAGAAGTAAACTCGATAACTATGTAGGCACGATTAGTAGACTCATGTTCTACGCTGATTTAAGCACTCTTGAATGGTATACTTATCAGTGTTTTATGTCGGTACATATTTATTATACGTAAATAATATGACATTTGAACGTATGAAAAATGATATATTTGATTGATATGAAAATAATGTTCTAAATTAACAGTGTGTATCACTATCATAGTTCACTATCTATACAGGGCGTTCCATCGGGATTATACAGGGCGATATCTTCCGTGTTAATCCAATTCTATTTATTTTAAGAGCATCTTGGGCAAAGGCAATTCGGTTGAAAATAGTTTGGTAAATAAAAATGTACTATATAAGAATTCCAAAAATAATGTCTTCGAATTTCACAAAATGTTAAAATAAAAAGTTAATACACTTAAATTTACCAAACTAAATGGATCCACAAAATTGTCCTTGCCCTGGGATGCTTATAAAATAAACAGAATTTTACTATCTCCATTAACACGGTACATATCGCTCCGTGTGAATCCCGGTGGGACACTCTGTATACTTCGTATATAACATCGACAGACATTTATTTTGTTTCGAACCTGTCCAGCGCATCTTTACTACGTTTCGGTGATTTAAAGTTACGCACAGTAAGACTGTATACTTTGCGATATGAGGGGACAATAAACGAACGCATTTTAGCCGTAGGCATTCTATAAGAGAATCGTTTGATGACCGCATCTGCAATGCGAGCAAACTCAACATTTTCACGTGAAATATTCATTCCGTGTATCCACAGCAGTGTTTCCCAACATTTTTACCACAACGGACCGCTTCGGTAAAATTCTATAGGTCGCGGATCACCTCAATTTTGCGCAAACCACGAAAGACCTTCTTTTTTTTGCCCATTAACAAGAATACACAAAATGAAATACAAAAATGTTAATTTCTATTACATTACTTTGGGCGGAACTGGTCTACGGTCAGAGTGCAATACGTAACGATCAAGTCTACACGAATCGATACCGAGCACCGACCACGAGGTGACGTGTAGATATTATAATATTTGAACGCGAGTGCAATTTAATCGAACGGGCACGTAAACAATAATATATTTTATAACATCTGGACGCAATCACACACGCGGCTGATACGCGTACAATAATAAACAAAATAATAATATTATTTATCGCTATTATTATAACAACGACGGAGTGTACACTTTACTATTATTATTATATCGTATTACGTTGTGTGTTTTGCAGATTGCGGGCCGAGGGAAAACGTGTGTTCAATATCATAATTTGTACGCGAAAACCGGAGCATTAACCGCGTGTGCAGAACACTGCATACTCGGCCGCGCGCACATATTATTACTATTATTATTATAGTCGACGTGAAACGAATTCGGTATTGCGATCGTTTAACCGCCGGGTAGCGCATAAAATGACTTCTAGTCACTATATATATATATATAAATGTATGTGTATATTTTGTGGAAAATACAAGAAAATCCTTTCTCAAGCCGTAACTAAAAACACGTGTAATTCGGTCAAGGTCCAGCAGCCCCCAGCGCTGCAATAATTCGTTCGCATGTTGGTTTTTTAAAACGATATATATCATATATACATAATAATAATAATAATAATACTTCGCCGTGCTACGCTGTACGCGCGCACTACCTATATAGATTTAAATAAAGTAGAGTGCTGCCGTTGACGGGGAGCGTTTATTTTTCATTAGTTAATTTTCGACTGTTGTTCAACTATTTATGTAAATAAAAAATTATTTTTAACTTTAAAAGTTTGGCATTATTTTAAATTTAACAATATTCTCGATTAATTTAATATTCGCAGCAAGTCGATTAAATAATTGTTTAATGATTCTGCATTGATGTTTTATTTGGTCTGATAATTCTCAAATTACCATATATTTTAGCTCTTGTCTTATAGATATTGCGCAATTAAGTTTTTTTTTGTTCATGAACATTTTTATTGTTGCTACTTTATTGTACGATTTTTTTATCGTTAGTTTTTAAGTTTTTTGAAAAAGTCATAAGTGTCACAATTATGATCAATACAATAATTTTTCATTATTTTACTTATGCGCATTCGGTACGTTATGTTTAACGGTTCCAACACATTATGATACGCTGAGCCCCGTACAATTATACCATTTACACCATACATTATTACGGATTAAGCCAATGCGAAATAAATCATTTTTAGATGTGGAATGTCTCAACTAATATTGTTTTTAATTTTAGTAGATCAAGTTTTATTGAATCTAATGTTTTATTTATGTCCAGGAATATACCTAAGCATCTTTTTCTTTTGTCTACCGCCTTACGTATTAACTTAGAAAAGTGTGTGATTGCCTTTTATCTTTGAACCCAAATTTTTTATCACTAAGTGTACTTTTATTTGTAATGAATCTCTATAATTGAAGTTTAGCATATCTCTCAGTACATTTTGCAATTGCAGATATCGAAGAAATTGGTCGATACTTTGGTAACTCTCTAGCATCACCGGCTTTATAAATAGGACTTACTATTGATTTTTTATACACTTGCGGAAATACGCCTTGCGAAAAGCTTAAATTAATTGAATGAGTAAGTGGTTTTACGATATAATCTGATATTTGTGTTAATAAATTTGAAGATATAGAATCAAAACATGGCGATGCACTTTGCCTAATGTTGTAATAATTCGCAGCACTTCGTTATCCTTAAAATGTATATATTTTTTATGTTATTAATATTTTTATTACAAAATCTATAAACAATATAACTCGTACTTTATAATAAGCGTGAAGGAGTAGTTGATGATGGCTGTTGTAGGAGTTTTGTGTGAAGGAGCCGTCCATTGGTAGTGCTTCGGCAATTTATATTCTAATTTGTTTTTTGTTAAATTGTCATTATTTACAGTGTAATTTTCTCGATATTTAATGTTGTTTTGTTATAATTTTGAAATTTATTTGCATAGTATTTTTAATTTTTTTATATTTTTAAATCAGAAAAATATTTTTGCAAGGTAAACGTATTAAAGTATACAAATGTAGTGATTAAATCTATCTACCTAAAGCGTCGCTTGTGTTGGAGATGGTGTATATAAATATTACGAAACGTCGTCAGATTTACGTCGTAGACCGCGGCATCTAAAATTTCCGTTACCGAATACCACTGAAAGTAATTCGTAACTGGGCCAAAAATGTTGAATTGGAGTAAAATAAAATATTTATTAAGTATACTAATATTATATTTTAATACACTATACGCGGGCCGTTTACATAATAAACTAAATAAACTAAATTATTCGAAAAATATTAAAAAACCTGTTTTATTCAAATTCTTTGGAATTGTATTTTAAATAGCATGAAATTATTATAGTTTTTTACTTGATTTCGAGAAGATGCGACCGTTCCGATCACATGTGTATTGCTAAAGTCGAATTCGAGCTTACCACGTATATTATGAATTATGATATAATAGCACTTGCGAACAGCCGTGTTTCGGTTTACCGGTCATAACCTGCGTTGTTCACGGGTACACACACATAGTTCAGTGTTTCGTATGGTTGCTGTAAAACGTGTATACATATACGAGAGCAGAACGCCACGCTTGTATTCTTATGGAATAGAAATCAAAAATTACACACCGTATAAACGTTGTGACACGACAAAAACAGTTCGTCAATAATAATAGCGAATAACGTTATGTTATACTTGTGCACACCTCGAGTCGAAGTACCGGCGTAGGTGCATACACGGGCGTGCGGTTTATTTTTTTCTCGTCGCACACCTCAGACTTACGAAGCGCACATATTATACGTGTACGAGGGTCAAAACGTATACAGCTGTCCGATTCGAGGTTCCGAATACGTTCAAGTCATTAACGGCGGTTTCCCGTCCAAGTCCTAAAACAATGTCTCAACGTGAAAGCGAACATTTCTACACGAGGTAAAAGATAAACACTGTACCGAGACTTAAAATGTGCCGAAATAGAATATGTACACTACATCGTAACGTTGTCGCGCTCTGCGTCTCGTCCACCGTTTCGACTTTTGTCCGTGAAACGTATTTAGCAACAATAAACAGTACGCTCAGGTACAATAATGTGCATTGTGTACGTATAAATCGGTGTGTGTCTTGGAAAAATCACGTTTCGCAACGTCCGTCTGTTTTCCCGGGAGATATCTCACGTTTCGAACATTACGACAGCCGCGCGTGGCTGTAAGGTTTTACGTGACAAAGGAGAGAGAGAGCGGTAGGAGGGGAGGGTGGTGGTATAAGAATTAATATTGTAATCGAAAACTACACACACGGGCGCGCGCGCGCACACAAGTACGCACGTGTGTGGATGAAAATGAAATTTATATAGCACCGGACGATTCGGACTTTCTATACTTCACCCGATTGTCCGTTCGGTCGTCCGCGGATTTGTACAATAATAGGTACCCATACACGAGAGGATTTTACGACGGTTTTGGTCTAACGCACTAAATCCTTAGGTCCTCGATGGATTTAGTCCGTCGGACTAGATCCTAAGGTGTGTCCACTAACGTGAAAATAAAAGTCCGCTACTTTTCTCGGAGCGAATCCACCAGTGGGCTAAGTCCGCTAGTTAGTGGAGGAAATTTCGTACTGAGGACCTTTTAAGATCTGAGGATTTATACGACCTGTTACAGCAATTGTATGATAATAATGATATTGATAAAAGAAAAATTCTTATCAAGGTCCGCCGGATCCGGACTCTTAGTGTGTGGAGAAGCGAGAGACTTGATCCGTCGGTTTAAATCTGCCGGATTTTTATACTAGACGGACTTAATCCTAGAACACCACACACGATAGGACATTTTACGGGATTTAATCCACCAGAAAATCTTCTTGTGTATGGGTACCTATTGCGTCACACGGTCAATGTGCTAGTTTTCCCCGTATATTATACGTGCAGAACAGACGCAGAGAGTACATTAATAATTGAATTCAGACGGACAAAATGAACACGTGCGTTATCGAATTTATACCGTATACGCTGGTTCCGCGTGAGCAACGATTTGCCCTTGTCGAAACTCAAATTATTTGAATGCAGGCACCGGACGGTCTCGGACCATTTTTATTCTTTCAGAATCCATTTCTCGTCACGACGGTCCGCGAATCGCGATCCCGGAATAAAAATGCCGATCGACGTTCGAAAAACAATCGATCGTTTGGTAAGAGAGCCAGATCGAGTTGACGATTATCATTGTCTGGAATAAACATCTGAAAAACGTTACGCGAACCGTGTGTATAATATGATGTGGCGGCTAAAACGATGAGCGGAAAAATAACGATGACTGTCCGGTAATACGCTGATAATTGTGCACGCGGATAAAAAAATATTTACAAAAATGAAACGGAAAAAACAGTGTAAACCAGTGATGGACAAAGTACGGCCCGCGAAAGTATTTAACGCCGAGGGTCCGTCGACATGGATATGGCCTGTATAGAATAAAAGTATAGTATAAAAAAATTCCCGAAATATTATGAAAATGATCGAAGAAAATAATTTTAAATATATAAATAGATTGGCGCGGATTGTGCGCGGTCGTACCTTCACAGCGTGGTTTAGGTAGATACTATGATAATAGGTATATAATTTATATTTTTGTTCGTATCAATATGTTTCCCGGATCTCGGTTTGGTGCGTACTTATCGTAGTTTTCGTATAACAATATGTACGATGTACTTATGTGTTCAAGTTTAATTATAGTTTTTAAATTAATTATTATTTAAGGTAAAAAGTAATTTGTAACATTTGTGCGTAATGCTGTGATGTTTTTATATTATTACGATTCAAAGCTTTAACACAAAATGCATTTTTGCTATAACTCTGGCCCTCCTCTAGAATTTCTTAAACTTTGTGCCCCTCCCCCCCCCCGCATTAAAAAAGTTTGACCACCACTGGTCGCAATGCGCTATTACGTCGAGTTCGCGTGTATATCATGTGAATACGTTACTCTCGATATCGCTACAACGTTTTCGCGTAACTGTTGCGTTGCCGGTCTACGTTGTCGGGTGCATTCCTCCTGCTCCTGCTCAGTGTCTTCTGCGCGTACGAAATGATTCCGCGGTATTCCCCGACCCCCGGCCGAAGGGCGAGGGCGCGCGAACTTAAGAGACCGACACGAGAAGAGTCGAAAAAAAAAATTCGCGAAACAAAGAGATACAAAGTTATCGTAACTTGTGTGACGTGTGCGCGTGCGCGCGGAGAAAAAAATTGACACACTTAGCCGCGGCCGCCGAAAGTAAAAAAAAAATAAAAAACCGTTTCACGCGCGCCCGTCCCGCCTTATTAGACGCTCGCGATCGACGACGTCGCGCGACTCTCTCGCGATTGACACACGAGTCAGCTCGGCGGTACCGTAGTTCAGTCGCGCGTACGTTTTCGATAAGCTCAACGATGACGTATTTTCGTCGTGCTCGTCGCTCCCGTGATAACAACGTTAATATTTGCATTATACGGCCGCGTGCCGATAACGTTTTGACTCGTCATTCAAATGAAACACAACACATTGTTATATTGCGACCAATTCATGTACATTAAATATGAACAATAATTGAACACGCGTGTAAATATATGGTAACTAGGTCGAGTAATTATTGGCATACTTTAAAACAACTACCCTTCGTCACCAGAACTGATGTACCCGGCCTAATAACCGACAGTGAAACGAGGTGGGGGAGGGGGGGGTTGCGCTTTCTACCAAGGGTGCGGTAACTACGATGCTTACGTATACGATCGTCCACGACCGGAAAAATGACGAATTCAATATTTATGAACATTTTGAATACAAAGAGAGTTTTTCGTTTACCTTATAATATTCTTATCGAGGATATTTATACGTAGATAACAGTCGTTTTATTTCAGTTTTTTTTTTCTTTTTGCTTACATCGAATAAACCAACTTTAACTTTTTTCCTTACATCGGAACCAGACTATAATGAGAATCGATGACTACATTATGGTTCCCAATACTCCTGGTCCAATGCCAATATGGATTATAATCAAGGTGCAGAATATGAAACATAGTTTTGTTTAGACTACTCGACAAATTGGTTGAAAATTCTGAATCGTATACGACAAATCGGACTTATTTGGAAATATCGAAAAATATGCTCTTCCGTTGTAGACTTAGAAACATAATAAATATATCACGACTAAATAGAGACGAAGTAACTACCGTAATCGTGGCAAATGATTACGACCGGTTCGTGTGATGTGACACGAATAACGAATTATAATTAACATTGATCATCGGGCGCACGACGGGGCTTTTCTGTGTGACGATCGCCACGAGCGAGTTGGTTTGATATTTCAGAGAAAGGTATAATTTATGACATTTGAACAAGCGCCAAACCACATTGATTCGGAAACGCAGTTAAAAACAAATGCGCGTCTTAAAGAGCTGAGCTAATAATATTTACATTTCAATTATAAATCATACGCAGGCGCCAAGGCGCGTGCCCAACCAGAGGTATACTTTGGCTGATTAAAATATCATCACAACCTTTCGAACATAATATGCCGCTAGACACGAAAGTTTACAACGAGAATTGAATTTCTTGCGGCTATACACTTATGCAGGACTTTTGATCCTTTTAATTTCCCAAACACTATTATCACGTGTTGAACATTTTGTTACGTTCCGTATATTCACAGGTCCATCGGCTCGTCCTGTATAAATATATACGTGATAAGTCGGCGAGATTATCGCGCGGACGAGAAGTATAACAATATATTATAATAATATAGCCGCGCTGCTTTTAAAGCGGGACGAGTTATTTTTAAGCGCCGTTCTCACGCGAACACGAAACGAAATTCCGGCGCGCCGAGACCGCACGAGCGTGCCGCCGCCGTTGCGAGAATAACGCCGAAACGAGGAAACATATAATAATACCTTCGTCGTCGGTCGTCATCCGACGCGAATCCTCATAGTACATAATAATGTATACTTATCCTCTCGTATATGCGCACGAGCCACATGCATTCGTACAGCTCAACATTCGATGCGGTCACGTGCAGCTGAATACAGCGATGGCTGCGTGCCGAAGGGATGGTTTTGGCGTTTCATAATGTACCATCCCCGAACACTTGATAAATCACTCCATAATTTTAATTTTTCACCCGGCATCGTTTAAACGCGTTACGAGTACAACCGTTTTGACAGCACCAAGTTCGTGTACAAGGTTTCGATGAATATCTTAAAATCTCTTTCAACGGCATATAATGCACGCCAATCCCAATAAAAGTATTTATCTAGGTAAAATAGTGTTCTACGATCGGGTAGTTTCGTACTCGCCAGTTTCAAATGAAGTACTCACTTATCACCACTTCGTCGACCACTGTACGATATTTCCACGATGTACGGGGCAGAAAAATTAATTCACCGACGGTGGTACAATTATTGAGCCTCGAAAATCTCATAAATTAACTACATTTTCAATTACGACGCTTCTCAAACTTTTTCGTGACGCAACAAATCGTTTGAATGATTAGGAATTAATTTTCACAACTATGTTGACTAAAAGTATATTTTTGTGCACAAATATTTAACGCCCCTCCCACTTAATCTACAAACGGCCCACAGTTTCGAAAGTATTACATAATTATAATGTCATTAGACTATACATTTTTCGTCGTCGTGTCATAGTTGATTATGAAATAGTGTTTAATGAAAAAATTTAAATACCACCGGAGGGTCTTTCTGTCCGAAGAAATTTCTGACCGAAGTCTTTCTGTCCCATAATATAACAACAGCAGTGTACTCGAGTCCTCACGAAGATATAAGCGGCGAAAACTACCCTCGGCGGTGTTCATTATGGACATAGGTCAGCTCACCGGTGCGCGGTCAGGTTTACCCGGGTACACCCCGCGTTCAAATATTAAAACAGCGACGAGTCGGTGCAGCTGATAAAAAACAATCATCGACGTGCGCTGTCGTCTTGTCGGAGCGTCACGACTATACGGCGCCGGGGAGGGGCTCTGACCACAAAATAATCCCCCTGTTACGGGGTGGCGGTGTCTGCGCGCGTAAATATATCGCGATTCCGAAAGTTATTGTTTTCGAACAAGTACCTATACTTCGATTGCCTAAAGTCGATTTGTACACGTCGCGGTCGCGGTCGGTTATAAATCACGATTCGTTTCCGCGCGGCGGCGGCGGTGCTCGAATCGCGTCTACATAATAGCGAGCGGTGCGCGTCATCCACATCATATACACGTGTTTATTTTATACATACACATAGATGTATATAATATATATATTATATATAGATGAGTATATACCGGCGTACGCGATTAGAAAACGTATTCGACACGACGTTGATGGGCGCGGTCAATTACTGTCGACGTGGTAAGTGTTTATAAACAGTCGCGGGACGAGGTGCTCGCGTATTTCGCCGCGTCAAAACGAGCTAATGGAATATGAAAAACAATTTGACCGAAACCCGTGCGTGATTCGGAAACGGACCCACGTGGTTCCTCGGTGCGCGAGTCCGTGTAAGTCGAGACTGCAGGGCTCGTGAGTTCATGCTCTAAAAAATGCCTAAATAAGTATGCACTTATGCACTAAAAGCTGGGAAAATATGCCTTTAAAAGTTCAGAAATATGCATTTATATGCACTAAAAATCTAAAAATATGTATCAAAAATATGTAGATTAAATAATAAAAATACTATAAGTAAATTTTGGAATAACAAAAAAATGTCCATTCATATCATAATGCGGGCTACGTACCTATACGTTCGTATACGTACGTTTGTACTCGCTTTATCTGATCTATACGTTTTATTTTTAATAATTTGATGTTGCGAAAACCCCCATATATTTTATACCGTGTAAAAATTGTTGCATTTTGATCAAATTTCGGTAAAAATATGCACAGTAAAATAAAAAAATGCATAAATATGCCAAATAGTTAAAAAACCTCTAAATATGCAAAAATATGCAACATAACATTTCACATACTTAACCACAGTACCTTGTAATGGATTTCTATGTCACCTAGCATTAAATACGACTTAGCAAGATTGATATGCAAATGCATGAAATCACGAGCCCTGGTCGTGAGTAATGAAATCGACGGGCGGGTAGAGACGCAAACGCATGATATGTGCGCATGTACACAGATGACCGTCGATGATTGTTTGCTCTGCTCGCGGTGTGATACAACTAAGAGGGGGTTGGAATCAGTGGTGTGCTTAGGATGTTCCGTGCACGGTGGGAGGCGTCCACTCGCTATACCTATTATTCTAGTAACACGGTGTACACCTTTTTCGATTAAATAATAAGACGTAGTTCAACCGAGATGAATGAATAAGGAGAAGCTATTTACTTTTAAGAATAACACGCGTTCGCAAAGACGAGGGTAAAATCACGATTGAAAGATACTAACAGAAAAACAATGATGAGCTCGAGTAAACACACGGTTGGAATAAGATTTCGATTTACGATTTCTCAAAACTCGTTTAACTTTTCACCGATACAGCTCCGCACTCGGGTTTGGATCCTCCAAAACGTTATCTCCGCAGGTATATGATCCCCCCACGTGTGTGACGGTGTTGACGAAAACCCACAAAATGTAAATATATCGTCAATATTGTTCCAAGTCGTCCTGTTGACATTTTCTGTTCGTCCGACACCACTTGGCATCATAAAAATAAGTGTATTTACCAGCCGAGTGGTGGTACGTTAAGATTATACACGACCAAGATAACAGACATCCGTTGCACAGTGGTACTTGAAAATAAACGAAATGCTAATGAATCGATACGATCTATTCTGTTCGAATATACAACGGGATGCGTATAAATAATATTATATAGTCGTAGAGAGTTCATAAATTTCGGATCGGCGTATAAATGGCATATCCATTAAAAGTGGCAAAATCTTTAAAATAGTCGCCGATGAATAGTACATAGGTGAAAGTTTCATCGAATTATCTAAAATGCGTTTTATGTACATTACAACTTTGAAAGAAAACCCATAGTAAAACCGATCAATGGATTTTTACCTGATGGTTGTTTAAAACACCAATGCGGGTTCGCGATGAAACGAATTTGACCCTGCGGAGCGCAACCATAATGACGTTCATATCGTGTCGATGGGACTTCAGAATGTCATGGTCGCATACATCCTGCAGGAGAGGATAGACGTTTTCACTACAGCGGGGACAAATAATAACTATACACAGTTGCCACGTGTCCATATTAATGATGCGACATAAATCCGGATTTTCGGAATGAATTTTGGACTTAATTGAGTTAAAATTGTCGAATCTCCGTTGTTGCGATTTTGATATTTTATATATAGTTTACTATAGTTAGCGACCAGTTTTTGAATCGTATGAGCTTTAAATATATGTTATGTATTCAATTAATTAAAAAAAAATGCGTAGTTATTATAAGTTTATTGTAAGTAATGCATAAAAGAGTCCTAATTGAAAGTTTCAAAATGTACATATTCGGAGCAAAATTCGGATTTTAGAATCAAGAATTCGGTTTACGACGAAATCTGGATTTTAAAACTTCAGAAGATCAAGATTTTTCCCATGACTGCGGTAACCGCGTGTATCCCAAACCTATGGTACACACGGTACCGGCAGACGAGGGACTGCGATAGGCAGCTAGCTGTTTTCGCAACGAATTTATAAAATCACATGCGCGTGGGAAAGAGTAACGCGAAAGTAAAACCATGACGCGCGTAAAATCAAAAGTTCGACTGTGTAAAAGTTGCCGGCGGCAAACGGTAAAGCAACACAATACAAGTATAACGGTATAGGATACAGTGCACGTATTACGGGTGGGCGCGGTTGACATTTGACGGCGAGTTCATGGCACGCTCCAATTGTACTGCGCTGGAGAGAACACATTATCACTCGGTTCGACGTCGACTCGTTCACGAGCGGTGCCGACGGCCGGTTTCGCTCTGGCGCACGACGTTTCATTTCCGTTGCACAAAAAAAGTGTGCAAAACTTCAAAAATTATTTGAAAGAAAACAACAGTGGACGACGGGTAAATCGCCAAGAACGTCGGGCGACACGATCGCTTCAAAAACGTTCGGTAAGCCGCGTCGTAAGTACACCGAGAAAATGAATGTTCACGTCCAGGAACTTGGCCGCGTATAAGATATTCGATCATTATAATATGCGGGGGCGCGTGCGTTTCCTGGGTTTGCTTGATTATTGAAATTACAGCGGCGTGTTATTTATTTTCGTTTTTCCCGTTTTCCACGCGGCAGCACCGGAGTGTTTAGAGTATATTAAAATAATATAGTGCGGTACAGTAATAGATTACAGGGCGGCGCGAAACGACTAAAAAGTGAATTATGCGGTTATTATCGCAAACAACGAGCCGTCCCGATCTCGAAATGGCATACCGAACTAATGGAATTGTTCGTTATATTATCGTCGTGCACGTACCCCACACCGTGCGCCGCGCCGGTCGCCTATTTAATATCGTTCTAATACACAGAGTAGTAAAAAAATAAAATAAAAACTAAATAAATGAACAATAGTAAAAAATAATAATAATAATAGTAAGCTGGCCTATTTACAATATGCCAATCTAATTTATATACACGGTGCTGCGACCGCGCTCTATAACATTATATCGAGCATTATAATGATTTAAATTGACTCTATTACACGCATTTTATATTATTTATCGAACAATTATTGCGTTTATTTATACACGCTCCGTACGGCGAAGATTGCATCGAAACGTGATCAATTGATGGCATTTTGTTACTGCCGTTTTCGATAAGTCATTACGCGTTGACGTTTTCTGAAAATCAGTTAATTAAAAATAATAATAAACGAAGTGAAAAAAAAAACTACCAGCAATAGCCATAAAACATCATTCGTCGTTAAGTTAATTAATATAAAGAAAATCCATTTACCGCAAAACAATGGCCCACACCCATGATAATATTATGAACGGTCTGTGCCTCCATATATACACGGAAAATTGTTTTTAAGCTTTAAAGTTCGACCCTCCCCGCCCGCAGTGTCGTGCAAACTGTATGGGAAAAAAATAAACGTAAAACTAATTAAATTAAATCATATCAGCACCATATGTATTATGTATTATGCATCTATGGGCCTATGCATCGCAGACATACCCGACTCCATTAACAGACACGTCTAATGTTAGATATATTTTTCATAATCTTGATTAACATACTTGATCTGACATTTTTACCACATACGATTTGATTGTCTCCAATTGTCGGTAATATTATAGTAATGTACCGTAGTTAAAAAATCATTATTCTAATGAAGTAATAAATAGTTTTATGAGCCAATTACAACAAAATGTGGAAAATTATATAGATTATAAGTCGGTATAATATTCTAAATGCCACGAGCACATAAATTGACAATAACGACAGAAGCTACGCAAATAGAACAATAACTACTTGTATGTATTATATAACATGTATGATGTCGCAATCAAATTATTAAAACATTACAATTACATCTGTTTGGTGAGAGCAAATAATCAGAAGAAAAAAAATAGAGCGTCAATATTTCGGATCGTTAAAAAAATTATAAAATAAATTCGCAAGATTGGGGCGCGATGCGAAAAAGTAGGCATTGTGTGTTAAGAAGAATAAATAAAATTTAGGACACGCTGATACGTACAAAAAATATGTTTCCAATTCAAAATGATGAATTATATTGTAGCTAAAGTTCGTCTTCTAAAGATGGAAAAAACATGATCAAACTCATGTACAGCGAATGCTTGAAATCACGTTGTCCGCGCGGTGATTACGTTTGTTTGGTATCAAAACCTAACGTAAGAAATGTAATGTGCTGTTCGACAGTGAATTCTGGTGGCAATAGTATAAAATGAATAACGGTATTATAAAAAAAATAATTAAAGAATATTGGTTTTTTCCGCGTTCACGGAATAACATATCCTAATGGCAAAACTCATCTAGCACGCCGGAGCACTGTAATACACCGGTCCCACGATATTGTCGTATTACATATAAATACGTACACGTAGGTAGTAATAGCAGTACGCCCATGGGTAATAATAATTATAATAATGATAATAATAATATTTGTT
This sequence comes from Periphyllus acericola, assembly GCA_949715065.1. Lineage (NCBI taxonomy): Eukaryota > Metazoa > Arthropoda > Insecta > Hemiptera > Aphididae > Periphyllus > Periphyllus acericola. Next base: position 21,800,097 of record OX454265.1, read on the forward strand.
TACAAATAATTCGAACGACATTACTCGGCGGGCGGGGCGGTTTAAAAATAAAATCTCGCCCGCGCAAAATAAAATATCTCCGTAGTCCGCAACGCTTTTTTTTTTGAAGATTTTGTGTCCGCGCCCGAGTGTTTTTTATTAGATTATCGCATATCGTTTCGCTTCTAAGACTCTACGGCTCGGCGTAAAAAACAAATTCACTTATCCGCACGGCACGCGCTTGACGCCCGCAAAGCCGACGAATATAAACTATACAGCATCGGCGGCGGTGCGCGGCGAGAAACGGAATATTATAATGTTAAAAAATAACGCGCGGGCTTACTCGACGGGTCGTGCCAATATTCCGCAAGGGCGTGCGGCAAGGAAGGACGCGGTGCACAACGTCGTCGAGAGTTCCGCACCCGGAGTGGGTTCTTTTAAACCAGGAGTGTCCAACCCGCGGCCCTGGGGCGACATGCGGTCCGCGGGGTAGAATTTAATGCGGCCCTTACTTCAATTACAAAACCATCGAATAATTATACATTTTTTGAGAAAAAAAAAAAATAAATAAAGAATATAAAACTACAACATGTTAAAAACAATATAAACTTTGAAATTTGTGCATAGTATGAATGTGTTTATTATTATTGGATGCATTGTTATTTTAAAATTATTTTTTTCTTTGAGCTATAAATAAATGTAATATTGAAAAAAAAAATGTCCACTCACTATTCACTATGGTAAAATTATAAGTAAAATGTATTTTTATGAAAATATGTGTGGCCCACGACAATTTCTACTCGCATAATGTGGCTCAGTCCTTCCAAAACGTTGGACACCCCTGTTTTAAACGAAAACGTTGATAAGCCCCGGGCGTGCATTAATAATAACGGGGAACGTGTTCGTCATTATCACATTCGTCCGTGTTTAATAATAATCGTGTGTTTGTGTAAAAACGAAAAGATTGATGACGCTTCGAGCGGCGACGACGAACTCGCATGTTTTGCCCACCCGAAACACATTAGTAACGAGTTAATCATTCCCCCACATCCCCCGTGTACAAGTCGCATTGTCAAGTCGAGAGTTATTATCGAAACCATACAGGATGTCCCACCGGGACTTACTCATATCCCGTGTTAAAAGAGATAATCGAGTTCTGTTTATTTTTTTGTTTACGGGTGGGCAAAGGAAATTTTTTGTTGAAAATAGTTTGGCGAATACAAGTGTACGATCAAATAAGTACAGAAATTAACTTTGGCTTGCTTTTCTCAATATTTTGACGGTTAGACTTTCAATTGCTATTAACTTCTTGATTTTATTATTCTTACGCTAATACGAGTATAGTAATATCACCTCGTCATTTTTCCGATGAGGTTTGCTGATAATGTTATTATTATTGAAAATCGTGTAAATACATAGTACACTACTTTCTTATAAACTAGAATAATTATTAATAATCTAGAAGTTAATTGATTGAAGATGAACCGTCAACATTTTCAGAAAAATTATAAAATAATAAGTTAATTTCTTAATAGCTCTAATTGCTATTGTGAACAATATTGTCTTTGCTCATGAATGCTCATAAAAAACAGAATTTGATTATCTCTACATTAGAACACGGGAGATATCGCTCCGTGTAAGTCCCGGTGGGACACCCTGTATAGTATATGAACGTTTTATAATGAACCTATAAATTACAAATATACGAACCGCCACGGCGCCGCTAGGTGCACGAGGCGGATCGCATATTTTCGTACATACTATTTCCGTAATAAGTCTTTCAAAACGACTTCGGGCGACATCTTGCCGGACGTTCACTTATCGGCGTGGCGCAGGAGAAACGGAGCGTAAAATGTGCATTGAGCGGCGCAGGTGCACGAAGAAGTGCAGCGCGTGCCGATAATGTAGTTATCATGGTGATAACATGCGCGCACCGTAGTAATACGTTATTGACGTCGAAGTGACGAAAACTTGAGCAGCAGCAACACTATAATATATGTAAATAATATGTGCGTCGAGTGCAACGCTGCGGCGGCAGTCGGGCGACGGTCGAGTCGAGTCGCAGGAAAGCGGAGTGCATTACAAAGCTATATACTAGCACTGTGTATACATACGTATTATAATTTCGAAACACTTGTCAAGCATCGACGCATGGGCGACGTACTGTTCGGTTGCAGGCCGCGATGAATACTAGTTTATAGTGTTTGCGCTCGTCGACAATATTCGGGTATTGTTACGACGCGACGTGGCGTTCACTCGCAAACAGAGTCGTCATCATGCATGTCATAAGAAACATATCTTATCAACGGGATGCAGTCGTCGGGGCCGTATTTAGGTATTTGTTGCCCCGGGACTAGAGAGGAAAAAAAAGCCCAAACAAAATGAAATGGAAATAACAATATATTGTGATTCGAAAAAAAAAACAATGTTATGCGTCATTTGTTAAAATGATTAATAAACCGCATGGTTGACGAGTTGCAATCAGACATTTTAACTGTAATATTAAATGTAGGAAATTAGTAGACAAGTAAATGTTGAAGTAACGAAATAGAATAAATCAGCCGACACCTTAAGATCTGCACAAATAGCCCCTCTATTGCTCACCGCCCTGAAATCTAAATACGGCCCCGCGCGTGGGGTCACATTCCGTTGCACACTGTTCGTTATTCGAACCGTTTGATTGCATCACTCGAATTCGACAAGACCCGACTTTAAAACGGTACGGATGACTTTACCGGCGTAACTCCGGGATAACCCGACGGTGATATTATCAACAAGAAGACGACATAATCAGGCTAGCATTATTCGAGTTGTCGCGACCACGTCTAATTTTGTACAAACACTTACGCTCTACTCGCATCTATATCATATTATTATAATTTAAAAAAAAAAACTCACAATAACAAATTTCGACACTCACACACGAATAATTGTATTATTATTATAACGATTATTATTATTATTATGTTGGAAAATCTAACAAAATATATATTAGTAGGCCTTGTGCCGACTGTGTACGTACCGACCGCCAATTTGATTCAATTTTTAAGAATTTTTTTACGCGAACGGTAACTATACCGTCGTTACCCGTCGGCGTACGATGTAGTGTTATGATGTTATGTTATTATTATATTACGGTACAACGCACGACGCATTATTTATTTTCTTTTAAATATTTTTTTATTTTTTTTTCTTCTCATATAGATACTATTACAATAATACTATAGTGTTACGACGATATTAGACTGTATATACGTTGCGTTTAAAGTACTCCGGGATGCGAAAATAAAATATCACCGTGAGAGTTGAGAAAGTCGCGACTATTACGGGGCCGCCGACGGAGTAGACGGCTTTTATACACCCCACATCGGGGGTGCGGGGGTGGTGCTCGGCGACCTGTCGAAACCACTGGGGGCGCGCTCCGCGAAAAGCGGTTCGAAAACAAAACACACTTCCCCGTCCCGCCCGCCCGCGCCGGAGTAGAAATACCAACGCGTTTCCTTTTTACGCATAGGCTATTACACGGTCGACCTATCGCTCGCACGGCGACGCAATACCACTTACGCACGCGAATCGTACAACGTACTATATAATATGTATTGTATTGTAACACTTACGCATGTATGATATGTAAATATAAGCACTCAAAAGCTCGGGGCCTTTTTTTTTTCCTTCCAAATATATCGATATTAACTCGAAGTCGTGGTGTTTTTTTTTCTCTCGATTCATTAATTATATTAATTATATTATTAATTATTCAACGCACATTTGAATTCGAGTTATTCATAATACATATGGCTCAGGTCTCTTGATTTTTTTTTTTTAACCTACGTTACGTCGGAGTTCGTGCGATTGCAAATGTAAGCGAACACGACTTATATTTATAATAAACATATCGGCGCGACAGACGTGCTCACATTTTTTTTTTCGCCGACTGCGTCGTTTTTTTTTTTTTTCTAAAGAATACGTTCATGATTTCCCAGAACTAGACTTTATAGGAATGTAGTTTTTTTTTTTTAATTTACCGTCATGCTTTTACATAACATTATGTTCTATAACTGTTTTATTGATTTTAATTAAACACGACAATCAAACGCAATTATTTAATTTAACATTCGATTTCATATTTTATCGAATGATTTTTCGATTTATTGTACACGTGAATACGAATGAAATAACAAACGAGTAGGTACAATCATTTATATTTTCCAACATACAATAAGCGATCTTTACAACGCGTCACCTTAATTATGTACCATAATAGGAACGAATTCAATAAACGGACTATGAAATATACACACATGTCACATGAATCATGCCAATTATAATTTACTGTTGAAAATAATACGATAATCCTTTGTACAACATCGAACGATTGACGATTTGCACGGTTTGTAACTTCCAGGGATCACGGGAAGGTGTCTTGACATGTCCGCAGGAGAAGGGTCGCATAAGACCTAGGTCGATTCATTCAAATAATTATTTTAAAAAGTGGCGAAGCACCATAAAATATTGCCCAACTCTTTAAGTCTCGTCCGCTCTGTGCTTTATCGTCTACAATTGTACTTGTTTCCAAAATTAAAACGATTTCTATCGAAATGGCTTCCCTCCCACGGGTGGTTTTCGTTATGGTTGACACATGATTTCCAGCGGATGATTTGAACATAATACGATATGCGCTGCAAAGCGATCGGAATACCCGGTAAAAGTTTATTTTCTACTTTCCGAAACGCAAAACCGTACGTTTACAAGACAAGTTTCTTATTCTCGTCTCTAACCGGTTGAACATTACAGTTACACTGGTGATGTACACACAGGTAATAAGACATAACGAATAAACTGTCGACATCTATTGACTATACCGATATATCTTAGTAACTTTGAACAGGGTCCGTAGAAGTTTTCACTTTTGGTCGTTTAGCGTTTCTGAACAAACGACGATCATTTAATGCGTCTACGACATAACACGTTTATTATATTACTCTAGGTATGTCATATGTTTATAACATCGTGTGGGCTATAGAGGATATCAAATGTTTTGTTTATAGTGAACAAGAGATATGTTTTATGGAACGTTAATATCCCATCGGACGGAAATTCGACGAAATTATAATGCATAATATATGTTCTTCGATAAAAATAAAAAATGTGTACGCACGTCTAAACGTCTCGAATAAAACCAGGTCATGTTATCGATATCACGCGTGAACACTATCGATTCTTTGCGATATTTACCGAGAGCAAAAAACGGAATAAAACCAAACTTTAACGTTTAATAGCTGGTAAACATTTCCTTACGGTCACGGGTAGTATTGAAAAAAAAAATAAATAAAAAACACCGTCGCCTCGGTCGGATGCGATTAATTTCAATGCGCGTACCTAGATCGAAAAAAATGTGTAAATAATTAATAACAAATTTAAATGTGTAACGAAAATTACGCTGAGCATAAAATGTCGCGAGCGCGGGACGACTATATATTGTATGCAACAGTGAAAAATGGTGACGGCCTCATACATACCGCAGTGGCATGAACTCGTCCTTATGACTTCAATGTGAAATCGAACTGTGCGCGCGGTTGACGAATTAATCACAATGGGTATTGCAAACGCATCTTAGCGTCGACGTGTGAAACGAGTCGTAGTGGACCGACTGTATTTCATTTCGGTTTAGACGTCGTAAGACGTAGCGTGTTTCGAACGAGAGAAAAAAAAAACCCCCCGCGTACACATAGGACGTTGCATAATCTTGAAGGTTTTCTTGTAGCCCACTTTTCTTTACCGTACAACATGCAAATAATATAGATCACACGAATGGATTCGAATGGATCGCACCTAATATGCATGTAAAATTATTACACACTATATCGTCTAGTATATATTATGTGTGTGTGCATGTATATATAGAGAAACCGTGCACGTATTGTATTATAACATGTTTGCACGTATTATCGTGTACGAATCGTTTAACAATAAACATGTTAATTACAGTCACAGCTGACCGCGGCAGGACGTTGAGAAACGTTTGCTTTAATATTCTATTAATCGAATTACTATTTTCACGGTTAATGATTACGAACTATTTGACGTTTGATGCATAACGTGTACAGTACATATATATACATATAGTTTAATGTACGTTCACATTATGCGCCAATCATTGTATGCATATTTGAATTGATTAAAACATATGGACATTCGCGATACATTATACTTCGAGATATTTCTCATTCTAATAATATTATTGTAATACATTTTTGGTTCGATTTATTATGTACGCATGCATGCTATGTCTCGTCGATGAGCAAAAAATAAGCAAATGCCTGCAATAAAGGCCTGATTGAACAATCGTAATAGATTCTAAACAATGAAATATTTACCTGCAGTGCTCAATTGCTGCGTTTTCACTACTGCACCGGAATAACCGAAAAAATCAACGCGTAGTACAACATTAATGCGTTCACAGTTTACGTATATGATATTTAATTTCATTCGAAATCGTATTCAGAAAATGAACGCTTTGAAAGCAATGTTCGTCAAAGAACTTGATGCGTTAACACTAAGTTATTTATAGTACAAAGGCTCGTATATATTCATAAATTATACGAGCCTATGATACTCTTCAGCGTACACAATTCTCATACTAAATACTAATCGATAAAACCACGAGTACCATAGTATATAATGTTATGAACGTTTTATATAGTATTTCGCAACGTGTTGAAAGCTCGGTAGTAAATATCTATTTGGGTCTCGGCACGACGCTTTTACGACCTGGGTGTTTATAATGTTATAAAATATAATTTTTCTCGTTTAATTACGTCCATTAAAAAATATTCCAAATGAGTTATCGTAAAAGTACTTTTCGAAAAATTGTATTATTTTTGATCGCGTTTTCAAACATCAAAAGCGCAAAAGCGTACCAACATCAAACGGACTGACGCGAAATCATACATCATGATTAATAAAAAAAGAAGAAGACAAATTAAAAACAATCTGGACGGTATCGACAAAACCGAATGGTACGGACAAGCCTTAAAAGTGTACAAACATTATTGCGTTTCAAATTATGTTACTGATGGTTAATTTGCGAAGAAACCTTACCGGGATATACGCGAGATTTGCCGTTCTGAGAGTTTGGGCGGAGGACATGGTAGTCAACGCCGCAGGATATTATTACAACTAAACGATTTGGCCGGGGGGAAGGTGGGAGGTTTTCAAAAAGATGCGTAGATCGAACGATGCAATGAAAACAACAAAAAAACCGAACGTCTAGACGACGGATTATATTATACGGTACACGACCGTGGTAACGTAAGTCAAACCTACCACGCTCACGGTTATAAATACGGGATACGCGTGCGCCGAGAAAATAAGACATTAGGGGTGAGCTGTAAAATGGTAAATCGCGAGTATTCTCACGTTCACATCGAGCACGCGTAGAACCGGTCCCGGAACGCGAAAACCCTTAAACTTAAACCCTTAACGCACATAATACCTAATACGTGTACAGGACGTCCGCCGCAGTCAGCGAGGAGCGCACTCCGGGTTCAGTCGGTATACTAAGCATGGTATACGGTATAATTAACAGATTTGTATACGGTTGTCGTTTTATTTTTTGAGTAGGACCACGTAATGACGACGACGCAAACGAGCTGAACAATCGTGTTGAGCAACAGTGATACATGACGTATTATAATAAGTATAAGTAAACGCATAGACGTAGGAAAATCAAGAATGTATATGTTTGTCAATGGTACGGCAACGCGTTGTGACTAGGATATTGTGCTAACGCGTAGGACGTCGGGAAAGTGGTATAATATGATAGTATATAAGGCAGTCGAAAAAAAAATGGACGGTCGATTCTTATCGTGTGGCTAACGGAAAGACAAGAGTGGAGATGATATATGTTTTTCACGTTTTAATGGTTTTTCGTCGAATAACTCTATTAATTGTGTCCTTGTGCCTCAGCGTATACACTTGACGGATTGATACTATATCTATGTACTTAAAGTGTACGCACTACGCAGGTATACGTCGAGTCCGGTACGGATTCCGTTCCACCGGCCTGGTGCACTTTCGTTTTCACCAGTGAAATTGACAGAATACGACAATACAACGTATATAATAGTATGTATAGTGTAGGTATTATACGATATTAATTTTTTTTCAACGTGCGACCAGAGCCGTCGTAAGTCCGGGGAGAGTGGTGCCCATGCCCCGGGTCCCACGCCTTAGAATCGTCGTTGCCCCCCCCCTCACAGAGGCCGATTGTGGGATTTTTTTTTTTTGAAGTAATGCACATTTAAAAATAAAAACACAATTTCAAAAACACAAAAAAAATACATTCTAAAGTCCAAAATAATCCTAATAGAAGTTATGTTCTCGGAAACAACTGATGAGCTCATTAATGCCATAGTATAGACTCATATGTAAAGGCAAGGGGGTCCCCGCAAACTTAAGGGACGACCCTGCGTGCGACCAAACAGTATAGTTATTGATCGAGTACGAAGAGCTTCCGATCTGGTTTCCAGTGCGGTGCTCAGCTCCGTACACAATAATGTTATTAACTATATCGTGTACGAGCCAATTATGCGAAGTCGAAAAGCACGGACTTCCGTTAAGCATTTCCGCGCACCGACATCGGACGCTATTTTATGGCATTAAAATTTTTTTTTTTCGTTAAATCAGAAACAGCTTATAACATTTCAGCAGCCTAGAGTGTCCGGTATTTAGAGGTTTAGAGGTTTCACTGTATACGCACGCAAAGACGACGGTGGCGTAAAATGATTACGCTGGAAACGCGATTACACATACACATCAGCGGAAATGATCGAAGACCGTGGTACAATGTCGATAATAATGTAGAAACGGTTATACTATAAGTACGGGAAGGACGAATAGAGTGACAGAGATGGAGTTTGATGTAGGTAGATATGTATAGGTATAGATATATACAGATGATAGACAGCGATAGAGAGAGAGAAAGAGAGAGAGAGAGAGAGAGAGAGAGAGAGAGAATGTTTTCGCCGTACACATACGCAAGAGCAGCTGCATAATGTTTTACGTATATATTGTCCGGTCTTTTATTGAAATTTTACAATTTTCTTTCTCTTTCATCAAGCCCCGAACAAAACAGCGGTATTTTAATGCTGTATACACTGTACGTATATTTTTATAATCATAATACACTCTGCACACGCCGTGGAATTCCGAAAACGTTAACGGTTGACACTTTAAACGGTTTTGTTCAACAAGTGAAAGTAATTTTAAATTGAAAATTTATCACCATTATTATAATATTTTGTCACAAGTGAGTAAGTGACATAGATTTAATACATTTCAAATGCGTTAGGTACGTGCGGGTTATGAAAATATACACTGTTTGTTTTTGGTTTTTTTTTCATATATTATATCTATGAAATTGGTGGATTTTTTTGTTTGGCAATTCTTAAGAAAAAAACCTGTTTATATTATATGGAATGAAAAAAAGCAATGGTGCGTTAGGTATTTATAAAAATTTGATTAACATTAATTTTTTCTTTATACAGTTTTTTTTTATTTCGACATATGTTGCAATAAAGAACAAAAAGCTTAATTGATATATAGTGACAATAATAACAGAAAAAAACAAACTGAAAAAACCTCCTGGTGAAGGTTTTTTTTCGAGAGTTCATTAAAATGTTATTTCAATATTGTAAAACATGTTGAAAGAAGGATCATCTTCTTCGATATTTATTATTAACCTTATCTCCATATGTTTTCATTGTAAATACCTATTATATATTCTAATATTCGTACGCGAAAATGTTGTTGTAATTTTTTTTATTCGAGTCCGGAATTATTTATATTTCTTCTAACAAGTCTTTTTTTAAGTTCCTCTAAGTTTTATTTTAATAATAACTACTTAACGTTTTTTCGTCTACAAAATCCGTAAGTATAATATCTATATACATTTTGAATAAAAAAACATGACGACCATGGTTGCGTGCCATAAATCTTAACATCACTGACTAATTTTGAAATTTGAAACTCAATTAATGTAAAACGCAGCACAAATGTGCGTTACATTAAAGCTCCGCATGAATTATTGCAGAGTAGGTACAACTGGCGAAAAACAATTTTGTCGTATCTAAAAACGTTTGTCGAGCCCACGCCATCGCGCCGTAACATGACGTTGTTCTTTTAAATAATATATGTAAGTACATATTTACAAAAAAAAACCAAAGAAATAAATAATTTTTCGTCCGAAACGCTTGCCGCAGCCGTCGCTAATTAATGTATTCTAGGATCAAAGTTGCGTTTGACAGTAAAACATAAACATTAATAGCTGCGGACTCGCGGTTCGTTGACCGAATGGACTTGCTCGTGATACCATATTGTGTCTATATGTGTGTTACATCTTTACGCATTTTAAATCGACACTCTCTTTCCAATATTAAATAGAAAAACAACTATGTATTAGTAAAAAATGCTCACTTATTATATATAAGCAAGTACTAAGACCTTTAATATTATACGCAAGTCCTATGTGGGGCAGTTGTGCAAATAGTCACATAAATAAAATTCAAATTTACCAAAACAAAATACTCCGCATGATAACTGATGCTCCCTGGTTCGTACGCAACAAAGCCCTGCATAATGACTTGAAAATCCCTACTATTGACGAGCACATAAACCATTTAGCAAACAGATTTTTTTATTCTCTTACGAACTCGAATGGCGCCGCCCACTACAACTTAATCGAAAGCCCACCAAAAATTCGCCGCCTCAAGAGAGGAAGACCCCACGACCACATTAATTGTCCTACCACTAATCACTGATACATCGAAAACATCATGCCGGAAAAATTCTAGTTTTAATTAATAATTATTTAATAATTAATTTTAGTATTTATATCGCACTTATGTAAGTAAGAAAATTGTACGTTTATATTATAAATAGGTTTAGATAGCTATTCTAGCTAGGAATGCCTTAATAAAATAAAATAAAAAAAAAAAAATCGACAAAACGACGAAGAAGAATCATGAAAATAACAAAAAAAAAAAAATCTGTACGAGGTAGGTACGTCGAAAGAGCTAGTGCTAATAATATATTGTAGGATACTTTGTCAGTGAGAAATAACGATCAATGACCCAGTGAGACACTGCAGGTACGTCCACCGTAATACAGACCATGGTTATGTTATATGTGTGTGCCAAATTTGTTCCGGTTTGCTCAATCCCGGTTTGCTACGATTCCAGACCGGTGTGTGCACCTATACCGTATTTATAGTATTCGCGTGTGTGTGTGCGTGCGTGTGTGTGTGCGCGCGCACGGGTATGTGCCCGTACGTACGTAAAAATTGCGTCAATTTGTGTAGCGTTACGCCAGAAAAGTGGCGGAAAAACAGCCGGATCAAATTTATTGCACCGCCTCCGCGTCAGTTGGACAACGCGGACCCCTGGCGCGTAAACGCACGCTTTACATGCTTGTCAAAAACCACCGTCAAATCACCCACTAGCTTTTCTGACCCTTTCCTTCGCGAGCCGCATTGTTATCACACCCCGAGCGACCACTAACCGATGACAATCTGCACACGCGCACGCGCGCACGTGAAAGCGTTTTTTACACGTGTACAACGTATTCACTCGTTCGGCGTCATCGATCGTGTATATCGGTGTACGCGCGCCCGGCCGTATTAGGTAACCTAACCTTCGGTTAAGGTCGAATTTCCATTACCCCCCCCCCTCCCCCTCCCGCCGTCTCCGTCATATTCGACCGCGTTAGATCTATCAGCGAGTGTATACCGTCAAAAAGTAAACGTCGACATATCTTATACGCGTCGTGTCTATTATAACAATATAATAATAATAATAATAATAATAATAATAATAATAATACTAATATGTGTACACGTCTTACACGACGCGGGAACGCAAAACGGCGTAATTCGACGAAATATCATAACACGCGTAGTTGAATATGTGTACACACGGTGTATGGCTGTAATAATGCTGTGCATGTGTCGTTTATACAGTACTGCGTTTTGCGCAAAAAGCGATAGAAAAAAATAATAATAACAATAAATAAATAATCGAAAAACGAACGAGTATTTTATTGTTCACGCGTGTTTGGCCGACGTCGCCGGGCGAATAACTATTATAATACTATTGTAACGTTACGTCATCACGAAACCGATTGAATTATGATTCGTATTCTAATTAAAAACACATAAAATTCATACCGGGAGACCGATTAAGACAATGTTAACGACAATATTCAGCAAGCGGGCGGTTTATTACCGAAAACGGCATACGTTATACGTCATTTTCGATAAGACGTGTTATGCTGCAATGTACGATGGCTGGCTATGCGACCACACATCTTGGCACGCGACAGTGCTCCGAGTACACGAATTTTTCTAAATGACCGCATTGAAAAGTCATGAACAGGGCTCGTGAGTTCATGCTCTAAAAAATGCCTAAATAGGTACTCGTATGCACTTATGCACTAAAAGCTGGGAAAATATGCATTGCAATATGCCTTTAAAAGTTCAGAAATATGCATTTATATGCACTAAAATCTAAAAATATGTATCAAAAATATGTAGATAAAAATACTATAAGTAAAATGTCCATTCATATCATAATGCGGGCTACGTACCTATACGTTCGTATTCGTACGTTTGTACTCGCTTTATCTGCTCTATATGACTCATGAAACAATAAGCTCACATATAATAATCACGTTTTTAGACGGTATTTACGTAAAATTATTATATTAACTAATGTCCGTCTTACATTATCAAGGAGTACGTTTGAGCTGCGAGGGTGTAATAAAATATAACTACTTTTTTAGTTTCACTGATGGCCGCGAGGAATGTGAGAAAATCATTATTATGTTTCCTATGAAAATGTTCACTCTCACGCATAATATGAAGGCAAAACGTAGTGCTTAAATCCGTACGCCTATACGTTGAGTATCGCGCAGGTCAGTGTTATTATTACGAGCCATGGGTGTAGTCTAGTACAAGTTCTCGGTCCCGCGCGAAGTTATAAATAATATACGCAAATGCGAATTTATTGTAAGCAGTCGGCGGGTACCGATCTATATCATCACGATGACGTGTGCGCAGCGCGGGTAGAGATATATCTCGATCGCGTGTGCGATTGTCTCCGTACGAGGTCGACACGAATAATTATTATTTTCGTCTTCATCCGCGCGCTGCGGCTCTGATCGTGGCAAATCGAGCGGTAACAACCATCCGATAAGTTGTTGACCACAACGGTTCACCACAGCTGCATAGACGCAACGATACGTAAAAATAGTATTCCGGCAGCCGGGCCCATGTGACCACGCGTCTCGGGCGATCTCGAAACGTGTTACCTAATAATAACTGTCCACCAGATGAAAACGGAAAACGTGAACGACCTGTTGCCAGCGAGGACGTTTTTCTGCTTTCCACATTCTTGGTGTACCGTGGTAAAATGTTCGATAACGCGTAAATGTTGTCTCCCCCGGGAGATAAGCTTACGAGCTGTAAGGTTCTAGTCTCTTTAGCACAGCGCTAAATGCGATGATCAGTGTTTTTGAGTTTATTTCGCGCGCGTACGCATTTATAAGCATTTACGTGCGGCACTTTGCTCCAAATGTATGTATAGCATTGCGTATACTTTTGACACTACCAGTAACGGTTACCAGTGGAGAACGGAGTTTTTCTAAACTCAAACTTATTAAAACATATTTAAGGTCAACCATGGTTCATAAAGTGGATTAGCTATGATAGCAATTGAACATGAATTGGCAGAACAACTAAATGACGTTAACATGGTAAACGATTTTGCTAATGCAAAAGCAAGAAAATGCAGTTTTAGTAAATAACTTATCTTAATGTATTTATTATGAACCATGTATATAACTTTGTTTAGTATTATATACAGTTTAAATACCTAATGGTTATGAAAATATTTGTGTTTATAAATGAAAAATTGGATTTATTTTAATTTAGATCAGTGTTTTTCAATAAAAGGTATGTTTATTGATTATTAATTTATTTGTATGGAAATGTAGGTATACGTATTATAATTTAATGAACGGAAAATGTTTAAATCGTACCGGGCGGCAAAATACCTAAGGCCGGCCATACGTATGCCAGACTTTTGCCCTGCGGTATACCTTTATATTATGTGACTATTTTGCTGTTGACCTCGCTATATACTGTACAACGGTATACACTATTGTATAATATTTTTTGAAATCGAAATTCCAAAGACATCATTCCAATTACCCGACGAATCACTAGAAACGTTCAGTGTTCTTATCTGGATGATGAGTATGAAAAAAGTCAACCGGAAAGTGTACACCGAACTTTTTTTAAAATAATAAACGATTATATAATATGGTTACTGCTATAAAACGAAGTGCGATACGTCCATTATCGGCGCAAAAACCTATTTTAAACCTCCCGTCGGACCGGAAAGATGGGTCCGCCGCGTGTATATTTAGGAACGTTTGGGGCGAAGCGTCTCGTAAACCTATATAATATCGTCCGACGAGTACGGGTATAATGTACGCGAGAGTGTCAACCACCGTGCAAACGGTCGTCCGAGCATATTACACGTTATTGTCGTCGTGTTACTAGCCATACATGTGTAACGTGTGTCTTACCCCGTCGTCGCGACGTATATACCTATAAGGGTGGGTAGTGTCCCTGTTATACGAGTGTACGTGACGCCGTGTGCAGAAGGGTAAAATCGATCCGGGCGGAGGGTAGGTCGTAAGAAAAATGGAAAATGAAAAAATACACCTTGAGCGTGTTTGCACAAGAGACGCCACGCCCTGCGCCGGGACGCAGCGCGAGGCACGTCGCGAAATGCTTATTTTTACAACCGGGTCGCGGCGTGTAAACAACGGGCGCAGGGTCGATTGTTGCAGTCCAATTAATTAAGCTAAAGGTCAACGCCGTAATACACTTTCTTTCCCCTCCGACCCGGGCCGTTCCGCGCGGCTGGTCTCGCGTTTTACGATTAATCAACACCCGAAAACTTGTCCGAGAGAATATGACGACGACACCGTGATTTATCGCGATGTATTATTATTTTAATAATATTTGAAATATTCTCCGGTCGTCGAGTCGTCCAACAATAACATCATGCCACCGTACCGATTCGACGTACGGCCAACACGAATCGAAATGTACTTGTAATTAGATCCTCATTTCGCCGTAGAATTAATTTCGCATCGTACAACGTGATCGCAACATGACGTATCGAGTCCTCGGTCCTCTTGACATTTGGGGCCGCGCGAAAAATGGCGGCGGTGATTTAATTTTTCGCTCCGACAGAGACCTTTTGACGCGGTTCCCACCGGGCCATTGTTCAAATGTCACAGTCGAAAAGGTTACGCGCGCGCGTTTTCTAATGGTTAGTATTACATTAGTATCGCGCGAAGACGATTTTGTCGGTCGGCTAATAATAATTTACTTGTACCGCGGTGACGGGTACGCGCGCGTTTGTCGCACGACAATACTGTTGTACCGCCACCGATAACTTCGTAACATATTGTGTAGACCAAACGGAATAATAATAATGATATATACAGTAGTCACTCAATAATTCGAAATTCGGGGGACCGAGCTAAAAATTCGATTTATAGAGGTTTTCCATTTAACGAATGTTCGAATAATCGAGGGAAAAATAATTAATTCGAAATAAAGAGAGGTGAAAAATTATATGTATGTATTACATGTATCAATTGACATTTATTTATTATACATATTATGTACTATATTTTACATTTATTAAGTGACATTTATTTATTTTATTATTATATTTTACATTTTAAATAAATCTGTTATATTTTGTTGTGTTACTTTGTTGGCCAAAATCTGGTCCCATAGCGTTATCTAACTTACTGATGGCATTGAAAATTGTATCGCATCTTTTTTCGTCCATTTCAGATTGCTCGAAAAATTGACGCAATCCTGACATAAAAGATTTTGCTTCTTTATTAACTACGATAATATTTAATCACCGTCGTTATTAGTTTCATTGCGAATACGTCAAATTGTACATAATCTTTATACATATGAACAAACGTATAGCCGCGTTTAAGGGAATTCGAATTATGGAGGTTCTGGAAAAAAAATTCGAATTATTGAGTGTGTACCACTGACAGACATTTCGAATTATCGAGGGGACCGGAATACATGTATTTTCTTCTAATTATAGAGGTTTTCTCAGGGGACTAAGCGTTAAGTTCGATTTATGGAGTTTTTCGAATTATCGAGGTTCGAATTACCGAGTGACTACTGTAATTGTATTACGTATTTGATTTCCGTTTAGAGAACACGAGTTTCTAAAATCGATACATTAACGTTACGCAGGCAATCGGTGTTTCGATGGCTAGATGAACGAATCGTTTATTTATAAATACCGAACACGTTTTGTCGAGAATAATCAACCGACCGCGGCTTACCGATATTAATTCACCATATTAAAATGTACATTAATAATTAAAAAAAAACAAAAAAAACGTATAATAAGACGTTTTCGTGAAACCTCATAAAAACTTCTTCGTGTTCTGTCCAAAGTATTGTGCCAAGTTGATTAATATTATTATTTCCATTGCGTCATTTCCCTCTCTACGGACATTTAACTGTTTTAATGAGAAAAAAAACAGGAGCGGATGTTTGTAATTTAAAGAACTGTAAAAAAATGTATAAATTAGCTAAACATAGTTTCAAACATTTCCGACGTAATTTGAAGATAAATATTTCATAGCATTATTCTACTACTGTGTTTGAAATTATTTCGGAAAATGCACAATTTGCACGATTTCATTTTTTTCTCTTTAAAGTTGAATTATTAAAAAAAAAAAAAACATTTAATTGATATCAGTTTATAATTGGAATCGCAATTGAATTAACTAACCGCAACAATGTACATATTTTATAGGAAGTGCAATCGTGTAACGCTACGAATACATTATTTATTATGAGTTTAGTTTTTCTTCACGAAATACCGTAATAGTGTAGTATATTTGCGTATCGAACGTTTGAGCCGGTGTACACAATATCATGATTATATATCATCGTCGGCGAACAATATTGATTAAAATATTTATCAGGTCCACGTTCTGTCGCCGGATCGTTCGTTATACGCGTTTGCGTTTTTTGTCGGAGACAACTTTGAAAACCCGCGATACGCCTCGGTGAAAAACGAATAACCTAAAATATTACATGCAAGAACATCTTGTTCTTACGTCGTTTAAAGAAACATCAAAACCTACAGACATTATAAGACTTGTACAAGCGTCGGTGCGGCGATGTGAGCATGAAACCGAACACAAGTGAGCACAAACGCGTTTTCCGTCGAGGAGAAGACACGGTCGTCATCATCGGAGCACACATTATCCGTAGTACACAACGTTTGAAAACGGTAGAGACGAACTCGTTCGCGCCGCGATGGACATGTCAAAAGAGTCAACTGCTTGGTACAATTATTCAGCGGCGATGGACAACACGCCAAGTGACCTAAGTACGGTTCAACAGCGTGCCGAAGACGTGTAGTATAAAAACGGAACGCGCGTGTTCAAATCGAACCGACCGGTGTTACTACACCAGGGGTCGGCAACCTGCAGCTCGCGAGTCACATGTGGCTCTTTCGGTCTAAAGTTGCGGCTCTCCAGCTACACACGCACAAAAATTAATGCTGTATCGTTTCAAATGCAATTGCTGGATTTAAAAAAACAAAGACCTGTGGAGTGACAAGTTCATAGAACTCAAGAGTAAGTTGGAAGAATTGGAGGTTCAGAAATGCATACACGTCGCACAGAACAAGTGGACTAAAAGGTTCTAAAAGAAATGCCGAGAGTAGAGGAATTTATATTCGACGCATGGAATAGTCTTCCGGAATGCTACAGTGAGGTGAAAAAATCGGCATTTGGAGTGCTGGCAATTTTCGGGTAAACATATTCGTGTGAGCAAGCGTTCTCTTGCATGAATACAATAAAAAATAAAGTAAGAAGCCAACTAACAAATAAAAATCTAGAGTCGTGCTTGAAACTTAAAACAACGAGTTATGAGCCAAATTTAAAAGAACTTTCAAAAGACATGCAAAGCCAATGCTCCCATTGATTTATTCCCTATTATTAAAAATTGTTTTTTTTTTATTATAAATTTATTATATTATTATCAATTAATTTTATTATTATTATGTCTATTGAAATTTAAAAATGAAATTATATTTAAAAAATAACGAAAATGTTTAATGGCTCTTTAAAATCTGGAAAATTTTCTATATTGTAACTTTTGGCTCTTCCGTCAATAAAGGTTGCCGACCCCTGTACTATACAGTCTAAATATATATGAAAAAAAAAACTGTTTTGCAGTGCAATGCGCGCATCACGTGTTTAATTATCAAATATTTACCCGAACACGGAGAAGTGACGCGCAACACGTAGTACGGATATAAACGCGCGTCTTGAGGACTTAAAGCGCGACCGAGTGAGCTGAACGATAACGGTAAATCACTGCATTGTGCATTTCCGTTCAGACGCGAGCACGTAGACTATAAGACGAACGGAGCAAACCGAAAACGACGTTACGACGGACACGGAATAAAATATCATGGGTACCGTTGAAGACCGTTGAAAACTCACTTGACCGCGCGGTACAACACCGGTCTTATGATATTATACTGAATTGTTCGATGTCCGATTGTCACTCGCCGACCGTAAACCGTTGAAATAACAGCGATTTCGTATGTCTAATAATTATATTTTGTCGCCGTCGAACGTGAAATCAAAATCCCTAACCGTCGTTGGTGTCGTGAAAACATAATATTCACTATTATAATTATTGCTATTGCCTATTACGGTTCAATGCGCTCTTCATCTGTTGCAGTTTACGTCCGATCGTTACATTCGTTTATATGTGTACTCGTATGACACTATAATGTGTGTTATTTAATTATAAATCTTAATCATGCGCCTGTACGAAATTCCGCGGTTAGTCATTGTAAGTGTAAATAAATACGTAGGAATTATCAATGTTGAAATCCACAAAGAAAAGTACACTGTTCGATTTTAAACTATTTTTTTAATCAACGATAAAAGATAATTGTCATATTATAGTCGTACGAATTTCCTAATCGACTGTACCGAAACGTTAATGATTTCATTTTGTTTGTTTGTATCTACTGTCTACACATTTTTAAACCACTACGTTGTAAAATATAAACGAAATGAATCGTAAAAAATATCCAATATTGTTTATAAACGAGTATATATCATCAGATATTTTTTTTAAGATATGTTTATTCGTTTCAAACCGATGATGTCGATATTTCAGCAGAATATATTAATAGTCGTATACATTTCGCAGTCATTGTTCATATAATTATGTCAAATGTATTACAACTCAAGTCGTTAATAACATCTACATTTATTTTACTGACGTATTTTAATTCATAAGCTTCACGTGGTGCTCTATACACTTCTAATACATATTGTGCAGTACAAGTATAATATGTGACCTACCTATTGTACTTGTGCTCAATAATAAGCTGAGTACTCGTAAGATATATTATGACGGGCACAGACCTCTCGCAGCGTGTAGGCGGAGTTTTGATATGGTGCATGAGCGCGTGTGTGTTCAACACGACGGGGGCGCGACAATGCTCGAACAGAAGACCTTCGGTACAATGAAAGTTTTACGCGATTGGCATTTTACGAAATATTGTACCGGAACACTCATTCACCGGCCAGTACTGCAAGTACAATAATGTTGTACATTAAACGTAAAATCATTGTTTCCTTTTCGAAGAATCAGTTATACATACGCGTTTTGACCGATAAAGCTGAATTTCACCTAGGATTTGACAAGAAGAAGTGATCTCGGTTAGGTAAATATTAGATCGCAGATGATAGCTATACGCTCGGGGACTTTATCCTATAAGATATAATACGCTCCCGATGATGCTGATCAATTATGTTACTCTCTTTAGTTCTTCAGTTCCGGGAACCGCATTATAATATAAAATATAATAATAATTTATAACACAAATGAAACATGTGTGAATATCAATTTTGTAAAGGTAATGAGGAATGTTGTGGAGCTCGGCCCCGACGGCGGTCTTCCCTTCGTTGCTGTATACGTTGAGTGTGATAATTATATTTACTGGTTTTCACCGCTTATGAATTTTTTTATTTTCAATAACAGCTGATGTACATTCGAAAACTTCCCTCTCCAGCGTTAATGCTAAACTCTATTATACTTCCTCTACATTCGTGTATAGACTGCGGCGAAAAGAGTTTTTCGAACAAGAAATTATACACAGGACTCGTGGCGGAACGCAGAAAGTAAAACGTGATCCCGGCCACTTGGCGAACGTTCGAGGCACCCGCTACGACCATAACGGTTTGGTCAAGTTTTTACCGAGTCTGTCGGTCTACGAGTACGTGTAATGTGTCCGCGTTTCGTCGATCAAATGTTCAGTACGACGCGATGAGTTCGGAGAAAAGCCGTTCGCCCGTTTCAGCAGCGAGTTGCGTTGTATCCTCGCCGCACAGCGTTCCAATGGTATTTATACGTTGCCGGCCGCGCGCTGCGGCACGTGACACGTCGTGTTCCTACGGCGTTCCCACCACATTTTTGCCGGTTCACACGAGAACAAATAAAGTTACACAATATCGTTCCCATAACACGCATCGGAGCGTACACCGTCCGCGGGCATTTTGTGCCGACCGATATTTATTTTTATTTTTTTTTTTAAAGTTTTCCACGGGAAACCGTTCGGCGTGCATTGGTAACGCAAATATAATAATACCTAAACGTCTATATGTGTACGTGGTGTAAACGCGTGTTTGCATGAACGTATAATGCGTTCGTACACCGTTCGTTATGGTCGATAAGCGGCGACCACAGTGGTTACACGCGCGCGTCCGTTTGCTGGGTACACCGAAAACTTTTCGTATCGATCCTTCGGGGAAATTCGCGATGACCACTAAATAGTGTGTTCACAAATCGTACCACGTACGAGTACGGTAAAGCTCGCTCGAGACGCTCTTCAAGTGACCCGCTATCTAGAGAGTCTTGCGCGGGTATTATTAGAAAAAAAAAAAAAATGTTTTCAGATTTACGAGATGAAATCATACATTTATTAAAGAACACGATTATTTGAACATGATTTAACAGGTTATACGCGTTTACAAATGCATTATTTTTCCCCCCCTTTCGAATTTAATTTAAAAACAAATACGTACGTATACGTACTTTAATTGTACTATTATTCTTCATTATTTATTCTTTTTAATTTTTATTAATAAAACCATCTATTTTTGTTTGCTTGAGAGCAAGTGTTTCGACAAACCATTCAATTAAAACGTTTTACAACTCTTCAAACTTCCAGTGTTCAACTTTTCGTCGTTTGCTCCTACATATTAATCCGATTCGTTCTATACCATGCCAATTTTTCAACAAAGTTCTTAAATAGTGTTTGGAGGAATCCAAAGTACACTAGAAATATTCTATTTCAACACGCTACAATATACTAGACCTCATTATACGATATAAAGTAGGTGATGCTATAGAATAAAACAAATATACTTAAACGAGCTTAATTTTATTATTTCACAATTAAAAACCAGAGCGTCTTATCCGATTAGATAGAGAAAAACCAAGCGTCCTGACTGGTGATTTTTTAGTACAGAATGTCTAGGGACCGACGGAAAACTGTGTCTTATGCGGGAAAGCGTCTTAAGTGTACTAGTTTTGCTGATTACGTCGATTCGTAATGGTCGCTGTTGTGTTGAGAACTTTCAAAATGTCCGTTTTACCATCGTTGTCACGAGGCAGCATTTACCGCAGCTATATAGTGTGCAGTACGCCTATAATACGTGGTGTTGCACGCAAACGTAAAAAAACCAAACTTTACAATAATACAGTGTATATTATACACGTCCGGTGATTCGGCAAGTTACGCGTAAAGCGTTTTATGAACTCGTACGATAAATGTAGAGATCTGCTGCAGTGACCGTACGGTCGCCGACAAAGAAAGTCGATTACTGCGTACGTAATATCATCTATACTTAGGGCCGTCGCACACGTCATATGATTTAAACGGAAGAACGCGACGACTAAACGTGAAAACGATCACCGACAAACGATTTTTAACTATAGCCGCTCGCCCGATACACTCGTATGTGCACGCATAATGTATATGATTATGTACACGCGCGTTCTACACGCATTATGACCGGGCGCCGAATGGGACGGTACACAATAGTAATATAATAATAAGCGAAAAACGTTGTTTGATACTCTGAAAAAGCTTTTATCTGCGGGCAACAAAGGTATGTGCGGTACACACGGACACAATGGAACGCGTGTGTCTTTTTACGAAATTATCGCGTGAAACAATTTTCAGCGCGGAAAAGAAAAATTGAATAAACACAATATGATGGAGAAAAAAAAGAAAAAAAAAAATCCCGCACGGCCGTGTAACAACTGCAGCGTATTCGGTATACGTACATGAGCGCAGCGATAACAATAATATTATAATACAATAATCGTGTACAGTGACGAAAAAAAATTTCTCGTCGCGAGAATCGAAAACGGGCGAACCCGACGGTCGAAACATGGACGACCGTGTACGATCCGTGCACGCGGTAGGTCACTGTCGTGTCGCGGTGAAGGCGACACGCGATGTGAGACGGGGTTGCGCGAGACAACGTAAAACATAAGCGATGTATACGCGTACACTTATAGGAGCTGCGCCCCCTTTTTCGATTATCCGCGGTTGGGTCGGCGATAACATTTTATTAATACATACGATGACATTTCATCTAGATTATACCCATACTTATGGTCTCGTTATCCACGGTTTCGATATCCGCGCAACTTTGCTGGAACCTGACCCCCGCGGATAACGAGGGATTTCTGTAATAGTCTAATGTTGCGGATAATGTAATGCACATGGGTAAAAGAAATGTAATGTTTATGCCTTTATAACAAATAAGGTTCTGGTCCAATTTTGAAAAAGTACTAAAAATATTTTCCACTACACCCCGATTCAAAAAATTTATCATAACCAGTGTAAAAGAAGTCATAAAAGAATTATTACAATATCGTAATATTTTTCATCTTAGCTACCGTTTACAATATTTATTTTTTCGAACATTTTTCTTGACCCGAGTGCAGTTTGACGTCTACCTTTTTCCAATCCAAGTGCAACACATTTCGACCCTCGACTACACTATAACGCGCCGCGGGGTCACCGGACGGTCCGTCAACGGACCCGATCCGTATTATAATTGCGGCGACGACGACGACGACGACGACGACGGTAAACGACGGAAAAAGCAAACTTGCAATTACTTCGTGAAAACCGCGGTACACTATAATACGCAAAAATTATGATAGAAAATAATACGTGCACGCGGTGAACAAGTGGTGCAGTAATTCGCGTGGACGTTTACGCGTATTGACCCAAATGTATAGAGACACGAAAACGCGTGAAAACCCCGCAGCACAACGGCCTTGGCATTCGCGTGGCGGCGGCGTATTACGTCGGTCCTCCGTGTCCAATTCGAGAAAACGTGTCCGGGAAACTGCCGTGCAGCTGCATCAGGGGTGGGGTAAGGACCGAGAGACGGCCGCACGTGGGGGACACGTCGGGAAAATATATAAAATCCCGCGCCCCGGACTTGAGTGTATCAGTGTACAATCGTTCGAGTTTCAACAACAACAACAGCAGCATACAAACAGTGTCCAGCAGCACCGGCAGCAGCAGCAGAAAAACGCGTTTCTCGTACATCCATTTTCGTTTTCCGATCGGCCATTTTTTTCGCCCAACAGCAGCGACCATGAAATCGTTCCAAGTGAGTACAACAACGTAATAGATATTTATCACGCGGTCCATCGCGATGTGCGGCAAGTGATCATGTCACTGTGCGCTCGATCCCGCGATTTTACCTCCCCTATCCGCGAAATGTATACACGTCCCGACCTGTTTTCGCAGATGTTCGCAGCGCTGAGCCTGATGACCGCGTGCACCGTGGCCATACCGATTTTCGTCGACGGACAACGGTCGCACGCTTCCGAGTCCGACGAGAACTACGTGAGTACATAATATTTTGTAATACGGTATAACGTATCTTGGGACGTGGCAAAGAGCGTGGCCATGGGGACAGACATCGCGGTACTCTCGCTGCAGGACGAGCTATGCGCAAATATTTATATAACTATATGGTACACCAGCGGGAAACTCGACGACGGCAATTATTTCGGTTTTTCACGTGCAGACACTTCCGACGTCGGTTAACTGCACTACCCCCGGTACGGTCACACCACGGTACGCACATCGAGACTTATCTTCCGTGTTCTCGGACTGAACGACACGAGCTTCGCAGCTTCGAATCGCAATTATCGTTATCACGAATCGTTTTACACCCGTCAGCAATATATTATGTCTGCTGTGGCCGAAGTCGGGAAACTCCCGAGTACTGCACCCCGTATGCGTACCGCGTGAAAACATTTTCGAACGAACGCGCCCCCGTAAAACCACATCTCGTCAACCGGACCATGGATATCGATATCTATTTTGTCGCCACCGTCCCCTCCGAACTCCTCGAACACTCGCCGAGACGGTCGAACGTTGCGTCATCGCGGGTTTACGTTTTTCACGTAACCACGTCCGTCGCATTCCGGTCCGCTCGCGTCCTTTGTACGCATCGAAATCGTCATCGATTATGCAGTTTCCAAACCGCCTGCACCGGTGCACCGCGTGATGTTTCGTCGCGTCGGCTCGCGTGTTCGCTCGTTCCTCGTACCCAAAACCGATCAATAATTATAACAATAGTACGCCGTCATTGCAGCGGAGCAAACGGCTGTCATAAATAACAGTACGTCGATCGTGTTACAATATCGTAATGGTATCCGCGATAACGTGAAAATAATATTACCGCCGTCGTGTCCCCAACGGACCGGAACACGTCTTGTACGACGTACTCGCGGGCTCGTGTAAAAGACGTTGTGTTACACACGTGCGCGTGTCGTTGAGCAACCTTCCGTCCGAGGAAAACGCACGTCGGACGCGATTTTCAACCGGGCTCCTTCCATTGTTATCGTTATCATTTTCGTTCACTATACGGTCCAGTGAGCGCGCAAACGCAGACGTGTCCTTAACGTGATACGTATTGCGGCGCGTGTGCAGTGTAGTGTTTCCATCGAAACACGCTCGGTCGTTTCAGTAGTGCAGCTGCAGTTGTCGCCCACCCCATCGCGTGTACTTATACGCCCCGCAGACTATTATTATGTACTCGTGGGATCGTCCCTTACTCCGAGCGTATAGCCGATAGCCATTACGTGTGCACCCGTTTTCGGCTCGGCGGTTTTCGCAACATTTGGTTCTTGATTCGGTGCGCACTTGATTTGATGGTTCACGTTGTACACCGTAGAAACGACTGGAGATCAAAAATCGAGTCGCGATCGTTAGTTTTGACCCGACTCGGATT
This sequence comes from Periphyllus acericola, assembly GCA_949715065.1. Lineage (NCBI taxonomy): Eukaryota > Metazoa > Arthropoda > Insecta > Hemiptera > Aphididae > Periphyllus > Periphyllus acericola. Next base: position 21,825,570 of record OX454265.1, read on the forward strand.
TCGGATTCCACGTGGTATATGATATATCGCGCGATCGTCGAAATGAACGTGCGCCGGACGCAGCCGAATGCGCATTTTATCCTATCTTCTTGGCGACAGGGGCTACCCGTGTGTAAGACGACCCCTCCCCTGTCGTACACGCTCGTCCGTCGAAAACTTTAGTCGGGCTGGTGGTCGGTCGCCGTCTCGCGGAAACCCGACCCTGCACGTGCGGCGGCGGGTGGGGGGGGGGGCGAAACGGTACGGACGAGATCCGGCTCGTGGATGTCACGTGTAGCACACGCATGTTAGTGGGCATCATTGATCACAACGCGCGTTTTGTGCGTGCGCAAATGTGTTGACAGGCGCCCAAAGCCTACAAGTTCGATTACGCGGTGCACGACCCGGAGACGTACGACGTGAAGAGCCAATGGGAAGCGCGCGAGGGAGACGTGGTCAAGGGAGCGTACAGCGTGTTGGACCCCGACGGTGCCATGAGGTTGGTCGAGTACACCGCCGACCCCGAGTCGGGATTCAACGCGGTGGTCAGTCGGTCCGACAGCGGAAACACGGGCTACAGGAAGCCCAGCAACGACGCGTTCGACTTCTGATGATCCCCGACGACGACGACGACGACGACGACGGAGGAGACGGACGACCATACACGAACACGGTACATCATAATAATACGCCGCGCGCACGTCCGCGATACCCGTACCGCGGCTTTACATATAATATATATTATACGTTTTTTGTTTACCCTCTATCATACATCCCTGTCTTCCATCTATACACACATATAATATACATGTATCATTGCAATACGCATCCGTCGTAATCATATCCGTCAGTGTCTCTCCAACTCTCGCCCTCTCCCCGTTAAATACAGCCACAATGTACAGCTCCGATTTTCTGATTTTTATGCGAACAATTTGATATTATTGTTATTATTGTTTTCTTATTAATATATTATTATTTTTAATTATTTTGTTATTATAATCGTTATCGTTATGTTATAATACCCTACGTGTGTACTGAAATTCGCGTTTGATCGCAATATTATGTCATATCATTTATATACATCCACACATTGTTAATTGATTTTATTTTTTTATCGGTTTGTTTTTATAATAAATAAATACATTAAAAAAAAAAAACAAAAGTCATTTATTTTTTCGCTCGTTAGATGTTCATATATGCTGCTCATGACGCGATATTGTCTTACTACATTAATATATTATAATATATCTATCGCAGAGCCGTGCTTAACGTTTTTTTAGCGCTTTTCAGGTATCCAACCCAAAGGTATCTAAAACATAAATGTAATCGATAATAAGGCTGGGGTGATACGCATTTCATTGCTTTAATCGTCTTAAATCTCCTTTTTTTAATAAAAAAATTATAAATGAAAAAAAAAATAACAAATTTAATATAGGTCATCAAAAAGGATGTAGACAGACCGTTGGAAAAACTCTGTTTATGTGTTTCACCACACGATCCATTTAGGGTTATGGCAATGTTGCCTATCATGACAGAACAATTATAAACGCAATAAAAAGATCTCTATCGGTCCGCAACAATACGCATACCGTCGACTCGCAATGCGTTGCAGTACTCGTATACTGCTGAACACCAAGAGCTGACGCTTTAACACAAACCGTATTTTATACATAAGTAATGGCCCGGGGAAAACTTATGCTTTTTAAAACGCATTATTATGCTAAAGCGATCAAGTGTACAACATTGTTATTCGGCAGAGTGGGAAGTGACACAACGATGGCTCGTGAGATAACGATACACGAAAGATTCCGATCTGTCAGCGGTATAAACCGCGCTCGTGGCCTTTTAGCTCTTAACCAACGTCCATAGACTTGTGCCGACTGCGCCCCGGGGCAACCGCCCTTGCCTGCACGCCTCTTCACCCAGGTAGTTATCTATTTATACGTATGTATAGGTACAACCCGCGCTCACCTATAATGATATCCGTGTCTTATGCAAATCGTTTTGGTCCGTTTTGTAACGATACAATGTTATTCTGCCGTTCTTCCAACGCCGCGGCTTGGGTACATTATATATTTTATGTATTGTGTATTTGTGTACGACATGTTATACGATCTCGAGAGCCTGGATCTCGTCGGTTTCACGATTCTTTATTGCGCACGCACGATGTACGATAGTGTAATATTAATATTATTAACAATCATTACACGGTGTGCTCACTGTTGCGGCCGACGACTGCCGTACGGAGCACGTAGAAATCTCCGACTTAAACGGGCGCACGGTGTGTGATACTTATTAATTATTAGTTATTATTTACAACCTAGTTGCGAACACACACTCGCCGTCCGTAACGAGCTGAGCGTCCGATGTGTATTTATTCAAATAGGGCGTAGGCACAATACGTATTATTATCGCATGGATACGCGTCGACGTGTAGCCCATCGAAATTATAAAACTCTCCGATGCTTTCTAGAAGTCGTACGGCAATCGGCTGATAACTATCCGTTTAATCCGAATTAAAATAATCAATCCTGATTAAGATATCGATCCGGATTGATTTTATTTATATACGAGTACTACTCGTATCATCAACAATGGCAATTTTTCTGACCCATCCATGTTAGCTCCGACTAACAGTGTTATGCGTTCTTTACTTTGTTTACCGCCACTGCACCGTTCACCTTTAAAAGCTAGTGTTTGTCTGGAGTACACCTGTAAAATAAGCCTGTTTCGTCTGCACTGAAAATGTCTTTGGGATTTTTGCTTTTTATCATTTGTAACAATTTTATTTTACAATCATCAGCTTCTTGAACATTTACATCACCACTTTCATCACTTACGGTTTTATAACAAATGCCATTTCTTTCTTTGAAACCATCGAGCCATCCATTGCTTGCCTCAAAATTAAGTTTTTCTAATTTTAATGCGAATTCTTCAGCTTTTGCTCTTATCAACTAAGGGGTATTTTTTTGTCACGTGTCTGTTTAAAGTTTAAACCATTTGTAAACGCATTCATCTACGTCAAGATTTTCCGGTTCTCTAGCCCTTTTTCTGCCCTTTATACTAGACGTAGCCAACTTATTTAAAATTGTTTCTTTATTTTTAAGATAAGTTGACAAAGTGTTAGGTGGAATACCAAATTCTTTAGCTATCAAAGATTTTGTTTCCAATCCATTTTCAACTTCCTGTATCACTGCCGCTTTTTCCTCGTATGTTAGCGTTTTTATCATGCGTTTTGATGATGACATCACGAACGATCACGTTGAAACAAACACAGAGCACTGAACACGAGTCATGAGTCGTCGTGTAGTAAACCAGTTAGATAAACAACTTATCGGTAACGATAACATTAATGACTAATGACTAATGAGTAGGGCTAGGAAAATGATGCACTAAAAACCTACGATAAAGACATTAAAAAATTGCCAATAATGCTCCAAAAAAAGCATTTTAACCAGGAAAATGCAACAAACGATTAAAGAATTGTCGGCATAACGTATTAACGACAACTGATGTGACTCATGGGCCATGGCTCCGCGATAAATAACAATACTTCGTACGTTAGCACGCGAATATAAACCCCCATGGAAATTCCTATAATTAGTGAATGCTAAATAATATTTTCGTAAATTTTTTTTATAGACATAGTAAACAAGTCAATAAATATCGTTCTCACTCCCCACTCGGTAATCACTTTGACAAAATCTAAGAATTTATTTTCAGAAATATTTTCCGATAAGGTGAAGCCACGAAATATATATAGTAATGAAAATAAATTGATAAAGAATAATTTAGATAAATAAGTACGTAAATGTTATAAAAATATCAAATATGCGTATAATTAACAAAAACTAAATAAAAAGCTAATAAACTGACACTAAAGTACCAAAAAAGCATTTATTTACGAATATCATAAGAAAATGCAAAAAAAGCAAAATCAAAATTGTAAATTTGAACTCTGTGATGTATGAATCGAATTTTGTTTTTAATTAGCTATGTCCTGGAGTACTAAGAAAGAAAATGCAAATGCTACAAAATCCTAGCCCTACTAATGAGTCATTACTTTATAGATAAATGAGGGAAATTGTATCACAATTTGATAATACATACATACATATGTATTAAAAAAACTCAAAACTTCGAGTTATCCACGAAAATATTCAAGTTTAAACAAGATTTTTTTACATTGTTTAAATAGGAAATTCTAGGGACCGGAGTAAGTTAACGATTTCGAATTAAAGAAGTTCGAGATAACCAAGTTCTACTGTATATATATTTCGAAATATTAAATAAAAATCCTGGTGACGATTGTTAGTTATTACATTTTTCCAAGAAAATAGAATACGATTCGGAATAACATAAAAAAGAAATTGTCTATCTGGTAAAACGGCCAACTGGCTGATTTTTCTTTAGAATTATTGTAAAGAACAGTAATATGTTTAGATTAATTGTTATAAACGAATAATTTGTCATTTTATTGTTTTTTCGTTCTATGATTATTATTATAATATTTTATGATAGATTTTAAAGATAAATGTCCCATTTTATATTTTCTGGTAATTTTTTATTTTATGACTCTGAGTTGATTAAAAAATTGTAATGATAAAGTGAAAAAGAAGTTTTCCGATTTTCTACTTTGGTAGGTACCGCCGAACAGGACCTTTAAACATACAAGTCGTTATGTATTTTGCGATTATTTTCATAATTACTTTTATTTCATTGCTGACTCTACTTGTTTACAAGCAAATTAACTAATTGGATCCGAAATTCGTATTGGTAAATTGAGCATGAAATCCAGATGCAAAATCCTGATGAAACGGTTCGAGTCCGAATCCTGGTCGAATAATATTCTAATCCGGACAACAGACTGGTCAATTATTTGCTCGGTACCAGGTGCTACGACTAGGCTACACTAACCATAGTAGTGGTATTATCGGCCGTGTTTACGAAGCGTGTTCAACCGATGCGTACACGGGCCGCGGACACCACCGGCGCGCGCAATCGGATCGTTTGAAATTATTTATTTTTACACCACGCTTCCGTAATCTCCACCTCAACGTGTATTTATTATAATGTATACGGCGGCGTACTAACTCGTGTTTATTTGTTTACCCGTTCGGAAAGCGTACGCGTGTGTACCGTCTGTATAATACGTCCATCCGCGTGCCGGGCTACGTCACTCATCACCGTCACGTCGGTAAGAAATATACCGTTAGACGAGGATGATAAAAATAAAGTATAACGTATACACTCGAAAACGTTCGACAGATATCGCTTTGATATCACAATAGCGTGCACGGAACGTAACTATTAGCACGGTAACGTACCGTAAAATCGGTATTAAAACATACCGAATAGCTGGCGTACAAAAATTCGAACTCTTGCGACAATACGTGTGCAGCCCCGTGTGCATTGTTCACGCGGACGATTGCCGTTTCAAAACTGATCCGCTATCATTGCAACAACTCGAATCACGTCGAAGTAAGCAGGCAAAACAATGTGCATACTAGTATTACGTCTATACGGGATCAACTCGCCGCGCCGCACGGTGCAGGGCTGAAACCAATCCCGTTTTCAATAAATAATAAGATGTAGGATTTCCTAGGTCTTGAAAATTGTCCTTTTGGACAGCTAAATGTTGGTTTAAACCCACTGTGCGCCGGGTCAGTCGCACCTCAACAGCGATTTTATTTACAATATCCGCGTGTGTACGTATAGGCAGCACCGGATCAAGTAGGGGGGGGGGGGGCGACAAATTACCAAATAATATGTTGATACGTTAACAGTCTTAATTCATTATGCATAATATAAACTACAATAATTTTCATTTGACTTTAGCTACTAAAACTAAACGAATGTTTTCGCATGGTATTCACTATTCAGAATTAATTTCTTCAAATTGTACCGGAGAAAATAAAAAGGGCAATAATCAGTAAAATAAAAAGTGTTAAATACTATTCTTTTATCATGACTTAAGCATCTTGAGAACGAAGTTTTAGTAAGTTAGAATAATTCAAACCCTACCTTATGGATCTTCAACAAATCAAGACAGACTCAACCTTCTTTCAATTATTTCAAAATGTCGAATATCAACTAGCAAAAAATTTAGACTGATAAACGATCTTGCCGCTAAAAAATCAAGAAAAATTAAAATTTAATAATTTGTTGGATGTACTCAACTTAATTAAAATACTCGTATATAGTCAATAATCAATTTAACAAAAATAATTTTCATGCATTAGCTAACATGTCGAGCAACAATTTTTATTTCAAGATTAGTGTTTAATACACTTTTTTCTTTATCTAGTGTGTACGATATATTTTTTTTTTCTGTAACTGGTACATAAGTATAACAGTAACAAAGAACAGAGAAGGGGGGGGAGCTGAATTATGAGATGGCGCTTATTTTACACTTGGCCCCGGGTAAAAAATAATATACTCGATCCAGCAGGTTATAGCGCATTAAAATATAATAATGTACCAATATACCGACATTAACAATAATACGATTGTGCTCTTCGCCTTACATTGTCCGGTGCAGCATTACGCGGACGTACTATTTTTGTTGTTCGTTATGAACGCGATGTACGCGCACTCCGCCCGAGCTCGTATAATATTTTATAGCGATTTCGTCCGTTCTCGGTCATAAACTCGTCGTCGTCGTCGTACGTGTACACCTCTCGTAAAAAACCATACACAGGCACCGTCCGATATCCGTGTAGTGTTGCGCGTAGACGGTATTTATGTAGATGCATACTATATAGGTTATTCGTGCGTTTCACATGCGTCGTATGCCCCCGATGGGGATATTATATTATACTGCCGGACGGTCAAGTTGTTTTATTGCGGCCGAAAACCCCGTCGCACGTGCGCGAGTGTACATTGCAAGTATACGTACATATTGTGTAAATTTTAAATATTGTTGTATACATTTAAAGTATTTAAGTTATGAAAAATTTTAGAATTAGTGATATATTATGTTAACGTTTTTAACGTAATATTATCCTCTTTGTGTTTTATTTTGTTGTATTTTTGTTTTTTATTTTGTTCTTCTTTTTGTCAACGATTTATAACTCATTTGATCCACCACAAGCTTTGCTTTTTGGATCAAATTATTCAAATTATTTAATTGTATGTAAATTGAATGTAATGTTACTAATTTTGATCATAAATAAATAAAAAAAAAAAAAAAATGCAATCGCTAACCTAACGTACGAGTACGTACTGCCCCACGGTATTCCGTCAAGTCGAACGTCCGCTTGCAATATCAGCGTACCGAGCATGATCGTTATTGTTATAGTCATCTGCGGCACGTGCGAGTGTAACAGAAGAGTGTACCAAATGAGGGACGTTTTCGTAGACACGTGCGTATAAGGACTTCCTAGGCCCGAGTGAACACGCGAAAGGCGTGGTATTAAGAAAAATGACTATATCGACAGTCGGCCGACACTATTTTTAAAAACCGCGTACCCAAGTCGAACCAGAACAGCGAGAAACGGTCGATTTCGCGTACCGCGATGGTGCAAAAGCTGCGATGTGTTTACCGTTGTCACGGTCCACCTCTCGTTGTTAATAAGCGTCTGGTGTCTAGCCATAACTTTCCGAAATTTACGCCGTGACCATTATATGTACGGTCATTAAGGGTTGACATTTCGAACGCGGGCGGCAAGTCTTAAGTAAATGTGACCGCGAAAGGGTTAAGTGTTATTAAATGGTGCGGCCGTGGGTAGCTTTTTGTGAGGCAGCTATTAATTGGGCACTTTTATTATCATTATTATTAGTATTATTATTATTAAGTCACCGCGTCATGGTGACTGGGTCTTACTCGAAACGTTGAGCAACACGGGCAATTTTCACGCCACTTGATATCGTTCTTTACGCATGCGTACGACAGCCCGTATATTATATTATGTTACACGGATATTTATGTAGGTACAATGCGTGTAATATACATTTGCATTGTTATATACATGTCAACTAATTTATTTCTCCGTTGAATTAGGATCAAAAAATATTATTATAATAATATTGTACTGTTACGTAAAAGTTCGCTGGGCCCGGTACACACACTATGATGTCATATGCGAACATTTGCATAACTTTATGGAATTCAATGCGAAAACCAAATAATACGTACGAGCTCCGCACCGCGACTCATTTAATATCATGATGTACTAGCTGAATTACCCGGCCACAACCCGTAGATATTTTACTGTTTTAGGATTATAGCAATTACTATTTAGATGTAATAAAAAATGTAAAAATCATCGTACATAATATTATAATGATGTTTATTTTTGTTTGTTTAAACTATAATAATTTACATATCCCTCAACCGATAGTCATTAAGATCAGCATATTAAACAAAATTCCTGGTCAATCGAATAGTGAAAGGTGTATATATACATCTAGTCCAGAGCCCAAAACTGTTTCGACCCTTAAAAATGTTATTTTCGAAAAATACATATTAATAACTCTAATAAGTATACGCATTTCCTCAACATTTCTGAAGAACCAGTGTAGTAGTTTCGGCTGCACCAGTGGGTGGTATTTGTATTAGGTATATATATAGATTATTTTAATAGACGAGGAGTGCAAGTAACGTCAATGGAAACTGGAGAAAAGCCTCAGAAGTTGATTTCGTTTTGCCTCGTTTCACTTAAATTACATTTGTACGGAGATAGGTGCTTTTAGTATAGTCACTAATTTCCTGCCTCATTGAAAATATGTCCAATCTATGAACCGGTCGCTTCGTTTACAAATATTCTGGCAACGGAGCAAGAAACCTGATTGACAACGTCGAGAGAGAGAAAAAAAAATATATCCAAAGAAACATATTTTTTCCATCCTGATTCGTTCTGACTCACACACGTGTGAATGCTTACACGCAAAACCTCGGAACAATATTTATCCAGAACACCAGTCCGGACTAGGCCCGAATTCGTTTGGAAATATTTAACCTTTATTTACTGTAGAAGCCTTGTTGGTACATATACAGTTTGTACAGACAACAGGATGTTGGGCTGAAATAATATTATATGATTTTCACCAACGTGATATTTCGTATGGGAGCGAGTTCATTTGGGGATATTGAAATATTAAACAGGCGATTGCGCATCAGTAGCAGGTCGTCGAAGGATTGTAATATTATGATAAACATATGATCAACAGTAAAGAACCCAAAGTATATGAGCGGTGGCATGGGGGGGGGGGGGGGGAGGCAGAGCAGAGAATCGCACGAAAACGATGGCACGGGGAAACGAGGAGGGAAAACAGTTCACTGTGCGTAACATGGACTCTATTTTTCAGGGATGTTTGCGGTTCTGCAAAACGTAACGTTCTCGCGTCCCGGGCACGTGGCGGGAGCAACAATATCGTGACTCGGGGGCAGTGGTGCGGTTGAGTCCACGGAAAATCGAAACCCGTTTACGGACGTTTACGCGGCTCACTGGATACTTCAAAACACGCGTCATTAGCTCATACGTGCCGCGTGGTCTTGCGTGCCTCATGACGTGTACCGTACAAAAGTGTGTGCACGCGGCCAACCGTGGTGAACAATCCGTGTGGAACGTACCCACACACGTGACCGCGCCCACGCGGACCAGACGACATCCCACGGACGGTATATACGTATTTCGCGTGTCGTACCGCGGTCAACAGCCGGGATCGTTGTTCCGGGTGGCCGTTTTTCGATTTTTGCAGTGGCACGGTTCCGAAGAAAAATTAGGAACGGGGGACGGGTGCATAGACCCCACAGCTTATAACTAGAAAAACGTGTAGGTACCCCCCTAGCTGTTCCACAACTATATTTATTTATACTAACCAATATCGGTTTTAAAACAGAATTATTGCGGATCCATTATAAACACGGTGGACTTCAAAAGTTTATATTTATATTGCAAACACATAAACAAAATTATACGAGTTTTGAAATATCACAAAAAAATAATTAGGGATGCTAATTTTAAAACAAGGGGTGCTAATGCAAGCACAAGCTCGATTACTTCCCGATACATATTGTGCCCACGACAAATCGGCTTAAAAACATTTTCCAAATCGACGTCTCGCAGTAACGTGAAGTCGAGTAAAAAAAATTAGCGATCGGTAAAGTCACTATACCGAGGGGGCAGAGGCGTCTCAGCGTCCAAACACCACACGTGCCACGCCGATCGTCGACTGCGTTACAACAACAATATCGTATAAAACAACTACCGTTAACGTCACAGGCATCCGGTTAGGACTTGCGCAGAGTACACGTTTCCAGGATCAACGTCTCTCGTACAAAACCGAAAACTTCTGAATTGACGGAGATGTTGCCGAAACTGCGCGCGTTGTGCCGCACTAAAATATAGCGAAAACACGATAAAATCGGTGTTTCGGTGTATAACAGCGTAGGGTGTCGTATTATTTCGAACGAGCCATGGCGGTGAACAGGTGGTAGCGGTGGGGTTGGTAAGAACGGTTATGTTGGTGGTGACGGAGTGGTATTATAATGGTGGCAGTCGGGGTAGGGGGGGGGGCAGGGGCGGTCAAGTCTCTGTCGTCTTACCTGTCGGCCGGACAATACTTTAGCGTTAGTTATCGATCTAATATATGAGCGTTCGTAGTATACCGCGGTATCGAATCGACGGTAAGTAAGTAATAACGGAGTGTGAAAAAAAAAAACAAAAAACAGAAACGGTAACACGGGCGGCAAGTTAACGTAACGATTTTTATCACGGTACGCGACTCAGCTTATCAAAACAATACTCGTCGCGGCGCACTATCATCACTATACGACGTGTAGGCAACACACACACACACTCGAATGCGTACGTAGGTGTTGCGCGTAAGTTACGACCGTCGTGCGTTTATTGTTCTTTCCTGGAGACGGCTGCGTTGTAACTCGTGTTTTTTTTTTTTTTTTTACCGCGTCGTCGGCTTCGCTCGGCCGGCCACCGCGGCGTCGTTTATTTCTGTACGCGCTCGCCGTCGACGCCGAGTGCCAACTGCAAACGCGACCGGCCCGACACGATGTTCCGACGCGGATAAAGGACGGAAACCGCCGGCGCAGGTTTTCTATCCGTCCGCGCGCGCTCTCGTACGAACACGTGATCGCACTAACGTGAACCAAACGGTTCCCGTAAACGGTCATGGTATACGAGACCGGATGCGACTGGAAGTGGCGTCTGGAGTTCGCGAGGCGACAACGCTGTGGGCGAGGGAAGACGGGAAATTAATAACGTTATCGACGGCCGGCGAACTTTTCCACGAGTCCCACGAGCCGCGTTCGTTTTTTTCTTCTTCGGACCCGGGAAACCATTTCTTTTTCACTTCCTTTTAGTATTATCCTCCGTTCGCCCGCCCCCGGGTCCTCCACGATCGAGTCACGTTCAAGTCTAAACAGTATCTTCAGAGAACGTAATTATTATGACAAATTTTACGCCTTATATTCTATTTAACGAGAACCATGTGTTACGCTAACGGGCAATTCTCTCACCCGAAAACTTTTGGTACCGTATTCTAATTTTTTTTTTTCCTAGCGATTTCGCTTATTTTACGTATACGCGTATTGTAAAAATTGTACTCGTAGTAAAAAAAAAAGTCCTCGTTCACTAGTGAGTTGGAAAAAATTGAACAGAGCAATTTTATTAGGATTTTGTTATTTTTTTTTTTGTTTAAGGACCGTACGTTCCGAAGAAAATTGTTAATTACGTTATTATTGTGACGAGAAAAAACCGCATTCAACCATCGTGTAGAGCAGCTATTAATAGTTGAACAAACATTTGTTCACAGGGATCGTTGAGAACGGCGACATTTATTTAGTTGCCCAATTATATTTTCTGCATTTTTCCATATCAAAGGCAAGTGGTTTGTGTATACCTATTTTTTTTTTGGTATGCAAATCGTGCGATCATACAAACACTAAACACAGTGCACTGAGTCCTTTCCGCTCGTGAACCAGTTGTAAATATCCGTTAAAAGTTATAAAAACATTAAAAAACCTTGGCGTCCGGACCATTCCAAAAGGCTGCCGACCTCTGATTCACAGGCTAGATTAGGATACACGTGAATGGAATAAGAGGAGTTAGCTCAAGAGTCTTCTTAGAGTCTTAATCTAATCTAATCTAATCTTAGAGTCTTCGGTTGAGTTAGGTCTTCGGTTCGAGCGCGGATTTTCGCTCGGATTTGTTCGCTCGACTACGAAGTGGCCGACGGCCAAGACACCGAACGACCGTGCGGCACAATAGCAAAACAACAACAACAACAACAACAATATTTGTGTATTAATAATTAACAATATTTCGCCGCGCGCACACGTACGGTATAGGTACTGCAGATAATAATACGCGAGCGCGAACGTCACGCGATAATAATAGTGCACTGCACGATAATAACGTGCGCATTATCTCGGCGCGGTGCACTCGTGTGTTGTACATAAACTGCATAATGACTAATAACCAGGGCTGGTAAGTTCATTTTTTAGATGCAAATCCGTTTCACAACAATAGTTACAATAATATAAAGTTTGACAGTGCACGTTTTTGCATGTCTTGGGTGTAAGGGCATACATTTTTTAGACAAACATTTGGAAAATGTCTTGTTTATTTACTTTCCCGTTAACAAAATGATAGTGTTTCTTTTTATTTATTTTTATTCTAGAGTGACTACCTATATAGATTTTATGCGTTTGCGTTTTACGCAGTACCGCTGAACTTATAAACCTTTAAGCTTCACAAATATTAATTTTATTTTCAATTTTGAGTGTTAAAATGGTAAAAAATTAAAAGGAATAAAATACTTTTAAAATTAATGGATATATTCTTTTATTCTTTTAAAATTTGCTCATGATTTTTTACATAATGCATATTTCGAGTGCATGATTTTAAAATAGGGCATATAAATGCATATTTTGCCAATTTTTAGTGCCTGAATGCAAGCAAATTTATACATTTTTTAGTGCATGAACTTACGAGCCTTGCTAATAACTATACGTACGCGACGCGTGTCCCCGCCGAGGGTCACACCTGCCAACCACGATTTTTGGACGTTATTAATAATAATTATGTACTCGGATGTATCAGGCGAGGCGTGTGAGTACTTTATTTTCGAGTACTGCTCGCGCACACCGCGTACTGCAGAATAATACGCGAAATCCAATGCGCTGACAGCCGGTGTACACAACATAATAACTTCGTCCAAGTTGCCCGATCGTTTTCACTCGAGACAGAACGCATTTTCGTTTTCGCTTGAAGCTAGAACTCAACACTGATGGTAATTTTATGAGTTTCAATGTTTTTTTGGTGAATGCAATACAAATCTTCACAACGCTTCTTGGCACGATACACTATATATTGTCCGTGTTTTGATTAGGTGCACAAGAATATAGATTATTTTTCAACTCGACACGAGAACACGTGACGTAAAATTTAACGTGTTATACATATTCACTCAATCAACTAGAAGAATTGAAACTGAACGTTAAACATTATCCGTGATGTACTCTATTATTTAAAGTGAAAACCGCATGACGGTTGTTGAATGAGTGTACCTTCGGAGATTACCCGTGACCAACAAAATACAATTTCACATTCATATACCGACTATGTACAGGTAGATTTGAACGCAAACGACAACGTATACGGCGACGCGTGTACAATTATTATTTGAAACTCGCCGTGTCCACGCGCATATTTGGTCATCGATCACGTCACTGTGTGCATATTATCGTACGTGACAAGAGTTATACGACGACGATGCACTCATCCCGAGATATCGAAGTCAGTGTTGCGATAGGGTGTACACAATAGATTTACGATTTACGGATGCACGCGAGTCGATGTGCACGTACTTTAAAAACTTAATTCTTTTGGCCTCATGTACCAGGGATCTTTGACGTTTTTGATTTTTCTCACGTCTTGTGTTTTACGACACACACGCAGAACTCTTAATTTAAGATTGGTGACGAAATAAAATAATGGTTTTTTGTTAAATAAAATCCGTGATGATGCCACTGAATAGTAAATACTAAACAGTATAGTATACATCAGGGGTCACCAATTAATATTTTTGGAGGGCCAAATTGGAAATTTTGAAAATTGTCGGCTACATAATAGCCAAGCAAATATTTTTAACGAGAAAGTAACATAAATAAAAGATAATGAATTGAAAAAAATAAAATAAAATCATAATTAATAATAACTATAATATAAGTAAAAAATTAGGTTACAATTAGTGGGAAAAATGGCAAGTCTTGCTCTTAACTAACTGCCTAAAATTTGGTGTATGATTTGTACGCGCACATCTTCATTATCATTTCAAAGCGTTCGCTGGTGAGTCTGGATCTGAACTTGTTCTTAATATAATAATTTTTTCCTTGTCTGCTGGCTGGATAAAATTAGTTCGTGGGCCGCCATTTGGTAACCACTACAGGGATGAATCAAACGTGAGATTACAAGTCAATCATGAATGGCCTATATAAGAAAAATAGGAAGCAAAATAAATAAATAATAGAAATTACGTGAAATGTATGTGGAAGTTAACGACTTATCGTTTGTACAGTGTTAAGCGAAAAAATCTTTGTTCAGTGCAACTTGAATCATAAGTTCCTTAAACATTCCGTTAACTGTCGGACAAGAAGACTCAACAAAATCAGCCAGATTGATCAACGTGCGTGAATAATTATCTTTACTCGGGTGGGTCGGCTCGAAGGTTTGCTGCACTAACTTGCGGTGTCGGGTCATAATCTCGGAGTGCACACGTATCAGATGGCCGGAAGTGTTTCGTCGTCTAGGACGTGAGTCGCAGCCGTGGAGACAAAAGAAAGAGTGTCGTCCGGTAGCGGCGGTCGCGCGCTGTTTTGCACGTAGGATTTGGCGCAAACACATTTCAGCGGATGCGCGTGTTCCGCGAAAGACCACGCGAAAACCGGTACCACGGTATTTGTTCCCGACCATGAAGTAGTAAAAACACATTCCGCCGGTAATACGGTAATTAAGGCGATTCAATAAGCTATTAATAATTTGCTGATTGGTAACAACGAGCGTTTTGAAATTTTTTTAAAAAAAAAAACTCGATCGCATTCGAGTCACCGATTATACCAAGGAAAAACTAGTGGTTTTGATGACAACTCGAGTATTCTACGACACTCGCGTGTCATAAATGCTTGGAACACACTCGATCCGGTTCTGTGTTTAAAAACTATTCGAACCATGCCGTTCGTGTCGGGAAAAGTTGAGTTTATGTTGACACGTGATGGTGGATCCGGCATTATTGACACGGACCCGTGCGGCAGCCGTTATCGAAACGGCTGTCGCCCACCGTGCTTTTACGTTCTCGTCGACCACCAGACCGCGGCACGCATCGCCGTCACGACACCCCGATACCCATCCATTACTGGAGAGGGATCGGGAGCGGTCGCGACGACGTCCGCGGGGTACAACGAGCACACTGGTTGTCTGGACTATTCGCTCGTCACGAGAATGGGTGAATCCCTACGCGAGGACACACAGGTACCGTTTCGGTACTATTCTCAATTATCTCGTTTGTTCTTCTGTTTCACGATTTCCACTAGTGTTCACACGATTAATAGAAATACATAAACCATACAAACATCTTACAACCGTTTACTTGTATTTATTTCTTAATTTGTGTGTCACCACCGAACCTGACCCGGCCGCACCCCACGTGCACCGTGTCATTATATATACTCGTCTTTCGATAATTATCGATGTATTATGCGAGATTTTATCGTACAAGAACAAGGTAAAGACGAATAAGAGTTTCCGGAGCGGAGCTATCGATACAATTTGTAATACGTCGTTATGAGAAAAAATCAGAATTCAGAAATATGATTACGTTTATTGGCCAAAAAACCTTCTGATTGTACATACATTTTATGTATCCATATTATATTATATGCTTCCATGAAAACACATTTATTTAGGGAGCATAACCTGATTGGAAATACCATTTGAATTCGTAAAAACAGTTGAGTATTTCCGTGAACGTTTCCGAGAAATATTGAATGGGAAGCTTTTAAGGGCTGCAAGAGGTGAGCGAACCGTATCCCCTCGTGCCCACCCACACTTAATATACGACAAGCTGCAGTGGTACAAAGCGTGTACCACTTGAACGGAGTTCACGAGTACCGTGTTTCGAACTGCAGTGATTTAAATGGCAATTTTATTTTAGCTTTTACCCCTTACCCCTCCCTTCCGAGCAAGGCTTACAACATTTATTATGTTTTGTTCTAACCGAACGTTCAGCAGCTGCGAATGGTGAATAGAAATTTTGCGTTCACCACCTTTTACGGCAAAAGCTTTCCAACGTCACTGTACGCGTGTATGACATCATTTCGCGACGAGATGAATAAAACAAAAAAACGGAATTGTTAATTTTATCACCGCACGATGTGTCGTAAATCATCATAATACCCAGGCTCGCAAAACAAGACGGTTTTAGTTATTTTCCGAACAACTGCCGAGTTCCAGGTGAACTACATAGGTGTACGACGTGCAGCCGTGTAGGTATATTAAATGTATTAATAGGTACCGGTTTTATTCGTAGTGATACGATTTCACATTACAACATTTGCAATCACTGCTAAGTCACGAATGGAGCTGCTTATGAAAAAGCGCTGATTTATTTTCAGGATACTTCTACTACACTTGACTTCACAAGTTAACCTGTACTGGAAGCTTAGCTCCTGTGCGATTTTTAGTCCTTTTTCGCTTTAGACTCCGAGTGAAACGAGGAATGTATTGGTCTTATCATGATAAGTCTTTTCTTCTTCTTTTTTTTTTTTTTGACTGTAAACACGATTTCGACCAAAAGGATTGTTCCGATATATACAAACCGGGTAATTTTCCGAAAGGTGTGAAAAATAATCACAAAAAATTGTGAAAAACGAAGCAAAAAAGTGCAAACATCTTCAACCTAGATCGAGAGTCAAACCCAGCACCGTCTATAGTATTTTCGTCACGCACTATCCACTTGTTTATTTTTGATGGATACAAGATATTAATTGGTTGCCATTTCAAAAATATTAATCGTGGCAATCCGACACACATATATACTATCAGTACTTGCATTTAATAGAAATCTCATAATATTCGAAACATACTTTGATTACTGAACACCAAGGTATACGCAGAGTCCACCAGCCCATTATCGCCCAATATGGTAAGCCCCGACGACGGCGGATAGCCGGAGGCACGTAATTCCGGAAGCACGAACCACGTGCCCAGGTGTCGTGATCCATAATGATTTACCGACGCGGTACAGGATAATAAATACTAATCAATAATCATTGGTGCAAGAGCCGAAAACGAACTCGATGAAACCCGTCGCGGGCACCTGATTAGTTTGACAGGACTCTGTGGTTACTAGTTGAAAACCAACCAATTTGATAAACACTATTTTATCAAACGTTCTACCTATTTAATTTAGAAATTTGGTTCTATCACTATATCAACTATCTTAAGAAATTGAAACCGATGCACCACACGTTTTTCACTCAGAATCGTTTTTTTTTCCAGAGCAATATATTACATTGGTTTCAAGTTTAAAAGGCAAATACAGCAAACAACCTATTTCTGTATCTCGTCCGAAATTGTATCCATATTATCATGTATTATAAACCTCAAAATGTCCTATGCATTTATGTGTACGAGATATAATAAGATTTTTTTCAGGTCGAATATTCTCACATGTAGGTAATAATTTATAGTAATATTAAATTAATCACATTTTAGAATATTATGTATGACTGTCGAGATAACAGAGCCTTCATAATACAATGTTTTTCGAATCGACCAACATTTTAGATGCAGACTTTTAAAAAAAGATAAACATTTTAACAGAGTTTCGTTAAGAATCTATAATAGATAACTTTATTTTATGAATTATGAAAATTAGAATTTATAAATAAAACTAAAAGGCAAAATTAATAGAAATACAATACCATGTTACTACGGAAATCATTTTTTTTTTAATCAGCCTAGTTTTAAATTCGTACCTAAATAAATTAAATACGTACGTGTAAACTTACATCTTATTAAGATATTTGCTTTTACTACTATATCTATATCTTCCACTGAGAATCGTTTTTTCGAAAGCAATGGTACATTTGTTTGAAATTCAACAGACAAATACTGAAATTAACCCATCCCCGTTTCTCACCATAACCGAGGAGTTTCGTCCTTTTTTATTCGTGTATTTTTAAATTAGGAGCGTATGTTACAATAGGCGTTCATACAAAATTTTTTTTTGTATTTCAGCCCCGTTATGGTTTAAGACACAATATTATTTTCTATTATGTTTTCTAATCGTAAGAAATGAGAGTTGATGAACATATTATATTCATTACGTCCGTGTTCATTGTTGCAGTACAATCAAATGGTATATACCTATAATACACCTTATATTCTTATTATTATTCAAATTGACGCGCTGTACACGCAAAGAAGTCGAACGCACATCCTGTGTAATGTAGAATTAGTGGTGATGGGTGGCATGTATATGATATTAGCCCGTTAGTATAATGACATGTATACCTAATGATAATAACTATACTCGTATAGCTGAGGTAGGATTATTTTTCAAGATTATTACATATCTGTTTAGAGTCATTTAAAAGAGAGTGCTATATAAACGAATACTTAAGAGAATAATAACGTTGCAGTAATGTTATGTTTGACGCACACCAGATAGCATTGGATAACAAAATAAACCATTTTCAAAAAAAACGACAGGAAATTTTGTGAAAATTGTGTCAATTAAAAAAAAAAAATTATAATTATAATACTAGGTTCGAGTGTATTCATAGTTATAATTTATACTTTAGTTTTTAATTTAAATAATGTAACTTTGAAAAAAGCCGTTCTCAAGAAATAGTTTCAAGATTTATTTACAACACAGTTATTATACGTGTCTGCATTATATTTTAGTAATAAATTAAATATATTTTAGCATAAAGTACAAATTTTAAAATAAATTCTAAGGTAATTTCATATATATTTTTAATATTTAATTTAATACATGACCTCCAAAAGGTAATATGTTTTCGCTTGACGCAATGTTCATGTAATAATATTAACTTATTTAGTATAATGCTATAGTGTAGTACTACAACGGTTGTCGGCGAATTTTTGTAGTGGGAAATTATACATAAGTTGCGATTCAACGGCAGTTTTCTGTTTTATTTTCCATATCTACAACGCGTTGGTCCAAATGACGCCAAAACACTGTCTTAAATGAAATGGCGCGCATTTCCTATACCTTCATAATATTTGGCAACATTTATAATGACGGCAGTAAAATTATTTTCATTCTTAGTTCGAGTACTTAATATGTTTAGAACGTGAACTATTAAATTTTAAACAGTAATGCGTCATTTTTTTAATAGTAATATAACAACGACATGATGTTTAAAGAGCATAATCTATTTTTCGCAATTACCCAAAACAGTCATTAGTCACTACATAGGTACAGGGTGTCCCAGGAGGGTTCGATAATATTACGGTACTACAATTGTTTATAAACCATATCAAATTTGTTTTATTTTCCAATTATTCACGTGGCTAAAGACTACAGTTGTTAGTTTTTGAAGAAAAAATTTAGTGTATCAGTAGAAAATCAATTTTTATTTTGTCGATTTTATATAAAATTTCAAGTTCAACTTCTCGATTATTAACTCAATACGATTTTTTTTTAATCATCAAAAAAATCGTTTTATTTTATTATGCTTGGAAAATTCATTGCATTCATTGCATTTATTCCATCTTGTCCTAAATGTAAGGTATAAAATGTAATAAATGTAGTCTTTATAAAAATTATTATAAAAAAAAAAAAAATTCAAATAACCACAGGTGACATCGCATCGGGCAAACCACCTCATTGGACACCCTGTACACATACGTTTGACACATTTGGGTGGACAGGTCGAGTGTGTAAACGCTGCAGTGCAACGCGTCACCGGTCACGAACTCCTCTTTTTAATTCGTCTCGCTTGGACATAACATTCGGCGGAACCCTATATGTATATAGTATATCAGGTGCACACACATGACGATGAACTCGTTTTTCACACACTGTGTACACGCGTAAAAACTTGAATCTTTTTTATGTTTACCTCCACGGATGTGGCACGAATCCCGCGCAGTTGTCGTGGCACGTCAGACACGGTCTTCCTTCGTACTGCTCGTTGGCAACAGCTCCCTGAAACGGGGAAAAAAAAAAAAAAAAAATTCATAAAATATAACGATCAAACAAATAAATGCCCGCGAATTGTACCTGTTTACAGCGCATGCGGTTATAAAATATCATAATGGTGTACGCGGTGCGCGATGCTTCATAAAATATTGAAGTGTCCAGCGACAACAACAATAATAATAGTAATAATAATAATAATAATAATAATGACAAAGTTATGCCGAACGATGCGTTCCGCTGTGTGATTGATATACGTGCGCGGACGCAGAGGACGACAATGGCGCGACGGATATCCTGACAGAAAGCGCGGTGACACTTTGGCACCAGCTATCGCGCAGGTGACGTCACCGCGTTCGGTTGGACATCGACGACCGTATATGGTCACGGTTCGATCTGTTCGGTGAAAAAAGTGAATGAGCACGCGAATCTAAACACGTCAGAGAGAAAATTAAACTGAAAGAGAGAGGAACAGAGAGAGAGAGAGAGAGAGAGAGAAGAAGAGAGAAAGACGGAGAGGAGAGGACGAATTTCTGCCGGTTTGGTGCAAGGACAACCTTTTACACTTTTTTTTTTATATACACAGCAATATAATTATTATGCCGCCAGATGTATACAGGATGATACGCTACTATTTATTCTGAGCGAACCGATATTTTATCATTACATTCCTCAACGTTAAGGCCAATTTTACGTTACTTTTCGTCGTCGAACTAAATGTTAATTTTGTACGACGGCTATATAATGACGCACAACCGCACGAACCGAAATCCATCGTAACGAGAAGGGAGCGGGGAGTGTTGAAAAACTATAAACACTACCAAGCTCGCCGCCCTCCTTCTACACCCGACAATTTTACGATCAATTTAATCATGATATTCGTTTACCATAAACGTACTTAATAGTTAATACTTAAATTATAACCTTTAGGTGATAAATGTAAAATGTTAAAAATCTATGCTTATCAATTAATTATTAACGTTAAATTTATATAATTATTTGAATCGTCAAAATGGAAAATATGCAAGTATAATATTTAATTGTGGTTGATAAATGATAATTTACTGATAGTTATGGAACACAAAAAGTTCAAACCAATAAATATTATTGTCATTCGAGTATTTGAATAATTCTGAACTGTCTACCGTATAAATATTAAACATCTACTATAGATATATCGTAAATTATAATATTTTTTATAGAAATAGTATATTCTAGAATGAACTTGTTTGTTGAACATTAAAAAATTGAGATACTAACTCGCGAATAAGAACCATATTTGATTTTGAAAACACTTTGCCTGTATTACAATAAATTGATCTTGTAATGCAAATTATATTACGTTATGTCACTTTGTTTGTGCGACATTCAGTTTTGAATTGCAACCTATAATTTATTGTTTTAATATTGTAATAATTCTCTCATATTCCACGTTAATTTCAGTGTATTTTGTAAATTCGCTATACACAAGAATCACTCTGTATATATTTACTTACTGTATATGAATGTATTATGTGTGTATGTGTGTGTGTGTGTCTGAACACCGGAGGAACGAATATTGTTATTTTTTGATGATGGTCGCGCGACATATTGTAATTTTTATTTCTTTGCCCTGGTAAAAGCGAAACCGTGTCTAGATTTGTCGGAGGTCCGTCGTCGTCCTCTGTACGAATACGTCTCATTTTGAATTTTTTTTCAGCGCGTCATCGTTTAAATTCCGCTGAATTACAATAACATTTTATAACCGTGCCAGGCGGTACACTTCAGCTGTGTAGGTCACCACAAAGCCGAGCGGTTTTAATTGTGTTTGTATTTTAATACTTGGACAGTTAACGAGAGCTGAAATGTTCACATTCGTTAAACTCCGAGTTTCTTCTAAGAAATAACTATGTACTACCGCGTTTGTACACGAGTCATTTCTACAGCACGTTATCGAACAACCATTTGGTTTTTAATGCCGACCTGCAGATAAAAAGGTTTAAGCGACTCGGACCCGACTGATGATTTGTTTGATTCTATGTGATGCGTCGTGACGTCGTGTCGTGGTTTAACCGGGGCTTAATTTTTGCGCGTGCAAGTGTATTGAGAGTACCCTCGATTTCCAAAATATCGTTAATTCCAAACAATATGCACGCGGATTTCATCGGGCCCATGGCCTGTTCGACCGAGGCCTAGACCTTCGTCCATTATTATATTGCGAACGCATATTATATACGCGTCACATTGTACGTTCTTTCTATTACAGTAATTTTATAACGCGAACAACGTTAAGTTTTCCCGCGGCCAATTTACGTTTTAATACCTTACTTTTAACCACGGTCGTTTATAATACCATGGTCACGTGTATTTTATATTTGCTGAAACGCAAAATTAATTGAAAAAAAAAGCTATCACGCCGAAGCCGAGGGAGTGAACGAACTTGGTGTCGAGACATTTTCGTAGAAACCGCAGTGAACTGTGTATCATACGTACAATAAATAGTTATACACACACTCACACCTATTACAGATATTTATTATAAGACGCGAGTTTACACAAATACACATGACTCATATTAGTCATTGTCCATTGTTTTCAATGGTATTTGTGTTCTCACTTATCTGGTCGATCGTGTTTCCAACTGGTAAAGAAAAAGTAAGTCATACCTAAGACCTAACGCAAATGTGCATTCTAATAATTTTTCAGCTGTTGCTCATGTCGCTTTTCAAATACATTCGGAGTAAACAGCTATTACGAGCGACGACCATATATTATATTATAACTTATATACTCGTAAGTAGTGAGCAATGTCTTGTTCAACGATTAATCTCAGCACTTCATCGATTCTAACTTGGTACTTACACATTTGTCGGTAACATATTATGTTATAATTTATGTTTATACGCGTTAGGTACATGACGCATAAGTTACGAGTGCATTAGGTATATAAATATATATTATATCAGAATGATATTATTACTATTTATTATCAGTAAAACATGTTGGTCTTGTAGTTTATGCTATAAACTCACTGATATAAGGTGTTGAGAAACCATTTGATAATGTACAACATGCGTAATAATCAACTCGTTGGACGCACTGCAATTTTTTACCGTAATATCAGCGACCGCGACGTGTAAAACAAAGCTTTATAAAAATATCCATGAGCAATACGAACAAATACGAGTATATTATGCATTTAAGAGAACTCGTAATAGCATAAATACCTACGTGATCTCGTAAACGAGATATGTTAGTATTGTGATTACAAATAGCTTGACGATGCGGTGTACTACTGTGTAATGGTGGAAGTGGCGATAGGTGGACTCAAGCTCCGAGGTTAGATCCATTTAAATCTGTACTTTGTTTTACGTTTTATGATTCATAATTTTCAAATAATTACGATTATTCTCAAGCACGAAAAAAACCTGTACATTTATAGTAATCAATATTAACTCAAAGTCGACCAATTTGTTCACATCCGACTATCGTTTTCCACCAAACGTGATCAACCATCATATAACATTAGTTGTAACTTGTATGCCTATAATATTATAACTAGAATAAGAATATTTTGTCTAATAATAGTATGAGATAAAATTTGAATGAATTAAATCGTAATAAACTTTCTAAATGAATATAGAAACTATTTGTACCTTAGGGAAGGTAACTTTTGATGTAACGCAGTAAATTGTGAAACAATCATTGAACATTGCATGTTTACAATAGCAATTAAATTAATAGTACTAAAAGAAGTTTAAAAAAAAAAAAAAACCAAGAGTAATCTTATAAAATTGACCGTGATTTATTTTTTCAAGTTATTATATGAACCGTTGTCAATGGTATATTCTTAGGTTTTTCGGATGTCGACTTCAAATGACCGTACTGGAGCGCGACAAAATACGTTCAGCCATGCCCCCGCATACTCGTAGGATTTCGAACTTTGAGAATCGCGACCCGCGTGGTCATGGACAACTTGTACGTGGAGAGCAGGAATCGAAGGCGTATAACCCCCATTCCGCTCCCGTCCTCGTATGTTCCGCTTACCCGGAGCGATGATCCTCGGTCGGTCCTGCAGGCTTAATGCTCCGTGCCGGTGCGGTATTTTCACGCGACGTCATAATATTACCGAGGCGGATAATATCGTTATTTTTATACACGCTTTTGCGACCCAAGGTGATGTGGAATACCATCGAAAAACTCTAGCAGCGAATACACCTACGATACCTTATTGATTGCGGACGCACTGCTTGGTATGAAAACCTAAAGCCGCAAAATGATCGCTCGGTTTTCTCGAGTACCGTATTCACTGCGACCGATCGGGGTGGGAAGTGCGAATTCGTGTCGTCCTCTCGGCCGTGGACTTTTGGTAACAACGACGATCCGTGTCATCGTATCCTCAAGCGCGGGCGAAATGTCTCTGCGATCGGGAGACACGCGGGATGTTCAGAAAACGAAATCAAGAATCACGTGAATTCGTTTTCAGCGGCGCGTATTCCCAAACTATTGCGCGCACCAGGCACGATAGTAATGATGATAATGATAATTATGATAATACGTACGCACGGTCCAAGGTCGTCGTCGGACGCCCACCGCACGAACGACGGTGCTCGTGATGACGCGGAGCGGTCCGGTCGAGAGCGGCTGGTCAGTGCAGGTGGCGACGGCGCGTACCCCTCCCGCGACTCGGAACGCGCGGCGACCACGGTGTACACCGTATACAGAGCGCGCGCGCGTTTTGTTCTCCCGAATCCGTCCGAAGTCGTAATGGAAAAAAAACTCGAAAACGTACCTGCGCACTTGTGGACGTAAGCGCGTTTTTTCGAGGCCGAACAACGTGAAGTTAGTGTCCATAATCGTCCTCGGCGCGCGCACCCATCCACCGGCGACGAAAACTTTGCACGCCTCGCCCCTCCCACCCTACCCTACGCTAAGCATAATGGTTACAAATATATAATATTATACTCGTAATAACATGTAGCCAGAGGTGCCCTTCAAACTTCTCAACAAGTGTTCTTAGAACAATAGGTTACACGGGGTGGGTGGCCCCAGGACCACCTAGGCACCTAGGGTGGCTATAGGAAGAAGGGATGTTAATCCCGGAAATCAACAATGTGCAGCCGATAATCATATAATAATGCTTCATCAAGGGCGCACATACTAATTCTGTGTCAAGTCCATCAGTACATTAGTGCATAAGTCGAGTTTGAATACTTCTGGGCGGGTGGTACCTTTTGACAATGACAATTTATTTAATTCAGCGCCACTGCGTGTATCGTGTATCATGCAACGTTGGCGATACAGAACTTAAGTGAACGGCGTGGAAGTTATTGGCGCACTCGATTCCAACGTTTAGCAAAATTTGTCAACAATACATCGTCTTCGGAAGTCAATAGCAATTTGTATCGAAATAGTATTTGAGCCTCCTCTCCTGCTCCCAAAATGTATTGTTAAACTAAAGCCGACGTTTCGGTGTTTGCATACGACGTTCGAATTGTGCATCGTGCGTATATACGTGCATGATATCGTGTGTATAACACAATCCATCTCGTTACGCACGGTCTGATGATTTCACGCAACACGCAGAAAATAAAAAAGTAATGCAACTCATCTTTACGAGGGGGCGCAACGCTAACGAAATCTGATACACCGTACGAGCGCACTTTCAATGTAGCGCGATAGGTACACCGTACACGATAACATGTATGTATATAGCTATAAAATCATGTGTGGAATGAGTAGTATATTGTAATATTATAGTGCACCGGCCGATCGTCTCGGAACAAAATAATTGCGCTCAGTTAAAGACCTCCGAAGTCTATACAGCGTACTATAATGTACACGCATTACCGGAACGGTTTTTTTTTCCGCCCGAGTTCTGTAAAAACCGGAGTTGTCGGTTTTTTCTGACGTATATTTTTATTACGAACGCGCGTACAAGAGCACACGGCCTACTGCAATATTATGTTGTTCGGGCTAGACGAAGTAAACAATCCAATCGCGGTTCACCAGGTTTTACAGTGCGGTAGCCAGTTGAAGTGCGTCGACAACTCGTTAATCTCGTGCTCGTGCGTCAGCCTTAAGTGATATTTACTTATAATTTTAATCTCCTTTTAAGGTTATAGAAAACAGTACGTTGAAACCGATTAGCTCTAAGGTTCTGGTTTTTTCAAGACATGTCGTCGATAATGCCCGCGCACAACCTCATGATGCCCATTTCCTAGCTCTTCTGCCGAATATACTTTATAATGTTTTTGAAACAGACCGTGAGAAACACGTGGAATTGTGTACGCAATAATATTTTCGATAAAGGTCTTTTACGAGAACGATTGCGACAACGTTAAACACTATAACGAGAAGCCCACTGGTAAAATCGGAAATATCCTCTCTCAAGTTTACCTTGTGCCGTATGCGTGTTGTACCTACCGATCTGCAGACATAGTAGCTTTGCCGGTGGAAAAAGCGTTTGGAAGCAGAAAAACGAAACGGTACTGTGAAAGCCTAGTCGTATTGCACGCTTCGCTATTGCATATATTACGCACTAAGATCCGCGAAGTTGTTCTTACCTCGTCCATTTTCGCCGTGCAGGAACGCGTGCGTGCAAGCGTCGACGCCGAAGAACTATAGAAGGTTACTGCGCGAGACCTACCGGAAACGGGCGCTATATATACATGGCGGGTTTTTAAATTTTATTGTTTTCGTGCTGCGTAACGATGTGCCGTTCGTGCGCGCGGCAATTATTATCAACCGATTACCAACAGCCGGAGTCGTCCTAGCCACGGGGTGGATTTTCGCTCGTTACCGTTCGCGGTCGACTTATCGCGTCGATAGGGCTCGGTACGATGTCTCTGCGTGGCGCGTGCTGCTGACGTGTTTATCGCGACGCACGATCGTGTGCCGTTTATCGCGGTGATCTAACAAACGGTTAAACGTTAACGGGCGTGAACCGTGCGCGGGAACAACACGTGTTATCGTTCTCACGCGCGAACCGACGGCGACACCGTTGCCCCGCCCGAGGCCGCTCAAAGGGACGATTGACGACGAACTGCCGCCCGTCTTCAGTCCCTCCGTCGCGCACGGACGTTCTAGCGGACTTTTAGGGCTTCACGCGTCTTCCACGCGAGTCCGGCTTATGATTGCCGTCTAAACTTGTCTCCCTCGGCGCCTATAGCAATGCGTTCTTCCCGTTTGCAAGGTTCTCAGGTGCGAGCACGGGACGTACAGTTACTCTTGGTCCACGTGGAAACACATCGTTTGGCGCGAAAGTGACCGGTTACAGGTGCTGCAGGAGCAGGCAAATAATAATGCCGAACGCTTCTCACCTCGTCGACGGGCGCCCATATTCCACGCGTCGTGCTCGCCACACCGTCTGCAGTGACTAACCCACGCCTCGACGTCACCGCCGCTGACGCGGTGTTATGTCCCGGTACACCCGGTGTATTGTGTAACACACGATACGATATCTGTAGTACACCGGATGCGGCGGCAGTTGTACCAGCGCCCACACGCCGCACTGCTGCGCGTTTGTCGTGTCGTATCAGTGGAATTCGATACAGTGTTTACAGGTCCCGGTTACGGACGACCAACACCGGAACTGCAGTCCCGCGGAATTCGAAGGGTTCACCGGGTTGTTGAACAGTCGTGTTTACGTTGCAAAAGCTGTGTACCTAGTACTTAGAAAACGGCATACGTGTCCACTGCAGTCTTTAACGCGACGGGTTTTCAATTTTCCATGAAGTTTGTCGCAGAGCCAACGTGACCGACCACTAGTTTTCGCGCAAAGCTTATCATTTATTTCAGGGATTTTCGCCGTGATCGAACACCGTTCGGTGAACATGTGTTTTCTGAAATGCGCCGATCGTCATCGATTTTCAAAATGACCATTCGCCGTACCGCGGTTCTGAGCAGCTTTTATTTTAATTTGGAACATTTTTTGCGTCTGTATACACGGGTTATAATAGCGAATGATCCTTTCGTTCGAGTCTACCGTACTAATATACACACTCAACCCGGATATGTAAATTTCAACGCGGCCCTAGTGTGCATGCCGGTAGTATACCGCGAGGTACCGCACATCAGTAACCGTGTTTCAATATTGTGTGATCTAACGCGCGCGAGATTAATGTCGGTGCCACCGAGGCGCTGCGCACATAGTGTCAGAATAAGTAGCGTCTTTCAGAGTGAACGCGAACGATTGTTGCTCCGACACCTGTTTGGCCGCAACGCACGTGTACGAGTACATTTTTGAACGGATGATACGCGTCGGTAAGGCGTAAGTGTCTAGCGCATCGCATTCTAACAGGAGTATAGACCATACGACATGCGATTGTAAGAGTTAATTGGATCCCGGTCGTGTTGAATTGAACTTTCCGACCATCACGAAAACACAAATAATAGATATAGATCTTTCCGGTTACAAAGACACTCCGTGAACTCGAAACGACATTGTCGTATACTATTTGTATTGTAATATAACGCATCGTACTTGGTTTTCGTTTAGAATTCGTAATATACATACATTATTGTTTACCCGACTTCGCCAGGTAGTCGAAAACGTATTTTCCTGAATACATAAATAATATGCACGTCAAGGATCTCGAGGAACGTTGAGGGACGAGTAAAAGGTAGGATTCTGAAAAAAATAAATTCGATAAAACGTTCAATAGCTCCAGCAGTAGTCGGTATATCGGTAAAAGGCCGGTTGCTTCGTACTTATTGCACAAGTCTCGGCATTTGTCGACGACCGGCCGGTCGCGAATCGTTTGGAAACCGATAGAAACGCGCTTACGTTACAATGTCGCAATGAAATGTTTTTACGGCTAACGCAATACGCGCGCGGGACGACCGTTCGTTTTATTCAGCACGGCCGAGAGAGAGAGAGAGAGACACGCGTTCAGCGATTTGGACTGCGTGTCCAGCGGATTAAACGAGCACCGTGCGTTACCGGTCGTCCAGTTCACTGACCACTCGAGTGCAGTTCAAATTGAGTAAACCGTAATGCAGTATTATACACGGTGTACGTACATAAATCTACCGCAAGATAATTATTATTATATTGTTGTCGGACTGCGTTGAGGCCGGTGGAAAATGAAATTAAACAGTCATTCCCAAAAAACAGTTGATAAAAAAAAAATAATAATAATAATAATAATAGTAAAAAAATAAAAACGAAACACCGCAGCTGGTACACAATATTATTATTATGTATATTGTACGTTTCTGGTCGGGAGTTTTTTTTTTTTCTCTACGTAGGCGCGACCGGCAGGTAGGTATGTACGTTTTACGTATCTCCGCACACGCATCGTATATACATGTACTGTGTCTGTACATAAATATAAACCACATTGTGCGCGTGTATTCTCATATAGAATCACGGCGGCGGTCATTTGGACAGTCTCTAGCGTGGAAATCGAATGTTTGAAAATGTCAAATCTTCGCGTACACTTGTGCAACAGCCGGGGGATAGAAACTCATAGAATCCGAACGGCTGTGGCGTTGCCAGTGTCGTGATGCTTAACAAATACGTTTGAAGTACAACCCCGTACAACTTCACGGCCCTGCAGGTGTAGGTACAGGCTACCACCCTTGTGTGTACCCGACACGTCTGATCCCGCGTTACGTTGGCGGTCGAGGGGATGGGAGAGTTAGAGGTATGTAGGAAGGTACGGGAAGGGTAATGTATCGTATTGTATGGCGTCGCGATGGTAAGTATCGTATGCGACACGTTTGAACAGCTTACCCCTTCGGAGAAGTGTTCCTTGGGCGTCCTGCAGTTCATGACGTCGTAGTGGTACTCGTCCATCGTGTCGAGTAGACGATATCGAAATGCTCGTACTGGCGGTGCGTTGTATATTATAGGAGAGCCGGGCGGCGACGGGAGCGCGATCGACCGGCGGAACGACGATTTGTTCTTAGAGAGGGGAGGGAACGAACGTGACGACGATCCGTGGCGCGAACAGGGGGAGGAAAAAAGGGAGAAAAACGTTCGAGAAAAATATGAAAAAACCACAAACGGACGGACGAACATGTACCGTACGCGCACGCGACTACTCGCGACGGTATTGCTGCGGCGGAGACGAAGACGACGCGCGCGCGAACCGGTTGCACAACGCGACCACCGTCCCACGACGACCGGCCGACTGCGTAATGTGCCCGAACTCGATGCGAGCGCGCGCGCGCCGTGTGCACCTCTCGCATCCGAACGCGCGCGCGCGCACACACCGGTTTGTCTGGTTTGCGCGATGACGCGGGGCCGCCGCCGAGCGCGGTGCAACGTGTGACTCGGCCGTCGGCGGCGACGCGCAAGGGACCGCTCGGGCGAAACGAGAACGTTACGCGTGGTATCGATTAGAGATAGAAAAAAAAAACCCTACGTATATTAAAAGAACTACGCGAATCTTCTGTACCAGAGGTTCCCGGCTTCTTAGGTCCATTTCCCAAGCACCTCCACCTCCGAATGTCGGGTCGAAACCGGTGCCAATCGATTGCACCGCAAGTCCTTTCAACTTCGCAGTACGCCAGTCGCCAGTACCTATGCAACTGAACACATAATACCATACCAGCATATTACATGTCAGCCGAAATACTATCAAATACATAATATTACATGGTTACTTGTTAGCATGATTCTGTTTATTCTCACCATCCGATGCCCAACACCCACCCACCCACCCAAAATTTAACTATGATGCCTCGGCGTCATGAAAATGCCTTCGCCACGCCACTGCCCTAAACCATTTTCCAACGTTTTCGGAGGGGATAACATTGACTTGAGTCCATGCTACTTTTATGTGTTTGAATTGAGTCCGGGTATTCTCATAGTACGTTTGAATTGAGTCCCGGGTATTATCTTAATAGAATTACGAAGCAAATCAACGAAACCATGTAAAAATACATTGGAAAAGGAACAATTTTTACGGGAACAGATAAGAAAATACACTACTAAACAAATTTGCAGATTTGAGTTTTTAAAGTCTGTATCTTTTACATTTTTACCGGCAGCTATTTAAATTATATTACATTTATATTACGCATAATTATATTTTAATTTTTTTTGTTCATTAACTTTTTAATTTTTATACTTTATTATATTATTTTTACACAATTTTTGGGATTGTCCTCCTGGATAACGCTAATAGACTGAAGGGACTCGACTCCGATAATCTAAAAATATTTACGGGACTCAACTCCGAATTCCGATAACCTAAAAGTATTTGCGGGACTCAATTCAATATTACCGTTCGGAGGCACCCCGCAGTAGCATGATATCATCTTGTAATTGGATGTTATAAAACTTCGGTCTATACTCTATAGTTTGGCTAGGCGTGACCAACCGTGTTGTACACGCGTACAATTATAAATTGCCGAATAAGTAAATACGTTTAACGAAACTAGTCGAATGAAACTGATCGAACACTACGCGGTATTATCGCGGATTATATTTAAAAAAAAATCTATTGTTTTTTACGATCTGTGACCCGTGTTGTTAATTTTTACCATAAACGACTGACGCAACACCTGCACGAAACACGCATGAAAATCGTATTTTTTTTAATATTATGAAAATGTGTGTACATTTTAATGTTATCGATACATTGCTTTATATTCGAAACAATTTCACGGCATCCACAAATCAAGTTCGCGGCTCCCTGGTTGGAAACCTCCGTGGCCAAGTGCAAGAACTAGGCCGTCTTGATATTTCAATGACGTACAAACAACTCAAAAAAACCATAATGATTTAAGTATACGTCAACATTTTAAAACTCAAGTATAAGCACTAAAAATGATGCTATTTAATTAAACTTGTTTTTATTTCATTTTACGGCTCTCATTTCGTTTTTAAAACGACAAACGTGTACATTTTATTTAGACATTTACATTGGATAAAAATTAAAATGACCAAACTTGGTTATAAGTGGTGATGGCCACATTTCGTAGTAGACATTTTCCCTTTTACTATGATCAAACAAAAATAACATTGGTCCAATAATCTCAATTTTATCAAAATGTAACATTGGATTTTCTGCACTCGCTGACTAAACGTGAAATCTCAAAAACTAATAATTGACATACGAAGATGAAATTTGGCAGATAGGTAGTTTATATAGGTATAGAAGACGTCGGTTGGGACGGATTTTTTGGCAGAGCCGATATAAGGGGTTTTTAACTTTAAAGGCAATCGTAACTCGTAATTGCATACGACAGTCCTGTTGATTTTGCTTCTAGAGACAAGATAAGACGAGTTATTCTGGTTTTAAATGTAAAATTAAAAAATGGCATTATCTTTATACTACATTGTATTTATAATATATCGATTAATAAACTTCCTTTTATAGAGTCTGTTGTTTACATCCTCCAGCTTGAAAATAAAACCAAAAATGTAGCCTATAGAGAGGTTTTACAAAAATAGCTTGGTTATCTAAGTGTTTGAAAACAACCATGAAAATTATTTGAGACTTTTTATACTTTTGATGTCTTCTCTTTAGCTATTTAATAATGAACCGAGAAGCAAATAGTTAAAATATTTTAACCGCTATTGCGGACAACTCACACTTAAAAAGGTTTTGCTTTCATTTCGAGTGCCTATAACATCCAAAAGGAGTTTCACTCACAATTTTTTTCACGAACAACGCCGCCTAGTAATTTAGCTAGAATATGAATTATAAATGTCCATTTATCCGTACGCATCTTTAACGTTGTGTCTTTTTTTCTATCATGTATTGGTACATTTCTCTTTGACAAGGACCATTTATCGACTTAATTTTTAATTCTGAGCGAAACGAAAACCCGTTTATCAATAATAATGTTTCCAATTATTTTTCTTATCATGAACCCATGTAGTAAATCTGCATCAGAAATTGCACGCAGCATTTACTTTTGGATAGAAAATCGGACACGGCTGGTACCTCGAAGGATTTGAAAATGTCCGCAGGAGTCTTTCTAAGTGAAAATAAAAACTGAAAACCTTGGAAATAGTATGAAGTTTTGCCTGGAATAAAAAAATTATGCTGTTATGGTTTCAAGATTATACGCTAGGTCAACCTAGCTATTTCACTTGATGTAGCTCATGTAAAACTTCTGATCAAATATTTGTTAAAAAAGTTTTCGAGTTCGGATTACGATACAGTTATCACGAGCATTGATGAGTTTTCATATTTCCTTTCAACTCGAATAAAATGTTACTTTTCTAATAAATGGAAATTCAAATATTATAATAGTACCATTACTTGAGGGCCGTGTTAGTGTGGTTGGAAGACGCACGCATAGTCATATTATGTTCGATTCAAGACTCAGTGCGAAAAAATATGAGGTCCGCCGTGGTCACCATTCACCGTACTATCGTCTGATTGCGTCATCGCCGTCATCCGGTATCCAACTATAAGACCACGGTATACGCTGCTGGTATCGCAGTCATTCATGTCTCTTCTGGGATAGCATATGATATAATGTCGTTCGCTTAGTAATATTGTGCACGTAAGTAAATATATATATCAGATGAGATCACCCCTACTGTACCCAAGGTATCCGAGCACTCCCCGTCATCAATTACCCCGTACAATACATTCCCCGCTAGACACTTTGACGTCCAATTCATTTTTTATGATAAGTTTTATAATATTTTTTGGTCACTTTGCCATCTTATGACGTTTCCACCAAACTCAAGTGGAGGACCGGTATATGTTTTTGTTTGTACTTTGTAATAGTAACAAAACCTTTTAAACTATCAAAATTAAGTAAATGAGAACTATAAAAATCAAATACAATTTTAAAATTCTAAATTGTTAGTGGATTCCTCATAAATATTTTTCTAAATCACGTTCGATGTACGAAAATACAATATTTTCTAGTCGCAAAGCTACATCCTGGAATATTTTCTTATTTCTTTGAGGTTTTTGTCCTGCGATTTATTGGTTAATTTTTAACTTCTCTATGAGTTTTGTATTCTTTTTTAAGAACCACAATGTGCCATATTCTTAAAAATTACGAAAATACTCTATACATGCCAACCTTCTATATAATTAACCGTTTTTGGCAAATCAGCTAGTATAGCATATCGTATTGGTTCCATAGTTGTACACTAAACGTCGGGGAGAGCGACGTAGGTTTCTTCTAGTTAGTCTTCCGATCCATGTCTTTTCAAAATAATCTGTTTGTAGGAGTAATAAATCTTCGTGTTTAAATAGAAACGGTTGGGACATTAATTCGTCAAATTTATCAACTGCGTTTTGCTACAGGAACAAAATTTAAAGACTATATAATTTTCAAATAAAAGTCTGCTTCGTTCATAAGTTTTCGTCGTACTTCGGGAAGATTTGGTATTTTTCTCCATAAACATTGACCAAAATGAAAAAAAAAAAAATCCTCTAATTTGAACACCAGTAAAAACGTTAGCGAACGCATCAAATAACGCTTTGATATCATGTATGTATATATACATCGCGGACGGGGAAGTGTCCATAACTCGTACCCACCATATTATTATTAAGCATTGAAAAGGAGACCTTGGGACCGTGTCAATGAACAAAATAAGAAATAGTTAGAAAAATATGAACGTTGTGTATCTCGATTCAGACACACGTATTTATAAAGGCACACCATAAGTGATGGCAGCATTGGTAAACGTGACGAATGGATTTGGTCATTTAACGCACTAATGCTGTGTGGTACGACTATACACTATACAGGTACTGTCGGTCAACTCGTGATGACTTTACTCTTTCGGCATCTACATGCCTCTACCGAGTACAATAGTTATGCGTATGATTACAATAATGTATTATACTATTCTTTTCCCGAATCGGGAAGACGCTAATATTCTTCACGTCGCTTCGAACGCGTAATACCTGCGCGTCAAAAAGAGTGCTACGAAATAACTGTTGATTTCCCATCATAGCACCGCACTGAGCCTACACGGATAGATGGTGCCTACTTTTTGTTATGTATTAAAAATGTTTAGCAATAAAAATGCACTCTTATGCATACGGTCGTCATGTCCGACGTATTGAAAACGATTTGCGTGTATGATTGTTGCCGACAATCGTACCAGATAGTACATATAAATATGATAGTAACATAAGGCACATTGGATACGAACTGTTTCGTACGAAAACGTACAAATAGTGGTCGTACGAATTGAATGCGCACACTGAACACGTTTTTGTCCGTAAAATAGTCAGTTTTTCGAAGATATCGCATTCGTGACGTTCTGGAACGCAATGGATAATCTGTATCTTCAAGATAATTATTTACTAATCCGGAGACGACTGCGTCGTAGTCACTGTCGTAGAACCGAATGAGTGCGGGAAATATATTTAAATTAAAAGTTAAATTTATTTTATTTTTTTTTTGTAAAATTTAAAGTAATTTCCATTTCTTTGGATATTTCTTGCCATGCCCTGCGATGAAGGTCACGTAAGTGATACCTTGAATCACTTTGATCCCGTAAACATGTGTGTTGGTAAATTAAACTAATACATTTTTCACTATCCACTTTTCATTTATCCATTTCCGACGTACGAACGTTATTGAAATCCGGACAAATTCGGATTGTTTTCGTACGTCAAAGTTACACGCGTGCGTATACGTACGAACAAATCGCACTCAGTCTGCGTGCTCACATAGTATTTGGTAGGTCGGGATCGTTCCTACGTCTACGTACGTTTTCGTACGAAACAAATTCCTACGAAAACGTATCCAGTGGTCCAAAACGACCAGAAGTGCGGTCGACGACGATGTGACAAGACTCAAATATTGCGTACGTTCGCCCGATAGCATTACTGTTCAGGTGATCACGAACGCATAACGATATAATGCGCGACACGTGTAAAATATTTGAACGCGCTACGTGCGAAAAGGAGATTCGGTACAATCGACGTAGGTACCCATCGGCTTTATTCGTGCTGCGCGAACAATGGACGGTGTACGGGCATGCCCGCTAATAATACAATATTATTGTTTACACAGGATTTCGCGCGGATAATAATTATGATTATACTATCCAAAAGCGCAGAGGTTTCCAAACTGTGCGCCTCGCTGCCGACTATGTTCTAAAAATAAACAACAATATTTTACGATAACAAACATGGTCATTTTGATAACCATAATCTAGATTATTAAAAATGATGCATTCCTACAGTCAGTTATTGTCACCATATTAACCAATTATTGTATTCAATAAATTAATCAAAAGCAAATATATCGGTAAAAAATCAATGTGGAGAAGGAAATGAGAGTAGCAGTATCAAGTATGATCACAAGATTTGAAAAAATATGCAGTGATGTCCAGGCTCATGCATCTCACTAAAACAATTATTTTCTACAAATCAACTAAGTCTAATTTACTTTACCTAATAAAATTAAAATTAAATATTTCATTGTATAATTAATATTATATAAAATAAATATTTCCATATTATCTATTGAAAATTAAACATGTTTGTTATTTTATCTATTTTATTTAAAAAAAAGGTCGTACATTTTACTAAGGGCGCTGTGAGCAAACATCAGTTCTAAAACGGCGCCACGAGAAGAAAAAGTTTGGGAACTTCTGCCATAGCTGTATTTGTATGATAATGGTACGCGTTACTGTCGGCTACGATTATTGGTCGTACGTACACGTGTGAACCATTGCACTGTGCGCGGTTGTTCCTGACCACGTGATCGCGTTAGGTCGACCAGGGTTCGTATCGGTTGGCTGCGGTTCTGTTTCTCGTCGCTCATTGTACGTTATGTTCGAATGTTATCAGACGAAAATATCGCAGTTCACCGTGCAAATACTTTGCGGTCGGATGCCGAATCAATATAGATCTTCATCACGATGGTCATCTCGCGATTTACCCCGGGCTACTAATAACCGTTGACAAGACAATTTTTGAAATTCTTACTCGTAACCAAGTTAAATTAATTTCTAATGTTACGTTAACGTTCGACTTGAAGAAACTGACAACGTGCGTAAACGAATTTTAAAGCAACACGTTTTTTTTTCCATTACGAACTTTAGCCGACAAACTTAAAAACGATCGGTTTACTCGTCTTAACTCGTTCATAAAAAAAAATATTATCTTCAACACTTCTTTCATCTTCAACACCTAAATCTAAAGAATAAACTGTTAATTTACAAAATGCTGCTCAAACCTATATGGACTTATGGCCTACAACTCTGGGGGGCTGCCAAGCCCTCTAATATCAAAAAAATACAAACGTTCCAATCCAAATGTCTCCGGCAAATAACAAAAGCTCCATATTATGTTTCCAACGACACACTACACAATGATCTATCCATCCAAACAATATCAAACACTGCCAAATTATTTTATAAACGTCTCCACTCTAGTACTCACAATCACAGAAATCCACTAATAGCTGAACTCTCCATCCACATTGTCCCCGAAGACCCTAGAAGGCGCTTGAAGCGAACGTGGTGCCGAGACCTATTGGCTGACTAACCATCACCAAATCTCACCCTGAAGTCCTAACAACGGTTGGCTCCTTCGATCACGACTGCTGTCTCGATGTCTACTTATTTATTATTGTAAATTGTAGATTTGTAAATATTAAAAAAAAAAAAAAAAATCTTCTACACACCGCGGTTTACTTTTCGACCGAACGACAAAACGTGGCCGAAACTTAGGGGATTATAAAACATCGAGTTCGCTCATCGCGATTGGTAGTTTAATGATATTGTTATCGCTTCCCGTACAGCGAGTTTATCGTTTGGTAATGGTGCGCGCAGGTTTTTAATTAATTTTTACCGCGATCCGAAGTCGTTATTTTACTGTTGTCGCACGTCGTAAAACACTATGACACTATGCACATATATATATACTGTTGCAGCCGATAGTAAAATAGTATTACGTAATATTATATTATTACCCCGTACGGTCCTAGCCAGGTCGTCTAACGGCTAGCGGTCTTGACCCGTATAAAAATACTGCTGTGGACACTCGGCTGCACTACACTGTCAACGAGATCCACGGGGCCCCAGAGTTACGTTCCAGTGCCGCAACAATAGGAGACGCAAGGTATGCATTGCATTCCCAGAGGCCGTCTTGTGGGGGCTTAGAGGGCCCACAATTATCTGGGACTAGGCTACTGTTAAACTTTTAAATTTAAATTCATAAAAATAGGAAACGTAAATTTACTTTCAGATTTTCTTTTGCTGAGAAACAAAAGATTACCATGAAAGATTTTATTCATTCATTTTTAATGGGGCCCATAGTTTTTTCTTGCATCGGGGCCCGCCAAAGCCTAGCCGCGGCACTGTTACGTTCCGTTTCGTATCTATTCGAAACAACGGACTAAATATAATGTTACGCGAATGACTTATTCAAGCTAACGGGTCCCCGTGTACGATTCAAAAGCTCCAGAATTTTGTTGCGCCATCGACTTGCAACGGGGTTCTTGGTAATATTCTTGTTGGGCATGCGCTATCAATATTTCGGTGCCCTCTAGTTGAATTGTATGCACTATTACGAACTCTTTTTTGAAGAAAACCAAAAACAGAATTCACACGATCACGTGCAGTTCGTATCGACGTGCGTCGTACCATTCTTATAACGTTGTCGCAAGTAAACCTGTACTCGGACCAGTAACGAGTCGGACCCCCACCTCGCGTCGGCACTGTATAGCTTTGCAGTGCTCGTTGGAGCGGGGCTGCAGGTCAAGTCTTGGAAACCACCCACCTCATGCCTATTATGGTTATGAGCTACGCATATTGCCTGTATTTAGGACCTTGTACACATACTTTGAGGTACACTTTCGGTTCTGCCAATCCTTATCCAATTATCGTTTCCTTCCCTCTTCCACGAATTTGTTCGTAATGAAAGGGGGAAAAGTTTTCGTTTTCACAAACAATAACGGAAATGTAAGTACTAATATGTATGACTTGTGTATTTTAAATAAAAAAAAAAACTATGTAGGTACCTAAACTTTATTTTAAAATAAATTCAAATAACACAGCTAGTATATAAACAAATGTAGTACCATGTACTGTTCCAGAACTGAAGATGTTTTATGTATTTTGTCTTTGCTGCCGTCACGGTGTAGGTATACGCGACCCACCTTTGCTTTATCGTTGAAAGTTATTATTGGTAAACGAATTACAAAAAAATAAACTGTATGGAAACGTGCTGAAACAATTTATTTTCAATATTTATTTATAACAAAAGATCCAAAATCAAAGAAATTTAATTTTCCGACACAACGATATTATGCAACCTATTTGCACAAATAATGTTGAGTGGTTATGAGGAGTTTTAGTTCCCCAAAACGTGTTTAAATTCCCAAAAGATGCAGGAAACATTATTTTTGTAATTTTCGTACTTCAGTCCTCTTACATAATTTAGACTACAACTTGTACGTCTTTTTGTCAGTTACCAAAGTAGACCAAAGCAGTCCCATTTCGTGGACCTTTTTGCATCGAAATCCGTGAAGTCTTCACGATATTGTTTATAAAATCTAATTTCGGATGGTCAATTGGCACAAGAACTAATTGTGCATTACACCTCTGACCCCACGTCGCGACGTCAACTTGTACTTGGTGATGTTAACCGTGTAAACGACGAAAAATTCTAAAAGTAATCGATCCGATATCAAATAGCTAAGACGCGCTGTGTACGAGTTAATATCATTGCATACCGTACGACCTGTGAACCATAACCGCGGTATAGCCTCCCTCCCCGACAGATGTCACGCGCTGGTCGGACGACGGTCGATCAGTTGCCGGCGGAGAGAAAAAAATACAATTCGAAAACTCTAAACACGCGCGTTATGATATTATAACACGACATTATGCCAAGTAGTTGATTGTGATTTACGATGCGGTTGTCGGCGGCGACGAATGACAAAAGTCTACCGTTCACTTTTTTTCCCACTTCTCTCGTCCGGCTGCCGCAGCTGTGAACAGCGCGAGCACGTTCCCGTATAATTTATACCCGTATGGTAAGCCAGCGTTTCTCGACCTTTGCGATATTTACTAGATGTTTACCCGTTTTTTTCGCGTGATCTCTTTGGCTAGTATAATTTTCAATGTGGACCAGTGGCGCCGAACTTCTAAAAAAGTTCTCGGGCCGAATTAAAATACAACGGTACCAAGCCTCAAAGCACCAAGTGCCAATTACATGTCTGCATATTGTTTACAACCCGTGTACACCACCTGTTAGTTAATCATCCATTTTCGTCGAGTAAATCATACGCTTGTTCTGGTCCGAGTTGCAAATGTCAAACGATAACTGTTACCTTACCCTCGGTACCTTGTCAACCTTATTCAAACAGTGCGGTCAGGTCCTGACCTAAGTTTAACGCAGTGTTCGGCGATGTGGACAACCCCGCTGCACCTTTATTTTTTTCGATTACCATAACGTGGGGCACTTGTATCCAGCGAAGTCCACGTTATTGATGACGGACGGCAGTTGGTACCGAGAAAAATGCTGCTCGATTTCTCGTCGAAAACTTATCGAATTCCACCGTTTCCGCGTATGTAGAACGCTGATTTATCATTAACAGGGCTCGAGACTTCTAGCATTTACATATTTATTTATAGCATGTTAAAATATAGCAGAGTAGGCTACAAATCAGTTTCATACTAAGAGCTATTCGTAGCTTTCAAAGTTTTTTGTGCATATTTTTGCATATTTAAGGATTTTTGCATGTTTTCTGCTATTTTTTGCATATAATTTGTTAATCTCGAAAAAATGAAGTAGTTTTGTATGTTAAAAGAGCACCAAGTGTTATATTGCTAAAATTGCCTATTTAACAAAAGTAAAATTCGTTCGTTCGCTTTTATGAAGTAAACGCGGCTTTACATACGGACAAACCAAGTTTATCAACACCACGCCGTTACTCGCCAAGTGATTTATATTTAATTGTCTACCAGCTATATACAACAGGGCTCGAAATGGACCGGAACGCGGTTCACGACAAAAAAAATTTGTAGCGTTCCGTTAGCCGGAAATTCTTTATCAATCGTAAATCCGTAAATGTTTTTGATTTTTCTGAGTGGCAGCACCCCGTGATCATATACTCGTATGTTAGAATGTTTCTATTAGCATACAGTATCGTTTTAGCTGCAGTAATAAATGTATTATATTTTGCTGATCGTTAATTACAACATTAGTCTATAGCGTGTATTATTTCGAATGAAAAATATGAACAATACTTATTGAGCATATTATAGTGCATATTTTACCATTTTTTAAGGCATATTATACCGCATATTTCATGTTTTTTTAGTGCTAGAAGTCTCGAGCCTTGATTCATTAATATGCGTGCACCTTTAACAGACCAAAACGCTGTGTTCGATATGCCTGTTGGTCGCGAAAAATGTTTCGTTCGTTTTTTATTTTTGTAAATCATATAATAAAACCTGAACGGTCCTAAATGAAAATGTTCTATCAAAGCATTCGATATTAGATTCGATGACACATTCAAAATTATTGGCCGCCCAAAATTTGGGTCTCGCGAGTCACAGGCGGAGAAACGCCGCAACGTACTATTTCGAACGAAGAATAATAATGTGCGCCGACCTTCGTGGCGTTTCTGCGCGGCAGAGCGCACCAGCTGTATGTAATAATAATTGATAACATAACACGATGCCGTAACGGTGCGACGACTTAAACGGTTTTTGAACAACCCTCGCGTAGAACATGTATTTATTTTTTCTCATATCAATGAAAATCTCGTTATCACGCACTAGATGTATTAGCTCGCAGCTGTACTCACTGCGCCGTCCGTGGTTTGTACCAAGTGAACCGAAATCTCGAGATGCGCGTACACGAGCGGACACCGTGCGAACAGGATCGCGTAAGTAAAAGTATACCAATAGTCTACTCAAACCAATGTGGACGTACGGTCTGCAGTTATGGGGTTGTGCAAAAAAAAATCAAACGTCCAAAACATTGCACTAAGGAAATTAACAAAATGCACCTCCTTACGTCTCAAAATTTTCCCTACATTCAGACCTAAAACTAAAAACAATAGCCGATGAATCCAAATGTTTCTATAATAGATTCCACAACCACCTAAGTACTCATTCGAATCCACTTATCAAAAATTTGGCCTCCGCTACCATACCTGGTAATCCCCCAAGACGCCTTAAGCGCAAATGGTGTCGTGATTTGTTATAATAACCCTGTTTAATGATTAGTTTAAATAACTAAGTTTCCATAGAAAGGGTCATCGATGGGTGGCTCCTTTCATCAAATTAATTTTCCTGTGAATGTACTTTTAGCACATATTCTTATTGTACTAATGATACAGATTGTATATTACTTGTAAAAATAAAAAAAAAAATTATCACGCACTAAATGTATTTGCTCGCAGCTGTACTCACTGCGCCGTCCGTGGTTTGTACCAAGTGAACCGAAATCTCGAGATGCGTATACACGAGCGGACACCGTACGAACAGGATTGCGTAAGAATCGCCCGATGAAATCCTCACTATTTTTCACCTTTCTATAATCATTATAGTCACTATATGACACCATTTCAACATCGATGTTGCCGACATTTTGGGATTACTTATACGTAAAGGAAATTCAGACGTGCAAAACAATAATATTATTTGATCGATGTGTATTCCAATTTTTCTTTTGTTATAATTTCATCGCGACACTACGTAATGGCATTTTAATGACAACTGACGTAATAATATTATCAATCCCGTCCATCGACAAAAGAGAAGAAAAAAAAACAATAAAATAACGCGATGATCCGTTGTCGAATATAAAAGTTGCTTAATGTGTATACGTGTAACACTGCATATGCATCACGTCTTGATTAGGTGTTAAAAGTTACAATGTTTTATTAAATACGTTTTTAAACAGTAATAAATTATCGTTATGCAGTATAGATGGTTCGCGTTCGACAATATCGGTTTTGCCATAATACCTGTTATTAAAAATCATTTTATGATTTAATACACGTTTAACAATATGGTTACGTACGAAAACGTAACGCAAATAACCACGAGTTAAAGTATTGTTTGGAAATTGACGATTCTGAGCTTAGAACTATATTATTATTAATTATTAGGTTTGGTAAAACGAAATGCATTTGTAAAATCATACAATGAACTCAACTTACGAAAAGACCAAATAAATTGATCGAGAGGATCCATATATATAAAGGATTATATTTGATTCATTTTTGGGGAACAAAGGTATTCTACGTCTTCGATATGTGTTCATTCCTCTTTCTTCATTATCTTCTCTTATTCGATCAACCACGACCACCTTTCTTTCATTCTTATCCTTCTCGATTTCGATGTCGGGGAGACCGTTTTCACGGTATATTACGACAATAATTATACATTCAATGTCATCGTTATTAATTGTTCAACGTCGAAGAATAATGTCAGTTCATGAATAGACACGTAAAG
Organism: Periphyllus acericola; assembly: GCA_949715065.1. NCBI lineage: Eukaryota > Metazoa > Arthropoda > Insecta > Hemiptera > Aphididae > Periphyllus > Periphyllus acericola. Next base: position 21,869,092 of record OX454265.1, read on the forward strand.
CGGCTCGGAGGGGGTAGATAACAAAAGCAAAAACCATAAAAGTTAATTAAACTCAATAAAAATAAAAATAAAGCAAAATAAATTTAGAAAACTGTGCTCGCGGAAAATTAATTAACCAATAGAAGTTCTCGCAATGGGAGCGAGCGAAGTGATTTGGTCGCGCCCGATTAGAAAATTTGAACTTGGTTACGAATGTTAGGTTTATAACGTAATATTATGATATCCACGAAGGCGTTCAAGGTAAAAATGGAATCGCATAAATATAGCTCAACGTTATTACATCAAACACGATATAGAGCAGGGATGGCAAATCCATGGCACGCGTGCCCGAGGTGGCACGCCAAAAGATTTTGAGGGCACGCGAAAAATTAAAATATTTTTGTGAAAAAAAAAATTCGTTATTCTGAGAAATTAATTAGAAGAAATTCAGCGCGATAGGGCTATAGGCAACTCGATCGTAAACATAGGGAACAAGATTTTGAATGTGTGGAATGAAATTCCAAAAGATTATTCCACTTTAAAAATAGTAGCATTAGCTTTGTTATTTAGCTTTCTTCAACAGATTCATTGCGAGTCACTATTTTCAGAAATGCATTTTATAAAATCTGATTTAAGAAACCGACTAACTGATGAATGCAGTGCAGCATGTACTTTATTAAAAGTTACTAATTATAAGCCAAATATCAACGAATTGGCATTAACTATTCATCAAAAAAAAAATAATTAGGAAAGTAATAATATTATAATTGTTTGTACCTAAACCAACCTTTTTTATTACTAATACATTATTATAAAATCAAATAACGATAATTTTTTTTTTACAATAATGAATATAACAAAATATTTTTCATGGCACGCTCGAGCAAAAATAAAAGGTAATTTTCGGCACGTAGTGTTCAAAAGGTTTGCCACCCCTGGATATAGAGCCATGCGTAATCCTATTAAGTCGATTTCAAGCCATCGCGATCGCAACGTTATGCGACGCATTTTGTAAATATTGGGATTATTTAGTGGACGAAAGACTCGCGTTTCCATAATCTCGACGAAATCGCAATTCGGAAACGTAGAAGTCGTAGAATTCATATGAACGTTAACCGACACATTCAGAGTGGTTTCAAGTATTTCAATGTTGCGTTATTACATATTAATATTACGCTACGCGGGACAACAGCCGAACAATTATTGCACCGACAGGATAATAATTATGATATCACTGTTTTAATCATTCGCGTCGGAACAAACTCCGCACACCAACCTATTACACCGAGACGCTCATTATTTGGTATACTGGAATACACATTAATATATGCGCTCGCTTTCGTAGAAGTCGTTATAAGTATAGTAAGTATAGTAAGTATAGTTGTCTATCATACATTTCTCCGATATCTAAAAATGAATCAAATATTTGGATGATGATGTCGAAAACTTCAATACTAGCAACAATAGTATTTTAAACATTTTCAAAAAAAAAGCCCAAGGGGATCAGACCCCCAACATCAATACGCCCCTCTGCTTTGGTAGGCCGAATTTTAATACTTATTTTTCTAGCTGGTGCATTTTATCATTTTGTATTTATCACTTTTATGAATAACTGATTAATCAATTTATACTTATTAAGACAAGCTATTCAATACATTATAATAACAAGAAAATTTTAAAACGATCTCATTTCCAAGTACGATAATTCAGTTACTTACTTCATAATTACAAAAAATAATACAACCTTAAACAACCTTTATGCTACATTTGCGCGCGTACAATACCAATAATAGTTATATGTTTAGTGAATTCGAATAATCTGTATATGTAAAAGAAGAAGTCCTGACTGACAGACTGATTCATGGTCAACGCACAGCCTAATCCATGAGCCAGCTAGCCACTTGATATTTTTAGGATGTATTTCTATCCAAGTCTAATCAGGCAATAAGAAAGGTTTTTGAAAGATTTTGATTTTAAAGGATTGAAATGGGCAAAAAAAATAAAAAAATATCCGTGATTTTGGAAAATATAATAAAATGTATTTGTTGGTTCGTGAGTTACCTTGGTAACACGAATAAAAAAAATAGAAGCCAATACAAATTTCTAAAGACTTGTAATAATAATACCACCACTTGTAATATAATAGAATAAAATAAACTGGAACGTATCTACAGCAACAATAAATTCATTGGTATTGTGGACGGGAGAACAGTTGCAAACACTGTGTGTTCGCTGCAGAGAAAAACTTCTAGTACAATACATTACGTTTTAAAGTGTTCAGTATTGATATTGAAATATTTATTATCTCTTAACTATAGGCAGTAGGTAGACTTTGTGATTTTTATCAACATTTCAAATTCAAACGCTTATTTATGACAATTGAGATAACCGATTTTTGAGATTTTTCCACACGAGTAAGAATAATAATTAGAATGTACGATGAACATTTTATTCAAACTTTTATTTATTGTTATTTTACGAAAAAAACCTGAAAATTGTCAAAGTTCAAATAGCTACAAATAGTAAAAAAAAAAATCCAATCATCAACTTTAATCGTTTTTTTATATTAGAATATAGTATTATGACTTATGATGAAATTGTAAATATAAATGTCATTGGACCAATGATGAAATTACCATTCTATGTAAACGGTGTGTGTGTGTATTTTATTCTTGTATGCGTGAGTGAGAAAGTGTGCGAGTGTATGACGTGCGCGGTGCATGGTGCAGTTGTCAAGTCGTGATAAATGTTCAACGCTAAATTTAACGTATTTCACTAATTTTATACATTACACCGAGTCACCGAGCTATAAATTGCACGCGTCTAAAGCCAAAAAAACAAAAACTAGACTCGTACTCTTGCAACGCACATTTGTCACTGACTTAATACTTCTGTTCACGTACCTATATTGAAGCCGGCCAACTCCGATGCGTTTAACCATTTATCATTATTACAATAATGCACCGTGAAAAATACCGGCAATACTACGTTAACGTTGGCCCGTTGACATTTAAAACAAAACCTCTGATTATCAACTCGGCGTCATCGAAATGCAAAACTTCTCGTCTAATAATCGTAAATAAGCGATTTTACTTACGGTCGTACGGTAGGCGATTTCATTTTGAGACACGTTCCCATGCGGTAGAAAGCGAGAGAGTTCGACGAGTTGTACAATTGCATTATGTTTCGGTTAAGACTTTTACGGGTAAAAGCATATTGGGTACTCCATACGTTTCGACACTAGGGTCCCTCGCAAGACGTTGTTTTCGATTTTCCGAGAAACCGTGCAAGACTACCGGACAACAGGGTTTCAAACGGTATAAAAAACGGTCGGGTTAAGAAACAAACAAACCTTTTTATTCGGTGTTCATCACGTACGTGTTTTTTATTTTACCGATTTCATCTTTTTTTTTAGTTCCGATTGTATACAGTATAGGAAAGTAAAGGACTTTTGAAAAATATCTATATCAATCACCTTTTATATTTTATCGACTAATATGCTATGATTTACAGTAAGATTTTTAACACATTTTCGATGACCGCTTTTCTCAATACAATCATTTGTAACCGGTCTAAAGTTCAAAAGAAAAATAACTCATGAATTAACAGTGCTAGCTTATTTCCACCAGTCCGATCAAAACAATACCGACACCCAGTCGCTGTGCATAACTTAGAAACTTCGGACGTCTATCAAGGTATTCAATTTATTTTTATACACAAAAAGTATTGTAGATTTTTAATCATATGTTCATGTCACGTCACTCGCTGTCCTCCTCATCCGGTCGCCCTTGTCTTGCCAACGGGCAAAGGTTCCCACCCTACCCCAGTCGTCCAGTAGACATGATGTGACGAATACCCAGACGACATTAATAACAATAACAATCAATCTATACTATTCGTAATAATTATTGCGAGACGTACAGCTACGTGCACATTATTCATTTTCATTTCACTTGTTGGAAATACTGAATATGATCACAACAAATACAAGTCAAATGTGGTTTCGGTATTTATCATTTTTAAAATTCCATACAATTTAACATTTTGTTTGTTTTCTTTAAGTAAGTTAAAATCATTTCATAATTTTTGCTGGATGTATTTCGTGTTATTCGTAAATTTTAATAAATATAATGTATAGATAAAGTAGTATATAATATTAAATCTTAATCGTCGTAGATTCAGCAGTACAGCACACACATAATATAGTATTAACGTTTAGTATGTATTATTATTATTATTATATATAAATTAGAGATGGTAAAGTGTAAATGCCACTAGTTGGGTGAAACAGCATCGTCGTACTTGCTCAATTATATTATTATTATGCTTAGAAGTTGTAATGACGGTAGTAATCCGACAATCTATAGTACTGCGGCTCCTCTTGGTAATGGTTTAGGCCCTGAAAATAATCATTCTGCGCACACATATCATAAGTATATTAATACAACGCGTTGAGTTGTATTTATTTTGTCATCAAAAAAGGTTTATTCATACTTTGGATCCATGTTGAGCTCTCTGCTTGCGTGTGTACCCGTTATTGATGTAGAAATCTTTCGGCGACACGTACAACGGAGCCGGTACGACCGGGCCTTCCAGCCATCCTTCTGTAACGCACAACACATCGTGATATTAAAAAAATACTTTGAAAATAAATACTGCGCGTTGATCGAAGATTAATATGTTTGTTGGCGTTGAAAAATTATTTCAAATACGTTTTAAATACTTCACGGAAATCGTGTGAACATTTAAATACTAAGACAATAGCAAACACATGATTGGTTTTGTTTTTAGATTTCGAGGTTAGAAACGAGGAATGTATTGGTTTCATCATGATGTGTACGAGTATGTGTGTTTTTTTGTGTATGTGTACATGATTTCCAGAAGGATTACACCGATGTGTACAAACCTAATACTTGTCTGAAAGGAAATTTCGTCTAGTTGGTACTTTAAGGAGATCATTATTTGAATTTATCGACAGTATTCCGAATGATTGAGAAGAACAGAGAAAATATGCAAAAATGTTCAACCGTGATCGAGAATCGAATCCTGTATTGTTTAGCGTTTTCGTCACTAACTATACTATAACTACTTGCTTATTTTTTAAGAATACAAGACTTTTATAATATTTTCTTTATTTGCGACTCGAAACATACATATGTAATATACTATCGATACTATAACGATAATATAAATTACACAATTTTCGAAACATTGTTGTTTTTTTTTCAAAAGTTAGAAAGTTAAAAGTTCAACCAACTATAATATTAGAAATCTTGTTCTACTACTAAATTGACCGTCTATAGAAATACAAACTGATCCAACCGACCTCTTTCACTCAGAATCGTTTTTTCGAGTGCAATTGTATTAATTGGTTTCAAGTTTAAGAAACCCTTACCGTACACCTCACTCAATATATTTTATCCTGCAGTACTTGACCATTGACGATACCAAAGAGAACACCATTTAGACAGTAATTATTTCGTACAAGTTCAAATTATACCGATAGAGCAGATAGAATGTAGAAGATTTAAAATTTTATTTTCCAAAATCTCTACTTGAAAACTATTCTAAACACCGATAAAAAATTATAATATTATGTAAGTACGCTCAAGCACTTTGCAACATTGACTTACAAACTGAAGACAAACATTGACGACAACAGGTATAGATAATAATTAATACTATTACCATGAACGTATTCGGGTAGCACGCCTGGTAGTAGTATAACATTGAGAAACGACTGCAGCGCGTATGGGACGATAACAATTTACGGAATTTAATATCAACGAATATCTCGTTCGGTACAGCAGTGTGATGGATGAGAGATATTGATCCGTATAATATTATATGCTACAGCGGAGGACACGGGCCAAGTGGTCTATGAGACGGGGGCGATTCGACGGGGGGGCAAAAAAAAAAAAATATACCTCACTACAATGTCCTTCGGCATGCATCTTAAGGAGAAAATCGCATCGGCCGGTTGAAAGTAAAAGCGAACCTCATCACGCGCGCGCAACATAATACATTGTACACGTAACTTCAGCTAGTGGTGACGCAATATACGTGTTCGTCGTCGTGACAATAATGTTAATAGTAATTATTATTCAACTACCCACCGGGGACGTCTTCCTCGTCGTCTTCCTCTTGTATCTCGTTCTCAATGTACGGTTCCGTTTCGTACTCGTTCAAACGTCCGTAATGCTGTCTGGATCCTCTGGAATATGAAAATCTATAATTACCGCGCGTCGCTCACGAGACACGTATCAGTATACCCTGGGGTGGAAAGAGGGGGTGGGGGGGATGTACGGTGGTTTCGTTCGGCGAGACGTGTTACGAGCTCGTCGACTGTAATTTTTTCGTAAAAAATGTTGACGCCGCCACTGGTGCACAGTGGTACGTAATGCGAAGCACCTGATGTTCGCGTTAATATCGTAATAAAACCAGTACAATATTATTTCTGGTACTGCGATAAGTATATAACAGCCGGTATGTGTTATTCGGTATTAACTGCAGGTGTCGTCGACCGCGGTCACCGTCGTGTAATGTTTCAAACCCTCGCGGTATTTCCAGACGGACCGTAATATGTTTTGAAGTTTGAGTAAAATACAAATCGATCGAGTGCGGTTGTTGTTTTATTCTCGGCTCTTTACACGACCATCAATCGAACCGACGTGTCACGTAATATCATTTTACACAGATATATTGTTCAGGATTTAATATCAATTCGGTTCCACGCGTATATTATTATATTGTACATATTTGTACAAGGACTACGGACCACGCGCGTTTATAGACCATTGACATTTGTCGTTGGTAAAAGAACAGAGGAAAAGAAACGAGACTTTAATTATTGTTCCACAACGTTTTTTAAGGACTTCTGGGTGTGACCATGAAACGCTTATGAGCGATTCTGAAAAATGCACAATATACTCGTGTTTTTCACCAAACAATAACGCATACAAGCACGTTATGCACTTGTAACGTAATTATTTTTCAATGCAATCGTATTGGATGCACTTTAAAAATTGTACGCGACCAAGGACGGTCGTCCCTTTGACGTTGTACCTAACATCTTATTAAAAGTATTTATATTTAACCGACTGCAGTATTAAAGGCAACGGTGTCTCGTGTGTTATGTATGTGCATGCATCCGGCCCGCCTGGAGCTCGGCCTCGACACTTTGCAATAAATATCATAAGACCGATAAAAGATAAAACCCGATATTGCATTATGCGAAAATTACAATCGCTTAGCGCATAACTGTCGTCTGGTTCGGTTCGATAGAAAAAAAAAATGGAATAAAAATATTTATAAGTATTGTCATAATGAGTACATGTATATATAGTTTTTTGACTACATCGCTGTAGAGCATAATCGTTTTAAACCAGTATGTGGTGCCTCAATAGTATCTCATTGACATATATAAATTTTGCTAAATTTTAATGTTGTAAGACATATTTTTATTTGATTTAAACGAATGCGTTCAGGTTTCGACGATCTGGCGGTCGATTATATGTTTTATTCATTCGAATAAAAAGTCAAACGTCAGTCGGTACTCATTCTATTTGAATCTTTTCATTATAACAAATTAAATTTCAAACCAAAGAATGGTAGGTTTCAGAAACTTAGGCATTTGAATATTTTAATGTATGTCTTACAACACTGCAACACAATATAATTATTTGTTGCAAAAATATAAAGCGTACCACGATAGCACTTGTTTTTCGTTTCCAAATAATTTTCATTACCCCTTGTCGATAATATATTTTCTTTGCGGGTATGTAGTAAATATTATATAGGAACGTAACAAAATATAGAATTCGTAATCCCCTTATGGGGACGTTCTCCACGAACATTCGATGGTAACATTTAAACTTAAATTTACTTTCGAAAAAATGCACGGAAAACTCTATAACTCCTACTTCTACATTATTGCCGTCCGCCCTTCATCAACGTTCGACCGTGGAGACCGGTAAAAACGATTTACTACCGCAGGTCGTAGAAAAGTGAATTCGTAATAACCGTTGGGCCCTATAGCAGCATAACATACATGATTGCAAGGAATCACAGCACAACGAGTGATAGAATGAATAACACAAACTAATAATTGATAAGTCTTAACGATCGTGATATTCTGCTTCTGAGCCCGACGGAAGTTTTTATTTAAAAGTGATAGAAGAGCTAGAGTACATACAGTGGTTGTGGCAGCCTCGTATATACACGTATAGCTATAGTTATATTAATAGTGAGTAGTTGATGGCCGGACAACACTCTCTAATTGTACCTACACATGATACGCGTTATATAATCGTAATTGATTGGTTACGTGCCTGGATTGTTCGTGAGCCTTTTGTTTGCGCTCCGCTTCCACGAGAGTCATCAACGCCAGCCAGTCTTCGGGGTCGATATCCAAGTCGCGTTTGGCACGTCCGTTGTCCACGTACGAACGGTACACTCTAGAACCACTTTTTACACGAAATCACAATAGCAACGATAAAAATAATACATTATGGCAGTAATACGCTACGTGTAGGCGATCCGCGACCCCGCGGGGACCGCCAGGAATGAAATTGCAATCGAGAAAATGTAAGCGGTCGTAATGGATCGCGAGATTATTAAGTGCTTTTACACGGGCGAATGTCCGTCGTAAAACGGTCGGGTCTAATGCAATTTCCATGAATCCATTCTCATTCCTGCACTACCCACTGCTGCAGGACGGCTCATAAATATTCAGATGTGACGTCGTCCGATGCATAATTCAATAATCGCGCTTATTATAAGGACCTCCTTACCTCCTTTTAACCGGAGACCCGAAACGGTAGGCGTTCCTCTTGTAACGATCGTCCGCTTCCAACGATTGGAGCCCGGAAGAATCTAGAACAATAAAACATAGAATTGTCCAATATTACACCGTAAGTATAACTCGGTACGTTTTATCAAAATATTCAACTGTATTTAAGTGATTAAATAATAGCAGTTTAACGGAGCACAGATGTTTTTTTAAACAATTATTATAATCGGTACCGGAGTAAAGCACGGAAAGGATACATATTTTGGATATTAACGGGAAATTGACGTGAGCCAATACAAATGGTATTGTTATTAAAAAAACTGTCATGTAACCGTATTGGTATGACGACTTTAAGCTTTAAGCTCCGGTCTTAATAGCGTTTTCATAACTAAAATGCTCACATGTGTAAAATAAGTGATAGTCATCAGCCGATGTTTGAGATGTTTAATACTATGTAGTTTGAATATTATCAAAATAATATTTTGTCTTCAAATTGCAGGACATTAAACCAAAAACTTCTCATATCAACCAAAACCATATAAAAACCATTAATGATTTGTTGTAATTCTTGAAATTGATAAGTGAGTACACGGTATACTACACCAAGATTAAATTTAAATTTTATTTATTATTAAGTATTATAAGAAAAATGTTTCTAGATGAATCTTAGATTATAGTACAACGAACGACGAACGACTACTATCTTATGTACAAATTGAGTTCAAATAAGTTAACGTATTAAAGATGCAAATTTTATCAGACAAAACCAATGGGTTTTTAAAATTCTAAATTTAGCAGAAACTATTGAAATGTTTTGAATATTACATCGCGTAGAAGTATCAATGAGTCTAAATGAATTCAGAATCGTAGTTCGGTAGACTAGTACTGTACATTACTTTGTTATTTTGCAGTTATAATGGAAAACTGTCGAACATTTTCGATTGTTATATTTTTGAAATACCACGAATTCACTATTTTGTATTCATTGGAAGTACGGCAAGCTTTTTGAGGTCTTTCCGTGTTACACAGAAAATTGGATAAAAATAAAAATTAATTATAAAAATCCATTATATTATTCATTTTACTCTGTTGTAGCCAAAATAACAAAAAGTAAATTACTAAAATATGAAATATGAAAAATATTTATCTTTTATGTCACAATAGCCAAACACGCATAATAATAGTGTAATGAAGTATTACAAACAGCCATGAATGCTTTTAATTAAAAATGTTCAGATTGAAGTCGCTTGCAATTAATGAACTCTTCTTGAAAACAAATGCTTTTAAAACAAAATTCTAATATAGTTTTACAATTATACGAATGCTGTTTTCTCTGAACAATAAACGTCGGATGCCTTTTTAATTATAAACAAGTTAATCAACAAGAATGAATTACGAATTGACATGATTATGGAAAAATAAATTATATTTATTTTCTAACTTTTATTTAATTTATACATTTTTTTTTTTAAAACTCGTGTACCAATATTATTAATAAGTCATAATTTCATTGACAAGAATAGCTTTGCATGCTCGTGGATCGTATTTTTGTAGACGATATCGTGAGTTAAAATACTCGAACCGAATACTTTCAAGGATTAAACAATGAAGACAAATAAGGAATACTCCGAATACTATGTTGAAATCGAAACCCGATATAAGTATCGTCGATGGTTATAACTCCGAGTGTGTATTTAAATGATAATGTCATATACTCGATCTCATTATTTCAGAATGGAATATAAAACAGATTTTATAAATTATTTAGTAAAATACACGGACAGAGTACTCACAAGAGATCAAACAACGAAGAAAAATAATGGTATACTGACATCGAAATCAAATATGAACAGTCGATGGTTTAAACATTTGATTGGAAAAAAAATTTCTATCAACTCAAACTTCAAAGTGGTATAAAAATATATTTGAAATTTATTAATTAATTTTTTAAAATCAAGTGGTTTATATCATTCCAATAATGAACTACGTGATGGTGGTTTTATGGAATACGAACAGAAGAATAATTAGGATTCTATCAAAATTATTTTTTATACGTTTTATAAGGATTAACCGCTAGCGTTTCAAATTTATTAAATTTCACAACGAAAAAAATGTCCGATAAAAAATGAAATAAACAAAATACAGTAAAAAAATGTTGTTAACATCATAAGCAAATTCTCAGTAACCATTATGACTTGTTTGGCAGGATTATTATTTTGAATGCAAAGAAAAAATAAGCTCTACGTGCATTCAAAACGTCAAGTTTTTTCTCTCTAAATGTAAAAAGACTACATTCTTTGTCGACAAACTTTAATATTAGTACAATGTAAGCAATCGGACTGTATTCATAAAAATACAAGCTGGTAGATTGTCATATTAGCCATGGGATGAGGAAAAAATCATGTTATACGATAGTATTATATAATATAAGAACATTAATATTGTAAAATATCACTGCAGGTTGTTACACGAACAAAAATTATATATTGCGATCAAAATATATATTATATAAAAGGAATATGCGAAAGAGTCGAAAAAGTATAATTTAGACATAAAAATATTCAACAGCGATTGACCGACATCAAATTGTAAGTATGGTTCTACACTACGCTGAAATATTTGACCGAGTACTAATATCAATATACCTGTAGTGTGGTGTAATCAATAGAACACTAAAAATGCCAAAATATGCACTTTTTATCTTGCTGTGAAATTTACTAACGTGTCGCTCGTAATCCATCGAAAACAAACATTACTTTAGTGTATATAGTTGAAGTTATTTTTGATGACTGGAAGTTGGTAAATTAAAATTGAGTAAACTTTTATAAAAGAAGAGAAACTATTACATTTTCTGATGGTTTGGGACAGGTTTCCACATTTTTTAACCAAACTATTTCTAAATCAGTTATATAAATAAGTTTATATTGCAATATACATATATATTTTTTCAATTTCGCTAAAGTTGCGTGTCAAGACTTTTGAAAATATTTAACAATTTACACACGATTATTCCCACACGGAAAAAATAAATATACTCGTATAATATAAATATAATTTTAGTCGTTTGTGATTAATTTACATGTACCTTAAACCTCAACTTTGATGAACGTTTTTTTTTTATACATAACATTAATTTTAACTAACACTCCAAAAATTAATTATGTTTTGTGCTGGCGTTATCAAGACTTATAACTTATAAGTATAATAATAAATCAAGAACAAGTCTTGTGTACCATTGGAAACAAAAGCAGATGATTTTTACTAATAATTTGGAATCATAAATGATGCTTCCATAAAAATACAATTAAATGTTTTTGTTCTTCAAGAATAAAAAGTCGAACTCGTGATATTGAAATGTATTTTTGTTTATTTTTCATAATATATATATATTGTGCGCTAAATCATTGCTGGAAATCAATATTTAAAACTACAACAGTATCAGACGATGTTACGATATTGTAATATTTCGTCGTACACTACTGTTGAATGCAATACGGACAATATAACGTCGAGAGCAATAATTTATAAGGGGTCATGTGTAGGCAATTCGGGTTGCGTCGTGTGTTCGCGTGACAAGCGAACGGTTATTAGTGCGGATAGAATATTAACATAATCATTATGAAGGGTACAAGACACCCTAGCGCACACGCGCGCGAGCGCAACCCTTGGACGATCGGTGGCCGGTTTCGCGTGCGTTCAATTAAATAGGCGAAAAATTCATCATCATCAAACGTGAACGTTTGGCAGGCACTCGGGAATGTAACACGGCGCGATGAGCACAATAATATTAATCTGAAACTCCTGGCGAAGGATCGAATTCGCGGTGTTCTTCGCTTCTTTTCGGTTATCATTAAAAGGCGATTTTACATTTTTATCTTTCAACTTTTCAATGCTCTCAGGGGCGAAATGCTGAAAAAATATACACATAAATACGTATACCGATGTTTAAATCCCCTCTTTAAACTTCACGAAAAATTTGATAAGGTATATACACGTTTACGTCATAAGAGACAATATTGCGTCGTCAAATCGGCGAGTTCGAGTTGAAGCGTCGTACTGCGCACGTAATCATTTTTCGGTGCGACCCCACTCGACATATTTGTATTACTATTGAGTATTGACAGAAAACGTTACCGCGTGTAAGGCGTACGCAGAGAAAAACTATATTTGCGTTGTAGCTTTTTCGTAATAATTTCTCCGTTCCGTAAGGGATAAATGAAAACTTTTGTTTGTTTTTTTCCCGTTTGATTGTTAGATCGAAAATTATTATTGGGCCGTGCGTCGTTAAAAAAACAAAAGCGCTTTTTTGCAGATACAGTTTTTCTGTTTCTGTAACTATATTAATACTTGGTGTTTATTCGCAACTATAAGAATCTTTTCAATAGAATCAGTTCGCATAAAACAAATTTTTTTGTTGATAACAACATGATTATAATACAACTTATAGTAGCGCCAACACGTAACTACTTCCAATCACATTTAAAATCACTGATTTTTTATTTAATAAGTTTACACTGCAATAAAATATGTATATTTTTTTATTTCACTCAAATTGCCTGTCAAGACCCCTTAAAAAGCGTGGTTGAGGTCCTGGAAAATACAATTTAAATTCACGAAATTATATTAAAATATATGGTATAGTCAATTACATATTACTTAGAGGCATCGAAAAATTATTAATAGAGATGAAGAAAAATGGTTAAAATTGTTTCGTCATTGAAAAGTTGATTAACATACATTTGCAAATGTAATGATGATAAAATAAATACCAAGTAAAAAGGTCAGCAATTTCACCGACGCCTCGACTAAAAAAAATATTTTTATAAACAAGTAAACAAAAATCATTGTTCGGAAAAAAATAAAATGGAAAAAAATGGAGCATATAAAGTACAATATGACAATTTTAAGCAGTTAAAATTACAAAATTATTTAGAAAATAACGAATTACTTGTGTTAAAAGTGAAATAAAATTACTGGAACTGTTTAACTAGCATGTATTTATTCATGTCACTTTCCGGTGTTGTTGTAAACGATTTAGATTTGTCAAAACTATCGCATCACAGATTAAATTGATTAATCTGTTATTGCACCGAGCTAGGACGGACTCGTACAAATCTGTGCAGAGATTTCTATTTTATATAGTTGCCCGCTGTGAATTTAAGTGTAGTGCCATTATTATTACTTAAACGCCGTGAATGAATACGTTCAAATTTGTTTCAACAAAAGCTGTGTATTTTATTTTACAAGTAAGATTTAATGCGACATCAGTACGGTATAATTTACTATTTTTAAGGACAACATAATGAACAATAATAAATATACGAGTATATACATAAACAACTTAAACAAAATGTTAAGAACAACAACTTAACAGCGTGATAATAATATTTTGCATAAATATATGATATTTTCAAAATAATTTCCACGCCGGTATACTTAAAAATCGATTGTTGCGTAATTATAGTGGTGCTCCGAAAAACTGTTTTGTTTGGACCAACACAGCAGTGTCTCGATGATTGTTTATAATTTAATTAGGTACTACGTTGTTATTATAAAGCGAGGAAAACAGTGTTGCAGTTATGAAACACATTTATCCCCAGACTTTACTCGGTGTTTTATAATTTTATTTAGCTTTTTTTTTCCTTTTTAAATGATAAAAGGACTTTAATTGATATTTACAATCCATTCAGTGAATACCGTGCAATTTTATACACCTACGCGTAAAATACTTAAAAACCGTCGAATTATGTTTACCGACTATAATCATTTGAAATTAATTTATGCGGTCGATACAAAAATCTCCCGTTATTTCGTCACTAATTAAGTTCTTCTTTGTTTGCGATTCTGATTCGGTCGTTCAATTACAATTTTCGAATTGTAATTGTTTTAGTTCGCGTACATTGAGTTTTACGTTTAATGATAGTTTATACACTCGAATTACACGAGTACGATGCCCTCTTAATACAACATATTTTACGCTTAACGACTAAAACGGTCGTCGAAAATTAGACCGCATTGGACATTTTTCATTTACGAACCAATCACTAAAGTTTACCGATTTTAGTTGCTATCAAAAAAAGTTTTTCGTAAAACTCGTTCGTCTACTCGTATATTCAGTTTGTTACAAATGCTATTTTGATATTTTAAACTTATCGGTATGACGCCAGTGACGCATTAATATTCGAACACTTGCAAAGAACTGAAAACTTTGACGTTTTCGATTAACTCGGCACAACAGTACCTATTTATAGTTTTTTCTACCGAAAATTCTTCGAAGCACAACGTGCCTTAAATTTAAAGTAGGTACTTGTTTGATAAGACTGGTTAAAGCTATAACATCGAATTAATTTAAATATTTTATACCGAAATCCAACAAAATTATTTTTCTTTATATTTATTCCTACCATGATCTTATTATAATTCGTTATAAACATTTCAGTTGGTAACTTTTAATTTTATTAAATCTGAAGATGACACTTTTCTCAACAACTGTAAAATTTACATGAAATTTTATGGACCTACTGAAGCATATTATTCTAATATCTAAGTTAAATACAATAATTAATGGAAACAGAAGTACAGTAAGTGTAGATATTGTGGTAGAAGTTGCCGATAAAATTTTTTTTATTTTATGAAATTCCTCGCCACATTTTGGTGGTCTTGTTTATTTTATTTCCACGGGTTGAAAATTCAAGAATAAAATTAATCGATTTCAATGTCATAATAAATCATACGCACATGATAATAATTTGAAAGTTTTCAAAGTGTAAAGTTAGCGTGTTTGGATATTTAAAAAATTTACATATTCTATACGCGGAAAATACATCATTATTAGTACTAAGGAATAGAAAATGTTTTATGGTTTTTTTTTTAATAATATTATATCAAATAGTGTAAACGGCTAAAGTATATTATATTCTGTTCGTCTTTAACAGCAAAGAGAAATTGATAATAGTGATAGTTTGCACATGATATAACGATCAAACACTCATATTATTGCTTATTTTCAGAGTGCAACTTTTTATATTCCTTTTTACGTTTACTTTTTTTCACCTCCGTATTGATGGAAAGTTTCTTTTGTGAGAAGTGTGTCTTACCCGCACCGACCTTTCATATTACATTTCATCAATCTTCAATAAGCATACACTTACATACTTGTTTGGGATTTATGTACGTACTTACTATACTACACACACACACACACACACACACACACACACACACGCATATATTTATAGGTGTATACATTGAGTGTGCGTTTGAAATATCAATTCCGTTTTATTTTTTTTCGTTTGTTTCACGTACTGAATCGTTACTCATTCTGTTACTCATTCGACGCACATCGATGCCTATAACGTGTAACATTAGCGTCACATCGTTTCGTAATAATAATATTTAGCGTAACGTGTTTAGGTTAGGCTATTAATTATTAAACCCCAAAACGTAAATTCAAAAGACCATTCGTTTCATATATCTACGCGGTTTCCGTCGTACGTGTATCGTATAATTGTGCGGTAAAACTCGATCGGTTTTCATTCGTACGACTTTTGACCGTATTATTATTTATTTTCCATACTAACATATTGTACAATATCGAATGAACTGTTTTTCGCAAACAGTCCGTTCGAAACGATTATAATGATAACGCGCGGCCACCGATCCGTTCACTTGACACGGATACTTGTTGGCCCGTGCTCGGGGATCGTTACGTGCGTGTTATTATTGTGCACATTATATTTGTTTTTCCAAGTGTTAACGTGGTATAAGTACATATTGACCACGACTCGGAACAGCTGGTGCGTGCTGGTCGAGTGTAATGCCGGGCTTCTATTGAACCGTGCTCCGGGGTGTACCAATATAAGGGTTTCTAAGTGCACGATCGTCGTGGCATGGTTATTACCGAGGTATTTCAAAAATATTATTCATTACGATACCAGTAATCACAAAATCTATCACGCAACCATTTCACTATCATTATAATGGACGTAATCCACGAACAATGAACGTGAATACCAGCATCACCATTATTTACCGAATTCGCTGAAAAGTCGAATATCAGCTCAACTTCTGAATATTTTGGGCACAAGTACTACAAATTACAAGATACGACCAGGTCATATCTGTTAACAACCAAACCGCGGTGCGCGTAAAAGTACAGTTTTCACGGAACACGGTGCACCGCGGTGCAATGGAAACCCGGCTTCGTTTAGGTAATACTACTTTATATGGTTTATCTTGTTATCATTTAATATTTACCTGGATTGTAGAACAGGTCGGCGATCTTTTCATGCCTGGCCGACTGGGGATAACCACTGCGGTCAAGGGCGTTGTTCACGTCGGGCACCGGTTCGGGGTCATGGTGGTGATCATCAGGTGCCTCTGAAAAATGGAAACGCGAGCGGGTGAGAGAGAAATCGATGATGTCGCGTGCGCGTCGTGTTGGGGTAGGCATTAACCGCGGGGGTGTTGCTGCACGCGCGAAAGAGAAAGGGTTCGAAACGGGCCATGGCGGGGAACCGAAGGGATCCGGATGGAACGACTACTTACGTCTCTTTTCGGCCCTCGCGTAGTTCCTAGTGTCCGCTTGTCGGTTCTGCTGGTTTCCGAACTGGAGCACTTCCTGCGTCTTCTTAGCTACAACAACAACAACAACAACAACAATATCAGTTAAATTGTATGTAAATTTACGACATGCGCACGTATAGATACATTTAGATCGGGTGGGTAGAACACGCAGTGACGGAATAATCGAGAAAGACTAAAAACGTTGATGATAATAATCCTAACTGCAGAAATTCAGCTCATGCGTGCGCAGTCGGAGATGAAAACCAAAATTATATTAGTTACACAACTGCACATAATAACTAAACACATCTTACGTCTAAGATCTCAGCTGAGATCGGTGTAAATTACAATGTCTGAAACCTCGAGACATTAACCAAATTAAATGTATCGTAATGGTAAATGACATTAATTGTACAACTAATTATTACGGTCCTTATTCGTTATACGTATTGATCCTCGGCGATTTTAATTTTATAAATTACTATTATCTATTAGTGTTTAGTAAACACTCGTTTAACAACTATTAAACTTTAAGCGGCCAAAGTCGAATAAACTTGGAAAATAATTAAAATTTCCAAAAAAAAAAACAATTCGCCCCCGGTCCGATCAGTGAATCGTTTGTTTCACATCGTAAACGGTAAACGGAAAAGCATCGCGAACGGGACGTACTGACCGTGTCCACGACGATCCCCCGGCTAGCAGGGTCTTAGCCGGGGGTGGGGTCGGTCGTGGTCACCTGCACTCACCTTTGTTCTTGGCCATGTTCTTTTGGATCTTGGCCGCGTCCGCCTTGCCGGGCGCGGGCAGCCCGTGAGTCGCCATGTCCGTGACGGCCACCGCGACGGCGACCGACAGCACGAGCGATGCGAACAAGTTCATGGCGTGCGCGCGTGCTTATGGTCAAAACTGCGTGCGAGATTGCTCCTCCGCGGTGTGCAGACGATTGCGTTCTGTCGGTGGTTCCGGCGGCGGCGGCGACGGCGGCGGCGATGACGACGACACGACGGCGGCGCGCGATGACGACACCGCGGCGGCGTAGTTTTATTCGTCGGCGGACGGCGAAACACACCCTCCGTTCCCACCTCCACCCTCCCGCCACCGCGAAGAGGAGCTTTTTTCTCGTGCGCCGACTGTGGGCCAAGCGTAGCGGCGGGTCGGCAGAAGGGAGTGACCGGGGGTTCGTCGCCCGGTCGATATTTCCGAGTGTGCGTCCCGGAGCCCCCTACACGCGCCCCCCCCCCCCCATCAACCGAGACACCCGGCACGGTTCGCGCCTCTGCGGGAAAACGCCCGGGCCGCCACCTGTCGCTTGCGTGGGATGCTGCGATCCCGCACACCCCGACCGACCCAACGCGCGCCACCGCCACTCGCCCCCGGTCCGACCTAGCCCAACACCGCTTCCGCCACGGCTCCCGAGTGGGCGGCGAGCTGCCGTTGCGTTTATACGTACGTCCGTATGCGATATCATTATTGTACGACATAATCACACGCGCGCCCGGTAAATAACAATTATTACCTATAAGATATCACGCACGCGCCAGGGTGTTTATTCGCTGTCGTCGTATCGGCGACGGACTCTCGGGGTGCGCACGGGCGCTTATCCTGCATTATACTTACACGAAACGCACGTAGGTACCCAATAAACGCGCCGCTGCCACCGGCAGGGACCGTTGAAAGCCCTGTTTCCGTTTTGTTATTACTATGACGTGATGGCGGTCGCCGTGTTTTGAAAATCGGCTTCGGGGTCGGAGGTTGTTCGTAAATGGCCGAACCACAAAGTTTATAGTGCTCCCAGGTGATGATGGTCACGCGAGTGTCTCGTCTACCTGCGCGTTGCAAGACGAAATACGTTGAGAACGGTAAAAGACTTTTCTACCGGGTTCGACCGAGACTGATAAACAGACCCACGTGCACCGGTTTCAACCTCCGGCACTACGGTCTTTTTTTATTCATTGATTTAATACAATACACGGGCATACATAAGTGTACACGTATGGGCAATAAGTAGAAGTAAATACGTACGATCAAAATTAACTCAGAGCTAGAGATGTCGAGATAAAGAAAAAATAAATGTAGATGCGGATAAGGTACACCTATAGTCTATAGGTAACGGTTATTACCGTCGCGTTACCGTAACGCAATCACTGATTATACGTTTTTGTACAGCTGGACAGTACGAACACACGATGAGGCAGAAAAACTTTTTGTTTTTTCGTTCTACCCGTAATCGTGCGCACGCATTGTTCAATATGTTCCCCGTGCGTTTCCGTCTCCAAAAACGCGATTATATGACCGCGGGGTCGTCATCATATCGATTCATAACCATAATGTATTAAACCACCGTTTTGGTTCACCTCCGCGCATTACGAACAATTTGCGGATTACAAGCATTCTAGACACATACTGTGTATTATACTATTATGCACATAACTGACGGCCGCGGTTCGCCGTGATAATATATATTCCCGTCCGCCCGATCACACGCATTACCTTTATTATCATTACAGCCGGATAATAATAATATATTGTTACAAACGACGACGGTACGTGTACGCTAGTGCTCTGCACGGTCCGTAATTTTAGGAACCGGACCGGACTGAAAATGTTAACAAAGGACCGAAGTCGGACCGAACCGATTGCTAAATTTAATTTTAGACCGGACCGGACTGAAAATTTAAAATAATTTGTTAGAGTGGACCGATACCGGCGCGCCGGTCCGAACTTACAAATTTCGGACTGTAAAAGCTTATGGACCGGACCGGACCGGACCGCGGACCTATTTAAATTTTTTTTAGATAGTTAACACAGCGCTAAGACAGTCGGCAACGCAGTACAGAACACGGATGATAAATAATTAAGTTCACAAATTAAAACGGTAATCACAATATTAAAACTATTAGCAATGTATACGAAAATACGACACACATAATTCGTTTTTAAAAATAACCTGGAAATATCGAACTCCTTGCTATCTGGCCTGGCTAATCGACTTTTTTCCAAGTATTATCGCTGATTGGCATCACCGGCAATAATGGATAGAAATTTAGAAGTGCACATTTCATTTCCAATCTCAGTTTCCCAAAATAATGTATACTATTAGGGTACAATAATACGGGGATCTGTCATTCACCCCTATGATATTGTTTTATTTGTATTTTGTATTTGTTAGTTAGTTGTTGATAATATTAATATAGACATACCTATAATATTAGTTATTTTACATTTGTCTGCATTTATATTTTTACGGTGTACACTTGCACAATGCACACCGCGACCGTGGTTTCGCGGACCTGTCATTTTTAGATCCGTACAGTTAACGATTGACGATTTGACGAATTATAATATAAGTTATGACATACTACATTGTCTATTTGTCTACATAGTCGTAATTTTGTTTTGACTTCTGAACTCAATTTAAATAAAAATGTTCAGTATTTTTAAGAAAAATAAAACAAATTCTCGTGTCACCACAAAAAATCATACTTTGACAAAATGACCAAATTCCGGATCCACTAACTGACTCAGAATTGTTTGATATCGTTACCAGTCACATGATCCACGGACCGTGTGGTGCTTTTAACATGACATCACCATGCATGGAAGAAGGAAGGTGTAAGAAACGTTTCCCGAAACCCTTTACCAATGATACTATTACGGATATCGTTGGTTATCCATTGTATCGCCGCAGATACCCTGAGCATGGTGGTCACACATTTACAATGCGAAAGTCGAATTCTATAAATGAAGTTGAAACTGATAATCACTGATTACAAACAATTTTTTTTTTTTTATTTTGCCATTGTCGGAAACATTACAGCAATGCAATTACTATTTACAAAAGAAATTTACAAAATATTTATATTATTTATTTACAACAATTATTCAAATTAGGAAGCCAGCGGAAATGATGAAGGAAATGATGGAGTTGATGATGAGAGTAGAACGAGAATTAAGGAGAAGATTTGAATCGGGAGTGGGATAACCTAGGGTGGATAGGAATGAAAAAAGTAGTTGTCTGCTAGGAGAGAGAGAGGGGCAATGAAAAATGATGTGGTTGAAGTCGCAGACAGATTCATCGAGGTGACGGGTACATAGAGGAGAAGAGTTGAGAGAGAGTTTGAAGGAATGATGAGGGAGTAAATTGTGGCCGATTCGAAGGCGAGAGAATGAAACTATTAAATGTCTGGGAATCTTTAAATTTTTAAACCAGGGAGATTTAACAAACAACAATATAAGATGAATAAAATGTAAATCCAGAAAGTATATATGTTGGTTTGTGCTTAATTTCAACATTTAGATACTTTACCTATTACTTTTAAATTTTGGCGAAACGTTTTATTTTCAATCTCATATGAATGAATCTATTTTAGATTTTTTTAGAAAATATTAATTTGTTTGTACCAAAGAATTAGTAAAAAATTGATTCAATGTATTATAATTACTGAGTCACAGCAACGCGTTAACTGGGTCAGCTAGTAAGACAATAAAATACCTTTTTCAAACTGGAACCAATTCGGTACCAGCATTTTCATTATCAATGATCATAGATAAGCACATAATTACGCATTTCAAAATAATTGATTTCTTTTCAGTACACAATTAAATGCTACTACATTTTTCCGGAGAATTTATTCACAACTAGCATATGAAATGTAATATCCATTTCAATAGAGAACGCAGCCAAACAAATTCAGAACCGAGACCAATTTATTATGCATATAAACAATTAATGCATTTAATGCACTTCATTATTTTTTTAATCATGCACATTTTCGTATTAAATTTGATCGAGATAACAAATACAATACTTTCCAAGTGTTTTATTACTTAACTCTTGGCTCAAACGATGCCAAACAATGAACAGTTAATTATAATACAAACATAACATTATTTTATTTCAGTTGAACAGTAGTAATAGTCAATGACCAGTATAATATTGATTACATTAATATTTTATTTTCAGCACACTTAAATTATGACGCACTATACATTTCGGGGGTGAGTGCACGCTAGTGATGGTAAGAAATAGCAGGCTGCTATTCAGTCTCAATAATATAAGTGATTGCTAAATTTCGAATTCTGGTTTTTATGTTTTCCCAACACTGTTAATATAGCTGTTATAGTGCAAACACTAAACACGGTAACGACGCTGTTTTTATCCGCGGTAATGGTGCTCAACGGTTAACGGTGAAGGAGATGGAAGTTGTAAGTTTGTAACCATACGCCGTCGTCGGCCTCATATACCCACTGCGCTAAGCACGGTCCGTCACTTTTGCACCGTCGTCCGTCCGTTGTCGGAGTTTTTTTTTTTTATACGTTTATGCTCGTTGGACGTTCCTGCAAATCGCCGCTGATGATGAAAGACGAGTGAGTATGGCACGCCTAAATATTCTATTTGAAATTAATTGTGGCATACATTTCGTTCATGCAAGTTCAAATATTTTCTTTATAATTTATACGGATATACAACAATACCGATATTCAATAACACTTTTCAACTTGTTTGCATCGAAATGCTTTTTTTAATATGGTTTAATATGTATGTATTGAGTTTATTTAAATGAAAAGATTTTCGTTGAGTTTCACACTCAAAATTAAAAGTTTTTGCGTTCTAAATACCCATCACATAAGTGTTTCTGTTGAGAGTATGACAGATTTCTGTACACAAATAATTTTACGTCGAAGACATTTTCTATTTTTTTTAGTGTTTTTTTTTTTTTTTTTTATTTAGTTATAAATTAAGACATTCCTAGCCGATGGCTATCTATGTCTATGGGTGTAAGGATAACAGAATATTTGTGGCTATTTTAAAAAGATGATTAATTATAAAAATAAGTATATAAACAAATGTATGTACATAGAATATTATAGATTAGTTAATTAATTACAAGTGAGTTTAGGTCACCGGCAATTATAATTGAATCATGTAGACAGTAGACTCATTACTTTATCGTAGTCAGCGATATGCATATTACGACTAGGTGGGTTGATAAGGACTTACGAACAAAATCGATCTATTATTAATGTTAACTGGACTGCTACGGCTTCCAGACAATTTAGACCGGTTATAGGTAATTGTGCCTGTATGAGTTTGTTCCTTACTAATAAAGCTACTCCGCTCATAGCTCGCCTTGAGTGACTCGGTCTGCACGGATATATTTTGTAACCGGGAAATTAAATTTTATCCGTGTATGATAAGTGTGTTTCAGTTATACAAGCAATATCTATATTGTGGTGATTAAGAAATGCTAGTAAAGTATTTATATTCGTTTTTAATCCGTTGGCATTCCAATTTTAAACTATTGTATTATGGTTGAACATTTAAGTTAGTATTAAGGCTATTTATGATGACTGGCAGACTTTCGATGATTTTCTGCATAATTGAGATACAAAGGTGTTTATTAGAGGTAGAAGTGTTTTGAGAAAGTCATTAACCGTGGTAATATTTGATTTAGCAGCCGATGCGTAGGTTTTACGTTTTGAATTTACATAATCATTTGATAACGGTTTCTTTTGAGACTCATTATAATGCAATAAACTGGGTTGATTGGTTCGCAATATTTTTATTAGTGACGGTTAGTTTGGAAATGAATGTTTTTTTTTTTTGAGAAATTTCTTTATAATATGTACACCCTCGGTAGTTGGCTGGGTGGCTTTGGTCGCAATTGACACATTTCGTGGGAGTTTCTTTCTCCTTGGTACATTGGGTGAAATGGTGGTCCCCGGCGCACTTGACACACCTTGGAGGTAGGTGGCAGAATTTTTTTGTGTGAGAGAAGCGTTGGCAGTTTGTGCATTGGGGAATGCCTTTTGTGGGTTTCCTAGGTTCTACTAGAATAACGCAGTGTAAAAGCCTATTTAAGGAAAATATTTCTTTGGGCGATTTAGATAGTATGACTGCAACAATGGGTATTGGACATTTAGAACGATTTTGCAACCGTGTGACGGAGCTAACACTGAATTTCAATTCTGTTAGCGCTTTAAATATGGACTCCTCAGAGATTGAGACTCAGAGGTTCCTAATTATTATTGAGAGTTGTTTTCCGATGGCAGCAGGTAGGTGTGGTAATCAATTTCTGAATCGTCGAATCTTTTCGTAACGTTTCTATAGTCATCGATTGAGGACAAATTTATTTTTAAAGCATTTTTGGTTTGAGTGATCGAAAGTTCATCAGTAATCATTGTTACTAGTGAGTTATGAAAGTTTTCGAAGTCTTTTATATTGTGTGCATAAATAGGTGGCATTTTTTGACTAACCTCGATTTTATATTAGTTTATTTTATTAATTTATATATAATTATATAAAATAAATATTTCCATATTATCTATTGAAAATTAAACATGCTTGTTATTTTATCTATTTTATTTAAAAAAAGGTTGTAAATTTTACTAAGGGTGCCATGAGTAGAAAAAGTTAGGGAACCTCTGGTCTATAGTCTTTCCGTTTCGGTCTCGGACGGTTGTCACAGCGTTACGCAAGAGGCGCGCTACAGGAAGGTCGTGGGAAGGTGACCGGAATATCCCATCATCGTATGCGATAAAAATGATTGTTTATAATACATTTATCACCGGGGCTCGTAATCTTAAGTTCATGCGTTTGCTTATCAATATTGCTAAGTTGTATTTAATGCTAGGTGACGTAGAAATCCATTTCAAGGAGGTAGGCACTAGGCACCACGGTTAAATATGTGAAATCTTATTTTGCATGTTTTTGCATATTTAGAAGTTTTTTGCGTATTTGGCATATTTATGTGTCAATGTGTGGTGTTATAGTTTATAACTTCATGTATTACAATATTCATACAAAAACAATGCTAACCAAAGCTGCGACGACCGACATTGTTCATGTTTTTAGACAGGTAATTTATCGTATCAAACTTTTATACTTTTAAGAAAAAAATTTTTCAATAATTCAATTAGGAATATACACCAACTCTTAATATTATAACTTGATCTAGGTCTATGCATAAAGTGCAGTATACTGTAAAATACTTTCTTTATTACTTTAGACAGATGAGGTGCCTATTGCCTAATAATTTTCCTATAGTCGTTACGACTACACCGACATTATCTTTATGCTGTAAAGATTGTATCCGACCGAACAAATTGATGTATTATAAATTTACATAAATGATGAGTTTACGTCTACAGTTAACGTTGCCCATACAACAATCTAGAAGTGCTGTGTTTCAATTAGCAAGAAATCTTGAACAAATAAAAACTTGAAGGATTTGTTACGGGAAATAAAGTCGGGAACACTCTTCTCATAAATTACATACATTATTATAACTGTAATTGTTATATTAATAATTTTGTTACTATACTATTGTTTACTTAAAATAATTAAAGAAAGAAAGTGCGTTAACACCACTTATGGCCAATAACAATTAGGTAGATTAATGGTGAAAAAGTTTGTGTATAATATTTTTATTAAAAATGTTTAGCTGCTTTAGACTTAAAAGGTTATGCAATTATTCAATTACGAAGGGGGTTTAAAGTTTTCTAAAAATCTACAAGGGAGTCACAAAATAAAAAAGCTGGAAATCACTGCACTATAACGTTATAATTTATCATTGTACGTCGGACGACCGCCGCTATGGATGGCTGAAACTAAAAAGAAAAAAGGTTAACAGAGAGTTTCCGACAGGTACAAACGAATTGCTGAAGCGATGATTTTGCGAGAGCATTATTATTATATCCACGCATCGACTTGGAAAAGCAGTTATAAACGGAGATCGGTTTTCCCATGGTAATACCTACTGATATATGAAAAATAATTGAACAGTGTTCTCAGTACTGGAAATATAAGTTATAATACAAAAAACGACAAAAACATTGTTCGAGACAATGTCAACATTTTTTTTGAGAAGTTTAAGATACTAACTTATTTTTACGAGGTTTCCATCAAGTTTTTTGATTAAAAACAAGTTGAGGTTAAATATTTTTTGAGTCCATCTTGCTTATAATCTTGAGAGTTGCTATATTTAATAATCGCTATGGTTTAACTACCCCCTAAATATTATTAGTATATACAGAAGATGAAAATATTGAAAACCTCGTAGTACGATACACGTTGAGATTAAAATCAAATACCTCTGATGCTTTCGAACGGGAAATAAAATACAAATAACATGGTATTAATATTTGAGCAGCTAATGCACTCGAAATATGTAAATATTTTATTATTTTGAATATTTTAAAGTATTATCACGATTATCGTTGGAAAAACACGTATTTGTTAAAAGTGTTTTAAGCCATCTGCGATAACCTCTTAGCTTTAATCATTTCTCTTTCTTTGTAAGCACTTTTCTTAACCGTACTCATTTTTACAGCCGAGTGTCTCGGATGACACAGAATTATTTCTGATAAGTGCTTTGAGTAAAAATGATTGGGTTGTTTTCTTAAAATCATCGTTCTGAAAGTATATAAATATGACTAAAATATCATTGTTTTGTACTTTTACAAAAACAATGCTACAGTTAAATCTGTATTTACATCAACAACTTTAAATTATTATACCCAAACTAAAAGCTGCTAAAAAAGTATTTTTTTTTTCCTAAGATGTTTAATGTTTACATTTTTGCCCGTAGTTAACACTTATTTTAAGTGACCGTAAGAATGCATTTTTAAATTATTTTGACAGCATTAGAAATAATGGTTATAAACATCTGAATCGAAATATTGAAAATTAAAATAATTTCAACACAAGAAATGTATTAGAAATTGTACGACGTTTTGTATTAACTTTAAGTAATTATTTATAGGTAAACTAAATATATTTTTAAAAAATAAGGCAAATTTTATAATATTCTAAGTTTTAAAAACGTATTCCTGCGATATTAATTTATATTTATCATACTCACGAACACGTCTAATAAATACTTATTAAGAAGTACTGTTTCACGCATGTATTACTAACAAAACAATTAGAAAACAATCTTATTTCCGAGTAAAATAATTCAGTTACTTCATAACTACAAAAATAAAATATAACATTGTCGGTAAACTTGCGTGTACGATACTAATAAATAATATGGTTATCGAATAATTTATGATAAAATTATCAACTATTTATTGAAAAGTCGGGGTTTTTTAACCTTTTAATAAAGTCAAAAACACATTGCAGTTTACCTCATAAAAAAAACAACGTTCTAAACGTACTTGTCAATTTAAAAAAAAATGATTTACTTCAATTTCCCTTAAAAGTCACTAGTTCGAAGGTTAAGCATTTTTAAGTTTATTTTAAAATGTTCATTACTTTATAAGAACTTTATGTATTAACTTGGTTTAATTTAATTATTTTCAACTAGGTTATATGTAATGTATATATTTTTCAACATAAATATTGTGTACCACGTGCGTGTATATTCATTATTACATAATAATAGTTTCATCTGGAAATTACATCATCGAAACTTATTTAAACTAATTTGTTCGCAAGTTTAATCCTATAGCAAATGGTTAATGCAGGTAAACTATTACCCATACCAACCGCCGCGGCGAAACATGAAGAGCACGGACTCGGTCTACCTCCCCACCGCACCCGTCCGCGGTATAAGCGGGACGGGGGACCCATCGTACTGAAGGATATGCTGTCACGGAAAACGCGCGCTCTCTGCCCTTGCCGCGTACCGCGGTCTTTGAACGACAAGCGATATGCCATTTTTTGTAAAACACTCTATCATATAATATGTTATCGAGGTTTATCAAAAGCTGATCTCAATAATAAACACAAAATCGTAAACATCTTATTACCGACAGTCATACAACATTCGTAATTTTATATTTAACCTAACTATCCAACTGTTTTATGTGTCAACCAACGTTACACTGGACCACCACAAAAAAGCATTCCAACGTTACACTGTCCTTGAATAAAATATTTGTTTGTTGCGCTTTAACAAGAGCTAACGAGGGATGAGTATACTAAAAAAAAAATTAAGAATTTTTTAAAACTGTACTAGAATCATTTATCACGATGTAGTGAAACTTCAAATGGTCTGATTCGACCTCTAGAGATGAAAAATAATCACGCTAAGGCGATTTGGACACTGCAATCCATAAGCCAAAAATACAGAGTTAAATTTTTATTTTTACGGTTTTAACGAATTCGAATTTTAAACATACACACTGTACTGCGGTAATCTTTGTACGACATAATATTACCTGCATACAACTGTAAATTGCTTATCATTATTAAAAAAATGCAAGGTAAAATACACTGATAAAAGTTTTTTTTTTTTTTAGAACAAACCTGCACAAAAAATTACTCGTTTTATTTAAAAACAAAAATTGAACACACAAATTACGTACCCGCGCTGCCACTTTGTATTTCTTAATTAAACATATTTTTGGAAAAAACCAAGTTGGCTCGTAGATACTTTCATGTTAACAAAATAGATCCACTTGCATTGATTCACTGATTTTTGCAAACAATTTATTTCGTTGACAATTCCATGGTTTTATAATATTTGTTATTTCAAACGATGTGTATCACGATTGCCTATACGAAGCGCCGTCTCCTGTATTTATTGTTCATTACAAAATATATGATTGATTTTTTTTTTGCTATAACAATGTTTCATACGTATATACACACAATGTTATTCGATTGAGACAAATAATACATGCATGCTAGTGACAGTTTGTAAAAAGTATGAATGCGTCATGGAGCTGGATGGATCAATAATAGATGAAATAATATTGGGAGAGAAATGTAAATGTGTTAATATAATAATATACATACCATTATGTCTTTCACCTTAAATCCTATCAAAAGTCAAGCACAGATATTCGAAATAAGCTGAAATCCGTTAATTTTTTTTTTTAAATTGGTAAGAGTATAAACTCTAAAAAAACTTATGGTGGATATAATATAGTGTAAGCATGAAACAGCTATAATACACACGCCACTCATATACAAATGTTATTATAATAATCTAAGTGACATGATTCAATTTCACCCAAGGTATAATATAAACCGATTTTAGACTTCAGTTCACCAATAGGTATTTATATTTACACTGTTAACTTGAAATACGAACGCTACGAGTAAATTCACATCCCTACTTCTATGGGTTCCATTGAAAAAATGGAGGTAACACTACATACATACTATTATTGTGTATGCAGTAAAAGTACTCAATTCGCTCTTCGTCCACTACAAAAATATATTCAATTAATGATATATTTATTTCATATTTGTTGAACATCGTAAAATGCTCATGCTCAATAAAGGAATAAACGATATCAAAATTATTATATAATTATTAACACGTAAAGGAGAATATATTAAAATCATAAAAAGTTATTAAAGATTTTTTTCAACGCTTTTATGCACTGGTAGCCATAGAAATGATTATGAAACGTATAATAAACGAAGCCGAGTGGAAATCAATATGAAAAATCAGGAGTGATCGTACAAAAGATTAAATTATACGAACGAGATACCAGTAGTGGTATAAACTTATACGAGTATAATCGAACCAATAAATATTGTATCACGTGTATAAATGAATACAATAAATCGCGATAAAGGTTTACGCAGCCATCCCATACTATCGCGTAGCATCGGTGTTTCGTGCCGTGTTAGCCCGCGAAAACGGTTTTCGCTTTTCTTCGTAAAAACTGCTCCGCGTACATAGTGCAATAATAACGTGCATGGACCATGACGTGTCGAAATCGCATAGGCTGGCATGTAACTGATTACCATGAGCCCTTTCGATGGCCGCTCGCGATCCCTTTACGCACTAATCGCTGCGCAACACTATCACGTCGTGCATTAAATATTATCCTGACGCCGTGATCAATTTCTTTTCCGACGTGTCGCCCGTTACGACCCGTTCGCCTCTGTCATTTATTACTACGTCTCCTCCGCCCGCACGCGTCGCGAACCGATTTTCGATCAATAACGTTCTAGAGTGCCCGTACGGACGACGTGATTCCACGTCGCGATACATAAAGTCGAGTTCCCGGACCAGGTTTTTACCTCGAGTGCACTAAAATATAACCAACACGTTTACGTTTCCGAAAAAAAATAAATACGTGAGTATAACGCGGGATACATACCGAGAAGTGAAAACTATACGAACCGTCCCTCGAACACACACGTTGGCGTATCGCGATTAGCTGCACCGGCGACCACACACGGGGCTTCGTAGTTAAAACTATACCAAACCTATTAAGTTTAACCGAACCGAGTTTGTAGGGTTCTACCCCTCGCTGCCAGTACAATATTAAACCCGTGCCGTCGACCTAAACCGCGGCGCGACGTCCGAGAGATTAATTTTGTTGCCCTAATAAATCCCCGGCCAAAATGTCCGGATTGTATTCAACTGCAATAATATAGTAATCGATAATTGATCAATAGTTTTCGTTCGGTTTCATCGGCTATTAAAACGTAGCGTTTTCTGTTTTTTTTTTCAACACTCGAATTATTATTCTTATGATTAAATTTAAAAAAAAAAAATAATATATTTTATAGCTTACGTATGTAAATTCGTCGACGGAAAACGTCTCCACCCTGCACAGTTCTCGTGAACAAAATATTATCACTTATATAACGTTATAGGTAATAACGCGTAAAACGGCTAGCATAATTTGTATAACACTTGTATTATTATTCCGTGGGAGGAACTCATTTTTTATCAATCATAAAAGAATCGATTTTTCCTGCGCCTAGTCCCGGTTTGACGTAAACGTAAGTGTTTACCGAGGAATAGTTCAAATAGTTCAACATTGTTGGGATTTTATAAAATAAGTTTTTCACCCTCGCAATATGCTGCACAGTATATTTGAACAGACCCTGAACATATTATTTACATGAATAAAGTGACTTTGATGATGTAGAGCAAGTAAAGCGCACATTCGTTTCAAGAATATATAGATATAGTTCATTCATACGGAGAATCACAAGATAATGTATGTAAAATATTAATATGTTTTAGGGGTACTATGACGTACACAAGTAACAGGCCCTCCATAACACGAATCATAATTTATTTACCGATCGAGTAGCGGGATTGTCGCGCGATAATCTTATCGCACCACACCGCCACTCGAATTTGGCTCGTAATGACTAAATTAAAATATATATTATCAATTATATTTACCATATTATTACCGTTATTAACCATAATGTACTGGTCACAGCTTCCTATTTTTGTCTTGTCTTTTTCTGGTGCCGTCGATACTGGTCCTCAAGAAAAGGCATGGACACACGGACTCTCTTGTCCCGACCGCTGAATAATTCACTAGTGCCGGATAGTAAAGTTTTCTTTTATTTTCAAAACTTCAATAGATGAGAAGTAGACCACTCGAATCACTCCCCCGGTGAAACCTGCCAGTGAGCATCAACGACTACGGACCGTGTGCGATGAACGAGCTTCGGCGACCCGATTATTGTACAAGTTTTTAAATATCGTATGTCAATGGCGTATGGTTTACACGGCACCAAATTTTAATGTAATACAAAAATAACCAAACATTTTTCTTTTATAACATAATTCATTTATTAACACATTAATTCCTTATTTCATTTTCCTCCCCCTATATGTTTACTATAATCCCGTGTGCTCCGGCTAAGGCCTCGGCATAGTTTAGCTATACGGGTCCACCTCACGGTTAGCACACATCTGTTAACACAAAATATGTACGACGTACGAGTATGGTACTATACATATCAATATACGAGTACATGTTATGATTCGTTCGCCGAAAGCTTTACCAAGATTAGTATGAAACCCGTCGGTTAAGCTTCAATAAGATATCATTAAGATCCATTAATTAGGTTTTCAATTTTCGTATGATAGATGGATGTCGAGTACCGGAGAATCTACACACACAAGTCATTAATATGAACATGAAAACAGCATGAAAACTTAACAGCTAAAAGCTGTACAATGCTAAACTGTAAAAAGTAAGTGTAAATGATTACATGTTTATTTCGTAAAGCAAAAATATTCCCAATAAGTTGAATACATTTAAAATACCATAACCGTATTAAATGTATTATTTTAGTTTCAATTTAATTTCACTTTTCAATAGAGTACAACAATTTTTGGTTAAAACTTTCGTACATTCTAACAAAATGTACGTCGAAAGTTCATAGTATTTTACAATTCGATTCAAAATCAAATAGGATAAAATATGAAAACTCTAAAATGAAAATGTATTTTAAATATGTTACCCCATGGTCCCATGATAAATAAAAAACCAACCACCCGTGGAATAGTATTTATCCATTAGTAATAGGGCATGAGGTAGGTACTATAGACAATTACCAATACTTTCGGTCGATACGTGTATTATAATAGGCGTATTATGTACGTGCAATTTTTTGAAAGCATTATGTTTTTTTTATAAACTAGTTCTTTTAACTTTGTGCTGCTCAAATTATATCCGTGCAACAGACGATTAGCTAATATTTGAGTAATGTGACTGCTGAATGCTCATTGAACTTTCACATAACAATCACGGGTCTCCGTTACAGATTCATTTTGAGAAATTCATAGATTTGTAAATGTGAGAAATCATTACACTCGATGATAACATTTTAGTTTAGATATGTTCATGAGTAATATGTATGTGTTACCGTCAATGACACGAATAAATGAGTTAACGATAATATTATTGATCAAATTAGACAGTTTACGTTAATGACTAGGAAATAATATATCCATTTTTTTCAGGAAATGATGCACTCAGAAATATTTCCGATTGATAAAACGTTTGTTGAATTAAAAACAAACCTGCAAAAATTATGCATAAATTATGAAAATATCATCGAGAGTAAGAGAGAGATAGAGAGCTGGGGAAAAATAAATGATCGTTCGTGAAGCTGCTGACTATGGACTCGTAGGAAAGTATAAGTAAAAGTATCGTAAGGCTATACCAGATGTATTTGTAAAATGGGATGTAAAAGTTATAACATATATGTGTTCGTAAAAAGAGTAATGTTTTATGCAATTCAAAGTGTCTTAGTACATCAAAATGTGAAAATAAATGATTCAGTTTAATTTATTTATGTAGTATTATGATGAATAATTTATCTTATAACAGCATTATTTCACATTTTTTACCCAATTTAAATATTTCGTTAAACAGAATTACCAACGTTGTCTATGTTTAATGTTATTCCTGGTTTTGGTTGTAAAATTATTAACAAAATATTTGATTTTACAACATTTCTAATAATGTTAGTCGAGGCAATAATAATATTGATTAGGCAATCACGTTATTACCTAATTTACATCATTGACGGTAACATATTATACAGTATAGTACTAACGCGTGATGCAATAAAGTTATAAATAATTGATGAGGACATGAAGAAGCCATCACTTATATAAGCTATAACTTAAATTCTTGGGAGTGTAAACATTTTTGAAAAAATCACTGGTGAAAGAATTGTCGTCACTTAAAGTGAGTGTAAACATAAATAAAATACCATTAACGCGCAGATCCTAAACATAAATAACTGTTTATCACCGTGGTACCTGTACAGGCAGCTCCAATTATAATTTCGATGTCAAACGTTAATAATATTTGAACAATATGTAAATAACCAAATATGCGGTTGTCATCAGCATTGGGGTGATGGCCATGTGGTGTAAAATAAACAGGCTTACGTTTACACAGCATCAGCATATTTGGCAGTATTGAATTGTGTGGGACGAGGGTCAAAGTTATCAGGATAATCTACCCCGATAGCACAATACTCTGCACGAGCATTTTGCATATACGATTATTAAGGCAGTTATCGAATTTTGAACGGAAAATTAGTATCGGGTACAAAAACCGTTTGTGAGCAATGAGCAGACAATGCGACGTTTCTTCGAAAGCAAATTAAAAATAAATTGCTCATCAGTAACACGCTTTGGATTCAGTCACCAATATTTCGGCATTTTTTGTTTTGGCCTTTTTTAACTGTATCTAAAAAGCAATGCAATTTGAAAAATAGAACACTATAAAAACTGATGAGTGGAGACTATTGAGTATTGAGTATAATTGACTATTCCTTAGTTTGCGTAAAATCTAAAAAGCAAAGTTTTTGCTTTCATCTTTTTTCCTCACTTTTACTCAAACGCTGATTTATGAAAGGTTCGTTCTATGTAAATACTGAAATATGCTGTACACCGAAGCATAATCTGTAATACGACAATCGAGACTTTAACAAATTATTATAGTCCACATCATGAACGTGGTTTTGTTACTGTCTAAACACTCTAAACATCATGGTGGTATGGTACGGACTTAACCTCATGTGGTTGGTACACAATATAATTATTTACAGAAGATTAAATATTAACAACAAATAACCGATCAGTAATAGCCAACAAGAGTAGAAATTCCGCTACGTTTCTCTCAACTGGAAACTGGTGTTTTTTTTTATTATAACTTGTAAATTGTTACATTTTGTAAAACCGATATTTGTTACAGAACCAAAATGACAGCATGTTCAAACCACCGTGATTAATTATACGCTTGAGTAATATTTCTCAGTAATAATATAATGCTATAAAACATACGCTGTTAAACTATGTAAAAAATGTGTCCGTGACATTTTGGTTGACACTGGAGGATTACTATTTGAGCCGCTGAGAAAACCTGAAGTTTGTGTAGTGTTTGTGCAACAAAAAAAAACCATCTGTCAACTTATAATCTGTAAGACAATAATTTTTGGATAAGAAGATAGACCCGGTCAGAATGGTACAATCCCATAATAATAAGGTCCAAGTACGTATATTTTCAAATCCGTAACTATTATATTATATGAGCGTATTGCATTCATATAATGGACACCAATCTGCAGCAATGAAATACGAGTGACAAACACGATTAGATTGATTTATGTGTATAAAATGACCAAATAACTTTTCTGTATAGTTAAGTTAAAACTTTTTAAAATGTGTTATCAAAACGTGGAGGGTGTCACGTCCCATTTTAACCGCACAATTAACAAGCACACACACACACACGAATGCACGCATTGTTTTTACAAAATATGTAGAAAACATATTTTTTATTTCACATCTAATAAATTCATTCATGTTAATTAACAAGTTTATAATATTTTTCATAAAAGGGTATTTATTAAATTATTATAGTCTAAAACCAGCAGTTTATTTTTGTAGATAATTATTATAATTTATACCTCACTATTACATAGTACTATAAATAATAGTCTCTTATGTGTCTCGGACGCAAACTAAGTATCATCTAACGATTAGGTTAATTTTGTCTGTTACATCTCCAAGCCACTCAATATACATCAATTATGTGATTAACCATTATTATATACAATACCTACTCAGCTTAATATTGTTGAAATCAATATGTTCGACAATATAATGTTGTTTTCGAACGACTGTCAAGTATACTCGGATGTTCAAAGTAATTGAAACCCTAAACCGAAACACCTGCCTGGTCTGAACAAGGTGAAGTGGTTCTTTTTTTTTGTACTTTACCATAAAGAATTAAACTTTTCCTCGCATTTCTCGGAATGACCAATATCGTATCGGTGTCAAGTCCCAGCTCGATCACATTGAACAACGTGAGTGCCGCAACTGGATACACTGATAAAGGTTAGTTTTATTAGTTTTTTTTTCGTAAAATGTCAATAATAAAGTTTTGAATGATTTTTAGATTTTGAAATTTTAATTCAATGTTCTTCACATATTTTTCTTACTCGTGTAAAAAAATCTGAAAAATCTGTATTCACTATTTTTATAAACAAACATTTGAATTTGAAATACATAATATATATTTATACATATATTTATATATTATGTATTTTCATATTTGATCATCAGAGTATTATAAGTAAGTTGTAATTTTTTCTCTATAGAATTGAATTATAATTATATATGATTTTTTTTTTTTTATCTTGGTGAGAATGGATGTAAGTTATTTTCGAAAAATTCAGTTAAATAATTTTAAGTAAGACATACATACATATATATAGTAAATATACATTTTAACTATATCTACATTTATTAAAAAAAAATAATCACTGTGAAAAAGAACTGTGCTATAAATAGTACATACAAGTAGTCAAACATCTGCAATATTTAATAATTAATATTCAATAACTTTTCTGATATTGAACTGTATCGGCTACATGATGTTATATAAAATTAAATAAGAAAAAACATAAATTCTAACTTTCTATGATAATTAAAATTTTGGGTACTTTAAAAAAAACAATTTCGTTAGAGTAAAACTTATTGGAAGTAGTTTAAGATTTAAAATGCATTTTAACTATCAGTCGTGTGATATATTGTTTCCCTTATAATTGCTATTTAATGTTACAGAAATGCTCTGAAACTTTGTATTTTTACAATATATAGGTATATACATACTCGTAGTGCATAAAAAACTTTAGATTAATCAGAAATCACTTACTATATAATATATATATATATATACACAATGAAAGAAGTATAAAAACTTTACAACTTTGAGTCGTTTTTATAATTCCATATTATTTAAAATATTTTTCGTATGTGTAAGACCTGCGTATATGTATTACATTGTAGGCATGTATGTAGCAGTCAAATTTAATATCCATACCAAAAGTGTATAAATATTTATAACTGATTTCGGTTAGTACTTTAATGATTTTTGTGGAATTGTTTTTCGAGTTTAATTATTATGGAAAATGTATAAATTGATAAATGATTATGAAAAATGGTTCGTTGGTAAAAGCGTAGAAATTCGATAGAAATGGTAAATATACATTTATACTGACCTGAAATACATATTCAGACGTTTTTAAACTAAACGTCAGACAAATTGAATAATTTGTCATCGGTTCACTTTTGTTTTGATACAGGTATAAGTTTACATTGTACGCAATATTTCTGTATCGAGGGCTGCAGTTAGCCTCAACGCCTCGTCCGCGAAAAACGTTCGGGGGTCCGCGGGATGTCGAATCGTTCGAGTTGTCACGATAAACCCGTAATCCATCAGCGTTCGGAATGCCTCGCGGTTCATTAACTCAACGATTACGCTGTGCCGGACTCCGGTGTTGCAACTGTTGTCACCATTAAACGGTCTAATTTGAAATTGATTTTATTGTTCTATTATGGATAGATACAAGCCAAAATTAAAATTGATCACCCCGCATCGGTATTCCGCGTCAATACCAGTGGCTTTCTACGGGGGATCCGTGACCGCCTTAGGGGTCGTGAATGATTAAGCCATGAGGGACCACCTTAATATTGAAAAATTATGTAAATTGTTGTCTTACTTTTTTTTTTTTATTGAACAATGAATATCGGCTACTAGGCCATTAGTTATAATTATACATGAGAATTTGTTTTACATTTGTTGTGGCTTAAATTAAATTATATAAGTTGATATCCTTCAGGAAGTTGATAATATTGTTGTTTGATTGTAGATCGGGTTCACTTAATTGGTATGGAATGTGATGTTTTGTTCTTGAGTCCGCGTACTTTAAACATTCAGTTATTATGTGTTTGACGGTAAATTCTTCACCGCATGATTCACATATAGTAGGGTCTTTACTAGCCATGAGGTGGTTGTGTGTTACAAAGGTGTGCCCGATTCGATACGAGTCTTGAGGATAAGTATTTTTAAATCTGAGAAAGTGCTTAGGTTTAGGATTTGGGTGTTGGGAGATGAGGCTGCTTTGGATGCTTCTTGATCAGCTAATTCGTTTCCAACTATTCCACTGTGTCCAGGTATCCACAGAAAATATATCATTTTCCCTGTTTGGCGTGCTTCGTAGAATGTATCTTGAATAAGTTTAGAAATGTTTGTTGGATCAGTTGGGTTGTTTATGCCTGTTAAGCTACTGAGGGAATCACTCAGTATTAAATAATTGTTGTCTTGTTATTTAAAAGTGAACGGCGCTTATGAGTCTCATGGATATAAGGTTCAGTCGTTCACAATACTCAAAATCGTCATTATAACAAAACGTAACGTAACCAAATTAATTAAAAAAAAAAAGGTTACAACTTAAAAATCTCGGCACTTCAGTTATAAGACTCAAATTTTACTCAAGGACCATTGAAATTTCACGAAAGTTGTAGAAATTAAGAAATTTTCAATAAAATTTCGAAATAAGCTGTAAAAAAACTTATATAACCTACAACGTAGTTCGCAGTAGTGGTTTCAATTAATTTCTTATATAAATAGTAAATAGAACAATCATTTTTGCTTTTAACATTTACAGCAATTATCAATACTGTAATCGTTTTACATTAAATTATAAGTACAAGCAGTACATTGTAAAAATAGTCGATACTCGAAAGTAATAAAAATAAAAACAAAAATAACAAATATTTTCGTAAATAATAAATTATATCTAACATTTGTAAAATTAAAATAGCAAAGGAATATCAATAATTAATTTGAAATGATTTTTCGTTTTTCCCTTCATTTCGCCGGAAACTTATTCGGCTATAGCTAATAAGATTTATTCTATGCTGGTCCCAAAGTGAGTCTTATAAGCAACGTCTACTGCAATATATATTTAAGTATTTTAGTTTTCTTCTTTTTTTTTATAAAAATCAATATTTATTATATTTACAATCTGTATTTACAAGTGATACAATAGGTAAATTAGATGAGATTAACTGGCTTAAAGATAAAGTCGCCCATTGGCGGCACCCCGTCAATGACTAATATTTATAAATTAATTTTTGAAAGGGCGCCTTAAAGAAAAAAAAAATGGAGTCGCGATTCGTTAAAGATTGAAAACCACTGATCTATGATTTACTACCTAGCCGTGTGACGCGCTTTATTCCATTTGCCCAGTCCATTAAATAGGTTAGTTCAATATTGAATCAATGACCAGACCTAACTAAACTATTCGCGATACGTAAATGAATAATACTACTCTGCGCTCACCATGAACGTTCAAAACGTGTTCGACCAAAAGGCATCTCGCTACGAGAAGACTTTGACACGCACTCCACACGAGTATTTAAAACCGTCGTGCGACCCCTGTGCGTAATATTCTCTACCCTCTGACGTACAAACTCGTTTTAAGTATGGGAAGCATATTACACGTACACGCTGTTATCACTGTTCAATGGTTAAACGAGGTGGGAATTGGAAGAAGACGAAAGTAGTTTCGGGAAGTTTTGCAAGAGGGAGGGGTCTAGAACCTATCTTTTTCCACTTCAAAACGAATTTTTATCTTCATCTGCTAAAACTCGACTCTTCCCCATTGTCCACTGATCTATTGTAAAATTTCCGCGTATACCTGGAATATTTTCCTACTCGCGTTTTCCGTTTATGGTTCAAATACTTGAACTTTCCAAACCTTCTAACTAAGAATAAACTATATGCGACTTGTTTTACATGGCTTATATTATATTGTATGCTATAAATTCTAAAAAATCATATTCTTCATGTAATATACGATATTATACGTCCTACAGGATGCAATAATAATATTTATACCGTGAATAGGATATTATACTATCGTGGTGAACTTTATTCGCTCATATATCAAAGCAGATACCTACAATAGACCTTTGCTCTGCAGAAGTATTAAATTAATAATAAATAAGATTTCAGGACCGGCTTGGGTCGTATTTATGCGCGAAAAATATTTCAATATGGTCCCCATAAAAATGAACATATGTCAGAAAAAATGTCTTGGCATGATAGGTTTTTCGAATTAATTAATCAAAACCGATAAATGTGTACGTTTCCTATAGAAAATTACAAAATATGCCGTAACCATGGCAGGTGTAACCAACGACGTCTGCTACAATGAATGTTATTTATAAAATTCAAACAAATCAACTACATAGACATTGTTGCCATTGTTAGTTTGTCCTCGATTTGATTTTATTATACAAAGCGGCGAATGCGACCGTTCTTTCAGCGAAATAAAACCGACAAAAGACGTTATAATTGTTATCATCTATTTTTAAAATTGTTTTTGTCCGGTTTTCATTATTTTCGGTACTTATATAGTTTATTCTTTGTCAAATACCAACATTATTAGATTTACACAAATTGAAATTAAAAAAAAAAATTTATAAAAAGAAATATGGACATTATAAAACCTAATTAAACATAATAAAATAAAATCCATTAAAATATTGACGTTTATAACTTCACATTAAAATTTAAAAGCGAAGGCCTGCTTCAATTCATTTCAACAGTAAATTTCATGAAGAAGAATAAATTATTTAAAAGGCTACAATTTTAAAATATCTCAGATATAGTGTTTAACAATTCAACGCCTGCTGTAAAGTACGAAATATAATATTAAACGTTGTATACGATATAAAAAAATTCTCAACGTGTTATTTCCAAAGTTAAATATTTTTAGAATCCGCGGAAAATATTTTTGATTTATACACAAACGCTTAAATAAAATGTAAAAAAATTTGTTAGTAAATTTTTATTTTGAGTACCTTTGCCCTTTAAAAACGTGTGTTTTTGTACTTATAGTTTTGAATAAGTTTTGATACGGGCCAATCACGTTTTTACTAGAACAAAAATGTTCACGACACGTGCCCCTTATTTTGCATACCCCTAAAATGTACCCTTAAGCTAGTAGTAACTAGTAGTAGCTAGTGTAGTTTTGGATCTTTAATTCGTATTATTTTTCTAAAAACCGCGTTTGATTCTTACAGTTAACTGGTCATGGCATGTTTCAGGGCTGACTTCAGGTTGTCGGGGCCTGTTTGTAGGTCACGGTCACGTTTACGGAACAATGTTACCCATCTGTGTACCAGGGCCGAATGTGACTGCAATCGGTGTCGATTACGGTCGACGCTAAGATTCCGGGAACGCCATAACTCCGAACGCAGCGATTACATCATACATTATATATTATTATACTTTTTTTTACACTATAACTCCGGTAGCATACAATATTTTTTTTGTAAATATTTAAATTAAATAAAAATTATAGTACACAGGTACTACGATTTTTCCAAACAGTCGTTATCTAAATGACGCGACACCAATCGGCAATCACCATCGACGGACACTATCGGTTTATATCGGTTGTATCGTTTCCAAGGTAAATGTGATAATACCTCAATATGAAAAAAATAAGCAACAAAAATGATCAAAAAAGATTAATAATAAAATCCAAGCTGTACAAAATGAAACAAAATATTTTACAAAATTACACTTCTCAATTCATTTCCATCAACTAGGCACTACGAATTGTTGTTTTCAAAAATTATTTTGCACCAATTTTATCTCATGCCGTCCCTCAAAAAAGTTATAAAAAGTTGAGTTCCAGTTCCCTCGTTATTTCGATCGTGTTTCGAGCTCCGGATTTACAAAATGATTTATAAAATACCAAAAAACTATGGAGTGTCCGAGATTTCTACATAATGATCGTACTGCTTATCAGGAGTCCATGGGTTTGCCGTAGAGAAACATGCACTGCCAGCCGCAAACGGATAAAGATAGAAATTTCGTCGAATATA
Organism: Periphyllus acericola; assembly: GCA_949715065.1. NCBI lineage: Eukaryota > Metazoa > Arthropoda > Insecta > Hemiptera > Aphididae > Periphyllus > Periphyllus acericola. The sequence continues at coordinate 21,910,861 of OX454265.1, forward strand.
AAATACCTTTATTGTTATAATTAGGCCCAGATTTCAATGGAAAATGCATTTTTTTCGGATTGCTCTTGGACAATGCATTTCAAGTGCATAATTTGTTTCGTGTAACAGACAATTCAATTACTGATTTCTATCTCGCATTTTTTCGTTTTAATGTATATTTATACAATATATTCACGTATAAATCATTAAACCACATATTAAAATACTGTTTCGGACAATAGAAGTTCGTTGGTGTTCGAAAATATTAAACAACATATTATTGTTCAATGCAATGCTCAACATTTCTGAAGGTAAAATAGCTTAACGTTGAATTTAACATAATCTTAAATGTTTATTTTTATGTTCAGATTGAATAATATAGCCTCTATCCATCAGAGAAAAACATGCTCTCGAGTCAATGCCGTCACAACACCACGCCAGTCACAAGTCAAATATTTCAATTTTCAATTTTTTTTTAGTATAATAAAAGTAATAAATTAATAAAAAAAAATGTATTAGCCTTTTTTTAAAGACATTTTTGCGGTAAAATACACTTTTGGCTGTTTTTTAGAGCATTTTTGTATGATTTTGCGTGTATTTAAATCTGGATCCTTTTTATAATAAACGTGACGTCGTCGATGGTAACGTGCAATAAAAATACGAACCAGAAAAAAATATAAGAAAATAAATCAACGGCGTATTATCAACGCACGTACGTTATTTATTAGATTGTTCGTATGAAAATATAAAATTATAAAATACATATTGATATTATATTATATTTATTAATGTAGGTACATTACGCGTTTTCAGAATAGTAATAATAATAATAATAACGTAATGTAACGACGCGTGAAAAATAACAAATTCTAAGCCATATTTCTGTGGACAGCATTGCACTAATGTGTAGCACTACACGGTTTGAATGTAATTATAATTGAAAGATCTAATATGTTTTTTTTGTCATGTGCAATACGCCCGTAAATAATTAGTCATTATGAAGTACGTTAGATACATTGATAAACTTTATATTACAAAAGTTTCAATATATGAACGATTTTCTTTTAATACACCAAAAACCAACTAAATAATATTCACCATTTAATATCTATGTACCACTGTTCGCTGTGTGTTTCGTAATCATTGAGGATCATCGAAGTTTTTACAATTCATATCCACGCTAACAAAAACAGTATTTAAAACGTATACCAAATGACAGCACAGTTGAATTATATTTTGAATTGTTTTTTTTTTTTAAACCAAAGTCCAAGTGCATTTGTTGTACAATAAAATGTAGCGATGCGCGTAGTCCGAAGCCGGGAAACGTTTTAAGTCGGTCGTATTGTGTATTGGATAGTGCATAGCGTGGCCTAGCAATATGTAAATAACAACTGTTTTGCATATCATCATAATGATAAATATCTCTGGCTGCATGAAATCGATAGTTTCTCATTAGGTTAGTTTCAACAATTTTGATGCTATTAATATGTTTGTGAAATTTAGACAAAATTTTGTCTGGTGAATGGTTGTTCCAAAAGTTATCTTTTAGATTTTTTAATAAATATAAACACTATAAACTGATCCTTCTTTCATTCAGAATAGATTTTTCGAAAACAATGGTACATTGGTTTCAAATTTAAAAGACCAATACTTCCATATAATTCTGTGACTGACCTTGCCGTGAAATCTCACAAGAGCCTCGTCCTTTTTTTTTTACAACTTACTGTTTTATACGTGTTTCGTAGTTTTATCTTATCGTATGCCTAACAGTGCAGACGTGCAGTATACATCCACCGTGTATCGAATTTCAATTGAGAAACAGCAACCGATGTCGTATTAACTTTCAAAACGAAAACCCCGATCCGAGAGGGCGATGAAAATGTTACGAGCAATCAGCAAATAATATGGAAAAAAATATGATACAGATATTATTTTTATTCTACGTCGTTAAATTTTACCAGATGCCTAAAAAAATAACGACTTGTTCCACATATGTTGACTCAGTTTATTCCGTGAAAAGATCGCCCTGCAACACGAGGTTTATGAGCGAATATTTTTTAACCCTTAACTGCTAGGAAAAAATATCATTACTGTCATCTGGAGTGAACCGAGCGACCCGGAAAATATTGACATTTCGCTGCAACATAATGCGTGTCAACTGAAATCTCTATACCGGAACTTTTTAATCCGTTTTAATATTTAATCGATGCAATCTGTTACACCACGCAATGGAACAATGCCCGGTATTAAATACGCCCCCGAAGACAGAAGTAAGTGTAAATAAGTTATAAGAGGCCTTTTGACGGTGCAGGGACGATAATACGACATGATAATAATATTATTAAGTTCACCGGTCACGACACTTCACTGTTATCTTTTGAGTATTTTTTCGAGATTGCCGGTATTTATTTTAGACGAGAGTTCAGAGATTAAAGGATTTTATAGTGCTCCACTCCATTACATTTTATAATATTTTTAACCGTATTAATTAATGGCAAAACTTGGTTGGACCATTTAACAGTATTGAAATACCATATTTCTAAAACCGATTGTTGAACTTTTCCATACATTTTAAAAATGCAATTAAAATTTAAAATTTTTAATTTCGTCGGAAACATTTTTTAAGCCTCAAAATCGACGACTGATTATTGTGCCTTAGTAAACCTTTTATATATAACCTTCTATAATGTTAACATGATTTAATTACATGCAATTGTTCGGCAAGATTTGTATTTATCGGTATGATCTTAAAGGTCGAAACCAAAAGTAAGAAGAAAAACAAATTTTTTTGTACAACATATACAGTTTATGGTAACACACAACTGCAGTGACCTACCTTCGTTTAAGTTCATATTATACATTTAAACTGTACAAAAAAGTTAGTTATTACATAAATATTATTACGGGTTATGATTGTGTTTAAAATATAGTACGTAGTTATACTATACTGCTAAAATGTAAACCAAAAGTATTTATTTTATGGTTAATGTGAAAACAAAAAGTAAATAAATGACGAAATTAGATCGTCCCGAGTGATAGGGAAAATGTCCATAAAAACAATAATTTATAATTCTACTAACTTATGTTATTACTCAAATCAAACCAAAACACAACGTATAGTAGTAGTAACGCAGGTGCGCCAAACGTCGATAATATCCAATGTTATAGGTATCCGTATTCACGCGGTGTAAAACAACGTCAGTGTCTCCACGATGCGTGCACAAACGTTTTGCTGTAAAGTGACACAGCAGTGTAGTCAAAGATCGATGTTCAGCTACTGTGGTGTACAGGCATTATTTACATTTAACACTTACTTGCACATGACCGTGTTGTATATAAAGTTTTTCTGAAAACTTTAAAAGATTTTTGTGTTAAAAGCTCGCAGCGATACACAACGCCAAGAAAGGTTTTCTCTGGTGATTTATTATTCTTAAACTTATTTTAAGTATGAAAGTACAAACTACAAAGAAGAATTCACAGGAGTAAACAAAAAATATATGAAAACGTGTCACTGCGCTGTAATAATATTTACTTTAAAGTTTTAAATTATTTTCAATTAAAATGTTATTTTGGCACCTTTAAAAAAACGTAATAATTTTTAAAATATAGCTATAATTATTATTGCTACTACTACTACTTTTTTTTTTTATCATAAATCGCCAAACCCGGGGGATAACTGCCTTTGCTTTGCTTTCCCACCGAGCCGCCATCGTTAATTAAAACATATTAACATAACATAAATCTTATAAATACAAACATAAAACAATAATCTTTACATAACAAACATCAACATGACATAAACTACTACTACTACTACGTATTACTACTAGTAATACTACTACTACTGTTATATTCACAATCTAACAACTCATTAGTCGTTTGACGTTTGTATACTGTCTAATTTACAGTTAATTGTTATGTTACTTTGTTGTAAATGTTGTAATGAAGGATAAATTGCGAATATTAAACGTATTATTTGTGAAAAATAAGAACTAAAATCGTTTTAACACTTTAAACACTTATAACATTTTGAATTAATAAAATATGTGTGTATCAGAATTTGTAACAATTTTGTAATTTTTTTTAAATCCAGCCATTTTTTGCGGTATTATTTATACGTATTTAATAAGTAGTTCAAAATATCTTTATGGTTTTCAATTTTTCATACAGCATATTGATCCACATTATTATTTTTTTTATTAATTTTACATTATCTGCATTTTATTTATACCGATATAAATTCGAGAAGAAATACATGCGTGTATCTGAATAAGATCATTTTTTTGTTCGGCTTGTTAAAAGAGCATGCACAACGAAATGTTAGAATTCATTTGAACTTTGACAATTTTACAAATAGAATTCTTTTAAAACTATTTTCATTTGCTTCTAAATTACCATAAAGCTGCTTATATATGTTTCGTTTACATGACAACATTCGTATTAGATTATTCTGAACGCAACGTATCTAAGTACCACATATAAAAAATGTATTAAAAAAACATATTATTCCTATTCACTGGAGTTGGTTTGAACATTTTTTTAGAATTTATTTGGCCAAATACCATAGGGCGGAGTTGGACAAAGAGTTTGACCATGTAAATGCATACCTCTTTTTGATGTGGCATTATGACAGTATATATCGAAAAGTGTAATGTCATTAGTAAATAAAGATATCGAAACTGTAATATATTTTCTTTATTTTAGTCTTCCGAGAGTACGTGATATACATTTACTGCGAAAGAAAGTTTGATTTCCCATGTGAAAAAATGTAATAAATCATTAAGGATACGATTAATGTTAGAAGATTTGATGGGCTTGAGGATTTATAATTGGATATTTCAATTTGGCCCAAATGGAAAACCGTCATCATACCGCGTTCATGTAGTATAACATAATTTTCAAAATCGTTGCTTGTTATAAATATTTATATATATAAATATTTTACGGCTAGTGTCCAAGATACGGCTAATACATTAAGATTAGCCGACTTATCATAAGTTTAGCCAATGATTTTGACTAGTGACAAATTTTCGGACTTCAGCAATCAATACAAATGAATAATTTTAACACTAACCAATAAAATTAACATTATCCAACCACTATCGCTTGATTACTAAAAACCATTACCTGCATATACAGTTATAACTAAATACTTACAATAGTGCAAAATTTTGAAATTTGAATTCGTATTGATATCCTGGTTAGTTGGCTGGGCGTAAGCCATATGAGAGTGATAAGTAAAATACTTTTAAAAATTGAAATAAACGGAGAGTTGTAATTATGTAAATTCTATACATTGTACATAAATTATGTACACAATTTTGTGTATTTGGATATTATTTAAAAATTGATATTTATTGCAAAATGTTTCTGCATTCGGTGTATTAATAAGAAATGCAAATGAAAAATCTTAATTTTATTGTGCAATTCAAGATGCCATAATATAGTATATCACGTAGTAATGAATAAATAATAATATTAAATTATTGTAATGCCCATATTTTCAAAAATTGTGGTTTCTTTAATTTCCAATAATTTTAAAGCATACCCATGTTTAAATTTAAATTTATTGTATGGCTTGAATCTTTAAGCGATTTGTATGGAAAACGTTAATTATTAATTAGCTATGTGCAGTTGGATAGTGTTAGTTATTGTTGGATAAGGTCTGAAATTTAGATAAAAGCCTAAAACAGTGACTAAACTTGTAATTAACTAGCTAATCCTAACATTAGCCCTACTTTTGATACTAGCAGTGACTCACACACACACACACACACACATATATATATACATATATGTTTACATTTATGTAGGATAATTCAAATGTTGTTTTTTTTTTCTTATATTAATCGACTTCATCAATATTGTTATATTACAGTTCAATTAGAACCTCGTAGAAATACGTCTGAAAGCGGGGAAGTTATACAATTGCACACTGATTCTCTACTAGATACTAAATATTTACAAAAAAAAAATAAGTGGAAAATTATGATCAGTTGTTAATAAAACGATATAAGCATGTATTACTTTTGTTGGCAATTTTTAATATTACTACGCAGAACCCAGCAGTAAAAGAACATGAAAAAGTAACCACTTGTATGAATGTTTTATTCCCCACTGATTTACAAATATTACTTGAACATTGCAATAAAATTGAATTTAAAGGTAATTGTTCTTCCTACCAGTCTTAGAAGTAATAAAACCGCTGTCGATTGTAAACAACTGTCCCGCCATCACTGTAGAAAATGTTATACATTTCAGATACGGCACTTTGTGTAGGCAATTGTTATACTCATCGTTTTAAAATGTAATATTAACACTTATAAGCGATAATATTTTAAAAATAATTCTCACTTTTATTTCTGTAGCATATATTATAATGATGAAGAGCTTGTTTCATTTATTTAAATGACTAAACATTTATATGTCTTTTATATATTTACTAAGTGCCAACTACCAATTAGTTTATTATAAATCTGCTGTTCGAATGATGAGAAGGTTAATAACTATGTGAGAAAATCGAGTGAATGATCACTGAATGTCGTTATAAAAGTGGTAGGTGAAAAATATAGTTTCTTCCCCATGAGCAAAAATGTGAAAGTACGATGTAGGGATTAATACCCGCGAGAATGTTCGGAATAACTGTATAAAAAAAGAAATTTAGTAAATGCTCAATGATGATAAAAATGAATTCTCTACGCAATTAAAATAAAAGGATTCACGGGGAAGGTTCAAAAGTACAGAATAGTAACAATTATTCAAAATGATGATAAAATACATGGAATACTTTTCTACATAGAATAACAACAGTCTGAATAAATCTGAAGAAACTAATAGATTAACACTTCCGAAGTTGATTGAACCTGTCAATTTAATTTCGAATTGACATTTTTATAAAAATAACGCCACTCAGATCGATTGGACTCCCATAAAATAATTGCCTGGCATAATTTTAAAGGAGATCAAAGAAGTATACCGGGACCAAATCTTTCCAGGAAACCGAACACTGACAGTATGTTATACACCTGAAACCTGCTTTGTTTTCGAGCAACAACCATAATTATACAGGTCCACTTTTAATTGTAATTTACTATTTAAATACAACTTATGTTCTGGATAAAACGCTTCCAACTGTCGGAGATTCTTCGAGAAGTCGAAACTTTAGCCAAGTGGGACCAAACAAAATCAAAATTACTTTTGACTTCATTATTATAATGTTAATTTATGCATAACATTCAAAGAATACCGCGCGGAGTTCCATGGTTCTATAGAGCTAAATTCCTAACTCACTTTAAAGTCATTCATTATTTGCATGGCCGCGTGCTTGCGTTACTAAGAAATATTTTTGAATGTGATAGGACACAATATATATATATATATACTAGCTGATCCGGCAAACGTTGTTTTGCCATATAAATTATTTCTAGGGAATTAACAGTGTAGAAAAAATATAACCAACTTATTGTAAGTGTGTAAGGATGTGGTAAATGAGTGAAAGAGGCATGGAGCGCTGTGAACGATGAGGGAATATAAAAAAAAAAAACCAAACATTAATTTTTGAAATTTATCATAATTTAATCCTCAAAATTATATATATCATTAATAATTAATTACGACAGTAACACTAACAAACAATATCAATTTCTTAATGCTATAGCGTGAACAATATTTTTTGTTAGCCCATCTTTAGCCAACACAAACAAACTGGATGGCTTACCCACTCGAGAGCATGCCACGTATAATTGTCCATGTGAAAAACATGGTGTGTTCCAATCGAAACTATAGATCACCAACATAGATTATATTCTGAAGTATATCAGGTTCTATCCAAATCCTTTAATATCGATCAGATATACAGCTTTCGAAGGGATTTATGATCACTGGCAAGTATATGACCCTAATTATCTAGGTAATTGCCCATACCTTTACATGCCATTGCCATTGCCCACGAAAACAATTTATTTGGATTATTAAAATTATAAAAGTATACAATAATTTGTAATAACGAAAACAGTACAGGGCATTATTCACAACACAATTGTTCACTCTCACAACGGTCTATGGAATGGATGAATTACTTGAAATGCAATATCGCATAAGTCAGTAAAAATAAAGGTCTTATTGTTAAAATTCAGAAAATTGCGCCATACTCACACGCACATTCAAATCATCGGATTGCATTTGTTCTTCCGTTCTTTGCGCTATTCTATTTCTCTTGTTTGTATCCGCATTTATTCGACGGCTCAAATTTGCCTCTTTGCGTCTTGCTGGCATCACACACACACAAATAAGACAAATTTAAGTACTTAATTATGAAAAAACTCTTTCAGTTGTAGATAGATCGATAGCGTGCCTGGCAAATCCAATGGTTTCAAAAACTCTGTTGCATAATTTACAGCTTCGTTCGCATCGCAAATTGTATCGATTGATTTGTATGACACTAAATCGCCTGGCAACAACTCTTGTATCTTGAGATATAATTCTTTGGTTACCAAGGTAACCCACGAATCAACAAATACATTTTATTTACCCACTAAGTCTACGCAACAGATCATTATTTATGAAAGTTGATAACTCCTTTGTTTTTAAAGTTAGAGAATCGATAAAATGCCATAAACCTTCTCCGTAATGAGCTCTTCAATTTAAAAAAAAAATCATAACGATCGGTTTAGTAGTTTCCGAGAACATATCACTCAAAGGTTTTCATTTTCACATTTATATATTAGATATATATGTATTATATGTAATATATGTGTTATATGTATAATGTATATATTTGTAAAGATTACCAAGTAAACTTTACATTAAACTTTTAATTTCGTTGAAATGAAATTGCAGACGTGTTGCTCAAGTACGAATTGCGTTCATAAAGTGTTTTTTTTTCACCGAGTTTATTTACATTTTACGAACTAACTCGAATTCAATTTAACACTAACTCAACGGACACTGTAGCCCTAACTTCCAACCTCAATTAATATGTTAAATCTAAAGCTACCGCTGTTCGATATCGTCCTCGGTTACGGCCGATACTGAAACATATAGTATTATAGTATATTAAATAATTATCGAGACCTCAATGCCTCCGACAGTACACGTTTATACAAACTGGAAGAAAAAACATCATACCAAAGGCTAAAACCGTGACTTCCTCATGACATCCTGCTATGTTTTGACGACAACGAAGATGAATAACATTATATAACTAACACAATTTGTAAATACTGTAAATATATAATGTATATAATGTAAACAATGTACCAAACTTGTAAGAGCATTATAGTCATACTGACACATTTAAATAAAATTTAAAAATAATAAAAAAATAACCATCGTACAATTAGCCAGAACATAAAATAAGAAAAATATATAACCTACATAAATGTTTCTAACACGTACGGTTATTAAGATAGAATAGCGTACGAATTCTCAGTCTAACAAGATAATTAAAATCTTGACATTTACATATTATAATCTGTACATTGTATATATCTATTGCTTGGGACGTTTTAATAATTATAAATTCACAAAAAAATCAGAGTTGATTAAATATTGTATTTAATTAAATTCATTAATTTATATTCATTATTTTTTTCAGTCCGGTAATAAAGTGCACCATGAATAATAATTATATCTAGATATTATTTTTGAATGATTGTTTTATAATTTCTTTGTGATTATTTATAAGTCTTATTGAGGTCTTACATTAAAGCATTCGTTTTCAAAGTTCATAACTAGTTTAGTATAGAAGAATACCAATCACTTTTTTCAACGGCGAACAAACACAATTGTTTGGTATTGCACGTAATTTTTAAAAAACCATTAATTTAATTTTCCTTTTCAGAACTAACACTCATTTTTACTCGTTTATTTATTGAATAATTGTTTGCATTTTTTATAAGAACGGTATTATTTTTTGAAAATAAATATACATATTGCGTGTTAACTTTCGTACCTCGATACAACTCAGTTGTTCTCTAATAAAAGAACAAAAACATCGTTCACTACAAATAATGTATTATATTCGTGTGCGCTTATCATAATAATATTTGAACGTATGGAAACAATAAATTAGAAACACTATACAGTCGGTCTTTGGTATCAATTGAAAACTTTAGACAAAGATGTTCTAAAGTATTGGGAAAACTGGCTTTAAATCGGAAAAGTAAAAAAATGTTTAAGTAATTACTTCCTGGAAAATCCTCATTTAAAATCACAGTCTTGCGTTCGAAATGTTTTTTTTTTTTTAATGATCTCCGGCAACTATTATGGCCATTAGCTAACTGTTAATTAGCCAACATTAATAAATGTTGGTTTTTGTAACGGTAGGTATTTATTTATTTCTGAAATACGTATTTGTATATTTGCGGTGCATGGTTTCGTCGTTAAAAACCCGGACGGCCACCCATCCAAGAGATATCGACGCCTATCTTAACCGAAGCACTGATCAGCGACTGCGGGGTAAACACTGCGTCACACCATGCCAGAAATGTTTCGTATTACCATTGATTATAAAATGAACAAAAAATATAAATATATTTTATAATCAATGCTTTAACTGTATGAACACACGCGCTGTGTGCAGTGTTTAGGATTCGCAGAATATATTAATAAGCATTAATGCATAAATGCATACATTCTGCTATTTAATTTGCCTTGCTTCCTAGAAATTGAAAGTTTACTCCGCTGCAAAAACGACATCATAATTTATTAAGATGTTACGACCATGTTAAAGCAATAAGTTTTCAGCGTCCGCAACTCGAACTATACGGACCTACAGCATACACAATAACAGCCCATAGCGGCACGAATGCCTTCTATATCAATTTAAACAAGCGGTATTTCACGGTACTTATGTATACGAATAATCTTATTAAATTCAATAAATTACTCTAAATACATCTCATACACTGCGAAATTATAATTAATTTTCCAACGCATAAAGTTTTTGATTAAACAGTTTATCATTATGTAGTACATAAATTATAATGTGCGCTGCACATATTATTATCTCTTGTTTAAACTTTTAACATTTTTTTTTCGGATCACATACTGATCACTGTATAATATTACTATTTACCACCTACATATTCACGTATATTGTACATTACATAATATTACATTATTCAAATTACAAGTTCTCGGGCCTTAAACGTAGATAAATGGAAATCTGCACCATTTTAACCACTCGAAAACGATACATATTAGGTAAACTTCTCAACTGAAACTTACATACACTATAAAGGATCGTAATTAATGGAACCGTTCGAACAATATCAACCGAATATTGAGCTCCTATAATGAATTGAGTGAGTGTGTGTGTCTATGTGTGATTGTGTATGCCTGCATGTCGCGGTTCGTGAAAAGTTTGTTTTCCATAATGTACTAAACAACACGTACATTTGACGATATTATTATTATGCGCTAATTTCGTGATGTGTGTACCAGTATACTCAGGGCCTGATTTACCAATTCGTGGGCCCAGTACATTTTACAATTTTGAGCCCCAAATTGTCCATCTCTATTTTCTTCAATGCTAAACTAAAACTGTACGCATAATATATTTTTAAATTAATGCTGTATATAATTAGTATATGAGTAGTTGGATCATAGAATAAATATTAGGTATATTATACTCGTATATTTAATAAATAATATACAGGTATCAAATTAAATGTTTTTACGTTTAATGTTATAAATCTAATTTTATTTCAGATTTCACAAATATTTCCTTGCTTTTTGCTCACAAAAGTGGTCAATAACATCATCAAAATTTAGGTTTGCTGTGATATCACTTTCAATAGATAATATTCCCAGAGCGTCTATATTTTCTTGACTCAATGTAGATCGTAATCTATTTTTAATTCTTTTTAATGAAGAAAATGATCGTTCGCTGGAACAATTTGTAATAAAAATTTGTAGACACGTTTCTAAGTTTTGAAATGCATGTGATATTTGCATATCTTTAATGAATTTAAGTTGGGCAGCGGGATTTCTTGATATTTGATGAGAAAAAATTAAACTATGAAATTGTAACCATTCATCTGCAAAATTATCAGGATCCAAATCTAGTTTATTTGTGTACATTAATTGTAAGTTTTTTATTTGGTTGATAACTTCCTTTCTATCAGGATTTTTAGTGAATAAAAATCTAAATTTTTCTTCTACTTCAATATAGGCCATTTTTCGTTTATTCAATTCAGCTATAAATTTATCACAAATAACATAATGAATATCACTCATAAACTTCGCTCTTGGATCTAATTGTCTTTCTTTAGAATCAGTATCATCTAAGTGTCTACTTTATGGTGTCTTTTTTTTCTTGAACTCTGATATTCAATATCCTTATTTAAAATTTCTATGGATTTGTTTTCATAATCATCAAAGTGTTCTCAAACATATTGTATGAAATCTATTAAGGAGTTGTATAAGGGCACTATTGAAAATAAATTTTCTGTTGAACTCTGAAGACTTTTTGAAGTTATATTTATTCATTGTAATATAACATCCCATACAATAGTTAATATAGCGGTTTCCCTTTTTTTCAATTTTTTTCAATATGTTTATTGCATCAAATCGAGTATTGCCGTTTTCATTTTTATCTTGAGATATTTCTAACAAAATAGATAAAATATGAGCATAATTTTGTCGTTATGTTTTAGTTGCATCAGCATTTGCGGACCACCGTGTTTGTGAAGACGATTTAATAGTTAGCGTTTCATTACATTTTAGATGTTGAGATAAAAGTTTCCAACGATGAGTTGAAGACGAAAAAAAGTTATAAACAGATTGAATTATACTAAAATATTCAACTGCGCCGTTACAATTTTCAACTGCATGAACACCGACCAGGTTTAACGAGTGTGCCGCACATATGTCCAAAACCGATTCGTCAGAGAAAAAAAATATGTTATTTTTAATGTCCTTGATTTTCTATAATTAACCTATTGATCACATGATACAGATGTATACTCTATGTCAACCGTCTATAATTTCTCCATTCTATCCTCTTCTTCTATATATTTTATTTTATTAGTCATTTTCATTTATAGTTCGTATGAAAAAGAAATCAATCAATTTTTGCTGATTATATAATGTGTGTAACTTATAACTTAAAATATTTTAACGGTGTTTTTTTTATAATTTATAACCAAGTTTTTAACATTGATCAGTGAACTGCCGTTTTCGATATTCCGATCCTGTAGATTGAAGAGAATCGCGATGAGTATAAACTCATGAGTTAATACCCTGGTGACCTATCATGCGCATTAGTGCATGGTTTTCTTCGTGCGTAACAATAACGGAGAGTTGTATATTATTGGTTTGCAATAAAACGTATTATTATTATCTTGCATGATAAATGTCTGCGCATTGATCAAAGGGCAAGTTTTTCAATTTAAATTAATTTTATATTTCCTAAAATAAAAATAAATTATCATTAGGGCCAGGATTTCAATGCATGGTGCATCTTTTTTTTCTTGCTATAACAAATAAGAAATTAATCAATCAAAGTCACTGGAAATGTTTGAATTTTCCCATTTTTGAAAAGGATTTTGAAATTTGTCGTCCTACTACGAGAGAGAATATTAATATTTAAACTTTGGATTAAACTAGAAGGTTTCATTTATGCTTTTAGAAACATGAAACTTCGTTCAGAGTGGAGTACGATTTCAAAGTGAAAGAACATGTCCCTTTTAATTATTTCGTCAATGGTGGATTTCCTCGAAGTGATTTCCCTGTTCGCTTTGATCAGACCATACGATGCCTTTGAACTTACAATAAGTGAAATCCGGATTCTGTTTTTGTCCCTTTATTCTCTATTTACAATAAGGGTGATAATGAGTATTACGCATGTAATTTGTGTAAACAATAGGTTGTAATTAGCAGTGGTTTAAAATTTCAGGTATAATTGAACAACAGTATTTGTATGAATGACAACTACCTACGCGTTGGCTTGGGATGAAAAGATCCTTACAATGATTTTAACGTGTTCAGGAACTCAAATTTTAGAAGATTTATGATTAAAATCCTTCAATTATTTTTGGATCAGATTTTTAAAAAAGATGAACTACACCTTAAACGCAATTATTACCTATATGTAAGCAACACAAATTACAACGGAAATTTGAAAACTAATTTTTATGAGTCTGGAAAATTTCTACCGACAGATTATCTTGTCTCCCTAAAAATGAATTTATATTCGGTGGAATGTGTCAAACATCAACGCTTTTATAAATCAAAAAATATTATTTAACATTTTTCGTGTTTTTGTGATACATATTTATTGCGTATAGTTATATAATTTAGTAGTTCTCGATACTCAAAGCTATAAGTTTAGTCTAGACACATATTCTTATATAATAAAAAAAAATCAATGAACTTACCTAAAAGTATGTTTAAGGCGTACAGAAATAAAAACGATATATTTTACAAAAATAAATTTAAAATGCTGAATGAAAATATTTATTAATTATTTTGTTTTGATTTATAGGTAAACAAGTTGTAATGATCAATGAAAATAAATTATTGATTTACGATTTTGTCACGATTGTGTTTATATTCCCCACTATAAAAAAAAAAATTATAATAATTATAACAATTATAATTATAACAATATTATAACAATTTATCAACAATCACAAATCTCACTTCATATCAAAATGAGATAATTTACTTACCTCCTATAAGGGCATACATAACATACTTAATGCTTATGTTAAATGTCATAATATCCATATTATTGCGTTGTGGGCATAGATTAAATATACTAAATCTATGGTTATGGGTAAGTAGTATAGTACCATCATAATTCATAATACAGCCTATAATACAATGTTTGATTAAAATGTGTAATACTTTTTCATGCTAAAAATGTTATTGGTCTGCAGATGGTAAAATTATATAGATAAAATTAATAAATACCCGATAAACATTTTCCATACAGTTTTTTTTTTCATTTTCTTTTACGATAATATTTACAATAGGGATTGCGTTTTGAAGTTCGGCCACTTTAGGTATCGTTTTTCTCAGAAATCACAATATTTTATGCAAAGGTCTTTATATAAAATAATGTTTTCGTTTCGTCCTGTATATAATAATATAGATGTGACTGAAGGGAAATATTAAAATTTAATAAAACATGTCAAACGAACAAACAACACTATACATGTATACATCGTATACGGCCATAGATAAAATCAATACTTGGTCGTGTCACTGTCGTCACATACTTTACAGACTTGCAAGTTACATTTAATATCTACTGATAACGAAAGTTTAGATTAATATTAACTTGGCATTTTTCATAATCAAAGGTTTGGATTTTTTTCACTGCGTAAATGTGTGCAACTTTGAAGGATAAAAGGAAGAAACTTTGTAACGTCTAGAGACAAAATTGACATGTAC
Source organism: Periphyllus acericola (assembly GCA_949715065.1). NCBI lineage: Eukaryota > Metazoa > Arthropoda > Insecta > Hemiptera > Aphididae > Periphyllus > Periphyllus acericola. Next base: position 21,926,242 of record OX454265.1, read on the forward strand.
CTATACGTAATGTGTTTAAAAGCAATTTGACAGTTATGTTTTCAAATACCAAAATATCTTATAATATGATGGTAGTACCCGAAATCACGAAATCATCCTAATGCATTCCATTTTTTTTTTTTATGTTATGAGTAAATTATATGACCTATAAAAGAGAGATTAGAAATCATTTAATACCTTCTAAAAAAAAATAATGCGTTTGAATTATAGTTAGATTTGATTACAATTCTGGAAAAAAATGTAATTTATAATAATTTGAAAAACAAATGTAAAAAATATTAGAATGTTAGAACCTGTGGGCGACGTACCTATATGACTATTTATTCTTTTTTTTAACAAAGTAGATTGTTTTATAACTACATACTTGTAGTTATGAAAACCTTTTTGTTTGAAACTGGGTATTGTGTTCGGCACTCAAAAATTATTTTTGTTTTTTCCATTCCACTTGTGATTTCAGACATAATCTAGTAATACTTAATGAACTGTATTTTTTTTTTTTTAGTTTTAGACTTGCAGAAAAAATACAAAAATCTAAGGGATACCTTAAAAAAAATATATCACTAAATCAGGACAAGCTGCTAATAAAAAGAATAAATATATTTATTCGGAAGTTCTGGAGTTTCTAAGACCTACCATGGATAAAGGAAGAAAAGGTATTAAAATATAAAATTAATTAATTACCTTCTTTTTGTAGTGTGCCTTTTGTACCTGATAGCTTTAATATTTATAGCTGAATTACCCAGCTTCGCTCGGAACAGTTTTGGCCAGAGCATAGTTTTTAACGGATAACTATAAACCTTCCATTATTTAAATCCTTGCCATGTTTACTTAAGCTGATTGTCAATAGCGTATCCAGATTTTAACTAAATAAATTGTTTTGAATTTGGTGTGGTCTTTGATGTAATGATATATTTAGCAGTGTCATTCTTAGCTGAAAATCCGCAGACCACCACGCAATACGGATGAATTATTAGTTAATAATTAATCCACTTCAACGCTTCATTCTTTAAAATCCTTATTGGCTATTGCATATTTAGAGTATTAGAGAAATCACTGTGTCAAAATTCAAGATCATACCTTTCGTCGTTTTCGAGATAAAGCGATCAGTGAGTGCACCTCGATGAATTGTTACATTAATTATTTTAAAATATTTAAATTGCAGTAATGAGTATTTTTAACGCTACGCACTAAACCTTATTTGCACTATCAAAATAAAACGGGTTTTGTCGCTATGGTAATGGTAATAATAATTTAGTGGTTTTTGTAATTTTCGTGATAAATTCTTCTTTCGACGATGTGAATTGTCAAAAATTATGTGGAAACGGAATGAGGTCAGTGGAAGCGTCAACCGGAATTTTTCCGCTGCCAATGTCTATTAATTTCTTGGAAAATACTTCCACCAATTTGTAGTTTTGTAACACGACTCGCATATTCGTTGATAACTAGAGAGTTTTCACGTACGTCCACAAATTCGATGGACTTCAAGCAAGTGTTAATTACATCAACAACTGTTGATCATGGAATGACTGGCAGCGTTTGGCGAAAATCACTAGCCAGCAGAATACCTCCAGTGAGCTTATGATAATTTATGATATTTAATTCGCAAATCCATTAACTTTCGATCGAGTACCTCGTATTGCCTTGTATTCTCGTATTGTCGTTCTCGTTCGAATTCTCGTCAAATACATGGAAATATACAATATTTGCAATTGAGCTCCCGTCCAAAATATCAATGAATTTTTATTGTTGCTGTAGAAACGAATACCACATTTTATTTTATTCTATTATATTACAGTTAGTGGTTGTCTTTAGAAATTTGCATCGCCTTCTCATTTTTTTATCCACGTTACCAAGGTAACCAGGGAATCAACAAATAAATTTTATTATTTTTTTCCAAAATCATGGGTATCTTGTTTTTTGGTTTTTGACTATTTTATCCTTTTACAATCAAAATTTTTCAAAACCCTTTCGTATTTATCGCCTAAACCATTGTACAAACATATCCTGAAATTTTCAAGTCGCTAGCTATCATAGTTTAGGCTGTGTGTTATATATGAATACTGTGTATGAATAAATCAGCCAGTCAGTTCATAATATTTTGTTTAGGTCATTTGGTTTTGGAGCGGTTTTTAACCTCGTAAATTATGTCTAGTGTGTAGCTTTGTGTTTAAACTATTTTAAATCGCGGTGATATGGTCTGCGTCCGCGCGCGAACAATCCGTCTAGTGTGTAAGATCCTTTAAGTAATACCATTGATTATATACGTATTCTATAATCAATGGTAATACTTAATGACTAAAATTCATACTTATACAGAATGATTTCTTAACGCTCACCGCCTTTTTTGGCTGCAATTATTTTTTTTTTAATGTTCAAGTTACCATAAAACCTATGGTTTCTATAACTTTCTTTTTCATATCAACTTAAGGGTATCCTGTGGCTGTAAAAACTTTGTTTTTTCAATTAGGAATACTATATATTTTACTTAAAATATTATTTTTTCTAGAAATGTTTGTATAACCTAGTCAAAATTGGAACCAAAGCTTTCGGAACAATTAAAATTTAAAATTGCACATGAAAAGTGTATAGTAGCGCCTTTCCTTAGGCCTCGGGGTCGGATAGAAATCCGTGTTCGATAACCCCACCGAACAAAAATGCGCACGTCGTCTGACACCTTCCGCGGAACATCTTTGAAAATACTTCGTCTCGTCAAAGTGGCTTACGATATTTTCAAATACATCTTGATCACGTTTTATCGGGTACTTTTTAAATTTAATCATTGTTTTCTAAACTATTCCCATCGCACGAGCGTATAGTTAACTGGACGATCGAAAACCTTGGCATAGCAACTCAGTGCTTCGTGTTTCGAATTGACTAATGCGGTTGTACGATTTTCACGTCGGTTTGCGACGCAATGTTGATTGTTGCGTCGGCGAAAGTTTACCTCGAGGCGGCCCGTGTGAGTGGACGCATCACTTCGGCTGCTGGAACGTTGACTACCTGGTCTGCAATCGTCCGGCAGCACTTTTGCCAATTTACTGATTTCCACAGCACTAGTAACTAATAGAGGGGGGCCTGGCTGGTCATCCCTGCACCCTCACGGCCGTATGATAACGACCGAATTGGGCCCGTTACGTTGAAACCGGTTTTTACGCCGGGTTCAACTCATTCCTGCCGACCTCGGGGTTTCCGAAGTCCATAAGATGGTAACAATACCCATGGCTACAACGTTCATACTTGGTTTTTACAGTGATTTCATTCACTCGCATTTTTTACCTTCTGCCAGGTTTGTGAGCTTGTCCGCGATTCGATTCGCCCCGAAGGGATGGTGCTTATTTCGTGGCTACCCTATTTCCCTATTCGCGACCCGGGGACGCGCCCGATAGCATGCTCATGCACACGGACACTTACTTGGGTTCTTCTGCACAACGTTAACGTCATGTCGAAATAACTATGAAAACTAATACTGTAAGTTTCTGTTAAAAAAAAAGAAACAACGATTCACTGCATTTCGACGATTCGTGCGCCATAAAATTCGTATACGACGTGTATCGTTCGGAGGCTTATTGGAAACTGGCAACTGTCCACACTTATTCGTAGTCGATTCCTATGAACTTTGAATTTCCAAAAATCGCTTAGCAACGGGATATGTTTTTTACGGATATTCGACGAATTTGTATAAACTCGCACATTCTCATATCAACCAGTATATGTACTTTTTCTGAAATACTTTTCGAACAGACTCTACGGGTTTTCCTTGTTGATATCATAATCCAGCGATTTTTCTAGGGCCAATCCGCTCAATCCTATGATTTCAAAAACATTTCATATATACGATATAATAATTTAAATTATGTTAAAAAATACTAATTGTTTTTAATTAGATTACATATATTATTTTCTAAAAGTGTACTAAAAAATTAACTGATGCAAATAAATGCAGTTATCAGTGGTTATATTATCCTACTAAAATATTTTTCCTGAGGCGTCGCTTCTCAAATTCGACGATTTGCCAGGGGCACCATACAACCTTTACACGACCCTGACAGCAGTACCGATGAGGCAATAACCAATGGATGTTTCTCCGAAAACGTGAACTAAATGACCCGTGCGAAGTTGATTTTCGCACAGACATTTGTAAACGTTTGGAAAATGCCCAGGTCGGGGGACGACGAGAGCAAAGGTCGTCCGGTCGACTAGAAGGGTTCCCGTTAAAACGTCGTCTCGCCAACGTTGCCCTCGGGACAATAAGCGATGATGCGTGTCGGTCGGATTGAAAACATGTAATTAAAATGTCCTTTTCGTGGGTGATAATGTGCATTGGCCGACACGCGAAGGACGCGGCGGCCGAATCGCTCAGGTGTATCGTAGCAATAATGAATTCGTGATCGCGACGGCGAGTGTGACGTGGTGTTACCTGCTGAAACGAGGGCAGAAATGCGTTTCGGAATGATGTCGTCGCGTCGCCGTTTCCGGCCACCGCGATTATAGTGCTCCGCGGGTGAGTGATAAAACGCGGAGATAAAACGCGAGTGATAGCAACAACATTTCACCACTGATAGCGGACGTGATATCAACGAAAAATCAAAACATTAAAAAACAAATAAAGTAAACAAATAACAATAGCGATGGATTTGAAAATTCGCGTAGCACCGTGGAAGTGATGTCCGTCGACGGCCAATATGGACTACAAGAAAGATGCGATCTACTCGTATTGGGTGCAGTACACGACAAAGGTATTTCTGTGTTTCATTTACTCGCACGGCGGGCACCGGTAGGCTCGAAACAACTCGGCGGTGTTCACTAAACGGTCCGGCGGACGACGTTTGCGTCTCAGGTAGCGTTCCGTTCGACTTTGTCCTTGCTGTTGCCGCAACACATCACTGCGCTACGAAGCGGCCCAGCAATTTGAACGTAAACGTTCTACTGTAGTGGATGTCTAACAGCTGTTCCCGTCCAACGGTTAAAATCGGTTTGATATTATAACTTATAGAAGTCTGTGTGTAGAAACATTTCCAGTAAAATCCTACTTGACAATCAACATGATTGTCAACATTTGTGAAATAGATGCTGTAAGTGGTCTGTTATACTCGGTTAAGACAATTGACTCTCGATAGCTTTCGATTTGATGTCCTATCAACAAGATAAACATTCTTTATTATGGTTTATTGTTACGTGCAATTTGATTTTCATCAATTGCATTTTTCTGTTCATGTGGTTAAATGAGTAATATTATCAGTATATTTTGTATACAGGTGAAGCTTAGATTTTTCTACATTGGTATGGTAATGATACCTACGTATACTAGAAAAGATTAACCTCGATGCGTACTAAAACAAATATTTATTTTATGTTTTTCAGAATGAAGAAGCTTCTTTTAGACAGTTTATATGTGGCTTTGTCGCAATATGGGAGCCAAAATTAAACTTAAAATGGGTTAACACAGACATTTGTTTACCAACAACTATCGATCCTGAAGCGGGGCCTTCATTATCAAGACTACCTGATGAGTTATTACCAGCAATAGCTAAGTTCTTATACATAGCTAAAGATGATTCAGAAAGAGTAATTAATAATTATACCGTCTAAATATTGTTGTTAATTGTTTTTTTCATTTTATAGAATGGATTGTCTCACCAAAAAATTGTTGAAACCGAATATTTAATACGGTGTTTAATTGTGATTAGTAGAAATTTTTATAACATTCCATTGTTAACATCCTGTGATTATATTAAAGAAAGCACTTCTGTGGCACTACATTTCATACATAAAGTAAGTGAATCATATTTATCAATAATATAAAAAGTATAATATGTTTAAATTTATTTAATATTTATAGCTTACATCTACTGACCAACAATATGACGAGGCTACAAAGTCATCATTATTGTCATTTTGTCATTCACTCTGTCATTTCCTAGAATGCCTTTATGATCCCTATCAAATATGGCGATGTTTCGACTCTTCTCAAATGAAAGATTTAGATATGTCTAAACTTCAATATTCTCCTTCTATGCTGCATGTAGAAGTTGTACCTTTTATTTTCGGTACATTTCCTTGTTATTAAGTTTTATTTTTACCTTGTCATTAATAATGTTTAATTTTTAGACTGTTTTGAAACAAACTTAGCAGTTAAGTATCCTTTACTGGCTGCTGAACTATTAAATGTATTTGGAGCGATCGTATGTGGATCACAGGTAAATTCTTTATTATTTATATTCTGGGTATTATATACATATATTAAGCTTGGGATATTAATACTTGATTCATGTGAATGTTAATATGTAGACTTATTCTTTTATATATTTATATTTATTTATTGTTTACCATTATTGGTAAAAATTTAGTTACTTCTTCTTCAGAACATAGAAAATGGAGTTGTTTGTATTGCGTGGGTGAGTTTGGCTTTGGTGATTACAATGCATTGAACAATATAATCTATCAATAACATTCTTTGTACTAAAACTGCTTATAAATAATTTATAATCATAATTTTTTTAAAATTATAATTACTAACCTATTAAATCGCTAACTTATTTAATAGCTCTAATTATATTTGTCTCAAAATGTATTACTAACCAATTAACATAATAAACATTTATTTTTATAAAGCTTTTAACATTGTTTTTAAAGTTTTTTTAAAGAACTCCATTGAATTTTTTTTTTGTAAAACAAGTACATATTTGTTATTTATTATAACAATTGTCAATTTAATTTACTAGTCTATTTTTGTAGATTAATATAAATTATACATCAGTATTTAGAAAAGTATTATCAGTTTTTTAGAACTATTTGTATTGAATTTGTTATAACAAAATTTAAATTCTCTCATGTTTTTGCTTAAGTTGAACTTAAAATTTTTTACATTACACAAATTGCAAATTTATATATGGAATATCATATATATAGTTTATATTGTATTATAATGCTTTTTATAGGTCATGCCTATAACCATATAATTTAAATTATTTTCAGTAGTTTAATATAATATTTAAAAGAACATGTAATTTTAAACTTATATAAAATATCACAATTATACTTAAATTAAACTTCATTATTTGTATAAAATATAAAATAAAATGTATGGTTTAATGGAATCTATAATGATTATTTATTATAGTATACAATGTAAAATTGCACCATTACAGTTTATATATACAGTAGAATCTTGGTAATCCGACAAATAGTTGACCGCACTACTACCGTATTAACAAAAATGGCGGATTAATGGAGGTCCACATAAAAAGCGTTTTTACTAATTTAATTTTAAATTTTTACTCATATTAAAAAATGAATAATCTTATTATATCTTATCATAGCATATAAATAATACGAGTACATACATGCTGTATTTAATTAATCTTTTGATGAGACGAGTTTTAAAAAATTATCGATTTGTTTTTGTTATTTTGTTTGAAATTATGCTTTTAAGACTTTTTTTTTGGTATGTATAGGTTAGTATAGCTGGATTACTGGACATACCAGATTATCGAATGGCCGGAATACCGGGACTGTATTTTCAAGTTTTTTATTGCTTAATGTCACTTCATATATTTCAACTTTATCCAGTATTTTAACTATACTTGAAATTAAGTATAAAATATAATTTGGACATGTTTTTCACAATTTTAACTTTGAATTAGACCTAACTAAGAAGGAGGTAGGAAGGGAAAAAGATACTTTGGTACTAATGACTAAATGACTATGTATATGCATGTATATTTTCTGAATTTGGTTATGTACAAACATAAATGCAAAATTAAAATATATATTTATAAATTATTCCTTTTTATATAAATATATTTGTATACAAATATATTTATTTAAATAATAATATTTAAATATATTGTAGGTTTGACTAGAAAATAGAAAATAGCTGATTATATAATAGTATCCAGACAATTTTTATTTCGCATTTATGTTATAATTTTTTGGTTTTAATTATTATAGTTGAATTAAATTATTTTTAATTACATTTAAGCCTACACTTGAAAAATATTTATTCATTTTATATTTCAGCATAATGCACTTCGTGGAGTAAGTCCTCCAACATGTACTCTAATTATGAAAGTAATATCTGATAGTAAAATACCTTTGGTGGTGAAAACAACAGCTTTACGATGCTTTGTAACAGTTACTCAAGTTATGATTCAATTTCCTCCTCATCAAGTAAAATTTATTTTTTTATTAATCAATCACAACTAACTGCTTATGTAAATTTATATTTTATTTTCTTCGTTTAAAATAGTGTCAGTTGGATGTATGTACTCAAATGGAATGTTTAAGAGATACATTGAAAGAATGCACATCGTCTGAAATAAATGTGCCATTGGTATTGAGTGTGATTAAGGCTATTGGACAATCAATAGAGTTATCAGGGACTAATGCTGAAAAAATAAGAGGATATGTTGTTGAATGTAAATTATTGGAAATTATTTTAAACATACTTAATAAATTAGAGGTAATAATAATAATTTATGATTTTTGTATGTTTATGGAACAATAACTTTTGATTGCAAATTTTACTTTAAAAGGCTGATATAGAAATAGATGATGTAGTAAAATGTGTTGAAACCGTTTCATTGATTCTTCGTATGTCAAATGAAGCAAAAACTCAGATGTTAAGTATAAATGGATATGAAAAAATTTTTGAATTTGTTGGAAAACAAACAAATAAAAGTCAACCATTATTAAAAGCTATAATTTCTATTGCTACAGAAAATACAGATAAAACATTAGATCAAAATTTAGAGGTAAAATATACTATAAAATTAATAATGTTTACTTATTAACAAATTGTTTTATTTAACATAAAATAGAATGCCCAAATGATAGTACCCCTGATCGAGTGGTTATCTAGTCTTGATGAAATAGACCAGGTTTGGTTAGCAAGTGTGATATTTAATTTGTGCACAACAAATTTACAAAGGTATAACTTTATATTTTAAATATTTACATATTGTTTATAATAGGTTAAATTAATTATGCTTAGCTCTCATTTTAATATTATTATTTTCTAGTAAATGCCAATCTTCAGCATATAAAGTTATAGATTCTGTATGTAAATGTTTGGAAAACAGTGGCCAATTAGTCCAGAAAACTGTCCATCAGCTATTGAAACTTATTGAAAATTTGGCTTCTCATTCAATTTCAACATCTGAACTTAAAAAAATATTTCTCCTTTTGCGAGATAAAGATGAACCTGTAAGTTGTTTTTCGTTTTAAATAATTTACATACTCTCATTTCTTTTTTATTTTATTTTTTTAGTTTCCATACATCACTCAAGTACTTGGGACATTATCAGAAGTAGCCTATAGTACATATGATCATAGTTGTAAAGTGTTTTTTGATATTCAGAAAGATCAAGGTACATTATTTTGTTTAAATATTTATTTAGTTTTGTTAGAATTCTTCAATTTTTTTCTCAATAAATCTCGATGTGTAAAACATTCTTCACATATACATAAAAGATTCTCAATTATAAAAGTGATTTAAGAAAAAAAAATGCTTGATGTATCTAAGATTTCAATATAGTAACTGCAACATAAAAATTCTTTAATTTGTTTTTATGTATTATAATTTAAAATATTAAAATATTATTTTATATATTGAATTATGAATAGTTATTGATTTATATTTCATCATATGACGTAGAACTGTAAATTCAGAAAATTTGTATTCTTATTACTGTTAACAGGTAGTATATATTTAATATCCCAAAAAATTAATTTAATTATAAACTTATTTTTGGTAATCACTAATTTCAAAATTATTTACTAGCATTTTTCATAATACCGAGAAAAAACATTTAATTATTACTAACATGAAAATATGTTTCAATTTTTTTGTTTTTGATAAATAGAAGGTCTTACAATTGACGAATTAAAAAAATGGCCAGGACCCATGAATGGATTAACATTTCATTGTTGGTTGCGTTTGGATAATGTTAGTTTTCATCATTGTTCTAATACATTTGGTTTAGCTTCTTACAGACGGCAGTTATTACAGTATGATAATATTAATACTTTATATTTTTAATTATAATTGCTTTTTTAAATTAGTGTTTTAAGACATGTCATATTCTTGTTTAGTTTGCTAACCAATTCAAATACAGGATTAGAAATTTTTATTGGATCAGATTGGACCCTAGTTGTTGGAATGCACACAAAAAAAGAATTCTTTACTGTTACTGCACGAGATTTTAGATTTGTAGAAAATCGTTGGTATTGCATTGATGTTTGCTACAATCCACCAAAGTAAAGTTATGACATTTGGTTTTGTTTATTCACTAAATGATTGTATTTTTTTTATTCTAGAAGGCCTTTTGGACATAACCAAGTATCTATTTATATTGATGGTGTGCAAAACATAAGTGCACCATCTAAGTTTACGCCATTAACTGAAGTAATATATTTATTGATTTACTAAATTATATTATGCTATTATTGTTAATTTAATTATGGTTTTTATTAATTTATGCTTAGCAATTTCAAAAATGTTCTATTGGGACTTTTCTTGCTCATGTGCCAAAATCAATTGAAACTCAGCCTCAGATGGACAGAGGAATACTACCATCTTTTATAACTCAAGTAAAATTTTTTATAGTTACAGTATACAGATTATTTTTGTTTAAAAAACAATTTTATATAATGTATATACCATCATAAATATTTTTATTTAGGTTCCAAATTATTTACTTATGAGAGGATCAGGTGCTATGGATCCATATGTCAAAGACTTTCCTCCTGGTATGCAAGATTCATTATATGGTCGTTCTATGTGCCTTAAGGGTCAACTTGGTCCTATTTGTTTGTTTCCTGAATACTTTTCATCTCAACAAATAAAATCCATTTATGATTTAGGTAATAAAAATACTACAAAAATACAGTTGTTTAATCTTATCATTTATAACTTATAAAACCATTTATTTAGGTCCAAATTATTCTTCACTTAGTACAATGGATGATTCAACTTGTGATATATTAGGACTATTTAATAGATCAGTAATCTATTTTAGTCCTACAGCAGCTTCTAGTCGTGTTACTGCTCTAGATTTAAGTCAAAAAAATAAAACCAATGCTCGTCTTACGGCTGCTGTTTACAAATGCTCACCCATACAAGTACTTTTTTAAAATAATACATTTAATTTACTATATTATTAATAATAATAATATGTGTTCCAGGATGTAATTAATATGATTGGAGGTCTATATGTCTTGTTTCCAATCTTAGAAAGTCAAGTTTTAAATGAAAATGAACATCTAGGTTTATTATCATTAGACCACACAAACACAGAATTGTCTATAGATTTAGAAGATGTCTCATCTCTCCGATCATATTCTCTGGGTATGTATTATTTTTATTATAAAATCAATGATAAGACTCAGTGGTGAAGCTTGAATGTACAAGTTTGATAAACAATTTACCTGTAATATATATAAATACCTAAAATACATTTAATAAAATATAAATTAGAAAGTTATAATATATTAGTTAGGATTATAAAATACATATAATATTAATAAATTAACAAAGTAATAATAAAATGTCTAAATTGATTTCACATAAAATTCCGACATAGGCAAATGAGTGTTGTTATTTGTTAGTGATAATGTTGAGATATGTCTTATTCCACTGTGGAGCTCCTAAATTATCTATACTCGTTAGTCATTACATTATCACAGTGATATACGATACATTGTGAAAAAAATCAGTTATTGTTTCAAAATTCATTTTTAAAAATATTAGTACATTAAATGCAAAATAATGATACTGCTTAATCATAATTTGTCATTAAAATGTATTTATATAAGTATATTTAATTTAATTTAAAATGTTCATAAGAATACTTGAATTCAAAATACAATTTTAAAATTTATATTTAAATTTAAACTATTGTCTCGTTACCATATTAAATATTAATTTCAATATTGTATTTTTAAAAGGTTATCTATGTTAAGTTCAATGTTTTATTTTCAGATGAAAGACTTGAATTACATCCAATTGGTTTATTACTGATTTTAATAAAAAATCTTATGAAAGGAAATGTAGTTGGTCAAGAACAACTTTTAAGAAAAAACGGCATACCAATTTTAGGAGAATTACTTACTAAAGTATATAACATCTGTCTGAAACATTACTATAGATATAATTTTTTTTTCTTTTTATCTTTAGGTTCCTTCAGATAAGATGGATTTGCAGATGTTAGAAGCATTACAGTTGTTTATGGAATCTCTACAAGAAATTTCTAACATTCAACTATTAAGGGCATTTTATCAGCACATCCTCTTTAATTTCTCAATTTGGTGTAGATGTTCTTTCAATGTGCAGATCGGTAATATTTTTGACAGCAATGTATTAGATTTTTATAACTTTGGTATTATATTTTTTTTAGGTGTTGTTAAAATAATATATTTGTTAATAAAAAATGATCGTAAATCATTTCGAAAGCGATTCGGTGTTCAATACTTTTTGGACACAATAAGGACATTTTATACCACATGTGACGTATTATCAGTCAACCATATAACAGTACTTAGAGCATCTTTGTTGGATGTTATTCGATTTTATATTTTAAAAGAAGTTACTTTACCTGACATTGATACAATTATACGGTATCTCATAACATGTAGATCTGAAACTATGGTAATTGATTAAAGAAAAATTTATTTGCCTTTTTATTTTAACAAAACTGACTTACTTTATAAATAAATCTAAACTATATTACTCATTTTATGTTTATTTTGCTCTAGATAATTGAATTGTTAGACATGTTGATAAAACATTTAGAAACTGAATCATGTAAAGATCAATTATTTTTATTGATGTATGAACCTCAAACTGCTGAGGTTTTATACTGCATTTTGATCGAAAAATCCATTAGTATGTTAGCAAAACAAAAAGTTTTAAAGGTATAGTTTTTGTTGTCTTCTTATAATTTTTTATATCATATAATATTAAATTATTATGTTTTCCATTTTAGATTTTGTCTGTATTACTTAGAACCAAGTATGTATATGAAAGACAGAAAAGTAATTTACGTTTACAAAACTCCAACTATGGATTATACCCCGGTCTTGTATCACTTCTTCCAGATTTTCAGAATTTATCAATGGAAGTAACACTGATGATGTTTGATCAGGTTTTACTATCAGGTATAGTTATTGAAATATGTAAATTCTTTTACACAATAAAATGAGTATACTGAGATTAAATTAATTCTATTATTTAGATTCGATATGTACATACCCAGCAGTTTTGTCTATTCTTCATCGATTAGCCTATGAAGATATTGACATAAAATTAGAAGTTGCTCGGAAATTATTAGCAATGATTTACATGTGCCCCAATGCAGCCAAAACATTCGCTAAACAACCTGGTTGGCAAGATTGCGTGACACGTCTATTAGTACACCAATTAGCTGAGGGAAAAACATCGCATAACAAAGATTTGATGAGTTTTGATGATCAAGATGTAGAAAAAATAAATAAAAAAATATTAAAGTGGAGATCTTATCCCAATATTTTGAAAGCTAATCATTCATCTTTGAAAAGATGGAATTCTATGTTTGAGTTTGAAGGACATTTTTCTGATAATATTATTAACCAGAACTCAATATCAACATTAAAAAATTTTACAGATGCTGCTAATTTTATTGAAAATGAAATAAAGGGTTGGTAATCTAAAATGCCTAATGTATGCAAATATATTATATCTGTATGTCTTAGGTGTAGCGGGCTCTGTATCTGCGGTTGTTGTTGATAATCTTCAGTATGCTTCAGAAAACCTAAGTTCAGCAGTGAATACAGTTGGCTTAGTTGTTAGTGATAATATTCAAATGGCATCTGATAATTTAGCGATTGCAATGAATAGTGTTAGTGGTAATATTCACTCAGCCACTAGTAATTTGTCATTGGCTGTTACATCTGCATATTCAATATTTAAGCAAAAAACCACAGAAATCCAAGTAAGTTTTTTGAATAATTTGTTGAATATATATATATATTATTCACATATTAAATTTGAAGGAAATTGGAGAAAGTGCCAAGGAACGAATAAAAAAATATGCAATGTACTCACCTCAAACTGGGAGAAATATCATTGATGAAGACAAAGCTCAACTAATGACAAAGCAATTGTTGGTTGAGTTAGGTCTAGACTTAGATACCTACAGTATCAGTAATAGGTATGTTTGATAAATGTATTATTTATGTGACATTTATAAAGATGTCTTAAAAATTTCAGGGATAAAGTGCATTATTTATTATTTTATTTCACATATTTTATTATTAATTTAATTTATGTTTGTATATAAATACCACACACTACATGTTTTTATGATTACTTTCTTTATGTTTTAGATCTATATCTAGTAGTCTTGAAGATATATCATCAATAAAATCTTCAATTGCACCTGATAATCGTTCAATAAGTTCAGGAATTGCTATGTCTGATAATACATCATTAGTTTGTGAAGATGCCGAAAGCAGTGATCAAAATGGCTTTGACAATATCAAGTGAGTATTTTTTTATTTTTTTTTTATGTCCAATATTGAGTATATTCTATACATCTAATGTCTAATGAAGATTTACTAATTTGAAGTGGCTAGATTATACATTTTAAATTATTCTCGTTTTAAACAGAAAAAAATTACCATTTATTTTATTATTGTTTCAATATTTTACAAACTGCTTTGTAAATCATTAAAATTATTTGATTTTTAAATTAAGCTGTGTATGTTATAATTTAGTTTTAAGTGAAGTGTCTCTATCAAAGTCTTATGTTTCTTGATTTCTTAAAAATTAAATAATTAAAGAACTAAGTATTTATAATTTATTTTTAATTTAAATCATATTTATTGTTTTATAGCCCATGGCATGAATATGCTAGCACTAAAACTGAAAATAAAGAAAAAGATTTATGTTCGTTGGTAGAAAATATATTATTTGTTGTTATGTGGCGAGGAGTCAATATTTACAATAAAAACTGTTGGAAGGTAAATTATTTTACGATTGGTATCCTGTAGTACTATGGATATTATTATGAAAATATTATTTTAATACATTTACCTTTTTTAGGAACGCGGTCAAGTTATGGCATGCATAAATATGTTAAGTTTAAACAATATGTTATATTGTTCTCATTTAGAACTTAAGCTACATATTTTGGAAAAGGCTGTTGAAGCAGTATTAAGTGATCTTCATGATTCCGGTTCAACTGTTGAATGTGATCATGCTAAAATGGAAAACATTGGTCAGCTGATAGGATTGGTATATGATTTAGTTGTGTTGGATCCAAGTCCAAATTTTGATAAAAAGTGTTCAGTGAAATTACTAGATGGATGTATTAAATTAATTGAACAGCTGTCTATATTTGGAGAAAATCAAGAAATGTACAATAAAGATATTGCTATGAAAACATATGGTAATATTTTATTTTATTAATTGTAATAATCTTTATAGTTGAATATGACTACCATCCTTTTTTACATGCTAATTGTGCTCTATCATTTATTCTCATAGCTCGTTTTTGGCACTATTTCTTTTGAAATTCAAATTAGTGTATACCACCCATTAGTAAATACTAAATAGTCATAAGGTATAAAAATAGAAATAATTTTATTAGAAAATATTATTATTTGTTTAAGACTAGTCAGGTGTAATAATGGGATAAAAATTAATAACCCTGCAAGATTTTATATATCTGCTATTCCATTTTTCCCTGATTTTATGTAACGTTTTACTATATTAATTCAAAAATGGTTAACCATTCAGGTAAAAAACATTTAATTACCTGATAATGTATATATTTTATGATAGACTTCCATTTCCTTCATTTTGAGAAAAACTGGAGAAGGAGCACCCCTCCCACCCAAACTCTCATTTGTAAAATTATATATACATAAATTATAACAAGAATAAGTTATATATTAGTTACGAGTTTCAACCTTGTACTATAAGAATTTGAGTATTAAGTAACTGACATTTTGAATTCCGTTATGAACTGAATTAAATTTTTTAACATAGGACTTTTGTTGAGCTGCTCTTCAAGTCCTAATATGGAAATTTGTGCTATGGCAACTGTCAAGTTACATACAATACTACAAACAAGTAATACATCTGTAATAGAAGTTGAATGCTATTTATTGCGTTCGGCAAATGGAATTTTACAAAAAGCTCTAAAAGGTAATACAAATTAATATTTGTTGTTAAGGAGAATCAAAACGGTAATTTTCTGTCTCTGTCTATCATACCCACAACATAGGAATATGAATTTGAATGATAGGAATAGAAGTTTTCTTTTTTCAACGTATCAAACTACCATTTGATGCTATAGCATTTTGAGAACTGATTTGAATTCCTCATTAAGACTACATTGGGAAGTTACTTTCCCAAATGTTTTTATTTTGTAAGTATAAACCCCACTAATATTCATTTAAAAATTGATACAGTCAACTTTTTACAACTTATGGAGAAAAAATTACAAAAGTGATGAGAAAGTGGTTCTCAAGTCAACTTAATTATAAATTAAAATTATTTTTTAAAATTCTTATTGTATCAATAGATCAATAGATGTTGGAAGTATAAAAGTATAAATCTTTATCTTGCGTGTATTATAGACAAAGACAATAAATTAACACTTCCGATTCCCATTAAAAATATTGATAGTAACTATATTAATAACATCAAAAAATATTGAAATTTGTTTTAGATGAGAACATGGAGCGTTATTCTTTTATTTTACCATTAGTAAAAACTCTAATTACTAAATTGTCTGAACCACTTAATATTTCCAACTCTGAACTTCCAAATTTGACTGAAGTCTTGTACAGTGGTAATTTTTATGACAGATTTTTACCATATTGCTCCACTGATGAATGGTCTGTGTTTATCGAAACTAAGGTAAGTGTTGACTTAAAATATTATACTATTAACTATATTGGGAACAATAAAAACAATAAACAGTATACAACCGCCAAAGTGTAAAATATCATTGCATATATATATCCAGCATATTTTTAGGAGCGGTTTAAGCATGTATTTATTTGTTTAAAACCCAAAACAATATATTTACAAATAATAACTTCAATTCTGAGGAGTACTTGCATTTGAAAAATTGCTTTCAACCCTTCTCTCTGTAGTTACGTTTTTGTGACTACTTATTTTACAACAGTTTTTTTTGGAAAAACCATTTGTACTACAAATATATTATTTAATATTTCATACTTTTTGTGCATTTATAGAAATACAATTCAAACCATTTTCAATTACATATTATCATTTGCTTTTTGACCTTGATAACAATTTTATCTAGGAAAGTTGTACATACAATATACAATTTAATGTAATCGTTGATTGTACCCATTGATTATAGAGTATATATATAGAGTTATATTCTATAGTCGATGATTTTACGAATTTAAACTAAATTATTTGCACTAAATATAATAATATTTTTTAAACACAATCATTGTTGTATTGCATTTGATTCAAATATTTTTAATAGCAATGATAAGTAAGGTATGATTCATCTTGTTTTAACAATATTTTGATATGATTGTACCAATAAAATAAAATATCTTGTTTATAATACTTTTATTCATTACAATTTAATTTAAATAAAATGGTTAGTCAGATTTAATACAAATCAAATGTGACACTTACATACTAGTACTAAGTAAAAAAAACACACATTTTTATATTTACATTTAAAAAGTGTGTTTTTATCACAATTTTGCTATTATATTACACCAGTGCTTTTGAATCATCTAGGACCTAGGTGATTACATTTTAATGTGTTGATTTGTGTATTCAATTCACCTTTAGTTTAACATAACAAAAAAATTTCACATATTACATATAACATAATATGTATGGTTAAGTATAATATAATTTTACAAGTACATCTTAATATTTAATACATTATTTTATAATTTAATTGACTGACCATTAAATATTGGCAAACAGTTGTTTTGGTATTTGATAACATTTAAGATTTTATAGTATAATATATATATATATATATATATATATATATATATATATAAATACATTTATAATATAATATATTGATATCACACTATCTTCTCAGACAAACAATATTTGAGGCAAGATGATGATTTATTTTAAAAAAAATACATTATTATAAAAATAAAAAAAACACAGCATTATGTCATTAAATAACTATGAGATTTTATTATCTCAGGCTTTCAGTGATTTTCCATTGATTATCAGAATATGTATGAGCATTTACATTAGATTCACTATTTTTATGATTGATTGGAGGTGTGTCATCTAATGAACTAAGACTATCATTGACTTGAGAAGGAGATTCTTCATAGTTGAAACTATAAATCTTTTTGGGTGCTTGAAAACCTGTGTCTGGCTTTTGTGTACTCTTAGCTATATACTTTAAGTATGCATTTAGCTTATCATTCACGACTACTTTTTTTCCCTTTGATTTATCATCTGAACTGGATGCTGATACATTATCAGTGTTTTCTGAAGATTCTTTATGACGTCTTTGTAATATGTTGGATGGTGTTGTTTGTGTGTCTGGACTTTGAGTGTTGTACTGGGATCGGACAACATGAAACGAGTTTTCAGATGATTGGCTTACATCTCTATTATTAGTAGGCTCTCCATATGAATCTACTACTGTCAATTGAGAACTTTCTTCTGGGTATGAAACAGAATTTGATATACTGCTGTAAGAGCCTTGGATATTATCACTGCTCCCTTTGGGAGAACCATAAGTAATTGATGGTACCCTTGAAAGTTCTTTGTTCAAAGATTGTAGACCATATGTAACTGAAGGTATTGGTGCACTAAACTGAGTGCGAGAATTAAATAAACTAGCTATGTTAAATGGGTCTATTCCATCATTCTGAGTAGTGGAACCAAATGAACTATATGAGCCAGATGTTGGGGCGTCATATGATGATGATGGAGCACTATACGAACCTGAAGGTGAGCTAGGTGCACCATATGAATTCGAAGGTCCACTAGAAGGTGCGCCGTATGAATTCGAAGGTCCACTAGAAGGTGCGCCGTATGAATTCGAAGGTCCACTAGAAGGTGCACCGTATGAATTCGACGGTGCACTAGGAGGTGCTCCGTATGAATTCGATGGTGCACTAGGAGGTGCTCCGTACGAGTTCGAAGGTCCACTAGAAGGTGCTCCGTACGAGTTTGAAGGTCCACTAGAAGGTGCGCCGTATGAATTTGATGGTGCGCTAGGAGGTGCTCCGTACGAATTCGAAGGTCCACTAGAAGGTGCGCCGTATGAATTTGATGGTGCACTAGGAGGTGCTCCGTACGAATTCGAAGGTCCGCTAGAAGGTGCTCCATAAGAATTTGATGGTCCACTAGAAGGTGCGCCATATGAATTTGATGGTGCACTAGGAGGGGCTCCGTACGAATTTGAAGGTCCACTAGAAGGTGCGCCGTATGAATTTGATGGTGCACTAGGAGGTGCTCCGTACGAATTCGAAGGTCCACTAGAAGGTGCGCCGTATGAATTTGATGGAGCACTAGGAGGGGCTCCGTAAGAATTCGAAGGTCTACCAGAAGGTGCGCCGTATGAATTTGATGGTGCACTAGGAGGTGCACCGTATGAATTTGATGGTGCACTTGGAGGTGCGCCGTATGAATTTGATGGTGCACTAGGAGGTGCGCCGTATGAATTTGATGGTGCACTAGGAGGTGCGCCGTATGAGTTCGATGGTGCACTAGGAGGTGCGCCGTATGAATTTGATGGTGCACTAGGAGGTGCGCCATATGAATTAGATGGTGCACTTGGTGGTGCTCCATAAGAAGATGAGGGTCCGTTAGAAGGGGCTCCATATGAATTAGAAGGGGTTATTGAAGAGGGTGCGTTATAACTATTTGTTGGTACCCCATATGATGTTGCCGGTGGTGATGGTGCTCCATAAGAAGAAGATGGTAATGATGGCGCTCCGTATGAAGATGAAGGTTTTGATGGTGCGCCATAAGAAGATGGTGGTGGAGCATTATAAGTTAAAGAAGGAAAAGATTTCGAGGAAGTTGATCCATGAGAAGAAGATTGTGTTTGTGAAGGTGCTCCATATGAAGATGCAGGTGGAGCACCATATGAAGGTGACGGTGGAGCTCCATATGACGATGATGGTGGGGCTCCATAAGAACTCGATGGTGGGGCTCCATAAGAACTCGATGGTGGGGCTCCATAAGAACTCGATGGTGGAGCTCCATATGAAGATGAGGGAGGTGATCCAAATGAAGGTGATGAGGGAGCTCCATATGAGGATGACGGAGGTGCTCCATACGAGGACGATGGAGGTGCTCCATATGAGGATGATGGAGGTGCCCCATAAGACGATGATGGTGGAGCACCGTAAGAAGATGATGGTGGTGCACCGTGCGAAGATGACGGAGGTGCTCCATATGAGGACGACGGAGGTGCCCCATATGACGGTGATGGTGGAGCTCCGAATGAGCTTGATGGTGGTGCACCATATGAAGATGATGGAGGTGCTCCATATGAATTGGATGGTTTAGGAGGAGGTCCATAAACAGGTTTTGGTGGTCCATAAGATGGTTTTGGTTTTGATGGAGGACCATATGCTGGTTTTGGAGGTCCATATTTTGGCTTTGGAGGTGGTCCATATGCTGGTTTCGGGGGTCCATAATTTGGTTTTGGAGGTCCATAATTTGGTTTAGGAGGTCCATAACTTGGTTTTGGTGGACCGTATTTCGGTTTCGGTGGAGGTCCATATTTAGGTTTTGGTGGTGGGCCATAAGCTTGTTTAGGTCGTCCGCTAGATTTTGGTGGTCCATAGATGGGTCTTGGTCTTGACTGTTTTGGTGGGCCATATTTTGAAGGAGGTTCTCTTCGTATTCTCACGTGTGATTCATTTCCAGCTTCTACGTTGCAGACACTTATTAAGGTAGTGAGTAGAAATATCTGTAAAAACAATGAATACTTCCTTCATTTAAATTCAATGCAAGTAGAAAATCTGTGGTTTTAAAATACTATCAAAAATGTTAAAAAATCGATTGAAGTGAAAGTGTTGTTACGAGTGGGATTTTCTATCAAGGAAACATAAATAATGATGATTAAAACGTAAATGACATTTTTAAAACCAAAGAAAATTGTTTTTAAATAAACGTCCTATTTTAAATTTTTATTGAGATAAATTAATAGTATGTTCGTTGAATGTGTTATTATACTAACGTTTAATTCTTCATATAATTCGAAAAATAAACAATTACTTTGTGTTAGTAGTATTAACGTAATTTCTCTATTTATTATAAAATACTCGTAATAAACTGGTACTATTTTAATCTAATTTATTGTCCTTTTTTATTAATTTTTATGATGTTTTATTCATGTGCATTTAATGATATTTTATTAAACTATTCAGTAAATAGTGTTAATTATTTTACAAAGTAAATAAAAGTTTAAATTACATGGTTTGTTTTCATGCAGTATTAGTTTTAATTATAAAAGGTTAAATTAATTAAGTCGATAGGTTAAAACCATATTTTAATGTACCAGTATTTTTAACATATAACTATATTAAAGTTGTATATTTTTGTTATTTTTTTGGAATTCGATGAAGTCAAATTGAAGAAAAGATGACGAATGTTATCATTTTACTCTTTTTGTTCCTATTCTATTGTGCAATTGGTATGTAGGTGATATGGTAATCTAAATATTAATTATAATATAAATTTAATTCATCATAGGCCAATTTATTATTTGTCTAAGCAGTGTTTGAAATACAAAGCAAAAAGCTGTAGTTATTTGGCCTCTAAATAAAATTATCGTTTTAAAAATTAAATGTGATTATTTTAAATTTTTATTTCGTATAATTATATACTATCCGCGAAGATTTCTTCACCGAATGAATGCAAGTCAAACATCTAATTAAATATCATTTAAATCATGTCTTTGTTTAAGTAAACCATATTTGTATTGTCCGTCAATGTTTTATTTATTGTATACATATTGCACACATATTGCACAAATTTCAATATCTTGTACCGTTGTAATTCAGAAAAATAAGAATTTAAAAAAATATTTTACTATATTTTTGTACGTCGAAATTTATTTAAAAATTAACATTTAATTAAAAGATTAACTATTCTACATATTGTTGAGTTTTTAACTATATGTTTTATAATATCAAGATTATTGAATCAAATTTGATGAATCATAAGCTAAATAACATTAATAAAATCATTTAAGTATGTGTTAAAATTGCATTGGATAAAACGAAACAATTTTACTATTATTTTTTTTTAATATTGCTAGATTTCTAAGATATTCAATACTTATAATAATTTGTATTATTTTTATATCGTCCTGCGTTCAGGAACGTTTTTCAAATACGTTTATCATTACTTTCAAATTTAAACAAATAATAGAACATCCGGAACCAGTAACATCCGATAGTAATACACTACCTCCAACCACTGTATCTCACCAGACAGATTTTTTTATTGTTCTTTTTACATTATTGTGTAACTGTATTAGTGTTTATTTCACAATATTATATAGATTTTTACCGTAAAACCAAAATATTGATTGTAATCACTAGACAGTATATGACGTATGAGCAGCATTGTTTTTCACGGAAATGATTCTGAATTTTGATAAATAGTCTATTTTATAAGCTAATGATTACAAAAAGTGTATAAAAATAATTTTGTTTTAAATTGTTGATATTTTATGCAAGAGTTTTTTAGTTAACAAAATTCCCGTTATTGTTTTTATTTATAATATTTGTTAACCTTCTGGTTCATATGAAAGTAGAATAATGAGATCGAGGCATCGTTATGAATTACAGCACACAGATAGGTAGATATACCGGATGTTCAAGACAACATTTCTGACCACTGGTATTAGTTGATCGTTGATGTTATGCTGACCTTCATCTACTGGCACCGATTCTCCGACCTATGTTTATGACCCCTTGTTTTTCTTCTTTCTAATGAGATTACGAATAAAATAACTATATTTGCAATTTTGGTTTTTAATAAATTCATATTTACAATAAAAAAAACTTTTGCTCTCAAAATAGAGAAGTGTCATTTGATATGTACCTATAATGTAAGTTATTTTTCCTAAAGTTATATTTAAAGCAAATATTGGTGTAGTTTTTCTAAATTAATTAAAAACTGGGCAAATTTTAGATCTATTTAAAATAGTTTATAATTTCAACATTTACATCAAGTTGTAAATTTAACTAATTAGACTATTTAAAGTTAATAATAACTACCATTTAAATAAATAGAAAACTAGTCTCAATAAAACCGTTTTATGAAATGTAATGATTTTTAAGTTTTCTTATTGTGTATGTACTTTTTACATTCAAATAACCGTGTAATTCTACATCAGCGTATAGTTACATTTACTGAGCTCGTTTATATATACTATTGTTTTCGTCTTTTTATAGTTTAATCTTTATACTATTTCAATATTTCAATACGTATATACCGAGTTAAATAAGACGACCTGTCTTTGAAAAGACAAATAAATTACATTTGAAATATTGTACAAACGATATTAATTGACATATGTGAAAAACAGAGTTACACTTTCACTGTAATCATTGTTATTCATTTTTATAGAACAGTATTATAATGTAGCATTGACGGGCCACCTATTCTATTATATTCAACTGAATATAAAACATTTTGGAGTTATATATTTTTAATACTTTGACTATAGTAAAGAAAGTTAAATAAGATAAATACTTTTTATAAGATCAACGGAATTTTTAATGAGATGTTTCATATTTTATAATTCTCTTAAATTTATAGTTTGCTAGTGTTTAAGTTATTCATTTTTAGGTTTTGAATTTGATGGATTCTCGTTATGAATTTAGATTAATATGATTTGTTACCTTTGCAATGTATAGATAAATCATTAAGAATGCGAGATTATGCTTAATAGTTAATCTTAAAAATACACTAAATAATAATTTTGACTAAAGTGTACCAAAAAAATTATCAAGTTTTTATGAACTATTAAAAATTACTAAAAATGTATTAATTAATAATCTATATCTAGATCGATGTTTGGTTTGCATAAAATATTGAATAAATAAATACATGTTTACCAAATTATTCATAATAATCTATATAATTTATCTTGTATTGTGGTTCAAGATTTTCAAAAGAGTATAATAATTGTATGCTTTTTAGTTTTTATAAATAAGATAATATTTAACTATAGGTTTTAAAAATATAGAATAACTAATGACTAAACTATTTATTATTATAACTTTGTTCGTTACATAAGATTTTTCATTTATATTTTCCACTTAGAACGAAGACAGTAAGTAGTTTATTTTAAGTTATATGAGTAATTTAAGTATATTTTCTTGGGTTTAAATTGTTTTAGAAAATTCTATGTCAAAGCTTTTTGGATACAAATATTGCATATTTTCATCTTGAATTTTAATAAGTACATCTTATGGTTGATAGTTACAACTACTTTTGAATTTTCCCAGAAGTTTTCCATGATGTATTTTCGCCATTTTTGAGCTTATTCCATTTTACCGATAGTTATAAACAGTAGGTATGAATTTCCATAGGTTTATTTGTAATTTAACATATTATACTCTACGTTATTATAAACTGGATATGGATTAATTGTATAACTTTAATTTTGATAATTTATCAATATATCTAGTTATATTGTATAATTTATCTCCTGTAATATATTTATCATATCTGTATTCATAGATTATTTTTTATGAGGTGTCTACTTCAAATTTTAAATACTCTAAACAATATTGGTATTAACATGATTTCTGTCTTGAATAATTTTTTTAATGAGAGTTGAGTTTATTTCAAACTATTACTAATACATGAGTCTATCACTAACTTTCGCTGAGATATGCTAAGAAAAATTGATATGGTAATTGTATATTATTCATACTTTATTTCCAATGCATTTAATGAATTATAAGAATGTTTTGAATTAATATTGCTATAGCAATATGTTAAACGACAAATGAATAACCAGATATGGGTATAATATAAGAATTATTTTAATTGAAATGTACCTATATTGTAGTAATTATTTCAAATTTGTTCATAAAACTAAATATTATAAATGAATAGAAATCGCGAAAGTTTTTTTTCTATTATTATAACCAAACACCTTACAGTGAACAACAAAAAAATGTTTAATCGTTAAGTATTTCTAAATTATTATTTCTAAACCATAAAATAATAAAATCGTATTTAAGTCTGACAAAAAAAAAATAAAAATGTATTAAATCGTTGATTAAATATTATAGATAATATAAACCATTATAGAATATGTATGTATTAAAAATACAATTTATATTAAATAAAATATACGTAGTATTAATTATAGAAGTACTAAACTTTTCTGTTCATTAAAATTTAGTATTAATTGTGGGTGGAAAAAAGTCAGAATCTGATTTTATATTGCTTTCAAAATCTATGATATTTTCGTTAAAATGTTTTGATTCCTTTTCGGCCTAAATACGTATTTTAAATGTTCCCAAAAGGAAAATATCTTAAATTTATTCACTCTCACCTATAACCTATAGTATTCTATATAACGCCCAATGTAAGCAATTAGATACTTTTTTATTATCTATTAATTAAATTGTAGAGTTAAAAATGAATTATACATTAGTAAATGATTACTAATCAGATTTCGAGAAAAACCGTGAAAGTACCTATAAGATATTAAATTCACATGTCAAACTAGGAAATTTGGGTCTTCTCTTTTGTCGTAAACGAAAAGTGAAAATGAATGGTTTACCTTCGTGTGATTTATGTGCTTTTATTTATATAGGCTCTTCTACATTATTAAAATTTCTACTTTAATAGGATGCTATTCTGTTATTCTTCACATTATGTTTCATTTATTTCAAAAACACAAAATGTGGTCTATTAAGATAAACCATGTGAATAATTAATATATGAATCATGAATATATATATAGTAAATACATAATGTCAATGAAGTTTAAATTTGAAATGAATTACTAAAATTGTTTATTGGCTATATTGAATATAACAATACTTATACGAGTATAAATTGAAAAAATATTAAAAATTATATATTTTACATTTTCATATTTTGATGTGGGTTATATGAGTATACTCAGATATTTTCCTGAAGGAATAAAATAGAATGTACTCTAGAAAAAAAAACTATCGCAGTTTTAAAAATATTTGTCAATTTTATTTATATGTATTTATCACCATTATTGGTTATCAAAGATACGTCATAATGATGGACAAACGTACATCAACTATTTGTTGACTTCAAAGAGTTAGTGATTATAACTCCGTTCTAAGTGATTGCTGATGACGTTACTATTGAATGAGAAATTTAAACTGTAGTACATTATAATTCAAGAATAATGTATTGGTATTTAGTTCAGTATTCACGAATTACCTCCCATATCTGGTAGGTGACCTTTTTTTTACTCGAATTGCCTCCGGGATTTTCGTAGAAAATTTGAGTATACTGCACCCATTACCTATACAGTTTACTCGAATTATTATTGTCTCCCACGTATCATTACTCTCTGATATAGCTCATATTATGAATTGATACATGTACTATAATTAATTATTATACTGATTTTCGAATGTGGAATGTCCTCATACACGACAGCAAAACTTTTTACACCGTGCAATTATTTTTTATTTGCATAGTATTTTTCATATTTCTCACCAATTATTTAAACTTAAGTTTTATTCAAATATTAATTACTTTATAATGAAACGTACGTTGTATTGCTGCCATACATAATATGTTATCAATGAAAGAATGAATATGAAAAACCTTTTATACTGCTGATGCTCGGCAATTAAAAATAAATCATTATTATTTGTCGTATAGTAAATTTTGCAATTTAAACTTTAAAGTTAATATAACGTTAAAAAATTGTTCCTTTGTTATATATTTATTAATTATTGATCAACATTAATAAATATGTTGAGTAGGTGGCGTTAATAATTCACAATTGCGTTTTTATTAAATCTATAGAGGCGATTCGAGTGTGTCCATAACCATATAGACTAATTATTAACTTTAACTGTTTTTTTATTATTTTTTTTAAAATAATAATAAACTTATATTAACGGTTCTAGTCTCTAGTCTTTGTATTATCTAATCTGGAACAAAATTAAAAATTAATAGTTTATATTATGACTCTTTGTGAATTAGTATTTAATTGTGTTACAAAAAATTGCTTCGTTTTGGTCTTAGAAAAGACGAGTTTTTTTTTTCATATCTCATAATTTCTTTAAATATAGTTATTGATTACTAAAAAACTTTGAATTTTGTGTTAGTTTGTAAAGACTTTGAAAAGTGAGCAATTGATTTCAAATCTGAGGATTGTAACGATCAACAAACATTTAAATTTTTTTTTTTATTTTTGATGAGAAAGTTTAAAAAATTTGACATTTCGGTATTTTTATGTTCAATCTATGTTCCGGAACGGTGGAACTATTTCAGCAATAGCTTACGTCAAAGCCTGGCCTATTGAGTATTAATAATTTTGATCAAATTTATCCGTATATTCGTATATACGTAAAAAAACCTTCGTAATTAACTTGTTTATATTAAATGTGTTAATTTTTTTGAAACGTTTGCCATTATAAATTTAACCCATATTTATTATAAGAAAAATGTTTAGTTTCATACTACACGTATAAGAAAAATGTTTGCTTTCATACTACACGTATATTATTTAGTTTTACTTATAATACTTTATTTTTTCATACGTTCTTATGATAAAAACCTGCAGCCTAGGTTATAAGTTTATTATTATCCTAGTCCATTTATTTCAGGACATTTTGCAATATACATATTATATTGAACTGAAATATTTATAACACATTTTCAACCTTCTAGTTATTCATTTAGTCATGCAACATAAATGAATTTGAATAAGTTTTAATCTACGTGATTTCTATTTCGCGGAATAAAGTGAGAAAAACTAATGTTGTTTTATAGTTGAAGTATAGTTATTTTGGAATGAATGCTATATAATTACATTGATTTATGCACAATAACCGAAAATGATATTTAAATTGTAATTTTACCCAAAATCTTAACTACCCGTCAATTATTATTGCTTGTAAATAATAAAATATCTATTGTATTACCTGTGTAAAAAGTGTACGATTACTTTTTCAGAAATAAATGGAAATTGTTCGAAAATAAATATGAATAATTCACTGTGTGTAATTGTCTTAATTTAATGAGTATAAATTATAAAACCATTAAATATGACCATAATAATTCTCTATAACAGTGAAAATTGAAGACTTTTATATTTTAAACTTAAATTTTTTTTGTTATTTGATATCTTAATTTCCAAACATTAAATTATATAATTTACATTGAACGCTGTTGAGTGTAAATCAGAGGAAATTTTAATTAATGACTCATTACCCTAGTATTATTGTACTATACTGGTGTCTTTGAATAGTCATTTTCGTTATCTATATCTAGGTTGCTGTGGCACGAAAGCTTTTTTAAATATCATGAATTTTCAAAAGTGTTATCATACGTCATAAGTCGTTCGTTAACATATATATATTTATGTATAAGGTGGTGATGTGCTATTATTTTACTTACTGCTTGAGCAATCTGTTTGGTCATCATATTGTTCTAATCCACGTTTAGGAACAGTATGTACCCTCGGAGAAATACACTGATTGCGAGTTTCGAACGGTAAAAACTACTACAAAAACAATAACGACGACGACGACGACGACGGGAAAAAAACGACAACGACAATTTAATAGCAGCTATAACAGAGAGTAATGGAACAACAATACACTGTATCTTAACACGTTTCGCGCGCACTGGACACGAGATAGTTGATGCAGCCGAGTCCTGGAGCTCACTGCCTGTCCGGAGCCGTCAATGGACGTCTTCTTCTCTCGCAAACATTCTAGCACCCGGAACTTACTTTCCCACTTACGCACTGCGAAATACATACACCACGCATAATCCCATAAACCCACTGAACATTTTTTTTTCTTTCCGCCGCTTAATTGATACGTAGCTGACCGTGAATGATACGCAGCCATTTTGAGTTCCTCAGTCCGTTACCCGCAGGTTCGTAAGACTTTCATCGCGCCAAAAGAAAGCCACGGTATTGAGTCACGTTAATTAGGATTGTGTTTAGATGGTGCCTAACTGTGAAACAAGTGATGGACCAGTTTCAGGTGCAAAAATTGCCTAAGAAAAAAATAAAATAAAATCCACAACGTGTGTTTTCACTCATAGTTATTATATTATACGAGTACGTCTCCGTCCTGGTTTATACTTTTGTACGGATTGTTATGTTTAATTTTAGTAATAATCCCATTAATGTGACGAGAAATGTGTAGTTATGTCATTTCACACGGTTTAACGAGGAGTTATAACGTGATGTTTTCCTGTTCTCGAAACAGACGATGAAATTCCGTATTTGGTGTACCGGTAAATATCAGACTAATCAGGTATCGTCTTAATCGTATATATGAAAAACAATAACAATCATATTTTATAGTGTACTACATTTCGGTGTTAGTAATTTTAATAATATAATATAAAATAATAATTAGTAATTATATGGGAAACGTGTATCTATATAATATATTATTGTTTCGAAAATGAAATAAAACTCATATTGTTTTAGTCATTGTTATAAGTTACTTGGTTTGGATATTTTAATACAAAAGTATATATGTATTTATGTTGAATGTATTCGCTTATACTTTCATTTTTATACGACTAATATAGTCACTAATAGTCCCTAATAGTCTCTAATAGACTCACTATATACCATATACGTTATTTTAAGATTTCGTTGAATTTTAGAAATGTAAAGTATAATATCATATAATTTGTAATTGGTAATTACTATTATGTTAAAACATTTAAATAACATTTATTACTGTATTTAACGATTCATACATTTTGAATTCAGTGATTTTATCTGTTCGTAATACTATCGTTTTTTTTAAATTCAAATCTTATAAATCTTCTTACTATACCAATAATAATAACTCATATTATGTTAATATAACTATGATCAGTAGTGTTATGGATAGCAGTTATTAAAAGGGTATGACTTGATAAAATTGGTGCGTTGCGATAAAGGTACAATTTATGATACCTATATGTATAAATTTACTATTTCTATTGAAGATTTGATTTAGTATTTCTCTTAGGGTAGTAATAAAACAATTCTATGTAAAAACCTATGTATATTTTAGTTGTTCATTAGATAAATTCTTACGAGTCGTGATTTGAAAGTATTTTAAACGCTGTAAAACACATTCCTGTAATTTTCAATTTTCATTTTATTTATGAAGCTTATCTTGCTGCAGATGATATAAATTGAGTTATAAAAATGACATGTTACATTACAGGTCTTGTGTATCATGATACAAAATTATCTTTAATTGGTGTTCACCAACCTTAGGGTTTTAATCAGCATTTCCACTCTACTAATTACGACAGCGCAACCCTCTATACCACGCAATTCAAATTTTCAACGGTATTATTAAATATGTCAACAATATAAGACGTTAAATCCTTGATTATTCAAAAATTGCTTTGCAACACAATCTAAAAATGTTTTTCAAATCAAATAAAGAATGAGATAATTTTTTTATTGAATAATTTATATCATGGTTTTATTGCAAAAAATTATAATTTCTTTTATCTAATAATTTAATTCTGTGCGGTAAAATTGATTTTTATAAAAACCCTTATACATTGTAATGCATATTTGAACCGACGAAATTTTTATTTTGTAACCACTGTAAATTTTTGCTGTTATTAATCGCTCTGAACACCTTACATAAATATGTAAAAAAAATTGATTTTTATTCAAAAACATAACGTATTTTATTTCCAAATCGTGAGTATAACTAATCGAACTAAACATAACTATTTTCTATAGATTTATACAATAGATAAATCATATAACATGACATCAATCATGTTCAATAGTATTACCCAATATGTCATAAACTTATCTTTAACATAATACGATAAATATAACAAGAGTAACAATTTTACGATCATGTATGGAATATATTGGTAACTATTTTATTGTTCTGACTTTCTGAGCTTTGTTATTTTTTTATTTTTATTGATCTTCCGCATTGACACCAAATATCAATATTAAGTTTGTGTAAAATTCTTACTTGAATATTTGAAAATATTATGATTTATGATATAATATAATAATACCTACTAATTTCTTCTATTCGGTGTTTTTTTAACAAAGTTATGGATATATATATATATATATATTAACTTGTTAATTGCTGATACGAATTATAATTTTTATAATTATACTTCTTCAATTGAACACACCATTTCATGAATTTAATTTATTTCAACAATCTTTAATTTAATCTTAATTTGCAATTCCTATAAAATATCCAGGAACTTCCTTATTAACATCTGAATAGTTTTCTTTTACATCATAGAATATTATCTGATTATGTTTCAAGATAGATTATTTTTATTTGGCCATAATTTATATTATTTTAACAAAAAAATATGCGATCTTAGTTGGTCAATGGCCAATGTCTTATGATTTGATTCTTCTAGAAATTCGATAAATATTGAAAATTGTTATTTTTCTGAAAATAATTTACGTATAGTAAAATAGGTTGTATTAAATTGTTTACTTAGTATATTTTTTTTACATTAAAATTAAATAGTTATAAGTAATTGTATCTAAACATTTGTACGAGACTCAATATTATAAGTGGTGTATATTATAATTACATTCTTAAAAAAAATCGATTATTTTAAAATAAAATGTTTATACAGTTTAGTTGTTCTTTTGTTTTTTTGGCATATTTTTAGTAGCTAAATGGATTTAAAATAATTATTTTGATTATAACCAAAATTATTAAAATAGCAATTCAATTGTACTGCGAATATTCAAAAATTGTAATTTAATTGTTCGTTAACTTATGAAAACATAACAATAAACTTCGTTGTTTCTGTATTTCTCATACGTATAGCGGTATTTGTATTCGTACATCCGATAGCGTGAGCCTTAGGTCAACATAAGACAATATGAACAGACTATAAAAAAATAAGTAAGTAAAATAAGTAAAATTTTTAAGAGAACATTACCTCAATATGTAGTTGGTTTTTTTTAGTGATATTATTTTGAAAAAAACTATGAATGACTAAGTAGGTTAAATAATTAAAACTAGCTTTATAAAATAAAACACTGAAAGCAAACTGTGTGCTCGGAACAGTAATATTATTTTTATATTTATATTTCAAGCGCCGACATTCCAAGTGTCTAATGTCTATAGTATTCTGTTTTTTAATAAAATGTACAAAAAAAATGATCGGATAAGTGAAGTATAATGTGCTTTCGAAAATGGTTAGGTACTTAAAATAATGTCTTTAAAAGAATAAGTATACATACTTATAAGAAAAAAAAGTAACTAAAAGAAGTTTAATAAAGATAGTTTTACCCATCTAATAAATATATTTCGTTGATATTACAACGCTCTCTTCTATACATGTTTCATATGAATGCAATATTTTCGTACATTTTTCAATAAGAATATTGTTCCAAATACCATTGTCCAATCGTTTTTCCATACGAATAATATTCTTCTTTGGGAATGATATTCGTTTCGTTTATTTCAATCCCATTGTTCCGATGTAACACGCAATTCTAGCGAAAGTGTTCCAGTGTGTACGGTATCATATTATCTTCGTACAAACGTTATGTGCGTATTACGGCAAAGTCATCTTTGACGAATTTTCTTTAGACAAAAAAAAAAAAAGGTAATAATAATAATAATAATATAATGTGTTGACATCCAAGGTAATTATTGTACTCGGTGCGGTCGAAATGTTATGCAAATATAGGATGGCATTTTACCACATCAGTCAACTACGTAGGGATTAGTTTTTGTTTACACCACAGTACTATATGGGTGGTAATGTATTGACCAGGGGATTCGCGTAATATCATAATAGATGATATTGAAATGTGATGGCTTCCTTTCACTGGAAAAATACACCATTAGCAGAGGCGGCGGCGGCATATAATCATAACAATATAATGATGTGTTTCTCACGGTGTCTGGCCACCATTATCGATGAAGGGGTCACGAGAGGTTTCAGAAAGTGAAATCATTGTTTTTTTGGATGGCACGACCTAAGTCAGATTTTTATTCGGGTGTAGCAAGTGGACATAAATGAATAGAAAGCTAGGCGCTATGCTTACTCAAGTCCGAATCATATATACTCAAACCGTATTCGCAACTATACGTATTTTCACCTATGTAAAATGGCTTCATTCCATCGGTGCTTAAGTTCAGGGATTTTGTTCAATGTGCTTTTTGATTAGTGATTGTATAACAAATGGAATTTTATGAGGTCCTTGACGTTTAATTAAAAATAACTCATTGGACCGGGCTGAGCCTCTCTTGTAGTACATATATTCGCCAACAGTTTCACCAGGCCTGAATTAGCATTGTCTTCCATTCACCGACACCCTCATTCTAATAGAGAAATTCGCTGTTTGTCATAACTGACACGTTAAATAATTGCATGTTTACCTTTGACCCTCTGGAAGATGTGTTTTAAATTCAAATCACAATGGGTAATATTCATAAAACGTTGTCTTGTCACACCCGTAAAATGGAAAGTCCGACCATCGCCATGTGATTGATGTTTGTTCATGACGAATTGGTATTTTGTTTGTGTACAGGTATCAGACCTTTGCAAGGATTATCGAAGATCGATGAACGCAGAGATTACGGAGTCGATGAACACATTTTGGGCTGAATGTTATGAATCATACAAAAACGCATTAGATACCAGGAATAGACTTGTCGCTGAAAGTCGAAAATCATTTCAGGTAATTAATTTAAGTACATAGGTATATATAGTAGGTAGGTTGATAGTTTTTTTTTATTCAATTATTAAACTCGTGGGCTTGATTTATTATTGTAAGCGTCTATTATAATTTGATTGCATAATCTCCTAGTATTCTTGTGGTCTCTGCGGTGTAGTGTTGTGTTTAATAGATTTAGTGACTCATGAATTTCGCTTAACTTTTGGAAGCCTTACTATATGCAATTATAATTACTTACCGTAGACTTTCTATTTTCAAGTATTAATCTAATTAGTATCTATACTAGATTTCAACTTATAAATATGTTTTCTACGTGCATATTAATAAACATAACTTAGAGTTTATCAATTAGTAGATGTGCATTTATTCTGTTGCGGTTATTAAACTCACTTTCATTCGATTTTACCTGAAACTCTAACATTATATTTAATCATTATTATTATTTAGGCGGTGATATTGGAGCCTTATAAGAATAAAAAACAAGAAGAAGAATCAAGAATATATTTAATGGAAAACCAGAAAAAAGCTCAAAGATTATTAGTGCGTGCGAAATGGAGACAGATTAAAGGATACCTGTGCGGAGAAAGAGGACCCTGGAAATCAAGGTTAGTGTGACGATTTTTATTTTTCCTGGAAATTAAAACTTTTCGTTTTGATGTTCAATTTAAATACAATTATTACAATATTATGTAGCTATTATTAATCTTTATATATTTTAAACCGCAATGAGCCTTTAATATGATTAATTCGTAATATGCAATATCATATAAATAAAACAAGAAGGTTTATATTTTTAAAAGTTGCATCCATTCGAACGGACGAGTATATAGGTTTTATACATCGTTTAGAACTTAAATTTACAAAATTGAAAGTTCTTGATAACTTTCATCGAATAAAAGTATATTATTTTATGTGATACAAATCATGTGTCAGTAATTGTTGTCTTTTATATAAGCACTTGACTAATAATTTTTCTTTAAAAGCCATTTTTTTTTTTTTTACAATTGAATAATAATATTCAAATAATAAAAGTGTACCTGCTGGCATTATAGACTCGACGTGATATTTTGTGAATGCCAAGTTTAATAATATTATGTTGGTAACCTATATATTCATATTTGTTATGCATTACTCTTATGCTACAGCTGTATTTAGCGCTGATGATGACAATATATTGTAGAAATTCGTATTTGTTTATTTAAATTGAACATTTTTTAGGTTTCTTTATTACACAGGGTCTCCCACGAATATATACTTATTGCGATATCTCCCGAGATAATCGAGATAATTAAGATACTAAAATTCTGTTTTTATATTACTCACGGAAACAAGGACAGCAAATATTCATATTTTTATTTTATTTTTATTTTTTGATAAATTTTTTTTAAAAAAATGACTTTTTTTAAAATGATTATTATATTATTTAATTAATTAATTTTATTTCGATAAATTCAAAGATTATAGAGACTATTATTCCGAAAATGTTATAGTTCTTTTTTTTTTATTGAGAACAAAACAAGAAAATGTACAATCTGTCATTTTATACAATGGGTAATAACTAATAACTAACAACTAATAAGGGTAAAAGGTTACAAGGCTGGACGGCTTGATTGTAGAGGGTGTCGAAACAACACTATAAATATTAACGTTTCAACTTCATATTTTCAGTAACCTCGTCATTATTGTTTTTTATTTCATTTTACAAGAAAAATGGTGTACTGTTATTTATTTAATACCTACTCGTACCATAAAAGTGTTTTGAAATTATCAGAAAACGAGATAAGATAATATCACAACACTTATGTCTATTGTCTAGTGACCTATTTTTCTGTAAATAAAAACATAAGTAAACAATTTAAATCAGAAATTTAATTAAAATACGAATATTTGACATTTGTAGTCTTTAACCCTTTTGTGTCACATAAAGACAAAACAAAATTTGATTATCTTCGTTATCTCCGGGAAATCGCAATGGGTTAGGGATTGTGGGACACCTTTTACCTATATTAAATACACTTTATAATAATACGAGCTGTCCCAACACGGCGTTGCCCGCGTATAATTATAAATTTATTAAGCTATTTATTATGCTTTAAAAAAATTAGGAGAGTGTTCAAGTATAGACATATCACATACAGCTTTTCAGCTTCCATTTTCCAAATTCCATTCATAATTCAGTGTTTATCAAAGCTTTACATGTGATTGAGAAGTTTTTTCTTTAACTTTACCATTATCTATAGCACTACAAAAAGTTAATATTGATTTGTCATATTGTTATGAGCGAGGAACAGATGCATGTCGAATATTTAAAGAAATTCGAGAAAATGCCGATGTTGAGTTTAAACAAATATATTAGTTATATAGTTATATAGTTGATTGTAATTGTGGAATTGTGAATTCCACGTACTATTAGCACAATCAATACACCGATAAACAGCGATTAACAGTCGGGAAAAAAATACATATATATAGCTATATAAAATGTATACAAACTTTAAGAAAAACCCCTTTTACCCCCTTATTATTAGAGTTCGAATTTTGAAAAATCCTTTGATAGTGCGCCCCTACATTGCTCAAGGAACCTCTGTGCAAAATTTCAAGTCTCTAGACCCAGTGGTTTGCTCTGGGCGTTGATGAGTGAATAGGGGCGGTCTCCTATATGTATATAGATTACACGTAATAATATGCTTCTGTACTGAGGATCTAGTTTACAACAGTTTAGTCGATACTAGGTTTAACGACAGTTTGTTATTAGACTGCTGTGTAGATGCTAAAGAACTTTTTACTGTGCAGAGGTCTTACGTTGACTTCTGCCCAAGGGATAGAGGTGGTTGTATATTATTTACGATCTACGTAGATCTTGAGTTTTTATCTGAAAAATTGTATTTAGGTACTGTAAAACTTAAACATGACATTACGATAAAATTGTTCTGCTCAGTGCTCTCGATGCACGCCTCCTGAACCAGTACAACCCACGTACTCTAGTGTTAAAAATAATGTTCATTTTAAAGATTTAGTCTAACTGGATTTTTGTACCTTTTTTTTTGGAACCGGAATTTTGAGACCTATTTGAATGTGTATACAATAAATAAATTGTATGCGAATTCCATTTGGTAATTTTAATAATTGCTCCATTTATATTAAAAAAATTAGAAAGTCGAATCAAACGATGCTGATTAGGAATAGAATTAAAGAAATATGTGGTATGTCTAATAAATATTGTAAATTACCATTTTTTTAGCGATGATGAATCGAGTTTTGTGATTAGACTTATTCGTCAATTTAATCTTAGTTAATTATTGTTTACAATTGTGAGCCATTTTGCGTGAATACTCAATTTGTCTCAATACATAACCAGACTGATTATTTAAAATATAGTCTTATACGATTTTGCATATAGTTTGCACCAATATCTTCTGATTTTTAAGTTATTATTATTATATAGAATATAGGATTAAAAGAAAAAATTAAATATATGTATTGCCAAGTATGTATATTTATTTTATATTTTTACAGTTAATCATTTAAAAACATAATATATATAACTTAATTGTATCTACTCTATATAAATTAAATCGGAATTTTTAGCCAAGTGTACATGTGTATTAAACGTTTATCAATAACCAGTTTTGGTTTTAGTTTCGGGCACAGCGAGCGTATTCTTCAGCGGTTTTGAAGCCGTAGGCGCATACCTGACTGGTTCAACTTCAATGGTGTCTACTTTGATAGTTTCTACATCATCAGTTGAGACTGCTGGTACGAATACGGCTTGTTGTGCGTCGGATTTCTGCACAAACGCGTTGAATCCGTTTGTTGGGTCAGCTGTGTAGTCTACGGTTCTTCTGGAGCCATCGGGTTCGACCAAACTGTATCTGCCTTTCACGACATCTCCATTTCGGGTTTCTTGTTGGCTTTTGGAATCGCCGGTTATTTGATCTTGAACTTCGTATGCGAACGAGTATGAAGGGTTCGGCTGTAATTGAACTTGGGCAGGTACTACTTGTACAATTTTAGCCACTGGAACCGCGGGTGCGACTAATTTAGCGGGAGCCACTGGAACAACTTCAGCTCGAGCAGCAGGAACGGCTCTGGCTGGTGTTACGATCTTGGCTGGGGCTGCGGCGACAACTAACTTTGCTTCTGGTGCAGTGTACGCCACCACTGGGGCTGATTGGTAATACGGTTGCAAATAAGCCCATGGAACAGGTCCGTGTGAGGTCAGTGAAGATGTAACGTAGGCGGCTGGCACTGTCCTGAAGAATTCGGCGGAAGCCATGGCAGCTACTAAAGGCAGGATGATGAATACCTAGAAAATATTTTATCATTGTTTGTTTCGATTAGTCTGGTGAATTTTCGTTTTCTTGACCACAGTCGATATATTTGGATTGTGAAATAATGTGTTTTACTTACCTTCATGTTGAAGAAGTTGTTTTTCTTGTGAACTGAATACTTCTTGTGTAGTACTGTTTGTGGTGGTTGATTGTGATGTGATTGAATCTTCAACGGCACCCGTTTTTATATTGTTTAAAAGACCCTCGTGCCCCACCATTTCTAAGGACATCTCGTACGTGTGGACAAATATAATTCATATCGATGAGTATATGATAATACAACTCTGGCACCGTGATTAGAATTATATTATATTCATGTCTCAAATGACCATGATTCATCTTCATCGTTTGAATTTTGCAATGAAATAGATCATTAAGTGAATTTTGTTTTCGAGCCAAATGTACAAATAGAAATCGACCCTTTTACGTACTTGAGTAATATGATTATTTGTCTTAGGTTTATTTATTTTATACAGCCACATTATACAATTTACTGTCGTGATGAAATAAACAATAATACATACACAAAGTACTTTGTAAAAAGATTTAAAAACAAAAATATTTTTTAAATATATATGTAAATAAATACTTTTACTCGATAACAAAGTTTTGAGAAAAGGAATAATTGGCAAGCTTTAATTATTTGTTTGTGATGGAGTAACAGCTGAATTATAGTTATAGAACGCGAACGTGAAAGATTGCCCGACACGCATTTATCGAGGACGTTTTATGGCGTATAATGCATACTTGATTCGAACCTAGGCCGCGGATGAGCGAATTTGCATTTTTCCTGGTGGGAAGTTTAACGTTTTTGTGGGTTGTTTTGTAGGCTCCTTGTGTAGAAAAAATACTTATTAAATCCTATTTCATTGAAAATAATAAATACGTATACAATGCAGAATACCAATATACTATTTTTAAAACAAGACAATACGTTTATGATAATGTTATGATCTTGAATTTATCAAAGAAATATTCTATATACATACGCGTGGAACGCAAGACTATACTGTATTATTTCTCTAAACAATACAATTCTTAGAAGTAGATTATATTTTTGTCTAATATTTTGTCTTAGTTTTTCTTTTTTTGTCGTAAAATAATATGCTGTTTAAAATAGTGTTATCGTGTTAAAATATTTAATATATACATTTATTTTACTATTGTTAAACTATTTAATATTTATATTATGAAATACCCTTTTTTGAACATTTTAAGTAGGTTTTTTGAATACTTTAAAAGTTTAAAATATTATCAAATAAAAATTGTACATATTTAAATAATTTTTCGATTGATTTAGTTTGTTTATTGTTTATATAAAAGATGACTGTAAGTGTTGCAAAAAATACTCAATTGGAGTAAAGAAAAACTACGAATTTTTTATGAAAAGAATACTTTGACGTTTTATGTTGACTTACCATTATCTTGAAAATACAAACACATATTTTATTAACTTTACCTTTTCTGAATTTTATTCTCAAGCGATTCGATAATTATTAATAACAATATATCGATAATTTTACAATTATTTTTACAAAAAAAATAAGCCATGCTTAATATTTGTATATATAATACAATAATCATAATACTCAAATAGATTTAATAAATTCTTAATATTTTTATTAGACTGAATATAAAATGTATTTCAGATCTTTAGGAACTAGGAAGTTAACTTAAAAAAAATAATATTGAATTATGACATTTTGATTAAATACACTATAGCCTTATGTCAGCTTTAATTTGAAAAATATTGGAATAATAGAATATTAATTTGTTAGCACATCATATATACCTAGTTGAACATTTATATTTTGGTTAATTTGGTCATTTACCTTACATTTTCATATTATAAGTGCTATTAGTTGTTGTTAAAACATTTTTGAGAGTATAATCATGCCAAGCGAAGATAGTTAAAAACATATTGACTTATATTAAATAATCAATATAGTTATTGTAAAATAAGCAATTTACTAAGGAGGTAATTAATTTAATTAACTAATTTATTAATGAGTTTTTCTTTAAACACTGTTGTGGTTCTAAAAATTACATTGTCCATGATTGTATGTCGTAATTCTGTTTTGATTAATCGTTTGAATGTATTTATTTCATATATATACATTTAAAAAACCAATCACGTAAAACTATTAGTATGTTTTTCTTTGGCATTCTACAATTTTATTTAATATCTGTTACTTTGTAGTTCAATTTTTTATAGATTATGAATTTAAAATATCAATATTTAAATATTCATGAAGTAAATATTTTTTTATCCAATATTTATTAAAAATATTGAATAATGTAAAACACATATTAATGTATACTTCCTTAAAAGTGTTATACCTTGTATATAAAAGAATATATTTATTGTAAACTAATTATCATTAGGACCATTATGAAATTATCATACCTAATTGTATTTTTTTCATAATCATTTGTTAGATGAAATATATTAACAAACCTTTACATGTAGCAAATATTTCTATGGCTAAACCGTTATTAAAACTATTAGCAAAACTCAAAAATGTATTTAAATATATTGTTACGTAACTTATCGCTGTTACATAATACTCGTACGGTGAATTTCTTCCGATAGAATTGTCTATTAGAGTACTTATAAGATATTAATGGATAGACTATTTATCTCTTCGCTAGATTCTCTAAGTTCTCCAACTAATATTTTTAGACCTCATGTGGGACTCCAAGGGCTAAATATCGTAAACTAAATTAACCTTTTGATTTTGAAAGATGTTGAATGAAATAAACAAAATTAACTATTACAGTAGCCAGTAGTTATGATCATTTATTCCAGTTGTTTTTTTTTTTTTGGTCAGTTCGAATCTTAACTACTTAAATTTAATTTCTAATATATTGTTCTAGTTGTTTGCATTTTATTAAATAGGTATTAAACTGTGATCACTTATTAAAAATATGTAAAACTCGAAAAAATATTTATTTATTTTCAAATATAATTATACTAATGTGTAACAATACGAGTATGACTATTCTATTTCGTTTTAGTTATGGTTCACATGACGTGTAATTTTTGTTATACTTATTTTGAAATATTTATGTTTATTATTAATAACGATAATGTAGATTGTAGATATATGAAAATAATATTAACTCTACTTATTTTAAAATATTTAAATTCTTTTCGTTTTTATGGTCGGCTTGCATTCATTATTCCACCACCGTATTTTATTCAGCTGTCAGTTATTTGCCATTATGGTTTTAATGTTGTTAAATTTCCATTTTGATTGGTCACGTTGTTCGGTGTTTCTAAATTAGTTTTATTCTTGTTATTCTTTTTCAATTCCGTTTTCGTTGTCTTCATATCAGACCTTACTACTACTGGATTTGAACCAATAGACACACTCGATTCGTTCTTTTGACGAGCTTCGTTCGAATTTTGTTTGTGGACCACCGGGCTGGCATTCGGCATATTCGTGTATTCAAAAACCGTTTGGGTTCTAGTTGATCCGGATAGATTGCTATTATAGTTACCCGATGTGTTACCGTTATCGCTTGACTCGAGCTGATCGTTTGAATCGCCAATATTGCCGTCGATTATTTGGTAACCGTAACTGTACCGAGACGCCGGTTGACTCTCGACATGCGTCTCTGAGTACATCGTAGTGGGAGGATAGTAATTGCGCGTGGGTATCGATAACCGATTTTCGGTTCGTGCATTTGAATACGTTTTTGTGACGTGCTGTGCAGTCGACCGGTGTTGGTGGCTAGGATTTGAACTTTGCACCGGTACGTAGCTTTCGGATGTCCGTTGACTTTCACTGTTGGGTATAAAATATTGTATGGGAGCTTGGACTGCGTGATTTATCAGCGGTATTTTCCCAGTATTTATCACTAGCGGTACAACTTGATACTGGTCCAAAGGCATCGGGTAATGAAGCGATTCGTAAGAAATGCCAGATGAAGCTGGTATTAAGTATATTTGGCGTAATGACTCGGTATCATGTTCGGGTGGTATTTGACAAGTATGTTTTGCGAGTAAAGAAAACAAGGAGAAGATAAACACACTGCAAGCCTGTAAAAACAAAAAAATAATTAAATACTTTTTCTTATCGTTTTTGAACCAGTTAATTTCCATTACATGTATTATCTATCGACTTTATGATATATGAAAATCTGTATCGAATTCGTTGCAGTCTTATGTATTTTATTTAAATCATATGGCATTCGCGTATTTAACACATAATAGGAGTGTGTTCAAAAATGTATAAGCGCTTGTAACTGACGATTTATATCTAAAACGTCCTTGAAAATAATTTAAGTGAAGTATCGTTTGTGGTTGATTTAACAAAATGAAATTGATAAAAAATTATCAATTGGAAACGGCCAAACTTCTGATTAATGATAATAAGATTGTATTGAAATATCTTGCTTGATATATTATGTTTTTCACAATACCGGTGTATAAAAACAGTCGTGAAATCGAGTAATTGCATATTTCGCC
The DNA here is from genome assembly GCA_949715065.1 of Periphyllus acericola. Taxonomy (NCBI): domain Eukaryota; kingdom Metazoa; phylum Arthropoda; class Insecta; order Hemiptera; family Aphididae; genus Periphyllus; species Periphyllus acericola. The sequence goes on from OX454265.1 coordinate 21,968,946, forward strand.
ACTATTTCTTAGGAATTGAATGCATAATTTAATCAAAAACAAGTCGCTAAGTCCGCGTGTCTAGAATTTATAATTTACTCAGACGGTGTCTGTTGTCGATTAATAATAAGTCTGCGTACTTGTATTGACCTAAGCTACGTATTTTACATTGTAGGTCTTAATGCTTATTCTATTGAATACGTGCATTTGTAGTATCATAATACGTGTTGGTTGATGTTTCCAACATTCTTTAATTGTAGGTGTTAGAGTAATTTGTCATATAAAAGTTATTTCGCTTACTAAAAACCAAACCCATTTTATGTTATATATATATATATATATATATATTTATATTTTATTTTATATTTTTCTAAAGTATCATATTAATTAAATACTATGTATGAATTTTGGAGCTCATACAATCAGCTTGTTAATTAAATTATAGAAAGATAATATAATTATGAATAATTCATAAATTAACTGATTTCTTACCAAAACATTTGATGTGTTGAGTTCCTACATAATCTAAAAGTATTTAACCTTTTAAATAAAACTAAATATTTAGGTAGCTAAAAATTATTAAAAAAATTAAAAAATTAAAATTAATCGGTTGGTAAAAGTCTATTAAGTGCAAAATAATTACTTAATTCATTTAGTGAGTGTATTTTCACAAATATGATAACCCTAGTACTGCAATAAAAATTAAGTTGTGATTGTAAATACTGCGATTTCAAACAAATATCGTATTGAAACAATACAATTTAGCTAGTTCATTTGGATGTACTATATTATGTCCGTTTTAATTTTTGAATAAAGCTATAGAACTGTAAAGTTAAAAATAATAAGTTAAAAATGTAGACAATATTTTTAATTTATTTTTGGAAGTTTATTGTAATCCGTCTAACGATTTTTTACCTAGATATTCGCAAATTCGATTCTTAAAGTTATTTAGTTACGTAATTAGCATATATTTTCTATATATTTTAAACAAAATATTGACGATTTACCATTGTTCAGATTCGTTTTTCAATTCGATGGTATTCGAAAGAAATGTGTCATCTATAAAATTATTCTTTGCCAAAATTATCCAAGCCATTTACAATACACATTAGCTAGTTTATGATACTTTGTTTTAAATAGTAATTATGTTTTAAGTATAACAAAAATGTATAAATTATAAGGAAAAATAAATTTGATCTAAGTATTTATTTTCAAACTATTTAGACTTGGTACAATTTTATTTAGATTCAGTATAAGGTTAGCATACTTCAATTTTCTTATTATATTACATGGTTTTTATTAGTTAGTATTTTTAGTTTATTTAACATTAATATTACATTTGTAATTTTTTTAATGAAAAACTGAATTTTTAATTAGAAAATATTTGTTATATAATCTTTTTATATTTAATATATTTAAAACATTTTATCCAACTAATTTTTTTTTCAATACTTAAATTTGGAGGTAAAATTTAAATATTAATTTACCTAAGCTATAAAATGTAATCTATAGTTGCTTTATAATTGAAAATTTTACCATTTTGTTTATTTTATTGAGTTCGCCTAAAAAAGTAACTATCCTATCGAGTGGGACTTATAGATTGGTTTTAATATTTTTACCCGAAATTAATATCTGATCTATTTGTTATTTTTCATATTGATATCAAGTAATGTGTAAAGTATTTCTTTGGTTTTGTTTATGAGTTTGGTACCTACATAACTTGGCCATTAATGTATTGAAGAAATAACGGAAGTGTGGTTTTTCCTTTTTAGTTAAAAAAAAAGTAAATTTTTATTTTTGAAAAAATGTTATTCTTGAATTTAGATCCATGTTTAGTGTCGTAGAATTTTTTCTTATAGTTTTCTTTTACAGTTAATACGGTTAAATTTTGTTAAAGCAGAAAATTGAGGTTTATAGTCAGTGCTACTATAACAATTATTACGATTCACAACAACGTAATATTAAACTATATACGATTATCAGAAAACAAGTTTCAATGGAATAAGCTGCATTTCCTTTATCTTTGTGTTATACTTTATAGACGCTTTAGAGCTGCTTCCACGTCCCCATTTGAAAAATAAAATATTAGTATAGTTATATTAATGTCTACTTAATAAAATATAATAAACAATACCGTGTATTGAGCTTGAGAAAAAAAAACAAATTTTTATTCAAAGAAATCATAATATAGGCCATGGAGTATTAATAGTTATGGTTCTCACGTAATTATTTGTTCATTCTACTATAATATATTAATTTTACGTGGCATGTTTACTAATTATATTTTTTTTAATGTGTAGAAGGATGACAATAAAAATAAAAATGTTAATTACTCAACTAATAAATGATAATTAAAATATACAATGTTATTTATTAATGTTTAAACTTGGCTCAAAGACTTTAGCTGATTATTGATGCATACTATTATTAAAATATTAAATATTAATTTATTGTTTAAAAAATATATATTCAACTTACCGGTGATCCCATGATCCAAATTATTGTTCTTATGAATCTTACTAATGAAACATTTCTTTGCAGTTACAAAAATAAATAAATATTCATATGTATATGTATGTATGTATGATGGTTTATAATATAATGTGTATTTCGTACTAGCGTTCGATACTCATATATCCTAGAAATGTCGGGAGTCCAATTATATATATTTCCCATATTTTTGTGTACTTCAGAAGGGGTTTCCGTATCAAATTAGCAGAACGATTCGTATTATATTTTATAAAAATATTACCGCTGGCCGAAAAATAATTAAAATTTTGTTGGAACAATAATTATTATCAATTTAAGGAACACGAATGAATTGTAAAAACAAAACATTTGAATTAAGTGAACACTATATTCAATATACATTTTGTTTAAAAATAATGTAAACTAAAATTCCTACAAAAAATTATTTTATTCAAATTTTCCCAAGCCGTTAAAAATTACGCGGATCATAACTTAGTTTATATTAAACAAATACTGCGGTATTTAATTATGGGTGTATTTATTGCATCATCTTACCGTTAAAACTGTACATTTTACGAGATGATAGGATTTTAACAAAAATGATTTTGTTTGCGTAATTCAAATAAGTATAAAAAATATTTTAATCTAAGAATCGTGCGTAATTTTTTTTATATTTAGTCATCTACAATTGTTGAAAAGGTGTTTTAAGTTTCCAAACATAAGTTTAAACTTATATCTCCTTTGTGTCCATCCGTTCGTATGTCAGATACATAGTTATGATTGTTCATATTGAGATATTAAAGTATATACATAGAAGCCAGTATTCAAAATATCAAAATATCAGTATTTAATATAGATTCATCATATATAAAATCTAGGTATCCAGTATACGAGTATAAATACTTCATTATTCACACGAGAAGATTATATTTAATTTATTCAGGTTTCTACACATTAGTATATTTCATTTTACCAAATTATTTTATAATTGAATTGTATGGAATTATAGTTTGTTGTTTAAAATACGTTAATAAACCAGAAATTTGGTACGTTTGCAGAGTGGAGGTTCCTAACTCGTAATCTAAATAATATATTTAAAAAAATTTTAATTGGTTGTAGGTACATCTGTAGTCAATAAACTAATAATAATAACCATTTTTGCTAAACTATTTTTGGATAGAAAAAATATATATACGAGTATATAAATATGGTTAAATATTCAATTTTAATTTTAAGAATCAATAAGTAAAATAATACATTTTTTTATTAAAAAAAAAAACTAAAATATATCTTTTCATTACATATCAGTTATATTGGTAGTTATAAGTTATAAGTTTATAACATATCATAACATTTTCATGTTCATACATCATTTTTACAAAATAACTAACAAAATAATCCTATTAAATTTTTAAACGTTTATGTTACGAATACTATGTTATGGATAAGAGTTTCTAATATTTTCATACTTTGAATGTACCATCCTAGAATTATGTGAACAGCATATAAAAATGTTTTAAGCTTCCAGGAAGTCAAATTTAAACTATTTTATTGCCTATTTTATTTACTTTTTATTTAGTTCCATACTTAATGATTTTATGTTATAATTTGAAAATCATTTTATGCCCTTAAACCATAACTATATACAACATGATTTATTTTAAAAAAATGTCTTCTGCACAGTGGTACATGTAATGTATCTCATAAACTAACACATAAAGTTATGCCCACAAACGTCATGTCTTAAGTGATATATAAATTTGTTATTTTGTACCTTCTATAATAATTGTTTTTCTGTTCAAAATTGAAATTGTAAAGGCAGAAATGATAGTTTTTTTTTTTTTTATTATTCATATTTAAAAAAAAATCAATACATTTTTATGAAATTTAACAACAAACAAAATAATATTAATACTTTGTATAATTATAAATCATTGATTTATTGTTATAAAAGATTTAATTTAATATAAACCTTTAAAATATACTTAAATACTGATTGAAATGTACCTATTATTTGATGATTAAATAAAATTTAACTAATTATAAATTAGAGATAATATAATAAACCTGTTCAGGTAGTATTATTTGTTTTCATTTTTCAAAACACAATATATGACTATCGTTAATTTCTAAAAATATTAACTTATATAAACTTATTTATTTTGATTAAAATGGTTATCATCCCATAAACTTTTATACAGCAATATATTAAATAAATATTGTTAATGTAAGACATACTTTATGTGGTGCATGAAATAAGTTATGGGCTATATAAATAAATTATGGGCTATATAAATAAGTTATGGGCTATTTAAATAAGTAATGGGGCATTTAAACATTATCTTTTACATACCGTTGGAGACAATGCATAAGAAAATTTTCAAAAGTCTTAGCTACTATGACGTGTTTTAATGTATATAACTTTATAATAATATGTAGACAGAAGCTATTATGGTAAACTACAAACTGATTTACTTTGTAATTGTACCTACGTTTTTTTATTATAATTCTTGCCGAATTTTTCTCATGATTATTGAAATTAAGTTTAGGGTCCTTTTCAGTATATCTAAATTAATGTTAATAACTCAAACTCAAACTTAAATTATTCCACTTGCAGATTCGAGTTTTTCAACTCGGTTCTGTATGAATCAATTATTTTCATTGTAGTTTAACTTTAAATGTTAACACTAAAATTGTACGTTTTCATATCATCATATGACTAAATCCTTTGGTTCAGATAGCTAAATAAATAAAGCTTTTATATACATTATGTTGCGTTGGGTTGACTAAGTTACGACATTTTTCATTTATTCTAGCATACGTATTGACAAATATTTCGATTTATTATTTCTTTTATATATATTACAATATTGATAATAATTCCTTTGGATTATTAAATTCATTTGTCACTGTACATTAACTACTATTGTGAAAAAAAAAATCCTAATTATGATAAGCTGATAAAGTAGTTTAGTCATGATGAGGGTAGTTAGTTTTAAGTACTAAAGCTGCATAAGAAATGAATCGGTTTTGTACTCGCTCAATACTAAACTTGTCCTTTGTTTAAATTTGGATGCCATACAGCTATGCCGTATTCTATAATAGAATGGACTAAAGAAAAATAGTGATAGTGGAAACATGAGACGGGTGTAAAAAGTTTAGTATTACCCTTTATGAAGCCAAAAACTTTTAGAGCTATACTGATAGTTGTGTTAATATGGTGGTCAAAAAAAAGAGTGGGAGTAAATAAGGTAAAACCCCAAATCCTTAACACAGAATACGCGATTAAGTGGGTACTCATGTAGAGTGTAGAGGTAAAAGGGTAAAAGGCACACGCGTTTCCTACTAAAAGTCATAGTATGGCATTTGTATTAAGGTTTATACAATATGATACCCATACGTTGGGTCCACAAACAGAAGGATTCGAGATAAGATTGTAGTTTTAGGCAATCGGAGAGAGAAGAGACTTTAAGATACATTTTGATATCATCAGCAAATAAGAGAAGTTGTTTTGATTGGTATTTATGCAATTTATGAATATAATGAATAATAGTGGACTGAGTTGACCCCATTAGAGAACTCCTGAGGGAATAATAAATGGGTGGGAAAAAATGAACTTAGACTTACTGCATTGTAGATCAGAGATATGACCAAAGCCAGGAAGTCAGTAGGTTTCCGATACCAAGTGTTTTTAGTATCTATCAACCGTATCAAAAGATTTTTTTTAGTCAGTTAACACTGCATCAAATAGAACCAAATTTAAAATAAAATACGTTAATTATTTTATCATAACTTCTAAAGCGTATACCTTCATCCAAACATTAAACTATGGTAAAATGTTGAACTCGATTTGAAAGTTTAAGTAAGAATAAAATAATCCTTAAAAAACGTATTATGTTTTTCATTTTCTGTTCTTCGAGAATAATTTTTAAATGTTATGTAATTTTAATTATAAAAATAAAAAACGAGACATTAAAATGTTCAACATTTTTCTAATTGTTGTATGATATCCAATTATTTTGATCAAAACTGTTTAAAAATAATGTAACATTTATAAATAAAAAAAAATGTAATTTACAAATCGTGAAAACTTTTATTATCTTTACATCTATAATATGTACAATGCGAATTGATATATTATCTTACCAACTTATAATGTATATATATTATACTTAGAAATTGATCAAAAAATTATTTACATCAAAATAAAATTAAATTTACTCTGTTTCCGTATAAAATACATATTTTATAGTTTATTAGAATAATGAGTATGATTATGCAAATTTTACTTTCTTTGAATTAATTATTTTTTCTTCTGTATAGTTTCTAATAGAATCTAAAAAATAAGAAATATATATTTTTTGTCATGGTTAAATATTGTTGTTTTATAGCCTTACAGGTACTTTAAATATTCCGTAAAATACCAGTTTAGAATTGTAAGTTGTAACATAAATATTTATCAAATATATTAAATGAATTTATAATGCAAAATATACCATTTACTTTTATTATTATTAATAATGTGACATTTAGTGGCTTAATTTATTTTTAAAAACATAAAAAGGTACTTTATAAATGGAAAGTCATTCCTAGAATAGTTTGTTTAAGTATTATTTAAATTGAATCTTGATACCATCCTAATAAAGTGTAAATTATATTGTACTAAATTTAAATCCTAAACGATTCACTCATAACGTATCCCCAAATTCCATCTAGTCATTAAATTTCAAAAATATGTATAACTTTTAAATGATAATCTTTTATCGAAGTCGAACAAAAATAAATACAAATTGATACCTTTTGATTACTAATTTAAAACAGATTAGTTAATCACTTTAATGAACACATGTAGGTACTATTTTGCATAATATTTTAGTATTTACTTAAGTTGTAAACAGTTTAAAAAATTGGCAGTCACTTTATGGTTTTTTGTTTTATTAATACATTTTACTAATATACTATACTCTATGTAGTTATCAATTCGTAAATTTCATATTTCACACGGCGTTTGTTTTATGCAATCTAAATACAGTAAATAAAATATAATTTGTATGAGGTAAATAAAAACGCCTTTTATTTTTCATATATTATACTATATGTTTGCTTGTATCTCCTTAGTTTTCTTTTATAATACATTTTAGGCCGTTTTAAACGAAAATATTGAAAATTAAAGTATTAAAGAAGTTACTTAAGTTTTAAAGAAAGTACTGACGTATTAAAAACAATATTTATAATCAATAAATTAAGTTTAACGGAATAACAAGAAATTAAAAATTTCATTACACAGAAAAACTAAATTTGAATGTTATTATTTAATAAATATAATATTTCTAAATAATACATTTGACTAATGTCAATATAAAAGCTTTTTCTGTTATGTAAATGTGAAATATTCCAGAGTTGAAATTATTTACTATACTATATGAGATCGTTTGTACTTAATATTAGTATCAATTATCAACATTTGAGAAATTAAGAACAATTATAAATCTACTTCTTACGTATTATTTTCATTTCTTATGAGATTATTATTTATGTAGTTAGTGTCTTAGTGATATTCAGACACGGGGACATATAGTTATCACTAATTTAACCGGACACTAGTCGATTATCATTATTAGCAAATGAAATATGATTCTTCTAACAAAATCACCAAGTTGGTATATGTTATAAATGTTCTATGTAATTAAAATTAATTTTATTTTACACGTTATATTTTGATTCTTCTCTGACTACGATACACGACAATTTTTTTTTTATGAATATTTTTTATCTTTTATTTAACCTAAAATTAGTGTTATTAAAGTAATTTATCATATTTACTAGGTATTATAAATAATTTACTAATGAGTAATGACATTAAAAACTTTTTAAATAATTATAGCTTAATAAGTCAAATTTATTACTAACTAAGCTATGATATACAATTTAAAAATAAATTTATTAAATTTATATGTCTATATGGTTAAAAAAAATTAAGGTTAGAATTAGATAATAACAAATACCAATAAATACATTACAAAATATAAATGTGTACAATATTCTCTGAAGATTTCAAATTATTTGGTGAATAAACTAAAATAATAAATATTATGATTTTTTTTTTTTCTTAATAGTTGTTAATTTACAGTGACGAAAAAATTTAATAGTACAAAGGAATTATTATCAATATTATAATATAATATATAGAAATAATAAATCGAAATATTTGTCAATACGTATGATGGAATAAATGAAAAAAAATGTTAATTAGTCCACTTAAAGCAACATAATATAAATAAAAGCTATTTATTTAGGTATCCGAATTTAAAGATTTAGTCATATATGAATGAAAATATACAATTTTGGTGTTAGTATTTTAAAGTTAAACCACAATGAAAATTATTGATTTATACACAATCGATTTGTAAAATTCGAATCTGCAAGGGGAATAATTTAAGTTTTGTGAAAATATAATTTGTTTTATAGATTACTATAGCTATAATTTAAAATAAAAATAAATTACATTCAAATGCATATTTACTATATCAATGTAAATTGTAACTATTTTATAGAAACATATGTATTTGTATTTTACAAGGCGTTTTCGTTGGATGAATAAATATTATCTAGAAGTATGTATATTGCATATAATAAACGCCGTATACGGTTAGGTTAGGTATGTATTTTTTAAAACTGGATCATAGTCTCAATTGATTATGATTTATACTATATTGATTTACTTATATTTAAGTACTATTTTTTATGGGTAGATTAGTTAAACAGTATCTAATTTTTAAGTATAACACATTTTTAATTTTCCAATGGTTTTTAGATTTGAATACTTGAGTAAAATATACATCAGTTGTCAATAATGAGTAAATCAATCATGTTTTCCTAATAAATCTCTATTTATCCAATACATGAAATACTGACGAATACAGCTAATATATGAATATTATTTATTAACATAATATAATAACTTCGGGACCAAGATTGTTAAATGAGATATAGGTACCATTGGGACCTTTTTCAATCAAGCTACTCGTATAACTATTGTTTCTTAAATGCTACATATTTTTATTTACTATCGATACACGTTGTCGGTGGTAAATATCGATGAGAAACTTCCTAATTGTGCATGTTTATGAGGCTGAGATATAATGTTATTGGTTTCATTGGGTAATTTGACAACTTTTTCATTTCATTTGACGGACGTAGTCTACGAGACTCATCTATGAATACACTTTTTTTAAGACGTGTTAACTATATTATGTAAATACTGAATTCATAATACGAGTCTAATATTAGAAAATTCACTTTGATTCCACCTTGTTATGGTTTATCATGTTTGAGTTGTTAGAGTATTTATCGAATTAGTTATGACTTATGAGCCATGTTAATATTGCCTGTAATTGTGTCAGTGTATGAAAATGCTTCAACAATGACATGGGATAACAAGACCAACTCTGTATCATGTTTGGGTATATTTCAAATATGTGTACCATATGTGCATATCTATTCGTAGAAGTTAATGTTAATAATTTTCTTAAGGTTTGATTTAGTTATTTAATGTGATTTATTGGTTTTTACATTTTGTTTTATTGGAGGGAATTGGTAAGTAGTTTTCCCCATCAATAATCGTTGATAAAGAAATTAGATATCAGGTTTAACTTTTAAAATGATTGATTAAATCTCTATGCGTATTTATTTTGCTTCGCCTTTTGACAATCTAGCTCGGAAAGAAGTATATTCTAATGATTATTGAATTTCATTGGATTAATCGATTGTAATCATGTATAAGTAAAATTTAATCAATTGTAAATGATTTGGTGAAATATTAAAATGCCATTACTTTTATTTAATTTTAACAAATTAAGTATGGTGCAGAACATACTCGTAGGTATTGACTAACATTTATTTACCATTTTATCAAAATGTATTTTAGCATTAGAGTCTTGCAAGTAATTTGTAATCCCTTTATTACCTAATATTTTATATTTGTCATCAAAATAAAAAATAGGAATTGTATTGGTATTATGAGTAATTTTTGTACTATTATAATTTGGTAATATTATCATTTAGAATAGCATTGAAATGTCAACAAATCATACAATTTATGCTTTATAGGTGCTTTGCAACTGTTGCTATACAGCAGCTTAATATACTCGTATGTACTAGATAATATTTTTGATATTGTGGATTGTAGAATATATCGTTTCGTAGTTTGTTTAGGATTATCAAAATGTTATCAACGACGTTTAAATTGCAACTGATCTAGTAATGTTGGCAGGGGTTCGAAACAATCATACTATTACATTTTGTTTTGTCAATGTAATTGATGTATTATTAAAACGTACATAAATATGTGTAAAAAAGAACACTGCGATTAGTTTACGGAAAATATATTGAAGTATTATAATACATAATGTAATAATATCGTATACGTCACAATATTATGCGGGACATCAGTTGCATTCTACTCCATAAAATATAGAAATGTATACATATATAAATATAATAGCAAAAAGGAAACAAAAAATAAATAAAATATGAAAATACAAAGTTTACAAAGTGTGTACGAAACACGTACTGTTACGATCGCGGGGGTGGTTCGGTACACATGTGTGTTATTATGAATATTATATTACGATGTGTTGGCCGGGTGAGAGACGTCAACGGTAGAACGGGTACGTGCGGTACGACGACGGGGCGTACGCCTTGACCGCGGGGTAGACGGGCGCGTAGCCGTGGACCGGGGGTGCGTACGCTTTGACCAGCGGGTACGCGGCGGGCGCGGGCGCGTACGCCTTGACCAGCGGCTCCTTGGTGACGACCGCGTTGAAGCCGTTGTGCGGGTCCGCGGTGTAGTCCACGGTGCGCTTGGTGCCGTCCGGGTCGACCAGGCTGTACGAGCCGTGCACCACGTCGCCGTGCCTGCTCTCGTGCTGGCTCTTCGAGTCCCCGGTCAGCTGGTCGTGCACGTCGTACGCGTACGAGTACGACGGGTTCGGGTCGTAGTCCGCGTCGTACGACTTCGGCGCCGCCGCGTAGGCGACGTACGCGGGCGCGGGCGGGTACAGCGCGTGCGCGTACGGCGACGCCGCGTGCACGGGCGACGCGCTCACCCGCAGCATGGCCGCGCTGCTGCACGCTGCTAGTAGTACGGCGATCTGCTGAAACAAACGCGCTTGCGGTCAGGCTACGGTACTATACGTGTTCGCATTTCGGTTGCCGTCCGTACAGAGTTCTTTCGGCCGCCCCCTCGTGCAGAGGTGTACTAGACCATATTTTATCGCGATACGATATAATATTGTATTACGCCCGTCGTAAGGCTCGTGTTGGCGTTTATTATGCGTACCGTGTAGTACAGACGGTCATGACTTGTCATGGTTCTGGGGCGACGAGGACTGCTGCAGAAGTGCATGAGAATATTTTGAAATGCATGTACGTTCGATCGATGTGCACAATAACTTGTATTTGTTTGGTTGTTTTAAAGTACTGTGGTAAAATTATTATTTGAAATACACTTTTGTTTTTTCACCAAAACTCAATTAAATCGATTAAAAGTGTATAAGGAATCATTTGATGCATGATAAAAAGTTTTTATTTGGTAATAAATCGTACTATTCAGAATTTATATTAATAAAAATTAGAACGAAACAAGCTGTATATGTTAAAACAGTTTCTGGTCGGTACTACTGAATTAGAAGACGTTTGAACTTTCATAAGACTATGATTATCCGTAAACTATTTAAGGAAAATAAATAATTTTATGTATTATATTTACATTCAAGTATTGTGAGTGTTTATCGTGGAATGATGTGCAGAGAAATAATATTGGTCTTTAACCCTTATCTATCCCTGGACCGATTTTTGTCCCTTATTAAAATACCATATTCATAATTTATGGCGCAACCAATGGAACAAACTAGCCCCCAATTATGCCTCTTGGTACAAAAATATCTCACCATCTATCCCCTCTCATCCTTGGTTCCACAACCTCAATTTAAATCGTAATATAATTACCTCTTTTTCACGTCTAAGATTTGGACACACCTTACTACCTTCTCACTCTTATAAATTTTCTCTCAATGACTCTCCTTTATGTATGTTCCACGTTCACGATCCCATGATTTGCGATATCTCACACATACTTTTTCACTGTCCCTCTCTGGTTCCCCAACGCAATACCCTTTTCACCCTAATTCACTCCTTTAATGTCAAACTCGACACTCAATCCATTCTCTCTTCACCAAATGTACCAATTATTACCTCACTCATATCCTTCATCAACCAGACTGGTTTAAAAATTTAATTTATCTGTATTATTATTATTTTTTGTTGTTAATCTTGCTTTCTATGTTATATTTATAATCATAATTGTCGAAACTAATTGTTTACAAAGTTTCTTTTAATAAAAAAAAAAAAAACCCTTATCTACCTAGTTAAGTTCAGTCTTACCCGTATAAAGTTTACTTCTTAGTGTACACTATTCGATGTAACCCTATCGACCCGTATATAGCTTAAAAGAATTTGGATGCGTGTGTAAGCGTAAAATTTTACCCGAATGTTTTGTCGCAGACAAGAAAGAAATGTTCGGCTCGCTAAAGATGTACCGCATACCTATACGGGAAAGATTATACCGTATCCGCACGACGACGATAATAATATGCGTGCTCGTGCATTGTAAACTGTGCGGAATAAAACGATTTTTCGCAACGTGCGTCGAAATCTCTGGGTGCGTGAAAGTTGCGTTCGCCCCGGAATATAACGACAGATCAAATGCCGTACGCACACATACGTGTAGATACGTATATAGCAGGGGTTTTCAACCTGTGCGTCGCGGCTCTCAGAGGCGTCGCCGGTTATTATCAAGGGAGCCGCGTTCGCAATAGAAACTAATCCGCGCACTAATACATATTACATGTTACCGAAAAAGAAATGAGAATCGCACTATCAAAATTTACCCCACGATTTGATGATATAATGCAATAAAAACAAGCACAGCCGTCCCATTAAAAATTAAAATTATTATTAATGTATTAATTTTTTAATTGTATGTAAAAAATAAATCTCAAAAAATGTTTCCTATTATTAATACCTAATTACATGCTTATGATTAAATAAAAGTAGATTAAAATTATTATAAATAATGTAAATTTGTTTATTTAAAATTTCGTATGGGAGCCGTATATTTTATTTCGAAATCAAAAGGTGCCGTGGACCCAAAAAGGTTGACAACCACTGGTATATAGGCACATGCGGCTGCGAACGCGGCGTAAACGTGACTATGTAAGACGTGATTCGTAGAGAAGTGCAGTCGACCCTCGTGCCGCTGGAAGACTACAGGGATTGGTCGTCAGGGCAGCCATATGGCGTTCGAAACCACCGCGATTTTCGGTGACGGATTGGAGAAAAGCACCCGGCCAGTTGTCGGCCGTTGATTTTAAGTTGCCGCGGAACGGTCGGGAAGTAACAGCACGCAGTGAAGTATATCTGTGTACGGACCGTTGGTAGTAAAATAAATGATGGAATAAATGTGTAAGCAGTCGGGGGCGTAGAAGCCAAGGTGTGTCGTTTAACAACCGTCCACGTGCGGCGCGCGGGAGATTTCAACGCGTTCGCTACAGAGAGGTTTCCGTCGAAAAATTGCAAAGTCGTACTGTAATACGTATTGTGCACGTGTAGCGCGGTGTGACCCGACGGAGTATTATAAAAAGTTTGTATCCCAGTACCGTGTATTTAGAAAAAAAAACGACGTGCTTACCCTGAAAGACGACATGACCGTTGTAGATGTGTTCTTGGGTCCGTTTCGAAGTTGAACTGTTCGTATGCTGCTGTATGAGTTGTGCGTGGACGGGACCTGTACGGCTGTGTGTCGAGTGTGTGGTGTGTGTTTGATGCTGAGATCCGTCGATGGGTGCTCTATTTATACGGTACGGTGATCGAGCGAACCTTCCGAGACCACTCCCAGAAAAAAATAAATAAAACAAAATTATAACCGCGGCTACGTTACGGGGGCGCTCGAGCGATTATTATTATTATTATTATCATAATATGTACCGTCGCCGCGGTTATCGCGTACATAACAATGGCGGGGAAATTATCGCGGACCCCCCGGGGTCGAGGAGGGGGTGGGTGGGGGCACGTACCTTACGCCTATGGCACATCTCGACAATGGCGGGAAACCGCGGTCGAGACTAATACGCCGTATAGTGTACAGTACAATGTTACGATAACATTTTATAATATTTAATAATAATAATAATAATAATAATATGACCTTTCACACCGAGCAACGTGCGTATACCTATGTGCTGCGCGCGTGTGACGACCGTGGCCTCCTCTCTTCGGGTGTGCGCGATGTCCGCAGCGCGGGCAGTCGGTGCTCATCGTCATCCCTGAGTCGCGCGGCGCGTGTTCGCGTTTCCCTTACGATTCTTCACCGTTTTCCACGGCTAGGAGTAGAAAATTGAAAAAAATATCGTGTTAATTGCGTTGTTTTGTTCCCAATACAGTTTAAACGCAGGTATACGATATGTACACATGTTAGTATAAGTTTAAAAAATCTAAATTTTATATTCAATATAAAACTGGTGTAAAAATATCTTTTTGCGAGCTAAATATCTTTCTATCCCGCTGTGCAGTATACTGTAGGGCGTATAACTATTATCGTATATGGTTACCGTCGTTACCGATTTTATATCGTTGTGCAGGGGAGTCTTCCAGTAAAACTCTCACTGCAGAAGTAAAAGTATTTACATAATTGTATTATTGGAAGTAAAATCTTCAACATTATATGACATTCAGAGCCCAATGGTTAAAAGTTATCATATCTTAGAATTAATATTCATATTAGACAGTTTCCATATTTTAAACGCCTATAGAAATTCGTCGACATTGTGCATGGCTCTTTCCAACAATTCCAAAAACTAAATTGTGCCGGAGCTGAAGCTGCATCGGAACAGCTATTGTGGGCGTTTATACAGTTTAGTCGAAAAATTTTGGCGATCGGTGATTGAAACACAGCTGCTTCGCATACAATATTTGTTAACATTTCTACCACCCGAGTATTGGACTGTTGCGTGCTGGTTTTTAAACCATCAGTAACAATATTAAAGTGTTGAGGTATTGAGTCATTTTTTTAATTAATAAGTTAAACTTGTACAGTACTACTTTTATTAACACTTTATGATCAAATCAACATAGAAAAACAACTGATAATAGTAAAACATTGATGATTTTAACTGGCAGAGCTTCTTAACTGAATGGCTGGATACGTCTGATTTCTGTGTAAATCCGGTGTTATCACATTATTAATCAGCTGTTATATACCCTGTTTGCGTTGCTAACTTGTATTTCCGTCAGTTATTGTTTTGCCTTTTTGCATTTGACCCAATTCAGTGCTTGATTAAAGGGCACTTGTGACTTCCGCGTATAATTTGCGCGTGCAGCTTAATTATGCGTATGTGTTTTTCAATGCTATACATTATTCAAATTATACATTTTAAATGTATTTGTCGTACATTTTCTTTTATTAATTCCATATTTAGATTGTAAGTAATATCATAGTACATTACAGGACCACAAATGTATAGCACTAAAATATACGAATATATATTTATCATATATTAATTATGGTTGGTACTTATTACCTATATAATTTTAACACCTTTTTTTTAATCATATATGATGATACTATACTGTACATTGTACATAAAATCAGTCAAATACTTATGGCATTTTAGTGGCCCGATCACAGGATTCAATAATAAATAGAGGTTATACTCCTAGGCCGGGTGAGATACAGAGTTCTTATTGCTATAAGTGTCACTTTTTTTAAAAGTCTGCAGTTACAATGTAGTTAGATTCGAAAACAAGTATAATATTATAAGACCTTTAGCCGAAGGCTATTTTATTAGTTTATTAGTTATTAGTTATTACCCATAACCATACGACTCTAATAATCAATATGTATAGCATAAAATGTACTTAATTTAATATCATTATATGTGAGCATATTCAGCCTTTGAAAAATTATATCTCGTTCACAATATTGTCCACATTAATGTAATTAAGGGATTTCTATTTAATGTTAAAATTGATATAAAAAAACATCATGGTAAAACCAAAAATCGTTTAAAACATTGGCCCAACTACCATAAACATTCTTGAAAAAGGTTTATAGTGGCCTAATTTCCAGGTGCCCAAAAATAATGGAAAAGATATTTGACGACCCCAGTTTTATTAAATCTAGTTAATGTCGGACGAGGCACATTTCCATTACCTAAAATGTATCTAAACACATATACGTTAAAATATGGACCCACCTCTTACGTTCATTAATTTTAAAACATACTTTTTTTAACTTTTGGACTCTTAATGGCTCTTTATGTAGATTTTATTTTCAATAAAAACTTATAAGAATTAATTTTTTTTTTTACTTTTGTGAGAGAATTATTTCAAATTTTCCCCTTTATCTGGAAGACTCTGCACAATATCCACTGTGCGATTTACGCGGTTTTGTTCCTGGTCGGAGACACCATTACGAATCGGTCCGGACGCGCTCGCCGCTTTTAGAGGACGTCCGGACGGCGGATGAAAAGATAACATTGGCAAACGACAATGTGATGTGTACGCGACATTTTTTTTTTAGGGTGTCTTTATTGTCACCAGTGCCCATTGTGACGACGTTGACGCGCAAAGCGTACACGGAACATGTAATGTTATGTTACATCGTTGAGGTTAACGCGCATGTAGTACACATTACACAATATATTATACTATTATTATGTTTGCTCTTTGTCACCGTCAAACACGTCTATAACCTTTCCATTTTTCGATCTATTGCCCCAAATAAATATTTATTCGCTTTGGACTACCATTTAAAAAAGGAATTTTTAACACAAAATATATCATGTAAAAATTTCAATTAGATATCCGGACGCGAATTTGCTCAATACAATATGCTAATCGTTGTCTAATTTCTATTTATTCTCATAAATGGTATGCCTATATTTTGGACAAGTTCACGTAACCCACTATTTATTATACGCTCTTAGTGTTTTCATTTTTCATGCATCACTTGTACTTTCGCAAACATTTGAGAGTACGTAATGTACCAATTTTTTTAATATATTATAATATTTCCATTCAATATCTATACTATTTATATTTATGTACAACAAATGTTTGTACTATTTTTCCACAATTAACAGCTGTTTGTTATTATTATTTTTGTAAATATTATCTAATAATTTGAATTCCAAAATACATATTTGAGTTCAGATTTACGTACACTTGAGATCAAATACTCGTATTAAAACGTGACGCATAACTTGCCGAATGCCCGAATCCAAGTATTAGTTGAGTCATTATATATTTTAATTTAAGGTGAAAATAAATAAATATATTTCGACCATAGCTCATCCAATTCCTGACTACTTCTTAAATAGCTTATAAATTCCGAATTTTAATTTCTTTCTTATTTTTTGGAAATAATGGTGTGTTATACGAGTACTATAATTATTTTAGGTATAGAGCGTTAAAGTCTTACTGGTTAGTGCTTATAGTATTATAAAATTTAGATTTATGTTTTGTTAGAAAAATGTTTTAAAATGTATATATAATTTAATAAATCATATTATTTGTAGTGACTTACGAAGAATAATTCATTTGAAATAAATGATGAATTTTGTTATTTGTGAGTTGAATCCCTGTAGGACTACTATTGTTTACACTTGTATTTATACTTCGTTTGGAGTAACGTATAAAGTTAAGTAAAACATGTATTGTACGCGTAGTTTTATTTGTACGTTATTATTTTAATTAACCTACATAGTTTTTTATTTCATTTTACTTTAGTCTTACATCTACATAAGGTCAAATTAATCATTGTTGTTATCAATTAATTACACGAAAAGCAAAATAAGTAAAACTATAAAAAAAAAACAATGAAAAAATGAGTACTATACATCTTATTATTATAATTAATATTTTTATCGAAATGATTATATTAAGTTACGTTCGCACGGTTTTCGATAAACCTGCAAACAACGCACTTTCACGGTTCGCGTTGTACGTTTACATGTTTTTTTTTGGTGTCTTAAAGTCTTAAAAATGCGTAAGACCATACAGATATTATTTTTGTTACGGACATATGCATCCATAGCTAGAATTCCACTGGAAATGATGATTTCAATCGTTGATAATCGAATTCTGCGGTAGTAAATATCATATACCATCATTATAATGCATGTAGATACATCGATGTTTATATTATTTTGAAAGTAGACAACGTATAGGGTTCTCTAACAAGAAACTAAATTAACATTGACACGTATAATATAGATCGACAATACAAAATATTATGTAGACTACACAATGGTATCTTATTATACACCGTCGAGGACAAAATATTATGCAGTATTGTGATATAGTGTTATTCTTGGACGGAAAAATATGATTTCGAACGACGTCTCTCGATTCACATATTATGCGATACACATTGAGAAAACACGCGCCCGACCATCGACGGTCCGGAGGAATGTAGTGTGTCTCGCGATTGTGACACGCGTTTAAGTCTACATCGCGTGTGCGTGACCTTTTCCGTTGTCTGCGGATCGTATGAGCACAATGCGTTAACATTAAACAGAAAAATAATAATATTATAATCATCACAGAAATTTTCGAAGTACAATTATTATTGTTAAGACCGCCGTCGCCCCGTATGTATATGCCTATTTCCTATATATTATTATATTTATATATTACTCCTCGTCTCCGTGCTAGACCGTTGATCATGATCGCCGCTCCGGTCGCTCGTTTTTATATTATTATTATATTATGTATTAAATTGCACTGACACTCCGCCGTCGTGGTTATTACCATTAAACGTGTCGGTGTTCACGATTGGCCCTGAACCGAACGTACCAACACCGTGGTTTTGAAACGTATGCGTAAGATCTGCACACGTTTCCGTGCAGAACCACGTAGTCGCACCCAGTCGAGCGGGTAAAGTGGAAAAAAATCATCCCTTATTGGAGGACGATTTCGTACGTTACTTTATTGATTTATTATAAAAATATCATAATCCTGCCACTACCAACGTCTTGTCGCAATCGGTATTGCTCACGCGATTGCTATACTGCATACGTATACTTAGTATACGTGTATAAATACATTCGTCGCTTCACTCGGAATCGAAAATATACATCTACTATTGTTTTTTTTTATCTCGATCGTCGGTGTGAGATAACCGTGCACCGGCGGTGAAGATTCTTTCACAATATTTTTAGCTTGACAAATCGTTTATTGTATATCTCGTGCACAACAATTAGTATTGCGAGTCCACGACGACGATGAGTATTATGTACATATTATTATATAAAGACTCGTGTAAAAACATCATCGCCGATCGTAACAATTCGACGCCGTCCGAAATATCCCTATATCGTTCTTTCATTATACAAACCCCCTCCCTGTAAACAGTGTACATTTTAAATACCTTTCATAAGAGTTACAGCAATTCATTTGATATTTGGTAGATAAACATTTAAACAATATTTCCAGCCGTTATACATGCATGTTGGTACTTTTAAATTATAAAATTATTAATCTTATGGCACCAAAATCACATGATTTAATCGAGTTACAATATATTTATAATTTCACTTATTAATAATAACAGTCGTAACGCAAATATTAGTTTACAGTTGGTTTGGTGATTGCTCAATGTTAAGATGGATATAACTCTAGAAACCTCTTCCCAACTTCAGCGTACTACATCTAACGAGACATGGGACTAAAATGTATCATGCTAATTTACCACCGATAAATATACTATTTAAGCGTTATCTTATTTAGAAAAATAAATATTGTATATTATTATAATATATATTCTAGAAAAATAAAAAAAAATCATTTGTAAATCGTTCATCTTAAACAAAATACGATACCTCGTCTTGCAGCACCTAAACTTTTCGAGACATTATGTATACGATAATCTTTCCTCTTTTACGTTAGGTTTCTGTTTTCTATAAAATTCTGAAACACGTGTACCCATCGGTATTTGTCGTATGCATAAAATATTCTTTTGATCCGCACACCGCGTTTGAAGGATTCTTCACTGGTCGACCAACGTGTCGCATCTTCAAATACGGTGTTAGTATTGACGAGAATATTATTTACACCAAGTTTGGTAAACGTATTGAAAAACATGGTCAATGGTGTTAACGGTGAGAAGGTATTTATGTCGAGATCACGCTGTTATTATCATTAACAAAAAGCTGTTTAAGATGAGTTCTAATTGATTATCTTTCGAATCAAACACTTCCATACTGCATTGACATGAATCTATTATATTTTATACTCGTGGTGATTCATCAGATCGGTGATTTTATAGGCGGGGTGATGGACTTATTTCATTAAATTGTTCATACATAAAGATAATTATTAATTACTGCGATTCATGTTTGCATAGAATTAAATATAGTACATAATATATGGTAATAACTGTAAGTGACCATCATTCATTGAACTTGTACACGAGGTCTTGTGCATTGTTTATATTTTATGTTAACGCTCTCTGAACCCGTAATTAATATTTGAAATTATACTCGGATAGCATAATATTATTGTTTTTAATAATCAGGAACATTCAAGAGAACCTAAACTATTTTAAATCCTATTTAAGATTTTCAATACCATAGTTTCGTAATAAATATTTGTATAGCAATGATATTATAAGAATAAAATATTTTATTACGTGCCATAGCATATACGGAGGTTGAGATAATTTTACTTTTCACACCTTCGTTGGTATTGAAAACGTGTAGGATTGTTTTATTATTTTATCGATCGCACAAGAATAAATCTGTTTTTATCATCTGTACCTATGTATCACGATCTCCCGTTTACGTAATTTAAATTCTAATCAATAATATTATCTTTTATTTTCGTTTCAGGTAAGTCATTGAGAATATTGCATTATGCGTGTCTGGGTGCACGCACCACGTATACATGACCGCCACCGCGGCCCCCGTGCAGCGCATTAAGTATGTACTACCGGTTGCATAACGAAAGGTCATTTTTTATTATAATTTTTTGTCAATGACTATTGAGGTTTTCTTACCGAAAAATCTGATGCTTTCGATGTTGGCTACGCCCCAAAGGCAATCACGATCCAGGTAAAAACATTATATTTGTATGATCATATGTGCGTATGACACTGTGGGTATATATAGTGGGTACCCACTATTATTAGTATTACGCGGTGGTGTATAAAATATATCTGAACGGCCCTTGACTGTAAAATAACAAAAACAATGTTAAGGCCTATCCGGTCGCAGAGAAAAATACGCACGTGCGTTGGACCGCAGAGCCACGTAGCAATTACGGCGCTGCGATGGATTTTCTCTCTCTTATAATATGCGCTGCTCATGGTACACATACCTGTGCCCACCGCGCGTTATGCCATCCGGCAATGTGCCGATCGCATTTTTATAAATCCCACGTGCACGTAACCACTTGGCTATACTCGACTAATTAAGATACTTAGCCCGGCCCTAAATGGAATTTGGGAGAAACCACTGCGGAATAACGAGTTCGTCCAGTTCGCCGATGTGTGTATATAGATTATAGAAGTTCACCACACCCTACAGAACATATTTCTTCATGTCCCTCGACCGGAACGATATCTGCAGTGTTGGATTTACCATGAAAAAATTGTGTCAATTGGCTTTCGAGTTATTAACGTAATGTGTTTGATCAGCCTATATTATATTTGATGGCTAAAACGTAATATTAGGATTGCGAGTAGATTGTAGAATATTGCGTGTAGTGATCTTATTGCTATGTTAATAATAGTATAGGTATGCATTATTGTTTATGCGTATAATATATGTATCCTAATGTAACGAAACGTTTGTTGCTTGAAGGTCCATAAGTTTATAAGTAATTATTAATCGAATGAACGTGGACCACAATACATGTGTAATATACAATATTTGCTATTGGCTAATCCCTCGTTGTTATCATAATATAAAGAATTTCATTGGATCATGATGATAAGCGTTTATATAGGTGCACTGAATCACTACGGTCCACAACCGTACACGGCCGAGCACAATAGCCCTTCTTCTGCTTCGCTTATGGGATTGCAGCATTTGTATTATGTTATTTTAGAATTGCATAATCATAAAATACTGCAACTGCATACCTGAACTCCGAACAAATCGAGCTCTGTATCGTTGTATATTTAGATAATATGGTGGTTTAAAGAACATTTGAACACTAACCGTTATCCCAAAGTTTGGTATTTATTTTTAATTTTAATATTTTTCAATTAATCTGGCTCTATATTTATATAGTTATTAGGTACTTTATAGTTATTATTTATTACTATTAAAGTTTTATTTTCTTCTATAAAAAACAAGTATAAAAACTTTAGACATCAACTCATGACGGATTGATTACGGTTGGTTGGTAACTTTTATAATATAAAATAATAACTAGATTTTAATCTAGATAAAGTTGTTAGTTTTCATGAAAGTTTATGCTTGTAGACGGTAAAAATGCTATTATTTGAAATCATACTTATTTTTGTATGTTGTTGATGGTAATTTAAACGTCGATCTATTTTGTCTCTACAATGTTCAAATTATACTGTAAATAAATAACATAGTCTTAGTAACTAACACAAATAACTATGTTATTATTCACATAAAATAGTATAATACTCGTATACATGCTGATTATATCTGTCTAATAAAACCAAAGCGCGTGTCTAGGCTCATTTTACCTGTATAGTTTAAAAAACTGTTATCAATTAAAAAAATATATATATTTTTGAGATAATGTCATATCATGTAAAATATTGTTAAACAAAAAAGTTTTATCTTTTCTTACGCACTATTTAAGCATTTTATATATTACTGTAAATTCGTCTTGGATAATATTTTAGATTATCTTGGAAATATTCTCCTCTTTATATTTAGTGATTAGACTATAGCCTATATACAAACCTAATTGTAACTTTTTCACTTTGCTCAGTGGAATACTACTATGTTGCCTGTTAAATAGACGAAGACAGTATATAACAGACAATCCACCTTCTGTACGTCATAATATCCTACACATATTATAAACAATATCGTCGTGGTTATCACTGTTGATTATATTTTACTATACTGTATATTATATGTATGAAAGTGTATATTTCCATGTTGTATACTCTGTGTTACATATTTATGGTTTGAAATTATTTTAATTTTAAAACGGAGTAACGTATAAGCTTTCATATAAATAATGTATAAAAAAAACCATAAAGTTTAACAACAACACGTCACATTTAGCTTGAATTCGGTCGTATACGAAAATAATGTCATGCGCGTATTCCGTCAGTTTTATTGTCATCTAGACACCAACAACGTTCTCATATGATGAAGTAAAAAAAAAAAAAACAGCCGTAACGCTCGTATACGAGTGGTTATGGCCATTTTAGTACCTTTGAACTTATTATGGATTGGGGCGTACGTCTCTGTCGCAAACTGGAAATATACCTGTTTACTGGAATCGCGCACAACTGTCACAAACATCATCACCCATTATACGCCGCGCGAGTTATATTTCTGTATAAAAGCGTCGCGTCGCCGTACGGTTTGTCATATTCAGTCGTCAACCGTGATCGCAAAGTTTTCAGACAACCGCAGTATTCTGTCGTGTGCAGTTTTTACAGTTTGTTTTTTTCCAAGTCCCGTGTGCAACCGAAATCAACGCCATGTTCGCCAAAGTAAGTATACAATAATTTCACATTGCGCATATGAATTCTATCTGGCCGTCCGCGCCGCGTTGTAATAAAATGTTCGCGAGATCGTAAAATTATGTCGTCCAGACCTTATAGCAACCGATCGTGGTCTCAAAATCGGTAGTATCAGATCGACAGGTGCTGTAGTACCTGTAGAATAACGCGCGCATGCTCGGCATTGACACCGACTCTACGTCGCTGCTATGTGTAACGTTTTATCGAATCGAAATCGCTACGAAACAACAATTATGGCGGTCACAAGATGGACAGCTGCGCTTTTTCCATCGACACCCTTTTTTTTTATTATTATTATTAAAATCGGCAATACATCGACACCCTATAGCAGTGGTTCTTATCCTTTTCTGAGACATGGACCCCGTTAAGATAAAAATTATAGCCTCGGACCCCCACAACCCTTCAAAAAGAAAAACCTTTTATTTCATAGTGTATTACTATCATTACTAATATATAAATTACAGATTGCTTGTGGCTAAGCAGTTGATTATAAAACGTAATTTGCATGTTATTTAAATAAAAATTTCAGAACCATTTCGCGGGCCCTCGAGTTACCATTGACGGAACCCCCCCCCCCAAGGGTCCGTGGAAAATTGGTTAACAAACCCCGCCCTATGGTCTTAGGGAAAAACTAAACTGTCGTAACAGTACACGAGTAAAGCGTGTGTGAGATAAATGCGTACGGTTGTGTTTTGTCCGTGCGGAGTCCAGTGCCGCAACAATAGGGGACGCAAGGTATGCATTGCATTCCCAGAGGCCTTCTTAGGGGGGCTTAGAGGGCCCACAATTATCTGGGACTAGGCTACTGTTAAACTTTTAAATTTAAATTCATAAAAATAGGAAACGTCAATTTAGTTTCAGATTTTCTTTTGCTGAGAACCAAAAGATTACCATGAAAGTTTTATTTTTATACCAAGCTTATCAATCGAGTATTATTATTTATTATTGATTTTATAATACCAATCGGTAATAATTCTTAAAATATTTACTAAAATTATAGGCGGTGTATACGGTCTCTACACTATACTGATGAATTGATAATTTTATTCATTCATTTTTAATGGGGCCCATAGTTTTTTCTTGCATCAGGGCCCGCCAAAGCCTAGTTAGCTAGCTACCCACGCGGACGTCATTAAAAATGCCCTCTAAACGCTTTGTTTTTTCGTTTCTTCCCGTGCCCGTCGAACAGGTAGCCGTGTGCTTCGCCTGCGTGGCCGTCATCGCCGTACGAGCCCAGTACTATCCCGCAGCGGCCGCCGTCTACGATACCGTCAACCCGAACCCGTCGTACTCGTACAAGTACGGTGTGGCCGACCCGTCCACCGGTGACTACAAGACGGCCGAGGAGAGCCTGTCCAACGGCGTGGTCCAGGGGCAGTACAGCCTGGCCGAAGCCGACGGTTCCGTCAGGACCGTGACGTACACCGCCGACGACGTGAACGGCTTCGTGGCCCACGTCAGCAAGGGCGCCAAGGTCATCGCCGCACCCGCCGCCCCCGTGTACGCAGCCCCGGCCGCCACCGTGTACTCGGCCGCTCCGGTGTACGCCGCCCCCGCCGCCCCCGTGTACTCGGCCGCTCCGGTGTACTCGGCCGCTGCTCCGGTGTACGCTGCCCCGGCTGTCTCCTACCCCTACAAACGTCAAGCGTGAGTTTGAGCACCAGCTAGCCACTCGAGAGGAGTTCATCACCATCACTACCACGCTGTATCGTTTAAGTTTAACCAAAAATATTATGTAATAAGGTCGTTGCAATCCTTCCATTCCCGCGTCATCCGCTTTTCGTCTCTCTCTCTCTCTCTCTATCTCTCTGTTTCTCTCTCTTTTTTTTCTATTTCATATATATCATACATAGATATTATTACATATTGTATCGTTATATTTTTATATATTTTATACTTAGTTTCCTATGTCATAATAAACGGTGCGTTTATGTATCAATTGTATGTTGTGTTATTGTGCTCCGTGTTCCGCAGTTTTACCCGAGCGCGACGTGTCATAACGTTTCATTCGTCGTGTGTGCACACAAATAAGACCAATAAGACTACTCTTACGTTTTTTGTTCTCGATCTTTATTCGAAACCACCAAACATGTCACACGATTTTCGGTTCTCTGCGAATATGTTTGAAGATGACAGTACGCATGAGTATTCGCGATGGTCAAGGGTGTGCGGTTTTTCGCTAATAGAAAAAGAAAAACACAATCGTGAAATCCGTAAACATACGTTCATCATTGTTGTCTTTTTGTGTTCGAATTTCCCGTGAAGGACTCTGTCAACGAGCGTGCCGACGTTTAAACGTTCTGTCAAATCGTATCCATCACGCTGAAGGAGAACACGTTCGTTCTATTTTAACTGCGATGTGTCAGGACTTGATTGTTTTCGATATACGGTCTACGAAGTGTCGTCGTATACTACGTAGTACCTGCAGTTCGAGGTGTATGAGCTATTTAGTCAATAGTCAAAGTGTATAATTAACTTTTAAATAGAGCTTACCTGCTACATGTGCCGTCGTCCGGAGTGTCCCACGTTGATGCACTAAAAATTGCAGTACATGTTATATATTCATAATAGTATTCGAATCAATTTTGTCTTTGGATACTATTGTATTTATTAAACAGAAAAAAACATATATTATAACTCTGAAATATACAGTGAACAGAACTTGCAATATTTTGTATTAACATTATTGCATTCAGTGAATTATCGAGCAGGGTTACGGTTTATTACATTTTTATTTTTGCCCATGATTTTATTGTATATGCATTTATAAATATTTAAACACTGTTCATATTACACGTAGTACTGAAATAATGTTGTTTATCGTAATAAGTATAAATATGTATTGATTATTGAATAAAGTTGTTTTTCATATTAATCTTCTTATAGTGAAAAATACTCTGATGCACAGGTATTTACTGCTTCGTCCAATTAAATCGAGTGCAGTGAATTAATTGCGATACAACAAGTGATCTTGTACTCCAGTTGATACATGTATGTAATGAGTAAATAATCTGTCGTCTTAATCGCATTTCCAGATTTATAATTTCTTTGCGACGTAATATTTTGACTTCCTATTTTATTTATTTCTATAAAATATAAATCATTATATTATATTTTCTCTCTTTGAGTCTGTGAACACTTTTGTATCTGAGTTATAATAAATTTACGCGATTCGAGTGAAAATAGTTACACCAAGTTCATAATAATAGTTATGATCAGCAGATTGAACTCGTAATATTTATCAAACTACCTATCGTCTCGTATAATAGATTTAGATTTTTCTTTTTATTAAATCATGTTTTCTTTAATATTCAACAATTGGTTTTGGTACCATGGTCACTAATATTGGTAAAATTGTTCTTCTGAATCTATACTATCTACTGTATATTATAATATAACAGTCATAAGTAATATAAACACAAAAGTTAAGCATTTAAACAAATGTGTATGTACCCATAGTAATCATAATATATAGACTGCTTTTAAAAACCCGTTTAAAATATGTAAGCTTTATACGTATATTACTTCAATGAATTGTTATTTGAACACAATAATTTGGTCATTATAAAAATAAAATACCTGCGCGATGTTCATAATAAAGTATAACTGTATGTATTATGTATTGGCTGTTACAAAATTATAAAACAAAAATATAAGCGTATAGGCTATTGTTCGCCGTTTTAGGATGTGCTGTGTAGATAATATCATCCCGGTTATTTATTATGTCATTTTGCTGGTGCAGCGATGGTGCGTAGAGATACTTAATAACGTTTTAAATGTCAATTCACCGTGTACTTTCGTATAATGTTTGTGTCGACTGCTAATTCTCAGGAAAACGTACTGTTGTCCGATTTGTATATTATTTATATACTATAAAGAATTGTCTACTCGTTGCATTATTATTATTACAATATGTCGGTTTATTAGTTGCAACTCATTACGATATTAACATGGTTAAAGTAATTAAAATAGATTAATCATTTTTCAAATGTATCGCATAATATAGGCGCGCGTATAGTTTTATCGATGGGATATAAAAACAATTGTATCATATTACAAAACGTGAGCATGATGTATATTTCAACTGTGATTTCTTATAAAAACTGAATTAAGTTGTCGTATTTTAATTTCTAGTGATAATATATGTTTTAACGCCCTTTGTATTGTTGGTTCTCGGCTTAACGTTTACTATGAACACGATGTCTGGCAAAAAAAATTATAGTTTTTGATTCGGGGTATAATTACTATCGTAATATAATAATATCATTATATTAATTACATAAGTTTATATATATATATGCATGATACATTTATGCTATGTGTGTGTGTGTGTTTTCAGTGTTTTTAATGATCGGCTTTATCTATAGGGTGTGCCCTCGCAAAACTGCCGAGAATCCAAGGTGATGATTTATTTACGTATATATGTATACCTGTGTGTAATATGTGCAGTACCTACATAATATTATAATAGGAGCGTTTGTAGCACATTGTGTTTTTGTTCTGTTAAACACAGTCGAGCATGGCGAAACGAAAAGAAAAACGTACGAGTACCGCGATTCCTTTGACTTTGCTTTGGTTTTGCGACTTAAAGGTCAGCGCATTTTATACCGTCAGTCGGCACGCGTTGTCCGGGCTATTATCGAAGTTACAAAATCCGATATCGTTCGGTTCGATTGAGCTTACGAGCTGCAGTTGACGAAACAAAAATCGTCCACGCGCCGGAGACCATCATAGAGACGCGCGTCGCCCTATGTTGTTACATATGTAAGGATTTAAATGTTTGCCGCGACGGGACGGAATGCAGTACGCCTAATAATAATAACAACGCGGTCCGTCCTGAAGCGCCGCGTTATCAACGGATGATTGCAATGTTAATAACCGCGTGCGGTTTACGGAATTCGTATGTAATGTGGTCGGACGACGGAGGTTAACCGGGGTGACCGTGACATTGGGATACCGACGACAGGGTGATACTTATTTTTGCTCATTACATTCCGTAGTATGTTACGAAACGAAAACCGTTTTCGTCCCTGCCGTTTAAGACCGTAATTATACATTATTTTACAACGTATTGTGTCTGTATGATGGAAAATATTCGATAAAATTGGATTTAAGTCCTGTAGCGTACCACCGTGTCCTTGTACGAGGCGTGGTCTTCGTATATACGTTGTTTATGCACTCTGAAGAACCGATGACCCAGTTTTCTGCAATAGTTCTCTTGTGCTTTGTATGTACATATATGTATTATATATAAATACATATATGTGTGTGTAAGTGTGTGATATAATATCATTAATTTTACTCAATGAGTTAATAGGTGATTTTCCTCTTTTTTCACTTAATTTTATTGAAAAAATGAATAGTTTCGTGTACAAACCATCAAGGCAATACACTTATGTTGAATATAATGTTTTGCTGAATACAACTAATTTTATTAGCAACCTGTATCGAATCCTTCAAACTACGACCAAGGTTCGGATAAATCTCACGAAGTAGTACGATAATATGTTAATGGCATTAAATAATTATTTATTAATATTGTTCTGCGATTTTAAATGAATCATCTTTTGCGCATTACATTATTGTTTTATTTTATTATTTTGTTAAATTTAAACGAATATATGTATCATTTAAGGTTAACTTGGTAAAAATAACTTAATGGTGTGTAAAAAAGTATTTAATTTACTTAAGTTTGAGTGAGCTTATAATAGTAAAAGCTTACTATAATCTTATCGTATTAATAAAAACCTTATTTTTTTTTCTTTTAAAATTATAATATTTATCATAGTATGCAATATGAATTAATATAAGAAGGTAATCTATGGTGAATACTTGACATCATGTGATTGAATGGTAATCAAAACAAGTGACAAAATAGTTTCGATCATTAATGGAACATTTGGAATGACCTCTATTTCTATGATACAATGTAAAATTGATATATACAGTTGTACAGGTTATCTCATTTCTAGTGATGGACAACGCAAGTATTACAAAGCATAGAGTATAAAGTTGAAATCTGAAGTAAATCCTTATACGGTAAAACACAATACAATATTCATTAACATAAGGTTATCAGTTTTATTATTATTTAAATACTATCGCATTATATAATCATTATAAATTATTACATTGTTTAAAAAATATAATTTATTGTATCTCTGTCACTTTTCGAACATTTTTTAATATTATATAACTATTTTATGGGTGGTTTCGGGTTTAATAATATTGTATTAGTTGCTGTAATTTTTTGCAGCAAGTATTTTCAATACTTGCTGATTAATTGATCACCTATATTATACATTTCAGTCTTCTTCGAACAGCTGATGCTACATTTTTTTAGTATTTAACTGGGTTTCATAGTGATTTTTTTTATTATTATTCAAATCTATTTTTTTTTTTTTTATTCACCTTTGAGACAGTAAAAGCTCAATAATTTCCTTATCGAGTCCAGCTGTAGGTCGTAAATATTACTCAGGCTATACTTTTCATGGAATGTATTATTACTTTTCAAGAAACTCTCATAAAACAAAGCGATAACAAAATACAAACAATCACTTATTTTTTAACAACAATTTGATGATATTTCATCAAGTTCAGCCTAGACTTTGTTTTCAAACAATATTACTTCAAATATAATACACCAGTTATGCAGTTCGTCGAATTTGATTAAATGAAACAATCTACTTATTCGAGATAATCAGATAATCTACATATTTTTTTTTTATTGATCTTTATATATAACACAGCAGTATGGGCCATTAGTTAATACTAATTATAGTTAAAGAATTTTACTATTTTTGTGAGGTTTGCATTATGTTACATTATCTTAACAGTTAAAATTACAATTATATTTTATCTATAAAGTTGGTTAGTTTTAAGAAGGTAATAATTTTCGTATTTTGATCGGGGTTTGGTCCAAGGATTTCATCGAGTATTTCCGTCAGGTTGAGATTTGTACGCTCCTGTTGGTACATGTGACAGCTTGAATTTTCGAATCTACATCTACTTATCAGTTATAACCATATTTCTATTGACTCCATATAATTTACTAATCAATGACGTAAAATATACTTTATTTATGCACCAAATTCTTAATTAAAATATTTTCTGTTCGATATTTACATGGTATGTTTGTATGTTTAAAAAATGTGGGCTTGTATCGGACAACCGAATTTAACAAACTGAACATAGAAATATATTTTTTATGCTATTTAATTTATAGTAGTTATAGGTTGAAAATGATTATTATATGATTAGGATTTTATGTAATTTTATGAGAAAAAAAAAATATCGATCAATTACTTGATATTTAATTTTTTTATTACATACTTCTATAAATACGTGTACTACGTTTAAATCGTTGCGCTAGTATATTTTCCAATTAAGTTAACGACTACTAATACAAACAAGAATGCAATATACTTATAAAATGTATGTAGTCCACTTTTCAAATTGTATTTCCTGTTACACCAGATTGCATATGAAGTCATTTTAATACGAATAACTTGTTTTTTATTATTAAAATAATACTTCACCACTGTGCTTGTAACTTTGAAATGAAATAAAATAATATTTAATGCAAAACATTTTTTTGGTTTTAAAGTGTTGCGTTTGTTAATTTCTGAATCTTTCACGTGTGCAATATAATATTTCTCGACAGTAACATTTTGTAGACTACAAATAATACTATTCATCAATGTGCTTACTATAAAATAGTAGCAGCTACTTCTACATATTAAACATTTGTAAGACATATACACGAATATTTAAGTTGTTGGTATTATTTTGTAAAACAAAAAAATTCATGTTAATAGTAAGATGGTTAGGATATTTCATTATTCCATAGTGATTATTATGTGGCCTATGTACAAATGTTTAAGGAGTATAACAGTTTTAATAGTTTCAGTTTAGAATCGTGTACGTTCGGTTTCTTACATTCTATTCAATTTTTATTTATCTAAATATATAAAAAAGTAATAAATATGCAAAAAAAAAATAAGAATTATGAATGATAAAATATTAGTTTACAAAAAACAAATGGAGGTCTGCGTGAGTCAAAAAGGATTCTCTGAAAATAAACATGGTCGTTGCTTAACAGCATTTATATTCCTTTTCAAACTTCAACTTTCTTTGATCATACAAATTATAAACATCATTACCATTTAATAAAATAATTACTATCTCAGATAAAAAGTCTAATAACAAAATTAACAGTGCAATCATTTTTGATATTGGAAAAAGAAAACAATTACTGCTAAATTGTTCTTCCTTTAAATCGTATTTTAAATATTAGGAGTTCGCTAGAATTCAATATCATAAAATCCATTTCTAGTAAATAAAGTCAATTGTTAAATTTAATTGAACAACCTATCTGGATATACTTTATGGTAACTTAATGAGACATTTTTTTATGTATATAATCCATTATTTACTAATCGTTGTATTTTAATTAAAAAAGTACATATTAGTTATTACTTGTACTGTGTTGCAATTTTTAACAATATTTTAGACTCAATCATGATTGATAATTAATTAAAAATTAAATGTGTATCATTAAAAAAAATGATCTCTTTGTAATTAAATCATGCACAAATGTTCGGTTTATAAAAAAAAATTTCAATTTATAATATCCAAGAAAATTTTGGTAAACACATTTGCAGTACCTACGAGTATGATAGAATCATTAAATATTTTCTGAACCAGCGTTATGATTGGATAATTTGACATTTTCCATTTCCTGTGAGGTGAGATAGTAACATGATCCCAATTAAGAAATCGTGTAAGATTTGTTAGAATTAAATGTAAACAATATTTTAGATTGAAAGTTTAGTCCGTCGAACGCATAATTTATTAAAATTTTATTGTTGAGTAAACAATTTTTTTTTTACTTACTATTGCGTTTTATTCAAAATGAATTACAATTTTTCTTTTTAAATTTGTACTGATTATATCTTATAGTCTTAAAATATATAAGTAACATTAATTTTTATTATAAATTCAAAGTATGAAAACCATTAATTGCTTTCATTCTTATACCTACAATCCATCTATACTCATATTACCCTAATTTTAACGAGATATTTGGAATTATATTATTTTGTTCTCGTATAATTTTTATGTATGATATTTGGGCTCGGAATGAGGGTAAGCATATAATTGTAATCCCCGGCAACGACTGATTTAATTTGTTTGATACTCAGTCCCGTTACTCGTAAAATTGTAAAATGCTTATTTTAATTAATCCAGTGTCCCAATTATGTCCTCATTCATATCATGACATTTCATTATCTTTATTACATTGTATAGTTAATGGTGTTTAAAATAGTTCGCATTTATAGACAAAAAAAAATTAAATTTTGAATACTTGCTTTTTTTAAATTATTTTAGAATGAAATATTTTGTTCCAATTTTAGAATATTTTTATTTAGTTTTATACGAACGAATTTATATGTTTGTCAACTATAAATTATGAATTTTATGTTATGTAATTTTGTGGAATATTTACTTGATTGTAACTCTTATGCCCTATTTTTAGTGAAATTACAGTTTTCTATTTAGAACATTTTTAATATTAGTTATCTTGCACATTATACTTAGTTTATACTTTACAATAATCATTTAAGCCTCATGAAACTTCCAAAGTACCTTTTCAACTCGCGAAAAAGTACATAGATGTAAAACACAAATCGCAGTATCTGTTAAAATGGCTGAGCTAAAAAAAAGAGAAGGTTTTAGAAAAATAAGAAAGCTATGTATTTATGTAACTGGATTTTGACGATTTAAAATATTCTGTGGATGATATTGCATTATTATATTATACTATCAAACATTCTTTTGTACATTATGTTGATACTCTTGTGATAAAAAAATTTATCATAGTGTATATTTCAAAAAAAAAATTTAATTCCATTTGTTTTAGATTATATGCTACGAATGGAATTCATTATTTGTCTTCCGTACCTGTCATTCCTATACTTTTAAAATCATGGTTATCAGTTAAGAATTTTAAATTTAATATATTACATAATTTAAACGTTTTTTCGAACATTATCTTAAATTTTACTTCTGATATTTATTTCAATGTATTATTATTTCGTCCGTTAATTCTATTTTATATGTCAAACAGTATTTATCACGTTAATATATGTTAACCGTTCCACTAATGTTAACTCAAACCGCATAGAATTTGAAAAATATTATTTAAGTTATTGGTTTATAACATTTTTTAAAATTAACTTAGTTGGATAAATTTATAAAAAACCTGATAATAATTCAACGTATTCTTTTCGTACCTGTATGGTATTGAAACGAACTAAAGAAACTTTTTATCATAGTATAATATATAATATAAATATAAAGTAAGTACCTACTCGTATGTATACATTTATTTTTTACTGTATTCGACCATTTATTTGACTGTGGAAAAGTATGAATTTCACGATAGTTGTATGTCTATTAACTGGAAACAATTTATAATCATAATAAAATATTACATATTCAAATAGGGTTTCAGTAATATAAAAGCAATTTAATCTAAAGTATTCTTAATAGTTCATACTTAGTAATTGATTCCTAACATATTTATTTAAGTACTGCTATGAATCAAGCTAAACAAATTGTCTTCTCGAATTAAAAAAAAAATGAATTTGTTACATTTCATATCTTCAAAACGAATACAACAATAACAACATTTTATAATGTAACTTTTAACTGTAATAATTTAGTGATATATTCTAATGAATATGATTAACATGCACATTTTATATAAGTATGCATAAATAATGTAGTTTTCTTTATATGTACCTACAATAAAATCGGTTTTTTCTATTAGGGCTTATCTGCATCAAATATAATTTCGAGGAGATCAACTTTTTAAGTAGTGCCTTACAACATTTTTACGCGTAATTTTTCTTATGCACGTTCTGTTCGCATAAGTTGACACAATGATGTTCCAAGGAATAGATTTTTTTTAATACGGAGCATAAAAAATGAACAATTCCATTCTTATTTGTATATATTAGTAAATGTTTTTTATCATTAGAGTATTTCTAGATTTTTTTATTTATTTTTTATTAGTAGCACTACTTTATTGTCAATTCCGGCTCATTTTTACTTTTGAGGTTTAGTCATGTTTAAATTCAATAATTTTTATAAAATTTTTTGGTTTTCTAAAAATATGGAGTTATAACAGTTAAGTAATATTTTGCTTACTTTAATGTTTTCATATTATTTTTCATTGTTGAAGGGAATGGTAAATTGTATTGAATAAATTGTTTCCGTATAGGATGTTTCATATACAGTTGTTTGAAAATAATAATTATTATATAGAGTGTCTTTCGAGGCTTTACTACTTGTATGTGATGAGATCACTTGAAAATAGTAATTCCTCGAATATTCTCTTATGAAATGAATCAATAACTAATATAATTAATTTATAAGTATTTATGTATTATAAATAATAATAAAATGCAGTTCAATAAATAATTTTTTTATATTACATATTTTAAGCCAAATATATACTAAAAAAATTATAATATATTGAAATATCTTGCACTTTTATACGTGTCCAATTTAAATAGATTTTATGATTATATTATTTAAGAATATCCAATTGCATTAACGTGTAAGACTTCTGGCACTCGATAATATATGTGAAGGTTTTATTTAATAACGTTTTTATTTGTAGAATAGGTAAATACAAACACAATAAAAATAATACCAATGTTTGATAAATGTTAAATTATGATACTTATATATTTACATAATTCGTACAAATATTTCACGCAAGATAAGTAATTGTCTCTTCAATTTTCGTACTTAACAAACTGAATTAAACTTTTCAGGGAACTATGTAATGAATCTATATAAACTTAATTATATAATAGTTTAATTTATGAATATATTATAGTGTATACAGTTATAGTTATAATTATCTTTTTGTTTTGCTTAACATAACAATAAATCGAGTAATTTTAACTTAAAAGTTATGGAAGTAATTTAAATCAGATCAAAACTGTAATTCAAGGGGCTTTTGTACTTCTATAAGAAACATTCATTATTTTGGTCAATTGGTTTTGATTAAATTGACGTCTTAAAACTTTTTTATAATTATAAATTGCCACCTACCTATATTTATTATTTAATCTTTTTTTGTAAAATAATTTTCTTATAATTGTAACGTACAAAAATAATTATTAATTTTATATATATAATTAATTAAATTGAATATAGTACACCTTAATATGAAAAAAAATTTTGTTCGCCATATATTTAAACCTCTACATTTATATAATTTAAAAAATTTGAGGTCGTCTTAAGACGTATAAACTGAAGTTGTGCATTCAAACACATTTATGAAAGAAATAAAGCTTACTTTTTTAAGTATTTTATAAATTGTAGAATGTTCAAAATACCCTGAGTATAGCCACAACTTACAGGTCATTTTGATATGTTTTAAGTACGTCTAAACAACAAATTATATTATAATAATTTATAAATACTAGTCTTTGTTATATAAAAGTAACTATAATTAATTTAATACTTAATACTACTAAACACAACAACATTTTCTGAAAAATATTCATATTTAAAGATTTCAAATTAGGAGTATAGTTATTTTTCATAAATATTATGCAATTTTCACTTTAAAAATGTAATGTTTTAAAAAATTACACTAAGTGACTAAAATAATAAGTTCTGCTATTCAAAAAAAAATTTGTCCGTGTTTTTATACAGTACCTAATGGGTGAAATTATTTTGAATTCTTTTTTGATCATATCAATTTATGCCACTTTCAAACACAACAAGATAACTGTCTAAGACATCTATTCTGTTTCTAATGTGTGACGTTGTAGTTTCTTTGAGTTATTTTAGTTTTAAAAAAAACTATTTTTAAGTATACAACAACAATATGCGATTAGCTTATAATGTTGAATCGTTTCATATCTAATGGGACGGTCATTACATTGGATATAGTTCACCTTAAAACGAAAACATTTTTTGTGGGTCATATATTTAAACCTTACATCTTTATCATTTAAAAAATGCAAGGCCGTCTTAAGTCTAGACTGAAGTAGTGATTTTAAACCCATTAATGGATGAAGGAGATAATAGCATATATCTGTTGTTTATTTAAAGGACTATAGAAGGAAGACTCTTCAGTATTTTTTTGTAGTCTCCTTGGCATAGCTGTCTATCAACTATATCGGGAATCATGCAGTATTTCAAAGTAAGTACACTATATTAAACAACTATATAAATTTAGTTTAAAAAACTACTCAGATTTTTTCTTGTTTCTCACTGGGTTTTAGTAATTTTTTTTTAATTTTAAATTATATGTTTAGTTTTAATTTTGAATTGGAAATCAAAAAATTTTAATATAACTGATGTATACGTTTAACATTCATGTTTACATTTATATTGTGAATTGAACAATGTACTTTTTACATCTGTATTACCGTTATTACTCATTATTGCTCACTACTATCAAATTCGTTAATACTGATCCTGAGATTTGATTTCTTAATTAAAATATATTTTTGTTCCTCTATATAAATTTTCGTACACATTTAAAAAAAAATTATGATATGAAATTATTTGTAAAGAATTTTTAAATTGTGTTCTTATTAAAAACTGTTAAACAATATGGGTTTTATAATGGGAACTTACCGTTCAAAAAATCAACAGAAGTAAAATCGGTGGCGTTCTAATTTTGAAGACTATATTAATTATAGTACAAAGAGACTGAGTATCAACTTCAAAGTTTAATTTATCCGTATTTTATTTAAAAAATAATTTATAGTGCTTCCGAAAATTCTTTTATCCTGATGAATGTAAATCAACAGCTTTTTTGTTCAATTTTTTAATTCTATTAATCTCCTCTAAAAAAAATTCTTAACTAAAAACCAAGTGGGATCTCAGTTAAAATTGTATAAGCATATAAGATGAAATTATTTTCTTAAAAATGTATTCTATTTCGCTTTATTTTCAGGTTGTTTTATTGCTGTCCGCTATCGCGTGTATGGTTAACGCTGAAAGCAAACCGCTCAAAGGATTGGTTTTAAATCATTGTAAATTTTTTAAAAAACCACATGTTGGTCCTTTGCTTACTACTACACCTTACCCGGTAAAATCTACGACGCCGGTCAAGTATGTTCCCGTGGAAATAACTACTACGACAGAACCGACCTCGTATCCACCGGTTCCTGCATCACCTGAAGTGCAGTATCCACCGCATAATCAAGTGCAATATCCATCACAAAACCCGGTACTGTATCCTCCACATCGAGAAGGGCCTTATCCATCAGAACATGGATGGCAGCATTCACCACACCAAGAAGCGATATATCCACCACAGCCAGAAGTACAATATTCACCGCAACAAGGAGCAGTGTATCCGCCCCAATTCGGAGGGCTGCAACGTCAACCGCAACAAGAAGCACAGCAGCCACCACAACCAGGATATCAGCCACCTCAACAAGAACAACAGCCACCGCAACAAGATGGGCAACAACCACCTCAGCAAGATGGACAGCAGCCACCGCTAAAAGATGGGCAACAGCCACCACAACAAAATGGGCAATTGCAGCCACAACAAGAAGCACAGTATCCAATACAGCAAGAACTTCAATACCCTTCGCCATACTACCAGGGTTATCCATACAACTACGGACCATCTGAATACGGTCATATCGGGTCACATAGGGGACCAATCCAAAAGTCTGTTGGATTTTTCAATACCCAAAAATTATCGGACACCCAAGGACTTTACTATGTACGACCACCCTATTCGTACGGGTATTACTCATCACCATATTACTATTTACCACCAGCCTTAAACGCACCTCAGGTACCCATTCGAGGTAGTATAAAGTCTACTTAATTATTTTGTGCACTTGAAATTTTTTTTATCTAAAACAAGAATTATTTTAAGGTATATAAGTAAAAATATTCATGTATGGTCAACTAATGTATTACATCAATAAAAATAATAAATATTCTAACTTTTTTTGTGTGTGGCTTTATTTATCAAACAGAAAATGTAAAGTATGGATATTATTTTACTTAGGATAATAACGCTATTTATATAATATCTATGCATATAACTCCATAATAATTTTAACTCTATACTATTAAATATCACTATTTGATTTATTTTTTGAAAACATAATTGTGTTTTAATTTTTATTGGATTCATTATAGGACAAAGCAATGTCTACTAATGCAGTGCAAGTGTACCGAATTTTATCTTCTGTTATTATACAATACTTGATATGGTATTTAAGTGATATGATTGACTATTATAGTAACTACAGGGATGGTTGATATGCGTGGTCCTTTTTGAAGAAATATGTTTTCTGTTTTTGTTGAACGGTCAATTTAAAATATACCTGTGTACTCAACATAAGAACCATTTAAAGAATCCATTACGTATTTTTATTTTATTTTTTTTATACATTTATAGGAATATTTTGATGTCGAAAATTTGTTGTTCTATATGCTATTGGTTTTATTTTTAAATGAAAATTATTTTGCACAGTCATATACATAATAGCCTATTTGTGTTTGATATATGTTGATATTGCGTGTTAGCTTTTATATAATGGCTAATATACAACTTGAAGGATGATTATTTAAAATCCGTTTATATTTATATATTTTGTTTCATCAAAATCAATATTGTTACAGTTCACTGTACACAACTTTTTATAAAGAAATCTAAATAAATACCTATAAAAAGAATGAACGATATTCTCCAAGGTTGTGACGTAAAAAGATCTAAAATAAAATTAAAACTGGAATTGTTTTTTTTTTTAATACAATTTACTCACACAACTTGTGACGCAAGGTACTTTTTAAAAAAAAAATCAAACTAGTTTTTACAACAGTCATGTTTTTTTTTTCATTAACGTTATTTAACCGTCAAAATTTAAACCTTTATCGTGCATTGGGTTTAGCATGTTGAACACTTTAAATTTACTTCATTGTTGTAACATACAATTTGAAACTACTCTTCACTTTATTATATGCTTAATCTATTTATTTCCGAAAACGCTGTATAAGTATAATGTGAATACATGTACTCGGTAATAGTTAAATTGTATAATACTGTATGTATTGTTGACAATAAAGTGCGTAGATAGTGAGTACTATAGAAGAACATACGATTCTGTATTAAAGAACACTGTCTTCAAGTTATTTTCGTTCGCGGTTCATTAAAACTAACGCGCTATGAAAAAAAGAATAAAAAAAATACCTGGACTTTTAACTAAAATGAATTATTTATCGTAACTAATTAAAAAACGATTTATTGATACGCGATCAGGTGTACTAACAAATAAGTATACACCTAATTGTATCATGATTTTGTTTGGTTATTTTTTTTTTCAAATCGTGACCGTTTTTCTTTGTGTTGCGCGGAATGTTATTTAAATTAACACTACCTCCGTTTTTTTTTTCAATCCCATTTAAACATAATGATACAAAGGACGTATTTTTGGACATACCGGAATTCACTTATAATAAATTCTTATGGACTACGAGATTCACCCGACGTCTCTTATGTTAACGATTCAAGGTCGCCTGGATTCGCATGGTTTTGGATTCATCCGTGGGGGTAAATCTGACTATATATACTGCCATTACATAAAGTTTTGCATACACATTTGCATCCACATTTAGTGTTTGATCGTTTACCTGGTCGTAACAACTGCAGTAGATACTCCATACCGAAAATGCAAGGAATTAAGGTGAGTACATTATTCTGAGATTATATATATATAAAGGAGTTACTGATTGTTTTTTAGTCAAACGACCCATCAACCTCACAAAATATATTTATCGTTATCGTTTCCACGTATCGTCATCTAATTTATACTTAGGTTTTCCTGCCGCCCTTTTGCTCCGAATCATGTAACATTTGTACGCGCTCCTGTGATAATGCTTGATTCGATTTCTAGTGTTCGGTGTTTCTAAAATTATATAGATCGTATAACGTGTGACGTTGAAAAAAACAACCAGTTTCCCTTGTAAGGAACGCTCTCGTTTTACTGATAATATCAACGATTACAGTCGTACCTAACCGATTATTTCCTCGTCCTTTACAGACCGTCGCCTTGCTGTGCGCAGCCCTAGCCTGTGCGGCGCACGCGGCCGAAGAACCGTCGGCTCCTGCTCAGTACGACTTTGCGTACGCGGTAAACGACCCGGTCACGGGCGACCAAAAGGACCAGCAGGAGACGCGGAACGGCGACGACGTGACCGGTTACTACCGCACGCTGGA
The DNA here is from genome assembly GCA_949715065.1 of Periphyllus acericola. Classification (NCBI taxonomy): domain Eukaryota; kingdom Metazoa; phylum Arthropoda; class Insecta; order Hemiptera; family Aphididae; genus Periphyllus; species Periphyllus acericola. The sequence goes on from OX454265.1 coordinate 22,010,480, forward strand.
CTCGGACGGTTTCGTGCGCACCGTCAAGTACAGGGCGGACGCGGTCAACGGGTTCACGGCCGAGGTGGTCCGCGAGCCCACCGGCGCTGCCGCCGTGCCCGCGGCCGTCGCGAAAGCCGTGGTCAAACCGGTGGCCGCCGTGCCCGTGGTCGCGCCCGCGCCCTACGTCCCGGCCGCACCAATCGCCGCCCCGGCCCCGTACTACTACCCCGGCCCGTCCGCGTACCCTTACAACTACCAGCCGTACTCCTACGGATACCAACCGTACCCGTACCCCGCGTACTCCCCGTACTCGTACGGCCAGTACCCGTTCAGCGGCCAGTACCCGTTCAACGGCCAGTACGCCGCTCCGGTCGTGCGCAAGTGAAGACGTATAAAATCGCCGTGCCGCGCCAAGTCCAGCCTTCCCATTCTCTTCTCTTCTACCGCATTGTCCGTCCTTTGGACGATCCGTATTATCTTTGTATATGGTTATCGATTTTCAAGAGATCAAATAATTGTTTGTTAAGAACGTCATGAAATAAATGTTTATTTTTACTTCTATACATTGTACACGTACACATTTTTAATTTCGTCTGCACCCGATGATAACAGAGCATGTTGTGCTGTTATTTCGATCCCTCCGTTAACGAAGAGTCAACAGTGTATAAAATAATAAATATGTTATGCAGCGACTAAATTTACAATTGTAATATTGTAATGTAATCGTCTATTTCGTAAAGAACACGATTCTTGTATTAATGATAAAAATGCATAATGTTATGACGCCGTCATCATTCTTGTTGGTTTTAAAATCATGTTGTTTATAGACAAAGAATCATTTCATAAAAAGAAAATTATAAATATCGGGTTTATATTGCCTTATGCAAACGCGCACACGTATTGAAATCATGTTGTCATTAAGTTACCCCTTGATTGGGTATACGTTTCGTAAATGGAATGTATCATTTTTGTTATAAACAGTTTATAAGTTTATCTTTACGAATCATATAGTTCTCGTTCAGGATATATGACTGTACAAAGTTTGTAACGAGCGAGAAAAATGTTGCAGATATGTCGTCTGAATAATTCGCTCACATAAACATAAAACGCTTAGTTTAAAAGGAATTATGGGTTGAACTTAAAACCATACGGCTTGGCGAACAAATATCTTATTATAATTAACTACATGTATTTTGTTTACGATTATCGTACTAATACGGTATTGAGTATATTTATATGTAGGCAGTTTTATTAGTTGTATAATATCCAACACAAAGGAAATATATTTGCACACACTTAGTTGAAATATTCAACACAAAGAAAACAAACCCCTGCCAAAACACATTTATATTAAAACTAGCTGAATAACCCGGCTTCGCTCGTGTGCAGTTATTGCTTTCTCTAAATGAAATTCTTAAATCAGATGTTAATTATTTACCTTCTTTCTTTTTTCCGTCCCCTAGCCACATTCCTTAAATAAATAAATCGCACGTAAGTTGTACAGTTAGAGTTAGTTTTATAATAATAATTAATAGCCCCTGTGCGCTTCGCAGCACCAAAACATTGAAATTGAGTAAAAATCAATATCATTTAATCTCAAACCAATTAATAGAAAATAGAATTGTTGTTGTCATTATGTATGTGCAGCTGTTCAATATATTTAATCAAAATTCTTCACACTCAAAATTAAAAAATTTATTAATAAACATCAAAATTCGAAAAGTGTTATTATTATTTGGGAAATGGAAACCTAATCATTTAAAAATTCTCAAGTTTATTAAATTTTCTATATATTTATTATTATTTAATAATTATTTTCTTATTATTAAATTGTTCTCAATCTTAATTTTATTCAATAAATGCTTTCAATGTACTGCAATGAGCCGAACGATTACTGCGCAATGCGAAATGAAATCGAATGTGGCACACGATTTGATGAAAAAAAAAAATTAAAAAAAAAACGAATTAATTTCCATCGTAAAAAAAACAATATGAATTTTACAATCCAACGTGTTAAAAAACACTGACAACAACAACAACAAAAGTCACACCTACCTATGGATTGAATATAGCGAATATCCAAATGCTTTCAATGTACTGCAATGAGCCGTACTGCAATTTCAACTTTTTGTCACTAAAAAAACAATATGAATTTCACAATCGTATTAAAATGCGACGAAAAAAACACATGAAAAAACACCACACTGAAAACAAATTTTCACAAATTTTATTTCACTGAAAAGAAAGAAAAGATTAAATTTTACATGTAAGTAATTTTATGTAAAACATAACTTTTAATGCCATAGACTCGCGTGCCACGGAAACAAATAATAAAAAATAACCACATAGAGTGTATATATCTCTCCACGGCAACACAATAATATTGTTGAATATCGTGCGTGCGTGTGTGATTAATATTGTGCACTTAAGAGGCCTTAACTCCGGAACCACTTATCGCACAGTGTACAAACTTCACAAAAACCATCTACATATTAATCCTAATATACCCTAAATTTTTTATCGAAATCGGTTTGGTGGATCTTGAGTTATAAAAGTTATTCAAAATGTACACTTATTTTTATATATATATATAGATAGAAAAACTTTTGAAGTGGTATAATAATATATTATTTTTACCTTGAATAGTTGAAAAAAAATCTTTCTGGTTAAATATACATGTGTAGAATATCATATATTTATTTTTCAATGAACTTTTTCTGAAACAAATTCCTAACATAATGCATTAACGATAAATTATATCTGATGAAGTTACGTTTTTGATGGGTCATGACGGGGTACAAACGAATCGATAGCTTTTTTCAGATGTAACAACCAATACATCAATACAATAAAGAATTTACGTTTTTTTAGATTTTTTAGACGTATTTTTAGACGTTGTTTAGATATGTAATACGTACAAAATGATATTAAAGTTTTAATCATTTTGAATACTACGTTATGGCATTTGAATTTTTGATTCTTGTTAAATAACGTTTTAAATATTGTTTAACAGAGGAGTAAAATAATTAAATGTTTTAAAAAATTCCATAGGTTTTGGAGTTAGAACTGTTCTATATATTTTTGATATAATACAATATATATATGATACTGCGCTCGTTATATTGGCTGAATATTATAGATATCAGGTATATATTTTAAATCGATAACTTATAAAACTCCTATTACATTTATATCAAAAAATACTCAGTCAGTTCAAGATTATTATGAATAAATATCAAGAAAATCACGTGACTTTAACTATACATAAATGACGATACTATATTTACAATGTTTGTTACTATCTCTACATGGATTTATAGAAATTTAGTTATCAATATATATATGTATATATACAGGTGTTCTAAGTAAAAAAAAATCGGTATATAATCACATTAAAACAATTTTAAATGTAAATATTTGATATTGCGGTTGTTAAAACAGCAAGTAAAAATAAAATGTAGGTACATATTTTAACGTATGTTTTTAAATTCACATTATAAATTAATATATTGATATTTGATAATTGACGACACGTGGATTCCATGAATAATTTTCCGTGAATGTGTATGAACCGTATACTCGATGCATGTGCGACTAATATTATTTACATACTTCATAATTTTTATACATTGTTGTTGTACCCCGATAAGTGTAAAGTGGTAATAAGTGGTTTTCAATGAATCTAAATGTATCTGCGTTGAGAACTAAAAATATGTGTACTATATTGTTGTTATAAGATAATGTACCGATTTAAAATCATGACGCTCTTTCCTAGTGCTGTGAACCGGGAATATTACACAAAACGCTTTAAAATGTTGCTCGACATAATCGCTGTCGTTCATTGTGTACGAAATGGATGATTTAGTATCGCTAATACGAGGAGAACGCGATGATTGGTCGTATGTAAATCGACTACATCTCCCACGGGCCGCGCGACCATCCCAGCAGCATCTCCATTAGAATAATTATTCAAGGTCGTCTGGATTCATCGTGTTTTCAGATTCACCCGTGGGGGTAATCTTGACTATAAAAACACTGGACACATAAAGTTTCGCATACGCAATTGCACCCACATTTAGTGTTCAGACGTTCACCGAGGATCATATCGTCAACGTCACGTTCCAACGACAATGCAGGACTTTAAGGTAAGAACAGGAACATAGCGCTCATAGCGAATATAGACTCATAACGTCGTGGACGCCGTTCGACTGGACCGGCGAACTGGGGAAAACGCGAATTTCACCACCGACTGATCCGATGGGTGTAACCGTTTTTTTTTCTTTTCCGCCCCCGTTTTCAGACGACCGTCGCCTTGCTGTGCGCAGCCCTAGCCTGTGCGGCGCACGCGGCCGAAGAACCGTCGGCTCCTGCGCAGTACGACTTCGCGTACGCGGTAAACGACCCGGTCACGGGCGACCAAAAGGACCAGCAGGAGACGCGTAACGGCGACGACGTGACCGGTTACTACCGTACCCTGGACTCGGATGGTTTCGTGCGCACCGTCAGGTACAGGGCGGACGCGGTCAACGGGTTCACGGCCGAGGTGGTCCGCGAGCCCACCGGCGCCGCCGCCGCCGTGCCCGCGGCCGTCGCGAGGGCCGTGGTCAAACCGGTGGTCGCGCCCGCGCCCTACGTCCCGGCCGCACCAATCGCCGCCCCGGCCCCGTACTACTACCCCGGCCCGTCCGCGTACCCTTACAACTACCAGCCGTACTCCTACGGATACCAACCGTACCCGTACCCCGCGTACTCCCCGTACTCGTACGGCCAGTACCCGTTCAACGGCCAGTACGCCGCTCCGGTCGTGCGCAGGTGAAGACACACGTGTACATGCAACTGCAGCTTACAACTTACAACTTCGCGCACACCTCGTACCAATTATTTTCTGTTGTATTTTTTTTTTTCTCTCTTTAAACAATGTGTGTTTTTCGATGTATTTTATGTAAAAAAAAAAAAATATTATAAATAAATGTCAGCATTTTAGCACAAAACCTCGTGTCACACTCGTTTTATTCATTATTTCGTTACCAACAACGGTCGTCAGACACCAAATACTTACCAATAAGTTATACATTTGAAGAATCATCAAAAATAGATCACGGTGCTTGGCTATGGATTAAGTAGAAGTACACCTGAATCAATTTCTGAATACATCAGAGTCCAATAAACAGTATTTCATTAGTATTTTAGTATTTTATAATAACTGTATTATACTATATAGCACAGGCGTGGGGAACTTTAGGTGCTTAGACCCCCACACATGTCAATAGCTCCTCCGAACGTTTACAAATTAGTTGAATATTGAAAAAGATGTTGCAGTAGATACTGATATAGTATTAAACAAATTTTCTAAAACTACCAGAATATTAGATTTCACATTAAAAACGTGCAATCATTTTGTCGATATTCAATGTTTGATGTCTGTTTATAAGCTGTAAAAGTAAATTAAATTTGTTTTAAAATAATATTACGGTGTGTCTATTATTACGTATTAAACATTCATATAAATAATGACTATCTATGGTGTTATGTGGGGCAAACAGCAGAATGTATACATTATATTATATGATAGTTCGAAATATAGTTTGGAAACAACTATTACTATGTTGATGGAATTTAGAGTACAGGGACGGCCGAACAGTTGAAAAATATTACTGTATTGATCTTTTAAACTTAAACCAATGTATCATTGTTTTCGAAAAAAAGATTCTGAGTGATTAGGTCGATTTTAAAATAAAAATTTAAAAAGTTGGATCAAAGTGATACATTTTGACAACATTTCCTATCAGAAACCACCCATTATTATGATTGTCTACGTAGGTAATCCTTATGGTCGGTATCGTGTACACAGACAAAAAAAAAATGTAATTTCCTAAGCTTATAAAACTTTCTTGCGACTTTCAGGAAAAACATTTTTCAATGGCTATAAAGAAAATTTTATGAAAAATCTTGTTTCAAATTTTCAAGTATTAAGTATTCAAATTGGAAGTTTAAAAATGACCAACTACAAAAATTCTCATTAAAAATTTTTTTGAAATTATACTAAATTTCTTCATTAATCAGTACCGTAATATGGGGTGAATAGAACTGGTGTTGTGAATAGAAACAAATTCAAAAAAATTCTAATTTCACTATACCCACCCTAGATAAATTTTTGTTCAATCATATTATTTACTTTTCCAAATCACTTGTTAACTTTTGCAGAATTTAAGTGGCGTAAACTATGTGACTATAATTATTTTCAATGGTAATAAATAAATAATTAATAATATTGGAAACTTAGCGCAGCAAAGAAAACTATTTAAGTCGTTATTGCTTCCACGATATTGTTTCGTTGAGTAGCTAAGGCTTTGTCCCCCCCTCCTAAATCTCAAACGCTATTTGCGCCTATTTTATATACTACGAGTATATAGTATCAGTTTATACAAGTCCTATTTTTAGACAAAAAAAAATTAGATTTACAACTAGTTCCCGTTTTAGATTGTGGATTGTTATTTATATATTTTTTTTATATTATAGCGTATTTTCATCAATTTATCGTATTTATCTAAACTACTGAATAATGATGCCTCGAGTTTTAAGACTTAAATTCATATGCTTTTAAGTTTTAACAGTTTCCGTTAATTTATCTCGTTAATACTGAAAATATCGAATAATTAACTGTCGTATTTCCCATGTTTAAAAATTAGAAGAGCTTTGGAACAAAAACTAGTGTACATGCATTCAGATAAATGAATAATTAATGCACCTCACTTAATGATACTCAAAACCTATAATTATGCATTTGAAATTGAGCCAAATATTTTCACTTACTTTTTTATTTTTTGCCAAACTAGTTTAAAATTATATTTAAAACTTACCATGAATTTTACTAGTAGTTGTCAATATATATCTTAATATAAAATTGTTTTAGTTTGATCTTTGTTACTATTTCTCATTTTAATATTTTATTATAACTACATATTATAAAGAAGTTAACATTATATTTTTATTTTTATATAACGTATTAATACAGTAATTTTAAAGTTAGTCAACATAATTATAATTATTCCCACATGATGTTTCTTTCACTTGCATCAATTTTCAATTTTCAAACTTTAATACGATAACTGTATTAGCCTAATCAATGATTGATTTACCAAGGTAACTTATATCTACTTAAATTGAATTTATTAAAATTGTACTTATCTGAAATCATATAATTATAGATTGTAGATTTAAAAACAAAATTGTTTATATAATATTATTAGGTTCTTATTGTGAAGCGAGGAATGTATTTTATAGTTTTTCATTACTCGGTATAATATAAATTCTTATGGGACATCTCGTACTTCTTAGATTTAATATAGCTAATCTAATTTTTTTTTATCTTTAATCTAATCGCATTCTATTATTTTAGGTCAACAAACTATTTTTGAGGTTCAATATCTGCTTGTGTATTTATTATCATTCCGTTCAAGGTTGGTAGTTAAGGTTATGTTTCTGTTTTTTGTACATTATTTATGACTATTATGTATTTTAATTGAGGAGATGATTTGCTAATTTTAGTTGACATTTGATACCTCAGTGCACGTTCGTAATTTCACGCGGTTCAAAATACGTGAAATACAATACGACTTATATTATTAATTAATATATATATTAATTATTTCGATATTTTTTTCTTCTTTTGTTTCTATAAATAACCGCGTTTAGTTGTTATATTAAAAGATTGATTAACTAACAATTGTTTATTGAAACTGTCTTCTCTTATTACTTACTCCAAATTCTGTAGTACATACCATTGAGGTGACACAAACGAATGGTACAAATTTCATTTAAGCCAAATTTATTTCATTGTTAATTTTTTGTAAATATAATACATAATATTTTATGTAAATATGATTTCCAACATTTGCGATTTCGGTCGACGAATACAATAAAATGGTATGTTCCGCAACTAACGTGATAATGATATTAGGTAGGTATATATTATACAAAAAATAAATAAATATAATTTTTATACTGATATTCTCGTGAATGTAACAAGTGTCTTTACTTGTCAGTATCAAGTATTAGTTGGTAAATATAATTATTTATAATGATAACGTAAATTAAAATGTAATGAAAAAATATGTAATTTATTCAAATGTGTCAAAGATAACATATTACCGCCGAAGACAATGCGAGTAGAAATATTATAAATTGTAACCTTTGTCCACGGCATTATGTTATGCTATATAATATTTTGTCAGCTCTAGAACACTCCAATTATTACAATGTAGAAACTGCAGTTCGATTTCTTCTAAACGTATTATATTACATACCGCAGAAAAATGTTTCACGTTCTTTGATACCTAATTTCATAGATTACTCGCGTACAGGTATTTTAAAGGAACAACCTAATGCAGTGGTGGGCAAACTTTTTTAATGGGGGGGGCACAAAGTTTAAGAAATTCTAGAGTTGGCCAGAATTATAGAAAAAATGCATTTTGTGTTAAAGCTTTGAATCATGATATTATAAAAACATTACACGAAGATTTAAAAAAATACAACATTTCACCCAACTTATATGAAGCTCTAGGACCGAATAGCGAAAACACATTGAACATGCTAGCCTTCCTCAAAAAATCTGATTTATACACCAAAATTTAAACCTACTGTTAAAGAAAATTGTAATATAAATTCAAATAGCAACTATATATAACTAACACCATATAAATATTGTAATTTTTAATTAACACTATGTAATTTAACAAAAAACTAATAATCTTTGTTGTTGATGTTTTTTAAGTTGAATAAAAAAATAAATAAATAAAAAAAAACATTACAGCATTGCACACAAATGTTACAAATTACCTTTTACCTTAAATAATAATTAATTTAAAAATTATAACTAAACTTATACACATAAGTACATCATACATATTATTATACGAAAACTACGATAAGGACGCACCAAACCGAGATCCGGGAAATATATTAATATGAACAAAAATATAAATTATATACCTATAATCATAGTACCTACCTAAACCAAGCTGTGAGAGCACAATCCGCGCCAATCCATTTATATATTTAAAATTATTTTCTTCGTTCATTTTCGGAGTATTTCGGGAATTTTTTTATACTATAATTTTAAACTATACATGCCATATACTATCCATGTCGATGGACCCTCGGCGGGCCGGATTAAATACTTTCGCGGGCCGTACTTTGCCCATCACTGACCTAATGCGTGTACTCGGGAAAAAATTAATTCGATTTGTTACAGTATACATGAGTATACTTGAAATATATTCCAATTATTATTAAACTTATCGGATTGGCAATTCGTCAATTTTCGTTTCCGGTTGGTACCTGCGTCCAAGCAATAACTTTCGATTGACTGAGCGGACATTTTTTTGGTGACTAACAATATCGCAATGGTGAAGTGAAGTGTGACGCGTTGCAGTAGAGCAACATTATAAGCTCACGATTTGTTTCGCGCACGTTTTACGAACGTTCGCTCAAAAACACCTGTTGCGGGTGTGGTTTAATTTTTTTACATTTTGCGTCTGCAAACCTCCCCGTCGGAACCGCGCGCTACAACTGCGATCGCACACGTGTAATATGAATTAATAATGCACTGCGCTACGGCTGTTGCGAAGTCGTTGTATAATATCGTTACGGCTGGACGTTATCTAATGTAGTATCGCCACCGCCGCCGAACCATAGAAATGAGAAACTATGTTCAACGAGTTGAAAATAAAACGTACGGATACGATAATATACGTGTGTTTAATTACTGCGCGCGACACGAATCCGTAATTGCCGGTATGGCGGGGTGCACTGCCGGATGTGCGTTATAAAATAGTTCTACCGTTTTGCCGGCGAACGACTACATAATGATGAACATAGTGACGCAGGTTATTGTTATGCATGTTATTGTAGTGTCTGTTCGTAAAATGTTCGCATCTACTCGCCGTAGACATCGCGTTAACTGCACTACCCCGCACCCGGCATCCGGACAGTTTGGCATGAAATCTAACTTTTTTCAAACTATAGGTACACATTATTTATGCATAAAACATGTGTAGGGTGTACATGAGCCTCATTAATTTAGTGAAATCGTTATTTTCACACCACGTTCGGTTCATAAAATCTATTCGTTTCGCAAGTATTGAGATATTTTAGTCACTTATATTATTGATATACGTATCATATTCAGTCCTGTTTGTGAAATGGTAACTCATTTTTTTGAACGCAGAAGAAACTGATTTAGTAGTTATATACATTCAATATAAGTACAGCAAATACATTTATTGAAGCGAGAGACATTATAATTGTATGAAAATGACCATTTTACCGTTTTTATGTTATCAGATACGTGTGTGTAATATATAATTGATGGTTTTAAACGTTTTGTTTTAATAATAATAAGATTTTCAAAAGAAAAAAAACCTTTCCCGTGCTACGAGTTTATGACTTTGAACTTGATATCATTATTTTGTACACAATATTACATTTACGTAAAACGTTGACGACAATACATATATACCATCTCACAATGTACAGTATATAGTAGTGATTTAAAACTATGAAACGGTCACATTGAAAAGTTCTAAGTGCTGGTATCCGCAATAACAGTCTATGCAAATGATTTTACTTGCACGTTCATCATCTCTATGGGCGTACTCGACTTGTATACGAATTTCAAGCATTCGCTTTCTGGCATTATTGATCGGGTTTGGCTGCTCGAGTTTTTTAAATATGATAAAATGGAAATTTTTTTTCATATAAAATCACAACACTTTCGCGTCTCTGTACCACAGCGTAGGTTGTATATCATGTATATGCGTGTAATCGTGGAACTAATAATCGAGACAAATTATAAGGACAGGATTATTGATTTTTGGTTTTACTAAAAAAAAAAAAAATACAAGAAAAACACATTATGGACGTTAAAAACTTGAAATATTTATTAAAATGTCGAACAAGTCGAAGAATATTTGTTTCAAACAAAACTGCGTTGACAAATAAAAAAATAAAAATAGAAATCGAACACGAACACTCTAGTAGTAAACGTGTTTACAATGTTTTTTTCGATTTCCCGCTATTGCGCGAGATCCACGTTATTGCTCGCAGACTCACAGCATGGGCGTATGATACATTGGGTCTACACTGATTTTTCTTGTACTCGTCACTCGCGGGGCGTGCGTACAAGTATACTATATACATCATACAGTGTAGTGTTTCCAGACGTTTTTTTCTCCATTAATATATGTATATAACAATAATATATTTACAAGCGTATTTGTAGCACTGCGTATTGTATAATCGAGAAAAATTATAATTATGTATTTACAAAGAACCAAAACGGAATTCGACACCGATTAATACTGAACGTGCTGTATGGATATTACCGCGACGGTAAACAAAAGCCGCATTCACATAATGTTACAACCCGACTGCCGAATCCGCTGCGTTCTATTAGATATTTTATAATAGTTATATCATATATATGTTGTATGTAGGTACCTTTTATAGGCATTTAGTCGTCGAATATCTTTTGCGCACAAAAACGGACTGTTACAACTACAGTGATCCGTCATCGTGTACACCAGCGTTTCCCAACCTGGGGGGCGCGCCCCCCTGGGGAGGCGTAAGCAGTCATTACGAAATACAGTAATTTATAAAATTATTATTATTTTAAAATGTTGGGAAAATATGAAAAATTTATAACGACCGGTTATTGAGTATTGATAAATATTACAATATTATTTAACGTTAGCCACTATAATCAACAACTTAATCGTTTTATGTCACTACGCCACCACACTATCCGTTAATAAATTGGTACGATAAGAACGCCCGGTGAAAAGGTTATTATATTAGGCTTTAGCTAGGGGGGGGGGCGAGAGTTTCGAAAATCTACAAAGGGGGCGTGGAATAGAAAAGGTTGGGAACCACTGGTGTACACGGTGCTTGAGCACGTGCGTTGGATCTCGATCAGTAGCGGTGCTGGTGATGCTCGCCGACGTCGAAGTCCGGCTTCTTGCGGTCCACCACGGCGTTGAAGCCGCTGTGCTTGTCCGCCTTGTACTTGACCGTGCGCACGGTGCCGTCCGGCTCGACCATCGTGTAGAACCCGGTGACCACGTCGCCCGTCCTCGTCTCGTGCTGACTCTTCACGTCACCGGTGTGCGGGTCGTGCACGTCGTAATGAAACGAATAGTGCACCGGCTCGTGTTGACCCTCCGAGTGCTCTTCGCCGCCGTTGTCCTCGTAGTGGTATTGCTCCTGCGCCACCGGTTCGTGTTGCTGCTGCACCTGCTGCACTTGATGATAATCGTTGCCGCCGTCGTACGATGAAGTCTCCTGGCCGAACGACGACGCGTAGTCGCCGCCGCCGCCGTACGGCAGACATTCAGACCGTGTGACCATCATACCTAGTGCGACGCACAACTGCAACAGCGATACGACACGGGCAGATATTAGAGACTTGTACACTGAAGAAACCCATCATACAATATACTACACGCATGTTCCTATCGACTTTAGGGATTCAGACACAATTCGTATTCATTTTGATTAACCGTAAATCGGTATAAGAATTCTTCTGGGATTTACTGTTGGACGATTTATCAATGCGGGCGGAAAACATACGTAAAAACGTTATCTTATTTGTTCAGCCAATTGTAGGGTATGGTTCAGTCACATGAGACGTCGAGACCTATGTTCTTCGTGATGTACCCAAAGAGTGTCCAGTACTAATTTTTAAAGTTTGCTCGTTTTATCCTGATCACTCCATGTCCTCCTCGGTGGTTTTACACTCCAATAACAAATCATCTGGACTTAGAATATCATTGGCTGATGGTGGACCAAAATTGGTTGTGAAATTTCTAAAGGGTTTACCAAATCTAAACTTATCCTTTTAGTCCTTTTATCTCTAATCAACTCTAAAGTTCCATAATACTCTACCCATTGATTGTGTCTTTTCATGTGCCCCAAAATACCAATTTTAAAAATAAACCGCAATGAGGCGATTTAAGTCTATAACGCTAATGTGGACCTCACCTTTTTGTTTAATATCTATTCTACTATTTCATACATTTTTATACACCTAAAAACAATTTCGTTTTCAATTAATTTTATAATTATTGTTACTAACTTATTACATTTGGTCGTTGCATATGTGATTGAACGGTATAATAATATATTTACGGGTCACAACTTGCGGAGAAGAGAATATTCGTGTAGATACGTGCGAGTGGAAAGAATATTTTAAGAACTAAAACCAGGTGATGCTACGAGTGTTTACGAATATTGTGAGATCGTTTTGACGATTTATCCACTTTAACAATACATAACTGCAGCGTTTCGGAAAATTCTGAACAAAATGAACAAATAGCTTTGTTTTCATATTGTCGATAAAAACAAACTACATAACTACAATTCAAGTTTTCGACGCACGATGCGTGTAGGACGTATAGGTACATTGCGGACAATACCACAATAGCGTGTTGATGTTCGAAAACGAAAATTCGTGTTAAAAATGTCCGACAGACGAAGCAGACGAACGAGATAAATACGAAATCACTTACCATTACAACGGCGGAGGAACCCTTCATCTTGGCGTATTTCTTCGGCGGACTGGCGGTGCGTTGAACAGTATACTGGATGTCGGAGCTGCGCGGGTTTGTCTATTTAAACCAAAAACGCACCGGAAGATTTATAATTCGGGAAATTACATAAAGAAGTAACATAACGACAAGAAGAAGAATAATAATAATGAATAATAGCTAACCTATGTATATATCTACGGAAATAATGTGCGTATCGACATGGTGCTGTGACCGTTGTAAGTATACGCACGCGTAAGACTTAATTACGGTCATTCCTATGTGTGTATACTTAGCTGCGTAACGCGCTCATCTCAGCATTTTATCATCGTCGTTGCCATTATTATTATTATGTTCGTTATTATTTCGGATTCACTGAGCAAGCAGACTATGATATTTCATGGAAACACACGGTCGAAACGCATTGTTCGGTCTTATCGAAATATCGCGATTTCCTCGTTTCTATTCATTATTGTTGGCCGGGTTTCATCTTCTTGTCGTTTTTGTTGGACCTACGTTTTACCCATTTTTATTGCTGTGTGTTGCACAAGAAAGATCGCAGGCCACTTCCACGGCTGCTTGACGACTCGAACGCAACGTTTCCTTTCAATTTCCTGACTTCTTGCGCATTGTCCTATATACCTAGTTCATACGGTGTGCTTGCGTTATTTTCCAAACATTATTGCCACCCTCGTCTTTGTTCGAAAGAAAAACCTGTTTTAGATGCCGCATAGTGTAAGTAGACACTTATTTACATTTTTTTGATCAAGTCGTTTTTTTTTCAAATCATATGAAACAAAAAATATTTTTCTACATTTCACATAAGAGATCTATATATCATAATTCATAATATACGAATGTTGAATTTTAAAAACATATTTCAGTTTTTTATTGATAAGTTGAATGAAATGATAAAATATATTTGAACGGATTAATGTTTTTTATTGGTATTTTTATTTATATATTATATATCTTAATAATCATTATAACCAGTTTTACAAATATATTTTAATAAATTCATAACTTCATAAATAGGTATATATATTGGCTATGTACAGGCTATGTATTATAGTAAACTAGCTGCGAGTTACCCGGCTTCGCACGGGATTTATTAACGCTAAGTTTTAGCTGCATGCCTGCATAGGTTTAGAAAATGCTATAGGTACAAATAGTTAGTACAGATGTTAGCTACAAAACTTTTTTATAGACGATATCCTTCACTTATATATAAGTAGGTGCCATAACTACCAATATACTGGGTGAGCTTACGCGCGAGCATGCTACGTAGAATTACCCAAGGATTTTGAAAAATTCTTCCTTAGTGGGTCTCAACTTCAGCGGTGCCGGAGAGATATGTTACAACTTTAGATCAGACCAATGTCTATTATATCAGTGTAAAAGAAAAATTAGGTTGAGAAAAGCGCACAATCGTCATATGACATAATGATATTTGTTTTAATTGAACTATACTATATACATTTACATTATATACCTTATACAGTTATAATCGGTAATCGCATATCTCAAATCACTGGACGGATCGGGTTGACATTTGACATACGGATAGTAGTTACTACGACGTAGGCATCCGTTAAAAAATATTTTTTGGAAAGGCCATTTGGTTACCTAGGAAACATTTTATTTTAAAAACTGAAACCGCGCGCGCGAAACATCGTACTAACTTAAGAGGCCATAACTCCGGAACCACATATCGCACAGCGTACAAACTTCACAGAAACCATCTACATATCAATCTTAATATTCCCTGAAATTTTTATCGAAATCGGTTCGGTGGATCTTGAGCTATAAGATTTATTCAAAATGTACACTTATTTTTATATATATAAATTAATAAATAATTAAATACTTATAAAAATAAAATTCAAATTATCACGATTATTTTTAATTTTTATTATCTATAGTACAGATAATGTTTTACTTTAAGATTTATTGCTACCTGTTTATTATAGTTTTGCCTCAAGATCCATTAATGCTGATCATAAACATCCTTGTATGACGTGTACTGTTTAGTCCATGTTTTTTTTTACATTTTTAAGAATAACGTCAATATTTTATAA
Source organism: Periphyllus acericola (assembly GCA_949715065.1). Lineage (NCBI taxonomy): Eukaryota > Metazoa > Arthropoda > Insecta > Hemiptera > Aphididae > Periphyllus > Periphyllus acericola. The sequence goes on from OX454265.1 coordinate 22,026,123, forward strand.
TATCTTACATTTATATCAATAGTTTAAGTACCGTACTATAAATAAAAAAATACTTGAACATAAGTTAATTATTGACACTTTATTTTTATTATTATTTTAAGCTTCGGCAACTTTGGAACACGTATGTATATATGGAACATGGTCGCTCATAACTCGGGTGGTCACCCTTCCGGGAGCTAGCGATACCGGACGGTGCTTAACCGCGCTTTGATCAGTGACTGCGGCTAACCAATGCGTCGCACCATATTACTGCCCCGTATTATACACTTAAATATTTTAATGTAAATTGTTTCATAATATTTGAAAACAACATAAACAATTAATTTGGTGTTGTACAACTTTTAACGTATATACCTAAGTACAATTTTTTAATATCCGGTAATAAAAATCTCAGTACCAACTAAAATAATACTATGGGCTTATAAATATTTATCGACCTTGAAAACCCTCAATAATTACAATGAAACAGTAGTTCATTGAACGAATATTGAATATTCATTTGGACATATTTGATTAAGTTTGTTCTTTACTGTGATTTCACATCACGTTTCTTTTTGGATTTTATTAATACACATTTAGTATAATGATAATATGATATTATAATATGTATTCGTAGGGGTGTATATTTGAATTAAAATAAATATTACTTTTACAAAATTAAAATGTATACCGTAACGTTTAAATAATGAAATAATTATCGTAGCTTTCGTGCACTAAGATAATGGATCATTGTGATCATTCTTCCGATTAAATAATAATATAATTATACTTAACGTTGGTTTAAAAAAAAAAACATAAAATGTTGAATTCTCATGTATCTGCAATTTAATGTGTAGATATAAAAAATCTTAAGATCTTAGAAACCATGACTTTTATATATTTTTCATGTTATTTATACAAAACATAAAATATAATAGTTAATACGGCGTCGCGTGTTACGTTTATCTCTTCATGGCTCATCTTATACATACCGATCGAATTATCTGTGACATGAATTAGCATAATTAAGCACTTATAAATGTTAACGAATTACGAATATTTATATGAATATACCACTTGCAAGTATCATTATACTCGAATATCTATTTTATATGTTAAACAAAATAAAATGCTATACATTCAGTGAAATATTTATAAAAAAAAAATTGATACATGACAGACAATTATAATTATTATATAGTAAACATATAAACAAGTATGGATGTTGATCAAATTTAAATCACATTGAAGAACAATATAAAAATAAATGTAAGACAATTACATTTTGCGTTGTATAAGGCGAAATTAAATGTATGAAATTTTTTTATGAACAAAAAATATGTTTATATATATCAAGGTAAAACCACGATGCGAGTAAACGACACGTACTACAAGTATGGTTTTATCTTATTGTTTTATAATGTGACGTATTAAAAGGATATAACCTATATTCATATACATGATATGTATTAAAAATATATGGATGGATGAGACACTTACTTCGCATTACAAATTTGAAATTAAGTTTCTGCTACGTTGCAATTATATTATTTTATGGTTTATTAATCCTATTAACCATTCGACTAGAATATCCTTCTAGGTTATGGTCAACGTAATGTGACATTTGCATTTCTACTTACATAAATGTATTTATGCACAGTGAATACGGTGTTGAATGCATTAATATGTATATTATGTATACATGATTCATCACTATATGAGTTGGACTCTCCATAAATTATTGTATGAAGAGCATTCCATCGGTTTATATTTTACAGATATTATGCATCCACGTAAACTAGTTTCATACATGGTCAATATGTAAAATGTATGAAATATCATAGCAATTATGGTATTTAGATTTTACACGTAAACAACCCAATGCGTATCAGTATACCTATATGTATATACGTGCTAAACACAAATAATAAAACGAACTACTTTAAGATGTGTTTAGTGCAAGAGAGCCATTATCATATCACGAGGAAATCAACTTTTTAATATGCGTGTTTTCAGTATTTGTGTGTGTGTGTAGTTTTATAAAAAAAAATGATGTTCTATGTGTACCAAAATGTAGCAAAATTATAATATACATAGGTAATTTCATCATACGGATAATATTTGCATATTTTTTTTTTTATTACTATTTCTTGCTTAAAAAATAAAATGTGTGGGAAAATATCACTTTGAAATATGTGATGAACAAAATTAGTTTTTTATTTGTTTTGACAAAATTATTTGTATCGTATCGAAGGTTATATTCTTTATTCCTTTTCCTCTATCATATGTACAACCCTCTATATGGCCATACCCACCACATTTTCCGAAAACGAATATTTTGAATCAAAGTATTTCATGTAGTACAATGATTAATGAATACCTATACGGCTGTATGGTGTTCTGTTGTTTGTAGACAACGATATTTTTCTGTAAACTATACTCAAATCGGACACCGCCGCACCGTCGTACGATGCGTTACTTGGAATAACGAATTTGTATATCGAGCACGTCGGTTTAAATGGTTATGACGAAACGCTGTCAAAATATATTTTGTAAGAAGCCAACGGAATGGCTAACATATGTTATATATATGCGCATTGTATGCACTGTCGAAATGATGATTAGTCATATTACTCTACGCATTGAGGTCTTAATTGACGTAGCCTTTAGCGATATATGACCGATGAAATCCCTTTGTCTGTGATACGTGCATAAACTGCATATATTATATTATATCGACATTTATAAGAACTGCGATTAGAAATAGTTACACGTTTGCGATGACTGTTCATAATAATATAGGTACTCACCCGAGGCCTTTTTAAGCGCAAAAGACCTTTTTAGATCGAATGCTTGCGTTCCAACGTATTATATAAACAAATTATTTACTTCCATCATGCTAATATCATTTTAGATAATTGTATTTTCTATAACATATATATTAGACACAATATGTAATATGATTTCTTTTACAAGACAAAGAGTTTTCTCAATCAGTTATTGTTATTGATATTTCTTTATGTAGTATATAGGTATGCGATGTGTTAAGACTAAAAGTATCGGAAGTTGTGTTACAAAAATTCTTACGACGTCCTGCAGTGCGCGTTTCCACCATCATAAGCGTTCGCAGAAATAGACCCAGAGGGATCTCCATAGGTTTAGTGTAACATGATAAACAGCATTTATTTTTAGGAAAATTATATGTTTTTATACCTAAGATTTTACCTGTGCATATAAATTCGTACGTTTGTTCCACTTACGCGCAACCATGACTCGCGCACTGATCGTCGCAGTATATATGTTTATGATTTATGAATGTGGTGCATTATACAGGTTTTTTCTGTTTCTCGTCGAGATTTACACAGAGCGAAATATTATATGTTAATAAAGATAATTTAATGTTATTTTTCTTATAATACTCATGGAGTTTAATATACTTAATCGACATTAGTGTTGTAAATTTAAATGTTTCATTAAAACATTTAAAAAGCTCATTTTTAACTTTTTTAATAATACACTTATACTTACCAAACCATGGTCAACAAAATTGGCTCTTCCCAGAGATATTCATATAAAAAAACGAACTTGATTATCTCCAATAACACGGAAGATATTACTCTGTGTAAATTATATCGCTCGGTGGGACACTCTGTATATTATAAGATTCAGACAAACAAATTGCTTTTATCAAAATTCAAAAGTTTCATCGCAAATGTTTTCTTAAAGTGAACTTAAAATTACCGTTCGAATTATGTGAATATTATAGTGATCATATAGTGATCATATATATAGTGTGTATTATACATATTCAGTCCATATTGCGTATGCAACATTATACCGTAAAAGTACCGCGTTTTATCCTGTCAAGAAAATCATTGGCACGTGTAAAGCTCGTGATGGCCAGACGCGTATACACAGGATGTCCCACCGGGATTTACACATATCTCCCGTGTTAATAGAGATAATGGAATTTTGTTTTTTGATGAGCATCCCTGGGCAAAGGCAATTTTGCTGACAATAGTTTGGTAAATATAAGTTTATTATTATAGAGGTTAAAAATTAACTTTTTTTTATAGTACAAGAACCCACTATAACGAAAGAAATCGCATGGTCCCTTCAGACTCGTTATAGAGAGTTTTCACTGTATTTGTGAAATTCAAAATTAGCCATTAACAATAGGGCTTCTTTTTCTTAAAATTTCGGCGGTTCAACTTTCAGTTTTCATTGGACTCATGATCTTTAATCATTTTTTTAGTTTACAAAGAAATAATGTGAATCACCGTCATTTTGTCGATGAGGTTTACTGATTATGTTATTATTATTTAAAATTGGGTAAATAGTACACTATTTTCTTGTAAACTAGAACAATTATTAATAGTAAAAAATTAATAAAATTTGAACCGTCAACATTTTCAGAAAAAGAAGCCCTATAAAATGGCCATTTTCGACTTTCAAAAAGTTAATTTTTCAACTTCTTTAATGATACACTTAAATTTAACAAATGTTTGTCAACAGAATTGCCTTGACCAGGGATGCTCATGAAAAAAAAAAAAATAATTTGATTAACGTGGGAGATATCGCTCCGTGTAACACCCGGTGGGACACCCGGTATATAAATGCATATGCATTATACGGAACGCGAAAACTAACAGGCGGCGGCGCTGCTGCAGCTATCGCGCATAATCATAATGAATAATGATAGAAATAGTAATAATAATAATAATAGTATAATATAATATAATAACGGACGGTGCAGCGATTGGCGTTTCTAACCGTCTGGACGAATTCTACTTTGGCAAACGTTATAATTGTTTTTTTTTCTGCCAATCGAAATCGTATTATACTATTGTTACGACACACTGTACTGGCATGTACAACCAGCCAACCTGCGTCGTGGTGGCGGTGCTGCGTAGTTATACCATACGGGACATTATATTACTACTATTACTATTATTATTATTATTTGTTGTGCGCAGAAAGGCACATGCGCAGCATTCGTATAAACGACAGTTAAAATCGTATTACGCATATACGTGATACACATAAAACCCTGGGGGGCGTTTTCTATTTCATCGTTTCGCAACCAGCGCGCGTTATGACCACTGAAGACGACCGTCGTGATCTTGAACCACTTACCGGTCACGTGATCGCGGTTTATCCGTCTAGCCCTATTAAGTATACATACTTCGGTGTGACCCCATCCTCGCTCACAGCTATCCATTAGGGTCATTGTAGAGTCCACGATACAATCGGGGAGGGAAGGGGTGCCTAGAGTCTAGACGTCAATAATATGTTATTATCTGATCGCTACGCGTTTTATTTCTCGTTGATTTTACATATCCGGCTACCTTTTTACGTAATTTTGTCACCCCTATCAGGTAACCCCGTTTGTTACCAATATACCAACAGTTAACTTTTAGATGTATAATCATCGCCACGAGTTACCTGTTTGGTTTCAAAGACCATTTTTAAAATTAGTTTACCTATAAATATGTAAAAATACGTGAAGTATAGCATTTTTAATGTCACGTAGTGTATTTATTTATTGCTATTTGTTTCGCAATAATTATAGATGAAGATAATTTACACTCTCGTAGAAGAATATACGTACTTAAAGTATAAGTTGTGAGTGTTATATGTTATATGTCATAACCTTTCAGAGTTTTTCATTGTCAAGAGTCGGATGCCTTTGAAATCACAGCAGCTTTTCAATATATTTTAGAAACTAAATTAAATATTATTCAAAAGTCAAAACTATGTCAGTAATAATACTATTTTGTTATTAGTGTCCAAACTGCAAACATAGATGTATATGATTTTATCAATAATACTAAATATATAACAATATAGTTAAAAATCATAGACATTATGTCACGGATATATCTGATTCTCATAGTACGAGTAAATGTGCTGTTAAAAAAACGAATCACGAAATAACATATTTTGGACGAAAAACGCTCGCGAAAAACATTCTTTACACCCAAAGCTCGCTGCAAGATAGAACTGTTTGCATTTTACTTGAAATGCCATTCCATGTTCAGTTATCAACAAGTAATTACGTATCTAGAATGAATGTCCAACAATAAGAGCCAATTTAAAAAAGCAACGTGTTATTTGTACGGGTGACAACCACAGTCGAGTGATGAAGTTACTTGAACCAAGTTGTTTAACGCATTTATATGATTTAATTCATAACTATGTAAAATCGCATAACACTCGTATTGCTATAGGTTAGGTACTTTGTGTGTTTTGTGTGGTTATTGTGGTTATAGTGGTGAGTTTATGTCACATTTAGGCTTTTGGCCATCGCCATTGCCGTTCGTAACGTCAACTTAAAATTCGTTGGAAAAGACTAATAGATATTTTATTGATGCGTTTCGATGTAAACTTATAGTGTATCAACCGCGTGTAATTGTTTAGCAAGACGTGCGTACACTATAATACGTTACCAGTTATCGCTTATTTACCTAACCGGTGCGGTTTGATTTTTCGTTCCACGTGCATACTTGGATATGTCCAGGAAACAATGAGCATTTCGGAAGTTTTCGTTTTCTTTACAAAAAAAAAACAAACAAACTCAAGATTCGGACCTGTATCAAGCTGTCACCGAACGGCGAACGCGAAAATCGTGGTCGCGCGTCCTGGACAGGCGGACGTCATCGCGTGGTGTGCGCGCGGACGGCGGCGGTCGTTCCCGCGTCCTTCCAAGGACGGCGAAGTCGCGGGCGTCGGTCCTTTTCGCCGCGAGGATTTCACTTTCGCCACGGATCGGATTGGACTCGGACCAAGACCGCGCCGCGATGACCCGTATATCCTCATATCGCATTCGTGTCGCGCGGCCACGTATCCGTATTACGACACGGCGGTTGGCAAACGGGCCCGGGGAGACGCGTCCGGGGGTGCCCGAAACGCGGCCGCGAGGGGGGGCGGCGGCGGTCGCGCGGTCCGTCACTATATAACCGCAGCCGATGTCCGTCACCGATATCACATTCAGCCCGTTCGCAAGTCCGTCAGGTCGCAATACCAACAGACAAACAGTCAGCCGTCCAGTGCTCGAAGCCAACCGAGAAAATATAACCAACAATGGCGTTCATCATCAAGGTGAGTACCGACCACGTTTTCGTTTACCCGCCACCGGCACTCGTCCTGCACGCTCTGCCCGGCACGATCTCACGTCGTGCGCCCCGCCACGCATATTGACAAGTTTTCTTTTTTTTTTCCTCTACCCCGTGCAGTCTACACTGGTCTTCGCCGTAGCCGTCGCCGCCATCGGCCGAGCCCAAGCCGGTGTCCAGGTCGCCCCCGCCCCGTACGCCGCCTACCCCGGACTCCTGCCTTACTCGGCCGCGCCCGCCGCCTACCCGTACGCCACGTACCCGTTCAGGGCGCCCCTGTTCCCGGCAGCCGCTTCCAGGGCCGTCGCGGCCCCCTTGCAGCAGGTGTACCCGGCCGGAGCCGCTCGGTTCGCCGCCGCTGCCCCTCTGCCCGCCGTCGCCCAGTTCCCCGGAGTCGCCCCGTTCCCGGCCGCCGCTCCGCTGGTGCGCGCCGCACCCGTGGCCGCCGCACCCCTGCCGGTTGCAGCAGCAGCCCCTCTGCCCGTCGCCGCCCCTCTGCCCGTCGCCGCCAAGTTGGACTACACCGACTCCTACCCGCAGTACCAGTTCGCGTACACCGTCAGGGACTCGTTGACCGGCGACGCCAAGGACCAAGAAGAGGTGCGCGACGGTGACGTGGTCAAGGGCAGGTACAGCCTGATCGAAGCCGACGGCAGCCGCAGGACCGTCAACTATTACGCCGACGACGTCAACGGTTTCAACGCGGTAGTCCAAAAGGACGTGCCAGTCGCCCCCGCCGCCGTAGTCGTTTGATCATCGATACGACTTGCAGTACAAATATACATACCATGCGGCGCAGTGTGCGCGAACGCGTTATGATTCGTCATCCGCGCCGCGGCCACCGGAAGAAATCTATATACGTGTGACTTACTTTTTTTTATACTTTATGTGTGTTCTCTTTTTGTAAATAACGTTTTCTCGCTGTTATATTTTGTATCGTATTTCTTCTTCTATTTCATGATAATAAACAAAGTTTCTTATACATATCTTGCGTCTATAACTTGATTATAATCCATCATAATAATTGTTAAACACCCATCGGTAAACGGCGCGTATAAAGCGTGACGATCGACTTAGATATCTAGCCATTATGGTTGTACTCTATGTACAAAACGCTACACGTACATGTGGCACTGACTTTCTAGAAAGTTTGGAATCGTTAACCGCGGTACTCATGGCGTGTGCATTATTTGGAGATATCAAGCTCTCTAGACATTTCATTCGCGTAACACTTGACGTGACGTCGTATTAGTTTGCACTGAATCGCAGTCAAAATCTCGAAAAATGTTCTCGCAATGTATTTGATTGTTGTAACTTTTGTCCGCGTTATGTACTTTCTTTACGAATACAACACAAACTGTCATTCTTCAAACACACCGTAGAACCGTGATTTAATTGATCATTCTTAAGAAGATCTGCTATGAGTGCGATAATTATTGAGCTAGTATACGATCGTTCTGTGTACGATATCATTTATAGATGATTTTCGGTGATGGCTTGAACGGCCGATGGCATGTTTCCAAGTAGGAGATTTACGCATCGCCGGATCAATCAAATCACATTTCGACCCGGGCGCGATCGCGTTCTCTTAATATTGTATATGTGTATAATATTATAATAATATTCGATTATCGCCAACATAAATATAATTCGATTCGTTTAAATTGTGTTGCCGTCCCGTCGCGTGACACGTGATTGCTATAATGTGTACGATACAGTCGACTTAATAAAATTATTTACTTGTATTTACTATTTGTTGTATTTTTATCAACATATTGTATTAGGCGCCCGTTAAATAATTAAATAAGTAAACAATTATAAATATTTAACGAATACCGTGGACAAGACAACATCTAATAAACATAAACGTATGTCACTGTATCATATTGTTGACTTCACCGCGTAAGAATTATAGTTGTCATTTCATTTCGGTCTTTTAAACTCAAATCCTTACACGGCGGGACTTCTGTTTATAGCTACCTATGTATGTAATTAAGTGCTGAAATCATTGGTATATTTATGACTTGGCGTTCTTTCGACTCTTACGTATTTTTTTGGTGAAACTTTTTTGTTATTTTTTTCGTATTTAATAATCAATAATCATTAATCACTATGTACATCATCCATCGATGAACATATTTATGATATTCATTTTTTCCTTCTAAATGATTAGTTTATAGTTTTTGAACTAATGAAACGAATAAACCAAACAAAACTCAAATATCTTCATTGGAAATATTGTAAATCTTCGTGAGACGCCATGTGAATAAATCTCGATCATAAACGTGACTAAGCTTGACCCGTAGTGCCGTAGTGATAGCCTAGCTAAATGACCAGTGGTACATTAATGAGTGAACATTTTTTAAAAACTGATTTAAACACTGATAACTAACAAGTCATAATAATATAAATACCGAAATAATAACATTTCTGTAAACGAAATACTGCCACGCGCTGTTTGATAATTGTACCAGGAAATCATATTCTAATAAGATGGATACTTCGTATATTAGATATTATTCTTGGTAATAATAATAAAAATCCTATAACATACCTAATGGTGTAAATAATAAATACAAATTATAGTTGGGCTCATATTGTTAAATTTAAAATTGTTTTCCAATTGAAAATCAAAATTGAAAATTTTCTTTTAAACCGATTACAATTTTGATATTAAAAATCGACATCAATTTTTTTCAATTTCAATTTTAATTTTGAATATCGTTATATTTATCGTTATTAGTTTTTTGTTGACATTTTCTATTGTATATGAATAAATATAACCGTTCATATACAATGTATCGTGATCTCTATGAATCATTGAACAATGACGGTCAAATTTGATTCTACTTCTGTTTAAAAAAAATACGAGTAGATACGTTGCACGTTTATAATATTCGTATAATAATAAGGAAACAAAAAATATCATAGGTTTTGACCTGTGGCAAATGCTATTTACTATAAACTACGTGCTATATGTACTATATAGTATCCACGAAATATTATTGTCAGTAAGTACTAAGTACCATCATATAAACCTATATACCGCCGCATTTCTGATGGGGTGCCTTAAGTCCGGCCACCAGTTGGATCATCAGAAGCTTTTTTCCGTTGAAACTTTTCATGAAGTTCATTCATCCTTTTTTCTCGTTCGCGTTGCTTTTGGTCGAATATTTCGTGCAGCGGTCTGTTTCCAGAACGTTGTTTGGAGTCTTTTTTTACCAATTTATTGGCCAGTCTGTTGCCCTGCAACCAACACTAAGTCAATATTTGACAATACTCCACCGTGATCGGTTGATAAAATTATTGTTTCACGTACTGTATTCGTACTGCATGACGTTGTGACCGACGTTTTCGTTTCCCTTGTCGCGGTTTTATTTCCCGGCCCGACATTGGGGGATCTTACCACCGAAATTTCCCGTTGAGCACCACCGGACGGCCTAGCAGATTTTGATGAGCTCGCAAGTTTTTTAACGACAGTCTGTGGTTTGCCGTTCGCTAGTGTTTTACCGGCAGCCGTTGCCGGTTTGTCTTTGGTAGGTTTTTTACCGGCAGCCAGTAGCTTGTCGTTCGCCGTCGACAGTGTGTCTTGCCCGCCAATGTGATTCAATAGATTGGCTATCTTTTCTCGTTCAGCGTCGTATTTTTCGCTGTGCACGATAAAAACAATAATACTTTAAAATGTACCAAACGCGTTTTTTAGTTTATATACTAACTTGAGTATTCCCATACGATCACGCGCATACGCTTCTTCTAACTCTAGCATCGTTTTCTGATATTTTAGTTTTTGTGTCACATCATTGAGATGACCTCGATGGTATTCGATCTCATCGTTCTTGATCCTAGTGTAGATTCTAAACCCTTCTATAATATCGGCTACTTGGTTTTCTAATACGGTAAACAAATGATTACAAAACACATTCTCGCGTCGTACATCGGTAAATCGTGTCACTTATAAAACGAATAACTCACCTTTTAACTTCATATCAGATTTGTGCGCTTCTTCCCGGAACTCTTTCTCCCTACGTGCCTCTATTTCTATTTTAGCGATTATTTTTGTATACTCTCGCGCTTTGTTCGTGTGCGCTTCCTCCAATTCGTTTAGTTTACGTTGAAGCCCTTTTATTCTTTCATCATCCTCTGTACAACTTCTGGGCACGAAGAAGTCGCCGTTGTCATCCGAGCAAGACGTGCCGTCACGATCACATTGCTCCGACACGAGGGTACCGTAGGTCGGACACGACTCTGTGTCGTCAATAGTTCTAGCGCTTGGCTTTCGAGTCTTCTCTAAGCGCTGGCGCAACTCTGTGTTACGCTTTTTCAACCATTGAAGGTTCTCACCTATGGCTACGATTTCAGCTCCAGCGTCTTGCTCCTGGTTTTCTTCACGCAGTTGTACATATTTTCGTTCCGACGTCGGCAGGTCCAACTCACGTTCCAAATCGTCGGCTCTATGGTTTGAATCTTTTTTCATTTTTTCTGACATGTACTTGTTTTTCAATTCATTTAACGTTCTTTGGAGGTCGTCTAATTTGTCATTTAACGACTCGTTCTTTTCAATCACAGAAATCTCCTCGGCATTTTGGTTCTTCACGATTTCTCGTGAACAACCGGGCTCCGAATGGATATTCTCCAGCTCGGTTTTCAAAACGATATCTTCGTTATCGGACACGGCTTTCGGGGCTGGTCCGCTGATTCCGTTGTTGTTTTGCAGCGGCGATCGCATCACTTTGATCGAGGCTCGCGTTTTCTTATTAATCGTTCGGAGTAAGCGCCTGAGCGCGTTGATACCTCGAACCAATTGTCTAATCATGTTGCTTTGCAGTAATTATGAATAAACGTTCGACCTAAAAATATATAATTCAAAATATCGTATAAATATAATCGTGAAATTACAAGATGTAGAAGCACGGATTATGATACTGTCGTATTATTCAGTCTTGTTGAACTTATCACTAGCCTGGTGCCTTGGTAACCATAGAGCATATTTTGAAAAGTATTTTAATTGTTTTGTCTTATACCAGCCATATCGTGTTTTGGACCTCCAAAATAATAATGGTGAAATCCAAGTGTAAATACATCTATGAGAATATTATATCACAAACATTTGTAGTTCAAAATTAATTTTGTCACTTTTGAATAAAATATTTTTGCTCTTCGGGTGGCATATCGAGAGAGGAATCGAAATTCGAATGAAAATTCTGTTGAGAACTACATAGGTTAGGTATGCAATATGTATGATGGCTTTAAAATTTAAATGCAGTAAAAAAAAAAAAATTCTGACTTCTAATCCAAATACTAAACCATAGAAAAATCATCTTAACATAGTCAAGACTCTATACCCTTTGTCAATAAAAATCGTCAATTTACAAATATGTAATCAACGGAGGTATCAAAAAAATAACGTTTTTAAAAATAAAACAAATTTTACTTTAATATATACGTTAGTTTCATTAAATGTAATATTGTAGGAATTAAGATATATAAGTATAAAATAAAAGATCTGTTCAATGATATTTAATAAAAAAAACAACATGATGATTTAGTATAGTACTAATTGAGTTAAACTAACTGAAATTATTGCAATATCAAAAAATAAAAATAATAAAACCTGATCGACACATTTACATAACTACATAGATTCTTATTATGTCTTCGTATTACGTTATACATTTGTTTATATTATTATTTTTGTTCAGAGTTTATTGGTTTGATTTATAAATAAATAATGCGGCTGATTTTCATTGCTAACCTGTTTTAAAACGTGAAATTCCAAACTGTACTCTAAAACACTTTAAATTTACATAAACGTTTATAAATAGGTAGTTTTTTTTACCATATTTAAAAATAAATTTATATTTATTTAAATATTATACATAATATGCAATATTGTACATTTTATGTATAATATTTAACGAATAGGAATTGTGTTAAAAAATAATTGATGCGGATGTGACTACTCTATTTTTTATTGACTCTTTAAATATTATTGAAAAAATCTCGTTACTTCTTAGTCAAATTGTACTTCTTCATTTTAGATAAAATAAATTATTTTGCTATAGTAACATTCGTATTTCCTTAATAAATCACAATGAATTTATAACAATCCAAGAATTTAATATTAAGTGATACTTAAAAATATTTCTAATAATAGTTTTATAATTCGTAACGAATTCGAATTAATTAATTAAGTTTTAATTTAATATTTATATCGTCAATTATATTTTCTTAGGACTATTATAATTTTAAATTTCACCAGTAGTTAAAAATACCAGTATTTTGACCATTTAATACATCGAAAATTCGGTATTTTATTAGATAAATATTCATAGTAATTTATTAAGCAACTTTGAAGTATGTTTAGAATATCTTTTATTAGTAATTCATTTATGAACCTTTATTAAGACGAACATACCGAATTAACTATAATTACCAACTATACAAAATTACCATAGGGCATCGATTGATACTAATTCATCGTATTACATGACGGCATATTTTATCCTATAAATGAAGGAACAAATTATTTGTATTTGAAAAAAATTGATTTAAGTATTGTCGCAGAAAGTCAAGTAACATTAATAATAAATACAAAAAGTACAAACATTAAACAAGAAAATTAAAAAAAAACCTATACTTTTTAAATTAGCTGTTTGAAGTCTCCATTCTAATATGCATGAATAGTGTAAAATAGTAATAATATAAATAGTATTTACAGGCATGTATGCTTTTACTTTTTGTGTAATGTGCTCATTGTTATACATTATTAAACATTCCAGTCGCGATTACCGAAACTTCGACGGTATGAATTTTACGATTACTTCATTAAAATTGCAGGTCCCCATTTAAACGAGTTTTTAATAATTGTAATTCTTGACAGTTCAATTTTTCCCCCACTTAATTTTGCAAAGATTTACAAAAAACAAATTACTTTTATAAAAAATATATTACATTTCACGTAACGCTACATGGTATATAATTTTTATTCATCTTGCATTGAAAGACTTTGCCCACTCTCTTTATGGTTATGATCGATATTTTACGACGGTGAATGCATTTCGTTTGCACTGTTTGCACCGGAAACGTATTCTATATTTTTGATTCTTCTTGCTCCTCAGCCTATGCGAAACCAAGTTCAAAACATCGTACAATTGAGACCGGTACACTGTATTTTTGTCTGACATCGGTCACATTTTCACCGAACAAGTGTTCACGATCTCGATCAATGTCCGTTGTCTTGTCGAACGATTGTTGTTTCGGTTTTCACTGCTACGTAAAATCACTAGAACCGCGTCCGCGATCACATCAGGCATAATGATATCGTATCCCCTTTTAATGGCAATCGTATCGCTCGCGATATTCGCTGGGCGTGAAAATAATTGAACGTGTTGTGTGGTCGAAAAAAATAATAATAATAAAACGGTTTTTTTCTTAGCCTACTTCAGTATGTTCTCATAAAACATAGGTGCAACAAATTCCAAAATATTATTATTATTATATAATTATTTGCAAGTTTAAATGACTATCACTACACTCGTATATTTAGTTTTTCGTTTATGTGGGAATTCAAATACATATTATACTATGTTTATAAGTGTACGATTTTTTTTCTTGTGCATGTATATATTGTTCACTAGTTGAACATCACACTATATTTCCCGTATATATATTTTATATTCATGTATACTGTACGGTTGAACAATAGTGTTTGTAAGTATGTCGACTGTGTAAAATGTAACAAGTGTGCATTATAAAATACAATCACCTATAACATTTACTCCGGTCTTGGCGTGTGTCATTGAATGCAAACGAACACCTGACGTCCGAAGTATATTTACATTTTAATGGGATCGCCGTGCGCTATGGTGATCGTAATATCGGAGTTCATCCCACGTCACGTAAAGTGCGTTTCCAATTTTCTACGCCGAAATCACGTAGGCGAAACTGTTTTTTATAAAAACTTATCTTTTACTCGTGCTCCTAACCCGTACATCCTTACGATTATAATGTGCTATTATACCAGTAACCGATTAACGAAGACGTTCGTCGAATTACAACTTTATACTATTTCGTCCAGGAGTCTGACCATGTCTGCAAGAACTCGTCCTCGGTTTTCACAAGAGGCGCGATCGACGTGTTACACAGGCCTTTATAGGTTAAAACTCGCCACGTCTCGCGCTCACCGCCGCTAATCGAATTCGTGGGGCCGACCGTGGGGGTGGTTCGTGTCTTAGGGGCAGTACGGCGAGTCACGTATAACTCGGGTTGACCGCGTGGTAGGTTAAGAACTAAGGCCAAGCGCACACTATGCAACTGTTTTGGGACAAAAGTTGCAAATCAGTTGCACGTGAAACTGTTTTGTGACTTAGGCAACGTATAACTGAGGCGTCCGCACACGAAACGATCAAAATGAGATTAGTTTGCGATCAGTTGAAAATCGGTTGTAATCATTCGGTTTCCGCGGTCGCAGTTGCGTTGCAATTACAAGTTGCACCGAACTTTCGTGTTTGTGCACGTGTATTATTTTTGTATTTTTTTGAACACGAGTGACCAAGATTCTGTAAAAAGTAATAAACTTTCTGTCCGTCTTAGACAGTTCTTTTGCTGTTATAAACAGCCTAAAGTTCGCATTTTCTCTTATGTATGGATGGACCCAATGTTTCCGCTGTACTCTGCGTAGCGTGTGGTATTGATAATAATCGACGATGTCATCTGAATCGGAATCTGAACTCGGCGTAGCATAAAACCGCAAAAAAACAATTGCACTGATCGAATAGATTAACACCAACTGATCCAAAATCAGTCATGTCTGTGTGCGGACTGAAGTTTCGTACTGGTTGCAAACCGGTCGCAAGCACAACTGATTTGCAACTTTTGTTCCAAAACAGTTGCGCCGTGTGCGCTTGGCCTAAAGCAGCGGTTCCCAAACTGTGCTCCGCAATGGTTTCTCGAAGGCTCCGTTCGTTACACCACAAAAATTTAATAATTTTGTAGATTTCACTAATAGACAATGTTTTCTCCAGTTCTTTTAAGACTATTGTTTCCTTTATTCATAAACATAATTTTATTTTGACCCCCGTATGTATACAGTTCGTGTTAATTGTGTTTCATAACACACGCCCAGCACAGGCAAATGCAAATGAACGTTAAATGTTTCTTGGGGCTCCACGAGAAATTTCTCCTTAAAAAAAGGCTCGGAGGCTGAAAAAGTTTGGGAACCGCTGGCCCAAAGGTTGGATGGACCGTGGACGCGCGCACGGGCCGAAGGAACTCGGCCCCCGGGGTCGGCGCGTCCTGCGAGCACGCGTCGCGTCTTGCGCCACTACTGCGCGGCGTGCAGCTGTGCCGTCGTCATCGTCCTCGTCGCGGTGGTGCTGCGCGTGACGCATATTGTACGTAACACGCGTCGTCCTGGCCCGCGAGTTGTGCAACCTCTCCGCGCCCGCCCCCGTCCTCCGACGACACGCGTTGTGCGTAGGTAATAATAGCGCATTGCGTAATATCGTTTTCCCGAGACGAACACGTCAGTTCCATCGTATAATAATAATAGCAATAATAATAATAATAATAATAATAATAATAATAATACTCTTCGCCGCCGGTGCACTACGGTATCTCGATACGCCGCGTCGAATTCGTATGGTACTGCGAAAACACTTGGTTGTTATTGACGCGGTTAAATTAATAATAATAAAACGAATTCGTCCTGCGGACAACGGAACCGACTGATCGCGTCGTCCTGCCGCAGGCCGCGGTCGTCTTCCGTCCGGACGTGTGCCCACCGTCGGAAACGATGCAACGATGCCCCGGACCGTCCACGTGTTATTATTACTGTACCGGGTCGTCCGGCAGCGAAACGGCACGTTGTCAACGTTTAATTGTTCTTTAAAGGACGAATTGATTTTTATTCAAACAGTACATCATAGTGCTAGGTACAAGAGTTATCATTCGATGCTCGTGAAAAAAACCAATAACCATTTTCTTTAGACTTTGTTTGCCAAATGGCCTCCATTGAAATGTATGCATTCTTGTAGCCGAAAGTGGACATTTCGCATTACCTCTCGCAGTGCATTAACAGGGCACCGCTTCACTATCTTCCCGAACGCGTTGTTCGAGGTCTTGGGTGGTTCTCGGCGGATTGTCCGCAAACACTTTTGATTTAAGATGGGTAAACCCACAAAAAAATATAAAATTACAAACCGTTAAGTCGGGAGAACGATGTTGCCATGGAATATCCTCGTTCCGTGAAACAGTGCGGTCCTATAATGCATTCACAGCATTAATCGAAACACTCGCAGTGTGGCTCGTTTCCACATCTTGCTGAAAAGTGTGTCTTTCACTGGAAAGTGGGAAATTTTCTTTTTATTGAACATCAAGTGGTCACTCTTGCGCGCTATATTTATATTGTTAACATTAAAAGTAATTGATTCATGAAAGAATAATAAAAATATAAAAATCATCCCGTTTGACTGCCGGACCCGGTATTATTACGGCCTAGGACAGCGTCTGTATAGTTCTTTTATAATATAGAATGAACACCTGCGACATCAATACCGGTGTGCAAATACGTGCATTGATATGGATTTGCAAAATGTATAAGTGAACGAGTCGAAAAACAAATATTCCACTTACTAAATTAATAAAAAATTATTAATCATTTTATTATTATAATTATTGTATTGTCTATATTTAATGTTTATACATCATATATATGAGTAATTTATTCGTCAATTTTTTTTTTATACTTGTTATAAAAAAGATTAACATAATATGGATATAAAATTATTTATTAAGTATCGATTGTATAATAACCTTAGTGAAGATTACATAATTTCAGCGACCAATAGATGATGTCTTATTTAATAATTGTATAATTATAAAATAACTATTGTATTCGACTTTTAATGAATAATTGTACATCCTAACTACGTTAGGTACTCTTTTTTATAACACTTATAAAAAAAAACTGTTAAAATTGAAATAGCTCTTACACAGTCAATTTTAAATTTAGAACCATAATTATTGATAAATCAAAATTATTTTAAAAAATATGACTATCCGAATATAGTATTCAAAATAGGTGTTGCTATTTAAAAAAAAACACATGTTGTACTGCGCATGCGATAATCGAAATGATACAAATATTGAAATGTTCCTAGAAATGTGTATTTATTTATATATCACTAACTTATAATGAAAATGTCAATTAATTCCAAATTCTAATGCGAACCAGCCGAGAAATACAATGTTCCCTAATTTGGTAAACACGCCGTATATCTGGTATACATTTTGAAGGATCTCACTGCACTTCAGCGGCAGTACTATGGAAAACAAGAAAGACCACGCCGCGATAATTTAGTCGTTTTTTTCCATTAGCTAATTGCGTTTTTATCGGTGGAATTGATATTTTGATGCGTGCGAAATTAAATATATTCAGCGCATTGACCGCACTTGTTCGAATACCTAGTGCGTTTGTTTGGCGCACGAATTCTTGAACAAAACATGTTGTGTGTTTACTCAAAATGATTACTATTATTACTTCTAAATTTAGGACATTATAATATAATGTATAATAGCAGTTTTCACACGATCTCACGTTCGTAAATTTATGCGATTCCCTAAAATTTAAGCGTTTGGCTTATTGCACTTTTCGTTTGCGAGCTGGTCGTTTCGAGTACATTTTATTATGTTAAACTCAACTACGGCTGGTCAATGCTCAACGATTGAAACAACTAGTTTACAAAGTAGACAAATAAAATTGTAATATTTAACTCAAAGTGAAATCACCATTTGAATCAAAATTGTCTATGTAATTCGACTACAAATTATTTATTCTACGATTTCCCACACTTTTCGACGACCGGTGTTCCATTATTCATTTTCAATCGTTTTACAATTAATATCGATGTATAAAATGTTTATAGGTACCTTATCACGTATGTAAACGGATACTATTAAATTTATTTCCCGTCGCTATTGATTGTTTGTCTTGTAAAATTTAATATTTTTACATTATCTCATTTTTTATTTGTATTATACAAATATGTTTTGCATAAAATATTTTTTACAAACGATTTTCAGTATAGAAAAAATTCTTAGTATTGACATTGGTTTCATAATAATGGTTAAGATAAGATTGTGAATCATTAATATTTAATTACAGTTCAGTAGTTACCATTACATTTAATACATTAACCAATTTTTTCTATCAACATGTATTTTGTTACCAGTGAAATATGTCAAATTTAGATCGTGTATATACCCTGAATTTCGATCAATATTTAATTTGATTAAGTTTTTATTAACTAAAAGTGATTGTATATGAATGTCATCCTGGGGATTCTTCGGTGTTTCAATGATTATAATTTTTTGTTATTCAAAGGTGGTTTTTATTTTTATTTTTCGGTCACATATTTTTATCATGTCTTAAATTTATTTAGCTTATGAATTATGTATACATAGACTTCCTCTCAGTACGGTTTACTTTTATTTTGATGGTTATTGTAATGTTTCAACTATAAAAGTTTGTCTTTTTAAACATCAAAAGAGCCTTAAATAATTTTAACGTACATCCTATTGTTCGAATATTAAAAAATAATAACGAATTATTAATTCGTTTGGTCGTGTATACGTGGTTATAAATTATTTTTACTAGATGAATTAAATTGTTCCCATGTTCTGCACATTTCTTATTTTTTTTTTTTACTTTTTAGATCTGTCACAGAACGCCACTGGATTTTATCACAACACGAAAACTATTCAAGAATGCGGCTCAAACTTTGTCCCAACTATCATTTTGACAACCATCAAAATGCTAGTAATTTACGTGACAATGCAGGTAATAAAATAATATGTTTCTGTGGCCAAATTAGAAAAAAATATTTGATTTAAAACATCGATTAATATGCAAACAAAGTTAACGTGTTCCTAAGCTTTTATTCGTATAGTATTTTTTTCTCTAACTATTTTTTTAACATTTTATTTGCATCCATTTTTAAGGGGGTGGTATAAAATGTATGATGGATTGTCCGGAAATTCCTCCGTGCATGCCACAAGTAGCAGTCAGAAGTTTGGTGGAAGAAGACGGTGAAATGTTACCGGATGAAGATATTGCTTCATATAAAATGAATTATCCAGAGTAAATATTAAAGACAATTTTATTTTTGATTTAATACTAATAATATTTTTGAACTTATAATCGATAAAAGTGATTTTTCAATTATAATTAACTGACTTGAATTGATTTTATTTAAAATAAACTTTTAATCATGAAACATTTACGGTTTCATCGTTTAACTTATAATATAATTATACTTTTATTTCAATTTATAAAGTATTTTTAAATTATTTCATATTTGATGGATTACTTTTTAAAAAAAGACTTGCGATTCAAAATTTATCATTGATTTCTCTATGTAATATCATCTAAACTTATTATTTGATACCTGTTTGGGTTAAAATACTTTTTCAATGTATTTGTTTAACAAAATTAACGGGGATTTAATATAAACTTATGATTGAATAAATAAAATAATACTTAAAAATATTTAGTAAGACAATTTTGCAATATCATTATAATATAATAATTTTATTATTACAACATTACTTAGTTGATATTTTTGAAGTCGATGAACTTAAATGATTCTAACGTTTTAAATTCTCAGTATGGTTTGATTTTACATTTAATTTTAAGGTTTACATTTTAGTTTTTTGTTTTGATAGTATTCGTAACATTTGTTTTAACATTTTAGGGAAGACAATGAACGGAAAGAGAAGTTGGTTTTATCGGTTGACTGTCAATTAGTAACTTTGATGAGTGTGATCAAAGGCCGTTTAGTCATATCGACAACACATGCTTATTTTCACGATTTAACACCGATCACAGAGGATTGTGATAGACATGACTTTAAGGTGATACACTATAAATTGTTGTAAATAATGCAAACTGTTTTTATAAAACATTTTTGCTATATTTATGATTACTGGTATTCTACATTTATATATGCATGCAAATTCTGAACTCGAAAAAAATTTGATTTACTCTTAATACCCTACGTTTTTTATTTACTCGCCTAACAATAAAAACATCTCTAATATGATTTTGATTATATGTACCCTAAAATTATCAATATATAAAAATGTAATTATTTTATATTTCATTTATTTTCGTATTGAATACGTGATTTTATATTACTAAACTATAATCTATAAACTTGTAGATACAAATTTAGTGTGTGGGTAAATATTTTACAAAATGCGTTTAATTTAACACCTTATGAATTATTAAAATACCTCAACATTTAAATAGTCTTCATCATAAAGATAATAATTTTACACAGAATTAAAGTTGACATTATTTTTTAAAAAATTGTATGACAAAGAAATAAACTCGATTTAAACTTGTTTTTCAAGGTAATAATGGTAATAAATTACATGAAAAAATGAACGACTTTTCAGTCGTAAAAATATTATTTTATTATTATTAATATTTATTTTATTGTATTCCAACAGTAAGATAGTTTTGTATATTTATTTGACGACTGTAACCTACGAAAAGCCGACCCTTACTTATGTTCAGTCCACAAAACCGCCTTCGTGTAAATACTTAATATGAAAAATCGTTTTCGAACGCACTTTTACTTTCATCCATCCACCTTCACCGGGGTACATTGACAGTCCAATTCAGTATACGTCAATAACCTTTAACTTGTTATTGAACATTGTATTTACAAAGTTATTATAATAATAAATAATTAGAAGAATCTTTTTATTTTTATCACAAACCTCTCTACTTATAAGAATTATTCTGGATTTTTATCTTTTGTTTCCATGAAAGTTATTAACTTTTAAACGAAGGTATTTAGAAGTTAAATATGTTATTGATAATAATATTAAAAAACTAACAAAAAAAACTTATTAGATGGAGGAAACTAATCCTTAAATACAGAACATTTAATAATCTTTAACAAATACATTATTAATGATAATATTTTACCATAGTCTAATGTTCTTTCCTTTGTATTATTTCTTCTAGACGTTTTTATTTTAATATTTTCTTCATAAGAATTAATCATTAATCATTTGTCTTTTTATAAGCCATGACAAATTAAATTAAATTAATTCAAATTGTATAAAAATTAAAAACTACATTAAAAAATTATGTTTTGCTCTACGTACAATACAATACAGTATAGTACATACTACATATTTGTCATGTTATAACATTACAGGATAATATTTTTGGGATAACACACCACAGTAGCTGTAATAAAATATCCTACTGATATTATAATTGAATAATAACCACAAAGTTAATCCGATGAATGGGATTAAACAAATAAAATAATGACGTTAAAAAAATAGGTAGTTACAATATCGTAACTAATAATTTATTGACTGCCAACAATTGTACAATTTTCTTTTTAAGTACCCGAGTGCACATTTATATTACTCTTTGTGACAGTGAAATGTCGAACCGGACATCATTTATTCATCGGAGTACTAATTATTGGCAACACATTATTGTATGTCATGTCCTTGTCTCGTGAAAGTAATTCGTATCAAATTATACAACCCAAATCGATCAAATTTGATCGTACCCATTATTTGATTAGTTTTTTTCATTAACTTTGAGTACACAATTCATCAAATATTAAATAACTCGCACGTAGGTATCCTCAGGATGTATGGACAATACCTACTATCAGTGTGACTTATTAGAAACGCCCCATTATTAAATAATAATGTCGATTGTACATTATTGTACCTAGTCTGTACTTCTGATTTACTTACGATATTGATCATCCTTTATTTTGTGTGTGTTTTTTTTAATCTATCGTAGAAGTAATACGTATATATATATATGTATATTCTATTCAGTGTAATTAACTCGGCTTTGATAATTACATGAATTCTATCGAGATATTTATTTTCAGTCACAATGAAAAAAACATAAATATTTATTTTAAATAAATCAATAAGTATTAAAAACATAACTGAAGTTTACTTTATTCTGTATTTTTTACATTTAAAATTAATAAATTACTTATAAAATTGTTTGTTTTTAATTTCTCACGCGTGAAAATGTGATACAAAAAGTGTACTTATTTTATTTTAGGATAAATTGTAGTTTCATAAAAAATATTGGCAACAGCCCATTTATTTTTAAAAAAATATGTGCCTATAAATTTACAAAATATACGTTTCCACCATTATGCATGTCAAATAATTTTTTAATGCATTTGTTTATAGTGGTCTTTGACAAAATTAAGAGACGTATATTTACGACGATACAATTTACGCAGAAGCGCTTTGGAATTTTTCTTGATGGACCAATCAAATTATTTTCTAAACTTTACAACCAAAGTAATATAATCGCCGTATCTACTGTATGAACATTTTAAAAATATATAATATTTTTTATGGTTTTCAGATTCGTTTGAAAGTTTTGACTGCAATCTACAGCGTGCATCCTCCTAATTTTTCATTTAACAGCAGTAGACATCCAAAAGACCTCTTACGAAAGTCTGGGTGCACTCAAAAATGGGTGAATAGAGAAATTTCGAATTTCGATTATTTAATGCAAGTAAGTACTACACATCATCGGGGTTTTCATAAATTATAATATTGACCGTTCAACTCGTGGTTATTTAGCTGAACACCATAGCAGGCCGCACTTACAACGATCTGTCACAATATCCAGTATTTCCCTGGGTGCTCGCCGATTACAAATCCGAAGAATTAGATTTGAATGAACCAAAAACGTTCAGGGACCTATCTAGGCCCGTGGGAGTAGTGAACCCCAACAACGAAGCTGACGTACAAGCCAAGTACAAAAACTTCGAGGACCCAAACGGAGTCATTGGGAAATTCCATTATGGCACACATTATTCGAATTCGGCCGGTGTACTGCATTATTTGGTTAGGGTCGAGCCATTTACTTCCCTACATATTGAACTTCAAAGCGGAAGGTTAATTTAATTTATTTTTACTACCATCAATATTTTTTTCTATCTACCAATTTTATTGTTATATATGTTTGATTAAGTGCACCTGAGATAGCTATACCTAAGTACATTTTTTTTCCAGATTTGATGTAGCTGATCGTCAGTACCATTCTATTGCGCAAACTTGGAAACTTTTAATGGACACGCCGAATGATGTCAAAGAGTTGATACCAGAATTTTTCTATTTCCCAGAATTCTTAAAGAATATGAATAAGTGAGATTTTAAAACAAATAATAATAGTTACAATTTCTGTGTCAAAGTAAAAAATCAATATCCAAGCAATAACATTGATCATTTTTTAAGTGTAAATATTTATACTTCAATATACCAAATTACTTTTATTAGATTTGATTTGGGTCGTTTACAATCGTCCAAGGAAAGAATAGGGGATGTTATACTCCCTCCTTGGGCAGATAGTCCCGAAGATTTCATTTACAAACACCGAAAGGCTTTAGAATCCGAATACGTGTCGAGTCATCTCCACGAGTGGATCGATCTAATATTCGGATATAAACAAAAAGGACAAGCTGCCGTGGATGCTATGAACGTTTTTTATTACTGCAGGTAACTACAATAATATCATTTATATATTTAAGATGTAATAAATATATACTTAAGACGTTTAATATGAATCATGTGTTTTAGTTACGAGGGAGCTGTTGATCTAGATGCGATTGTCGATCCTATCGAAAGAGAGGCCGTGGAGGGTATGATTAATAATTTCGGTCAAACTCCAAGTCAACTGTTAAAAGAACCTCATCCACAAAGACTCCCGGTTGATAAAGCCTTAGAAAAAATGATGAAATCTGACCACAAAAAACCAGATCTGACAATGATGCTATCGGAATTGTCTACTTTTTACGTTGAGGTAATACTTTGTGACAAGCACACAAGTATGTGATAATATTTATAAATAATATATTCACAATTTGAATTATAGATAACAGACGATAGACATCCAATGGTATTTTTGAGTCCGCCTAGATCGGGATCCAAAGGGTTATTGCAGACATTTATGACTGACGATACATTGGTGACAGTGTGCGACAACTCTTTGATTGGCCGTCACTCGTGGTTGCCTTACGACAGACATTCCAACAAAGGATTCACGCTCGAAGTGGACCAATCACATCTCTTGCTCAAGTGAGTTATTCTGAAGATAAAAACGCAAGCAACACGGCAATTTACATGTGTGCTTCTGACTTATAGGACCAAAAAAGATGCGAACTTGTATCCAATGAGGTCTTCATCATATCATCCGTCCATAGAAATGAACAGTCACCTGTTCGCAGTATCGCACGACGCCAAATATTTGTTCACTGCTGGCCACTGGGACTATAGCGTGAAGACGTTTAGTTTCTCGAGAAACAAATACGTATCGTCCGTCATTAGACACTTTGGTAATTACCGATAACGCGAACAAACCTGACTTTATACATTCGAGTGGTATAACATATTCTGATGTTATCATTGTGTTTAATTTGTATTTCAGACGTCGTCACTTGCGTAGCTTTGGACTCATGTGGATGGTACATGATTAGCGGTTCCAGAGATTGCACTTCGGTCGTTTGGGACGTTTCAAATTCTAACAACACGAATCCTAAGCCATTCCAAACGCTGCTGGGCCACGATTTGCCCGTCACCTGTGTGGCTATCGCTACAGAGCTGGATATGGCGGTTTCCGGTTCACAAGACGGCACCGTCAATGTGTATAGCATACACCAGGGACTTTTGGTACATTGTCTCACTCCTCTTGGTTGCGTTTCTCCTCCGTCCATTATATCATTCGTCGCCATTTCATTTCAAGGACATATCGCATTTTCTGCCAAAGATAAGGTACATATATTATTGGTTTGTCCTCTTAAACAAAGGATATATTTTTACGGTTTGAATTGTTTGCAGAAATCTCATTCCGTCCACGTATTCAGCTGTAACGGTGACAATTTAGGTTCTAAATATGTTGCAGCTCAAGTGACTGGTATTACAACTATTGGTGATTGTTTAGTTGTGGTTGACGACGCAGGAGATTTGACGCTAAGTAGACTGTTAGGGTAAGTTAGGAATCAGTATGAAAATAAGTTTAAAATTAACTTTTATTCAATATTGAATTACTTTAAACGTGCAAAATTTGGTTGTATAGAAAGCAGAGTTAAATAAATACATATTTTTTTTAAAAAAAACCATATTTTTTAGAATAAAGTCATTGAATAGGTATTCTCATATTTTATTAAAACTACTAACACAAATAACTTCTTCAATATTATGACTTCTTATTTTTTACCAAGACTTAAAACCGAAAATTTACTCTATTGTATCCTAAGTATTATAGATACTGAAAAGTCTTTCATAGTAAACTTATACCTAATATGTTTTATTCTATATGTACTAACTATAACTGAACTAGTAAATTATTTTTTTAAATCAGACTTAGTTACAACTAGAACACCTCTGTTGCTGAAACACACACTCAAACTTGTACTCAAGTACATCATACTTATTGTTGAATTAAAATAGTTAATAACTAAGTGTTACATTAAAGCCCAGATGTACATAGTATACGCAAATGCACATTGCTTTACATTTGACATAATTATAATAATTCTAATTATAAAATATTGTAATTTCTAAACTTTAAGATAAATATTTTGCTATCCATATTTGTAGTTAAATACGTAATAGTTATAACTTGTATTTGTATATAAATTTTATATTTTCTTAAATGTTGACATTATTTCATTATTATGTAGTTCTCAACAACAGTAACAATCATTATTAATCAAAAATGTTTAAATAATGTATACACTATACATCATTTACAATTTTCTTTTGAGGTATAATTTGTTAACAACCGTTCCGTTAACACTTTAGTTACAAAATAAATGGAATATGGACATTTATATAATAATCGAAAATGAATCAATTATAGTGTAGGTATTATTAAGCTGCTTCCACTGATGCTCTATAATATTTAAGTACCTACCTTTGTACTTTACAAATGTAGACTAAATCAATTGTTTAGTTACTCAAAAAAATGTCTATTAACTTAACGAAATGCAATAAACGTAATAAAAAACTTTAAAATGTAACAACGCTATTTAAACTATAAATAATTATATAAATATAATAATTATTGTACAAAATATTTTGTAAGAACACAAAATTTCAACAAATCATGCTTACTCGAATCGTCTCTATCCCCGTGTATGGTCGAATCAAATAAAAGTAGAAAAATCAAATGTTTAACGGTTTGTACTAAGAAGTGTGTCTAGTGTGTGCAGTTATAACGACCCCAATGTTCGATTTTTAACCAATGTATGAATATAATATGGAAAATGCGTCTCTGTCTTATCCGCAGTATAAATTCGTTTTCTTGACTAACATATCTCATTGTCCAATTGGTGTGTTTTCTGATTGACATCAACTTAGATTACAGACAGTCCCAACTTGTTTATACCGGCCCATCCATCGTTTTTCCCCGTAAAAGCCACACAAATAATATAAATGCTGTAATGATAATACATCACGATTTTTTTTTTTTTTTTAATTTTGTTACAGTTTGCATCCAGTTTACGACGTTCCTCTGCATGTCCCGATCCAAACAGTGGTCGCGACGCCAAGCAATACGCACTTGTTAGCGCCGTTGAGAGACGGGAAAATCGTTGTCATTGGATTGCCGAATTCAAACAATAACTAGCGATGACCATGGACCCCGTCATATTCTATCACCAACAATTTTAATGTAATGTTAATCATTATTATCGTTGTGTAAAACGTACTTTTTTTTAGTTAAAATACTATTTACATTTATTCATTGTTTTATTATTATATTATCGAGTATATTATATAATTTAGTGTAGTATCGAATTTGATTATTATCATTATTAGTATTAATACATGTAATCGATTTGCCAAATATCATAGATAACGAGACGTATTTCCTTAACTGTTTTGCTCATAATATATTATGTGTGTAATATGTTCGACGACTTTGTTTGGTATTTTTTAGGTGCTATTTATACCATCTATCAATTATTATTATTATTTTTATTATATATTTTAATGTCTAACTCTTAGTAATTACACTTGGTTTTCGGGTTTACGGTTCAACATTATACGGAATAATAATAATAAATATTATTGTTGCGCCGATTTTGTTATTGTGATTTAATCGTACGATTTATTGTAATTCTATCATTATTTTAAATAAAAATATCATTTCTTCGAATTTACAATAATGTGTACTTATTATTGTTTAATAGCTATTACTGATTACTTATTTATTTTCTCCTTTCTGTCTTTCTTCTTCTATTTGTTCTCTTTCTCGCTCTTTCTCCGTCAATCTCTCTTCCACACTCTAAAATTATAATTTTGTATTTCTTTATGCTACTAGAACGCCACTTGCGTACTTTTCGGTTTTGATCGATAATATTCGTCATTAAACCGTGAAACTGTGTAGCGGGATTGTTGAATGAATATATCCGAGACACACCGAACGGTTTATTGTGACCCTCCGTCCTAACAAAAAAAAAGCCCGCGCAACTCCAATTGTGATTACGATTATAAAGCCCCAGAGAGAGAGAGAGAGAGAGAGAAGGAGAGAGTAGGCACGCGGTGTCCTTGATTATCAATTATAACAGAATTTTGTACCGAACCGCTATTTTACGATAGAACTTAAGCTTAACCATTTTCATATCATTTATTTCACCTATACGTCCGTCAACGTAATGATTGCACCAGCATACTCCCGGTTTTTATACCTATAAAGCGCTATAAAATACAGGTGGTAAATTTTCCGTTTCGGTATTCAATTGTTTTTAACTAACTAAAAATATCCTTTCCGATTGTTAAAAAATAATGTATAGGTAAATGATTATTGCATATTGAAACATTGACCGAACAAAAGAAGTATTTTAATTTGCTAACTTATTTAACGGGAATGTCGATGTATTAATAAACAATGCATTATAATGTAACAAAATTATACCTGTTATGAGCCTTATAAATAATACTGTTTGTAGTCGATAAAATATTATGGTTGACCATCGTATATCAACGAGTTTTTGTTAATAAACACAACTTGATTTAAACATAGTTTATTATAATACTCTACTGTTACGATAAATAAAAATAGCATATATAGTAGGTACACTTAATTTATAATTAGCCCCGAAAATGTGTTTTCATTAGCAACGATTAGTGATTGTTTGACCTTTATATTTGAAATCTTAATAACAATGTATATACTTACAAACAATCTTTGTTTATAATTATTACATAAGATTATAGTTCCGCCATAAATGTATTTCTTTTAAAGAAATCGTAAATTATATGTAATATAATTAAATAATATTCGAAGAAATGTATTGTATACCAACATTACTAACGTATACCATTAAATTGTGATCTAAAAAAATAAATACGTGTTATGGTATATACTTTGCGAAAGTACTATAAAAGTAGTTTACGCGATTTAACTTGTTTGATTAAATGGTTTATTTTGTCTAATAACTGCAAGGTGTTGTGTTTTTTGTGGCCTCTAAAACAAACCAAGAACAATTACAAGTGCTTAATGTTAAAATAGGTATGGTTTTTAACAATCTGATTTAAAATGACATTTAATTCCTAGATTAAAAAAAGGGTTAATCACTGATATCGTGACATTTGCAAAAGAGTCTTCCGATCCGTAATCATGTACAATAAAATAGAAATATCACATGTTATCTCAGTAGTAATAATAATCATAGAAATGATTGTACAGGAGTACATAATTTTTCACGCTCGGAGTGGGGAGATCCTCCGGGATGAATGGATGCATACTATTATTTACTAGTCTACAGCTAGTATAAATTGTAAATCCTATATGTGTACGTCGCAAAATTTGTGTAGTGTTCACTTACTTCGACAGTTTTAAATTTCTTATAAGACAGTTAAGTATAGTAGCTAAAATGGTAAAATGTCTCAACGTTGTTTTGATCACATAATTAAAATCGTAGTTTGAATGAAGTTGCGTTTAGCCGAAGAATAGAAAAAAATCCAAGAAATGACCAAAGAGTATGTTTAAACCGTAATATTTTTCATAAAAATAATTATATAATAATTTTAAGTAGCATCTGAGAGTATTTTAATTATTAAAACTTGTCAAAAAATCACAAATGACTTTAGAGGTACAATAAAATACCAAATCAGATGCTGCTATAGACTAATTCAAAATTGGCATTTTAAAGCTCAGGTATACATTATGTGTACTGAATACATTTTAAAATGCATAATAACCATTATATTTTTAAGTTGTAAAAATCAGCATAGGCTAAGAGACTTTGGTTGCATGGTCATCTCACTATGTTTAAATGTTATTTAATATCAATGTTGAGCTGTTGTATTTAAAAATCGAGACTCATATTACTCAAGTGCGTTATGGCTATCGTATTTTAAATTTAACAAATCTCAAAAAAATTATTTTCAAAACAGAATTTTCTAATTTTTTGTTATAACTTATAAATAATCAAAATAGTTTAAAATTAATTGTATCACACTAGAAAAAAGACTTAACATTTTACAAAAAAAGTATAATTTACATATATATATACTTCGAAAGATTTTACTAAAACAAATTATTCGTGGAAATTTATGAAGTCTTGAGAATTATTTTTATGATTCATTTATTTTTCTTAATAATAATATTCTTATAAATAACCAAAGTCAGTTTTGTTTAAAATTATTTTAGATAACACGTTGTTAAGTAAGATGAAAAATGTCCAATGTAGCTACTACCTATGTATCAATAAGGTTACATTATAGAGCCTTATTACTTCTACTATAAATACCTGTCACAAATAACATAACAAAATTAAATTAATGGGAAACCATTCATTTATTAGTCTTAGTTATAGACTTGATTTATTTTGTATTATAACACCAATATTTTACTGAGCTTACACTACTCTGTAATCAAATAAACTTAACACCAACTTCATAATAACTTTCTGGAAAATATCCTTGAAAATTCGATAAAATTAACTACATCGTATCGTATCTTTGTTAGTGATGTGGCTTTAAATATCATATACTTACCTCGACGGGTCATCGGGTAAAATACCTTTGTTTCGACCAAATGTAAATGTCACTTGTTTATGTTATTTACTGATTTATATTTAAATTATTAAAAAAATAATTAAAATCAACGATTCAATAATATTTATCACAAAAATACATTTATAAGGCTATTTGTGTTAAGAATATAATACTTACTTATGAGTAATGATGCAATAATTAAAACATTTGTATCACTTAATTAATTCAACCATGCACATTCGTTTATTTGTATTAAATGAAAACTTTTTAAAAGCGCACGTGTATATTTAATATTGTATACATAAGTACCATGTACTTTTATAAATAAGTTTTATTAATTTAATTATTTTTACTTTAATAAATTAAAGTAAAATAACTTTGCTTAAAATCAAAAAAATTCAAAATATTTATTAGTTTATCGTGTACCAATTATTACGAAATCGTGTAAAACACAAGTGCATAAAAGTGATAGGAGTTAAACTACGTTTATGTATTATAAATTCTGAAGTTCAATAAGATTTGAGTATAGACATAAGCTTAATCGTATGTTACAATATAAATTATTTTGCCATTTCATCAATAATAGTTGAAGCACCATGAACATCCCAAATATTGTTTCGGTTTGTCATGGCTTAGCTATCACCGTTTTTTAATGAAATTAACAATTTGCAATGTGTGCAATATTTATTTTTTAATTTATTTTCCTTTCGTTATCAAACATTACAGTGACAATATTTTATATTATGCATATATCATTTAAAGTATAATATATTTTAAATGCCAAGGTTACAAACATTTGAATCACACCAAATAGGTATTATGTTTATTGTGTTTACGTTTTTCAATTTTGTTAGTTAAAAACTTTTTGACAAGTCTTAAAAATAAATCAAAATAATATGTACTTTAAAAGTAGCATAATATACTAAGGAGAATACAAAGGGTTATTATGAATTGGTTAAACATAGTTTAACCGACTTAATTAATGGCCGATAACATTTTTCTAGAAATTGGCATATCCCATGAAAAATACCAATAAAAATTATCGTGCAACAATAATTATTATAAAGATTAATTGATTTAAAAATTTACATTTATTGAGCATGCATAAAAAAAAAGCGTAGATAATATTATAGTTTCAGGAAATGTTATTTCCCAGAAAATAGTTATCTGACTTGCTACTTAATAACTATTATCGTTTGATTAGGTATTGATATAACAATAAAAATTCGTCAATTAAAATTGTACGAGTATGTAGTTTTCAAACAGTTTGTATAATATCTTTCCAGAATTATTTTTTTTTATAAGAACTTTTGCGTTTTATTCAGCTAAAAAATTACAGATAAAGATTTATATTTAAGCGAATATAATAAAAGTATGAGTAGTAGTAATACTAATATTTACTGATAGGTTCATTGCAATATAAAATAATTTAAATTAAAATAGTATATAATAAGTTATGAATTTTAGGACAACTAATTACACATAAATTAAATCGGGAAGGAATTTGAACAGAGCTAGTTCTACGAGTATATTTTGGGGGATATTGTTGGACTTGTGATCTTTGAGTCACAGGAGAATCATAGGATGGATTTGAATGGAAAGGAGTATTAGGGAGAGACTCCGAGAGATTATTGATAGGATGAGGATACTTGAGAATCCATAAAAGTATAATGTATGTGATAGAAGCATTGTGAAAAATGAAAAAAAAATTATAACCTAGATAACCTTGGATTTTACTTAGTTTTTCGATTTTCTTGCAGTTTTTACTATTTCATCGGGAGATATATTTCAGTCGATTTTTGTTTTATTACCCTTTAGTGACTTTTGTTGCAAAACTGATTATTTTAAAGAATATTTACGATTACAGAAATGTTCAAGCTCAATACTTAATAATATATACACGAACTTTGAAGAAGTTGTCATCCACATTTTTTTTTTATCTATTTAATTTAAAATGTTTTTACAAATTAATGCTGTAACAAGTCTAATGACATATATCACAACGTTTAAGATTTATATAATAATTATCAACACGATAATACTATTAACAGAGCAATGACAATAAATTATATAGTTATTATCAAAGCAATTTAATATAGATATTAATAATTTTTAATGAGGTGTATGAATAAAAGATTAGATATTGAAATTTACGGCTATTTTGGGAAGTTTGTTATTTAAATAGATGGCTAGTAGAGAGACTAAAGGGTTTAGTATGATTTTGAATCCGTTCAGAGTTCTAAACAGTGAATCGGAAATATTGGATGCTAGTTGGGCTAGCATGGACCGGAAGTGGATGTATTGAATACATGACGACATGAGGGGATGTGTTGAGTTTGAAGTTTTACTTTTTTCGGTTTCTTCATGGATTCTGTCAGTTTCTTGTACTTTATTTGTACGATATTTGGTGAACTTTTCAATTGAAAGATCTTCACCATATTGAGCGCACATTTAAGCATATGTTGACTGTAGTAGATACGCGTATAGCCATTGACATGACTCATGAGTGACAGCAAGGTGGACTATTTCATTTTGCGTGTGGTTTTTCAATAACCACAGCAGATTGGAACCGTGAATTAATCTTGAAGGTTTATTGGTTATCGTCGTTAAGAGCCAGTTCAACGTGGAATAATGACGGTTGGCGTTGATCCTTTATGATATTAACCACGCGCGTAGCCTAATGTCCTAATCCGGCCAGAGCGTTTGTTATAATGTTATTATATTGTTTAAGATTGTAAAATGGGCTCAAAACACCAAAAACAAAAGAAAACTATCCAACACACATCTACACATCCTTTGTCCATTACTGTCCCGTCCAATGAATTTTAATATACAAAACAATTATAACTCCTCTCTGGTCATACAACATTCAAATATGGGGCCAAACCAAACCCTCCAATTTAAAACCAATTCAAGCATTTCAGTTTATCTGCCTCAGGCAAATAACAGGAGCTCAAATAATGCATTACACAAAGATCTCAATATACAAACTGTCAACCAAATAGCAACCAGACGCTACAAAAAATTCCACGCCAAACTCTTTCCAAATTCAAATCCTCTGATCCCCCGAATGTCATCAGTCACCATCCCTTACGACCAACCAAGAAGACTAAAAAGAAAATGGCCTAGAGACGCTCTAAATTAAAAATAATTTAAAAATAAAAAAATAAATAATAATAAAACGGTTAACCTAAAAAAAAAAAAAAGAATAACCCACCAACATAGGAGGTACTGTTACTGAACGGTCACCCCTCACGCTAACCACGTAATTTTTTTTTAACCACCAATATTATCATCAAATTTACTTATTGTGCTATTTTGTATAGATTGTAAATAAAGCTTTTTATAGTAAAAAAAAAAAAAAAACGATTGTAAAATGATGGAGATTATAGGATAGGTTTCATTGAGGTCAATGAATAATCAATTATTATATTGTAGAATATACGGTTTTTGGGCCGTACTTAAGGCATGATGGTGTGGACTTGGACGACAAACTGTTAATACCATTGAGTGATAATGGTTTCTTGTGAAATATTGAGAAATGTCGTGACGTTCTTCACATTAATCGCCTGTATACGAGTGTGACTTCAGTCCGAGGTAGTTTCTCACACTGAACTACGTTATTATTATTTATGATTAATGCCTTTTTGATTTTGTTGAATGCGGTGAATTTTGATCGGAATTCATCGGCCGCGAAATGCGGTGTCGTTTACGTGTATTAAATAAGTTATAACGAAAAGGTGCGTATGCGATTTACTTCGCTATGGCGATAAACACACATAGTAGTTGACACCGTACTGTTTTCCAAGTATAAAATCTTAAATCAAGCATATCATGGTAAATTGATTTTAAATTTCTATAATCAGCGTCATCAAATTATTTCTACAACCATAAAAAAAAATGTTTAAAAATTTTATTGAGCATCAGCATTATATAATTAATAATTATAATGAAAATTATAAAAATAAAAGAAAGTTTCACTCACAAGTTACAAGTCACTGTAAAAATTAAAATTATATCTGAGGTTCCGTTAGTGAACATTTTCCTCGTCAATTTATTCATGTTATTTTTTACTATAAAACATATATACAGGTTTTTTAACCATGTTCACCCTCTTTTTTAGCTGTAAAAATGCATATGTTTGGGTTTTTTTTTCATTTTAAAATTACTATTAAACCTATGCTTTCCATAACTTTTTTTTCATAGTAACTTAAAAGTGTCCTGTAGCTGTACAAACGTATTTATTTTAAATGGGAATACCATATTTTTTAAGCAAAATATTATTCAATTAATTTTTATAGAATTTTTGATACGACGTTATCAAAATTCGGACCAACACACCAATACTTTCGAAGTTATTAAAATTTAAAATTTGCATGAAATGTGTAAAATTCACCTTATCTCAGAAATATATCAGAAGCTATTAGCGATTACAGGTAATTAAAATAATGATATCATAATATTTTAGTATAAGACTATTTCCCTTGATACTTAAATCAGAATAATTCAAAAACCATATGCGTTCGAATTTTGATTCCGACGTATCAAAGTAATCTTAATAAAATACCGCTGTGAAAAAAAGATGCTTCAATTTGAAAAAAAAAACTTATATCGACATCCTTACGATGGCATGAAAAATAAAAGTTATGGAAAACATAACTTTTGTGGAAACTTGAAAGGTATAAAAAATATCCAAATTTAAGAAATTTTATTGCCAAAAAAGGGTGTTTATTTAAAATCACAGTACTTTATTGTCTTAAATAACGAATTGTGGAAGTATTTTAAACAAAAAAAAATTTAATAATGTTAATGTTTGATGAATTTATTTAATAGGTAACTTAACATTTTAAAATAACGATGACCTATTAACTTTGATATTTGAATGGTATATGAATTCATGCGCTATTAACAAATATTCCGATAAATTAATAAAAATGTATGAATTTCAAACAAACTCAAATATTTTTATTTTTTATAACAGACATTCAATTTGGTTTATTTATTTTTAAACTGCATTTATATACCACATTTACTTATATAATATTTTATTCAGATTTAAAATTACATCCCAATAATTCATTTTGTAAAATAATCAAATTATAAACGAAAACCATTATCAACAATTATTCAGTAATTATAGCAATATTTTTATTTGCACCACAAATTTCATCGAAATTAACTTATTTCTTTGTATTACACATACCTATATAATATGTTATTTAATCTACGAGATACTTATTGTTTCTGATTAACGACGAAATGATTATTTCACCGAACTAATATTATGTCAGTAATATTAAATTTTAGTATGATTTAAAGTTATATTATAAGGTATCGAAGAATACGTCGATGAATAATATAAAACCATACTAAATAGTGTATACAAATTATATACTTACAGTAACAAGCAACTCTGAACAGTAAATTGCTTAATAGCGAAACTGTTCGTTTATAATTTACTAGACCTTGATATTAAACACCGACTGTGATGTTTTTACCTATATGTTTTAAAATATTGATAGAACAGTCTAAATAACCTTGTGATCAATCAAATGTTCACTGCCAACTTATAACAAAAGAAATAAAAAACCGAATTGTCTATCAAATAATTGTTTAGAATTGTGCATACATAATGAAATATGCAAAAAATAAATAGTGGAAGTCAAGCTTATGGCTTTAGCTTGATGTATACACAATATTTACATCTGAATAGGTGAACCAATCAAATTTAGAGATGTAATTAGAATACATAAATGTCATGATTATCAATAATACTATAATAGAAATGTAATAATCTACAGGGTGGGTTAATAAAATGATCAACTCAATACGGCTGAAACTACTTTTGTATTATTTTTTTGTTTGAAACTTTTGTCGTATTTCTTTTTGTTGAAATTATGTTTATCCATTTTCTCTATTTGTTCAAAAGTATAAACATTCAACCTAACTTTAGTAAAATGTTAAAATTTAATACAGAAAATTGTCATTTTCTGGAAATACTTACATTTTCTAATCATATATCATACCGATTGAGGTGGTTTGTTAATTCGTATTCTTTATAGTGAGAAATATAACAGGAAAAAAATTCCTTTCCGTATTCACTCTACATTATAAATCTAACGATTTTATAAATACATAAACTATTGAAGTTGACATAATTTTCGAAGATAAGTTTCGTAATTATTGCGTCATATTCAGGCTTGGAAAATGAAACCTACATTAATGAATTTTAAATTTAAATTATATTCGTATGATTTAAAATCGAAATTTGATTACTGTTTCACTGCGAAAATAAGTATTTCAAGAGTGTGTATTATGCGAATAGTAATCTGGGAAAAAAAAACTATATTGTCGTACTATCACTATATTAACTGTACACCGATTTAAAGTGTTCATGGTCAGGCACATGACAGATTACTTGGGGAAAATGTCATGAAAACACTATGGAGTATGAGAGTACGGGAACCAATAAAACTCGACGGTTCAAGACGAACATATTTTAAATCAGCCATTTTCGTAAATTAATTCGAATAGAGTATTAGCTGTACACCGATTTAAAGTGTTCATGGTCAGGCACATGACAGATTACTTGGGGAAAATGTCATGAAAACACTATGGAGTATGAGAGTACGGGAACCAATAAAACTCGACGGCTCAAGACGAACATATTTTAAATCAGCCATTTTCGTAAATTAATTCGAATAGAGTGAACAAAAACGATAACAATACCTATGGGCTACGAGTGTATTAATACAACACATTTAAATGACCCATGGTAAACGTCCATTGTATAAGAGCACGATTACTGCGAATTGCAAAATATAGGTACAGGTTACATTAATCCGAGGAAAAAACACACCGACAAAACTCGTAGTATAAAATAATATGTAATACGCTAAGCTTGAGTCCTTTGGTTTATGCTACCAAATTTTAAGACATCGATTAATAATGATTTTTATTGGTTTTAGACGATTAAAAAAGTATCTTATCAAGGGAACAGCTAGGTCACTGTTGAAGTACAAAAAATGTTGTACTGGTTGGTGTCTACCAACAGTCCACCAACATATACATCGTTCCAAATTCAGATCCTATACGGCTATACCATTATTAAACTTTTCGTAATTTATTCCGACTCAACATATTTATTTAATTTGTAATTACGTAATCGGCTGATTAGTTAAAATTGCTTTCTTATTTATTTTACTTACTACACTTTGTCTATTCAAAGAGTTAATCTATAATAAGGTTGGTTAAATCTATGAATCACATATTAAAAGTTAGAATAAAGAAAACGAGTTAAGACATTCGAATTGAACACTTATTGCGGTATGATATCAAGCTGGTATTAACCTGCACTTAGGTATCAATCGACATTTATGTTCGATTAATCAAGTTTTCGAGATCGATTATATATTATTATGAAAATGTAACAACTAAATAATAGTTGATAAGTATTAACAAAACGTTAATCAATCTGCGTTCGGTAGTATCAATTGTACAGAACGAATTAGGCTTAAAAAATTAATAACCAGTAAGAAATATTTGGAACAAAGTAAAAAATTAATTTTAAACCAATATCAAGAAGGTAATGAAAATGTTTTGTCACTACTAATAGCTTCTTAAAAAGTGTGGGATATCTAGCGTTAATATGCGGTGAAATATAATAAAAGCTATCCAGAACAAATATGAAGTACAATTTAAAAATATATTCTTACTTGAATAAATTACGATTGTCTAGCATTTAGTTTTCTCTCCACCTCGATAAGATACAAATTATCTTCATTCTATCAGCCATAATTATTTTACTTTATTCATATTTTATATTTAAAATTTACGAAAAGCGACAAAACAATTTTATATATTTTGACTTAAAAGAATTATAGACCAATAAAACAAATCCATGAAATACTATTTCAAACAAAAGGAATAAAGTATAATTATTACTAATCCAAATTTCAGAATTTGAACTTGATTAATTATTATGTTATATTATTATATTATAGGTCAATCGACATCGATGCATTATTAAAAGAGGTGGGCGAATTCGGAAGGTATCAAAAATGTAATTTATTTTTACTCGGACTAGCGTTACTGTTTACAGCTTCGTCTACCTTGGCATTCATGTTCACCACAGGAGATATGAACTATAGGTATTTTGGTTTAAATCTATTCTATATAAATGTAGTAATATAAAGTGAAAATGTGTATTTATAACAATAAGAAATATAAGTGCAGTTCGGTATGAAATTACGAAATCCGAAGAATAAATTCTAACAAGTTTTTGGTTAAAAATCTTTTAGTAATTTTTTACGACGACCGGGACGAAGATTTTTTCGATGAAAAAATTATTATGGTTGTAAATTTTCAATTGTGTTCAATATTTATCATTTGCACTGTAGTGATTACGAAGAACGATTTAAATAGTCGTTCTTGGAATGTTGATACCAGATATATTATAAATACTACAAAACATGTTCACAAATATAAAATCGAATGTTTCTATTAAAAATTAGATGTTGTAATTAATTT
The DNA here is from genome assembly GCA_949715065.1 of Periphyllus acericola. NCBI lineage: Eukaryota > Metazoa > Arthropoda > Insecta > Hemiptera > Aphididae > Periphyllus > Periphyllus acericola. The sequence continues at coordinate 22,065,824 of OX454265.1, forward strand.
GAAATGTACAATATCATATCTACGAGTTAATATATAAACTCGTAGTCTGTAACAAGCACGAGATATATTTTGTTTTCAGATGTTTGGTACCCGAATGTGATTCTACAAGAGAACAGGCTACAGTTGTTTACTTGCCGGATTGGCTGAACCAGTCAGTTCCGTTTCAAGGCGACGTCCCATCCAAATGCTTACGGTACGCAAAATACAACTCAACCAGCTTCGGATGCGGAGGCTTCAACAACTCATTGAGTATAGAATGTGAAAACTTCGTTTTTGAACCTAATGGAGAAGAAACAATAGTTTCCGCGGTTAGTTAAACACTACCATTGTCATAACATAATTTAAACTGTTACAGCAACATATTATATTATGTAAAAACGAGAGAGCATAAAGGGTGCTGAAGTGATAGGTGGTCATCGATATTGGTAATCAATTTTTAAAACATTTTTAAAAAATTAATGTTTATCGACAATAATTTTTTTTCTGCTTGCTTCCCTTATAACTACTATTCACCATATACATGGAAACAGTCTCCTCGACGACGAAAAAAACCCGATGAGATTAGGGTAGACGTGGAGAAAAGGAGAACCAGAAGTGAATCGTGGTTATATTGTTTTGATCATTTCCTGAAGTGGATGTAAACGCTGTGCACGGTAACGTGTATAGTCAAAATGTAAATGATGCCTTCAAAAAATGGTTTCATACATTACTTTATTATTAAAATATCAGCAGCTATATTTAAATCCCACCTGCAAAGTTATATTACTTGGATCTAACCGGAACAACTGGTTCGAAAACTCATAACAGTATCTTAAAAATATTGGAAACCAAACCGGAATGGACTTGTAAATGAATGGTTAATTAGGTATATGTAAATTAGGTTCTAAAATAAAGCGCTTTTATAAAGTGATTAACCCATTGGGGACACAGGATTTTTTTCGAGTTTCCATTGTTCTTTTAATCGAATAGATGCGATGTTTCCGGCCAATTCTATTAATAAGTATAATGCATATAACAATATTATACGTATATATTTGAATACGGTTCGCTATTATTTGGATTTCGTTCATCTATTTTTAAATTTCTTCTGTAGGAATTTCATTATATTAATTGTATCTATTCGTGTTACATTATGACAAACAGACAAAACACGAGCTAATTTTTTTTCTACTAAAATCAACATTTACGTTCCGTATTATTATTGTATTTACGGGATTATACCTTTGAAAGAAAAATTAAATTTATGCAAGCTCTACAATTACATTATAGTTACAAGTCATGAATGTATACATTGAAATTCGTGTAAAAACATAAACAAAGGCAGGAAACGTTTTGATTGGTTCATTCGCTAAATAATTAGAGGTTCACGGAGTAACGTCAAAAGGAGTAGTATTTCTAAAATGTTGTTGTGGTACCTTGAAGTTAGACTGAAGACTCAAGAGGTACGGAGAATCTACTTTTCCAGACAAATACTGAAATATTGAGACCAACCTCGTCACAATCGCAAAATTAAATAATATTTTATGGGCACACAATCATGAACACCGATGTCCCGAGTCCTGGCTCCTGAGAACCGATGTCGTAAAAATAAAAGTAGGATATCGCTGTCCGCAGCAATACGCGTGGTACATACTTTTATAGGTAGAATTAAAACTTGAATCCTGTAAACAGCGGTAATTTTAAGGCTACAATGGCGCGCGTGGAACGCGAACCGGAACTGTTCATAGAACAAAACCACGGTACCACGGTGTTGTTGAAACTGCTCCAGCGCCACGCTGCCACGCTATTTGCTAATTTTTTTCCCGCGCATTTCAAGCGCTAAGCCGCGGACGTGTGCACGTGTCTTATACTATGCGCGTACACACCTAATGCATAACGATACCGATCGATTAAACGCGATAATTGTTTCTGATTAACATGTGACGGCAGTTCAACATATTTTGCAAGAACAACAAATGGAAACTGACAATCGTGGGGACGCTGAACAACATTGGCCAGTTCATCTCATTACCCATATCCGGTTTCTTGTCGGACAAGTACGTCGGAACAAGTCATTGGAAAACGGAATTAATAACTTATTATTGACGGTGTGCGCGCGTGTGTTGGTGTATCATAAGGTACGGCAGGAAAAACATCATCATCATTGGAAGCGTACTGGCGGCCACGTGCGGCGTTCTACGTGGGCTGTCGGTAAACTACGCCATGTTCCTGGTGCTGGAGTTTTTCGACGCATTCTTTTCCGGCGGAGTTTACAGCGCGACTTTCATAATGGGTGAGTGACTCGTGCTCGTTCCATACATTCGGGTCCATACGAACCTGAACAACCGCGGTATGCGCATACGATCTCACGATTATATAATGCTTGCCCGCGTAGTATACGTACACCGCAATACGTATATACAGGGTGCCCCGCCGATGATTTACCCATCCATTACGTCCTGAGGTAGTGTAGATCGGAGACGGTAAATTGCGTCCCCCAAAAAAGGTCATATTCATATACTGTGTAAATTGCGTCCCCCAAAAAAGGTCATATTCATATACTGTGTAAATTGCGGCACGTGCACTTTTAAGACATACGTAAATTGCGTCCTGGGTATATTTGGAATGTACGTAAACTGCGGCCTGGGATATTCCGATTTCCAGTCGGCTGTGCAATTTAATGATAAGTATTAATCTTTGATTGGTAATAATAATATGTGTTCACTAATATAATATTTCTATCAGCTAGTGTGCATTTGATCAAATATCTTACGCACGAGGTTTTACGTTGCTCTACAGTTAAAATTTTTTTCAATTTAGTAAAAATGGACGTTATGAAAAGCGAAAGGAATAAAACGTTGAAAGTAGTTGATGGTTTCAAATATCGTTTTCATAAATTATTAAAAAATGATATTCAACGTTGGTGCTGCACAGTTAAAACGTGTAAGTGTAGGCATACATACAAAATTATACACAGGCCGCAATTTACATAAAAAATTTAAAATGGGACGCAATTTACAGCGACCCAGTGTAGATAGTCAAATTCTGTTTTTTTATTTGTACAAGACTCCCAGGGTCTAAGATTACAGATGTTTCATATTTCAACTGAATACATACAATGTTTTGGTAATAAAGTTGAGAAAATATTTGATTATTTTCAAAAAATTTAAACATAACCATTTTATAGGGATTATTTTTCTGAAATGTTGATATTTCATCACTTCATTTACATCGCTCTTATGATTTTTAATAACTTTTTAGTTTTCAGAAAAACCATGTATGAAACAAAACTTATCAGAAAACGAGACGAGAAATTATTAAATGATTAAATTTTTAAATAACATACACGAAACATGATTTTAATATCTTTACTATCACAATGGGTAAATCATCGGTGGGACATGCCGCGAACACTGAAGGTACCTATACACTCCGGTGTCGAGGGTTACTGACCGGTGAGATTTTTGAAACGGGATATTGGTTTTGGTTATTCTTACAAAACTATAAGATTGGTCCCTCAAACGCCCGCGACTAAACCGACCCTCCGCACGTTCTGTCGTCCGCAGGTCTCGGGCTGGTCGGTGGAAAACACAGGGTGTTCGCCAGTACGGTCTTGAGCGGTTTCTACCCCATCGGCGAGGCGCTGGTCGGGCTGCTGTTCTGGTACCTGCGCGAGTGGAGAAAATTCTTGATATTCATGAACTTGCCGGGACTGGTGTTCGCGTTGACGTACACGTAAGTTTTCGCCCGCCGGCTCCGCTACATAATAATATTACATTGTTATCGTACGCCCGCACCGGATAAAAGACATATTATTATATTACATCGACTGCACACTGCACCGTAACGCATCGATCAATTGTCGTGACGGTCGTGACGCAAACACAACTATACATAACACTGCGGTTACTGCACACGTGGTGTCACTATAGCGCGTAATCGATCTGCCGTGTTTGCGCGCAGAATTGTTCCAGAGTCCGTCCGGTGGATGGTCGCCGCGGGGAAAATAGACGAGGCCATACTCGAGCTGAAAAACATCGCTAGGGTAAACCGGAAAAAACTGTCGGACGAAACTTTGAAATCGCTAGAAGCGTTTAAGAACGCGAACGACAATGAGATCGCAAAAGTAAATGTATACACCGCATGCTTCCTACGACAATATCATGTAATATACAAGGTGTCACTCCGAGCATTGCGATACCCATTATCTTAATGAACACATTCGAATTTCTGTTTTTTTTTTTTTTTTAAGACTCGCGGACACGAGGAGTAAGAACATTTCATATTTAAATTGTTTTGGTAAAAAAGATTAAAAATTATTTTTATTTTTTATTTATGAAAAACTTCTGGAAATTAAAATTATTTTTAATAATTAAAAAAATTAATTTTTTAAACTTTCTACCAGATCACTAAATTCAAATTAAATATGAAATATTATCAGTCCTTGTCCCCGTGAGTCTTGTAAAAAATCAGAATTTGATTCTTCATAATCTCAGGAGGTATCGCAATGGGTGGAATCTTCGGCGGGACATCCTGTATTATATATATATATATATATACTATTGTTTCCTGAAAACTCGACGGGTTTGTAACGTTTGATTGTTGATATATGAAATTATTATCAGATTGAAGCATCGCAGATCACAACCAACTGTCCCAGATCGGTAGCGTTTAAACGGGCCTTGGCTTCTAAGCGCATACTGCTGCGCGTGATCAACTGCTCGTATTGCTGGTAAAGTATAAAATATATTATAACTGACCATTTTTTTTTATATATATATATACAGTCAGCAGTAGTGGTTTTTATTTTTCTGGTTGGGATCCAAAATTTGTTCAACTTCCCCGGCTGTCAAAAGATTTTACTTCAATACGAACGTCGTAATTATTCATCATCAGTGATTATTACCGCTGTGTTGAGTGTACAGTACACTGTACATATTATGATAATTTTATACTTATAATTTACAGTATGTATAATTATATAAGTCATACATTAAAATATTAGCAGTTTTCTATTATTTCTTTTGCCTAATACTTTATATAAAATTAAATCGAGTTTACATTTAAAAATTATAAAATATTATAATGAATCGAACATTTGCCGTATCCCACGGTTAATGTACGAACGCCACGAATTACTGTAAATCCAAGGTCTCTATACCCAATCGGTGTTCTTAAATATACGTTCGTATCATTTTGTCCATTTATCACCAGCAGTACGGTATAAATTGGAGCATTCCGATTTCATGTCGGTACGATCGGGGACATTTCTGATTTGATATCAAATTATTCCGCTCGCGATATCGCTTTATCGAAAAAATAACGATGTCATTGTCAATCGACCATCACTGTACGCTGAAACTTGTCGTATAAATGTATCATAAGTATTATATCGTAGAAATAATGCCATAGCTTTATGTCTATACACGCATTGGTTAAAACGATATTGGTATGTATTACGCCAGCGGTTCTCAAACTGTGCTCCGCGGAGCCCTAGGGCTCCGCAAGCTTAGTCTAGGGCAGTGGTTCCCAACCGGGGGGGAATTCCCCCCTAGGGGGGAATTTATGTGTTGCTTGGGGGGAATTAAGTGATGATGAAATAATAAGAAATATTTTATTTATAAAATTGAAATCAATAAATTAGTTTTCGGACGGTAGCCTATTGATAACAATTTTACGAGTATTTTATAATGATTGACCTATGCAGGTAATGTTATATTAAAAGGTATATACAACATTACAAATGGGATTAATGCACGGAGAGCTTTTTCTGTCACTTTTGGATAAGAGTTGATCATTAATGGCCAAAATTCCATTAATCAATTAGGACTGAAATTGTTCAACATTTAACTGCCCTAGAGGAAGAATTTGAACGATACTTTCCAGAAATCGAAATCAACGGAGATGATTTGGACTTAGTAAGAAATCCATTCAGACTGCAAGTTGAAAAAATTCCTGATGAATATCAGGATGAATTTTTGGAGCTTAAGACGGATTCAAGTGCAAAAGACATATTTGATGAAAAATCTTTAATGGAATTTTGGCAATTAATGATCAACTCTTATCCAAAAGTGACATTAATCCCATTTGTATCTACGTATCTTTGTGAATCTGGTTTTTCCACACTTTTGCAAATAAAAAGCAAACAAAAAAATTGATTGGATGTGGAAAATGATATGCGTTGCGCGTTGTCAATAATATCTCCAAGGATTATGGACTTGGTGAGGAAAAAACAATCTCAAATTTCTCATTAAATTTTTTCTAGCTTTCTCCAAAATTGTAATCAAAAATTTAAAAATAATATTATTAAGACATTAAGATTAAGTTGATTTATATTTTATTTTTAGAATGATGAAAAAATATATGTCATTATTTAATAAAAAATAATTATTTCGTATCATTAAAATAAAATATTATTAAGATTAAGTTGATTTATATTTTATTTTTAGAACGATGAAAAAATATATGTCATTAGTTAATAAAAAATAATTATTTTGTTTCATTAAAACAAAAAAAAGGTCTTTTTAATTCTAATTTAAAGGGAGGGGCATGGGATTTTTGAAAATTTACAAGGGGTGCGTAGAATAAAAAAGGTTGGGGACCACTGGTCTAGGGGGTCCGTGGCTCCCTAGACCCTGGGCATATTTGTATTGATTAAATTCAAATTATTATTATATTCCTTAGCTACATTTTTATATATAAGATTCAATATTATTCGTACCGTACCAATGTATTATTTTAAACATTTAAAACCTTTAACTATTTATAAATCCGCATAATATTTTGTGTCATAGATTGGATAAAAGTCTGGTTTTTCGTTCTTTTTACATGTACGATAATTTTGTTTACTCATCTCGAAGTTCTAATATAATAATTTCTTCAGTCATAATGCATTCTTGTTTCAAATAGACATTTCTGAATTTTGAGGCTCCGTAATTTTTTTTAGGAACATATGGGCTCCGCGAACAAAAAAGCTTGAGAACCGCTGTATTACGCAAACAACATATTACTATTGTCCTGCGTCCGACGTGGGTGAATTATATTTTTTGTGTGCTTTGTATATACAGGATGGTGAACACGTTCGTGTACTACGGACTGTCGATGAGTGCGGGTTCCATAGTGGGCAATCGGTACGGAAACTTCATCCTCTGCAGCCTCGTCGAAATCCCGGCGTTGTTTTTGGTCATCAAAATTCTGAACACATACGGCCGGAGGGAGTCGCAGTGCGTCACGCTCCTGTTGTGCAGCATCTTATGTTTCTTGCTCGCAGTCATTCCAACAAGTTAGTCTTAATCCCAATACGGCTGCAACGTTTTTATAATGAGCAAATGTGTCGTCCAATACACTATAGATAATCATGAACACCTTTTAAACTGAAACTGATAAATAAAACCTATACATCGAAATCCTAAAAAATCAAAACCCGAAATCGTTAATTTCACAAAACTAAGAATTGAAATCAAAATACATATGTTTTTGTTGTTTAGGTATTTTTTAGTTGATAAAATCGAAACTGAATTTGCGAAACTAAATTATTTATTTCGGCTTCCTCTGTAGCTATGCGGTACATAAGTACACACTTCACTGTCTCGTAAGACTTGCAACGGTGCTTGTCCGAGACGGCGTTCATATTTGAAACGGGAAATGTTAGAACCTTAAACGAAATCAATATCGACTAGTTGATACCTACGGATCCGTACCGGTTATAATCTTTCGCAATTTTTACTTAAACCAAGTAGGTACATTTAACTCCTGTATCAACTTCCAATTTACCTTGGACGAGTGCCATCGTTGGTGTTTACTATAATCCATTGTATTATGTACGGCAGGCGAATTATACTGTGACGACCGTACTCGTGTGACGAAATATTGTTTTTTAGATGCGATCGCCATTAACGTATCGCTGTACCTGATCGGGAAATTCGCCATAACCGTTTCGTTCGTGATACTGTACATGTACACCGCCGAAATGTTCCCCACGGAGATCCGTCATTCGCTGCTCGGTATATGCTCCATGTTTGGTAGATTCGGTTCGATGTTGGCGCCACAAACACCCCTATTGGTATGTATCACGTAATTATATCATTGCAAGTGTATTCCTTTGGCTTTCGGCTAAACGGCAATGTGTCCCCATAGGGCAGGGGTGGCAAACCTTCTGACACACTACGTGCCAAAAATTACGTTTTATTTTTGCTTGAGCGTGCATTGAAAAATATTTTGTTATATTCATTATTGTAAAAAAAAATTATCGTTATTTGATTGTATCATAATGTATTAGTATAAAAAAGGTAGGTTTAGGTACATACAATTATAATATTATACTTTGTTAATTTTTTTTTTTTTTTATGTGATTTTTGTTGTTGAATAGTTTATGCCAATTCGTTGATATTTGGCTTATAATAAATTAGTAACTTTTAATAAAGTACATGCTGCACTGCATTTAACAGTTAGTCGGTTTCAGATTTTATAAAATTAATTTCTGAAAATAGTGACTCCCATGAATATGTTGAAGAAAAAATAGACAAAACCGCTAATGCTACTATTTTTAAAGTGGAAAAATCTTTTGGAATTTCATTCCATATAATCAAAATCTTGTTCCCTATGTTTACGATCGATTTTCCTATCACCCTATCACGCTGAATTTCTTCTAATTCATTTCTCAGAATAACCAATTTTTTTTTCCAAAAATATTTTAATTTTTCGCGTGTCACCTCGAGCACGCGTGCCATGGATTTGCCATCCTTGCCATAGAGTGTACCACACACAAGCCGTATACCCTTAACGATATTTTGAAAATCCACGGGTGTACTACGTATGCTCTCAAGCTGCCCGTGAAAAAATATAAAATATAATTCTACATTAACAATAAATAATAACAATGATTTTAAATGATTTGATTTTGGCCTATTTTATCTAATGGCTATTAATGTTTTCCCTCAAGCGATCAGTGCATTACTATTGTACAATTGACTGTATACCATTGTATTTATTCTCCATAGTTATGTACTTATAAACAATTATTCTATTGTATATTTTGATATTGCTATCGGCTATTTGGCTACTAAAGTAACGGTTGTAGATATCACGGCTTATAACCGGTCATCAGTAACCGATGTGATCTACGAAATTATTTGTTGAAATACATATATACGTCGCGGCTGACGTCAATGTCAATCTGGCCGATTTTTTCGTCAACTTATTAAAACAATTTTTCCGGGCAACGCGTCGCTTCAGCCTTCAGTTGGTGACGTCGTCAACCTGACTGATCCATAATAATCTACGCGTAACGTACTCGTATTTTAAAGCGAATCACGCACGATGGTGACAATATCACTACCATTCATTTATGACCTAAAAATCCAATAATGTAGCAACTAAACAATTTCCCTTACAACGTATAATAATTACAATGAAATATTTTATGATAAATTTGTGAATCGTTTTATTCAAAAATTAGATCACCTAATGTGGTTTTAGTACATAATATGTATATTTATATAGGTATTTATAATTTTCATTTTTTTTCGAAATATTACAAAAAATCGGTTAAAAATTACATGAACAATAAATAATGTCCTAAAAACGTTTAAAAATGACCGTAAACGTAAAAAACCTCGAAAAATTCCCCCAAAAAAAGCTCGTTATTAGACTATAGAGTCTATTTGAAATAAATTTGTATCCTGGAAAGGATCGTGTCAAGCATTAAGAAGAAATTGTATGCAAATGCATCGAAATCCTGGCCCTAATAATAATATATAAATTTGTATGGTTTTGTATTATTGACGTCTTCGGAACACGACGTTATAAATTGCTGTGAAGTGCAAAGTGCAATCGAATTGATACAATGATAGTATTAGACTCGTCATTTGTTACCATATTTTATACAACTGATTTTTAAAGAAAACATTTCGATTAATTTAACTCATCTCTTTTATTCTTTTTTCCAGGCTATTTATTTCGGCGAACGAGCGCCACTGATCATCTTCGGCGGAACTGCTTTCCTCTCCGGAGTCTTGGCACTTCTGTTTCCGGAAACATTTAACAAAAAAATGCCAGACACCGTTTTGGAAGCAGAAAATATTGGGAAAACCAAAACTATCAGTTGAATGCGAAATTATACTACTGTACATATATCTCTGGAAATTGCTTATTCCAACGATAGAACAAATATCTTGAAATTATGAACATAAATTTAACTTATTTACATATTATCTAGGGAAATAAAATTATAATATTTTAAGTCATTGATATTTTCATTTAGATTAATTGTATTTTTTAAATATTAGCCGTTGATGAAATTTGTATTGACGGTGTTTATAATTTATATACCTACTAATCATATTTTGATAAATAAGTGTACGATTTAAGACTTAATACGAAAAAAAACAATCTGTTATAAACATTTTACAACATTCCAAATGTACCTACATTTATTAAATAAATATCTTCTATGAAGTGAAATACGTTACAGAATAAACGTTTATCTTATTGTTTTACGTATATAATTTGTAACACTTTATTGTGTACTCCTGTCTCCTACCAATAGGCAACACCTAGTGTATTTTACTATTTCCATTGATAACTCAACATGATTTGTACAAGTAATGAAAGTCGTGCCTTAAAACAATTGAGTTGAAATTAAATTAAAAAAAAGTCAGAATTATAACTTATAAGTACCTAACTTTTCATCGCACTTGAACACAAATTTTATAGCATTTATATGATGAAGTGTTGTGTAATAATAATATGAAATAAACGATAGTTTTTGCAGTTAGGTACCTTCAAAATATCCCTGTTGGAAATATCCCCATTAATTAATTGTATCTCTTATTCAACAACGCCCAACCTCGGAGTTTTGCCCTTTTTAATTTTTAAGTTAATATTACAATTACCATTTATATTATTTTCATATGATATATATTTTATATAGGTATGTATGTAGACAAAGACAATACACATCAACACATTTAATTTATAAAATATGAATTTGATTGTTCATTGAGACATTGAATTATATCATAGATCCCACAAGCTTTAGTCAACCATAAGTATTAATAACAATCATATTATTTCTTAATATGTATAACATCCGATACGGTACGGCGCGGTGGTATGAATTATGGGCGATTGTAATAAACTCCGCCAGAATACCGGTAAGACAAAAAGGTAACGAAAAGTCCTAAACAATCAAATCAGTCTTATTTTCTTACCTGTAATGGGTTTATGGAAACTCCGCTAGTGTTAATGCGACGTAAAATTAAACGTTTTTAATCTTTTTCCCAAAGTCCATTCCCACATAAAATACGTTGACATCCATAATTTGTAAATATTTGAAAACAATATTAAAAATTATCCCGGCTGGCTCATTTTTGAATCCAAGCGCATGCCAATGGGGATATTCTTTGTCCGTGATATTCATTATCAGGCTCATATAACTGAACGACAGGTGAAGAAACGCATCGGATGTAAACGCTCGATGCACTTGTTGGTGTTGTCGGTCATTTGCTCTGCGTGCGTTCACTAGGAACAGGCGAGTTTGTCTTTGCTCCAATAGTCGTTGTTCATTGCGTTCAGCTCGTGCATCTTGCGATTGAAAGTCATGCAATTGCGCCATACCCACACGGCACACGCACATTCGTGTCATCGGATTGGATTTGTTCGTCCGTTCTTTGCGCTCTTCTATGTTTCTCTTGTTTGTAGCTGCTTGCATTTGTTCGACAGCTCAAATTGGCCTTTCAGACTTGAGAGAATACTGATTCTCACATGGGAAATTCTACGTGGCTTGCTGTGCCGGGCCAACATAACATTACACGAAAATAAAATTTAAATCGTAAATGTTATTTAAATCCATATGAGAATGGTGGAAATCAAGAGAAAATAAGTATACAGCTCTAGCTAACATCAGCAAAACAATATATTGCCATTTCTGCCACATTGGTGAGCTTCGTAAGATCACTATAATAATTAAAATTATAATAATAATAATAATTAGGAGATATCTTTTGGCTGCTGAAAATAGAGGAAAACCAAAAAAAGGACCAGTTTATTAACGGACAAAAGTAGTATTCTGATGTTTTTATATCAATGTAGAAAATTATTACATTAAGAGTTATTTATTAACATAAATTTCAAAAATTTGTATTGCTTTTATATAGTGTTACTAAGATTATTTGTTTTCCATAATACACCTTAAAAACAATTTCTGTTGTAGATGATTAATCGTGTTTTAATAACTACAATATATCAGTACCAGATTTAGATATACATACTTTGTTATTGTCTAATAAATTACCTTAATTTATACTGACTGTTTAGCAATACCAATTGTTTAATCAACTTTTACCTTGAATATTCATTTATAACTTATAAAATTCTGAAGATTTAAACTTTTATAATCAAATATCCAGGTGAATATTACCGTCATATATGATATGACTTACCAAAATATATTAGTTTTTTACATAGTAAATTTAATTAATATAATATGCTCTGTACAGTTTTTATACATTAAAGAAAACTTTTAATAAAAATATATTGTGATTATAGGAACAATGGTTAGAACAGATAAATCAGAAAATTATATAAAATCAATACATTTTACTAAAAGAATATCTTTAAATATTATTTTAAAAATAATTGTTAACAATATTATAAGTATTTCATCAGATATCTTTTTTTTTTTTTGATCACATTTAACATATAACAATATAATACATCTATTTGTATAAAAATAAGTTACGACATTAATTGTAATATATGTTTCTACTGAAAACAAACATATTTTATACAAATTAGTAACTATTGTACATTAAAACATTTTGAATTAAACAAGCATTTATACAATTTATTTAAAGAGTATCACTAAATAATTTTTAAATTTCACAAACCTTATACTCTGATCATATTTTGACTAGTCTCTAACTGAGATTGTTCAGTAAGGAATGAGGATGAATGGTCCATTTTATTGTATGAAGAATTACATTCTTTAATATTATCCAACACATATTGAAGATTCCAATGTTTCATTAAAAGTGCTTGATTAATATTAAACGATGAATATCTTATACAACGTAATGCGGTACATGTAGCTGAACACCTTAACTTCAGTCCAATTTCATGAACTAATGATAATAAATAGTTCTCGTACTCATTAATAACATTAACTTCTGAAATTTTAAATATAAATTCAACATTATTAGTTTGATAATCATCAGAAATATTTTGTTTTATAAACAGTAAACACTGACTATGATAGAATCACAAGGGACTAAAGAAACATTCCACTAACTCTATCTAGCCAATAATGACATAACATTATGAGCAAATTGTCAAAGATTGAGTTCACTAAATCACTTCTATTATTACCTTTAAATCATGAAAAAATAAAATGCAAGGTATCTAAAGGATATAGTTACAACAAATCTCAAACAATTTTATTGATGAATGATGTAAATATAATTAAAATAATTAGTTATAATACTAACCAATGATAAAATTAGGCAGCTCTAGACTGATACATTTAATTCCATAAATTAAAGGTTCTTTACTTGATACTGGTCTGATTAAGCCTTTAGTAGCCAAATCATATGCCATTTGAGATTGGGTATCAACCTTAGCAAGACTAATAAAAATAGTAGGTACATTGAGAAATGTGAATAATACTTATAAATCCATAATATAAAATGTAATTACTCAAACATCTTTTTTTGATTTGAGGCTTGTATTGTAGACATAAGTTTGTCAACATTTTCACGTTTCACAAAATCAAAACGTCCCTTTTCAATAACGTGACCATCAATATGCATATTCTTGGTCATTATTCCCAACTGCCCATGTAAATGATATGTCCGCAATGGATAATTTTCTTGAAGATTTCTCACCATTTTAGTACCTTTATTCAGTCCCATGACTAACAAAAATATAGTTTCAATATAAATATCAATAGAATGACTTATTTAATTAATATAATTAACAGCATATAATAACAGATGCCATACCACAAACGCCTGATACACGCATTCCTAAATAAGTAGTCCAAATACATTTAATGTCTCCACTCTGATATCTGGGACCAACAACGAGTACATTGTCCGCATAACTAGGCTCAAGTTTTACTTCTAGTGATTTTGTAGTATCGCCGGAAATAACGACTCGATTTTCCGGAGGTCTAACATCCATTGAATTCAAATCTACAATAAAAATGAAATAAGGTATTCGTTTTAATAAATAAAATCCAATCATCAGTCGAATTAGCTTACCCTGGCATAACTTTAACAGTAACGAATGACGACAACCTTTTAAACTTACTCCAGCCGGTTTGTACAAGCACACAATGCCATTTAAGAATTTAAATGCCTTCTCACTGTTTGACAAATAATTCATTTTGCTTGTTCGATTTCAATTTACCAAAAACAGAAGAACTTAACTTTTTTATAGGTAGTGTTGACGAGACAATCGGCAAAAAAAAATTAATAATAAGAAATACGATTTAAGAATGTTCTCGGTCTTACTGTTCAAAACGTATGAATTGTAGGCAACGTTCTGCATTCTGCGCCGGGTTTAAATCAAATTTCTTATCTCTTATCAGACCATGTTGATATCAATATGAACGATATCAGTTGAATCATTTTAAAATATTTGAGGTTGGCCAAGGTAACTCGTTCTATTTTTCATTATTTTCTTCCATGGCGTTTCGAGAAAAGTACACCTATCAAATATCCGTTATAGCGGGGATTCTTAACCGGTGGTCCACGGACCTTAGGGGGTCCAGGCCCGTGCGCAAGGGGAGGTGTTTAGGGGTTAAAACCCCCCCCCATGGTCGAAAAAATCGTGTTTTTCATTATTGATCTATCACCTATATGTATTATTTTCTAATCTTATTTGTAATAAATAATAATGCATAGCATAATAGTACAATACTATAATAATATAATACAGTGTTGTCTTCACGTTTGCTGTTTATCGACTTTCATCATAGTTGCCGTTATCGATAAAATATAATGACAATAAAATTTGTATTTTATAGTATTGTTAAAAAATATTTTTAATATAGATACTTACAAAATTAATAATAAATATAAAAATGTTATAATACTGTTTGCTAATTATTGATGTATCTGTGTTATACATTTTTTTTTCAAAACACCCCCCATTCTGAAATCCTGCGCACGGGCCTGAGGGGGTCCGTCCTTACATGGCAACTCGGGGGGTCTGCGAAATGGCACTGAAATTCTTATTCAAATACAGTGAAACCTCTCTATAACGGACTTACGGACCCTCTATTAAACGGAATCCTCCTTATAATAGGTTTGCCATAATTTAATCAAGTAAAACCGGGACCGACAGAAAAATAGTAAATTAATATAGAAATAAATATTATTGAACTATATTCACCGTTGGGTATGTATTAAAAAAACTACACATTCATTTCTACCTTTTTTTATAAAACTCCGAGTAACAGAAAACTCGTCACGAGTTTTTGGTGCCATAATAACGAATAAAATAATAAAAACGAACAATCTAGGATACGGCCTACGACCTACTGATGTAAAAATCATTAGTCTGTCTCAGTGTCACCCGTATGGCCGTATCGATTATCGATAAAATATAAAAATAAAACATGTAAACTGCACCGTGCACAGCGCACATGATTTGTTTGTTTTCATTGAATATTCCTGATATTATTATTTTATATTTAGCCCATGGATTTATCAATTATTCGTTATCTTTAACATGTTGACTCTCGATTTCAATTATTATTTGAAAAAATAAAATTGTAGAAATTAAACAATTTCAATTTTTTCTTTAAACCGGGACATATAGGCGTCCCGAAAACATTTTTCAGGACACAAAGTCGAAAAGCGGTGACAGTCCCGGTTTTCCGGGACGTATGGCAACCCTACCTTATAACGGAAAATGTCAATAGTCCCAGTGCAAATAATATATAAAATTGACCTCTCTAAGACGGTTCCCTCTACTAAACGGAAACGGACAATTTTCGTAATCAAATTAGTAAAAATACTCTCTGTTAAACGGAAAATAAAATTATTGAAAGAAAAATTATTTGACAGTATCGCTTCACGATTGTTATATTGGTTTGTTTATACATACCTTCTAATGAGCGCGCAGAAAAGATTATATAACCTATGTACGTCATTTTGTAAATATGAACAGCACAGTCATCTTTTTAAGTAAAATGTTTTCTTTAGTTCTTAGTTTTAGTTCTTTAGTATTATACACAAACACCTTTAAATATTAAGTCATACATTATAATCTTACTGTATAAATTCAAGATGTACGAAGTACATATTTGCCTGAAATATAATTTTTTAACACATACATACAGTCTTGAAACTTAATTTATTTTTCTACCTCTTTATAACAGAAAAATGTTTGATCCCAAACGATTCCGTTGTAGAGAGGTTTTACTGTAACATGAAAATTCCATTTTACAAATAATTATTTGGCTACAAACAATCTATAATTTGTGTAATAGTTAGATCAGCGGTTCCCAAACTGCGAGGCGCGCTACCCTTAGGAGGCCCGAGCACTTGACAGGGGAGGCGCGAGCTGCGTGGCAAATAATTTGTATTGTACTGTAAGATTATACTTTATTTGGGCATTTTCGGGTTATCGATATTTTCATCTGATTCTTCGTTAAAAATGAAGTTTTCTTCATTCTCACCGTAAGGATTTAGGTTCAACATTAAAGATGAATACCCTAAAGTAGCCAATAAAGCCTTGCGTGTATTACTACCATTTGCGCCATCATATTTGTGTGAAGTAGGATTTTCTGCACTTGCAGTGTTAAAATCAAAATATCGGTTAAAACTTAAGGTTGAAATAGAAATGCGTGTTGCTGTCACGGCATTGCTACATATTTTTGAAAAATTATTAAACGTGAAACAATCGCATCATTAAGATTGAATATTAATAGTCATTGTTTTTTTTTCGTAAAAATTAAAAATTTTGTAGTACTTTAAATAGAAATTTAATAATATTTACTGTTGATTTATCTTCTTATTTTTAGGGTGGCGCGAACTAAAAAAGTTTGGGAACCACTGAGTTCGATAGACAGTAACGCTGTTTGAAATTAACATAAAAATGTTAAAATTATAACCGAAATTCAAGGTTTTTCTTTTTTGAAGGGGTTAGGGGGTCCTAAACCCTAACCTATACTTTATACCTTAACTCCATGACTCAGAAAAGGTAAAGATCCACTGCGTTATAGGTGCAGAATATAGGCATGAGGAACTTTGCATTAAGGAGTGTTCACACGGAGTCGTGAAATAGGCGAGAGCGCTACCGCTAGACTAGCTGGTCGTTATCGCTACCAAGTGTGAACTGGCGGTCGTCGTAGTGGGGGTCGTCAACGACCAAAAATAGATCGGTCGTGATTACTCCGGCATGTTGGAGTGAACACGACCGGTTTAGTCGTGAAACGCTTACCAAGTGAAGTTGCTTGTGTATTGTAACACGTATTTGTTTCATTTTTTGTACGAGTGAAATAATAAAATGTATTAACTTATAATTTATTAATTAATTTAATTAATTAATATATTTTATTTTTATATAGTAATAATTACATTTCCAACGTCAGCGTTATGTCAGTGTACAAAATGAATACAAAACAAACAATTCAATTTGTTGAATTGTATCGCGATGCGGAATGTTTGTGGAAAATAAATTCTGAAGTATACAAAGACAGAGATGCAAGAGATGGAGCCTTAAAAAAAATATACGATGAAATGGGTATCGATGGTTTTGGTATTCGTGAAGTAGCCCAAAAAATTAAAAATATTAGATCAGCTTATTATCAAGAATTAAAAAAAATAAATAATTCTAAAAAATCAGGAGCATCTGCAATTGATATTTATCAGCCTAAGGTACCGTGGTTTACGATTGTACATTCATTTCTGAAAAAAAATCCCAAAATGAATGAAACCGCGTCTAATCTTTGTAGTTCACCAGTTCAATGCGACAATACATCAAAGCCACTAGAAGACAAAGACAGGTGTGTTTTAAACAACCAAATAGAAGTAAATTTGTCAAACGAAAAAGAGTCTGGTCAAAGATTCAAACTTACATCAATGTCAAGTCAGACAGCTCAATCGAAAAAGAGGCGGCTTCAGAATCAATGTGCTCCACCATCATATATCGGAGAAGCCATTAATAAGTTAGATAGCATTCAAAAAAATGTATCTTTAGAAACAGAATTTGACATTTGGTGCCAAAGTTTGGCCAAACAGCTAAACAACATGGAGACTTTGAGAGCACTTAAACTCCAAATGCAAATACAGAACATGGTGTCTAATGAAAGAATCAAATATGAAATGCAAAGGAACCATGATTTATCGGGAAATCACTGTACAGCTAGTACTTCTGCGTACCAACAGCCAACAATATCAACCGGAAATTACTCAACACCACATTTAACTGAATTGCAACCAAGGACGAAAAAATAGCTCAACCTAGCCACGAAGAGGATAGTTGGGATTCTTGTCATCGGTATATTCTCACTCTTCAGATTCTCTCTAAAAAGTATTATGTATTTTTCACTTAAGTTTGTTATTTTATTTTTATTTATGTAACAAGTTTGTTATGATTTTAAGTAAGTTGTTATTTTAAGTTTGTTTTTTACTTTTATTTATGTAACGAGGTTTTTATGAGTTTAAGTGAAATAAAATGAAGTTGAAAAATTAAATAACAGATAAACAATTTATTTTAATTTTCTTTACATAATTATTTTATTTAAATGATTTTACTTGTGGTATTCATATACGTATATAACCTCTAATGAATTACTTCATTTTGCCATGGCACTGATCCAATTCCGTTGAAATAATTGCAGTAATAATTTCTAAGTTCTCTTGCACTGCGATCAGGAAACCTTGGAGGTAGTGGCTGCAACTGGATAAGTCCATTACTTTTAGATTGTTCTCTCCATGAACCAGGTGTAAAATAATAGTGTTCCAAGTCTTCTTTATCAATTAGTCCAAAACAAAAATAATTCGAATCAGATCTTGTCTGCAGCCAATTGTGTAAGGCGCACGCGGTTTTTACAATTTTTACTGCAGTTAGTACAGAAGTAGCTATGGGTTTCTCAAATATGCGAAATCGTGAAACCAAAATACCAAAAGCGTTTTCTACGGTCCTCCTCGCCCTTGACAGCCTGTAGTTGAATATTTTACAGTCAGTATTCAATTCTCTTCTGGGGTATGGTCTCATCAAATAGGATTTTAATGGGAACGCTTCGTCTCCCGCAAACACAAAGTTTTCTGGAATTTGCAGTTCATTTTGTTCAATCATATGTTTTAAAGAACAACGATCAAAAACACCACCATCAGAATTTCGTCCTTGAGCCTCCAATATCAATGTAACGGAAGCAATAATTGGCATCAACTACAGCCTAAAGTATTATACTGAATGCATTTTTATAATTATAATACTCACTTCCACTAAACATTGGAGCACGAATAGCCACATGCTTGCCGTCAATTGCTCCAATTCAGCCTGGGAAATTCCACTTGTCATTAAAACCTTTTTCTATTTCTTCTCACTCTTTTTTAGAGTTTGGCACCTAAAATGACCCAATAAATTATTATTGTTCGCTAACGTATAGGTAATCGTTTAATTTTTTTACACTATTTATGTTTTCAATGAACTTACCTTTAAAAAGTCCAATAAAGCACTGTAAATCGCGTCTAATACCTCAGGAATGAATGTACTTATAGTGTTTTTTGGTATTCTAAATAAATATTGTAAACTGGAGAACGAATCACCAGTCGCTAAGAATCTTAAGGTGACATTAAGTTTAGATTCAGCTGGAATCGCCAATCTCATATTAGTGTTCTTCTTTTTGAATCGCTACTTTTATTTTACTGAGCAAATATAAATGTAGACTTGGATCCGTTCTAAAAAAGTTTCTATAGCCACCTTGATCTTCTAATGATAGTTCTCGACATATATTATTGGTAGCACCAAGAGTATTCCGTTTTTTTATCCAATCACGGACCCCCCACACACGTTTCTTTTTTTTAACATTTTTCAAACGTAATGTAATTCATTAATTAAAAGTTCACACACAATTTTCGCACTTTCCCGTTTATCCACGATCAAACACAGAAAAAAATAAACAAATAAATAAAAAAACGTATCACGAACAACCAGATAGTAGCGGTGGCTCGTTTCTGGTCGCGACGTCTTTCAGACAATGCTCCGTGTGAACTGGAAGTCGTATATTATCGGTCGTGCAAATCAAGCAGTCGTGAGACATGCGCAGACCGAGTAGTACTCGCGCCTATTTCACGACTCCGTGTGAACACTCCTTTACATTTTCAAAACTTTTTATCCAACCGTCTGAAAATACGTAATTACATAATTTAACGAAAACAAAAACGGGTATGCCTTAAATCGTGTTTTTTAAACGTTTCGTCAGTTTTTTGCAATTATTAAGAAATCCATCGGGAATTTCGTGAGTGATGACTGATGATCAGGGCTCGTGAGTTCATGCACATGCATATCAATCTTGCTAAGTCGTATTTAATGCTAGGTGACATAGAATTCCATTTCAAGGTACTGTGGTTAAGTATGTGAAATTTTATGTTGCATATTTTTGCATATTTAGAGGTTTTTTAACTATTTGGCATATTTATGCATTTTTCTATTTTATTGTGCATATTTTTACCGAGATTTGATCAAAATGCAATAATTTATATTTTTACACAGTATAAAATATATGGGAGTTTTCGCAATATCAAATTATTAAAAATAAAACGTATAGAGCAGATAAAGCGAGTACAAACGTACGTATACGAACGTATATGTACATAGCCCGCATTATGATCTGAATGGACATTTTTTTGTTATTCCAAAATTTACTTATAGTATTTTTATTTTTTAATCTACACATATTTTTAGATTTTTAGTGCATATAAATGCATATTTTCACAGCTTTTAGTGCATAAGTGCATACTTATTTAGGCATTTTTTAGAGCATGAACTCACGAGCCCTGCTGATGAGTAATATTTCATTTCAAAATCGTGCACGGACAACAAAATAACAAAAAAAACACACACACACATAGCAGTTAAACACATCATAGTTAAACCATTGATTACATAGGTTTGAATAGTTAGGTTATCAGGTATAATATCAACTTAAAAGCTTATAAATCATAATTATTTGATCAGTATAAACGTCATGTGAAGGGGACTCATGGGTATTTGACGTTTTAATTTTTTTTTCATATTGTGTAGTTTTCCGCGGAGCAGACAACTTTATATATTATATATTGTTTATAATTATAACTGTTTAATGACGTACATAGTGCACGTCTTATAATATTAACCAATAAGCAAAAAAAAAAATATCAACGATGTAACCTTAATTGTTTTGCTAAGCATCATATATTCATATGGTATTTATGAAGAGTGGATTTCAACCAAGGTTTGAGGATATTATTCATTATTATTTTGTTTTTTAATATATATGTATTACTTACACATTTTTTCCAATTTATGGCTCACATGTGCAAACTTTTCGATATTATTTGTGTTTTTGAACCATTGTTATACATTACATTAAGCAGGATCCACTGTAAATACTACGTGCACATCTGATTTTCCTGATCTCAAATTATTAGATTGCATTTACTCCAAAGTTGAGCATTTTAAGTATCCACGAAACATTATTAGCTAATTAGCAACCACCATCAAAAGATACCTATAGGTATCGCAGGTTGCAATGTAGGTACAGGTACTAAATCCGGATTCTGAAATCAAATAGAGTATTCCAATATGATCTCTTACCGCAATCCATTAATTTCATCGGGGCATGGTTTTAGAATATCATATTATATTAATGTTTATGGGTATAGTCAAATACAGAATAATGCATTTCCATTTTTGGAAGTATTGGCTTTAGATTAGAACCCCAATGGTTTGCCAGCAGGCTACAGCCTACAGACGTACCTTCTTTATATTCTACTATTATAATAATAAGTAATACTAATAACATTATAGTGCAGAGCTTAAGATGCATAAAAAAAAATTATTTTGCGCTAAGTAGTTATATACATTATGCAATATACCTAATTGAACTTGTATTAAAAATGTATACAATTTTAATTTTAAGTTATACTAATAGATTATTTTTTTTTTTTTAATTTAAAAAGTTTAAAATATCTTATACAATTTCTAAGAGAGAAGATTATCTTACTCTCCAAAAAGTGCTAGATAAATTTGTTAACTGGTGTAATACAGTCGGATTAACTCTTAACGTTGATAAATGTAAAGTCATGTCATTTTACCGAACTCGCGAAATGATAAATCACAATTACTGCCTTAATAGTTAATAGAGTTCAGTTAAAACGTGTCTTTCAGTTAAACGACTTAGGTTTTGTTTTTGTCCCTTCGCTAGACTCTCGATCACATATTGACTATGTAATTTGCAAAGCCCTGCGTGTTTTAGGATTTATTCGTCGTAATACTTCAAATTTCAAATCTCGCGATTGTTTAGTGGCTCTCTTGTTAGATCCACTATTGAATACGGAACATTGGTCTGGGCACCTTACACAGCAGTTGACAAACGCCGGCTTAATAAGGTTCAAAATAGATTCCTAAGTTACGCCGGTTATACCCTAAATATAGTACACCCTGCCCACGTTTATGGTCCAATTAATCAAATTCTCAAGCTTGAGTCTTTAGACCATAGACAATTAAAATTCGGTAACAATTTTATTGATAAATTATTAGGTGGTGATATTGATGCCCCCCGATTACTCGAGCGACTCGATATTCTTATATCCTCCAACACTAGGTTTCAGAGCCAATTTTATCTACCCATAAGTACCTCAAATTTTGCTAGGAATGCACCTTTAATCAGACTTATGCGTCAATACAATTGTAACCCCTAGATTGTACGGAGACATTTTTATGGACTTATATTTTTATTTTTATTCCTACTACTACTGCTACTATTATTATTATTATTGTATTTTCAAAAAGCTGTTAGGCGTTAACAAATAAATAAATAAATAATGATAATGAATTATAATACGAAATAAGTACCCAAGAGGGTATAAACCAGACAAGATTAATTCTAAATAATTAAAAATTATACTGAACAGTGTGCACAATATAAGACTGAAGCAAAAATAAAGTCAATAATTCCTAAACAATAGTGGAACATATAACACTGACAATGGTTACTATCACCATAGATGTATAGAAAGGCAACAGGTACACCAAATGGCATTATTTAGGTGTATTTTATCTACTTTACTAATCAGTAATCACACTACAAAGTGATTCTAGACTACTTAACTGTTAAGTCTTAACAGGAACCACTGTAGATGTTTTCATTTATTGCCACTGATAGACTTTGATTTAATAAGACATTCTGGGACTACAAATAGATTCTCATCAACTGGAGACTATGTTAACAACACTCTTAGTACTTAGATCCAAATCCATCGTAAGGTAACAAAAGGAAGATAATTGGTTAAACATGTATGTAATAAAGAAAACATAAGTATTTTGTTTTTTAAATTAAGTATTTTATCATGAAAGAAAAAAATATTCATATACATAGGCTAGTAGAGAAAATAATATACTAAATCTACAATGAAGATGGCTTGCATTAGCATACAAATTATCCATAATAAATAATTAATCATACAATAATGATGAATTATTTGTACACATAACGTTATTTAGCACAAACGTAATACGATAGATACAATGCCTATAATAACTATAAAGTTAACATAATTGATTAAAAATTTTATAATTCTAAAAAAAACCGTCTGAAAAGAAAAAAATATGAACCAAATAAAATTTTGAAGCTTAAAATAAAATAAATAAAAAGAACAATCTAAAAAGCTAACATTTACATATAATTTTTTTTTTTTTTTTACATCGGGCAAAAAGGTTTGAGCTAAGAACAACAATGCTAAATTTTCACCAGTTATCAAAACTTTTTTAAAATTAATTTGATAAATAATATAATGTATATATACGAACCAAGACATTCGTCTTGACAAGCCATGTTTATCTACTTCTATATTTGTAAGATTTATAAAAGTACAAACGGTTTATCTTAAAAAAAAAAAAAAAATGGGGATTTTTCTTTCAAAAAAAATAAAAAATACACTTACTATAAATTTTACGGAAGTAACTATACACTTATAATAAAAATTGTTAAAATTATAAGACATTATAAATCAATATACAGTATGTATCGCCTTTGGAAGATGTTATGAGAGTGGGAATGTACCGTGTATGCGATATTTGTTTCACATAATGAAGAGGCATTAGTGCCTCACACAAAATATATTATATTATAACTAAAACTCACAACAATTGATTTCTTTTTAATATTAATACTAAATCTTTAATTTGGGATGAAAATAAAAATAACAGAATTTCTTCTTAACGGTTTATAAATATTTTAAAATTAAAATAAATACATTTTAAGGCTAAATAAAAGTTGATACATATATATTTAAAAATTTACTTATAGAAGTGAAAATTTGATCAAGTCGAGGTCGAGTGACTTTTTTGTATATATATATTATATATATAAACACAAATAGGCATATAAATGAGTAAGTAAAAAAAATAACTATTCAAAAACTAAAATTGGTCCAGGAATGTGTTGGTTGTAAAAAATTTGAGCGTTTTGTTTCCTTATCAAAAGAGCAAATGTGTTAAAAAATGATATTGTAATTCAATCATAAAATAACGACTTAACTATTTCATTTTCATCTAATATTATTATTATTATTTTTTTAAGTATAAAATCTAATACAATAATAAATAATAAAAAAAATATTCTTATTTATAAACAGCAGATTAAAAAACAATGGTACAAAAAAGTATTTTGTTGCAGAAGTTTGTTTTTTTTTCTTCAGTTTACAAAAATTAAGTATAAAAATAATTTGAAAGGAGAAATGCATAAATTTATGATAATCATAATGGGAATGTGTATATTTTTGTTGAATGATAAAAAAGGAAGAATTATAAAATAAAAATTTTCTTTTCACATAAAGTAGTAGGTAAATAACATTAATTTAGTTTTCGATAACTGACGTCAACGATAAATTTAGTGAATAAAGAAAATAATAAAAGTAGATCTATTTTTAATCGGATCCACCATCACCATTTGTAACTGAAACGGTACCAGAATCTCCATTTACTTCGTAAGAGTTCTGTAAAAAAAAAAAAAATTATTATTTAAATTATAGTAAATACAAGGTCAGAATTATAATTTTATAGAAACACTATCATAACTATTGTCATTAGTTTCAAAGAACATTAAAAACAGTTTAACAAATAATTAAATCAGTAATGCACGAAAATAGTGAAAAATCCACAAAACAAAAGGCTAACAATTCAAACATGATATATCTATTGGAGGAACAACCCAGGGGAATTATAAATTAAATCAAAATACATATACATCAAAAATCACTCACATTTGAAACTTCATTGGTCTCTAAACTAATATCAGTTGCGTTGGCTAGCTTGATTGCTTCAATTTTTTCAGATATATAGTTTACCTAAAAATATTTCATAATTTAATTTAATTATTTCCAATTATTATATTCCAATATAATTACATCAGGAGAAGAAATTTCCTTTTGGATAGGCTCAGGCTTGTCATCTTCTACATGGTTACCATTAACCAAAGGTACCTCAGTTTCTTTTTCAATATCAGAAGTGTTCAAACCTTCAGGAGGTTCAGCTAAACCCTCTCCACCACCAACTGTCTCATCCTACAATGTTCACAAATTTAGAATAAAAGATATTATTTCTTTAAATATTATAATTCACAACTATTATTTTACCTCTTGTTCTGCTTGTGCGACCTCTGGTTCAGCTTGTGGGACTTCAGGTTTGGCTTGTGTAACTTCAGGTTCAGATTGAGTAACTTCAGGTTCAGACTGTGCAACTTCAGGTTCTACTGGTTGAACGGGAGCAGGAGTTTCAACAATGGTTGGTGTTGGTATAGCAGCAGGAGTTTCTACTGGTGGAGGGCTACTTGGTAATGGAGGAGGAATTTCAGTTACATTTGTGGTCTAAAATTAAAAATATATGAATTAAATTTAGTTTAAAATTAAATAGTAACTATTATTACATTTAATTCAGCAACAGATTCTTTAACTTCAAGCACTGCAGAAGGTAATTCAGAAAGTTTTGGAATTTCAATAGCAGATTCAGATTCTGGTTTAGCTACTTCTTTCACGGTCTCTTCTTCGGCCACCTAAAAATATTAATTGATGTTAATTTTACAATTGTCCATTGTCAATTTTTTATGTGTGCAAGATCAAACAGTTAACAATCTTAAAAGGCTCATGGGAGAAGTGATGTTATTTCCATTCATACAATGATCGAATTACGGTCAATTAATAATGACAATAAGCCTTATACCAATGATAGGTCAACAACTAAAACGATTCTTCCATTAATCTCTTCGCCCCTACGGGAACCAACCAATAAATTTGACCACTATAAATAATAAAGACATTTAAACCATCTATTATATACTCGTTAAGGGCTGTTAAATACGATTTATAAAATATAGATAGCAAAAATGCATACAAAGTTTAAAAAATAAATAAATTGAATAATTTGTAGGAATGAAACATACTTTCCAAAAATAGAGTAAAAAACATAAAAAACTTTATTTTCAATCATAAATAATTGAAAGAATAACTAATAAGTTATATTTGAAATTTGATAATATAATATTTTCTACATAGGTAGGTAGGTATTAAAAATATTTTTAAAGTAAGATATAGGTTAAGTTAAAATTAATATTTTGTAAGTAGTTGGTAAGTGCATATTGAAAAATATACGTTTTTATTATACCTCTGATAGTAAAGTTAAATCTATAGACGACATGGCAACAAAGCTTTAAAAATCAACGATATACATAAGACACGGCAAAAGCTCGACCCGATCGGACACTGTTGCTATAACGTTGGTCAACATCATATTTATAGGTTTAAATTAAATACGTAAAGGAAGATGCATCACGGGGGAAACGGAATGATGAAACATATTGTTTTTCTTATTTGATATCGTTTCCCGCCACGCTTCTTCGATTTTCAGATACGCTTATAAGTTACTATACGCAATATACCATTGTAGTTTCATAAATTTCAACGAGGACGATACTCAAAAATAATCCTTGAATAAAGACGATCAACCGTGATGATTGATGAACTACGACGGAAAAAATTAAATTGAGAATCATATAACTAGCACGCAAAAATATCAATAGTAAAAAAAAAGTACTCTCATTCAATTGGATATAAGTAAAATATAATTTATATATAGATAATTTAAAATACATCAAACCCACTACCTACAGTAGTACTCGAATGTTTTGTGTCAGCCATTAGTATGGGCGATAAGTAACAAAAACATGTTACGTAGTACGAAAATTGTAATACAGTGTTTAGATTAAAACGTAGAAACAAATATAATATTTTTGTGGGAGTCATTATTGTTATTAGGTTTTTCTTTTATTAAATCGTTAATTGTAAGAATAACTATTAAGTTTCAAGCTACATGGGAACCTAAAATATTAATTATGTAATAAATAAAATGTAATTTTGTTTATAATGTACCTAATAAGCCGTTAGATGTTCTAAAATTTGATAATTTTTTTTCATTAACATATATTCGCAAACGTTGCCTTAGAAATTAAATATTTCTGCATTCGGCATCACCAGATCGTGTGGCCGAACTGGATTAAAATAATGTATATTTCGGATTTATGTTGCGGGCTTGCGGCAGTGATTCGTCGGAACCGGTGAAAACGTGTTGTGTTGCCCAAAATAAAATTAGTTAAAGATAATAATGTATTTTAAAATAAATTCTGCTGGATCCGACAGGAACGCATCGCGTGGCACGACACTAAATCAATTATCTTTCTACATGCCTAGATTAATTTATGAAATGCGGGTTCGACTGTATGACATCCATTCAAACGAAGGGAAGTATTTTGAAATTATTACAATAGCACAAACACATGTTAAAAATTAATAATGATGTAAGATTAAGTTTCATCAAGAACAGTGGTATAAAATAAAAGTTATTAATTTCAGAATACCCCTATCACGTGTCCCTATGTCCTAGTTTGATCAGATGACAAATATGTAGCACATTTACTTCTCTACTCAGCAGATAAACTAAATAGAATAATAATTATAATCTGTATAACACAAGAACATTTTTTTAAACTTAGATTATGATATAAGAAATCTTAGAATGTTCTTTCATAAATATTGTTTTTGTTATTCAAAAATAAAAACTATACCCGGTATATAGTAACTTAAAGGCTATGCATGTGTAGCAAATTATAAGGGCCCCAGTGCATCTGAAATTCAGTATTTATTTAAGAGTTGTTTTTAATCGTGAGGTACGATGAAGCAAAATGGACGTCATAATTAATCATCAATTGCACATAAAATCATGTTAAAAATACAATAATATAAGTATTACATACATATATGTAATATGTAAGTAGTTACTTTTATAAAAAAAAACTGGCTCGTATGAAAGCATTGATATTTTGTTGTTGTTGAAGAAAAACAAGAATAACAATAGAATACATGTCAATACAAATTTAAAATCTTACTCGATAAACCAAATTTCCATCTCGGAGTTCAAATGTTGACTTGTATATTAAACATCATACTCATCTTTGTTCACATTAGTATTATTTATTAAGTATATACGTCGAGACATTTATAGATAACATAGATATTTTATGTACATACTTACTAATTATATTTTAAACTTTATACTGTTCAATTAAAATTTAAATACATTTAAGTAGACGATTATGTGTTTAAAAATGGTTAAGAATTCATGAAACACACAATTTCCTGTTGTAATTACTTTATATTGTGTAGGTACAGTAGGTACACCCTATACCCAACAAAACGTTTATTTGACTTGGATAATGTATGGAACGCACTTTAGTAGAAAAATCAAAAATGGCACACTCAGCTGCACCACACTAAGGCTATTGATTTGATTTGATGAATGTGTGTACATAAAGGGGAACAGGGAAAATATTGTACGGCAACATTTATCAACGTAATACCCCCATATCTTATTAAACGCATTTTATGTTAATTAAAAAAAAAAGACACAGTACACAATATGACAACTTGTTTTTTGTCCGCAGGATAATATATAACTTTTCTCATGATGTTAAAAAATATTTCCTTGCATAGCATGTGTGAACAACCCAACTTCCTATTGTTTTTTATTCTTATTTATTCATCCTATTATTTAGTGTACTACACAAAATTAAAAAAAAAGATCACGTTAATCTCACGTATCTCAAAGAATTTGACAATCATTAAAATTACTATAATATATAATACTTGAGTACAAGAACATAATTGAAGCAAGAGCGGAGGCAGCGTATCCCTATCGCTCCGCGGTTTGAACAGCGGTAACGGTGATAGTCCGTGTACACTTGCGTAGTAAGTGTATAAAATATTGCCACAACTGTTGGTAGCTTGGGTCTTTGTCAAAAAAAGAGGAGAAAAAACTACATGGTTCAATGTACCCCGATACATAAACCGGTTGAAGACACGACAAAGCTATCACAATGCCACAATATTGTGTACATCGGGTCTATCGGTTAAGGGGGAAAATGAATAACGCGCCTTCCGCTTTTGTTCGTTATGTTACTGAAGGACGCGATCTTTGGATTTTACTGTTATCTTTATTGTTTTCATCAAACCCTAAAGGTTTGCCCCGATTCTCTAAGAATACGAATGTTATTTCCTCTTTACTGGCTTTTTCTATAGAACTGCTAATTTTTGGGACGTGTTTCGAATAACAGTGATTTTTTATTACCAATGACGCAGTGTAACCCAAATATTGATCGTAGGGATGTAAAGAAACCTATTCGAAGAAATACGACTATTTAGGCTCAATAAAATTAAATAAATAATGGTTTATTATAATATTTTTTAAATTCATAACCATAGATCTAAGCTAAATACAGATAAAAAGGTACAACTTTATTTAGTAGTAGTATTTCTTTTATAAGCTTTTTAGATTTAGAAATTAGAACAGATTCCAAACAGTGAGCATTCTAAATATATTTTAGTATAAAAACAAGGATACCATTAAATTAATTGAATATTCCTTTTTGGTTGAGACGAAGATCCTAGTGCTAATATTTTTAATTATTTTATTTTGTTTTGTTTCTAAACATCATTTTCGTATGTACATTGAATATGTTATTGTCTCACGAAATATTTTTTTTTACTTTATTCGGAAAAACTTAGATTTATAATCATTGAAAATTAACTTAATAATTGAAAAATAATTGAAAGTTCATTAACGTTTTATGTATAAAATATTACAATTTTACCAACAACATACTTGAGGTATTTATTCAAGATATTTTGAAATAAAAATCAAACCAATAAATTAAATAAAAAATTTAAGGGATTTGCTCACACAAGTTATTTAAAAATTTTTACTTTAATAGAAACGTTAACTTAAAGAACTTATTTTAGAAAAAAAAGCCATTTAATATAAAACATAAATAGCTGCCTTAAATTAGATTTATCAACTTTGTACTAGATAATATTTAGAACATTTAAAAAATATTTAGATATGGATATTAACCACTATTTTTGAGTTAATGTACAGAAAGTATACATTTAAATAATTTTCTTAAGGAATATTCAATTATGATTAATCGTATTGCTGTAATGTTCCTGACAATAGAAAAAAATTAAATTAAAATAAAAATATTCAATAAATGTATTAAAATATAAAAATAAATCAGCTTCTGAAGCATTTTCCTAACAAGATAATTAAATAAAAAAACTATTTTATTACTGAATGATTTCATTATAAATACTATATAATCTAAATTATATTTTTATTCACATATATAATATATTATTCACGCACATATGAGTTAGAATTTAAAATAGAGATAAAGAAAAATTCCATAGATTACTGAAGAACGGTAAAAATAATAATTAAATTGGTTCACAATATAAATTAAGACCTATATTTAAATAAGTATATTGTAAAACGATAAATTATTACAAAACAAAACACTTTGGTGTTATATACTTAACATTGAAGTGCATGTAAAATATATTATATGATTGATATCAGAAATGAGTTATATTCCTTATTTTATATATGGTTTGATTATTTAATATCTATAGTTTGGACTAGGTATAATTAACCACGTAATATATAGCCATAATCACAAAATGTTTTCTATTTCATAAACAACTGGCACAAACATAAAATTCATAAAAATTAAGAATTATATAAAAATGTATAATATCTAATAAAAAATATAAGTAGTAGTTAACAAAATAAATGTACAAATCAATTTTTAATCACTTCATTTCAAGCATTTATAATGAAAAAATCATAAGGAAACTAGAAATAAATAATGAAATTACGAATCAAAAATATTAATTTTGTTTGAAAGCCCTCAAATTTTAATGGGCTTAAGTTGACTAATTTTTATCTTGTATCCCACCTATGCCCACCCAAAATTTGTATTCAGCCATTTTTGTAAAAAAAAAATTTTGAATAATATTATTTAAAATTGTCTATGTATTATAAATAATACATAAAATATAATTCAATGCACTTCTTATGGAATTGTTTTTTTCTTTTTAACATAGTTGACAGTACTTAAGAAGCTTTCATTTGTTCAAACAAACCCTTGGTGGCGTTTGATAATTCATTCAAATAGTGTCTATCGTTCAAACACAGTGTAGAAAGACGTACGAGTATAATAACTCGTAAAAGGTTTGAATTTAATTGATACTGTCTATCCGAGAGTGCAAGATACAATATATAAATAATGCCGGAAGGATTCGGTTATACAGGGCTGTGGATAAATTCAATTTTCGGATAGCTGGCCGGCCGGTTTGATATTATATTTATTCTTAAACGCTACAGCATGAACCACTGCCGTGTTACCATGGGTACCGGGGCGTCGCGACGGTTCTGGCGATCGATCGTGCGCGTCTCGTTTTCTAAACCCTCCCAGACCATAGTATATATGTACAGATATTTTCTATACGGCGGTTTTTTTTATTTTTGGCTTCAAGCCCTAGCTACTGGTTTATCATTTACTCTCATGGAGTTTTCTACGTTTTAATTTCGAAGATAACCGTGAATTTTCGATCATAAAAACTATTCATTACTTAGTTGATTCCAATTTCTATTATTTTAATATTACGTTTTTAATATTGTGAGGTTAGGATATAAATTAACACTTGTGGGTTGCCGGGCATTTGAGTATTTATAAGTATTGTAATAAAACAAATATTTTAACCCTCACTTGGAAAAATATTTTATACAAGAATTGTATTGTTCCTAATTATTAGGAAAAAACTACAGATTAAAAGAAATAATATTTATAAGTACAATATTAATACCTAGTACGTACATTGAGTTTAACAAATGTACATTTCAGTGTTTGTTTTTAAAACAACTTATCATACAATATAATGTATATTAATAATATATATATTGTATATTTGATTAATTGATCGTTGGAATTAATAATTCTCTATTTTTCAAAGTTTAAAATAAAGTAAATGCGTAGTTATACTTTTGCGTAATATATATTTATTATATAATATATAAATAGGCTGTATAAAAAAATTTCTTTTGACAAATTATAGATTACAATTAATTATAAATTACAGAATTGCAAGATTTTTATTTATTTTTTATAATAAGCAACACGTTATGCTAAAGATTTTACGCTCTCATTGGTTTGAATTTATGATAAAGAGTCAAGCAACTAAATCTTCCCCTATAAAATCTAAACTCGTTATGAAAAAACCTAAAGGACACTGATAATCAAGGGTTATCATAACTCATAAGGGTATGAATTAAGTACAAGGGGCTTTTGAAGAAGCCACTATTTGAGTTAAGAGGAAGTCATTACTTTTACCACCCACTCTGGAAATCCTTTTTCATTAAATCTTTACAATAGAAAAAGATTGCATTATTTATTAAAACATTTGATGAATATACTTGTTAAGCTTTTAAAACCATATACTTAATTAACAATTTGTCCATCAGAAAAACCAGTAACTAATAACTATAGACTCCATATAACCTAAATTATTCGAATACTTATCAAGGCGTGGTTTACCGTTTAAGAATATTTCAGAATGCAAACACGCGACAGTACTATTATTATTGATCACAGTTTCTTGTAAACAAAAGTCTTGTTGTACATATTGTGTTTAAAGAAAGACCTAAAACTATATTCACGTATGCTTTTTAACATAATACTTCAGTATCAAAGAGGTGCGTTTTGACATTTATTGTTTATGTTAACAATTTCTTAGCTACCATTGTCTGTTTTTAATCAGGAAAAAAATGATTAATCCTGACCGCACGTGGCAAATATAATAAACCTCATCGCAGAAACCATTTCTCTCATCTTTCCATCTCTGTCGCCGATAACAACAATAAAAAATTAATAACACTGAAAATTCATGACCAACATTCAACACGAGCGCGATCTAGTGCATTTTTGTATGAAAACATTGTGAACAACGTAATATTATTAGAGGAACCGATATGTAGGCCTATCACACCATCGGGTGTTCAAACAAGTCAATGTCCTACACCATGTTAGGTTCAAGGTTTCACGATTGCTTTTGTGACCACGCTACTGTCTGCCAAGAATAATAAAAAAAACCCGACAATATGTATTCAGGGCATTCTAAACTAGAACAGAACACAAACTAGGCCGAAAATTAGTACATAGTATTATGTTATTGTCAATAAATTAATGTGCAATACTAATACAATAAATTATAAATATTATATTTTTAATTTTCTTTTTCTAATATATTGTAATACATATTTGTATAATAACTTAAGTTCAAGGATTTTAGGATTAAAAAAAACATAAAATTTCAAAAAAATTGATAAATATAAATTATAAATGGGTAAATCTTAAAATCTATTGTAATTAACTTTTGGTTATCACTTTATCAGTAAAATCAGTAATAACTAATAAGATAATGATTGTCTCACACATACTCAGATAAGCAACTGCTTCTAACGAAAACGAAATGAACACTAAAAACAGTAGCCTTATAAGAGTATTTGACTTGTGGTACATTAGTCAGGTTTATATTATATTTATTATGTACATTATATAATATTATATAATAACACTAATAAAAGCTAATTAAAAATGCAAAAAATGATCTACATTATAGTGGGTAAATAGTCACAAAGCAGTGCAAATGTATTCATGAATTTAAACTTTAAAATTTCAAAATTTTAAAAAGCATTTTTGTTTACTGATTCAATTGAAGATATTTCATAAACTACAAAATTAACAATTAATAAAATTTATGTAATGCAATTGGAATTTATAATAATGCAATTAAATTTTAACAATAATATTATCTTTCAAAAGGTTTTTTCCTTGTATATTTATTTATCCTTATAATTTTTTAAATTCTTCAGACTTCAATTACTTTAGAAAATATTGAAAATAAAGTATTCAAATATAAATTGAATCAATTATGGTTTTAATCTTACCTCTTCCACAATTTCGGTTTTTACATCAGCGGTGGTTTGTTCCTTAACTGCTGGTTTGGATTTGTCTTTCTTTGAAAAGCTAATACTTCTGAACGACCAAGATTTCTTCTTCTTGCGCTTCTTTTCTGCAGATGCTTGTACCTCAGCTGGGGCTGATTCATCAGTAGGGCTTTTGATTGATTCATCAGCAGTAACATCTAAATCACCATTACCTTCAGGAGCTGGGACCTCCACTTCAGTTTTTTCTTCTGTGTTTACAGGTTCCTTAATATCCTCAACCGGTAGTACTGGTTCAATAGTTTCCTAGAAAATGATTTACTAATAAATAATCATAGTTTTAACCAACAATATAAGTTAAGAAAAAACTGAAATCTATAATCAAATACCACATTTTTTTTATATAACCAAATATATATTATTTAAAACATATACTTAAATATGTTAATAAGATATATGTTTTTTTTGGGTAACATATTGATACAACTTAAGATATCAACCCAACGAAATATAAAATATGTTTAGGTTATTTAGTGATAATTACGACAGTAAAAAATCGAAATATCTGGTTCTAACCAAATTTTTGTTGTACCCCTTTTATCTTATATAAATGCTACATTGAATATTAGCAATCATCCATAAAAGGGGTATGATCTTTAATTTTATGATATAAGAAATAATAATCAAATATGAATTAATTCAAATATAAATGTACTTATTTAATAAAATGTTTTGGTCCCTAGTGATGTTCTCAATTATATAGAATCAAGACATCGGGTTAAAAACCAAAAGATTACTTTACCCCTCTTCTCTTATGATTACTATACTTAAACTTAGTAATCACCTCTAAAAGGGGATTTCACTGTAACTTTCTAGCATGAATTACAAAATATTATCTATCAGACCACACTAGAAATGCTACACTTACCAAAATTATTATTGAATATTTATCAATTTATGATTATATTAAATACCTAAATAAAAATTCAAAATTAATTGGAGTATAGGTTGTCATCTGGTGGCTCTATATAAACATACAATTCTAGTATATTTTACAAGTTAACTTAATAACAAAATCAATAATATTATCTTTAACATACATTTAAAGATAGAATCATAACTAAAACGAATAATAAATAAATAAAATTTTTTATTATTTAACACATTGAGGTATTTATGAATTTGTATTAGTCTAACTCCAACCATAAATAACCATAAATATTATATAAAATATAATTAAATACCAATTTGATTATAAATAAATTTACTAACTCAAGAATAAATGACTTCTTACTTACTACATAGTATAGAACATAACAAGATAAAACAACTACAAATCAAAGGTCTAGGACTCTGGGTCAAGTTAAATAAACTAAAGAAAAAAATGACTCTAAAATTAACATAGGTTACAAAATAATTATGAATACTGCAGATTTATCATGTGCATAATTTAGTTAGTAAAATATACATATAACAAAATAATGTATTAGAATAACTGTGTCCATCTCTTTAAATTTGAATTTGAATTGACATAAGGCTTTAAGTACATTAATAGTAAAAAAAATCTATTTCCAAGTAAAATTTTTATTTAGAATACGCTACGAGAATTTTTACGAAGGTTAGGTTAAGTTAGGTTAATATATTCAAATTTAATATTATTTAAAAAAAAGGATATAATAAAATGCAAAAACTAGGAACATCAATATAAAATTGTGCTCACCTAATTTGAATTACTGATTCGTAATTTAAAGCAATCATAATTAAACAAATTAAAATAATAGAACTTATTTGAGCTAAAAAATAAATAAAAATTGTCCAACAAGTTCTCAAGTAGAAGCAACTTTACCAAAAGAAGAATTGAAAAATAATAATATACCTTTTCGTCTACATGAGGTGTTGATCCATTCAGTTTAGGCGTTTCTTCTACTGCACCATTTGATTCAACCACTTGTGTTTCGTCAGTTGAAGCAGTTGTTATAGTACCATTTTCCAAAGGTTCGCCAGCTGGTCCTTTTTCTGCTTTTGTGGCTCCGGCAGATATATCTACCGATCTTTTGCTTTGTCTAGCTCCCATGTTGAGTTAACTATTCGTAGAAATCGAAATTAAGAATAAAACAATTCGTGGAGTATGAAACTTAACAATTTCAAAGTAAAACTATGTTTTTCTTTTGATAAGCTGCTTACGATGTGTCACACCACTTCTATGTCAAATGATTGACTAGTCTGTAACAATAACAAAAAAAATCAAAATTAGATATCATATAGTTTTCTCCCCTCCAATATGTCAATTCAATACGGTCTTATCTATCGAGTAGGCAGGCACTAGGCAAGCCATAATTATCGATGGGGAATTTGTTCTATGAAAACAAATAATCATAATACGCAAGTTATCTGTTAATAACTATTTAATATTTAAATATTTATAATGATTACATAAAAACCAATCTTTACGCATGTCATGGCAAACCAAATAATTATTTTAATGCAATATTTTAACATATTAAACATATTTTATTGTTAGAAAAGCAGGGGAATGAGTATGAAAATAAAAAACGTGATTTGACCTTTAGATTAAATACTTTTCTAAGCGTTGGTCATATAATATAATCAGAGCAATGTACCGGAACAATAAAAATAAAATAAATCGACTACTAACAAATAAGATTGACTGACATCATGCATATTATTCTTCTGCCATGTTTAACAGTAATCATTATGTACCTTTAATTAAGTTGTTATTATTTCTGTTCAAGATACTGAGTAACATTTAAAACCTACTTTTTACTATAGGCAAAATCTATTAGACCATAACAGAAATGGTATATTTAAAGGTGAAATACTAATATTTTAAACTAGTAATGTAGATACCAAATACTAGGTGATTGTTTAATAATAAAAATGAAAATAATGGAATCTTTCTGACTATAATTGAAACGAAGACATTCATGATAAGTTTATCAAATTAGATAAGAAAAAGTACCTCATAATACCTTACTCATCAATAATTTATAAATTAGATAAGGTATATTTTAGTAACCAATAAATAAATTACCTACATTTTAAATATACCGCACTAAAGTATGAGATCGATTATGTAGCAAGTACGAATTGTAACTGTTACAATTGGACCAAGGTTCTTAAATAGACAAAAGCACGAGCAATGTAGCTTAAATTCAAACAAAAATACTAAGAGCAATATTATACTTTAAAAATTAACCAACTGCTTCCATTTTTTTTTTTTTTTATAAATATTTCATTTAAAAATAAGAATTGTACCATAATTTATTATATTATACGAATTCATTTTAAACTGTACATCTTCACCAAATAAATTCATTTTCATATTTAAAAAATATAAATTTGTATAAATATTACTAATAATTATAATTAATAAAAGCATATAATAATATATTGATTTAAGCAAGGAGTTAAAGATTATTTTCTCTAGTTTATAACCACCAGGATTCAGGAATATTCGTAAGACTGTGACTCAAGATTCAAGATTAGTAGAAAAAATATATACACCTAAATATTATTGCCAAATATGATTTCAGATCTTAAAAATATAATCACAAAAATCTTAATTTTTAGGAACATATTCAAGATAAGAAAATATGAAAATTACGTCCGGAAAATAGTTAAACTAACCACAATAAAATGTTATAGTTTACAATTTATAACTATCACTTACACCAAAAACAACTACAATTAATTAAAAAGCATGAATATAATATATTTTGAAACAGAAAAAAATGTATGAATTGAAATATAGTGTATATTGAGCTTATGCTTACAGAATTTTATTTACGTAGTCCACACTTCAGAATATTTTCCTGGATGGAGCTACTAAAATTTAAATTTAAGTAAAATTGGAGATTTTTTCTTCTACAAAATAGTATATACTATATTTATATAGATTATACATCTATTTTTTCAGTGTTAAGTTGTCAAATCGCCACAACTGTAAAGCATTTATGTAATAAACGTGTAACACCTATTAATGGTTCAAAATACAATAATCATACACGTATCTATTAACCATTCAAAGTTCAAAAAACATTTTAATAATAGCAGAAGCATTTTATGATATATTACTTTTTCATTTTTACTACTGTTCATTTTTTATAAATATAAAACAGTATAATATTATGCATTTAAGGTATTTATACATTTTTTTTATAAATATTTCAAAAAAAGATGACAATTAATGATTCATTTATAAAGTCATCGCAATTCATATTTTGATAGTACCTGTAAGGTCATTAAAATTTATCATAGTTTTAAAACACAAATTCAAATCGTATTGTACCTTAGACTTTAAACGACCCTGCATATCTATTAAAGGTACCGACCCAATGTACAAACTTGTAAAGAAGAAGCATGTAAATATTAGGTAACTGGTATTAACAACTTAATATGTATTTGTGCATATAAGGTTATATATAGTAAATGTGAGATGTTTTTTTTTCTTTTTTTATAATTTTGATCATGTACTAATATGAACATACTAATATGAACGCAAGAATTCTATAAAATATCAGACAGATGAAATTTAAAATATGAATATTTAACTAATATTGCCTTAAAGTGTATTTATTTTAGTTTCTGCGTACAGCATAAGCTTAAGAAGAGAAGAATATAAATTATGAACATAATAATATAAGGTAAGAAAAAGAATCTAAAAATGTGTTTAGTAAAATGTAATACTAACTGGAATAAACTGACATATTTATCAAAATTGAATGTTTCCATCAAGGTTTTAATTTTTTATAGGTACTACTGAGGATTGCAATCATAAGTCATAACTTGTATTATGCAAGCTTGATACAGCTTGTAGATGCTCGTGTAAATCGATAAAAAACTATTCCCGTTTATTTCAATACGCAACTTATAACGGTATACCGCGCTATAAACATAAGACACTTTCTCCCCTATCTCGTGCGCCACAGCTAACTTGGAACTCGTGACTCATAGCTGTTGGTTTTCAACAATTCCACGGTGTATCTGGACAAAGGGTCGCCGAATGAGTCATTTATCGTTATATTGATTATTATATACAACTCTGTGGATACCTATGATACTTGCATATTTTATTAACCACTTAAAATTTTATACATTACTATTTACAGTACTAATCATTTTTATTTTCAAGCGCCAAAAAATATTTAATAATTTATAACTTACGTATAAGAATATAACTTAACGGATCAAACCATTCTGTTAGGTAAACATTATATATAAGAAAGTATAAGTAAAACAAAAATATTATGTGGAGTGTATATTTTATCGTAACCTAATTTTAAGCTATGACGGGCTTACAATAAAAACAGAAGTATGGTCTTGTTGGAAACTAAACTAAATATATTAAATAACGTGGGAATTTCTTTCAATTAAATACGTATCTATTTTATTTATAGACAAAGATAATATACTAATAAATCATATAAATATAATGACTAATGAGTAATAAAATAAGAAGATTATTCGGCTCACATGCGATTGTAATGAAAACATAGACCTTGCTCGAAATTCAATGCCGTCATGGCCAACACTGACCTGTGTTGCGAATTGTGATAATGATGCGTACGATTAGGATGACTCATAGTATTGATCGTTTTACATTAAATTAGTCAGTTTCAGTGATACAGCGATGACTAACAACAAGTTCTATAAAGTTCTATAAATTTGCAGCTATATGATTCAACAAATAATAATAATAAAAAAAATAAGGTAAGAACCTACATCTAAATTAATTGTATAAGTACTTAGTAATTATAAATAATTTAAGAAAATGGACCAATTACTTATTAGAAATTTACTTTCCATATATACATATTTTAATTGCAAACGTAGTATAATATTCAAGAAATATTAGCGTTATCAAAATTCTTCTGAATCTGCCATTTGTATAAGATAATAAGTGAAATAAGTATACACGAAAGCAACTTGACATTTTAGATTCAGAGCAAGGCAGAGCATTTATGTATTCTTTAATAATATCTTTAATAGCAGTTTTTATTCAATAAACCGTAATAATATTTCGATACCTACAATAATATTCAAATAGTTAAGTCAAGTAGTATTTTAGATACATTTATTAAATTTATTTCAAATACATATTAACGTATAATAATCAAAAATGTTATAGATACATTGATTTAACCATTGAAATATCATTTTAACTTTTGATAATCTATCCAACTATGCATCCGAAATTAAACACATAGAATATAATTATAATTTAATTTAAAAAACTTCTTTCGAAAGATATTCAGTATGAAAACTAACTCTAACGACTAA
This sequence comes from Periphyllus acericola, assembly GCA_949715065.1. NCBI lineage: Eukaryota > Metazoa > Arthropoda > Insecta > Hemiptera > Aphididae > Periphyllus > Periphyllus acericola. Next base: position 22,106,705 of record OX454265.1, read on the forward strand.
TTTAGAGCAGGAATATCGCATTTCTTGTGGTCACGGTTTCGGTTTTCATCGATAGACTGGTCAAATTACATTGCTTGGGAGAAACTATACTATTATAGTTGATTAATCGAGCCAAGTTCACAATAGAAAACAAAAATACTTCTGAAATATCAATCGGTAAAACTTAAATTGTCTTAATTAAAGATAACAACCATTAGATTTTCAAGTAATAAATATAATCAAACCAACTGAATATAAAATAATTGAATACCAGGTTATGCTAAAAATATAATTATAACTATAAAAAAGATTAAGTATTTGAATAATATTTAGTTTATTTCGGCGAGTGATATTTGGAACGATCTGAAATTTTAAATAAATAATATGCTTCTACGATTATATCTTATATAATTTAAATATTTTTCATAAATGGTTTTTTTAGGTACAAAATCAGTAAAATTAATAATACTTAATATAATTGTAAAACAGCATAATACTAGAACCTTTGTATACATTTCGCTTTGAAATTTAACATTAATTTATATAGTCTACGCACCATAATTTAATTTAAAAAATCAAATAAATACTAAATTATCATAAACTGATTTATCTATCTTTACATAAAAAATAAACTACATGACTTCAACAAAATACCAAAAATCATTGTATGTTTACATGTTTACAGAAAATCTCTACAGCATGAAAAATAAACCAACAAAACAAATGTACACTGAGCTGGTAAAAATGTAAACATCAGTATTTATACTTTTATTTTGTGGCCCTCTATTAAAAATTATATCTATCTTTGTAGAAAACTAAGAAGTTAACATTAATAATTGTTACAAGACTTTTTAAAGACATGTGGTCGCCAGTCTCTTGGGTTTTTTTATGCAACATGCCAAACATAATTTTATGTACGTTTTGCAACAATTAAAACCAAACATAAAAAAATTAAATTAAACACTCAATGTAAATTATTATAAAACTCAGTATACAAAAAAAAATAAAACGTAACACATGGTTACAAGAAAAATAAGTTCTAATAAAAATCCTTCAATGTTATTACTTATAAGCAGGGCTTGGATTTGTATGCAACAGCATGTTTTTTAAGCTATGTCCAAACGGAGTTTTATTCAGTAATGTTCACGATTTATATTATTCTGATGAAAATAGTACTATTTTTATTTTGCATGCATTATGTTTAATGTGTATTTTATGTATTACATTTCTAAATCTGATACATTTAACATGTTGAGTCCACGTTATTCAGGAGGGTGCCGAGATTATTAGAGCTAAATACACTACAGTTGATCAAATTATAGCACAAGTATAAAAAAATATATTTTTAAAATCTCCAATCAAAATACTTAAATTACGTGAAATGCTTGAAAATGTACCTTTACTTTAAAAATCAGTGTTGACACGACGAGCAACGTGGTTAACTGCAGTAACATATTATGTAGATAATTTCAATTAAATTAAATCAGTGATGAATTGGATTTGATAAAAAAAGGTTAAGAATTGTTTGACAATTCAAATTTAAAAAATAATTAAGCATATATTTAAAGTAAATTTTGCTTTTTATCTCAACACTTCATGAAAGTCTACAGATTGTAATACATAATAGGAATCGAATTCTTGAATTTAACGGTAGAGTTGCGAATACAGTAAAAACAAAATATCCTTGGTTTAAAAAAAAAAGGATATAACTCTTCAATCAATAAGTAAAATATTAAACGGTAAATCGAAAGAGGACAATTTCAGCTGTAACTTAACACCACGACAAACAACTTTATTTAAATATTCACCAACTATATACAGGTGACGTTGAATAAGTAAATAGATTCAGCCAATACAAATGAACTACGATTCAATTCGCAGATCATTCATACTCGAAAATTTAAAAAAATATGTGGCTGATACATGTAACATATATATTTCCACTTCTGAATAAGAATTATAAATTTATCAATAAAGAAAAATAAATAAATAATTTTTACTATGCATATTTTTACATATTCAAAAAAACCCATCCAAAGAACATGAAAATCAAAGGGTTAAATTTCTATGTACGACCAAAGTAATTTTTGGAAGTTAAGATTATCTCCTTATTTATGCTAGATTCATAAAGATTTAGAAATCAAGAATAGAATGAATGATAAACTTAAGTCCATCAACATTTTACTTTTGTTTAAAATAAGTTGTTTGTATGCACATCGAATACGTGTCGACTAACGTAACATCTTTATGACAATTTTAGCTTTTCACTTTTCATTGTTTGCGTGGGCGCACAAAACGCCGTTGCTTTCGATATCAATTGGTAATTTTATCATTAGTTATTCTGATCTCGGCTACGTGGATCCGGCGCACGATGTGTATTAAATACCGACAATGCTTAGTCTGCTTGCTTTGTGTTAGACAAAAACTACTACCCGGTGGCCTCGTTACAATTCTGTTCACATAACGACTCATTTGCTTTTCATCAAAAATAATAATACCGTATTCTCACAACAGAACCGACTGGGTGACTTAATCATAAATTTGTGAACAGACAAGAATATCTATAAGATGAGATTCAAACGTTATCATAAATAAACTAAACAAGAAGTTTCCTTGTTAAAAGGAATTTTCAAGAAAGGAGTTCAAGAAAGTATTTCTTGCCGAATGTTCTGAATTCTGTAAAGTACTTGTTCAGTATTCTGTTAAAGCAATTATTTTATGAAATAGACAATTGATAATATATGCATAATAGAAGATGGAATTATATTTAAATATATATAAATTTAGAAAAATTGCATAATACATACAAATATATGGTGCATTTCAATTCTATACATATATTATTTAAAGACATTTAATTGAAGTCAACCCTGTCATCTTGTAATAACAAATTCAACTTTTAATATTATGGATACGTGTGATTTATAAACACGGACAGAAAAAATCTATTTCCGTGTTAAACATCCGGCGAAGTCGTGTTTACTCGAAGTATCCGAAAATAGGATAAAAAACAAATAGAGGATGTTCATGAAAAATATGGGCATGGTCGTCCGCGATCATAGCCGGAGGATGTATGAACCGGTTTCATATAATATATAATATTTAAAAGTAAGTAGTCATATAGAAGCCGCTTATTCCTGGATAATATTTTTACGGTTCAAGGTCACCGGGTCGAACCGAGGATTGCGTCGTATTACATAAATAAATATACTTTTTAGGACTTTAACAATACTTAGGTTGTTTCTGAATAGCTATCGAGAGTAGAACAAGTTTTTACCAACCTGTATGACACACAAGGTGATGGAATTAATATCTATACCGAGTATACCGACCAATGACCACAATCTCAGGACTCTGCCCCTCTCCATTGCTAAGTTTGAATCCACTGTAATCGATCAACAATAGAATCATGTTCTTTATCGTTATTTTTTCTGTTGTAAAAAATGACCTTCTCGAGGGAATGGGGAACGAATCGAAGATTTCTTTACGTATGGCTCTTTCACTAATGTCCACTTTTGTTTGTTATCGGCGAAAGTAAAAAAAACTCAAACAAAAAATGTTAGAATACATTTTTTAATACTAATATACAGGTAAGTATTTTCCATATTATCTATGTCATCATGAATACAATTGAATATATTATAATTTTTATAGTATAAGAATCCTTAACCCTATAAATTTGTTGTAAATCTAATAATTAAAATAATATTACAAATGTATGAAATAAATAAATAAATACAGGGTATCCCATCAAGATTTAAACAGAACGATATCTACCTTGTTTAAAGATACTCGAATTCTGTTTTTTTTTATAAGAATCATGGGACTAAATATATTTCGTCGATATTGATATTGTAAATTTAAATGTTTACTAAAAAAATTTAAAATTAACTATTTACTATACATTTTTTATATATTTCGAAGATATCCATTTTATTTTTCTGAACATTATGACGGTTAACTTTTAATTTTCATTTACTTCTTGATTTTTAATAATTTTTCTAGTTTACAAGAAAATATTGAACTATTTATAACATTTTATATAATGACATAATCAGCATTTTCTTATCGGAAAAAATACTAAGTGATAATAATTTACTTTTGTTTGTAAACTAAAGAAAATATCATATATCATGAATCCAACGAAAACTGAAAGTTGAACCATCGACATTTTCAGAAAAAGAAACCCTATATAATGGCTGTCTTCGAATATCGAAATAAAAAGTTAATTTTTTAACCTCTTTAATAATATAACACTTATATTTATGGAACTATTGTCAACAAAATTGCCTTTGCCCAGAGCCCCTCATATAAAAAACAGAGAATTTTTGATTATCTCCAATAACATGGAAGATTTTGTATGTAAATCCCGGCGGGATACCCTGTATATTAACAAATAAATTAACATGTAAATAGAAGTATAGGTAAATACGATGTAATAAAATAATAGACAAAATAAAAGAAATAGTATTCAGTATAAATCATAATGAAAATGGAATTTACAGGTAACACGATTTATTATATCATGTCTTTGAAAAATATCATACCTCTCTCAAAGAATTAAATACATATACCAAACAAATTCGAAACAATATAAATTACATTTTAACGTTTTGTCTTGAACAGGAAAGTCCGAGGCTTTCGTATATCTTACGCATAGTATTACGCAACAAAGGTCATTATATCGTTTACGATCGGAAAGACAAGCCAATCCTCCCGAATTCGAGTAATCAAATATACCAACAAATCATTTGAAAAGCTTAAAGCTACTTACATACGGAGCAGTTCAACCACGCGAGGTCGCAGTTTTTATCTGTTCCTGAAAACCACCCTAAATTTAACACCCATATTTAGGTACATTTATTCACATGCGCCGCTTATACCGGGGACGACCGCCTCCGACCGCGTATGTTAAGTTTTCGAGAGGTCGTCCGCGTCCGCTAGTTAAAATTAAACAGTATATTTCCTATGAAATCTCTTATGATACTGTGTGTCAGTATAGAAAAATTGAATTTAACCTTGATTTTAAATGACTGTACTTCATGTGGTGGGCACGTGGAGAAGATGATATTACATGCATTGATTATAATAAAATAATAATTCGGGTCTTTATTTTAATATTAAGTTAACAATCAAGGTTTTGCGTCAAGACTAATTACATTATTATTATTTAAGTTCAATCATTTATAAATTTAAAACCACAAATTAACTTAATAATTATAATTTTTCACAAAAGTTATTAAATTTACAAGAATCTATTTTAACTTGTTAATTGCACTCCTAATTTTTAGTCTACGAATGAATGAATAGTAGAAAACACTCAGAACAAACGTCCACGTAGTACTTAATAGTATTGGGTGTATTAAATTGTCATACTACATAGGCCCATGCCCATGACCATGACGTGGAGTACAACCCAAAATTATAATATGATCTGATCGTTAGAACCTCCAGCACAATAAATTACACTTTTACAAAACGTGATCTCTTCGGACACCACGGACCTGCTAGTTGATAAAGATATATTAATCGTGAGCAGAATGTTACTACAGATATAAACTCGGTCATTGTTATGCAACCGGATTCCGATAAAAATTTCGAAATTTACAACGTAGATTAATTAAGGTTAAGCATATACAATATGTCATGATAATTAATTTCATCCGGGTAACATTTTATAAAATAAAATCAAACATGCATTCATATATTTAATATTAATAAGCAGAAATAAAACAGACATATAAATAATAAACATGACTCTACTTTACTGTTATAAAATAGAAACACAAAAGTTTTAAAAATTAAGCACCTATTATTAGCAGTGAAAATGTATATATAGGTATCTGCACTTCGTTAAACGGGTACTTATCATGAACTAAAGAAATAAGTGTAATAACATTAACGCATGAATTCTTTGAGACTCCTTAAAATATTTCAAGATTCTTATACCTGCACCCAATTTTAGTTATTTTTGGGTAGGTCCGGATATTTTACTTATTTAACTCACGACTACACCTTAAAAAAATATACTATGAAACCAAAAAAAGGCAAAATGCCAAAACAATTGACATAAAACACTAATACATCTATTATTTCTATTTAATTTCAATAGTATCCAAAATAAAAGTAAACGATGACTGGCGCCACGATAACCACATATGTATGTCTTGATAGCTATTTACACGCATGGACAATGGACATGTATGATAAATGCAATAACCACGGATACTTAATATTATGTTTTTTAATAATAATTTTTATAATCACAACTGATAATCTTAGTTTTGATTTAAAATTATTGGAAGAAACAGTTCGAGCAAACTTCATTGCTTAAATTTAGCATAATGCAATATATTGATTTAAAATATGTACCTAATGAAATAAATGAGTTTTAACTAAAAATAGTTAATAAAATAATTACCACTATAGCAAAACAAATAAGCTTTGTTATTAAAAAAAACTTGAAGTTTATTTACTGCATAATTCTATAAAACTAAATATCCGTGGTGTGACAACTGATATATTATTACCACGAAGTAGGTATTTACTTTTATTTAAAAAAAATTGATCTCAAATCCTACACCAACAACGATTAAAAAATAACTTTAAGAATAGGTTATGTAATATAATAAGGTAGGTAATAATGGTTATGTGACCGAACACAAAACTAATTTTGATGTAAAGATAAGTAGGTACAAAAAAATTAAATTTTAGATAGCCCATAGTAATAAGTATTTGTACATTAGTATAGTAAGTCGGCCAATTATGATCAAGTTTTTTAATAACTAATTACAAAGACACTGACAATGTTCAGCAAGTATAATGGATTAATTCTGATATTTATTTGAATTCAAATAAAAAAATTATTCAGTGTATTTTTATACTCAATGCTTAAGTTCAACAATAATAAATAATAACCTACGCCAATAATAGTTAACTCTAGCAATAAATGACAACACCAAAACAGATAGCAGAAAAGTATTTAGGCATATAGTCATCATTATAGTATAATATAGTAGATTATAGCTATTTAGTTTAGATAAAATACCGTCATCTACAGTTAATTTTTCACACATTATGAACATTTTTAGAATTCCTTTCAATTACAACCCAATTTATGAATACGCCTATTTTTAATAATGTATATTTAACACTTTAAATTTATGTGGTCAGCATTCGATGTACTATATTTTTCTTTGTAATATTTTAGACCTAGATAATTGCTTTTACTAGAAACATTGGATTAATTATAAAATCCCAAACATGTACAAGTTACAAGGATTTTCTTTTAGCATTCGTCGGTGAAAATTATTTTTTACTGTTCGTAAATTTATAATAATTAGGTGTACATATACGATAGTAAATCATTTATAAATAAACCATGAACTGATACAACTACTTTCTACAACGTGAAATGTAAAAAAAATCTTAACTGTAATTCGAGTATAATATATGTATACCTATATCTTATTTTAAGCATAAAATTAGATTTACACCAACCATTTAAAGTCAGACTTTATAATATCCCAAAAATAATACATGTATTTTGAAACTTAAGGGGACTAATATATAAATTCAATCGGATGAAGTCAATTTTTACCTAACAGAATTCAAAACGTGACGAAAATTGTTTGAACTTGATTTCCTAGGCGTTTAGTCACTGGTCACGGACCGCTACCATTTAATGTACATAATTTTGTAACAGTAAAAAAAAAAATAAAGAAGGAATAAAAAAATCGGTATCTCCGTATTATAACCCATTGTTATGCCCCCACCGCGAATCCGAACTGTGTTCTAACGAAACAAAGAAATAGTTTGTTATAATCGAAATAGCTCACAAAGTATAATAAACTCGACTGCGTGTATTATAACCATGTTATTCGAATTCTGACAAAACACCAAGTGTGCATGTCTGTTTTAGCAGAACGAGATAAACCAAATCTAACAACAATACTCACAAACTAGATTTTGTCGCAAACTTTATTAAAAAATTGAACATAATATTATCAACAAAATGTATACAAGGTACTTAATATTTTTTAGAACATAAGTCATAATATAAAATACGAAAGATGCATATTAGACGAAGTGGAAAATTAACATATCTAGCGTCGCTTATGAACAGAAATAATAATTAATAACGAATGAAAAGTGGTTCTTTAGAATTTATTTCATTATTTCATTAAACTCTCGAAGAGATAACGGAAAATAGTTTACGCGACGGTGTGGCATCGTGTTATCGCGCACATTTTTCAGTACAAGTAGTAGTTGTAGTAGTGTACAGTAAATGTTATTAATTTATTAAAATGTATAGTGCATAGTACTACGACGCACACTACATCATACGGACAATAGTGATATCCGTTCGACGCGCCCTGTATAATATTTTGCAAAGAGTTCTACATTAGCCCTTTTCGATTTTGCACGAAAAATATATGCACCGTATTAGAAATTTGCTAGTCGTGCCGTTGTATACCCCTCGGTAACGTATTGTCACACTCGTACGCGTTAACACACACACACACACACACACACACACACACACACACACACACACACACACACACACACACGAGCGTACTCGCACATTTGTACAACATACACACACTGGAACACAAAAACTCAGCCCTGCAATCGCCATATTGCTCCCCCACACGATTACGATCGTACACACGCGCATACGCGTGCATCGAGTGCATTCCACACTCACTACTCACGTCAATAAGACTGCTACCAAAACTACGAGAGCACAGCACATGCACGCAGCAATGAGCGACCCGCTGCCGAATGTGCGGGTCGGAGCATTATGTATATTATCTACGGTCTACACAGCCACCGGATTCTGTCATGTGGGCTTACTATATAGCATCGTCCAATGATGATAATTTACACATCGTTTAATCAGAATAATTATACGCGTCACGTTATTACAGAAATGTAAATTATCATTCCGATGTGTGATATCTGTACACAAAACACGCCATTGTGTGTGCGCGAGCTCACGTCCATCGGATTGATTCGTCGCCGTCGTAACTATTTATTTATTTATTATTTTTAATCGACGCAGTACGCACCGTCACCGCACATCGCACAACAACGCTCGGCCATTGATTTTGTCTGGCATTCCTTCTCTTTCCCAGAGTCAAGGAACGGAAGCGCAACACAACTACTCTGCCCTCTGTTCTTCTCCCCGACCGCGTTGTTCCGAAATATTATTTTATATTTTTAATCGATGGAAATTAATTATATCAAGTTACATCGCGTGCCTTACATACGCACGCACAGCACACCACGAACACAGGTTCCCGTATACAATGGCGTCCGTTTGACACTTAGGCTTTAGCAGCGGCGACACATGGCACACGAGGTCGTATGACAACCGATAGCGGCGTCACAATAATAATTGCTAGCGACTAGAAATACTGGCGACGTTCGCACAGTTAGCACGTTGTACAAAAATATTTTCAAACGGCGCCATTGGCACAATATTTATGAAATACCGTAGACATTATATATATATAAAAAAATAATATGGAATGTGTCCGGCGTACGTCCCGTCACCACCGCCGCGACAGTTCAATTCAAAAATAATATGCTACCGAAAAAAGGGTGAACACATTCCACCGTGCGGTATAACACACCACTAAATAATATATTTATAGAAAAGTCCGTATGAGGGGGGTTTGTTGTGGGTTTGTATGTGTAAAGCGTTCAGAAATAACCATTTTATGGTGTGCCATAAACGCCATCGTAAAATATGAATGGAACGACGACACGAAATCCCCGTCGCGCCAGGGGTGGACTAGAAATTAGATTAATTATGTGTTTTCTTTTGTAGTCCCGGAGGTGGTAAAATGTTCAGTAAAATACTCAATACCGATGTAAAAATCTGGTCCGTAACGATTTCATTTCTTTCGCCCAACCGAAGATATACGGCACAACCATGGAACAGGTTTGACTGCCCACGCGGGTCAAATGAAAAGATTTTACATTGAACCTGGTTGGTATGACTCATCCACACCGATTTAGTTTTGGTATAACGACAACGCTTATAATATTCAAACGTGTAAGGTCAAGGAGCAAAACGATCCGTATCACAAATCTATTTATCAGGCGGTACGAAAATATAGTAGAGGAAATAAAACTGTACATTACACTGCAGAGAAAAAAAATATTATAGCCATTAGAATATTCATCAACCAGTTGTAGTCACGGTTAATAACGGTTTTTTTAAAAATCATGACAATAAAATAAGCTTAAATTCGAACAACACGAAGGAATATCAATTTTATAAAAAGCGTTGTATCAAGAGACTTTAACGTTAACACATTACATAACTATTAAAAGATGTAACTATAACGAAGATAGTGGCAAATTGCAACATTATCTTTTTTTCTCACAGTCTAACCTAAACTAGATCATGGATAATACACAAACTGATAATTTATAATATTGACTATGCATATTAGGAAGAGTAAACACGATTTACATAAGTTGACACAAAGAAATAATAAAAAGTTACTAGTTTTACAATGTATTTATGCTGAGTACATAATCCGAACGAGAGGAAATAAACATTTGTAAACAATCGACATTCTCGTAAAAAATACGGCATTCGAATTAAATTAAATAAAAAGATAACATGACTAATTGGACAAAATATGGCCAATAAAGTACGATCTAGAGGAAAATACCCAAACAGGAGTAAATAATGGCTATTTAAGAAGGGTACACACACTACATTTGAGAGGGACGACAGACCATTAATAATACACGTACACTATATTTATTAAGGTACATCTATAGCACATTATGTGGATGTAATATGTATACTTATAAAAATATATATATTTTTCGTCCTACCCGCACATATAAATTCGTTTTTACGGCCTTTTGAACGACGGTACGCGGTCAACTAGCATAGGGTTGTGCCATCCATTATCGCGCGAGGACCCCTCCCGCCGACGAGCACAGCGCGGAGTTTTAAAAATACACACCAGGACGCTCCCCAAAAATCGTCTGTGCGACGATGGTTGACGGCGTAGGAAACGCGCGTGCGTTTGTTAGCATTAAACATGCGGCTCCCGCACACGAAGTACCGAGTCTGCGCGGGATGAAGGGCGGCGCACCCTCGCCCGGTCTCACGCACACACACACCCTTCTCACACGCGTTTCTACCATACGAATATTTATTTTCGGTCTGGTTGACGCGACGGGTCGTACAAAAAAACGCACATATACGTCACATATTATTATTGTTATACGCATTAAATTCTATATTATATTTTCTCTATATTTGGGTCACGTGTTTTATGTCCGATTTTTTTCCCACCCCGGTGTAAATGTTGTAACGATAAATAAATCGCCGTCGCCGGGCGAAAGGAAAATTAAAATAAAATTTCTCCACGCCCTTCTCCTTCCCGACGGACACCTGAACCATGCGGTTATCGATGGCGGCTGTGGCACGTTCGTGCATAGTTATTATTACGGACAGACGAAACGTTATATCATCAAGTCGAGTAGTTTATATATAAAATAAATAATAACGAATAATAACGCCGGGTACGACGACGACGACGACGGTGGTGGTGGTGGTGGTGTCCGAGCAGCAGCAGCAGCAGCAGCAGCAGCAGATGGTCGGGGACGGGTATCGACGACGACGTAGAACCGGTGAACCGTGCGCGCGCTGCCGCGTTGTTGTCTTCACGGTCTCGGCCGAGTTCGCATCCCGATTATTATATTGTACATTATACAGCGGCGGAGTGCTATTATAACGGACAGGGGTTCGAAAACGTGTCCGCGTGGACCGACCGACGATTCGAAGAGCTGCTGCTGCCCGTACACAATTATTATAGGGAGATTCAGGAATTTATTTTTTTCTTCTCGCGAAATTCACTTCTATGGGCATTGAACACGACACGCACGGGCACAACAATAGTACGCCGTGACGACAGGGGGGACACGTGGTGATCGCACACGGCCGTCCACATCCAAAAAGAAACAATGTTTCTGCTTTTGCCGACGAGCAAAGGACAACTGGAAAACTGTCGTGCCGATACAAGGTACACCACCATACACTGTCACAGTCCCTAAACGGAGCACGTGTCTAGGCAATAATAATGATTTAAATTCTACGAAACTGGGATAGTAATCCTGCGCCATCAAAATGTGTAGGTAGTGTACAATGTACATTTTATCTTACAGCCACGAATAACGATGACCACGAGGCCATGACAATAGGAGTGGTAACGTCCGAAAAACAATGACATTACCTATTTTTTTCTACTAGAAAAAAAAAAACTGGTTCGGGGAATTTTAAACAGTCGTTTATTTATTCTTCTTCAAATCAACGACAACGTAATAATGCGCATAATAATAAGTATACGCATTCATGATTACGGACTGAACAATTAGGAGGCAATTAGGATAGGTACGTCGTTGTACCGAAAGCACACAATCGGAAACTTGACTATATGCCGGAGGAACATACATTGCATAACACAACATAATTTGGTCTTGAAATCTATTTACGAAAATACCGATTGGGCCAGGTAATTTGTACACCGATTTGTTATGGATCATTAGGTCGACAAAAAATAAATACAATATATGACATGCGAGTGCGATAGAAATAGGATACTGTGAAATGTCTTCCAAGCGAAACGTGAAATTGCATCTCTCAGAATATAACTAATCTACTTAGGCTACGTTTACGGTTTCTAAAAATCAAACTGCGCATACGAGAAATGTAGACCAATTTAATTCCCACTTTAAAGTGTAACGTTTAAGTACCCTATGTATTAAGAGTCTGCAGAATGCATTGTGTTATACATAATATCATTTTTTCTACAAGTTCCCTATAACATTTATTTAATATCGACCTATAACATTTATTTAATATCGACATCTTTGACCTTCGAATATATTAGAATTAGTTTGGTATGCACATGAGCGATAATTTTATTGATGCTATTTTATTATCCATTGAGAAATTTAACCGAGTACAGTGCAATTATATCATAAACAGAAAATGTTAATTAAATGATAAGCAAACACTAAAGATCACCAGCAAATAATTTTACAGTTAAATATTATTTCAACACTACACAAAAAATAGATAAATAAATTTGTCAATAATTCATCGACGGAAGTATGTTAGATCAATAAGTCCGGAAATCGTCTGAGGTCACTGAACAGCACTCTAGACATCAAAAATGAAATTAAGCGTTATCATCTTTTCACAAGAACAAAACATGAAACTGTTTTACTTATTAGTTATTATAATCCAATTTTACACAATTTTTAAGAATTACTCGTGGGCATCAGGTATAATTCAGCAGAATACAATAAGAAATTACCAATGTAACCAATTTATAATTTTAATTGTTTGAAGTAATGGTGTATGGAAAATATGAAACAAATAGTCGTATTGAATGAGACAGATTCAAAAAACATATGCATAACATAATATATTCTGCCGTTTTGTTTATACCTACACATTCTTAAATCTATATCATGAGTCATAAAAATGCATTGTTGTTCTTAGGGGGTATACACAAACAGTTGAAAATTAATAAAAAAAAAAAAACAAAGACAAACGAAGGTAATTACACGGCATATACCTAAAATTAAAAATTATGTAGATTACGCCCTAAAATACGTTATTTGGAATGATAAAAATCTACATTTTGGGAATCCCTAGTTTGACAGGAAACCTTTCGCAAAACAACCACTCTAACCTAACAACGCCCAATTTAAGTATTGCCCGGAACAAAAAAAATGAACATTAATTAAATGAGCCGACGAGATTTCAAAATCGGCCAATTACGAAAAAAAAAAAACTTAATTAAGGGCGTGAAGGTTAATTTGGAGAGCAGCTAAAAAGAAATATGCAACAAACTGCACGCACCGTCGAGACTTCAACGGTGGGCACAGACGGTGTGGGAAATAAATGCCTCGCAACGATTTTTTTTTCTATTATTTCCGTCCGGGGAACTCGGGCAGGTGCGAAATGGTCGGGTGTACAATGGCGACTGTAGTACGCGAGGGTAAACGAGAAAGAGAGAGAGAGAGTGAGATGACAACGTAGGGAGAGATAAATCTAAAAAGCGTTATTACTTAGGTATATAAAATTACTCACTTGACAATGGTTTACGGCGTGCGTGCGTGTATCGACGGTGGAGTCGTCTGATAAGACTGCGGACCGCGAAAAATCACTTCCCCAAAAAACACTATGAATCGTAATTTGGTCGACCGAACGGGTGGCGTTCGATTTATTATGTCAGCGTTTTAAAAATATTTTATTCCGTACGGATGAATATAAAATTCTTTACGTAGATCTGTGCATGTATATAAAATATTTATATACACGAATGTACGTGAAAAAAAAAAATTATAAAAAATAACGAAAAGCTACACGGTCGTTAATCCACGGTCAATGTGCGTGGTGCATCGGAAACAACGACGTTCTGCGGCTCGAAATCGGTTTTGCTGTACCGCAGTACCGCTGTAGCCGCGCGGCCGGCCGGCCAATCGCAGCGGCCAGTTACCCACGCCGCCGCCACTGCAGCCAACCTAGGGTGTGGTCGGCTCACGTCGGTTGGTTATTTCCTCTCGGGGTGACCCGCACTGTTTTGCCCCGCGGACCAGTCGAGCGCTTATCAGTTATCACGGCTAAGAGACAACGATGGCAATAACATGGAAAACCGATAGCACGAAATCGCACAAATTCCGTAGGAAACCGCTGAACGTAAGTATTAATTGCTGCTCTAAGTATTAATATCATTACATCATCGTGTTGTCTTTATCTCTATCGCTATGTAACCGATCCCCTGCTTCTGTGCAATTTTTTTCCCGTTTGAATAATAGACTTGATAGTTGATACTCAAATGTTGACTGTTGACAACACCTACCAGAACAACATCAAACTTGCCTTGAACATGAATTACAAAAATGTCATTTGCCAACAAAATAAACGTTTTCCTCGAGAAAAATGATACCAGAATTTTTTAAATGTTTATATTGTACCAATTGTCAAAAACAAATAATAATTGTCATTTGTCAACCCAACTAATTTTTCAATTCCAAATCTTCGATGTTATGAAATATGAATAATTTTAAAGAAAATATATCAATTATAAGTTATTACTTATGAATCTTATTTTTTAGGAATTTTAGGATAGCCATTATGTACTATATTTTTGTAACAGCAATTCTTTCTGATAATTTACTTTTATTTTATACATAATCATTTTCATACAAGTATTTGGACTTGAAAACAAAAACAAATGCTTAATATATAAATGAAATTGGATTTTCAGAAGTGATTTAAATAAGAAATCAATTTTATGGTTCATTGAGCATAAATTAGTACCTTATGAAAAATAACAATTCATCTTATCTAAATTTGAATGAAACAATTAAAATTAACTTATTGTTTGTAATATTTTAGCTATGTTTTAAAAATGAGATTAAAAATATTTGTACCTAATTTACGTAAAATCAGTCAAAGCCCATTTATATTATCTACTTTATAATATCTAATAATAAAATGACAAATTTATTTATTTCATTGCTTAATCGATACATTTCTATATGTCAATTGAATCTCCTTTTTTTAAGATATTATTGTATCTAACTATTGTTGTTATTAATTCCTTCGTTCCAAAAGAAAAAAAATGTATTGAGAGCTATACTAATTCAATTGTTATAATACTTCTTAAATGCTTGACTTTTGTAATAAGTAATTATTTATTATATATTATAGTTATTATAAATTTGATTTAAACTGTCATGCAATTTTAAAAATTACTTTTTATTTAGACAAGAAGGGTGATGTCTGGACTTAATCATGTACAAAGAGTTCGCTTATTGTACAAAACCATTTTAAGACTACACCGTGGATTACCAAAAGAGTTACAAGAACTTGGTCAAATATATGTACGCGATGAATTTCGTAGACATAAAAATTGTAATCCTAAAGAAGCTCAAACATTCATGATTGAATGGAGTGTATGTATAGTCATTATTAATTATCTAAGGTGTAAGCATAATGAAACTGTTTTCTTTTCTACTAGAAATATACTTTGACATTATCTGAGCAGCTATTAAAGAATGCCAAGGCAGATATCGGTTTTGGTAAAAATCTTAATACGCAAGAAGGCGTATTAGATGCTTTCACAGATGATCAAATTGTACAACTTTATAATATGCTTAAAGAAACCACTGGAATTCACGATGAAGCCATTGAATCTGAAATCTCTACTCCGAATAAACAATAAAGTAGATAGTAATTCAGAATTATCTATTTCATTGTTTATAGTATTGAGGTCATTGTAAATGTTAACTTATATAAATTCACTTTTGGATAGTTTTGTGTAGAATATTGTTGTTATTGTATTGTTTGTTAATTTTGGATAATTTAAAATAAATTGTATATTTCTCGTTTATTTCATTATTTTTTTTTGTTTATGAAATACTAGTTGTGAATATAATGTCCAAATAAATCTATTTAACCTTAACATTTGTTTATTTATAGCACCATAAATTGTAAATTTCTGTATCATAGCATATTTGTAGAAGAAGTATGGTACTGTTTAAAGTTTTACTAACACTTTTCGAACAAAATTAAACTAAGTTTATCTATTCATAAAATTACTGCTTGTCAATTATTTCTAGTCATTTCTTTCATCCTAAGTAAATAAGTTTTAATGTTCTCTGCATACTGTTATCAATCAATTTTAAAAATTGTTTTTTAGATCTTGTTTGTATCTATATTCTTCTAAATCTTATAATTGTTCTTCGGTTTTCAAATCTTTTAATACTGATTACATTTTAAATTTGTTAAAAAACGATAAATATAAAAACTGTAGTAACTAAAATAAGTATAGAGTAATAATATGAATTAGCCTCTAAACACCAAATAGCTTTACTAATTGTGACTCTTAAAATTCCAATTGGTGTCATTTGCTGTAAATTTGTAACCAACATTTATTTTTGTAATCAAAATGTCAGTTTTACCAAGGTAAACAAGGATATGTAATGGTTTGTAATGGTAAACAGTGGTTTGATCTGTTTACCCTACACTAATTTCAACTTCCCATTGATAAAATAAATTATAAAAGCTTTTTGTAATATTTTGCGCTGCCATGTTTTAACCAAATATAAATGCGTTAACAAGGAGATTTAAATGGTTGACCTCTTGAAACTAACTACATTTTAAAAATGTAAAACTAAACATATTTCATGTTTTCCTAATAATTTATGTTCACGATTTTGTTATTTGAGTATTAAGTTCCTATTTTACAAACTACTTATACTAGTATACTAACTAAAAGTCCTACACCACTTATTTATTATTCATTTTTATAGTGTTATTATTTTTTTTTCATCTATAGATATAATATATTTTTTTTTTTTTAAATAAATGAGTGGGTAATTACTGATTATTATTTTTATCACCAATATTGAAAATGCAAAATATTAGTACATAATATGAAAACATTTTATTGACATGTTTGCATTATATTTACGTATACCTATTTTTAGTGCGCACAATAGCAATTTTTAGTTTTTATTATATTTTTCGTGAAAGTAAAAATGAATTTTTCTTTAATTTGTTCTTCAAATAAGTACCAATCCAAAGTAGATAATTTGTTTATTATTAGTTATTACTGCGCTATTATGAAAATACCCAAGTAATAATGTCTTAAAACAAATATATAACTATTATATTATAACAATATTATACATTATATATTTACTAATCAGTGATTAAATCTATAAACGATCATAAAATAATAAGTTTATTTTAAATAATAGGTACACTGTCATTGTTTTTGCTCATTTTTCTAAGTAGTTAATAATAAAATTAAAGATTACAAGTATAACGACTTATTCATAATTATAATCAGTGCCTAGAGTCTGTGTAATTAAAACCTCTATCAGTGTATAATTACATATCTATACATTATAACAAATATTTCTGTTATCTCTTACACTTTGACCTGACGTTGGTCATTTCATTCATTTTATTTAACAATATGTGAATATTTTAGAATGTTAAAAATGTAAAATTAAAATAAAACTGGATATAAAATGAGTTTTGGATATTTATTTATTCAATAGAATGTTTTATTGTGGATTTAAAAAATAAATACATCTTGTACAAAAAAACAATGGTTCAAATTTTTAATTATTATTAAATTTTATGAGGTACATATGAATTGTTATATAATATGTTACATTCTTATACTCAAAATTATTATGTAAGACTATTTATACCTTTTTTATTTGAATTTAGTAATTCATTAATAAGTAGTAATAAACTAATAACAATGACTACCAATGTTATTGCCATAAAATGTTTTTACAAAATTTAAACTCTGCCTAGAAATCTTGCCTACTTAAACATTTAAACTATGTCTAGTTCACTAATCTGCTAACTCGGCTAGTTAGAATAATTATTGTTTGTTACTAGATCTTAGTTTTTTCGAGATAATTTTAAAATAATCTGCTAAGTTAAAATAATAATATTACGTAGGTACCTATTTGATTTTTTACGTTTAAAATAGAATAACTAATGAATAAGACTACCTTTATAATTATTGCAACGTGTATCATTACAATTTACAATGAATATTCGAAAAAACGATTAGTTATTAGTTATCACATAAATGTTAATAATGAATAAGAGCACAATAATTTTTTATGTTATCCACGTGACTCAACGACCATATTAAAATTGAAATTAACTTCTTCTGAAGTATATCTGAATTAATATTTTTCTCCTTAGTATTTAATTTTCTGTATTTAAATCCGTAGACCGTAACATATATAGCTATTTAATCGATTGGTACTGTAGTTATATATTCTAAGTCGCTTATCAGCTATAGCCTATAGCTACTTATTTAAATTACGTAGGTACCTATAATTAAAAAATAGTTCTCTGAATTCTCGAGCGATATGCGGTATCTAGACGACTCTGACTCTCTGTGAATCATTTTATAACATGAAATCGCCGTTTTTTTTTCCGTGTGAAATTATTTAAAATTGTATTGCTCGTACGTGTTACGCGTGTCTCTATCAATACGTAAGTCTTATGTTGACTCACACAAATTATGATTCACTTGATCGTTTTTTTCTTCTTTTATCATAGAAACGGAAGATTAGTTAAACTACTAAGTATAGATACAAATTTAAAAAACTTATGTTAAAATTACCGGTGTACAACATATCTAGAATAGAAAGCCGGCGCAATGTTGATCAAATGTATGGTTTAATGAGTATTAATGAGTAGAAAGAAATGTAATAGGAGTAGATTTGGATCGGGAGATTATGGCCTAGGGAAGATAGGAATGAAAAAATAAGTATTTTACCAGGGAATAAAAGGCATTAAGAGTTATAACCGTTGTTTTATTATTATAATGTATGTAATGAAATGACTGTATGGTGTATTATTTGAATAATATCTTAAGTATTTAATATAGTGGACACCCATTATATATTTACAACACTTTACCTAACATGATTCATCGGTTTATTTTTTTTAAGTACTCTTTGGCACTTATCCAGATTAAATGTTTACATTTGTTTCATGAATGAATTGAAATTTGTTTTGCATAAATGTTGTGAGTACTTGTGACCCGCACTCAACAGTCAGAGATTATGCTCTTATACGTGTGCGGTTTTTCGTAAATTAGAAAGTATCTTATACCTAAAATTTGCTGATTTGTTGAACTCGTTATTACGTTTATGGACGTCTGAATAATGTCATCGGAATATTTGTTCGAAAGAATAATCCGTATACATGTATGTACGATCTATACCGATTGTAGCGAATTAAAACATTCCGTCGCTATTTTGGGTACACCTATTATAAATTTAAAGTGCGAGTAATTTGTGAAAATATTGGATTCCGTGCAAACGCCAAACATATTAGGTATATTATATCTATGTTCCCCGGTATACATTTTTATTGAAACATTTCGCGTTCCCCTACTGAATTTTGTGTGTGAAATGTATACCACACCTACCGAAGCCGATAAAATGTAAACAAATAGAAGCGCGTGCAAACACGTTTTTAAATTGGACTTTGGCTGCATATAATAGGTTCTTTTGGGACAACGCAGGAATTCGAAGAGATATAATGCAGTTACAATGTAATATACGCCGTCAATTAGTGTCAATGGGCAATAGCGCGTTACAGATAATATAAGAAATATTATTGAAAGCGTTGTACATATATATGTTATTCACGGTCTTCGTAAAATGCCTAATAAATATCGACAACACGAACCGAATAACTGATACAAAAATCGCATATTCCAATGGATTGTATTATACGTTCATTGAAGAAAACCATACGAGCATAGCAATAATATACTATATAGTGTCATGAGTCATGACTCATTTATTATATATAGTCGAAACGATTTCATAAATATTTTTTTAACAACCCATATAAACGTTCGTAAGCAATAATCGCGCGCTGATTACGACGACGACGACGAAGGTTTTGTTTCCCGAATCCCGATTAACCCGATGGTATACTATACATTATATTATGTTATTTTATATTATACGTCATACTGCATTATGTCTACATACCTGTGACATGTCTACGTATATAAAACACAACACCGATGTCAACTGTACATTATATTATTATAATATACGTATACTTGACCTGTCTTGGCCCATCTGTTGCGCACGTCTACTTTTGTCCCCGTAACACGTTATTTGTACGACGAATGGATGGTTTAGGTTTTAAAAATATTTTCACCGATACCATAACGCATAAAGCTCGTTTTGAACAAGATATCTGGACCAGCGTTTAATTATTCCAAAAATGTTGGCGCGCAAAATTGAATTTTATATAAAAAAAAAAAAACCGCGCTTAGAGGTTAAAATAGCTTGTGTGTATAATGTTTTTCGTGATTCGTATATTTTCATAGGAATATTTCAATTTTCAATGCACGCAAGTATTTGTATATTTTTTTTTAATAAAAATAAAGCGGTGTATATAGTTCGAAATGTTGATGTACACGAATCAAAGGAATTCAATTCCAAACGTGTACGCGTGGTGATCGGATGTGCTGAAGAAGTTATGTATACAACTCGAATTGAATGTTTTACAATTCATTTTTTTCACTTCATGATTGTATTCCTATTCAAAAA
Source organism: Periphyllus acericola (assembly GCA_949715065.1). Lineage (NCBI taxonomy): Eukaryota > Metazoa > Arthropoda > Insecta > Hemiptera > Aphididae > Periphyllus > Periphyllus acericola. The sequence goes on from OX454265.1 coordinate 22,127,861, forward strand.
TTAGTTTTAATGGCATAAATGACAAATTTCGATTATTTCTCTTAATTTCTTGTAATTTCCTAGATCAATCTTAATAATTGTCCGTTTGACGTTTGACAATATCCAGCGTTCCGTTTGTAGTTTTTTTTTAATTAAAATCTGTCTTCCAATTTTGAACTTGAGCAACAATCAAATTGTTAATATTATTTATCAGTCATAAATGATAAATCGTATAAGTTAATAGCGTGAACAAAGTTGAATGAGATACGAAATAAAAATAAACAAGTTATTATAATTCTATTGAAACGTATTTTCAAAGGTATTTTCAAGGCATTTTGTTGATATTTTTTACAGCACAGAGTCAACATCCGGCCCTGATTAATATAAACGGTATTTAAATAATTTCCAATATAATCAGGACTTATCATTTAAATTTGATTTATTCGGTGAAATACGAATTAATAACAAAATGATGCAAATATTTGTTATTTATATACGTGTATGTATTTTACACTTCACATACAATTGGTCTCATAGTTTTGCAATATACCATCGTTTAAAATGAACATATAAAGGTTAATCGTTTCCTGATTTATCGCTATTTCAAAAGTGTTCGTGAACTTGTTTATCTTATACCTATAAAAAATATAGTTTCATCTTAATAGTCTACAGATAACAGTTTTAAATCTGAATAGCTACACAAGGACTATATGTTTTATTGTAAAACGACCGTATAATAACCGTATCGGTTATTAATCGTTTTTCGCGCGTACATCAATGACGGCCAATGCGTAATAATAACTGTATACGGGTACGACACAATATTTTTAACTAGAAAAAATCATAGTTCCGTTTGAACAATCATGTTTACCATATCGTAGAGCTGCTATTGTTTTACTTTTTACCGACAATACACAGACCTTATGCAAATTTAATTATGTATCGCGCATCGAAATATACGGTAGCCGTGCGGCAGGATATTATTATTGTATAATACGTGTACGCGCGTATACGTTTGGTAAATACTAAATACGTGAATCATATCGTGTACGCGCGTAAGTATATAAAAGTAATAAATTATAATCGTCAGTGCACGGCGTAGATTGTTGTACAACAATATCGCAGACGTCTATAACACTATAGCACGCAGTATTGTAGAAGTCTGCAGCGAATAACGTAAACGATACTACGGCGCGTGTAGATGATAGTACGCGACGATGATGATGTAAACCGGAGACAAGTCGAACAACACCGCCGTGAATAGTAATAATAATAGGTCGTGTATACTTCGTGTGCAAAACAGTACGTTATAGCGACTTAGCAAAATACACGCGTGTCGATAACGCGCCAAAATCGGCTATTTTTTATTTTTTTTTTAAATTTTTCAAATTTTTTTTCACTATTATACACACTTTGTAGCCACGCCGGAAAACGGGACGAAAGTAAAATAAATGTCGACAACGTCCGTGCACTGGCAGGAATGCAGCTGTATCGTAAACGGCGCACAGAATGTGTCGTGATTATTTAAGGAATGCGTGTTCGAGGACTGCTCGTACGCTGCAGTCGTGTCCTAGGTGTGTATACGTAGCACGAGTGCACGCGTGTACACGCGAAATGCGTAATTGTATAAATATCGCAATGACACCCTAGCGCGACGTGTAACTCGTACAAGCCGGCGACCGTATGGCTTGATTCGACATACCTGTCTAATATGTGCGCATACCTACGGCGAAGACGCGTCGATGGCTGTACGATTGTTATAACGCCCTAATGCGAGCGCAAATAGCCGAGATTAATTCGAATTAAATCACACGTTTTCGTCAACGCTACGAAATAGTGTCCGAGGACACTTTCCGGGAACAAGGACAAGAGCGTAGGCGCAGTTCGTGAAGTATACGATCACCGGCTACAATCGATCGATACCGACATCAGCTTGCGATTTCCAACATAATTTTCGATTATTTACGTGACATATACCATTTTCTCAAAAATCTTAAAATGGTTATAAAATAAATTATTCGAGTACGATTTGAAATATAATTAGAGTAACTGTAATTGTATTAAATTGTCAGCTCTCAAAACAGAAAAATTAACCCTTTTCTAAATGAATTACCTCAAAATCGATAAATAGCTATAGATAACCGAAAATGAAAATAAAAATGTCGACATTTCCGTTGAAAATGTCAAGACTCTGGAATGATTCAAAAACGCGCTTTTACCGATATTTTGTCACTTTTTGGTAGTTTTCAATCAGCGGTAAATGCAATCTTGAGAATTTCAAAAAATTGCTTTTTTAAAGTACCAACTAGATGTTATTTTATTTTAGAAAAGTTTCCACACGTTGTACTCTGGAGCACACATTCTGGTCGAAATCGTGTACACAGAAAAATCAAAAACAAACATCATTGTAAAACCACTAGATCCGCTCAGAATCTAATATCTTATATAAACTCAATCGGAAACAATAGAAAATAACCGTCAATATAAATAGTAACAGATAATATGAGACGCGGGATAACCATATAGTCGGACGAAAGACGGTTCAATTGTTAAAATTGAAAGCTCAAATCACGATGTGAATTTGTGATATTTTTTCCCCCGTGCTTGAAGGTTTAGTAGAAGTTATGAAAAAAAAATGTTTCTGTTGAATAATTTTGAAAACTGAATTTACTATGTACAATTTTAAACGTTATTATAAAATAGTTATTTTAAATCATTACATTTTTGTTTGTCGTCATAACCGTGATGTTGATTGTGGGGTGGGGCTAGTTTGGATATTGGGGGGAGCCCCCTTGGACCCCCGAATTGCGCTTATGGACAGAGGCTAAGAGCGGACGGTTTAAAAATATGTGACGACTAAACACGAAATGATGATGTCCTTTTGACGGTGTAAGCACTATATTAAAATATGTTGAGTACAATCATTTTTTTCTTTTTTCAATCGCCGACTAAAAAGGGCATTATAGTGAACAAGCGGGCGGTCAAATCTGAAAAATATCCACTAGGACACGACGCGAAGGACGTAAATGTAGTGTAATACGCTCGATCAGTGTGTCAACCGCACTTCCCGACACGTGCGTCTGCAGATATGACGTGTGTACAGTAATTGTTAAAGAAGCGTATTACACTGCGAGATAAATATTTAGCGCTTACATTACACGTTTAGTGCTGTTCGGGACTGTATAATATACGCACGTAACATCATAATATGTACGGCTACGGCGTTGTGAATCGAACGAAATGACGAACCGAAATATTGGCGACGATTATCGACGATGACTCGCTGTACAGCACAACATATAATAACATTAGCATATCAAAATCATTATACAATTTGTCCGGCGCGCACAATAATTGTGTATTTAATCAAAAAATTATTTATTATTTAAACGCCGCGGACGATTTCTGTCGGCTACACTCAACATATGCAATACACACCGCGTTACCGTAATAATATACAGTAAAACCTCGATAGGAATCGCTTGGAGGACCATGACATTTTTCCGTGTTAACGGGGTTTCCGTCTTGACGGGGTTCGAAAAAAATTAATTGAATTAAATTAAAGATTATATATTTATTTTAAACCAGTTTATACAATATAATACATACAATTTATATTTATTTGTACTTATTTATTTATATTTTTTATTACATATTTATTTTTAGCCAGTATACATTAATAATAATTATATTTTTTAAAAAAAATCCGTTATTGATTTTTGCTTTATATTTCGTAAGGCATCGCGTTCTATACATTCCTTGGCTCTTGAAGTCAAATCTAAAAGCTCACTATTGGACACTGTGAGGGAAAATTTTTGCAGCTCCTCGATGTAGCTGATAGCAGTTTTGTAATCTTTTATCAAATTTTCTGGTTCTTCATATTGGTTTTACTGGTTACTTTACTTTTTTACTTGGTTTTACATATTGTAGCATAAATGTACGATAGTACGACTTAAAGGTGTAAATAACTCCTTGGTTCATCGGTTGAGAAACCGACGTGGTGTTTGGGGGTAGCATGTGAATTTTCACGTTAGATAGTTCAATGTAAGGACGACATGTCGCATTGTCTAAAAATAATAAAATATTTCTGTTCTGTGATCGCACATCTGCGTTGAAATATTTCCGTCTTAGCGAGGGTTTTCATCAACTTTTATTATAAAAACGTGTCCGTTTCCGGATTGGCGAGTTTTTCCTTCTTGATGAAATTATATTTAATTTGAAACGTGACCAAAAAAATATTCCGTAACACTGGGGTTTCCGTATTACCGAAGTTCCGTCTAAGAAAGGTTTTACTGTAATACGTCCCACAGCATAAGTGTATAATATTATGTATACCATGATTATTATATTATTATACTATGTGCATTGCGCTGCGAGTGGAGGGATTGCATGATTGATGGTTGAAAGTTTCGCACCAAGTTTGATAGTGCGTGACGGACCTATTTTTACAGCGTTCGGACCGTTATGTACAGCGCACATTATATAGACGTATTATAATATGTATACGCGCGGCGAAGTTTACGTCTAAACCCAATAGTTTAGGATTCCGCAACTATACTCATTATGCTGACGTTGATTGTATCTCATTCTGCGACGCTTATCATTATATCCAATAACGTCGTCACATCAGCACCTATACCTATGTGTACACCTAAAATCATCGAATTGTTCGTAGTGTATTGTATTATAACACTATATATGCATAATATACGACCATTGACGCGAATAACGTTTGAGATTTGCAAGGGCCAAAATCATGTCTACTTCATGAAATGTTTGCAAAAGTAATGAAATCCTTAAAAAGAATTCCTCGCCAAACTCTCGGTTTCAAATCCCTTTCATCCTATTTCAGTGTACAACCTGAGAATAAAACTTACCTACCACACAAACAAGTACTTTTTACACATGCAATATTTAACAGTTATGACTTATGATCCAAAAAATTTGTCATGTACAATGGTACGCACGTTACATTCACGCAGTGGCGCTCGAATACACTATTTATGTGTGACTGTGGGTGGGTGGGTATTGATGCATGTACATACTTAGGAAGTAATAACGTACAATAAATTAGATAAATATGTTATACCTAAAAAGGTATTAATAATACGTTTAAAATAAGCATATGACCAATGTGTTAAAAGCGTAGTGGTAATACAGCATAGAATACGTAGTATATATATGTAAATCGATACTCGGTGTCGCTTAAATTTTCGATAGGTGGGTGTAAATATGAAAACTTGTGTCTCACTGTTGGTTCGGCGCCACTGCATACGCGACACGCATAATACTTGAATTGGGATTAATATTTATACGTCTTTGGGCCAATACACGCGTTAGTGCGTGTGACAACACAATGAGATGTTCAAACATTTTTTATCAAACACCAAGCTAAGTGAAAACTTCCGTATATTCTTGCTTTAGACCTAAATTCATTAAATAGTTTCATATTTATTTTAATCACATTTCACATGTTATCATACACAAAACATTTTTCGGTTTAAACTTTTTTATATGATTGCATTATCTACCGAAATAGCTTTTTAATTGTTTAATGAAATATCCAGTACAACGAACGTAATAGAAAAAAACAGAAAATGTTTGTGGGAGGGGGAGGGGGCTATTAACGTTTTTGTGGAGCTGTTATAGCTGCCAAATATATACCCATCTCAATTGCGCCTATGCAAGATGACACTACCAAAAATGCGATGTTAGCAATCACGTGGTACACGCGGTTAAGGTTGGGTTGTCGAAACACTTATAATATGCTCTATGGGAGCACGTCGATGACGAGCATGCGTTTGGCTTCTATGATAGGAATGATTAAGATATCAAATCCACGCAGCACTGCCGCATTTTCAGAAGTCTGTAGCGAACACACCACCGCCGCCGCCGCCGGCGAGGCACGCGGTGGCGGATATGGGCGCACTCGAGGCAATTTGTCTCCCCCGATCACCATAAAAAGTTATTTATACTGACATTTATTAAAACTCGGGATACCGTGTACACTTCAGTCCATAAAAATGTTTTATTACGAATTCGAACGAAAAATTAATAACTCATTCGTCTTTCTAATAAATATATAATAATACATATTATATAATTATGCGTCGGGCAAAACGGTGACTGCCGGGTGTCGAGCACTCGTCTCGCATAGCTATATACCTTACATACCGTAAGTCTGCGTGCACTTACCGCGGAAGCACTACTGCGTGTTTTGTTATAATAATAATAATAATAATTAATATATTATTATTACTATAACTTTCAATCCGAAAGAATCATTTATAAATCATCGCGTTCGGGAAACATTATGAACGTGACTCACGTTTTATTATTTAGCGTTCCGCAATACGTTCTAAAAATGTTAAAATAAAAGAAAAAAAATAATTGTATGTTAAAAAATATAAATATAATATAATGCCGAGAGTATTTAAAGTGTTGGGTATAACGACTGGTTTCAACCGTTGGTCATAATCAGGTTATAAAGCACACTGAATAATAAATAATTAATGAAGAAAACGTATAAAAAAAAAAATTAATGAACATCACACTGAGTAAATTATAATAGGAAACAAATAAACAAACGTGATGTTCATTATTTTTTTTAATATGCATTCTTCATTTATTTTTTATTATTCGGTATGCATTTATGACTAGATGATGACCAACGGTTGAAACTAGTCGTTATACATAACACTTTAAATACTCACGAGCCACAGCATTATATTATATTTATATTTTTCAATATACAATTTTTTAAAACCTTTATAAGAGTATTATATATTTTTTTAAAAACCATTATAAATATACATTTTATAAGTTTATGCTGTGTAATTTCTATTTATTTTAAATGTTAAGTTTTTACAAAAGGAAATTACGAGTTGGTATTAAGATCGTCGCGAGATGGGTTGAATTTAATATATATAATATCACGACCAGAGATGGAAATGATGAACATATTAAAAGTATTTTTTGTATACCTGTAGGCTGTAGTCTCAAAACTGTACTGTGATGTATCAACATTACTTGATCTAGTCCAAATATAAACGCTTACAATACGTCCTTCCCTAGTCAAATATTGAAAGACATGCAAGTAAAAGTAACGTTCTAATTACAATAGTATGTATATATAGTGTGTTGTGTGTGTTCAACACGTTTAAAGTATACTTATAATTAAGAAACGGCTTTACATGCGTAGGTACATTTATAAGAATAAATTATTTTAAATTTAGATGTCTGACTTAATACAAGAATGATTTAAAATAACACCAATTTTACTTTACATATTTTATGTATATTTTTAATTTAATAGTGCATACTTTTATTAACATCGCACAGTGTAAATTGATTGATATGAATTCGACGACGAGTAAAATATTTTTATTCATACTTTTTTAAATGTTGGTTAATTTTTTGTAGACCAATTATTATTCAGATTGATAATACAATCATTGGTATAAATCATTAAGTTTTCATACACTCCTTTTCCATAATATATTATATGTAATAAAATCAATTTCTTTTCAATTAATTCGTATATTATACATTTGAAGTGCATATTTTGTATAAGCATACTAAAATATTTTCAGGAGCATATTTTAAAGGTTTTTCGTGCATGTAAATCCGTTTCGATTTCCTATACTTATAATATGTAATACTGTGTATATTGTATACGAGTACATACTTATACGTAATAATTTTAAGTGTATAATAAGTGCGGATCAAAGTATCCAGCAAGCTTGACTTACTGTTATTTAAATTTTTTTATTTTCATGACAAACAAATTTATTTAGGTGTATTGCGCTTGTTCTGATTTTTACTAAAGTACCTTTTGCCAATAATTCGTTGTATACAGGAATTATGTGAACGCGTATACGAGCTTACCTATACTTTTGTACCATATATCGTCGTGGAAACTTAATATTTTTATCACGTGCATGTTTTTTTTGTGTGTGTTTGATGAAAACGGTTTTACTCTTGAAAGATGTTCATCCTCCAACCCGTTCGAAAAAAAATATACAAGAATGGACGTAGGTACTTCGTACTTTGAAAAATACGTGGGCCATTGTTTTGAGGACGCCACTTGGGCGTCTGCGTTGTTAATGTTGTCATTTTATACATGAAAACGATGATGAATCGTCGCATTTAAAAAATAATTCTAAACAGTACAGTGAATTCATTACATTTTTTTTAGACACTGTTTTTAACGTACCTATGTTGTTAAATAAAAATTTTTAATTGTCGGCTTTCATCACTTTTTTAATTAGTTGAATATTATTATATTATATTTCTATGGCCAGAACTTAAGTATTTTTCTCAATAGGAGAGTAATTTTTTGTCTTGAACAATACGCAGCTAAATAGGATTTTGTTCACATGTATATATACTAGCATAAGTCGAAACTACTTCATACCTGTACGTATACATTAGTTATAAGTTGTATGTAGATAACAAGCAAATCAGATTAAATACAATTTAATGTACTATTATCAACTGCAGTTATATATTTATATACTGTATACTTCTGTATCATATTTTTATAATACCGTTTTAAACATAAAATTAGAACTCGCATAGTTAAAAACAAACATTCGCAATATTTATAATATTTCAATAATGTCCGTATCAAGTTATAAACTTAGATGGTAAAAAATTTTTTTTATTCTAGAAAGAAAACCGTATAAATATTAAAATGGGTCAAAATGTCATTAATATTCTGTAACTTGTAATATCAAAATATGCATAAAAATGAAGAGTTTTCCACGAATGATTTAACGCAGTCAAATTAATCCATACGAGGTCACTAAAAAAGTGTAGAACATAAAATTAGTTTTTCCTGTAACGTATCTTATACATCTGCAGTAATAGTATTAATCATTGAAAATATTCTTGAAAAATTCTTAGCCGAAAAAATATACTCACGTATTAGTAAGTAATAATATTGGTATTTTGTTTTACGAATACTTTAGAACTAACACATAATTAATCTTAAAATATATATATTTTGCTTTTTAACATTAAGTTTACACAAAAGTGGTTCTCAAGTAAACGCTGAGTGGGAAAATTTATCGAGTTATTATGAACATTGAATAATTTAGTTTGTGCAACTATTTTCTCAACAAATATACTCAGTAAATTATTTAGACTCAAGATCAAGACTACCGATATTCTTCGGATACTATGGCATTTAAAGATGCTTATTAGATATAACACATGTGGAAATAAAATTATTAAAAGAAATGGCCGACCGTTACTACCTACCATATGCATGCAATAACGTTTTGCGTTCACAATTTATTTTTGATTTTATCGCATCAATAACGGATTATTGTACTCTGCTGAGTCAAAACAAAATAGAAAATTTGTCAGTATATAGTGTAAACATATATTTTATGCATTTTTCGACATTATGGGATTTGTATAGTGTACAATGAATAATGGACGTACGTCGAATTTTAGTGCATATTTTCATAATTAATGTCAAAAAAAAAGTTCATGCTCTCGTAGTCTCATGAGTCATGAATGTTTTTCGTTTGTGAACAAACAGCACCATTGTCCAGACAGTGATTTCATTAAGTCGCCGCAGGCCATTAAATTAATCTGAACATACATTATAATCTTAATGCGTGTGCAATTAGTATTACAAATAACATGTGCATCGTGAAATAAATAACTAAAACGCGGGTAGTAGATAGGTACATACAAGTGTAGAATATATTATTCTATATGTTATATTATGTACATGGCGAGAAAAGCTACGTTCAAACAAAAATAAATTGTATTTATATAATTTATGGGCTTATGGTTATTAACATCGGTGATCCCTAACTGCGGAATCGCATAAAAAAAATATATAGGGCCCGCCATAATTAATGGAAGGTACGTTAATTTGTTTTCGATTATTCCCAATCTTTAACGTATCTAAATCGAAATGACACAAAAGCGATTTTTTATATCACATATTTGCACAACATTAAAAATAAAACGTTAATTTTATTTTAAATTTGAGATATTCAAATGTTTTTCGACTTTATTTTGCGGAAAAAAAATAGGTTATGAATTCGATAAAAGATTATAATTTTTTATTTAAGTTTTAATCGTTCATTCTTACATGATTTTATAGGTTTTTAAAATATCTTACAAAAAGTAACGTTTGATGTTAAAGGTTTCTATGTTGGAAAAAAGTCTAGAAATGTGGGGGTATTATATTGTTATTTACCAGTCTATTTAATTAAAATTGCTAATCATACAAAATACCGAAAATAATAATAGGATATATTTTAATTACATTTTTTATGTTTAGCCCAAAAATGGAAAGTCTTTATATTTTTCTCGCATATCTGCGGATATTTAGATTATGAGTTATTTTAAATATTTTTTACATTAAATTCACTTAGAATTGAAAACATTCGGAACTCAACTAGTAGAGTACACATTTGAAGAAATTCTTAATTAACTCACTCAAATAATTCTAAACACCTTATTTGTTTCTAGAAAATATCATTCAACCCTTTATCAAATGCACAGAACTGTAGACAACATTAATTACCTCTTCACTAAAAAAAAAAACACTTTTGTCCAGCGCTTATGCCTTGACTCAAGCGCAGACGTTCGATCGCGTTTGACATAAAGGTCATCTCTACCAAATTAGATTTTTCTCCGCTTCCTTATACCTAACATTTAAATGAGATGTGATGATGAAATATCCACTACTTATTTCATAAAAGCGAGTAAAAAAAAAAAAAATGAATTTACTCGGCCGTTAAAATATAAGATTGTCTAAAGCTTTTTAATATTCGACTCAATGGTTCAAAGCGCGCATGATTTAATACTATATTGCCAATTTGTATGAAGCACTCCACAAGTAAAACTTCATTGAAACCGTTTACGATCAAACGTGTTGATAAATAAAATGTATAAAATACGCGTGTACTAATGTCAAGTAACAGTAACAGTGCGAGAAAAAACCAAAACAAATGTTTATCACACTATTGTCCATTTAAATTCGACGCATCAAAAGTTAGAGCTAAATGCGTAGTAATAAAATATTTGTAAACTCAATAAATATTGTAGGCAGGTCTTTCCTGCATAATCATCAAACGTATTCGATAAGCCAGTTTCCGACTTTATATTTTTGAATATGTACATACAGTATACGTATTGTATACACCCTGATCAAATCGATAAGTTAACATAAAGTGCGTGTAGGCGTGATGTCCTACGGCCTTACGTTTTATTTTTCCGGAAGCCAACCCTTTACGACAGAGGCCTCCCCCACATTGAAATTATTGCGAGTCATCAAATTATTATTACCATCCTTGTTATTATATACTCGAAATATCTTTCGTTCATTTTCGAATAACCTTGATGACTTTGACGATTTATAATTTCGCGGCGTAACAAGAACATAAAAAAACCATTTTTGCTTCTCTTAAACTTTAAAGTATATATATATACATGCACTTATAATTTATAGAATCTAATATATTATGAACTAATAACGAATTGAGCTATTCGAACGTTTAATTACAATCATCATTATAATATGGATCATTTGAACGAATGTTTGGCCTAAATTGTACAACGATCGTAATTTTTTCGTCGTGTCAAAATCATAAAAAATAACATGAGGTTCGGTGAGTGTTAGCGTATTTATAACAACATATTATCATTTATCCGGCACATGTTTCCTTTTAGGATTACACTGTGATATTTTCGATGATATACAAAATCCATGTAATGTGTTGTACTCGAAAATCTAAAACGCATAACAAATTACATTTTATGTATAAAATCATTATAAACCATTACAATCACCATTACAATCATCATTACACACTTTCGAACACTGATAAGAATTATTTGAAACGAACAAAATGTCATTACAATACAATGTTTTAATGATCGCGCGTAATAATAATAATGCACAACGAAATGTAAAAAACAAGTATTTAATACATAATATGAACTAAGCTTGTCGGTCCTGTAATTATTCCTCTCCACTGTTAAAAATAAATGCATGCGCCCGGTCGTCACGGTGACAGTGTGTCGGGTATTTTATGCTTTTTACGAGTCTTTATTTATATAATTTGTAAAATATCGTATGGGAAAAAATGCCCATCGTACGGTTCGAACAGATGTTGATGTGTTATTATTTATTATAAATATATTTTTTTATTATTTTCATCATTGACCAATGAGTGCATTGAAATATTTTTAGAAATTATTTATTTTTAATGAAAACGTCACTTCATACTTTTAGATATACCGGTAGTAGGTACGCAGTACACACGCACACGCGAAAATATGATTGGTTTTAAAACGGCAATCGTTTTTATAATTAAAAAATCACTAAATCGCACACGGTCTCGTGGTGCGGTAGGTGTTTATCGCTGTATCGATTAAAATATCTTCCCACTGTTGGCACTACAGACTTTTTGGCAGAAAATGACACCATGACATGTTAATTAAAAATGATAAAATAGGTATTTAAAGTTATCGTTTTATACGTGTGTATATTTTCAGTGCGTTCTCGTATTTTGGAATAGATGATAATAAAAAAAAAGTTATCCCATACAATTTTAAACTGCACATATTATACGCATATATTTCTAAAGCCTATACAATAATGCAATAATATCATATATAATACCGATATTCGAATATTTTATGATAATAATATTATAATGTTATATACTAGTGGAAATCACTTTTTACGATCACCACGGTTCGTGTACGTCACTTGGACGGATGAAATTTTGAAAACAGAAGTACACGGTAGAATATACATAATATATAATATCTAAAAATTTCCGGGCGAGCAAAAATATCATAAATACATTATTTTAATGTTTTGCGGTTTTTTTTTTTTTTAAAAGTTTTATTATGACTTATGATCTACATAAATAATGCATTCAGCATAATATTACGGGGCCATATATACGCTATAGTCACTCCGTGCAATAATAAACAATGATATAGGTGTTGTGTACACACGTCAATTTAGCGTAATCAATATTTTATGAAAATTATTTGTTATAATTTTTGAATAAAATATCAGGATTGCGAACACAAACATTTTATTGTCGATCATCTGATTTTGTAGTGCACCCGCATTCGCTGTATTGCCAACAGTACAGTCAACTCGGCGGCGGTTTTCACGCGGAATCATGTGTATTCGAAGTGTACTTATAGCGTACGAGTACTCGCAAGTCGACGAGCGCTGGCGCAAATTTGCTTTTTTATTTTTTACATCGAGAACCCAATCGTTCCATATCTCTCCGCTATTTTTTTCAACCACTACAACCATCACGGCAATAACCGCGGAATTCCCCGTACAATGTGTTTAATTTCTTTTTCGTCCCTCCGCGCTAATTGAATATATTATACAATCTTCTTGCGCGCAATATCGCACCCAGCTCACAGCGCAACAAACCATATAAATCCTTGTTTGCGGTTTGATTAAATATCATAAACGAGCCCCGCGGCATCGTGATAATATGTGTGCTTAGAGGTGCTCTCGCGGATTTGGTATGTCATTAGCCGAACGGTGCAGCAGTTGTAGTACATACGAGTACGTGGTACCGTTGATTATAGAACAGACTCTACAGTCAACGGCAGTGCGTACATAACAGCACCGTTCTCCTAGTGGTTTTTTTTTAAATATTTTCATTTTTTTTTTTTTATCGATAACGATTAATCGTTACAACACATTATATTGTATTAGTTTAAAACATTCATTTTCAACAGATATGCGTCGCGTTATCAGCTGGCCGAACGAATTGTACTATAATAGTACTGTGTAATATTATGATGTGTGCACATGATACTGTGTTGCAGCATCACGGCTTTTTAATTCAAACATTTTTACACAATAACAACGCCATTTGTGGTACACGCGCGCGCGAGCTTGTAAAAACACGCTTTATAACAGCCTCGCAGGTTATTTAGGACCAGCATAGCGGTGGATTCGAAATGAACGTTTTTACCATCGCCCATTATACGCGGTTACACATTCAAATGAAACGCGCATTACGTCCTATCAATGCGAACGCACGTCACGTTATACAGAGCGATTTAATTTTGCAGTCGATCGCTCGCATTTCGCCGGTCGCATATTTTTCTGAAAAACATCGACGTAAATATGTACGTGCATACAAATCGCACGTAGCGTTTAATCATTCACAACTTTCTAAGTATTTAAAACTTAGAGGTTTAGTCCATCGGAGCATACCCGCCCCGCCTGCAACTCCGCCCATCACGTCTATATGTAAACACATTATTTATTCATGTATATTATTATACGTATTGTACATAGTTATTCATGTGTACATCGACGTTTTCAGTAGAACAATATCGGGTAAAAAGTACGCGCGTGGTCGTTTCAATAAAAAAAAAAAAGGAAAAAAGGAAAATCTTGGAAAAATTAATACGATAAAAAATATTAAGATAATAATAGTTTTCGCAGGATTTTCTAGTATATACACTTTCAATCGAAAATATATAATATTTTCAAAAATACATGGCCCGAGAGATTCGATCACTATCAACCCCCCTTAACATAATACTATACAATTAACACCCGTACTGCAGTATGAGCCATAATCTCGTTAATTCTTTCAAGTTTCAAATTGATTACATATACAATATTATTGGAAACGTTCATATCATAATTTGAATTTTTCGAAACTTTTAGTGGTAGCCAAGAATACGTACAAGAAAACTACGTGGTACCTAATTATGAACAAAAAACACTTACCAGTCGTGGTTAAAATTTCCTTTAAAAAATGATAAAATACAATGCGAAGGTTTGGCGCGTCTGAAACAGACAGTGATTCCATATCGTTTTCAATATTGCGCAATTACGTCCTTTAGTATGTATAGTACTTCACTCATTTGTATACATTTTATTCGTATTCATTAAATCACTGCGTTCAATTTACATCTATAGAACAGTATCACATTATTTATGCATTGTCGTCGTACAGATTCAAGTTCGCAAATAATGTATCCTTTAATATATACAGGGTATATCAGCATGATTTAACAAAGTATAAAATAACTTTTGTACTATTCAATAATTTTAACTTTTTTTTTAAAAAATCATATTTTAATACTGCGCCATAATAATAATGATTTACATAAAACTTTTGTATTTTGGATATTGAAATTCAAAATTGTTTTCTATATTGTCTTACACATAAATCAAAATAGCCATATCGTAAACATTAAATCTGATTTTTTGGAAAAAAAACGTTTGTGGTAAAAATGATTTTAAAAGTTGAGTTATATACTTAAAATGGGTTTTCAAAGTTTTCGAAAATTCAATAATTTTATTAATTCAGCCATTTTTGGTTATTTTTAGTAAATAATTTATAGATCACTACAAATGTAGCGAAATATCTACATATCTATTTTTTTTTTTTTTAAAAGGCAAAATATTGAACAGAAGCGGAACAAAAGTTATTTCGCATTCGTCAAATCATACTGAAACACCCCATAAAATATGTACTCATCAAAGTTCTATACCCACTCAGCCGCGAATATTGTACAACACTACAACGTAATATCTTCGGGGTAAGGACGATACAACGCGATGTACATTAACAATAAATATAATATGCGTGCGGTGTTTTGAACATCCGCAATTTTGTGAAACAACTCTTGTGGCATTTTTTAAGCATATGGAAAAAATGCGGTCGAAATACTGCGCTTGCAAGTCTCGCGGGACGAGTAGTAACATGTAGCGCGTTTCTTATTCTGGGCGACATTATCCGAGCTTATTAGACACCTATCAATCACACGCGGGACATTTAGTCGTTCGATGCCCGTTGTGATGCGCCTGCAGACAGCGTAAGTCTGCAGACCAACGATTAGGCCAAAATTATCCGGGAGTAAAAATTGACTGTTACAACGGCCGTCACTGATATTTTCGCCGTGCACCTCGAATGCCAATAACCATGTGCGCGATAATACCCGCGTATACGCGTGGGTGCAGTCCGAGAAGCAAAGCTGACGAATCTTATAGACATATAGACGCATATAGTCAATAGATGACTATTAGTGACCCGTAGGGAGGAAGCTTTGGGGTCTTAGCTCTCCTGCAAATGTCAATTGCCCACTCAAACGTGTTCTGTTCATTTTTTTTTATTTTACATTATACTATAGGTATTAGGTACCTATAACCTATAACAAGATACTTCAGTGGATAATGAAATCGTATTGCGTCGCATTTGATGAAACTGTTAGCAGGGGCGTATCCAGCTCATCTTCCAGGGGGGGGGGGTGACATTTGAACTTGAATCATACTTATAAACGTATGTGTCTATAAAAAAAAGGCTGTTTCCTCTTCATCGAAGCCATTATTTCGTGTGATCAAGTAGTGAAAACCGTAAACTGCTGCATTACCGTACAGTCCGTAGCCACACAGAATACTACCGAAGAACTACTGTACTACCGTAAAAGCTAATCAATTTTTGTTATAATATATTTAATTTGTATCATATCAACGTCATGCTCTGTGGTATCAACTATCAAACCCGATTCCCCCGAAAACCACTTTGCCGAAAACCGAATAATTTAATTACACGGTTGTAAAGTGTTCAATGCAAAATATGTCCAATTATATAATAATATTTGACTATATAATTATTATAGCCGATATATGTCTTATTTCTTATCTACATCTATTATTGTAGCAAATATATCTCTATTAACTAATATTGTTTTATGATATTATAGTTAATTTTGGTAATAACCGTAACAACAGCCCGTTTCTTTTTCGATTTTTTTTTTTTAACATCGATGTTTTATTGATTGATAATATGTTTTTGTTAATTATTTCTTTAAAAATAATAAAAAAAAGTAATTGATAAGAATACATGAAACAAATGTCCAGGGGGAGGGGCGATGGCACTCTATCGCCTCTATCGCCCCCCATCCCCTTTGTGTACGTCCTGACTGGAAGTTAGAGTAAACCATAAAAATGTGCACCTTGTGTATTATTACATTTATAGCTATTAAGTAAAATGTAATTTGGATAAATATGAAATTATTATTAAATAAATCTAGGTCCAAGGCGGTTTACTCACTATTTTACTTTATTTACTCAATAAAAAGTTTTGACGATTTAATGTTGCTGTAACTTGTCGCCCTACAGACGTATACATCAATAACGCTTGACTATCAGGTACGTATTGTACGTGCAATACGTTCGTATTGCGTACTGTAAAAAAATCGTTTCGATCATAAACTACTGTTGTAATTTAAACGTTTGGCACTTCGGAAAAGCACTTGTAGTAAGTTCTACATTGTTTTAGCTCGTACAGTATCGTCGTAAGGTCATGTTTGAAACCGAGAGTCAAGCGATTACATTTTTCCAGGTGTGTAGGCATTACAGTTTCGCAAACACTTGTTGATGAAGTTTAGCCAGGACTTCGGCTCGTTGAAAACGCCGTTCGCGCCCACGCGTGATGCGGACGTATTATAACGCATTACGTTTCGTCGGCTATACAATCGGTAGGCACCTTCGCGTGCGTGCGCGTGTAACACGTGCGTTTCGGAAAACAATAAACAAACGGATTAAACGATATCAAACGGTGATCAGTGCGCAGTAAACTAATAACAAACTCCTCGGGCGTTTTACACGCGGCACGTCGCGTAAACAAGACTTGTGCCCGTGCGTCCCACGCGATATTGCGCATTGTTCCCGACGGGAACGCATCGACGACGGGGGTCTCGCACGGTCACACGCGCGTTCAAGGGATGAGCCGCGCGGTCACGGTTAGTGATGGGAAAAATCCGGATTCGCGGGAGTTTGAAAATCCGGATGTTTCAAGTTCGAAATCCGAAAACCGAATTTGACCGTAAACCCGGATTTTGGATTTGAAAATATAAAAATATATACACATTCTTAAAATAAAATGATATTTTGAACGTGTTATTTATAGATTTCTGTACTCAAATACTACTTTTATTGTAACTAAAACTTTATTTAAAGTCACGAACAAAATTAAAAAAAAATACATCAAACCTGTAACAATGCATAAGTTCAAGACTTTTAACTAAATATATAAGTTACAGTATAAGTATTAAATTAAATTAGTATCTCCAAAATAATGGTACGTGAGACTTGAAATGTTTACCAATTATTGAGATATCTTATTTAGACCCCCATCATCTTGTCCGAGAGTTAAAAGTACGACTAAAAAGTGGTGTAATGAAAGTTATATGATTAGAATACAGAAATTTGCTATGATAAACCTAAATCTCGAATTTTGAAATCCAAAAATCCATACTTCGGATTTTGAAATTCGAAATCCTAGTTTCGAATTCTAAAATCCGAAATCCGGATTTGGCGGACTCACGGTAGGCGGCGTTTTTAACCCGTGCCGCCGCACCCCGAGTAATAATCGTGAAAACAACACAAGACCAATATTGTCGTCTACCTTTCGTACTGTGCACCTTGACGACGTTTTTTTCCGCCTGTGCCTATCGGACGTGTTCCTGGATTGCTATACACGTTTTCTCGTCAACCTCTCGTGTTCACAGCAATTGCGCGTTTTACGCACATCTCGTACGATTGTGAGGGGGGAAAAAAAAGTGCAGTAAAATTACTGTCGTCAGGTACACGTAATGACGTCGTCGGCAGGACAAAACGTCGATTCAACGCTAAACACTCGGACTTCCTGTGACTGATAACTGTGACGGTACACACAAATAACATCCAGTGTTCGCTTTTCCTATAACACTTAACCACGTCCTATTTTACGAATCATCTTATGATTATTATCAATTTAAAAAACAAAAAAATGTTTAATTTTAGCTAAAGTTTATGGTCAAACTTTTTCTTTTTTTCATCAACTCACAAACCACTTGAATCAATTAGTGAAATGTTGTTTCTATTATGTTAATTTCACTCGGGTATATTTCACGTGGTTTTCATTAATATTTTATGTGGCTGAAATTTAAGGTTGTATTTCAAATTTAAATTTTTAAAAGCATTATGCTAATTTATTACCCAGCAAGAAAGTGTGTAAGCTTAGCGATACAAATGTTATTATTATAGTAGGCAAGAAGTGGAAAAAATATGAATTCCGGTTTATATTATTAATTTAGAACCATTCAAAACGTTATAGTTCCTTCAGAATAAATAATTTTAACCACCTACATTTATAATAATTATTATTTAACTGTAACATGAAAACGTTGTAGCGTAGAATCTCATAAGCTCCGTGTGTGAATAAGAACATTTTTAGGAGCCTTATCAACCTATTGATTTAAATATTTGTTTATTGAATATTATAGTTCACTTTAAAATGTTGACTCACCTAAATAAATAAAATCACTATGGCGGGTAGCAGTCCGTTATTGTTAACTATTTGATTTTATCAAATATACCTACTGAACAAATTTCAAATAAATCTCATTCAAATGAAACATCAAAGAAAATATTTCATTACAATTTGTATGTTTTTATCACTCAATTATGTACCTACTTTGTATAAAGCCTGTATGCCCAGGGCCAAGGGAAGGGGGGGGGCAAATATTTTTTTGAGCCGAAATCTGATTGTTAGTGTTTTCAAACAAATTCACGTTACAAGAAGTATGCAAATCAGATTGTTTAAAAAAAGAAAAAAAAGTAATAATAATAAGGTACAACGTAAAATAATGTTTTTTGATGAAGACAGTTTTCCTTTAAATCATATTTTATTTATTTATATTTTTCAAATGCGTGAAAATATATAATAATATGACAATCGAATTTCGTTTTGAATCTATATTTTCCAACAAAATGTTTACACATCATTAAAATTTAATCTAAGTGCGGAAGTATATAATATATTTATATATATATAGGTAAGTACACCGTAGCCACGGTGAATAGATCTTACCTAATCTGTCTTAAAACTCGCTAATACCTATCATTAATTTTACGTAATCACTCGTTGATTTATTAAATATTATTATTTCGTTTTACATTTTATTATTAAAAGTTGTTTTATTTTGTAAAAAATGATACAAAATCCTACGCGTATATTGCACATTGTATTGCACGGTTAAGCCTGTTGCAACTTGAGTATTTTCACTTAGGCCCAGCCATACCTGTCCCGAAAAAAAATCTGAAAAATGCACGACGGTGACCAAATATTTTTAATTTTCAAAAAGACCGATCCGTGGATTTTTTTTTTATAAAACATTGTTGTACCGATCTACTGTGTGGACACACATTATGTTATGTATAATTGAACAATATTTTTCTTTCGCTCAATGTTAGTGTATAGTTAGTTATTAACTGCACATTATCTTACATACCTGCACAATTGATTTTTATGACGTAGGTAATCGATAATTTTATTACAGTTAAAATATATTGTAATAAAAACAACAATAAGGTCAGATGTTAATATTTTATGCGCATTTAAATAGTTCACTATCACTATTTGGTGTATCAACGGTGTATGTCTTCGTTTAAAGCAGAACTCAGTATGGGTATTATAGGTTAGAGGAGATTAAAAATAAAAATACATACATTGATCGATAATGAAATAAAAATATTATGACGACATAGTACAATTGTTTGCAGTGAAACATTAGTATAATAACATGTTAACAAAAATATATCTTGTGCCGTATAAATGTAATATATATTTATTTTTTTACTGCTTTGAAAAGGATCTCGCGTTATAGTGCGAGGGAAACCGAAAGTATGTTTTGCGTTTCTCGAATGCGGGTCATTTAATAATATAGCTACGGCGGGCTTTTAATATTTTAAAAATGTATTAAAACAATGCAGGGAAATTTATTTCGTTCTCGAAAAACTTCTATTTTTATATAGAACGTCTTACTACCTTTTACTACGTTCTTATGTTTTTTTATGCGCCGACGTCATTAGAGATATAATAGACTTGGAATAATGTGTCATCATAATGCGTTCATCGTTTTACATTTAGGTTAGCGAATATCTACATTTATATTATGTTATGTAGGGTATCTTATTACATTACTTTACTCGTAGATAAAGCGTCCAACTGTAAACCAGGTACCATTGGGTGGGAGATGACTTGTTTAAAAAATGAAGCCTTTCGATTTGTCGAGTAATTCTCTTATATTGTATATAAGTATAAATGTTAACATAATTTTGGTCACAGCGAAAGGACATTGAATTTATAGACAGTAGAAGATAGACAGGATAGGTATTATATAATATTATTTGAGTAAAGAGCTACAATTTTGCTACTAATGTTTGGTTTTTTTTGGACTTTCCTTTGGACCATCCCTCCACGATCCTCATCACTTATCGGAGATGTACACATAATTCTATAGGTACACATTATTATAAATAATAATCGCCAATTCGTTGTTTTATAACCGTTTATTAAAATGACTGTGTAATTATGATTTAGCACTTATACATTTATTTTTATACTGAACTATTAAACTCACATATTAACTATATTGTGATATATTTTTTTAATTTAACTGTTTTTTGTTGTAATAAATTAACGTCGAGTCGTCGACAGACCACTCCGTCACAATTAAACTTACATTATTTTTCGACAATAGTTTTGTTTTATATCTTATAAATAAAAGTCATGATTCATGACTTGTGCTGTAAAATATAATTTTATATCTAATATGTTTTACAGAGAGACTCGGTTCAAAAAATTAATTATTCAAATTTACTATCATAATTTACATCAAGTATATAGGAACATCGAATAAAAAATCACATCTTAGTTTGTATGGAGTGACAACTGTGCTCTTAAGCTTTTATTGAAAATCAAATGACCTATTTGATCTTCCCTTCCTCATAACCCGTTATAAAACAGTATAAACACACATAATTTCAATCATATTGTCAATACATACCATTTAACATATTTAATCAGAATATACGATGTGCCTGTTGCTGAAACGTATTTTTTTTAAAAACATTTTAGCGGTACAAAATGTTCGTTTTGTAATTATTGAGATTTAAAAGGCTTGAAATAATTTTAAACAGTTTAAATTAAAACTATTAAACTTTGTGCCTGTTATTTATTATGATATTAAACACCAGTCTACGAACCTCTATGGGGTATAGCCGAATAGTAATGTTTTTGATTTTTGAAACAACATAACAATGAGCGTATATTTATCGTTATTTTCCATACGAATCGGTGTTCAATTCGTAATTTAATCCACCAGCGGTAGTATAATTGCTTTAGATATGGTCAAATTTAAGTTTGTCATAACTACAAACAATCCAAATATGTACTACGCGTACAATCGCAGTAAGTATAAATAATACATGTTTGATCTGGGAATTAGAGTAGGAGTTTAAATGTCCACGCGTATGATGATAAGCGATGTTTCCCACGATTTGTGAAGCAAAAACGTTAAGAAATTACGTGATATGCTTGCGTGGAATGCGCAGTTTTAATCGTAACAATTTATTATGAATAGAAATCGTGCACATCAAGGTCGTTTTCATGAACCGGGAGCAAAGGAAATGGCCATCCTCGTGTCCAGTTAATTTGTATAGTTCGAGAACTGACTACAGTTGTGTATTATTATTATAGTACGACAATGAGGGTTCATTTTAGTTGAAATTATCTTAAACGCATAAATACTTGTCACGGCTAAAAATTACTGAAATTAAAATATACTGCACTACGCTCATGGTCCCCAGAGCAAATCCCGAGACGTATTGCTTTTGAAAACGATCGTTTTTTTTTTTTTAAATTTCTTATTTTGTGTAAAATCTTTTACGCGTCATTAATGGGCACTAAAAGTCTACAGAGGCAACAACATTTAATAGATTCGAAATAAGATGTAAACGGTGGGTAAGATTATTTCCATATGATATTTTTTCCTATACAAAGAAAAACACAAAAAACACTTTGAAATAATTGTGAATTTGTCAGGTAGGCGTTTATTTTTTCCGAAACGAGCGAATTTCGAAATTATTGCTATTTGATTTGGACATTTGACGTTATTCTGCAGCTTGTATGAACAGTGTTTTACCAATGAATTATTGGACATTTTAACCTTGTAAACTGGTCATTAATGGCTTGAAATATGTGATTAGTTTTACAAATATTGGCCATTTTTTTTTCTTTTATTTTTTTTTTATCTTAAATGTTAAGAATTATTGTATTTACTATCATCGCGACCTTCGGCCGGAACTCTTATGGAATGCGATGATTATTGTACATTTTTATCACATTAAAACAAATAGCACGACTAACGCGATTCAGGATGAACACTCGGGCCCAGTGTCTAACAGTATTCTCTTTCATAAACTATTATCATACGTATGGGATACCTAGACAAAGCAAATGGGCCAACTTGAAATTTCAGGCATAACAATATGATGCAAGAACTGCGTATACGAACAACTGTTATTAACACGTACCCAAGTTCATGGCAGTCATTCCTATCTGAATAATATCTATTACGATAATACCTACCTTATTTTACACGAAAAATAATAAAATAACAACATTTAAATCATAAACATGTTGTGAAAAGTCACGGTTTCTGATGTTTTCACATAAATGAAAAATTAAATAGAATACGAGGTGAATTAAAAATTTAAAAATCGAGTTTAGTCTTGTGCATTGCAAACTCACAATTAACACAATACCGCAAGCGAAAATTATTTTTAGAGAGCATTGTTAATCAAAAAAAAAAAATATATCAAGTACACAATGAACATCTTTTGAATAAACAAAACGTTGTTACAAACAGGCATTTTTTGTCAGCAAAGTAAACGATTTCAACATGATTGTAACTATCAAAATTAGTTTTCCTAAATTGTTTTCAGTGCCCACGCATGAGTTAAAAGAATTTAAACGCAAATTCCTATATTTTTAATGATAACACGTTAAACCGAATGAATCGAATACTTTTAATGAATTTTGATTAATTTTCATCGAACATAATTTACTGGAATCTAAATATTTTGGCATCTGATAAATATGCAATAACCACTCTTAATAAACGATTCTAAATAAACGATCTGGGTTTAAAAAAATACTTAGTGCGATAGATAGGCAATACAGATGTGTTTGAATTCGTACTTGGTATTAATTAATTTTTTTCTAAAACGAAACGGTTCGAGAAAATAATACCGGAGATCAACAATAGTGCAATATAAAATACAATATACGATATGATCGAATAAGCTGAAAAAAAATTAATTAAATCTATCACATCTCGCGTGACGAACCCATCAACATGAACAGAAAAAAACTCCCAAATTCAAAATATGATCGGAGTAGAAATATTTCGTATGATGTTTGATATTAGCATCGTATTTTAATAATTTTCCTGAACAAATATAACGCTATTCGGCGTCCTGATATCTGATGGACTTGAAACGGTGTTATAATTAAATTGAATAAATATCCCATTATATCTACGCAGAGTGGTCATGGGCGGGGCGGACCGATAGGATCGAATTTTTGAGGTGGTTTTTTTATATTTGAATGTACGGATTATAATTTTATAATATATAATATTTAATAAGAGTGTATGAAACTAAATGAAAAAAAAAAAAAAAATTGTAAACTTTTGATTATAGTTTGCAATTTTATAAATGTAAATATAAACTTCTACAGTTTTAGAAAACCAATAATCTGAGTTGCACCACTTTATACTTTTTACGCTCAAACTATTGATATTATTCAAAGTGTCCGAATTAATTTAGGAAATAGATTCATCCATTATTTTTGTTGATAAAGTAAATTTTGAATCTGCATCAAATGGTATGACGTCGTGAATTGATGAAAAAATAATAAACAAACGACCGAAAAACGTTGCCAGGAAACTGGCGGCGTTCTGCGATTGTGCTAAATATTAATATTCGTGGAATAAAGGAAAATAACCAAAAACAACTTCAGAAAATAATTTAGATTTTCCCAAGACGTTTTGAATATCCGTAGAAATGACGATACAACGCACTCGAACACGATGTGTAAAAATGAAAAGCAAAATTTTTGTTTGTACAGCGTTTGTATAATTAGTATATAACAGTCGGGAAAAAAGTAAATCATTCGCAGTTTAGGAGTGGTTATTGAACCCCCGAAACAACCCTCTCGGCACGCCCCAGAGAGTGATGCCTTGATGCCAAACGGTATGATATATACCTACTACAATGCGACGAGATGTTATCTGTAACTTTACTTTAGGTAGAACACGTATACTGCATTTTTTCGGTTTATTTTTTTATTTTAAGATGTAAACATATTAATTTTGTTTAATTTAAAAACTGATTGTAATCAGTGGGATTATCCAAAACTCACTGTGGGTCACCTTTGAAAAATTGGTCCGTCGTATGACTATGAAAATTCCTGTGGGAGTTATTGCCGTTGCTCATAATACGTATAATTTATTCGAATCATACGTTTTTGGGAGGTTTGTATTTCTACGTGAGAAATATAAATATTATTTTAAATTTCATACCGAAAATTGTAATGCTAAAAAACATTTGACTCAAGTGATGACTCGTATAATTGAAAACAAAATGTACAGGTGTTGCTGTGTACCTATGTCCTATATATGTACTTCAAAGAATATTATGGTCTGAGGAGCGTGAAATTTGTTATTCAATTCAAATTTTAAAATATTTTATAGATCCGAGACCAGATTTTTTTATTTGAAAATAACACATTGATTACTCATTCAAAGAAAATAAAATTTACATCCGTTTCGTGAAATACCACGGGATAAATAAGTATTTATAGCTGTATATAATGTATACATAATATATTCAATGCATAGAATTAAATTAAATTTCGATATTATCAATGTACATAAATTTACATTTTCCTTAAATAATGTCAAATGTATTGGACAAAAAAATAAAGAATAATTTTCAATAAAGAGCTGACACAAATTTGAAATTTATTTAAAAAAAACCCACCAATCAAAATTTATCAAAACAAGCAGTTTTATTTTTGTTCTATTGTTTTTTTTTCGCTTCAAAATATGTAGTGATCTAGTACACGATCGAGAGCATCCCTGAGTGAAGATTAATTCGTGGTAGGTAGAGGGAGGAGTCAAACAGATTTATTGATACACTTAGTTTTATAAAAATAAAAAACTCGACCACTTGAAATAATAATACTCTCATTGTGGTCACTGATCACCATCAGATATCTCGGTACCTGTAATGTATACAGTTTATGCGATTAAACCGTTAATAATATGTGCAATGTATACATAGATTAAGAGATAAAAATCGTTTGGTAAATAAGTTAGTTATAACTTGAAATTAGACTGTCTTTAGGTATTTGAAAATATTTCTTAACTCTATTGTAAGTTTACATAATAAAATACAATTAGGTGGACCGCGCACGGTCGCAGTACATCTTATACATAGCATACTATGATAATTTAAGGATATATTTTTGAATTCATTAAGACTTTAAAGTACTTTTCGAACGTATATATCTCACTATTTTAGTTAATTTCACTGTAGTGTTTCAAAAGATTAATTGTTTTCAAGCCACATTATTATTAGTTATTACTTTATTATTATCTGTATTAATGGCTACAGCAGTTATTATCAACATTCTTAGAGTATACTATGATCATGCAATTTTAAGAACATACACGTGATTCAGCAATTAAACCACATGCAGCCGTACAGTTATGACTTATCGTTTCATGAAACATTGAATGACGATAAAAATAAATGGGCCATCAATACTACGGTCACAATTAATACGGGAGTTGGGCCACGATGAACCTTTTTTCAAAAAGGTAAGCGGTAGTTGGGCAACTAAAATTTCACATTTAAAAATCGTTTTTGATCCCGTAATCGGTGCAACCATATTTCAATTAAACAGTACCTACGTATAAATAATGACGGGATGTAGGTCAGGTTACACGATTTGTCGTTTAAAATTGGTAAACAATTTCGTAAAATTGACGGAACAAAAGGATTCGTGTTTTATGATTACAAACTATCTTGATACAGGAAAAATTCGATAAGCAAATTGAAATTTGTTCAACGGATTTTCACTTCAAAATGTTCTCTTAGTGTACTGATGTTAATTATTATTTATTCGTTTATTAATTTATTAGTAGGTATGCTTTAAGATAGGTCAAAACAAAAGCATATGCAAAAGATGAGTTGCCTATCAAATTACAAACGAGGGGCCGACGACGGTTCTTAAATTATTTTAATTATTAAACATCTTTCAATAGTTAATGATGTCTTTGTAATACTTATAAGTTGTAATATTATGATAAATAATACGATTGAAAACTCTGTAGAGTTTGTAAGACGTAAATACATTTTTTACGCATATAATGAAGCATAAACTAAAATGTATTAAAATATATAATATTTCTTGATATGTATTAAAATATATTATATTTACGGATCTTTTCATTCAGATAACGGTTTTCAATTCCGAGCAAAGTCAGTGGGTAATAGTCGTAGCATTAATTAAAAATTGAATGGTTTGATATTTTTTTTCTTAACCACATTTGAACAGTAAATTTGCATAAAAAGTTTTACGTGGCAATCATGCAGAAAGAAAATTGGATACTTTCACGAGCGTTTTTTCAATTTGTCAGTTGTTTTTGTGATAAGAAAATAATTTGAAAATAGTCTGACATTTATCCAGGACGTGAGTTATATGGATATGCGTCTAATGACTAGAAGATTGTAATCAGCCTTTAAAATTGGCTTCTCAATTTTAAATTCCGAACGAATTTAAGTACAATGGTATATATGTAACGGGTAAAGCACGATAATCGGTTAATGTGAACACTACCCATGCTTATTGGATAAAGTAAAAATATTATTTATAAGACGTTTATTTTGTACATTAACCGGGTAATCTGTTCATCATATACGTTTGAGTCGATAAAGTGATTTGATAAAATAAAAAACGATAAAATATCAATTGAACTTTGTAGATATAATATTTGCGCACTGATATTGTTTAATCTCTAATGCACAATTCTTTTCCGGTGGTCAAGGTTATAGAAAATGTCAGTGTAAAAGTAAATATTTAACAAATAAATGTAAACGAATATCTGAGGTGTCCTTTGCAACTCCAAATGTCACCTACATTTGAACTGTTCCAATAAACAGCTGTGTATATATAATTTTTTTTCGGATTAATATAATTTTTTTTTTCTACTTCTACACATTTGAGGTAGATAATGTACATATTATACTGTCCATATGGATAAGGTATACATTACCCGGGTAATATATGCACTATACAGTACCCATTTTCGTATTCTACCCGTAACATATTTACATATACATAATAAGAAGCTAATTATATATTTTTTTTTCATTTTTTGAAAAATTAATATTGACCTTTAAATTGACCAACATTAGTGTTGTTTATAACTGATTTGAATATGTTGAAAACTATAAACAAGTGATATCATAAAATAAGAAACAATTAATTTCATACACCGACATTGTAAAAAAAATAATATGGTATTTATGTTTGAGACGGAGTATTGTATAGGCAATTTAAGGGCTTTCGAGTATTATGGATAATATTGATAAGTAGGTTTCGGAAGTTAAAGGAGCAAAAAATAGCAAAATATGCACAAAAAAATTGTAAAATACGCAAAAAAATTATTTAAATTAAATAAAAAAAATATATGTTGTAAATAAATACATACGAAAAATGAAAAATATGCGAAAAGAAAAATGTATAAATTTATAATAGAAAAAATATAGTGAAAAATTGATTGTACTGAAAAAAATAGATGGAAAAATATATTTATAGTGATTGTGAAGTTAAATACAAAATAAATACATGTGTCATAAAACCTGTTAAGTTGTTAAGACTTTTAATTGAAAATGACCGAAGGAATGGAGAAAAATCAATTCTTTTAAAACAATGTGAAATAAACATATTATGCACATGGAATCAATGAAATATGCACTTATTTAGCTAAAATGTATGAAAAATGCAAAATCTGCATTTTCAATTTTCAATTTTTAACTCACCATCGTAAATCTCGGATTTTTTTCTTGGTCTTATATCAATCGAGAGCATTTAGAACAATGTGCAATTTTGACAACTTCCGAGCCATATATTGATAAGTATCGCCATTGATTTTACAGTCATATAGAATCTATCAAATCACTGAATAACAGCTTTTCAGGTTTAACACAATTTAAATAAAACGTCACTGAAATTAAATAATTATCAATTAATTTTTATTTTTCCATGTCGTCTTCAGGAGCGTTTTGTTATTTCTGTTTGCATATTTTTAATTAGCATGGTATACGCATCAAAAGTGTCTCACCAGTCTTAATCGTAATACTTTTATTTTCCTCGTCTCGAATTCGATTCTCTTTTGCCCTACCATTATGACGTTTTTCACCTTATAGAATGATTTTATAGATTCTTATAGTCAAGTGATGCCCGTAACAAATGTCTTGCAACGATAGTTTATTTTTCGATCAAACTTTTAAATAGAAATTTCACTCGGAACCAAAAGTCTTATAATATACTATTCCATTAAATAAGATGCAGGACACAGATTGTACTTTCAGAGCAAACACAATTTCTAGGTAAGTGGTCCCATATAAAGAAAAACACAAACACAAACAGTTTTTTGTATTCAAATTTTCAAAACAACATAACAATTATTGGTTTTATATTTTTTGATTTTCAGATTTCTTTTTTTTTTTTATGTTATCATAATAGGCCATGACAATTCGATTTAAAGTAGAAGTAAAAAAACAGTAGCGGGTACACAATAATATTAATTATTATAGTGCAATGAACGAATTTGTGCAAGTATATTGTATCGAAAGTGTCTAAAATATGTTGGCGCTTAACATAATCGTGCGTCGTGTTACGTATTCAATGTTAAAGTGATTATCGATGGGGAAAAAGTTAATAATTCATAGTATGAAAACTATATATTTTTCCGAGTAGAATAACTGTTGACCATCACTTTATTTGTAGTTTTTTATTTTAAGCGAACAAAGGAACGTAGGTTAGTAGGACAAAAAATAAAAATCCATAGAAGTAAATGAAAAACCGTTCGTCTCTTATTATAACTGAGTGGGCGATTCGTCCTACTTCCCGTGATTAAGATTTAAATATTATTTACATTTTTAAACAAGGAAATAATTTTCAGTGAGGACCCGCTGGAAAAGTTTGACTTGCAATTACGCTAAGGCCTAACTTATATATTTTGTAATTAAAATTAACTAGGCCAACTTGAAAATCCGTTATACAAAAAGCTTTTGAAAATGCCGTTAACAAAATAACAACAAACGGAATTCGGAAAGTATGCTGAAATATTAAAACAAATCGAGATTTTAGAAAATAGTCTTTGATTTTCCACTGCCAATTTATGTGATGATAAAAAGTGAATTTTTTTTTATTTGTGACGAAAATCGTACAAAACAAACCGATAGGCGCTTTGCCGAGTGTTTTCCGTTATCAATTATTATCAAGCCATATGCGTTACGATTTCTCGTGGAGTGAAAATGAAAACACTCTACGAGTAATGTCGAAGCGAATGATTTTACCGATTCAAGTTGGAGTACACATTTACGAACATGTGTATTTATATTGTCTCAGACCACCGTGTACATAATTTCAGCCATATTGCAGTGTATATCATATTGTGATTTTTTAACCATGCTAACGCCCTTATTCCTAGGCCGTAAAAATGCTTAAATTTGTATTTTATTTTTTATGTTCACGTTACCATAAAAACTTATATTCATCATTATGCATATGTTATTTCGAATCCGTATCAATTAGCTATTAAATGTAATTACAAATTATATCGTTATATTCGGTATTATAACACTATTTCCTTTAATCCTAAAATTATAATAATTCATAAACCAATACTAGTTCCAATTTTGATTTAGCTCGTACATTAAAATTCACAGAAAAATTACCTCAAAGAAATACTGCAGTGAAAATAGGGTGTTTTCGTCACAAGTGGCATGAAAAAAAAGAGTTTCAAAAAACATAGTTTTTTGTTATAAATTGAAGATTAAAAAAAATCCAAATTCAACCAATTTTACTGCCGAAAATGGCATTGAGTACGGTTAAAAATCAACCTGTACACCTCCGTGTTATTAGGTTGTTACGAAACCCAACTTCATTCCACACATTGATTAGATACACATTACACAGGTAACGAGAGTGAAACATTTTTTATTTTATTTTTTTAACTGAAATTCTGACATAAATCATTATATCTCACCAAAATTACATATAGAACAAAGCAGAGTAGAAATATTGATCATATAAATTAAGTACAAAAAAAAAAAATTAATGTACGGGTGACAGAAAAATATAACATATGAATAAGCTCAAACACTTAAATTTTTCGACCAGTCTGAAGTATGAAATTGAGGATTTCTTTGATTAAGACAATATCATCGGAGGAAAAGCGCTTACGTAGGACCGTTTGAGGTTAACAGAGGAGAATAGGTGATTCATACATGTATTTTATGCTGCGAGAGGCAAGGACAATATTCGTAAGTAAATGCCGCAAGTCACAAGTGGTCCCGCCACAATCATGGAGGGTGCAGGAAACATTGAACGTTGTAAATTTATTGTCATCTCTGCGGTTTACCATCTCTAGAAATATATTTTTTATTCGAGTAGGTGCAAAAGGGTTTTTTTTCGCATCGCTCTCTACATACACCATCCGTATCTCGATGCGGACCGCAAATATGTTATAATCCGCGCATGCGTTGCGTGTATGTTTCAGCTCGTCTATGCTTTGCACTTCATCGGACCCTAGTGTAGGTCCCTATACGCGTTTGTTGCCGAACGTCGCGAACGAGATTATTACTTTTATTAATATCTGATATCGCGTAATTTATAGATCGGAATTAGTTTCGCTACTGATTGTATGGGGATATTTTAGCTGTTTTCAACGCACAAGATGACCGCTCCGTATAATCGAACAATATTCGGAACTGGTGCGGGCAGCTGCAGTGGCGTGCCCAGAATTTTTCATCGGAAGGGTGGAGGAGGGAAGAGGAGTTAAAAAAATTTGACTAACCGAACCGTTTTGAATTTCGTGTGGTTTTCATGGCAATCATACATTTTATTACTTTTCTGCGGTGGCGATCATAGAAGTTAAAATTTATAAATATTTATTTTTTCTTAAAGCTATAAATGTACCACCGATGTCGCAGTGGGCGTTTTATTGCATTATAATATGTATCATGTATGCGGGGGTCCGCGGCGGCGCTGTAGTGCTGTACTGCTAACGTTTGCTACCTGCAGTATTTAGAATCCGCACTTATCTGTAATAATCAATAAGGAAATAAACGTAAAACATTAATGTAATTTGAATTCGTGCTATAGGGACTGCAGGATTTATGTCGATTGATTTAATTTCTCAATCGGCCTCCGATTAGTACTTATAGTTACAACCCGGCAATCGATAAGACTTGAGCCTAGCACACTGTACGCGTATATAAGTGTACAAATAATTCGGACTCGTGTACTCTATTGGATAAAATAGTTTGACGGACATCAATAATATATGTATATACAGGGTGTCCACTGGGATTTACACCAAGTGATATCTCTCGTGTTAGTAGGGATAGTCAATTTTTGTTTATTTTATGAGCATCCCTGGGTGAAGGCAATTTTGTTGACAATTGTTTTGTAAATATAAGACTTATAACTAGAAAAAATGATTAAAAATCAACGAGTTAGTGAAAATCGAAAGTTGAACCGTCAACATTTTCAGAGAGATAAGCTCCATAAAAGGGCCATCTTCGAAATGTATAAAAGTTATAAAATAAAAAGTCAATAGTTTCCCTTCTTTAATAATACACTTGTACTTACCAAGCTAAAAAAAAAAATCACCTTTACCGGAAGATGCTCGGAAAAAAATAAAAAAAAACAAATTTTGACTATCTCCATTAACACGGGAGATATCGCTGTGTGTAAACCCTTTAGGGACACTCCGTACAGGTTTAGTACATGTTCGCGACACGCGCGTTGCTATTGACGGCGAGAGTACGCCGACGACGAGTGTGTGCAAACACATTACGAGTGGGCACGGAAGTCACATCCGCCGCGGTTTATGTGGGGCGTCGAACGGGTACGTTTGACACGCGAGCGCACGACGCGTACAATGCGCGGGCGATTACCGAGAGAAAAACCGCCGTTACGCCGCGCCACTGCGTCTTTACCGCGTTTCGATAAAGTGGCGTGTCAACTCCGCGTCGACTTCTCTCTCGACTTGCCGCCGCCGCGCACAAGTCCGTCTGCAGAGGGCGTATACCTGCGACTTGCGAGCGAACCCCGGCTGCGCATGCATATGATGCACTCAAATGCACTCGTCGGTCGTCACTAATGATTATTCCGTGCGGTGTTGGAAATCTTGGCTACTACGGATCGCGAGGTTAAATCGCCCGTTCTTCGACAAAAAAAAAAAAAATGGTGAAACCCGTTTTCTTAGAAATTAAAATTTATGTGGTTTGTTTTGT
This sequence comes from Periphyllus acericola, assembly GCA_949715065.1. Lineage (NCBI taxonomy): Eukaryota > Metazoa > Arthropoda > Insecta > Hemiptera > Aphididae > Periphyllus > Periphyllus acericola. Next base: position 22,161,309 of record OX454265.1, read on the forward strand.
TTTTCAGCTTATAGAAAATCGCGCACTCGTTGCGTCTTTGACTATCGGCGTCGCCAGGCCCGTGCGCAAGGGGGGGGGGTTTGGGGGTTCAAACCCCCCCATGGTCGAAAAAATCGTGTTTTTCATTATTGATCTATCACCTATATGTAATATTTTCTAATCTTATTTTTAATAAATAATAATGCATAGCAGTACAATACTATAATAATTTAATATAGTGTTGTCTTCACGTTTGCTGTTTTATCGACTTTCATCATAGTTGCCGTTATCGATAAAATATAATGACAATAAAATTTGTAATTTATAGTATTGTTAAAATACATTTTTAATATAGATACTTACAAAATTAATAATAAATATAAATATGTTATAATACTATTTGCTAATTATTCATGTATCTGTGTTATACATTTTTTTTTTCAAAAAACCCCCCATTCTGAAATCCTGCGCACGGGCCTGGGCGTCGCGACTCGTTCGTTTTTTAAAAACAGGTGTACCGTTTTATTCGCAGTGGCAGGGTGCTGTAGGCATAGAGACACCTCTCGAACCCCTCGTGACGGTGTTTATTTATTACAGGTACACAATGAAATGGTGAGAGAGAAGTAATTATTTTACAGTTTAGATATGGCCATCGTAGACGTCGCATAATTACTATATTATTTTTTTTAAAAAGTTGACAACAGGTCGATTATTGCTGAGGATACGGCAAACTTATTGCTCTTTTAATAGGTATACATGTAGAGTGACTTAAAATATTACCCTTACGTCGTAAAAACATCAGCGGAAATATACTATAGGATTTCAATACGCATTTTCAGATAACTAATCTCAACAGCTCGTTGATATAGTGGATTCGTTGACTCGTCGATTGTTGTAAACGCTTTTACTAGTGCAATAAATCCACGTGAAATTATTCAAAACACTACCGTTTGGAAATCATGTGCCTGCACAGAGTTGTACACAAGTTGTGATTTTAGTATTCTGATATCTGATATAACTCGAATGTATAACTGCAATATGCGCAAGTGAATAGAGCGCTTGCGGACCTAAAGGAAAAAGCTTACGACCGTATACCGCATTGAGCTTGACGAGGAGATAAAACGAAAAAGTGTCTGAGAAACTCTATATGCCCCATTCCTGTCCTGTATCCGTCTTCATTCAGGTATACAGTTATTTTTCTCACACCGTGCACTGAAGTCACGTGCATAATTTTAGTCGTGGCGTGCTTACAGGGTGCTTTCAGAGCCTGCCTGATTTTTATTCAACCGTTTAGGGATTTTTTTATCACATGTGATTCGTACAGTTGTTCATACCATGAAAACAGATGAATCATGAATGTAAAATGATAAAGAGGGTAAAATCAACCATGAGCATGCATATGTACTCGATTCCTACAAGAATAAAAATTACCAATTTCCTTCCAATTTATATAATTACCACTTAGAGACTTACAACTTAAAAATGTGGTTGGTCATTTTTTATTGTTTGATAAAAAAACAATTTTTTATTGAACAGGTAGGTATACTATGTATATTGACACGCAACAGAACCAAACACGTGTAGTATTGAACAGAACAAGACGGACCTACCAAAATATTCTGTGCTGGACACGTCACTGAACTTTAGACCACCACTTGTTGATAGTATAAACATGTAATCGTTTTATGCTATATACCTCATACTAGTTGACTGCCGACCGGCGGCGTGTCGTTGGCGAGGAAACGACGACCCGGCGGTACCGCGCGCGGTTAAATTCGGGTTGGCCACAGGAAACCGCCGTTGACCCTTAATCGTGTCTCGTGTGTACACACAGTGCGTGGTTACATTAGATTTCGCTCCTCTACCACTTGACGCAGGTATACCGGTGCAAACCCGTTCACGGCGAATAACTTTCAAGGATAACCATCCTTGTAACAGTGACGAAATCGTTCGAACGGTTCGGACAACGTTGTCCCCGAATGATATATGTTACATTGCGTTCTATATTTCTGCGTTTTCCGCGTGCACCGTCCTGTAACGCGAGCGCAATAACTTTGCGCCCCGACCAGGCACCGTCTTTACCTCTTTTTCCATTCCCGCCCCACGTATATATATATATATCTGTAGTTCCTGCGTAGGTGCGTAGACAGCTGTTCCGAAATTATTATTTTATTCATACAATTTTCGAAAAATGTGTTTCTTTTATTACGGCAAATTGAATGTGCTCGCTGACAACACGGCGAACTGACATAAAATATTACCGAGAATTTCTCTTTTGTATTCGCGTACCCCTCACTACGTGGGTACGGCTTCCGCAGCATTTCAGCGTGCTCATCCCTAGAGGTTTCGAGTGCGCGTTCGCTACTGGCGGCTTGGATGCATTTTTTCCTCGTGCCGTTAGTTAACACTGCCAACAACATGCCGTCTCGCCATTGGTCGCAAACGTATATTTTCACCGAATTCTGCACTCGTCGCGTCCCACGCGCTCAGCTGTACGTGCATACTGACAGTGATATACAGGGTGTCCCACCGGGATTTACATGGAGTGATATATCCCTTGTTATTGAAGATAATCAAATTATATTTATTTTTATTTTTTTTATGAACATCCCTAGGCAAAGGCGATTTCGGTTGAAAATAGTTTGGTAAATATAAGTGTATAATATTTTTCTGAAAATTTGGACGGTCCAACTTTCAGTTTTAATCGGGTTTATGATTTTGAATTATTTTTTTTTGGTTTACAAATAAATAATGTAAACAACTATCACCTCGTCATTTTTCCAATAAGATCTGCTAATAATGTTATTATTATTTAAAATTGTGTAAATAGTACACTATTTTCTTGTAAGCAAGAAATATTATTAAAAATCAAGAAGTTGACGAAAATCGAAAGTTTACCGTCAAAATGATCGGAAAAACAATCCCTATAAAATGGCTATCTTCGAAATTTCTAAATGTTATAAATTAAAAAGTTAACTTACTTTTAATAAAACATTGAAATTTACAATACCAATGTCGACGAAAATGTATTTAGCCCTGTGAGTTCTATAAGAATCTCTTAAGAATCTCTTAAGAATCTCTCAAAGCCGGGAGATGTCGCCTTGTGAAAATCCCGGTGGGACACCCTGTATAGTGCTGGTGAGTGAAAAAGGTTTGCATTTCAAACGCGCTTACGTTAATCGACGATCAATGCCGGTATTCGCCGTACAGTAATGTGGGACGTATCAAACGAACTAACTTGCCAATCAACGCTGCACTTACGCGGTGTCGTCACTATGTGAATTACAATACGTTTGACTCTAAAAATTGCACCATTCGTTTGCAATATGTATTATTCCGATTTTTCACGACAGAGCAGGTCGTATGGTAATTAAAAAATATAACCGGTAGAACATTGCAAATAATAGTATTTGATTTTTATCGGTACGCATCGATTTTCGATTCTTAAACTAGTTTTGCAGCAGTTATACACGAATCATATTATTTTTTTCAAACCGAAACCAAAACGATTGTATGAGAAAAGGCGTGGACGTTTTCAAACAACAATGAAGAAGTCATACCAATAATAATTATTATACTCTCATTTGTGCGCAAACGTATAGCAACCTTTGATGAAAATGGAATACAAGCCATTTATAATGGCCAAACACAAATCATCGATGACTCGAAATGTGATGAAATTCAGAATTTATCGAAAGACGCACGCAGAGAAAAAAAAAAACTTAAAAAATTGAGTTATGGCACTATAATAACTATAAACTATAACTTTTTCTGATCACATCAGTACTACTTCGGTTTTTGTTATGGTGACGTGCGTTTTTATTCTATATCTGTGGGTCCACAACAAATACTTAGCTCGCACTAAAATATTAATTGCTAAAATCTACTACGTATACGCGGTGAAATAGAAATATCAAAATTAGGTTTGTTGGTAATTATGTATGTTTATGCGATATGTTTTTCGCGTGAAACGTAGGGTAATGTGTGTACATGTTTCGGGTGATATATATACGAGTATATATTCCAAGGCAATTTGAATTATTGATCCAAGTGAAGTATAATAATAATACGTTTTGGTTTGAAAATATAAATGAATAATTGCAAATTACTATCGCAAATGTATAATATTTTATTTATCATTGTTACTGTATATGTATAATAAATAATAGTACATTATTTCAGATAATTTTTTTTTTTTTTTGCACTTTTATATTATACATTGTCGGGTACCTTGTAGGATTATTATTCATGATTGTTAGTTTTTGTTGCACTCAACAAACTATAATACACGACTATCTAACTGTAAACCTTACGGATTTGATTTAATTATTGGAGCACTTCATTATTTACAAGTATCTTTTTCCACCGCAATAGTACACTACGAGGTATTATCGTAACAATTATCCAGGATACATTGATACATAGTAATTACTTATTAAGCTGATTACGATACCGAAAACGTTTGATATGTAAACGCTTAAGCCGATTGAATATTCGTACTGTAAACTAGTATCATAATACAATCGCGTTTGTCGTGTACGTGTATAATATATACTGCGAGTTTGTGTTAAATCACAGAATAAATGACAAATTCACAAAAAATATAATAAACCTATACCCATACGGTTTTTGTTAGTTTAAAGAATATAGTTGATAAAAAAAGGTATATATTTTCAATTAAAATCGAATATACGATGAGATATTTTAAATAAAGTGTAAAAAATATCAAAATAGGAGAATTGAACAGATGCGAAAATAACGAAAAAATACTACGCGTTTATTGTAATAATATAGTGTCACAAGCATATTATATATAATTGCGCTGATTGTTTAAGATCAGATATGATTAACAATTAAATAAACAATTTTATGAGTTTGGAATATTATTTAATTTGATTTAAAACGAACTAATCAGTGAAACGGTTGGAATTTGTGGGTCAAGGAACCGGGACAGAGAGCTTGTTGATGCGTTGTACCATATTAATAAATCGTTCACAACAATACGTACGACTGTGCACGAGTCGGACTAAAACATAATTAAAGTGAAATTTATTATCACGGAAAATATCTCTATTTTATATTGTCTTTGTTATAGGGTCCGTGTCATACGGTAACATTGGACCACCGCTACCCGCGAATATGTGGACATATGTGACCAAGGGTTGAAATGACGGGGAAAAGGATTTAGTGTACCACAGAATATGATCGCGTATATTATGTCTACGTAGAATTTCAATAGTAATAGATTATATCCCATAATTAAAATGCATTTTGTCTGAAAAACGATATAACTTGCGTGTTCCTAGAAGTAAAACGTTCGTCAATTTAATCCCTTAACTGCTCTCATCGATTTAAAAATACTAAAAGCGACTGCTCATATTATCTATATCAGTTGTGTAAAAACAAAAAAAAATAATCGTTTATCCAGGTAAACGGTACCTTTTTTTTCGAACATATAATTTGAAATCATTCTACCTAGTATCACGTGAAGGTTATAAAATAATATAGCTAGTAAAAAAGTTAATTTTTCTGTATTTTTTAAACTCAAATAGCCAGGGGACGTTACAAGAGTAATAACTAAAATTATTTAAAAAAATAATTGTAATATAACTTAATTTTTTCAAGATAATATGAGAAATATTTTCAGCTAAGTAAATACGAAAGTATATTATTTGATTTTTTCACGTTCGAAATAAAAGTTCTAAAAAAACACGCACATATAATATTTTATATGGTATATAACTATACTACAGTGCATCGTTACGGTAAACAATCAAAAAAACGGTTAAACACTACAAACACGTTTAAAAAGAGAACAATCCTATTTTATGTTACCCATTTCATGTGATTAGAAGAGCTTTATTAAGCACATTTAAATTAACAGCTGTATTCAACTAGGTTTACTTAACAAAATTATCCGTATATAATCTTTAAACTTATTGCATTAAATTAATTCATTTGAATATAGGTAACTATTAACTTGAGTGTTGACTTCATCATACGAACTTAATTATTTTCTCGCCCACCACTGGTAATACGCGTGACAATGTATACAATCAGTTATCCCAATTTACTGCATTATATTTCTCCGCTCTTTTGCGGGCAGATTTGAACACCCCTACTGATAACCACACGGAATAATCATGATAACTGATATTTGGTATTAAATACGAATAAATGATACAACCAGGGTTCCTCTGCCGTTCAATATCCTACTGCAGCCCGGGTTTAGAAAAAAACCAAAGTTTTTCTTACATCCCTTCTCTTCAGCGTAATGCTATTATAATTCCTTAAAAGTTAGAACTAAGAATTAAAATCGTGTAGTTATTCGTTTATTATTCGATTAAACTAGTTTTCATAATCCTGTCCAACGTAATACAATACATCGGGAATTTTGAAAAATACTTGTATTTGAATGTTTTGAAGAGCTCTTGAACAATAATTGTATACGTGTGTAATGCGCATTACTATTTTACCTATATTCGGCTGTATATGCTCTGCAACAGTGCTGGAGAGAGATATGGCGCCGGCGTTCCTAGTGATGTGCACCGAGTTCCTGATTTGGCCAAGGCCGGGTTCGCTCGTCGCACCTACTTTTAACGCGAGGCGTTACTCTAGGGGGGACGTCGAGACGTAAGGGGACCAGGTCCCCTCACGACGCGTGAGGACGCACGCGCAACGCCGGGTTGCCGACCCCCGTACCTCAAGACTCGCAATAAGCGACTCCCGCGCGATAGGTCGTCGCGCGGTTTCTCCAACGAAGCCACAGCCCCCACGAAGCCAACCGCAAGTCCCCACTCAGTTAAGTGCAGAGACCCGAGCGACGCGACAAGAGGCGTAGGACACACCACGGTCTGGGCTAACGTCGCTCCCCGTGGTACCATTCATATCATTCGCTGTCATTGGTTGGACAAAGCTAGGCGCAGGTCGTAATCCCATGCCTACCGACTTTATAATACAGGCTAACCTGGACCGCCAACTGCCGTGGCCCGGGCCAACTACTTATCGCTAGGCCTCGAGTCCGCTATTGACCCGGGACTTACACGGAACGTGACAGCCCGCCCGGGTAGCGCTAAAAAGCGATTCTCAACCCCACTCGGTAGGACGGTGGCCTACCGAGCGACCAGCCCCGGGCTCGTAGACTGCGAGTCCCCGGTTCGGAGTAAATTTTGTGCGACGGCCAGCCCCGCGGCTCAGGCCGCAACCGTCGGCTTTTACGCGGGTCGTCGTCGAAGGAAGAAGCCGCTTCCTCTTACGACCCATAGCGCAAGCCAGCTGTCCGGGCGACCGTATTCAGAATATTCCGGCCGTATCTCCTACGACAGGAGACTGTTTAAAAACCGCTATCCGCAACCTGCGGACCCGATCTAGTAGCGGTGGCCAACGCTTTTCTCCCCCAGCCAAGAGGCGGCCTATCGACCCTCATTTAGCGTCAGCCCTTAGCCGAGATCACCTCATTGATCTCAGCGGACCAACGCCCGTGATCCGCCCCTCGACTGTGAGAGAACTAGATCCCTAGTGATGTGCAATGGGTAAATATATTATAATTATATTTATAATATACCCGATGGTAGGTACCTTGGGTATTTATCGGGTATTTGCATACCCATGAGTTTTTCACGAACTCAAAATTTGGGTAAATATTTATACAAGTTATTTTATAAACGGTTTCTAACTTTCAATGGACCGAATAATATTTACTCCGATAAATTGTTAAATTGTTAAATGTTTAGTTGGTTCTTCTTTGAAACTATAAAATAATTTATTAATATTGGTTACTTAAACTTAAGAATATTATGATTTTCTTTTTTTCGATTCTAGTATTAAGATTATACTATATTGTATTTTCTTATATTGTCTAACTTGAATGGACTGAATAATACATTTGTAGCCATATTGTTTACAGTTATTCTACTACAAAATTCTTGACTAATATTTGTTTTATTGACTGAAAATGTAATTGTACTGTTAAATTTATATATATTATACTGACTGAAAAATGAAAAAAAAAGTATGATGCATCAAAATAATTTCACGAGTATAAAATGTATTTTATCATTAATGTACCCTACAACTTAATATTTTATACTTAAGTTCTAAATATTTACAGTCGATTGGTTGTTTTTAATAAATTGTCATCATTATTCATCTTACTTTTTGTGAATACAAATGTGATATTTTATAAGTAACTATAGTAAGGAATTCAAAACATCAAATATTGAACGATTTGGATGTATATTATTTATATAATATTTATGGTGTATTGTACAATTGACAATAATTGTATAGTATAGATATTATTTTATAGTTGCTGAAAATCAGAATTAAAAAAATATCAAATACACCCTGTACCGAAATGGTTGTATACCCATCACCTATGCGCTCCAAACACAAACATTTTTACCCCGTACAAGTACGCCGCTCCGTTCTTATCCAACAGCTCTAAATACTTTGCTGCTTTTTAATCAAACGTTTTGTAGTTGTTGTTGTTGTATTTCATTTCGTGCGAGATATTCAATATTTAACAGTGAAAAAAACTAGAGTTTAGTGCACCGTTAATAGGCCTGCCATCGAAACAGGTATAACTTGCAAAACCGTTGAGATACAACCGAAGCGACTAGAGGTTGTAACAATTGTTACTACTATATATATGTATATATATTACTTTTAGTATTACTATTATAGAAACATAATATAAGCTGACTATACATTAAGTTCCCCCCACTCACAGTTGTAAGGCCTATGGTCGGCAATAGGTATGTAAGAGAACGCCAGTTCTCCGCGATTACCATCACGCTAACATGAACTCCGTGTAACTACGAAACAGCCCTATGATTGTCAAGTATGTCAGTAAGTCTTAATAAACCTTTATATATTAATAATTATCTGTACCATTACGCATTTATTTGTAATATTAAGATCCTATATACCATTTATGCTCCAGAGCATTATTATTATTAATTATATTCAAAAGAACCTAACTTCTTCCCTGAATATCTTATATTTAACTGGTCATCCCCGACCACGTTACTAGGTACAATCAGCTACAAACTCGGTACAAACGACGGGCACCGGTTTCGACCAAAAACTTGGAGGTGGGGGTGCTGGGGAAATGGACTTCTTCCATTGTTGGACCGCGACATTAACACAGAAGATTATTACTTCGATCTGTGCACGTTCGGCTCGCTTTCAGAAAGTACGTTTTTCCAAGTCGGATCTGAAAACGACTACAAATAATATTATTACAATTACCGCGAGATGGTTTGCCGGACAGTCGATCGAGAATAATATCATAAATAGTTGAAACCGTTTTCGCTATATTTATTTATTTATGTCGACGATGCTTTCTTATTATAGCTGTATAATATATTACACGTACGTACGCGCTCCGCAGTTGGTATTGACAGGGGTGCAGGAACTATTCTTCACATGGTGGAGGGGGGTGAATATAAATATAATTTAAATAAACCATATAGCGCGCCCAGCTATAGGTCGAGAGTTTATGATTCTTTTTCTTCTTCTCTTTTTCCGACGAAACTAACAGAATGCGAAAAGTAAAGTAAAAACAATATTATATATATATTAATATCTGCGAATAAAATAAGCTGTTGCGATGCCGGGGGAAAAAAAAATAAAATTATTATTTTGACCTTACACGTGTAGTGAGTGGTATTTATACGTTTTAATTTCGTATATACCGCCTGCACGCGCAATATGCCATTTTTTCTTTACACAAATGATTTTTATATTTAAATCGAGTATATACAGCGTATATATACATTTCCGGGTAATCGGAAAAAAATAATTTTCGGGAATAATTATTATTTTATAATTTTTTTTTTTTTTTTTGGTAAACAACGCGTCATGTGAAACTCTTTGCATGTTCGTTTTTTGTACCGTATTTTTAGTGAAAAAAAAAAGAAAGATAGTTTAAGCTTATAAAAACAAAGTACAAATCTAACGAATTGTTAAAACGTCAAAATAAAACGTTTTTCACCATGAAATTATAACAACTTTAGTACAAAACGGGTCTTTTCGCGGAACCATAGTGTAATGATTACTTTATGTTTGAATTAAAAATACCAGGAACGTTCAAACTGGCTTTGGATCAATATTTGATTTATTTTTTCAGGTGTCGCACGCGGTCGTGAATAAATTCGTCCAAGCATAAACTTTTCACCAAAATACTAACTACTAATAGTATTTAAAAGAGAAAAGAAATCGCATCAGTAAAATATTATTCATAGTTATATTCGTTTCCTAAAGTTAAAACCCGATCGCCATCGACAACAGAACTGAGAACTCCCAATAATAATAATTTGTTGTTGTCGTCTTTAATTAAGTACCTAATCAATATATATTCGTGAGCCTATTTATGTATAATAATGTGTTACAAATGATAACGTCGTTTTGAAGAAGTTTCTGCTGGATATTCCGCTTAGAATTCATGCATTTAAGCAGCAGACCATTATTATTATGGTCATTTGACCGTTTTTGTGCGTGCCTAGCGGAACTATGTTTGATTCATACGATATTCATATTGTGCATAAAACGAAAACTGAGCAAAATAGGAAAACAATTATTGATCGTGTATCGAACACATGGTTTTCCTTTTTTAAGAATATAAAACGAAACAATGGATTTTAAAGGGATGGTATTATGGCGTTTTTAAATGGCATAAATTGACGTGGATAATAATTCACAGCGAAGTGTTCAATAACATATTATATCCTTCTCGATATAATATCTTATATTCCTCTTCGAGTTTCACTAGATAATTAATATGGAATAAACTCAAGTGACCAGCCCCACGTAGATTATAGCAATATAATATTACAGAAACCCCAGTATGATTAATGTTAAATAAGGAAATCGTAAACTATATATATATATAACTCGTCATCTATATTTTATAGAATTATTTCAGAGGAGAAAAGATTTATAATATATTATTGAATAATGTCATAACATTTATGCATTAAACATTCTCAACATTATTTGCTATAAACTAAACATTAACTTGGACCAATGAATATTTGACCAGAACATTTAACTATCTACAGTTGACTGTTATATGCAATCATACCAAACAATATTACATCACAATATCGTAGTACGTAGAGTGTATTCAAAAAATAAATAATTTCATTTTCATTCGGGCATTAGCTCACCCAACATAATCCAAAAATCCTTGTTGTATATTGTTAATCGCGTGTTCTGTGATCTTTTGTTGAAAATCGCATGCGACCCGATTTTCACCGACCTATAGACCGACGCGGTGCAATTACTTTGAAACAATGCACGTCTCCACTTTAAAAACCTGACTCCTCGTAAGACTTAACGCCTCGTTGTGTATTACACTCACGTGACTTTATCTTCTGAGGTTGCTTTAGTTACCGATGTGATAACACCTAGACTTAGGATCCTACACAGCATTATCTTATCCGTGATGTTATAAGTACGCCGAGGGGCATCACGGGTCGAGAGGGCGGACACTCTCCATATTATACTCTAAGAGCGCCTACATACGGTATCGCATGAACTACAATAAAAATAATTGACACATTCGCCAGAAATAATAGAAAATCACTATTTGCTTTATGACAGATCAAACATAAGTACATTCTTTACTGTTACATAATTAATATAAATTGGAACATTATTACGTTGTCCAATAATAAGTGCGAATTTATTACTAAATGTTATAATAATATACATTCTTTTCACAGTCGTGCATAAGTTTTTGTGATTTCAATTATGTTATTTATATGCTTCTAAAATGTTAAAAATATCTCAAGTTTAATGAATATAAAATAATCCGAATATAATAAATTACAAGTTTGGATTTACATTGACTACAACGTCATTATAATATTAATAACGATCATCAATGACAACCAAAATAAATTATTTCAAAATGACAATAATGAAATCAAACCAAGAAATATCACAAAAAATTGAAAGTATTTGTATATTGTATGCAATATTTGTAAACCATAATAATTGACTTCATTATTTTTTTCTCAGGAACAAGTTTTTTTTTTTAAATTTTCAAATGTAAATGCGAGAAAAATTATTTGAAAATAGTTTGATATACTAAAAATAGTATTTGAATACTTAGCATGTTCGCGACGACATTCAAGTTTTTACAAGGATTTTGGTAAAAATAATTCTACAAACGATTTTACATCGAAATGAATAATTAAAAAAAAAAAAAAAACTTTTCTCGCCCCACTCAGAATCTAAAATCGATTCGTTATTCTTGTGAGAAGTACACTTTTAAATGTAACGCAAACGGCATTAATTATCAGGTGGGTTGAGTACAAACAGCGTTAACGACGTTTTTATAGCTGTAATGCCAACACTAAAATGTAATTCGATCAGAAACGCCTGATAGAAATTAAAATTTAACTCGAACGCCGTGACGAAGACTCGTTTTCAATAATGTCACGTAAACGATCGAAATTCCTATAACCAATAAATAGTTGAATTACGAGTTAGAATTAGGTCTCGTTAGAAAAAAAAAACGTACAACATTGTATAATATACGGTTCACTTTCCGATCAGATCCCAACACTGACGCAGGACCTGCGATTCCAGTGCGCCCTTTCAACACTGCCCCGGACGATATCCTGGACGTGCACCGTGACTATTCCGCAAATCGTTATTGTACACCACCGCCCATGTAGATTTTCATCACCTTTTATTCGCACGTACGCCATCCCGCGAATCTCACATACAAACCATAAGCCCAGCATAATTTCAAATGCAGCGTTGCCGTGCCGTCCGTCAAACGCTTGTTATACGGACGACCACGTTTCGTGCGACGCATTGGTTCCACTCGTTCACTCGTCGGGTCCTGCAGCCCGTAGCGGTCGACTTTCCCCGCAACAAATGCAACATAATAATACAGTGGCGGCTCGTGCCTAGGTGTGCAGGTGTGCGCACACCACATAGATTAATATAGATATAATAGTAAAAATGTATAATAATAATGTATACTAATTTATTAATTTTAATACAATATCTGTTAAACTTCAGGTATTTATTATATAAAAAAAATTAAATTTTAAAAACAAAAACGACAATTTATTATTATTATACTCCTAAAATGTAATTGAGTTATGTAACAAATACACATCAATTGGTGTGCAGCTCAGTCTGAACACCGCCCGTCCGTGTAAAATACGTTTAGTTATCGAGTGGGGGAATCGGCAATTATATGTGACTTTGGTGTGCAGCTCCTACTGCACACTCGTCAAGCGGTCGCACGCGATAAACACACACACGGTGAAAGATATCTTTTCTATTTTTAATATTTTTTGATAATCAGCATTAGCGATGTTATCTATTGAAAAAAACTTTGTCATGAATATAGCTGATTTCAACAATAAAGTTATAGAACTGTTTGCCTCTTCCAAGGAGAGAAGGCTGGACTTCACATATAAAAATGTTTAGTTTTATTGTTTTTTTGTTATTTTAATATTATTAGTTATGACATGTTGTCTGTTGTGATAATAAATAAAATAATATACTATACCTACATAATAATATGTAATATAATTTTCTAAAACTGTACTTAAATAAAAATTAAAAATGCTAATAAATATCTTACTAATTACATTTATATTTTGAACTGATTATTTTTTTTGTTTAATCAACTTTTGAATTAATTGCACACCACCTACTTTGAACACCACGAGCCGCCACTGTAATAATATGATACCACGTGTATTACGTACCCTAGTTAGATCGCTGTACCCGTTCGCCCGAATGGATTCAAAATAACACGCATTTACGTCGGGTCGTACGCCGCCGTACCGGCCGTGGACTTGAAAACGTATTTTTCATCGAAATAAACAATGTGGTAAACACGTTCAGTAAAATGTTGAACGACAAAACCGTATGGCGACTGAGCTGCGAGAAGACGAAAAGTTACACTCGCGGAAAATCACCACATAACCTCGATGAAAGTACATTCGAGCCCTCCCGATGCTCCGAGGTGTCCGACGTGTGTAAAGTTTCGGCCGGGGCGAGGGGCGAGGGGGTTGCTTACCGGCCGTAGTACCTATATACTATTGATCGGGCGCCGCGTTAAAAATCCGCACGGATTTCACGTGAAATTCGCGCGTGACAAAAAACAAAAAAAGAGACCGAGCGAGGGTGAGTGCGAACGGTTCGACGTTGTAAGAACCGTCGCCGCCGACGAGAGAATAACCGTGTTGAAGAGCCCGGGTTTATCTCCAGCAGTGTATATAGTAACCATGTACATGTATATATATATATATATATATATATATATGTACGTTTTTATTCGGTGAAATCCCAGTAGAGTAGGTTATATATTATTATATATAGAGAGAGAATAGTGATCGGTATCGTCAAAGACGTTTCGGTTTTTCTCCTGCGCGTGCTGCAAATGGTATTATGTTATATTATATTACGCTGCGTTTCAACTGCCCGTTGTACGACGTGCGCGCAGGTGGGCTGCGCGAGACGCGGTTGTGCGCTCTTTGACGAAAATTCTAAAAAATAACTACACGGCTACAACGTAACGGTTTTATCTGCGAGAGGCGAATTTCGATTTATGTGCCAATTTTTGCACACCAGCTGTCACCTGCAATTTGCGGCTCGGATGGGTTAAGGACGAAGGATAAACACTCGGGCTCCAGTGACCGACCCAACTCCTGTATCTCACCGGACAGGTTTTTTTTTTTCTTACCGTTATTGACAAGTTCGCATTGCATAATTTTTCTCGTCGAACCATACATAATGTATAAAACACGAGAAGTTGACGTAGACAACCCGTGTGTGTGTGCGTGTATGATATGCAATCGCGCATTATCTCAGGCGACCTGCAATACGGTACACGACATGACAACATGTTGCCGATTGTTTTCGATTTTTCAGGCTTGTACCCGTTTTGTTTTTTTGGGTACCTAGCACGCAGTGTTCCGAAAGTTGTACACATCAAATTGTTTGATGAGTAATTCTTATCGACTTGGGAAACAAGTTGATTTTAGAATATCTTCAAAGTGTACGTTACAAAAAAAAAAAAAAATCGAAAACAACTTATGACACCGAAGATATACTAGTTTTTGAAAAATCAATTTTGGTTGGCTCATTCTATAATTTACTGAGAGATATACATAGTACTATATTATAATTATATATTTCAAAAATTGAACGAAATAGTATGTACCTTTCTGTGTTTTTAATTTCATGACATTTTAAACTCTAATACAACCTTGGTCTGTAACAACTGCACTTTAAGAACTTTCGGAATCGTCGAGATCGTTTTTTTTCGGAAACATTTAAAGTTTCGACAAAGTTGGGTTTTAAAAATAGACATCAAGTCTAATTATAGATATTTGTTAGTAACGTGTGAAATAAAATTTTGGCTTTTTTTATAGTAAAACATGTTTTAGGTTCTGAGATTTCCGAGAAGGCAGGGTGCAATTTGTCAAGTATTTTTCTTTCTATTACACAATTAGTTTTGGTCAGACTTTTGTGGCGTTTATACAACACGAAAAATACCTATCTAGAAGAGAAATATGATTTACAAGTTTAAAACGAATATCGTTTCATAGAAAGTTTACAACGAAAATGGTTTCATAGAAAGTTTTTGACTCTCAACATATTCATGTAGGATTTTCAATTATTGATCGCTGCGGTTAAGTATGTGAACTTATTTAATACAAAACACTCGGTTGCAGTAGTTGAACTGTCGATTGTATTTAAAATTAGCTCGGATCCCCAAATAAATCTTACACATTTTGAACGCGTATCAAATACACATCCATCTCGGCTACAGTATGCTATGTAGCACTGAGACAGGTTTTAAAAAGTCATATTATGTTTTAGCGCTGAGTTTTAGAACACCAAGTTTTTGAAAATCTATTATTTTAGAAAATAAAACTTTTCAAACGCCAACTTTGAGAAATATTTATCTTGTTTACCACATACCCGTATATACCTTAATGTAATAAATTGTATTATATTTTATTCATTTTCAAATCAAAATATGTTTAAAGTTTCAAAAAAGTAAATATAATGATTTTTAATACTAAAGACCATCAGCAATAGCTCATATACATTTACCTAAATGATAATAAGAATTAACAACTTACTATTCTTTTACGTAATTGCAACAAGTCATTATTCTGTTATGTATAGTACTTTTTTCTTTTGAATAGGTACTCCATTTGATTTTATTTATTTTTTATCAATTGAGACCCTCGGCAACATGGGTTGGTTATTGGGTATGCATTTTAGTTTACATTTAAGACATATAAATATATATATCCATGAAGGAAAACACAATTATTACTTTACATAAACGTGTTGTATACATGGATAGGTTTTTCTGAATTTTTGTGCGTAGTTTGGCGGCACTGATGAATTTGATGAAGTTGATGATTGACTGTGGGTGATTATTTAGTATTTCTGCTATTGACTCAGGGATATTATGGATTATTCTGGTGTTGAGATGTGTTCGGCATCCCGTTAGTATGTGCTTGACGTGTCTTGAACCGAGCACGTCATGCCAATGGGAGGTTCTTCCTTGTTCATAAGTTGACTGTGACCTGTGTGATATTATTTTGATATGTCCTACTCCGAGTCTTGTTAGTATAACCTCAAATTTTCTATGGGGAATATCCAATTGTCTATGTTGTGTTCTATTTCACTTAATTTGGTTGAGAGAGAGATGGCCATTCACGATGCCGACTCCGTCGTACGTCCCTGTACGAAACGATCCGTGTGAATGATGGTAGCGGAGAACGATTGATGTTATAGCTGCGCGATCAGCTTGTTCATTTTATTTAATGTTAGAATGTCAGGGCGCCCAAGTGAGTCTTATTTGTACTTTATCACCGATTCAATTTTATTTTGCATTTTCGTACGGCTAACAATTTATAATGATTGTACGTGAAAAAAAAACACTGGGCTGATGATGTGAACCACTTTTTGATCATTCTCGTCTTCTCGATCAGATATAAACTAATCACAGGCCACTGTGATCAGTAGGGCCCGGAACTTGATGCATTTGCATCTTTTTTTCTAATGCGTTAATACGAGGCTTATCTTTATAGAAATGTTACTTGTTGACTGTAAAATGCAATGGAACCATTTTTATTTTGCTTTTTTTGGTAATTTTTGGTTATACGGTCATTTTTTAGTGATTTTGGTGCATTTTTTGCATTTTTTTGTAAACATTTGGTATTATTTTGACATTATTTCGTATTTCCGCTTCAAATTTATTTTTGAACCGGTACACACGTGCGTTATTTTGATTTTCCATCATAGAATAATACTATTGCTTCGTTATCGTAATTTTGATTTATTTTACCGAGAATAGATTAACCGACACACACACTCACATGTATCCTTCTTGCGAGCTTGAATCAAAATAGTTTTGATACACTGATATACACGATAGTTGATAACGCAGCGGAGTGATTGACATTTTACGGCATTGTGGTGTTGTGAATGTGTAAAACGGACGTATTTATTAAAATATTAATAATAAATTTGATTTTATTATGATACATAAATTAATTATTAAAAATATTATATCTTCAAAAATGTTATGTTATTTTAAAGTCCTATTTTGGTATTTTTGCGTCATTTTTTTAGGTCATTTTTCGATGCTTATAAGTCATTTTAACACTTTTTTTGGGTGCATTTTTTAAAGATTTTTAGGTCATCAAGTTCCGGGCCCTAGTGATCAGCAAACCGAAACCGTATTGTAATTCTACACCAATAAGTTGGCGATAATATTATTTTTTTTCCATAAGTTTACAGTTTTTCGAAAAGTTTCATGTACCAAAATATGAATTTTCCAAGATCGAAAAATTCTGCATCCTCAGACTTGATTTTCCAAAACGTGCGAGTGTAGAAGCTTACGTGGTAGTTCAATGGCCAAATTCCCAGCCACTGCTGAACGAATCCGACGTAATAATGTTGTCCGTACATTTTAAAATTGTAGATACGCGATAATCGGTCGTCGTTCGAACCGTTCGTTTTCCCTTCGGACGATTAAAATTAACCATACAATTATGAACACGAAATGCTTTGCTTTGCACGACGACGACGGTGCGCCGTCATTTTCATAATATTTGTCAAGAGCTTAAGATAATGGTGGCTGGCACGCAATGTTCCGCCCGTGTTTGTCTATAATATTAATTCGAGTATCTATACGCGATATTACCGTATACTCGGAACGGCTATCTAAATGTTATCATGGACAATAATTATACATTTTTTAATTGACCGTTTCGAAAAACATGAATTCTTCGATATTTATACGGATACTGGTCGTCAAGGCGGTTGTATTATGTATTTGTCACATTAAACCCTACAGTAAAATATTTAAGGTACAATAATGTGTCCACGAGACACTGCAATAATAACGTGTGGACCTGCGACGACAAATATTTTACTAAATTAAACCTGATAACAATACGGTTGAACGTGGTGTTTTTAAATATTTGTTTGTTGAATTGTGTTTGCCACGTCACACGATTATTTTGTATAGCTTCCATAATTACGAACAAAACAATTTTTAATCCATTTTACGTTTTTTCGACCATAAGAATTTTTTAAAAGCTATATCGAAATTGTGTTTCTTTTCATCATTCAGTTTTTTTTTTTTTAATAAAATGTGCCTACTCATCAACTCAAAACGCATGAAAAATCGTTATTGTTGCGGCCTCATTAAAGGGGAAATAATTATAGTCGCCGAAGAAACAATATGAAAATAAAATAATTGGTGGTAGGAAACTGTTTTATTTCCGTATTACGTTACAAATATACTGCTCACGACCTGAATATTAAAATATAAGTCTTACTTTTTTGAAATTGGCTTAAAAATGCGTTTTCTGGTTAGAAATACTATTTTTATTTATCATAAGATCAGCTTGCATGGTAAAGAAAGCTATTTACTTTAATTCAATTATGTTTTTTTTTTTTTACTTTATTTCAAACTAATAATTATTCACGAACAAAATGGAACTTATTAAAATACATAATTGAAACATGTTTCAATACTATTACAGTCGAGATAACGAGTGCCTCGAAACAGAGATTCTCAAAATGAATAAATTGTTATAATAAGTTTAGTAATAAAAAAATCTTTGTCTCTTAAAAGTTGTACTGTGAAATTATATCAACAAGGTAACTAAAACTCTGGATCATTTCGTTGTCATATCTTACGTACATGTGGCAATTGATTTTTTTTTTCATCCGTGTTACCAAGGTAAACCACGAATCAACAAATAAATTTCATTTTTCCTCCAAAATCATGCATAGTTGAAAATTACGCATGAAATCGCCCGTTCCCGTGGATTTTTCAAAAATTATTTCCCATACTAACATTTTACAGATAATTACGATCCTGGCAAAATAAAAATCAGCCAAATCGGTCGAACCGTTCTCAAGTGATGATCTAACATATAATATATATATACACGGAGCAATTGATTTCGTTAGTAAGTTATAGATTCATATAATCGGTACACTAATATGAATATGACGTATTTATGGTCTTTCATAATACATTTCGACCATACGAGTAATTATTTTTAACGTAAAACCTTTCCTATGCAAAACGAATTTTCACTATTGTACAAAGTTCTATTAAGTATAAGTTGTAGGGTAAATTACTTTGGTATTTAAACTATATATTATTATATACGCGGAACCTTTCCGCACCGGGCATAGGTAGTCGGTACTCGGTACACCCAGCATAATAAATAACGAAGTTGGAAACTTTATTTCGCTGTTCAAAAATCGTAAAACGCAAACTAGATAACAAACAATTAAAAGGTAATTTTATCAAAAATCACGGTTTATTAAACTTTTCCGTCCTCTGAGCGAATATTATTATACCGTATACCGCGTATAGAATTTCAAAACGTAACAAAAACTTTGTGACACATCGCAGGGCGGTTTAGCCCTATTACACGGTGACGCCGAGTTACGTGTATTCGGGGATGGCAGCGGAGTGGCGATAAGGGTGGTGGCGGTGGCGGTCGACTTCCTCTGGACTGAAAAAGTTGCCGTCCAACTAGACGTGACGATGAGATAAGGTTGATGACACGGTCCAGACGAATTCACCGCACGCCAGAGTCCACAATAATATGACTAATCACAGTATATATATAATGTATATCGAAACACGCACGACCCGGCGAAAAACGAAGAAAAAAAAATTAAACGGTAAATCTCAATGACAAACCGTACGTATACCGACCCGACGCTTATTATAAGACGGGATGGCTTAAACGGTCACGGCGAACAATATCTGCAATGAACCCCGTATTTATACTTGTATACGAACACCGGCTCCGCAGACGGTCGGCGATTTATGGTCGATTTTACGGCGGCGGCTGCGGTAACGCGCGGGTGCCTAGCTAATAATAGCAGAAATCTTACCGAATGATTTGTGATGTTCCGCTAGAAGGCCACTGCTGCGCTCATTAAACAGAGTATATAGCATTAATTACTCCCCCTTCGCGCACCGACGGGGTTCAACACGGTCTCTCCTAGCCGCGTCTTAAATGTGGAAAAACGCAGACGATTCGCTGTACTTCACTTGAACGTCACACTCGATATCCTAAGACCCTATAGGTTGTAGCACGGTAATAATATTGTCTTATTACTATTAATCATGCCGACGGTCTACCGCAGGGGTGTCCAACCTTTTTGGAGGACTGGGCCACACGAAGCGGGTAAAAGTTTACGTGGGTCGCATGCGTTTTTAAAATGATAAAATATACATGGATTTTTGTGTTTGCGATAAAACATTTTATTTATTTTAACAAGGAGAAAAATACACTGTTGAGCAACCAGAGAAGAAAACAATTTATGAGAAGAAAAAAATATGTGTAAGCACAAGACCAAAGTATTGAAATTGCTTTTTTTCCCGAAAATAATGAAAGTATTTACGTGGGGGTCGCATAGGATTTTACAGCGGGCTTTCCACATATCCGAGATGTTTTCGATGCGATCGACGTTCTTTGAAAGCACACTGATTGAATTTTAAACTGTTGGTATCACTATAGATTACTGCCAAAACCGGTAGGACGCTAACAATCGAAATTTATCTCGAGACCGATCGATCGACTTTGTCGAACGTTTTACGCACTTGGAATGATATCGTTTTAAACAATTTTACTTTTACACTAATGTCTAAAAAGTAACTAAAACTTATAAAATGTACGGAGAATCGTGAATAGATTTTTTCACACCAAATTATGTAAGGTCATAAATATACATATTATATTTCAAAATGATGTAATATTTTATACGCATTTGTATTTTTTTTTTTTTTTAGAACGTTATCCCAAACAATGCAAAAGACATTGGGTGAAATATATTTTTGTTATTTTGCGATTTCTGTTGCGCAGTTTATATACACTCTTCAATATGATTCGACATCATTATAATATCGCATTTGGCGCGTGTAGTATCTCTACACAAGTATACAACGTGAATGAATGCGAACGGTGTGCGCGGTCTGAATGTTTTCACGTTTTAGAGGTCTGATTACTTTTCGGGCGCCTATCGGATTTTACAGTATTGCTGTAAAAATGTCTACTGTTCTCGGGCCACGGGTACCTCCTATTCCCTAATAACAATAATCAAATATACAACAACATGATATTGTACTGTCAACGTGGTCGCGAACCGATATAGTGACCGGTCGGTACCGAGTTCAACCGATTATTATATATCGTTCCGATGATAAAAATTCGTTTCCGTTCCGTTCCGATCCAGTGTGCGGCAAGCTTAAATCTGCGACGTACGCTTCGAGTATTTTATCAATGCCCCGGAACGTAGGTGTACACTTTTAGTCGGCAAAATGTAGGCGGATTCATTTTAAACAGTAATACTGGTGTTTGACTTATAAAGTTATTAAGTATTTATTGCGAACCTGTATAATAATAATCGAACGTTTTGAAGTAATTAAAAGTATCGTATAAAATACTACCGCAGGGTCGATAATGTCCCCCTAGGCAAAAGGGCACAAGTCCTACATGCTATTGGATAGTGGCTAGAGATAGGTGCATAGTCTTAACAAACTGGTACATCACTTTGAGCATTTTGTGACGAACAATTTAGTTTTTAAATTTTGGGTGTGCAAACAAACGACACTTTATAACGAATCAGTTCTAAGACGCGGGACCTAATCGACATTTTTTGGGACTAAACGCCAAAAGAATATTGTTGGTATAATAATAACGTCATATTATTAACACAAATGTAAATCGGGGGTATAAGCTCTAAGAGTTCAAATCATTTCATAAGAAGTGTTGTTGATATAATATAATAAGTGGCCGTAAAAACAAAGAATATCAGCTAAGGTAATGACTTCGGAGAAAATCTCGAAAAATCTTTTGAAAAAAGTTATCGGAATTCGAAATGAAAAATAGAACATAGAACCCGTCTTTTTGCTCCCCGGAAAACTTGAGGAAAGGTTGCTGATGCCAAGGCCGTAACTGGAAATTAATTTCGGGGAGGGGGGGGCGGTTGTAAGCCAAAAATGTGTTTTCTAATTGTATTATAATATTGTGTAGGTAATTAAAGTTTATGACGTAGACCATAGCTGTCATTCGTATATGCTCGTATATAATATATCAATGGTTCATCGATTATTCTAGACTGAAATAGTTATTTTACTACGACATAAAATAACGCAAATAATTTCGGAGGGGGGGGGGTTCAACCCCCCCCCCCCCACAGGTACGGCAGTGGCTGATGCGCCTTCGCGCCTTACGGAGCCATCGATATAATGTGAAGAAACGCACTACGCATCGAACGAAACGGTTTGGATTTTTTTCCCCACATCCTTCCAAGCATATGACATTTCACCACCGACACAACGCGTGTGGATAAAATACTGCACTCGTTTTCGCAAATGTTTACACCGTCATAACCAGTCGATCGCAGGGGGCTGACCGGGCTCGTATACGCCATATCATCGTACGTTGAGATATGCAGGTTTACGCCGAAAACGACTGTCGATATTTCAACGGGCGCGAAGGATCAACTGTATTTTATTGGGTCTCCGACGGGCGCTGTTTATTTTTGCTTTCCACCCCGGCAAAAAGATTGAAACGTACTGCAGCAGCGCACGTGTTATTATTGTTCGTTCAATGTCATCATGTAGTACAGTGGTTCTCAATCTTTTTAGGACCGCGATCCAAATTTTCTTCCAAAAATCTATCGCGACCCCCATAGTTTTACACTTATAGAATCAAAAAAGTAATTTCAAAAAACAAATTTAACAAAATGTTTAAAAAATACCCGTCGTAATAATTCTTATATTACTTTTTACTTCTATTATTGTTCTATAGCAGTGTTGCCCAACCCGCGGCCCGCGGGCAACATGTGGCCCGCGAAGGTATTTTATGTGGCCCGTTACGAATTTTCTAAAATAAAAACAATTTTAAAAATGTATGAAAAAATTTTTAAATTATTTATTTCGTATATTATTTTTATTTATATTTATGAATTCTTTTAAATAATTATTCCAAAAAATACAGTTATAATGATAATAATAAAACTAAAAACTATACAAAAATGTTTTTCTCTTATTTTTTATGTGAAATTTGAGCTTGTACTTCTTTTACTAATAATGAAAAATCTGGTTGGAAGTTAGTGGTTACAATCCTCAAAATTGAATGAAGGTTCATTATATATAACATACGGTTCATCCGTAAGTCGCGATCTATGAACCGATTTTGTTTGTTTCATTCGTGAAAATATTTGTTCGCATATATACGTCGAGCCAAATACAGTAGCCATTTTCATTATAAAGTCTCTTAAAACAGGGAAATCTTCGTGTGGAAGTTTTGAATAAAATTTTAAAATATCGTTTTGTTTCATTTTTTTTAATCCATCACAGCAAAATTAATTTGTTTTCAACTCAATAACTTCAAGTTGAAGAGAAGTGTAAAGATTATTTTTGTACTTTTATACTTTGTAGCACGCTTGAAGATAATTGCTTACCAAAGTGGCCCGCCAAAGGAAAAAGGTTGGGCATCACTGTTCTATAGTCTATACTTTTAGAGTCTTTACAATCTAAAAAACATAAATTTCATACAATCTATATAATTAAAAACTTCTTGCGACCCCCCAAAAATTGACTCGTGACCCACCAGGGGGTCGCGACCCACAGTTTGAGAAACGCTGATGTAGTATACCGTAGACGGTAGTTTTTCTTTCTTCCCGAGTGCTTTATCACTGTACGTAGTAGGTATTGTCCGATGCACAGGTATCGTCGTCGGTCGACGTTGTCTTCGGTGATGATGACGTTCGTCGCGCCTACCCTTCTCGAGCACACATATTTTCGGACCGAGCACGTTCGTTGTGTAATAGTAGAAATCAACTTCAATTCGCCGTCAAGTTCGTCATGCCACGCGCTGTCGGAAAGATGAAATACGTTTCTCGCATCGATTTTAGGCAAATCGTATATATACTTATTGGATTGTCGACAAAATTATCCACGAGGAGGCAAAGCTTCGTCGTAATGCATTGTATATTATTATCAACACGTTGCGTTGTGCACTCGTACTGTACAATAACGATATTCGTTGAAATGAACAACTCTAAGCGGGAAAAAACATCGGGGGTGCTCGAGTTCCCGCTTCAGGTATCCGTTTTGTAATATAAAATTTAAATGAATTCATGAGAAAACGTATTACCGATTCCTGACCATACCAGTACAATGCCATATTATGCTCGATATGTTTTCGGGTATGTTAATATTTAATACCGACCGTTAGAGCAATTATTTATTATCGATTTGCGTTTCTATAGTGATGATAATACAGCGTTACGGTATATCGGATACGCGAAAAAGGTCAGGAGGAAAAGTTGAATTGAGCCCGAAAACAGTTTGAAAAACAATGGGCACATTCAAGGGTTCAAAGGCAAGGGCTTACACCCCTTGATTGTGGGACGGTAGGGACATCAGGGAGATTACTTCTATGATAAATATTATGAGGATAAAGTGTTCTGGAATTAGTTATAACAACTACCGTGATCAGAGCCAGATCAAGGATTAGAGTCGCCCTGGAGCAATAAATACTTGGTACTTCTGATCGAGGTGCCATGAAAAGTACATATATTTCATATATTTTCATCTAATACAGTATTAATATATGTAACAATTTTATAAAAATAGAGTATCGTATAAGTACATAATTTTATGAACTCTTCGGTTATAAATAGGGACTGAGTAACAGTCCCAGTTGAAATGAGCGACAGCTTAACTTTTTAAAAAACTGTCCAATTTTTGGCATTCTTCAATTATATTGTATTTATAATGTATGTATAATGTATAATGTATGTATAATGTATGTATTGTATTTTTAATTATATGTATTTATCTTTTTTATTTATTTCTATTTCCTTTTTACAGTATTCATTGCAGCTTATTTAAATTATTTCATCACCCTTTGTAAACAATTAATAGGATGGGACGATAAGGACACTACATCGGTGGCGCTGCAGCAAATCGATTAGACAAAACCACAAAAATCGTTTATTTGACACGTTAATGACGTTCTCACGATTCCATGTTCTCTTACCATGGGTATGACGAGGATCCAATGAATATTGTATAATATTGTTGTAATGCAATATCGAGTACGGGCTCATTTCGAGAGGCGAGGTTCGGTGTCCGCTCAAGTCCTCTCCACTATCCGTGCCACTGCTCGTACGAGTCGCCACTGTTTCGGGTGCCGAATTGCGTCCGTGATCAGCTGCGATCGCCAGCCGTGGACGTGTAGCATTGAAGTGCTCCGGATTCGTTACGGACGCGTGTCCCACCCAGACGACTGCGGCACGCAGTGCGCTTGTTTACATGGTTTTTTTCCCCTTCTCGACAACGACGGATAAGAAAGATTTCGTTGAATTTTAAATTTACATATATTTAAAACGTGCGCGGTGCGCCGGGGACAAGCGGGGCGAAAAAAGGTACGATGAAAAGTAATGCGACTCTTCAAAAATGTAATGGCGATAAGTTCGTATAAAAATATACACAGTGCACACAATGCACATACTTATCTGATTTTTCGGTAAACGGTTTTTATAGTAAACATTACCGAAGTGCGTGTAGTAGTATGCTGCTGCAGCAGTAGTAGTACCTAGACTTTTTTTCGCATACTGTTGTATAATTTTTTTTTTTTTTTCGGCAGACGCTCTCGACGTGAAGTACGCTTTTTTTATTTTCAAACAGACCTTTTCGGAAAGACCTGCGCGACCGGACGCGATGCACGCCGTACACGGTCGACAACTCGTACGATGACTCGGCACCGGGATGGATATACGTACATAATATTATTATTATTGTGAACATTTTATTTCACCGGAAACTGTTCACAGGGGGGCGCCCGGACATATGGTTCTGGCGCGACACACATCCCTCCCCTCCGTGCAACGCACGCAACTCGCGTTCGTCGCGTTTATAAATATATTTATATTTGTTGCAGTAAAATCCCGAAACCATTCGAAACTACCTCTTAATCCAACATATATTATCATTGTATAATGTATATACGTTCCAGCTGAGTTACCGGCGCCGCCCGGGAGATATTTTAGATTAGAGTTATTACAATTACGATGTAAATAAAAAAAAAAAATGTAGCTCGAAAAAAAGCGCACAGTTGTCGTATACTATTTCGACAGTAATTCATACTGTTTATATTCGTGTACGTATTGAAATGACGAAATATTTCCTATAGGTAAACGAATAATGAAAATGCATCCACAACGCATCGCGATTACATCCAGGTCAGAGCCAAAAACCGTTTCGACCTTTAATAATGCGATAATACATTCTCTCAACATTTCAAATATATCTGTTTGGTCGTTTTGGATGTACGCTGATCAGTGAGTGAGTAATTGAGTGAGTGGTATTTGAACTTTGTACATATTATATAACACGATTCATTTTAACCGTTGTTGTTATAAATTAATTAAATCAAAGTTCAAATATACTTGCATACTTGTTGGTTATTATTTTTTTTCGACAAACTGTTTAACCAACCTGATAACAAAATTATCAGGTACTAATACTATTAAATGTTCGAATATGTAATACAAGACTCCTAATGAGGTCTTACTCAATAGTAAAAATATTGTCGAAAATACAAGAATGTTAAACGAATGTATACGTTACTTATATGAAACATTCTTTTTTTTTGCAAAAGTTGGTTCAATCAACCTGATTACGAAATCAGATATATCTAATATAGTATTGGTCAGCATAATTATTTAATTTAAAGTTGAATAACGATTGTAAAGAGTATTGTAAAATCGATCAATACTAGATTATTCATATAATGATTGTATACAAATTAGAAGTTGCAGATCCTATAAATTCATAATTAAAAACAGTATCATAATCACAATCACACATTTGGTATATTAAAAAAAAAGTTGTCAACATGGTTGAGTTTATATGGTTATGGCCATAATATAGACCTTATTTTTTTAAAAATAAACGGAGATTTTTAAACAAGTAACCACCTTTTTTTGGCCGTAAAACTGCTTGAATTTGGTTGTTTAATTTTGAAGTATCATTAGAAACTATGATTTTCATAACTTTATTTTTTCATTCCAACTTAAGGTGGCACGAAAAAAAAGTTATGAAAAACATAGCTTTTATAAAAACTTGAACATTAAAAAATAAAAATCCAAATTTAAACAATCTTATAGCCGTATGGTGTGGGAAGAGAAGGGTCACCAATTACATTCACATTGTCACCAAGTATAATAATATGTAAATTATTTGGTTGAATACGTTTAGTCAACGGGTATGAGGGATGAAAAAAACAGCCCACGCAATAGTTCGCCACTGATTTCTAGGGCTACCTCGCACGGCCGACAGCTACTCGTCAGGTCCGGTGTGGTACATGTTCGTTAGGCGCCACCGCTGCGCTTCCGACTGAGTTGGCCACCGGTTCTCTTACTGCCCCGGGCACGACGACCTCAGGGTCAGGTTGACATCGCCGGTGCGATATCAATCATAATAAAATGTTTTATCTCTGTTCGAACATTTAGATGGTAGAGGGTGAAAACTACCATATATGAGGGCCTCGCGTTGATATTTTCCCCAGGGACTAGTAAGTCCTGAGAGAGGCCCTATGTGTACGATATTCGACCACGATGATGATGATTTCATTACAATTTATAATGTTACGGCTGCTCGCGTGCGATTTATCGATTACGGTTCATCGGGTCGGCATTATTGCGGCTTGTAAACAACGATAAAAGGTGTACAATACTACACCAGACGGTCAGTCCCTTTATCACGAATGCGTACATCATAAATCGACGATTCGCAAACGTACAGTGTAATACGGTCAAAACACATGATAGTGCAATTATTATAATGTTAAACCGTTGCAACGAGGACTGCATCTTAGTGCTGGTGTTTTCGAAAAATTCTACCACTCGGCTTATGTAAAAATTGTTTGCTTTGAAAATCCGAGAACATAACACACCCACTGTGCAATTGAAGTTTTTAAACATCCTCGAAATGTTAATTTTTTGTCAATATAAAAAAAAAATTATATATACATTCAAGTTATATATATTTGTTAAAAACAAACGCAAATATTTATTACATGAAATAAACATTCAGAAAACGTATTATGATAACTCACGTTATTATAAGGTCCGTCACCCCAGCACGGGAATGTTGAAATTAAGAGTAAAATTTATAGTCAAATAATATTTTGTACAGTGGGTACAACTTCTACTTGTCTTCAGATATAGCTGCTGGTCTCAAGCTTTTTCATTCCTAATTATTTTTGTACGTTCACGATTAACCTTGCATTAATTTGTTGATATTAGATAGCTATAAAAACAGTCTCAAATTTTCGACGTTGTATAATACCTATAGTGATCGGATCCTCGACAAAATTAATATTATTGAAGGTATATTGCACAGGTTCGCGTAGGTATGTATTTTGAACTTTTCAATTCAATAAGATCCACGAGGACTTCACATGCTGTCATCGTTATTGATTTTTAAGGAATAAACGACGACAATTTAGTTTGCACTTAAAAACTTTAATCATGCTAACATAAAGAAAGATATTATAAATTATGTAACCAGGAAGAAACGGAATGTTTCAATTGGAAAATTAATCACTTTCTCTATGTTTATAAATAATGGTTTCGGGCAGACGACTTAAAAGTCGATCTGCAGTAATTTATTCAAATTTTTATTTGTATACAATCGATTTTCCCTCGCAACCGGGCGATGAACATTCAAAGCGGTTTCTTCGTTTAGCTTGTTAGTTTGCAGTTGTATTATATATTCGCAATATACTTTAAATCAACATGACAATGAGATGCAATTATACATTATATTCTTCAACAACAACGCGGTTGATTTATTCTAAAATTATATATTCCTTCGTCATTAAACATCTGCATTGCTGTAAATAATGACAGTACATTCTTATTTTATTATAATATAATTGTAAAATGTATTATAAAATATTGACAAACCGTTTCGATTATTATAACAGATATAATGTCATACGGTTTTTGCAGATTTCATACGCCAATTGGTCATCACGTAACGAAGGAGTCTGAAAATCCCTAAATTTACGATACGTATTCGAATATATAAGACTCAGGATTTTATGAGACGCGTTTAAAAGTCCTACAAAGGAAATATTATTATATACCTAATTAAATTAAATGAGTGATGACCGCATCGTTTTGTAAGAACTCGCGTTTGCCAAACGAAAAATGTATTTTAGTTGTACCACTCGCTAGCACGAGTTCAATCTCGAAGTTTGTTCGGATCGATGTGAAACACTCTCCGAAATAATTATACACGTGGCGCCAAACTCTAAAAATGCAGGCAAATCAAAATCTAAAATTCAGGAAACACCATTCCAACCTTCCTCCCTGTTACATAACCGGAAAACTTAATATTTATATAAACAAATTGTACCCACTCTTATATTAGACCTGTTCTAATTTTCACTTGATGTAGTATTTCCGGCGCCACTGCAAGTACACGAGCCAGTGCGTTGAGACAGTTGAGAGTGAGACAAAACAGTGCAATATTGAAGTGGGCAAATATTGTTATACATGTGAAATTGTTCACACAGCGCGCAACAATGGCGTGCATATATTTTGAACACGCTGCGCCTCGTCCGTTGAATAGAACCATTGTTTCAAAATGTGTTTTTATCATCGCGATGATATTTGACGACGTACACGTTGAACGTTACTCGGGACGCGGCCGATTAAACGACGTTTTATAGATTTGTCGCAGTGGAACACGGTGCGGTGTTCCAAACGGCGCATCTGACCTACGGTACGGCAAATAGTTATAAGCTCAGAAAACCCGCGAAGCCTTTGGGAATCGACCGGTGCACGGACGACCATTGGAAATCGGTACTCGTACGCTTCGAACAACTAATTGAAATCGAGTACGGAATTTAAGTAACGTTTTTGCTCAATTCTTATCACTCCCACCCGGCCACCCGCCCAGCGTTAGCTCATGGGGTTAGGACCACATCTTGATTTCGGTTAAATTGTTTTCCTTTAACGATGTGCTTGTTGTACCGATTTATATCATGACGAACGCCGCAGGTAGGTACGTCAATGTATCATCAATATATATATATATATACTGACCAATTATTGTTATTATTTTTTCTTTACAAGTCAAACCGTCATTAATTTATCACTGCACCGCGAACCAAACGGATGTAAATATTTCGGTAATTTTGATTTTCCATCGTTTTTCACCTTTGTAAAAAAGGTGATTTCCTCGTTACGAAATATCTGGTAATTTTAATCGCACGGAGGAACATAGATCACAACTGAATTATATGCTGTTCAATATTCCGCTTAATTTTTGGAGGTACACGACTATTTTTGTTAATTTTTATTCTTATTTTAAACGGTTTACACTTTAAAAGTGAAGAAATTATACGATTAAACTCGACTATTAAGGAAATTATTTCAGATATAAGTATGGGGGGGGAGGAGAGATTTGAATGTGGGACAAAATGAGTGATACTGACATCTATTGATTCAAGATTTAAATTATAATGAAAAAGGTCCTAAACACAGATGGATTTAATCTATTTGAAATCGAGGTGGGTGAAATAATTAATTACAAGTGTTTCAAAACTTTGACATTTGCCTCCGAGTCGCGGTCGACGACTTTGGCGTGTAAGAACTTGCACGGTGTCGAATTGATATGCGGTGCCGGTGTTATTGTTATTAATACCAATATTGTCGTTGTTCGATTATCCTTTGACACTGCACGTTGAGAAAAAGACGATTTATATACGTCTCGTTTTCAACAGAGAGATTCGAGACGTCATAACATTATTATTATTACTGTCGCGTTACACTCGGGGGAAGGAAAAAAAATACATTTTTATTTGTCACTGTTATTATTGTATAAACTTATATATATATATATATATATATTTATATACTGATTCGTTATTATCGCCAAAGAATTGTAACAAACACTACTAATTGCTATATTGATACATCGACATCTCTCCTCCGCAGACCTAACCACATTTGTTATACAACGGTAAAGATTGCTAGGGGATTGTGTAACGACCGACGAGGGAGTCATCGTGCGCTGTCGAAGCGGATAATAATTTCCCGCATCAATACACCGGATATACGATATCGACGAGTTTTTCGTGAGCCCACTGATAAAACGTGTGATTGTAATATTTTTCCTCCTCGTTTCGAATATTTTCAGGATATGTAAGGCGGCTATACGGGGTGAGTTTTTTAGACGTGTTCACCTTTTTTTTTGGCCGTGCAAATGCTTGTTTGAATTTTTCCATCAATGTTCAAGTTACCATAAACACTATGATTTCCACAATGATTTATTTTCGTGCCACCTAAAGCAGTCTTGTAGCGATACAAATTTTTGTTTTTCATGTTAGTTCACCCCATTTTAATTGTGGTATTTTATTGGGGTAATTTTTCTGTAAACTTTGAATTATTCTAATTTGAGTATTTAGGAAATAAAGTATTATAATACCTTATATTATAGTAAGATTTGTAATTAAATGTTATCGCTAATTATTATAAATTCGAGATAACGCGAATTTTAAACTTTTCAAGCGCAATTTTTAATGTGAATAACTCCGAAAGTATTGATCCGAATATTGACTACGAAAAATTCCAGAAAAATTAATTGAATAATATTTGTGTATAAATATGGTGTTCCCATTTGAATAACAAAAGTTTGTATGACTACAGGACATAAGGTGGAATGAAAAAGAATAGTGGAAAAAATGGTTTTTCTGGTTACTTAAACGTAAAAAAAAAATTAAAATTAAAGCATTTTTACGGGAAAGAAATGGGTGTGAGCACGTCTAAAAAATCGCCCTGTATATAAGCGAAGTCTACGGCCAAAAAAATATATCGCCAGCGCGTTGACCGAAACACTGCATTGTTAACTATATTTGTCATTATATATCATTCACATAGGCCAACGGTTTTTGTACCCGTCACCAAATTATGTCGAGCATCGAGATCCCCGACTTCGTACGCAGTAGTAAACTATACAGCGACGTGGCGAACAATGATGCACACCATATATTAATATTCAGAACTCACCCTATCCGTTTCATAAAGATACCCCGCCATCCCCATCAGTGAAGTTGTTTAATTATTTCCATTTAATGTTACGGTTTGTTCCGCAGGGGTACGTTTAAAATGACGCGGTACATCGGTGTTACATTTGAAAACGATTAATATGAACAAAACGTTGAATGGTACCGGTAAAATATAAAGCGTAGCAACCGATTTCAACCGTCTGCGCGGGAGAGTTAAGAATCCGGGCGCACATCGATTTCGCCGGGTCGACGTAAGATTTTTATGAGCCGACGCAGCCGGCGCAACCGGCGGGTCGATAGACGCAGTTTTCTCCGAAACCGGAAGTTTCGGTGGAATCGATAAGATCTTAAAAAAAACCCCCTTAAGCCGCACCGCCGCGCGACGGCATTCGCACGAACACCCGACGGTTTCGTCTTTAACAAAAATCGAGGCCGAACCGCTAGGGGTTGGTGTACACGAGGGTAGGTTCCGCTCGGAAACGGTCGATTTAATGTTTGTTCATATCATAATCTTAGACGCGTCGAGAACGATAACGCTCTGTACGCTTTCACCGTTTGTCAAGTCTCGGATCCGATTCACCGGCGACGCGAAGCCCCAGGTGTGTCTGCGATGATGAGCGCACACGTTTTTCTTCCACGTCGACGTTATTGTACACACGCTTGATCGCGTACGTTTCGGTTTTCGCACAGCCGCGGCCGGAGCGCCGTGATATGGGTAGACGTTTAAGGCGATTGGGGCGAAAATGAGCTCTAAGACTACTCATTTTTCTCCGACCGTTGTGGTGAAGCGATAAGTATTCTGAAAACATTTGATTTGAATTCGCCGTTAAGTCTATGTGAGAACGGTCGGGCCACTCTATTGAATTTTAGCCCCTAACCTGCAAAAAGTGGTCTGACCGATCTCGTGAACATTTCACGTTGAATTCAAATCAGTTTTCATAATTCTTAGCGCTGCTCCACATCGATCGGACTCATTGAAGAAACATAAGTTGTTTCTGTTGTATACGATTCACGCGTTTTAAACATGACCAGTTATAACAGACTCTACTCTTCGTCGTCTAGTGCAGCTGTTCTCAACCTTTGTGTAGTGGCGACCTAAGATATTTTCCAAATTTTTCATGCGACCTTTTTATAATTAATGTTCAATGGAGGAATAAAAAATAATTATTGGGCACTCTTAATTTAATAAATTTTTTTATTCATATTACTTACGCTAATAATAGGTCTTATTATTATTACATTATATTTAAAAATAAACATTTCTATTTATAATTGTATTGTACATCATTTTTTTTAAAAAAATAATGAAAAATTTAATGAATTCCTTGGTCTTGATGTTGCTTCACCAATGAATCGAAATTCGAGCTTCTATGGAATTAGTAAGTGAAACACGCATCGTTGGTTCAACATCAAATTTATTTCTTGATTTGGTTTTGATTGCAGTTCATTTCGAAAATCCGGATTCACATAAATATGTTGTTGCAAAAGGAACCAATTTCTTTAATGCTTTTTCGTAAAGATTAGGATACTCATTGCTTAAAGATATCCAAAATTAGTATGATAGTATGGTGATCCAATAATAATAGTATGATCCAAGCCTTAGTACCAATTATCAATATTGCGAATGACTCGTAATGATTACTTTTAGAAGAATTTACGAAAACTGTTTCATTTATTATTTATAAGACTCAAAAATAAAATAAAAATATCAACGTTTTAAATTTTAGCCGACCCATTAAAAATTATTGGCGACCCACAATTGGGTCGCGACCCTAAGGTTGAGAATCGCTGGTCTAGTGCTTATTATTCGGAATCATTGTCGTTAAATATATATATATAATAGATTGATGTAAGTACACGATAATATCTTGCTGAAAGCCTCCAAAACGGAACATGAAAATATGATCGCGGAGTACGACGACCATATAAGCTGTCGCGACGGTACGTAGGGGTGTACAGTGTCATCCCGTAAAATAGGCTCCCCGTCGATCCGACGACGCGTCACCACGATTATCAAGCGAACCGCGTCGTTCCGTTTTCTTCCATTAAAACAACGGGCAGGAGGAAAAAAAAAACAATTCATTTAATCGGACCATATAATATAAGCTTTCAACAAATTAACGGGGAAGGATTTGTCGTATTTTTCCCTTCCCCTCCCCCAGTACAGGAAGGATATAGTTAATGGAGTATGAAAAATAAAACAACACCGAATACCCCAGATCCTGCATAACGCGATTTAATCCTGGAAATAATAAAATATTCAACGGGTAGATAGTAAAGGTACCTTCGGCTGGTTTTTTTTTTCATCGAAATAATGATTTCGACTTCGACCTTTCGAGCGCGGCGGGGTGAGCGGACTACGTCGTTCGGGCAGGCGCGCGCGGCCGGGTGGTGTTTACGAGTAATTATTTTTTTTTTTCGCGCAACAGCAAACAGAACGTCAAACAAGATTATGGCGATTTATAATTAAAAACAATAATCGAACAATTATTTAAGCCTTTGTACACGACTTGTTGAACAACAACGACGACGACGACGACTGGGTAGTGATGGATTGCGTCGATTATCCCGGCCGATATGAAAGTACGTTTCACGAATTCGACGTAGGATCTTATGGACACATCCTGCAGCGGATCCGACGACGAACTCGGTCCATTTGATGTCCCCGGCACGATAATTGTTTTACGACACCCCCTTCCGTTCGACGGCAAATCGCTTTTCTTTCCGCTCGTCTCCGCGTCACGCGAATAATATATTAATTTCAAACATTTTCCTTCTTCTAAAAGAAAATGCCACCTTTCGGTCCGTCGTTATACGCTGATCGTATATAGACCTTCTTTTTTCGTTCAAACCGGGGGCGAGTCTATGGGGGAGCGAGAAAGAGGCAAAGAGGCGAGTTCATGTCATCCATCCATCTAAATAATACTCGTACGCGTTTAAAACGGAAATATAAATTCAAAAACAGATTTCCATTCGTACTCGAATGTCAATAGTTTCCTTGTACTTTTCTATGCGCACCGTGCTACTGGCTATAAGAAAGGTAGGAAATAATAAAGGATAGGTTAGGTAGGACTAAATCTAATTCGCATGTAACGGTTTTGATACCCGGAGTCGGTGCCGCCCGTTCATTGCACGATTAACTGCGTTGTACATTTATTTGCGAACATTTTTTTCCACCGTCGTCATAACTATCGACGTCTCACATCATTTTTATTTAACTTGGAAAATACGTTTTCTTTATTTTAATACTTTCGACTGACTACCATTGTATGCTAAAACTTCAAGGTGTGTATTACGATTTCTTTATTCCACTGTACGTTAAAAGTGTACAATGAGTAGGTTAGCATGGGTAACCAAGTAGTTAGCATGTGTTGTTTGCTTAAATACTAATTTCCAATTGTATGAAAAGAATCTTAATATAGTCTAGTTTAACTTAAGATTGATACCTTATCAATAGGTTTAAATTATTACCTATATTATGTTGAATAGTAAAATATAAAGTCTGTACCCATCCGAAGCGAATCTCGCCCAAAAGCGAATTTCACCCAAAGCGAGGCTCACAGAAGCTATGTAAATACTCGTATTATATATTATTAGTGACGGACTATATTTTAAAATGTTAAGCTTCAAACAACTTTTTCGCGGTTAAGCTTCTATGTTAGATTAGAACTATGCGGCCTTTTAGTCTGATCCTCTGAGCTTAATATATAGGGTGGCTTCAATTAAACCGTTAGGTCTTAGTCCATAATTACGTATGTTTTTAAAATTGTTAGGCCCGTTCAACCCACAGGTAGTATATTGTTCAAAAGAATCAAAAATCATTTCTTATCGCGATTACATTTTGTTTCACACGCTCATGATTTATTTGCATTTAGTATTTACGGAATGCTTATTTATGATTTTGTTTTTTATTGTAATTCAAAAAGTAATGATTATAAGGACTTGAAATTTTCAAGAAATATTTAAATGGCTATTTTTTAAGAATGGTGCTAATTTAAAACAGTTTCGGATATTTTTGTATTATTTATGGCCTCTTAAAATTTTAATACAATGTTCCTCGTACATTGGTCTTATTCGTGTAAAAAATCTCAAAAATCTGTAGTCACATTATTTATAAATAAGCGTTTAAATTTTAAATGTTCATAAAAATCAATAAAAATCACGAAATCTGCATATTTTTTTGTAGTTCAAAGTTGATAAAACTTTCAACATCAATACTTAAGACTTGCATATTCATCCATACCTGTAACTCACCCTACTGTGGAATCTCGACCGACCTAGAAGTCTCGTCCTTTTTAATATATATATATATAACTACATACTTCACACATATAGTTTGAATTAATTTTTCCTTCATCTTATTTCCATAGGTACTGGTCTCGGTTACAGCTGGTTGGTGACCCTCCATATAGCGGGTCCATTGCACGGAGTTCAAACTTTAACAGTTACAAGATGTCGTATAAGGTATAAGTTTAAATTTACATAAAAACCATAGTAACCATACCAAAATGTTTATACTTTAAATAGTTAATACCTGTCTCGTTCGGTCACCGTATAACGTAGAAGAATCAATCAACTGGTGTTTGAAGGAGATCTTGTGATTTAAAGATGGAAAATCTATCAGGATATCTTCTGATCTTAAAAATCGACTGAATGAACCTTGAGCCGTTGGTTTAGGGGCCGCCTTCCTTTTTCTCTTTTACGCAGTCTGTTTTATTGTGATCAATCGAAACTCGATGGTATTTATTCGGTTCGATTCTGATTCTTAGTTAGATATAATAAATGTCTGTGTTTTTTGGTGGACATTTTTTTTTTAAGTTACGTTCTTCCCCTAACAACTCCGCTCATGCAGGTGCTACGGTTCTCATCAAATCACCTACCTATCCAATTTCACTTATTTTCCCAGTATAAACGAGAACTTTCTCAAAGCTGCAGCTATAAACATTAAATTAAATCATGTGCGAATAACTGCGACGTATTTCCCAACTTAACGCAAAATTACGCAATCACAGTTCGAACATTTCTTTAACTCTCTCGATCAATATTTCATCGTAGACCTAAACGCCAAGCGCCAATTATGAGGTTGCCGTACAACCAACACTGAAGGACAACCCCTACTAAAAGCAATTATCTATTTTCCCCTTCAAATCCAACATACCGGTCCTCATCATTAAGAAAACGTCCTGATATTCTCGATATATTTGTTGCCAAAATGCTGCCAAACATTAATCATTTAGTAAAAAACTTATTGGATGCATGTTCCGACCACTCTCTAGTCTTCTTGATCACAGGTGTCTTATACCCTATTTGCAGTCATATTTAATGTTTTTACTGCAAGTTGCACCAAACTTGAATCACCAAATCGAAACGCAATAGTATCAACCGCAAACCTACCACGTAACCTTAGAAACCAGTATATCGATGACCATGGTGTATACTTAAAACACACGTTGAAACGGGGAGACCTGTATTTACACGGCAATCGTATGATAATTATTATTTTCGAAATAGTCTATCAGCCATGTTTGTTTTTTACCCTCCCGTTTACGACCAGAATAATATAATACTATATGCGGTTACTGCAACCGTGGTGTAGGTAAGTATCTACGTGTATATAATATGTTTACGCCAATAGCGATCCGAGAAGTGTTCTGGCACGACCGTGAATAATCAATGCGCACGAATACGTCAATGGGTTATGAAAATATTATCGTGGCAACAGTGCGAGCGTCAAAAAAAAAAAAAACGGTTATTTCATTATAATTTCGGATTATAATTAGTTTTTAGACGAACACGAATTGAAAATAATCACGTTAACAATAACAACGGGCGAAATAATATCACGACGTCCGGCGCGGAGAGGTAGCGGGGGAATTTTATTTAGTTTTTTTACGTACGAAAAATTATCTTGTTACACCGTATAGCGTTGTGTGGCGCGCTGTTAGCTGTTACGCGCCCTGAATGATTGCAATTAAATATTAACGGAAAGTAACGAGCGAACACAACGAATTTAATTTAAATGTTTTAATAACCGGCGGACGTGAAATATTCCCCACCACCACCCCGTCAAGCAACCGACGCAGTTCCCTCCGTCGCGCCGCGGTCGCGTACTCGAGGGGATACACATTTCGAATACACGCCGTGTTCAATAATTTCGAGTATTATCTGCTGCTACCGCTGTACGTACGATACGTAATTGTTGTTTTGCTGTTCGGCTCGTTTGAAAATATTATATGGTAACATTCGCGTTTGGATTCTCGGTCGTCGGTATAAATAGACGCACATTGTGCGAGCACTCCGGAGGGGAGTCGGATTTCCCCTCTCGGCTCTTCGACGCAATACGTCGTGATCTCTGGCGCCGTGTTCGTGTTCCCCCCCCCCCCAACCATTGTTATTCAACCTTAATTGAAATCCGAGGAAATCGACAAAAAATACCGTTCAGACCGATACACCTACCTTTAACAGCTACTGCTTCGCACCGCCGGCGCGAAAACGGTTACGACGACGGCGTTCGGAGTGAGATATTATACATATTACATTACGAGTAGGTATATATCATTTAATCTATTTCGAAGAAACGAAAACATAATAAGCGAAACGATGAATTTTTTTATATTTTTTACACGATAACTCGCGCGTATTCGGCAAACTCGCGAGAGAGAAACAATGGAAAAAGATTAAAGGAAACACCAGAACACCCGGCCTCTTATTATTATCGATTCGCCATGGAAATATAATGCTATTAATAATTTATAACGAAGCGTCCGACGATTTTCCATGAAATAAATAAATAACTTGACGGTAGAACATTTAATCAACCAGTCAAGGTTCACCGATGGCTGCTTTAATAAACTCCTCCGTAATAATATACACTCTCATCATATAAACTTGTTGTGCCCATTTAGTTATTGCATAGAATCCCAAGCCGTGCACCGTGATGCCCAAGTGCAGCCGTGCACGGGTTGCACATTTTTCTAACGTTGCGTTCCAAAAACTGTCCGATCTGTTTTTATTTTATTTTTCGCGTGTGCCTAATTCGGTAAACAAATGAAAACATTGTTTGTGTTATAATTAAATATTAAAAATAAAATATAGTACAATAGATATTATGAGTTTTAACGCGAGCCATGGATTTGCCCTCCATGCCCTAGGGCCTAGGGGCACCACGAATCCGTTCAATGGGGCACCAAGGCTTACATGAAAATATAACTGGTGCTAGCTGAACTAGCGTTCATTCATTATGCTTATTGCCTTGTGGTGTTCATCGCAGGGCCCCGTGATTTAGATTGTTCCCTAAAAAGGCTTCCTTAGGGTAAAAAGTTCGGGAACCGTAATACTATGGATCGTTTATGTCAGCTAAAAATATAAAAAAAAAAAATAATAAGTTTTCTCATTGTTATGGAAGTTATATAATTTTAATATTATATAATAATTATATATTAAATATATTATATATACATCACGTGCTCGGCCGAAACGTCACAACCGGAAAGAACGCGTTGCGATATGTCAGATATGTTACCTATACAGTGAAATAAAAGTATGATCGAAACACTATCAACCATGATTTCATATACTCGAGACAAGTTTATGAGAAATATTAATGGAATAAAAATGACGATTAAAGTCTTAAAAATATTGTAATTATATGTTAATTAATATTCATGCGATTTTAAATATTTCCAAAATACAACATTATTGAACAAGTAATGTCCGTTTTTTTTTTTTTTAATTTAATGATTTTAATTTCGATTTTAAGGTCAATGGTTAAGCTCATCATAGCTCCGCGTGCCCGGCGATTCTTAACAACAATATTATTCACCGATCACAGCTGGAGGGTAGCAACGGACTTATAACCACCATGCATTGAATATCCCGCTTTGTGATATTCTCTGGATCGAATATATTCGTATTTACAGTGGATCACCCGGTAGTTTAGGGGTAAAAAAAAAAATTTCAATTCCAGTTTAAAGGAGAACAATATAATACTGTAACTCGTAAACCGAATTCAAACGGACCCGCGAGTGTAATTCGAGTAAAATTCAATTAAAAAAATACAAAATAACGGAACAGTAGGATAATGAGTTTTAGAAAAATGTGTACCTATTTTAAACCTGAGCAGCAGTGGGGGGAGGGGGGGGACGAGAAAAAAAATGACAGCTGTATGTTTGATACCATAATTTTATTAGTTCCATCTGTACGGCGATAAAACCAGGTGGCGCGTATAGTCGAAATTAAATATTCATTTTTCATCTGGGAGTTGGTAAAAACGCGACGGGCTTACGAATAAAAATCTACTGGTATACGGAGCTCGCTCAAAGATCAATTTAATTGCGAAATTAAATATTTAATCGCAGTTTTCCGACTTTTGACAAGCAAGAAAATTTGTTCAGAAGTAATAATACAGCTCGGCGGAAAAAAAAAACAAAACCAACCGACGGCGGACGTTGTTCCATAATGATAACACATAACAAACCAATAAGTAGTACACGATTTATATTTCCAAAGATACAATTTTTATGTATACAATACGTTAAAGATTTTTAACTATAAAGGGGGTGTTAGCATATTTTTAAGCGGTGACTAGCATATTTATCATGATAATAATAATTATATATAATATACATATATCATACTGTTTATATATTATATAATATTATGTACAACTGGTTTTTTTTTATTTTATAATGTTTCCGTAGACATCAATAGGACAACGCTGTGTCCGTATACAAATAGTTTCCTGTACATGATGATAATAATAATAATAATTAGATTTACAATCACTAAACACTTTATATAAATGAAAATTCAATAAAAACTATTTTACAATAAAATAATAAATAATAATAGTTTAACAATTGATTGAAAAATATTTTTTCAAAGTTTACAGCTATTGTAAACAATAGATTACACAATGAAATGGAACAAAATATGTGGTCGCGGAAGGTATTAAAAATGTTATAACAATACACAATATG
This sequence comes from Periphyllus acericola, assembly GCA_949715065.1. Taxonomy (NCBI): domain Eukaryota; kingdom Metazoa; phylum Arthropoda; class Insecta; order Hemiptera; family Aphididae; genus Periphyllus; species Periphyllus acericola. The sequence continues at coordinate 22,202,908 of OX454265.1, forward strand.
TGTCCCGTCACTGTTGGTTGATTTTTAAAAAACATCCAGCAAGTCTCATTAACATTTCAAAAACTAAAATTAACTTATGACCTAAAAGTTCATGGTTTTTTTTTTATTTATTTTTTTTAATATTTTATTTCTTTCTTCTTTTTTTTTAATTAGTTAGTTTTAAAGTGGTATGCATGTATACATATATATATATATATATTCTGCATGTATATATAGTTAAGTATCGTCATGAACTGTTGATGGCGATCAATCGCTACCGGAGAAGCACGACGAACAAAGACGCCGAGACGAAAAGTGAGATCTCTTTGGTTTTGACTGATTGAGCAATGTAAATGGAAGGCGAGTTGCTCGATGCTGTGGAAAGATAAAAACAAAATAATATGTCAGTACTGTAATCATAATTATATTAAATAAGCTAGGTATCGGTCAGGTATAACACGAAGTGTGCATTTGTTTTTCGCCAAGAGATTTCAGTCGCCGAAAGCTATTAAATCTCGAGATTGTTATTATATTACTTTGCAGGGCTCAATTACTGCAACGTTATGGAGATATGCGGTGGTATAGTTTCTTCTCTCATAAGGCGATCTTCCCTCGCGGAAAGCGCTAACGCCGCCGGTGTATTAGCAGTTAACCGGTATTAGTTTAGTTCTCATTATTTTCCACGCGCGAGTTACCTAGGCGTCATCACTAGACGTCAAAATCTAATACAATTTAAACATAGTATACGACGTTCCATTGATGAGAAGATCTGTTTTGGATACCTGTTTGACAATGCCCACGGGACAATATTAAAGTTTATGGAAATTAGTACGGCTACGAATGATAATATTGAATTAAAATAGTCGAGACAATTTATACATTTAAAGTTTTCAATAAAACTCAATGATAATTTTTTTTTAGGAAGGCTTCAACTACCATACGGTTAATAGACCCCTTTGGTTGATTTTTGACACAATATTGTACTGCAGTTTGGAGGTTTTTATTGTTTGTGGTTTTTCATTAATATTCATAGGGTTCATTTTATACTTAAATGTTTTTGTCGACATTTTTCATCTGGAGAACATTTACTAAATCTACAACTGTAGGCAAAAACATAGATATTGTTTTGAAGTTGTGCGTGATAAAAATGTTCGCACAACTGTCAATGTTTATTTAGAATGAAAATAGAAATAGTTGATTATACTGGACCGCTACAGTCATAACTCATAAGATTGACTTGGAAATCGAAATGATAAATCAAATCAGAGTTCTACAAAACTAACAGTTCGGCATGTATTGTGTTTGTCGAGCTCGGGATGTTGTTATTAATAAAAATGTTCAATTACTGATCACAAATGAAGTACGTACAATCAATTTTAATTTTAATATTTTAATTGTAATATAATTCTACGGTGCGCAGCGTACCTAATGGAAAATTATTGAAGAAACATTAACTGTTTTTTATAAATTATAGCGCGTTATAAACTTATAAAGTAAAGTAACAATTAATAAATTATAATGATGGTTTCGATGTAACTCGGATGTTCACTAGGAAAAATAGAGAAAAATAAATCAAGTTGATTCGTTGGAAAAGTATTCTTGTTTTTAGCCACTCGAGGAATGTATCGATTTTACAACTATGTTTTATCAGATGTTAACATACATATGTTATCTGGACCACGATTCTCATAAGACCGGGAATTGGACATAGATTGTAAAAATGATAGTTTATTTTCTGGTTTTTCAATAGTATATCCAGTGTGAACAAAAAAAGACTTAGAAATAATGTTAACGTTCTCGATTAAATAAGAAATGTTGTTTTTAACGGCTTGAAAACTTAATGCGGGGTTTTAACTCTAAGCAGGTACCTACTTGATCGGGTACAAACAATTTACAAATTATATTTTCCTGGGACAAATTTTTGTTTTTTAAAGTTTTAAATATCGCATACTTTAAAGGTAACTATAGTTTGTTGCTGACAATTTGATCGATAAAAAAGACCTGTACATAATACACGTGATACAAGCATAATAATTATTTAATTGGACTATATTATATTTAAGAAACATAACAAAACATATTCCACACACACGCCGCCGACCCAACATTAGACGGAAATTCGGAATACAAATAACTCAACTATAACGTAACAATAAACTACTCGACCTCGGTGCCAAACAGTTTTTTTTTTTTTTTATAATTATTATGGTACTTGTCCTAGTTGTTAAACGAACATACTTGCAGGTACACGTAGTAATAAATATTTTATCAGCAGGCATTAATATGAGATATTTCGGTTGTAAATCGTATGGAAAGCATAATACATTATCATATTAGATATACTGCCATTATACTACAAGGGAACTTATATTTTCATTTGTCAATATCTATTCCAAAAGGGTTTTTAATGGAGTTTTCTTCCATTATAAATCATATCAAATCAACCATGGGTCTTTTTTATCATCCGGGTACATGATACGGCAGAAAAAATATACATATCATGTCAATAGCTTTTGGTGATAAATCAGTATTCATTATTCGTGTAGAATTATTGAAGTGAACACAATATATACGAATACAAAGGTAGAATTATAATTTTACTAAGCGTGCTCTTTAGACCTACACAAACACACGCAGACACAGACCCACACGCTGGACTCTTATAAATCCCGTAAATCAGTAAAATTATTCAGCGAAATCGTGGCCAAGAGGAAAACCGGAATATTTTGTACCGTTTGAATACGACATTTTCCTAGTAAATACGGCGATTTGAAACGATGACAGTGCAGATGATATGTGTCAACGTGTCACACGTACACAGGGGGTTGTTGGGGGTCGGAGACACGTGCTACATCCCGAAACGTATAAAGTTTTCTTCGAATGCAATTGAAACGGATTAGTCGCCAATGCGACCACGCATGATAATATGTTTCCGGCGAATATTGCACGCGCAATAATATTAAAAGGTATTATAACGTTCGATAATTGTTATTAGTGGGAAAATTTATTAGAACCGCTCGACGTTTGACCATTAAATACTCTTTAAACGCCGTATATATACGCCTCGATCGTACGGATGACGAGTGACGGCGAGCGATATACGTCCGCGTGATATTAATAGAGCGCCAGTCGGGCGTAAAATAATTGCCGACGAACGCGACCCGAAATCGGCACGGAAAAATACATAATAAATCGTCCGGGCGAAAAGTGTAACGAACATGATGGTGTATCAATTGTTGACAGCGCGTATAGTACCCGTAGATATGTTATTATAATCACAATGCGTGTATAACAGCCAAGCGACGGCCAGCACAACTTCTTACTATCATCGAAGTCGGCTGCCGTAATATTGCAGTCGGGCAAGAACGACGGTGAAATAAACGTAAAACTGATCAGCAGCGAAATATCGATTATCGACAGAAATAAATACTTCCAACTGCAATAATATTATCTTCTACTTAATGCGGTCGGTTGTCTGGTAATTATGTAACACATGAACTGGTACCGGTTGACTGTACACCGAACGCCGCAACTATATATTTATACGGTTGAGAAACCGTAGCAGGGCCGTGTACACATTTTAGGAAAACCTACAACTGGACGGTGAAAAAACAAACCAGCGTAATATGAGTAGAGGTATATCACTTGAAATAGAATACTCGGAAAATTATTGTTTACCGAAGAATTTAGTTTAAAAAGTTACACAGAATATTAAAGCGACCCTGTCGATAGTAAGTTAAATGACTCGAACTTGTATATTAGACGAAAACGCCATTCGAGATGGTGTCAAGACTAAAACGGTTAATATTTTCCAGGAAACTTAAAACGGATTTTAATCCTGTTTTGAAATCTCAGGAAAATTAAACCATTTTGACGTCACGACGCGAACCTCGGCCACAACGTGTTCACCAGACGGAAATAAATAAACCTACCCATGCCGACCTCGGATCCTGTAATACGTCGCTTACCGTGAACAGGATCGGCCCTGGAATCGGCGTCCTGCTCGTCGGCGGCCAGACCCCCGTCGGCAGCGGAGACGGGCGCGCCAGGAGAGACTCGCGGCCGGTGCGCCAACGCGCTCTGCTCCTTGGACTTCCAGTACACCGTGCCGAGCGTGGCCACGCACTTGAGTTTCATGTCCCTGTCGTGCCTGTTCCGCTGCTGGTGGCCGGCCGCCGCGGACCGGAAGTGTTGCATCCCCGCCTCGAACTTCAGGCCCAGAGTGGTCACCATCAGCCCTTCGCGACCCACGTACTCCGTGTAGGGACCGCGCAGGTACGAAGAGTTCACCTGCACACACGGCGCGCGTTTAAGTATAATTGCGTGCACAGGACGTGTCCAACGAGGATTGTTAATCAGTGTTAATCTCTATTGTGTCGATAGTATCGAGAATATCCTTTAGTTAAATTACACTTATTTTTCAAATCAATTTTAACGTTTTTGTAAAATATTATATGAAGAACATAAACGGTAAACGTTTTAAGAAAACTCCTTTAAATTTTACGAAAATGTCAAAGTAATTGTTTTACAATTTTTACGAGGATTATATTCATGTGAAAATATACATCGCGTGTATACAATGAATAAATAAGTGCACAAATGAAGAGTGTAATAAGTCATGTGAGATACTGAAAAAAAAACAAACCTAACTTGACTATCATTATTATCACGGTAGAGATTACAACTGTTGTAAATCCTCGCAGTAACACCCAATGTAACGACAACAACATAAATACCATAATATATATAGTGTGGTTTATAAGCCGATGCGATGGCGTTTTGTACAGTATAAGGGGAGAACGAGGACTGGACAAAAGACTCGGACATTTTTCAGTAAGCGCGACGATTATACAGTCGGCAGACAATATATCATAATAATATCCAATTCTGATGCTTTTAAACATTTTTTTTTTCATAAAAGTTTAGCAACTCGATACAAATTCCTCGTTAAAATATACATCGAATAGTGTATATGGAATATAAAGTAACTAGCTTCACTTGAAGGGTAGGTATATTGCGTCGACATGACGGGAAAGATTGTGTTTTCTAAACGCACCGCCTGGGAGTTCTGTAGTCTGGGGTGATTTGTTAAACACGCTCACCCCCTTTTTAGCCGTAAAAATGCTCTTTTTATTTATTTTATAAATGTCAAGTTACCATAAACCATATGTTTTCAATAATTTTATTTTTCAGGTAAACTTGAGTGTATTAATAACTTGGTTTTTTTTTCAATAACAACACTATATTTTTATGCAGATAATTATTAGTTTAATATTTTTGGAATTCTTGATGTAACATTTGAACCAATATTTTCGGAGTTATTCAAATTTAAAATAGCGTATGAAAAGTGTAAAATTTGTTTTATCTCGAACGAGTAGCAATTCGCGATTACATTCAACTAAAAATGATATCATAATATTATGAGTTATAACAAGTGCTATATTTGTCTAAATACTTAAATTAGAATAATTCAAAAATTGCTAGTTCGAATTTTGATTTCGATTCATAAAATTCAAAGAAAAATGCCCTGAATTAAGCACCACAGTGAAAGGTGTTTAATTTAAAAAATAAAAGTTTTTGTCACTGCAGAACAACCCTAGGAGGCACGAAAAAAAGTCATGGAAAACATAGTAGGTTTCATGGAAACTTGAACATTTGGTAAATAAAAAAAAAAATCCAAACCAAAGCGATTTCACGGCCAAAAAGGGGGCTGAAAATCGGTTGAAAAATCACCCTGTAGGTAACGATACGTTATTAAACCACAACCCGGCTTCTCCACGCATCATGCTCGTGTTGCGGCGTGATTTCCAACGTAAACGATACATAAACGTAAGAGTAAAATTGTATAGTGTCATCGAATAATTGTGGCGCGAACGTCTCGGGCGGCCGCTTCGTGTTAAGAGCGCGCACCACCCATCGGTGCGCAAACGCGCATGAATTTGTAAACGCTAACGCGCGCTCACCTGTTCGCCGTTGATGTACCAGGCCAGCTGAACGGCCGGTTTCGATCTGCCGGAAGTGCAGTTCACGTTGACCATGTCACCCGGCTTGTACCGGTCCTGACCGCCGGATATGCGCGGTCCGTCGTCGGGCGGCGCTGGAACAACCGAGAGCAAAACAATATATTATATAGCATGCACACACCCTACCCAGAGCCGTCTTTGGCTATGCAGGGGCCCTTTTAGTAGGTGCCTAAAAAAAGTTGAATAAAAATACAAAAAGCTTATTTAAGCTATGATGACTTTATTAGTAAGTTGTTAAAAATTATGTATATTTTACAGAATTAGAAATCGTATATTATTGTTACAACTTACATTGATAAAACTTATCGTTTACCTACTTAGTGTAATATCATTCCTCACTTAGCATAATTTAAATAACGTATTAACAATTCCATTTGCCTAAGTTTTTTTTATCTAGAATTTAGTATTATTTTAGTACTGACGATCGTATTTTAACGTTACAGCTTACAATTTAAAGTTGTAATTTATATTATATCTGCTATATTATATCCCCATCTGGCTGGGGGCCCTGGGCACGTGCCCCACGTGCCCATAGGGTAAAGACAGAACTGACCCTACCCGAACGTCCGTACGATATTATTATATGCATGTTATCCTGCACGCGTGGTGGCGACCGGGGGGGGGGATTACGCGTCTATAATAAGAAAATCGGTTAGCACGCAGCACCTCGCGTAAACGTACCGCGTAAAAAAATATCAGACAAGACCATTACTTTTTTAATGGTCGCGCGCGGAGACGTTAAAAAACTGCGTTTACTTTACATATTATATACTACGAACACACGGGGTTATTCGTGCGGCAGAAACTTTATATGCTGTGACGGTACGAAGCGTGCGTGGAAGATTGTTTTTTTTCCCTACCCCCTCCCGTGTTACCAAAACAACGACCGTGCAACTACTTATACATTTTATTTTAAAACAGATACGTGTTTATAAGTACCTGGCAACCGAAAATATATTATAAGTACGCGCTTAAACCTCGAGTGCGCACCTGCGGTAACGGACGTTGGACGGGCGGGGCAGATTGCCTACGAATCGCATGATATTCTCGCGAATTTCTGATCACTATGCACGTGTATGGCGTACATATACAGCCGTACAGGGTGTCCCACCGGGATTTTCACACACCAATGTCTCCCGTGTTAATATAGATAATCAAATTCTGTTTTTTTTCCATGAGCATCACTGGGCAAAGGCAATTTTATTGACAATAGTTTAGTAAATTAAAAGTGTACTATTAGATAAGTTAGGAAATTAACTTTTTATTTTATAATTATTATACATTTTAAAGATAGCCGTTATGTAGAGCTTATTTTTCTGCAAATGTAGACGGTTCAACTTTTAATTTCTATTAACTTCTTGATTTTTAAAAATTTTCGCAGTTTTAAATAATAATTACATTATATAGTAATTTACATTATTTCTAAGTTAGCTAAAAAATTATTAAAAATTATAAATCCAACAAAAACTGAAAGTTGAACCGTCAAGATTTTCAGAAAAATAAGCTCTCCAAGCTCTCCAATAATTAATACAATTATATTTACCAAACTATTGTCAGCAAAATTGCCTTTACCCTGCAGGGAGCAGGATGCTCATAAAAAAAAAATAACATGTTTATCTCTATCGAACGGTAGATATCGCTCTGTGCATAGCCCGTTGAGATATTCTGTATGCGGTGTATAGTGTATTATTGTTGTTTAGGGTAGTGAAGCAGCTTCCCAGTGCCTTTCTGTGTCGGCTAACTGGTCCATCCTGTACAACATGTAGTATATATGTATAATAGAACGTCAAATAATATACCGCAGCGAACACACATACACGCGCCCGAACTTTATTAAATTCTGCGGAACGTTATTACTTATTTGATACGACTCCCGCGCTTATATATACGTAGTGTACTGGAGACGTTTCAAATGAAATGCACGTGGAAGTGTTCACGTTGGTGTTATGTTTCAAGACTTTTCAGCGGACGTTTTAATAATCCCACGCGTGCAGACGACTGCAGCTGCAACTGAACGTCGACTCATAATTTTGCAGTTCGATCTAAACGAGTTCAAAGCAGGTTGGGAAAAAAAATGTATATATACATATATAGGTACTTGGTACATTATATATTGTCGCGATCCGGTCCCGTGCGGCGCGGCATCGTTAATCAGCACATTCGAAAAACTTTTACTCGCCCGACAACTTTTTTCTTCTGTCCGATGCCGCATATTATACGACATAACATTTCGTTAAAAGTTTGAAATGTCTATGAGAGGAAACGCGCTACTAGTGATTGCCAACCGAACTTGTAAACGAAATATTTATTACCATCTTCGTCAAGTAGGAGAACTGCTCCGCACCACCACATCTAATTTCGACTTTTGGTCAGAAAGTTTTTTTTTTCTCCCAAACGGATCGTTAACTATAGAAAATTGATAAAAAGAAACGGTATGGGGGTAATGTCCATCACTAAATAAAATAATACAAAGTACCGTTAAGTATATTATAATTTACTATAGCCGTATACGATAAAACGTATATTGCATCGTCGATTATCCGTACGTCTATAATTATATAAATAATAACGTGCGCTACGTGCTATTAAATATGCATTTTAATTTTTTACGTAAAAAGAAAAACGTCGCCGTTAAACCCGTCGAAAATGATAAATTTCGTTCACATAATTTTTTTTCTTTTCCCGTGCCCCCGAAACTATATATACATACATACATACACACGCCTGGGTCGTAAACATCTAGAAACGTAATCGTAAACGTCGTAATGATCCTCCTAACCGTGAGAGCATATCATTTACCAATCGAATCGATTTGGCCTATCTGGAAGATTACGGAAGTGCATATATTTATGTATAATATACTTCCACCGGAAGATCGGTTGTTTATACATATACACACATATACACTAACAACTCCGCGCACCTCCCCTGTCCGAGCGAGGGTGTACAAACGGTGCGTGGGGGGGTGCGCGCGCGTGAGAGTTGGATTGAATCGGATCGCCGAGACAAAGGCGGGCGCCGCCGCTACCGCCGCGTTAAACCAATTTGCACGTGCGACGACAATATTCTAGACTCTAGTACGCCGGATTTTACGAGGCGCCGGGGACGACCGGCTGCACGGGGATGTGCTGTTCCCGGTCGTTTAAAAAGCACTATAGGGTTGAATAAATATTCGGTCGGGGCGCCCGGAGACTTTAAAGCGTAAAATATATACTCGAAGAGATCCTTTCCGATCCCTTGCGTTGTATGTGCACTTACATTATACACAGTGGTAATCGTCCGTAACGGCACCGCGGTTATTATTAAGTCGGCACCGACAAGACGGCGGTTAAGCAAATAGACGACCGCGACGGTCTTCCCGAACGCACTCTCGCATATTTCCAGCGTAATAATTAATTATTCGTACGTACGGCTTAAGCGAGCTGCAGTACACGATCGCTATAATATACTCGAGCGAGTTATCAGGTACAGACGTTTTTCAGGAATAATTCAAGATGAATAACGGTTAGAGGCAAAGTTCGAGGATTTCCAATACAGTCGCAGAACGGAACCAATAAGCTGTACGCGGATGTTTATGTCACACGCAGCCACGTAGGGTTTATACAGATTTGGAAACGTACTACATGCGTTGACGTAATAATAGCACGAAGTACGCTGAAACGATGATATTCAGATTATAAGTAACGGAATTACAGTGAAACTCAAAGCCCAACGATTTAATTATGCAATTGTTGTTTTGTGCTTTTTATAGTTTGATCGGAAAGTATAATGAGAGTATACGATAGCGCTGTGAAATCTTAAATCTTGAACGGGTAGGATAATGGATATAGCCAATGTGTACTGAAGTTTAAAAATATTATTAATTTTTTTTTAAAGGATACGAGCAGTTGGATTAGGGTGCCAAGCTTTCAAAGCCCTCCTAGTTGCGGATTTATAATGTAACGCTTTCGGAGATTTTTATAGTAAATACTGATTTATCGTTAATTTACAAAATCAATACCGTAGCTGATGTTTTTTTATTGCTTATTTATATTTTTAAACTTAGCACATGTTTTTAGTTTTTTACACAGGGCATTAGATCATAATGATGTACAGAAGAATCATTGATGTTATAGAAATTGATTAGTATTGGTTATTATAAATAACGCGAAACTATATAGGTAACCATTGTAACACAATAACCTGGTAAAGGTTACTGTGTAACTAAGTTCACTATTGGTAACTTTTATTTTATAGTTTGAGCATATAATATAGGATATAAGCAGAATGGTATCTTTAAGGCAACTAGCTATTTCCTAATCGAATTGCTTCCGTAAAAACATGTATTATAGGTATAAACTATTACATAATACACTTATAGAATATTCATTAATATCGTTTTTATTTTTTATTTTTAAAAAATATTAAATAATATAAACAGTCACCAAGCAATATTAAATAGTTACAAAGTAACCAATATACTAATCAACAACGATATTTTCATAAAATTTAAAATCATGGAAGGGTTGTCGTATGTTTGCACATCGAAATTAGTTCACTCGCAAAATGATTAAAATCCCATAAATAATGTAATATTTTAGTCGAATGGCTTAATCTTAGGTTAACTTTGACGACTTGTATTATTATTTTATCAATAATTGTGTTGCTATCCGGAGAAAACCTAGGTAGTTTCTTTTAGGGAAGGGGGAAAGCTAAATAAAGTACATTAGCATACTACCGAAAAAAGCATTAGTATACGGTTATAATTATTGGCATAATAGAAATAAAATTTCTATTAAATTATAACATAACTAATAACAAATTAATAAATAATAACTAAAGACTAAATGTATTTATTTATTTGACCACACCTTTATGTATATAAAACATTTCCAACAAGTGTAGAAAATTACAGAAAGTGGTAACATATTAAAACATTAATACAAAATTTGATAATTATTAACGCGAACGCGAAACGGTAAAATAGGACAATATTATGAACATTATTTGTAGGACACGGAAATTCTGCGTTTGGAACGGTTATGCCCACTGGCGGTGGAATGAGATGGGACAAATCTAGAATAGTATATTATTTCGGGTAGCGTACAATGCTGAAAGATATGCTAGATAAAAGGTCAGGAGCATCAAAGGACCCATTCAAAGGAGACGAAATAAAACTGACATCAAGACGACGAGCTACGAGTGCGAGTTGGTATATATAATATATTTAAAACGAGAGAATAGTCATGCCGAGGGTATATTAGCCTATTAGGATACAAGCGACGCGAGAGAGAAACTTGTTTTGGACACGCTCAGTTCTCAGTTGATCTTTGACCAAATGGAGTATTCTCTACGGCGCGGCGGAATATAATATATACGGTTATATACTTAATATTAATGTTCACTCCGAACAAACGCGAAGAATTTTATTGAAAATAAACTTTAAAAATAGGTTGTTGAAATTTAGTTGTTTATTTTCGCCCGTACGATGTTGGAAAAAATATAATTATTTTTATAAAGAAGCCTCGAAAATATTAATTGTCTCTATAAAAAGTCTCCATATTACTCTTAGCACCTCTAAGAGGTTCCATAAAATAATGTGTACCTGATAACTAGACCTAATCAGACCAACGTATAGATCCAAAAATAACGATTTTCAGGTTATTACACTTTCTGCATGTAAAATCTATATTTCATCGTATTTTAAAGTTTACTGAGAAGCTGGCATAATGTGACTTACGAAGGTCTGGTGCTTAGTTACATCAACCTGTAGTTAGAATTAACGAATCCGTTTTTTATAACAGTTATACAACAGGCCGGACTCTTGAATACCGGTTTAATCTATTTTCACCGCGTACCTTTATATAAAACATATTATTTGTACAAATGACGCCGGCAAAGTGTGGAATCTGCCATTCTATAATAAGACACCTAGGCGTTCTATGGAACACCTAAAATGAGCGTTATTAAAGAAGGTAGGTAAATATGATGTAATGCACCATGTGCCGGTTAGTATTATATAAATGTTGTTATTTCCTCGTAAAAAACGATTTTTACGAAACGCAGTATAAATCACGGACAATTAATTTGCAAGGTATTACGCGCCGTTCCCAAGGTATTTACGAGAGAGTGTACAACAATATCGTCATGCACGCTGTACAATGTGAACATATTACACGACGATATACAATATACATTATGCATCCTGTATTCGGACGACGGAATTCATTTGACAACGCGTAAAATGCACAGTCGACGTTTTAAATTAATGGAATTTAATAATAATAGCGCGCACTCGCGTGCAGTTTGTCGTGCGTCTAACTCGACTATTGTTAAAAATAATTTGCACCGCTTTTGGATTGCGTATAACTAACGGTTTTTAATATCGCTCCTATATCTCGCTTGGCTTCATGTTTTCGTACGTCGAAAAGTTAGGGTCCCGTGGCGCGTTACCTACAACTATATACGTGCTATAGCTAGATGCAAAATAGTTATATTGTGTAAGTTAGGCGTCCGCCCTGCGTTTATGACTCTAAGAAAAAAGTAAACGCATTGTACGTTAATCACACGAGTCGATTTGGAAAAGGTTTCACGAACGAATTTAGTATTAAAATTATTGCAATCCAACAGTACTCTTGATAAAAAAAGACAACGGATCGTAATTCAATGTAAATCATTATCGACCAGTCGTATGGTATATGAAATAGTGTGACGTACGAGTGGTTATATCAGGATTGTTTTATAATTTGATAGAGTTTAAATTAATTAAGTATATTCATCATTTATACTTCGCTTTGATTTCGGTTTATAACCACGAGGAGTATATTTATCTTTATGGCTACACAAACTTTTCAGAGAGTTTTTTCCACCGTCCCCTACGGTTAATTTTACGAGCTAAAAATAAACGATCCTGCAGTTCGTTTAAGCACAAAGCATCGTTAAGCAAATAATAATTGCAGTTTTATGACGTAATAAAGTGTAAAATAATTATTGTCTGTGAGGTATTATTTTATTTGTTTCCCTTAACCTTTGTAATTAATTCGTCTCACTTAAACAGACCTATGCGTTTGTTTGTCCTCAGCGTTTATAATACGAACTGTTTAAGTTAAAGTTTATCTCTGAAAACAAAATACATAAACGCAATTATAAGTAGCTTAAAAATGTAATGAGCGGCCGTGGCGGTCCCCGGCTTATTTCCGTGGATAATAATAAATCGTACATAATCAACGAGCGACATAGGTAGGTGTATATAAAGTTTATATTATAAACAGTCTAATAATTGAAACAACTCACCGACTGTAAGCATAGAACTGTGATTGGTAACTGTTTGGAACGATGGCGCTTCGGCGGAAACTTCGCACCGGTATTTGCCGCTACTCGCGAGTTCCAAAGGCTTGAGGACGACGCTTTCGGCAGTCGACTGTTTCTCCTGAAATGAAATGATCGGTTAAAAGATTAATTAGACGAGGACACGAATCGTTATGCGTTATCATTGTTTCGAGAAGAAAAGAATTACAATAACACCGTACTGCGGTTTTATGTATTCAAAAAATGCACCAGTCGTTTACAGAGCGCAGGTTATAACGCCCATTTTCTCCGACCATATATGCATATGTAACGTGATGTGTAAGGTGTTATCGAAAAGATTCTTTCTACACATGATGCGTAACGATCACAATAAAATATTAACTACTGTTATAGCACAACGCATTTCTTATCGATATCGGGATTTCTAACCACCCCTAACGCTGTGTACGACACGAATTTCCAATGATTCCGTACACGCACACATACGTATTATTACAAAGTCAGGGTTAGGCAAGTACACACGTTTTGGCAGGATACATTACACGCATTATCGCTGTACACCGCGCACATACGTATTTTAATTAACGGGATATTCAAAACGTGTCCACCGCACAATATGTGTACGTTTAAACGTGTGTATATAGCGTTGTTTATCGACGACTAACTGCTGTTTCGTACAACGGAACGAAATGAAAAAAAAAAAAAAAACCCGTCGTCTGAAATTTATACCGAACGCGCGCTCGTTAGTACATCGATTTTGTTAAGCCCGTCTCGTCTCTGCTGTGGGTCGTCGGGAATTGATGTAAACGCGTTAACGCGCGTAAAACGACACGCAGCGAGCGCGGGATATGACGTGCGGTATTAATCAAACACTGTCGACGCGCATTGGTTCAAACACTCACTCGCACACACACACACACGTATATATGATACGTACAAATACATGTATAGTTTATACACGACACAAATGCACACGCGTATACGAGAGTCGAGACGAAAATATATCACCAAAGTGTTAATTATTCGTCTTTCCGTGTGCAGGATTGCATCTAATTTACCTTCAAACACACGACGAGCGCTTTCATTTCCATCGAATTATGACTTGGTGATAAGAATGACTAAACACACACACATACACAAATTATATTTATTGACGCAGCAGCACAAAAGTTAGAGCGAATCCGTGAAAAAGTTCAGCGTAAAACGTCTCGGCGAAGGATACACTTTCACGTCATGAAATTTTGCAGCGCGTAATCGTACATAGTTTGCGTTATACTGGCAATGTGATGAACATAGGCATTCTACAGAATCCCCCTTGTACTATTTGGTGAAGTTTTAAAATTGTTGTTCTTTTTAAATATTCTCAGGAAATCTAGGATTCCTATCCAATGCTATGTTAGGTAAAGCAAAAAAAAAAAATGTTTATTTCTTTAATTCATTCATTGCAGCTAAAAGTTGATGCTCTAAATTTGTTAATGGAATTAAACATTGAATTTTGTACGCAAACAGTTTTTGGTCTGACATTTTGATTCGCATAACAACACCTGTCATGTTGTAATCCACTATTGCAGATATAAAATGTACTTTTCACCAAGGTGTAGTTACTAGTAATGTATAATTGTACATAAATTGTATGTAAATCGTATACATTTTTCTACATGAGGTTAGGCCATCTATAGATTTTCGAGTCATTAAGTTTACAATATTCACACATTTTATAATTTTTCTGCTGATTTTAAATATTTCAAATATTGCGTAGGGATTTTAAAAAATTCCAGTTTCAACACTTTGCCGGTAACGTATTATACACCGACTAGACGACTCCTCACTCGCGTATAGGTACACACACGGCACCATACACGACATATTATTATATCACAAAACGCGCGTGCCCTAATATCGTCTACTCGAGCAGTCTTTGTGTCGTCTCTGCGTTGCAGTGTAAATACTGCGAACGCGTAAGCGTTTGAAGTTAGAAAACCGTTTTCGTGGTAATTGCTGCAATTTCTTAGGCGATGCAAATAATTCGTTCGGAATCACATTTCGGCGAACGAATAGCGCGTCTTTGTGTTCAAGAAATTTCATCGCAAATATAATAATATAAATAATATGTTTATGTGCGTACATTAATACTATTGTATCTATACAATATTATCCAGACTGCGTGCCATTCGACGAGCAAATCGAATATAGATACTTAATATTTTCGAGGACACGAACTGGTATACTCGCATATGCTCGAAAAGTAAACGTACAGTTTGGTTCGGTTTTGGCACAATAATAATACACTTCATTAAACATCACGTTATTATTAAAGATCTGACCAAGGGGAATGCTGAATACAGAATATATAGTGTATATTATTCAAAAAAACATATATATTTACAAATGGTATTACATAATATATATATATCCTATACAGATATAAACATGTAATATTTATGTTATATATTTTATTTTGTCACCATTCGCCGTAAATTATAGTAAATTTTGTGTATCTCGTTATCTTGATACACGGAAAAGTATATAGACGACTCGGCTATATTCAAAAAATGCGGGAAGTGAAAGTGATTTCCGCAAACGAAAAATCAGGATGCTTGGATAATAAAAAAGATATATAGGCTATTTATTTCGTTATTTTGAGTACTCGTTCGATTAGTGCGACGTTAAATCTAATATAAATCAACAGAGTGTAATTTTTATAAAGGTGGGTAAAAAGAAAAAAAAATATCTTATTCCAACGAAGATGATAATATTATCTATAAACACGAAATTGAAATAACGTTAAGTGCTATAAAAATGTATTTATACAATTATCTACCATACTTTCGATTGCATAAAAGAAAATTAAATAGAAAAAATATTATATATATAAATATAGTTGAAAAAAAAATTAAATTCAATTAATTGGATGAATATTATAAACAACTATCAAATTGAGTATGAGTAATGGCTGAAAAGTTATCAAACGGTAGGTACATTAATACTGTTTTTTATTTAAAATTTCTATATATATATATAGCTGCTTAAATAAAATAGTTTTTCGATTTAGTTTTTATTTATACACTACATAAATAAAGCTTTCGAAAGCTTTTGATCATATCACCCAAATACAAATTGAATTGACTTAAAAGTTTATACTCTGACTATATATGAATACTTTGCTTTTCAATGTTTTGGTTCGTTTATATTTTAAGATGTTTATATCGATTTTTTTTTTTTCATGTTTTGATAATCTTAACATTTTAACAAAATTAAACTTCTATCATTTTCATAATTCGTATAACTAGCGAGTTTATTTATTCAGAGTTAAATTTGAACTTTTATGCTTGAGGTTGAAAAAATTAATTAATTTACTATGTTTACATTAATTTTATCAAGACAACTTGATTTAAAAAATAATTTTATAAATAATAATAATTGATATAGGGACATATTATATATACAAATATAATTCATGAAATTATTATGTTGTAGTTAGACGATTATAAGCACTGTGGAAATGTATTTTTTAATTGCCTGGGTTTATCTTGAACATAAAAAACTTAATTCACATTCATTTAATTCAGAATGAGTAGTTTGAAGTGTAATCATAGGCTCATGAATATTTTAAATATTTTTCGAATTATTACTTGAAGCCATAACAATAAAAACAGTAAATTTATTTATAATTACAATATGATTAGGCCTTAACTTAAGCTCTGCTACAGTGCTGCTGAAGACCCATGTGTATATAATATGTAAAGCACGTAGCGTATATTATTCTAAAACACTTGTTGGTTCTTAAAACGACAGACCCACGAAAAATAAAACGAAATCATCGAAGAGAGAACTCGAATATGATATTTTGATGTTGCTTTTATGAAACTGTACATATAGTATATATATAGTATATACCGTACCTACATGTGAACGAACTGAAATTGAAAATTCCGTGCAACAATAGTAATATAAAGACGTATAAGCACGCCACCGATAAAAAGGGAAAATCAGGTACATATACCTACCTACTTTTAGAAAACGGGAAAAAAACACCATAAAACCAACGGTCAAGTCTTCATTTATATTTTAACTCCGAGTGCGTGTTTTTTCTTTTTTCTTTTCTTTCTTTTTTTTTTTTATTATTTCTCCGTTTCTTTTGCTCATTTTTTTTTCATGTTTTTCATCCTTTTTGCCGACGGATTTAACGGGGTGCATGTATATATGTTTTGTATGCACGGCGGTGGGGTGTGTTTGCGTTTGCCGAGGGGTTTGGAAGGAGCGACGACATCATGAATATGTTTGCGCACGAACCCGCATTAGCCTAAACCTATGTATAGACGGGCTTTCAGGATTTATTTTATTTTTGTATACAATATACTTCTTATATTCAATACGTGTTTACTACCCCTTTTCCCCGCCGCAGATATATCTTTTTGGGTCATACATACCCCGATTACGTTCAACAAACGAGTATTAGCGACGTGGACACATTATATGTACATACATACTACTGCGCTGCACTGACCAATAAAACCGGGAAGAAAATGAATTAGACGATCCGTTTTATATTATACCGTACACGACGTACGAACATATTGTTATGCAGTACCGTCAGTACCTATACTTGTTAAAATCTATGAACAATCTCATCAGATCAATGATATACATGTATATACTACAATAATATGCTCTCGACGTACGTCTTTGATATAATATACCTAACGAGTTGAGAAACACGGACTAGCAATTATATTATATATCATGGATTTCATTCGTTTATATATCAAGCTTCCCGCGTACATATGCGCAGCCGCTAATGCCGTCGCGGTAAATCATTATTAGAGCTCGGGACTTATTGAAAATTATTGAACGGTGGTAAAATTGCTGTTCGAAGTTTAAATGTGTTTTGGGCCAAAAGCTAATCAACAAAATGGTGAATTGCAATTTTTTTTTTTTTAGTGAACATTGGTGGATTACTAAAAACGATGTACCTACCTATACGAGTATGTACTAAACGGCGCGGAGTGCGAAACGAGTATATTTTGAAAGTAGAAAATCACACAATACGATCAAGAAATGACTGTGAAATACGCGAACGGTTAGAAGATAATGTACTATAGGTATAACGAATTCAAATCTAAATGTATTCGAAAATAAATTGCAGTGACGTCGGAAGACCGTATTACCCTCTATGGATACACACACACACACACGTCAGTAAAGTCTTACATCCCACGTGATCGATAGCCGCGGGTGACGTTTATACGAATCGAGTAGTTTTATTTAATTTGTGTCGAGTTGTAAACGAACAATGCCTAAACAAGTGTCGAGTGTTGTAACTGAAAAAAAGATGTACTGCGAAATTAGGTTCGAATGTTTTTCTTCGTGTTAAAATTATATTTTATTCGACAACAATAGCATACATTCATGCCAAACCAAAGTAAGCATATATAAATTAACTGCGACTCAACACCATAAAATCCAAAAACAAAACGGGCGGAACGTGTCGAAATTCAACTTAATAAGTAAGGCATGCTAATAATGCACGACCACATAAATTGTATTATTCAAATTTTAGATTACTTTTTCCATACGCGGTAAAAATATATATTCCTTTAAGGAAGCCACTTGCGATAAACGATTGATAATCTTATATGAAAAGTACTAGTACACTACTGTACAGTACATTTCATCACTGTAATGCCACGATATTTTAATAAAATTGTATTATTAAAAGCGTATCAAAATTTTTTTTAGCAATTTTAACAATATTAGATGCATATTTTGACAATTTTTAGCGCGATAAGTCCCAAGCCCTAAAATCATTATCAATTGTGTATACTTTCATGGAACACATTTTTTTAATACACACCCGTGACATTTCAAAGTGCTTATAACTTTGCAACATGCAAATATTTTCAGTTTTCTTTTTATGTAATTGCGTTTATTTCGAGTGCCGTGTCAAACAACCTATAAACCTAACCTAACCCAAGTATTATAATATGAAAATAAAACTTTGTGCATTATATCAAATTTTCTTTTTCTTTTTTTGATACGACAAAGATAATAAATAAGAATAAAAAACGGTTTCTACGCACATGGACCCATGGATTTTTGTTGCGATTGTGTAAGGCGTTAAGTACAGACAACTGTTATGAAGTAAGATGAAATCATTGTAAAAAAAATCTGATACGCTATTTCATAAATAAAATATTTTATTATTAAAAATTCAGATGCATTTTCGAAATAATATGAACAAAAATGTATAGGTATACGGATTGAATGAATAAATACATGAAATAATTGGAGCATAAAAAACTATTAAAGCGTTCGTGGAAAAAAAAAACAAAATACAAATTCACGTTATTGCAAAAACCAATTGTTTCCTCGTGTGATGGAGAACTTTACAGTTCACATCAGTGGTAACAAATTCCCTTCCGACTGCTACGCGTCACTTAAAATAATTCCAAACCTATCGTGCCGAAAAAATAAAGAACCCTCACGATACTGAAAATTCGTTATATCGTCTCGCCACTTGCTAGAATATAACTTATAAAAGTCTATTACCATGCCGTTGTATACACCAATGGCCTATGTCATCAGTGTTCAGTATACTTGGGATAGGTTAAAACGTCTAAGAATAAAAAAAAATAATCCAAAAAGTTATTTATTTTTATGACTCCGGAGTAATAACTTGTCATATTTTTCAGAATTTATTCGACAACGCTTGGAGATATTGTAATCTAAACTTATTTTCAGTGTTCCTTCTTTTGAATGCATACTTATACACTGTACACAGTCTGCAAAAAATAAAAGTAAATGTTATTACGCCTTGAATTAGTAAGTTGACGTTATACTGGGGATATGTGCAAGTTGTATTTCGTTTGAGTGTAATGTGCATACGCTAAAAAAAAAAAAAAACTATTATATCGAACTCATTATTTAGATTTCGACCAGTCTGAATGAAGAAGATATGAATTGACACCAATAAAACCTTAAAACTTTATACATCATAATACACTATAAGAATAAACACATACGTGAAGTTATTTAAATATTATTTAGATCGTGTATTCCAATGAAATAATGGAGATGGTACTATTTTTCCAAGACATTTCCATGAGAAAGACAATGAACTGCAGTGTACACTTAATATTTATACATACAAAATTAATAGCTAACCTTTCGTGGTATACTGTGTAGTGCATGCACAAAATTATAATATCTATAATACTGATAACAACAACTAAATACGTATTATTTATTTAAATTGTTCCGTAAGAAATTTTATTAATAGATTATATTCAAAGAGTATTGAGTCCACAATGGGATATTTTACATCAAAATAAACCATACAGGTAATACAAATATAGGTATTTTACATAGAAGCTGAATATTCCTTGTTAATCACACTTTATGTATTTATTGGGTTTGGTTATTTACCGATTAGTATTTAAATATACACTTGTTCACGATTAGGCATACAAATAGTTAAATATGTCAAATTAAAATTGGGGATTTTTTGTATTAGGGCGAGTCTACACTTGAACATCTCCAACGTTTATTAATTATGTTTAAGAATGCAGATTTTAATTAATTTTTAATTAATTCTCTGAAAATTTTTTGAATTATTTAAAATAGAATAAAAAATGTTTAAAACCTAAAAATGTTAACGAATGCTCTTAAAATAAAAAAAATTCTGAAAATGCGAAAAAATTCAAAGTAGTTAATTCTTTGACATATGAAACGAATTATGTGCTTAGAAAGTATCCTTAGGACATTCAGAAAAACAAATGTAATTTGCGATGAAATTCGCACCCAAATAATTTTGTTTTTGTTATTTTCCATACATTATAGATGAGATACAATCATTATAGTATACTATTTTTTACAGAAAAATGTTGCAATATTTTAATTTTGAATCACCAGTAGCTAGTTTAATCGGTTTATAAATTGATTGCATATTCTGACTTTAAAAGGGAATTTAAATGAAGTTTAGAAATAATGAACGCAAGTTTTTGTGAAGTTTAAGAGGTCATTTTCAAATAAATTGGATTATTTTAGAAAGGTACTCTTGGATATTTTACTTTCAAGCAACATTTCAACAGCTAAACGGGGGTCTGGGGGTCTCTTACCACGAACTTGATTATGAATGTAAACTTTCTGTAGTTTTGTAAACGAACATAAATTTGTAATTAATTGGTTTGAGTCAATATTTCAACGTGTCATAAGTAAGAAAAGTTATTTAAACACACTTGTGTGAAACATTGTTTGCAAAATTCATGAGAATGGATGCAGTGAACGCATTAACGAATAAAGTTGTAAAACAATTTATGAACACGGATGATGTACACCTATTTAACTACATGATAAAACTCGCAATAGTAACGTTAATCGATATTTTACGGTTATTTAACAAATTCATACGAGAATTTATCGTTAATTAGATATTTACGATGCGCTCGCAGAACCTAATTGGTCAAATGATAATCACGGAGCAATGGAAACGAGATTGAAAATGTATTCCAGGGTAGAACGATAGATCAGTGGGCATATATAGAATACATTCTGCTTATATGAATGTATTTTTTTCTAATACTCGCAAATCCCTCCAAAAATATCGTATCTGAACGAGGAGCAGTTCTAGCTGAAAAAAAAACACGTATTTTCCGAGTACATTTTAATCCCGGTTCATAAATAAGATATAAAACATGGTAATGATAACATTATGCGATTTAAATACTGTATTCGTTAAACTACTGCGAACTGCGTGGGTCGACGGATATTATTATGTCGAAATCGATTTGGAGGGAAACGAACGAACCATAAAGTTAATAAAACACAAGCGATTGGACATTCGAGAGAGAGAAAGAGAGGGAAAATAACAAAAACAATTTAAGAGTATCTGTTTCCAATGAAGAGGAGAACTATTAAAAGAAAAGAATAAATAAAAATTGTCTGTAAATGGAAAATTAACCGGGGTAAATAATAATTAAAATCCTTATCGCGATCGTTTATAATATTATATATTATTCAATTATGGTACTGAAGTCGCGCTGTGCAGTTGCACGTCGTCACTGTACATTTTATTTTTACACCGGAAGAAAAAGAAGAAAGATGTCGCGTGATAATTATTTGATGTATGATGTAATAATCAAGATTATTGTCATATTTGCGTCGATGAATCGAACTATCAATTTTTCATGTAATATTGGGCGAAAAGAAAACCGTCTACGAGGGACGGCGACGACAGTAAAACGGTGCATTTCAGGCGAGTTCGAGTGCGGTGGGGGGAGGCAGAACGATGAAATACGATTATAATATATATATATATACGCACCGCACGCAACACACTCTCGCTCACACGTTTACCCAATAAAGGGTGAATATATCCAAAAAAACCGTATTAAACGCGTTCGAGAATCGTTTTTGCGCACGCCGTATACGCCGGTATTAATTTTCCACGCCAAAACATTCGCATTCCATCATTCTGCACAAATCTGACAGCAACACCTGGCGCGCGGCCGTAGACACTAATTGACGCGCGTTTCCCGCCGCGATACTGTTTTTTCCTCTGCCTCACGCTCGCTCACTCTCTTCTCTACCCACCCGGGTCGTCGCCAATGTACCTGCACGCTTCGACGGTTCAGTCACCTCGGTCATCGCGCATCGGGCCTCCTCCCCCGCCAAATCTCTCCTCTGAAAACCAGCAAGTTCTCCCCTTATGTAGGAGAAGCGAAAACATATCGAACGAATGCGTTTTTGTCCACCTGCACCATCACCGTCGTCGCAGTGTTTAATGCGAAAGACTACAGATATAAAAGCTGGCGACAAGGGGAACCCACATGTGTGTGCATATATACTTGTAATTTTTCAAAAATAAAAAAAAAATGATTTTGGAAGTAATACGGTGACTATTATTGCATTATAACATATCTTCCTATAACGAATTATAAAAACAGTTTTCACGTACTCCTGTGTTTTTCTAACTAAAAATATCACGTGAGAGTTGTTATTATAAATCGTAATAATATTATATGTTAAACCGAGAGATGATATGATACTGTTTTCGTTATTGAATGCGTATCTTTCAGTTTTTAACCGAAACGCTGCTGGTAGGCTAACGAGTTTTACTAATATACCATTATAACCGTGGAGTGAGAAACGTTATTTTACGCAAAAAGTTGCCGCAGACCGATGTTGGTAGTCTGTATTCAGTGCATGTTTGTTATATTAATTTTTTACATTTGTCGTAATGATTTATCATCACACGTCGTGACACTCGAATAATAAAGATAATTTTCTACAGTCCACGCGTGAACGATTCAGAACGTATGTTTTATTTGGCTAAAAGTATGTACTTTTTGTCAATTAAAATAATAAAATGTTGTAAATGTTCCCTTCCTATCATCCCTGCCCCGTGAAAACCACTCGAACCATAATACGTCATTGTACCACTATACCTCGGTTATTGACTGTCAAATGACGCGTGTTTGGTGCAGGTTTTATCTCATACGAGTATTATATAATTTCATTATTTATTGTTCTTGCGCTACACGCAAACTCGCTGATAGCGCTTGTCTTATTGTATAGCTACATTTATCAAAATTTATCTTTTATTGTCACATAATTTCACATGTTTGTACTTCGTATTATTATCATTTTCTATATTTATAAGTTCCCCTAGTGGTCTAGTGTAATTGTTGAGTTGAATTACTCCACGCAGCAGCTCTTCAACTAAAATTTAAGAAAAAAAAACCCATCACGCGATAGTATTTCTGACCACAGATCTGAATTTGTTGTAACGTCTTTTTGAGATCGATCGGTCGACATTTTACAATTTCTCATTTAAACTGCGAATAATCAACGTATGAAAATTTAAAAATGTTTAAATATTAAAATCGAAAATGTTTAACATAGTTGGCGATTGAAATTGCAGGGGGTCGAGGATAGATTGATATCGAGTCTAAGAGACTTATAAAATAACCGACCGTTCGCAGTGCCCTAGACGTACGATATATACCTGCTCTATTTCCTCGGTTCACAACGGGCGCAACGAAGGCATGTTTTGCTACTGAACTGCTATAGTTATTAAGACGGACTCGGTTTGAAGCCAATATTACAACACACACGCGTGTACGACCAATACGTCACCACCACGGCCGTGTTAATGATGCGTTTTTGTTTATTTACTATTGTTTTCTCCCGATATTCTTTCGACCGTTCGACGGATATAACACTACGAGTCCGCGCGTAGGCGAGCAGCGATCACGGTTCGCCAGTTCGATCGGTACGAGGAATAGCGCCCGCCACCGCCGCGACACGGAATTATTTATCATAACGGAACAGCTGTTTGTTACTTCTCAATATTGATGATGCCTCGAGTCGTGAGGATCACCTATATAACAGTCCGCGAACCCACGCATTAAAACAACACCATCCGCCCCCGTGAATAATGGAAAAGTGTCATTGCAAAATGCGCACGGACAACGCGATTTCGTGCAATATTATCAATATTATCATATACGGGGCGTCGGCAGCGGGCGGTGGTGAGCTGTTGCGGTACATAATGTCCGTTGGGTTCATTATTTCGGGGAGGAGAGATAATCCGTAAAGATCGAATTGGCATTATTTTTTTTTGAGATGTAAGAAAAACACTAAGAGTAATTGAGAAATGTATTGCTTTTCTCTTGAACATATATATATATATATATATATATATACTCTTAAATATAATGCAAACACTTTTAAACTATATGAAGCACATACAAAAAAGCACTTTTCATGATTGATACTTACAATTTTTTACATCAGCTTTTAAAATTATTATTATATATATATATATATATATATATATATATATATATATATAAAGAAAATGTGGATACGAATATATAAGAATATTGTTTGTTGAATATTAGCCAGGGCCGTCCTCCGCGTTTAACTTGGTGTAGGTGATATTATTATAATGAATCATATGATCAAAGAAAGTTGACCTTAATACCAAGCCCAAGAAATCTTATTTACTTTAAAGTTACTCAACATTCTGACTAATTTATTTTATTAATTGAAAAAATATTTCTTCAAAGTACCTACAACATAATAAGGGTTATCATTGATAAAGCTTTTTATGACTTAACTTCTTTTGCTTTAATACATGACTGAAGGTGAAATAAAAGACAATAGTTACCAGCTATTTCTCATATAATTCAAGAAACTGACTTGTTGCAGAGGTTTATTTAAGGGAAGGTGGGGTGTATTATGCGCATGTATTATGCGTTTTTTTTATATTTATTTATTATTGAAAAAAATAATTAAAATACATTTTGTAATCAAATCATCTGCATTATTCATATATTTTTATTGTTCTTTTCCTCTAGTGTTAAATCATTTAAAAATGTTTAACAATACGGAGGTACAATATTGCGTCACTTTTAAGAAATCTTCCTAAGTAAAATCATATAAAATGTAATCTTAACATACAAACACGTACACTTATATTATATTCCCCTCCTTCATGGTTTTAATTAATTTTTTTAGTTTCCAGAAAAATTGTGTTTTTTTTTTTAATAGTAGTCCATAATGAAATGATTTGATATAATCTTGTCTTGTTTTCTGATACCCTCTAATAAGTTTTGGTAAATAAAAAAAAATTAAAAATCAGGAGATAAATGAAATTAAAATGTTGAAACATCAAATTTTTCAAAAATAATAATTGTTTAATTTTTACCAAAACATTAAATTACATTTAAATGTGAAAAACCAAAAGTCTTAGTCCCTATGAGTTTTATAAATAAAAAAATAAAATAGATTATCTTCATTATTTCAAGAGATATCGCAATGGGTAAATTCATGGTGAGACACCTTGTATACTCGTATAGCACAATCATGTACAAATTATATCAGATAAAATCGTTTAGAATACTATACAACATATAACTGCAATTGTAAAAGAATATCAATTATTTTTGCCGATCGATGCATAAACTATTTATACATGTTTCTCAATTGAATATTTTTTTTAAATAAATAGAATGTAAGCACTTTGACCATTTGAATTTGTTCATACTTTGAATGGTAATGAAAAATGGGCGAAACTCCTAGGTAGGGTGAGAATTCATGGTCGGGCGAGATACAGGGACGGATTGATAGATATATCAGACTTGAAACCAATGCACCATTTGAGATACAGACATTTTTTTGCTGTAAGTCTCACTCTTTTTGTAAGTCTGCATCCACTATGTAGTTAGATTCGAAAAATAAGTATAATATTATGAGGCACCTGAAGGCAATTTTATTACATATACAAATCTCTTAGCAAAAAATGTACTTAATTTAATATTAAAATTATAATTGAGCATATTTAAAGCTGGGAGAAATATTATTATATCTCGTGCACATTTATGGATTGAAAATTAAGATATTTCTCTTAAATACTAATATCGATAATATGTATTTGTTACGGTCACTATGATTAATAATTATACCATAACAACCAACTATCTTGTATCTATGAAAAATAAACAAGTATACAGTGTCTCCGTAGTGATTGCAATACTAGATGACAGTGCAGGGTTTGATTCTCAATTTCGGTTGAAGTTTTTAGAAATTTTGTGCTCTGTTTTTCTTAATTAAGATCTCTAAGTACCAAATAGACAAAATTTTCCCTCAGAAAAGTACCAGGCTTGTACGCATCCCAGCAATCCTTCTAGTCAAAATCGTATACTCAGTCACACAAGACAAACCGAATGATGCACACATCGTGATAAAACCAATACATTCCTCGTTTCATTTAGAATCTCAATATTATCATATTCTATAGACAAGAGGAAAAATATAAGGTACAAAGGATATCAATATAGATTGGTCGTAACAGTACAGAGAAAAATCCTTATTATTTTTTCGTTTCCGGTTTTTTATTTTTCATTTTTTGCTTTGGACAATTAGTGTTTGTATACGGCGGTAAAAAGCTTAATACTATTGCTATAGTAGGGTAGATGGATTTTTTTTTTTTATTAAATAATCTCAAGAATGATAAAAATAAAACACAATTACCCTCTTAGTTCACCCTCTAGGTTAGTTCAGTTGTCGTAAAAAAATAAGTACATATCCAATTCAAGACAACTTTCATAATAATATAATAGCGAGTGAAATAGTAGTCACGATTCAAATCAAAGAGCACAGTAAATTTAAACCGGTACTTTGAAGAAATAATAACTTATTAATATGCTATTTTTCATTGTTGCAATTTTATTTATAAATTTTGATAGTTAAATTTTTCCGGAAAGTGGAATTTTAAGGCTTGAATAGAGTAATAATATTTCATTTCGTACCTAAATCGAGCAATCGCTGAATTAGGAACCCACATTTTTTTTTTTTTTATTGAATGAAATTTTGTAAGTATACAATTTATTCCAACATTTACAAAAAGTATAATAGTCTATATGTTAACAAAAATAAAAATAAAATATAGTTATATGGATAGACCAGTCTCAAGGATGAAGGATAAAATACGGATTATAATGATTTCGGAATTGGAATTAAGAATAGAAGAAAGAGTTAGTTGGGTGTTTTGCGATTTTAAAAAATTGAAAAGAATTAAGCGATTAGAGGATAATGTAGGGCAAGGAACCCACATTATTAGCACTTATGTTGGTTGTTAATTATTACAAAGCATACAATTAAAAAAAATCCATCTCAATTTGTGTTATAGCTCAACACAAATATTGTTCAATGTATCATACACCATGTCATATTATGGACATAAATAATAACTGTCATTATTCATATTGATTGCTGTAGAAGTTTTATTTTTTGCTGTCCGGCTTTTACCAACGCGTACCGCGACTGCAGCTACCGACACATTACTGTACTTAACGGAGAGTAATTATTATTGAAAACGAATCTGTTATGTACGGTTAGTTGTGAAACTATAGGGTTTTTGGTTTAGGATCTAGGTCGCGACAGTCGGCATTTCAGAAGTCGAATCTATTACGTGCGACATTAGAGACCGATGCCCATGCCGGCCGGGGGGAGTGGTGGGGGGGCGTATTTAGCCAACTCGCGAAAAAGTTTTAAACCAACTGTATATTGTACCACTCGAGTGTACCTAAAGTTGAATTTATAAATAACATTCTTGGGGGAAAATCGAAATGATATCGTCTCCGAAACGGTAACACAATCGTGTTGCGCGTAACCCGTACGTGGATATTATCTTATGGTCTACAATGTAGACTCTACATGCTGTCTACATAGGTGTTCTATATGTTATTCTATCAAGTGCTCCGGGCATAACGCTCACGCGTCGCGCTCATACATTTATAGGAGCATTAGGATACACGTTTTCACGTGAAGTATTGTGTTGCTTTACGGCATTGCAGGGAGGGAAAAAAAGGATACACATTTTTATCATTAAAAAATCGTGTTCCGTTTTTATGGACACGGTACGACCGTGTGTCAGTTGGAACGTGCGCGTGTATAACAGCGAGTGCTGGTTTCAAACAAACGTCTTATGTACGTATGTATGTATATATAATGTATCGCACTTCATACCGAGACTCACCATACGTGAACGTTTACATGTACACGGGTTCGAAACGCTATGGGTATGCGAATATACCATCAACGATATTCAAACAGCGCTCAATACATATTTAAAAAAAAAAAAAAACCAAATACACGATGGTTCGCGCTGCTTTATATATTATACGTATACGTGTGGCAGGACTTACATCAACGTGCACTCCCGTCACTTCGAACACTTGCACTTCTGGCGATTCCCCGGGCAGGAATCGGTAAAATTCGTTTCCATCTTTGTACCATTTGACTGTGTACAATTTCTCACCCTGTAGGTCGTATTTGCACTCCAACCGTGTACTGTTTCCCACTAGAGTGTGTTCTTCGATCCTCAACTCCGTGAGCCTCAGGCAAAACGCTGGAATAAAAACAAAAAAGACCCTTGTTATTTTCTGATATATTTGTGATCACTGGAATGCAATGCGAACAACGTTAATCGCATAAAACAAAAGATCCAACGTTTACAACCAATGCGCGAAATAATATGTTACGCAGCAGTGAACTGCAGTTACTGTATACTGTGCACGTATAATTATGACGCTGTATTAAGCCGTAATAATTGTCAAGTGGTTCATAAACAAATAAATCGTGAAAATTACAGAGTTTCATTTTGTCGAGACTATTACTCACTCGATTTACTGCACCAATGTAAACATTTTATTTATTTGGTTTTCGAATAACAAAAGTTATACTAAACTAGCGAACAAGTTTAAATGTACAAACAGTATAAGCGAATAGTGTCCGTACCAAACGTGTAGGTATATATCTGTTACGGTTAAAAGTGTTTCCAAGAAAAACAACTCTATACAGCCGTATAGAACACTTATTTTGTCTCATTCTGAAACGAGATTTTTTCTGATTACGAGAACTCGGATGACTAGTTCTACAGTGACGCTCAACCGAACGACATAACCATCTCATTTTTATGTCGGAAAAATTAGACCATTTAAATATTCTTGGCCCCTCTCCATGTGTATAGCTTAAATAAGTTTCATATTTTAACGTTTATCAACGTTCCTGCCGGAACAACATCTAGTGAAACGTTTTGAAAAAATGCATCAACGAAGTTTGTTGTTGGCGAATTAATTAATTAATGACGATTGTCAATACTTTTATAAACAATTTAAACGAGAAAGTATTTTATTTTTCGATTCAACGACCTGTCATCTGGCGAGTAACGACGGTGTTAAAAAAGCGACAAGCTTGATACGCGAAAGTTGGCTTTTTTAATTAAGTTGAAACTCGGGAGGTTTTTTCATTTTTTGTTCTCCGACACACACCGTGTCGTTTATAAATGCGGAATATTACATCGAACATTACTTGAATACTGTAAGTATATGTAGACACGTATTTTATGCAAGGGACACTCGATAGGTGTGCGTTGCACACTCAGTCACTTAACCCACATTACACAAAGCGCGTTGTACATGAAACTTAAAATTGGGTCACAAAATGACGTCGCAGAATAAAAATGAAATACGCTTCTCTTTAAATAATAAAGAATTATTATTTAGCGCGCACGTCAGTTATAGTTAACCGCGTACAAAGACGATCTACGCGAACACGGGGGTGCTAATATTGTTACAATGAAATGATACTATATATATATATAATATATGTATAGGTAACACCGAGAATTGGATTTAACGCGTATTAATTTCCCCGTCGCGTGTCGTCTGTATTACATATAATAATAATACATAAACCGACCTCGGAGTATAGTCGCAACCGGTAAGTATAAACGTTATTGTACTCGTACATAGTGTACGTTGCAGTTTTCTCGTGTACAAATTAAAAATAAAAACTCAACTGATTCCCCATAAGCTAGAAGAATTTGGACGTATACGATAATTAATATATCAAGGCTAGCTGACTCAAACAGTGTTCCGCGGACTTATCTGATTTAAATCAAATTCTGATATTATGCAATAAGTTGAGTACCGTTTATCATTTATTTATTTTTGGACATTAATAAACCTATACATATTATCAAGGCATAAACGCGTTGTTGTATAGAAATAAATTTAAAAAATCACAGAAACTCGTCGATGAAAAAAATTTGAGAACCACTGATCTATAGGCGCTCGTTTCTTAGTAGGTGTACGTGTAGTTATGTGACATATTAAGTGACGTATTAAACAACGCGAGATCCTTCACCAGAACGCATTCCAAAGAAGGTTCGATAGCGTCCACGAATGCACTACAGATGTCATGCAAATATTCGTAGAGCAGAAAAACGTGTAAATAATAATAATTATAATATAGATAATAGCGTAAAAAATAAAAATAAAACATATTCATCGTAGTCGTGGGCGCTATGAATCATTCCTCAAACGCGATTGCAAGAGAGAAACATATTGGATGATATGCGCTGCAATATCGTTCCACGGCAAGGTGTAGGATTCGAAAGGTTATGTTTTCATCTCCTTACTTTTGTGTGACGCAAAACAACCCAATAGATGGAAGGGAAAAAATACAATCGTTTTTGCATATTATACTTTCTTACACGTGAAATTATCTGGCAGTCGGGGCAGGGGTTTTAAAAGTATATCGCGTTACCGTCTTGAATATAATATTCTAATTTATGGTCGCAGTATAAATAACAAACATTTTCCCCCTTTCTGCACGTCATGTAGATACACACGGCGCTCTGTATAGGCAATATGTGTACACTCATGCGTATTTCTCTAAATTAGGTCGTGTAACAGCATATTACGTACGATGTACATTGTACAATATAATATATACTCGTAATATATAATGAAATTAACGGGAACAAAAAAAAAAGATTAAAAAAAATCTGATAAAATTGAAAACATTATTATTGTAATATTGCTTTAAGGGCTACATATATTTTGCAAATGATGACATTTCCGTTAATCCTCAATTAATATTTGATTACATTTTCGCCGTAACCAGTGATATTATTTAGCTTATGCTGCGGTCATCGTGTTTGATTAGTGATAATTAAGTAAATAAAATAAAACATTCGTGTTATGTTCAATTAAAATAAAAATATTTAAAGCTGTTATATCATTTACTTACAGCGATGCAGACAATTAAAATACTATAAGAAAATGAATTAAAATAGGCACAACAAAAGTGTACACAAATATAATGCAAAATGTAGTAAAATAACTTTTTTCTTATTTATTTATACTTCAACAGACCTAAGCAAATCTGGATGAACACTGGAATATATTATTGGTTTCGATAGATTTTTTTTAGTCTCTGTGAACACGGGTAGATTTTCAGGTGATAAAATTCGCCAACAGTTTTATGTGTTAACTATTGGGATCGTAAATTGGACACAGAAAGTATTTAAGAATGTTATTTTTCTATTTTTTCCCTTGGCGTGTAGCAAAAGGGAAAAAAATTGAAAAAAAATTGAATTCGTTAGTATAGGTAAAAATGCGTTTTTTAATGGTAATATTAAAATGAATTAAGAATGTTTTTGTATTTTCAATATCTAGAAGTTTCCGAAATTTTTTTTTTAAGGCAGTAATATTTGCTAGGGAAATGATAAACATATAAATTGCGCCATGGTAAATAAATTTCGATTGAACCTGCTGTTCGAATGCAATAATGTCATTACTTTCAAGATATGGCCTACCAGTAAGGTTAAACACATCTATAACTAATTGAATGGATTCTTAATTACCTATTTGAAGCTATTTCTAATTTTCAAAATGCATAGTACGAGTATAATAGTATGCAATAGCTGGTATTAAAACTGTTTAAAATCTTCTAGTTTGAAATTGAATAGGAAGAGAAATAAGTGTCACATGAATATTAATTCGTTTAGATACGAATCCGGGTTGAAACAAATACTATCAGTGAAATTATCACTGTAGCGTTCCATCAAATATCTATTATAAATTATACTTGAATTATATAAAACTGCTGTTACCTATTATAAGAAAATTATGTTAAACAATACCGCGTGTAGTATTATTATTTAGTAATAATATTTACTATTTACTTATGCGAACTACTCTTGTGATTTATACTAGTATTGCTGAACGTTTGCTTCCATATTATTTCGAAGTTTATATAATATTGATCAAATTGTTCAAGAACGTAGAACGCCAAAACAGCATAATTAAATCCAATTAATTTTATATTAACATTAATATAAATATAAATATGAAAAAGCAACGATCTATTGTAGTTGATGCAATTATGACGTTATCAAAACAAGGGGAGAAGTCAAACAAGCCTCTAACAAGCGTTGGAGATTCACTTTTAATCGCATTGAAATATTGTTAAACAATAACGTTTTTAATAGCAAAGATGAAAAAAAAAAATCATAAAACTGCAGCTGTAACCGCCTTTTAAATAACTTTATTTTAAAATCGCTTTCTATTCTATTCGTACGTATATTATATCGTAGTAGTTTGGTAAGACCCAGCGATTGTACATGTATAGTGTGTAGTTGTATAACAGTACCTATTGTTTACGTTTGGAAATAGAAGCGCGGCAATCGAAACCGTTTCGTGAACATCACGTCTCGCGTGCGTATGTACATATACATATTATATTCAATTTACGCACAAGCGCCGTTTTGGATTTGCACTAAATCGTCAACAAACGTTGCATACAAATAAACGTACACTCGGGTATACATAACAATGCGATTCAAATTTTAGGAGCTACAAATTTACGACAATAGCTGATGAAAATTATGACGGAGGAGATAATAATAATAATAATAGTTCAGGTGTAGGACCCAGTGCATTTCGGAATTCAAAGCACGGATTTCTTTCAGTGTCGAATGAAAAGTTTTTTTTCCCTCTTTTTATTTTTCTTCTTCTTCTCGGAACGTCTAGCGTTTTTCGGCACTTTTATGTTTTTCCGCTCAATAAATACGCAACACCGTACGTGCAACACGCATGTACACGAAATCGAAATGGACGTAAACTTATTCCGACGAATCGCTCAATACGACTGACGCCTACGCGCGAAAAATGGACGATGATGACGAAGACGACGACGAGTGGTCGACCATCAGACGTGTTCAGAAGCTGCAGCAGCAGAATCAGCAGTGTAGCGAAATCAGGTGCGATTCAATTTAAATATAAAACGAGGATGGACCCGATACACGCACGGGGCGCGTGTACATAGTTTAGGGGTTCCGCGGGCTGCTCCGGAGTGGGGCGGAGGAGGTTACGCGCGTATGCGTTGAAGCCTTTTTCGGGTGTATATACCTATATGACCTTCATTAGGGATGGAAACCCGCGCGCGCGTCCGACAAAGCAACAAAAACCCGGTGCAGGACTGACCCGCCGTGCGAATAAAATGAAAGATTGCCTTTCGCCGCGGGGTTCTATATGCGAGCGGAAAATGAGAAAGGGGGAAAAAAGAAAGGAGAGAAAAAAAATAAATACAACTAGCTCGCTAGGGAAATCGGGTGTTTTGTGCGGTTGTCCAACAATCGTTGTTCGCATATATTGTTCGCCGCGAGACCGGTGATTTTGGTGTGAAAAATTACCGTCAAACATGGGTGGAGAGAGAGAGAGAAAAAAATTTAATTAATCCGACCTCGCTCCACGCTTGATGCAACATACGAAGTAATTTGGGTGCAATTATAATATGTTGGAATTTCGCTTTTTTTTTCCCAACTCAATTTCAAGTTCAGCAGAGGTTGAATGATTAAACTCGGAATTGCATTTTCATGTTTTCTACGTATTGACGGCAACAGTAGTCGGAAAAACGAACGTAACTTGAAAATATGTTTCTTCTAACAGATGTTGGTTAACAATATTGTTTTATTGCCAGTGCGTGTTTTTGAGTTACCTTTCAGTTACATTTACAAATATTGAATTGTGCACAAGTTTTAAAATTAAATATACCGATAAAAATTATATATAATAAATCAAATGTTTTGGTAGATTAAAAAAAAATATTAATTTTTGGAATGTACAAGCACGAAAAATATCAGTGTCTTAACTGTTTAATAAAATTACGACTGTCACCATATATTTGTACTCTCACACTTGTACGAGAAAATGATTAAATTATTTTAATTTAAGCATAAACTGTGTATAGTTAAATATTGTGTAGTATAATATTATTTAAAAAGGCATTCGATGAAATAAATTATTTTATTTCTATTTTCACTATAACAATTAATGTAAGTAAAACAGCAAATTCAAGATAAACTTGGTAAACTTAAAATAAACTATTGATTGATAAAAAGACTGTATTTAAATCGCAACGCACATGTATACTACAATAATAAAGAATTAAAATATAGTGTTTGTACAAAATACAAAGCAAAAGAAAAATTAATTTACATGTACTATTGGTGTATATAAAGATACTCAATGGTGACGTTATTAGTGTTGTTATCATAAGAAACATTTCGATCAAAATTCAGAAAATTATATTTTCTTTACACAATATATCGAACAAAATTTAGTATTTCAGAAAACTAGTAAGTACATTTGGTTACATGGACGAAGTAAAATAAAATCAAACTTTGCCTTCGAATAATAAAAGTGTAAGTTAAAGCTCGGATGTTGGTAGGTCGTTAATTGACGGGCAAAAGTTTAAATCCGTTGGGACTATTTAAAGCGGATTTTACACATGGTCTACAATGCTGACAAACATATCACTGAGTTACTGTGCTTGTGGCGTATTTTGCCCACTCCGACGTTGTCGAGCGAAATGAGAAATTTTAGAGAAACGACAAAAGTTTGTGAACGTCAAGGGTTAATTCCAAAAACAAGCACTTAAGCATTCCTTACTCGGGAAAGGAAAAAAATTTCATCCTAAATGACCCATTGTTAACCAAGAGAAAAGGGGTGTGGGGCCGGGACTTGAATTCAAAGTTTTGTCTCCGCCGTCGTCGTTGCGGGTTTTATGGGGGTCATGTGGGCGGCGCATCGCGCTAGTGCTCATCTGCGAGTAGTTTCCGGACAAACACATCCGGTTTATACAAGGTTTTAAGACGGCTGCCGACTCTAGACGATGACGAACAGTGTGTACAAACTCTGAAAGTTTAAGAAAATCCGAACAACTTTGAGCATATACAAATGTCTCATAACTGCAAGATAACCGACGGCCACCGGTACATGAGAACTGCAGTAGGTATACGTAGTGATGTAGGTATACATATATTTAGAGCGTAAAAAATGTACCTGTTTACTAAAGTATTTAGTAATCCCTCCTGGTAATGCCACAGTTACAATATTTCTCTATTCGCTCAACTGATTGTGATCGGTCACGCGTGTTCCATTGTAGCGAGACTGGTCAAAAAGTACACAAGACCCGATTAGATTTACAGAACGTAAATAAAAAACTACACGAAATGTAATGCAGAAAAACGTTTATGAATAACTTAATCGAATTCTACAGTTATTCAACTATGCCGCGTCGTTTAACATTATTTATCCACATAATTGTTCCGACATACGTACACACGAGTATATGATATTATGTTAAAATGTTAAATCAATATGAAAATAACATACGCGGGTAAATACAATTTTAATGCTGATGATGTTAGTATAGGTAATTCAAATCAAATTTAATAATATTTATCGATTTTAGTTTTTAGTTTTGAACAAGCAATACTATTCTAAATGAATTAATAACTCCAGATGGTACCACATTTTGCTATCGACCGCATAGAACCGTAGTATAATTATTTGAACTCTCACGATCGCTTTTCAATAATTTTTCAACGGGACACGAATGCAATATTTTTTATCGACCGTATAAAATGTACTGCAGTATCCGACGGGAGCTTAAAACCGCATCTTTTACTTTACAATAACTACTTCATAGCCACGCTACGGTCAGGTTTCAACACCTGCGACTCAGTCCCCCGGGTCTTATGCAAAATAGCCGAGCGAGAAATCCGACTTTTGTTTTATTTTCACTTCAGATTTATCACTAGGGATTCGCCAGTTTAAAAGAATAGGTTGAGTTTTTATCCATAGCCTTTTTTCCGATCCTCGCCACCGCGGTATAACGGTTGAGGGCTTGCAAGGTGGTGTAAAAAATAAAAAAATAAATAAGAACAAAGCAATAAATTTAGGATTTTTTGGATATACTCGAGACTTGTAAATTGTGAACATTTCTTGGGTAACAATTATTTATGGTGTAGCACCGCTACTGGATTTAGATTTTCACGATCTGACAATTTAAATACAAAACTTTGACTCGGCGAACAAAATTTTATAACACTCAAATGCTTATTTTTTGTTTTTACCGCGAACTTAAATGTATTTCTTTTTGACATTATCAACATTCGAAATTTAAATAAGTTATACGTCGTACTTTCCCAGTATTTGCGACTGATAAAAGTACTTTTCGTGTATGATGTATTCCACTTCTATATAACATATAAATATTAAAAACGTCAAGTAGATAATATTTAGGAATCTAAAATCATCTCCAAAAGAAATAAACTCAAGTAAAAAAAAAAGAAAAAAAAGGGACATCCTTCATCCGCATTAACTCAATAGGATTCCTAATGTATATTACTTAACCTTCCATTAAATATAGCGATATAAACTAAATTAATAATATAATTTATACCATTCATTATCAACATTATTTATTTTTTTTGTATTTTATTCAGTTTTCTAAACGACAGAGAAATGCTGTAGTATTGAAACATTTAAGTGGCTAATATACGTTGTAGTAATTAAAATCCTGTAAAAAAATACTTAGACATACACAGTGTTTGTCCTTGATCTCCAAATTCTAGATGAGGAAATTGAAAGCGTGTGTACAGGGAGGGGGGTGGTTCATACTTTGGAACTTATGTAGGTCACTAGAACGGATGTGTCGGTTAAATTTTTTGTATAAATTTAAAGCAATGATGAGTCATGAAAAACGATTTCAAGCGAAGGTCAGAGCGATGCATCTCGTACCTAATATATAAATTGAACATTTCATTTTATAATAAATGAAACTCAAGAGGTACACATATTATTATAAAATAAAGAAATATCATACTCGAAAATAAGTGATATATTCATACAAAACTTTTCAATTTTCATTAACTTTACAAATGATTGTAGTATAACATGTGACGAGAAATAATCACGTGTAGGTAAAACAGACAAACTATTTAGAATTCATTATTATTAGCGTAAACAAATTCCAAGTAAAACGTTGTTAAGCACTGTTACGCAATTTAAATAGTTACTATAAACATGTCATAATATTGAAATTCGTCGTGTAATGAAATATAATAATATTATAAACATAAAGTAAACAAAAAGGGCGAAACTCCTAGGTCGGGTAAGACTGCACGATCGGGCGAGATACAGGGATGCGTTAGTTGCTATATCTATCATTTAAACTTGAAACCAATCTACCACTACCCTCAAAGACTAGGATTCTGAATGATAGAGATCGGGTGCGTTAGTTTTTATTTTTTATCATATTTTATACTTATAGCACTAGACTCAAATATCTTAATAAGATATGCTTATAAGTTTTATAATTATCGTTTTATAAGTATATATTGAAAACACGGAAAGTTTATAAAAATATGTACTTAATTATATAGTATTATAGTATTTTTCATTAATTTTGTTCTTCAATTTAATTAATATACTCTAATTTTTATAATTATAATAACAAATTTAATTTATATTAGATTTATAGTTTTAATTATAGATTCTAATCGAGATTCTATTTTAATATATATATATATCGTATACTTAAATATTTGTAATAGCCAAAATAGTTGATACCTCTAAGTCGGGCGAGACTTGACGGTCAGGCAAAATACAGAAATCATATTGCTGTAGGTATCACTTTTTTTTTAAAATCTAAAATGTAGTTCGCTTCGAAAAACAAGTAATATTATGAGGCCCCTGATGCAATTCCTAACCATACGAATCTAATAGCCTAGACTGTACTTAATTTAATATTCTTATTATCTGTGGGCTTATTCAACCTAGAATCTTATTATACGATTACAATTGTGCACATTAATGCATCAAAAGTCAAACCTACGAGACTTTTAATATCGACATAATTTCGATGTATATATACAACAAGTATATATCGATGATATATGTATGTTTCGATTACTATCTATGATAAGTTTTAATAGCCTAACAACCAATAACTCTTGTATCACTGAAAAATAAACAAGTGGATAGTGCATGACAAAAACACTAGACGGGGTTTGATTCTCGATCTGGAATGGAGTTGTTTGCATTTTTTTGCACTATTTTTCTCTATCCATCGGAAAACAGTTAAGAAATTCAAACAATTATCTACCCAAAGTACCAACAAGGCCACATTTTCACTCAGAAAAGTACTAGGATCATAAACATCGAAGCTATTATTTTGGTAAAAATCGTGTGCACAGACTAAAAAAATAAAAAGAAAAAACACGCATCATGATCAAATCAATACATTCCTCCTCGTTTCACTCAGAATGTAAAATGTTCTATAGGTACGCTGTTCATATAGTACACAGCTGTCAAAAGCGATTGACCCCCACCTCCAGATTACAGTGAACGGCCATCATAATATCGCGGAGTGTTTGTAACGTGTGAATGACGATAATTGCGATGATTGATATTCCGACTAAAAGTTTACGATGATACGGTCGCTTGTGCACGATATTATTTTGCTTATCTCAGGAGTGCTGTAAACATCGTTCACTGGGTGGCTTTAGTGTTAATTTCATAATTGTGATGCAAAGAGGGTGTGCATGGAAATTGATTTTCACGAAGTTCCACCCTCGTTACATAGATAATGGCACCGAATTCAATTAGGAACGACACATTTTCTCGCTAAAGGATTTATAGTAACGCTAGCGTAACGTCGTTTCACCTGATGACTTCTGATGAACATTAAGAACATCCACCTGACATACATGCTCACTTACACTCACACGCACACACATAAACGCACGTACACACACAAAGGCAAATTCACACAAAGTACGTATTCAAAAGGCAGTGTTTGTTCGTCGACAACAACAGCAAACCATAACACACAACGACGGTAGGGATAAAACGAAGACCATTTATACAGTCGGCAGTGGCAGTGGATGTTTACAGTACAAATGGACAGTGCAAAAGAGGCCGTATGCGAACACACACACAAACAAACGCGCTCAGGACGAACGGTTATTTCGTATTTCCATGAAAAGGTTCTCTGGTCTCTTTATGTTTTAATAGGCGAGGATCAAATGGAAATACTGACCGACCGGCTGATTCGCAGGACTGATCAACGAATGCGTATTATGAACGTTTTCGAAGTTTGCGTAATGCTTTCGTTCAAAATCCACCGTGAAATGAATGCGTGATAAATGTTTCTATATAACTGGAATTGCACATGGATGGAAGAAAAAAAAATAACGACAAACTTTAATTTGACTACACGGGTAGGCGGACGGGGTTTCGGTAAGGTTTTTATATTGCGGTTTACCAATAGTGTTTGGACCAAATCAAAGGAATTTTAACCGTTTTAGTGTAACAACCTATAGTATGTCAAGACCGAAGAACTCCACTGACGTACATGTTCCTGACGCTTAGAAATTTGTTTACTGCAGCTATGCCAGTATCAAAAAAATATATCAAACTAAAAGTTTGATTTCTTTCTTTAATGTCCTGTTTATTTGCTTGATATAAAATAACGATTATCGTTTCATATTGTTATGGAAATTTCCTTCTTTTTTTTTTTTTAATATAATAATACAACTTTTTTCACATACTCTTGTTGTCGGTTATACCATACGAAGTTGAACCGTTTAAACGCATATTCTTCTGAGAAGGAAGAATAATATATATATTATAATAGCTATACTACCAATACGTAAAGTTATTTAATATTTTCGTCTTCGTTTATAGATAATCCGACAATCGTATTCTTATTTGCATTCAGCGTGCTTGCGTGCGTTTGAATAATATAACTGCCAAATGTTAATCGAAGAGTAAAATTGAACACCGAGATAAATCACGGAGAAATGTCGACGGCACAAATTGCTAAGACAACTCGATGATTGATGACGGTATACCAGACGACTTTTTATGCACAGCTCGTGGACCGCGCTAAAGGGAATCAGAAAAAGTGACATATATATTTGATATCCGTTATCAGTTATACGAGTTTAAAAATTAAAAAAACAAAAGTATGATTACTATATTTATTGTTATAATCATTATGTTTTAGTATAAGTACACAAGCTCAAAGCTGTATTTAATACACTTGTATAATTTCAATAAATTGATAAGACGCCGTGCGGATTGCAAAAAAGAATAATAGGTTATGAAATATAATCGGTGTCAAGTTCCCTGGTTTCATTAAATAAGGCAATAACACGGAAAACAATACTAACCCAGTGTGCTAATTATACACAATACCCATATTATACGTCATACACAATAACAATAATACCCAAGATATACATAATACCATACGTTTATAATGATTTATTGAATTACAGTTATTTACAGTTATTTTCAGATCGGAATTCATAGTGTACAAAATTAACAATTTATAATACATGGAATTTAAATAATTTAATATGTAATTTCCAAGTTAAAAACAGCTGAGTTAATAAAAACCAATTAAATGTTGTTATTGTACTTTGATTTGCAACATTGATTCAAGCTATAATGTAACGTTAAATAATACAAGTTAGCAGTTTGCACGGTCAAAATAATATAAATACTATCAGCGAGTTCTGTAAAAATACATGAAACTAGTTTAAATTGTTCAAAATACATTCAGAAAAATGGGATGTTCCTACATTTGATTGTTTTTTTTTTTCTATATTCTCTCCAACCGACTTATCAAATGGTGAATCTGCATAGATATGACGTACCAGGGCTTAAAATTGTGTGTATTTACGACGCAGTTTGTGTCGTACAAAAATTTAAGTGTATTTAGAGGTATGACGAAATTCGAAAGTGAGTCACAAAATCTAATTCGTTGTAATCCCAAAAATAAAAATAAATAAAAACTAATGCATAAACACATATTATATAGCAATCCATACTTATAATTAGATTTTTAAATAAAT
Organism: Periphyllus acericola; assembly: GCA_949715065.1. NCBI lineage: Eukaryota > Metazoa > Arthropoda > Insecta > Hemiptera > Aphididae > Periphyllus > Periphyllus acericola. Next base: position 22,244,764 of record OX454265.1, read on the forward strand.
TCTTATTATTTCAAATCATGTCATTCTCTATTCAACATCAGTTATAATATAACTTTTAGTATTATTAATATTAATAATATTGTTATCCCATTGTATTATCTACAAATATTTTATATATTATTTATGTTTATATAATTTATTATATATAATTATATATATTTATATAATAATTGAGCCCTAATGCTTAACTGGTAAAGGGTCATTTAAGTTCAGAATAAAAATAATAAATTGTAACAAACATCGCGGAATCGGTTTATAATAAAATACAGGAAAATAACATGATTTTTGTGATACATTGAAATCGATTTTTAGAACGTTATTTCTTCTAGGCTCATCTTGCATATAACAGAATACATTTATTTAAAATATAATGATTAGTACAAAGAATCGCAAACGGTATACACAAGCTGAGGTGAACATTTGCGACGTGAACATTTAATGCTTGTTATACGGACTTAAAACAACCACCGATAAGATGAACCCATATGATGCACTCCCCATTCAAACCATGTCATTCTAAAAAATGTAAGCTTTCGTTATCACAGTCACCACTGATACCGAAAAAAAGAGTATTTTATGGGGCAAAATGCAATCACGTATTAGATAAAATCTAAGTATCTAATTTTTTTTAAATCCATAAATTTTCACTGTAACTCATGTACAATAAATACGCAACGTGTGTAGGAATTTATTTGATATCATAAGAGTTTACTGTAAAAGGAGTTGTACAACGATGTAAATCCTCGAAAGTGATCAATTCGCGTGGAGGTTGATTCGAGTAATCGTTTACTTCCGAAGTGCACTATCAGGTGTTACATAATCTGCGATACGACGGGAACCGCATCGCGTAGCGATGATAAACATTTGATGAGCGTTCCGGGACGACTTGAAGAAAGCGCGAGCAGTCACGGCCCAGATAATGGCCGTTCTCGACGACAACGAATCGCAAATAATATACGATAGGCACTAGAATAAGGTGAACAACAAAGCACAGATATTATCTTCTACGCAATTGCAGTAATATCACGACGAATTTCAGATAGTATAAGGATGCCCAACGAGTTACATGATGAGTTGACCGTCAAGCTGACTCGGGGCTGGGGCAATTCCCACTAGCGCTTCCGGTGGATAAATCCGCTAATAATTTTAAAGAATTAGTACGTTTTACGTTAAGGGTACTGTTTTTTTTTTTATATATAACGTAGTACACAACGGGACATTCAAAAAATTAAGCCTTAGAAAAAGAGAACGGAAGTAATGCGTATACGAAAGTTTGAAAATTACCACCCGAAGTGCCAGTTTTTATCACACACACGTTAGCTTTTTTCGAGAGTTTTAGAAGAATTCTGTACACTATGGTCACCGGTGATAACAACGGTTTTGTTATAGCTCGTTGGGGGCATTCAACTTTCTAAGTTCGTGAGTACCGTACAACGCAGTGGCGTCGAATAAATAAATTACCACTAATAGCATTTAATATACTATGCTGGTCGTCTTTAGAGTATAAAGATTTTGACATTTTACAATATATTAAATCACATACTATAGTATTTTATATTATGTTTATTAAGTTACAATTGATTTGTGTCTTCACGTGGCCGTGTTGCAGTTCTCTGCAGTTTCCCACCACTGCAGGCACCTGCATCCACCTGCCGCATTCGAAGAGATTGACTTGTACCTTATTTCGGCGCCACTGCTTACTGCTATATGTATTGTATACGAGTATAATGCATTAAAACGAATAGCATACCAAATTCACATAGGTGCAATTAGGGGGGGGGGAACTTGGTTTCCTCAAATTGTTTCGTGTTTACGTATTGATAAATATAGTTTTCTGAATAGAAATGAATTACTAAGTAGTTGTTTCTAATATCCTATCCATTATCTTAGTATTGTTGCAAAATCTTGCAAGAACATATTTTTATAATTTATTATGATACCCTATATTATTTGTATATTTATGGAACAGTTTTCCGATTTGTCAATTTTATATATTGAAAAGGATTTAACAACAAAAATTGATAAAATGAAGTTATTTCTGTTTTTGCAGCACAATATGACAGAATAATTTTATTATGTTAATATAGTTTTAAAAAATATTATGAAGAGTATTTTTGTCCGTCAACTAAAAAATTTATAAATTGTCCATGCAAATAAAAGGCGTAATTCCACGTGCAATTTTTCTCTGTAAATGAACAGCTATGTCTTTATTAGCAATATTGAAGGATTATACATAAACGTTTGTGATCACTACCGATTTATTATTTGATTTTATGAATTTTCTTTTTTTGTATCTATGATTAAACCTATGTAAATCGGTATTTTTCGTGGAGAATTAGCACCCCCAGATTTTACTTCGAAATTACGCCCGCCCCTGCCGATGTGTAATCACGAGACAATAATCAACCGCACTACGGCGGATGGCGTGGTGGTAGCCGTCGTACCACTGCACAAACGTATGTCGCGGATGTCGCTTACGCAGGATATTTATTCCGGTCGGCGGTTGGAGGTCCTCGGCGGCCTACCAGACGGAATATCATAACGTGCCGGCAAACAATATTCGACCTTTTGTTCAAATAATACCTGTACGCATTATTAATAATTAATTTACGCCCAAACACACGCACGCGCACACGGTTGACATAAATATTGTACAGGTATATAATAACACGCATAGGTTATGCGTAGTGATATCGTATAACAGACGACAGTGCACTGCAGGTATGTACCTACTTACCGCCGACGACAAATAATCTGGTCTCTCCGGTGAAACGCGGTCGGCGCTCAGGGAATAATATAAAACTATACCCCGTTCCCGCCGCGGGTCGTCTGAAACGTGCTCGCGCTAAAGGATACGGCCGGGGCGTATTGCGCGGTCTCCGGTATCCGCGCACGCACTGCAGTGTTTGGATACCGGCGTCGGCGGCGGTGGTGGTCCGCAAACAGCAGCCGGGGAAATTAATAACTGTTTGTTGTTGTTTCTTCTCCTGCCTTGTGCAGCAACCACCACCGCGCCGGTAACGCGAATTTTCCGGATAGATCCATAAAATATACGCAGCTACACACTTACATACACACACACACACACACACACACACACACACACACACACACACACACACATACACGAACGCACTCACACACACGCGCACAATGCGTATAATTCTTTCGAGACCGCGTCAAAAACGCAAGAGTATCCCTACACCAGCGATTCCCAGAGTGCGTGTACTGCGGACACTGACAATCGCGAACGTTCCGTTCAACACGATACACGTGAAAACATTAAGAAATGTCATCAATATTATTTCGTTTGAGAAAAACAAAAAGAAAATGTTTCCGAGAACATATATCATGTACAGGTGTCACACCCGGATTCAAGCAAAGCGATATCTCCCATAGAGGTAATCAATTTTTTTTTTTTTTACTTCCATCCCTGGGCAAAGGAAATTTTGTTGACAACAGTTTGGTAATTATAAGTGTACTATGAGAGAAGTTAAGATATTCAATTTTTATTTTATAACTTTTATATATTATTTATATATTATATTTGGAAGAAAGGTACCCCATTTTAGGTCCAATTTTTTTGAAAATCGTTATGGTTCAATTTTTTAATTTCATACATTTCTGGATTGATAAAAATGCTCATAAAAAATAGTATTTGATTATCTTTATTAACATAGGAGATATCGCTCCGTTTAAAACCAGTTGGGTCACCCTGTTTAAATTACGCGTAGTATATACGATAATATTCAATGCATGAAAGTTTGCAATTTCTATTTTGGTCTGTGGAAATCTGCCGCTATAAATAATAATATTGAATTAAAAAACGTGTGTATACTGAAATCGGATAAATTATTTAGGCGTTGCAGATCCATTGGGGTTCCTCGAAAGCAAAATATTTTCAAAGGGTGCCGGAGTTTTGGAACCGCTGCACCCTACACCATATATACACTCTGTGTTATATTACGTGCGTGTGTTTGGATGTGCGCTTAGTATGGTGTATTTAGCCGGTATTTGTGAGCGTACCTGTGCATATAATATAATATAGTACTAATCGTAGCTTTTTCGTCCGTAAATTGATTAGGTATATATATATATATACAGGGTGACCCAACAGAGGGCCACCGGTACATACTAAATACTACGTTGATGTCAAAACGCAATTGGTGTTTTGTGTTATACTATTAAAGGTATAATATTTTTCTGAATAAATTGTTAAAAACTGTCAACAATTAAACAAAATAGACGAGGGGAAAAAATGTTCAGAAAATAACCATATAAAACTGGCCGGTGGCCATCTTAAAACGTTTCAAACGTAACAAAATAAAAATATATTTTTTCATCTTAGGCTGGACGGTTAAGATAATATATCTATAAAAATAAAATAATATATTTCTTGATATTCTGTCGAGCGAGTGGTATGAAAAAAGTAACCACAATAAGATCATCATCATCATTATAATAGCACAAGAGAGATATTGCAGTTCGCAATTAGTAGTGAGACACCCTGTACACATACAATGTTTACGCGAACAATATGTACATAATTATTTGTATCTATATAGTTATAGCTATACGTACTGTGTACGCAGGTACACAGTACATAGTGCTATACTTGGTGGCAATGAACAGGAGTTGGTTTTAGACGGAATTAATGTGTGCTCATTGTATATATTATTATGTGAGATCGTATACCTTACACGACTTGTCGTCGTGATGGCGGTTAACACCAGGGCCGACGAATAATGAAACGAGTGTACGCCCGCTGCCGTCATTGTGACAACAATTACGAGGGGGTGGGGGGATGTGGCTGTTAAAATTTCGAAAAACTACCCAACATATAGTAGGTTAATTGCTGACTCCCGCGTCATACACTTAAAACCGTTTACATTTTGATTGCACGAAAAATTATGGTATGATCGACCGCGATTTCGCACTTTTATTTAATGATAGGGCTATCATAGGTAAACAATAATAATTGTACAACCAGAATTCATTATATTTAGAGCGCATATATATAATATATAATATAATAAATATATATATAAATATAATATATATAATAATATAATAATAAATATAATAATAATATATAAATATAATATAATATTTATTATATTTAAATATTCTGTTACATAGTGATAACTGATAATAATATACTAATAATTTGTTAAAACTATTTGCATTAAACGCACGACTGCTAGATGAAATCCGAAACCAGATTTAAATTTCGAGGGTGTCTATATTTTGAATTCGGAGGTACTCAAGTTTGAAGCCAGCCCCTTCTTAGATACATATATCCGCCTTATACGCGAATGATATAACTGCATTGAAAACTGTCTCAAGCGAAATGTCAAATTTCTTAAACGACCGACCATATTATTGTTCACATTTATCGATCACCCGCGAAATGTCCAATAGTATAATTATAACCACGACTAATTGTCGTGAAAGGAAAATAAATAGAAATGCGTGAGCAGGTGGTTAAAATATCACTCTCAGATTGTGAAGTATGTAGGTATACTAAACGAGCACAGAAAACCATACTTCACTGCTGGTCGAAAAACTGTAATTCAAAATAGCTATTGCAGATACGCGCGTGATTTAACGCGGTATTAATATTTACTTACTTTTTTTATTCAAAGTTATAGATTAGAAAACACGAAAACCCCACCAGCTTGAGAACTACACGCGCATTATTCGTGTCGACGAAGCGAGACGCGCGTGTATAATGTATTTTCACGGCTAAGAGTTAAAACTTTAAATCTATGATGTTGTCTATGACAGTATTAACTATTAAGTGTGTGCATAAAGGGTGGACTTTGAAACGTTTTTGAGGCTAGCACCGTTCTAGTACGAGTATATAGTATACATTGTTGAAATGTTTGCTCAGTCGAGTACCGAATAAATCTGTTTCAGCTGACATTATCATCCCTTTGAGTATAAAGGGCACTCGTGTATATCATTAAAACATTAAAATTGAATTTGAATTAAATTATTGTTGTTTACATTTTGGCCCACTGTAATAAGCTCAACGAGTACACATTTTTTCCACAGCATATAAATATACAATTAAATGCGTGTTTTAGCTCGCCAAAAGTATTGGGAACGACAAAATGAATCTACATAATATATTGTACTGAATTATTTTAACATAACCGTTTAACACAACTGGACAATATATAAGAATATTCAACGAATAGTTTAGTGTGCATTGTTTTGATGAATTTTTTCAGCTATAAGTTAAATCTAAACAATAAAAGTACAATAAGGTGATCATAATTTCGGTTCGAATTCGAATAGATTTTGAAATTTAAAAACCATTCAATGTAAAATAATTTATACATATAAACCATACATAATTAACATAAATTGTCAATTTATACTCTATCGATAACCGTAAATAACTATTACATAATATATCATACTGTACACAAATAAATAAAACAATTCAGATATTATGCAATTGTTCTAGGTAATTGTTTTTTTACAAAAATATAACTATTGTTATAAGCCTAAACAACAATTAGGTGATTAATATTAATTGCTAGTAAATATTGTCATGGGAAAATAAACTATGAAACGCTCAATTAACATAATATATCCAAATACACTATAATCACCTATCCTTGAATAGTGATAACATTGAAAGAGTTACTGTTCCAGACTTTTTCCGGACTCAAGGGATGGAAGTTGGGAAAAAAGCTTTTCGGACTTTTATAAATAAGTACAGTTATTTTTTCCCGTTGACTATTTGTCTGGAAATAACCGGTGGTTGGAAAAAAATTCATCCAAAGTTTCGACTTTTGGAAAAAAAGATAAAGGGTTAGGCATCCCGGTGGACTAGTGCTGAATAAATTGAGTTCTCTTTTTCAGCGCTGGTAAAAATATATTTTGTTCTAAAATATGTTTTCTTTTTTTGTCATTATTTTGTATATGCTTTTGATATAAATTTTATGTAAATAGTTCTAAAATATTTCGAACACAAATTACGAACACTATAAAATTTTGTAAACACAATTCCTATAATATGTAAACAATAGCTATAGCAACTAATTAACTAATTCATTTTTATACAAAAAAAAAAAAAACTTGTCGAATCTAGGGGTGAAATTACATTTTAAAATATTGTAATAAATGATTATATATGTTACATATAATGTCAATTGTTTATCAAAGTATCACACAGAAGCTATAGGAAACCGTCGCGGGCACCAAAGCTGAACTAATTTTATTAATAACTTTACAATGGATTCGGGCCGGTGTTCGTATAATTTAATCAGGTAGTTATTTATTAATAAAGGGTGAGTGCTGCATTAAGGAATTTCGCCGTCTAAAGAAAATATAAATCCTACATAATATCGCAGCGCGACTCATTGTCACCTGAGTCTCGACGAATGTGGCGAATTATAAGGAAGTTTGCTATCGATTTGACACTTGATAGTTGACACAAATGGCAACTATCAATAATGGGTCTATCGCACGAGAATCCGAATAATGATATAATTCGATTTAATTTTTAGCGTGCACGGCACAAACATAACTCGTGTAATAATGTTTAGCGCATGTTTTATAATGAGTAATGACTAATCACTAATCATATACATTTAATTTCGCACAAGTAAAACTATAAGGTATTTATTTGCATGTTAAAATTATTTGTTTACGTGCATAAGAAAATCGTAAAATTTGCAGTTTATAAGTGTACATTCTTCGCTTAAAGTTGAATAGCGAGGCTGTCGGCATTGTTCTATTCGACTAACATTGTTCATGGAAATTCTGAAAATAAATTTGTAGCAAAATCCGTAGGCTTGTACTTTGAAAATTAAACGCGTATAATGTCCTTTTATAAATATATATTTTATAGTGCATTTTATTTGAATTGCATGTGCAAGAATTGTATGTTATTCAATAGAAGGAAAGCAACGATAATATAAATCAGGGTAATTGAATTAAGATAAGTCTATGCAATTTACATATTTCGCCGTACGTACACGCGCGCGCGCACACAAACACACACACACACATATACACGCATGTACAAATAAGAAGGAGTTTGTTTCGGTCGACATTTGAGCAAAGTAATTTCTATAAGACGAAAACGTGATGCTTTCGTCTTCCTTAGTCAATTTGCATGCCATTAAATGAGCTTGGAAAGTCTTCCCAATTTAGTCAATTAATGAAAGAGGATGCTATTTGAATAAGAGAGTCACATTGGACGTTTTTAACGACCTGGCAATCAATAAAGGCCTTTAAAATACGTTTTCAGTATATTATACGTCAATCCCCAGGTATAATAATGGTATATTATGTTATATACTCAATATAGTATATAGTATACCAATCGATTTCGAAAACGAGAACTTGTGTGTATTATGAGCATACTCTATTACATTGTTGAAAAATGTGCATACACTTGACAGAAATCAAAAAAAAATCAAATAAGTGTGCCAACAATCTACAAACATTAAAGAAAAATTTGTTATTAATTTGCAGAAACTACAATATTTCATCACTATTTTATTTACGTAGTACCTACCAAAGAACTATGAAGAGCAAATTGGTGATTTGGTAGACGTTACAATATTCTTTTTAAATTATTTCGTTCGTTTGAAAGAAAATTGACATTTTGTTGTTATTCGATTAAAGTTGTACCATATGTGTACTCAAGTGTATACGTGTGTTGACTGTTATGCACTTATGCGACATTGATTTCTACTACGGTTATGACGTCACAGGGAATAAGAAAAAGCAAAAGATTAAGTATAAATAACCGTAAAATAACAGGATACGTTATATAAAGTGTTATGTTCAAGTTTTTCGTACATATAATTCGTGATCAATAACCATAAAATAAATATTTTGTGTACTCTCGGAATGCATGTTTTTGAAGATAAAATTAATTTTAAATCAAAAATGACAAAGTCCTAAAAAGCAAAAACCTTTAATATATGCATTGAAAAATTAGTATTCACCAACTAACCTGAAACCACTAATTATGGAAATAAATGCAAACAAGTTTCGCTACCTATTCATTTTACATCAACTATTGGAAAACGAATTGATTGCTAATCATTCAAATTAGGTCCATTACATAACGTGTCGACAAGACGATATAATAAATTATTTACGGTTAATACGGGTATTATTGTTTTGAAATATTACAAACATAGTTTCTTGCAGAATTAAGATGGGCGCGTAGGAATAATATTCGCGAAGAGTCGTGCGGAGTATAACCGCAATTAGGGGTCCTCGCGCGTTCACCGTTCGTCAACCGGGTTCCACGCACTCGTAGTCCACAGTAGGCGCGTCAATTTGGTATCAACCAGGCCGAATATATTGAATATTAATTAACCAAGCAATCAGCGCAAAAAAAAAAAACATGTACCATCAAATCATAACAACGATAACACATCAGAGTACTTATTCGATGATATAAATACCAAAATACATTGAAACATCTCTGACATGTACATGCGGTGGTAACACGAAATGAAAATTCCGTAAATTTTTTATTATTATTCTTACCTAATTGCCCTTTAATATAATGGTAGCCAGCACGGACGGCGGGCCTGACATGCCCGTCTACAATATTGCAATATTTTATGCGGTAAGTACTAAGTAGTAATATACAGTAAAACTGCGCATGTCAATACAGTGTTATTATTATTATACAATGTATACTTGGTAAGCAAAATATATTTTGATATCGGCGAACCAATGTGTATACTCTTATATATGCCCTTTTACAGACGCCCACGCCTATAGGCGCGCCTCAACTATGAGGATTTAATTTGAAATTTCCTCAAATCAAATAGTATATTCCAAAATCACAAATTGAATCAATATTTGCAATTTGTACAGCGAAAGCTTTCAATATATTATACAGAGTACGAAACTCTTGATTTATAATTTTTAATTGGAAACTACACTGTATTAAATAAACTATTTGTACACGTATGTCCTAAAGCAAAATATAATCCTTGTAAGAAATCCATACAAATATAGAAATGCACTTTACAATACGTATTTTTAAACCGAACACAATGCCTAGCGTTTATGTTTTCAAATAACTATACAACGACCGAGAGGTACAGCTAGTATATTTGTATATAGGTACAGAGTATTATAATCAAATAATACATTTATCGTAATTGTATACATGAAGATCTATTAGCATTTGGTTACAGTAGGTATATAGTGCGTTTAAAGTACGCATTCTTCCGGGAGGCGGACAAAAAACTTTATTCGATTTAAATAACGCGAGAGTCTGCCAAGAAAAAGTAATCTAAACACGTGCACCCACGCCACGCCGCCGCCGTAGCCAAACGACAATAATTTGTTCTTGTACACAACCGGAGTAAAAGTTACTAAAGTCTCTTGTCACACAATCTGCAATGTGTATATATGCCGATGGATACTGACTGGACTCAATAATGAGTCTTTGCGACACTAAAGTTTTCGCATTAAAACCCATACATTGTCGCAGCGAAACTAAAGAATACGACTGTACGCGCCGTATGCTGTGTATAGTAGAAAAATCAGGTCAGCTAAATTTCAGTTTTTACACGGTACTCCACCCACTGTACCTACACTGCTTTTTTTTTCCTTTTTCTTTTCTCTCCCCTACACCCGCGGCCGGTAGAATACCACGACGGTGCGCGCATCGATGTACGTTTCAGTAAGTTTACCAGATCCAGATAAGTAAAGCATATCCAAAGTTCCAGGCCGTTTCGCTTGGGCTAAACTTTTTGACATCATCGTAATTTATTGTAAGCCGCGCTAAATCTGGTTTCAAATTAATGTTTAATTAACGACCTCTCCAAACACCACGCGTATGCGACCCTTTCCGTCTTCGTCAATCTATACATATACAATGCACGATATACGGACGTTTGGCATCGAGGATGTGCAATTATTATATATCTATATATATATATATATATATATATATATATATATATATATATATTATATATATATGCACATACCGCGCGGTGTCCCCGCAAACCGATGCATCCGGCAGCCACGTGTTCGATGCGATGAGATATATACCGTGTGCATATATAAATATATAGTCTTTACGTATATAATGTGTGTTATAAAAGCAATGTTTTCGAATTCGTATGAAAACCAAAAACAGTTTCTAGCTAATTTTTTACCGAAATATCCGTGCTCAAATTTTCAAAGCTACCCGATGGTTTTCGAAATTACCGTGATTCACGAGAAGGGGGTTAGTATAAGAGTATAAAAATGCAATTCATCGCAGTACGTATCCATCGAGCAATAAAATTCCCTAGAGAAATACCGCGACCAGTGGTATGACGAATCACTAAACACCGAAAACACTTGCACTTCGTGCAACAAAATAAGACAACGTGAAAATGTACGTTCAAGTTGAGATGCATTAAATAGATTAAAAATTGTATTCTTCGAAAAGTAAACAACTTATAGGGGTAAAACCTTTTTGTTAAAAAAAAAAAAAAACAAAAATCCACCTCAACTCGATTCGGATCATTTAATTTTGTAAATCTCTTGTAGTCGATTATCATAATTTATGGATCTTAAAAGTTGCTTTTTTTTAACATAATAAATTTCAGAAAAACTTTAAGATGAAATTAAATTAACACCCTGAGTAATAATGTCAAACAAAATTGCGTAGAAAAAGTAATATGTTAATTGTTTAGACTTATTGAAAATATGGAGAATACGTCAAATTGAAATGAAATATGTTGACTTGTTATGCAAAATTAAAAGCCCGAATAAATTATTATAATAATTGTATTATTTATTTTCAATATTCCTATAGAGCTATAACCTACCTACTAACTGTTAGTGGCAAATTAATCGTAAATGTGAAAATATTATAAGCATTGCATTCTCAAAGATAATTAATAGTGTAATAAAACCTACACGCAAGTTATTAAGCTAAAATTTTTTTTTTCAAAAATAAATAAATTCTTGTATAGAAGAAAACTAAAAAAGAATTATTAAATTTTTCAATAATTAGTATCCTTGTGCTTTTCAGTGTCGCAGTTATAATTTTTCGACGAGCTATTATTGACATTGTTCTTGTTTATATTTGTACCAATAGGGATCGATATATAAAGTATCTACTATTATTTGTTTATTAAACACAACGAGTGTTATTACTCGTATATGATTATACTTACGTTACGCTGAAAATAATTTTAGCAAGATCGACTATAAACTTTATACAATTACTGTCGTCTGTCACTGCGTACGGAGTCAACATTATAATGTAAATTGGAACTAATTACCGCCGATTAAGTTTATTATAATAATTATTACTTTGCAATCATCAAACACGGTCTTGATGTAACAAACCGTTTTATTAATAATTAATTCTTCTACATTATGCACAAATTAAATGTAAGATAAGATTACAATATATTTACGTTGGTTCACGTTTAATATAATATTATACTACAACAACCGGTACCAGTAATTATGGCAGTTAATATAATAGACTATAGTCAATTTTATTTTATTAGTAAATTATACCGAGAAAATGTTAAACTTGGTACACTTGTAAAAACATGAAATATACATTTAATTAAAAATACGTACAGCTCACGGCAATGTACCGACGATGTTCTATAACTGAGACCGTATACATATAGTAAGCAATTTCTTTCAACGTACACGGCGCCAACACAGTAAGTTGAGAATTATTCCAAAAATTACAGTAGAAAGACAATGAACAGCTAATAGACGGGAAAAATGCACAGCAAACGCGAGTACGCAATGATTAGAACATTGCAAACACGCTATCCTCGTATGATGCTTGAGTATTTCATTGACGATTTTTACTGGTACCAGTCGCATAAACTGTACAGAAATTGTACGGAACCATATGAGACCAGCTACAATTAGTAGCAATTAAATAGCAATTTTTTAACACTGCTTTTGGGCCGAAATCACATAAAGGGGAAAGGTGGCAACTGCTTTAACGTGTAAAAATCGATACAAAATGAAAGTAAACGGCGTTCAATATGCGCTGTACGGAAAATCTGTTTTATGTCTTTTTCTGGGATCCGCAGACAACGTTTGGTTATAAATAAAATATAGGAAATTTAAAACACCTGATACAACTCTTTGCTCTTATATTTATACGGAAATTATTGTTAAATAAAACTTTTCCAAAACCATTTCTCACCTGGATTATAATACTCGTACATACCTAATGTTCAATTCGTACATGTATTATGTATAATTGTATGAATAACAAAACATTCGTACAATACGTCAAAAATATCGCACACTGAATAAATACAAAAGCAAAAAACCGTGGTAATTAACATGTTGAACCAAGTTATTAGCCCAACTCATTAATAACCCATCGACCACTAAATCGAGCGTAAAGTTTCTTGTAATAGAATATTGTAAAACAATGAAATGATTATATATAGACATAAATCGGTTTTTGTTGATTAAAAGTAAAAGTAATAACTAATAGGGCAGTTTTGTTCCGAATCTTAATATGCATGAGCTCCACAATTACTTAATCACACTGTACATTGGCCATTGGTTAGAGCCGTTGAGGATAAGGTCAGAGTTAGTTTACTGAAAAGTCAAACTCGCATTTGCATGAACTTAGTTGTCGTGTAGAGCTGATTAAAACTTTAGCGTATGAACGAACTACTAGAGTGGAACAATACTGGATCGACCGGACATTGTTTTATCCTCTACACAAAACTTTTTCGCGATTTAATTACACGCGCAAAAATTATCTGATTCACATACTATATTGTCTCCATTACGGCAGTTTGCCTAATATTGGTTTTTACTATTCTATTTTGAAATAAAATTTCAAACCAATAATGCACTATATAGTGTAATCAATATATTTTAAGTTTTGTTTATTTATTGATTTTGTTTACGGTTAGTATTGCGAATATAGCAAACGCCGCAACAAGTGTAAACAACGGATGTAAAACGTGACAATAATGTTCAAAATATTTACGACTGTGTTTAACAAACATTGACAAATGCCGGTTTCGAAATTTCATTTTTTTTTTTGTTAGTTATATATTTATCTTTTTTCTTCTTTTTCTGTTAATTCTGTTTGGGTCATTATATTTTATTCATACAAACACCCAAAAGCTTGGAATTCCACAGTGTAAATTCAATTTTACCCGACGTGGACACAACAAATCAAATTTGCATTTTATGGAAACGAACACACACATACATAAAACCTTATGTATTTATGTATGCAAGTAAAATAATAGCATACACGCCGACCAAACGAGCGGCGAAGGTGGTTTGGGTTCTTGAAAGTGAATAGAGATCAAATTAAAAATAAATAAATATACCTACATGTTTATTTATTTGAACGGCTTTTTTCAGTATTAGTTTGAAAGTTTGTTCTAAATAAACTTAATATACGTGTAGGCTGTTTATTGAAAAAAAAGAAGAATATCAATTTTCTTGTTAACTCTACTACTCGACTTTTCTACCTATATCATTATTCATTACATAATATGATGTAAGTATACGGTTAAAACAAACTGTTTTCTAATTTAACAAAAATCTATTGTAATGATAACAAAAGGGTTGTGAGTACCGTAAAACTTAATTAAATAATAATTACAATTGCAAATGTTGATCTAACAATAATGTTAGGTTAGGGAATTCTTATGCGGAAATATTTTTTTAATAAAAATTAACTAACTTACTGTTTTCAAAAATTAAATATCTATGATAAATGATGAACAAATTAATATACAATAATATAAGATAAATATATATATATGTAATATGTATAGTCCAATATATTTTTATCATAAAATAATTGAATTACAGAATAAAATGAAATAAAAATACAAGCTTATAAAGGAAGTTTTATTTAATAACTTAATCTTTTAGATTTAGAAGAACGGTTAAATAATTAAAGTTAATTAACTTAAACGCGTGAAATAATAAAATAAATTGATCCCAATGTAGGTATAGTTCAATAAAAAAAATAAAAAACAAACTTAAATGGGTAATAAAGTATTACTATACAGAAAAAAAGGGAACACTAATATAGTGTCTAGTAATTTCATTACATAAATAATATTTTATTGTTAAAAATGGCTGTACACGTCTCAGAATTATTGAACTCGCGGTGAATCACATAAAAAATATATTTCGCACGCTCGCTTCACTATTTAGATCTAAAACCATTTGAGATGAATGAGAATAAGAACATTGTGTGAAAACACTAATAATTTGAAAATGTCTACTTTTTACAATATATATATATGCATTATAAAATATTCATACTTTTTACAACGATGATAAATTGGGTAGATTGTTGTCACTACAAAATCATTGCATTCCGATTTAACAACTTCAAAATGGAATGACATAACAATAATATCTCAAACGCATACAATAATCTAATATAAGATCTAATTTATAATACACGAATGGCGCATTATTATGTAGAAAACACGTAAATGCCGTGACTATAGCGCGACAAAGGCTTTAGAGTTCTGACTTTAGTCGCAAGTACGTAGTATTCCCTGGAAATCGGTGGTGCCCTGAATGCGTTGCGGAGCCGCGTGCATAAGCACACGCGTTATTATTTAGAAATCATTTAATTCACGTGTGCGATAAATAACGAAATCACGAAAGCCAATACTCGGGTACGTCGAGTTGGAAGATTTATGTATAGTACGTATGACTATAATTAAATTAATTGAAGATTGACCTATAGAAGAGACTACATCGTATTACGTACATTAATATGCATTTTAACTTAATAAAAAAAACAACGTTCTTTGAAAATGAATAAAACGCCTTGTATACATAGTGCTTTATTAATTTGTTATAATATTTAGTGTGTTTTTAACAGCTATAGCAGTGATGCCCAACCTTTTTTCTTCGGTGGGTCACATTAATAAAATATCGCATTCATGTGGGCTACTTATAATATAGATTTAATATTTCATCACTATTTTGTGCCTACTCGTACAACCGTACGGTGTACCTTTTACCTTCACAGTATACATACACTTATTACAATGGAATATCTCGTTTTTATTTTGTTTCGTATTGATATTCTATAGAACACTCTGTATGTTAATAGATATTTTCTCGCATGAACGTGAAACAAAACGAAGTAATAGATCGCTTAAGCTGTGATGATTATCTGAACCGACTTTTAAGTATTAGTACGACGAAAATCAAATTATTTTATCGTACATTTTATATTTATAAATTGTATATTGTTATGTTATATGATATGGATTTTTAATATTTTTAAATATTATTTAAATTACCAAATTATAGAATGTATCTATAAATTAAAAAAATTGAATTTAACTGAAAAAACAGGCCGCAGATTTTTATTTATACTATACTGCAGTAACATAAGCATTTATGTTATTTCTAAAGTTAAACTAATATTGTAAAATACAATATGATATACATTTATCTATTGACTATCATATACATGGATACATGAAATAAATATGATAATTACATACATTGGAAAATAACAGTGTATATTTGTCAATATAAATATATGTTTTTGCACAATATAGGACTTGATTGGTGCAAAACTCTACATATATAAATGTATACATATATAATGTTATAATCTCAATAATTTTATTTTTATTACTATTCAGTGTACTGTGTTGATTTACTATCCAGCTGTGACCCCACTCCTGAACATAAACTCCGTTGGTGCGAACGAGAAGTAATAAAAAAAAAAAAATTGAAAATGAATAAAAAAAAAGTAAAAATACTAATTTTCAACGGTTATATATATAAGCGGGGACCGGTGCACGTTTTATTTCGCTTCACTCCGACATATATGATACCGGGAAGCATAATACAAACCATGCGTGTACCTACCCTATATTATAATATAATATGAAAAAATGATATCAGGGAGGTGAATAATATATTTATACACAGTGAAGTTAATATACACATACATATGCGTGCAGCTACTGACGGCGAGAGACGCGAGGCGGGGGATACGCTGCTCAGGTGCCTTTTATTCTTGCGCGATGATAATAATTACTATTATTGCCAGCTATATCGAGGGTAGACAGAGCAGCAAAACGAAAAATACGACCAGTGTCCGGGGGCGATAAATTCCATTAAAAGTCCATAATATTTATTCAATAGACGAGGTAATACATTTTTTTTTTTTTTTAATGAAACCCACAGGATGTTCATTGCATTTTTATCCGTGCGTTTGTAGTCGGTATAGGCAAAAAAAAAACGGCACTATTGAAATCGACCGAAGGGGTAATTGCAACACGTGTCTAAATTTTAAATAAAAAAAATTATATTCTGTAATTGCATACGGCGCGCGTGGCGCTGTATATTCAAAATGAAAAAAAAAAGTTTGAACTCAACTATAAAATTTACATAGTCTGTGTATAGAAAAATTTCACATTGTAACTAAAAAAAATTTATTTGTCGTATACATATACCTGTATACACAATATAATGTTTTTATATGTATTATAATAATATTTTAAGTTGTTAAGTATGAATATGGATAATGTTTACTAAGCATGTGTTTAATGTTAATGTTAGAAATTTTAATATTGTTTGAATTACAATTAAAATCTAGAATTTATGTACACACGAGTATATAGGTATAATGGTCCGATATTACATGTATACCAGCTACTATGATGTTATACCATGCGTACGCTACGGTTATTTATTCTTACGTAAATTTGTATAATTTAAGTATTTATGAATAATTAATTAAAACATGAATGTCGGATGAAAAATGTTTTAGTTCGTAAGACTGCTAAATATAATGAAATTTATTTTATGCTCAATGACCCTTTATTTGATACGCCAATTTAAACATATAACTTATTGTTATAATTTCAAGTTTCCAACAAAACATGTTTTCTTATTAAATAGGTTACAAAACTAATTAGACTTCAAAAGCTGGGATTCAATACAGATATATATATATATATATATATATATATATATATATATATATATATATATATATAATTTAAAAACTTTAAATAATATATTGGTTTACATTGATAAACCAGTAGATAACAACATAATTTTATATTCATAGATTTTACATAATATGTTACATTATTAATAACATAAAAAACAATTGTTTCCTCGATAAACTCGTCAAGATACAAATAAGAACTACTCTAATCACTATTTCAGATACTTAAGAATGTGAAACGTATTTTCTATTATAACGACACAACAATAGAAAGTTTGTTTCAACAAAAACTATATTCGAGTATGCGTTTATTGGTTAGGTATTATACGCATATAGTCTACGAAAGGATATACGAACAAAAGATGAATGTGCGTACTCCAACAATACATAGTCTTTTTGCACGAAATATGATACACAACCACCCTCTTGTTCGTAATACTGATCGTCGTAACGAGGAATATTCAAATCTCATCGTTGCATGGCCTCCAGTTATATCTTTGATCCCGACGTCTTCAAACGATAATTATAATTCAAAGAGTGCGTTCAGTCGGTACCTAAGCAAATAATCGAAATCCCAACAATACGGAATAAAATAATGGCGCAGTGTTCTGTTATAACTGTTAAAAGTATAAACGCTGTATACTGTAGAATTAATTTACATAGTATTACTTGTAAACACGAATACACGGAATAGTGCAAGTATTTATTTTTATTTTTTTTCATTGAACGAAGACAAAATCGCAGTTGATAGGTTCAAAATATATCCAAAATCAAGCGCAAAATAATGTACGGGTATCGCATATAAAGGTGCAGATGGTAAAAACAAAATAAATTCTCAGTGGGTGCAAGAATTCAAATTGAACTACGAAAAACTTATTTTCGTGATTGCGATCATATCGTCAATTACACAATAGCAATACAGTAATATTGGTCAAATTATTGCCCAGCAGATTCACCCGAGAGTCAACAATTTATTTTTGTTATAATTGTATAAACGGAATTGGTACACAAAATACGGCATGTTAGCCTAACATAACCGAAGATGAAGTAGGTAGGGAATAAGTATTGATATAAGAATATTATTTAGTGCAACCAAATCACGTATCACTTAGTTGGATTAATCTTTGTAGTATAACTTATGTATAGTAGACTCTGAAAATTAAATTCTATAGTTGTAAGCTGGATGAAAAACGATTGAGGAAAGCAAGTCGGGGAATTCGTTTTCCTTGCCGTATTGCACAAGAGGAACATTCGAAATGAATATATAATTATAACGCGCCTCATCCATTCAACAAATTAATAAGAACCAAATTCGAAGAACTCAAGAGATTATTCAGAATATTTCTACGAAAAAAAAACAACATTTTGATAATATTCAATTGGTATATAGTCAGAAAACAGGTACCTTGGGCATACCCCTGCTCTTCCCGACAGGAACAATATAAAAACTTTAGACTGTGACACTTCACTGGTTTCAAAATTCTTTGAGTAGTTTCCGATTTTAGATAATAGTTATTCGTAGTTTTAAATGATTTACAATATAGGTAGTCTACAGGATTCAATTATATGCAAAATGAAATGAGACAAGCGGTTGAATAATATCATAATCATACATAGGAGAATTAACAATAAAATATCTAGATTTATCTACAGTTTCCACATTTCAAGTGTAACATACTCGTATAAGGTAAATTTGAGCAAAATATTATGTTTATTATATATATAATTTTATTGAAATTTTAAAATAATTTTTTATTTCAGATCTAAAGGTAAATTCATACTTTATGATTGATAAAGTGTATTGTTCTTGTTATTATATAACTTTTTTTTACAACTTATCTTTCTACAATTCAAAAACTTTTAGGTGCCTTAGTATACATAGATGTACCCTAATACAAAAATAGAAACGATAGTAAATACCAAAAATTATTTTTATCTTTGTGTTAAATTTAATTTGAAAAATCTAATGAAACCATATTATCAAATATTATTAAGATAATATATTGAGATTATTCCAAATGCGACACAAAATGTATTCAAGTTTTGTTCAACGAAGCTCGAAAATTAAATTCTTCGATTCAAAGCTTAAATTATGTGACTATACATAATTCAAATATAATGCATGTACTAACACTACTAGTAACTATATTATCGAAGTTGCACGTCAAAGACATTATATATGGTTAACGAACATAATTATAGACGATATTGAGAAGAAACTTTGTAAACTTAAAACCTAATGAATGTACTAACTAGTCATTGTACTCTTTCGATAATAAGTATTTAATTTATCAAACTATTAAAGGTTTTAGACAATATTTTACCCAACGTTGACTTTGTAAATTATACTGAGCGAATGTGACGGTCGATCGATGGACCTTTTAAGGGATAAGACTATACCTTGGGCTGCAGCCGATAATTTTCAGACTCGCGATTGCCAACATTGGTAATTCGCAAGTACGTTTTGCAAAAATCATTTAAACGCACTGTTTATATTATAGTACATGTACAACGAAGTCGGACCATATAATGCACCATAGACGCGAGGCCCACGGAACAATTTGTACTAAAGCTGTAATACTTGACAAGGTATAGATAATTTATCCTTCGGAACGGTTATAAATCAATATGGTACCTACAATTTTCGACCGGCATATAGACTGCTAGTATTCCCAAGCGCGTGTTTATATTTTTACCGGAAATTAAAACCCCAACTCATTTACAACATATTGATTTATGATTTAGTAAATATTAATAGTCTTGTCTCATAAAAATGAAATAAAAAATATCGTACATGTTTCGGTTACTAACGTCTTTATAACATGGTGTGTATCAAAACATTAGGCATGCAGTATCCGTTTAGTCGTTTTCCGCGCTCGTGTTTATGTGTTCGTGTGTTTGTGTGAATAAATACATTTAATTTTTACAAATAAATTCAGAGTCAATAAATTAATCATATATTGTCATGGGATGTTTCGATGATTTGTTATAAATGTTACTCAGACATTCTTTCTTCTCATTTTTAATCAACATTTTCTCAAGAAACCGTAACTTTATCACTTGCATATAATATAGTATAATTGTGTTGGTATAAAATATAAATTATTTAAATAAATGTAATAAAAAAAAAATCTAAATTTCAGTAGATATACTATAACAAGTAAATACACACATTTTTTTGTTTATTAATTGTTCTAAGTTATCAGTTATCGTTCTAAAGGAGACATGTGGGCGCGGTAATAGTGCACTATTGCGGTGAAGTTGGTGTATAAATATTTCCAGAGTTTGGTTTTCAGATAATTATCGCATATTATTCACTACATAGAGACACGCAAAACGAAAAAAATAACCATGCATTATTATTTATGTTTGTATATTTTATATGCACTGATTGCTAAGTAAATAATTTAACAAACATTTGGCTAAAAAATAATCTACGTAATGCGTCATGCGATCGCAAGACTCTTTGAATCTTTTGTCTTGCCTCGCTATTTTTCCAATGTTTTATTATTTATATGTAATAATGATCTAGTACGAATAGTGAAATATGTAGATTGTAGAATATATAAGAATTGTGTTGATGGCATTGATCTGATTTGGAAAAAATACCCGGTTCATAAATATGATTTTCAAACTCCAATTTATCATATAGTTATTAATGTGAATAAAAAAAAAATTTTAAGACTATAGTCGAGTGGTTTATTTGACAACAAAACTACCTGCAGTGATATGCATACATTATCTTAACATCGTACCAATACCGTATATATACATATTACAGTAATCTTTTTGGTATGCGAAAAAACGTAATCAATGCGTGTAATACGAAAAAATCGACAGTTTTCCTGAATTATGGTCAATACCCTGTATTATGTACACAATCTTGTATGGAGGTAATAAATAAATATTATAGAACATATTTCATGATTGTAAATGATAGTTATATAATAGCCACTATTTGTCGTGCATCACGATAGTATATTATTTTTTCCCGGAATCAGTGCATAATGCGTCTATACGTATAATTAAAAATGTATGCAATGCATCTTTAAAAAAACGTTGCTATGAAAAAATATACATCTACGGAATACCTATTTTTTTTTTTACGTTGTTCGCGAAAAACATGATACATCGTAAAAAAAAACAGCTAGTCTAAATAGTAAATACAGAACAATAATATCAGTCTAATAGTATACCTTCAATATAGTATCCTACTCGATGTATATAAAAGATATATATTTTCCATATAATATACTATATTAATATACATACATACAATATATCTACTTTGATAGGTCATAGAGGTATTGGTTTCGGTTAGGTGTTCGCCACATGAAAAGTATATATTTATTTACATTGTAGTATGATATTATATCCTTTTTTAACGGGCCTACAATAAAATAATATAGAACGCATAGAACATAAATATTTAAAACGTAAACGAATAGTTCGAATTTTTCTTTTAGCCTATTTTCCTTAAAACACGTATATAATTATATTGACACTAATATAGGTACATAATATTTGACATAACCAAATTAAAATAAAATTAAAACAGAGGGAATACATATTTAATTCAATCGTATACTATAATCAATGCTCGTTGTCATTATATATTAGGTATATAATAATGAGGACAAACTTCACGGTGGAATTTAAATACATAACACATATAGTTTATATAAATAATTAGTTTTACCTTTTAATAAAGAAATAGCAAGTGAAATAAAATATTAGTCGTACATCAAAATATATGCTTCAAATACTCCAAAGGTATTTATTGCATTTGTTGAATATAACCATGATAATTATTATTTTTTCCTGGTAAATCGGATAACTTTTTTTTTATTAAATAATGTTATAAAAGTTTCAAGCGAGTCAAAGGTTAGAGAAAACCAAGGTTGTCACCACGATTCGGAACTTACCGTTTGTTATGTGCCGAGAACGTTTTTAGGACTTTGATATATCCCAATGAAAACAATAATATAGAATAAATAGTTATAAGTATTTATTGTATAATTATCGGCTGCTATAATATTCAAATTAATAAATTAGAACAAGGGCACATATTATGTCTAGGTTTATCTTCGCGTCTTGGCCTACAGAGTATTTTCATTATTATTTATTGAAAGAATGATGAGTTGTGTAGTATTGATGGTAAAAATGTTCAATATTTTTTCACAATCAGTTTTGTTAAATTAATTTTAGTCGTTCGTCATGATAATCATCTAAGATTTCAGAAGGAGAATGGTTATAGCGCGGTATTACTGAAGAGTCCTATAGGTATATTTCTACTTGACGAAAATATGGCAACCCTACAGTGAGCTAATAATAATAATATCGCTATACAAAGATGTTTATAATGGAAATGTTTAGTAAATTGAAAAAACGTCCAGGAGATAATATATTACGTTAAAAGTCATAAATTCAGCAAAGCAATATTATTATAATACTTGATACCCTTATAAACATAAACAAAGATTATAGAGTTTTTATTTTCTCCAAACGTACCAGTATGGCACCGTACACTATTTAAATAATAATATCTTTACTTTTTATCGGAAGACATTTTGAAAACTAATTGATAAAAATGTATAGTTTATTATGGATATTCAAACGGTATACATACGCGCAGCCATCGAGTTTGCTCTGCGAATAAATATTGCACTACGTGGCGCTATTCGCGCGAAGTCGATTTATATAGAGATTTAGTGGTACTGAATTTATTGTCAAGTCGCACAGATATTTTCGGGACGCCCCTAAGTCCATTAATAATTGCACCCGTGTTTTCCAAAATGACCGTCGTAATTAAAAACTCGGTCGTAAAAATACTCATGAAGAAAAAAAAATCCCTCCGAGGGCCAGAAGAGTAGATCTAATTCACTATCTTTCTAGCAGTTTTTCTGTCGAGTTGATTCTTCCAATTGCAGTGCGATAAGCGTTAAAAAAATGTGAAAAGTAAAAAATAACTAGTGAATCGCTTGTCGTTTGAAAACGCCATGCCCCGGTCGGTTCGATGCTGGAGTACCGTGGCGGGTAGGGCAAACTTGTTAAGAAGAAAACTTTTTTAATCTGTTCCCAGCAAAGTCCCAAGGGCTAACGAGCTGGGTCTCGACGACCAGGCGCAGGTAATTAAAAAAATAAAAAACCCGCCCCGCCTCACACCCGGTGGGTCACGCGAAATTAACATTAATTAACTACCAAACACCATCCGACAACGACGAAGGATTTACCGAATTTTTTTCTTTTTCTTCCTCACGCCCGGGTTCTGCTTCTCGAATACTTTTCCACGCCGTCGTTTGAACGTCAACAAAATATCGTCTACCCGATATTATTGCTATTATGTCTACGGTGGCGGCGGCGGCGGCGGTCGCTATTCCGTTGCACGGAGAATCGATTTTAATGTCAATACGAGCGCAGCGCACGCCGGTTAAACCTAATCCAAATCGTATACGAACGTGTGCAGGTCGCATACGTATATATATATACCGACGAGTCGACGATAATGTCAACTCGTATTGACAATTTATTGGTTTCACTCGGTATGGACTTGTGCGAGAAAACGTCAGATAATGTTGTAGGAATTGTCGTTTTATCACTATTATTTTCTTTTCTTCGCGAAACAATATCTTTATTGGTAACCGTTGATCACACTTCAAGTATACGGCCTGGGATATATTGATGCACGAACTGATGCAAATATTATGGTAATCATTCGATATAAGGCTGCAACAATATACGAAATGCGATAATTGTTTTTTACTATTATTATTACTAAACGCCTGTTATTGTTCACATAAACTAAACAATATGATAAACATTCCCAGCCGTCGCACGGTTCACGATTTTTTATTTTTTATTTTTTTTTGTTATTATTGAAACCTATTGAAAAAATATATTCCGAATCACGCTGTGGAGCGTCCAGACAGCGAGTCTATTATTTTATTTATTTTGTTTTAAATATTATGATCACGAAAACATAATCAAGTCTTTGTTGTGCGTAAAAACTGTACAGTACCGTGGCGTACCAGAAATTAATTTTAAAATCAACAAAATTAGTTTTTAACTTTTTACTGTAGTGTATAGTACCTCGTGTTCTTTTATGTATGAAAGAAAATCAAATTTAAAGAACAACGCACGTAATATCGTAAATAGTTATTAATTATTATATTATGTACTTTTGATGGAAGAAGAGTGTCACAGAACAGTTAAAACTTGTTTAATTCTGTTACTTCACTTAGCCTATAATTTGGCTCTGAAAATTATCTGGATTCCTTCGTGAATATTACCGGCAGGTTAATTTCACATAACGGAAATGTTCTCGAGAAATTAACATTCACCAAGTAATTAAGGCCGTAACGTATATTTATAGATGACGATGCTTTTAGGCCTATATATAACTTGACTTAAGTATAGTTTTTATGTGTTTTATGTCTCGAAGATAAGCGCCGTATAAAAGAACCGCAAAGTTATGTAAAACATTTATGTACGAAACTTATGACATAAAAGTTGAACAGTATTATGTGTAATATGAATGAGTTATTATTTATTAAGTATCAAAAACTATAGTTAGTTAGTTGAACCAACTATAATAATAAGTATCTTATTTATTATTCAGCCGTTCATAAAATAAAACAAATATAACATCGTTGTATCAAACGCATAAACGCGTTGACATGCGTTTGAATTTTTTCCACGATAGATCGCTATGTTATAGTATACTATAGTGCAATAGGTAAGCGTTTATACTCCCTAAAGCGTTAATGTCGCATCGAACAAGTTGAATATATATTTTATGCAATTACGTATTATTGTTGTAAACGGAGCGAACAAATATTTGCAATGAATTAATTATTATCCGCGAGATAACGTTCAACTTGTAATTTGTCCTAAACGCCGGAACATATATAATACATCATGGTATGATAATGATCTGCGACAGTGATATGAAACACTTTGCAGGTTAAGGGCGAGAGTTTGGAGTGGCCGTGGGTTCAATAAACACCGTATATACAACAACTTACTATATATATTTATATATACCTACTGCATTATATACCATATACATTATATATATACATACCTATATAGCTACGTAAGGTTTTGAGATAATACTTGAAACTTGATCACTAGGAACTTCATGCGCGCCGCAGCAAATGGACCGCAAACAAATATGATATATTATCGTAATAATAATAATATTGATTGATATCGTACGTACATAGCAATGGCCGAGAATTTGTCTTTCCGCGGGGCGGCGCGCTTTATTATTATTATTATTATTACGGGATCACCCCGGGCGCGGTTTCCGAACGATGTTAATGGTCGAAACCCGATAAGACCATCGGCCACGGATAAGAGAGTGTATGCAGCGAATTAATATCCGGCAATTTGTCTCGGGCCGCCGCCGTCGAAGAGGATCGCGTCGCAGCGCTGCAGCGTCTCGAGTGCAGACGTAGCGGGCGAGGAGTGGATGGACGCTCAAAAGAAATTATGGTCCGATAATATAAATGATGACACGACACGGCCAGACCACGGCGGCCAGAACCCTCAAGCTGAGCTGTAGGGTATATGGGGGGGGGGAAAAAACCATGGAAAGAAAAAAAAAATGCGAGCTCCTAACGCTAATGGCAAACCGAAAGTCCCTCCCCTACTTTATCGTCCCTATAGTTTGTCGATTTTTCTTTTCAAATTCAAACTACCCTACTAACACCATATGAAAAAAATATATAATAATAATAATAAAAAAAAAAACTATATATTATACAATGAACCGGTGGTGGTAGTTATGGTGGTAGTGGTGGTGGTGGTGAGGTGGCCGCAGCAGAAATTCCGGTCGAGGATTCCGGTGCCGCTGTTGGGTGAATCTAAGTCTGTTTTTGACTTATATCGAACGCTGCACTAGAACGACGATGTTTATTAATAGCTTTTTATTCGTTATGTGAATTTAAACGGTTCAACTGTTCAAGCAAGGCCTTTCGACTTACCCTTTTCACCACGATGAGAGTTAATTAACTCATTCGATTTTGACTCGACGGTGAATATTATTTTTACCGACCCAAAGCCATATTATATCCATTATGTAATATTAATAGCGATCGTACCCCATCGTATAACAAAACACACCAATAGTAAACGGTAACCTCCATACGCTTTACCTGCACGATTTTACCAATTTTTTTATTTTCTTTTAAAACCACCCGACAGCTTTTATAATAACGATCAAAGATCTTAACGAATACATATTTCAGAGGTATACATATCAATTCTTGTGGTGTATAAATATAGAAGAAAAGAAAATTAACATGCGTGGAATCTCGTTCCCAGTGAAGTGGCCCCGGCTTCAGTCTAAGAACTTTATAGTAAGTCATAGTATGGTCTTGGGCGTTTAATTTTTTATATCGCATCATAATGTAGTATCATCACGTAGTAGTATAAGCTTAACTAAAAATCGTAGTATTTTTTTTTTATTGGAAAATCTAATAATTATACAGAAGTGCGATCGACTCCTGCGTGGTATGTTTAATTCCGCAGAACACTCGATCGGCCGACTGTACTGATTGACAGAGAGCATTATCAAATCATATTTTACTTGGCGAATTACCAAAATAGCTCAGCAACAACATCAACAACAATAATAATAATAATAATAATAATGCTCTCGAAGATAATCGAACGTTCAGGGATAAAACGATATATACGCGCGCTACTCGATGCGCCATCAGTCTACCACATTCAAATGAAGTCGAACAATAACGTTCGAATCGTAATATAATATATGCACGTAATACACACTATGCAAGCGTAAAGGGGTTCGTTCGTGATCGATTATACCTCAAAATCGAATGTCGTACTTATAATATCAACCTTAACGTATAAAAATTCGTATATTCTTATAGTGTAATTGAACCGGATAATTCAAGTCGTTAAGATAGCGTATGATTATTATAATAACCGCGGTTGAATATTAAAAGTATATAATAAAAGTAATATATAATAAGCATGACTCGGAAGTTGTAGGAGTTGAAAATATCTGTTCTATTTATGCATTTGATTTATAGTAAACCAGCAAGATAGAGCTCCAGAGCTACAGTGGTGAGTTTAAAATGCATTTTTTGAGTATTCCTTCAATTTTAGTGAAAAAGTACAAATTTCTTGAAATACTTATTTATTATTTTTGAAGGACTATTTGATGACTACGTTATACACTATTGACAAAATATTTTAAATTTGTTTTTAAGCATATTATGAAAACAACATTATATGTTTTTCTTTGTAATTTTGAAAATTGTTTATTCACATTTAACATTTTTTCATGCATATTTCATACTCTTATATATATATATTTAGATCTCGAGCCGTTTAGTAATAAGTTTTGATATAACCGTACCGATCTCAACAGAAAAGTAAGAGAACAGAAAACGTTTCCGGAACGGCTAACGAATTCACCTCCTCTTTCTGCCGCTGTAATGAGTATATTCTACAAGAAGTTCTATTATTTTATGCATAATGGTAGTTCGGTTGAATCTCCTACAAGGCTATGTAGTTCACCCGGTCCAAAAAACGTTATTGCAGTATTGCGCAGCCGCAGACAAGTGTGATACAGTTGGTGTCGGGTGTGCCCGGGCAACCCCCGCCGTTTTGTAAATGGGGCCCTAAAATTTAAGTCTAAGAGTAAAGTGCTCGTATTTTAACTGATGTTACTCAAACTAAATGTAATTTATTCTAAAATATTTGGTACAAAATAAATCATGTTTCGTAATAAGAAAAATAAAACAAAATGTTAGATTTTCGTGCAAAAACGTACTATAATATAACAGCCAGATGTTTTAGACTATACAAAAGTACAATTCATCAACAAAAATTTAAACTATCTTAGAAAATTATGATTAAGGACTAATATATACCACAATCTATATATATATATATATATGTAAAAGCGAATGGATTTTCGTTTGTCCCTTATGCATTCTTACACTATTATTCGTCCGATTGCCATGAAACTTTGGGAAATTGTTGAGAACACTCCCGCGGAGGTTTCCGGCATATAAAAGCTTACCCGTCGCGCGTTGCTGCGATCTCAGAAACTAGAAAATCGAACACCAACGTGTTGGATTTAGGGATTGCCAGGGAATTAGTGTTGATATCAAAGTTAATATTTTTTTACCTCACGCGTACACCAACACTATGTCACAATGGATACAGAGTCTGGGGATTATTCCAAAAATTTGCCTGACACTGAGTGTATTATACCATGATGATGTCTAGCATCTAGTTAAAAGTACAAATGAATAAAATGCACCGCTTCCCTAACAACGATTGCCATAGAAATGGTACCGTAGTACATTTTGTATAAATCTATCTATATATAAGGCGAATACACTCACATAATGATAGCAGTTCGTCTAAATACAATAAATATGCAAAAAGAAAGGGTTTTAAAATATTTTGCGTCTAAGCGGATTAACAAATAATTCATCCGTATTGCGCGGCGGCCCGCCGGTTTTCAGCTACCCGCGACCAAAGAATGACAGTGCTAAAATGTGTATAATTACAACAAAAACACTGCACAAAATAGTGAATTTAATACAGTTTTAACCACTCCCCAAAAAATCTGGATACGCTTTCGAAAACAAGGATAGGTAAACATGGCTAGGATTTAAATGGTGTGAAGTATATAGTAACCCATTAAAAAACTATGCCCCGGCCAGTACCGTTTCGAGCGAAGCCTAGTAACGAAAGTTACGCTTGTATTTTATATACATTGTAATGTATTAGAACGTACATGATATTTGTTGAGAGAGGGCTCAAATTAAGAGACGAGCCGAACGACAGTGCACGCACCATGACTGCGCCCCGTGAAATATAGATGCCCGCAGCCGCGGACGGGTGTGAGTACTAGGCACATAACTACGTAACGCGTATTATGGTATAATATGACAGCGGTGGCGGGCGGTCGAAAACTGCGCGAAAACGGTGCCGGCAGCGTATTATTACACGGACGCGTTCGCATGTTAAATCGAGCGATATCCATCGTGCGGAGCGGCGCTTCGGTTATACGACCGCGGCGAGAAGACGTCGTCGGTTGGCTCGCGATGTAGCGTCGTAATGGGGTTGGGGGCGGGGGTGAAATTTTCGTATCTCGTTAGACTGTACACACTTATTCCACGCTCCGTTTTACGTTGTGCTAACAGATGAAATATTTTTTATTATTATTTATTTTTTGTTTTCCACCGCGTGCGTCTCCTAATGTATATATATGTATATAAAGCTGCGAACGCAATAAAACAACACGATATGACGGAAGCGGCGGCGCTATGCGTGTTGCGGAATTTTTCAAACGCCACCGAGCCCGGGTGTCAGCTGGCGACCAAATTGGGTAAAACGCTTCTTTTATTATTTCTACATTATGTAGAAGAAATGTTGCTCCTTTTAGATTAAAAACACCGTATACGCAGCCTCCGAGATAGGAAATTTATCCTATGTACTCGCGCGCACACACATACACACACATACACACACACACTGAAGCGCGCGCATTATAATAATATAAATAAACGCAATACTCGTTCGAGCACACCTTGTGCGCGTAGGCTGCACACGACAATAATACCGAGGCTTTACCGGGTATTTATAATATGTATATAGGTAGGCACTTGTCGGAAGCAAAATTCACGGTTGTAAGATGTGCTGCGCGTTTTTGTGAGTGTTTTATTTTTTATTTTTTATATCGCCGATTGTCTTTACATTTTTTTCTTCCTAAGTAGTGTACCGGATATTCCACCCGCAGCACACTGCCGCCCTGTGTTTTAATTTAAACATTCTTCTCCGCAGAGTAAAACATATTTCAAACGTACCAGTGAGAGCCGCTCGTACTGCACTATTCCTCCGTCTCCACCCCAACGAATCATCCGTGTACGGATCGGAATGCTGTAGCATTAAGAACCATATGCATTAGCTTTATATGAATTTAACCGTTTCGTCTGTGCACGATGATTTATGAATACTCGCTATACACGATTAGAAAAAGCCAATTCCAAATAGTACAATTTAAACTTGATAACTATAGGGACTATTATATATCCTACCGTGTAACGTTTTTTTATGAAAAAAAAAAAAATGATCGTGCTAATTAAATTAAACGTAAAACTGGATTATTTGTCGAAGAGTACAATATGCATAAAAATATACAATCAAATTTCGTAATCAATGCATAATATGATTTAAATGTGAAACACATATATATATTATGTAATTATCATCTATTATATTATTAGCATCAGTTTGATTCGAAATTATAAATCAAAGTTTTACTCGCGTGTTATATAATTTTCTTTGGTTTAAATTGGAATATATATATTACAATATCATAGTACAACAATGAACAATTTTATTAATACAATAGTACCAACCTATAAGATTCAATATTAGGATATTTTACTATTTTTTTGAAAATATGTTATGTAAATAGCATATACAATAAAAATAATTATAATTATAACATAACTAGTTATTTAATTTATTAATTTAAGTTTCACCTAGTGTGTATAATTTAAATACATTAAAAAGTTTATATGATATTATATGACTGATTGCAGAGTTTAATGCATTATGTAAGTTTCATAAATTTGATATCTATACATTAATTTGATGGGAAATATTCAACAGTGCATTTTTGATAAGGATGTCGTTACTGTTATTGTAGGTTAAACCATTTTCAAGAGTAAGTTTTTATTAAATATATTAAATTAAAAATTAAATATTATTATGAATTAATTAGCAAGGAACATTTGTACTTAGTAAAACTGTTCTTATTATAGTTACTTATCATGTAAATGTAATTGCAGGGTTATATACTTATATTAAAATATTAATATAGCTATATAATTTTACAGTGGTGGTCAACAATATTTACGTGCCTAATAAAACAGTATCACAATTCTACCTCCACATATTCAAAGAACACGGTACGGTGATATACTCAAATAAATGCTTATACTATAACACTAACACTAACAAAGTTACAATTTTTTCTTCATTCGCAAGACATTTTCTGCGGGCCAATCATATTACGTCAAAGACTTATTGATCACATATTATAATATTATATCCTCAAGAATGTTGAACTATTTCGGGCACGTCAGAGTTATGTGTCGCTAATATAATTAAAAGTCGTATTCCAACGCTGGCAGTTTAACAAGATGTAATGTAGATAAAATGCGACAAAAATTATAATTTTAAGTATCAAAAATACTTAGTGTGATAAACAAATGTTGATAATTTGATATTGGTTACAGTTTTTAGCACTTGGTTTTGTTAAAAAGTTAAACTTAGTTCAATATTCTTTACATTTGTATCATTGAAAAGATAAAAAAATAGTCTCAGAGATAATTGGATAGGATAGATCTTCAGAAAATTAGATTAATATGATATATGTATTATTGTAAATAATAATTGTAACTCATTAAATTAAGTGCACCTATTTTTAATAATCCAAATTATTGTGAAAAATATTAAATTGAAAGTTTTAAACTAACCTTTATAATAAGTAATTCTTTATAAAATTGAATAACATGTATTTCTAACTAAACAGTGATTTAATAATAAAATTATTGATCTAATCAAACTACTATTTGAACTGAATTTTTATTGTTACATTTTCGAAATACTATATTAGGTAAAAAGTATTGTAAAAAAAAATATTATTGTATTATTGTCATATTAATATTACTCAAATATATAACGTAACTACCTATAATATATGTGTATATACATATAGAACATATACGTAACCTAGCAATTACATTTAAATTACTCTGCGAGTTAATCAAGCTGAAATCAACACTCTAATGTTCAATTTTATCCACCCGTAAAAGCGAATAAATGAGTTCATATTTTGTAAGCTAATAATATAAATTATAAGCCACACATATGTAGTTAAACGTGCACAAAAAGTGTTGGCAAATTTAATCAACCAAAAAATGGGGATGAATTATAATTGGAAGAACCAAGCAAATGCGTACAAGAATTGTGGTGATTATCATTGTACATTTATTGGCCACAGGTATATTTCAATTTGCGTGCGTTTGAAATCTTAATTTATGTTCAATGCGCATACGGATTTTCAAAAAAAATTTAATAAAAATATTCGATTTCAACATATACTTGGTCCACATGTATTGCAAAATTTTATAAT
Organism: Periphyllus acericola; assembly: GCA_949715065.1. Classification (NCBI taxonomy): domain Eukaryota; kingdom Metazoa; phylum Arthropoda; class Insecta; order Hemiptera; family Aphididae; genus Periphyllus; species Periphyllus acericola. Next base: position 22,277,922 of record OX454265.1, read on the forward strand.
TTATTTAGGAGACACGGCGAGACAGAGAATAATGGTCTATCATTCTTCAACCGGATCGTTCCGCCGTGGTCAAACCACTCCTACGGTCAAGAGTACTTAATTTAACGATTAGGTATAGTCGTATCATAGACATTTAACGCGGTCCTACACCAACTAACATGTGATTAAGCGTTATAAAATAACAATGAAGATAAATACCTTGAGGTGCTAAAATATTTTAAAGGAAAATGTTTATGTTTAAGATATATTTTCATTTATCAATTTTTTAATTTTATTTGATGATTCGTTGTTCTTATAGATATGCGTACGAGTATAGCTATTTAAAAAAACAAATCCTTTTAAATTTTCGATTTATTGATTGACTTATTATATAATTAATTAATTAATTTCACGAGAAAGTTTGAGTATATACTATGGTACTATAAAATTGTTGGAACTCACGGTCATGTTAAATAAAAATGTGTATACATGAAATTTAACTTTAAAATATTTTTATAATTTATCAGTTTATAACTGAATCATATTGCAGCCAAATGTATTTTAAGTGAACGATACGAGTAGGTGAATGATTCAATAAAATTATGTAATTCAAAACGTAAAACCAACTTCAGGATATAAGTACTATCTAATGAATTATTGAAAAGACAAGCACTTCCGATTGACCATATACCTACAATATTTAAACAGGTAAACGTGACACAATAATTTAGTAACATTCGTCGAGTGTCAAGTAAGTAGGAATAAATCTATAGTCATAAGGTCATACCTAATAAGTGATAACGAACATTAACGATTTTAAAAATTGTATTTATCCATTACATGTTTGAAACAAACACAAATAAAACTTTATAGAACTGTAATAAGCATAAAAAACCGAGAATAAAATAAAATAGGAAACAGCTAAGTGTAGAAGGAAAAAAATCATAAAATATATATTCACAATCTCTTGTAAATGTAAATAAGTAAATATGACTTTTCGTTTATCGAATTCATCGTTAAGAAAGAAAAATCGAAATAACAGTTTATTTCATAAACAATAACAGCATGAACATTTAAATCTCAAAAATGAAACAATGACGGTAGTTTTTAAGATTGTTTTTTTCTAATAATATTAATTGGTTTTCTATTTCTTAAATAAAAATGAACAGAACTTTTAATCTATTAATTTAATGTTATACAAATACATATTTAATTTCAATACCCTAATGTTAGCAAAATCTGAAAGTCCTGTCACATTCTATCACATTTAAGTATGATGACGTTTCGAAAATGGTGTTATTATCTCTAGGTGGTATGTATTAAAGTCATGATCAGGCCTACGTAAATAAAGGTATAATTTAAAAATTGTACATTACAAAAATAATGATTTTAAGTTCAAAACATTCAATTTACATACGGACACAATTAGCCCTTGGTGTCTCTAAGATTTGTAAATATTGACGAATGGATTGTAGTTTCAAATTAATAAGACGAGGGAAAACATTTTCCAACCATGAAACAATAATATACCAGCATTAAAGCACCTGACTTATATTAATAATCCTTAGAAGTTTTAAAAATATATAAAATAGTTTACAAAGTAAAATAACGTGTTGAACGTGATCAGTGAACTAAAACTTCTCATCAACTAATTTACTGACCACATAAATATTAAACCAAAGTCAATTTATTAATATCCTTCATGAACAATTTATTGCCATATATAATTTATATATACATATATATTACTTTTATAAAATACATTTATTTCTTCTAGAGTATGCTAAATCCATAGATTTAATAAAAATCTGTCTTGGAAAATAAACATCGTTTATCAAAACCCATATAGACTATTTTAGTCCATGTTTCATGAAATAATAAAAATATTATACAAAATATTACCGATAGAAATGTGCATTAGTAATTAATTTGTCCAACAAAACAAACATTTAGATAATTAGTACCTATTAAGCATGTATTTACATGAATTATATAATATATAGGTATCGTTAGCAAATAATTTCTAAATAATTTATAATTCTTTACTTTATCAGCTATACTTATACGTGTATCAAGATTGAGAAACTATTTATCATATTTGTTACTTTTAAATTCATAATCTTAGACATATATCCTATGATACCGAAAAGTCTTGAATATATATATATACTTATTCTTATAACGTGTATACTATACTAACCAATTAACAATATAACTAATAATAATAATGCCACAACTTCTAATACTGCGCTTGGTGCCTTCCTTTTAAGTATAATTCATTTTTTTTTATTAATAAATCGAATGCAATATTTTGATAAAATATTTCTGATTTGGTTTATAGTCCGATACAATATTACATAATGTATATTTATTTAATAACTCTAAATTCTTGATTTCACATATTTCGTTACTTAACTCTCAGTTCCATCGCTTTTTAAGTTACCAACGGTTACGGATAATATGTGGGTTATTATTTGTGTGTGCAATTATCAAAAATAATTGTATTGAAAATTCGTGGAATGTTTGTTTGGTCGAATAATGGCGCGTGGCAATTTGCCACTCAGACCAACACATTTTTAAACTTCCGGGAACTGCGAGTGTGAATACCCGACCATGTATATGTACCAATTGTTATGTCTAAAACAGACAATAGATATTTCGATAACCATAGTAACCATAAAGTACTAACACTGATCGGCGGTGGTGATGTTGGATTTTCATAAAACAATTAGTCAAGAGCACTATGGCAAAGTATATAAATCTAGAACCCAATGTTTGTACACATCACCTATACACAAGGTTGTTTACATACCAATTGAAAACAAATTTGACTTAACAACGAATTGGATGATTTTTAACATTTACAAAAACAAACAAAAATATATACTATAGACTGATTAAAAAAAACCTTATTTTATGTATTATTTATAACTTATAAATGTTTAAAGAGTTTGTCTCAAATAGTCGACTGTTGGATTTAAATTGAAATTTTGCTATAATTATTCACGAGTTCAGTTTAAAGGATAAATGCATAAACAACCCAAATATAAATAAGTCTATACTCTATACAATACGTAATACGAAGCCAGTCGGAGATATATTTTAGTTTTTTAAAAGTAATTTAGAAGTTTGCTGATATCCAATAAAGTAAAATAGGTACAGAACAAAACTTAAGCTAACTACGTTAAGAGTTTTAAATGGAATGCTTTATTTTTCATCATTTTTATTATAATATGTTAAAACGTCAAAATTGTCTACAAAATAAATAAGAAACTTTTAAATTGTCTTTTTTTGAGTCGATGAAAATGGTGTTTAATTTGTATTTTTTTTTTGTACAACCTATTTAAATATAAAAAAAAACCTGTAACAAGACTCCATTCTATCATCAACTCGATTTCAAAGTATGGTTATACTTTCAGCGCCGAGGTTACTCCGGGTTTTTTTCTTCGCTTACTGTGTGCTTATATGTTCGCGCCGCAAGCTCATTTATCACTGTCGACCGAACACGACAAGCTTTTAAAAGCGATATCCACAACGTTCGGTTCGCATTATTTTCAAATATCAAAAGAAGGGGAAAATTGTTGTATATATAATATGTATTATAATATTTACATAGATGTAACTATAGCGTACACGCATTTATATACAAAAAACATAAGCCAGCTGGTATACCTACATGGGGGGACCTACCGAAAAATCGACCAGATTCGAGTGGCACGCGAATTCATTAGAGTATTGGACATAGGTACTGTCTAGTGTCTATGTATAAAATGTTATATATATATATATATTTGTGCTCTTAAAGTTTCAGTGGTAATTTAAAACCAATAAAACTGTAATCAGAGCAATTTGTTGTTCTAAGCCATCTCGACGGTGATGTTTGTGGCGGAGGTGGTGGAGGTTAGGGGGGGGGGGAATAGTCGAAGAAATCAAAACAACGGAACGCGTACTGTATAGATATAATACATTAGGCACTTGAAAAACTAATAAAGTTCAGCCGTCGTAACGCATGTGGACTGAATTAAATTGCGAATTCGCGACGAATCCATCTATTGACTCAGCGTGTCTTGGTTTGTTTGCGGTGCTCGGTACACGAGTAATTCCGAGTGGAATCTCGATGGGTGGGAGCTGCAGGTACCACCTATATAGAGCAATTTCTACACGGACTTTTAGCTGCAATGAAAATAATACCAGCGATGCAGCAACCGCGTTGGTTACCTCGTATCCACATACTTTAATTACTAAACAAGATGAGTACGCGGAGTAGGTTACCATAAAACGTATATATAACGTACGTGTGATTTCAACAGACCAATTGCAATAGTTTATTAGTTTTTTTTTTTTTTTAGTTAAAATGTATTGATAAAAATATACTATAGAAGAAAAACAAATAATGATAAAAAGTGAAAGGTATACTATATTCAATCATGAATATTTGTTACCTTTATTTTATTCGGATAAATACCTTTTGTCGCCTCGGTAACATATGTTCATTTCTACCAGTTTTCGATTTTAAACTTACCTGAAAAAAAATATACACACAAATCAATAATACATACGTGATAACTTATAAAGAGTACAACGTTTAAGAATAAGATACTGTAAGTTCGTTCGTAAAGAAAAATTCAAGATTTCAAAACAATAAAAATGTATTTTCTATTGATCGTAAGTCGGACCACGACATTTCCTAAATTTTAACATTAATTTTCAAATTTTAATAGCAAACTACCTCACTTTAGACTTTTAAAATTAAATCATATATTGTCCAACAATTTATATTATAAGTTTATGCTTATTTAGTAGGTTCCATCACTGCATAATGGTCAACCTTTTCTACACTTGACCATTGCGTTAATCGTCGTATAAATTCTCTATTTAGTTATAGTGCACATAATGTAAATTGTAGTTATAAAAAAAAAAAACAATTATATATTCATTATTTATTCAAAGGGCATGACTCAAAAATCATAAAAATATTTGTATACATAAGATTACGTGAAAGTTAAAATTAACATGAATAAATGCTGGGAAAATTAATTGTAAAATTAACGAAAAAATGTTCAGAACGTTATAATATATATATTGAAAATAATAAATAATTCAAGTATTTATATGGTGGTAAATCATAGCTTAATGTATATAATTATTGGGTGATTAATTATAGATGTACGACTATTTGGCGGTTGAAATAAAACAAAGTAGTTCTTAGATAGAATCATAGAACTGTGAATTTAAGCATAAGTAATGCGTTATTCAGAATAATTCTTATTTAATGGCAAATATTTTTAGAAACCATGGTAATTTTATTTTAATTAATTATATGTATATGGTTTAGGATAAAATTCATTATGAAATCGGCGATTTATCTTAAATTTAAAACGATTTGAGTAGGTACATTAAATGTAAGTGCCCGCGTAGAATACATATTATACTTGATGTCGGATGATAAATGTTTCACGTTAAAATTTGATTTTCTTTTTAGGGTGTGAGTTCATCAAACCAAAGACTACTTCAAGAACCACTTAAGCCAGACTTTCTGAGAACATTTAATCTTTATCCATTTACCTACTTTATTTTATGTTCCTCATATATATACATTATACACACATATATTATATATATAGTTTAATTTAATGGTTAAAACTTTTACCAAACATTGTAGGAATTTAGTATAAAATGTACATAAAATGTCTGAAAACATTTAATTTTTTCTATGCTAAATTACATGAAGCGTATATCAATCTGAATAAACAAAGTTAAATACTGCCACATTATACTCGTACATACCTATAAGTGTTCAGTATTTATTTAATTTTCGTGAACGTAATCATACAGTATACCTACGTCAGTATACGTTTCGACGAGCATGGAATTATTAGCATTATTGTCTTTAATATGCTTATCACGATTTATTTTTCATTGTTTGTGTTCAATTTTTGGAATATACATAAATTATAGCGAGCTAAAATGGAGGAATGAAATATGTTGAGATATAACAATAATCCTCAACACCTGTTTAATTCAATTTTTGGTAACTAAATATTGTATTATGCAGATAATCACAGGTACTGAAGAATGTATTCATATCCCGGCGTAAAACTTCATTATTGTTGTGTTACAATACAGGAACAATTAATTTTGAATAAAATAAAAAATTATATATATCAATTATAAAATTAAAAATACCAAATTACAATAATTAAAGTGATAACAGCTTTTAAAAATAAATCAAAAGATGCTTTTAAGTTGCAGATTACTTGTTTTACATTGCAGTCACTTAGTTGCTGAACTACGTAATCTAATCGCTTTAAAACAAAAAAGTTTTTTTCACCAAGCTTACATGGGTATGAAGAGAAACATTAACTTTTTTAGCTTCGTCGTTGAAACTGATATTAATATTTTACTGACTTACAAAAATTGTTAACACAACACATCTTTAATAAACTACAAGCTTATTTTTATAAACTGCAAAAGATAAAATAAAAAATAACGATGAATATACGAGTAGTCTCATACAGTTCGGTTAGGTCTAATATGATAAAAGTTGTAATTGAAGGGTAAATTATAAATTATTTAAAAATTAACATGACCTGTCAAAAAGTTTTTAATCAAACTATTTTTTTTCACACCCGAGGGACTTCATATACAGTTTTGCTGAATCATAAAATTAAATCTGTTATTCACAAGTGTTAAAGAAGTCAAGTTAAGTCAGTTTAATTAACTATAATTAATTTAAATATTTCAAAAATGGCATTGTAAGAATAAGGGGTGTTTTTTACCGAGAAAATACTAATAATCAGTGTGAAAGTATAAAGCTCGATTATTTAATGAAAAATTTTTGAATGTGTTTTCTATTTAGTTACAATAAGGAGACCTAATATAACAGTGTGTATAATGTTATTAATTTAAAAAGAAAATTTATATTATTCTTAAAAGGTACCATAAGATTTCGCGTTTGGTTCTACTGGCAATATAATTGTAAATTTTAAATGGAAAGCTTATTTTTGCGTCCACAATAAGCACGTTATTTCGAAGGAATTATTTACAAATAACCTCTTTTATTAAAGTGAATTTCATTAAGGGCGTGTTTGAATACAAGTAGATAAATCAAACAACTGTCTAACAACCATTTTTTTCATTAACTTTTCTTTTTTTTTATGATTGATCAATATTTCAAATTATTGGCCGAGTTTCAAAAAATAATTTCACTAAGCTGAAAAGGAAAATACAGAAAAGGAAAAAAACTTGCCGTAATTAATACTTTGGATTAATTAAACGAAAAAAAATAAAAAAGAAGAAGAAGAAAATAAATAAAAGTAAAAGCGTTCAAAGTTTTAGAGGCGTGCAAGAGAAATATGTAAATATATATGCGATAATATGACTGGTGTGGCGGAAGAAAGGGAACGAAAACTCCATGTGCTATGTTCCAGTTATTGCAACGGGAATCAAGGTGTAATGCTCTGGATTTTCCATCAGCCACACGGTTCACTTAATTGCTTGGTCCCTATCCGCAACATTAAGCATCTGGAATAAAATACACATCCCTACCCTTATTTTCTCTTAGTTTTTATCGGCCCTCCCCTGGAAATAAAAATCCATTTAATACACGACCCCAATTTATATATACCTTTAGCGGCGAGAAAAAAAAGTGGCGACGACCCGTTTCATTAAGTATGGAAGCTATATATATTTCGGCATCATTAAAAAAAAAAAAATTAGAGAGGGGGTGAAGCAAAAGGGGAAAAAATGATAGGTGAGAAACGACAAAAAATTTAGTGGGAGTTGAATACAACAATAACTCTCCTGCTGCCGAGGAAAAAAACACTCAGACTTATCTTGTCGATTCTTTTTTTTTTCATGCAATTTCCCTAACGAGACACCCAACACCGCGTCCATTTTAAGAACTATTAACGATCAGGCAAATAAAAAATATATTTTTACAACACACCACCCTACTGAGGTATATTATCATAATTCTTCAGAACGCAATTGATCCTAGCTAGGTAAAAATAGAAAACGAGATTAATGGACCACATGTTAAATAAACACGTATAGGTACATATGTATATCATGAATATATCTCAAACAATAAATATAAAAAGCTCGAAAAGCGTGAACATTTTTTTTTTACATATTTGTGTATCAATCAAAAGAGTAAAAGATAGACAAAATTCAATTAAATATAAAACAACCTTTTCTCCGCCATTGTTTCTAAAACAATAGCCATCCGTATTACAGACAACGGATTTTGTGCATTCAAATAGGTTTTTAATTAAATAATGCAATCAATGGATAATTCATTTGTTTTTAATTTTTCAAATAACAATAATAAACAAAATTGACGGATTAATTTTGAGCGTTTTGAATTTTAATACTTAAACAAATTCACGAAAAAAATAATTACGAACACGAATAATTTATACATATTGGTACTATATTATTTTTTATAAGAACAAAAATATAGAAATATATTAGTAAATAAGAATAGGAAAGAAATCATTTCAACAATGGAATAATTATAATAAGGGACGGTTATCAGTTACATCAGTTATATGCTTGAAATATGTTTATTAGATTATCATCAATAAGTAAAATAACTGTACATCGTAATAATACATGTTGCTTGAACCACTTTTAATCCCTGCGTGACCGTGTACCTCGCGTATAATTTTTTGTTTTTGAAGATAATAACCGTCGGTTCAGTATTTATACGAGAATAATTAGTTACAAAATGTTAACTTTATTTTTTTTTACGTAAAAACATCCACAAGAAGAAATGCTCACCGTGTCTTATGATTATTTTTTTATTTAGTTATTTTCTTATTTACAGATATTTAAACGTCTATTTTTCCGATACATTTTTTCCGGCCGGTGGTTGAATAACCCGGTAAACTATTCCGTTAGAACCGCGCGGTTGAAAGTTGCGTTTATAGGTTATAATAATACACATCTCCGTTAAATACGTACGATTTACTGGTGCGTCCGGACCTATAAGACTACAGTACTATTATATACGTATATGTACAAGGAATCTGACCAGATAAAGAATCGCGAACAATATAGTCGATTGCTGGGTCGGACGCGTCCGCAGAACCTTTATTCTCGTTTCATTTCCGTCATAACGCTTTTGTTTATTGTGCACGCTCGATGGTCACACGCCCACGATCTCAGACCGTAAGTTTATTTTTATATATATATATATATATATATATTTATTTATAAATATATCGGGCGAAGTGAGCGTGTTTATTCCATCATTCACGTCATTGTAGTTATACCTATACACAGTAGCCGTGTTCAAACACATGCATCCTACAAAAACTTAAAACATTTTTACCGAAACGTTTTGTACATATTATACAAGAGCAGCGCAGACAGCGCGCTGCCGGATCGCAAGGAATGCATACAGGCGGAACTAGCTATAGTTATGAACCCCTATAATAGAGCTCGTATGTTTATTTTTTTTTTCTCACGAAAACGTCCCTTATATACCGATCGCGCTGTTCCGTCATATTTTTCGAATGTATTTGCAAAATAATGTATGGCCAATAAAACAGCTCGATCGATACGTAATCATAGCCGCAACAGCTACATATTATATAGAACGCTAGAACTTTCCACCATCCAACCAACTATGTAGGTATACTGCACGTTTCTCGTCCGACTAGTGAACGAATTAGTTTCAGCTTTTTAATTGCGGTTTTCCTAGCAGTTTTGGAATGATTTTAGCAATTGTGTTTTAATTGAACGCCATTGATTTTATTTGAGCGTGACTTATGACTGTTGCACGTATAGAAATAATGCCAACGCGTTTTCTCACGGCCGCGACGCGTTACAATTTGCCCGTTAAACACTATGATTTACGTCTATATATTCTCGTAAAGAAGTTCATGCGTTAATAATTATGTCGGTATCATTCGACGCGGGCACGGATTAAGACTATATAATCCACGGACGTGGCTTAAAATTTTCTACAAAATAGAAGCATAACCTAAAATTGGACAAAATTTATGAATGACTTATTTCACAGAACATCGTTCATTTATAATCTAACTGGGCGACACTATAATCGGTCTAAATAAAGAATGATTAAAAACCGATCATGTAGCGATGCCACCCGTGGTGAGAGGAAAGGACTATACACACTATAGCCCGTTACACTATATAATATAATATTATAATATATTATTCCCGAAGTACACTTGTTTTTTTTTTTACTTTGTCACTTCAATACAAGATCGACAAGGTGTTGACAAAGTTGCCCTCAGCGACTGTTTTCGGCGATAAATAAGAAACCGATTGCACTCAACGTAAAAAAAAACAGTTTACAGTACAAAGAGGGGGCTTTTACTTAAATGTATGATTTTAGAAATTTGTACGATAAATAATATCACTAGCCAGACATAGGTACCTACGCGACAATCAGACTTTTATCGCCAAATGCGTGTTATTACCATTTTAACTTGATTATTATTATTATTATTATTATTATTATTTTGACTGTAACAGAAATTATTTTGTGGTGGATACCTATTTTGTAAGATATAAATTTCAGTCGCTGAAATGAAAGTATAAGAAGATTAAAATTTGTAAAATAATAACAAAAAATTATAATTACAAAGTATGTTCTTAATATAAATAAATAATGTCCCAATAATCATAGCAAATATTATATTTTTCTTTTAATTTTCGTTATTTAATATTTATGCAATTTTACCTAGAGTAAAATACTATCGTCTGTTGTATACATTGTATAATGTATATGTATTATTATTTTGAGGGAAACTGCAGTACATCAGGTCGAGGGCAACAATCGGTACATTTTGCAATATTTATAAAATTGGTATTAAACAAAAAAGGTATATTTAAGGGAAATTATATGGTACACGACCGCGGTGGGTTCATATCGAATACAGTAACATTCCAATACATTTTAAAATCATAAGAGCGTTAGGCGCAAAACAAGTACTGTAATAATACGATTAAACACACAAATGCATATTTTCCGTCTATATTCATTTACGTACACAGATACATAGGCGTGTCTTGATTGATCGCCAAAACTGGTTGGCCAGGCGTGGTATTATGTTATTTGTCTTTCAGCCCGATTCGATTGGACGCGCGTCACAAGATATATACATTATAAGAGGCACGAAAAAAAAATAAATTTATAAAAACGTTATCCGTCGAAAGACAATGCCGTGTATTTTGGAAAATGTTACGACGATAAAAGCATTTGGACAGACGAACTACGTTTTGTTTATAAATTAGTTTTTTCGATCATCATTATATTATATAGGTATCTATACTGTAATTGATTAATAATCGTAATGAATAATTAATTCAAACAGACCTGCAGACTTTGCGAGTAGAAACAAATATATCATTTGAAAACAATGAAAAATACATACATGAACGGGTACCCTTGCAGCCTTTCCAATGTGCTAATAATTTAATGCCAATTTAAGGCGTTTGGAATATAGATGTAAAATTAGCGCTTGGCATTGTGACGGCTGCAATTACCAAAGGAAATTGTGAAATAATTGAGTTACAATAGTCCTTAAAGTGAGATAAATGTTTTAATCATTTAACGCCATGAGCTATTATTTTTATTTTTATTGTTTGAAGTATTAAAGCGTGTTACATTCAATATTAAGTTTCTTAGCGACATGAACATTATTTTTTACAACTGAACGTTGAAATGCGTTATATCAAATTTAAATGTTAATTGATAATTAATTTTTAAATTATTTGAATAAACAATATCTAAATATAATAAGATTAACTGCAGGTATATTATACTTTCATGAATCATGTTCAATTAATAAGGCATTATAAAATACACATACGGATTATCAATTCAGAACAAGATTGATATTAAGTAATCACGTTAATAATACAGTATTTAAAAAAACAAATGTAAATAATATAAATGTACAAACTATATAATAATGACCAAGTCGTCGATGTATTTAAAATTAATAAAAAAAATACAGTCTACATTTCTACAATGATAATAATGTAACACTATCAATTTTTAACCACCACAATATTATTAGAGGTATACAATAAATGTTGCAAATGCACATCAGCTAAATAATATAATCTGAATAAAGATATTAAAAAGTTATTATAATGATAATCTATACATATATACATTATTTTGTTGTAAACAATTGAAGAAGTATAATATATTATATTCAGTATAACCAATTTGTAATAAGTATCTTTAGCAGTGAATTCTAATAAATGTAATGATCATTACTTAAATAAGTACGCACAAAAACTAATTAAAACACTCAGAACCTAAAATTAATATACAGCAAAAATAAAATTTCAAGACAAAATTATAACCTAGTGGCTAATTAACAATGTACCAATGTAAGTAAATAATATTTATTTTCAAATTAAACCCTTTTATTTTCAATGTTGTTATATCATTAATATTTAATTACGATTGTAATATAAACAACGTTTTTACAACAATAATAATAAAAATATTAATATTTATTTAGCAGTATTGAAATTTACAAGAATGGGTTGAGTATATTAAAATTGCAACGCATCGTTATAGCTATCACTAGGAATAAAATCTTTGTTCGATAGACGAATAAAAATAATATCATACAATTATATTAATTTTATATAATAGTTTTAATAAATGAAAAATAAATATTTGTTTTAAACTCATTGTAACTTTGATGGACGAGAGAACTATTTATGACTTAAATTTATTTTTTTAATCACTAAACCTTTCGAACATATTACAGCAACAGTTATTTATAACGATACAGCCTAATATTAATAAAATTCAATAGGTAAATCACCATTTTTACGCGTGTAAGTGTGTGGGTGAATATAAGATTGTATACTGATAATTTAACCGCCTACACCTCCCGTATACATAAATATTTTCTTCGCAATACAATTCAAATTAAAATCAAAAAAAAAGTGTTACAACGAATTGGATAAAAACATATACGGTTATAATACAGTTATACAGTAGTTATAATTAAGTAAAATCTTTAACGTGTTTTGTTTTTTATCGAATCGTATTCAACCATCACAATATTAATAATAAGTTATAATAATAATAAGGGATTAAAGCCAACTTCATCTTCTTTGTAATTGGGATTTTGGTTTTTAGACAATAAATCACTTAAAATATTGTTCATTACCATCATAACTTGTAGAGTACAAAATTGATTTTCTTTTTGAGGAAGTGATGGTTTTCATTACTTGCCAAATCTTCGGCAAACGAATATCCGGTTTTGGCAAGAACAATATTATATTTATATAGGTATACATAAACATATTTATTATTCAAGCAGTATAATTTGTCGTCACGGCAGCAGGATTTTACGCATAACAATACTTATTTTACTTCCAGAGACTATAACTAAACAAGTTAAAAAAAGGGGAAAAACCGAATATCTTATCATTTACGAGCTAAGCATCGTGCCGGAGGGTAGTGACGAATTTTTACCGTAATATTCGTAGACATAAAAAAACTTCCGAGACGATAAGAACTTTGTGAGCTTTACTTCCTTTTGATGGTAGATTTTTCTGGTTTTTATAGTTAAGGCTATTTAGATTATAATATACGTAGAACTTCTTAAAAACGTATTGTCCACAAGGGTATATTTTATAAAATTAAATATTATTTTATTAATTAAAACACATATGAAATTATTAATGCAGATGAATGTTTACGGCATAAATATTTATTTATAATATGATGATAAGCTTACATATATTCTATGTTTATATTAAAAATGTTTAAAATACAAATTATTGTGTTTACAATTATTATATAAACATAAAATATGATTCACACTGAATAACAGTACAATTTTAAATCATATTCCAAAAATAATTACACTTTTGTGAAAATTATATCATAACTTGTAAACGTAAAACAGTTTATTTTTATTAAATAATTATTGAGTATCTAACATTGAAACGCAGAAGGTTTCTTTTATAATATTGCTCTGTAAAATATAGTTTTTTTACCTACATTATTTATTCCCTTAAATGACTACTGATCTGAACGTGCTACGTGTTTTTCTCGTAAAAGAAAGACAAATGTAACGAACAATGTTGGTCACAATTTCGTTCATCGCACATCCCAGCATAAAGTATTGGAGTACCCCGAACATAATAATTACATTATTAAGTACAGTATATGAATATAAAGTACAGAAAGGACAAAGAAATAAATCAATATTTATATTAAATATACAATGAACAATTTAAATTAAAGTAACAACAATTAAAAGACTAAACCGTTCCTTGATACTGCATTAACTGTTTAAAAAACTAGTCTAAAAAATACGTCAGCAATAATGCTTGTCACTCGATCGCCAAATCATCGTTTCAATTTCATTATCATCAATTTCTCACTCCTTGGCATTTATTATATAATATGTTTTAATTTTTATCCATGGGCATTTTCACACGATTTAACACTTGAATAAAAGAAGAACACTTCGCGAACTTTAAACGGAAATAAATATGTTTACCTCAGCAGTACATATCTAAAAGGTATACATTAGTGTAATGTGACAATGTCCACAAATATACGAGAGAGAAGACGAAAGTATATTTGCGTAATGAAATTTTTCCGCTTGACCCTTTTAATAGCAAGAGATATTGGAAATGTCATTGGATTTTTCCGGATGAAAAAGAGGGGACTGGTAAACTATAAAGAACATTATGATATTTCACGATATTAAATCTGATTAAATGTTCAAAGTGTCGCAAAAAATGAAAATAGATTAATGAAAAAGACTGTTCCGACGCTTTGATTAAAAAATAAACTCCAATAGACTATACAAGGAAACCAATTGAATAAAATATATATTGAACGAGAGAATATCGTAAAAGAAAGATATCTTTAGATTTAAAAAAAAAAAACTTTTAGGATCAACTTTTTTTAAAAAAAAAAAAAACCATATGAAAACACCGATACAGAATAAAAAGTCAGTTTGCAAACTTCACCCCTACCACATTCGTTATTCTTGTGTAGTACTAAAATGAAACTTTTCTTTTTTAGCCTTTTTCCGTATATGTGTCGAATTTCATGACACCTGACTGCGTCTACTTTCAAACATGAACATGATGTTCTTGAGTGTACATCGATATAAATTCAGAATACATTTTTAAAAATACGATATCGAAAACGGAAAAACAACGGCTATGTAAAATCACAGTAGAAGTAGCTAGGCACCTTAAAATAGTACAAGTATGGGAATGGAGTTTAACACTATTATATATGACATTATGTCGTGCGGCGTATTGATTTGATCTGATTTTTTAGTTACCACATAATTAAGGTTTTGGATAAGTTTTGGATAAGTTTTGTTTACATACAATTATTTACAAGCGATACAAAAGTTTATTGAACAGCCCCAGCAGCCATGAATCATGATATAAATATTACTCCTTGTGTAGCAATCTTCCCGCTGTTCATTCAAATGTTTCTGTTTTTCAATAATTCCAAAACTATATTTGCAACAAAATATACACGCATATATGTACATAAGTACACTATATGTAAGGATAATGTGAAATTCCCGTAACACCGTAGTTCATGCGACTGTATTGAAGTCCCTAGACTCCTATCAAATATTTCTTCTCGCTTTAATACCCCGATAAGCGTCTAGATCTCGCGAAGCCTTCCACGTCCATACTATATACGTTACCTGCAGTTACCACAGTACAAACTTCGAGCGCAATAATCCCTGGCAAAACACGCTAATCTTCGAAAACAATAATGGTTCGTTCTGCGTGTATATGCACAGTCTCGGGACACTCTCGTGAAACGATATGGTTTTCGGTTAGGACTAATTCTTAAAATTACAAGGAATATTATATTATAACATGATTCTGTCGTAGCACGTTAGATTTAATATTATCGTGTTTAACAATACACCGTTCATTATTTTCGTTGTAAATGTGTATATATATACATAGGTGGGTGCTGTATACGTATTGAAATATTTATGTCATTACGGAGTAACGAAATCTTAAAGCGGCAAAAAGGTATTCGGAAATTAGAATTGACAAAAATGCGTAATGAAGTTTGTTTACGTAATCAAAACGAAGTAAACAACCGAAAAGTAGTTTAATTCTCTTCAAAACAACCAATTCAACAGTTAACTACATCGTGGGTAATTCCCCGAACTGTCGTAAACTTACCTCAGCACTTAGCATAAAACAAAATATTAGGTTGCCCGGTTACTTTTATATGTATTAAATATTTGATATTTATTTTTGTTGCGAAAACACGTGCGACTTAAAAATCTAACTAGAACGTTTATGCATAACATTCATTTGTTGTGAATACGTGTGAAGAACACGGCAAATGTGTTCATAATATTTTGAAATCAGTAACAAAAAAAAATAAATAAATAAATAAAAAAATAAAAAGTTTATCACAATGTGAAATTACTTGCGACCGGCGCCTATAATATACGTGTGCTGCTAGTTTATAGGTATACCTACCTAACGTTATGCGCGTGTATTCACTTTCTTACGACGCGACGGCAACTTCGAATTTTATCGACAAATCGTAGTAAATGATAACGACGTTATAAAATAGTTATATGCACAGGAAATATGGTATAATAAAGGCGACAAAAGTTTTATACGTTATGTATATATTTTATAAATTTCGAATTCAAGATGAACGCGTTCATCACATAATTTTTTTTTTTTACTGAAATACGTGCGCTGAAAAACAAAAACCATTTACGGCAGTGAAATTATTCCTATATTGAATACACCGAATCAAACATAGGATTTCTTATAATTTTTATCAGCAAAAATATCTTATACGCGCCCATGCTACGGTGTATCATATCATATAGATATGCACAACGTTATTGTATTTATATTATACGTGCTTTATTTATTTTACGATTTCAATGGGTACCGAATAAACTCGTTTGCAGAGAAAAGTATCAGGACGTGCATTGAGACACGTACTAAGATTTTACACTTTAATAAATCTTAATACGTGTTATTTCTTACACTGAAAACTAGTTTATTACGTATACGGTTTTATTTATTAAGTGTAAAATCGAAAAAGTAACACGACTTTTTAAGGACAATTTAAGTCATTATTCAAATAATAAACCACAGTGTTGTTAAAAACTGTGCTTCGCACAAGTTTCATATTTATTTTTATTTTCAACGCAACAAAAAAATATAATGTATTTTCGGACTAAAAAGTCTTTGCTGTTTTGAGAAATGATTCCAGACATACTACAAGTTGAATCGTATATACGTATAAATTCTTCTTTATTATTATTATGCAATATGCAGTGTAAGAAAATATGAGATAAAATTAATATAACCATCATAAAAATCTAAGAACATATTTTCGTAGATTTTGAGTATAGGTTTTGAAAACAAAGAAAACGAACAAAAATATAGAATTTAATAAGCAAAGAAAAAATAACATAAGGTGTTATATTAGTCAGATACAATTCTGAAGGAAAACTACGACAACATACACATATTTAAGCTAGAGCTTATAGAAGTAAGATAAATTAATTGAATTTGATTGATTTATCAATGAAAATTTTTCTCTTAAACATTTCGACGGTCGTAAATAAAGGATACTTTGTATTTGCATATTGGTAAAACTTAAAAATATAAAAATTTAATAAAATTAAAAATTGTAACGTATATCACGAAAAACACTATTCTAACATGATTCCTTATTTGACGTAGCTATAGGCAGTATACTGTATACAGGCATATTAATTGTATTTTCATAAAATTAAAAATACTAAATTATAATTATAGTTATGAAATCGAAAAAACCTTAAAAGTTACGAACCTATTGAAATCATATTCATTGTGCCTTACTGCGTATATATTATATTGAATCCGAATATATCTGTTAATACTACGTTTTGTCTATAAAATGCATACAAATTAAAATATGCTATTTATAAATTCTAATAAAAAAAAAGACTCGTCAAAGAAAATTCGTCAACTAATTCATTTATTGATTAAATGCTGCAATTCTTTAGAGGTATAAAGTGAATACATGGGGTACAAAAAGGATACATTTAATTCCATTGCTTTTGAAACGTGTGTATTTTAGATGGATGGCTATGGGCGTTATTATTCAATAAGACCTAAACGATGAATGCAATTAGTAAATATACGTCTGTAATAATTAGTGAACGATATACTTTTGATTGGAATGTTTGTCTTTGTCATGAATACTTTGTAGAACAATTATTTGAAGCTCACATCACGTCTAAATTAGATTTAGTAAGGTATACAATATGAATAATTCGATTAATGTAATGAAATCATTTAAACATGAATTCATAACATTATGCGACGTTATAAATTATCATTATACGTTATATGGTAAACTATTTATAAGCTACTGTGAAATCTGTTAATGTACCTGTATCCCACAATGACGAAATAATGATATGCGAATCATAGAAATTGAATGTGATCCTAACATTTGAACGGCTAACTGATGATATTTTGAAGGTTTTATCAATTGTTTTTAATGAATAATTCACAGCCGGGTTGGGTCATAATAGATATTAATTATTATACCAATGGTTGCGACGAGTCGAGTTAAAAAGGTAAAAAAGTCAAATCATTATTTTGTTTAGCAAATGGCAATATAGTCATTTGAATGGTAATATTATAAGATAACAATAATATAATAGCGCACAAACGTATTTTAATGTTCGAGTAATACACAAGTGGTAAAATGAACATTTTTATAAACGTTGGATTGGACGAGGGACAAGAATACTCGAAACTTCAGTCCCCCAGTCACCTCAATCACTTTTATTGAATCTTTCTAGATTTGGTTTTAAATGGAATAAAATTAAGAGAACCGAATGCAGTGCACGGGTGCGTTTTCGTTGTGTTCCGGGGTGTGTTTGTGTTTGTGTGAGTGAGCTTGTATATGCGAGTGTGTTAATGCATGCGTTATATTGTCATGTTGAAACTACTGTAATTAGAAAAACATATTTCGCACGGGTTCGAATTCAGCGAACGGCTATTGGCAACCAGACCTAAAGCGTAGTCTAACGGTATAAATGTATAATAATGTAATATTAAATTGATAGAAAAATAAATGCAGAATCATGCGATACAATGGCACTCAATGGCATACATAACATACATATTTGATATTATTATACATATTAAATATGATTATTAATAATAATAATAATAATAATAATACAAACTATGTTCTATATAATATTACTGTTTATCAACGTTAAATAGCTTCAACTACGTTCATTGAAATTAATAACGGCCTAGTTGCCGATGTACTTCAGATCAATAGAAAAAAAAAATAATAATATAAATAGTCTTGTATAGTAATTCAAAATAGGATATAAACATTAAACACTTTCAAGTACCAGATTCCTCGCAAACATGTTTGTATGCTTACAAGCTGAGTGTGTTACAATGAGTTTACGAACAAAAACCCGCGCGTAGAAACCTATGGAATAAACTACCTATATTAAATTTAGTTTATTTTAAACTAATTTTAAAACATAACTACGATGAAGTTAAAAAGACTAAAATGAATAACAATAAATTAATATTCTGTGTGTTTCGCTAAGTACAAACACCATTGGGTATAAACCAAACGATAATATTTTTCTACGCATCTTGTAAAATGTACTTGGAAAAATACTTAAGTTATATAAATAACGTACATACGATTAATAAATCCAACTAAATTAAGCTCAATAAATATTGAATCCAATGTAATTTTTTCCATAATATCGTAATGAGAATGGCAATTGAAAAATTATAAGGCGTATATAAGCATAATAACGATAACAACTTTTGCGTTTTAAGGCGTAAAGAAAAACAATAAGGTGGATATACCTGTATGTGTTTAAACTTCCAAGGTTATAGCATTAAACGTTTGTCATGTTTACTATTGTAATTATACAAAAGAAATACGGGAGAATACGTCAAAATGTTACGCGACGTTAATTATTTTCAATTGTACCCACACCGCGGTATGTTGACGGTGCAACTTTCTCCTTGTGTACGAATTATAATGTATATAATAAATAACACTATAAAATATCGTCAATAAGTTGGTTAGCTTTTATTCGCGTGTGTTACACGACTCTGGTATTCAAACATTTAGAGACTTATTTTCATGATTTCCGCCAAAGACCATGTATAATCTAAATAATTTCAGTGACCGTATGCAAATCAATACCAACAAATATATTAAATTTTAAACACAAACTGTATATGGCCATATAGGGAATATAGGTTACACCTAATAATATACGTACATTATTGATAACATATTAAAACGCTCGATATGAGCACTGTTTCTTGAGCTCATAACGAGTTACGACTGACGACTGCATAAATAACTTAAATGTTTTGACTATTTAGAGGTAGTATATAATTATATTTGTCATGTGAAAAACTGTACACAACGTATATGCAGGATTACTAGGTACCGAGATTGCATTTCGGACCAATGCTCTTTTTGGTAAATCTTCACGTGAAAGTTTTTTTTTTTTTTTGTCGCAACTCGAATAAAAATAAAATCGATTAACACACAATATTGAAAATTTTTCTTCGAAACTTCAGTGTGCCACTAAAGCAGCAGTTAATTATAAGGTGAGATATCGTTCGAATTCATTATCATTTGTAGATCATGTACGTGCGGCATTCGTCCGTTTAGAAGACGTCCTCAGTCCACGAAATAGGACGAGCTGATTAACCCAATTATCGCAAACAGTGCGATTTACGCACGTATAGGTATAAACTATGATGCACGCGTTTACAACGTATGTTATCAAACGGCCGGCTTACAGCGAAATCTAACCACCTCACTGGCATAAAACTGACGAAGGATTCGAAAAAAGTAAAGGAAAAAAAACGCTTTCCAAAAGAAAAACCGAATATACGCATATATATATAACACAGCCCTGAAACGGAATAGGAAACAAGAAAATAAAACACAGTGAAATGGGCGATTGGCTAACACGCCGTCTTATAGGTATAGCGTGTACGGTGAAATTCAAATTTAAAGTCACCGCCGGAGTATTGAAAGTGAACAACCCCAGAACGACTCCGTAAAATCTTCGTAAAACGAGCACTCGGAAAAACTGAACGACTCCGGCACGACGAAAACCTATCGTACTATACAAGGTTGAAGGTATTAACCGTGATCACCACATCCCCTTAGCCGTAATTTCTTAAGTGTGGATATGAAAATTGTAAGTTATAGTTTTTTTTAATTTCTCAACAATTTCCCGAGAGAAAAACTTAAGCCAAGATCGACAACCCCTAACCGTCTAGAATATTTCGTCATGCATTTACTCGTATATTATGTTTCATGGACACAAGATTTTTCATGAGATTTCTTATGTAGCAAATAAAAAAATGTTTAACCGGGAAGTTGCAGATCATTTTTAAAACCAATAGGGAAAATTTAATTTTGGGTATTCCAACAAATTACACCATATTGTTATCATATAAATATTAATCGTAACCACTCGCGACAATTACTTATATTAAATATTTTTATCTTAAGTTGGAACATTAAATCTACCTATTAAGAAATTTGGTTCTATTAGTAAATCGACAATCTTTAGAAACATATTATAATCACTCAGTCGTTTTTTCGAGAGCAATGTGCAACAGTACATTGGGTTTAAATTTTAAAAGAATAATAAAGCAGTATGAATAACCCATCAATGTAACTCGCTAGACCGCGGAGTCTCACCCGATCCAGGATTTTTGTCAATTTTTTTTAAATTTTTTATTACATTTTATCAGTAATTTATTTTAATACATTTCATATTAACGTTGTACGTGTTCCGAAGATGCCCTAGGACACGCATGTACTCGTACGCACGGCAGTGTTTCTTAACACCTTATTGTATTAACAAAACACTTATACGATAAAATAATTTACGCGTATATTAAGTGTTTTTTTTTTTTTTTTTAGGTAATGCTAGAGAAATAATTTAATCGGAATGCTTATGTAAATACACATAAACCATAAAACCAGCAATATGTATAGACTTGTAATAATACATTAAACATTAACTTTTGTGCGTCGCGTAGGTAATCAAATCTTTTTCTCACTTCACGTAATTCAATGCACTTTGCGACACGATTGGGAGTAATTCCGTGACGCATCAGTGACCTCACAGGTTGAGAAACACTGCGGGCGTGCACGGCATTACATCGCGACACACGTCATTACCCTATCTGCACAGATCGTCCGACTACATATATTACACCGTAATGGATTCATATACGTGTATATATTGCAATACGCACTCTACGGGGCGGCGGGTGGACAGATATTAATTACTCGGTCACCGCCCCTCGGCTCATCGGGAAATATTCGCGTCCGTCGGGAACTTAGTCACCGCGGACGGCGCACACGCGCACCCCAATAAGCTCAGTCTCGCGGCAGAGGGCTCGAATTGATAACGTAATTATTATAATGGCTGTATATATCCCACGGAAGTTATCACGCACATGTATACATGACGCACGGTGAGCGCGCAGTAACGCTTGCGGTGCCTATATCTACAGACTTAACCGGCCTTATCCGTTGGAGAAGTCGACGACAATTTCTTCTTTTGTACATAAATATTATTTTTACCGTTTCAATTATCGTTATTACTATTATTATCATCGTCGCGCGGTACCTACGTCATTTGTAGAAGACGGCACGTGAACCATGACAACTAAAATGTATTAAAAACACAAAGACGAAGTACGAGGAAAAATTACAAAAAAAAAAGGATAATAGAATAATATTTATAACTTGTTTATTAAATTTTTTTCTGTTGGGAAATTTCATCTAGTTGGGTCATTTTTATGATTTCTTAACAGCTTTCTCAATAGTTGAGAATAAACATAGAAAAATTGCAAAAAACTTCAACTTCGATCAACCCTAGAATCGAACACTGGATCGTGGATTACAAGATTTTTATAAAATTTTCTTTAATTGGTAGTCATTAGAAAATTATAAACTCCATCGACTCGAAACATAATTATAGCATTTTTATAGAAATTTCATAATTTTCGAAACGTTTTTTTTTTATTTTTGCAAAAGTTAAAACTTGAAGAATTCAACTTATAATATTTGGAAATTTGGTTCTACTACTATATCGACCATACTTCAAAATTTAAATTTATCCACCGAATCTCTTTCACTCGGATTTATTTTTCGAGAAAAATCGGTTTCAAGTTTAAAAGACTCATTTTTAAAATTAATATACTTTATCGCGTGAGTTATTATTTATTAGAACAAAAACTGAATCTGACTATCTTAATCACAATTTTTTAAACATGATATTACCCGCCTAGAAGAAAAGTGGTCCTCCGGCATGACACTTGCACCACATTGCATCACGTGTCCTGAGAAACACGCGCACCAAGCCAATTTCTCTCCGGGACAATACGCCCGCGTTTATACGAGTATTATACTGCGTAAACCGGCAAACCTATATAAAATATAATTTTTTTTCCCAGAATGAAATAATGCAGGACCACCACTAGACGCAATCTTCCCGACAACTCATTCCTCAACTGTACGGCGCACATATTATGTACGGGGAAAGAAAATCCAGTATGCATCAGCAGCAGCTCTCTCTCATTCGTCTGTCCCACCCATCCTCTTTCTTCCTGCAGTCACTCCCGAGAATCGAGTAAAAATGGTAAGTCATAGGGTTGGTCGAGTTCTACAACGCTACTGTGAAACCGTGAGCATAAATCAAAATCGTCGAACAAAGCGCTCTGTACGCGAATAGCCGTTATTATATGTATATATATATATATAGATTCTATGAATTCGATTTGTTTTTGGCGGTAAACTTTCAACCTACAGACTGTAGTTCATTTCATTTTGTATTCGCCACACCAGGTTTTATAAATTCGGTGTTTTAGAAATTAACTTTTGGCGGGTACTCTAGGGACAAGCAAAACCATTTAAAATAATAATAATATTAATAATTCCTACACCGATTAGGTGTAAGACTATTAATAAGACCATCGCAGGTTACATTTTTCATAATACACATGTATCTCCATGTAATTTGTATAAATGCAAATGCATTTAAATACTAAAAAGTTCAAATTCAATTTTAATAGAATCAACTATATATATATATATATATATATGGATTATTAGTCTTTGTACAACATTATGCATTTATATTATACATATATATTATGCACATATCGCATTTAAAAACATGTGTTATTTGCATCGTATGAACACAGTGATATAACATACGCCAATCACAGATTTTCTTTTATTCTATCTGTAGAGTCCGAAAATTATTGTATTTAATTGAAGTTGTTAATATAATGGTTTTCAAGTAACGGAGCATGGTAATATAATACAAGCCTTGGCGAAAACATCAAAATATTTTATTTCTAATTATCTTTATTTTTCTTTTGCCACATTTATTACTGGAAATCACTTGCAGACGTTATTCGACTATAGTGTGAAGTCAAAACACAAAAAAAGATGCTAAAGAATTAATAATTTGAAAAAACTAATAATTTTAAATAGATACTGCTGATTTGCAATTATAGATAATAAAAACTATAGCACTTAAAGGATAGTAATTTTGTGTTTGTAATAATATATGGTAATAATAATTGAAATGCTAGTTAATTCATCGCACTCAAATCTAGCCAACAATTATAAATATAATTACTGAGCGGTGTTTAAAAACAACTAATTAATATCCCAATGTATTATGTATAGACAAACGGTTAATATAATTTAATAATAGTGTTTAGCATTTGCATCAAGTAATATCTAACTGAAAACAATGCGTTTTTATGTTTATATAATTATTATCGGAATACTAAAATACAATAACCTGAAATATATTCAAAAGGCAAGTATTACAAAAAGTCCGTGATGATGTCTAAAAGAAAAATAATGCACCTATAGCTACAAATCGAAAGTAAAAAACGAAAGCAGTGCTTCGCCTAATAACCGCTGTGCTATTAGTTAATTATTTTAATATATTCAACTGCCATTCATGATGCAGTAAGTAAGAACAATAGTTTTGAGATTTAAATCAAAAATACGCATAGTTTAATTGTAATACAAATGGAAAAAAATGTATAAAAAATATGCTTTATAGAAGATTTTGCGTTGTTATATATAACATATTATGGTAGGTACCTACTGTCCAATCAACTTGATGTATTTTCAAAGGAATTACCGATCAAAAAGAATAAACACCAATGTTCCAGTGACTCAAACAGTTTGTTTGATTGGCTCAATTAGGCCAATCACACAGTGTCAACACATCACTATGTGAAATTATTATATTTCCGTGAATTCGTTACTTTGTGCACATTATCATCACATATTATCATCTAAGGCATTTTCACATAGCTACAGAATATTATACGGAAGCAAATAGTCACAAACA
Organism: Periphyllus acericola; assembly: GCA_949715065.1. Taxonomy (NCBI): domain Eukaryota; kingdom Metazoa; phylum Arthropoda; class Insecta; order Hemiptera; family Aphididae; genus Periphyllus; species Periphyllus acericola. Next base: position 22,303,364 of record OX454265.1, read on the forward strand.
CATACGAACATACGATAACTCAAACATAATACATACCGTCTGCAATAGTAGGGTCAACAACTTTTTTACATAATACAATACGTCGATGCAGATAAATGAGTATATTACACAAATATATACATGTATTACAGTGGGGAGAATTTAATTATTATGTACCCCATTGAAACTAATAAATATTAGATATACAGTAACATATGTTATGATTGCTTGAAATTGTATACATATAATACTATAAATGTGGACATAATTTTAATGTAATTAGCGTTTTAATTATACCCGGTAGGAAATGAGTAATGACAATGAAACCGAAAACTTATACTATCATTTTTATCGTAATTAAGAATCAAAGACCATGTAATTATACTTGATTAAATGAGCAATAGGACGCGCGAAATTAATTTTTTTATAAATATTACAAACAGTATATAGATAATATAATTATGTTCAACTAATTTTGTTGACAAGACGGCCGTCCATCGACGGGAAAGCATGACCCCGGATAGCTTTTGATTAACGAGGTATCCATCCCACAATCGTAGCAGGACGTGGAAGAAAATCAATTTTCATTACACATATCATCTGACCCAGAACATATATGCCAAGTGCTCTCCGGTACCCACGGTCAGCTTGACGAATTTTATCATATCTCCAGATCAAAATGCTTTTGAAATTTATGGTAAGTTTTAGTAACATTTTATAATACTATCAGTCGGATTGTAATAATATTGGGCTAAATAAAATGACAGTAATTATAGAGTTCAATACACTGCAAAAATCACCATCAATTTACCTATAGACTATAATTCTATATAGACTGTAAATAAATATTATACATATTAAATAAATATTGGTTATACGAACATCATAGGTAAGGTGCACAATTTTTTGTAACGGAAACTCTATGTTAGAACGCATTAAACATTATAATGTATATTATACATAATGCATGATATTAATATTATAATATATGATACACAAGAAATATTTTATTATATATCTGGGACTTTGAAAAAATAAAACTTTAATTTAAAAATGGTTTTAACATTTTTATCAATTACTCGGAATAAATAATAATAATAATAAAAAAACTATTAAATTCCCAAGATATTTTATTTAACATGAGATGAACAACATATTTTTTTTGTAGTGCCTTTTTTCAAAGTAAAATATAAAGAGATGAATTGAACTAAAAATGACATACTTACATAATATCATAACAAAATATTGTTCAAAGCCTATATTTTATTACAGTATAAGACATGTTTATTATTTTACTTCTTAAGTAAAGCATTTATAAAGTTATTAGGCTTTAACAGCTGTAAACAATAAGAACGGATCACCAACTTCTCGTTAAATATAAAGTAATACAGAATTATTTATAATATTTAACTATGATGATGCCTGTTTTCTTAAATAATTTAAATTTACATGATTTGTTATAATTTCAGTTAATACTCTTGTAAATATTAGGATGCTATTAAATAGTATTAATAAACGATTCTGACGCGGTTGAACGATTCATTAGTATACGCTGAATAAAGAAGAACATTTTTTTTTTTTTTATAAAGTCACAACAATCCAAAAATACAATCGACCTTTGAGATACTACATTGGCGAAATATATAATATATACAGAAGTCAGAAATATCAGATTCAGTTACATAATTTAGATAATTGCAGTAATTTGAATATTTTATTGATGTTTCCCTGGTAAACGAACATGCACGCAGATGTGACTATAATTTGTTAATTTAAATATTTGTTGCGTTACATACACTATATACAATGTATATTATACATGTTGTACCCAACATTGATACTCAGCATTGATGTTTGAAAGGACTTGAAATTTACTGATAAGAAGCACGAAATAAATAATCTTTACATTGTTTTTCATTATATACATACCTTGTTCACTCAGAACAAATCTTGCCCGACTAAACGGTAAGATATAACGTTTAAAATTAATAACGTAAAATAATAATAAAGAAAAAAAAATTGCCGAAAAGTATTCTACCCATTAACTGATTATTTTAAGAAACCACAATGAAATTGAGTACTTTGGAAAACTCACGGTCACTAAATAAACCTTGCTCTCGTGGTTTGAGAAAGTTTGTTTACCCTCTTGGGATGTTGTTTTCATACCGAAGTCAGTATTTTTCATAAGTTATTTCTGGAAAACTACTAAATGAAAATTAGTTATTTGCCGATTCATATTGTAACAACAAATTGTTTTAATATAAAGAAAAGATTTGTAGACACAAGATACACCATACCAACCAAATTAATTATTTTCCGTCAAGAATGGAAATTATGTTTTGACATTTTAATATAGACAAATATTAAAAAAAAAATAATAAAAATGCTTATGTAGGTCAGAATATTTTTGTTGGAGGCACAACATATAATAATATATATTTATAGTATAAATATCTTAAATGAGGATGACGTAATGATAAATATTTTCACCTTCAAGGAGAATTAGTAAATATAGTAACGATTTCTTAAATAAGCAAGGTATAATCAAACCGATATTTATAACATAGAAAAACACACAGACATACCCTCACACGAGGCCGCATTTTTCAATACCCAATTATATACAGTTATAAAAATAAGTTGCATCGTAAAATATTGTTTTGTCGTACAATTGTGAAGAGATTATTTTACTAGGTTCAAATTATTTAAAAAAGTTTTTGAATTGTAACTGAATAAATATTTTTCTTTCTTCTTCTTTTTTGTCTGTTAAGTATAAAAGCAGCGTTTGCACGTGTTTAAAAATTAGTAAAGTTTGTTTAATAGAGTTAATGTTATTTATTTTCTTTTATGGTTATGTGGTATTTTATTTTTATTTTAGAAGACCTCATAAAAAGCACAGCGGGGATGCCAAAAACTAAAATACTATAACTGTTTTCTTTATTAGTACGTGATGCTCGGGCTCTTAACACGTGGTTAAGTGTTGGATTTCGGGTAAATTTGCACAAAATAACAATATACCTTCAGGTCAGGTAAACTCGGGCGGAATAAAAACAACCCACGTTTAATTGCTTTTTACTGCAGTTAATAATGTATTAAAAAATAAGTAGCATGCAAGAATTTAAAACCATCACCATGTGAACGATATCGAAAAATAAATTTGATATTAAAAAATAATAATTATTTATACATTTTTTTTTTTTTTAATGATTGTAATTTATTTTTATTGCTTAATTGATTAGCAAATAAATCTGAATGGTTTACTTATTTTAAGTGAATCATGCTGAAAGGTAAATCGTATTAAAACAATAATTGTACAGGAATCAAGTGTTTACAGTTTGTACCGACGAAGGTTTTATACAATATAAATTACAAAACGCGACATAAAAATTATAATTAATATAACTTTGCACAATGTAATATACATTTTAATAATTAAGAGTTATAAGTATCAAAAGTTTTAAAACTGTATTTTAATGTAAAATATTTAATACTTATAAGACGGATTTTTTGTTTTATATACGGAGGGTATTAAAATATTATGCTATTTTGTGGTTTCAATACTATGTTTAATTATATCATTATACATTTTTTAAAGATAATTTTCTACGACAAAGATAATACGCATGGATATACAAAGATATTCGTTAAGCCAAATTTCTACTTCCAACTATTACAAGCTGTGAAAACCTTTTCTCAATGACGTAATTCATTATTCTCAAACGAACATTTGTTGCACACAGCAATACATCAAAAATACCAAACTGTAGTTTTATTTGAAAATGAATATATTTAATATAAATAAAAAAAACATATAATTATTATATTAAATCACAAATGTACTGTCTTTAGAAGTTTTTAAATTCAGTGATTGTTCATATTCACTTGGATATTAAACATCATACTCGTATATAACATTCAACTCAGCGGAATACGTAATATAGTATTTTAGCGTTTTCACAGTGTTGTAATCTCATTCCTGATAATTATATTGTACACATATACCAGCTAAAAGTTGAAAATTAAGAAAACACAACAATCATTGCGTGCCTAGATAATCATCGAAACGATAAACATGATGGAGTATTATTGTTCGTTAACCATTCGAAACAATGCGTTTGCCGTACATGCATAGAACACACAGAATAATAAATATGTGTACAAGACGGTATAGATTTAAACAGCATACAAAAACTATCGAAGTGTAAAATCGTTAAATGAGACCCGTCGGCGCCGCGAAGAATTTAGTTAGGGAAGCGATGAGTCCATAAGTTCTTAAATTGTTTAAGTTAAATACGTAGGGATATATTTTTTAAATTACCTATACGACAATACAATTGATTAACGGTTACATTTTCCGACAGATACAAAGTAATGTGGGCTACCATAAAAACAGAATTTTAATTTTTTTTTTTTTAAATCCGGGGGGGGGGGGTAAAAACGCACAACCCTTGACATACCACTTCCCGGTGACGCGGCAAGATATCCATAACACACCTGATTTGGAACTTATTTTCGACACCAAACACGTATTATATTATAGTCAAACTGTTGTAATAATAATAACAATAATATATTACGTATTGGTGTCATGATGGTCGACTATTATTACTCATAATAACACGTCAACGGCTTCAGCGCCGTGTCCAAAACGCTACGCGTCTTTTGCCTGTGACGTGTTTCTACAGCGTACACAAATGCACTGTCTATTCGTACGAGATACTCGGGTGAAAGAACCCTGTCATTTCAATCACACTTAAACGCACGTGAATCATTGTAAATCCAATATACACAATACGACGCCCTTTCGCGTGTGTGTTGTACACACGCATATATTTAAACGATCGAAAAGAGACCATTATTATTCCGTCTCACCGCCGCCGCCGCCTCAGTTGCCGAGGAGAGATGGTAACGAGCGATTATAATAATAATATGTAACTTCATTTTTGGGAGCACAGCACCGCGCGCGTATTTCTCCCCTTTTGGTAAGATAACGAGACGCGTCGTCGTACAGGGGATTCGCGGCAAAGACGGCATGAAAACAATATAAAAGTACGTGAACCTCCCGCGCAAGCCATTACTTAAAATGTCCATAAACAACGACAACGATCGGTCGTCGTCGTCCCTTTTCATATTATTGTAGAATTGCGCACGCACGGAAAATGAGTCATTGTCCTTTGCGGTCGGCCAGAGTGGTGTATAGGGGGTGCGGTATCGCCCGGTAGCGGAACGCGATGTTTGGTCAACGTAATATCACGCGTGGTCGACGGCCTACACGCATATCGGGTGAACCGCCTTAAACGGTCCCGTCGTTAATGGGAACCGCACTCCATCACCAACCTTTCTTCCAACCCCCTCCTCCCCCCACCACCAAATACAACGTACTCACGACCCCACCACGGAATATATAATATGATATGCACATATCATACGATCACGTACTGAAGTCATTGTTGCGGATTTTCGACAAACGTTAAAATAGTTATCATAAGTCATAACGTGAACATATACCTACCAAGAAATCATATCAACAATATATGTGAAGAGTGATGATAAAATCTAAATATCTGAGTGGCTAAAAAATAAGATATCTTATTTTTTCCCGGTTTTTGAATCTTTTTACATTTTGTTAACAATTAAACAAATTATAACGAACAAACAACTCTACAACAGGTAAACTATTGTATACGACATAGATTATGCATAACATACAAATACACACGTTATCCTCGTTCTGAAATCAGTATTAGAATATTACTAACAATAATCCATAACTATCATATTTAATGGTTAACAACCTCAATTTCATTGCAAATACTTATGTGTACAATGTACACTTCAAAATAATAACGTACTTATTCAATGAATATATCTATTACAAAACAAAAAAAAAGAAGGAATGAGATTATTTTTACAAAATATTATTAATTGTAATTATAATCGAATAAAATACTTGCGAAAATATAATTTGAAAATCAAAATTAACTACACATAAATTGAAAGAAATTAAAAAAAATGGCCAGTTGATAAAATATGGAAATGAAAATTCTTAAAATAGGTAGTTTCATCGAGTCTTTATAGCGTATAACGTAATAAACATTAAACTAAAATATTAACTTAATTACATGATAATTAGATTAAAATATGTTTATTGGGATCTTATTAAACCCAGAATACAAAATTAGTAGAGAAAAGAAAAGTGAAGTAATTTATCGATTATAAAAAGTTATTCGTAACCCATAGTTAGTGAGTTCTAATAAGATTTAACAAGAATAGGGTCTTCCATTTAATTGCAAAATTATAAGCATACAGTCCGTATTATAAACACCCAATAAAAGCTAAAAGAAAATTGTTGAAAATACATAATATTTGAAATAAGAATAATTAAATTTCTTTTTTTCTTCAAATTTTTGTATGATAAAAAAACTAAAAATCTAATCTAATAAATGCATATTACATGTATTTACAAAAATCTTTGTTATAGAATGAATAGAATATATAGAAGAAAAAAAATCAAATTTAAGTATCTTAATACTCTCCAGGACCTACATTTTTCATCTTGAGCACAGGAAATGTATTTTCCACCGTTACACAAACTTTTCTAGATCCAGGTCAATTTAAAACGTAAAACAATAATTATGGCATATTAATGTTAAATCTATTACATTTTAAACAAACGTGGTCACTCAAAATGTAATACAAATATGTTAAAGATACATAAAGTATAACTAAGTATATATGTATATATACATAAACAATTCATAGCCTATTTATTTTAAAAAAAATATTGAATACAATACCCAAATACTTTTTATGTTATTTTATTATGTTTATTTAAAAAAAAAAAACCCCTTTATTTCAAAAGCCAATATACCTTCAAAACAAAAGTACGAGAGGCGGAATTTATGGTGAATTGGTAAAATTACGACCTGAGGCCGTATATATAGATACGTTCTCTTACTGCTTCCCACCGGGACACCTCATATATGTTTTCCGTTTAAGGTAATGCGTTTCGGGCGTACGCCGTTAAGAGTTTTCCTGTGTCGACCGTTCGGTTTTCATGTACATATATACATACATATATATATATATATATATATATATATATATATATATATATATATATATAAGTATATACAGTATACACACACATACACATGTCCACGTACCCATGTACACACGTACGCACCCGAAGCAATACGTTGGACAGTTGAGCACAAGGCGAGAAGTTCAAAGAATAAAGACTATTGCTAAATTTCATCATTTGCCACGTGCAATGCGCATGGTTTGGAGTTTCGTCGAAAAGGTTTGCTCCATTAACATATATGAATATTGTCCGCTCTTCCTTTGGCCACTGCCGCCATCACCACTACTATTGCGTTAATTACGGGAAACTCAATTTTGCCGCAAACAAGTATACAAGATTAACCCTTCGGAGCGCGAGTAATTTGAACTTGAATGAGAAAGGGCGACTCAAAAACGTTGTGTAAACCCCGAGCTGGACGTTCATTTATAATTATAAATTGCTCAAACATTCCAATTACTGCGGTTATTGTTGCACCACAACATCATTATTCATTCGTTAACATAAAAAACATAAAGCGGATGATTCGTACGCCTATTAATGATATTAATTTCTGCCCGCGGCAAATCTCGCGATTTACTCAACAGACCAGTCGTATGATTTAAATGTGTTTCTCGCGCATGACCGAAAACAAGTTAATAAACAGTTTATTCGATTTTCCTGATGTTTTTTTTTACAATATTATACCAAGTAGTTTAATTATAGTTTTTTTTTTTTTTTTCTAATACTTCATTTCGTTCATTGGGTCTATTATACTCAGTTGAATTAACAGTAAAGCGTACACCATTATTATAGATATTCATTAAAAAATTCAGAAATATAATTATGATTAACATCTGTTTTGAATTATTTTGGATTAAATCTGCAGCACCTCCTTTGAAGAAAAGTTATTATTCAACTAACTATTATTGTATATTTTATTATTTTCCTAAATTTAAAACCACGAGCTACGCGGTTTTATTATTTCAAAACATACTCTGTACAATTAAAAAGAATTTTCACAGTCTAATGTATTACAAAAAGAAAATATCCCGTTACGGAACTAAAATGGGAACGAGAAAACTACATTATTAGTTTAATCATAAAAAAAGAACACTCCATATATGCATGCAAATTCTGTCGGATGAAAAGGTGTCAAATTTCCAATTTAAAGCCAGCGTTAAAATTATTAATAAAAGCTCAAAGCTGAGTAAACAGGAACAATAACCGAGGAATAAAATTAGAGTGTTTATTAAATTACATGCTTGCGCTACTAATAGTCATAAACAAAAGAATCCTCATTGTGCCCTATACTATGCGTTACGCAACGAAAAACACAAATTTAACAAACAGCACTGAAGGGCGCGTCATTATGCGATGCTATTAAGTACATCAGATACAAGACCAATTATTGTAAGACGTACGGATCTCTCGATAGCCATGTACGGAATATGACATCAGTAAGTATAAGCACAAAAACGTATTATGCTAAGCTACACACGTGTAAAATATGTATGAAAGTATACATATTATTGTGTGTACGTGTAAGTATACAAAGAATAGCATTTTCAAAAGCAAAACAAACACAGCCACCGAATATATACTTGTCCTTCGTTAAGAAAGTTGTAATATTTGAACAACTTTGATAGCAAAGATAAATCGTCAAATTAATGCGAAAATTATGCTTATAGTAATGAGATTAGTGTACAATTGATATTGAAAACATAATGCTTAAAATGCATGCAGTGTTAAAATAACAAGTCCAACTTACAAAATAATACGTACCTACATTCAAATAACCCACACATAATAAAATAATAATCAGCAATATACACTCGTGAAAATTATCGTTTATGCCACCGTATTGGCATTTCAAACCTTTTCTTTGAAAACCATTGACTGAACCATATTTTCAGATTTATTGAAACTAAGTAAAAAAATGTATACACCTGCTCGTATTCCGATTCTATATTAGAAACATGAAATAACGAATTTTCAAGCTGCATTTCAAATTTATTCACAGTTCTTATTTTTTTCAAATCGTAAATATACTATTGAGAAAATAAAATAATTACTCGCCCATTATATATTTATACCTGGGTCTATTTATATCAGATACTATAACTTTAAACATTTTCGGTGAGCAACAAGAAAAGTTTTTTTTTTTATATATAAGTATGGCAAGTATACATGTGACTGGATTGAAATACATCTCAAATATGAGAGTGATAATTCTGATCTTGGAACCGAGAATTATAAGACATTTTTGATACACCAAATGTAAGATAGACATTTATAAATCAACATAGAATTGTGTCCGTACGCATAGTGCATTAAAGTAGCAATACGTTTTTGGTATTATTTGAAACCGACAACTTCACGCTAACCACCGGCAGTATTACCCGAACATTAAAACTGTTCTACATATATATTTATGTTGAACGATAAATATTTCAAATTCTCGACATACTTGGAATTTTTAGTCAGTGTACACACTGTAATTATAATATTTTCCATCCACCTAAATACTTGTAATTAACAGTCGGCATTTTTCCACGGAAACTTCACACTCGCATAAACATTTCTAACATAAGCAATCAGCCAATAACCTTTCAAAACTATATTCATTTTTTTTTCGCTCTGTCAACCTAGTGAAAATTCCTTACGCTTAACGTGTTTTATATTTAAGGCATATCTCACAAAATTACCATTACTTTTATTGCTATACGAAAGGTCGTTTGGACGAATACTTCTAAAATCATAGTATTGTTTTTAAATGAGAACACAATAATATTTAGTATTATTATGAATTTGATAACTTCCAAATTAGGTATGTAGAAACACTGTAATAAAACTGTATCACCGATTTAATAACTATGTACCACGCTATCATTACGCTAAATAATTATTTATGTATGTTTTCCCTTCTTTTAACTGGCATTAGAACACAATAAGTCTCAATAATTTTCTTCGACTATTTAAATATATCCAGAGCAAGTACCTACTACTTGTACATGCAAGTATGAAATAATTACTTATTCAAAGGCTGAATACAAATTATATAAATATACAATAGAAAACGTATGTTTCACGAAGAAAATACTCATTTCAATAATAGTATAAGTGTGTATGTAAATAAAATAAATATACACTACTATATTATCTTAAACTAATAAATTCGTGAAAAAAAAATGTTTTTTTTTTTTTTTTTATTAAATAAGCTTTATTTACGATCTATACAAATAAGCATAATAAGTAAATTAGATAAACAATATAAAATATAATAAAATGGCTGGATTGACTTGAGAGAGGGAAACCGTCCATCAACAGAACTTTCTATTTAATTTAGGATTGTTAGGAATGGTAATCGAGGACATACGGAAGATTAACGGAGTTTGCTGTGAATGAGTTTAGAATGACACTTTTTGTAATTTCGAGTTGCTATTTCGTTTACTGTTGAAATTTAAAAAAAATATGTTGTGACGTATTTGTAAATTTCAAAATATAATATCAACATTATTATTTATAATTAATATACAGACGACAACACAGTAAATAATTAACTTAATATTAATCAATAACATTTTAAATTAACTAACTTTTCTTCACAATTTCTCAACTATAAAAATGTAGACATGTCCTTTATAATTTAACAACCTCATACATCGACGAATAACCAAGTAATGTATACCTACACACAGTTCAGAGTCAAAATTCTCAGAAACAAGTCAATGAACAATATTAACTATCTTAACATGCTGGTAAAATGTAGCATGAAAGTAACAAAACGTCCCGATTTCTACAAACCACTTGACAACTATATTGTGGAACACTTATGCATATGTTATGCTCCATGGTTTATATATTGTAGTTAATAATAACCCATCGTGTTTACTGTAAGCAGATTACTTGTAATGGTTGCAATTACGATTTAAATATAGTACCTACTATATAAATTCTAGCCGCTGGGAAAACATGATATGAAAGTCAACATGACTTTTCATATGTTAATATAAAACAAATGTACTGTCAATCAGATGGCGCTTTATAAATAAATAGCAAACATTATTAAAACGTACTTTATCTGTAAATACTATTGTTATTAAGATTCACAATTATTTATGTAATGTCGTTTTAATATATTAACAGTAACGAATGAGCGAAGGGAAATATTTCTCTATGCGACATTCTATGTACGTATTAAACTTTATAATAATATCCTACCTATATAGAAAAATGTATTTTAAATTCAAGTATAATAGCACCTATATAATATCATATGCATGAGTGTAATATGTGTATGCGAGTCAGTGGTTTTAAAATTATTGTCATAGAAAAATATCATGCATGCAAGAGTTCAAGTATGAAATATAAACGCTAGATATATATGTATATTAATGTTAAATAATTTTCAAGGCAATAAGAGTTACGCATATAGGGTGTAAAAAAAAGTTTTTGTGAAAGTTTTATCGTAAAAAATTTGTCTACAATATATGTACACATTATTATTATTATTATTATTATTATACAAAACATTGAATATTATATTATATGTACTAACAGCTAAAATAAAAATAGGTACCCCTTACATATTATAATAAATTTAATAGCCATGTATAAAAGAACACGTCATTATTCCCTTTCGATATTTCAAGTACCACAAACGTAATATATAATACAATATTCATAATCAATGGCGGACGATAAAGTACTTTTATTTTTTGAACATGATGACTTTAAGGGACGCACAATGCAGAACTTCGTAACTACGTACACTGCGTAACCAGGACAATGATTTTTCAATCTTCCTACTTCTCAGACCACATATTAACCCGTTGAGAACATCACTAACGATCGCCCTACACTGCGAGCGTGCGTTATACTTTCGCAACATTTGGACTTTTATTATACGCGATGAACGGCAAACCACGTAATCACGGATTCGTGTGAACATATAGTATTATATTGTTGGAATTATATACATTATGCGTACAGCAGATTAACACTACCACAACGAATATTATTATTATTATTATTATTATTATTTAAAATTCGAGCACTAAATGTATATTGAAAATATTATAACAATAATTATCATAAGTCGGCACCAGATATTAAAATAGTTATACTAAGTGGTAATTATATAATATAGTGTTGAACTTGCGATAATAATATACGTTTTAAACGTTATAAAAGTTTGCGGAGAGAACAAGAACAAAAACAAATTTTCAAACCGGGTATCAATCGAAAACATTCGAAATATTTGTACACACACGGAACAATATGATATATTATGTTCCCGGAAAAGTTTGAAATAAAACAACATGTAATTGTTTTCACCGGCGAAAACAAAACGGGAAAAACATTACACGTAATAAACCATTGACCGATATTTTTGGTCTTCTCCCGGTCACCGTTTTGATAACCTACCGCAAGATTTGTTGTTTTTCAATTTGATCGCCCATCCGTTCCAATACCCAACATCCACCCACATTTGTCCGCAGCTCGTCCGAGAATACATATCACGTATCGACCACTACCACCACTACCACCACCTCCACCATCACTGCCAACGATGTGGTTACTGTTTTGAAAACGACAGAGACCATGGTCGTGGTGGGGGGATGGATAATTTATTATCTGGAATTTTGTAAAACAGTCGCGCCCGGTAGTTAAATTCTCCCTGTACAACGATACTGCGATTCGGGAAAATTATCGAACACAATAGGACCACTGCACGACATGCGTGGTATCGACAGTATCGCAAAACAGGCCGTAAATCTCATATCCGAACAAAGATTGCATAATGTGGAAGAAAACTACTACATTCAGTTATAAGACATTTATCCCGGGTATTCACCTGCTCGGTTTGACGACAAATTCTGGCGTAGTATGGATGTTAACGAAGGTTAAAGGTCAAGAGTATACCGAAATAATAATAATAATAATAAAAACAGTAAAAATAATAATAATAACAATAAAAATAATAATAATAACAATAAAAATAATAATAATAACAATAATAATATTGCATTTAAACAGCAGTCGTTTACAGATTTATACCATAGAGAGAGAGGAAGAAAATAATATGGGTAACGCGTGTGGTACTCCGCGCTCCTATATATAATCTACGAATTAGTGACAAATAAATTTTGTGTAACGAGTGGCCAAGGAAATAAATATCGAACAATTACCCGGGGGGAAAAAGGTATAAAGGGATGTGTACCCCCTCCTCCGAACCTAACACTTTTTATTGCGAAAGTTTTCGTTGAAAACAACGGTTAGTGACAGGCGAATGCTGTGCTTTTAATCGTACCGGCCATTGTTTTTGTTTTTTTGTTGTTTTGTTTTGTTTCGTAGTTGTTTTTTTTTTTTAGTTGGAAGAGGAATTAATGAAAAAGTTCGAGAACAGTAGCTAGCATATTTGTAAACCATGGTCACATAAATTGACGAGGTGAAAAAGTTCATTCAAAATATAATTCTGATCTGACACCTGTTGAATAGATCGTACCTACGGATAGAATATTGATCCAAAAACACAAAAAGAGGAAATTTAAAAGCATTTGAAGAACTGCCGGTTTGGTTGTCGTGATATTTCATTTTTTAGAATACTTGAAAAAAATGGTTCATTGTTTTATGACTTGAAAGAATAAACATGATGTCTTATTCGCAATATATTTAAATTGTTACTGCAAGAGTACTCGTAGTTTATACTTAAATAAAAATACAATCTTCATAAATAATTTTCTGTTAATTTTGACACGTAATAAATTAACAAAATTTAATTTTTATCACATTTTTCTTAGATTTATATATTTTTAGAGAAAAAAATACTCCAACGTTTCATTAGAAATTATATATTATTATTATCGAGAAGTCGTTTAAACGACAATAGAAATAGTATTAAAAAAAAAGTTAGTCAATTAAAAGTCACTCATAAGGGTAAAACTGTTCAAATGTTACTGCAGAAAAAAACTTAACATAAATAGATAAATAGAACACATATAATCTGCAGTTTTCTTCGTGAATAATAAACAGTAACCAGTCATTATTTGTTTGGGGAAATGTGTTCTTATTATTATTATATAATCGCATTAACATTTTGGCAAAGAAAAAACAATTTTATCGTTATAAATTTTTAGATCTTGTAATTAAATTCTGAAAAAATATACTTATGTGGTTTACGTAAAATATGAATTTCAATGCATTATTTGTCTTGTGTCTTACTATAATTTAGAACTTTGTTTATTAAACAACATATAAATAAATTGATAAGAAAAAAAATGCATAGAAACAAAAGCTTTAGAAATGTTAAGAATTATTAACATTTTTTTTTTTTTATTTATTTATTTATTTATAACTATTATAAGACATTCCTAGCCAACCATACAACATATATAACTATATAACATAATATGTTGCATTTTAAAAAACAAAGTTGCTAATAGTTTGACAAATTGTACAAAAATATAATGGAAAAATATAGACGCATTACGAATAAATGCAAATTTTTGTATGTTTCTAATGATACCCAAAGATAAAACTTAACAAGCCAAGTATAGTTATATCAGTAATAGCTGTACAATAAACATGTTAATTTTTACTCCAACTGTTATAGAAGACACTCAGAAATCAATGATTATATCTCAATACTCATGGCTGCGTACGAATTGATTCCCGGGTACCGACACCGTTGAGTTGATTCCCGGGTCATTAGAGGGTACGTACGAGTTGATTCCCTATTGTTGTTTATCAATTATCAATAGATTGCATGAGTAAAACTTTTACGACCGTCACACACAACTTGCTCTTATGTCCACCGAGACCACGCTCGAATTTACAAAAAAAAAACTTAATTAAATGCAGGAGTAATGGAACTAAGAAATCTAAAAATCAACAAGAAAAACAAATTTTTTTAAGAGAAGAGATGTCACAGTATACTGGTAATCTCATTACCAGATACCAATTTATAAAAACAATGTGTTACAAATTGTTACCAAATTACTACATTTTTTTATATTTTTTTACCTAGTTACTACTAAATGTTTTTAATAATAATTTTTTACCTAATTACTACTAAATGTTTTTTATAATAATTTTTTACCTAATTACTACTAAATGTTTTTAATAATAATAAATATAATATAATTCAATAAATAATTAATAAATAAAAATTGAATGATTTTCAAAATATGAAAAAACTAAAAAAAACATTTTTGAGAAACTTGTCAGCCAACTTCCTCGTGGTGTTATATTATTATAGGCTGTATATTTTACTAAATATTGAATAAAATATCTAATGACCTGGGAATCAACTCGTACGTACCTCTGAATGACCCGGGAATCATCTCGTACGTACCTCTTAATGACCCGGGAATCAACTAATACATGATAAAGGTCTCGGGAATCAACTCACCTATTGCGATACTCATTGCTGAAAACTCATATACTATTGTATTAATGTATTGTATTACTCTCAAGTAATAGCATGTACTATTGTTACATTTTTATCGTATGTATTAGTATTACATAATCAATTTTGTACCGATTTTTTGTACCTAGTATTTTTGTTATTTTACCTGAAAATATTTATGCAATACAACACAAAGAAGTATCATATTAAGTTTAATATGAAGAAGAAAATTAAAAAACATACCTTACATGCATTTAATAATAAATAACTATTTATAGTTTACGGTCATTCATTTGACATTAAACCATTAAATCGCATAAGTCGAGAATTTGCATTTCTGGAACTATCTAACTATAATTAATTTGTTTAATGAGCATCTGTTGGATTTTGGACGTTGGTATATACGACTTTCTTCGTCCTAGATAACCGAGGCTTAACAAAATAACTGTGTGGTCAATTTTTACGTACAAGAAAATAGGGAATATTTATCATTAAATAATAGGAGAGAACAAGTATACTGAGGAGCAGTCACTATAGATATTATATAGGGGAGCGTTTATCAGAGAGAGATCGGAGTGTGGGATAATTTTAATTCTCTACATTGCCCCGAAACATGATAACTAATTATGACTTTCCGTTTTTGATATAATTACTGCGCTTTAAACTGTATATAGGCAATGCGGTGTAAACATGACAGCACTGCAACGAAAACTCGAACCGTGTACGTATATGTTCTGTGTATATCGGTCAAAAGTTTCCAGACCACCGCGGATATTGTTTTATACTGAACCCTTCTGAAAACTTAAATTCGACTTATCCCACTTCGATATTAACTTCGGACAAATGGGTGATTTGTGGTAAGTTGCCGCTATGTGGAACTACAGAAGTATGAACTTTCATCGGCGGTGTATTACGTGATTATATAAATACATATAAGTACATATAATAATAAGCTGTTATGGTATTAAATGACGTATACAGTGATGGTAGGTACCATATATAGTTTTAGTATTGGAGGTACAGTCGTACTGAGAAAAAGGGATGTAACGATGGTAATATATAATCTTTTTACTCTCTATAAGTTTCCCGTGTTTCCGCCTAGACAGCTGAGATCGAAATCTTGAAAAGACACTGTGCATGCAGCAACCCCTTCGTCGTTTCTATATTTTCAGATTAGGGTTTGTCATTTTATTACCGAAAGGCTCAGTCAGCACGTCCACCTATACTACGCAACTGTCACTCATTATTTGGAGGACACCGCTCAGGTACATTTACTGATTTTAGAAATAATACGCGGGGAATCGCGCAAAAAATATGATGTATACAAATAGGTTTTTTATGCGGTTATTAGAGCGATTGGAAAACCCTCCGAAGAGAAAAACTTGAACGAACGAAAACATACATAAAACATAACACATAATGACGCTGGATAAAATGATAATACGTCGCCGAGAAAAATCAGTCTAAGTTAAAGTTTTTTCGTGACCCAGAATAGTAGTAATCGAACGTTGAGTACGTATACACGTAATATTATAACTTACATTGAAATATAACAAAGCTGAAGTGGCCGATGCTGCAGCATTCCAAGTATTTATGGATAACTTCGTTGACGACTACGAATTCCCCGACTTGGTATATAATATTATATTACATACCTCATTATATTTGTATCTTCCTGGGTTAAACTGTCAATACGCTACCTATATAACCATATACGTCCATCACTTACCTGCAACAAAAATCCAAAAAAGTAATATTAATACACGTGCATACTAAATTTACTGTCGCATAGCCAAAAACAAAAACAAATTAAAATTAAATAATTATCAAGTAACCCCGGGCGTAACATGTACGCACAATAATAATAACCACGATCGGTACATGTATATTATTATTTATTATACAATAATTAACTTAGGAAATAGAAAATATTTTAAGTATAAAATAATAATGAGTGGTGAATATAGCTTACGAGGAAAACAATCGGTTCTTAATTTAAATGTATCGATCCATTTGACATTGTACTATTGATTCTTTGCAAATGCAGTGGCAGCATTGCTAAATTTCAAGCAGACCGATTCATAACATTTTAATTAGTGATCAAAATTACCTTTTATTTATATTTTTTTATGAAAGCGGACTGAAAACCCAATCTCTTTCCACAACCGAAACCTTTTGTAATAGACGCATAATAATATTTAATATTAATGCAGTGCTAACTATAATATAAATTACATAGTCGTACCTTGACAAAATTCTGACCAACCCGATTTTTCAGGTAAAGCATATACCGACAGTTCTACCGTTGTATATATATGTTTTTCATCTTTGACATAATGTGATTTATTTTATTTAATAAAAAAAAAAGCTGTGCATTTATGATACTAAACAAATACAATGTTGAGCTTGAAAATAATAAATTTATGAAGAAGATTTTGTCAATAGCGTTTGATCTCGGTAAGGTTTGAATTTTTAATATAAAAAAATATAAAAAAAAAAAAAAATGGCACACAAAACAAACCAAAGCCCTTAAAACCGCAATAGTTTCTCTAAATATGCGTATGTGGAATTAATCCTCGCACTTGTTTGCGTGAAAAAATACAAAATAAAACATTTTATTTATATTTATTATTAAATCGTTTATAATTTATTGGAGTATAAAATAAATGTAGTTTTTATGACGTAGGTTGTTGTAACAGAATATGGGAAGTTTAATATGGGAAGTAAAATCTCCAAACAATGATTGAGCTCTTTTCAGAAAGAAAGAACGGTATTCGAAATTGTTAATGATTTAATTTGTACGGTATTTATTATTAATTATAATTTGCGTATCCATATAAAAAGTTTTATAAATTACTAATTACATTTGAAAAAAAAATGTGCAAAGTGTTTTGGACAAACAAAAACGAATACGGAACAATACGGGTCATTAATGATTGAAATTAGATAAATAATTTAAATGACCCGACTTAAGAGCAACGTTATTTCTTTCTTTATACGAAATAGTGCAGTACAAAGTTAATAGTACATATTATATACTAACGTAGAATAAGAAGAAATTACAAGAATTCTCGACGTTTAAGATCATTTAATTTTAAAGATTAAATACCTTTGTGTCAAATATATTTATAGTTTATAAAATATGCAAGATATAAGATTATAAAAATAACCAAGTCCGACTCGTTGTTTTTTTGAATTTTAAGATGGTGCGAATATTCGTTGAAATAGTTTGGTATACATAAATACTAACATTTAAGTATTTTTACGCTACTTATTAAATTAAAAAGTTATTGTTTTTTGAAAACTATATATGTATATTTATTATTTATAAAAGTGTACTGAGATTGAATGTTGCTCGTGTTCTACGGACACATAACACATTTGCAGCATACCCAGCAACGTTCTTAATGTCACCCACTGCACAAATGCATAATTTATTTCAATCGTTGGGATGCGCACACGTTTATTAAATTTTTATATTACGAAATTAAATGTCTGCGTACACGGAGGAATATGAATGTGTACACATAACCATATACATGCGAACTGACAATGATTGAATATCTTGTGTACGAATACAAAATGAAACGAAATAGATACAACGTTTGAAAACGCATAAGTCGATAAGCCCCCGCAGCTCGTTTTGAAACCTATTATAATATACAATAACGATATGGTCCATAAAATATTCTTAAATCTGACAGTATCTGTAACAGCGGTGTTGTATGATAATACAACTAAATGCAAGAGACGAACAACTGGAGTACTGAAATGATTCGATACCGCGCGGTTATTTTAAATTTGCACAAGACCGGGAACGTAAAGTAAAATACGATAGCATAAGTTACTACGAGTACATAGTGCATTAATAATTGCAAGATCGACGAGTATAACGTGAAACTTGTACGATAAACTATATAAAAGAAATGCAATATTCTTTTCGAGTTACAGAAGGCGTTGGGTATTCAAATATTCTTTACAATAATAAATACGCAACACCGTAAATCGAGTACGGTCACGTGGTCAAAGTCGTTTGGGATGTATTATTATATTCACGAACCCGAGAAAAATGACGAGAAAAAAAAATTGACTATTGTGCTATATCGTTATACGCGGAGACGGATGGGATATTTATTTATTTCTCGCGCGTTCGTTGAATATTGCCATCGGTGATGTGGGCACGTTTCCAATACGAACAAGATATATAGTGTATAATATAGTGACAAAAAATGATAAGCTTGCCGTCCGTGATATTTCAGAGACGGGCTAGCGCGTTGACAGTAAAACAGCTTTATATCGCAACCGTGGCGGTTACGCGCACCACGCGAGGGAACGAGCGTATAATAAAAAGAATGACGTAATCGCAGAATGAATTACATTTTTTTTTTTTTTGCTCCTGTAAACTACGTAAGAATAATAAAATAAAATAAAACAATCAAAAACGTTCGTTCCATAAACCACCGACACGATAGAATTACAAAAAAATAAAATCCCCCCCCTTACGACGAAACGCGCACGACTCGAATATAGGTTTTCAGATGCACTTGTCAATCGATAAAACTATTGCCTACGCAGACGAGAAATTGTTGATATGCACACGAGAAAAAACGTCGCCACCACTTTATTTATTATTAATATAGAAAGCGTCTGTCCGAAATAAATAAATAAAACCACGTCCACCCTGGGGGATGGATTATCTCTTTGCTATCTGCGGTAATGTTTTCCGAGAAGACCGCGGCACCGTTGCGTGAATGTAAATTCGATTTTCCCCGTACAGAGAATCGTGTTGCCCACCCAACGTTTCGAGATTTCCGAAAGGTATTTTTTTTTTTTGTACCAATTCCTTGCCAACTATTTCTTTGACGATTACTAGGTATAACACTTTTCTCTCTTTTTTTATTTTATTTTTTAACTTCGCGCAAAGTTACGAGGGCGAAATACTATTCCCGTTTTCAGCGGACGCTTCTCGTCCACACAACAACTATATCGACATAGCAACCTGCAAATTCTAGACACGCTTTCGATAATTGGAGAAATGAGGATCAAAAGGGTTTTCTACTACACGGTTTCCAGGAATGTAACAATAATAATAAAAAAAAATATATATATCTATAGGTATTAGCTTTTTAACGAATCAATTCGAAAAAGAAAAGTTTTTCTTTCTAATAAAATCGTGACTTGTTATTATTCCAAACATATCGTTTATGTTTCACGGTAGAGAGTAAAGTGTAGTAACACTCTTGTTTTTAAACGTGATTTCGTCCTTTTATCACGGCGCGACGTGTGGATTTTGTAAAACGTCATTTGTGCCTGTTTGACTTTCAATTACACGTGCAAAACAAATGATAAAACACATGACTCAGCTACAGAATATGCATCAAAATCACTTTATTAAATCTCCACTTAAACCGAAACAAATATACTTGGCGTAAATACTCATAATTTTTAAGTCACGTATGAGAAATGGAAAAGGGACCAAAAAATAAAAATGGCACGTATTTTACGTATATCCGTAAGAAAAAATCATTAGTTACAGAAGCTGTAAATATAAATATGTTATTATAATACCATGATATACCAAAAAACGCAAGCAAAGTATACCTGGGTATACAAAGAAATTATTTTAGTAAAATATGCGTTTAGTTTGTGTGTTGTGAAAATCAAATACAAATTATTATTTAACGTTGTGTTGTTTCTTTTTATATATATAAAATTAACGCTCGACTGTAAATGTAAAAACTAACAAGTGTTAATTTACCTCCTTTCGGGGTGTTATTACATTTTAAGAACCTGGAATGACGGAAAGTGCATGCGTGATCCAATCAAGAACATGCAAGTCGCAAAGACCATTTAACACGGCACTTTGCTTCAAAAAAATACCATGAGAAATAAACTGTGAACGATAAGGGAGAAAAATTCATGGGTAATACAGTTTATTTCTATTTTTATTTTCGTTATTATTACCGGTGTAACTCAATTGGCCGACAAACATCATTTTTATTCCATTGAAACTTTAGTCACAGGCGCGCCTAGGCGGCGACGTTCCTTAAACTCGTGTTTTTTATTTTATCTTATTGTTTACTGATATACAATAAAACGATGCGTGTGTCATGAAAAACTAGCATGGAGCCAATTGACACCGCAACCGTAAACGGACGATGTGAATCGATGACTATTCACGTAAGGTACTTCAACGGTTCTGTTTCACCTGATCTTGTAAATTATAATACTACGGGAATTTATAGAGTTCTTCTTCTATTGTTTTACTTAATCCGGTGGATTTATTAATTGAACATTTAAAGAGATTGTTTAGATTCATCGAAAATCTATAATGTTGACGAAATCAAATTTTTAGTTATATATAGTCTTAAATCAAGAACAACGGGATCCGTCGATTCATAAGCGTTGCAATACATGTTAAAATATTTTATATAGCATATAGATATATTATAATTGGCACATACAACGCAATATAATATTTTACCCAAAAAATATAAGTATCGATTCATGAAAACTATTTATAAGAACTAAATTATTATTTATAATAGTATAAATGCATATAAACTCATAAAGCTAGGTACAGCGTTTCACGTATCATAGTCTGTATTTAATAACTGTTTGTATTCCAGGATTCATGAACTTCTGCAGCAGTTGACAAATTGTGTAAATGTTTGTGTAAATTATTAACACCATACGCAAGCTTGGAACTCCATAAAAAATACACACTAAATTTTCATTTATAAAAAAAACCAGTAAAATAATAATATACAATAACATATTAGTATTAGTATAACAGCTAAAAGTAAAATATGAAGTGTAACTGCTGTGTTACTTATATCCTCATGTAAGTCATGTAATTGTATACCAGCATATTATATTGTTATTGTAAAAAATATTTTACAGATTGGTACTCATTAATGGAAAAAAAAATTCGTTTGGAACCTCGATTGAATGCAGCAATGTAGTATGATATCATTCAAAGAGTTCGCTGTCCTGTAAGGGATCTCAAATGATTTTTAATTATGTTTTGAGGGTCCAATTACGAATTAGATCCGTCAACATAGAATTTACTGTGCCTTCAAGTTTATGCTTCTTTTAAACCCTATATAAATGTATATAAATCGATTTTTCACTTTAAAATATTATCATGTATGATCGTTTTGATTTCAATCACATTATATTTTTATTGTATATTATCGTCAATTATTGATCAATTAATTCAATTGAAATATAAGGTTTTTTTGAAAATAAATAAACGTGATTTATTTAAACTAGTTGATTGTAACCACATTATTGCTTACTGTACATATTGTAAATTTTCATATTTTAATAAATAATAATAAAAAAAAGTGAAACTTTTACAAATGATAGTATGGCCAATTTAACATTTCTTATTTAGGATATTAATTTCGTGTTTGTAGTATTACATATAAAATACTTCTGAAGTTTTTGGTAAAGTTACATCTTATCAAGTCAAGTAATCGAATTATAATATAAATTCTGAATTCCTTGACTGAAAATGACGTCACGTCAAGTTTTATGACGGAACGGACCAACTTAAACAAGAGCAATTTAAATTCTTTAAAATTGTTCTTTGATAGTTACATTAAAATGAATAGTAAAAAATCCTTTAAGTGTGATGTTTTTGGGAGAACGGGAAAAATGACTCGTGAAATATGAATAATTAACATTTTGTTTTACGCAATATTTCTACTTAAAATGTATGAAAAACTATACCACCTTTTCTACAATCGAGGATCGGTAGGTTAAGAACAACCAATGGTTTATAGTATTTCATTTTGTATAAATTAATTATGTAACATTTGGAATCTTATATGATGGTTCAACAATTATAAAATACATTTTGAAAATCGAAAATACCTATAATTAAAAACACAAATAAACAGTTTTACACACGAACAGTTTTATAATTATAATTAAATTTATTTATTTCGAATGGCCTTCATACAGCACTCACATGAATTACTATACCTACGATAAATATATAAAAGACAGTATGATAATAATAATAAATCATTAAAAAAAAACATGGCAAAATCAATAGGACTCCATCTCACCAGACAACAAGTTGAGGAATATCAAAAAGACAACAGCCAAATGGGTACATCCTGACAAATCAATCCGGAGAAAACAATCATAAATAGAGCCTGAATAGGCCACTCTCGCATCTCTCTCACTCGTACCTTTTCACTAAGGCAAGCCTATCACAATCAGTGGCGCCAAACTTTAAAAAAAGTTCTGTTGTCAAATATATCTTACAAGAAGGTACCATCCAGCAAAAATATTCTAACTTGACTAATTCACGTACTTATGGACTTAAATTAAACTAATTTGAGCTTAGAAACGTAAAAGTGAAGCATTATTTCCTTATATTCTTATGGGCTATGTTATATTGTTGTTACTGGGATTTATATTTCTACTTCCTGACCACTTAAGATCTTTAGGTAGGCCTACGGCTGCCCACCCCGTTTGAGCTATTGTTACAGGGGTTGGGAGACACTGATCACAATAACACACATCACCATCGATAGCCCCAAATATGCTACTGCACACCACCTTCTCAACTATCCAAAATTAATAGGAGAAGCCTTCAACCAAAATAACACTGCCAACATTTTCAAATTGTTCATACAAATGCATTTAGACAAACTCTTGTTAACTACCTATGTACCTATACATAGATGCACTATACATCTATACATACAATGAACACAAGTATTGTATAAATTCTAATACACTATGTAACACTATATCACAATATGGCTAATAATCTTATAATTAAAGCCATAATCTTAATAAAATAATAACAATATAACAATTAATATAAATACGAGAATATATATGAACAAATGTAGATAATGTAAAATAATAAAGAGGTAAATTGACTCGTGTAAGGGTGTGCATTAATTTTGAGAAATGTATTTACATTTAAATGGTCAGGTACCGATTAAGGCAAAGAAAGTTGTTTTAGGGGTTGTATTATTCTTTCACTTCCTAAAACAATGTATATTTATATAATATTTCACTAGCCATTCATGACTCAGAGTTAAACTATTATGAATCCAATCGAACCAAACATAATAACAGATTATAAATTGTTAAACCATTTTGATTTTAAGTTAATGATAATTAAGACGTATTATCAAGTAATTTGATCGTATATTTAAACTAACTTTAAATCAAATTAAAGTATAATAAATAACTACGGTAACCTCGATAAGAATATAAACTCATCGACGTTTAGCTTAACTGAAAAATTTAATTTATCAACAAGAATAAGATCTTTCTTTATTTTTTGAGTATATATTTTTATGTTTTAAATGGATCATCGTAAATCTTCAAAATGTTTTATAATTCCTCTAAGACCTTTTTACTTTATTTGGTAACGGAAAAATAATGTGAATGGTACAATATTGTTTTGAAATGTAATCGGGAAACCAAGAGATGTCTCACGTTCTTTTTAAGAAGGGTTATCAGATATCCATGCAACAAACGACGAAACATAATAAAAGGGGTTTACACAACAATTTTGCATAATCTATAATGTTAATGCTAACAAAACGTAGGCAGTTCAAATATTGAGTTAAATTACGTAAACTCAATGATTCGGAGAAGAAATTAACCCGTAAAAAACACATTCTTACTACATTTTTCAAATACAAGCTAATATTCCCTTACATTGGCGGCATTGGGTGTATACATTTTATACATGAAGCCCCACTTGAAGCTTTATATTTCCAATATTTTGTTGTGTAAACTCAATAAAAAAGATTATTTATTTCAAGAGATGTTATTTTTTTTCAATTTGTATCGATTTCTTTAAATATATATATACACATATATGAATTCAAATAAAATAATCAATTTCAACATTATTTATTTCAAATTAAATTAAAATCGAAAACATCCAAAATGGCAAGTATATGCTATATGGTATAGATGTGTATAGATTTATTGACTATGTACTTATTACCTGAAAAACAATATTGCACTGTAATGAAAATACAAATTATTTAAAAATTAAACATAGGAAGGTCATCTATCAAGTTATCGACACTTTAATTACTCGATATTCGCCATCATTATTACATCAATTTAATTGTACGAAAATAAAAGTACTTACACATATATTGTTTGAATTAAGTTTCAAAAAAAGTAAATATATCTTTTGGTTATAAAAATCAATTGATAACAATATTCACAAGTTGTACAAATATCTAGTTTAAAAAAAATGCATGTTTCACATTTACAAAATTTTAAAATATAATTATAACAGAAATTATAATAGAAACAAAATATACTGATATGGAACTGAAAAACATTTACTTATATGGCATTTTATTTTGTATTATTAGGAAATAATTTAAAATATAGCATACGAAGCGATATAGCTAAAATGTATTGTTCTATTATTTTCGGTATGCATTGTTAAACATTTTGCACAAGAAGATTAACAAAACTTTTACGGTTCATTAAATGCAACCTTCTAAGCCCAATTTGAGATTTATGAAAATATTGAGTTGTATATTATTTTCCTATCATCGAAATAATTTATATAGTAGCTAATAAAATTATTCATTCATTATAGTATTAAGTAAAATTATTTAGGTGTTTATTATATTTTATAAATAATAGTAAGCACCTGCTTTACGAAATTATAATGCTACAATTTTGCTGGACGGTCGAAACAACTACAACACTACATATTATCAAAAGATAAATGTTTCATATACTTTGAACTTTTCAAAATATTTAGAGCAGAACCAACACCAAAGATATATAATTAACCTTTAACCAGAGTAGGTTTGAGAGGAATAATTCGAAAAATGTAAGGTTAGGATATATTCTTATGATTCAATGGTAATTATTTTAAAGTTTTATTTTATGTGAGCACAACTCGACAAATACATAATATATTATATGCAATTGAGTAATAAATAATAATTTATATAATAACTTAGATACATATTATACAAACACAATTATAAATAACAAAAAAAAAAATTATTCAGATTCAATGATACATTATTAATGAGTAATGACTAATGGCGAATTTGATGTGATAACCATATTAATAGATAACACATTGTAAAATAACCAGGGACATTTAATCGAAAAAAAATATATATAAATAATACTAATAACCAATTACATGACTAGGTACATACAATATGTGCAAGACACAACCTTTTATTTAAAGAAATAAACTTATTTTTGTTTGTATTTCAGAAGTGGTAGGATATCATCGATTAGACTTGACTGTTCCGAGAGCAAAAAATACAACGGAAGGAAGCGGACCGATTGATTTCTTTCTTGAGTGTGGTCAATGTACTGTATACAAATCAGAGAGACTAAATAAATCATTAGCCATTCCTCCTATTGTTTCTTCCATACATTTACTTTCACGCAGTTAACCTGATAGTTCATTAGTCAAACAAACTTCGAAAGGTTTACACAATTAAATTCTCGGTAAACAATCTTATACATATACATATCTCGACAAGCACGTATAAAATGATTGTGCGTGCAGGGTCGAGTGTGCCCGTGCGTGCGTAAGCGTGTGTGAGTGCCTATGTGTGTACATTTGCCTGTGTGTGTATGTACGTGTGTGCGTGCGTGCGTGCGTGTGTGTGTGTGTGTGCATGTGAGTGTAGGTGAACGCGTGTATGAGTACGAACGTCTAGAGACCGCAGAATCTTCGTTGTGGCGATGTGCACGTGAGAGAGTTAAGAAAGGAAAAGAAAATAGGGGTTATAAGGAAACCGAATTCTTTTTCATTCTTTTTCCAATCTACGAGATGAAATAATTCGTCGGGTCACGCACAAACGTGTACGCGGCCGAGAGATAGGGAATTTAGTTTGATGGCAATTTTATCGGCCTGTGCCATCTCTTCGACAACAGACTCTTCAACCCACACTCGTCTATCGTCTCTATTTCTATGGCAAATACCGCCAGCATGAGCATATATACTTTTTCAGAATCAAACTTAAACGTTAGTTTATAGTTCAACGATCTGAATAATACTTATGTACTAAATCGAAATCGGTATTGGTCATTATTATTGTATATGTATGTATAGTTACGTAAAAGTGTTAAAATTGAAAGTTTTTATCCACGCATTTATTCGTACGCTTTCATCCACACTATTATCATGAATATTTAATGTTTTTACGGAATGTAGATTTATTATTATTATAGTTATTAATAACAGTATTATGGTAAATACATTTTCGACGTATTATGCGAGATGATTGGCACGTTTTCCATTGGCTGCGAAAAATATTATCGTTCACGTGAAATAGAAAAAATATGTGCGTAGGTATAGAATAATATATAAAATATATTATCAATAACGGAAAATAAAAATATCTTAAAAATTACAAAGTTGTTTATAACATTTCATTGAAGAGATAAATACACTGAAATTAAAATAAAACAGTTACCTATTTCCACTGTGAAATAATTATACGCATGTTATAAGCCCATGGTTTTGCTCTTTGAGTGTATAGAACACAAACATAAATAAATAGATCATTAAGTTGATTATTAATTCAAAATAAACATCCAATTATTAATTAACGTTTAGGTATATTTAATATATATATATACACATATGTGTATAAATATTACAATATTTATAAGCTAACATTTTATACTTAATCAAAGTTTCTAAACGTGTCCTATCGAACGATTAAATGGAAAATAATAAATAGCTTCATATTTTATTTATATTTGAGTCAAAATGTAAACATATCAAAACCCTTGGTTAGATTTAACTATTATTTACATTATTTTACATCTTAAATACCTCGTATATAAATATTATTTGTATACCATACAAAGTTCTATCAAAAATATAAGTAGATGGAAAAATTGACAACACTTCTTGTTGGCACATTCATATTATTCAAAATATATCAATTTGGACCAACACTCAACGATGTATAGAAAAATAGGAAGCCACCTAGGGCGGCAATAGTTTAATGAAAAATTTCGAATGAACCAAATTGATTTAATTATTGATTATATTGACTGATTTTGCAAAACCATGTAAAATGTATTTATTTGACATTGAGTTTTTAATGTATACTATAATAGTGAATACTACGTCGGTTATAAAATAAACTAATATTTACAATAATGTAGTATATACATATATACGAGTATATCTTGTATTTTTTTCATTGTTTTTATTTGTCTACAACCACCTACCTCCAACCACTTGATTATAGGTGTTGAATAGGGGCGGCGAAAGGCTAACCCAAGAACATCAATCACAATTCGTGTACATAATATATGTATATACCTATATGTATAGCGTAGGCCGTAGATCCACATGTAAAAATATGATAGAACCTATCAAGGCCCGCAACTAATGACGTGTGTGTTTCTGGTCCAGAAACGGATTCGCGGGGGAACGCGTTGTAGCAATAATAAGTACCTCGGTATCTCCGTCCTCGACCATACCGACATCCGCCGCGGCGGCGGCGACGAGAACCCGGCCGACGGTGCAGCGCCCGACTTACACGCGGTGATGTGTGATAATAATATATTATACGTCCGCTCGGCAACAGGGACAGCGTGGAGAGAGGGAGTTTTTTTTATATATTTTGCCGTGCGCGCGCGTGTAAAAAGAGTACATGCACGAGTCCGTCCACGACGCCCGTCACGCGAGAAAAAAAAAACACCACCGCTAGTCGCGAAATTTACACATAATTAATTCAATTAACGTCAGCTAAGGCGGCGGGCAAAAGTTTCGCTCGAATGTTTACTTTTCACCGGGCCCACGGTATCCGCGAAACTTCCCCCGGACACTTAACCGGGCACACTATTACCGCGCTTTGTTCAATATTTACCGCCCGACAAAAACCATAACATATTAGTACAATAAAGCGTACGTTACTATGATATATTATGTACGTGAGCAGAAGTGAAAAATGTCCACGGTGTACAGGAGATCGAGGGACTACGCGAGGGAAAGACGATTTCAAGGCGACGTATATATAATATACTGACCGTGCGCAGAACGATGATACTGACTTCACGGTCAATCACAACTGTAAATATAATATTTATAAATGACTGCACAACATATGTACAAGGTGTCTCACCGGGATTTACACAGAGTGATATCTCCCGTGTGAATAGAGATGAAATTAGGTTTTTTTTTTTTGTCATCTGGGGCACGGGGGCAAAGACAAATTTGTTGACAATAGTTCGGTAAATATAAGTGTACATTATTAAAGACAGTAAAAGATGAACTTTTTATTTTAAAATTTTTGTAAATTTCAAATGTAGCCATAGGGTTTCTTTTTTTAATTTTTTAATTAATTTTGACGATTCAACTTTCAGTTTCCATTGGATTCATGATTTTTTATAAAACAATTTAAGTTAACAAAGAAATAATGTAAATTATTATTACCTCGCAATTTTTCCGATGAGGTTTGCTGATAATGTATTATTATTTAAGTGTATAAATAAACACCTTTGGTAAACTACAAAAACTATTAAAAATCAGGAAGTTAATAATAATTGAAAATTGAACCGTCAAAATGTTCAGAAAAATGAGCCCTACAAAATGGCTACCTTTAAAATTTACAACAATAGATTATAATATAAAAAGTTCATTTTTAACTTCATAATAATACACTTATATTTACTCGAACTATTGATTTTTCACAGGGATGTTCGTAAGAAAAAAAAATTATTATCACAATTAACACGGGAGAAATCGCTCTGTGTAAATCCCGGCAGAATACACTGTATACAACCATAAGACTTTCGGATATTTATATACATAAATATATATTGTATTATATTAAATAAAAAAACTTTTTACGTTAATCCAAAATAAGTCGTTTATATCTTAGCTCATAGGAATTTTTATAGGTAATTGCAGGGGGTAAAGGGCTTTCGGTGATGTTACTCTGGTAGACAACGAGAAGCAAAAGCTAATTGTTTTGACTGTAGGGCTATTGGGATACATCTAAATTGTTATGAGGACTCTACTCGTTTATTTATGCAACGGTATGGACAGGGCATGATGTTTGGGACTTGGTAGGAAACAGGTAAAATACTAAAATCTAATCGGTCTGACGTAACGATGAGAGCCAACATGACTCCGGATATTGGCGATATTGCGCAGTAGTAAGTTTATACTTTTGCGGTTTGAACGAGATAAAAAAACGACAAATGAGATTAATCATCTTCAAACAGTCAGTGGATATAATAACGAGAATAGATCATAATCTAAATGTTATAGACAACATTTGTAGTAAACACATCAGGTGCATTGAATACAGGCACGTATGGGTTCCCTACAACGAGGTGTCGCCTGATAATGCCGAACAGAAAATGTCTTACAGAATGCACATGCGTATACAGCCAATACAAGACGGACGCAAAACCGAGTAAAAAAATAAAATAAATAAATAAAATAATATACAAAAAAAAAACGATGTTCGTAAATCGAAAAAAAAATTCACTAACTACCACGACGTGACATATAATATATAAGCGTAGCGCAATGTATGCGGTGGTCTAGGACCAAACCTGACACTTATTACACGTCTATTCTTCGCACATAAACTGCAGCATAAAGCTCCAACCGAGAAATGCGGTTAAACGAAGGGAGAAGGAAACTTTTATTTTTATTATTTTTTTAACCCTAAAGATTTATAGTGTACTGTGATGTTTATAATTGAAACTACATGCGCGTTTACTGTACGACTTGAACGCCGAACGCCGAATGGAAAACCAAAACAAACTGTTGACTGCAATAGATATAAAATTGGCCCTAACCGTCTAGTATTATGTACTCATAGCTGAATAATTAAGAAGCCAAGTTATTTTATCCCTTCTCTGTGATCAAGACTTATTGAATTATTTTAGTTATAATTTAAATGATTTGGTTCGTTATGGTCAATTCAAATACATTTTCTGCAGCATTTTTTGATAAAAACCAAGATAACATCATATTAGGTCATCGGATCTACCGAAGAAATATATAAAATAATAAATCCATTCATGTTACACAGATTTGAAATCATTCAATAAAGGTACCAGATCCTATTGCGTAAGAAGTTTTCTGGAGGCGAAAAAAATGTATAACTTGGTTATAGTATGACGTAAAGGTTATCAAATATTCTAAAGTAAAATAAGAAATATTTACAGTTATCACTTAAAACCATAAAAGTCAATCTGACAGCAATTACATTTTTCGCTTTAATAAATTTTTGATTTTTATTTTTGTTTTCATCGTTGAAACCGTATTATTATATTAATCAATTTGCTAATGAATGACAGTGCTAAGGCAGTTTGAATGTATAATTTAATAGACACTTTCATGAAACACAATTTTATTCCCCGAGGGTACGTCATAAATTATGATTATAATTATAATTCATAACTAATCAATAGAAGTAATGTTTTAGTCTTGAGCAACATATATATTGTACCGTTATAATTTGACATTTTCTTGGTTCAGTGTTTTGAAGGCATCCAACAACCACGTATATTATTATCCCATGCATTGTACCTATTTTCAAAAGAATTTTAAGAATTTTAAAAACTAAATATGGAACTAAAATTAAAACAGATTATATTTTATACATATATATGTATATATTTATGTTATACAATTTAACAACAGTTGAGTTATTTAATTTTCATAAATATAAAATTGCTCGTGCATAAGATTCTGCTTCTCTTTTGTAGTTTTTCTCTTACGCGTATAACTGACTAATACTGCTTCTTAAGTTCTGATTTTTGAATAAGCATAATATTTATTCTTCAACTGAATTCAGTGTCCAGAAGATAAAAAATCTAGAATCTCTATCACAAAACCACAAAAGTAATTTACCACTGGTATTGCATCAAAAGGATTAACATAAATTGATGTGGTAAGCCATCGATCATATTAAGAACATGATTTAAATACCAAAAAGTACGACATTCAAGTGGCTGCATTGATCCATGTATAAAATAGACTCTATAACTCAAGAATCAGGTCAACGTTTTGATTAAGAAACTGAAGAAACTATTCTGTAATTACAGGTGTTAAAACAAAAGGTTAAAGCTATAATTTAATTTTGACCACGTGTTTTTATATATATATATATATATATATATATCAACATACGGTAGGTACTATATAGGAGAATTACCCTAATTATCATTATGGACTAACCGTACACGTATCGATTAGGATAATGTTTAAATGTGTTGGCACTGGTGATTTGTTCGATGGGTTGGGGGTAAAACTTCGCTGAAGTAATCCGAGGGAGCTTAAGACGCTGCGGGTACAACGGTCAACTGTTAATTACATTTGTTACCGTGACTATGACTACTACACCAAACCAAGAAAATACACATTATATAAATATTTTATTTTTCACATGTATTCAAAGTGTACAGCAATAATATTAATCTATAACACCGTCAAGAAGACATGTTTCGCATAAATACAATTGAGCAACAACAGCATTGAGCATACAACAGAAACTGGGCAAACTTGAAAAAGTGAAAACCACTGACATGTTTCCAGTTGTTGATAATTTCAACATGATACCATTTTATACTAAAAATAATATATTATCGTGACTATCGTTGTTGTACGACCCTTGGTATACAATGTTCACCATGTGCCCTCTACATTTTTGTAAATTCACACGAAGACGAGGGCCTACGTGATAACGAGATGCGTTGTAAGCGAATTTCAGAACGAGCTGGCCTACAGATTCTACGAAGGTGGGTCGGGTGGTTAATCCGTTGTCGGTCAGTTTTCGAATTCCATTTCAGGTAGAACCTTTTTATTGTGTTCAGTTGGTTTTCAGTGTGTATATTATTATTTGCTATCTGGTCAACGGTATGCGGCTTAAGTAAAAACAGAAACTTATACAATTTTACTTCAAATCAATTCGCCGCGTTTTCTTTAACAACTTCACATCGACCATATCTATGTATTTATATGCCTTTTCAACACCCCTTCCATGACCAACAACAACATTGCACACGTCTTGGAAGGTCACCATATATTTTTGAAAACAGAAAAAACGGAAAAATTATTTTCTCCCTTCCTTTCCACATAATTTTCATTTTTACTTTTAATCAATTTAACTTTTACAGATGAAAAACGTCCAATAAAAATTGAAAATGTATAGAAAAGTGTACTATTTATTATTTTCATAATGTTAATGGTTTAAGTGGTTTCTCTATCACATTTTCTACTCTTTGTTGTTCATATGATCAGTATTTAATTTTTTTGGGTGTTCCGAAAAAGTATTCGTGAATTAGTGCGAAACGCGTTACGTTAAACTTTATCTGGACACAGGACACAATGCTGAAAAACAGAAGAATTCCGTTTAAAACGAGACGTATGGTCGCACTAGTTCCAACACAATCGGCAGCTATACACTACATTAATGAAATGTCTAGCTGTACTAATGTATGTAATACTATAGAGGTATACCTATTTTATATGGAATAGTTTTTCATTTCGAAGAATTTTATGCACTTTAATTTTCGCAGTTGCCAAAATGATTTAAAATTCTGTCGCATAATTACTTAGTTGTGTATAAGTACAGCAAACATAGCTTTATACATTCAATAATTGACTATTGTACATTAAAAATTCATACCGTAGGCGTAAACAACTGATGTTTGCGGTCTTACTACTTATCTACTATTGCATACTAATATCTCTGTGCAAATATGGTAATTTCTTATTACTTCGAGTGAAAGGTTTAAAGCATTTTTTTGCAAAATTATTAATTTCTCCTAGAAAACGTATATAATTTAATATAATTGTTAAAGAATATTTTAACTATATGTTACATTTACACAGCATTATTTATTTTACTATAAATTTTACTATAAATTTCAAAGGAAACTATGTTTAACAAAAAACATTAACTGGAAGCCATTAGATTATTATACGTAATTAATAGTAAGTATATTTTTGAAAGAAATATATACATATATTAAGCACTGGACTAATTATAACGGTACTTTTTTCATGGAAATAAGTATTATACTTTCAAGTGTCCATGTACTATTAATTGTGTTTTATTAATTCCCTTTTCAATAATGTATACCTTTTTTAGTCAATCGTTTTTTGTGTATTCCGAAAAACAATATATTTGTTAACAATCATTAGAAATATATCAAAACAGATATGAAACCTCAAAGCTCATTGCTAAAACTCTAATGCCTGCACAGAAAGAAATATTTATAAATGTTTGAAGAGAGGACGGAAAGAAAAATGTGCACCAAACCTTAGAATATAATACTAAACAAATTTAATTTACTATAAATAAATTGTACGGTATAAGACATATAAAGTAAAACTGGGAGTTGGTTCTTAAATTTGATCTTTTGGTTTAATAACATATTTTTAAAATAGTTTATTTTATGAATATATACAATCACACAAGCTAAACGTATGGTAAAATAGCAACACGTATTAATAATTAGACGTTTAATAATATAGTCAAAAGTTATTTCGAACGAAAAAGAAAATGCAAACGTCTCGGGTCTCAATACATCAATAATTTAATTATAAAAAGTTATTATTTATAGCATTTTGTTCAGCATTTTTATGTACGCACGTCGTGCATAGAGCAAAGAGACTCGTGTCAATCATGGTGTGGCGCAACCAAGTGTCTACGCTTCCAAAGTACGCTAAAAACCGTTCAGCAATGCAAGCATATAGAATATACCCAGAATAGATAAACTATTACATATTATAATGTCAAGAATATTGATGGATTAAATAATATAAAATAAATTGTTTGTGGTATAAAATATTGGAGTGAGCGTACAGTAGTTCTTTGATTTTTACAAAAACATTCGCTAAAATATTCAATTTGACTTTACCAAGAAAACGTTGGTTACTGCGGTCCAGGCACAGAAGTATTCGGTCATTGTAAATACTCGAAGCAAGTCGAAGATTTTGAATTAATTCCGGTGTCATTAACATTGGATAACTTCTGTAGTAACCTTTAGACGGTAATAACTTTCAGTTCAAATGTTTTAATACTTTTCGTCTTAGCTGTCCAGCGGGTTTCAAAGAAGAGTATAATGTTCGGATTTTCTTTTTAAAAAAAGTACATTGACGTATATTTTATTGTTTCAATCAGGTGTTTACATTCTAATTCACTTGACTACATTATTTATTAAAAACTAATACATTAGGAACTAGTAAATTACATGAAATTTGAATAAGATATTATTACACCCTATATACTTGTACGGTATAGTTTAATATATTTTATGAAATAACTTATATATAAATAAGTTGAACACTGTTAAGCAGTGGCGGTTTAAAGGAATTTGTCTGGGGGGAAGGGGTTGTTCTTTGATATTATCTTATTATTTGTTTGACATAAAAAACATGATTTAGGTAAGTACCCATAAATCATTTGTTAGTTCGATTTTAATTAAATTAATTAAATTAAATACCTAATAGAATAAATTTTGTAAAAATTGAGTATACTAGGTTTCCCACCGCTCACAGGCATTTCAGGTTTAAATAGAATAAAATATGTACGTTTTAGTTGATTATTAATCATTAAAGGTCGATTCTCTAGGACCTTCAGGCTTTTAAGTTTAAGTAAGAGAATTTCGTAAGAAAATCCCTATAAAACTAATTTTACAGGGTAAACTCGAAACCTGGGGGTTATAATTGCCACTGCTATTAAGTGTCATACATTTAATGGTGGTAGTAAATTTCGTTTCAGAAATGATTATTTCTAAAGCAAAGGGATGAAATTTCATTGCACTTCTATATAATTGTACTGGTTTTGCAGTAAGTACACATTTAATGTGTAATAATAAATAATTAATGTTTTATATAACAATCACACAATCTTTCTTGGAAGTGATATTTTTGTACATGTCGTGAACTTTGAGTAATAACACCGAAATACATAACTGACGGAAGTTATACAAACATATAGCTTCAGCATTCAGCATGAATAGAATGATTAACATTAATCTCCCCATAAATTGTAACGCTAATAGTATTATACGTATAGGTATTGACAAGTTTTAAAATCAAACATTCAATATTCGTATATGCGTATGAAATATTCGTTCAATCATCAATATTATAAACAATATCAAAAGGTGTAATGCCATGTATTATCCGGTCACGCGCTTACGAAGGTAAAGTTGGAGTCGTAATATAATATAATATTTATAAATATCCAGAGCTATCTATATTTAATTGAAAAAATCACTATTTTATGTACTATAAATTATTTAAGTCTATATATATTATTCATATAAGTGCGTCATAAAGAAAGAAAAACAAGAAAAAAAATACAAAATCACGTGGAGGCTGGACATTTCTTGAAATAAAAACGTTTTCAAAAATACTTTAATAAAAATCATTAAATCATTAATAAAATCATTCAAAATCTATTAAGATTAATTTAAGTCTCCGGTATTCGAGGTGTTTTTAAATACATTACAATATGAAAATGGCATTGATTTGATGATAAATCGGGTAAAGTCTTATTCTTATCATATAATATAAAGAGATTCATTGCACTCAAAATGAAAAAGGAGTTCAACAAATCCGATACTTAGTTTTTATTTTTATAGCCAATAATTTAATTTAATAAGATTATTAATTTATTTCATGATACAAAATGCTAAATAAAGTAACTTTTCTATAACCTGTAAGTATATATTTTCTCAGTATACTAGGAATTTTATCATTTGATAGAAGACAATGCAATATTTAATTTTCTTTATTCTTTGACAGTTAAGTAATGTGAAAAACTTTTTTGTTAAAAAAATCAACGAAAACCCAAAAACCAGAAATTCCAATTTTAAACCACAACTCATAGAGAATTAGACATGGATGATTTGCTTCTTAATTTGTTTCTTTATAATATGTATGGATTTTTAACATGTAATGGTTTATTAATATTATTAAAAGCCTAATAAACTCCTATTTTTGGATGGCAGTACAGTCCTAATAATGTTATACAATGAGCAATGTATGTAATTATTAACTAATTATAATATTTGAATTTGATTTAATTTAGATGTGTCCATGGAGCCGTTGGATTACTCTAACGGAGTCTCAGCGCTTCGTAGAACACAGTTTAAGAACCACTTGACCTAGAGATAGTATAATAGATGGCAAAAAGATAGCCGGAGATACAATCTATACATGTATATACTTATACTCATATCTCGTTCATCTTAACTCATTATGTATTTCAATAATACCAACGCAAATATCATATAAATTTAAATGTTTCCAATACCCTTGAAGGCTGGCCAATTAGGTTTTATATTTTCGATCAACAGACCACGGGGACAATCTTTTTACTTTTGTTATGCGGGCAGCTTTACTATGGATTACTCGTGAATCTCTAACAATCAAAACCGTTTTATACTAAAGAACGTAACTTCAAAAGTATTGTGGTACATTTCCATTCGATTCAAAGTGAACCATAAAAACCATTGGATTTCCTACATTGGTTTTACTTTTTATGCTCAAGTAGAACGGTATTTTTAAACAGTTAAAATTATGCAGTACCGTATTATTTGCATACGGTACATTAATAGCGAGAATTTAAACACAAATTGCGCTGTAGCCTAAATTGCTAGCCTACTATCGATTTTGGACAAATGGAAAAGAATTATGTACAAATTTCGACCTTGGATGAACTGAATTTAAGCAATTTCTTAACATTTTTAGATTGTAATGTTTTGACTGTAGTTTTTTATTTTCAAACAATATTAGAATATTGGTCTGGTCTGAGATTAATGAGGCAACAAAAATGTTATAGTTTGCTACATAACATATTAAATTAACTGTTAAATATTCATATTTGTAAATTCCTTTACAGGAAAATACAAGGTTATGATGAACCAAGAGTAATTCATCTCTTCAACTTTAAATGTATAGTTACATTTTTTTAAACTTCATGACACCTTAAGAGCTTAAAACAGTTAGAATAATAGCTTCAGGCTCTGTAGAAAAAAACCATTTACACTTATATTATTACTCTACTACTTGATGCTATTTTATTTAGTAAAATTAAATTTATTTAAATATCAGTTTAAAGGAACACTCGAGTTATATAACGCTAAAGTAATTGTACAAAAATAATTAAACAAAGTTGTGTAAAATAGTATTTGACTGAAAGCTTTTACTGTCTTCCATTACATAAATTTAAGATGTTTTTATAACAAACAAAACTCTGAACTACGTTAAGTCGACATTTATAAAATTAAATATATTTTGTAAGAACCCCTTTACGAGGATGATTAAAATAGTACCTAAAATATAATAAATATTTTCGATTACATTAAGTGCATGTCAAATTACTGTACAAGTACATACGTTTATATGGCGTATATATCATGCGGAAAAACTGAACTATGACAATATAAAAAAAATCATTATTTTACTGACAACTAAGTCTGAAACAAATGTTGCTATTAATTTGAAAAGATACAATGTCTAAGGCCTACTTCTTCTATTTAAAATTTAGCAATATTCGAATCCGTTTCTATAATCCTTTCCTTAGTTGACCTAGGTTTTGAAAATTTAATAGTATAAACATTCTTGCGACCGTAAGTATGAAAATGTTTTCGAGTAAGAGCGGTTTAAAGTTATTCCATTAGAAAACTTTAAATTGTTATATGTAACGCAAATATTTGTAATCAACCGACTAAAAATAATATTGACAAAGACAAGAACTCGTTATTTCGAAAGATGCTGAGGGCTAACGTTTCAACATTAATAATACATCTGAAGTTCCGATAAAAAAACAAAAGAAGTATACACGTGTTTATATGAATTCTGCGACGACGATACACAATTGAATATACTTCCTTATCTCACGTACACAAGTTGTAGCAATATTTATTGCGGATAATATACAATATTTAAACACACTATACTCGTACATGCAGGACGGTTATAAATGTTACATTTATCAATCTTTAAGACTCGAATAAATAAAACCACGAAGTGTACGTTTGGCTTGCCGTTATACGTTATTAAACTCTAAATCGTGTCGCTCAATAATATTTATTCGACATAAAACGCACCCGTGTTTTGTAAAACTTCATACTTCATTGGCGGACAATATTTCGAAACGTAAAACAATCGAAAAAACTTTACTTTTTTTATAATTTAAAAAATAACTCGCGCCATCATAGGCCATTGGTAGCACAAGGTTTAATAACATAATGAAATTGGCATTGAACGTTCCCTTGAATACTAAAATGTTTACAATTGTTTTTTACAGTTTTGAATGCGAAGATATCCAGCTTTCTTGTCACTTCTTGTCTCATTGTTTCATTACGATATGAGCTGGTTTTTCTTAAGGGTTTGCTACTGGGTCTTTTGCTGCTCGATCAACTATCCCCGTTTAATTTGATATTCGAATGCCCGAGTCTCCAACATTTTTTAACACAAAATCCGTTTTCTATATATCACGTTTTTTTACTTGCGCGTTTATATCATTAGCATTATATGCATTATAAACGTTCATATAATAGCACTGGGGGGGAGGATACTAACTATTTACTGTTGCACGAGTAATACGCGGTTAATGCGCATATACTTCATAGTATACGGACATCGTACATTATATATAAGCAACCGAAGGATGGCGTTGGTCGACATTACAGTTAATAATTACAGACAATTAAACACGTGGTTTTAAATTGTCCTCCCCCCCCGCGTATTTTTTTTTAAACCCTCTACCGAACGCAACACAATAATACACTGGCACTGCGTTGAATTATGCAGATTACCCCGAGTATCCGAAACGCACACGCCACAATTAAACGGTCAAAAGACCAAACACGCGGTATAGTCGTAGGTAGGTAGGTAGGTAGGTAGGTAGGTAGGTACGTAGGTACAACTGGTATACAGGACTAATTGTTTAATTGATATGGGTCTGAAATACCCAAATGTTACACACCGCGGCGGACACACGGGCAGCGAGAGAGAGACAGAGATGTTTCACGGTCGCGACGGTCTACCGCACATGACGTTTGGTCGCCGCGAAATGTGTCGTCACGCACTCTCCTTCGACCGGCCGAGTCATGAGATGCATTCAGGTGCACGTTGGTACACGAAAAAAAAAAATCTTGTCATAAGATTTTCGAAGGCTACAGGATGACAACTATTAGAAAAAGGTAACGATGGAAAATTTTATTTCGTTACGCATTTACCGGCTTTTATATACGATACGTATTTTACACGGACAAAAACCACCGATAGTAAAGTGTACGCACTGTAGACATTGTAGTTTTTGATATACGTTCAATCGTTTTTAATCAAACCCAAAAGACAACAAATTACGGACACTGTTTTGCAGTTCATCGACACATAAGTAGCTGCGCGTGATAGGTTCAAGAAATCAAGACCAATTACAAAAAGTACTTTCTCAAAATAATGAACAAATGGGAGGGTAAGAAATCAAAATAATATTAACGTATTTTACCCTGCACTGTGAATATAAGGACGGGGGTCTATACTTTAAATACATATATAGGGGTCTATAGCATGCAATCAGTATAAACATAAAAGTTAATATTTTTATTACCCATTGGCCATTGCACGTGATATAGATATATGATAACAACGTGATAATAAAAAAAAATAGTTAAACAATTTGAAAACCGGGCGAAACTACTATAAGCCAAACTTATTCGAGTTCTGTACGGTCGTCGATGTTACATCGAGCAGCGGCTGCGTCTCTCGCATCAATGGTTATTGATTATTATTCATTATCCGGTACTATTTCGGTACATCAATATGGATTACATGGTTACGTGGTTTGTGCTTCTGAAATTACGCGCCTCTGGCTATCGGAGGCTTATCATAGTGGG
Source organism: Periphyllus acericola (assembly GCA_949715065.1). Classification (NCBI taxonomy): domain Eukaryota; kingdom Metazoa; phylum Arthropoda; class Insecta; order Hemiptera; family Aphididae; genus Periphyllus; species Periphyllus acericola. The sequence continues at coordinate 22,344,709 of OX454265.1, forward strand.
TGAGAGGAGGGGTTGGAAACCCTTCGTAGGCCTTGGTAGCAGTTTTGGTGTTACGTTCAAGCTCTGCAGTTTCGAGTAATCAAAATATACTTCGAAAATTATGAGATTTATGAAAGACGCTAAAATCGATTTAATATCGATACATCGAGTATGTTTCGGGTCGCTACGATTAATATGTTTGGAATAGCTACCGAATATCTTGAGTCCATGAAAAATAAAATATAGTGTGTATAGTGCGTGACGAAATTACTATGGAAGGTGAAGGGTTCGGCTGTAAATCTCGGTTGAAGTGTTCTTTGCACTTTTTTGCCGTATACTTCTCAATTTATCGGAGAACTATAGAGAAATAAAAAAAAAATGATCGCTTCAAAGTACTTACTAGGCTACTAGTTCCTTTCAGAAAAGTGCCAGATTCGTATTCATCGGAGCAACAACTATATAATACCAATAGATATTTCTCGTTTCACTCGGGATCTAAAATATTGAACAAGGCGTTCACGTAAACTTCTAGCGGTCAGCCGAACAGTATCTGAGCTACAACAGCATCGGTCGCCGGGCTCGGTTCACCGTATATTGTACGGATCATAACACGTAGGCATAAGCTAGGATTACGACGGCGACGACGACCACCGGCTACACTTATTACCTACTGCGACGGACGACGACAAATGAACGAGATGATCGCGATGGGCGGGCGGGGAAATGCGAATTACAGACCCTGCAGCGGCGCACGACCCCCGCGTACACACAGACACACACGTAAATGCATGACCGGTGTAAAATGGTTCGTCGTCATCGGTGTCATCGTCTGCCCGCGCGTTTTCGCGATAAACGACCGGTGCGCGTGCCCTGCAGGTTCCGAATCGATTTCGACGACACGGAAAAAGCGCAATACAACCGTTCGAATTCGATGGCGCAAAAAAAAAAAACGTGACTTTGGCTGGGGTTTCGGTGTTTCGGTGCGCGTCCATCAGCCGCCACTGGAACGGTTTTGGACTCTGAACGAAGCCACAGCAGTTTTACCGCGATGTGCACTGTGGATGATCACGATTTCGACCAGAAATATTGATCCTACTTGTTTGCGTTTTGGGACCAAACTTTGACGTATATATCGATGCATTATCTGGGAGCGAAATCAATTGTTGAATTTCTAAAACTTCTCAACGGTTTTCCAAACGATTGCGAATAAATGACCAACAATTATAACGGAAAAAACTCAATGAACGAATCGGAAAAATGGGGTGTAGTAGAAATAATTGCGACGGTTAACTGATAAATATGATGTTGACATACGGAATTTTTTAACGATTCTACTGTAAACCGATAAACTCTATATAATTCAGGGGTAATTCAATTCGAAAATAGATCTTGAGGCGGATTCAGGCACTGCATTAAAAAAAAAACACTGGATTTCAATATCGTATACAGACAGACTCTTATTATTCAATTAATATGTATTTATAATAATTATGGGTGAATAATCAATAGAAACAATTTTAGTCGGAAAATACTAACAACACATGGCTGTTCATTTACACACATTGAGATATTACAATAAACAGATGAAATTAATCATCCGATCAAAATTAATGCCACGGTCGGCAATTATGTAATTACAATCACACGCGTGTATGAAGTGGTCAAAACGTGTATCCGACTGTCTACACTCTAATTTCAAAAGTAAGCATAAAAGATAAAACCATATTATATTTTCGTGAAAAAATCAATACCCTTCCTTATTATGGAAGCACCATCGCTGCGCTGCGTAAATTCACTAGTGTTTATCGTAATCTATATAAAGGAAAACCTGAAAGGACGATGTACTATCTGTTTTACCATTAACGAGGATTTAATCACATTATTCTTTACACCCGGACGCTTTTCTACGGTTTCGGTGCACGAACATTCGGAAGACAATTTATATGAAAAGTATAAGACGTATGCGCCATAAAACAGCGAAAACAAACTCATTGTGGACATAACACTACACATCGGAGTAGACATTTACAAATCGGTCACTTTTGCTACCCACCAAATGCCAGATATATATCATTGATTTTAGAATATCAATGGATGTACAAAAGAAACGAAGAGATGAATAAACCGCATCGGAAATACTACACGTCCGCGGTTGTCCGCCGTCAAGCCGTAGACCCAAATGGATATTAAACTCATCATTTAACACAAAATATTAAACGGCTAAAACTGAAACTCTAATATTTATGGAAAATCCATCGTGTGGCCAAGTGATTCCCTATGGACTTAATCTTCGTGAAGTTGGCTTCGCACGACTTAATACGCGTCTAATATTACTATTTCAAGGTTTTTTTTTGTAATTTATTTAAAAATTCCACCGCGTCGTATTGAAATTTGAATACGCGAATGTATGCATATGGGTCGAATGGATATTTAAAAAGTTTCCAATCGTTTGTACTTATTTGTATTTTATATTTATTTAACGTGTTTAAAAAAAAATGTATAGATCGCTGGGCATTATTGGGATTAGTTGAGTCTCCACACAGGGCTATCTATATACCTTATATACTGCTTTTTAAATAGAGGTAGTGGCATGTTAGCTTACTAGCTGGGCATTTTATTATATATACATATTATATATTACTATACAAGTTCCAACAAAATCGAAAACCCCTCTACAGGCAGTCTTTTTTACCAAACTTAAGTGTATTTGCCAAAACATACTTATAGTATTAACACTATACATTTAAAATGATATAATAACTTATGTTTTTTCATTACTTGATAAACTTACTTACATAAAAGATAAAATCAACAATAAACATAAAACATGTATTATATTATAATTTATATATATGTATAAATACAGAGTGATCAGAATTTCATCATATAAAATGCATGTGAATACACAAAAAATCGTGATACAGATTATCACCCGTTTCAAAAAAATGCTACTTTATGATTTTTTCTGTGATTTGTTTAATTTAATGAGAAACCCGCTATAACATGAAATTTCGATCACCAAATTTACATAATATTTACTAGTTATAAGTGATATAAGTTATAAAATTTGAATCTACGTAAAAATCAAATTTAATTATTTGAAGAACCAAAACGGAAAATTTTTCTAAGAAAATCATCTCATGATATATTTTCATAAAGTTAAAACTTCATTCCTCTAATTTACAAATATACACACTTTAATTTTACAACGGATTCAATTTTTTTAAAAATATAACAGTTATTACTACTAAGACATTTAGAAATATTTTTGTAGTAACCTATAATAGTTTGTTTTTGTTTCCATTCTAAAACTGTTGAGTTTAAAAATTTTAAAAACAAGGAAATTGTAAAACAAACTTTTCTTCTAAATTTAAAGCTAATGAAAAACCTCATAAAATTAAAAAAAAAGTTTCTGTTAAAAATGTAAATAAAATCATTAAGCCTTAAAATACATAGTCATTAAATCTCATCATCTATTTTATCAAACTGTGAAATTTGAAAGAAAAAAATGTATAAAAAAATGTTTGTATGACGATTACTCAAACCTTAATTTTTTTAGTAAAGAAAGTTAACATTTTATCCTTCTCAAATGAAAAATAGGATATAATTTATAATCCTTAACAAATTTTTATGTAGTATTTCTATATTTATATAAACGACCAAAATATTATTATATTATTAGAAAAATTATCTTACTCATTGTCTTTTTTTGTAATATTTCAGTAATTATATTCGTAATGTAAAGTATTGCAACAATTCGGAAACTTATATTTCCAGCTAATTCTTAAACTAAAAATATATATCACTTACTCGATTCTGCAAATTTGGCGAAAAATATAGCACATAGGTACATACCTGAAAAATAAACATCAAATTAATGAAATGCCCACTAGATAAAATAAGAATTTTGAAATAACAATTAATATTGTAGTTTCAACTTATTAACTATAAATTTATTTGCAACAAAAATGAGTTGTCAAAATTACGATCACCAGTAAAAATAATATCCAATTCATACAGTACTTAAATATACAATAAATCGATTTTCTACTTCATGTACTGATTAAAATTAACAACTAAGCGTATTAAACATAGATACAAATAATAGTTGTGGGATTTTAGGAAAATACAACTGCAGCGTTAAGATAATTTATTTAATGCCCAACGGAGTTAGTTTTATTAAATATTCAAGCCTAAATAAATGTGTACAGTGCGTATTTGATATAGGTACAGATATAACGCCCTAAATGATTTGAGAGTCATAGCTTATTCAAAGCTAAATAATAATAAGATTTCGTAATTTAATTAAAACAATAAACAATTTTAAGTTTTAAACATATACTAAGATAATTTATTGTGAAATAAAATGAAAATATTCATGGGGATTGGGAATATAATTTTGTTTCCACGTTGAACAAAATATAAAAATTATTGCACTTTGTACAATACGACCAATAATATGATTGTATTTATTTGTAAAGAACGTTACTGGACTGATAACATTTATGTTGTAGTGTTTTTCGTACTATAACATGAGAATCGTACATTATTACAGTCGAATAATATAATAAACTATCTACAATTTATGTATTTTAATCAGAAGGTAGTAATATATTATTTCACTAGTTTCAGCCACCTATTGTGGGTCGGAAAACTGGGAACTTATATCATACTTTCTGTAACATACAGTCGCAGATCCACGCGGTAGAAAATTTCTAAGTGCAGTTTTCCTGGTCGTCAACGCATCGGCGAGAAAATTATAAAACACTGAACAAAACCAAACACATTGTTTATCCGTCAATCGAACAGGACTTGTCAACTAATTTAACACATAGTTAATGGGCAAAAAAATTGTAATCACATTATTATTATACTAGACGCGACACATACATTTCGCCTGTATTACATATATATGTTATATTGGTACCACGACCTGATATCAATCCCATCCAGCCGTACTGCTCTTTCCTCGCAGCTGCACCTGCAGCAGAAGCAGGTCGACAAAGTTCATCGGACGGTAGTATTTTTATTTTTACTTTTCCAAGACCGTCCGTGCTCAGATTTCTCCATTTCCGAATCTCATCCAGTCACGGACCTCAGATAACTTCCACGTGCTGCCATTGCAAAAAAATACGCCCTCCCCCCAAACCCCCTCTCTCACAAAACCACGTCAAGCAAATATGATTATATCGTTCGTCCTATACATATCATTACCACCGAGAGGACGATATGACGTATACTGCGGCACACGAATAAATACATTTTAGGTTTCATACAATCGTTATACCATATGTTAAATATATACTACTATGCGCGGCAGCGTGCGGACTTTAATTATTTCTGTATCGCAAAACCGAGTTAATACGCCAGTGTACACGAGCTGACAATACACCAACCGTGTATCGTCATACATACAACTACAGCGCGTTATAGTATTATGTTAATTTAGTTAACATTCCTAAAAAATAAAAAATAAATAGCTGACCAACAAACTCTGTATAAAAAAAAAAAAATTGCTCTAAAAGTTGTGATATCATTTTATAGCTAAGTGTTTGAACTATAGATACAATTAATGTTAAAATGTTCCGCTTATAATATTGCTTGGCGACTAGAGGAAAAATCTAAAAATATATCATTTACATTCTGTACACAGTATAAATATAATTATTTGTGTGATGTATAATTCGTTCTACAATCGAGATAATAGTGGATCAAGTGCAGTTTAAAAGTAGTCACCAAAAAAAGTTCAATTACAAGCCGAACATAAATTTAACATAAATTACATTTATAAATTTTAAAGAATCGGCTATAAAATTATATCACAACTTTTAGGGCCGACTCCGTTTATACTTAGCGGGTTTTTTTTTTGTTTCTTCTTTCTTACACGGAGTTTGGCGCAGTGTTTTTGGTGGGATTCAAAATATACGAGGCGGCGGAACATAATTATTTGTGTATCACGAAACCGAGTTAATACGCCAGTGTACACGAGCTGACAATACGCCGCCGCTGTATCGTCATACATACAAGTATAGTGCGTTATAATATTATGTTAACAAGAAACTGTAGAATATATACCAATAGAATTGGAAATAAAGCACCCCGTGTACCGCCTTGCACACACACACACACACACACACACATGTATATACACACATTATACGGCGGTTTTATACACAGTGTTTCAGGAGAGAATCGATTCGTTTACCGGGGACAATTAAATAAAGTAATCTGCGGCCGTGCATACAGATGCGTTTCGAGTATAATTTAAAGGAACGACCGTGTGCGCAACACGCAAAATTGTCCTCGATTTTATGGCGATTAAAACGATCCTTGTGTAGAATACATGGCACGCCACGGAGACAATATACCTATTATATATCAATATATTATCTCTTAAGATGCCGCGCTATAAAACGGTGGAATATTGTACATAGAAACCGCACTATACGTTTCGGGACAATTGAATCATCCCACGAACAACTCACGCATATTCAGACGACAATCAAAAATGCAATCAAAATATTAACATATATAGTATACCTATACTAATTATGACAATAACTCGTCTTATCGAACTTAATATATTATCTCCTATACCCAATATATATAAAGGTACGCTAAATTCAAACCGTAGTCGTCGTTTTAATCTTATTGGTTATACGATTAGCGTATTATGATAGGTATAATTACAATGTTATTCACGTATAGATATGTGTACAAATATATCGTAACTGAAATATTATAGCTTTAAATTCAACACACGATATTTTTAATATTAAACAAACATTTTGATTACCAATGGAAAGATACAGTTGTTGAAACATACTTTTAATACTTATTTCTATAAGTTAACTAAATAATAAAAAAAGCACATATATATACATTATATTATTATAACATATACTATTTTTTATAACATGTACGTGTTCAATGCCCATTGGAAATGATTATACTATAATATACCTCCTCATAAAAATCATGTGATTTAGTTAAAAAATGATCCAATAATGCGATACAATTAAATTAAAAGAAGTATTATACAACTGACATTTAAATTGCATATAAATTTGAATACCATATAGGTACAAAATGAAAAAACAACTCAAATTGAAAAAAATACATCTAAGTATTTTAGGTACTAATAATTTAAATGATAAAACAAATTATATACCTCAAATAAATTTTTTTATTTAGTTTTAGTCATAAATATTCAAAATATTTTAAGGTTATCAATTTGGAATAGTCATTAAAGCTAACTTTTTTAAATTAGGTATTCAAAACGCTAATGAATTGTAGTTCAGATATAAAAGTGTTTTGATTCAAACAAAATACATTTAAGTAAGTCTAAATGAGAAAAATATGAACGCATGTTATTCAAAACAATTAAGGTATTATTCTGAATTAAAAGAAAAACTCTTGAGTAGCATAATGAAAACAAAATTAACAAATTAAAAGCGTATGATTATGTCATAAGACTTATGAAATAAAATCGTGTACTACCTATATGACAACCAATAATTAGTACAAAAACTTAAAAAATCATTTGCAAAAACCGATATAAATAAGTTTTAAAAAAAATATAGATTAATACTTTGTATTACAATGTTTAAATATATTTTTCTCAACTTCATCAGTACATTATGCTTTCATCAAATATATATTTTGAGTTTCACCACAATAAATAAGCTAAGAATATGTCCAATAATTTTAGTTAAACTGTATCCACAATAGCTTATTAAAATATGAAGTCTTGCTTGCACTATAAAAGATTTTGAACTTAAAAAACCTATAATTATTATCTATTATTGATTTCAGAAACTGTATCAAACACAGATTGTTATTGTTGTTATATACCTGTACCATTTCAACATGTATAAAATACATGTAATATGTCAACGATTAAATTCGTATAATACAGAATTATATGAAAAATACAAAAGTATATAGGTACACTATACCGGATTGCCCATAGTAATTAAAAGAGAAACATTAAATTATTTATGACTGGAAAAATGGAAAACAAATTATAAGAAAGTATTAATTTTTATAAGCTAAGTATATATTTAAACAAGTTGTCTTGTATAAGTACCTATATTTATTATAAAAAAGACATAGAATGTATTGTATATTGCATTATAATATGTTATTGAACGCCGGTCACGAAGACATTTTACGTTTGTGGTGCCATGTGTTGCTCGCAAAAGGAATTTAATATGGTGGTTTTTATTATTTTTATTATTTTATCATTATTTTCATGGTCCGGAACATTTTTTTTTTTTTGTACCTACTGACTTTATCGTCATACTTCCCATGTTCATGAGTATCCCATGCAAACGCCTATCAACGGGATCTGTTTCAGAAGTTGACCACCGGCCGTCACTCCTCATGCTTCCACACCCTCATATCGCCGTATCATTGGTCTTCCTAATACAACAATGTTTTCCCTTCAGAGCAGGCACACACACACGTATACGCATATGCACACACGAACACATGAATACACCACACAGGGTGGTTTTGGTGGTGTTGGCAGTACATCATGTGCTAGGAACTGTGATAAATGGCCTCACCTACAAGAGACCGACAGGCGTATATCGCTGACTACTACCAGCTGTATTTTATATAAATATATATATATTTACAAGCATGATACATATTTATACATATACAAGTATTGCATTCTTATCAATATTTCACTAACATGTCACCCTGTATTTTGTGTGTGTGTGTGTGTGTGTGTGTGTGTGTGTGTGTGTGTGTGTGTGTGTGTGAGGGTACGCGTATAGCACGTACACACGTGCAGTGGATAAGCTCCGTGTCAAAATGAAAATGTCATTTTATGTGTAGAGTGAGAAAAAATAATAAATCTGTAGATTGCTATGTGTAACTATTTTTCTATGGTTTTTATTATTATCATTATTATTTTTTTTTTTTAAATACAATCGCATTTAACAAAAGAATAAGTTACGATACAAAGCAAAATAAAAAATAATATAAACGCACGAGTGCGCAGTTCTCTCGAATTATGTACAACGCCAAAAGTTAAAATTACAAGTATTGTTCTGAAAACAACAACGTTATACACAGAGTTTAAAGATTTACTCGGATACTTGAGGACTTTGCTTTCGATAATGTCAACTAGCGTTAAACAGAAGTAGTTTATTTTTTATGTTCTTAATTAGCGAAAATAAAATAAATTGACGATTAACAAAGGTATACTTGACGATACCTTTACATCAAATTTTACGACGCAAAAGATCATTAATAATAATCCTTAAATTAAAACACGTATGGCTGGTATTCGATTTTCGCAACCAAAATATTATTTTTTTCTAAACGTTACAAATTTCAAATAATATAAGACAGCTCCCAGAAAATTTAAAAAATAAAAAATAAAAAGTAAAAAGTTAGTTGACTTCTAAGAAAATATAGTATTTACTTTACAATTGGACACAGATAAATGAGAATTAAAATTTAAAAATTAATTTTAATTTCTATGAATTTCTGAGCAATAAATAATAACTTTATATAATAGGTAATAAATTAAAATTACTTTAATAAAATTCAATTCAATACAAATGAAACTGTTTTCTTTGATTTTTACTTGTTTATTAAAACGCCTTCTCGAGAACGTAAATGTAGGTATATTTAAATAGCACATACATCGTAACTGTACAAAATTCAGAATATAGAATTGAATTAATTTGCGTTAATTAATTAACTTTTGTGTGTTAAGAATCGGTCTTAGAATTTTAGGTTGACAAAAAAAACGAAAAATAAAAATAAAAATACTAAATAAATACAATTTGTAAAAGTGTATCTATGAATTGTTCGTTAATTCAATTTTTACAAGTCTACGCGTCTGTCTCAAACGTTTTTCCTTACATATCATTTAGATGTAGATATATAGCTCCTTACGTTATACCTACCTAAACTAAAACAAAATAAACAACTTATACTACTGCTGTACAAGATTTAAAATGAAATAAAAGATATTTATGTGGTCGTATTATTTCATAGAGACGGTATTTGCATTTAAATGTGATATGTAAATATGTATAAATAAAAAATAAAAAACGTCAAGAAAGCACATTTACTCAACAGTAGTACAGGTATTACAGGTAAATGCATTATCATGCATAGAGTATAGGAATATATGCCAAGTTGAATATGATGTAGAATAAAACAGTTATACTACGACCGTATTAACTTAACCACCTTACGGTGTAATTGAATTAATCAAAACGATAATATTATAGAATTTCACACACTATTATGTATTGTTATAACCGCTATTAATAAATGCGCTGCATTGTTTGTGTGAATAATATTTTTTGCGGACTACAAAAATAATACAATATGGTAAAGAAAAAAAAAACTAAGAATTCATACATGAAACTATAAAAATAAAACTATTATAATAAACATTTAACAAAATAATGGTTTTTAACAGTGTTACGTATATGTATATGCACTTATATGACATACTACAGCACTTTTTGGTAGGTATATTACGTCATAGCTTATGCACAATTTATCAGACAACTAGATAATATGACAATATCAAAACACAATTGGCTTAAATAATGACATGTATCTCAGCAAATTAAAAAAATATTAAAAATTATGAAATGAATTAAATCAAGAGATTTGTTAACACAATAAGTAAATCCCTGTGGAACAAAATGACGTGTATATGGAAAGTACATGATTTATACAATATAAGCAAACTATAAGTTGAGTACAAAGTTTTTAGAAAACTGACACTAAAACGGATCCCCTTTTAACATTTAATGAAGTACAATAATGAATAGAATAAAATATACCCTTCGCTATTATAATTCCGTTGAAACGTCGATTTTAACTTCAAAGATATGTATTATAATAATTGGCATTAAATAATTTATGTTTAAGGTCTAGACGAAGTAGTTATAATACCTTATAAAACTTGTCATTTATTCGTATATTAGCCATGCATGTCTACTCTAAACGACATTGAAAAATAAACTTTTTCGAAGCCAAAAGTCAATATTTTTAAACATGAAATAGTTTCAGTATTTCCTTTTTCTTTTTTTTTCTATCAGTATTAATTTTATAATTTTACGTTTCAAACAGAAGATGTTTTAATTTAAAGGGCAACAAAATAATAATTCTCAATTACATAAATACACAGTCACTGTGTGTTTCCTCGGAAGAAAAATGTACATGCAATATTGTTCCAAATGAAGGAGTTATATTACATTGCATTTGATAATAGATTCCCAGAGAAAAATATTTATTACGACCTTTCACGCTAAAATGTTTCTTATCATATTATTCTCGACGGAATACAACACGTATAATGGTTCTTTTGGAGCGTATGATATAACTGCGTGAATATTTGAATAAAGAAAAAGTACACACAAATGTCCCGTACAAAACTTATTGAAACTGAACCAAAATAAACAACATTGATTATAATAATGATGAACTAGAGACAACGCAGCAGATATCGCAACAATTTGTAAAACACAAAGGTATGAGAAATCTATGGAACCCAGTCCCTAATTTTGAAATATGAATATTTTTAAGGAGAATTGTTACAATGAATGAAATCATTCCCCGCGAGAGTGATATAAATAACTTATTTTTAAAATTGTTTGTCAAGTCCGCCCCTTTAAAATATAACATATTTTTAAGCGAACATTTCTTACATAATTTTCAATCCTTAAGTAAAATATATACCTACAATATAATTGATATTACCAATTGGACATTGAGAAAATAATGATCAGAAGTTTATATAAACATATAATGAAAACAAAATTATAATGGTATATCTATACCAACAACGAGAATTCAAATTAAAATAAATTAACAACAAATATAGGACATATAAATAAACATCAAAACTTCTCAAATTATATTATTATAACTTATGATTCACTATTCACTTATAACTATATACTATGTTAATTATGACATACTCTAAGTTTAACCTTTTTAATTATAATTATATACAAACACACGACAAAAAGGTTTATTTTTAAAATAAATTTTTGAGCTTATAATTTTTCACTGTACACGTGTATAGTACTAAAATGTCATTGTAAAACTATTATTCATTTTTGGGACAAGATGAAGCACAATCGTCAATAATGTTTTGCGTTCGCAACAAAAAGTTGAATTGCACAAAACAGAATAAAAAATAAAAAAAAACAGATTGTTATACCCACTGTAAATATATACATATTATTACTTAATCCCCAATGGGCATATTTGTACAATATACTTCAGAGCATTAAGACCACATAATTCTTCATATTCGTACATGGAACGGTACACAATCAAATACGTAGGTCAACGATAAATTTAACACTGCATCAAGTATATTCAATGTCAAAAAATACTGCAAGTTGGTAATTTGGTAGAGTTATAATAGAAAAACAAAATTATAACTGTATACGTAAGACGTTTAAAAACGAAATAAATATTTTTCGAAGAGTAGTAGCGATAATAGATCCGTATGATATCTAATGACAATCGTGAATATTATTTTATATTAATATAAAATTAATAGAAATGTACAAACTAAAATACAAATTATTCAAAATTGTCTACGAAAATAAACGATGGAGTCGATGTGAAGATGATGTTGCTCATGAAGTCATTCAATTAATTTACCTATATAATTTAATTAATCATGTAAAGAGGGATATAGAGAGATGTAAAAAAATTGAAGAATATCACTTTTTGATTTCTTAGTGTAGGAAAATCAAATAATATTCAATCAAGATTACAACTCTGATCTTTGTCATGCAATGTACTCGTATATGTTTAATGGGAAATAATTTAAGGAAGTATAAAAGCATGCAAGAAAACGACCAAGTCTAAAACATGGTATACTAAATTTAACTTCATGGCATTTTACAAGGTCAGACCCAGAATTAGAATTATAGATTGCTGTTCCAAGTGACATATTCCGTAGGGAAATCCTTCCATTTTTGGTTCTTAAAATGTTTAATAGATTTTCTGTTCATGAAAGGATAACATCTAAGGCTGCTGAGTTTTTTTTTTTTTTTGAGAAGAAGTGAAAGATATTAATTAACCGCGTTTAGACAGGGAAACCACATCTTCGTTTCGTGCAATACACATATGGCTAAAAACCCACAGATACTATAGAAAAAAATCTACTTCGATTAATATAAGTCAAATGACTGATTTTAAAAAAAAATTCATTTTTGATATTAATTATTCTGAATTTTTTCTAAACTATAAAGATTAAAGTATATTTTATACATCAGTTGTTTCAGAATAAATATATATTTACTAGCTGAGATTAATATAAAATAAGAAAAATAACCCTGTAGTTGAAGTAGCTTACAATGATTAGCGTATAATATTAGATTAAAATCAACATTTTCATACTAATTTCAAAATAATATATGTATAATTCTGTCATTAATTTATAAGATAGTTTAAAAATTAACTGTTCTTTGAACGAGTGTCAAAACGAAAGAAACCTATAGAAAATGAAATGTTTTTCAATAATAATTTAAAACAAAACTTATTAATAAAATATGATGTAGGAATAAATATGTTCGTCTAATGGTTTAAAGTAAAATATTTTGTTTGTGCGTGTTATATTTTAACCATTTTTCATTTATAAATGCATTTGGACACCAAAATAAGTACAACTTCAATGTTTAATTATTTATTAAATCAAATGAAATTGAAAAGATTTTTTAAACATGTTGAAAATGATAAGGTGCGTAAGTAATTTTTGCAACGAAAGTAGGTACATAATTTAAGGATTTTTAAAAATTAAAGTCGGTATCTCATTACATACCTTCTTATTATACATAGCCGAATATTTAAATCTTTAGTTTTATTCTACTAAAAGTTATCAACATTTGGTTTAGTTCTAGTTTCCAGAGAAGGCCGATTATAATAAAATGGAATACATCAATAATTTCAAAAGTATTATTAACCCTTAAAGCAGAAATATTGAAGTTTTTATTCATTTTATCATGTTATCGATGTTCTATATGTACTGTGACATGGATATAGTGTATTAAAATACAATATCTATTTTGTTTAAGTATGCAATGAATATGTATGCTGTCCTTTCACATGTATATTTTATCCAAATTTTACCTATCCAGTAAACTGCAGTATGCTACTCCGGTCTCATTTGTATTTTTAGTTTTTACTTTGTGTTTTCTTTCAAGTATGCGTATTATTTTACCAAAAAAACTTGAAACTAGTCCAAACAACAGAAACGTACAAGCAAATCAAAGTGCACTTGTACCAACATTGTAAATTGTTCATGGGTAAATCAAAGCGGAAAAATTACAAAAGAAAAATAATTAAATCAAGAATATTCAAGAGATAGCTTTCCGAATATCTTATATTTATTGTACTATTATATAATTTAGATGGATTATATTATGCAGTTAAAACCAGTGATATCGTTATCATGGTTAGTGGAGGGGGAAAATCGTAAAGAAGCGTAAGAATATTATAAACGTTTGTGATGCATGCAGTAAAATATTGTCAGATATATAAGTAAAAGGAGATGAGCATTTACAGATTAAATATTTGCATGGATGTCAGAAAAAGCACAAGACAGAAGAATGTATGCAGCGAAAGAATGATATAATTCGTGACGTGAAAATGCAAAAGATGAGAGGAAAATTATTAAACGTTATTTAGTTTAGGAACAATCGTTAAGCGGGAGGCTGCAAAAAAAACGGTAGTCGAAGTCCAATAAATAAGGGTCTTGTTTGTAGACAGCTGATAACATTCGATTTTGCACGCGATACGAAAGACACGAGACACAGAACAACATCGTTACGAAAACGATTTCTGTGCAGGTACCTGGTATAAATACGAGTATATAGTATTATAATCCCAAGATGCAAGGCCAGCTCAAAATACAGAAATCCTATTGGTATACGTATAAATGCATTAAATATAATATAATCAACGGGGTTGCATCTCGTAAAACATATTTTACACGGTTAATGGAATTCAAGTCGCATTTATTATACACAAGTATTATAAAATTAATGAATTATAGACACAAAATGAATGATCAGCGTGTGCCTATTCATCACATTATTCAAAATGCTGTGCATCTTCTAGTTATAAATACTACGTAGGTCATAGATAATTTCGACAAGCATTTCATATTTACCATGAATTGTAATGGCTGTTATAATTTTATAAGGAAAAAACAATAACTACAAAACTAACAAACTATCAATACTAATTCAACAGTTAAAGACTATGTTAAAGTTGATTTTAGACTATAAGCGATTTGTATGCATTAAATGATTTTTATACGAATCACGTAAATATAACTTTTTTTTTCGAGTGACATTAGTGTATAACAATTATTTACAGATATATAAGACCATATTTATTTTATAACTCACCTTAGAACTTCTCATGATGCACTGTACAATTCTGCAGTGTAAAATTGAATGTGAACCAGAGGCATTTATTTTATATTGTGAACTCAGAATTAAAATGAAGACGGTATCTAATCAACAATTATCCAAAGACGATCAAGTCATCTTATCTCGTCTGCACAAATACATGCATTTGTTAAGACAATTGTCAAAAATAATTTTATTGTTGAAATTCGAATCCACATTATATGCCATAAAAAGTCCAAAGATTAAGAAAATCATATTTTAAAATTTTTATTTTTATTTAAAAAAAATGTCCGAAAGACGGGGTACATTTTTTGCAAGTATATAATTCCTGAAATCGCGAACGCTGGCATGGCTCTTTCCCCAAAACCTCCAAAATTTAGATTGTGCAAGAGCTGATTTGTGCAAGAGTCATCCTAGGAACACCGATTGCGACAACAATTAGGTAAAAAATATATATATATATATAATAGATAATGGCTGCAGGCGACTACAGTGTATTGATATGTAAAATCTAGATGTAATTTTGAACAGCATCAAACTTACCACCAAATTAATTATAATAAGACATAGTCATCGAATATTCGAATGTAAACAGTTTCGTTGACAACTACATCGTTTGTGCCGACAGGAATGTATATACGTTGAATAAAGGACACCATCGTAAGGACATTAATTTTAAGGCATGCTTTTTTTAACCTTGGAACTCTTAATAGTATATAAAATCTAGATTCTGTTTTCGATAATAAAAAAAAAAAAAATAATAAATATGTGAAATGTGAATACATAATTCTGGAAGAAACTATACATATTATATAGGCGGTTGTAATTGAGTTTATTCAAACCAGACCAGCGAGCGTTTTGCGATAGTAACATATACTATATATATATATATAAACACATGCGAGTGTGGCTTTCTCTATACTGACCCGGTGCAATTCGAATACCTAATTTTTGTATGTTCATGATAATCTATAGGACTATAAGCATAAAAATATACCTCGAAACGTGTCGTCAGATCAAATGAAATTAGTTTAACTTTTGCAGTTTTGATTTGGTTATTTTGATAGGCACGGTATGTATTGATATTACTATAATAACTCAAACGTTGAGCCATTTTTTATTTTTATTCCCCCCCCCAGGGTCTGGGGCTATCCAGACATATGGAGAACAAATGAGCAATTGACGCATTAATAAATGGCAAATTGTTGCTCTCCGCTATCCGAATATAATGCGCATAATATTATTATTTACGTGCACGTACAGTTAAAACAGTCGCAGTGACATTAGCATTGTAATAGTACCTATACAAACCGTATAAGAGCAAAAGTACCGGCAGACGTAGCTGCAGTTATATATATGTACTGCAGTCGGTTGTAACAGAGTGTAAAAACGGTCGTATAATAATTATTAGCGACACCTCCCCACTCGGTCGTAATAGGACAATACATAATATGCATTTATAAATATATATACATATGTACACTCGAAGGCGCATTATTACTACATTCGTGCGTATAATAATGGACTACCGTGCGAGAGCGGAATCGGTTCTTACCGAGCCAAAACTGTTGCAGAACGGGCGATAATGCGAGTGTATGAATATAATTTGCGCGCGGCATTTCACGCCGTCGCCGAATAACCCTTTCTATCGTGAACGTGTCGCCCTATGGCAAAGGCGCGAAGTGCGGAGGCTGCTGCGGCGGCGGCGGCGGTTTGAATATTAGCAATTATCTTTATAGGAGAAACACGTCACTTATCATACACTACTACCCTATCATCGCCGCCGGTCGGCCTACCCGTACACCCTTTACACGATCCTTTGTCGTCGTCGCGCGCGTATACTCATACTACACGGCCGCCGCGGCTAAGTCCACCACCGGCAAAGTGTATAGAAATATATATATATATATATATATATATATATATATATATATATATATACATATTATACGTGTGTACGTACAAGAGAACGCGCACGCGCACACGCATACACATAAATTATGGCGTGCGGTAAGACGATAACTCGCCCCCACCCGACTGACGCGCCCACCCGCTCTTGAAAAAACCGAGTGGTCGTAAATGTGCGCGCACATATAATACAAACTAATATATTTATACCCGTATACATAATGCAAATAGTCGACAAAGAGAAGAAGGCGAAGACGACGACGACGAAGGTTTAAGAGACGCGGCGGTTTTAACAAGCATTGGTGCTCGCCGCACCTGAGCCTGTACATATTTTAATAGCGTTTATACGGCAACTGAAGTATACGCGGTACGGGATGATTTTTTTTTTTTTTAACACACAACAAATGTCTTACACGGGTTTACTAATAAATGCACTACAAACCGCCGTTTTATTTCGACGTTCTACAATCCTGTTCGTAATTAAATAGACACATCAAATGCATTATCAATTTAATAATTCACAAACAATTCAATAAGCTCTTCTCGCAGATTTCTGTAATTAATACAGCATCCCACGACATAACGTTAATTTTTCTTAAAACTCATTATATAAAATAATTATAACGTTAAAAATTAAATATTATATTGTAAAAAAAATCAAACGTAGAGTACCAATATAAATATATATTCACAATTTAATGTTGAGTTCGAAAACGCGCACAAAGTGGAAAAATCTATCTTTGCATGCATATTATGTTTAGTAAATTGCATGCAACCTTCACTCTACATTACTTAAATTTATTGGTTTTAATCAGTAATGGCAAATACATTTTAGCGTTTTGTGTTGAATATTCTTACAACTATAACCTTTTCAATTTTAAACAAGACAGTTTATTCTGTTCACACTTACGGGTTGTAAATGTGTAAAAAAGTTTTGTTCAACAACTATATGATCAAACATTTGGCAAAGATGATCCATTACTTAAATCAACTTCGATTTTATCAGTAACTTTCTTTAGCGAAAGAAAAAACTGAAATTCCCTTGAAAATTGTAGTTACGTATAAGCTGCATTATACATTTTACTTTCTAGAATATCAGCGCTTTGGAAATATTTTTCCTGTTTTATTTCCTATTTTTTCATGATGAATTTGACTGCTTTTATGATAATTGACAAAAACAATTTTTAGGGTATCATAAAACATAATCCAAGACTGAAATAAAAATCCACACAATCATACAATCGACACAGGAGGTAAATATGTCAAACGTCTATGGATTGAATTTTCTATCATTTAAAATTAAATCATAATTCCAAAGAAATTATTCTTATTTCACAAATACAACTGAGTTATATAACTTATATAAATTATAATTGATATGATTTATATCTCAATGTTTTCGATTTAATTGTTCGACAAGGTGAGAAAGTACGGTGTACTCGTATATATCTTAGTCAGATAGACCGTCAGATAATATAATGATGTAAAGGCATATTTTTTATGAGTATTTGCAAGGATGACTGGGCATGATTAATGTTCGTAGTAATATAAACAGCGAATGTGTTCAGGAAAATCTAAAACTACGGATAGTTGTCACGTCTTGAATACATCTTCAAAGAATTTTACCATTTCTCGTTGAATGCTGAATGCAAACATGTATTTAATTTGAACATTTTGAACCGATTTTAAATGCTGACCGCCATTATTACACAGTTTGTGCAAAATTATATTTTTTTGACCTGGCTTCATTACTAGACTAAACAAGATACCGCACCAAGCAATGCTTTTTAATATTCATGATTATAATCGAAACACAAATAACCGTACAATAATTATTTTTGTGATTTTAAATTTCAGTTTGAATGTAAAATATAAATATTTATTCATGTTTGATGTTTTAAATAAAAAATTAAAATTTTTTTATATAACATATGTTATTGGAGATAAAAAAAATAATGAAAATGGAACTATATTTATTTGCATACAGTTATAAAACGATTTATGATAAATAATCCTAATGAATTTATAGGTACTAGAATGTTTATTTATAAGTCGAAAAATTTGAATTCTACAGTTTATACTAAAACAAGTATACAGTTCAAAATAAATTGAAATTAATACGTTCTAACTGATAGTAGTATTATGAAATTATTAATACAGTTTTTTGTATTGTATCGAGATACAACATAAAAATTAACTGTCCATAAGGCGTAAGGTTGTGTTTACTTGAATTACAAGTTATAGTAATTTATAATACCTAAATTTGACAAAAAATATCAGTAAAATTTTAAATTAAAATTGAAATAATATTTATTTTGAATAACTGAAACTAGTATGAGATGGATACATAAATGCGTTGTTTAAAATAAAAAAACTGATGAATTTCTTCTCATTTTTACTATTTCTCCCGACAGTTTATTTTTGCTAAAAAAAAAAAAAATCTGTTATCATTGCAAAATCATTTTCACTCACAGATGTTGCACTCGCGGAAGATATAAATTAATTATTTTATAGTTTTCTTAATTAAAATTCCAAAAGTGAGGTTCAACTATACAGTTTCGATTAATATCCTTGACTTGTTTATTTTGAATCGTTTTCAAATTTATTTTACATATTATATAATACGTACATAATATAGTTTCATACCAACTAATCTTGTGAATGTTTGACCGGTACTTTTGAAAAATTGATATAAAATGCTTATTGATTTCTCAGGTTTCAGTAATAGAATGTACCCAAGTACATAAAATAAAATAATACGAATCAAATTGGAAGTTGGCCATATACTATTAATTAAGTGCAAATATGTGTTAATTTAAGTTATTTGATATGGTACAAAACAAAACATAATATAACGTTATTTAGCTATAAGATACAAAAATAGCATAAAATACACCGCACGTAGTTATGAGAGTGGGCTTTATGAATCACAATTCACAAGACAAATTGAGGAAAGCATATACAAAATAGAGTAATATAGAGACAATAAAATATTATGATCGATTGAATTTTTTTCTTTTTTAATCAGTATACAACTACTATAATAATAGGTATACGGGATAAAATAATGAAAATAAAATATGCCTATCTATACATTGATTCCGCTTAGTGCCACAGTCGTAATATAATTTCATACTATACTTTAAATATATGATGCATACCATAATTATTTTCTAATTTTAAAATACTTTAATTGTATAATATATAATAATACATAAAACAAGAATTTATATATGTGAACCATATCTACCACACAACAATTATATCCGGCGTAAACTAAACCAACATTTGATTTTTAATGTACACTTGCGCTTGAATTCATGAATCAAACGTAAGCTCCAGATCGTTTTTTATAATTGAAAATAATAGATTGTTTTTTATTGCATATAATAATTTTTCTCTTTTACGAGTTGATATATTGCTCAATTCCAAGTAACGCGTACACCGAGAAAACCAAAATCTACGATCCAGAGCGAGGAAATGAAGGGAGGAGTTAATATAATGCATGTTTGAGGTTTTCACACGTCTGTTACGACGACGAAGTTACTTGCATTCATATAGAAATTTACTTCGGATAATAATTTAGCTGTGATGGAAGCACATGGTATATAAACGCCATCGGCTGTAATCTGCAACGTCTGCCGTGCGCTGTCTAATGGCTCATGTCATGTTGTTATTATGTTCTTGTTTACTCAATTCATTAGGACAACAATATTATTATGATTATCGTCGTCGGCATCATCACCATCATCATCATTGTCAACACCATGTTTCGACTGAGTAAAACAGGTACAATGCATACTACTACTACTACTACTGCGATGCGTTTCCAACCGATAACGAAGACCGCAATATAAACCCGCTAATACATACAAAAGGGGGTGATCTTAGAGGTTTCTACCACACACACGTATACGCACAAACTAAAGAATGTGATACATACACATTAAGGATATGGAATGATTTAAATGATTCGTGTAAAACGTACTCACCTCAATAGCATACATGTCGTTATTAACATAATATTGTCAACATAAGATAGTTTCAGGGTGACGAAACTATAAAACCTTCTACAAATGCGTAGGACACTTTAAATATTTTATTAACACACATAATATAATTAACAAACACATGCACCAATCAATTTATGACATTTTACGTCATCCCCGAACTAGATGTTAGCACGTTTGTGCAAAACACATTGTTTTTATTTGTTACCCGTAAAATATTTTTGTCGTTGAAAAGTAGTACAAAACAAAACAGAACCATGTACATATTTAGTTAAGTATATACGTCGTCTGTATGAAAACAATCACCAGTCACGTAGTACAATAACATTAAATAAAACTATGTGAACGCATATAATTTTTAGCGAAAGTATCAAAGATAGTCAAAAATAAACTTTTTTTTCTTGGTTCTAATTATTTCAAAGAGGAAGGCTGTATATTGTTTTAGTTAGATACATATTATTTTCAAAATTTACATTTCTTTACCAGATATAATGATAGTGTATGAAAATTATTACAATGCGGTACATATGGTACTTAAAGTTAAAATATCTAATACAAGACCCGGTGGAAAGTATAATTCAGTGATTTCATAAATTAATAGAAGAGACTAAATTTGATTATTATGGAATTTTACAAAACTAAAATTAATTAGTACGAAGAAATTTAATTTGATGAGATTTAAAAATAATTTTGTTCCACTTTTCTTTACGACTTTTGTAACTCTAATACAATTTTACTTAATATTCATTACAATAAATAAGTTATTTTTAGTCATTAATTATTTAATACCATACAACTATCTTATATTTTAATTTATAAAAAAAACGTATTTTAAATAATTCTGCTGATTTCGATATCGGTAATGAAAAATGATCTGTAACCTAATTGTAAAATCACAACCCCGAAAACACAGCTCTTGTGCAATTCAATATGATATTGTTGAATACTCTCATTATTCACAATATGCACATTACACAAGTACAAAGCTACACAATATTTTTATTTTCAGATTCGGATAAGACGAGATACGACGAGATGAATCAAAATGTAATTTGAGAAAAGTCGACAGCGGTTTGTTTTCAAATTAATTAATAAAACTACGCTTTAAATCAATTATTGAAGACACATCTCATCGCTTTTCATTAAAACTAAAAACAATAAGAAAATTAAAACATAATTAAGAGGTGTTTTTTGAACAGGGTTGAAATTTTTAAATGGTTTAAAAATATGTTAACAAAAATCTACAACTAAGTCATAATTAAATGTTTATTATTTATGTTTTTAGTGCGGTTTTTAGTTCAACAAAAATGTAATTTTAAAAAGTAGGGAAAATATGGTAGACAGATATTTCAGTTTTGACTGTAGGTTTTCGAGTTAAAAATCCATTTTCCAGAGGATTAAGGGGAAATGGTAGCTTTTAGTTTGGGGAGCAGCTTATGAAGCATTACAGCGTGAGCGCATTCGACCATCAAAATATAATTGTAGGTATATGATTCTTATAAAAGCACAATTGTGTGCAGAATTCTGGTTGTACGTATAGTTAACACATCGAACACGAATATTATACCATCGAGTTTGTCATCCTTAAAAAACAGTTCCCTGACCCGGAACGTACGTAGGTTTTTTTCGAGGGGTGTGTACTTATAATAATTTTTCATAGAGAGAGTGAGAGACGTTTTGTAGAACTGCATCGTATTATTGGTACTGCATCGTATTATTGGTACTGCATCATTATCAATATAACAGGTGTTGCGGCAGCAGACATTATGAAGACATTTTGTGACCCTATATATTTACCTCCCTGCCACTGTTCTGACAATGCCATCATCCCATCACTCTGTATACGAGTATATAGCTGAACCGTATTTATACGATCGACAAAATAATACGGTCTCGCCACTATACTGCCACATTCCAATTAGTGTTATTATTACAGCACTAAAACAAAGCACGGATAAATTTGCCACTTTCGTTTCTTCCCTCTTGGTTAACCGTTTGAATTCAATGCTCATAAAATAATGCTACTAAAAAATCCTTACCCCCCCCCCCCGGAGGGGGGAGGGTGTGACTAGTATAAAACAACGCATTAAAAAACAAAAAAAACTTTATAGCAATTACTGTTTAACGATAAAATAATGTTTCATAGAGATACGGAAATAATTTCAAACCACACCCGTGAGTATAAATATATATATACATATATATCATTATAATATTTGATGTTTTTTTTTAACCAGTAGAGAAATAATAAAATCGGTCATAAATCAAATTGACCATTTACTAAGTTTCAAAATATAATATGGTTTCTGCGAGATTGAAATTTACTAGTATAAATATTCAACATTTTATAAGGAATTTATTTGGAACATAAAACGGAATCGGTTCTTTAAATTGTTTCAAAATATTTTTCGCAGTACGATAATTAATCATTCTATAAAATATAGCTATTTTTACACTATATATTGTTCAAAATTATGGAAACTGTACTTTGCAGTTTAAATTTCGATGAATTTTTAAGGTTGTTTTATTATTACCCAAATACATCATATTTTAATACTACGTTTATGAGATGATTACTTGGCTTTTTGAATCTTTTATAAAACTTTGCAGGTTCTACATAATATGTATGTATATACTCGTATATATATTTATATAGGTGCAAATCTGTGCAGTAATAAATTTTGTTATAAATAATCTTGGTGCGGTTCATATGTTGTGAAATCATAAATCTTTATTTAAAGACTGGCACGAATTAAACATTAATGAAGTTTAAGGAATCCTAATATGGATTAAACACCGAAGACACAACATACAACATAAAACATTAACGTGAACTATAATAATATATATAGTTCACGTATTTATATTCGAGCAAATAAAATTCAAGGTATTAAATGATTATAAAATATATTTAGTTTAAAAAATAAATTTATATTTGGTCCTATTTAATTGATATAATTAATCAAATCAATTATTGCATAAATACTTCGTTCAAAAAAAAAAAAAAACTTTAATTATCAAGTCTTTTGCACCCAGCACATAACAAACTTAATAAGCTCATTCATTTTGATTGAAAACTGGTGTATTTTCTTCCGCTGAACATATTTATTTAAGTAAAAAAGCAATGTTTTCCTAACCATTGATATTAGATATTTCACGAAGAACAATGCAATATAAAGTTATCTCATATATTCATCAGAATACACAGGATGTATACATCTACGTCGATGAGAATAAAATCTCGTTTTACATACAAACTAAGAAACACGAGCCGTTAATTTGCTATTTGTTTCTTGAAGTAGAATACAGTATTGATTATTTCGCATAAAATTGTCCTACCTACATATTATAAAACGACAGTTTCGTTACTTGAAAGTAATAGTTATAAAAATAAAAACCAAGTGAAGATTTATAACAATGATAATCTTCACATGATTTCGTCTGATAATGCTTTAGTCCAAATCATTACATATGCCCAAATACACGGTTGTCCAGAACCGTGAGTCGGGAACAAATTAGAGTCTCGTATTGTTTTTTTCCAGTTTAATTAGTAAAGCATAAGAAGGCTCTGGGATATTTTCCAACGACATAAATGGTAAACTAATTATCTCATGTATAAATTATATCAGAAGTAGGTATTAAAATACGCACCGCGTATGCATGCATATATTAACAACGCGTCTCCACCGAGATTGCCCAAAATTAATTAAGCACCTACACAATTGTATTTAGTGTCCACAACGTAGATCCGTATTCATATTCAAAATTTTAAAATATCAATTTTCCAACTGCAATGATTGCAAACCACGATTTCGAATTATGTACTTCAACTGTAGAGCGATAAAGCGAGTTTCTCAATTTATATAAGTATTTATAATTTGTACAATAATGCGTCGTACAATATCGTATACTATGTAAGGTCAGTTATATATTTATTTACATCATTGAGTTGTCCTAATGTGATTGAATAAAATTCCTATTGAATATACATCAATTGTGTACAATAGCAATAACGTATGAACATATATGAACATACCTACGCTATGACAATATGTTGGTTAAAAGATTCATATAAAAACTACATTTATAAATTATTTAAATTAAAGATCACTTTAATATGGTAACAGAAAAAAAATGTAAACTATATATATATTTGTGAAGTTACTTTAGTGCCATTGAAACTTTATAGAAAATATATGAAAACTTCGACATATTATTATAAATTAGGTAACAATGTCAGTGTAATATTGAAAAAAAAAAACACTTTAAAATATATTTATAAAGTTCCAGGTATGTATATATAGCTGTATGTATATAATTTTATATAAATATTTGTATCTAAGTGCGTACTTCCTTTCTAAACTCAATTTTCCAACGAGGTCAAGTATAGACCTAACATGATTTAATTCAATTCGACTAGTAGTTTGTTATTGTTATTATTATTATTTTATTTTTATTTTTGCACTCTTATAATAATAATAACTACTTTTGCAATTGTATAATACTTTTTCCGCTATTCTATCTCTATTTTTCTCGAGCCAAGAATATAAGATATTTCTCTTTAACCTTTTCGATTTAGTTTCCATAAATAAAGTTCACAGTCGAAAATTTTTAAAGAAAGGTTTTGTATTTTCCGATATATTATGTGTTACAACTTGTACACACCACTTTTATCTGACCTCAAATTTTTTGTCCTCCCCAGGGAAAATATACCTTGCCGAAATTCAGAAAGGTATAGGTATATAATATATATATATATGATTTTCGATTTGAAAAGACTTTTATTCGAATCGTTTTTCAGTATCACACATTCTACCCTCATCTATCCACTTTCACTCATAAACCTTCAAACTCCTATAACTTCGAAACCAATCGTTCGATGTCAGTTTTCGATATGCCAATAACAGCAAACAGTATGCTCGAACATTATTCGAAAAGCATACAGTACAACAGTGAAATTAAAAATGATCTATAGGTAACTAAATAAAACAATTACGATAGAACCGGTGACTTAAATTTGTTTTAATCTAACGAGTAAAATAAACTGACAAATAAATCAACCAGAGCAATTTATATTTGATTAAAATAAATTAAAACCTCTTAAAATTATAAAAACAATGAATACGAAATTCTAAAAAAAATTATTTACAAGTATACCGTAATTTGTATAACATTATTTATTCTAGTACGATAAATGAGACCATATATGCATTCTATAATATTCGGCGAATTCAACGATTCGGACCGGAATTCTTCGGATAAAACCAAAACAATTCAAATTTTTCTTCATTAATAACAATTATTTATCAAAAACCGGTATACGTATACATACTTGTATACAAAATTGTACATCCAAAATATTAATTAAACCACACAAATTCAAAAATTTAAGTAAAATATTATGCTTACAAGCTCATTAAATTCTATCTTTACTCCGACTTAATCTATATTATTTATTATAAATTATAATTGTGTTACTTTATACTGAATATTAATTGTTTTTAAATTTTTAATAAAATTAAAACTTTAACAAACAAAAATTTAGAATATCAAACTTTTTGAAAGTGAATAATTTAACTTTCATTGGTGATTACGATAAAAGATCAAATTAAGATTAAACTCTTAAACTCAAAATTATGAATTGGCCACGGAGAAATAGTAAGGATATTGCGGGACTTCTTGGCGTATTATATTAGACTGCAGTAAATAAAGTGGAATGGTGTGCCTATGTCGGGACTTTGGCAGTCATGGTGCAACATTTAAAATAAGACATAACTGCGGAATTCGTTTGTCCTTATTGTAGTTCTTATTATTTCCTACGACGAAAAAGCTTGTATGTCGTGTGTCGGGCAAGGGGTGAGAAGGGTCGGACAATATAAGTGCGTACATGAAGGCATACACGATAGTAAACGAAAGCATGCTGATATAATGGAACTACATAAGAAAAATCTTTGCACCCATAAATATTGTCTTTGCCTAACCACAACAATGCCATGAATGGGAGTACGTGCACGGGCTTATGCTAAAGATTCGCGCGTAATGATGGATATTGTGGAGAATGCCAGGTGAAAGTCAAAAATAAAAGAAAATCAACAATACAGACTTTTGTGTGCGTGCGTGTGCTTGTGTGTGCGTGTGTGCGTGTGTTCACCGGAGTGCGGAGAAAAGGGATGGGCTAATATTGCATTTTAATTCGGAGACAGACGGGTGCGCATAAATTATGGTTGCAATGCAATCAAATTGGGTACGCGGAGGAGCAGCAGAAGTAGAGGCAACAGCGGCGAGGGCGTGAGTCATAATTCCCCGAGAGGAACCGAGGCAGACGAGGCCATAAATACTGCACTGGGCCCGACCCTTTTTGGATGTCCCGCATGACGTCTAATTTGTGAGGCGCTCTCAACTCCTTATTCCGCCTCCACCGTGCCCACCCGTCCTTCGCACGCCTTCACTCAGCAGTTTTGCGGTGATTCATACAGGTGTGAGTGTGTACGAGTGTGTGTCTCTTTTTTTATCCTCTTGTCTTTTATTTCACTCCGTTTTGGAGCTAAACCGAGCCGAGCCGAGCCGAGCCGAAACGATTACCACAAAAGCACAAGCAACCGCCGTCGCTGCTATTTAATGGCAAAATGTAATACTATACTACGCGACGCACGATTCACGGTGTTGCACACGATAAAACATTTTTAGAGATATCGCAAGGAATTCTGTCACCGCTTTCGAAGACCACCATTCCTGCGGCCACACTAAATATTTACGTTTCGTTGTGATTATTTAAAACAATAATGTTATAAGTTTATAACCTACTAAAATAATATTCACACGTCTGATGGTAAATTACTTATATTCGAATAGAACGCAGTTTCAAGTCCAATACGATTTTGTAACGTATAAACTATAATCGTTATCAGACCTCGTGTCCATGACTGGTTGGCTATTGTTTAGGTTTCTTTAATATATTATGCTTATATATGCAGTTATTATGATAAATAACGGTACATATTTGTTACTCACAAAAATTATGAGCAATTCTATTACTGTACAACTAACGATGATGGTAAACAAATTTGTAATAAGAGCAATTTTGCACAATATACGTAATAGTTATAACACAAAAGTAGTTATAGTAAATTCCATAACTCGCACTGTAAATCAATGTTACAAAGAAAACCAAAATTTATTTAAAAAATGTTTATGACCACAATTGAATGAATAAATGATTTTTTATCGTTTAAAAAAATATATTTTGATTTTAGTGACACCCACCTGTTTAAATAATATAGTTGAAACAAAAACAAAAGTGAAAAGTTTTTTTAATAATAAGCAGGTTTGATAAACGGTAAATACAATGAACGGCAATTAGTAAAAATTGTGAAATTACACAGTGGTGACATCTAGAACGTATGTTAATTAATGTGAGATGCTAAAACAGGAGGTCTCTACATCATTCTCTTTTGAGTCTTTTTCGTGGGATATCGAGCAAAATGAGAAATTAAACGAACTATTGTTTCATAAGGTAATTTAATAAACTAAAATAGTATATTCTAAAATGCACGGATACTGGGTTTAAAGATCTGGACTTCTACAGTTAACTTAATTTAGTTATATATATATATATATATATATACATGTAGTTGTTTAATACATTTAAAGTTAATCAATAATCGATCAGAATTCGAAATTCAACAATAAATGAAACGAGTGATAAGTAGCAGAATGGTCTGAATGTAGTAGTGGTATTTTCACTGAACGACATGATTTCAACAATAAGATACAAATACAGGTACTTAAAACGATATTGTATTATTTATTTTGCGTGCTTTCTAGAGTATTCAATTGACCACTCACCAATGTGATTGTCTTAATTGCCAGAATGGTAGTTTAGATAATTTGAAAATGTTTCCTTGAAGATTTATCACATTAAACGGAAACGATTATTGATGATAATACCCAAATATTTGAGCACATTAATCCCTGGGGAAACATCAAGGATATTAAACCGACGTTAGAGCGGGGATCAATGGGGGTAGTTATGTGACGGGTATACGTTTCAATTTGTTGACTTGCCAATTTGGTGGGTATCATTGAGCATTTTCATTCGATTTAAATCGTTTATGTTCATTATATATGTGTAGCTGTGTGCAAATCGTCTTGAATTGACGTCAAATTATTGCGTGGAGTAAGTTACAATATATTTGAATCCTTGATTGAATAATCTAAACCACAGACGGTGCTTAAACAATATGGTATATTATATGTAGGTACTAATACCTATACATGGTGTAACTATATTAAATAGAGATACTTATACAATTTAGATATGCGATTCGACGGAGAATTATACCGTTTTTACAATACCTATATAAAACGACATTTTAAAACCGTATCCTATGTCTATTGTCTACCATAGGTAAAACATTAGCTTTATAACAATTGTAATAGTATAACAGTAACTACACGATTTAAAAAATATCATTTTTATTTTCATCAAGAAGTAAGTTCCAATCTAAATAAATGTGGTACTAATTGAATCGTAGAGTATTAATAAATAATTCAATCAGTTGATTTTTTTAACTGCCATACGATGGTCAACCTAAGTCATGTATTTGAAATAAAAAATTATAACTATTGAATAAAAAGCAAGTATAACACTTAATATGAGACTTTTAAGAATAAAACAATCTATATAGAACGCTGCAGTGTTGGGATACTTATATATTATACTATGTGTAGATAAGATCCGACCAGAACCGAATTCAAATAATATTTCCCATCTAATCAACAATACGCAGCAAAACAAATTGCCAAAAAAGTAAACAATAAAAAACAACAGTATTCACACATATTTCATGTGAACAGGTTATTTATAAACAAAATACGTACATACACATATTATATACACACCTATTTACCATGGATATTATACCATTGTGAGTTTAAAAAAATCTTATCAAACCCCTCCTTCCTATACAATCTTTAAAAAAAAAAGAACACTATTGTGGAAAATTAAAAGCACAAATAATGAATCGGATATAGCGCTGGTAAATATGGAGACAAGGGTTATATTGTTATAACGTATTTGAAGTTTAAATATTACGATTTTGACCATTATATAACGACAACATTTATTATACACAAACGTAATAATTCATGGTCTCGTATTTTCTGGGCGTTATACACAACACTAAGGGACGTTAATAAATTGCTTTTCAAGATTAAAAAAAAAATATGTGTACACACTACTCTATACACAGTAATGAATTGGTGGTGGACTTAATGAAACGTAGTGAATAAACTAGGGACCGCTTCCTAAAAAAAAAAAAAGTAAATAAATAATCAATGATTACATCAGCCATTGTTGATTATGTTATTATGGCAACACGTTATACTTTGAATCCGCACAATACGCACACTCCCCGTCCCAGTAGGTGCATCACCTAATACCTACCTATCGAGATCTCAGAACAAAAGAAAAATAAATAAAAACAACGCTATATATTT
This sequence comes from Periphyllus acericola, assembly GCA_949715065.1. Taxonomy (NCBI): domain Eukaryota; kingdom Metazoa; phylum Arthropoda; class Insecta; order Hemiptera; family Aphididae; genus Periphyllus; species Periphyllus acericola. Next base: position 22,375,526 of record OX454265.1, read on the forward strand.
AAAATATTAACTCAAGCCATAAAATATATAGTTATTCATATATAAGTAAAACAAATCGTGGCTGAGAATATACGATTTTATCTAAATATTACGATTCACACAGTTTTAATGATCGACGGAACGCAACCGATATTTTTGAATGACATTATTTATGACTTAGCGAAACTACAGGAAATGATTTTTCAATAGCTTCAAACAAAGACATTTGGTTAAAACTCCAAAGTTGTTCCCAACGATAGCGATGAAATGAAATATCTAGAGTGGAAATTGTAGCTATTTAATATATTTTACAACATATCAAAGGAAACAAATGCGATAGTTGCAAGAAATACCCGATTCGACAATACAGGTATCAAGTATTTTTCACAATATTGTACAACATTCAAAGCAATGATGAATAATCGCATTCGAAAAACGATTCTAAGCTATTCTATAGCTTCATAAGTGAAATAAATATAAAGTATCCAATCTAGTAGAACTACTAAGAATAGTTTTTTTTTTAATTTTACTTTACTGCGATTGGAATGAAAACTGCGTATTATTTAGAAACCAGTTCTTATTAGTTTATCATTTAGTTTCGCATTAATTTATGTAAAAGCAATATGACACAAATATGTACTAAGTACTTATTTAATCAAAAAAGTTATAAATGCTGACCATATTTTATTTTAACATAATTTCCAAGTTTTTAATTTTAGTTTAAGTAAAAATCGAAAAAAAATACTGAGAAACTGGTTACGTTGTATTATTATATATATATATATATATATATATATATATATATATATATATATATATATATATATATATATATATACTCGTATATATACCTACTTACGATATAGGGGGGAAATAAGGATATCCAGAAAAAAGAACATATTTTATATTCCTTCGAAACATAAAATTAAAAGTTATACGAACTAAAATTCTTCAATCCGTTGTAATATATACTCCGGCAGTTCGTTTCTCGTATTGTATTACATTTGTACTTATCCGTTCATTAAAATTCTAAACCAATTACGATTTAAAACACAACTTTCCAATTCGTCGACTTATCGCTCTACTACTATAGTAAATACACACTATAACGCTGTAGTTACAATGTAACCGTTGTACAAACGGTAATGCTACATAAATGGATATGGTATACGGTTAACTTAAAGCCCGCCTTAAAGTTTCTCTACCGATAGCAATAGAAATGACAATCATCATACTGTTGTGACTTAGTGAATTTTAATTTTTCGTTTTATGACGGCGTAAATGAATAAAGGTATATAACATCTGCATGATCATATTTTCTCAGCCGAAAAAAACATCCATTACTTACACGCAGTTGATATAGTACGTCTCCATTTCCCTTTAGGCCAATTTTCCAGACAACAAAAATGTATGACATTAAATCGCAAGTTCCTCCAGAGATATTATGAAACTATTTCTCACATGCACTGCGCAGTAGCGCGGTAACATACAGCAACACGATTCTAATTTTTGTTTTCATTCTTTTGAACGCACGTCTCATGAGAACCTGTGTAGTACAGGTATATGAATATAAAATAACTCGAACCAACTGATTTGTTTGACAAACAGCCAATTAAGGATAACTCGAAAAATAATAAAATACCAGAATGAAAACTTACCACACAGGAAAGAAATACGTTTTAACATTATGATAAGAAATAAACCAGAAAATAAATAACATTTTATCAATAATGCATAAACAATTATTCAAATATACACACATCTAACAAGTTTTTCTTTAATTAAACAACTAAATATCAACTAAACCAACCAATTTGATAAAATTATCTAAAAACATTTCAACTTTCGTTCCTAATTACTATATTATAAACATCAGCTATATGACTTATTATATATATACATATCTACGTTACTCTGATTTTCCAGACAAGTTTAATGTTCAATATTATTATAATTATAAACTTTTGTGATGTTCTAGTTAAAATAATAATTAATATTACATTTTTGAAATTAGCAAAATACATGTCATATACGTTTATAAATATAATAGTCGAATACAATTTTAAAATTGAAATAAGCTCATAGCAGTTGTATTAAAATATTATTATAAGTATAATATATACATACTTATTACATACTTTTTACATCGAATGTAAAACAATATCCATATTCGTGTGCGTTTAAAGTTATGATAAAAGAGGGGTCAGGATAACATTTCATTACACTAACATTTATTACGAATAAATTCAATTCTACTCTGTTTTTTTAACTGTATAACCAATTAGATCAATATTCAAAAACTCGATGCCTATCTTAATAATAATTAATAAAATAAATGAATATTTAACAACAGAAAATAATCTAAAACTATATAGTTATGATATTTTATTTTGATAATGTTCGTATAATAATCCTATATATTTCTTTTCTGTTTTTTAATTACTATTAAAATGCATAGAAAGCGTACTAAATAACAACAGGGCTAAACGCTGCAACATGTGCTTAGAAACAACGTGAGAAAATTAATATTTTTATTTTGTCTAACCAACGATACATTGTGACTCTCGACAAAATCGGATGAAAGAAAAATAGTGAGGAAAATCTTCGGTCCAAAAAGATTAGAATAATATGAAATAAGAAGCAATTAAATACTATTGAAGGACCTCTATGTTCAAGCTAACATTTATAGAACCTTGGGAGTATAAGAATATATTTGGCATGTATGAAAGACAAATTGAACAAATTATAAAGTAGAAACCTAGCTCTAAGTGACCCGTATGACGGCTTAGACAAAGAAGGACTGACAGAGTACAGGAAAACTTTAAGTATTACTAGCTGGGCATAAAGATATTGCAAATAAAATTGCAACGGTCGTGGAAGAATGGATGTTGATGCAGCATTGCCAAAAAGGCGGTAATAGACCGAAAGAAAAAAACGACAGACCGTAGCTGTTATAGAAATTATAATAACGACAATCAAAGATCAAACCTGCATAAATTTTTTCCTTTAAAAATATTTAGTTTCAATGAGCAGATAATATGAAAAAAAAAACTAAACAAAACTATTCGATTGTTTTTGGAAATTTAAACGATTTTCGATATACCTAATGAACACCCGAATCATTTTTCGAAAACGATGATTCATCATTGCTTTATATATATATGACACAAGAAATACAAATAAGTACGACTAAAGTACAACAAAAGACCTACGCTCTAAACCAGTATTCCAACAATTTCTTATGACTTATTCATAAATAGAAAATAAGTTTACATAAAGAACAAATTTAATAGACGTTTTTTTTACAATAGTTATAGAACTTGCAATTTTAATACATCAAAAAGTTACACAAAATATTGAAGACAAACCATTCGATTAGTATTTTTATTCAATCGTGAATTTCAAAAACAATGGTTCATACTTATATAAACATAGTTTCTTGTTATTTATTTCAGTTTTAATATTAAACTTGATGACGCATTTTTATTTAAAGGATAAATGAAAACCGTACGAAATTAAAAATGTTTAAGTAAAATTAAAAAACTTTGCGAAAGAAGAGCATTATTTTCGTATTTCAATGACTAGAGTATATTCATAGATATCTGTAGTTGTAACTATAATCTGATTGAAAAATATTGATTTATCTACTATCTATTAAAGATTAACTAGGTGGAAAAAAAACATAACAGCTGCCAACCCTTATTAGAATACACCACTAAAGACCGCACTATAAATCCTGATGTCAAAATCTGTAAATATTCCAGGACGATATGATATTTTGCCTTTGATACCGACGTTACACAAATGTTTAAGAAATGAGTTAGGCACACCTAAATTATGTTTACCGATTTGATTATTTTATTATTTTGTTTGTTCTCCTCTTGATATCAAATATTGAAGTAGTTTTTAATTGAACGTAATGTTTAAACCAAAGGACACCAACAAATAGCCATAAATTCCGAGGATTCGAAAAAAAAATAAAATAACTTGTCCTCTTTAACGATAATATGAACATATTGTATTGAACTTGCTATTAAAAAGGCACGCGTTAAAATGAATATTTCAATCTTACCTGTAATGTTCATTTGACACATCTAACTCATGACACATTGTTGTCGCGATCCAACCGTAATATGACATTAATTATACATACCTGGAACATAAAAACACAATATATTGAAAAATATATTTATGTACCCGGCAATTCTTACACAAAAAATGAATGTTATTGATATTATGAATGTGAAAAACTTATCATAATATAAATAAAAAAAAAAATAATATAAATTATCAATAAATACCTTATATAAATAAATATATAAGTAAATTTAAAGTTGGATTAAATTAATTTAAAGGAAGAAAATTTATCATACGAGAACTGATGGGAGGAATTTAATATGGCAAATAAGCACTAGTCCGACTCAATATATTTAAAAAGATAAGACTTACCGATGATAACTGATTATCAAATTAAACAATTACTCAACTAAAAGATAATTTATTTTTAATATTTTTCTGAAACATTTCAGGAAGTATCGCAATTTATAAATGCTCCACCGTGGCCACCGTGTATATGAATATTACGATATTAAATTACACATAAAAAATATTGAAGCAATTACACTTTATAGGTTACCAACTGATAAATGATAAAAATAAATGAGAATATTTCAAAGAGATCTCTAGAGCGTATAGAATTATTATTCAATAAGTTTAACAAACATATTTCAGATTTATAGTAAATCAATAAAACTGTTAAGACTAATTGATTTCATTATAAATTACATTGCTGATTGAATATACAATATACGGAAATTTTATTTGAGAAGGTCCCAAAAAAAATTATTACATAAGATAAGTACGCGGCGACCGCTATTTTACCACCAGAAACATAAAACTATTACTCCGCCAACCATTATTTATGTTTTAAAAATTTAAATTTCACGTCATACATTTTCTGTGAATTCCCGGAGCTTACAGTTGTCACACACCAAGCTAGGCTCCATTTAACATTTTACATAAATTGACACACACACAAAGGGTAAAATTAATATTTAGAGTGAGAAATGTGTGTATATAAATATTTTATTTTTCACATTCATTTATGTTTTTATATTGGAATTGAACGCTATTTTTAAATCAATAAACTCTATATATGTATATAGTATAGAAATACCAAATAAAAGAATTCGAATATTATAAAAATATTAAAATTCTTAATTCACCTGAAATATTATAACTTTCAGTGAGCAATTCTAATTATTCATAATATTATATAAACATTAAGCATTACGCACGCATGCACGCACGTACGCACGCATACACGCACACAGACATAAACACAATTTCTCCATCAAAACTGCATGCAGGGTAAAATATGTATTATATTAAATAACAATGACCAAACCCAACGCACAACAATAACAAATTTAATTTGCAAACAATATTTTTCAGATAAAAATAGGTAGATAGGTGGTACGTCAAATTCGACGAAACCAGAGCAAAAATAGATGGGAAAGTGGTGGGAGCGGAAATGCAATAAAAATGGACGGTGTCTCATGTATATTACGAAAAAAATAGGGGCACGCACTCGACAGAGACGCTCCTTCGAACTGATAATACCGAAAACCAGTGTGAAGACTGGAGAGGTAGGAAAAAACCATAATGTATTATATTAACAATGGGTTTGTAAAAGCGCTCTTTTGTGTTTAGAACAGACAAATCACACTTAAAATCAGGTACTTTATAAATATACACATAGGTATATCTCTATATATAAGTATAAATATATATAAAAACTTTGTTGAACTCTCGAAAAGCTCCAGTTCATAATTCAGAGAGGAAAATGTCTACTTTGCTGTTTTTACCAACCCCCGTGTATGTGTGGTGCATCTCTTGTCACTGTTAAGTGGTTATTTTTGGCCCTTACTACATTTCTTTTCGCTGTAAAAATTGTAAATTTATATACGTGTATATAATATATAATAAAGCATAATAATGCACTGCAATGATTGTATGAAGTTATGGTTAATGAGTCTACCAATTCACAAATGATAATATTATAATAATCATGATTAAAATACGTCTTGAAAAGCCGAGGATGCTAAAGTTACACACGAATTTATATTATTATTGTACATACGGATTGTAGAGAATAAAGAATAATGATATACAAAGTCAATTTTATTTTATAACCCTGATATTTACAAGAGTAAAGTAAGTACACATTATGATCATAATATAATAGCATTCGTCTTATTGTCGTAGAAACTTCTTGGTTGAGGAATTAACAACCAAGTATCTAAGATAACAAACAAAAGCCAGTTTTCAAAAACTCCATTAATTTAATAATCTAATTATTTTCCAGATATCTATCATAATATTTAAATTCAAAAGTGCATTTGCACAAGTTATAATCTACACAATTAATGTTGTCATAATCATTAATCGGATTCGATCAAAAAATGTAATTTTGGAGAACAATTTCTGACAAATTGCACTTTTTTTATAAGCCAATATAATACACGCCTACCATAATATTATCATTTCGACGGTTAAATTTTGATTACAAAGGGTGTTATTATCACGTTCAATTGAACTTTGAATTTTTATTATACAAAATATCTACAGTAATAATAGTGAATAATGCAACATCAAAAATGGGTATTTATATTACATTTAAATGGTATTTGTTGACAATATTATCATCAGAAGAAAGACATTATACGTCAATTATATCAAAGCCCAAAATAAACGTCCCACAAAAATTCTGGCTGCAATTTAAATACAACGAAGAAAATAATGAGACGTAGTACATTAATTGTCATACATCGATAAACGTATTTTTTATATATACATAGGATGTATTTCTATAACCAGTATAACCAATTAAAAATAACAAAGGAATTGTATGCTACCATTTTCTTGATAAAAAAATAAATTCTAAAGATTGAACACATAAAAATGGTACGCATTTAAAAATAAACTTTCCAATCGATTTAAATAGAACAGCCACTATACATCTCTCAACATCGGTTAGAAACGTTTTTGCAAATAACATGTTAAGAGACCATACGAATGATAACAGCTGCATAGTTATGCCATTGATTATAGAATAAACTATTCCATAATCCATGGTTATAGCATCTCTCTGTATAATAATTGGAAAAAACATCGTACCCATTTCGAAAAAAAAATTATCAGAGTACACTATATTACGTACATAAAAAGTAAAACAATTTTTTGCATAATTATATAGTAATTAATCGTATCTTATTGTTGAGCTATTATATTTTTTTTTCAAATAAAAGTTACGAAAAACAAATGTGTATTATATGATAAAAAAAACGTATATTTTCCTATACAATAAGTATAGTTATTTAGTTTTAGAAATAACTCTTGATAAAGACTAACAAACAAGGTAAATACTTTTAAAATATTGTATTCGACATGAAGACATGGCAAATTCTAACCCGAATAATAAATCGCATCAAAATACCGGAAATATTTTCAAGTACCAAGTTTGAAGTTTATTGTATTATATTATTATCATCAGCACCGCTGTAAAACAATAATAGCTTCCTCGCTCTGATCAGAATATTACGTCAAACGAGGAAGATTTGCAAACATACACAGGACAGACATGCTGAATCGTATAGCTCAGAACGCACGTAGTGTCTATTTTCGTACATGAAGTATAACCTGGACCAACGAGTAGTTGAGCAGCAAGTGGAGGGAAAAACTGAAGAGGCGTCTGTTATATAAATATGTATCATGAAATAATAATACAATTATTCTCACCTCTTTCAACGATTTATTTTTTATTTCAAAACATTGCGAAAACCTTATTGTAATAATGGTAATTAAAATAATAAAAATAATAATAATAATAATAATAATAATAGTAACAAGTCCTGCGTCTTTTACACCAGAGCAGCAAGTAGCAACGGAACGTAATAACAGTATAGCTAGAGTGAGGATAGCTAAGAGGAATATTATCGCGAGGGCAGCGTCGAACGCGGTAAAGAGATTTCGAAGGTACGAACAGTCGTCCTCCGTCTCGTGGGTAATCGTATTACACACGGTTTGCGTCATTAGACTATTTTCGCATCTACCTCAATCATTATCAGCAGCAGCATATAGTGCCGGATGCAGGAAATCACTGCAGCCAACTCACCGCACTCGCTCGTTATATTATGCTAAGTACTAACTAAGCTTACTAAAGCCTATAACGTAATAGTATACTGTTGACAATCTGTACAAACACGAGACAGCGACAGAAAAAAATGTGAAGATATAATAATAAGAAGTACAAAAAAATTAATAAATAAATATCATACTCAGTGAAGTTAATTAATTTTACAAGTGGTGTTTGGGGAGGAGGTGGTAGATCAAGATTTCATCGTAGGAAGTGGATATATTTCATCACAGGTCCCCTGCAAGTCGATCAAAAATAATATCAGCAGACACTGACTATATTAGGTATATAGTAATTTTTCGTTAATAGATATATTTCGTGGTACATTATATAAATAACTATAGCTGAATTACCCAACCACGCCCGGGAGATAATTTACTATTTTAGATTAGAGCAACAATTACTATTTAGATGTCGAAAAAAATGTTTGGTTGAAAGAAGCGCAAATATTCCGTGTACCATTCTAATTATATTTATTTGTATTTGTTTACACCATAAATTAATTTACATTAGCCGGATTCAATAATTATAAAAAACAACGTTTTAAACAAAATTTTCTAGGTAACTAAAAAATTAAAAAATTAATAAGTACGACCACCCCGGAGACCAAAACTGTTTCGACCCTTTAAAATGCGTATTTTTGAAAAATGTTTTCGGAGTGCACTTATCTATACACATATACACATAGCAATAAGTACATTCCCTCAAATGTCGAAATTTTAAATGAATCGGTACGGTAGTTTTGGATGAACGCTAAATTACCTGCAGACCTGAAACAGTCATGGCCGGGGCCAACATTTTTCAAAATCCGTTCTTATTGCACATCTAAAGTACTAGCGGAACCACTATGTAAAATTTGAAATGCATGTTTTGCCGTTTTTAAGATATATTATAAAATTATAAATTTAATATTTATTATTATAGTTTATTTATAAAATTCAAATACCACTCACACACTTACTCACTCACTCACTCGCTGCATCTCAAAAACAACAAAAAGTACAAACTTGAAATTTGACATACTATGTCAAATGACATATGTACTCTAATACTTAAGGTGTGCAATAAGAAGAGAAATTTAAAAAAAATTTGGTCCCGGCCAACACCTCCGTAACCTACCATACCGATTTATTTGAAATGTCTATGTTTATTTATACGATAGAATACATGTGTTGTGGCCAGAAAACTTACACTAAACGGTGGATGTTATTTAATTGGTTGGTTATATTATACAAATAAATATATTAAGTTTGTTTTTGAAATATTTTCGTATCGACATCAACACTAGACTGTTGGCGTGAAGTTGGGAATAGTCAATACGTATACAAATAATTTAATAATAATAATAATAATAATAATGTGCTACATGTATATAGTAAACGTTGTATAATACAACATTTAAGAGATTTATCAGCTGACTAACCAATATGACTGACCAAAATATGACCATCATATATAAACGATTTTGCTACAGTCAATAATAATTAAATGGGCGTTTTAAAATTAGGTACTGCGTGTGCACTGTACAATAAGGTTAGATACATGTTCACTTTTCGGATTGTTTCATGGAGATAATATACGAAAACCAATTTGCGTAACTTTTTTTATTTGTTTCTTTGCAAAACTTATTCACCTTGTAAAAACGAACCTTTCAAAAATAAGACATTAAAAATAAAACTCGAGATTTTATTTACTTGTTGGCATAGAAAAAATGTTACATTCGTTACTTACCGTATACTATATATCATTATATCAACCGAAAAGAAATCGATCAGAAAATACTCGGGAAATCTTTAAATACCAATTGCTTTTAAAATGTAATCAATCATCCAGTGTCTAAAAAATAATTAATGAAAACAACTTTAAGATCACACTGATCCTTTTCTAAAAGTAATTACGTGACATACACTTATAAAGATATACCATACGTCGGGCACAAATTGATTATTGTCCGTTAACGCAAATCATCTGTATAATATTTGTGCGACAATGCGGTTAGAGTAATTATTAATTATTGTTGCAACATTTAAATCATCAATTAATAATGATGTCAAAATTATTAATGAAATGATGACTTATAAAACGCATATTGCAAAAGAACAGCATGGAGACGCATGCGTATAGCCCGTACATAGGAAACCCGAGGCGTACAAATAATATACGATTTCGCTAATGACCCTAAGAAATGCAAATCGTCTTCTAATTTGGATTTAATTCATTACACTAAACCGTCTATCTCTGCACAGCCACACCACCACCATTACCGTTTTAGTCCGTTCGTAACGCTTAAAATACTTGGAAAAAAAAGTCAAGTATGTCGCAACACACAAGTATTTTTGTCTTTTAGATGGAAACTGCCGTGTACCTATATACATTTACGCTAACACTAATTATGGTGATTGTTATTATAATTAAATTTAGCTTTTAGTCTTCTCCCTTTCCCCCTGCAGTGTAAACTATGTTAATATTAACTATAGGCGATAGGCCCTTGGTCATATCTACAAAATGTTAAGCGTACGGTACAGTGAAAAACCACGTTGGCAAACACACATACATGCTGTCTTTTTACATGCACCAGAAGATTCGTATCGGCAGTAGAGGACGACGATGAGTTTGGAATCCGCAAAAAAAAAACTTCACGTGTCCCCTCCCACCACTACCCAAAGACTGCACTGCTACCGCGGTAAAAGCAATTTCTTCTTCCTTTTTTTTTCCTTTTTAATTTAAAATACAAGAGTATAATAATGATAATACGATGTGTGCGAGCGTATATACGCTGTGCGTAATATGTTTTACCATCCATCCGAATTTACTTCACAAACACGCAGAATGAATGCTCTTAAACAAAACAATAACTATCTCCAGTAAAGAGAAAAAAATAATAAAAACTGCTTCGAAGTTTGTTATGAACATAACTATGGTAAGCGTAAAAAGTTGGTGAAATTTTGACGTATATATGTATATAGGTAACAGATAATTTTAAATGAAAAATTAAATAAAGATATAAAATAAAGAAAAAAAAACATTTAAAACCCCGAATGGATAACGGAAAATTTAAGGATTTTGTCATTTTAGGAGTAGCGTTATAGTGTTATACTATAACGTAAACGTGCAACGTATATAACCCCCAGAAAAATAAAACGTTTGTCTTTGCCAAGTGTAAAAATATCGGACGTTTATATATTTATTATTATTTTTTTTTTTAAATATTTTTAAACAACAAACGCACAGCATAGTGTAAATATTAATTAGTAATTACGTACACGAGTATATCGCGCAGTGACACCGTAAAAGTAAAAATTGTTAACGAACCCATCAACGGTTTCTCTAAATTACATTCAGTATCACATTCATATAGTATATATATTATAGTATAGTATAGTATAGTATAGTATAGTATAGTATAGTATAGTATAGTATAGTATAGTATAGTATAGTATAGTATAGTATAGTATAGTATAGTATAGTATAGTATAGTATAGTATAGTATAGTATAGTATAGTATAGTATAGTATAGTATAGTATAGTATAGTATAGTATAGTATAGTATAGTATAGTATAGTATAGTATAGTATAGTATAGTATAGTATAGTATAGTATAGTATAGTATAGTATAGTATAGTATAGTATAGTATAGTATAGTATAGTATAGTATAGTATAGTATAGTATAGTATAGTATAGTATAGTATAGTATAGTATAGTATAGTATATATCAACATTAGAAAGGGGAAAAAATTCGAATTTAATGTACGCGTATTTACTAAAATCCATGGTACTTGATGATTTCAAAAAGTTAAAAAAATGTTTAAGAACACAAAGAACAATTTATTACAAAATGCCATTGGTTATAAAGTAACTCGGGATCATAAATAACGAGTGATTTTAATCTTTTTCGATACCATTTATCCCCTTCAGTTAACCTCTGTTTAAGATAACCTTATGCACACGCCACAATACTTAAATAAACGTTAATAACACGGATGAGAAGGTTAAATTTATTTCTATTAAAATTAAAATATTTTCTTAAAACCCGTAGAAATAAACGTTAAAAGTAAAACAAAACTTAAGACTTAATTAATATGAGGCAATAATGTTTCATTTCAAACAAATATACATTCTTCGTTTTGCAGTTTGCTCAGAATCTAAAGAAAAGTTAGATTTAATCAATCATATAATCCACTATATATTCAAACCCGGTTACCGGCGGTTTCGCTTTCTTAACAGGCGACGATCGCCCAGAGAGCAAATACCGCCAACACACCCTACCCAATGTGTATACATAAGATAAAATATCCTCAAACCAACTAACAAAACTACCAAAATAAAAAAGTCCAAAAAAAAATCTAATGACCTGGATGAATAAAAATATAATAATAATAATAATAACAATATTGACTAAGTTTTAATTAATTCAACTTCTACTTCATTAAGCAAAAATAAAGGTAACAGGTGAAAATCGATGAAAATCATTGTAGGTAATTACGTAATTACAATAATGCTTTATTGCAAACGATTTTTAAATCTAAGTTGTTATGTATAGTTGGGCTCATAGTTTAATAATAATTGTTTTCATGTAAAATAAAAAGCAATTGTACACAATTTAAATATCATTACATTATCTTGCATAAAAGTTATTCCATGAATATATCTAAGGTACATAAGTAATTAACAATTTTGCATTGAACATACTTTATGTAATAATAATAATTAGTGACATTGGTAAGGCTTGCTAATTACCACGGACGCATCAACACCCCTAAAAACAAAGTTTGTTAATTGTTTGTTTTGTACACATATTTTCAGCGAGGAAAATAAACTCTTCATAAGATAAAACAATGCAGACAATATTTTTTCAATTTTATTTCCTGTTAGCTTTTTTTTACTTCTCCGTCTGCAGAATGTGAGTGTGAGTATGTGTGAATACGTTTGTTTTCTCAAATTGATTTATTTGACGCCATAAACATGTACTCGTATAGGCATTCAGCGTATTATTTACAGAAAAAATATGAAAAGCAACAAAATATATATAACTGAATAATCGATAAATGTTAGTCATTTTATCAACGTGTAGGTACATAATGTAATATTTACGGCCGGCAACTGATGCGAACAAAAGAATAATAATACAACGACAAAGAAAAACCATAAAATGCTTAATCAATCAATCAATATAATAATATATAATACGGTTCTCCGGTATTCCGCGCACATTCCACAGAAGTGGAAAAATCAAAATATATGAAACGATCATACAGTAGAAGTTATAATAATAATAATAATGATAATGATTATTATAATAATAATAATGATAATGATTATTATAATAATAATAATGATAATAATATGATTATATCGTTCGTAGAAGAAAAAAATGTCTTATTCGAGTTGAAAGCTCTTTTTGCAACACTACGGTAACGCCGAAATACAATACAATTTTACTGCGTCATCGGCCGTATTGAAACATTTTATATATATAGGTCATCAACTTCGAACCAAATACCGCGTTTAGGTTATAATATATGGTATGATTTTAACAATACTCACATTGCAGGTTTTTTTATTAACCCACCAGGTTAACACATATATGTATAATATACATTGTATATGTATACCTGGGGTGGTCGGCGTTTTCGTAAATCCCAATACTTAGATTTTTTTTTTTTACAACTGTTACAGATATTTCCGGTAATATTGTTCGACAAATCGGTTTCCATGAGTGTAAACACAACGCCGATCTTGAAGTGAGAAATAATTCAAACTGGGTTCATTTCGATACTCCTCGAACACTGCACAGTCACACACACACGCTCTCTCTCGTCAGTACTCGCGGTGTACTCTGTCTAACCGCAAAATGGAGAGAGAGCTTAATACGTACAACGGTTAAAAAACAGCATTACGATTATTTTTTTTTTCACTTGCACACTCGACTTGTAAATAAATATGTAAATACGTGTATGAATGTGTATACACAACTACCTACACAGAATTTAATCAATTTCGCAGTAACGGGTGGACTACCACTCCGTACCTTTATATTTAATAGGTAAACCGTATTTACCTCGTAAATATCATATTAAAACAAATTTGTATTTACACGCCATCGATCGGTCAAAAATAAAACCCGATTTTTATTTTAAATTAATTTGATACCAGTGCAGAGAAACGAAGGTATAATAATGTAGACAATTTCAAAACAAATAAACACACAAAGCCCAGTTTTTATAATACGTTTCTGTCTACCACCGCACTAACAATTTCCGAGAGGTTGTATTATATCATATCACTTCACTTTTGTTATTTGACTAGACCTGCACCTAACATCGATTATTTTTACACGTTTAAAGAGGAGACAAGAGTGTTGATGTATTTGTCAGGCATTGATCAAAAAAGTTTTCCTGACATCAGTTATACAACTAGATGCTATATGCCTATATAGGTACCAAGGGACTCCAACCTATACGAACCTACGGACTACCTGAAAAAGAAATGATTAGGTAATAAATAATCGTATACATCAGCGGTTCCCAAACTTTTTTAGTTCGCGCCACCCCAAAAATAAAAATTTTTAAGAATACAAATATTTTTATTGTTATGAAAAAATAAACAATGACTATTAATGTTCAATCTTAATGCGAACAATACGATTGTTTCACGTTTAATAATTCTTCAAAATTATGTAGCAATGCCTTGACAGCAACACGCATTTCTATTTCAACATTAAGTTTTGACCGATATTTTGATTTTAAGTGCAGAAAATCCTACTTCACACAAATATGATGGCGCAAACGGTATTAATACACGCAAAGCTTTATTGGCTACTTCAGGTGTATTCATCTTTAATGTTGAACCTTAATCCTAACGGTGAGAATGGTGAATACTTCATTTTTAACGAAGAATCAGATGAAAATATCGATAACCCGAAAATTCCCAAATAAAGTATAATCTTACAATATAACTGTATGCGAAATTATTGTTGTTTTTAAAATATCATTATTTACCACGCAGCTCGCGCCACCCCTGTCAAGTGCTCGCGCCTCCTAAGGGAGTCGCGCCACACAGTTTGGGAACCGCTGGTATACATTATAAAATTGTGAAAAAATGATTCTTACCTATCTTCAATTTCATCGACTCGTCTATGTACCTAATAAACAACTTTGGCCCTAGGATCCGAATTTTCTCTCAGATTTGGCCCACTGTAAAACAATTTTGGAAACCCTTGCGACCCTGATATACGATTTCATTTAATTATTACTATTTATTAAATTGTTTTACCAATTAAACATATTAAAATTTTAAAATGAATAATATTAAAAAAATTGAAATGCCTAACTAATTAATATTCGGTATAAAACGCATTATACTCGTACTCCTATATATCATATGAAAACTATTTTCCACACTAATAATATATGACGTGGTTGCTAAGTTATACAAATATTTAACTAAAGTACAATATGATTAAATGTACAAATTAGGTTATATTCGAATTGCTAATCCAAACTATTTCGTTGTACAGACATTTAAAAAGGCAATTAAAAAAAAAAAAAACGCTAATTTATAACGTAATGTTGTACTAATTAAATAACTAGTTTAACATGTAAAATTCAAATTTAGATGAAATGGTTGTGAAATAAACCAAACATAAAAATAGGCAATTAAAAATAACCTATACAAAACAGTATACTTCAATATGTACTGAAGTTGAACAATGCACCTAGCTATTTCATTGTCCAATTATCATATTTTTGTTAAATCAATATTATAGTACATTTTTATAATAATGATGTAGGTATTTATAATATTAAATATATAGTATTTTACATGCATATGTTTAAAGACTCGTTTCCAAAGTTCATTTATTTATGAAACCAAATTAACATTAAATGACAAATGCAGAGGATTTTCAAATAATAAAAGGTTAATTGATAAAAAAAATTAGACATATTGAATTTCTGTAAAATTATGTAGTTTATGTCTGTATAAATGAATATTTAATTCATCACGAAGTTTATAATTTATTGTTTCGTATTCCGCTTATGATTTTGCTGTCATCATCGTCAGTCACAAACTGTCAAATTTCAACAGACTTCTCTACATACAAGTCATACCGTCCATTTTGACTTGCGTGTTACAGCTTTATCCATTTGCATAATAAAGCCTAATTGTGTCACTTTAAAAATAAAATCTTTCCTGTTCATAAATGTATCTACAGCAAATAATTTAATACTTTGACAACTTAAAAACTAGCCATTGGATTTTCACCATCGTGATTAGGTAGATAACTCGACACAACTCAAATTTCAAACAAAAAACTACCACAACAAGTTCCTTTTTTTTGGTTTTTATTTTATTTTTATTAAAATATAAAATTTACAATCTGTAAAAAGTATGTACAATGAGCAAATGTGTTTTCGGTTACATGATGAAATTGAAAATAGCATGAAGAAGGAGGCTCAGTGGCCAGAGCTCTCAGGGAGTAATTAAATTAAAGTTGGTGATTTAATAAGATCCCCACACCTTTTTAAAAACGTCTTTTTAACCAAAACGGGAAAGGGGGAATTTTCCCGGATATTTTCTCCACCTTGAATGGAAATGAGAGGATTGATATGACTGGATAGTTTGAAGTGAAATTTTTCGTAGTGTTTGAATGAGATATATGGTTTCTATATAAGGGTGTTCATGAAGCGAATTATTGAAAAGTTACTTAGAGGCAAGGGTTATTAAACGACAACAAATTCACTTTCAATAGATTTTTAAAGAACTATAAAAATATTTAAATAACAATCAATAAATTATAAATAAAAGCACAAATGAACTTTAACTATTCTTGAAGAATGAATGATACTAGAAAATCAAGTAAAAATAAATTATACAATATTATATTTGAAATATATTTTACCATAAACTTCTAAAGTGAAGCGAGAACCAAATCCAATAAGCTTTTGTAGTGCGAACGAAAAACATTGAAAATTGTAGTAAAACATCAAAATAAGACCGTAAAAAATATTATTTAATACCATCTACGGTTCTATAGTTAATACTCGTAGATTATCAAGTATATAGGAACAATATAGTTCACTGAGATTAATATTTTTAAAAAATGTACAAAAGTTATGTTTTTCTAGAGAAAATATAATCGTATCACTGCATAACATTTGAAAAAAAGTGGTCGTAATAAAATTATTGTTATTGGACGGGTGGACAAGAAATGTGATTATAAATTATAATTATGATAAAAACAAAAAGTTATAAAACCATGAGACATTTGTTTTGTTTTGCTATAACTCTAAAATACTTTAGTACAGTTTCCTGATTTTTTTTTTTACGCTGTACATTTCATTAAAACTTAATATAATTAATTAGATTTTTTTTTAACGTAACAATTTAAGCTTGAGAAAAAATAATTACTGATGATAAATTCATTACACTTTAATTATCCGTATTTTCTATTAAACTATGTTTTATTTACAACGACGCGATAACGGATTACTCACACTAACGTCCATTTACTTCTCATACACTACCCGAATATAAATGACATTCCTACGACCTAATTTATTAGAATATTTCATGTTTCAGCAATAAGATATCAGTGTATCTTGCCGCTAAGTATCACCCGACCTAGGAGTATCTCCATTTTATACATATTTAAGTACATAAAAATTATATATTATAACAGCTTACATATAACTATTTGTATATTATAACAGCTTCCATTAGAATTTATAATTATAATTATAAATCTATTATAAATTACTTTAAATAAATAATTATGAAAATTAGAGTACATAAATTAAATTAAAGGACAAAACTTATAAAAGTACGATACCATATTACGTACAAAATTGTATTAATTTTCCTGGTTTTAAATAAGTACTTATAAGACGATAATTATTATAAAACTTATAAATTTGCTATACCAAATATCTTTAAAAACTGAAACTGATGCACACGAGCTTTTTCACTCAGAATCGTTTATTTCGTTGGTTTCAAGTTTAAATTATAAATAGAGCAATTAATCCATCCCTATGAATGTCCAGTCTCACCCTACCTAGGAGATTCAACCTTTTTGTTTTTGTAAATTATTATACGTCTTATCTCTCATTATTTTAAAAATATTGTTATGAAAAAAATTGTATACGTCTGCAGTACACGGGCACACATGAACATAAAAACGCATCATATGCACTTTACACAGTATATTTTAAATATGAATATTAAATAAAATTAAGTCAAGGTGAATTTAAAAATATTGACAAAACCACGTCATGTACAAAAAAAAAAGAAAAAAATTAAACCCCAAAATATCGACTGTATTAAACCCAAAAGTGGAATTCCAAGACAATAAAATGAATAAAAAGTAAATAATAAAAAACACGATTTTCATATCAACATTGTTAGGTAAGTCTATATACGAGCATGCATTTATTTAAATCAAATACTGATAGTCGTCGGTGGATGGAAGGTTCTTTGAATGTGTCATTATTATACGATTGCAGCGAGTTGCCCTGTCTGTCAATTATTTATTTATCATCACGTCCGTCAATTACAGTCGGACTTATTAAACGAAATTTGATTTAAAAAAAAATAAAAAGAACTCGTACACATCAATACACGCTCGCCCGACATGGAACGGAAGAGGGTAGCCGCCTTTATGGCGAGACGGCAATTATAGAGGTGTGGTAGCAATTTGTGCCGGACGGTGTTGGCGGGAGGAGGCGGCGTCGTGGTGGTGGTTTATTAAAAGTGGATGTGTGGCACAATACAATGAAAATACTCCTTACCCGGTTCTTTCATCTATACCTTGTGTATCGCCCACCGCAAGCGAACAACTACCGTGTAATTTAATCAAAAAGAAATTATCAATTTAACAGTAATAAAGACGCGCATGGCAGCGGTTAAAACAAGGTGAGGCTCGCATGCGGCATTTCTCCTGAAATTTCCTTGTATTAATTATTAAGTAGCGCGCGCGGGGCGTTCGCAGCTCACAGCGATTAAATCATTCGAAAGGGACGTGCTTGTGTCTTGTAATCCATAAACAAATATTACAATATTACTCCGGATGATGAAATCACCAGACAGCAAAATAGCTGCAGTAGTTGGTCCGATGACAATTTCCAATCCAATGACAAATATAATTATATAAATAATAATGTATAATATTATGTATATTAAAAAACACTTCCTTTATTGCGATTGTATATACTTAAAACAATAAAACAATGTACCGAGACCTATAAGTCTTAGTTAAAAAAAAAATTCAAATTGATTTATTTCATAAGTTTAATGATAAAAAATATGATATATATATAAAACTAATATTAATGCACCATGACAAATGGAAGGAATAAAATAAAACAACCATCTTAAACAGTCAAAAGACTGCAAAAAATAATTATATTTTTTTTAAAATTCTTACAGAACACATAATCGTAAAAATAAAAATTAAAAGGGAGTTTAAAATGAGAATGTGATTGAAAAGTCCTCAGTATTTAAAGTGTGTACAATTTCAATAAGGGAAATATAAATGAAACACTTATAAATTGGAAATAAAAAAAAAGGTATCGCGGTATTTTACCACGCAGTAATATTTTATTGCCTACTTAACATTAGACATCTACTGTAAAGCGATCTCCTTTGTTTGGTTAAACTTTACGAACATTGAAGACTATTTATTGCATTTTCACATCCCTCAACAACAATAAATAAAAATAAAATAAAAATTCGTATTCAAAGTAACTTTTTAGCAATAAAACATGTTAAAGTTGTTATTATTTATTACGAAATTTACCCCGCAACGGAGATTATAGGTTTTTTTATAAACTTTTCACAATTCAAAATTATTTACTTGAATGATTCATATTACTTTATAATTGTTTTATTATTTTATCTTGGCAAAAAAAAAAATTATTTTACAATAAAAATAAATTAACAAAACAATTTTAATGAGTTTGGGTAAATACCCGTGGCCTTTAGTTAGAATGTCTACTTCCAATGAATAAAATATAGGAAATACGTTTGAAAAATAATTATTGATCATTTTATCATGGACTAAAAATTAAAAAATACATGTTCTTATAATTTGTCAATATGTGCTTATTTACATTTGATTCGCTTTACTCAAATATTTTGATCACGATAACGCAGCAAAATTAAAATGTAGGTATACCGAAACTATTTTCATATTGTTGATTTTTTATTTATATTTTCGGAACAATATAGGTAATTAATCCAATAAATTTAATTTTCCAAATGTTTCCCTTTGTGACCACCACTCAAACGTTTCGGTTACTGTAACTGTTGTACTCCAATAGAAATGAGCGGAGGCGGTTTGAGAAACCTAATAACCAAGATGATGCATAGCGGCCAAAAACGCGACTGGAATTAATAATAACGTAATACATAAAATACGAGCATATTGTTTTTATTACTGTTTTGTGAAATGCCGGGGGAATAGTTTATTTATCGCACATACTATTCCTGGTGATTTGTTTATCACCACGATCATATTGGATCCTCGGGTGAAAATTTATTTTCTGATTTTCGCTGTTTGTTTTGGGTTACACAATACCTGCACTACCCATTGATGAAAATATTAGAGTTGATATTAAACATAATTGTCAAAAATAATTTGTATCGGTTGGTTTGCCGACATATATACCAACTCTGAACCACCTTTGGTAGAGTCGATTGTGGTGATTTAACGTAAGCATGAGTTTGAGAATATGAAAGTATTCTTATATAAAAAATGAATCCCAGTTAGCTTTTTGAATAATTATTAATCAAACACGAAGGTATGTGGAAACGTTTGAAACTCCTAAAAAATCTAATAAAACAGACGGCAATCGCTTCACAAATATAACTAATTATAATTCGAAAAAAGTATGGAAATACTGGAAATGGTAAATCGAATTTTCGATTAGGTAAAAAAAATATGAAGCTAACGACAAGTGTGGCGAGAAATAACTTTTGTGTACCGTAAATATCTTTATTTGCTTTATTTTTAATATTGACAAAAGCAATTGGACAGCTTTCAATGAGATCATTAATTTTACATTTTTAACCGATGTATACAGGTTTCAATGGACAATGGTATGAGTGATTGAAGTAGCAAACCTTACTATATAACAGTACACTCATTGATAATCGTTTAGAACATACGTAATACCATCAAAATAACTAACCATCAAGAAGATAGAGGTAAAAGATTTATGCTAGGGATTTATAAAGCAGAAACTAGCCTGCCTGGAGATATTTAAAAAAAAAAAAAATCTTTTCAAGAGTAAATTGGTTTCTTCGATGGCGTTTTGAATTCTCCCGCCACCATATTATTGCTCTACGTATAGTAATAACATATAATAACATAAATTAATCGATAAGTCCCCCGTAAATCTCGATACCAATAACAATATCGTAAAAAGTAAATCATGTAAAAATAATTTGCATTTTAATCATATGAATAACTATATATTTATAAATCAATCTTCTATTATTTGCTACTCTATATGGTACATCGTAAAATGTAAATAAAATTGAAAACGTATGCGATTTGACGTTGCGAAATATTAAATGAAAACGAAAATAAGGGAATTATAAATAAATTAGTATTTATTATGTGTTATTTTTTTTTCTTTACCTATATAAAATTGAATAATAATAAAATCAATGAACGATCCTCGTAATAGGGGAGGGGGATGTCACAGTAGTCACATATATACGAATATACAATGTCGGTATGTGTATATAGTTTATATAAGAAGGATATATGCGCATAATACATTACAATATTACGTACGGCTGCGACACGTCGCGTTGGCTGTCATAGGCAATCCCGTGCTAATGTCAAACATCACTACTATGTCAACATAACAACGTCAAAGTACGTTTATTACTCAGAACTGAATTAAATTCAGTGTCGTAAAATTGCGTCTAACCCGGTGCAATTGTTATACCAATGATTATACATTCATAAACGTTATGATTTATTGGATCGCGAAAAAACCTCAAAACTGCAATAGTTGTACATACGTTACTATAGATGAGTAATCACGATTTTATATACTTACAAAAATGTATTTATAATATATCAATTAATTGGTTTACGGGCAGGGTCCCGTATAGTTCACGTATTGTTTTTTAAACTTGAATAATAATAATAATTTTTTTTCGTAACCTATTTGGGCGATACACACGCCAAACTTTTACAATAAGTGTTTATTTATGTTTCGGTACAACTATTATACTATATAACAATAGTACAGATATGTATGGTTTTAAAATAATTATGAAATAGGAGTAATTGGTAATTTTGATTAACATATTTTTTTTTCAAATCCGAAATTATAAATTTTTATTTATTAAGTTGTCAAGCCTTGAGTATTAAAACTGAAAGTTGTAATTATGTCAAACAACAGAAATGTTGCAGATTTTCGTGATTTCTGTCGGGTTTTGTCAAAATATAAAATGTTCACGAATAGAAAAATTTAATATGTATTGGAGTTCTATAGACGACTGCAGTGGTACGCACAGCATAATATAATATATTATATGGTGTCCAACGTGTAAAAGGATTTTTTTTTCTTTCATTTTTCCATTTCTCTCCGACAAAATTTCTCGAGAGTATATTATACCTATACGGCTATACATATATATATATATATATACATACATATATTATATATTATATATACGAGTATACGCTGGGTTATTTGTACGCACCCGTGAATGTGTTTTCGTAAGTATTCGCGACTTTCGAGAGTAAAGAGGCATTTTAACAGACGTGCAGCTATTGTATAAAATGTGTGAGCGCACGTGTGTATATCCATAAATCTGTTGTGTAGTCTACCGCAGAGCAAACATTTAGTTATACGCCAGTGGTGTATTTACTATTTATTGTAAACGTTGCAGCGATAGGGGTGGGGGTGGAGGGAGAGGACGGAAGAAAATCTGCCGTATAAATCCGATTCCCACTCATCCACGCACATTTGACAAGTATGTATATTTAATATATTTATACAAATAAATATTGTAATACAAATGCAGTATATAGGACATACATAAAACCGATAGTGCATGCGTGTGGTACAAAGTGTTCCCCGATATCGTCTTGGAAAATATTAACTAAGACGGAATCGAAAGAAAACAATATAATGATAGATCTACATGGAGATGAAGCCAATCGTTGTGTATAACTAACTGCAACGTGCGTGCATTTTTACGAAAGTACATACTAGTTACTACATAATACTTGTCATGACGTGATCCGAAATATCTACAGCAGCTATGTTATTCTGCAGCCATCGCCGTCAAGCACGAAACCACTGTGGCGTCGCCGTCGCCGCCATCACCACCACTCACCAGTGATAAATAATTCAACACTTAATCAACGCAAACTTTCGTTGAGTTGGTCACATAAATATCGTAAGACATGTTAAAAGCATTTCCACTCCGGCGTTTTAAGCTCAACAACAGTAATAAAAATTGTTCTACGGCGAGAAGCAAGACGTCTCGTTATCCATCAGTCGTCAAGACTCCGAAACCAATACAATAATATGTCTGTAATTACGATAAACTTAACACCTGCGTCCAGACTTCCAGAGTTTGAAATGAGGAGGGAAAGTAAAGGGACCCAGTCCCTCTAACTCTCACAGCGCTTTAATTTCTTCACTGGAACGCTCAATTTTTTGGTCCAAATAATCACTAACATTGAAATTTACAAATGAGTAATATACCTATGACAATATTTTACAAAAAAAAAAAAAAATCCGTTACATATTATAACGATCAACTATTTAATATATTATTATGTCTCGTTGGTGGTCGCGACCGTGTATCTGTTATAGAATTCCAGAATTCCGATAGAAACAGTATTAACTTACAAGTTACAAGCAATAACAAACTCGTATTAAATATTTATTATACATTATATTATACATATAAGTCACTCATTAGTAATTGGTATGGAATACTCAAAATAGTACAGGGACCATATATTGTCCCTCTGTATTTTTGCCACTTTAAGCCCTGTCCAAGTCCTACTGCAGTAATGATTTTGTAAAATGAGTAAATTTATACATATATGTATGTTTTCATGTATTCATGTATTCTATTCATGAATATAATAATGAATACATATATATTGTCCTGAACAGTTAACACAATAGTTGTTGTTTTTTAATTTTATTGTGTAATTTATTTTATTTGTTCGTTATTGGCAAAGCAACCGCAATAGACACATTATATGTACAATTCGTTGGGTTTTTAGTTTTTACGCACTCCAAAGTATGTCCCGCACGGGAATAAAGCTCACGGTTTTTTTTTTACACCATGTTAAGCTTGAAAAAATTACCGGTTTAATGTAATGCAATTTAAAACGTTAATAATAAAACGTGCGAACGGCAATGGTCTAGAATTTGGAAAAAAAAATCATCATTTGGACTACTATAATATACGTTCGATAATCCCTTTTTATGAGATAATTTTTGCGGGTTGTAAAATATGTATATTTTATTTTTCCAGGGTTATTTATTCCGTTTATTATTATTATTACTATTATTTATAACCCCTAAATGTGGTTATTGTTTGGTATTTTTTTATTTTTTTTTTTTGGTCGTCATAATGCCCGTAATAGAAGCATTAGCAATAGCAGTACGCCCGTCACGGTTATCCGAACTCGATAGGCTACGCGCGGGCGGCCACGGACGCGGGGAAAATTACGTCTCCGTCTATGACGTGTATAACACACGAATTGTGTCCGTACGCGTCTACACGCGCGTTAAGCGTTCTATTTCACAGCAAACAACGAATATCCACTGCACCTACTGTTACACACAGCTCAGGCACACCGTAAACACAACCGCCGAAAAAAATACGAGTATGCGTTCCCTTCGGTTGTGCTATACTCGCACGAGGAATACTGAACGTTATACACACGACGCATGACAAACACACGCAAGTCACACGCGGTGCACTTGTGTGCATGTTATATTATAAAATAGAAATGTACATATATGCATCAAGATCGCAGGAGCATACGCAGGGGGCATATAAAACCAACCCCGATAGCGATACTTTTTTTTTATATATATACATATACACGTAGTAAAACAGCTGTTAATTACCATACGCTTACCATACGTTGCGTTGCAATAGAGTATGTTTAAAAATTATCGGAGCGGTTTTTTATTCATAATCTTAGAATTTATGGAATATTGAATTTTGAAATTGCAATTTATAAGTGCGAAGTCCAAGAAATAAAAACAAACCCAAACATCTAGTTGATTTTTCTGTTGCCCAAGATACTTCAAGATCAAACTTGAGTCCATATGAATGCTTAAAAGTTGGTACTGCTCGGAAATGCGTTCTTTCTACTCTAGAAAAATTCAAGTGCGCACTTTGATTGTGGACGAATACAATTTTTAACACACACTCGTTAATACTCGTTCATGGGTCGTACATCTACGATTACACAATATGCTTAACAATTGAAAATGGTAAACCAATACATTTTAGAACGTTGACGATTAAGTGAACTAATAAGTTAAACAACAGTGGTGACATTTATTTTGATTAACTAAAACGTTTCGAATACAATGTCGCAATTTCATAAATAAGATAAAAATAAATAAGTACGTGAAATCAGGAGGAAAATATAAACTAAAATCTCCTCAGTTAAGATTCTTTAACTTTAGAGTTTTAAACAATCTATACTAATACCAATAAGTATGAAACTATAATTATCACAGTTCACATAAATACGTAATATTGTAATTATTATACTGTAACATTGTGAAAACAATGAAGTACGTTGACAAATTGATTAAATAAACAAAAGATATGTAAAACATGTTACCGCTAAAAAAAATAACATTCCAACTAAATAGTTGACGTAATTTAAGAAATATTGTAAAATTGTATTAAAGTTGAGTACAAAAAAAATGTTATTTTTACTTCAGTAGTTAATTTCATATTACTGTTTCATTCAAGCAGAAAAAAGGAATTACTGCAGTTTTTAAAAACAAATTGTACTTAAATATGTTAATTATAACTGCCACATATAACATGTTACAACGCGGAATTGTCCATTAATATCAAATCAACGTTAAAACCATAGATTTCAGTGACTCAGCCACTCTCCGTTGGTTTTTAATAGAGGGGTGTCAGTATTTAATAACATTAAAAAAAATAAAAACGGACGTGGCGTTTACAATCGGTCACCCACCCCTTTATTATGATTTCGCGAATTCAATATGGACCCGGGGTCGAGAGACTTTACCTCGTCTGCGGCGAACTAATATTATAATTTTATTATTTATAAACAAGTATATTTTAGCCCTGGCCGGACACCGATTCGAATCGTGTTGCCAAACAAACCAAAATGTGCCATATTATCATTTTATTTTTTTTATCACCGGTGGCCTGGTGTAAAACGTACACCACTGCCACCAATAAAAACCTGACTATATCCTTTCACACACACTACGTATAATTCGGTTTTGTAACGCCCCTTAGGGTAATCAACTAGAAAGGCTATTTTACGCCCTCGATTTAGGAAATAGCTCACAACAATTATTACAATTTACAAATAAATAAACAAAACAGTCGCAATAATACCTACACACACTCACACACACACACACACACACACACACACACAATGTTATATTTGACAAATATTTGATTGGAACTGTGTAAATTAACTCATTTAAAATCGATATACACAACGAGATTGTCATAGATTTGTTTACATACACTTGCATCGGTTGTCAATTATTTCAATCAAATTCCTGTAATAGAATAATGTACAATACGATACGACGCAATCGTTAAATCACACAACTGCTAATTAGAATATAAATTGAAAAAAAAATGCAATCACGAAAATTGAACAAAACATAATATTTCACAAACCGATAAAACATAAAAAAAAAAATTTCAATTGTTCAAGTATAAATGCTCCTACTTTACTCAACAGTAGACTCAGTGAAAATTCTATGAGCAAAAATAGACTCCCCAGCTGATTTTCAATCAACAACCACTGAATAGATTAAACTGTATGTATAGATAATATGTATAATCTATTCTGTGCAACAACCAACAAAAAAAACTCACGTTCGTATCTATGTATACAAAGAGTGTTTGAAAAGTACTACGTGCACGAAAGGCTTAAATATAAATAAATTACAATTCTTGACAGTTTGATATA
Source organism: Periphyllus acericola (assembly GCA_949715065.1). Lineage (NCBI taxonomy): Eukaryota > Metazoa > Arthropoda > Insecta > Hemiptera > Aphididae > Periphyllus > Periphyllus acericola. The sequence goes on from OX454265.1 coordinate 22,402,907, forward strand.
ATAATGATAACATTATTTTTGTTCGAAGGAATATTATAATATGATAAATAATTTACGTAAATTAAAATCGCGATGTCTAATTATCATAATACATAGCATGTGTTGGTTAATACGTACGCTTGGATAATCATGGAGTTGGTTTTCGTGTATAATACGCTGTAGTATAGGTGTATACACGGCTACCTATTTAAATTAGGGTCGGTGGTATGGAACTGTATAGTGCACATTATAAGCTTACGATGTCGAGTGTCTCTCGTGATGTCCATTCTCATACGCGTTAAGATTTCTTACGATATTAAACGTACAGTCGAAAACTAAACATTTTATTATAAGCACGCAACACAATGTATACGTATCAATATCGTATCGAAATACTTAAAAGTTAATTGATTTCGATTTCACTAATCTTTATGACACTAATGTAACATAATACTCTGATTTCTGTAAAAAAAATATATACATTTTTCAATTTAAAGAATGAAATATGAAATTAATTGATTATTTACGGAATTCTTAGTTCTACGTATAATTATCACCTACTGTTAGTTGGTTGTTTAAAACTTTTGAAGATTAAAACTTTGTTCAAAAGACACAACGTTGTAATATAATGTTAATTATTAATTATAATTGTACTGGACGAAATATTGTCACTTTGTGCAATGTACATACAAGAATGCAAAATGTACACTATTTAATACATTCCAAAGTTCTGACACATGCATACTTGGTTGCAGGAACAACTATTCCTATTTACATTAGCACCTATACTTATCTGCACTTTGACGTGTAATGTCGGAGTATTAAACATTAAAATATAATCATTGTTATGCAAAATACTAAAATACTAAGTTAAGACCACAGCGATAATGTTTTTTTAAAATATGGTCGACGTTTAAAACTAAACCTTATTATAAAATAACAATGGATTTTTCGAGTATGTAGCAATTAAAAAGTATGCAAAAAAATATGCAGTTTAAATAACAAATTAAATTATATATGGATACGGAAAAGTACAATTCAATGCATTATGAGCGACACATTTTTGCAACGCTTTAATCTAAATGAAATGATATACCAGAACGTAACAAAATATTAAAATAATATAACCTTTATGAAATAACTAAGATATGATATTATTATATACTCATAATTATGCCCGGTGGGATAACACTAAATACAAAAAAAAATGCAAAAAAGTTTATACATAATTAATATTGTTTTAACGAAACCGTAAACAGTTTTTTAACTATACACATAATTGATTGTACAAATATTTGTATTTAATTCCATTGATTTGATGATTACAGACAAAACAATTAAACGTTATGAAAACATGAGTTTGGGTATAATGCTGAAAACGCCAACAATTATTTTGTATGTCATAGTAAAGAAAACTGTATTATCCAAATATCTTATTCGAAAAAATGTAGGTATCTTATACTGCAGTAAAGGGTTATGATTAATTATAAACATAAAACGGAGATGCAATTAGATCGATCATTTATTTTTGCAAGAAATTGTAACAAATAGTAGCACTTTTATTTTATAACAATTAGGTTGTCATATTATATTTTCATTGTTTTCAAATACAGTGAAAAATAAAAATAAATATTCTATTCAACCTTTCCTCTATAATACGTATATATGCCTCCTACATTAAAATTTTCTGATTTTGTCGTTATTCAGTATTAGGAAGGAAAACATATTCATCATAATGTTTGAATTGTTACGCGATTATCGTTGACAACTATAATCATAACATCATCATGTTTGGCTACTATATTATAATATTGATCCCATAATTGTTTAAAAAACTGAACGAAACATTAATGGTACAGTGAAGAGTTTACGGCAAATGCTACCGCACTCGGTTAGTTTAGGTTATGTAAGTATATTACAGAAGTCACAACTAACTTTTAAAACTCATCAGTCGGGTTGAGGATGAAAGAAAAAATGAAAAGAAAATGAATAGAAGTAGGTGGATGTAGTAAGTGGGAATTGTAGTTAAATATTATAAATAAATGTAATTATTGAACAGAGTTAGAAAAATTCGTAAGTATAATTAATATACTAAAACTACGCACGCAACCGCGGGTCAAATTATGGTCACAAATATCTTTATGATAATTTTACATGTTTCACTTATGTTTTTTCCAAATTTCCGACTTTCTTAAAACGATTTTGTCACGAGCACACCATTGAGTCCACGCAGAATCGTTATTCAACCAACCGACTCGTAGAACAATGACACAAGAAACGGGAGCACGTGTTATCGTCGTAATAATGCGCGTGTTATCAGAAAATAAGCACCGTCTCGTCGTCGCGTAATAGTAGTTGTCGTCGTCGTCGTCGTAGTGATAGAACCTACCGTAACATGAACAACCCCTTGTTCAAGTCCACTCACGCAGTGCATAAAAAATTAACCATTTCGGTGCAAAATTATATTATTGCCATATCGACCGATCCCCGACGCGTCATGGTGGCGCGGGTGGGCTGCGGTAAATAATAAAACATGCGTTCTACGCCGAGTCCCACGCGCGTAACGGTGTATGTACAACCTTTGCGGCGTTACCATATACCTATATACACCACGTATACCTGCCCGACTGCGGTTTCGTAAACGAGGGGAGGTGGGTACGGGGATAGGGGTGTTTGGAGTTTAAGAACGCGGGATAAACCAAGCGAACGCGGCCGATTGCCAAATACGTCGAATACCCTAGCGTTGTTGGCGTTATCGCGAGACTGCTGCCGCCGCCGTCGCCTTTCACACCTGGACGAGCGCAAGCAGCTGCCGCCACCGCCACACAACGTCGCCCGTGTTGTTATCGGCCGCATCCTTCTCCTTCCCCCCGTGTTCCTGTTCCTGCCACCCCTCGTCCTCACGGCATCACTCTAGCACTATATACATCCCCCCGCCGCCACCGCTGCGTCGTAAATTAATCCAATTCGGATAAGGCCGTCACGTATTCCGCAACGCTATCGACGTATCCGTATGTTTATACATTATGGTTATTGTATTATTTTTGTATTATCACGTAGACCATATAATTATGTATACAAGCGCACGCGTACGGATAAAGTTTAAAATGCGATAAATCACGCGTTTTTCGGATACACTATACTGCACTGCTACAAGCACATTTCGCACGAATGCTAAAGGATTTCACGGCAAAGGAAGATAATTTCTTTTATTCTGTCCCCCCCCGTTCGTTCCACCTACCAATCAAGGTCGTATTCATTCGATTCGCGTGTTTGTATGTGGTACAACGCGGTAGCCAAATAGATCCTTATCAGTGAAATTACGGCCGTCACACGTTTGCGAATGTTTACTGCAAATGAATAATTCAACAACTTTTTCGAAAACAACTTAATACGTACATTCTGGTTGTTAGATTTTACCGGTAGTGGACAGGGAAAAATATGTACGTACATACTGTAACTACTTATTGAACTACCTGACGTGTTCTGGCACTCTATACGAACATATTGTACATATATATTATTTTCCCTCATTACCCAATTGACATATTTCCATTTGTCACTATATAACAGAATCAAAATAATAATGATAACTAATCACAACATAATTATTATAAATACTTATCTGACATCAATCGTTACACCCATAGTTTAACAGTCTGTTCTATACTCGAAATATGATTTCAAAACGAATATAATAACGAAGCCTAATAAAATATCTTTGTTCAATTTATTTAGCTATAGACCTCAAACGAAGAACATTTTTTAACTTTTATATAAAAACAACTATCAAACGATGTGAAAAATCGTGTGTCTTAAATGTACCTACAGTAAAAAAATATATGAGATATAGCAAACAATATATTTATGTATTAGAATAAAGTATTGACATCAACAGCTTATTTTAAATTGATTATAAACCATACACGTCGTACAACATATTGGTTATAATATGCATTATTCTATAAACCTTTACATAATTCAACTCAAACTACCCCCCTTACGAATTGGAGAAAACCGGAAAAAAATAATATTAAAATCTTAAACATACGTATAGATTCTCGTGTAAAATAATTTGACAACTCAAATAATATACCATTATTAACCAGAATAAAAAATGAAAAAAATAAAATAAAACAATTATAACATCATTGGAGAGCACATAAATCACGTTGTGCTTATACGTTACTTTTATAAGTGACAATAGTTGAAATGAACAAAAAATCAATGAATCGAGTTACGCACTTTCAATTGCATTGAAAGAAAGGTCGTGAAAAAATCTTAAACTATGGTACTTTCTCGTTATGTTGGCCAAGTTTAATGATGTCGAATTAAATCGATGGCTTGTGCAAAACGGTGATCGGGAAAACCTAGTACCATATCGGGGTCTATAATCTCTACACGCGCCCCCAGCTTTTAATAGCTTTTCACACGAATACATCCAATAGATTTGGCACCATGTTTAATGGAATTTCGCTTGTTTGCCGAAAAAACACGGATTATTGTTTTAACTTTTGACTTTGATTGCGTTTGATTTTTAATCGCGTACAATGCGCACTAAAAGCACTCACACCAAAACAGACTTGTGGGGCTAAAATAAACTAAATTCTCCAAACAATGATTTCCCACCCATTTAATGGTATCTACTGTATGCGTATATTAGTAACAGAGGACACCACGAATGAATACATCAAGTTGTGCATTGATTTTTTTGTAATTAAACCATTTAATATAGGCAAATATTATTTGTATGATATATATATATATATATATATATATAGCCGTCGGTAAATAATATAAATAACATGAAAGTAATAGTTTACACCAATAACATAATGTAAGTCATATTATTTATATTTCTAATAAAAAAAAAAATGTAAGACTATAAGAATATGACAACAATGTCAGAAGTTTAGCGGTAAGATTATAATGAACAATTTAATATGGTATGATAAATAAATTTTTTTGTTATTTTTTTTTTTTGGGAAATACCGAATTCCGAATTCCGGTGTCTGTAAAAACGAAACAAAAGAATTTTACCCTACAGTGTCTGTAGAAAGTACAGAGCCTTTATTATTTATCTTGTCAGCGCCTGCTCAATCCCACTACCACCGAAGCACACTCCAAGATACACCCTGGCGAACTAACGGAGCGCCACATAAAGATATAAAAAGCTTCTGGTGTACCGGAGACAGAAAAAAGGGTAACAGAAAAACTACCATAAAATATACGACAGAGAGTATTATACAATATTTAACAGCCTAGCGTTTTTCATGACGTTATTACACTACACAGAATTTAGTGAATATCATAACGCCGCATCGGGGTTGCATTATACCACATTCATACAAATATCGTTATGCGTAAAGCCCTTCATCTTTATTTACACAATTGTTCTCTTTCGTTTACTCTATGGAGTATGGGTCAACCTATATTCAGAAAAAAAGTCAGTGTACTATATTCCTTACACAACAAAGTAGTGCGAAAAATGTGTATTCCATATTTCCATGCGTCAAGCATAATCAAAGATCCCCAAACTAGATCCTAGTCTTTATAAATAATTTCTAATTTTGTCAGAACATATAGATATTATAAAAAGATAATAAAATGATTCATTATTTTCTATGTTTATTCCACAAATATTGTAATGACTTATGATCATCAATTATTATCTTAACAACTGTAACTCAGATTCAATAATATCGGTACCAAAAAACTACTTAAGCTGCTTTGAATTCACCTATTACATTTAGCTTTTTTTTAAAATGCATTTACTGTCGAATTCAGGAGTCGCCTATTAAATATATATGAAATACCAATGTAATATTAAAACATTTTAGTTAAATAAATTGGCAAAGAACCGTTGAAAATGTCTACCGGTTCAAAAAAGGAATGTGACATTTATAGTAAGCTTAGTGCACAACAAATATAATAAAACGTATAGTCTGTTGACAACCATTGTAAGTTTAAAGGTCGGCTACATCAAAAATTCATCTTACTACAATAGCCGAATAAAAGACTCGACATGTCAATTGGTCGAACAGGAAAGTTGTCCTTTCTCATGGACAAATTATTATGTGAACTGTAGCAACAAATTTAAGTTTCCACGTGTTCACAAACTCGACAAAACTTTTCATTAGGAAACTTTGAAAAAAAATTAAAAAATATTAATAAATTATTTTTCTATAAGTTATTAAATAGTATTGATCGTATAATAATGTTCACACTATTACCAAAAAAAGTTTTAAAAGTTATCAAAGTTCAGTACAAAATACAAATCCTATAAACGTATAGAAATAGTATACACAGATTATTAAAAATCCGAAAGATATATTAAAATAGCAGATTGATTGTTCAAAATTATTTTACCATAATAATTATCCTACAAGTACAAATAATATTATGTTCTCGCGAGGTTAAGATAACAAGTGAGTTTTACAATCGTATGGCTTGTACAAAATTAACAATTCTACAAATTATTACATCAAAAACACGATATCAAGTGAATTTTGGATGCACCAAAACTATTTTCAAATTTGTGGATCTCAAACTTGAAAAATGTTAGTTCAAGAAACACTTTTTTATAAAGTTCAATTCGCGCTAAATTCTTAAATTCCTATTGGAATAGAAACAATTCTAACACTATTGAAGAGGAAAATCACATTATTTTAAGTCACATGTATATACATATATATTACTTATTTAACACAAAATTCATATTATATTATTGTCTTGATCTTCAGAGTTTAAAATATTTTAACAGAATTTAGATTACAGCTAGGTATTTTTTTGAAGATAGTTTAACAATGTGATAAATAAAAATGTAGTTTTCCTCTCCCCCTCTCTCTCACCAACTATTATAGTAAAAGTCTTACTTATATATTTAAACAATTTTAGTTGAATGTTTCATAGCGTCAAACTTTTTGTCAAACTATTCAATTTTTTTGAAATGATACAAAACTTTTCATGTAAACATTGTATGTATACGTATCTGCAGAGTGATGCAAAATCAAGCGTTTTATGACAATTGTGTCCGATCATCTTTACAATACGCCTCTGATATATAGTATTATTAAACATAGGTACTGACATGTTTTATCAATATAGTAAATATTAAAATTGCACCGTTGAAAAACTAAGATATTAGATATCCTGAGCTCAAACTTAAAAAGAAAAAGTTTAAAAGTACGTGCTTTTTGGTCTCTTCACGTGCAATAGACATAACCAACAAGGGAAAATACATATCACACATATATATATATTTATATATGTACAAAACACACACACCCCATATTGGGTGGGTAGAGGATAAGAGTCTTGGCGGCATTACAGGTGAATTACAAGGGACGTTGAATAAATAAAATAGCACACACTACCTCAAGAAATGCGCTTTTTGAGTTCTACATAACGGATGTGTACGTGTATATCGGAATCTAGAAAACCACCCTATAAATTTCACATCCTTAGAGACCTTTCGTTGGTATTAAGATAACAATTTGAATAAGGTCAGAGACGGATAGAGATAGAGATAGATAGATAGTTAGAGAGTGAGAGAGAGAGAGAGAAACCATATGGAATAAAATCGTTTACACAAATAATATCCTCGGATTTTGCAATCGTTTGACTTCATCATTACTACATGAATTCAGAGAGAAACTGCCGTTTGTACGAACACGTCAATAGTAAAGGACAGAAGACACCCCTTCTAAAACCGTGACGAGGATTCATTATTTCACTAACTCAACCACTATGTGTATTTGATCAGGAACGTTTTCGACTAACGTTGTGGAAATCACCGTTAACATAATAAATTCGAATCCGCTTGTTAATCAAAACCACAGCGTTTACTTCACCCCATCCTCCCCTACCAAACAATGATACTTAGACATCTTGGAAGCGGATTCGGGTAAACATAATTAACCAAACCAAATGGAGAGAGAAATGAGTGAACAAACTCTCCCTGTTGATGATAAAACAACTTAGACACTATTTAATGTTATTAATAATACAAGTGTAATTAATAAATATTATGATACAAACATATATACAATGTATATTATACATATTATGTTTAATTAAAACCAAATGTATTACTATTTTTGATATTTTTTAAAGCACTTTATTCTTAAACACTCACACTTAAATCCTCAAATTCAGACAGTAAGAAACATCAATATAGATGTTATAGCCATATTCTATTTTTTACCAGGTCAAGTAAAATATTTAACGAAAAAAAAAATGTTAAATTTATCTTTTTTCAAATTTCCAATTCCGCAGTCGTTATTTACTTGATTCTAATTCCGGAAAAGCAATAATACCCTTATACATTTTCTTAAAAGGGTCATTATCGACGTACTTGGGTACTCAATATATTCTTTAGAATTGACGGCATTTTCATGATATTTATGGAACTACTTATTAATGCTTTTATAATTTAATGACATTGGAATAAACAATTGTAAGCTTATTATTACATGTATAATGCTATTTATTTGTAAAATAAAATCCATTCATACAATTGACATAAATTATTACATTACACACAAACAAAGCATCTATACTCTATATATAATGTTCATTACACAGAATTACAACCAGGGACCAGAACCGTAACCGAAATGAATCGGTTCTGGAACCGGTTAACCTTAAAACTTTAGAAACCGGAACCTTTATTTTAAAAAAAAATGGAAAACCCTAACCTTAACCGTAACCTTAATTATAAAAGGGTTGATTTCAGTTAATAGTAATGACTAGGGTTAGGATATTTATGCACTAAAAAATGTATGAATATGTATGCACTTATGCACTAAAAATCAGTTAAATATGCATGAAAAATTTGAAAAATATGCATTAAAAAATAAAGAAATTTTTGGACAAAAAATGCAATAAAAATTTATAATTATAGACAAATTGAAAAAACTGAAAAAAATTAAATAAAATATAAAAAAAGTTAAAAAGAGTGGCATTGAATAATTAAAGTTTGTTTTAAATGTTCCGCTGTAAATCTTCGTCTGTTTGGTGCTAATACGTTTTTGAATCTATTGAACAAAAAATCTCTGTGTAAAATATTGTATTTATTTTAATTATTATGATTTATAAATTATAATTTAATTTAAATTTATTATTATTTAATTATAATTTATATAATAATTTAATTTAAATAATAATAGTCACCTGGAAAAGCTAGAAAAAATTTTACCGGATTCGTTTTTTTCTAGTATGCCAACTACTACATTTGCTATATAACGGCCTTCACAATCAGTTGTTTCATCGATTGAAACCCAAATTTTCTTGTCGGTTACAAAACTTCGAATTTTATTCATTGTTTCTTGATAGCACTCTGATAAATAGTTTTTACGCATTGTCGATTCATCAGGTATCTCTTTTCCTGTATACTTTTCCAAAAAATCACGAAAAATAGCGTTGTTGACCTTATTTAGTGGTATGTTTGCTGAAGTCAATGCTCTACATAAATCTAAGTTGAATGACGATATTTTTGTGTTTGATATTAATTGTTGCTTATCATTTTTTTCTTTTTGTTTACTCAATCGAATATGTTCAGCGGTGTTCATATGCTGTTCAACAGTAAATCGACGTTCACTACCGACCTTAACTTCGCATAATTTGCAATAAAGGATTGAACCATCGGTAGTTAAAACGTGCTCTCCAAATTCTTTTACAAAACCTCTTAGTCGGTTAGAATAAGAGCTTATAACTTTAAGCATAACTGAGTGATTTAATAAATCAAATACGTTCACGACAAAATACGAAACGTGCAATATACGGTACTCTACATCGGTCGTAGACAAGACGGAAACTAACTATAAATTATTAAACGTTCTGTTAAAATATCTGATAAAATTTTAATGGCTCGCAGTTTTAAGATAAGTTTTGACTGTGTCAATTGACGAGGCTTATCGAAAATTCTATTTAAGTAGGTACCTATAGGTATAACCATATTGAATTCTCAACAGTAAATAAGTGATAAATGATAATATGTGAAATACAGATAATCAAACTTATATAAGATTCAGTAAAATATAAAATTACAGTGTTTTTCAGCATTTTGCATCGAAAACCGTCAAATATGCGCTTAAAAACAGAAAAAAACACAAATTATGCACTTTTTTAAAAAAATGGTAAAATATGCAATTATATGCAAAATAAAATTTTGATATTTTGAATATAGATATCATGAAACATATTTCTGTATAAGAATGGATGCTATTGGATAACCTAAAAAAAAGATGCAAAATCATAAACATCCTAACCCTAGTAATGACTATTTTATGATTGTCGGTTCAGGAAAATAAAAGTCGAATTGTTGAATGTGTAATTTAAGAATGTCTTATGTAAACTGTAATGCATAATAATTAGGTATTTATTGGTATTGATTTTGGCCAATTAGTACGACTGGAAATATTAATGCATTACATTCAGATCATACAAATAAACCTTTAATCGGAAAATACATAGTTATAATCATATGGGTATATCATTCAACATTGTAAAACTTAAAATAGATAGGAAAATCTATTTTATATGTCGTTATCGAATCAGTGAATTAATTATGTGATTTTTTATTTAACAAAACACTCGTTTCATAAAAATGCTGCAATATACCCACATACAAAAGTGGCCAGTATCCACTTTTTTCTTCTTATAACCGAAAATAACCGATATTAACTGGTTATAGAACCCAAACATTTTTTGGAAAACCGGAACCGGAACCCTTAAAAAAATTAATTTAATACCCTTAACCGAAAAACCCAATAGGTTCCAGTCTCTGATTGTAGAATAGTTCTTTGAACCACGAATTAAAACGAAATATTTATTTAATTTATAAATTTTTTCACTCTTTTTACAAGCGATGTATACACTACAGAAACAAAAGAACTTCTAAGCCTACGGTTCACAATTTTTTAACCTATATTTATCATTTTTAGAACACCTTCAATTCAACGCGTGAAGTTGGAAAGTTATTATGTATTAAAATTCACTAGTTACGCTAGAAATTTACTTAAAAAGTAACTTTATAAGTTAACTTTAACTATTCTAACTAATTAGTGCTCAGTTTTGTCATTCAATAACGATAATATATGTATGTAATTTTTACAGAGTGTAAGTACCAAGTATATTTGGTATATAATAAATGATTTAATACGCGGAATATATGGAACATTTTTATGTGATTTTAGTACAGCAGCTCTTGGTTGAACATAATATTTATGCAGCAACGGTGAAGCTGTTCGTGCACAATAGGTAGAAATCCCTACGCGTTTCATGCATAATGTAAAGACTCTTACCTTTTCAACGGATAATTTTCACCATGGATTAACATATAACCATACGTTATGCTTACCTGAAACAAAAAGCACAGTATAATTAAGTATGCAATGACATTTATGGAGATCAGATTTTCGTACATAAAGTCTAACAGACTTACCATTAAATGAAATTATAAAAACTAAGTTGGAGAACAACTTTAATATCAAATACATATACATAAATATTATATACATATATAATATACTATAAAAGTCCATTGTAAAAATAAAATCAGAATCATGATTAGTGAACTCAAAACTGCTATGAAATGTTAATTGTGTAAACAAACAATGTGTCTTTGTTATTAAATATTAATTATTAATTTTATTACTAATTATTTATTATGCTAAGATAAATTTGAATTAAAATATAGTAGTATAGTATCTATGAGTCATACTCGTATATTATATCAACAATATATATACAAGAATAATTGGTACACCTTATATTTATGTATTCATAAATTTGTTTAGAAAAGCCAATGAATTAAAAGTACATCTATCATTAACTAATTATTCACATATTACATTCATATTGTATGTTCACTATACAAAGATTAAATACTATAAATATGTTATAAATACAAACTATTATTCAAACATGACCAGAGTACTACAGAATAATTAAATAATATAATAATATTATAAAAGAAAAGACATAATAATAACTTTGAAACCATCATAGTAGTATTACCTAGTAATATGAAACAGAATATGACATAAAATAATAGTTAAAGAATAATAACAATTTTCCTTTTCTCTCAGTATCAGCAATTTCAAATTAAAAACACAAATACCAGAACCATGACACGATATATATATTTTATCATTGTTATTTCATACACAGCTTAAACCTGAAAACAAATTAAAATACATTTCTTGGTTTTATATTTCACTCGGTGATGACCAAGATAATATTATATAGTAAGGTAATAGAAATATTATTGAAAAACGGTGACGAAACTGATTGAAATTTATGAATACATGGATAAAGATGACAGGTTTATTACTAATAATGTGGTAAATGTATTATAGCGATGTTTTCATCCACTGCTGTACAGCTTCAGCAGCGGACAACACAAACAACAAATTGAAGTCAGAAAAGCACGCGCATGTGTGCGTGTGCGTGAGTGTATGTGTGCGCGCATTTTATTATGAAAACCAAAACGTAACAATATTTCATTTTTTGAAAGGTTCTTCCTCCTCGCCGTTTTACAACCATTCTTCCTATCTATCCACAAGGGAGGCCCACGTTCATATTTGATGACAGCAGTCCGTGGCTTTTCTTCGCTCCATCGCCCGCCACCACCACGCCAATATTTTCCCACATCGGCACAGGGTACCCCTATATAGCCGTCTCTATTCTTATTCATCCATATGCGGCCATTGCAGTGAGTTGACATATTAAATTGTATATACGGTCATAGAATGGGCTCGTGTAGATGTGAGGCGGTAGTAGAGTGCGGACAGTAATCTTCGTGTCCCAAATGGCCGACGAATATGATCCGAGGGATAGAATATGGTAGCTGCGGTGGTATATATATTTTTTTAATTTACCGCAACTCCGTGAGAAGAATACCTAACAACCGGCATAATAGTACTCCAGGCGCTTAAAAACTTGACAGTCACTCGGGTGTTTTTTTATTTTTTCTAGTAAAAATAATAATTGTTATGCACGACGATAACCGGAGGGTACAGCCGCACCACGTCACCGCCGTCGTGAATGCCACAAAAAAAAAACCTTAACAGAGATATCGTTACGATCCGAAATCCATCACGTTTACTATACTTTGGTAACGTTGTGGAGGGGATTTGACTGTATATTGTAGGTAATATATTCTGGTCACCCAGACATGGACACGCGCCGTATATTATTGTATTCGACATTTTTATTATTATTATTTGTATTTGTATTATTATAATTAATATTATTATCCCAATCATTATTAATATTAATATTATTATTATTATTATTATTATTATTATAATTAGTATTGTATCATTACTATAATAGTTATTATTTTTTTTAAATAACTTTTTTGTTTAAAATTTATAATAACACACACCGAACAGTTGGTAGTCGGGAAAAAAAATTAAAATAATAATAGCAGTAGTAAATTCTGATACACCTCGGACGAGCGATGGATTTTAAATGAGTGTATTTTATGCGGAAGCACGAGTGTGCCTGGTGGTCGGGCGACGACAGTGGAAACCCTTCTCCCCCCCCACCAAACACACACACACACTGCCGGTCATAGTGTAAAGACCAGAAGCTGTGCACAGAGCTACCGCCAAACGTGACTGTACGACCCACGTCTCCGATACGCCGACTACGGTGGTTCGCATATGTTATTTACCCGTTTCCCCTCAGCAGTAATTTATAGAATATTCCACTCTCTTTACCGTACCGAACACAAAAAAAAAATCTCGTACATCCGTACTAACAGCATGATAAATAATTTTTGACGTCTATGAATAGGATTTGATAAAAACCGTAATTTGTTTACTTTTAATTAAAATAAAAAATAAAATGTATACAACAGCATCAGTGATGAACGTATTACATTTTATACAGATAGGTAAAAATCGCTTGAAACGTTAATTTTACTGACGAGAAATAAACGATTCAATATACCGGTTGACATCATCATATATTAAATATCCGACGAAATTTCATAATAGTAGCACATTAGTAATCATCAAAATATTCAGAAGTTCACGAGATTATTGAATTCCACACATGCAGTTACAAAACATCATACGATTTGGAAAATATTATTTTTAAAAAGAATACTTTTTAAAATGTCCATCATCTATATTAAGTTATTGATATAATTTATAAGGAACGCAGTTAAAGTAAATCGTCTTACGTATTAACTACAAATACAAATATATAATACAATATACAATATAAGATCAAAGTCAAACAGGATTTACATCTTAAACGAACATAATAAAAAAATTAATTGAAATTTCTACTTATATGAAATAATTGCTGAAGCATCAAGCGTGGACGGTTTTCTTCGAAACGTTTTTAATGATTTAAGCGATTAAATAAAAGCTATGGTTTCCAATTTCCACCATGAAATTTATAGTTTTCAACCCGACTCAAAACACTCTTCCGTTGTTCAAATGTAATATAATGCCGTAGATAAATGATGATTTTTCTTCGTAAAAATACTTAAGCGAATTTAACTTTTATGAGTCTTCTCATTAATCCGTTACGTTACATTTAATCAAAACCAACCGAAAGACTGCAGTGCGTTTAATTAATAAACACACGCTCCAAATATTGTAAATGACATAATATTGCTATGTGATTCACACATCATAGTCGACGTTGATCAGAAATTTACAATTTATAAATGTATATATTTATATTATATATTATATATAGATAAATATAAAAAAAATAAAAATATTATTTTTTATCACGTTCCGTTTCCACCATCCAGCTACGACGGAAATAGTAGTGTACACACAGGGTATATTAGATTTTATTTTTACAATATAGCGATTTTTCGATCTGAACTCACCAGGACCTAGGTGTGTGCGGTGTGCAATGTATTTTTCTTATTTTTTTTTTTTTTTTGAGATTTGAACTGTAGCGGTAATAGCCGTTTTAAAATTCAACAGTCGCTTCGGCTGATTCTCCCTGCACTGAAAGCCTCGATAATTGGGGCGTTTCTATCTTTAACGCGCGCGAATTAAACACGTTCGGGTTGCGTGACCGTCTGGCATTCTACAAACCACCCCGAAAGAGCGTCGCGAAATATGGAAACCGGAAAGAGGAATCGGTGATCGCCAACAGTCGTCTAGTCACTAGACTCTAGTAAGGTGTGCTATCACCAATGGTGTATTAAAGGGGGACGACTGCAGGGGTGAATGCGTTCCAGGCAGAAAATTTCAATGAACATCAAATTATTACTTGAAACATATAAAAATTGAAAAAAAATTGTAAATAAGTGTTACATAATAATATAGTTTGTATTATTGCTTGTGCCTAACTTTTTAACACACAAACGTTTGACCAAAATCGTCGGGTTATATTTATGTAACACGCATGAAAACAGAGGATTGTGATATAATAGCGACGGCTTTATCTAAAATAATAATATGCTAAGTACAACTTAACCACTGTTACATGTTGTTTTCATTAAGAATATTTCTAAAAAAAAGTTGTCGTTTGAATATTATAGAATTTATATTTTGTGTTGTACTGCATTTATTAAATAAGTATCGGTTATAGACTGAAGTGAAATTAATTTATCAATTTTGTAGTTGAACAGTTAAATTTGTATCCCTATAAAGACTTATGTCGTTGAGGATCAGAGACATTTGAAAGCTTTTTTAAAGTTAACGAAAAAAATCTACCCCAGTTTGCAGTTGTGAAATTTAACGGGACGGGGAGGAGCATAAGGAAAATGTTGCCACAGGGCGTACAATGTTTAAACACGCTACTGAGTAGTGTACTAACAACTCTAGAACCAAACTAAACTACCTTTACAGACAAACGACGGATTTTCAACACGTTCACTTTCTTTCAGATTGCGCGTGCGTGTGTTTGTTTGTGTTCACAAATCTTTTCCCCGCAGATACTTATGTTCCGCACACATTTCCATTTCACCCTCTCGACCTTTCGATGCGATTCACCAGGATGTCCTTTGCGTGGCGTAAAAATACCCGCGGGGACGACCGCATCGTAGATGTCACGATGGGGGTAGAAAGGAGGCAAAGGGAATCGATCGTTGCCGCCGCACACTTGGCATACCGCCAACACAAACTAACGCTCTCGTGTCGGGAGGGCACCAATTAGCCACCGCATCTATTACCCCCTATACCCTCACCGTTTTGCCACCACCGCCACCACCACTTCCGCTGACCTGGGCGAAGGAGAGCACTGATCAGATTGATGTGACCAGTTTATTTTGTTAAACCGGGCGCAAAAGAAAAAAAATGTCTGTGTGCTTGGTGCTCGTGAAGGAAACGGAATGGAAAATAAAATGAATGGCGGTAAACGTGGTAACGGCTAGCAACTGCCCCGGGGTGGTTCGGTAACGTCACATGGGAATGGGTTGTATGTGGAGATATATCTATATGTATATTGTTAAAGACACGGGGGGATGAGGGCCGTTCATAGAACGGCGCGCAATGTAATTACAGTTATTTCTATTCCAACGATTTTGGGTAAATGTTCGTATCTGCAAATACTCAAGAATAATACATCATTCCAATAGTGACCATCGTTAAAATCAAAGCATATGATTATTCACTAGTATTATTATTATTATTATTATTATTATTATTATTTTACAACCGTAGTATTATTAAGCAGAATCAAATTGATACGACGAGTAACAATAATGAAAATAATAATATTTGTGTACAATGTACATGTTTCGATTATATTTCAAGTGCTATTATTAGGGTATAATAATGCATAGCTAGTCATGGGCGCAAGGAAGCATGCTGAGCACTCCCAACATCCTAATTAGCACTCTCGGATTTTCTCATGCATTGTTTTAGAGTTTTAGACGAATCAATTAATTTATAAATTTAATTAATTAAATTTAAAAAACAATGAAGTATAATATTTTTTATTAATTTCATCTACGAGCAGATATATTATTATGATAATATTTGCTTCTACAACATGTGAGTGGTTCAGCTATAATAAAGGTAAAAATTAGCTTAGAATTAGCTACGGAACAAAATCGTTTTTCCTATGTGTTTACAATAATCATTGAAAGAAATTTAGTAAATAAAATAAATACAGACCCAATACTCAACAAGTTTGCATTTATATATGTACAGTTAAATTATTATAAAAAAGTGTATAAAATGAAAGTAAAAATGTTTATTAAAATACTAGCCGACCCGTCACAGCTTCGCCCGTGATTGGTTGTTTATTTTGCCTTCGGACCATGATATGTAGAATTTTTAATTCAAATATTATTGTTTAATGTGATCGGCAAGTAAATATAAAAAACGGTTAATGAAAACGGATTGAAATTTTTCTAGCGTTATAAATGATAAAAATAAATACAGATAAAAAAGAAATAATTTATGGTTGATAAAGAATTTGATTGAAGTTGATGAAGAAAAAAAAAGAATTAAAATAAGAATTTTATAAGACTTCTGAGTATATGATGTTTTTTGTTATATTTCCTGTTGAAATTAAAATCATAAGATGATTCGGGTCTCCAGTTCGAGAAAATGCCACGTATAATTGCCCATGTGAAAAGCACTCTGTACGAAGATCTACGCCAACGTACTTGAATGTTTGACCTTGTACTTTGTTTATGGTAATGGCAAAAGAAACTTTAACCGGGAATTGAAGCCGTTTGAAAGAAAACGGCAAGTCAGAGGGAATCATGGGAATTCTTGGAATAAATGCAATTTCTCCTTTCGCTGGCCCTGTAAGAATTACGGCTTCTATAATATTATTTCGCAACGATTTTATTTGTAATCTTGTACCGTTACATAAGTTCGGTGGTTGAAGATTACGTAATAATGTAATTGGAGCACCAATTTTTAATTTTAGTTTATGAGGAGGAAATCCCGAAGGAGAAAGAGAATTGAGAAATTCTTGTGGATAATGAGTAGCATCATCTGTTGATGTAATTGTATCAATAGATAGATATTCACGTGAGTGTCCATCGAATTTTAGAAGGATGATATCATTAATTTCTTCTGCTGTTACATTTCTTGGAGAGATAATAGCTCTTTCACATAACCACTGATAAGATTTATTGGACAGATTAAAAGTGTCAGGATAAACTGTAGAAATCAACTCTTCCACGTTATTGACCACCCGTCCAATCGTGTGATTGACAGAAATGTAACCATTTTCATTTTCTAAAGTTCCATTTCCAATTTTCAACAACTGTGCTGGAAAAATATCGTCCCCTCCGCATAAATAAACTCTCATGTTTGTTCGCAAATAAAGTTTTTCAACATAGTTCCATATAGGGGAAGATTTTAAGCAAGCATTAACGACATCAGCTCGAGTACCTTTAGGGATTACTGGTAAGGTTTGACGGAAATCACCAGCGAAAACAAATGTTATGCCACCCATAAACTTATTATTACACCTAAGATCTTTCAATGTTCGATCAATTGCTTCGATATGTGATCTGTGACTCATTGTACACTCATCCCACACAACGAATGAGGTTTCTTGAAGAATTTTTCCAAGAGGGCCATTTTTACGAATCGGACAAACGTATTCTGTATCAAATAATACATTTAACGGTAACTTGAAAGTCGAGTGAGCAGTTCTGCCGCCACTAAGGAGAGTTGCTGCTATACCAGATGAAGCTACTGCTAATGCAACTTTACCTGAGGATCTAATTTGAGCCAACAACAAATTAATTAGGAATGTTTTTCCTGTACCACCCGGAGCATCTAAAAAAAAAACTCTTCCTTGATGATTCATTACGCTTTCTGTAATAACATTAAAAGCATATTTTTGATCATTTACTAATTTTGGTAAATTGATTTCTACAAATTCTTGTAATCGGTTATTATCGTAAGAACGCAAAATTGAGACCCGACAGACGTTGTGCTGTCTTAATTATGAATATTGAATTTGAACTGGTATAATTAATAAAAAAGTGTTTATTATTCTAATGCTTTATGATATACAACATTCTTAGTTTTTTTCTTACGTGTTTATAAATAGTTTTGTTGGTATTCCGCCATAAGAACAAAAGACATATAACTGGCCATGTGAAAAACATGGATTTTCAAGATTGTTGCTGCAAACACTTAGCGACTACCCTTGTGATTTATTTATCGACATTGCAAATGCTAGCCGCACTGGAAAATGCAACCGTTTAAAGTCGAATGTATATAAAAATATATAAATGTAGAAATATAGGATGATTTCACGTCGTAGAATAAAAGTATACTTTTCCAAAATATTAGATTGTTTGCAACTGACCTCTGTGCAAAATACTAATGAATTTATTGCTGTTGTGGAAACGCAACATTTGTTTAATACAGTTATTATATAATACGCGGTGGCCGGTGACTGTCCTTAGATTTTTGCCTTCTTCTTTGTTTTTTTCATCTGTGTTACCATGGTTACCCATAAGTATACCTATAGGTATTCAATAGAGCTCGCAATATATAGGTTTAGGCAATTTTTCTAATTTTTCTCTCCGTAAGAACCATCCTCGTACTTCAAGGATTATTATAAAAAAAAAATTAGCGAAATCGGTTCAGTTGCTCTCGAGATTTGCGCTTAGCAACACATTCAGCGATTCATTTTTATATTATAGATATTGTTTAATATTGAACTGTTTTTGAAATTATTAAAATGGTATATTGAGAGTGCAGAGGCAACGTTGAGCGAAAACACCTATAGTTCACTACAGTCGGTACATAAGAATATTATCGCTCTCAAAAATCTTATTCTAGTTGCGCGCATGGGCCACTGCTATGGTGAAATATACTGATGTATAGATTTATGATGTATTTCCATAGCCTATATAAGTAACGCTATACACGTTTATTATTATTCTAAGTTAAACAACGTATTGCTGTGATACTGAATACAATAAAACAATAAGAAATATTAAATAATTTTTAAACACAAAACTTAAGAGCCACGAACCTAAACCTCGATAAATCGAAATCTGCTTAAGTCTTTAAGGCATCTACAAATGTATTTTATTTTATTTTTTTAATATCTGGAAGTTTCTATAAATCGAACTTTATCATCTCCCTCCAACTCCACTGTAGTATGTACCACGTACGAGTACAATTTATTTTAAACAATTTTGATTACCAAATAAAAAGATGGTATTAAATTATTAAAAAATTCAGAAAGTTATACGTTATAAGCTCCTAACATTATATTACTTAAAATACTTGAAGGTTACGGTACATAATTACAAGGCTTTTAATGTTTTGAAGATTATTTATCGGATCACAGATAAGGGTTATATAATATAGGTATTTACAAGCGTGTGTGGGTGCTAGTTAAAATCAGTCGAAATATTTTTAAAAACCTAATCATCTTATTGTGTTACTTTAAAATATGTATCCTTAAGACTCAAAATCACATAAGGTGAATGATTTCGGGTAGGGGGTACCTCCCTGAGGGTCGATATCAATTTTTGGCGCCCCTGTTGCGTACCGACAGCTTGACAAATAATGATATATCATACGGTAATCGGTCACGTTTCATCGGCAAAATGTAAGTTTAGCATTGGATGGCGGTCGTATCAAAGATATGCGATTTGCGTCTATATAGTTTTTTTTTTATTTCTACGTGGCGTCATACCAGTTTTATTGTGCATTTTTCGTTTTATCAAGATCGAGAAAAAATGTACATGAATAAAGCTAAAACGCAACGTTTTGAATTGTTAATCTAACTTTAGAGCAAAAAAAAATGTCTTGAATAAAATAAACTTTAAATATTACACGTTTTTACATACAATAAAATACTTTTTACCATACGCACCCAAATATATTGTAATGTTACAAAATAAAAATTACACATTTAAATTTAAACTACTGTCACAAGAGACCCGAAAATCAATCATAATAAAAAAAATAATAATAATATAGAAGATGTAATGTGAATTGAACAGATAACGAAATTGTCGACAGCAAAATATGAACACCTAATAGAAACAGTTTGACGTGTGTTATGGTGAACCTATATGTGTTGGTAGTTTGGTACACTGGACGACTTCAAACGAATACAAAATATTGCCAAAGAATTATCTATAACCTATAAAATAAAATATTATTCATTTTTTCGATATTTCATATCCAAGTGATTCAGTACCATGGTTTCAGTACATTAAATGTATAAATATTTCAGCTGAGCACTTTAATACTACGTTGTAGTTACTATGAGAACGATGAGAAAATAACAATGTTATACCATCCAAATTATAAGAATATGTTCTACACAAAGAACATATTTTTTCTACTTATCTGTAGGAAGAAAAACAATTTGAAGGTATGAAACATTTAAATGTTCTACGATTATTAAATCATTTTCGGAAAAAATAAAATATTATAGTGGATGAACTGAAAAAATGTTAGGTAATAAATTAAAATTATAATATAATCATGTTCAGTGTTTATGGTGAAAAAAAACGTTTTGATACATATATTATAAGTAATTATCCACTTGGAATATAGTATTGTTCATGAATGCGTCTTTAAAAGCTGGCTAACACTTTGTGTCTGGCCAATCAATTGTTCTCGGAGGATATGAGAACTAATAAATTCCAAGTCTTAGTCTTTGCGTGACACAGTATAATACCAAAACAAAGCACCACACAAAAACGCATTTTAATCATACCACTACCTGACTACTAAACTAATCGATAGGTACGTGGCCAAAATGGTTTAATAGACACAATTATTATTGTAGCCTGATATCAACCAATATGGTTATTAATGTTATTATATTATTTTATTGAACGAACGAAACACACTATTAACAAATGCATTCAATATAATTTCGATATGACACTCCAGAGAAATCGAATAGTCCATGCGTACCACTAATATTACAGTACATATATTTCGGACGTTTTCAGAACGAAATAGTGCGGAGCAATTACAATAATTACATTGAGCCAGGTTCGGTCGTCATGCATAACAAATAGCAACGCAAAGAATATTGCAATATTCTTAAGCTCTAAGCAATCGCAATGCTTATGTTAAACGACGGAGTCTTGAATAAAACATTGGTGCAATGTTGTTAGTTTAAAAGTGATAGTTAAACTGTTGAGAACGGTATTATTATCGATTTCCGAAACGAAAGACTCACATCGTCATATTCAATAAAATGAAAAAATAAATGAAAAAAAATAAAAAATAAAAATAAACAAAATCGTTTAATAATAATAATAATAATAATAATTAGGTTTACAGCTTGAAACGGTCATTACAAAATTAATAATTATCAATATAACAAAACAACGGGTTAGGGGAAACAACATAATTATTAAAAGGTAACCAAAAATGTAATAAAAGGTGTGTGTATATTTTATTAATTTAAGTGGTCCGTACAACAACAATAATAATAATAATAATAATCGTCCAGACTTCCCCGAACGACCCTAGTGCCATCACCTCTCTCGACCGCCACCACCACCGCCGGTGCCGGTGCCACGTACCCCCTTTGACCGCCGCCGCCGCCGCCGCCGCCACCTGGTGACGGCGGCGATCGTGTAAAAACCGTACGAGCGAACACGGCACAACACATGTCACGGCGATGGTCCTCGTGTGTCCACCCGACGGCAACACAACAAAACACCTTTATCTCCGAGTGGCTGTGTGCGAACGACCACCTGGTTTTACAACCCCCCCCCCTCCCCTCCACATCCCCCTCACACGTGGTAGCGACTCAACCACTTTCGCGCGCACATGAACGCACACACACACACATACACACCCCACGCACATGCCCACCCGCACCCGCGTTCGTGCGCCACAATATATAAGCTCAGCCGCCGTATTATTTTTGGGCCAATTTTTGCCGCGGCACGCGACACACGCACACGCGACAGATGCGTGTATGCGTATACTTACATACATACATACATACATACATACATACATACATACATACATACATACATACATACATACATACATACATACATACATACATACATACATACATACATACATACATACATACATACATACATACATACATACATACATACATACATACATACATACAAACAAACATACATACATACATACATACAAACACTAACTAACGTCAGAAACGTGGCAACGTCACATTACTCATCCGTGCCGTCGACTGGTGTTCATTTTTTACCTTTCCTACGCCCCACTCCTCCTTCCCGAAATATATCCTTTGTACTACGACGACAAACGACTAGGAAAAAAAAGGAAAAAAGGGGGAAAAATCTTATCGCGAAAAACATCAAACGGCGTGAAAAAAAATTGTTTAACGCTTTATTACCGGTCTCCGCGGGAGGTGATATCGCAAAAGCCGCACCGCGGCACGCCGTGCTTTAAGCGAAATTCGCAGGATTAGGTATCACGATCCGACAGGAAAATACAATATTGTAATATTCACACATCGCGCTCTGGTTTAATAAAACTTATTTTTAATAAATCTTCTAGTATTTTCTCATTTTCTTACATTCGTTATATTTTTTTTTTTCGTTCTTTTTCAATGTTATCCAATCAATGGCTGCACGAATAGTATCGGTGCCAACGCAATGGATAAAATTGAAATCAGAGTAGTGATTGATTTAAGTTCAACTAATAATTTTCCTTACCACACTGTACCTTTATACAATATGTTCTATTGCAATACAAAACTATAGTATCTCCTTGGGTTATATAAACCTCTGTTACACTTTCATTTTCCGATACTGCAGTTATGTTTTTTATGTTATATCTGTATGTGATTGTGTATTAATAGTATTAAATCCTAAATTGTGTATTTTTAAAAATATCACAACGATTCGTAAAAATAAATACAAGGTGACAAAAGTTTTGACTTCAACTATATACAAATCTAAAATTTTAATACTGGCCAAAATCCATTACAGGGGGAAATCTTATAATTTACAACGTATTTTTATGATACATTTGTTGATATCATAATAAATGAATAATATATTAATATTACTCGTATTATTAATTCATATTAAATATTAAAAATAATCATCTTCAATCTAGATCATACATAAATATATTGTAAATTGTTATTTTATACTTTTTATAATATTCTCTGTGGTAAAAAGTAATACTTTAAATTAGTTTAAAAAATCATGATTATCTAACCTGTAATTATGACTGATATCCGCATTCTTTAACAATAATTTGCACTTTAACAATTATATATGTATACATACTCGTATGCATACCTAATTTTGAATAAAATTATTTCATAACTATTTATAATTTTAACTACTATGAATCATTTTATGATGACATAATAAGCTGTCTTCAATTAATGGAAAAGTTAATTTATGGACGTTGTGTGTATATATATTATACGATTCCATCAAAGAGCAGGTTTATATTAATATAATATAGTCAATTTCAGACAGCTCAGTAAAAAATAAGATGCATTTATTTCCCTATAATTAATTGATTTTTACATTAATAAAAAAAAATATATGAAGTAAAAATCATTGATGTATTATGCATAATTGATAATGAGTCATAGTATAATATTCTGCTTTTTTTTATTACAAATCTTACTACCTACCTATAAGTATACTACACGCAATGATTGTTATAAGGATCAAAAGAATTGAATGAAATTGAGTGAATCGAGGTCTGCATAAAAATGGAAAGCAGAAAGGGAGACTATATACTTCAATTT
Organism: Periphyllus acericola; assembly: GCA_949715065.1. Taxonomy (NCBI): domain Eukaryota; kingdom Metazoa; phylum Arthropoda; class Insecta; order Hemiptera; family Aphididae; genus Periphyllus; species Periphyllus acericola. The sequence goes on from OX454265.1 coordinate 22,427,564, forward strand.
ATTTTTATGCCGATGCGTTTATTTATTTTTTTTATGACGTTCTTCTTCAGCCAGTACCAAGTATGATATTTTAAGATCACTCGACAAGTCGTAGAAATCAAAAAGCACAGTAAGTTTTAACGAAGAATAAAATACGCTTAAAAAATGTCAGTACGTACGGTCGTAAATTAAAGAACGTTCCAGAGACGGGCGAAAAGGGGCTATAAAACTGATCGTATATTGAAATCCGGCCAAATCGGTTTATTACGGTTACGGCGTAGACAGAAAGAAAATCGGTTAAAAAAAATAAGTCATCAGATAAAATAAAAAATAGTTCACCATAGCACTTTTACTTTATAAACTTATTCTAACACTATTCGTTGACAATCTGGTTAAATAAAATATAAATAGATTGGTTGATCATTTGAACAATACAATTTTAATTCAATTTGTGTTATGTTACTATTTGCAAATCGAATTTTTCGAAATTGCTTGATAAGCGTTATTACGGTTTCATTTCAAATGCAATTACATTGCACCGTAAATTAGACAATTTAAATACGTACGGAAACTTTGAACTAAATACATTGAGAAAAATAAATGAATGTAAATATATTAAATAAGTAAAATGTAAATAAGTAATTTAATAAGTTTAATTTCAAAATAAATGAAAACAATCTTACGGTACGCAGAACTGAGAATGGTATAATGTACTTAGTGTGTGTATGTGACACAAGGTCAAAGTAATTCATGTAATATTCACCAATATAATGTCATTCAGTGGATTAGTTAGTTTCAACTAGACGACTTGGGATTCATCTTAATTCTAATAATCACTTAACAAAGTTTCGACGGTAACAGCATTAGGTAAAAAAGATATCTATAAGAAAAATTAACATTCTAATCATGTAATACATATAATACATATACATAAATATATGCCAATCAACCATTTAATACACTTATGATTGTTCGTACAACCAATTACCCATATTTCTTAGTTTCATATTACACTTAATAAAATGTATAATTGGGTTATAGCAGATAAATCAATAACATTAGTTTATCAGTAATTAAATAATAATTTATAACAATGGCAAATGAAAAATAATTTTCATATTGTGAATTCATTTGAACACATGTGTAAACATATAGTTGTTTTATTTGTGGGTTATCATCATACATCTATACAAAGTATGTACAATCGCAAATAACGTAAACTAATTTCAACTTTACCCACTTAAATCAACAGATACATGATACAAGTCAAAACTCATGTTTCTATAAATCTGTTTGAATTACATGTATTTAACGTTAAGTGAAAACTATACCAATGAGTTGTGAGCAAATAAAGTTTTTAATGAGTTCCACAAAGTTCACTTTTAAAATTTTTAAAAGCATACAAGAAAAAATTGAAAATGTATTTTTATTTTATTAGCCTCATATATTGAAAATTAATGGTCATTTCAGATGTCCGGATACACCTAAAGCAAATTTTCATATTAATTTCATTCTAGTGTTACAACATTTAGCGTAAAAAAGCTTTATTCAAAACTCGTTTAAAAAATACAATATGTGGCATTTCATTCATTAAAAAATATGGTGATGTTGAGTTTATCGAACATCCATAATTGACTAAAAATTTTTCTGTTAATATTAAAATATTCCGTGGCAAATACATTTTTTAGCGTGTTCAAAATTAATGTTCTTATTCTTAAATTCGTAATCCGTTTTTTATACTAGTTTTTAAAATTCATACATTGTATTTTTGTTTAGTCGTGATGGCTGCATGCTTTATTATGAGATAGGTATAACCTGTAAAACCAATAATAGATATAACGATTCACTTTAAAGATACAACCTTTTTCGTTGCCTATTTTGATAAGAAATTATCAGAAAATTATCATTATTGACCAGATGAATATCAATTTTAAATGTTAAATACTAAAACCGTTACTGAACATAAACAGTGACTTCAAGAAATTAACTAGGATATTTGAAAGTTTTCGTGCCAAACATTCCAGTTAAAATTGTATTTTCTAGTTCACTGTGTCCATAATATGTATTCTACACGTGAATCTATACATGGTTTGATTTAGTTAAAATATAGTATTTAGATATAATATGTATACTAAAATATGAAATGCTCTTACAGAGTTCAGCAGCATAAACTATCACAATCACTTTAAAATAAAAGAGAAATAAACTCATCAACAATATATTTTAAATAAGTAAATCATGAACATTATAACGGCGGTAGTATTGTTTTTTATATGGATTGAATTAGTTTTCAAACGAAAATAAAAAAAATATAATCCATAATTTTTAAGAAATATTGAGTAAATACCTATATATCTCTGCAACATAGTTAAATATATAATATAAATGTATAGTATAATAAAAGTTAACATAATATAATATAATATAATGTAATATAATATAATATTATATAATAAAATATAAAAATGAAACTAACACTTCATATCAAAAACCAAACCGTAAAGAATTTAAATCGTAATAAATAAAATCGGACTTGGATCGTTAGTACTTCAAAAATAAAACGCGATAATTTTTATTTTTTCTAAATATATAGAAAGAACAACTAAATTGCATTAAAATTAATTAATTGTAAATTAAATTTTAGTATTTATACTTTGTAACGATAAGAGTTTGAATAGTTCTGGAAAATAAACTGGCAAAAAAAAACTACGATGTGTGTGTGTGTGTGTGTGTGTGTGTGTGTGTGTGTGTGTGTGTGTGTGTGTGTGTGTGTGTGTGTGTGTGTGTGTGTGTGTGTGTGTGTGTGTGTGTGTGTGTGTGTGTGTGTTAGAAATTTCAGAAACTAGGCTATTATACTTTGACAGTTTTTTTTTTTTTAGAAGACTCAATTACGAGAAATAGAAGGGTCCGGAAAAACGAGAGTACCGATGACCAGGTTCGAATCGTGAATGTGCGTTTAAAATCAAATATACGGCAAGAATAAAAATGTTATGATTATTATTATTTTGGTGAAAAGCAACAATTTTTTAGACAGTTTACGAAGAAATTATATTCAATGTGAACTCTGACCTGCAGCTTTTTTGAACCTTCAATAAATTATCATTTTTTCTACGTCATCACGACAGCAATATCATGAAACACCGAGATTTATTAGAAACATTCGTGTTAAATTCAAACCATACCACACACTGATGAGTTAAATGATGCTGAACATTAAATATATAAATATTAAGTAGCATATTTTACGTCCATCGACGGCAAACGTTATACTGTAAACTAATATAAACAAAAGCTCAGCTGTGACGGTAAAGTACTACATAGGACAATAATATTGTAACAAATAGTACAGTAAATAATGCTGGGGAAAAGGAATATAAGTAACAACCGCAGAAAAAGAACTTTCGCGAGATAAGATTTACGAGTAACAAGCAATCGTACGTACAAGACGACCACATCATGGATAAGTTAATGGTGAATAAAAATAAATGATAAGCGCGGGTTACATAGGGTTATACGCAGTATAATTTACACTTGGTCTTTTTCGAGATTTATGTACTACTACGCTAAAAAAAATATATATAAAATAATATATATAATATATATAGATTATAGAGATTAAAAATATTTAACATCGAGTGTAATGCGTTTTATCGATTATAAAAAATAAATATGAGAATCAAAGTCAAGATATTTGGTCGACCATCGAGCATAAACAAGATTGCACGCGTTGAATAAATAAAAAAAATTAACAGTCTACAAAGGACGTTTTTCTCGTGTGCTTTTTTTATTATTATTATGATATTATTAAACCACATCATCCATTTTGCAAACTTTTTTTAAAGGCGACAAGTTTCTAAATGACCCTATTTAATTTTTTTAGATTTCAAGCATACCAAAAAAAGCTATTAGTTTCGCAGTGTTGCGTTTTTTCGCTTTTATTAAAACACTTATACGATAACCATCCATAAGTGCTCCATATTTATTTAGATACATAATAATCTTGCACATACTAAATGTATAAAAATTAAAATACAATTTCACTTATGAGTATAACATTTTAAACGTTTGTCCGTGATATAGAAAATTCGAAGACTTCCTACGATGAAAAATCGTTACGCATTTACCATCATATTCGGGTCACAAGAGCAGTACGAATGTACGATGAACAAAAAAATTAAATGATGGGTTCATATCCGGAGTGCCGACACGTCAGTCAGTCATGTATTATTTTGTATAATCCGAATCGAACCGTGTTCCGCATGATCTACTATATATGGTCCCCAATGCTCGCCGCCACCTCAGTCTGACCTATAGTTTTCTATATTCCGTGATCTTTGTCAGAAGGTCTTCGTCATCAGCTCCGTAATAAGGCCATACACGAAAGTCAAGAATAAACTAGAAATATTGAATTCCATACGGCATACGGCAAGCATTTACGTTTCCTTTATAATGTTCAATAAAATTCTAACTGAATTGCGTCTACTTTTTTAAAATTTTTTTTTCAAACAAAACTTGTTTATTATTTTAAATAGACGCAAATACATTTACTCAAATCTATTTTTTGTACAGTCTGATGTCTATATTAAACCAAAAGATAAATCAAAATGTACAAACCGATTGAAGTCACATAGACACACCGATTATGTGGCTGAAAATTGTTCATCCCCCACCCACCCGATATATAAATTACTAATTAAGTGATAACACCACTATATATTTGCGGTACTTCAGATTTAAGTAGAAATAGGTGGGTCTCCACCTGGGTATCCGCGGAAAAGTAGTAAAAGAAAGAAAAAACGCAAACGTAAATAACGCAATAACGCAGAGATAAACTATAGCACTGCTACTCCCCACCGGTAACTATCGGCAGCACAGTCATCGTCTTCCGTCACCACCGGCATCATGTTTTATATTCGTAACGATTTGTTTACTCGAATAAATTAACTATCGATTGCGGCGGACGGCAAAGACACAAATAAAAAAAATAAATAAATAAATAAATAAATACAATAGGAAAACCTTTAGAAACTGCAAATAAAACGTACACAATGCAGTGGAATAGACCAAAGACGCTGTCACGTGTACAGCGATTTCTTAACTATATACGACATTCTACGGATATTTATTTTCTTCTTCTTCTTCTTTTTCATTAAACGCCAATTGATTACTATTGTGTTATAATATGTGCAGGAATGACTAATTCAAAAGTAAATTGTATTCATAGCATACAAATCAATATCGGTCTCACCGGACGGTTATAAATATGATCATACACTCAGCTATATTATATTTCTAAAACCATACTATTCGTGTGTATCTTTTATTAGAATGTCATGTAACAATATTAATAGTAAGTTATTTTTCATTTTATAAATATTTGAGTTATTGTTTTATATACTGTACCTTAGAATTGTTGTAGCTTAGAAAATATACGTAATGGATATACTTACGACTGTTGTTCAATTATATTATATATTATCTTTGTAGTAGTAAGATATACCTTATACATTTACGTTTCTAGTATTGTTTGTGAAACCTTGATTTCCAGTTGATTTATTTACAGGAATTCAGAATTATTATTATTATTATTATTATTATTATATAAACATTCTTTGTCCATTTTATTTCATTATTGTTATATTTATGTAGATGTAATATCTAAGCGAATGTATACATTTAAAATCTTTTGATAAAGAATCTGAGGTAAATGTTTTTTAAGAGTTTTTTCTCTTTATTTATTTTTTTTTCGATCGGTATAAGATAGTATGATTGTTTTGTTCATTTCAAACGATAAAATTTAGGAGATTTAGCAGTAGGTTACATTATTTTAATGTATGACATGCTACTGAATACCACACTAACCAGTAAGAAAATAACTGAAATGCATAATAATTAATAATCAACACCTACAAATAGTCTAATCTATCAATAAAAAAATAAAATTTTGTTTGAAAAATAATTGCACGCATTTTTATTTAACATTATTATTGTTATACACTAAACTAATTTAGTATCTCTTCTTTTAATAGGTGCAATTGAATAATATAATAAAAACAAGAATGCACTTATGCGCATTAAGCCTGAATAAACAACTAACTATAAAAATAACATTTATCTATGCATATTCCAAATGTACACAGTTAAACTTTGCATTCAAATTGACTATACTTATCACAAAACTAATTTGCATATTTTGCATCTAAAAAATAACCAAATACAATAGAAATACAAGTACAATACAACACGAGAATAGATTACCATTTAGTTGTCATAGTTAAATAATAAAATAAAAACGTGTAAATTAATAAAAACGTTACTACTTGTGATTTCAATCATAGAAATTACAACAATTAAATAATTAATAAACCAATATGATAGTAATATATTTGAACGAAGTCATTACTAGGGCTGCGAATTAATGTACTACACGAGTGTAACCTTCAATGATACATTACAAATTCATAAAATGCTCTTAAAATGCCAAAAAGGCACTTAAAGTATCACAAATATGCACTAAAAATTGTTTTTAAGTACACTGAAATTCTAAATTTTAAAATTTGTAATTTTAGGTAGGTAATTATACAAAATAATATTTAAAATTATGATTTTGATTTTGATTTCGTTGTTCAATATGTCTCAAAAAAATGTTTAGCATTAAGAGTATATAATATGCTTGGATTATAAAATAAAAACCACGAACGTGTAATAAATAACAATGTAAAATAGTTTACAAGAACCTACTAAAATAAACTTGCCTACACTGGAATTTCACTTCCAATATTCCACAATGATGACTTTATCACATTATCTGATCGAATCGTTACATACCTTTATTGTTTACAAAAATAATTTTATAAAATTAATGTAAATATGTCGAGTAGTAAGGCTACGTAAAACATACAATATGGATGTTAAGATGATAATTGACAATAATTGTTGAAAAATACCATGAAACGACCAAAATAAGGAAAAAATGACGTGAAAAATTAAAAATATCAAAATATGAAGAAAAAAAAAAGACTCAAATGTTGTGCTATGATAGTTACGTTTTATAAAAAAAAGCACTTTCCTACAAATTCACAGCCATAGTCTTTACATATGAACGTGTAAGACATTTGTCAATCAATGTAAATTCAATATAAGTTAACACAAAAGTATTTATTTCAACTTTGTAATCTCATATTTGGAAAAATATTTTTTTGATTGCCTACATTTAAAAATATTGAAATATCAATAATTAGTAAATACCCACTTTTAGATTTTTATAACTGTTTTATATATATAACATAAATACGTTATTGGGAGCGATACTTCATATTTATTTTTTCTGCAAAGCTAATTTTTGTAAGGTTTCCGTTGTCATGGTTACTTATTAACAAGTTATAACTTATTATTTAAAGTAGATGTATTATTGATATTCGACATTATGAATTCTAGTGCTAAACATCAAACCAATTTCCATAAGAGAAAATTCGCTGAAGATAACCGAAAAGAGTATGAACAATTTACGAACGTTACTATATCTTGTTCATCATAGATCGATGCAGAAAATATGACAATTTTCTTGCGTATAGGAAATTGCTATGATAAAGTTAGATTAAAGTAAAGGTAAACGTACAATAAAACAGAACATGAGAGACGTAAGATGTAAGAATAAAGTGGACAAATTTATAGATAAACTGAAACGCTCTGCAGCTGCCCATGGACGATGTATAGACAAAATAAACTTTAACGTTAACAAGAAACTTATATAACAAAGAATATGCGAAGACTTAGTCGTTTAACCAGTATCCCTAAAGAAGTTCGTGTCTGATAATATTATATTGAAGATATTCACACGATACAATTGCCCAAACCGCATACCACTGTAGCACATATTTGTTCTACATATAGAAAAGCAAATCGTCAACAAACCAATTATACACATTTCGGCATTCATAACACAGGGCACTATAATAGAAATCTTGCGCAACATGATTTCTTTGAATTTAATTGCATACAATACAGTTTGAAATACGGCATTGTTAAAATACATGGTTTCTATAAAATACCGATTGTTCATGGAGGTGATTTTAACATTCATTTGAAATCTGCACGTGGACAAGAATACATAATATATATTATATATTATATACATATACCCATGCATCATGTCGAAAATCTAAGTACGATGAGTAGAATTATATTTCATACTTTTATCATCATAGACCGATGTTAAGTGTAGCCGATGTAATTATTTCAATACATAACAATTACCTTTAGTAAATATTAAGTTAAATTTAACTTTGTTTTTTGTGATAAAAAGTATAAAAAAATTAACCTTACGTAGCACGCTACTCGATATTTTTCCTATTCATGAAATTATATCAAGTTCCCTATTATCCCCCAAAATCATATTTATGACTCATAGATTTCCTGGTAGAGGAAAACTATCAAGGGAAATATTGTGCTACGTTAATGATAATTTTATGGTTTTTTTTATTAAAAAATACTTATTATTATCATAACAACAAACTACAAACACAATATTTTATATGTATGTCTTAATATATAATAGTTCGACTAAATAAAATGTTTACTGACTCGAGTAAAATAGTGTTAATCTTACATTAAGACTTCGTATATATGTATACGATACGCCTTCATGTATAAACAAAGAAAAGCGTTCTGAGAATATGTCACCAGCAGTATGTTCTGCTGGTATACCGTACTATACAAGTGCGAAAAAATCACAGAATATATATATTCATATTCTATATATATATAGCAGAAATATACTTTGTCGGTAAACTTGGATGGTTAGGGCCAAGTAAACAGAAACACGGAAATAACTATACCATGGAACGGAATATAGAGAAACCAGCGACGTCTTAATAATCTGAGGCGTATGACCTCAACATGCCATCACGAGTAAACACGACACCGCCAAATGTGCAAAATGTAAGGCAAAAGATACAACAAATATTCATTGTAAGAAAGATACGAGGATAAAGCTAGTTATAAAGGATTACGGAGCAGTCGACGGGTGTATACTCACGATTAATGTCAGTTTAAAAGCACAAGAACAATACATCTAAAGGGGGAGAAGAGAAAACCAGCGCGAAATGACTTTCCATCGCCGCAACCACCGAGGGTTGGAATTCTTTAGACTTTAGACTTTAGACTTTAGAGTGTATATGATCGTCACAACAAAATTCAAACACCGTAACGCAGATAATGTCAATACAGCGAAACATTTCCAACGTTGGGGCGCCGTTAAAATAAAAACACTGACCTTTCAATGTCTCATTATTCGAACGATTTGATAATAAACTTTAACCAATATGATATACATATAACATTTTATTACATATACGCTATACGTTCTAAGGAGACTTTTATTTTCTATAGCCTTTAGGGTTTTTAATTAAAACGAGAAGAGTTATCCTCCAGTCAAACCGCGAGTAACAAACCAAATTTTTAAAGAATAAAAGCCAACCAAAATTAAATTGAGAGAAAATGCAAACAATTTGAATCAATACTTTGCGTCGGTAAATATCAACGTTAATACTTTGGTTTCTCCCCACTCAACAAAATTATCTATGCATATGTGTATTTATTAATACACGTACGTATTTAATTATTGTTGTTGAACATATTCGAAATCGGATCACTAAAAATAAATTTTAAATATTATACTAACCAAAGATTAAGGTTTAAATGTATACAAACGAAATATCCTCTGAAACCGTATTATATTGCTCATAAATCAATAATCTATGATTCATTTTTTTTTCACACCTTTTGTTTTTCAAATGAAATACACAATACACAATACACATACACAAGTTAAGAGCTGTCTAGTGAAAACAAAAAGAAAAAATGTATAACGCGGTTCTATTTGAAATGTGCAATGCAACATTTATTGACGTTGTACATTTTTTTCGTTTTTTTGAGACCAAAAATGTAAACGGTGAAAACAATTTCTAGGGTATTTTATTTTTCTCTCGTCGAACATATTCCGGTTAAGGTTTCAATCGTATTCCAAAATCTGCAGTGCTTACGTGATTCTCCATTAGCCAGTCAATTGGACACATCGGAAACTACCACCCGATGTTACAAAAAGTACATATAGTTCATTTGGAATATGGCAAATCCGATTTGGTACACTTTGACAAATATATACAATAGCGCCTACCCTATATCCGGTTAACGACTCGTGCACGACCGGATATTGCCCGTTTGCCGTCATAACACCTCGCGCACCTACAGGGTAGGTGAGGTAGGAGTAGGTTTACTCTTCTCTTTCGTCGCACTCTACGCTGAGGTCCACTGCTATTGACTTAATCCATTGTTGTGCGTATAATATACAATTTATATACGTATATTGTATACATTTATATTATATATATATATATCTATATATAAGTTCTCTTAGTTCATCTACGCGTCTAACTTTGCACGACCGCCGTAACTACCATAACAAACTTTTCTAAAGCCCGTGCGTTTTGCTCGCAATGAAGTGTCCGACCAGTTTCTTCTCTACCACGTGAACTTTAGTTCTGGTCAATTACACAGGTCAACTACAAGGTTATTTTACTGAAAACATTAGTAATGGCACTCAAATAAACACATCATTACATCAATATAAAGAATCGAGAATCTGGTTCACGAGAAGTTCCAGTCACGCACGTAACAATAAAACCAATACGTATACAACATCCACATGCACCAAATATTAACATATTTCTACAAGAACAAATTCTTGTAATCGTTTTTTTTTTTTTTAGTCACAGGGCGCAAAATAAAAATCTCTGTAATTTATTAAAAGGCAATTTGAAACAAGTCGAACAAAAATGAGTCGTAAAAATATAATATTTATGCGCAAGTTAACTACATTCACAGGTAAATGAACATGTCTAATCAATGACCTTTTTGTATCGTCGTAGTATTAGCCATTTCATTGTAAACAATTTATAATAAAAATGTCCTGAGATTGAAAAATAAATACTTTAATCCATATTGTTAATTGATTATTTTCACAAATACCATTAGAAAGTTAAATATTTGAACATGGATAAACAAAATAGCTATATAAGTACTTTTCATAACTTTTATGGTAATCTAGTTGCTCTATAAATATAAATTTTCTTAGTGGCCTAGTTCAATAATAATATGGATTGTTGAATCGGTATTTTACTAATGACAAAATTTACAATATACATTTTGATCATAGTGCTCACAATATAAATCGACTAAGCCCTGACATAAACGTCCTAGACCAGCGATTCTCAACCTTAGGGTCGCGACCCAATTGTGGGTCGCCAATAATTTTTAATGGGTCGGCTAAAATTTAAAACGTTGATATTTTTATTTTATTTTTGAGTCTAATAAATAATAAATGAAACAGTTTTCGTAAATTCTTCTAAGAGTAACCATTACGAGTCATTCACAATATTGATAATTGGTACTAAGGCTTAGATCACACTATTATTATTGGATCACCATACTATCATAATAATTTTAGATATCTTTAAGAAATGAGTATCCTAATTTTTACGAAGAAGCATTAAAGAAATAAGTTCCTTTTGCAACAACATATTTATGTGAATCCGGATTTTCAAAATTAACTGCAATCAAAACCAAACCAAGAAATAAACTTAATGTTGAACCCACGATGCGTGTTTCACTTACTAATTCCATAGAAGCTCGAATTGATTTATTAGTGAAGCAACATCAAGACCAAGGAAGTCATTACATTTTTCATTATTTTTTTAAAAAAATGATGTACAGTACAATTATTAATAGAAATGTTAATTTTTAAATATAATGTAATTAATATTATGAGCTGTTCAGAGGCGTATTTTCAAATTTTTCTGGGGGGGTCCTCAGTTTCTACATAATTAATATAAATTATAATACTTATAACTTGAAACCATGCTGCAGGAACATGTATCTGTTTTAGCTGTTGTAACTTATATTAAACTATATTAAATATAGTTATTTTTATATAATATTTTGTTTACGGGAAAAAACTATGTCCGCGCGACCGCGCGTGCCTACATAAATCGGGCTCTGCAAATATGCAAGAATTTTACTTTTTTTTTTGGAGAGGTTCTGGGGGGGTCCAGTACCCCTGGACCCCCCCCCCCCGTAAATACGCCACTGGCACCTGTTATTAGCGTAAGTTATATGAGTAAAAAAAATTATTAAATTAAGAGTACCCAATAGTTATTTTTTATTCCTCTATTAAACATTAATTATAAAAAGGTCACATGAAAAATTTGGAAAATATCTTAGGTCGCCACTACAAAAAGGTTGAGAACCGCTGTCCTAGACCATGCCTAACCATGCTTACTGTCCACCTTCAGATATACTATTTTGAAGTAAATCTACCTCGAAAGTAATAAACAGCAAATTTTTAAATATGAAGTATGATGAAAAATCTAATTAACTTATATATAATATAAGATTTTGTCACACGAACGTTTGTATTGATTTTTATCAAATGAGCAACTAAGAGGTTTATAGCTTGAAAATAATATAAAATGCTCTAAACTGTTTTAATAAGTACTAAAAAAAAAAATAGAAGATTTGTACAATTTTCTATACACCTAGTTATATGCGGCATTACTATAATAGTTGTGGTAAGAAATTATTTCTTGCAAATATATTACTACGAATACTGAACTAATAGTAATCTAACTCGGAGAAACCGGTATTTTACCAACTTTTAGAAATTGACTTTCAAGTGATTTTGAAAAAAGACCAACTTTGGCACTGTATCTTAATCCAACAAGCTTAATCAAATAATTAAGGCTGGTCACGCGATTTGTAACAACGAGTAAGTGCGTTGGGGACGGAATGACCGAGTGGATAAGACATGGCTGCCAAGCACAGCCGTAAGCCAACTGGAAGTTTTTTATTGGGACAGCATCATTAATCCAGACTCTAGATACCTCTAGAATACCTTTACTCTCTTTCTCATCAATACGGTACCCATACGATGTATCTATGCTGCCATCAAGGCGACTTAACTTAGGTATCAACGATTAAACTTTATGGTTTGTATTGAATTTATATAATATAATATAAGTAATTTATTGTGATTTTGTAAGTTAGGAAAAATAGGATCCAGAGTATGAAGATTATTATCGTTCATCAAAACTCGAAAGCGAATACATCTGATTCACGTTAAATTATATTAACATGTAATTTTAGAGGAATGAAAAAACAAAATAAATTTAAATTAAATTGAACAAATACAAACATTTAAGCTTCTATAATTCGACATTTAAGATAAATTTTAAAGTTTCTACAACGTAAATATTCAATCAAGTCTACATTTTTATTGATTCCAAGAAAACACATATATCCTTGCAATAGACCAATCCAACCTTTATAGTACACGCTCGTTGTAAACTAAAACATTACCAAAATAAAAAATTACGCAGCACGTTAAACTTATTCCCCGTGTATCTACTTAATAATACAAAAAATGAGAATAATATAACAAACTATTTATGTTCAACGAATAATGGAACTATAAATTGAAGTTAATATACCTACGTCCTGCGCTGTATCTAATCAATATAACCTTTTGTGAATTACACTCTTATATAGATGATTATACAACTAATACTGCTCAAAATGTTTAAAGTTAAAGTTTATGAATTTTTAGCTACCAAAATGTTACGAATTTTCGTAATTTATTCGAGTTTTGTCAAAATTTAATATTGAAATGCTCAGTGAATATTTCAAGTCTCAAAGATTACTAATTTTTGAATCGAAAAAAAAAATCAATTTTGTCAAAAACTAGTGTGCCTGTTTTTTTCTACTTCTCGTCAGTTTTTGCATTGTTAAGAAAACTATCATTTTGTAAAATTATCCCTCCCTCCCAAGTACTCTAACTAGCTACTAGACAACATATTATGTTCTCTCAGAAGCACCTCATGGTTGTGAAGATTGGAACGATCCCTAGACACAAAAACACCTTCCTCGTTTCACCCCGAATATAATATACTTACTTTTAAAAAAGTAAAAAAAATTCACTATTTTAACTAGAGTACTAACAAATATCACAGTATACATACATTTTAGTACCAATATGTAGGTAATTTGATTAATTACATATTATGCCCCATATTAAAGTTATATTTTGTACACACACACGCATAAATCATGGAAATTTATCGATGCTGGTTTTTTTACATGTGTGATAGAACAAGGTACTTAATCGATTTACTAACTAACCCTCATAGAATACAAATTTGAATAACAAATAATGTTTGACTCACCGTCCAATAACATGGTTATAATTTATTTTATTATAAGCCGTAACCTCATAAATTGGAATAAAAAATAAATTATAAGTATGAAAATAAGTTCGATTCTCAATATAATAAAAAAAAAAATAGTTGTAAGATAATGATTTTGAAGTATATTTCGCTTCCGCTTTTATTGGCCTTGTGAGTTCTCATTGAAATTTGTTGAAATTTTAACAATCTCCATTTTCTAGATCAATATTTGATATCAACACTACCGATCTCTTTTCATCTCATCCAAAAACTAAAAGTTTCCCAAATTCGGTTTCCTCTCGAATCCTTTACACATTATTCTCACGAGTACTACTACAGCCGCCCATCCATTGTTTGCTCATGTTTATGACACGGTTATCGTTTACGTTAGAAATCCATAGGAATAGTGAACGGTTGGGTGTAGGGGTTACGACACATCTGAAATTAATTACCTGAGGAGGCAACAGCTAAAGTACGATAGTGGTTGTTGTAGAAGCAATAATACAAATATAAGAAAGCACGGTGGTGACGGAAAAACCTGTACATAATACGTACCTAGATAATGCTAAGTATAATTAGATATATAATTATTATTTTTATAATTATTATTACAATTATTATTATAAGCAGTGGTGTACTGGTGTCGTCTACGAAAAAGTTCCTTTTTAATTTAATTATGAAGATAAACTTAAAAATTCATACCACAGATCCAAATAGCTAAACTTACATAATATGTCCCGCAACGAAGCTTGAACAGAAGGATTGATGCACGTGTCTTAGATGAAAACGTCCGTTTTGATTAAATACAATTTTAAACTAGCGGTTTATTATGAAAAAATGCATTTAATATACGATCAAAGAAAAAAAATCTTTAATATCTACTTGTACAGTTGTACAGTATTGTACATTACCTATATTATTGCAATTTTATCGTAATATGTCAATCATTTTTTTAAACATCTCTTTAAAAATATTGAAATATGCCTATGATTAGCATATAATCATTATTTTCTCAACGAGACAAATCTCGTGATCAATAATACAACAATGCAGATATGATATATATTATTACATAATACGCTGTACGGACCAAAAACAATTCCTATTTGAAACCTACATCTCATAATATATATCTTTTAGATCTAAATAAAAAAAAATTTAAAAAATCATTCAAGTGACAGTTTTCTCTATATACTAAATTCCATATCGTGAATTGTAAAATGTATATTTAAATAATCAAACTACATACAAAGTTTTAAATTTCTTGAAAACCAAATAATATACGGATCATATTATTTACGGAAATATTCGAAGTAACAAAATTTGTTAAAAAATTTGACTTGTGGTTTACCAGTTTACCACACAAATTATTTTTCTTTTCCGTCATATACCTACTAGATTAGAAAACAAAGTGCTTATCAAAAAATTAAAGATTAATTTTTCACAAAATTGTAATCACTTTTCAATTTACTTAACACCACAATTTAAATTTATAAATTGTTACAGAAATAAAACTGATTGAATACTCTTATTTTAATTTTTTAAATAATAACAATAGAAAATGTAATTTTAGTCTCTTAAAATCACTTTTTAAAATAATTACTTAATTTGTATTTCTGTAAATCTAGTATTAAATAGCTATGTAACTTGTATAACAATAATTCATTTATTAAAACATTTCCTCTAAAATCAAACGGTGGCGTATAATTTTAGTTAAAAATGTAAAATATAATGGTAAATTGTAACTAACTTAGATCATAAACTCCAATATTTTAAATAAACTAACAATAGAATTATTGATTATTATTTTGTATGACAATGGCAAGTTTATAACTATTTGTATTTACTTGGATTAAAACATTAAGTATATTTCCAGTGAATCGTACAAGAAAAATTAATTTTATAATATTTTCGTACTAAAACTCGTAATATAAATTAATTAATTTTTGTTTTTTTATAACGAATTGTTCAACATATAATTATAATACAATAAAACGTGATAAAACGTTATTCAAAATTCTAATTTCTTAGTATACATTTCGAGCATAGTAATTTGAAAAACCGCAAAATAATTGGCCAGAGCTATTATAAGTGCAATATTATGATTGATATTATGCAATATACATGTTTATTATTATTTCTCAGAAAACATTAAGCCAAATTTGTAATAATCACGTTGCCGCATTGGTATAAAATTAGGCAATCATCATTTAACTACTCCAACCCATATTATATAATTGTGTGGAATTATTTTGTTTTCAAATTAATAATATATTATGACTTTTAAACAACCATGTAGATTTAAAAAGAGGTATATGCTAGGTAATGAGGCAACAACCAAATAAGGTTTTTTCTGCAACAGAACTTAATAAAATATCGAAATGTATTATATATTATTCATGAATAAAATACTCTTCTTATTTTAATGGCACGAGTGCATGACAACTGTCCAAGATTTTTTGTCACTCGACTTTTTAACTCGATCTGTCTCGTATCTTGAAATGCCTCTCTCTAGTCTGTATAATATATGAACTCGTGAATCATAGATCATAATGATTAATCCAGCATTTAGCATAATTTTAATTTTGAAATTTTATAAAATACTTAAAATATCTAGGCGAATAGGTTTACATATTCAAGCCTTAGATCGGGTAGCAAGAGTCTAACAAAAGTCGATCTTACGTTCTATATTCAAAACATCATTCGACAATATATTTTTTAAAATTTCATATGATACTCAACTTGTATACAAAAAAGAAAACAATTATTAGAGAAATAAGCAATGTATTAAAATCTTGTTAATTTAACACATATCTATAGAGTATAGAGTATAGACGATACACAATAAAAACAATTTAATTCATTTTTAATTTGCTTAAAGCTGTTTCAGCATTATTAAAAATTTCGAGGTATTTCCCGTGAAAAACCTACAGAATTTAATCTACAATAATTTATTTTATAACCGTTACTATAAATTATATTATAAAAATATAACTGAAAAATAGGACAACAAAGAGCCTCCAATTTGCATTTCATGCAACGAAACACTTGCAGTAAAACACATCATAACAGACTGCCACTCATTCTCCTCTGAAAAAGCCAAACATAATATTCCATCAAATTTATACGAAACAATTGGACCATACATCACGGACAATTTCATTAATTTCCTCAAAGACTCCGGACTGGACAAATTAATTTAAAATAAATTTATTAAAAAAAAAAAAAATGTAAAATTGTTATAATTACCAAAAATTTAAAAAAAAAATGTAACTAATGGCCATAGCAGCCGAAGTTGTAATAGATCAATAAAAAAAAAAAAACTGAAAAATAATTATTCAGTTCTCCGGATAGGTTATACATGATTAATGCTAAGAGAAAAAGCAAAATATTGAATTTTACACAGCCGCAGAAGTTTTTATTTCCAATGAAGTTAGTTCATCTTCGAACTGTCAATACTGTGTACACTAATATTTTATTGGTGTCAATCATATAAGTATAAAAATAATATTTTTTATTTATACTATTTTCTTTTCTTGCCATTATTTTTTATTTTACGAATACAAATTTCATACATTTTTATACCTCGTTATTTGAGATGTCTCAATTTTGACATATTATCAACGAGCTTGAATACGATGTCAAATACGATCTGTATACACATTTTAAATTTTCAGTCGTACGAAAAACATTGATTTTGAATGGAAAAACTGTCCAATTGGGTCACACGTCACTCGGTGCAATGTAAATAATAAATCCCGTCTCAAAAAAAAATAAAACTAAGTAAATAATAGATACAAATAAAATATACTGAGAAAAACTTAAATTCCAAAAAAAATTTAAAAAAATAAATAAATAAACTTTAATTAATACATACAATAAGTTCAATATAATATATTACCCAAGTGCTCAAAAGCACAATGTGGTTTAAGATAGATTTAAGATGTGTTGCCAAATATATGTACTCGTACAAAAGCATAAGTCAAATGATAAGTTTAATTATTTAGGAGCAACCCTAACTTAAAGCAAAATATAACGTCCAACTGAAACTTACGTACAACATAAATAAATATCAAATTATACCTATACAATTATAATTAATAAAGAATGGAGATTTTTTTTCTTTATTACGTTAAATTTAAAGTTTAAACACCAGAAAAGTTTATATTTTTCTAAAAAATAAGCAATTAAAAGAATTTTAAATGTATAACATGTTTATGAGTTATTTTTTATGTTTAATCAACAATAAACACTAACGGTCAATATTACAGCTATTACAATAATAAAAATTGAAGTTAGAAAAAATAATTTATTGTTAAGTGGTAAATTTCGTCAACGTATTGGCCTTGCTATAGTTTTGACCGTTTTGGACCAAACAATAAAGAACGCACAGACACACAAACATTGGGAATTGGCAGCTCGGCAATATCTACCAGAATCGTCGAAGGAAAGCAAGAGATCATTTCATTGAATCAGACATCGAAAAATGAATGTGACGGTAGAGAGGTGGGTCGAGAGACAGTGAAGAAAGAGAGGTGACTTAATATAAGCCGATATCTCCTATCCTTTAGGCTATATGTCTGTATTATACCGTTTTTCGGACGATGTGGATGTGTGCAGTTAAAGGTATGTAATTTTTCTAACCGTTTCATCGTCCGTTAACCACCTCCTCCACTGCTTTCACCACCATGGCACAGAACAATAGAATAGCAGTGGAAACGAAAGTCCGATACACACACTGAACATTTTAGACGGGTAAGATGATGGGGAGGGATGGGTTAAGGTTTCTTCTGGAAACGACAGAGGGTAGTAGGGCGGCGCAGGAAGAAATGTGCTGCCGATCGAGTGTCTTTATCGTGTATATATTATGCCATCCACGTTCGGGACAGAGGCTCCTTTTTAAAATGGCCAGGGCTCTTTCGCAGCGGTGACACATTTGTCCTGCCAAGTGGAACGGTTCGATTTTTTTCCTTCGAACTCGTTACTACCCCCAACGACTTTTATAGAACGCTCACGATTCGGCTAATAGCTTCTTGACCAGAGACTCAACGAAATAATTGTAATTTACTGATAAACCCACGTATAAATATATATATGTGTGTGTGTGTATATATATATATATATATGTACATTGTACAGGTATAAATGCATTGTGAACGCCCGATAGAACAACGATGGTAATGGATTAGTTACATTTTTAACCAACCTAGCCAACAAATCCCCCTTCCGAAAAAAAAAAATCACCGCAGCTAAAAACGGACATTGAAAAAGCTTAAAGTCATATATTTATGTCTTCATGACAAAACTAGAGTAGAAAATACTTTTTTTAAGAAGGAATGCGTGAGTACATAAGTGGATTTCGTTTTCATTACTAGTAATGCGTTCTATCAATGTTGTTGATAGAAATTGTCGAACACTACTCTATGAGTCACACGACACCGTCATTTGTTTTCCGAAAGACATTGAATTACTTACAATCCGCCAGCAATTCCTATTAGACATTTGAAACATGACCTTTAATTTAGAACGACTTATATAAATAATTTTATAACATTGTCCTGAACATAGACGGTGAACAAAAATATATTCATATTCATAAATCTGATATCTTTCGGCGGATATATAATTCTACATCAGTATATTATATCAGAATACATACAAACAAATTACTAAGTACGTATATTTTACTGTAACCCGTCATTAACAATTTGACAAAAGATCAACTAATTTAATATGTCATTTTGTAAAAAGAAAAATGGAAATATTTGTATAATAATTAATATACCTTCGGAATTTTATATTTTTGAAACATAAATATTTGAATGGTCGAAATGAATAAAGATAGTAAATTTCAAAGTAATTTTCTTTACATAAATATATTCATGAAAAGTGAACTTCAAAATCCTTCAAATCATGATAAATGTATATCTCGTGAAAAATTGAAATGATACATTTAGAATTTTTCAACATTATCATTCAACTCGTTTAATTATACATGTTTGAAGAAAAAAATTATTCATTAATTATTTATAGTGAAACCTTAAAAACAACAATACAGATAAACGTTTTGGAATTTATGAAAAAGATGATTAATTTAGCATTATATTTGGATAATTCTAATAAAATAATTTTTTAATAGTTCCCTACATTTTAGTTTTATATTTGGACGTTAATTAACTATATAATAATCTATAACACGTTATGAAACATAGACGTTGATTAACATTTAAATATTAACATTTCTTGTATGGAATATCATACTTAAATTAATTTAACGTATACAAAATATACCTAATTATTAAATAAGCCGATATTTTCACAAACTTTTTAAGATATTTTAATTCTACTCTAGTAACATAAACTCTATCAGTCTATGAGTGTATAACTAGTACATTTCCATATGAATGTTTTGATAATATATTCTATTGGCATACATCGAAGTCACACCAACGGCAGTCTCGGTAGGAATTCAAAGTTCAGGTATTTTAATTGAAACCGAATTAACTCTGTCGAGTGTTTTTGTAAAGGGGTAGAACATGACCGGATATTAGCATTCCATGAATAATCAAAACCTTAGCATGGTGCATGCTTACGGACAAAGACAGACTCTCTTCCTCAAACTCTCACACCATCTCTCTCTCCCACTCTCCTTCTCTCTCTTTATTTACACACGCGCGCGCGCACACACACACGCACACGCACACACACACACACACACAACGATAAATCATAAGGACCTCCCTGCAACTCATCTCCGATCACATTCACATGAAATACACAGATACGGTAATTATTTCCGATTCAATGTTCACCCATTTACAGGTAACCTCCAATATACGACAGTTTACACCGTTTGATACACTTAAAAGTTACACACACATTCCTCTTCATCAACCCCACCTCCGATCAACATACAGAGTTTGTCAACTTTTGTCCCCCGTTCACAGCCATTAATTTATTTACTAAATCACTTTTCCTTGCATGAGTATACACGATCCCTTAAAATCTTTAATGCAATTTAAGTATTCACCAACATATGCCCTCCGCAGCACATAATGAATCATGACTTTTAATATATTAATGGTTTATTTTCAACTGAAAAACCTGGTGTAGCTTTACTTGACAAACTTAAGTGTTTTGGAAAATCAAGCTACAAAATAGAGAGAGAAAAAAGAACTTTTGTTTCTTATATGGTCGTTTGTATCTTACGTACGTAGGTACTTTAATATTATGTGGACTCATAAGCCAATATAATGATTGAGGTTCTATTATTAACATCTAAGCCATTAAAAATGAGACTGATAACACACAGATAGTAGTTATAAATCTAAGATAATTTAGAAAGTATAAATTAAATAATAGTTCGTCCATTTAATTTATTTTAAAGACAAAGTCAAAAAATTATTATAATTACAATCAAAAGAATTAGATCTCGGAACTCAGTGATATTATATTAATTTGCAATCAAAATTTTTCTTTTTAACACCTACAAATAATTAGGATAAGAATATAACTGCTTTTTGTTGAGTTAAAAAATATATTTCGTGTATTTGTGTACATTTAGATCGTGTGTGTTAAATACATTAAAGACTAATTAAATTTTCTTTAAGTTCACATTGTTAACATAATGTATAAATATTAATAAACCACTTACATTAAAATATTGTATAAAATGAGTTATTAAATGTATATTTAGAAATAAATAAAAAATCACTACATGAAATTAAATACTCGTAATGACACACAATATTTAATTGTATATGTATACTAACATAACATAGTTTATTTACCACAATACTATGTTCAGAATCAAGAAATTTATGTATTTGTGGACTTGTAGTGACAAATTATTGTAACTTGAAAATCTAACAGAGACTTCCTGTATGAGCATATCAGTTAGCACAGCGTTTCTTAAACTGTGTTCGGTGGAACCCCGGCGTTCCGCGAAGATCACTTCAGGGTTCCGTGAAGCTTAAGTAATTTTTTCAAAATGTTCAAGAAAATTACTTTAAAATTTCCAACTAAAGATTAGTATTGGGCAAAAAAGTATGTATCATAGACGTAGTCGTCATTCATAATCTGTTCATGGTGAAATTAAAGAAAACAATGTAGAATTCTTGTTCGAAAGCATGACGAACTATTAAAATCAACTGTATGGTTCAAACTACAAAAACCGTAATGAAAAAGCAACCAAAGCTTCTTATTTCGTTAGCTAAATACCTTTAACACAATATTATTATATAATTATAATTTATTTGCAAATAATCCCAAAAAAAAAGCTAAAAAGCTAAAAAAAAGTAGGGGTTCCACGTTAAAAATGGATATCAAAAAGGGTTCCACGGATAAAAAAGTTTAAGAAACGCTGAGTTAGCATACCCAATTACTTTTTAACTCATAGTCAAAGAGCCCATGCTACATTGGAAGAATGAAAAATTAAACTTTTTAATATTGAAATGTGAATATTCTCTTCGCATCAAGAAAAAAATTTATTCTCTTTAGGAGTTTAGTAAGTATTGCAGACAGATAAAATTTCAGATCAGAATGGTAAAGTAGTCCATTTGCATATTATAAATGGAAAACTCAGTACTATGTAACTCTCAAAACGCAATAGTACAACTAGCCCTCGCAAAAGATGTTTGTAATTTCTAACGAAGCCTAATTGTAATAATTCGCCTTACTTAGATCTAAACCCCACGATAGACATGCTTGTGTTCCGTATTGTGGCGTAAGACGGCTTAAACTTTTAAAGGGATAGAAGGGAAAACGATGGCTTTACAAAAGTGCTATAGACAACGAATAATTGCTGGGCAGAGTAAGTCCGGGAACACTTTGTCACGGGGAATTACAAGTATTATACTCACGTGAGGCCGTTAATTAGAGAGGATAAACGTACGTCAAGCTCGGGCTTGCTGCAAACCGTACACCCGTCAAGTTGATTTCCGCAATGAATGCAACAAGTGTTTTATAATTTTGTTCTAAAGAAAAACACGGACATTTCGTTGGAGGAGAGATAATGGCAATTTGGCGCACGTGTGAAAGCTTCCCCCATTACTCAGTCTGTATTACATTTCCTATCCTTTTGTAACTGAAATATGAAAATTATGCCAAATTAACCGTTAAAATGTTCCTAAGATAAGTTTAACTTAAAAATTGTTTGGCGTGGCTTTAGAACTTACGTAAATAATGGACATAATTCAAAACGATCGCTATGAAAAGTTATAATGCGTCATTTAAAACACAATAAACTCAAACAATAATAAAGAAGAAAGTCTAATATCTTGAGTGTATTCAAATTAGAGTTTACGCTAATTTGCAACAGTCATAAAGAGGTGTAATATAACTGTTTGTATGTAGTATACATCTTGTATTATATATTATACAAACAAACGTTGAAAGTGTGAGTGATATTTAGAATTAAAACAAGATTAAAATATATTTTAATACATCATAAATATATATAAGTTTTAGCCAACTTTTTGAAACGCCAATACTTTTTAATGAAGGGGGAGGAGGAAATCTATATTAAAAAAAATATATTGAACTTCGAAAATTACCATAAGCAAAAAGAATAAAATATTTAATTTAAGTATATTGAAATATAGTATTACTATAATTTTTTTCGAAGTGATACTCAACATTTCAAAAATTGATCGAAAAATTAGTGTTACCCTAGAAATGTATCACCCTTTATATTATGATTGTAATTCATTTCTTTATTGGTATTATTAAGTCAACACAGCTGATGACTTAACCGTATAATATAAAGCAGAGTACAGTTGTTCAACCAGAAAGAAACTCTTGACTAGTGAATGCGACGATAATACTGATGACGTCCGGTGCAAATTGTTTGTTCAGGCTTTATAGCCCTGTCCTCACAACAATTTCAAACCATCGTTACGGTGTCTACATTACCCTAACACAAATAATACAAACGTCGGGCAATCGAATCATAAATAAAAGGGTTGTATCTATTCTGACTAATGCACTTAAACAAATTATGATAGATCAAATTCACAATGAATCGCCCAATTGTTCTTTCGTGCGTTGTGCACAACGACAAATGTTTGATTAAAAAAATATATCATTGTGAATTGCATCAATTGGTAAAGTTCTTACTGCGCAGTAAGTACTGATATCGTAACCAACGTCAAAATTACCACAATTTGGAATTTTAAAAAACATTTTACGACATATTTTAAAATTGCAACAAAAGATGAGTTGACACTAAATGAAAATTGTTTATTAAACCCAAACGTATATATATATACAAACGACTCGTTTTATTGTTATCACTACCCATTAATAAGTAAGTTGTTTAATATTTTATCCGGTAGAAAAAAACGAATCAAAAGTTATAGTTACTATACTAGACTTAAAAAGAAATACACGAATGAATAAGTTCTTTGTTTTAGTTGTCTTAAATTTTACACATTTAAAAACAATGATGGACTATCAAAGATCGGTGTAATATGTTATATGTTAGGGTGATAACTTAAATAAACTACGTAGTAAAATAACTAGAGCAATAATTAAATATCATAAAGTTTTTGATCAGGAACAAAATGATCTATATATAGTTATGTTACCAATAAATAACAAATTTAAAATTCCCCACAAATTAATGCCAAGTTAAATTTTGAAATTACGTAACATTAAATTAGAAAATAATAGTGAGTATTTATCAATAATAATTAACATGGTTAAAACCCGTATTAAAACACAAATCAAATAAGAAATATGAATTTTTGAAATGCCACATTGCGACAATGATAATTATTAATTTAGTATTATACATTGATATCTAATCTGTGAGCATAATATACGCTCCAAGTATTGAATCTGTAATAGGTGTGACACGTCAGCATACAACAACATAATTATTGAGAAAAGCTAAGAATTTAATCCGAAACAGAATCATAACAAGAATAACAAAAAAGTGTATCATTTATCGTCCATATCATTAATAGATCATTGGTTTTTAGTAACATATTATAACAATGATCTATTCATCAATCAAATAGTTTTTGATGAGCATTTTAAAATATGTAAGCAACAAAAACAAATTGATGCAGTACATAATTATTACAACTATAAACATATTATAATATAGATATCATGTACAGTCTGCAAAATTTAAGTAAGTACGACGTACCATATGAAATCTTCCTGTTGTGGATTGTCACAACTGCACATTGATAAAAAAATCTTTTTTTCACTTACCTGAAACAAAAATCATTAACATGAATAATTCGAATTTCGTACAATTGTAAATGGTTCTTAAATATTTAAGGTAGTCCAAAGTTTGTAAATAACACATTCATTCTAATGATATAAGCACAAGCATTAAAGTAGGTATATTCTACATATATCCACACAGAACTCTATGT
Source organism: Periphyllus acericola (assembly GCA_949715065.1). NCBI lineage: Eukaryota > Metazoa > Arthropoda > Insecta > Hemiptera > Aphididae > Periphyllus > Periphyllus acericola. Next base: position 22,453,206 of record OX454265.1, read on the forward strand.
ATGTCCAATTCTACAGTATATTATCCGAGGGACAAAATAACATACACCTTACGGTATTGTTTAAGATACTCTTATGAGACTTAATGACTTTTCATGTTTTATTTTACACTATGATACCAAAACTAAAGAATAGTTTTTAAAAAATAAATTCTTTACTACATATATAAGTATAAGATACAATACACGATACATTTAAAACTTACGATAAATAGAGGGTGAAAGTCTTAAACTCTTATAGGTGAAACCATTTAAGCTTTTTCAACAACCCATAAAGACACATCACTGCGTATAACTAATGTATCCTCTCAAACTCTCACCATTACGTCACCCCCTCCCTTCCATACCTTTAAAATATATTATATATTTCTATTTTTTTCTGCAAAACCCTTCTTTTTTTCGCGCACATCCCCAGATAATCTCGCATAACTCCGATTTAAAAACACTAATATCTTATATCTATATTAAAACTGAATTATATCCTAAACCGTTGTAAAAGTTAGATAACTTTCATTAATATTGGGTGATCATAAAATAAAAAGCCGAGGTAAACTAGTAAATATGATTTAATCGAGTTATATCAAATACACTTAATATTAAACTTATTATTTTTTGAAATAGTTTTACAAGGATGGATAATTTATAAAAATGAAAATTTTTTTAGAAAATATTAACTTTAATGCTAGTTATTACAGTTATACCAAGCATTACATTTCAACTATCCTTGAAATTAATTTGCATTTAGTTTTTATTCTGTACACCATGATACAGTATTACAACAGAACGATACATCATAATGTTAGGTCCCGTTAAGCTAAAAAATAAAAACTTCATACTTTAATTGTATTACATATGGAAAAAACAGGACATTATATTTTTAACATCAGAAATTAGTAGAAACCTACCAGAACTAAAAGCTCTATAGCTATATATGTAGTTCAAGAAGAATATTTAAAGTACAAATTCAGCACTTTTTTGTATTATTTATTTCCATCGTGATTAATATTAAGGAGCTACGAACTGTATAGTGAAATTAACTTCACTATATACTTCATTTTCAATTTACCGCTACCAAAAGTACTTTTTAAAGTCATTTGGTAAACTATACACCGTTAATATTTAGATATACTTAGGAAAACGTCAGAGGAAAGTTATAGGAAGTTCAATTCCAATGGAAAAGGTAAAAATGGAAAAGGTTGGGGAAAACCAGCTGTTTTCTTTTGAAACGTAAAATGTAACGAAAAACAAAGCCAACTTTATAACCTTAATGAAAACTCGGTAGTCGCATTACGCCAAGGTATCCAAAATGAAAAAAAAAACAAAAGAGAAAAATATATACATGAACAAAGTTCGCTGGTAACGAGGGCAAGAACATCAAAAGGGTCACGTGAATGTTTTAATCACGAAAGATCTGTCTTCTCTTTTGCTCCCTTACACCCTTGGACTTTTTTCACCCCTAATTACCTAAAATAACATTCCCTCCTACGCTTTATATGATGGTGTTTTCTCCACCTGACCATAAACAAGCTAAACCATAGAGCTGTTTCCGAGGGCATTGTCGGCCTTAATATCTGTAAGAATGAGAGCGGAAGGTTCACAATTTGTCACTAGCTACATGGCATGAGAACCAACGTCAAAAGTATATAATTAGACTATTTACGTGAATGCAAATGGACATTTACATTAGTCGGCACCAACATAAATGGACAATTTACAGTATAGTCACACGAGTTTTTGGAAGATTATAGGACATTTAATTACGACGTCAGGAGAACGAACACTTACATATACGTATTACATTATTTGTATTAAGCACACTAGTACAGCAAAATCCAGCATAGTATTACTAAAACATGATTATAATTTAGCAGTGGTTTAGTGCCAGCTAATTAATTATTTATAAATTAAATATAAGAGCAAACATCCCAATCCAGTATACTTATGTTTAGAATCATAATTTCCAACATATAATTTTTTTTATTCAAACAAAATAAATTTCAGCAACCATAAAAGCTGTTATAATACACAATTTCAGTTTTTAAATTAGATACATTTAAATAATTTAAATATTACATCGATCTCCTAAATATATAGTATATATACAATCACTAAAACAACGGATTGAAAAAATAATTTTTATTTTTTTAGCCGCGGTTATAAATTTTAAAAAAACATTTAATCAGTAAATAAACAAAATTAAATAACAAAAAAACTATTTTCATATTTCATTTTTTAATAATTCATTGTTAAGTTTGTTTTAAAATAATATTACATTAAAATGTTGAATTAATAAAATAAAAACTAGATTAGTATAAATGCACATGAGAGTAGACAAAAATCAATAAACCACTATTAAATAAGACGTTAAATTTTGATGATGAAATAACCTATGAACTATAACTATTAATAGCACCTATTTAATTTCTTATTTTTTTAATTTAGAGCGCTTTAAAGTTGTTTAAAACCAAAATACTTGTTTAGTATTCATTCTTGAAAGTATTTTTAATGTTTTAGTGGTCCCTTTTGCATTTCTTTGTGGCGGAGTTTAGTTTCTTTTGTTTCAAACAAACAAAACAGCCCTACTGTTACGAATTTGACATCCTTCCACTAGCATTTTCCCAAACGTGTATAATATATACTGTATATAGTATACGCTCTATTGTAATAAAATTCTTGAAAAATGTTTTGACATTTATTATACTTAGAATTATGTTTTAAATCATCTGAAAAAATGACTAAATTAAATCATCTTAAAGATCAAAAACTTAAGTACATTAACTGCCTTATATTGTTAATTATTATATACTAATACAAACATTGTATAATATAAATTAATTTTTTATTCTAAAACGAGTTACTTTCAAAAATGAAAATTAAATAGCTTAATAAATTAATAATGTACTTTTAATTAAAATTAATAAAATACCAATCATAATTCGTGACCTTATATTTCGCATACTATAATTATGCAGATAATACGAATAAAATGCATTTCTATGATCGTTGGAGATGTATACTATCAGCATGATACAAATAATTTCGATGTTTAATTCACTTAAGTTATTTGCTAAATTAAACAATAAGACTTTACAAGATCTACAAATTTAATTTAAAATCGGTAGGAACAAAGTAATTAATTATTGAACATAATAAATGTGGGACACAATATCGTACATTGATAAATTATAATTATAAAACTAGATAAACATGATTATATTTGTTACATTGATATAACTGTTAGAGTTTTTAGATATTTATGCAAAAACAAAACTTGTTTTTTAATTATCAAATTGTCCGAAAAAAAATTCAATAGGGAAGTAATAAAATAAGTACTCAGATAATCCTACTAAGGTAGTTTAATTTGTTTATTGATTTTAAGTTCTTTCAAATGTTTTATTCTTTTGAAAATTAAGCAAATTTAACTTGAAACAATATATGTATCCCCCACTCACTATCACTATGTTTGGTAATAAGAGCAATTGGTAAATGACAAACCAGACAAATGTACGTACTCATATTTATTCATTGTTTTAGGTTAAGCTCCGTTTTCCATGTAAAATAATAAAATCAAATAAATTCACAATTCACAATTAATCAATGAAGTTCAGGTTCTAACTGGACTGAATAAGGTCTCCTAAAAACATTAGATCACGGCGTTTTCTTTTGATACCATGTCAGTGGTAAGTCATTTTTTAAATACCGTGATTACATATTAAGTAAGATAAAAATCAATTTTAAAAGTTTACCTCATCAGAGAAAAAAAAATTGTCATATAAATGCAAGAAAAATATAAACATACCTACATCTATAAGTATCACAACCGAAAACTGATTAAAATGTTGTACATGTATATTTCTTTGTATTTACTTAGATTCTGTTCTTTTTGTTTTCAGCCAAAAAAAGAAAAATTAAAAAAACTTCTACATTTAGGTTAACAATACAAAGGATTCAATTGTCTGCAAGAAGATAAATTAATATATCTTAATGCGAAACAAATAATTTCTCATCAATGGAAAAAACAGCCACGGAATAAAATATCGCTGTACCAACATTTTTTGAAAACAATTGTAGCACGAACACCACGAACAATTTATCTTGGATGGGAGCGTCGTGGATGAGTGGTAAAAGGTGGTAAAAGGTGGCTAGCGGTGTGACTGGTTCGAGACAAGCCTATCGTTTTTCTGGTGGAGAAGAAACCTTGACCGCATCCCTACGAAATAAAACTTGATCCGTGTGCAATTTCAAATGTGACCCAATGCAAAAAAAAAACCACCAAACAAAACGATCTTGAGTAAAATATCGTGATTTTCATATAAATTTGCAGTTCAAAAGGATTTAAAAAAACTTTGTTAAAAATATATTTCACCAATCGGTAATTATTTAATTATTTTTTACAAACAAAATGTTTTTAACCGCGGTCGACATTTGACACGCATATTTTGGTACGTATTGTCATTTATTTCCTAATAGGATAAATACAATTTTTATTTGTTATGCAACAGAATATTTTTGTTAACATTTTAACGATATCAGTCGATATTCAAGGAAACTAAGGTATATTTTGAAAACTTGACGATGACGCAGCCTTACATTATCTAATGATATTTTAAATGTATAATAATTGTTTATAAAATGTTTAACATTTTACTTGGATAAAACAACTATTATACAGTTTTAATCTTGATTGTTTACCCTCTACATTAATAAATCCTACAAAATCCACACAATAAATGATGTATTGCGTAAATATAATTTATCGCAGCGAGGCGAGGAACAAAATGTATATTTAAATAGTTTGATAAAAAGTAAAGTGACTAACAAAAAAGTGAATACTATTAGTAGTATATAAGTTTACACAGAATCAATGATATAATTATCAAAAGTTTTCAAAAATATTTATGTAAATAGAATTTATATTACTTGAGCTTTTATTAGAAACAAGTAAGGAATATTTTATAATATCTTCGTGCGTAAAATTGTATGCGATTAGCATTTAGAAACTATATCTTTCTCCATACAGTCTTCATCTTTTAGAATACGAGTACCGAATGGAAAGCACTATATTGATAAACACTGAATATGATAAACACATATTATAATGATTGGGTTGAAAAATAATTACAAACTATTCAAAATATAGCTCAAAAGATTCTATTACGGGAAATTCATCGAGGCGTTAGTCAACACAATATTAATACTGACGGCTTAATTATTCGCTTGGGCAATGGCGAAAGTAGCGGTGATTGTAGAAAAATGCATAGAAAAAAAATTAAACAAAAAAAAATAGGAAAAAAAAGGTTACACGATGAGGAAAAAAAGGTCGTTTGTCTTTATTTAGGTTTAAGCCGTTTTAATTGATGCGCTCGTTTCGGTTTCGGCATACGCATTTATACGTATTAAAACGCGGGTGCACGGGACACGGACCGCAACGACTTACCAAAGGACCCATTATTCTTAATGAGACACTTGTTAAATTGCATCGCTTTGGGCAACACGTCTGCAACGATAAACACACGCACACACTGACTGTGGTGGTGGTGGTGGTGGTCGTCGTCGTCATCTCTTACCCTCATCCCGCGATGTATGAACAACTAAGTATACTTCGATGCATTAAACGTGGTTTTTTACCAATGACATAGAATTGAACCCAATTATATTAGAATGTAGTATTAGTGAATAATATGTAAAGTTGGAAATAAAAGTAGATGCGGTGCAACCGAAACAAATTGCATTTTAAAAACAACAGCGATTTGGGGTTTTTTCTCTCTTTTTTTTAAACACCTAATTGATAACATACCCACCTCTTTCAATGTTAACACGATGTTTACAATACCCGATACGGGTTTTCCGTATACACTTTAATTAACATCAGAGTAATAATATACAAATGAATATACAACGCAACGTATATGACCCAAGTCGCTACGATAAGTGCATGTGGCTATTTCAAACACGCGTCCTTAAGTTATACGTCATATGCTCAACAGTAAATAACCGTGACGTTTTGTAGATATAATATTATGCAGAACAATATCACAATACACATAGTTATGGGGTTCATTCATCGCATAATGCAATACGTATAATAATATAATAGAATATTATGCGAAAACATCGAGTTATCGGGGGCTATCGAGGTATAGTCAAGGAACCGACGGCCTCATACAACAATGAACGATTGTAATAATTGTTATGTTATGCACATTAGTTTAAGTGCAAGACATTAGAAAACTAGCTATGTGTTTGCTAGTAGTATCAATGACGACTATTTGTAATAATTTCAACACCTAAAATATAAGGAGTACTAGATATATTTTTATAGTTTTAAATTTTAAAATCACACCAAAAAAATTACAATTTGTTAAACAATGGTACATTTTTTTTTTCTGATGAGAACTTATCACGAACTAAATGGGAACGTATTTGTAAATCCTCATTTTAACTTATTATTCGCTCTAATCGAAACAAACCTTATTGGAAGTTGTATGAAAAGGCATAATACATTTTTCGTGCACGGTGTATAGTTGGCTGTGCCGGCATAACAATTTCAGATTTTCTTAAATGGAACGAACTGTGTTTACGCAATCCCTCGTCAATGAAATATGATTTTCAATTTTTTTTCAGCTGTCTGTTAGTAGTTTATTCAATTCAATAGTTATTTATCAAATGTTTTTCTTTCGCTAAGCCTTTAGGTTTTTCAAAACCTTTTTCCTTTTATGCATCCACTAGCGGCACATTAGATACATTTTTAAGATAATTTATAAAATCGATTAAAAAAATATAAAATAAGAAATAATTATAACAATTTGTAAATATATATTGCAATTGTATGATTGATATTTCAATCGAGACCCTGATGGGGTATCCTTAAACAAACACTACACATGCTGTCACTCAAAATATCGACCAAAGCCCTCGAGTCACAATGTCTGTGGCTTTAGATATTTCGGACTCATTGAACCCAACATATATTGCTCTAGGGCTTCATCTCAGGCAGTTTTTTTTATTCGCCGTAACAATAAACCCTTTTTGTCATACGAACTTTTTATCGCATCGTTTAACAATGAAATTACTTCTAAAATAACACAGACACTTTTAAGGGGATGAAGAAACCTGTGTTCTCAAGTTACGTGAATACATAAACATTTTCGAGCATATTTCACGCCAAACTTCACAGCATAAATATACTTGTGTCTTGTGTTGTATTATACATTCAAGAAATGACAAAAAATAAATTGCTTGTATAAACATAATAACCTATTTAACTAAGTATTATTATGCCTATTTTTAAAATGATTAATCGATAACTATAATTAAAAACTTTAAATACATTATTTTATTTATTATTTCATTACCATTCATTTTTTATTTCTATAATACATAGAAAATATAAAAACGATGTATGGTAGGTGGTCACAATTTTATGAATCATAAAAATCGGTAGTAAAAAAAATGCAATTTAAATTCCAATATTGAGTTTGTGATTTAATTTTATAATTTAAATTAACCAAATAGTAAAATTATAATATTGTAGAACATATAATTTTTAGTGTTCTATTTTAAAGGATACATATATGGCGCTTAATCTATAATATATATAATAATACATGTTTATACTATACAATTGTACAGATATTTATTTATCAGGCAATTTTACTTAAATTCTAATCAAATGTATTGAAATAAAATGTAATAAACAAAGTAATGCTAATTAAAATCACATGATCATTATATAGGCAGCCTTCAGCCTAAATACTAATTAAACTTCTGAACTTTTTGCCGCCGGTCAACATCAACTTGTGCAAACAGCTGTGTAAAAACGTTGAAAACGACGAGCTGTATATAATAGAGCTACTTCTCCGAGTGGGCAGACTAAATGGTTTAAGCGTTTCCACGTACGAAGTTCACTAGAATCTCAACAGCGGCGGCAAGCATGTAATGCGTCATAACTATTGTTTGACACATTAATTAAAAGCGCTCGGTGGATTTTAATATCGTGGCGAAATGAACTTCGCCAAAAGTTTCCGGAAAACGTCTAAACAAGACCGAACTTTAAACGTTAAAATATCCCAGGGTTTTTTTATTGGAGTGGAAAAAATTAACCCCTTTTTAGTTTTACTCATGATGAAGCTCAGAGATTTCAACAAATACACTACGGTAAAAACGTAAAATTTACCAAAATAGATATTAGGCAATTTATTGTTTAATTTAATAACAATTTTAATGATAAAACCTAATTACGATAATGAATTAAATTACTTCTTCTTATACGTTCCACTTGTTTCACTCAACTATTAATTTTTTTTTAAATTTGACAGTGTAAACATAATTGCAAAATAACATCTGTTCCATAATGCACCCATTGCAGAGTTACAAAATAAGTTTATAAACGTTATTTTATTGTTTAAATTAATTTTTATAATACAGAGTTAATGCAATGGTTATATACTTTATAGAACAACTAGTACAGTTCTTCTGATTAGGGAATCGAATACAAGTATTTAGGTGGCCAACATCAATAATACTTTTAAATCAGTATAAACTACGAGTATATAAATTGCCCAGAGTTGCTATGTAAAAAATGCATGCATAATTACAGGCATTATAGTGTGACTAACGACAACAGGATGCACATTGTTGTTTCCTGTTATAACCAAAAAGGTAAACTTTTGATTGAACACATATTATTTTATCTCGATTATTTATTTGTGTTAGTTATATACCGTGTGTTCAATTTTAAAGGTAACAGGAATTATTTCGATCCTGTGACCTTGAATTTGATTCGGGGTTTTTATACTGCATATAGGACTTATAAATACATATTTTTTTAATAAATTCAAATTTTTTATTTTTTTTTATCAGCGCATGCTCAGTAAAATAAAAATTTCTTAAATATCAACCACTATTTTGGAGACCGGATTTCGATCTCTTTATTTTTTCTGAACAACTTTGATCTTTACAGTTTGTTGATATCTTAAAAATTGCCATTTTTATGACGGTCGAAAGTTTTAAAATAGTTAATTCGTAAATATCGCATTTTTCAACGCTCTATCTTAATTTATAGGTATAGGTATCTTAATTTATAACAATTTATTAAATTACAAAATTAATTAAATAAATTGTTATAATAATACCTATAAATACCTATCAAAGTTGTTCAGAAAAAATAAAGAAATCGAAATCCGGTCTCCAAAATAGTGGTTGCTATTTAAGAAATTTTTATTTTACTGCGCAGGCGCTGATAAAAAAAATTAAAAATTTGAATTTATTAAAAAAATATGTATTTATAAGTCCTATATGCAGTATAAAAACCCCGAATCAAATTCAAGGTCACAGGATCGAAATAATTCCTGTTACCTTTAAAATTGAATACACGGTATACTAAATACTTGTTCTAATAATAAATGCCTACTTCAAAACCGAAACAACAATTATTTTGTTTTCAATCGTATGGCAATACGCACACTATAAAATTGAGTTACGATGGATAAGGAATCACTTCAACAACCTAAACACCCTATCCTTCTAGTACCTCCTAAGTCCAACAACATTTTACGAACCCTCATCATCTATATTGATGCCTTCCTTATAATTACAAATCCTATATCCATACCCGAGGATAGATTATTAATACATACAAACTTGGCAAACATTTTCGGCAAATATATTTTTTAAAATAGCATTCAAATTACAAAAAACCTCAACATAGTTAAAATATTAAAAACTATAAGCATATATATAGCAATCGTGTCAAGTTCAACTTGTTGATACGAACAAGTTAATAAAAAATGTTTTTTTTATACATACTAAATATTTTTAATTATATATACATACATTTATATATATTAACATGCATAAAAACAAAAACACAAGTTTATACTTGTAACTCTATATGAAATAACAAAATCGAAATAAATTGTATACCTAATCTAAATTCATCATTAAAAATATATATATTATATATAATACAATAAAATAGTACTCGACTAAGACTCAATTATTAAGAGTTTGAAAATATTTATTAAACATCTGCATTATTGACATAAGCCGTATATTTACTATTTTAATCCATATACCAATCAGGCTGTATAGTTCTAGATGAATTATAATACAATATATATAGATATAACTACGCAAGACACTAGAGGCGTTTAAAAAGTAAAATTAATAGTAAATAATACGTAGATTATTAACGTATTTTTGGAATGAATTAATAATAATGAAAAATATACAAATTACGCTAATTCGTGTAAAATATACGTTAAGGTAATGTTATGTTAACAACAATGATAATCATAAAAACATAATATATAAATATATAATAAAATATAATATTTCAAGAACTATATTATAATACAGTAGAGTGACTACATCAAATATACATTATTATTTGAATTATAATTAATTTTCGAAATATATAAAAATTTGAAAACGTTCAGAAAAAAATTAGAGAAAAAATTGTTATAAATTAGTACGTTTGCTATACGAATAAAGTGCTATACGAATAAAGTGACAACGCAGCTATATTAGGTACTTCATAATAATAATATACAACAAAAAAAATAAATATGTTCTTTTTATTTATCTTTAATATTTATTATTGGTTTTATCAATAACTTCATATTTTATAGCACAAATAACTAAAATTTAACATAAGCCAGGAGGAAGAAAACAAAAACGTAACATAGCAAATTACGTAGTAGGTACAATTTATTGTTCAGCAGATTTAAGACATATGGTCCCAATTAATTATTAATACCATTCGACTCGTAACCAATATTATAAACTTGACTTTTCACAAGGCCTATATGACATATTATATTTCATAAAATACTTAAACTATTTATAGTTCATAATTTTTATAAATTAAAAACAGACTTTACAACACCAATGATTTTTCAACTAATTGTATTGCAGCACAAAATAAATCACGTTAAGCTCAGAACAGTCTATACAACATACTATAAGATGTATGAAAACAAAAAAAACTCAAAGTAAATGTTCTATAATTTAACATAAATTATATTTATTGAAAGTAAACATTATAAAATTAAAATACTCAATTGACGCATCATTTCATCGTTTTGGATTCGGACCTAGTATTAAAATACCAACATATCATAGCTTTTTTCATAGGACGATGCGATTCACAAAATTTAAAAAAATTAATATACAGAGTAAATTAATTTACTTAGTAATAGGTTTCCACTGCAATCAAAAATACTAATGGTCTCTTTTTTTTAGTCATTGATTTTGATGGTCTTCCATATTATTTTTCGTAATAAAAATAAAAATAAAAATTAATTATCTTCTTTGTAAACGAAACAATACGTGATGATAATAATAGTGTCTATTATAAAATTTTGTATAGTACACTATTAAAGAAAAAACGAGGAACGAAATGTATTTTAGTTAAAACAGATGCTTGTATTAATATTGTATCCAATGAAACATAATTCGATAATAAAAACGTTTTTAACATAAAAAATCTAACAACCATGACATTCTGAATTTGGTACTCAATTAATAAAACACAGTCTCACGTAACATTATAATATCAATACTACATTTTACATAATTCATAAAATATATTTTCATTGCGGTAACTATTAATTATTTTTATTTGGTTTTAAGTACATCAACAAACTAGGTATATAAATGTATAGTACCCAGTATGGAAATATAAGTATTTTCTTCGGTATCGATTTCGATAGTTCGTGAAAAAATGATACCTTATAGATAATGTTAATAGCAATCTATATAAGGGATGTTCAACCTTTTTATGCAGCGGACCACAAAGTATTCTCTAAAAATCTCGCAGGCCTCATTCGTAGTAAAAACATGTATTTTATACAAAAAAAATGTCGATAGCGATATCTTACAACTTAAATGATGGATTATAGCCGTTCCAATAAAGATATTTTATGCTATACTCAAAATGTGATCGCAGGCCGCACATAATGACAATCCGGGCCGCGGAGGGTTGAAGACACCTGATGTACATGGTAATTATTAATTAATGATTCAACCGAAGTTGAACACGACAACATGATAATAATATTATATAAAATACACATTTTTGTGAGAATTAAGTAAATATTTAAAACAAATGTATTGAACATCGACTTATTATAAAAGACCTACATAAATATTTTTGTCAACGCTCACTTCCAATATGCATATAGTATATAACTGAGCGCAAAGGAAAACGATTCAAATGATTGTTTTAATAACATTAGTCGAGTAAAGATGACTCGGATCGGAAATGAGAGAAAAATAATACAAGTTGTCCAGATGAATCAACATTAAAATGCATTTTAATGAATCTTAAATGTGATTCGATTGGTCGTGGATTCTGATAGTCTCCGCATCTCGCTTGTATATAACAATGCATATTTTGCACCTCTTATACGAAGATATTTCACAGTAAAAATCAGTTTCTCCAATCACGCAACGTAATAACATGGGAGCAACAACGATTTCAATACCATCAATTTAATATAAACAAACCTGAAAAATATAACATATTGCGATATACTTGTAAATCAACTTCACACAAGGCGAAGTTCCCTAGTATACTACCGACAGACAAAAACGATAAAGGAAGAAAATTCAAACGCAATATTGAATTTTTTATGACATTCGATTAATGTGCTCTACGTTCTCCTTATGCGTCGAATTCTCAGACTTTTAGTCTTCCAGTGACAGAGTGTGTAGAGGAGGGAACATCGTTTTATAGCCACCATCTGCGCGTGTACACCCTTTATTATTCAGTCGTTAGGAGGCGCTAAACTGGGGCCAATGTTCTTGAATATTACACCAGAGCAGAGGGACTAAAAGAAAATGTAAAAAGATAGTAACTATGCATATTATCAACTCGTTAGACGCTTACAAAAGGAATACCGATAGGGCTTAAGCACGATTTTTAAACGTCTTCTTGTAATTGCAATAGCATTTTGTATAATGTTCAACACGACTACAACATTTCATTAATAGTATCAAAAATGATATAATCATTTATAGCTAACCAATTTTAACAATATGAATATATTTCCCAATTTATACACAAATAATAATGGTAAATATTAATTATTAAACCATTAAAAATATTTTTTAATCCACAATTTTCATTAAAAAAAAAGAAAGTTTTTTATTAAGAAACAGATCAATATTAAACATTTAAAGCATTTCTTCAAATAAACTTAAACGATTATACGAGTATTTGAGATAGAAAATGGTTAGGTTTAGGTAAATTTAGAAGTAAATAGGTTGTTAACCTTTTACTCTAGGCGCCTAAATAAGGTACTTAATAAACCATTTCATAAATGAAACGAAACCTCTTGGCAAGAAAAAAATAGAAAAACTTCTTGCCGTTTTTACAAGACATTAGTATAGTGTGTTGTAATTTCATAACTCATACAACCTTATGTCGTCAACATGTGAAAATGGGATTATATCGAAAAGTTACACGAGTTTTCGCTTAAATTTAAGACAACACAAGTACATTGAAGCAGTGTAATTACTGTTTCTTCTTAAACATAGTTATATTTACATCGTAAAAGTTAAAAGTTCAATTTTTTAGATATAAATATTAAACAATTATATTTTCTCTCAACCTGATAAAAATTAAACAACGATTTCAGTAATTACTTTAAATAAGTTCCTATTAAGAAAAAAAATAACAACTATATAATAAATGCAAACAAATAACAAGTTTGTACAATAATTTAAGAATTTGTGCATCAAATAGGTAGTCTATACTCTATATCATAATTTTATAATATAGATTTTATAATATTTTTGATTATTAAAATATTAAAAATTATTTATTTATTTGAGCACAAAATGTAATAGAATGGTTTGTATATTTGAATTACAAATAACTATTAAGATAAACACAACATACTTTTCGACGTAAAAAAAAAATAAGTTAAATTAAATATTTACAAAAACAACTTTTAACTATGCAGATAAATGTTTATAAAATATCTTTAGCAAAATACATTTATCATAATTTTCTACCGACTATATACTGACGTACACAGTTAACCTTATTTGTTTATGTTTTTGTGTTATTCTTTTAAGATTTTTAAATAAAAAACCCGAGGATCACTCTTAATCAAGTTTCAAAATTGATATCATTGAAGCAATATTTATATTATTAATTATATCACAAAATGTGGTTAAGAAACATAGTAAATCGTAAAACTAACCAATTTAATAAGGAAATTAGAACTGTACAGTATAGTTTTCCATTGATTTCTCTACAAGGGGAGGAAGGTGGTCACCCTTTTTCTGGACCGTCGCGGTCATCTGCCTATAAAGTGAGGACCGTTGCCGGATTCCAACCAGTGGCAGTGCCCGTCTGCGAAGACGCCATTTTTCGCTCAAAAATTTTACCCTAAAATGCCCCTTGAACGACCTATAATTGAAAATTATAATATTTTGTAATATAGTCTACCCAAAAACATAAAATGAAGAAAACTAAGTGCGAAACCAATGCCTAATAGCTTTGCTGGTCATAAATTGAATATAAACTACACTCTTCTTGACGATAGTGACCAGTACTCGGACTTAGTTTTGTAAAAGAGAAACATTATTACCCTGATGTTCGATTTGTCACTGGATTTAATTAATTGTAAGATAGATTATCTCTTGTAGAATCCTGGAGAAAATTCATCACAGAATTCCGAATATGAGTTCTAGATCACAGGAAAGTTTTGCACCCCCTTCCCATAAATCAAATTATATTTGCAATGACCCTTTAGTTAAAGGTAAGCGGAGCATTAATGCTAATCCTTGAGGATTCAATTTAAACTTAATTTAACGTCTCAAACTCGAACTATGTATATGTATCTATACAATAATAATATAATATAGATACATATATATTATATTGATGTCATTGTTTAGTACAGCCAAAACACGTATTACCCATTGGAATTTATTTTAGTATTATAACTTAATATACTCTACAAATTAAATTTTACAATTTTAAATCAAAGATTTGGGCAAGGGATACATAGTTGTACCATCCGTAAAGAGAAACATTCAAATGTATGTTTGGTATTTCTTCCATCAAACAAATTAATACAAAAATGGGTAGTGGAACTTGGAGAAGTATTCGGTAAAAATTTTAAAAAATATTTCATAGTGTTTGAAAAGAAGATCCCCTTCCCCTCTCTTCATTTAGATCAAGATTTGGAAAAAAACAAAGTGAGAAGAATATTTGGAACAACTCTACAAACAAATTTCGAGGAAATATTCAAATACAATGGCGTTCCCCTCCCGTAACCAATAACGTAATTGTTAAGTGATAATATTATGACACTCCACAAGTGCTAATGAATCTATTGATGTAAAATCGAATTGAAACACGTCAAGTAGTTTCCGAGTTTACCCTGAAAATAAATTGAATTCCTTTTTTAATCACTTATTATTAGCATAGATAAAGATTACAGGAATACAAATTGCAATATAATTTTTTTCTTTGACCTATCGATTTATTGTAATTCAATGAATCGCATTCCTTCGTACCTTTAATAAACAGAACGAGACAGACTGTATTTCACTTTCAATATTATACTTTTTAATTTTAAATGATATAAAACAAAATTATGCTACTATAGCAACTTCTAGAAGTCAGTTAACCAAGTTGATAAGTGATAACTAAGGAAACTGAAATTTGAAACTGTTATCCCTACCAAACGATAATACAATATTTAAGTAAGGTTTAATTTATAATCACAAAATAGTTGATAAAGAACTACTTTTGAGAAATTATTATGGACACTACACGGGTCTTATTAAATCTTTTAATGTAATTTTTATTTGAAACGGTCAAGTAGTTTACAAGTTAACCTAACCTGAAGTTATAATCAATTTACCGTCTTCATAATACATTAGTACAGACGTTATGATATGAATGTTAACAATTAAATAATATTGACACGCACTATTTCTTATATTTAAATGATAATTTATTCGTTTATAAACATGAAATATCAATATTATACGGATAATGGTAATGTTAGCCAGTCATTAGTGTTTAGTAGTATGTGAAAAACAGAAAACGCATGTAATTGTTTTTGTTAGCACTAAATTTAATAAGTATCAAAATAGTAAACATATACAATTTATACAACATTTAACTTTTTCCTCTTTCATTTTTAGATGTATATTTCAAAATTTTTGTTTGATAATTATTTCTAATATAAAAGGAGTAGAATCATAACTATTTTACTACTACTTATAAATGCAATAGTAATGACAATATTATAACTAAATTCCTTTTATGGAATCAGAAATAAATAATTATTTTTTTATCAGTTTATTTGTATGGATGCAATATAGAATTGTTTATACTAGAAATACAAATACTTGTTCTTCTTGGCCCGTTTTTATTAATATTTCTTTGTTTTTTAAGACTCGAATTCAGATTTGACGTTTGAATACCAATTATGATCAAAACTCATGAAGAACTTTTAATAATAAAACCGTTTCCACAAGGTATGTATTGTTGTTAAGACTTACTCCGACGAGTAATGTTCCATCTTTTGAATATATATTATATATGATTTATATTTAATGACAAAAAATGATTAATATAAACATGAACATTAAAATAATAATGAACTTCAGTTTGATTAAAATGAATACTTCATTGATAACTAGATACTCTTATTATAAATTTTGTGTAAATATTATGCAATTTTAATTATAAGGAATACCTACCAAATGTAAAATAACCTGGCATTTGACAATATAAAAAAACATAAAGTTACTAGAAATTTTGGCGATATCTATAAACAAATAACATGACCAAACATTAAATATTTATCGACATTTTTTCTTAATCCCAAAATAATTGATGGCTTGAATATTGTGTTAACATAGTTATCCCATTTTGTATAATTTCATACTATACAGTAAACAATACACACTAAACAGTAGAGATTTTGGGTTGTATAAATAATAACATTATAAGACTAATAATATTTTGTTTTTACTCATATTTAATATGTGTTAAATTAGCTTTAATACTTTATTTTTAAGCTGTGTACCAACTTATATAATGAATTGTATACTGTTGGACCATGCATAAATTTAAATTAATTTAAGAATTCCAAATGGCTTGGTTTAAGCGTATCAACCATGTCTATAAACACGTAGAATTAAAAAAAATTAAATTATATTTTTAAAGATGAATAGTCAGACGGATAAACAAATATACATTTATAAAAACATCTTCAGATTTTGCATAATGGGTTTTCTTTATTTGATTTATATTGGAACCCTACAACTATATTATTCCAAAATGTACTAAAACTTAATTATTACATATTCAATGAATAAAAATGATGTAATATTTTATTGAGTGACGGTGTATTACAATAAAATCAGAGTTTTCAATTTTATTATGAGACCGTCAACTAGTGTCGGATATAAGCATAAAATTCTAGAACTCTGTAGGTTATTTTCGAAGGCCAATCCTCCTTTACAATATGATACCAAGGGTTCTGTAAAAAGGCATACTTTTTTATTGAATGTTTTTTAATTTTTTAACATCCCGAATGAAAAATTTCAAAATTTTAACCTGAGTTTCGGTTAACTAATTCTGACACCTTGATGACGAGGTGTCCCGCTCAATCTAGCATTGTTGGGAATACTTTCCTTCACATCAATCTATTCATCACTAAATGTAAAGGTTTACTAAAATAATTATTGCATATTTAAAAAAAAACAAAAGTAATATATTTTTAAGAAAATTTAATAAAATTAAGAATCAAAATACTTACATTTATACAAAAGGAATATATCAAGAAAATAAATAAATAACACCTAGTAAAATATACAATAAATTAGCACCAAATACTGGCTATATTTTAATTAGAGTAGCATCTGCTACAATGTTTCCGAATTAATGAATACAACCAGCTATAATTAATGACGTTTAATGTCATGTAATAAAAGGATTCTTTATAATTACTGGGGGGTGAACCGTAACAATTAAATAACACTTTTCGCCATTTTTTTTTTTTTTGTCTCATTTATTTAAGTTTTGTTTTGTTTTTTTATTTGTATGCTAACACAAATAACAAAAAAACATAAATTAAAGGACAGATGTGTCTCTATTGTAAGAAATAAATTCATTCTAAGAATATTGTAGAAGGGTTAGAGTGGTTAGTGAAAAAAAAATAAAAACTTTTCATTTATTCAAACAACAATTGGTTAGTCGTTATCAGAGTTTTTCTTGATTTAATTAATTTTATTAAAATTCACTAAATAATAAACGAGACTTATAATAAAAGAAAAACTAGCCTTTGTAGCAAATATTAAAGTAATTGTAAGTAGTTAGCATCTAACATTAAGGAAACAAGTTAATGATTGTTACAAACGATTGTTGATATGTTGTATATAGATTTCCTGCATGTATATTATAATTATGACTATATTAACAAACGAATAAGTGAATGTTCAAAGAGAAAAACAACGTAACTGTGAATAAATTAAAATTAAATACAAATTATAGCATTATTATTTTAATGCTTCTAATAGAAAATTCTAATAGTTTATATATTACAGTAGTAATATTAACATTTATAAAATCAAGTAAATCCACATTTGTGCACGTTCGTTATGGACATTATTATTCAAATGCAAACATCCATTATATTTTTAATTATTTTACCCTTATGGCTACTATCTATAAATATATCATAAAACAACATTTTAATGTCATCATTAAAATAATCAATACTAAGGATAGATTTTTGTAAAGTTTTAGAATCTAAAAATTAAATTATAAATATATATATAGACCCAAAACTAAAAAAAAAATAAATTACTTCAATATAATATTTTTTATCTTAAAATTTATCAAAATCATTATAGGTAAAAAATACTTTTACATAAATGTATATTGTAGGTACAAACACAAATAGTTAAATACTAAGTATTTTGTTTGAATTGCTTACAGTCAATATATCTAGATATAAATTGTGTAGCAAATTTGAAGCCCCAAAATGTATTGCGAAGATCACACTTGATAGTTAATGTGACAATTACAGATTAAATAAATTAACGTTTAATTTAATACATACAAGTCCATTTGTAATGCTATTTTAGGCATTAATTGTTTACACACGTGATCTCGGCCACAAATTTACACAAATCAAAAATATTTTAAAACATTCAAAAACTTAACCTGAGTTTACTCCCTGGGATGACTATTAATAGTGCAGCATGATGTATTATAGTAAAATACAAATATTGAGATAAGGTAAAAATAATATTTTATGCGTGGGTGGTATTATATATAGGTATAGATAACAATAATAAATAAATAAACTCGTAAATTAATGGAAAAAAGGATTTGTATATAGTATAAAATACACTAACTATAAAGCATAACTTCGATGGGCATTTGAGTTTGCTTAATTATAAAACTCTGTTTGTAATTTATCCCTCTATGGAGTAATGGTATTTGCTAATTTAGAAGGCCGGTATGGTTGCAGAATAAATTTATGTTAATTTGAATACAAAAACAGAAGGTAAATAATAAGTTAAAAATGCAGGAGAGCATGGTACCGGGAAATAATTTAAAAGACCACCACATTGGTGGTCAGCAAGACTTTCAATAAGACACGGCGGGTGTTAACTGGTAAAATACTGGTTTCAAGACTCGAGCAATAGGTCATTGTTATGTGAGTCATGTTTATATAAAACAAATTGAAAATCAATAAGAACTTATCAGTATTAAAGAACGATGTTGAAATAAGGCGGGTGTAAAATATAAACTAAATGATAATTAGCTTTTTTAACATATCTGATTTAAACATCAGAAAGATAGAATTCATAGCTTTCGAATCAACTATTTTAACTTAATCGAGGACAACCTAATCCAGTACAGTGTAAATTTGATTGATATCTAAGTTTGAACGTATAAAAGATTTACTTTTTTGTTCGTTCTAAGCCAACATGGAAGACAGTTTAGTTTTATTTTTTAGACAAAAGACGTGCTTATCCTTCTGAAGTTACCGAGGTTTGCCACCAGGAAAAAGGGAGAGGACGGACGTAGTTCATCCGGAAAATTTAAGGAGCGGAGCACGGGATTATCAACGACGTTATCTGAAATGACGTTTTGCGGCTAATAAATACAATATAAATAAGAAACCGAACAGCCGGAATCGTTTGCGTCAAAAAAGGTTTAACTGGGATAATTTATTGAATCGCAGGGCCGATTTTCGGTGTGCGCCGAATAATTCTGTATCGTCATGAACGAAAGGAGAGGAAGCTTAAGTCCGTGCCTCTGCACTATTACTTCACCACCCATCCATGAACACACAAGCCGTTCCAACCTTAGACAGCGATATCCATCATTGCTTAGGTCTAAATCCCTAAGTATTATGACTATCTTTAAAGCGGAAATGTTTTTCTGAAATCGCCGAACTTCATCAGCCACGGAGTCAGCAATTAGCAAGTCATAGCTATAGTCTATACATAGATGGTCTATACGACTATACTAGTACTTGAAAACATATTAAAACGTTTGGCAACATTTAAATAGCTGTCTTGCGTTAACTTTGTTCGTGTAATTTACATAAATTATTAAGTTTTCAGTGATAAAATGGTAGCTGTCATACGAGATGTGTAAAAGCTATAACATAGTTTATATTATATCAATACGCATATAACGTCATAACATGTTATAATATATTATTGTAATATAAGAAAATCCCGAATTAAATGCATAAATTGACGAGGGTAAGAAGTAGACACAGAGACATTTAACCAATAGACCAAAAGATTCATGAAGTAATGTATAGGTACAAATTACCACGAAACGTAGCCCGAGCCAGAAAACTACCTATTATTAATATTTATCGAAATAACATCCTTCAACTGAATACCGATGACTTGAAATTTAACAAAATCCCTAAACAGCTATTCTATAAATTAACGGAATGGCATACATTAACTATATATTTTACACATTTATAAATACTGTATACAATTAAAAATTGGTTATTTTTAATGCTGAGATAGTTTTCCAGCTAAATAATAATAAGGGGCGACGTGGCCGAGCAAACAGTTCGAACCCGGTCACTAGCAGTTATTCTAATAAACTATAAAAGAGCAACTCCTCTATACACAATAATTATACTTCTTAAAAAAATCAAGATAAAATTGGCCAGTTACATAAATACAATGTCTTACCTTTTCAACTAATAACTTATTGTTCACCATTATGAATTGTTATAGGTACTTGTACAAACTTACCTAAAACAAAAATTACAAAATCAAATAATGGTTAATAAAGTAATTATTTAAATAAGTAAACATGTAGTAAGATGACAAATATTCTATATTTTGACATTATAAAATGTTAACATTTTAATAAAATAGTTAACATTAAATTATTAATTATTAATTAATTTAATTAATATTAATTTAATTTAATTCACAAGAACTCATATGAACATACTATAAAGTTAATCAAACATTGTTTAAAATATCAACACTAATAGATCGAAAAAGAAAAAGTAGTCCTGTGGTTCAAGAGTTTAAAGAAGAATGTCTCAGATGTCAACTTATTAATGCATAATTAATGTACGCAAAACAATATTACAAACGTAACTAATTTATTGTTTTTTCAACACCTAAGGAGCCCTTGGTTTTTAACCTCAAATGATAACTAGGTACCCAGAGAATACTTAGAAGTTTTCAACCAATGAAGATTGTCAAAAAATACTCATATAAACAACATATTTAGTAATATGTATAATGTACTACGATAAATAGAAGAACATAGTATTGAAATCCATCACTATCACAATTTCATCTTTTTTATCGTTACTTTTTAAAACATAATTTAAAACTTCTTTCAATATGATAAGTACATATTAAATAACCTTATACAAGCATTTAAAAAACTACTCAATTATTAAAACCATCAGAATTTATTTTCAGACAAATAATTATTTTTGAATTAGCATGTCCGGTAGTCGAAATCACAAAGCCTTTGAAAATGAAAAGGAAGGTACCATTCGTATTTGCTCTTAATGGGGATCGTATTAAAGAAAACTGTGGCATCTTTCATCAGGGTAAAGAGTGAAAACGATAAATTTTCACCAGATTAAGACAACATATACGACGAAAGGGTTTTTCTCCGGTTTATAATAGTATATCGACCTGGTTAGCTATGGTTACCGAGACTCGAATAAACATCAAGGTTAACTAATTTTAAAAAAATTAAAAATAAATAATTTTGTTTTATAAAATCCAACGCAATAATTATTGTACAAAGAATGAAAACTTAATTTTACTTTCTTGTGATATTAATTGGTGTACATTGTCAGTATATAACATATATGTATATATACGTATATTATAACATAATTTCAAAACATTTTCTTGGCACTGGAATAATTATTTATTTGGTAAATGGTCATAACTATAGTTACGTACTAGATAAAATTACCCGACCCATGTCAAAATTTGTTTACCTTTAGTATTAATTAATTAAATATAAATTAATAAATATAAATATAAATATAAATATAAATTAATTAAACTAAATTGGAAGTAAATTTCAAAAATATATTTTACACATACGTCATTAAATCAAATTCTTTAATCATTATCAATTAGAGTACCTAATGGATGAAAAATAGGTACTCGACAACACGAAACGCATAGAATGCCAACAGAATAATTAAAACGTTAAAAAAAATTTGAAAATCAAAATAGTATTCGTACACCGTATACATTTATTACTACTTACGTAGTTCTTTACGTTTGATAGTAATATAATCTTTTAAAATCATAACCAACATTTTTTCTTTCGTTGAAATATGTAAATAATGAATATGAAGTTGAAAAAAATTGTGGTTTCGTAAAGTTCGAGATATTTGAAAATAAGTTACATAGCTAATTGTTTAAAAATAAAAATGAGATTAAATTGATCAATAGTATATCCAATACTAATAGTACTCAGAAAGATAAAAAAACAATAAAATTTAAAAACAGAAAAATATATTTCCCTTGAGATTACAACCAGAACTATACATTATAAAATGTATATGTACGATACGTACTCGTATTGCGGTTACACTATTTATTCGAGAAATATTTAATTCTTACAACGGTTATAACTGAAAAGATTAATGCCAAGAGCACTTGAAATGCAATTATAAGTAGCCCTGAGTTTTATTAAGACAACCGAAGCCATTAACTAAGGAATCGCTGTAAATGTTATTGGTCACCCAATTACAACTTCGAGTCTCGTACCAAACCACCCCAAGGGTACTCTCACAGAAATCCGACCAC
The DNA here is from genome assembly GCA_949715065.1 of Periphyllus acericola. Classification (NCBI taxonomy): domain Eukaryota; kingdom Metazoa; phylum Arthropoda; class Insecta; order Hemiptera; family Aphididae; genus Periphyllus; species Periphyllus acericola. Next base: position 22,476,534 of record OX454265.1, read on the forward strand.
GTTTATTTTTCGCTCCGTAAAAATTTCCAAGACCCTTGTAAGCGATACTAAAATGCTACAATTCGATTACAAAACGAAAATTTGTGTATAATTACGTAGCCAAAAGTTTCATAGTTAACCACCATAGAATCGATATCGTCATTGATGACGATTTTAAGAGCAAAAGCGGTCGTCTGCAATTTCACCTCATGAATATTTAAAAAGGAAGTACTACGAGACACGGCCGCATCCGCTCTCGACCCGCTCAAAAACTACCTCTCTTCAACGGAATCAAAACCCATGAAATTAAATTTTACCCATTATTGCCAAGCACATAAAACGCTCGGTGTCGGTGGTTTTCCGTTTGTCCGTGGTCGCTATATGTAGGTTATACGTTTACACAGTTAGGATAAAACGGGGAACAGAACGCGTACGAAAAATGTCTTTAACTTTATACATATAATATAAGCTTAGAATTAATCGCCTATTCCGCCTTGCTGTAAATGACATAAAAGGACCATTACAATCGACAATAATAAAACACGCGCCAAAAAGCTTCGTTTATTTTATTTGTTTTTTTTTATTGCTCCTTAAAAATACAGTTTTTGCTATCGTCACGTAAACATCTCTTAACCAACCGTTCGAATAGCAATATCAAAAATCTGTTGAATCAACCCCAAAACATTCATACAGTGGCAACAAGTGATACAAATGCAATTTTTACTATATAATGATGAAAATAAGAAATATGATGCAGTTTTATAGTATTTGATGTTAATTCACATTTTTCGTTTATTATCATAAGTCGTAATAGCTATAAGTAGTCCCTTACTATGTACTTGACGCCAATTGCCTAAATATTTAACTTTTACGACTTCCGAATAGTTACATTTTAAATTAAATTATGAAAGTATTTGCATGACTATACATTTGTTGAAGAAGTAATTCTAAAAACCTAAATTCTAATAACTTCAACCCAAGGTCAAAAACATATGGTAGGTGTCTACTAAAATAATGGTAAATTTGGCACAATCCGTTTATTTTATAAACGTTTAAAGTTTGAACAACAACACTATCGTTTGTTTTTACGAATTCATTTTAAACGAATTTTTTTTTAAAACATAACTTTATTTAATTACAAGATCACTCATAGGTTGTTCTAACTTAAGCTTAATACACGTTTCACTAATCAAATATATTTTTTCTCAAAATTAGCTTTTTAATGCAATGACCCACCGTTGTTTTTCAGTGAAATATATGACAATAACACTAATATTATAGTGACGGTATTAATTAACTGAAACATTTAATTGTATCCTACTTTCCTTACAATACCTGTATAAAAGCGGATCGATAAATAAAGAGCTAGATTTAAGTAGCCCACCTAACTCTTTCATTAAATTTAACAGCTTTTTTGCACTAAAAGTTTAGCCTGATAAATTTTATTAACATTTTAAAATCAATCAAAATTATGTTAAATTCAAAATTCAAGTGTACGTTTTTGCAACTAGCATTTATTATTGAAATTTTTATTTCAATAGAATTATGTTTCATTTGTCTTTTCATAATAGTTTACCAGATACTAGTCTTATTATTATTATTATTATTATTTTATGTAAGTTAAAACTTTATTTGAAAAAATTTTCTACGCCAAAAATTTTGGGGTGATTTATGTTGAAGAAAATAGCAACTTGCTGTTAGTATTGTGTCTCATAAAGGTGAACGGCGTGCAACCTCCCTCTCCCAGCCATCTTTTTTATACTTTTATTACGGTTTTCTTTTGTCCAGTGTTGACCGTAATTAAAACGGATTTCGTCGTTAAAATAATAACAACAAAACCAAACCTGGCGATATAATAATAATAGAGGTGAAAAGAGATGGGGAAAAAATGAGAAACCAAGTTGCGCCGGAACCATGTCCGGCACCCCTAGCCATAATATTATTATTACAACGCATTGTATTCATTTCCCGCGTGATAACAACGACGAAAACAAAAAAGGGTTAAAACGTTTCCACGAATGATGACTGAACACAATAATAATTACGATACTATCAAACCAACAATCAAAATATCAAATAGCCGTGGATAGATTTAACACAAAAATATTCTATTTGAATGTCTCAGAAAATTAAATGACATAAAATTAATGATTGATGAATCAATACTTTACACAAAGAAAATCATTCACAGGCTGAATGAAAATAGGTTAAGTGAAATCTAAGAAATTACATTAACTCAAACTGAAATTTCTAATTTTTAATTAAATAAATTCTTGTAATTAAAAATGCTCAAAAACAGCCATGAAAAATTTTGATCAAATATTAAAGTTTAAATTTTAAACGAAAATTGTAATAGGTACAATCTTTGCGTTTACAACTTTTAACTACGGATGATACTCAAAGGTGTCTACTTAAATTGACCCAGAGTTTAATACGCATAATTATACTCGGGCGTTTCAATCAATTCAAAACAGAATAATGATGTATTATTGATGGTGTATTATTTATACCATTATGAAATACAACAATAAACTATCAACAAAACAAAAATTGTATTACAAAATATAAGCCACACATATAATTTAATAGTGTACAATTATAATAGCTGATTGATATTCGTCATTTTTAAAAAACACTATTGAACATTTAACTATTTCTACAAACTTAAAGTATTCAACAATTTAAATTGTATACAATGAACTGGGTTATGTTCATTTTTTAAGGTTCTTTTTTTTGTACAGTTGTTATTATTCATTACTTTATCATAGCTCCCTCTTTACCCTTTGAATCGAAAATACTTTCGCATGGATTTTATTATTATAGACAAAAGCCAACTTCCCAAATTTTGAATTAAGTTTAACATAGAAAAATATATACCAAATAATATTACAATAACGTTAACAATTTTAACAATTTATTCAAAATAACTGTGTACTATGAACAAATAAAGTAAACAAGTAACAATTCGACAACTGGTAAAATCTCAAATTTATAATATTTATATTTATTTAACACAATTTTAAATCTATGTTCTCCATCTGTCTAATTTTAGAAAAAGATTACGAGCAAGTGAAAAATCTGTAGGTACATGATATTTTTATACCTAAGACTAGCTCAATATGTCAGCGTAAACAGAACACTACTTAATAGACAGCAAATAAAACACGGGGGCATTCAATAAAATCAAAAAATTGATGGTGGGATACTAATTAAGTGTAGAAGTGTGTGACATAATAGAAAAGGAAAGGACAGAATAATATGAAAAGCGATCAAAAAGCTAGTAGAAGCGTGAACAGGGGTGGCCAAACGGTCGATCGCAAAGAACTTGAAAGTCGACCTTCTATATATATAATATATACTATAATATATAATATATACCTTCTATTATATATCTATAATAATATCTATATATATAGTCTTTAGAGTTTGTACTTTTATAAATTAATCTAATTAATCTTTGCATTGATAATTTTAACTGGCCAGTGATTGTTATCATCATAATAACTTAGGTCTACATTTTCTTAAGTCAGTCATCTTAAGAAAAAAATTTTCCCAGACTATCTTTACTGAAAAGTCTTTGGTCATCTCTTACATGAAAGGTAACCTAATCAATATATTATATTGGTCTACAATAAAATGCCTTGATACATTTTAAAGTGTTATCCAAATTTCTATAGTATGATTCACAAAATAGATATTTCAATCAAATATTTTCAATTAAATTTCAAACAAGATATAAAAAAACTATAATTTAAGTTATTTATAAACTTGGAAAATATATAGTTAGAAAAAGGTCTTTCCAATTCCGCTAATGTCTGAACTCATTTCTAGATAAGGCATCCTCATTCTTACTGAACTGGATACTACTATATAATTTTTCTTCGACCATTTCAGGAAAGTACTTTTTTCCACTGGCGATTTCCGACGTCATTAAGAAAGTGGTCACAGAAAAGTTGCAAAAGTTTAGTTAAAAAACTTTTCTATGCTCACATCTCTGTAAACATAAAGTTTAGTTTCTAGACATAATTTTAGGAACCGGATACATTTTAGAGAATTTCCTCTCTGTTCTTAATGATAAACACATATTAAGGAATCGGATGTAGAATTTAATCAAATATTTACAATATTTGTTTTATTTCTTATTCATAAATATTTTACTATAGAGTTCAACTTGTTCTACTATGTATATTATGTATATGATTCTAAGCAAAGCAAAAAATGAATAATTCAGTTTAAGAAAATATATTTGTGACATTCACTTACTCTAGAAGTTCTATTATTTGATTTTTCTATTAATTAATTATTTTCTATTTTCTAATTTTATGCTTAAATTGATCTATCAAAACAATATTTGTAAGTTCTAACTTAATAAACTATAGCAAACGTTAAACTATAAGTTTCAATTCACTTTTGATGGTTTATTATAAACTTTAAAATATGAGATAGATATTGGTTATACGCTTTTTTATAGATTAAAACCTTCTATTTTTTTTTATATTGCATATAATGCATATAATTGCATATAATTGCACCATTTATATTGCATACATTACACCAATATTTTCTGAGCAAGATTATTTGAATTCATAATTTTGTTTAAATAATTTATACAAATAAATATACATCTGTCACTACAAATAACTCAGAATAAGTAACTTATAGAATTTTAAATTAAGTTATACATGTAAACCTAATATTTGGGTGTCATTAAATTACCAATTATACCTACATTGTTAACAATGTAATAAAATGAAATGCATATTATGTATAGTGTGCCTATAAATGATATATTTATATATATTAATTTACTTTTCATGATAACAAACAAGTTAAATCATTATAAAATGGTAAGGTTCATCACTATATGGTCTCCAACCTCAGCAATTTTCCTGTAATAAATTTTTATAATACTATCATATTTGCTTATTGTGAATGTATCTAGTATAAAGTTGATATATTCTTCTTTTTAATATAATTATAAAAATAATAATAATTATACTAATTTAAAACAGTCATAAATACTTGGAAGATTTTGTTTTAACCTATAACTAAACAAAAATATTAATAATATATAAAAAACGCCAAGGATATTACTTAAAATATTTCGTAAACCAAAAAATAAATTAAATTTCATATTTCAAAAAAACATAGAACTTGACAAACAATTCTTACAAGTCTGCGAAAAAAAAACATTTGGCGTTTAAATCCGTATTTTTCATCATAACTATAAACGAAAACATCAATATTAACTATTTATATTATATTTGTAATCACTATAACATAAATTTAACTTTAAACTTTCAGAGTTATGATAAATATTATATAACTTACAGCTTTTCACTAAATGTTTATAGGCTTATAGCATTTCCGAAAACATTTTACACATTTAGAAAGTTTAAAAAAATGCACATCCATAAATTGACTTTGGTATATTATAATTAACTTAAATTTACAAAAATACGAAATTCAACCATTGACAGTCAATTTTTTAGTTCTCTGCACACGTTTAAAAAGTACAGTGCAAGAAAATGTAAAAAGGAATATTTCTAGTATTAAACCCAACCGACTGGTCCCGAGAGATCATTTTATATTTATTCCTTATGGAAAAAAAGTTATGCTATAGAGAAAGGCCGACAATGATTATTCTTTTTCATGCGAAAAAATCGAGAGAGCAAAGAAATAGGAATTCCAATGAGTCACAAATGTTTTTACGACACATCACAACAATACATGCACAGTGCACACCCCGCAGAATCAAATCTATATAAAGGGTAGAAAAAGATGACGTCAGAGCCAATAAGTTTGGGAATGTTGGGGGTGTATTGTAAGTTGTAACTCAAAGTTCTTTAATAGAATTAGAAAACGCATGTAAACACCAAATTATTCATAAATGTAAGACAAAATCCATAATTATTCAAAACTATGAAAACATTGGTCTTATTTTTAATACTTTTAAGTTAAAAGTTTTAACATTTAAGTCACGTGCATTATTTTAGAGTCGATTAGCGTGTTTTAGAAAAAAAATTCTTGGTATGTAATATGTATTATATTTGTGTATACAGTATACTCATATGAATTATTACACTTTAATATTCTTAAGACCACTTAAGTATTATGTTCTTGGTTATTCAAAATATAAAATAAATAAATTCCAAAAAGATACCAAAAGTTTATTTAATTTTTTTGCATGCAATTTTTTATTAAAATTCTACACAACATACCACAAAAATGTATAAGATCCGATACTATGATCCAATTAATACGAATATCGTACTTCAACTAATAGTTTAAACAGCTTTGATTTGTACCGCGGTTCTCTAAAAATATTAAAAACTTTTTTGTATTATAATAATGAATAAAATCATTTTTAAATTTATTCTTTGATTAGTCCAATAAAAATTTCCAACTTAAGTGAATTTTATTGTATTAAAACCCACACCGTTTTGAATTAAAAACCTACCTAAAGTTTCAACAAGGTGTCTCATATTGTTATGAAAGAGATTATGTGTTGGATGATTTCAATGAATGTTTGCAACTTTTTCGACTGCATAAGCATAAAACTATAAAAGGTCATAAATCCTGAGGTATTCATGATGGATGAGTTCGATAAAAGTTTAACACTATACCTCGTATACTGAATGTTATTATATACCTGCCACCTCTTCATATCAACCAAAATTTATTTTTGCTATAAATTTATTTTTACAGAACTTTTAGAATAATATATCAATAAGACAATAGGCCATAATTTCAAAAAAATTGGAATCAATCACTTTATAGTAATTATAGAAAATTGTTTTAAAATTTAAGAAGTGTAACGAATAGGGAACAATACTTCTTGCACTTGCATGCATTTTGTAATGATTGCGGAATTTTCTAGGTAAGAAAGTGAGTAAAAAACAAATTAATTTTGTTAAAGGAACAATACTAAATACAAAAAGTTACTATCGAGGTTACTATACATACTTTGTCATAATTTTAGATCAAAGAGTTTTTATGCCTTTCGTTGTATTTTATTCATTTTTATTATACAAGATCGTCGTCATTTTTAATAAAATACTTTAACTGTTGTATAACATTTGTTACATATATTATGTTACAAATAAAATTGAATACTAATAATAAAAATTAATTTATAAAATGTTGTAGAAAATAATATAAATACGCGCTATATATAAGTAAATAGATAGGTAATTATTAAATCAAAATGTATAACATAATTTCCGACAGCTTGTATTAATGTTTATCTTTATTAAAATTAGAACAAAATGTATAAAATTTGGAGAAATTTATCGCATTTTGACTTTTTAGGGTGGTTTATCAATTTTACAGTTCTGTATTCAAAAAATTACGTTTTGAATTTACCAACTGTAAGAGACCCTTTAAAAGTTCCTACGCAAAACTAAATCGTCGAAAATCAAAAAAACAACAGATTTAAATCTTATTGTTTACAAACATAATAATTTAAATTTACAACATTTTAAATATGGTTGAATGCCACTGGTTTTATTGATAATATGCTTAAATATTTAATAGTTAGAAAAAGTAAAATTATTCCATACAATTCTGAATAAAATAGTAGAATAAATGTATACAATCATTTTTGGCCAAAACTATACTTTAAAAAATATTAGTTTTAAATAAGGACAAACTTAGAAACGGTATATTTTAGATTAACGTTCACTCGATAATTATACTCGAAATACTCGTCAAAAAATCAAATGTACGTATATTCAAAGTTTTGATAAACTGTATCAATTTTTTTTAAACTTTGTTTAGACTCTGATTGAGCACGAAATAGATAAAATGTTCTAATTATAAGAGGGATGGTTTCTGATACCAAATATTATTTTTAATTCATAATGTCCAGGGTTAATTTTTAATTTCTCAACTGATTAGGTAATTTTTATTAATTATTCGGAAACCAGAAACCAAAAACCAAAAACTGACAACAAATTACAAGAAAAATTCAGCTACATTTACGGGATACATACATAATCTATTAATATATACGTCGCAACTCGAAAAATAATCGTAGAAACTTGAAATTTTTACTTAATATCACCGTTCTTTAGAAGTGGTATAAATATAAAGCGATTTTACCTTTTTTGGTGTAATTTATAGATATTTAAACTGTATATGATATCATTGCTAGACATACATAATTTAAACAATATAAAATATAATTTTATACGGATATAATACTATAATACAACTTGAATCTATATCAACTCCGAGATTTTGATCATATAATATAGGTATTTAGAGATAACAATACGTATAAATATATATATATAAATATCATCTCATAACTAAATACATAATAAAACATAACAGGAAAAACTGTTAATTCTGGTTATTTCTAACTGATACATAAAATATTATTAAGTACCCAACAGGCAATATTATTAAACAGTGTAGGTAGTAATATACGTTCTAGGGCCGATTTCTTGTCATTATAATACGATAAAGCCGGACGCAAGCGCACTTATTCGGTAATATTAATCTCCGCAGAACCCCAGGTAAAATCCCATACACCTTTATAATAATAATAATAATAATAATAATACCAATTAATAATTTGAAGTAGATTATTTTGCTTGAAAACGATTTTAAAAACAAATTCTAAATGGCTGATTTATCAATTACCATAATTCACAGTATTTAAAATCGCCGAACACATCGGTAATAATGCGAATACTATATAGGTATTTAAAACATGTAGGTATCTAATATCTATGCACATATTTATTCATTTTAAGGTTCTTTATTTATTAATACATAAATAATAACGTATACATTAAAAAATATTAATACATGACTTAAAATTGACTATGTGTATGACAATTTTAAACCAAGCCAACAATTACATTTTTATGTCAATCCTAAGCCTACAAAATTAGGAAGGAAAATATTAAAAAGGACATCACCTATATATATTTCGCAGTCGTTGCAGCGGAAGCGATATAGCACCAATGATATTTTCACCAAAAACGAAAGTAAAATTATAGAATATCAGATAACTGTAGTCACCACAGAGAACACGATTTATGAAACCAAAATTCCCGATAAGTACGTTCCTATATTGAGTGAAAATTAAATCATCTGAATTCAGTTAAAATCATAAAGGCGAAATAATAAAAAAGCTCGGCTATAACACTTTACTTTATATGCGAAACTATGAAAAGACAGTGGTTGAAAAACGAAACCAATATGAGCACTATCAGTGGCGCCAAAGTCCATAATTCCTAAGACATAAACGCGGTAAATGCCCAATGGTCATAAATCTTACGGCACAATCAACCCCATCATTCAACCATCTAAAATAAAGGTTTCCGTAAATTTGAAATGACAGTTCTTTTTAGCGCTATGCTCTTAAAATCGTTTCTAGTTGCGCTAATGAACATTACCATCAAATAACAAACTAGGCCTAATTTAAAAATGTTTACGACAATATTTCGAGACTCCGGAAGAAAACAAGTAGGTTCGGTCTACTGTTTGTTTTCTTTAATACATTTTTAAAAAGAAAAAACAATAAATCAGGAAACATTTTTAATCCCTGTCTGGTCGATGTGCACGCGTGCTGGTCTTACGTTCACAATGACGTTCCGGTGAACTTTTTTAATTAACGGTGCACCTTTAAATAAACGTGGCACGTGGGCGCTTGTTCCGCCGAGCCGATACCGCGAAATCAAAGACGTTATAAGCGTGCGGACTACGAGAAGAATTGATAACACTTTCACTTGCCGTTATAGAAGATCAGATAGAGTGTCCACAGCACTTGCAGTCGGCACCGGAACATGATTTGGCGTAGTCGTCGGTCGGGAAACTTCTCGAGTCCTCCGGCAACCGGTCACATTTGAACAGAAACGAAACCCGCGGTACGAACACGCGCGCAGACGCGGACGGTATACAACGGCGCGCGAACCACGGTAACCTAACCAAGTAGCAGGTCCGAAACAACACTCGCGGTCGACGACTAACGGGTTATAAATTTTTTCTTTTTTCACTTCGCCCCTCGAACGCGTTCAAAAACGATATCAGCGTCTCATCGCGAACCGCGGAAGACGTTTTACACGCGCACGCGACAACGTCGACACGACCGTTTGCGAGTTGTGATCGGATTCGCGCGGAAAGGAAAAAAAAACACGTAATTCTGTGTTCCGATGTCGGCGCGGAGACGACGACGGACGATTGGGCGACACAAACTGGCAACAACACGCACACGCAACCGACGACGGGCGAACACTGCCGCGCGCGCACCGCATTGCCGGTCTTGCCGCCGCGCCAACCCTCTCGTGCGTAAAGCGCACCCGCGATGCCTGACGGAAAACGCCGCGACTAATCCCCTCCGGCGCGGCGGCGGCGGCGGTCGGTTTTGCTTTTTTATTTTCATTTTTGATATTTTTCCCCTCTCCCTCTCCCGCCAGCCCGATGCAATGGAAACGTGCATGATCTATGGATTACAATACCCGTTCCCGTGCCCCGCAATCATTTCGTAGTATTAATTATTATATTAATCATTATTATTGTGTTTCATTATTATTTGCCGTCTCGTCGTTTCAATAAAATATTTTTTATTTTTTTTTTCTCACACCGTTCGTAATATTATTATTATAGCGATAGGTGCACGGATTATGGTTAACAGTAAAAACCGTTTTAATAATAATCCGTTTCCAGAGAAAAACGTTGGCCGCATGAGAAAACTCGCGGTGCAATAAATCATCGGCTAATTATTATTATATCGCATAAATCCGACGATAATAGGTAATAATAATAACCCCGATCAGTGATCAACTGTAATGACGCAGCTCGTGTGAATTTAATGGAGTGTCCATGCGGCACCTGCTTGTGAAATAATAAATAATTGCATATTATACTATTAATATTTATTGTGAATTATATTAGTAGTATTATATTATTGTCGTGAGTCCCTAGACCGCGGTTATCTGCTTTCAAAGTTCCTGGTCGGATTTATTTTACCTACACGCAATACCGCGGCCGCCGCAGATAACAAATAACAAAGTAAACATTTGCATAGCATATTATACAATCACATGTACGTGATATGCATTACATTTTTATGTCGATTAATCATACAAATGATAAAATTGTTTAATAATTGATTTTCTATATGAGCTACGATATTATATTTTATGGTACGACTGGTACGCATACAGGTATACTACGTATCGACGTATCTGTACAATTGTATACGTTACGTAATGTATTAATAATTATAAACCGATTCCTTATTCTTCTCCTAAGTCAAAACCATATAGTTTAAATTTTTTCCTCTTGAAAATATGTAATATTGTAATAATTATGTTGACTTGTTTGTTTAAAAGACAAATTCTCAATTTTCTACTCTAACAATAATTTTTATAAAAGTGAGGTTAATTATTGGACCTTTATATATTATTAAGACAGAGAAAATTAAGAATCGGTGCAGATAAACACGAAAAATTATTCGAAGGACATTGACACTCGGTAAGATTATTAGTTGAGCTATTTCAGATTAAAAACCTCTCCAGGGATTTGAATAATCGGTCTCATTTAAGTGTATTTCCTCGCTTTAGTTAGAATTTTGTTTCAATATTAAAAAAAAAGTATTTTGTCACAAAATGAAACGTAAGTAAATCTTTTGTTCCAATAATATATTTTAAATATACTACGTGCTTTATGTAATAATATTCGATTGAAAAATCAACAATTAGACGTAATAAACACATTTATTTGTTTTATTTTAACATAGGTAATAATACTATTTTTAATACTTATTTATAATAATCAATACTAAGCATACTACAGATGAAATTCTTAATCAATGTTAACATTGATGGAATCAATGTGTATTATATGATATAACACGTTAGATGTTAGAAATACATAACAATGTTTACATTCATATAGTGCAGTGTGAGACACGTCATTGGCTGACGCTCATTGTTGTACAAATCCTTATGTTCGATTCGTGGAAAAATTATTTATCTAAGTACGGGAAACAAGAAAAACCTAAGAGATTTACAAGCGTAAATTACTATCCAAGTGTACAGCTTAATAAATTACAAGCAGTTCTAAATTATAACAATAATGACTTGAGTCTTGAAATTAACGTTATTAAAAAAAAAAAAAATTACGTTTATATTGGTCTAACGTCATAACTCGAAAATTATATAATACAGCTCGGTGTGTTCCGAGAGAGAGCGAAATAATTATTGTTAAAGAATGACTAAACAATACACTTTTTTAATTTATACGTTTGTTTTGTTATTATAATAATGCGTTTGGTTCTTGGAGACAGGAGACAGACATTTTTATTACTAAGCGGAAATAAAGAATATCACGAATGGAAAAAAACGTTCTCGTCTAAAGTTTTGCAGTTTTGCAGATTGTAATTTGTATAGTCCCACATATTGAGACAATGTCAAAATTTAAAAATGTACGCTACATATCGACATCGCAATGGCATCATATTTATATTAAATCGATACTCATAGAGGCATAACGTATAACTTTGTAATAGTTCAATTACAATTTTGATGGTGATCTCGGTATAGGAGGTTACAGTAATAGCCGTGATCAATACACCTAATTACATTTTAGTAATAATGAATTCCTGTGAATCCAAATGCCAGAAATCACATTTAGTTCACTCGTGGACTCCACCAAAAACTAATTGAATGTTTTTTTTTTTTATTTTTACAAGAATTACACAATCTATACTAATAAGAGCACAATAAGCATATTTGAAGAGGGTAAAAAAGGGCATGAAGAACGGGGTTAAGAAGTCACCCATTAGCAACACTTAGCATGAGCGATTATATTAATCTAGACTATGACTTTGTAGAGAATAAGCGTGAAGCTCTAGCGAGGTAAAAGAACGTTGGAAGTTATAAAATTAGATATTGAATGTTAATATTAAAATTTACAATGTACATTGTAGGAAGAAAAAGTGTGTACTTAGGTCTTAGTCAGAAAATAAATTATTGTTTATAAATTATAATTATCAATAAGAAACGATAGATTGACCATTTATTTTATAACCTTTTTTTTATCGATATTATTTTGACATTTGTCATATTTATTTTCAGTACGACAACCGAGTACCGATTCATTTTGTTTTACTTTACACAAAATGTCAAAACTCACTTCTACATAATGGAATGCACATTTTCCGTTCGTGAGTGAGATTTAAAAATATTAATTCAACGAGCCGTAATCGTCATATTAATCCATGCAGAATTAAACATAAACGAAAACAAAACAACAACTTTTTGATCAATATCAACAAACTTAGTATAATAGGATATATAAGTAGAAAGGTAGACATATAATTCAAATGCATTTTTTTGAATTGGCATAATACTCAAGTCTTGGTGTTTTGCTCGGTAAATTAGCAATTAATAAAATTTAAATTTAATTGTTTATATTATTTTATACATATTCACTTCACCATTTAAATCTGTGCAGAGCCAAATTGTCAATTTAATTGATATAAATAAAAGGAATTATTTCTTCGACCCAACGTACCTACATTTACTGTTACTATAAAGAACCAAAGACTAGACTGCTAGAGCGACTTACAAAATAAAACCTATGCATTAATGCATTAATGATTGTGCATTCTTAAATAAATTATTTGAATATTAGTTTCATTATTTTAATCGATGATGATTAAATACATACATTTTATAAAATGTACAGATAGTTTGTCTACTAAAAATAAGTAAAAAGTTGATCAGTATGTATAATATGTATATTATACTCATTATTTTTCTGAAAATTATGCTTAATTAATAATAAATACATAACTCCATAGTTGATTATTTTTAAGTATTCTCTAATCAGAAAGGCTAGGCATAAATTTACATTATTCATAAACTTTTGTCGAAATAAGTTTTTTATAATGTGTGTATTTATTATTTATACAGTAATAATAAACTAAAATAGTTGGCAATATTGTAATTTTAACAAAAACAATGTTAACTTAATACTTTAATTTTGATTTAATCAATATAACCTACTTAAAAATTTTATACAAATAGAATCATTTTTTTACGCATATAATATATACTAGGTAGACAATATTTTGAAGCTTATATAATTTACATATATTGTATGCATTTTTGAAACTTTAATACAACTATTTTTAAGTATTATTTGGACAATATTTATTTTAACAAGATCGGAATGTAGGTACCTATAAGCTATAACTGTAATTTTTGAAAAACTACGAATATTTTTACTAAAAATATTGGTAACATTTTTTTTAAATTATTTAAAAATTAAAAGTTACATTTTGTTTTAACTTATAAGGAAATATTAAGTATTTTGCTTGATTATTTAGATATTATTTTATATTCTAACGTATTTTCTTTTGACTGAATAATTTATTTTTACAAAAACTTTGTTACACTTAAATTAAATACTATAGTATAAGTTATAATAGTGTTGTGATGGAAATTGGAAAGCAATTCACTCTTTAAATCTATTTCGAAAAAATAAATAATTGAAATTGATAATATGCGATTGATCTGAAAAAATAACAAAAATTTCAAGTCAAGGATTAGTTTTATGTAAAGATACTGTACTATCGGATCTTATTATTTATACAGGATAAAGTATGAGCATAATATAAATACACATAAATCATAAGTAGTAAGACTATTCCGGGACTTCAATATCCGATTTAATAATTAAAAGATAAAAATAATAAAATATTAACACTACTACTATGGTATTATGGGGTACCGTGATATTCTTTGCATAAGCTATTAAACCATCGTCGGACATTTCCGCGTATATATTTGTGTTGAAACGTAAAAACGGATAAGCGACGAGTGACGATGACGCTACGGTCCGACGTCCGACGTCGTCTCATTTGTTTATAATTACCTTTAAATATTATAATACTATCACGGAAGCTTCTAATGTTTTAACAAAACGCATTAAAAATGTGCAGTGATTCATTGACTTTTGAATTATTCAGGCAGGTGAGCACATTTTTATAAAAAATATCGGTCAACCGACGACGCTAACATTATGTTTTTCGAACAACACGCTTATAGTATGTAATATAGATGAGTCAAAACTGTCTCACGAGTCACTATAGCAATAGGTAATAGGTATATGGTATATGATATATGGTATCTACAGTTTAAGCACGAATCATTCGCAATAAATAAGACACAGTTCAAAATAAACGGACCAAATACGCGTTAAGCCGATGAAAAATTGGTGGTGATTTCCGTGGTATGGGTACACAGAAATTAGTGACACCACAACTGGTGCACGTTGAACGACGTATACCTATACGCTTTTATAAGGACGCGCGAAATTGTGTGCTTCATACGTATTTATTTTTTTCGTATTGTCCCACACTATTGGTAAAAAAAAGGGGATATTTCCAAGTTTTCCAAGATAGCGAAACGTCCATACGCACGATGTACAGAGTGGGCCACGAGAATAAGACCGTCAAGTGTCCGTTACGTGGACATGCTTGATAACTTCTTAAAACCGGAGTGGCGCAAAAGAAGGCGAACCACCAATCCGTTGAACGTTTGGTTTCAACAAGATGGAGCGCCTCCTTGCACTGCCACCGCCACAATGAATGTCGTACGTAAGATGTTCCCCGGTCGTCTCATCTCACGTTTTAGGTATGTGCATTATTGGCCCCTTAGGTCACCTCACTTGACTGTATGCGACTTTTTCCTTTAGGGATATCTTAAGTCACGTGTTGATTAATCAAAACCTCGCACCTTGGATAACCTTAAGGACACAATTAGAGCGAAAATTTTGATAATTAACGAAAAATTGCTTCGGCGCATTCTAATATAAAATATACTGAGCAATGTCTACCTATTTATGTTCGATTCCCGTGGACCATCCTGTATACGATTGCGAAAAATCAGAAACGTACGAATTATTTAGTTGAAAATCGTTACGTGCGCACTACAATGTGTGTTCGTCGATCTTTGCACCAGATTATAGGTTTCACCCCTCCCTCTCTTTCAAGACGCAAAGGTCGTAGACAAGTTATTTATCACGCTCGTACGTACGTTATAACTTATAACGCAACGTACACGCGCGTGCACGGATTTCGGTTCGAAAATGTACCGCCGATTGATTTCATTTAATCAATTGGCATCCGGCCGCGGCGGCGTAGGATCAAACGACCAGCCACGTATTTTATTCAGGGTCTTATGTCGGGAGTGGTGTGGGGCGGGGGTGCAGGGCAGGGGCGGAGAGTTGTATGAAAATACATAAATATGCTTACGTACTCCGTACTGTCCGAAATACCATATCAACAGCCATAAGGTAATATGTATATATGTATCGTTTATCGTTTATCAATGAAGCCAGAAGTTCATAAAACATTATCATATTAACCGTAATATATATAATACCATGTGTTTCTGTGACAATTTAGTCGGTGTTAAGTGTATATTGAGTGCGGTGTAGTAATACGAACACTGTACTGTATCATTTCTTCGCGACACTTCACATACTTCGGTGGAGACTGACTGCTGCAGCCCCTACCACCATAAACACGCCCCCGGCGTGGACCGTTGCACGCGACACGACAACAATACACCGTCCGTCGAGTACGGCGCACGCGGGGCCGGGCGGCGACAGTTATGTACACACTGTGCCGAGAGAATGTGTTCCCCGGGTGGAATGACGTGTGCGCGCGCGGGGAGGAAATGATCCCCCCGGATTAGGTGTACAATGTCGATGGCGAAGGGTGACGGCGCGCGATGGACCGGCGACAGACTTCCGGCACACGACTTACGGTCGAAACTCGACTTCAACCCCGCCCCGCGCACCGTCTCGGCACGTCGTCGGCGTCGACCGACGCTCCGCTCGTCCGACCGCGATCGTGTCGTTTGATCGTTTTCCCCGCCAACCGTACGGGTTAATAACCGCCAAGGTCACGTTGCGGGAGGCACACGCGGCCGATTTTTCGTACCGCAAACGAACCGCGTGTACACACGCGCTTTCCGAGATCGAAATTTGTTCCTCCCGCTCCGTGTATAATTGTCTCGCAATAATTGAAAGAAGAATTATGTGTATAGTACTACACCTGCAACTGCCATAATTTGAGTTCTGCGTCATTTTAAAATGCGAAAAAATCCTCGTTTACCTGACCCAAAAAGTTCAGCGATACCGCGTAAAATGTGTTTAAATTTTTTACTACGAAATTTTTTCGACAATTCAAAATGAACGAGCGACGCATATGGTATAAACGTGACATGATTGCGTCATAAATGAACTCGTGGTGCACGAACGTAACAGAATACGAATCGTATACAACCAAAAGTCAGGTATGGGACGATCGGGTGCGGAATAGATAAAAAAAAAAAAAAATAGCGAAGAATGCTACCTATATATTATATTTGAAGCAAATTTAAAAAAAGAATATAATTATATTATGATAAAATTCAAAACTGGTACCACGTTAATTTGAACAAAAAAAAAAATATTACAACTGCATAGCCTATACAATGAAGCAAAAATAAACTGATGGCTTGAGGTGCTATGTGTAATTTGATTACCTTAGAAATATCCAAATCCAAGATGCATCTAGTTCAGTTTATATTTAAATATGTATATAATAAAACCGTGGTGATGGACTCGTCTACGTACGCCATACGTAACGCATTTAGGGGGATAGGATAATATTTGAGCTGGCTAAGCGCAGGTAAGCTTCCCAACCCTCGGGCTCGATCACCGTCCGTGGATTATGATAAATACTTATTCAATGTCATAAAAATTGCAGTGTTTGCCAATAAATTATGGTTTGAGTTCATTTTCCTATAAATTTTCAACAAAAAACGCACATGAAAGTATGTGAACATTTTTTTTATAAATTCAAACTTTAATAATTTGTTCTTTCAACACTTCACAATTCTGACAATCAAACAAATATAAAAAATGAACGGCCATAATTTGGTTGCTATAATTGTTACTAACAATTATCCTCTACCCTCCTCACCACTAACATCTTAATTTTTTGATATTATTTCTAGCTTTCTTCGTTTTTTTTTTATTGTTATTTAATATTTCATAAACTGCGATATTTTGACCATAATAATTGAGTCATATAAAGTTCTTCAAATAACGGCATTATAGTTTTAAAAACAATAAGAACTGTGTAAAAACTCCGCTTGGATTACGAAAAATTATTTGTTATTTACTAATAAATAACCTCTTTATCGAATTTTAGACAATGATCTTACCAAATAGTTTATATATCAAAGAAAGCCGCCACTTCCAAAGTTGTGAATGAAATAATTATAATTTATTGCTTTATATTTATGATACAATTGTTCGTTAAATTTAATCGGATTGAATACTTATATAATATATGCAGTTATAGTTCTTAATTTGGTTATGACCAATTTAAACAGTGATAATTTACTAATGAGAATAACAAAAAATAGTGATTTTATTAATTTAATTTTAATTTATTTTTTCTTTAATTTCAATGAAACGATTGTGTATTGACCCACGGAGGTTAAAAGGTCGTTTCGTTTTAAGAGTTCCCCCATATATTTCATTTTTAACAAACAACCGCGTCGATACCTTTTATAACGAATTATGATAAATTCATATTTAACGAATTCCGAGCAAATTTAATAAATCAAACTATATCCATGTGCAGTACAATATAGGTAGCCTATATACATATAATTATTTTTTTTTTACTGCAAATCGTTTTTCGTTCTCAATATCCATTTAATATAATGAAATGAAATACATATTATGAATGACAGCCAACTTAATATCAATACGAAAGTAGCATGGAAAATAATCGTTTTAATTAATGTATAACAGTTCAAAAATCCAAAGTTATTTTTTAGAACAAGTTTCTTTTCAGAATTGTTGAACAAATTACGGTGAACCACGCAACAACTCCCAAATACACTCTTTACGCAGAGGTGCAATGTTTATTGATTATATGTATTCATTATTAATGAATAATTATGATATTATTGCATTTTCTGGAAGGAGCATTATACTTCTGACTTTATTGTAATGATGACTACCTACGTAAAAGAAAAATATGTTTTTTTTATATTAAAAATTTTTTATCAAACTTTCCGAATTCCAGTTCTATCAAATGTAAATAAAATAAAGTATTCGACATTTCCACGTATTTGGGGCCTTTTTTTTATCAAAACTAGGTCATTTATCTCGGTGCGTTATAATTTAAAATGTTATACCAGCCGTTTATGTATAAAAATAAATAAATACATAATTTAAATTTAATTCTAATTATGCACAGTTTGTATGTTTGTAAACTAACATATTATAACAAAAACAAAATAGACAATTTCTAACGCTTTTTTTTTAGCGATGAAATTCTACACACTTTGAATATTAATTGTTATAGTCAATGATGAAACCTGAAAATAAAAGATTTAGAAATACTTGAGTACGTATTTTATGAAGTGTATTTTAATAATAATAATAATAATAATAATAATAAAATGTATTTTGTCCTCAACTTCAATAATCTGTTGTTTGTACAGCTATTTGTGATTACTAGTATATTGACAAACTATTTACTTTTTATTATGCGTTGGTAGTTATAACTTGTAAATAAAACAAATCGTTACTTTTCACAACACACAGGGGAAGAAGACATTGAACTCAATAATAGTTCTACAAGACCAAAAAGCGCATGCTCGAAATAACGAAACTGCGGTTCCCGGGAATCGCACAGTCCTTTTTTTGCGTTAAAAACAGTAAGTTTGCGTATTATATTTTGCGTATAAAATCCGTTTATAATATACGTTTGGCGCAGTAGGAACCTGCAAGAGATGCGCGTCTGCATAAGGAAACCCGATTTGTTCAATCTACTGCGCAAAACTATTACTTGTTCACAAAATTGTATGCAATCAAAAACTTCGATGTTAGGCGTCTGGTGCCGTTTCGGTCCATTTCACCAGAGGGTTCGAAATAACAGTTTTTCATGTACCATTATACGCGCAATGGTTAGGTTAATCAAATGCTATTTGAATGGACAACTTGTTTGGCGAATATTTTTTTGGTACACTTGTATCAATTCTTGATATCCCTAGTGTACCGTTTCGCATTAAACCATAATATTACTGCTCTGGGGCGTTATAATATAGAGTTGGTCACCATAAAAATAAATTCTCGCCGAATTTATAGGACTTTTTCACGGAACGTCCACAATTTTTAATCGAACAATTTATTCCAACATTTTAAAATGTTCTTCTATTATTTAAGCACCGCGCACTCTAATATCAATAGACGAAAATAATTTTTTGTACAATTTGAAAAGAGCCCCCGGGGTTAGCTATATGTGAAGAAAGTGCGTTTTCAAACTTAACAGAAATACGAGTAATGAATCATCGCATTTGGAAGTTGGTTGAAAAGAGAGCTAGGGTTATTTAACTATTTTCGAAATCTATGCGCGCAGTGCGTTAATGCGAAAACATTTTTGATTAATAAAACGTAGACATAATTTTATTAAATGAAAACCATAGAAATATTATTATAAACTCAAATATTTGGAAAACAAATTTTAAAATTAAAAAGTACCAAAAACAATTTTGTTTTACATTACTAAAATAAATAATACTTAAAAGGATGAATGTAATTAAATGGTGCGTACCTAAAAAAAATTTTGAATCTTATAAATCCACAATTTTCTGATAATCGTGTATCTTTTCATAAAATAAATATTCATTGTTTTTATATGGCTGAGCCTATAAGAAACATATATAGCTTAATCTAGATTTATTTTTCTATTTTATAATTTAAAATTTGTATGATTCGGCCAAGTATTCTTTTTTAATAAAATATTGAAAAGTACGATTATATTTAAAACAATATGATCAAAGCTAACCGAGTCCTGAATCCTAATAATTATATAACAATAATTTAAAAGAAATAATGCAGATATTTACACAATAATCCTAAATTTCTTATTTAATAATTGTCTTATTATTTATCATTATATGTAGCATCCTAGTACGTTATGACGTTATAAGTAGAGTTTTAAATATCAATTGAAGACTTTATTTCCAGACTATCAAACTATAATCTTCTTTCAAACATTCTAAAATATCTGTAGGTCTGTAAATATTAATATAATACTTTAGAAATTGTATTTAATGAATTATTAATATGACATTCGGTAGATATAATAACATCGTGTTACCATGAGCCGTAAGAAAAAGTTCAAAACGGTAGTTTCGGAGTCATATTAATCAATTATTGACGCTCAAGTTCTGAAAGATTGAAAAACAATTTTTTAAATCATCTAAAATCCAAGACTGTTTGATCCCGAGTGGAACATAATCCATGTAGTATCTCAAACTAACCCATTATATTTATTACTATAAAACTGAAATCACTACACCCGAGTAAAATTTTGAAGATGAAACACTGAAATCAACCCAGTCTATCATAAGTAACATATCACTGGCTATAGGCTATATTATGGTTATGGTTAGAAAAAAAAAACACAAAACGATATTCAGATGTGACACATTATTTTAAATTGCTTTTAGATGAATAGTTTTAACTTGAAGTTTTAGGAAAACCGCAACACATGTTAAATCATATCGGTTTTCACGTGTTATATATGTTGTACTTGCCTGTGATATTGTTTTTTGTTTATTGCATCATGCAATTAAAAATGTTTGTGTTTGAAAAGTTCACAAATTTGTTGTGTTTATGTCTCAACTTAATTATTTTTACATTTTATTTTATACATTAATTAAGTAGATACTTATATTTTGAGATCCATGTTTACAACTGTTTTTCATTTCATATTTCCACTGGGAAATATTCGTATGATATAAATAACCATAAAACTCAAATAAATGTAGTACATGCAAAAAACTTGTTAAGCTGAATGTCTCATTTCATTTAACTATTAACAACATTTGTAATTTCTATGGAAATGTTTACGTAGCATTTCATGCTTTTCAGAACCACGATTCAAATGTGACTCCAACTATAGTAATGGTTTACCAAAAGAAAAATAACAAGTATATTATAAAAAGTGAAACCCCAATCAAAACTATCACTTGAAAGCAAAATTATCCGTAACCTAAATAAACCATTCTGATTCGATGACATGAAAAAAAATTAACAAATGTGATTTAAATATAATTTTAAAAATACCCATCATCAGCTACGTTTGATATGTTAAAGGATTCTTTTTAAACAAAATAGTTACGTTCGTCGTTCAGTTAACTTAGAACTTGGGAGTTTAAAATAAATACAATAAATTAAAATACAAAATAGAAATAAAATCGAAAATTGTCATTACAATTAAACTACTGCTATAGTTAACACAATCAAATTAAGTGATTCTTTTATTCACTTAAGATCTATTTTTAAATTCTAATCTCTTCGGAATTTTATAGTTATTTTTAATTTTATTTTACGAAAAGTTTAACGATTTGTTATTGTTTACCTGAACGATGTGAAGTTTTGAAAGAAAAATGTCTTCTGAATCCAAGTAAATATTTTTGATATTTTCCCCTTACTTTTCAACTTTTGGGGCTATGAAACAATAGTCTACCTAAGAAAAAATTATGGGCTGTATAAATCGTAAATTGAAAATTGTCCTTATTGTTGAATATTGTAAAACAATTTAAATTATAGGTACTGCAGGGTTTTGGATTTAAAATGCTAAGTATTATATGAACTTGATTATTGAATTCAAAAATTAAAATAACAGAGCATACTTTCAGTATCTGATTTTTTTTTATCGGCCCATACTAATACAGTACAAGTTAAGCTTAAGAACTGTTAATCCCTTTATCAATCTATAAAATATTTTCTTTCCCCCATCCTTGAGCCATCGCTACATCTTGTACCCTCCATCCGACGACCAACACGTGCAACTATATAAAGTCCGGACGAAACATAGTCTACGACCGTTGAACAGTGTTCGCATTGTTCTCTCAAAAGCGTGCAAGTATCCCTTGCTCTTGAATGCTGCTGATTTCATTGAGCGCGACATGTTTTGCTTTGAATTTTAAGAGGGCTGCTTTTACGCCCCCCACTATACCGTACGTAGTATCCCGCTGGCTGGAAACGTACATAGATCAATTGTAGGCGTACGATGATAAATATGTTTCAAAAGTCTCGTTTCTTTGCAGATAATCGTTTTTATGTCCGTGGGAGTGTATATGAGTTTGTTTGTAAGTACCTACTATATATCGATCGGTTGATGCTCCTGTATATATAGTACCAACCTACTTAATATGAGCTCACGCTACATTATAAAATATGTATAATATTACTAAAAGTCATGAACGCATACATATATTATACCCGTAAGTATATAAGAATTTTAAGAGACAGAATTATAATATGCCCACCGACCCATTATGTAGTACTTATACGGTGGAGCGTAGAAGGGTTAATTTAACATGGATGCTGCATCTTATATAGAGCACTAATAATCGTATACAGCTGAATACTGAAAAATATAATTAATAACTAACAACATATTTGTATAAGTTAATTCTGTGTTTTAATCATTTGATTTTAGCAAAATGTTGTTTAATAAATTTAAATCGATATTGCAGCGCGTTCGTTTATGGTTAAAACATTAAAAAAATAATTAAAATATATTTTATATTCTTATATTATGTACCTTTCTTTACGTTATTTTGTACTGAGTACAGTCAGGTACATATGCAATATTATACTTACATATCAATAGTATTGTTTCTACCTTAGCTCCTGTAGATTACGAAACAAAGTTAACCATAAATCAGTTCCAGTGGCGCACAACACCTATGAAATATATGGTTCAAATAGTAAAATCAATAACCACCCACCTACCTGTTCATCAATAAAATATCGATAGCATACATTTAACATGTTGTGATTATTTCTAACTTAAGGACACCCCATCCTTAATATAAATGGTTCAGTTTAACTACCTTGACCCCCCCTTGGTCGCTACTGATCAGTTCTGAGACATGAAGTTCATTGTTAAGTTTCGTCGCTTTAAAGTATATTTATTGTTTTTGTTCTCACTTCTTAATTCTTATAATGATTGTTACATGCCTAAAGTATCATTTCATGTACACATGATTAAATTCCGTAATTTGTACGATTAGTTTTATTTTAATGATATTTAAACCAACGGCGTATACATATGTACATGTGCATGAATTTTCATCATGAATCCGCTCCCAGTTGGTCCTAAAAAAAAACGCACACTAAACGCTTCTCACTGCACTAGAAAGTAAAAATCGTATTTTAGTCTTTTTATAGCAGTCATCTAAATAGATATATATATATAATCAATATTTTAATTTCTTATAATCTCAATGTGACTCGCAATATTTATTTTTACGATGAACGTACAATATTACATCACTGTTCGGCAAAATTCGACCGTTTAAATTGTTTAAAATATAAAATCTTATACAAACATCTTATACACGCACCGGACACGTAATCATATATACCCTATATACATCTATTTTGATTTATTACACACATTGAGAACTTTTTTTT
Organism: Periphyllus acericola; assembly: GCA_949715065.1. Lineage (NCBI taxonomy): Eukaryota > Metazoa > Arthropoda > Insecta > Hemiptera > Aphididae > Periphyllus > Periphyllus acericola. Next base: position 22,501,044 of record OX454265.1, read on the forward strand.
ATGTTATTTATACGCATAACCGTGTAACTAAAAAGTAATTATAGAACTTACCGTATTAATGGTTACTATGATAGTGCTATTGTAATTAAGGTTGTTAAGGGGAAAGAAACCCCTTGAAAATATGTGTATGTGTTATTCTAAATTTCCCCCCAGTCCCCAGAGGAAAATTGAATTTACGCCACTGAATTTATAACTATTACGCGTAAGTTTGAAATTGAATATAATCGTGGTGCAACGAGCAACCGAAGACGAAACCAATGGTTTGAATTTGCTGTTAAATGTTAAATGAAGACATTAAATTAGTTTACTCGTCGTTGGAATATTCTGTTATTTAATACGCTTTCAACGAACTGAGGCATTCTTCTTATAGGGCACTAATTGCCTCTTCTGGGTTGCAAAATTTGAAAAATTTGTTTCGTTTAAAATCCTCAAAAATAATGACAGTCATTTAACAACAATATTCTACTCCTAAATATACATATACGAGACAGTCTGTTTCCCGGGAAATTACTTAAGTTGTCCACATAAATCCAAATTAAGTCGTTTTTTCGTATTTTTTTTTAAAACAATTAAACTTATATTCATTCGTACAATGGTACAAACAATTAAAAAGTTCAACACATGAAGATATATTAACTGATGGACGGCTTTCCTAAGGTTTGCCATGCTTTGAACTTCAAGTATATCTACATATATACGTACGAATACATTTAAGTTGAAGGTAAGTGATATGAATATTTAAAAATATTCAGTTACCAAAAGTTAGGGTGATACATTTATATTTTATACTCCATCAGCTTAATACATAATTTCAAATAAAAATAAGAAGCTTGGTATTAAATAATTACTATTATTAATGTAATTTTAAGGGAGTTTCATGAACGTATGTTTATCGTCAACGCGTTCAATTAATTATTAAGATAGGATTTATCATGTGTCTACGAGTCTTAAGTACTACCTCGTAACATCAAAAAACGATGAGAAATACGTTATAGTATTTTCCTCGATTAAAAGACATAAAATTTAAATTTCGACCGGTATCTTTACTACTTTTATATTCTGAGTGAAATGAGGAGTGCATTGGTTTTATGATTGTTTATTTTATTTTTGTGTCAATGTAAACGATTTCAACCATAAGAATAGCTTCGGTGTATACAAACCAAATACTTTTCTGAAAGGAAATTTCGTTTCGTTGGTTTATTGAGCCGGTCATTTTTTAATTCCTCAACAGTTTTTCGAATAATTGAGAAGAACAGAGAAAATATTGCAAAAAACTTCAACCGAGATCGTCACTCGAACACTACTCTTTTATTTTCGTCACGTACTATGCATTTGTTTATTTTTCATGGATACAAGATTTACTTTATTTGGTCGTTATTCTATAAATATTAATCGTAACGGCTCGTAACATACACATATAAGCATTCAATAAAAACCCCATAATTTTCGAAACTTTTTTTTTTTGAAAAATGTACAACAATAAAAGTTCATTCTACCTCGGGGCCTAAAATTGTGTGCAGTAGCCAGTAGTAAATATGAAATGTTCAGTACTTTTATTCGGTTTCCATAACAAATTTTATGTATCTATAATATTATTTATTACAAAATAATATCATTAACCTAACATATATAATATTATATTATTATATTATATTTAATCTAATCTGTGATTTTTAAATTTAAGTTAATTTGTATTATATGATTACATGATTCATTTTTAGTTTTGTTTTTAAAGCTCTTATTTGATATAGCTTCATAGAAAAAAACAATTTAATAAATATAGGTTATAGTTTCTTTTTAGGAGTGACATTAAATGATAAAATATTTAATCAGTATTGAGTGGTGATTGTGAAAGTTTTATTTATGAACAAAAATCAATTCCATGTTAGTTTACGGTTGACATTATGATAAACAAAACAGTACTGCTAAGACTAGTAGATTTCCTAAGATTGTATTTCATATAAATAATTATTTATAAATAACAAAAACAATTAAACAATTAATTCATATGCGGCATCGCACTGCTAGGTGCATTATTTTTAAATATTTTAGTGAGTGGAATTGTGTGAGCAGTAGTAAAATATGTGTATTTTAGGTATTGTCCAATCTTATCAAAAAATTTTATTCTACTATATTATATCGACCATCATTAGAAATATAAGCTGATCCAACCAAAATCATTCATTCATAATCGTTTTTTCAAGAGCAATATGGCAGGTACATTGGTCTCAAGTTTTTAAATTATTTATTTTAAATTTTTAAAAATTGCCGAATCAATTTTATATTAGATTTTTCTGTATAATAGTGTCTGTTTTGTCCGGCTGGAGTAGTTTTTATCTGTATAAACGTTTTGTGACTTGCGTGTAAAAGCATAAATACACTCTGAACTCTGACCGGTGAAATTGGCCTTTTTTCAATGCAATAAACGATATCACTATTGTACCTAATGTTTATTGTAGCTTATATAAATTTATATGTATCGAATTTAATAGCAATTTAAAAGTATACACTTGTAATGGAAAATAATGATTATATCCGTTATCAGCCCAAAAAATGAGGTCTTAACTTAAAAAGTCAATGGGAGTGCTATACGTACTTATGGGTACTCACCAGTAGTCGAGAGTATTTATTATGAATAAATAATGATATACACGTTGCGAAAGCAATATATATGCAGTACACACTATAACGGTATACACATAAAGTCAGATAAAATACTGGATCTAGGAATATAAAATTATGATAAATTCAAAATACCAATATTGATCGTTGGAGAACATAAAATTAAGTATACGTTTATATTTAGAACTTACAAACATAAATCATAAATGCATATATGTATTTCAACATCGACAAATCACTGGGACCAAATACCGAGAACATCCAAAGAATAATCAACTTTCTCAAAAAAAACACAGGTATACAATAAAATATGAAAAATGTCACATAGTTTCTAATACCATTAATGTACTTTTCATACAATAATATACAAATTGATTTTTCAACTATTTAATACTTTTAAAAACATTACTTAAATTAAAGACATAAGTGCATACTTCAAGAAATCAAAACTTGTAGCTGTTCATATTTTATTAAAATACCAAAAAAAAAAATATAAAAATAGATGATTTGTATGAAATTGTATGACTGCAAATCTTTATTAAATTAGATTTCTCGCTTTCAAAAATATCTTTTGTACAATTTTAACCAAAAAAATTCCTCATTTAGATCTATAATTTTAATTTCCCAACAAATGATACAAACGATAACTATCGTATTCACTCTATACTATAGAGGTAAAATATTTTCCTATATGAAGTATCGATTATAATACTTTTAAAAAATATTATTGAAGATATTGTTGAAGATGGTTTTTTTCATTTGAAACGTTTTGTAACCATATTGTATAATGATAATATGTTACCTTTAGCTATTATACGCGTATATAAATATATGCAGATGCCGCAGCCATTATGATATGTTAGTAAATTAAATTAGGAATAGATAATTGTGAGTAAACAAATATATATTATGTATGTTTACGTAAGAAATAGATAATTGTGAGTAAACAAATATATATTATGTATGTTTACGTATAACGCTTGTTTGTATAATCTACGAGTTCCATTCGATTGTACAACAATAATTTTAACAGGCACGCATACTCATCTGGCATTTATAAATTGTCTAAAACCTTAGTCGACACACATCACCTCGTTGAGAGTTTGTACATCTTAAATCTACACATTATAATACAACTCAAATAGGTAGTTATTATTTGTTTTCAAGATTTTCATAATATCTCTTTTGTTTTTTATAACAGGGAGCTGTATATTTTTTTATTTAAAAAAGTTTATAAAGAATAGTAATTATATAAATATGCACAACAAATAATAATGACAAAAGTTATTAAAAAATAACATGAAAAAAGACACGACGTAGGAAGACCCGAATGAAGCTACTTTTGATTTTAAACATATTAGTTTTATTTATAGAAGAGGTATCTACACCGCCTTCGATTTAATCTTTGTGTTAGGTAGTCTGGTATATATGGTATAAAGAAAGCTGCAGGTGTATTTTGCGAGGTTCGGTGTGAGACGCCACACTAAATTTTCTATTAAGATTTTGGTGAGAATTTTTTGTAATCTGGTCTACATATTTTACTTGCCGATCCTAGTGTAAGGTAATGTTACTTTTTTAATATTTTACACACAAACTATGTTACATTTTGTCATTGTACATTAGCATACGGATTGGAAAGATTGATTTTTTTCATACATTAGTTGGAGCAGCAATGCAGTATTACCTACCCCAGAATTGAATTCCGTAATACCATAAAGGATAAAGTAACGCTTTGTAGATTAGGATTTTGAGTTGGAGATTTAATTTGTATCTTAGGAGAGGTCGGGGAAAATGCAATCGTGTGTTTATATTCGCAGTACCTAAAACTTGCATTTATAATTTAGCAATGCGAGTTATTGACAAGAAAAAATGTTATGTACTTTACTTACACATGAGATATCAATGTAGAAAACATCCCTAGTACACCCTGTGTAGATTATAATTATTTATTGAATACTAAAAAAAAATATAAATATAACAGTTTTCTACGAGTATTGTGGACCGTGAACATTGGTTTTATACTTTTAGTTCAATTATTTTTTATCATCTAAAAATAATTCCTTTACGAATTATCATGGTAAATAATAAAAATTCATTGTCCCTTATTCATGGTTATGTACGTTATATTTTAGTACACATTTTTCAAACCGATTTTTTAATCTATGATTATTTTTTCACCATAAAGTATATTCAAAACTAGTTTATTATGCATAATAGAGATTGCAATGGTTTTATTTGATGATGGAATTTTATATGATTGCATACCTACTATATAAGCAAGTATGACACATCTATTAAATTATTAATTAATTTTGTTTGAAATAAATAATAATAATGATAAAAAATTATAAAAACTATAAATAGCTAGTATACGCAACATAAATATTATAAATAATATTCGTTGTTAAAACCAAGTATTGAAAAAACAATGAACATAATAGTTAACAAAATATTCTACACTCCGAGCAAAGTCAGGAATAAGTTAGTTTTATGAATTACAAAAAAATCATTTTTGCATTTTAGGATTATAAAAAAATTGATAGAAAGAAATGGCGACAACAATAAGAACATAATATCGACGATTGGACATTCTCCACTTACATACCAAAATATTTCGAATTCATTCTAACAAGACATACTCGTAAAATCGAACACACTAAGATCGCTCACTAAATTCTAATGACCAAAAAATTAAGTCCAATATGCGGAACCAGCGGAGTTCAGATTACAATTAAACACAAACTGACAGATTTGTCGAACGTATAGTCACCTGAGTAAGCTCCAGTCTCCTCGACTCACTCGCAGAGAGTACACCCATCGTCCTCAATCGGTTACCTTCATTTTAAATTTCATCAATGGCCAACGTTGCCGTGGGTCTTTGATTAATAATGATAAAAAAAAACCAAACATGTTCAACGTGTTTGTTGAAAATTGTTATAAGGTTTAAAACCGATCGGGTAATATTGTGAAATTAATACAATAATCGAATAATCAAAATCGCATTTTTGGTCATTATTAATTGTTCGTTTTTATTTTAATTAGAAAATATTTGATAACCGCACAGTCACACTGTCTGACCATATCTTTACATCGATCAATAATTATGGAAACTGCTTACCGTTATTATAGGCCATAATACGTTTCGTATCGATGTTCGGGTCAACTGGCGATATCGAACAATTTGTTTCTATCCGTGTACTTATCTTAATTATTGTACCCGAAGTCGCGCCCTGCCGTGGATCACGTTATATCCGTATCGTATTTCAATAAATTATGTGAGTTGCAATGTATAAGTGCGCCGTTCGTCTTGTGTGAAATGCGATTAAAATACAATTTAACGTCTACGGTTGTGACATACCAGTGACATCATCCGCAATTAATTGTATTGTTATTCGGTTTTTTTTTTCTATTCGTATTTGTTTGGAACCGATAAATGTACACTTAAGTAAGGTGCGTGAAGGTAATATGCGTATGATATGATGACGAATATACGGGCAGTAGAAGAAAGTGACCACTTTAATCCTTGGCTGGTATCGTTAACGACTGGACGTGTATCAAACGCCTATACACTGAAACTACTATGTACCGTCAATTGCAAAGTTGACTCTCGGCCGTGTTATTTATTGGTAATTTATCTATAGAAAAATTAAAAAACAAAACTACAAATGCAGTAAATTACTAAAATGCTATACATATACCTATAATATCATGTATTATAAAGTATTATAAATATATAATATTATGATACAATATTTATAATACACAATTTGTTAAAAATAATTATTATACAATAGAAAACTATTGTATAAACAAGAGTACGAATTTATTGGTGTTTAAGTAGGTATATAGGTTTTTTTTTTTACGCGGGTGTTCGTATAATATTATTAGGTCAACTAATTAAAAATAAAAAAACTATAAACTCAATTTTTTTTTTCTAACGAACTCAAATTCTATGTACGTATTGTGCGTAGGTATACAAGCAACTAAATTCAAATCAGAGTTTCCTACATATCTTAACTATTTAAGTTATTTCACTGTCGCATAAAATTATATGTACGCTTGGTATAATAAAGTCGACATGCTATACAATTATGTAAATTAATAGCAATATTACTGAAAAAAAAAAATGATTATGTCTCATGTCTAAGTTGTCCACTAGAGAAAAAGCAATAAATTATCATTATCGCGAAAATAAAGCGTAGCAGTAAGTTTATAACAATGAATGGACGTTAAAAATGTGTATGCAAACATGGAAAGAAAGTGTGTATTTTTTTTTCATTTTTTATGTATATTTTGTAGTTTGTAACTAATTTATTTGTTTGTATAAATTGGTCACAAACAATGTAAACCACTACATATAACATTAATAATTTTCAAAAACATTACATAAGCCGTGTAAAAAGAAAAATTCAATTTTATAATCATACTATTCGTATTTTAACTATCATCATATATATATTATAAAAACATTCAATAACAACGCATAATTTGCGACTGCTATACAAATTGGTTTTTACGGTGAACATTATACATATAATGTACATGTACCTACATCAATGCTTGAAATTCATATCAATTATTATACTTATAAGTTGTGTTGTGTGCGGGATAAAGAATTTCTCGAACGATTCTACGACACGATGTTCCACGACTGTTAACGATTATGAATAATTATTGATTATGTAATGAATGCTTATGATACTTCCCCGAAATCAAGATTACATCACGGAAGGTATACTCTCGGAATCTTGTTTAACTGCTCATTTTATCTCTAAACTTCGTCCATCACCCGCAATCACGGGCGTCTATAGAAGTATTAGCTTGTGGGCGTTAAAGGATCTGCAGTCATTTTTGTACACGTCTTGCATTATGGGATAGTAAATTTCGTACTACCACTTTGCAACTATGCAACGGCTGATAAGTATATGTATAAACATTTTATTATTGGAGATAAATTTGTAATTCTGTTTTTTTTTTCTTAACTTTTCAGAAACATAAAAATAGTTTCTCGGTTATTTTAAATTCTGAACTATACAGAGCAAATAGATCAAAATTACACGAAAATATTTAAACATTAATAATTTTAGATTTTTTTCACCCTGCAGCGGGATATATATTTTAAATACGTAAAAAAAACTTCACATTTTAGAAATGTCACTACATTTTTATTCCCAAATCGTCGGTGTGCCGAGTAATGTCAACTTATTTTCAAACAATAACACAAAGTTACTAGCTGTTTATAGGTATGTATAATGTTGTTTAATTATACTTTTTTAAAACAACACTGCGGGTTATTGAATTTTTAACTCTCGACCCTTAAAATGTTTATACTGAGAGGCATCATCTTATTCCTTTAAATTATATTATTCGACGGTCTTCATAATATTCTTGAATATATCTTTTTATCATCCTCTTCAGAGTAGGTGTGGACCCTTCCCGACTAAAAACTTTTCTTTTAACATTGCATACGACCGTATTCGAAACCAGATGATTTTCCAACCAGTCTGGTTTCTTTATTTACTCGTGTAATTTAATATCGTACAAAATCAATAATCATGTAATTAATATTTAAATGACGAAAGTACTTAATTATTATTCCCTGACGTTTAAATGTAAAAAAGGGGGTTTTCAGATGTAATCAGATCCACGATAAAAATATAATCACCATTTATAGTCGTATAATGTGCACTATATTATACAGGTTTCGTATATTATACACATAATGAATTGCAGTCATTAAATATTATTATTATAAATAATGATAAATATTCCGAAAAAATATCTTTAAGTACACGTGATTATTTGAACATGAACGCCGCGCAACATAAAACGTTTTCGACGAACAAAACAACACTGTTAGATCCGGATGGTTGACTGTATGGGACTTAAGCAACGTGCTCTCATTGCTTCTGACACAATCATGGGAAAAAATAAAAACACTTATTGTGCAAAAATTGAATTTCACGCAAAATGTGTTCAACTTCGTATTGTACAATATCGTTTTAAATAAGTCCTGAGAAAAATAATGGTAATTTTGCCGTTTGAACACACCCAAAGCGCAGTTTTTTTTTTTTTTTATAATATGTCACGAATAATATGTAACCTGAAACTGTCGATGTTAGCAACAGTCTAACGTATCGTCGCGATTACCGCACTAATGATTGTGTTTTTCACAAATGTACGACTTTTCAACCGTTGGAATAAGAATAATAATAATAAAGTATGCGTGTAATGCACTGGCTGTGCATGATAATTCGTATTATACACTCGTATACACGTGCACACGTTATTTCCGTTGGAAATTATTGACTGCGGCCACACCGGTTGGTACTCAGCGGTTTCTGTGCATAGTGCAATAATAATTGTTGTGACCAACATGTATTTATATGTATACACACGATATACGAATTAATATACGCCATTGCTGCATCGTTAAATCTATATTATACTCGAGCCTTTAGAATTCACACTGTCCGCGTCTTCTGTTCTTGAGTATACGAGTATACAATGCAAGCCAACGTTAATTACGTTTATTTTACCGTAAAATTCCGATCACCGAGAGTGAAGCTAAGTTCTACTATAGCGTCAGTGTTTACTGTTAGTACCCGAGTAAAGGCATAAAATCATAATTTTATTCGGGCTTCTCCTAAAAACGTCGTGTAGATACATCATATGGGATGTACAAATTGAATTAGTATAAAAGCTGATTAATGCGCGACAAATAAAAATTAAAGCATATGATCGCTAAGCTACGTTATCGCTGAGTTATGGTTTTATTGGGTATCTCTGTCAGTTTGGATTTGGATTTTTTTTTATAAACACTTTAAAAAACTGTCAGTAATTTGTTCTACAGTATATAATTCGATTCGATGTCTCGCACTCGTAATGTGTGCTTCTATATTTATCGTTAATTACCGTTTTATTAAAAATCAAGCCGAAAACTTTATCGTTTTTGTCGTGAAAAGTGTTTAAAAAACAAGAATAATGCACAAAAGCTTTTTATCAAAAAAAAAGCCATAAACTCCAGAACAAGACTTTTGTAAGTATCTTAAGTTCTTAATAAAATCCTACACGGCAAATCCCAAACCGTCTTCGTAGTTCATTGTCATATCAGTTACTTACTTAATACTCCACAGTCCACACAATCAATAGTGTACAATAAATCACCATATGCTATCTCCTTAATTAAAATTATTAACCAAATAACCATGCAAAAAAAAAAAAAAGTAAGCGACTCTGATATTTATGAAGTTTTCAATTATAACTAAACTCAGATCGTCTCTCAAAAATCTCACAATCGCTTAAATTCAAATGGACGGCCGCCATCATCTAAAATAATTAAAACCACATATAAACAGACAATTCTCCAATCGTAGTACATTTACCGTTATATCGCAAGACGAAGACACTGTAAAAATACCCCCACCAATATAAACAATACCACCTAAATCTTGTTTAAAAATGGCCTAAAAAAATGAAAATCAAGACTAATGAACACAAATCATTCCAAACAAATTTTGCTCTTGGTATGAAAGATTGTCCTCATCTATCACTAAATAAGATATATGTATACCAATTCAAAATTTAACTAAATATTTAGGAGTTCAGCTCGATAAATGATTTACTTGGGCACAACATACGAAAAACAAAAGAAAAGAATAACAAATTCACCTATTACTATTACATACAATGAGTCTAAAAAACATATTTTTATTATACAAAACAATTTTTTACTCTCCTTTGATCGTACTGTATGCAAATTTAGGACCAATAAAAACCGTCTAACATAAAACCTATACTATAACACTCCTTACAAGAATGGGCTAATAAATCGGGATTCATTTTTTCCCCCTCTAAAAGCAAATGTATTAAATATAACCTCAACTCAAACTCCATCCAGAAACTCGTCCTTAATAACATCCAAATCCCGTTTCACAACTCAATCCGCATACTTGGAATAATATTTGACTGTAAACTCAACTGGATTATGCATCTAAAACATCTAAAAACCACATGCAAGTCTAAAATGAATATTATAAAAACTCTCGCCCACCATACATGGGGAGCAGACCAAACGTTCTTGCTTAACATCTACAAATCATTAATTTTATCCCAAATCAACTACGGATTCCAAATTTATAACACAACCAAGTCTATACACCTTAAAACCTTAGACCCTATACACCACGAGGGAATACGCCTATCTATAGGATCATTCAAAACAAGCCCCACGGTAAGCATCTTATGCTGCGCAGGAGAAATGCCTCTCCAATTCATAAGAGACAAAAACACGCTCTTATTCTGTATAAAAAGAAAAACTACCCCTGATCATATAGGCCATTTCTTTTCAAAAATAAAAACTCAATCATCAACCGCAACGTCACGAAAAAACTCACTACAATACAGGACATATATTCCAATCTATGCATTAAAATGAATATTCACACCTCGGTTGAAGAGAAAATCATCTTCCAAAAAACTCCTCCATGGATATGGAACCTAAACCTCTCAATGGAATTAATCACGCTCAACAAACAAGTAACTGACCACAAAATAATAATATCTTCTTTTTATGAAATTATTCAAAACAGATTCCCTACTCACACTCAAATCTTCACCGATGCTTCAAAATCCGAGCATGGTGTCGGTTTCTCAATTATTCACAACCAAACGATCATTCAACATAAACTCCCTGCAATAACAAACATATTTACCGCTGAAAACTTTGCAATCCTTGAAGCAATTAAATTAGCAAACTCACTTCAAATAAATAATTTTTTGATTATTAGCGATTCCCTCAGCGTACTAACATCTCTGAAAAACCCGTGGCCCAAAAATGAAATTACCCAAATAACTCAATTGGAACTAATAACCACAAAAAAAAAATATAGAATTCATGTGGGTACCTTCTCATGTAGGCATTAAAGGAAACGAAATGGCCGACGAAGCAGCCTCTCTAGCTAGTAAAAATATAATCAACAACACCATCGATAAAATAGCTTCCAATGACATTTTCACATCCATTAAACATGAAACCCTCAAGTCATGGCAACATCAATGGGACTCCATTCCTCCAACCTACAAACTCAAGTCCATTAAAAGTACAGTGAAGCGGTGGTATACTTCCCCAGACCTTAGCCAACGTCAAAATATTGCCATCAACCGCATAAGAATCGGACACACTTTTCTTACACACTCATTCCTCATCAGTAAAGATCAACCCCCTATATGCAACATATGCCAAACTCGCATTACAATAAAACATATTTTTGAAGAATGCCAAACACACGAACCAACCCGTACACTGCTCAACCTACCACGCAACATCAAAGAAGCCCTCAACAAAGAATCAACTCTAAAAACCATCGAATTCATCACCAAAGACAATATTATTAATAAGATATAGTTTTAGTTCAAATCCAATGTAAATTTTTAAATATTCTTTTATGAACCTAATGTTGGCTAATAACCCAATATGTTGAAGCCTGTAAACCTTAAATAAAAAAAAAAAAAAATAAAACCTATACACGCTTCCCAATATATATATGTCTTCAACAAAAAACTGGAGTCTCATGGTATAAGATATTACCTTTGCAATTAGTGTATTAAGTTCACAATTAAAGAAAAGAGTGTTATAAGAGGACTGATTAGTGAGTTTAGATTAAAGAAGAAATGTGATAAAGTAACAGAAATATGAGGTAGTTTTGGTTGCTCGTAGCTTCTGCATAAGTTTCCGTTCTGGACTGATTGTATAAAGTGGGTGCTTTTGGAAATATTTTTATTAAAAGGTCACTCGAAAACTGGACATCCCTGAAATTTACGGTGTTCATGGAGCAAAAGCCAAATTTGGTTGGGCTATTCCGTTTTTGGTGCACTCGTTCGTATTATGTTTTTCTCCACAATTAACGCAATAGGAGTCGTGATTGCAATAGTTTTGTGAGAAGGCGAAGACTTACAAGTAAAATCGTTTGGGCTGATAATATTTGTTAGTTGATAGCTGAGTGATTTACTATATTTTTTATGTTGATCGGTGGAGCCGGATGATCAATATCCTGAACTGAGCGATGTGTATTGGTAAGAAGGTCTGTAGAACCGATTGAAGGCGTGGCAACATCATGATCACAGGTATCATTGTTGGCCAGTAAGTACTTGTTTTGTGAAATGAACAGTTTCGATCTTTTGTCATCCTGATTAGATGACAATGACGAATTTGACAAATGACATTTTGAGATTTGGGATGTATATATGCGGCGAAACGAGGTCCTCATTCTGATATTTGTCACAAAACGGTATTGTTAATTAGAACCGTCCGATATTATTGACTGAAATCGAAAATAGTCAATGAGCGCACTGCGGCAATAACGGAGCGAAACGATACGATGACGTGCGTTCGATCATGTTCAACGTTTACGGCCGAACTGCCCCATCAAGTAAATCAAGTAATTTTATATTGTTGTCATCTCGTGTTATAATTATGCTCGTTTGTATAGGTTGAAAATGAAATTTATAATTACAAATTTTTTCCGTATGATTTTCATTTGTTAATAAAATTATGATTTTTCAGCTGTCCTACCGAGTACAAGCAGTATATCATAGCATTTACTAGTAAAACCAAGCCTTACATAGTGATCGGACTTTTACGGTAAAATATATACGTTTATTTTACGCATTTATTATTATTATTTTTTTAAGGCTTTCACAACGGAGCCATTAGCCCCCTGTGTCGCAGTACAGTAGGGTTAACTCATGTTGTGTTGGACTCGTGTTTTGGTTGGGTGTGAGGGGGGTGTTGACGGTTTATTCTCCGTGGACTTGTGGTTCAGCCCGGAAAGCGAAAACGCCGGCTGCCGGATTCGAACCGGCGACCGTGCGTTAGTGCACAGCCGTCTTATCCACTGGGCCACGACACCCCCTCTCGTATTATTATTGTACCGTGCGATTTTCTTTAGTGATCTCGTCGTTATTTTATACTTTTTCACGAACCACTCAAAGGACTTTCAAGCCTCAACGAACCATCATCGAATTTTTTTCATTTTGCTTTTTTCATCCTTCTTGTAGTTTTTCTAGATTGTTCATGGTGCATTGTCCTTCCATCTTGTCCTGCGTCTACCTAGTGGTCTGTCATTTCTGCCATCCGTACCTGCTTAACGATTTTCCCATACACCCTCTATTTATGTCCTGGCTATTCAAGTATTCTACTTTTAGTACGCAGGAGAGAATGTTTGGTATTACGATTGTATTGTTATGTACTTTGGTATCCGTTATTTCAATGATCGCTGCAACACAAAAAATGACCATCGGCAAAAGTTGAATAAATAACATATAATTATACGTTAATATATTGACATAATCACAGTATTACTCGTATATGTAGCGAAAACGTTATTTATGCGTGCTTTTTGTTTTAATACGATACATGTATTATAATTATTTGTACAATTATGACTTTTCGTTCAAGTGACGAAAAAATATACTTTTAATAACTGCAAAGTTTGCGTCTAATTAAAACATCGTTACTTAAAAATCGATTTTGAAGTACGCCCAAGTGCTATGCGTCGAGCAGCGCCTTATAATAAGGCCTGCAGTCAGCGTTCTCTTTCATCTCTTCTCAATCGCACACGCGATATTTTAGAACATGTTTTTACGCCGCGCGTATAAATTATGTAGCCGTTTAGCACACAATTTCAGTTTTTCGAGTTGAAAAACTGAGTAAAATACGAGAACGCGACTGGTTGAAAAAGTTGGTTTTTCTCATATCATGATAACCGTCGATCAGCGAAGAAAATATCAATAAACTTAATAACAGCCAACTTTTAATGATTGAGTTTGTAAAAATGATTTAAACACAGCATTGAAACCAGCATGAACATTAAAAACTCACCTTAAATCAATGGGTGAAGATTAAATAAATCATTTGCGACTTTTAACGTAAATTTAATAAATAAAAAAAAAATAAAAATTGTTCATTGAGTGTAATCCAGTCCACTTCCTCGTGGTGTGCCTGGGTAACTCTATAAATGAGCTGGGATGCAATCGGGCTACAAAAAAAAACTTCATTATTTATCTTAGGACGCACTCGGGTGATATATTTTTATTTTTTATTTTGCGAACGCACTCGGGGCATTAAAAAAAATATCATTTTGGGACGCACTATCCCCTGAAAATATGTTGGCCGCAATTTACTATTTTCCCCTTTCGTCGGGCGCAATTCACATCTGCCCGCGTACGGCGAGTATACCATATAATTTGTCCTACCCGATATAATATATTATGCACACTATTCCGCTTTTTTCCGTTCGTCGCGGACCAATTGCAATGATGTGTTTCCCGTTTTAGACGCACCTCGGTTATCGTGTCTGTGTGTGAAGTCTATTATACGCCGTATACACCGTGGGTGCGGTTCGCGGAACGGGATGTACATCGCGTGCGGCGTTAATCTGTTAAACCGCTCAGAATGTTATAATATAATGTAACTTGAAAAGCCGTTTGGACCACGCGATTTCCGATGCGCGGAATAAGTCGACCACGACGTACAGTGTCTACACGCACAACAATCATTGTAATGTACCGGGTGCGCAGTAACTGGGACACACGCGTAGAACTGTGAAAAAATAAGATAATTGTTATACCGATGTGAATGAAAATAAATAAATAAATATAATAGTGTATAGCATTGTGTCGTAATGATTCACGAGTGACAGACGGAACGGGGATAGATGTATTTTTACGTCGATATAGGTAATATGTATTTTTTAAGCCATCCGACCATTTATTTTGTGGCTACATGATGCCCCGCAAAATTGCCGTTCGCAAATTTTTCAAGAAATAATATTATCTCACAATAGTTTCACGTTTTGTCCGAACGGATCAATAACGAAGCTACAATAGCACCGACGTTACACCTTGTCACGCAGTTATACATTGTGACGTCCTTGTAGAATAGGAACGCGCGTATACTACCAATAATATATTGTAGATAACTGTATTATATCGCATACGAATACTGTGCGTAATACTGTGAAGTCTTATTGTACCGAAATCTCAGTACGCGAGACTCGGCGAATAGCGTTTGGAAGTTTCAATTATTTATCGAATTATAACGTCCGTGGGCGTGGAGCAATAATAATAAATGGTTATTGGTAATAAATGTTGAATTTTCAAATGATTCTTTGCGCCAACCGAAACTCAATTAAACATTACTAATTTATTGCTCGGTACTTAGTTGCAGCTTACAGCTTTTACTCTTTAATGGTTTGATCGGCACAAGTTGGGTCCGGTATTACTACTACGATTGATTTGAATAAAGATTTGTTATCAATTATTATAGGTGCAATGATAACAAAACGATGTCGGTTATTATTTTAATGTATTTGGAAATTTGGCAGTCGCCTAAAGCTCCAAACGTATATAGTTATAACCACAAGCCGTGATTATTGTGGCCGCATCGAGTAACATTTTTCACGACAAATAATCATACCTCGTACGCACGTAAATTCATGTTTTACTAATCGTTGATTAAAGTTCTATAACCTACGCCTAGGTCACACGAACAGGGCAATGTGGGTCGTCTTGGATACCTACTAAGATATTTAATTTCGTTGCTGTTTATGATCACTGTGTTAGTATGCTTAGTTAGTGTGCGGCTATTCACTCCGACGTTTTATGTATTTAGTATTATACTGCGGCGACCTAACTCATCGATTTATAATTAAATAAATATTGTGCTACATTTTATATAATGTTTAAACTTCATTATATTGGTTTTAAGGTTCAAATGTTTTTGATATTTTGTTATACTGTATTTAATTATAATAATCAATAAGATACCATTAATATAAATTAATAAATATAAGGTTTTTTATTTTATATTATTATTATATATTATATATTTTATATTATTTTATATTACAATCACGTCATTATGCTATACGCTTTCAAATTATTCTAATGCGTTCAAAAGTATATATACCAACCTAAACACTAAGTAACTAAACACTAAACTTCATGTATTGATAAACAAAAAGTATAAAAAAATCTGCTCTAAAAGTTGTGATATCAATTAATTTTTAAGTCTTGGAACTATAGATAAAAATGTTCCGCTAATAATTGAACTTTCTTTGACGAATTTAAAACACTAGATTAATATTACACCATGTCAGTATTTTGTTTATGGTATCACTAATTGTTTGTTGTTGTAATACAATATTTAAAGAACTATCAAATACCTATTTTTTAAGTAATATTTTAAAGCCGGTTTTCTTTTATCTATTCTTTTATTATCTATGATAATTTCTGATTATCTCAAGATAATAATCTAGTACCTAGATGGAGGAAATCGATCGCGGTCTCACGGAGTTCGATAGAATCGGATAGATCATGGTTGCGTAATTCAGGCCGAATTATAAATTTATAATATCATATTTTCAATTTTTTTTTATTAAATAATAGTTTATAATTAAATTTGCTATAAGCCTATAACTCTGTGGATATTATTAAAAACTATATTTAAAGTTCGTTCAACATATCTGCTTAATATTTCACATTAGTTTATTGAATTCGCAAACTTAATTATTAAACTACAAAGCCGCTAGGCTTTCACTTTCAAAATTTTTTGTAAGTCCTGATGCTTCCTGTAAGCTGCAATTATACCCTGGCAAGTTTTCTCACGCGTGTAGCCAATTTTTTTATTTTAAGGGGTTCTATTTTCTTTTTTTTATACTTAGCGCAGCCCTGACGAGTCGTTGGGTATATACCATTCATTATACAATGATAAAGTTTTTTTCTTTTGAGGTGAAATGGAAATAGCATCAACTACTTATAGACTTCGTGGATACTAGATCGTATACTACTCACTCTACCCACATGAGGAGTGAAAATCTGATTATGTGTTTATGGCTTTTTGGGAGTCTGTTTCCGATATTTGTACTATATGTACAAAAATGTTGAAATAAAAGTCTTTCAAAAACATTAGCGAGAAGGCGAGAAATCAATTACTCAATATGAGGCTTCAGTTTGACAGGCTTAATAAAAATAGTTATCAATGAGCATAAAACTGGTGAGTACCTACGCGAGTATATTAATATCGCGTTCAATATAATATGCAATTTAAGTTATAAGAAGTAATAGAACTTTTAACAAATTTCTTTTGTTATAAACAACTCCGGCTTACTCTTTTCTTAGTAGATTAAAATACTACGAAATTATAATATAATTATTATAATATATTATTTATAATATATATTATATAATTGTTTTCCTCTAGTAGGTATTCAAGAGTTGTACTCGTATATCTGATACAGTGCCGTAGACAGAAATTCTATATGGTGGGAGGGGCTCATAGCTGCATTTTTGGCCATTTTGTCTAATGTTTCTTCTGGTGTGAGTGAAATATCCCGGTTATAGCCCAGGGAATAATTCTAATACTTCAACCATTCTCTATAAGTCTACATGCAAAATTATAAAAATGATTGATTTGTATAGAAATAATAAGAGGTATTATCATTCGAATTAAATATCATTTATCAGTTTCACATTATCATAAAGATTTGTTAGAAAACAAAAATGTAAAAATAATAAAAAAAAATTAAAATGGCAGACATATGAATATTTACTACACTGTAAAAAGAGAATGGTGAATGGGAGATTGAACCCCCAACTCCCCCTTCCCTCCAGTGACCACAGCCCTGGTCTGATATCGTTGCATTGAGTTATAATTTTAAACTGTTTTATACCAGTATACCTACTTTATTCCATCCACTTATTCAAATACTATGGACTGATAATAGTAAATTATATATAGTCGGTAATTGTTGTTCAAAATCGGACACACGAATGACAATCAGATGATTTTGAAGATCTCCAATAAAAACGTATAATAAACTTATCATTGTACACCGCCCATAATACCGCTGTCCGTGCTCTATCAAATTCAGTAAATAATGTAGCAAAAAAATAAAATGGTTGACATAAGTTTGAGTAGATAAATCGTCGTGATTAATCTGTAATATTTCATATATACCCATTGTTAGCTTTTATCCTGCGCTAAGTTAATACTTTAAATATTATGTGATGTACATCGTATATGTGTTTGTTTTTTTTTTTTTGTGGTACGTTAAAATGCATATTAATTATAATTTATCAACATAAATGTACTTAGATATTTATGTCGTTATTATTTTAATGAATCATCGTAATAATTTACAAACTACCCAAACTTGTGCAATTTATCGGCCAGTTAAACTTCATTAAACAACTAAAACAACTGTACATAATTTATAGTCTTTTTCTTCTCCTTATATTTATTCAATTTCAGTTATGTTAATATCTGTAATCGAACGCTCGGGTGACCCATAACCGCAACAAAAGTCTCATCTAGTATCTCATGAGATCAGAAACCCCATAATATGGTACTCTAAAGACGTAATATCATTTTTCTCTTACGTTTAAACGTTAACGTATAGGTTAATTCCTGGTCGCTTTAAAAGACATTGACACTTGACAGTTATTTTCATGTGACCTTATTTTCTTGCGTTTTAAGACTTGTCTATATAAGCACATATACGTTTCCGTTTTCATGTGATACGTTTGTGTTTTAAGTATTAAAGACAAAACATTTTACATCTATTTTGGTTGTTATAACTGTAACTATTATTGTTAGACAATATAAGAGATATTAAGTTTTAATAGATTATCTAATTTTAAAAGGAAAATGTCTGTCTCAACAATTAGTATTTACTATAACTAATTAAATTATAAAATATAATTTTTTTTTTTTTTACATTAAATAAACAATCTGTAAATGGTTTTTTACAATAAGTATATGACTTGTATTAGGTTTTAACATGAATTAAGTAAGTAAAGAAGTAACCCAGCGATTACACTTTAAAAGAATACAATTTCATTTATAAAGTCGTACTTAGAAAATTAAATTTATTAAAAAAATTATGATTAAACTTAATATAATTTTTTTTGCAATAATAACGCTAATAAGTAATATGTCTATAATTATTTGAAAACAGTTTTTCAGATGATTTTCAATCTAATGATCCAGATATATTTATTTTCACATATTGAGTTATTTTAATTTATTTTGTCACAACTAAATATTTTTACATATTTCGTCATAAATACATATTTTTACATGTATTCATAATACATACATATACATAATTCTATTTTTCTCAAGTGCATGAACAATGTTGATAATTCATAAAGTATCCAACCTCTTGAGATTGTGAACACCAAAGTAAAAAATGTATTATAATAAAAATTCCTGTCTAGCACAAATTAAAGTTATTTAAAGTATTCACACAAGTCTTTCCTCAAAAGTTTTGCTGGATGTAAAACTTTCTTCTTTCAACATAGTCAATATGGAATATTCTCCTATAACACAAGTCGAAGATAAAATATCGTTCAGTATACATGTATATAAATCAGTTTTACGGCAAAATTGGTGAATATTTGTAATCAAAAAATGCACATTTACAACCATTGCAATCAAGATTATAATTTGTTTTTAACCATCAACTCGTCCGTATGTATCTATTTTTAATATTTCATTGTATTTTTAAATTTTAAGTTACTGTAATGTACCGTTTTTAACAGCATTTTTCAATTTAAGTACCCGTTGGGTCATAACTCATAAATCATATTAGTTCAAATACAAATTCTGAGTTTTTTAGTACGCATTTGTTCATATTTTTGTAGTAGACATACATTAAAATCCGAACTACAGTAATAACTATAAGCATTGATTATAATAATTTATAGAATAGACTATGGAATAGCAACGTTGCCCGTTGGATAATAATAGTGTATTTATAATTTAGTATCATATAGCCAACGGCTGTAAGATATTAACATTTGAAATAACTTCTTGATGCGATAAGGATTTGGATTTTGGATCGCATAATACTACAAAGGTATGGGATTATCTACCATCAACATAACTAGATTTTCATTTTTTGACCCCAAGTTCTATGAAATTGACTAAATAGTAAGTTGAAAATAAATTTAAATTTAAAATACTATATTGCGCTTATGATAATCAGAATCAGTAAATGGTAAATCACTACTTCAATTAATACTCACAAAAAACTATCAAATATATAATAATTATTAATTCAATTTTTTCAAAATAAATGCCCACGTCCCTAACATACTCGTATTATTATTATATTATGATTGCGATTTATTGTAGTAATAAAAAACTTAAAAATATAATTAGCATAACTTTCGCTTAAAACAAATTATAAACTTTAGGAATTTTAAACATTTCCGAACAAAATAAAACTCCAACTTGTCAAACTGTCAAGTTTTCTATTTAAAAAGTTATTTTATGTGTAAGTGTACATTTAGGGAATTTGTTTCCATTAAATTGTCCAGGTTTGGTCGTTGAGAATTGAAAATTAATATTTTATAATTTTTGAAAATAAGCCATAGTCATATCAGCGTGTAATGTGTATCGTTTAAAATTTAAATGAATTTATTTCCATTACTGGATTGAATTGTACTCGATTAATTGAATGACTTACCAAAGTAGGTATTGATTATAAATTATAAAATATGTTAACTGATTATAAACCGATTTTAATTTCTGAGAGCTTTAAAGGTAAAAACCCTTAACGAATATTATTACTGTCGGATAAACCATGGAATAGAAGGTTATAAAATGAAAGTGTCAATTTAATAGATAATTACGTAAGACCAAAAATGTTCTTAATATTACATTTAAAAAACGCATTAAGATAAATATTTATTTAACAAATTTGTGATCCAATATCTTTGAAATATAATGCATGTAATTATAATATTATAGGATATTAAGGTTACTTATTTTAAGTGATTTCGACTTAAGACATAAAACTTAAAAAAGTTAAACCTCTATTGAATGCTGTGTTTTTAGATAATTTATTACGTCTACTTCAATAACAAAGTAATATATTTGTGTTGAATTAAAATTTATTTTCTTTAATACTTTTTTAATTTGACAATTAACTATAATAATCCTATAAAAAAAGTGTCTTATATGAAAATCAAGTTAATATCCGTGAACGTAATTTGCTACATTTTTCATGATCAAATTCAAATAAAATTGAAAGTATTTGAAAAGAAAAAACCTATCCTTAAACATATATCCTTTACAAGTACCCTGTTAAGTCTTATGGAACGTTTCAAACTCTAGCAAAACGTTTCGGATCAATGCGAGTACCTAAATAACGAAGTTTTGTTTGTGCTTTTGTTTCATTGAACATATTTAACACTCTTTGAAAGTCATTAAGAAGTCGTTTAAGAGTCGATTATAGTATTTACCCTTTCGTGAGGTTAAAAATATTGTTTCCCTTCCGAACTGAACACATCGAAGTTGAGAAGAACCTTCGTCCGTCGGTCCTTTCCTCTTCATACCTACACATCGTGCACCCGATAGCCAACGAAAATTTCCTTCGATGAAGTTTCCGATGATTTAACCAGTAGTATTACTCCGTACTTCACTAAGGGCATAAAAACTTACGGTCTAATTTTACGAACAACTTTGAGCCATTAATCAACCCTCCTAATTCACGTAACTTTAACGTACAAAATGATAACGATGATAATAATGGTGAAATGAAGGGCTGCATTAAGTGGCACATAAAAAAAATGCGTGTTAACTCCTCGACGCCGTGACGAATGGAAAGCAACCGGCGTCAACGGAATCCAGTGTCTAGTTGACGATAGTAAAAACCTATAAAACGTATTCTTCAAACGCGATCGATTCCTACTCCGCTCAAAACCGATCGTCCGAACAACACTCGGTGCAAAGACAAAACTCGTGGGTCCAAACCATCACCGACTTGCTGTCGAGTACGCAATCGTGTGTCATTTAAACGTCGAAACAGTTTATGCTAGGGTTGCCAGATTTTAAAATCACCAAACCGGGACATCATATTGAATAACCTTTTTTTTATATTGAAATTATAATATGCATTATTTTATTTTTTAATTAGAAATATAAATAAAAAAAAAAAATTTAGGCAAAACAACGTTTGCCGGGTCAGCTAGTTTTCTTATAATGTATACAATTTAAAATTATTTATAATTCTTAAATTAAAAAGGTATTTTAAATTTATATCAATATTCACCGAAATCTTACTTATTTACTAACAAGTTTTTCGAATGAAATTCGTTTTGGAGTTTGTTAGTGAAGCTGCATAATCGTTTTGGAGCCATAATGTATATAGGTATATATATATATATATATATAGAAATTCGTAATTACAACACAATAGTCACAATAAGTTATTAAATTAAAATGGGGAAACAACACAAATTCACAATACATAGAACGTTTGACGTAAGATTAAAGAGCGAAGACTGTTAATCGTCAATTCTATAAATTGTACACGCGATGAAATATTAAATTATCGGTCCTCGGCCATCTCCGAAATTTCCGACAGTTGTTTATTTTTAGTTATTAACGCATGACAACAATAATTCGGGACTAATTTTAAGAAACCGGTACATTTCCATGTCCCGGCCGGGAGTTGAAAAATATTGGGACTGTATAGTGAAAACCGGTAGTGTCCCGGCGAAATCGGGACGAATGGCAACCCTAGTTTATGCATATTAGTGCGGTTACGAGGTTTCCGTGTTTATTGCGGCCAGTACTTCTCAGGCCGTCCACCAAAATTACTAATGCACCGTTTTGGATCGGCAGCAGAACGTTTTATCATAAGTAGCGATAAACGTTTTTCTTCCGACGCGTTATTGCGTACGGTACTTTGTTCCGTCGGTAGCGGCGGCGGGACCAAGTGAGGTCCGAAAACGGACACGAGGATTGACCCCGGGGCGTACGATGTTTGAAACGTTGTTTCCGGTGCAGTTGTGATGCAATATACAGTACATCGGAACACCTTTAATGAGTGGAAAATGTCCAAATGGTCGGCGCTAAAAAGCTGATAACAGTGTTCGAGGATTATTGAATCTGTAATCGCGGGCTTCGATTCTAAATTTGGCTCGGGCCACACGTTGCGCATTTTTCCGCATGCGGCAGGGTCGACAATTTTAACCCATCGCTGTAAATGCACCCGTGTACACGACGCGACCGGTCACACAACTCACAACCTGCAGGGATAATTTCGGATCGCCGTTATCGAACGCAATTGAAAATAAACCGTGTATTGAACATTTAAACTAACCCTAACCTACTGATCACTTTTCATTTTCATTTTTTTTTTTACAATTTTCAAATAATGTTAGATCATGAGAAAAACGAGGGATGTCCGTGTTTGACATTAGCGATATGGTACATAGTCATTGGCGCAAATCTCGATCGGCATTCAGTGTAAACGTAGGGCGAGGAGACATAAATGTGTAGGTTAATACGTAAACACAACTATTTACGTTGACTATCGCGAATAACTAAACTGCCGAAGGGAAAATATAATTAATTCTATAATTGGAATTTGAAATTATCTACGTACGTGTCGACGACATGATTTGTTCATGTTTATTTCCCGTGATTCGGGATAAAAATAATAATGTACGTCGTACATTGTAAATAATAATATTATTATAAGTAATATTATTTTCAATTTATTTATATTTACTTTCGAATACAAGTTTCAAACGAAATTAAAAATATTTATTTATTTACTCTGCGTTCTACCACCTTGTGGACTTAGGCGTTTCACGTACCACGATGAGAAAAAATGAGCTTTGGCATGGAATTCGGTCGTTGAACTTATGTTTGATAATTGGAACTTGAAAGGAGCTTTCGCCCTCACAAAAATACGATAAAGGCAAGTTGGAATTATTTAAATATAAATGGCGATTGTATTTGTATAGTTTAAATATGTATAATATTACATTAATACATATTATGTATATTGTTTAATACTTTAATATGACGTTGGATCGTATATAAATACAAATTTCGACAAAAGATAATTATTGAGATCAACTACGGTTATTATTTAATTATCATGGGTTCTAAGAAAGACGGAAAAAAGTCGTTTCCGAGAAGATTTTACAGCGAATCCAAATCTGTTTTTCAAAAACCTAATTGCATTGTTTGATCAATAAGTATAACGTCGAAAATAGAATGAAATATAATGTGTTAACGGATTGAAGAGGTTTTATTTAAACCATTTGGAAAAATCTTATGTGGAACAATTTGTACCAAATAAAATAAATAACAATGTTTTTACTTTTGAAAATTAAATAAGTGATTATAATTTACAACATTATATAGGGTGACTTGATGTTAAATAATTCTAAATTTAAAAATAATAATATTAAATCGATTCCACCTTGTTTCAAGTTAAAAGTTTAAAATAACAAAATAGAATATTTAAAAAAATCAGTACGAGAAGGAAGATATCTAATATACTATATGACGTAATTATTCTCCATGTGTTAAATATCGTAATTACCTTTTGTAGAATTTATTTCGTTTAAGTTTTCAAATTTATTTCAAATGTATGCTAGTAGTACGGCCTCTCTGAACAAATATTGGTTTTGAGTATTCTACGTCGTTATGTCTTAAAATAGTAAAAATACCATAACAATGTCACATATAAATTATAATATCACATCCATATCACTCGACATGTTGACACACATTACGTATATTCAAACCATGTACAGTTTAGAACAAAAATTAAAATTAAACAGTATTATCAATAAATGTAGTAATTTAGAGTAGTGTCCCGAGGACGTAATTAGAAGAAAATCATTACGACAGTCATAATCGTAATATAAACTTTCGACTGAAATAAAAACATCGTTATGAATAAATTAGACAAGTACCTTTCTACTTGGCTTCTGCTGATTATGAGTAGACCGCGTTCCGATTCCATTGTTTACTTCTAAACTTGGAGATTCTTTGGGCTACATTAACCTTGATCATTTGAAACTTTAACATAAAATTACCATGCAAATGCTATAAATCAACAGCTTCGTAATGAAATTAATTTAATCGCATACTATTAATAATAAATAATGTGCTTCTAAAAGTCTCGACATGTTTAATTAATTTATGTTGTAAAAATTATCAATTCAAAAACACCGACGGTTTTTCGAATTGTATTTTGTAGTTAAAATACATTTCACTCTAAACTTGTATGCTGACCATATTGAATGCATACACTCGTACAATTACACATAGCCAATAGGTACCGATAGTTAAGCCATTTTCAGGTATTTTGCATTTTAAACATAGTCATGATGTATAATTTAACAGGCATTATCGGTTATAGCTTAGACTACAGAGCTTAGAGGGTACTAAATATCTATTATCGAACACATGCGATTCATTGATTTGTCATTTTCGTTTTTTTTTTCTCGTCTACCCATATAACAACTCAGTCCAACCACTGTATAAAGTACATCAAAATTCGATTAACACACGAATATTGTCCGATAAAAGTTAGACCCGCCATACCCTCGGTAACAACAAAGAATGATTTTCAACACAAAAGAAAGCATCCCAAGCTCATGCGTAGAATTAAGGGCAAATAGATAAACTTTTCATTCCTTCAAATAGTATTTATCCCAACTGAAACCTCTTAATCTTGCCAGTTTATTTTTCATCAAACAGCTCGACACTCAAAACACCTTATATGAACTATAGACTGCAAGAATGAAAAGGGACTTGTTTTTAAAACGGAAATCGATCGAGACACGATAATGGTTGGAATTTAAACGATTCACACAACGTAAAGATATGCTGTTGATGAAGGACGAAGATTTTTAAGCACCCGTAACAACAACATAGATTTAATGAAGTATTGAAGATATGCTATCCGATGGAATTAAAGAGAAACCGTTTAAGAAGTCGTACGAAAAAAGCTTATACTCCATGAGATAGTAGGTGGGTCCTAAAATGTCGCACTAATACGACGGTATATATACTTATTTATTTAATTCATTAGGTTTTTATTTATAGAAATAAGTTATAACTTACGAGCGTGTGAATTATATAATAATATAAGAGTTGTATCGATGAAAAATTTCCGTTAGCAAAGCGTTTCGGGTCTCGTGTCTATAAAACATTATATAAACATTTAATTTACAAAAAATAACGATATAATCCTCGTTGTTAGTCGTAACAAAAGTTGTACGCGCGTATTGCCATATTGTTATAAGCACTATGAAATTCATATTTATATTGTAAAAATGTTTGTCTTGTTATACATCGAATGGTTGTATACACGTTTGTTGATATTGTGTTATCGAAATAACTAGAATTGAAATTTACGGACATGTTAACGTGGAGTTAGTAATTTATTATTCATAATAGAATATTACTTTTTCGACCACGAAATGTATTTCTTGTGTTTGTTATGTTAAATTCGTTTGTGGTCTTTGGTTATTAACTATCATCATCGATTTCGGGTACGTTGTGCGTACATATTATTTGCATCCTTACTACTTGGTGTTGTACGGAGTTTATTACGCGCAGTGTACGTATTTTAAATTATATACGAAGAAAAACTAAGAAAAAAAACCACAATACGTATTTAATATTTATTGAAGTATAATATCATACGTCCACATCAATTTTATTTTCAAACACAATACACGGACGATGGACCCTTTATGTCCTTTTACATTTCATTTTTTTTTTTTTTTTGATTGCCTAGGTTGACCCGACGCGGACGGACTTACCTATGGACTATGATAGTATAATATCTTTGATAACTTATTCATACGAAACGGCGTGCAGAGGCAGTAATGCCTGTTTTCTTTTTCCGCTGTCTTAAGATTTACTTCTTTCGCGCTTTAAGTTGATGTCGAAAACACGTCACACCGATGAAAACCCATTATGAGTAATTAAACTTGGATTATTAATGAAGCTTTCCTCCGTTCCATATATATATATTATATATATATATATATATATAAACATGCCCAGGTTCCACCGTAAAAGGTATTATCACAAACCCCACGCGTGTGTATATTCTTGGTTTAATAGTGTACGGTGTGTTACATCATTGACATTGTATACGCACAAACCTAGAGGCCATGGTCACACCCGTATATTATATGCTTAAAAGCGACGGAAATTAAATATCGTAGTAGCTATTATACGCGCAGCTTTCGACTTGTGAAATGTTCGAATACTCTTTACAAGAGGGTTTTTGCGAGCGAAAAAAAACCCCTTTATTACCCGGAAAAAGTTTCAAATTGCTATGAAAACATCTGTAACGATAAACAACGACGATTGAGTGGCTTGTTAAGCATTTACAAGAGGACCGCATGGCATTTGAAAGGTGTCGTGGACTTTTCAGAGAACAACTTCACGAAAAATGCGGAACTAATTCAACTAATTGTTTGGGGTCGAGATCTTAAAAATATTTAAAAGCCATTTTCCACATTTTTTTTTTTTTCGACATTTATACTTCTCTCCCGAGCCATTTGGCCTTTTTCCCGATAAAACATCTTGAAATTACTTTTTCAGCAACACTTCTTTTCTTATCCTCGGTTCGCCGAAAAGTTCATTAAACTACCGGAAATTAATATGGTTGATATATTTTTTCGCCTTCCGACTTGATGGATTTTTTATGCATTGTTTACCACCATAACTCATTTTTCATTTTTCTAAATAACTGTTCTAATCCATAGGCGGTTATGGCCGTATGGGTAATAAATCTGGTTTTTAATAAATCGAATACCTACTCAAAAATAAATAGATAAACTATTAATTTTATAATACATACAATAAATAATACATTATTATTTATAATAAGAACAAATTATAATAATTTATACTATAATCTGCATATAAAATATAGGCACTGAAAAAAGTGTCCAAGTGTTCACTAGGCAGTTATTGAAAGATTTAATTTTAGATAAATTTCGTGTTACTTTACTCGAGCTTAAAAGTTGAAACGTAGTCTATATAGAAAGGTAATAAGTAATCGCATTCAAATTTAACTGTATTTATACCTATACTTTTTCCGTGAATTTACGCAAAACTAATTTACATATTCTCACTTTTACGAGTGATTTAAATGCTCATGTTATATGCTGTAAGTACATTCCAATTAGTTTAGCGGTCCTATTAACATTTACACACTTTTTACAGTATACAGTAGTGTTAAACACTAGGATTATTTTTTTTAATTTGTTTTTATATAATTTTAAGAACTTCTTATTATAATATAAATGCGATTTATGTAATTTATGTGATTTAAGTAATATTATTAGATTTCAACGTAATCACAACAAATGTTCACCTACATTGAGACGAGCAATTTCTTATTTTCTATGTGATTTATGATTTAATTACACGCAAATTACAAATAAATTGTTATCTATATATTGTTAATTTAACAGCATTTGAGAAATCAGTGCATTTTTATAGGATGACGATTGAATTATGATGCAATATATTTGTCTTGAGTGTACTTGTCTCGACCGACATTTAACTTTTTTAAACAGTGACGAGTAAAAACAATTAAAAGTTGGTATTTGATAAAAAATAAAAATATCACTGGACCTGACACGTGTCATTTGTTACATATACAGTGAGTTATCGATTGTTGTTTGAGAGTTTCGAATTATGTTATTATTTCCTTCGGTATACGGCTCATAAGTGCTTTCTGTCTCTAACATGATGTTTGTATTTTTACAAATCGTACCTTATATTTTTTGGAAAAAAAAAAGAAGATAATTTATACATACGCATAAATTAAAAATGATGGAAGAAAAAAAACGGAACGGAATTGAGTTGTATAACATTATATAGCGCACCGTCGTCCTACATCACCGCCGCCCTTTTACCGTAAAGATATGGGTTATTACGGATGATTTGATCATGGATCATTGTGGTTGAACGGGACAAGTGCATGCGCGGTAGAATAGGACTTGTTTCGGTGAGGGGGAGTGGTATGGAGGGGTTGACGAATGCGTCGAATAAATTACACGCGGTAGAGGGGCAAAAAAATGATCTTGGGAAAGTTCTACGGCCAAATTACCCGAATGGCCCCCGGGGTTTGGTTTTCCTTTTATTATTCGAAAAGAAGGGAAAAAAACTCGTCTGGTCCAAAACGATTGCCTCTCACGTTCGGCTTATCCGGCCGAGCCGTCGAACACGTTTCGCGGGTCCAATCGAACGCTATTTCTCACACGGACCGATGCGGCGGCGGCGGTCGGCTGAAAGACATATATATAATATATATTTGTGAGCGCGTGTGCGTGTACGTGTGTGTGTGTGTGTATAGTACAAGACCGCAAGAGACAAATCGAATCGTTTATACCAATGACACATACCCCTCGTCTTTATTACCCACGCTGATCGGTTGAGTATAATATACATTTATATATATATATATATTGTAGCTCTCTTGAGGTACTACTACGCTATAGTGATTCGAAATATTCGTGGACAATTTGTCTTGTAAATCTCACGTTTGCCGTTGCAAATCAACCTTGGCATGTTTTAAATAATAAATAAAAACAATATACATCTAGACAAAATAATATAATACTTAGAAGTATACGTATACCGGCAAGCAAGGCCGTAGCCAAGGAGGGGGTTTCAGGGTTCAAACCACCCCCAAAATTGTTTTTTTTAAAGCCTTATTATGATTTGTTAAGTTTCACAAACTTCATTTAAATAACAATTGTTATTATTGAAATTATTATATCAAAAATGATTACATCAATTTTATATCAAACAGATCTTATAGATTTTTTTCGTCATAATACATCTTGTTAATTTAAATCCCCCCCCCCCCAAAATGTTATTCTCGCTACGATCTTGCCGGCAAGGGTAGGTTATCCTATTTGGTTTGGTCTAAATACAATAGCATTATGCGATTTCTTTTTTTTTAAGCTTCTAGTTTAACACTATTACAGCTTAGCAATTAAGATAAATGACGTCTTAATACTAATTCATAAATTTAGCAATCACATCGTGTAGCAGATAGGCGGTATAGTGTTTACATTATACAATAAAGTAGAGGAAGAGAAAATGAAACGAAAAATTAATACAGATAATGTAATATAAATCGTAACGAGTTACATAAATAGGTCGTATATTTGTAGTTGGTTTATGATGATAATTGTGAGTTTATTTATTTATTTATAAGGACGGCGAGGAGAGAAAGTATAGAGGGTTTGATCAAGTTTATATTTCGGCCGAGAAATTGGATATTGTACTGGAAACCTTGTCAGTTGGTCGAACTGCAATATTATGGGAGCATATGATGGACCCGAGCGTTTGATACGTACAGTGACGTTAAGGCGAGCGAGTAACTCTAGTGTTTAGATAGATGTTTAGATAGTGTTTTACTCTAGATTCCGCCTTGTTTGATTTGTTTTTTGACTCGATCAACTTTTTACGAGCTGGACATCCTTTGAAGGAGGCTGTACGATCATCAGAGCATAGAGCGCATTTAGCCGGAAGACTAAGACTAAGACCTTTAGTGCGATGCGCTGTGAAATGATCTTTGCCACACTTTACGCACTTGCAGGGCGGGTGAAAACAGTAATTACGAGTATGACCGTAAGCCTGACAGGTGTGGCACTGAGGTGGATCATTAATTTTGACGTTTTTCGATGATTACAATGGAGTAATTATTGTTTTTTTTTTTTATTTTTTTTTATTGATCTCAATACATCGACGACTTGGCCATAAGTATACTTTTTTATATTAAATTATACAATTCGGTTTTTTTTAAAAAATTGAATCATGATTGTAATGTCTTGCGGGTTTGGTTGTAGGAATTGACAGATTTGTTCGGAGATTTGAAATTGGTTACGGTAATGTTCGTATTTTTGGCATTCAATGATGAGGTGGTTGACCGTTAGAAGGATGCCACATGTGTCGCATATAGGAGGTTCATCATGACTCATCAAGAAGCTGTGTGTTAGGTGTGTGTGTGACCAATTCGGAGTCGGTTAATGATGGTCTCTTCTTTTCTATTGCTTTCGGGATTTTGCCATACGTTTGTATTGTTTTCGATTAGTTTGTTTAGTTTGTTGTTCAGATTTCGCCAGTGGGAGTACCATTTGTTGTTTATATGGGCTTTGATTTCGTTCTTCGTGCCTAGATACGTGGTGAAATTAATGGTCAAATTTGATTTTGAGACGATTTCATTTAGTGCTCTTGGTAGAGCTCTTTCGTTTCTTGGAATGCCAATATGCCATGGAATCCATATAAATTGAATTTGTTTGCCTTTTTTCCCCGATACGAAGGTTTCTTCTTGAATAAGCTTTGAGATGTCAGTTGCATTTTAGTGATAATTATTGTTTGATTGTACTTCTATATATTCTACTCACTATTTCAATGAATATATCGATATCGATAAACAATTGACTGCGTAGTTCATAATGTTGTTGGTAAGTAACTGAATGTTTATAGCTGATATTTCAATATTTGAACGTTATCGTAGTAATATTTTTAAAATTTAATACAGCGGTGCGTTTTGACACCGAATCATAATTTTAAATTAAATTACCTGTACATTTTAATTAATAACTAAAGTTTTCATTTGTGTTCAGCGAATATAAATTAAAGGAAGTCTAAAAGTTTAACCCAAACTTCTAATAATATATATATATGTATACTAATATACTATACATACATATTTTCAAAATTATATTCTTTGCATAAAACCTCTTTGGTCTTTATTATAATTTGTCTAAATTACCGTGACCAAAATATTTAATTTTCAAACATAATTTAACTATTGCTAAATAGTAAACTTAAACATAATTTAATGTCGACAAAATTAATGATATAATTAATAATTATTAATTAAATTGTATGCATCGCATGTAATGATATTGAATAAACGCATTTATTAAGTCAACAGAGAATGTCATATTAATCTACAAAAGTCAATTTAGACTGTATTTAAATGAAAGTGAGTCAGTAGATTTAGACCAATAATGTCGATAATAATGTGATACCTCATACGTGGATCATTAAACATAAATCATATTTAAAATTAGAATATTGGTGATTATCATTGAGGTTGTTTCCCAAATTTTGCTATAAGATTAATTTTTAATTTTTCGTTTCTTTTTATAAAATAAAAACAACTGTCAATATTAGCAAAAATAATCGGTTTTGCCACATTGCAAACTCAAGTATTAAAGCGTTGGTAAAAAAAATGTTGAAAAAATATCTACTTTTTTTTTCTAAATACATTTAAGCATCAAGTACAAAGTATAATAATTATACTTAACTTGGGCCTTCCGCAAAAAAGATGCGTGTACTTAATTTTTCAATAAGTACATGTTTTCACGGTAATATAAAAATCAGTCTTTAATATACAATAGTACCTAGTCATTTTATTGTGCGGGGTTACACTTCATTAGTATCATTAATATCGGCGGTATAGCCCATGTAGAACTTTTAAAGAACAAATAAAGATAGAATACAATATAACATATTATAATGTACCTATCGTACATCATTAACACATTGCAGTTTTATACCATAGTCACAGCATGATATATATATATACGAGTATATACTTGGTGGCCGGTATATAGTATACATATGTATACGCAGGTTGTTACTATGTTTACATCATGGCTACATTATTTACTAGTACACAGTATTACAGTGGACAGTGTAAACAAGCAATAACTTATGTTGATACTATAAAGCAGGGGCGTAATTGCGCGAGGTAAGGAGAAAGCAAGTGGAGGCAATTTCCTCCTGATATTTTGCGGGTGGGGGGGACGGCAAAAGTATACTTAAAATACCAAGAATCTTGTACAAAATAAAAAAAGTATTATATTATGCAAAATGCAATACACACAAGACAACACAGTGCTAAAATAAATATAAAATATGTAGAACATATATTTTAGTTGGCCGTATAGACGGTACATCCTTGTCATCTGAATAAATTATAATCAATGAGCGTTCTGACATAATAGCCAGTGAAAAGCAGCAGAATAATTCAATTCAATTAGAATGCGAGATTTATTAATTCAATATTAGTGAAGTCGCGATGATAGTGAAGTCACAATGCACCTTACCATGTTTAATCGGATACTTAATAGAACATTTAAAGAGTTCAACTTCAACATCATGAACAAAAAAATTGAACACTTACAATGCGGTGACTTACAAACAGGATTCACCAATTTTATAAAAATAATAAAATTATTTTTAACCATATTAACAAATACTGCTACGTGTGTCAGGTCATTTTCATACTTTTAATTATTAAATTAAAAAGAACCAGTATGTGTCAAGACCGTTTAAGTGGCTTAGCAATACTCCAAATGCAATGGTCAGTGCCAATTTATATTGAAAAAGGTAATTGGCCGATTTGCTTAAAATAAAGTAGAAGTAAATAACAAATTATCTTTAAGATTATGATAACAACTATTTATCAATTTATTAATTTTATTTTAAAATAATTACTATTATTATTATTATTATTATTATTATTATTATTAATATAAATTATAATTATTATTATTATTAATTTAAAATTATAATTCTTTCATTATTGCATAATTAATAAGTACAATTTTTTTTTAAACTTGGTATAGTGCTTTTTATCTTTAAATGTATTAATTTGTACTTCACTGTTTAAAGTTGAATTTATAGTAATTTTATTTCATTAATAATAATTAATGAAATAAAATAGTAATAACATGAGTTTACTTCTTATGTAAAAACAAAAAAATAGTTATACGTGAAACACAAATTGATTTGATCCCCCCAGTCACAATTTTTTTGATAACATAATTTTGCTCCCCCCCCCACCTCATACACACCAGCCCCTAGTTTTTTACACACTTACCCAACTGTTGTAAAGAAAAATCATCTCTGTACATTTTTACATCATGTATCTGGGCGTATCAATGGATAGGTGCGTATAATGTACATACATTATTCCATTATATATTCGCTTATTCGCACCACATTGTTTAGCAGTTGATGATTCGGGACTGTTCTGTGTTCCGGGAAGAAAGATGATGGGAAACCACAGGGACAATTTACGGACCTCATCGTTTTCTTACATGCACGATGGACAAACGTTTTAATAGCGGAGTGGCTGTGATTGTCGGTCGATGAATCATCATGTTCCATCCCACCCCCCCCACCCCTCCCGTCACTGCTATACGCATAAACAACACGAGTTCGGTAGCGTTTGATTAAAACCGTTTGCGGGACGACAAAGGCGCGACTGGAGAAACACACCTACCCTAAGTGTTCTAGACACGAACATAATACTACTGACAAATGGACGGGTTAAGCAGACGTGTACAAAAGCTTGGGCTTTAAAAAGAACACGATCCCTGTTTTCCTTCGCTCTGGAAGTGATCCAAATACTGCACCTTTGTCTACTACAGTTTCCTTGTTGGTTGTCGAAGGAATAATTAAGATATATGTATATAATATAATATAACCTATATTTATTAATCTGTTGTCAGATGACAAGACGTTTTTGGTTTTTTTTTTGTAAGGAGAAGCTTTTGATACGTAAACTCGAACATTATTTGAGGGTGCTAATTTCGATGTCGAACCTCTTGTATCTAGATCAACTGCATGTTCAGGATCTGAATATACACTCATTATTAGAATAACGTTAGGTTTGAGAAATGATCTCAACCTACTGTCGTTCCTTGTGCATATCGAATTGTTTAGAAGTTTGCTTACATCATTTACTGCAAATACTCTGGTCTTGGTAACTTGCAAAAAAAAAAAATAAATAAATTTCCAAGATCCTGTCTGTATAGAAATTTATAATCATTTTTTATTGATATATTATTTTCAATCCCATGTGAATTTTACTTGACGCAAATTGGCTTAATTGTAGAACGGAGATAACATATGCGAGTGTGGCGTTCTCTGAGTTTTGCAACGCCAACGATATCGTTATTAACATATTTTTTACAGCTGCTGGTCAAAATTCAGTTCGAAGTGCATGAATTTGGCACCCCCGAATCAGTCGCATCGTTTTCAGTAGCATAAAATAATAAATGCGGTACTTTGTGAAATGGACGCACCAACTTAATCCGATAATATAAAAGTCCTAGTTTCTATAACTTGCTTTACGATTTATTTTCTCTGATAACAACCTAATGCAAATCAATCATGTTTGAGATAAAATTCAGTCCTATACTTTCGGATGATAAGACATAATATTTTAAATACAACGGAACAGAAATATAATAGTTTCTTATGATTATTATTTATTCTAATGTACTATTATGTTTCAAATTCCGAAAGTATACTGTATACGTATACATGGAACTAAATACCTACTGGTTACTATATTGTATCAATGTATCATGCTATTATTATATTCGTTGTGCGCAGCTGTGTAAATATCTCGAAATCCGTGATAAAATTTGTTACCTTGGGTAAAACATTATCGATATGAATCGAATACCGTTACCGAATGAAAATAAACAACATTACGAAGCCGTATTACAATTTTTATATCATTCAGGTAAATTCAGAACACGCAGTTCTTGAGTGACCTCGTTTATTATTTTCATACCTATCACTACATTTTTCCAAACAAAAATCTACGGAAAACAATAGGACTAAGGTGACCATTTTTATATAAAAAAAACGAGACTAAAAAAATTTTGGGTGACTTAAAGCATACACTACATGATTATATTCTTCGAAAAGAATATCTTCACCCACATTCCAATCAGTTTGTTTTTTGTTATTTCACAGAATAAAAACTAAACTTTTTTAATATCATTCCATGTTAAACAATTTATTAGGTAAGTCTAACGATATATTTTTA
Source organism: Periphyllus acericola (assembly GCA_949715065.1). Taxonomy (NCBI): domain Eukaryota; kingdom Metazoa; phylum Arthropoda; class Insecta; order Hemiptera; family Aphididae; genus Periphyllus; species Periphyllus acericola. The sequence continues at coordinate 22,537,391 of OX454265.1, forward strand.
ATTCTTCAAAAGAACTTTTCAATGTACAGCAAAAATGTGTCATACAACTGGTCAGTTTTTTCTATAAATTGTTTTTATTGTTTGTATATTTTTTGTCTTTAATTTTAAGAGTAGCGATTTTACACTGAAAGCTAAAAAGTTTTGTTTTTTTTTTTCCACATACTACTCCTGATTCTTCTGATACTTGACATGCAGATATGTGTTTCCCTTCTATTCTTCTTATAGTGTCATAGACGGCTTTATTTAACTTTGTATGAAATAAAACCATATTTTAAAGCTGAATACATTTCCGGAAACTGCTGGTTATAATGTTATATTTATTTATTGATACTTTAATAACTTGGAAATAACGGGATAAAAAGCGTCCCGTTCGAAATTTGTCGGGACAACGGGAAATGATGATCAAAAAGGGACGATCTCGTTTCAAACGGAACGTATGGTCACCCTAGCCTAACCTAACCTGATCCGCATGGACACCTGGAGGGACATTGAAAATTTGATATGTTCGTAAATTTAAAATGACGATTTTCGACCACCATCAGCACGGGCTTCGCTTCGCTGGAGGGGTTCAGGGTGCAAGAGTTCGCGCTACGTGATCATGATGACGCTGCCACCGAGCTTCTCGGCTTGGTTAATATATAGGTTAATATAAGTAAATTATACTTTTGCCCCCTTGGATTATATCTGAGGGGTCAATTGCCCCCTCTACCCCCTTCTCCGACACCACTGTTCGGTTACCACGAATGATCGCGTTGAGCCACGATGAGATCCATCAACGTCTCGTGGTTTGCTTTCGACGGCGGCGAAACCTCGTAAAACAGCGTGAAAACATAGTGTTCGCTTATTTCGCAAGTGCAAATACCCCAATTTCTTGGGTTGCTCAAGACCTTATTCGGTGTAAAAGAATACGCCATCTTTACATTTACGCATATACATCTGTTGAAATATTAAATTATAATTTAGTTATTATTACCCTTTAGATTGTATATAATAAGCAGTATTGCCACACTGTAGATTAGCTATACAGTTATACATTTATAAGGAAAGCGAAAATGCTAGGAAGACACATTTCTTATCGGTTTATATGTATGTGTGTGTGTGACGGTTGTTATAGTATTATTATGATTATTCACTGTATTAAAAATGTTGTTTATTAATTAACTTAAAGTGTTTTGATTACTTTATTAATCGCTTCCTTTCAAGTAGTTTCAACAACATCAGTAATATCATCAACATTGATGTTATTCGAGATAATATATCTCTCTCTCTATATATGAAGTTCGCTGAATGTGGAAAAATGAGTCTGAATTAGGGGGGGTTGTAATTTGGGGAGTCAAGCTCAAGCCCACCTCCCTATTTGCGCCTATGAGTGTACTATCTTTATCGAGGCAAATTAATTGGTCACCGAATATTGAGAAATATATAATAATAAACTACATTTACAATAATTTTCAACGAATGTTTAGAAGGTTTATCAGTCCCATGCACAAGGTGTAATAATAAAACGGAAAGGTTTCGCATTATTTTAATATATAAATAATTTATTGTAATTCGGTTTCGTGATTGTCGGTCCGTAATACAAACAAAATTAAAACTGTAATTTAAATAAATTAGATGTTTATTTAATTTATTAAATTTTATAACTTCTCATAAACATGCGCATACATCAATTATTAATATAAAAAATACTTCATTATACAATCATTTTTATAAATATAAAAGCAAAAAAACATGGACGTTTAAAAAATTTTAATTATGAAAGTTTATTACGGTGTTGTGGTGTAGTATAGTAGTTCTAAGTTCTAATATTAGCATAATGTAATCGACAGCAACGTGTTACACATTTTTATAAATAACTTCAGGTTTTTGCCGTTTGTGGTTCGATTTCACTAAGCAAAATCACAAATTTATTACAAATATAGAGATGTTTGACAAATATAAATTTCAACTTTGACGACACTATGAAAAATAAAGAAAAGTAAATACACCTCTACTCTGACGACATTACACGTTAAGCAAGGTAAAACATGATACAACTAAAAATCATACTCGATCAGACTTTTGTTGAATACACACTGTAATAGAAGTGGATAAAGTGAGTTGAAATTTCGTAAATTCTAAATCAACTAAATATTTCCTCTTACAAATATACATAATACAAGTTAATATTGTAAAAATTACTTGATTAATATTTTGCGAAAATATATGGTGTTCCCATTTGAAAAAAAAACAAAGTTTGTACAGTCACAAACACCCTTGAGTTTGCACGAAAAAAAAATGTTCCGAAAACATAGGCATTATGGTGACTTGAAAATTAGAAAAAAAATCCAAATTTAAGCATTTTTACGTCCGAAAAAGTGGCTGTGAGCATGGTTTAAAATCACCCTGTATACATTGTATATTTCATATGTATTATTATATTATATTATTATTATCAATACTCAGGATGTAAAAAATACCCTTATTGTCGAAGTCTACAAAAAATATAGCCCCTACACAGTAAGCCCTTTAAATATGAATAGTTATGCATTGTAATTGGTACTAATGTTCAAACGGATTATGGCATTGATGTGCGCATCGGCGTATAATCTAAAATGGAGATTAATAAAATATACGCATACCGTCCACCTCATAGTGCAATGCAAAAATATGCAATATCATATTTATAATTAATTTACCTTTGAATAACGATTATTTATTGTACTAATGGTCTGAGGATTTAGGATTACGTCTGCGACACGGCCCGACCTACGGATTTCGATTAGTTTTTTTGTACCCTCGATAATGTGAACGTGAAGTAAAAAATAGTTTCATTAATATATAATGTGCAACTGCAAGATACATTATTTCATAATAAACATACGTTTCGTTTGATTTATTCTCTTTGTTCCTGTCAGCCATTCAATATAAACTTTTAAATTAGTCTGCTAATATGTAATTTTGTACAATATTCGTGTTGTTCGAGTCCGAATACAAATCGGAGAGTCTATTACAATATTTATTTTGAAACAGTTTTCCATTAGTTCACGTTTGGTCCCGACGTCGACGGCGACGCACGGCCCCGTGCTAAAGCAATAATAATATTCCGAAACCGATGCTCAAGCAGATTTCGAGTTGAATTAAATATTGTTTTCAGAATTCTTAACCTTTCGTCATGTCAACCGGACTTGTAGCGCCCGGAGGTTGCGGAAAAATCGATTGTGTTTTTGTTACATGTACCCAACAAAACATGTATTGTGGACAGTTGCAGTGGAAACGTTAAATTTTCGTAAATAAAAAATAGAACATTATCGTTGAAAACTGAACCCATAAAAATCACTAAACAGTCACTTGACTCGCACACTCATTTTATATTACACAAAGCTATAAATTATAGTTATGTGTTCAGGTCGAGGTGCGAAGCTAAAATAAAAATAAAAGCAGAGCGCCTGTCATTGAATATTTACACGGAACCAATACTCATTTAATAATACCATGTAATTTTTCACCTTTCCCCTTTTAAATACCAATTGACTTAAACGCACTCGTGTTAACTAGTAAATTGTGTGCAGATTAAACTATTCGAGTTTCAAAACGATCAATGAACCGCAAGCACTGAAATATGTAAATAAGTTTAAACCATATAAGTGATAACCGGTGCGTAAACCGTGAGAGGTGTCATACGTGCTATGCGCCCTCGTAATGTAAACATTGTAAACCTGCTTTAAAGGCGTTATACCTAAACTGCAAACCACCGTCCCTATTTGTAAAAATAATAAATAAACTGTTGGAGAAAAAACAAACTTTTAATGGAAAACATTTATTATGCCTATACTGGCTGTTGTGTTTGTGTAATGTACATCGCACGTGTATATGAGACATTTTTAATTTTATATTCTGTACGTGACAACCAACATATTCGCCATAGAGATTGATATTGTCGAATAACATTGATTTCAAAACAGTTGAAATATTTTCACACCTCTGCTGATAAATTGTAAGATTTCTATTACTAGTTAATTTGGAAGTGTTCAAGATACAGTCCCGTTTCGATTGTAAGCCCATAGCCCATGTAACATAACGCAATGGATTCTTGCATTGGTAAATCTTTTGTAGATCGCCAATCCACCACCGGTTGTTATTTATTATTTGCATATGACATATTAGACTTATTTTTAGATAACACGAGAAATGTATAAATAAAATTGAACAAATAGATAAATATGATAGTTAAAATAACTAGTCAACTAATTAAACAAGTAATAATATATATATAATATATATAATATATATATATAAAATATAGGAAAATAGGTTATGTCAATTACAATAGATTTAGATTATAGTAACATCAATACTAATAACCACAGAAATCACAAACGTATATTAAGTTCTTCGAGCCATTTTACATCAGTTGGCCCGTCTCCGTGTAATTTTGTTAATCCTTTTTCAAACTTTGTAATGGGACACGTCTCAACTATATGTTTGATTTTCTGCATTTCTCCACATTCGCAAAGCGGAGAGTTTGCTATGTCCCATTTATGGAGTAGGTAGTTGCATCTTCCTTGTCCCGTTCTTATTCGATTGAGCGTTGTCCATTTAGCCTTTGTGCTATCCCAACCAGGGACTTTTATAAATGGTTCCTTAATCCGGTCCCGTAATACTTTCGTCAGGACAACATTACAGCATAAATTTGAAATACGGCACATCCCGCGTGTATGTCAACGTTACTTTAGGTTTACTGTTTTTTAACCATTTAAAATTATTTTTTTGTGTAAATATTTATTCAATTTGTTTTTGAAAACCTATATACAGGACAAATAAATTTCGCTGTTGGAGTTAGTAAAAGGCCGTAAAAAAATGTGCCTAATTAAAAAAAGTGTCCTGAATTTTTTTTTAAAAAAAAATGATCACCTTATAGTAAACCCAAGTATTTGATAGTCGCCGAATGCGTTTATAATAAAATATTATAATATAGTTCATCAATGTTACAAAGCAGTACATTGTTAAAAACTCCGTGTTCCTCAATGGGAAAGTAAGCGGTTACAAAATATTACAAAATTGACTATCTCAAGGATCTGTACTGTCACCAATCATTTTCAATGCATGTACGGCTGACATTGCCAGCACGAGCTCAAGAAAATTTATATATGCGGATGACGTGGCACTTGTTGCCCAATGACGGGTTTCTCACTGTTCCTAGCGTCTCATCCATTGGTGCTCTACAGATTCATATTGAGGTTCTGTCATATTGGAGCTCTAGACTTAAGGCGTTATGGTGAATGCTCAACGATGTCAATTTTTAGTGGCAAAGTTGGCTGGCTTTTTAGCTTATGCAGTATCCTTGTAGTGTGCGATAGTCTCCTTAAGTCTGGGGGTGGGCTATGTTGGAAAAGGTGGGTAACCATATTGTTTGATTGATATGGTTAAATTACAAGAGCGCTTCTAGCCCACACGGATGTACAGCATTCGGCTACGCTATAATCGAACGCTAGTGCTGTGGTCCGTAGTACATTGTTGTGACAACCCCAGGTGGCGCTAGCTAACTTAACCATAACGTTGTTGCGTGCTTTTAGTTCATTTTTCACTCGCTCCAGATGTTGGTTGTATGTTAGGGTCCTATGAAATTTCAGACGTAGCTTTTTGGGGCATTCTTCTCTGACGATATTTTCTCCATCGATTTGTATAATTCTCTGTTCGCTTTTCGGTTGTTTCGATAGAAAACCTTTGTTACGGACTTGCTCGGATTTCATTTTAGTTGCCACTTCCGAAAGTATTTTTGTATGGTTATTATATTGTCGTTTAGCGTTCGATCAAGTTCTGTGAAGGACCAGGCTTGGGCAACAAGTGCCACGTCATCCGCATATTTAAATTTTCTTGAGCTCGTGCTGGCAATGTCAGCCGTACATGCATTGAAAATGATTGGTGACAGTACAGATCCTTGAGATAGTCAATTTTGTAATATTTTGTAACCGCTTACTTTCCCATTGAGGAACACGGAGTTTTTAACAATGTACTGCTTTGTAACATTGATGAACTATATTATAATATTTTATTATAAACGCATTCGGCGACTATCAAATACTTGGGTATACTATAAGGTGATCATAATTTTTTTAAAAAAAATTCAGGACACCTTTTTTAATTAGGTACATTTTTTTACTGCCTTTTACTAACTCCAACAACGAAATTTATTTGTCCTGTATATAGGTTTTCAAAAACAAATTGGATAAATATTTACACAAAAAAATAATTTTAAATGGTTAAAAAACAATAAACCTAAAGTAACGTTGACATATACGGGATGTGCCGTATTTTAAATTTATGCTGTACTGTTGTCCTGACGAAAGTAATACGGGACAACATGCATCCCGTATTACATTCGCAGGAAAACTGCAGGACATCAAGTTGAAATACGGGACAATCCCGTGTAACATGAGACGTTATGATCACCGTACTCTAGAAATATCGCTTTACTTAATTGCGATATCCTTAATGTTTGAAAGGTGTGTACGAGTGGCCCTCGTGGGTAGTTCCTTTTGAGCGCGGTTTCTTCACTCGAGGAGGTCGGAAAGCGAAACTCCGGTGATCGGATTTGAACCAAGAACCATGTTATTAACTCTTTGTAGAGTGGTGCCACTTCAGAGTCCCGGAAGAAAAAAAAAATACATAAAATCGTGCAATCATACCATGACGTTGTGAAGCTTGTCGGGACTTCTCAGTCCCGTTAGTTATTACTAATTATCAAAAAATGTCAACATATTACACATTATCGTTGTTTTTTATTGGTGTTGATTCTCCGGTTTACGCGTTCTATCTTATGGACTAATGAAAATCACTATTTAGTTTATATCCTGAAAGTTGAGCATACAATTTGTTTTTGTACTTGTAATTGTGTAATAACATAAGAGGCGCGTATAAAATCAAATTAAAGTAGTAATTTAAACTTTATTAATTATCCATGCTGATTAGGTATTTAGGTGGCCACTCGGCTTTCGACCGAGGAAAACCTCGACCGTCATGCGACCGAACGGTACGCTTACAAATTTACCACGAAGTACGTACCGCGTAGCTTTCGGTGGTTTTTTAAAAGTCGATTCCGGTAGGTTTCAAAAAAAAAAAAAAAGCCGCCCGAGGAACAATATCCGCGGTCTATATATTCAGCTTTGTGACGATTGATAAAAAGTACATGCGACCGGGTGACAGTGGTTGACAACGAATCGAAACATGCTGAAATAACATTTTGCAAACGATCGCCGCCGCCGCCGCGTTGCCTATATGGTAATTGTTCATGGTTAATGCACCTGCAGCCTGCAGGTGTCTGATTGTACAGGTTTTACGAGTCGCATTTCGTGGTCTTCCGATAGAACAATGGAATGACAAGTTGAGGGCGTTTTGTTCACTCGAACACGCGAAAGGGTGTTGTTACTCATCCGATACATTCATTATATCTTATATTATAAAAATCGCCGTCGGTTACGGGTAGTTTTGGGAAATGTATTTTAGTTGTGCAAACGCCATCTACCGGACAACAGTATTGAGAAATAAGTAGTGTTCAGATTAAAACCGACTAATCTTCGTGAACAAGTCCCATACGTTGTCTTCAAGCCTAGACCGTAGGTGTGTTATTTACATTTTCGGTACTCAAACTTTAAATTTTAGCTGATCTCGTGTAACACATATTATATTATAAAACGTATTCTTAATAAATAATAACAACTGTGTAAATTACGTTTCGACTGATGGAGAACAGTCGTATGAAGACAGCCTTTTCGTAAAGAAATTTGGAATATTGTTAAAATGCATTGAAATGTGTATAATAAGGGAAATAGTGTAACGTCGTTTGCAATAATATGTACAAAAACGTGTGAGAAATAGATAAAAATAGTCTATAAATACAACTTAACAAACAAAATATGTATATATGCACGAAGATTAAAAATTAAAATAAACTAACATTGTATTTACCTAGTTACCTACTGTTTAACAATGAAATAGTTAACTCAAATGTTCTTATCGTGTACGGCCTTGACATAAAATTATTACCCTGAGGTCTGCAGTACCCACATATTATTATCATAGATTGTTTTTATTTTTTAAAACTACTAAAATCATGTATAAGTAAGTTAGCTAAAATATGACAAGTCATTTAAATAAGTAAAATATTCCGTGACCAAAAGAAGGCAGCACACCCATTTTCATCAATAGTTATCTTAATCTGTTTCTTAGTATTTCATAGTTGTATAATATGTTTTACCTAAAATGTTGATATTTTAGAAAATAATGACAAATTCCTTATAAGAAATAGGAGATTTTATTTTTTTGTTTATTTTGCTTTTGTTGCGAAACATAACAGCAATGTGAATAAACGTTGCACAGATAAGTAATGCAATTCTTTTGAATTTATTTTGATTAAAAAATTTTGTTTTATAAGTTATAGCAAATGCTCTTGTCGCCAAAGGTGCTCGACCCGTGGGATTTTTCGGAATAACATTTTAATTAAGTGTTTAATATCATAACAGCATAAGGCATAATATTTAACATATATATATAATACTACCATTTATTATGTATTACTGATATAGAATATAAATGATATCTTGTTAATAAGTTCTGCATAAAAATGTTTGCTGTATTATTATTATTATTGTTTATTATATTGTGTTTTATAGTAAATAATTAAATTATAAAGCCCATCCGTAGCGAATCACTCGAAGCGACTTTCGTCGAAGCTATAGTCGGCTCCCAAAGTTTTTCGTATTTAATATACTGGAAAATAATTAAAAACAATTATCTTATAAATATTAAATGCACTTTGTACGTGTAGCTAATCGTGCTAAATACTTGGTACATCAGTGGCTCCCAAACTTCAATGTTTATTATTTAAACAGGTTTCTATTCAAATATTTTTACTTGTAGCCTGTAGGTATGACAAAGTATGTAGTCGAAAAATAAATGCGCACAATTTTTCTCCGCGTCTCCTACGGGTGTAGCGACTCACAGTTTGAGAACCGCTGTAGGTACTATATAACTTATAATTTAGTTTTCCAATCTGGCTATTTTTTTCTCATTTTTAATTTTGTAACAATGGATTTATTTAATTATTAAATGATAATACAACAAATCATCTCATTTTTCATAATATAGTAGGTATACTTACGGTTCAACGTATAGATTTAAAAAAAAATCTTCAAAAGAAATTGTTTTGAGTAACTTTTTTGCCTTTTATTTAACTTAGCATTTGTTATTTATTTAAATGATGTAATCGATTTTGTAAAGGAATGTAAACGATTATATAAATATGTACTGCTCACTAGGTTATATTATTATATTATTTATTTTATATGAGCACGTGAATGTATATCTGTTTTTTCGAAACATTTTTTTTTGTTTCTGGTAATATGTTTGAATTTAATGCAAGTGAGTTTTGAACCATCATCATCAATTGCAGAACTAAATTTTTTTGTTTATAATTGTTTTTTGTTAATAATTATTCACTTAAAGTAATGCTATGTTAATTTAACTATTTCAAAAATATTCTTCGATGCTAACTGAAGACGACCTCGATTTTTAACATTTTATAAATGCTAAAAAGTTACTTTTTTATGTTGTTTACAAAATATAATATAGTCGTTGAAAGTTGTTTTATCAGTTATTACTTTTATATCATTTGAAAATTGCAGAACTAATATACCTAAACTTTTTAACTAAATAACCACATACAAAGTATACCAGTAAATAATAGGTAAGTCTACCTATAACTTATAAGATATTGTTAGAAATAGTTCTAACAAAATGATTATATGGATTATTATCTGTAACTTTGAGTAGATTTGAAACTGTTCCATTTTCATCTCGGTCGGTAGATGGTTCCTTATAATTTTAGAATCTTCATGTTCAAAAAATAAGCTGCGATTTGTTAAAAAAATATGAATTGAATTATGTGATAAACAACTTTTCATAACACTTGTCAATTGCAAGTAATTAAGATTAATGTTGGATCCAATCGACCTCGCACGCGTCCAGAGAACAACTCAATATTGCATATTGGCTGAATGAATAATTTAAAATAGATTGAAATCCATGATGAGCCGATGGATTTTTTTGATATATTGATCGCCGAGGGCGCAAATCCAATCGAAGATAACTCCATCTGTTTTCGGAAAAATCGTTTTATTCAGTAATATGGCGAAGAAAAAATACTTTGCAAGAGCGGGTGCTGCAACAATCGTACTCCATTACGTTTTACGTTTTGTTTTTGCACTCCGGAACCGGTATTTATAAGTAGCAGAATTATACGTAAAAATGGTTTTGTCCGTTTTTGAATCGTGAGCAACAGACGGATGACTCCGGGTCGTCCCACTAAAAACGTTTAAATGTGTAACGTGTTCGTACTGAGTACAACGATATGTAGATGAAATAATAGTTTAATAGTTTAAAATTTAAATAATAATTTGTGTACATCATACAAAAACCACTGAAACCCAACGGCCTACAGTGCCAACGTTCGTTGCAAAAAGGTCAGGAGTTGCCTAATTGTTGTCGCAGTGTCACACTGTAAGTTCACATGTTTCATCCTTATCACATCAAATCATCATCGTATACATCCTTATCACTCGGGAAGAACTGGTATTCGGCGTTCGGTGCTATTGTCAAGAACTATAATTGTACCGTACGATTATCGTTAAATATAATATTTGTTTGCTCGGCTTGTTACGTTTTCATATTTTACTTTTTCAGTATTAATCGTTACTTCGGAGCTTAAAAGCTATAAGTTTTTTTTTTTTTTGCTGTGGTCCATTTCAAAAGTGAACGATCTACGTGTTGAAGATGTTCTTGACGAATCGTTTTCGGACGTGGACGATGACGTCTTTGTCCCAGATTGTTTTGACGAACACGAAAAGGACGGTTCGAGTGAAGGTATACATTTTTTATCGAGCGATGAAGAAGATTTAAAGTTTGAGCTCGAGGAAATATTGAGTTTGTTTTGAACAATAACATTGAAGTTGTGTTGCGGACATACATAAATGTAGCCTTGGGACAGCATACACATACACACTTATTATTCAATCATTTGGATGACGACTGAGCTAGAGTACTCTAATTAAGCGCACGGCAATACTCTTATTGGTATGAATAATATAATTATATTACAACATTGAATTAGACGAGTGAAATTAGCCATACAATATATCATTGAACTAGTAGGTTAAAAATGGCGATTCCAATTTATATGATTTATATTTGAAAATAATTTAACAAAGAGAACGGCACGTGAATCTACAAGATTATATTATTTATCTGTCAAGTTATTAATCTAAGTTACGAGTTCTGCTTTTATTTAACAACTCTTTTTTGTTTTTCAATACGGAGATTGTTTTTTAACAAATGATTTCTGGTCATTTGTTATTTGACTAAGGAGCTTAATGTGGTGGTTTCCTCTTGCCTTCCACATCGCAGTGTAGTAGCCATGTTCATAGTCTCCATGTATGCCTACTATTTCTGCCTGGCTATAGCTGTACCTGCTTACGAAGCATCCACCTATAGCCAGTACTGAAGGTGCTGCTGCCCACCTTCAGGTCCATTTTTGTCGCCTTTTACGACAGGCATGGACTACCGTGGGTGTATTCTGGTCCCCTACCCACAGGGGTAGTATTTAACAACTTTCATCCTTCAATATGTTGCATGATCGGTTTGTTGGCACGCAAAAGTCAAAACTAATGCAAGTAATAAAAACAATTTTCCTACTGTTATAAATATTAAATACTGATAATTCTGTGATTTTATTGTAAGAAACATTATTGAAAATAATAATACTTACTCATCTAGATGAGGATAATGACCATATGTTAAATGAAGAATTATTGCTGCCCACAACATCAAAAGGGCTTTTATGCCTGAAACTTATAAAAATATGGTCAAAGAAACTATGCAAAATTGCATGTAATTGACACAACCCATGATTTGCTATTTAGCTTTTACAAGTATCTTGAACCTTTTTCAAAAAATATTATATCAGCTCATATAATAGCAATGGTTATTCTAAGTGGAATCAAATTGGTGACACTTAAAAAGTCAATAATTAATATACAAAAAATTAATTAATTCTTCGAACACCAGCTGTCATTGGCTTAATCAGTCGAATATTAAAATAAAAGTTGCAAAATTACTGGATGTTAACAGCTTAGCAGTGAAGTATGGCCCTTAACATTTGTTTGGTTCTGTTATCAACTTGATTCATTGAGAGTACTCATAACAATGAATTCAAGATGAAATGAAAATGCAAATAAATAAATAAATAAATAATTTATTAGGTAAACTTTCATTTAAGTATTGTTTTTATACTACAATGATTAACTATTTATGAATATTTTGTTTTAGATTTTAGAACATTTTCAAGGTGGCATATTTATATTGAATTTTACTTCATATCTAGTAATGTACATTTTTCTAAAGGTATCTAAAATTAACTTACATAAAAGTATTATTTTCATGCGATGTTTAATATTATACATATTATTTGTTTATTTTTTAGAATACTGCCAAAGAGACACATTTATATTCAATTTTACTTCATAATATCTAATCAAGTTAATTTATATAAAGGTAGGTACATAGTTAACATACTGCATATCCTAACAATAAAGTATTTTATTAATACAACAATTAATTATCTGTATATTTTTGTTCTAGAAAATTGACAAAGAGTCGTATTTACATTTTTCCAGAATATTATTTTTTTAGGTCAATAAATAGACCTACATCAGGATTTTTCACAGAAGTATGCCTACTACCGTTTTTAGTGAGTAAAAACTATAAATATGTTATATAATCTCTCATCTTATTTTTTTTATTCTATATTTATTGTTGTTATAGGTTGCTTGAAACCTTTACCCAATGGAGTTCTCGAGTTGAAGAAATCAAAAACGTCTTCAATTATTTCAATCAACTCAATTGTTGGTCAACAATTTTCAAGATTCTTAGACATTTGTTTAAGGAACTCTAGAGTGTCCGCCGTAGAACTACTGACCATATAAACTGCAAAATTTACATTTATACTGTTACTCTTCAAGTTAATAATCCAATCTTATTTCCTAGTTGAAATTCTGCCTCATATAGCAACTCAAACAATTGTCCATTCCTTTAATTTTTAGTTTCTCTTTTAAATTCTTTGGATGTTATCATTTCTTATTAACTTTATGTTGTGACATCTAGAGTAAAATACACGTTTGGCCTTGTTGAGTCTATACTGCAATTGGTTTGATGTTTATAAATTATTCATAATTATCCTATATAATCATCCTAATTTATGAAACATATTGTTATTAGTTTAAACCCCATCACAAATTACACTTAAAACATTTATTTTATATTTTCGGCATTCAGTCAAAGCAATTTTTACAAGTTGTGCTTATACTGTTCACTTGATTTTATTGACATACCATCAACTGATAGGCCATTTTCATATATTTCCATACTTCACAAAATAAAAATCAAAGTTGTTTCACAGTCTTCAACTGTTAAATTGTTTTATAATCACAATTATCAACAAATATACCAAAATAGTTTTAATTCAAATAATAAAATAGGCAAAAGTTAACTTAGTGTATATTTTAGTCTTACAAGAATGGTATAAAAATGTTAAAATATTTGTTTTATATAATAATATCTATGGTTTGCTCTATACCAGTGGATTAATTATTTTTTATGTTCATTGAATCTAGGGTTAAATACCAAAACTTGTCCTTATCATTAAATTTACTGATTCCAATTAAAACATTGCCAAAAATCCTGTATTTGTATTAACAGGTCCGACAAGAGAAGGGGAGGGCGTCCAGATGTGTAGCCCTCAGGCCCGGGCCAAAGCAACCTGGTGTCTTATATTTTACTCAATTCCTACTTTAATACAAAATTTCTTTTAGTTTAAATTCCTTATTTTAAAATATTAAAAAGTGTCTCAAACTGATTTACCATAGTTATAAATTATAATAACAATAATAGTTTATTATCACTAGAAAAACAAACGCTTAAAACCATTTTTCCAGATATATGTTTTGCTCTTCGGTCATTTTGCACATTGCCTGTGACTGTAGCTGAAGCAGAAATGTAATTTAGTGCACTAGCAAGAATGAAGAATGTTCTCCTATCAACCACGGCTCAAGATAGACCATCAAGCTTGTGTACACTTGTTATGGAACCTATTCTTACAAGACCACTAGAATATCATCATGTTATATTCACACTTTAACTAATAAAAATGTTAGAGAAGCTATTTTTTAAGGAACTTTGTAAATAATAACATGATAAATACTTTGTACCATGTTAACTCTCCATTAACTGTATTAATAGTAAAATAATTATTTTGTACCATATGTGCATATTAGGAACATGAGTTAGTAAAAATATGATTTTTGATTTTGAATATTTTATACCTCAAACCTTTAATATTTTTTTCTTTTTCACATTTTAAAGAACGACGAGGGCATAAGTCGTAAGTTAAATAACTATGAGGTGCCCAAATTTGTTTGTCCCTGTGACCCTAAATTTTTCTCAATGGCCTTGGATATTATGATTAACATTTGAAAGCAAATTTCTTATTGAACCCTTGGAATGGGTAGGTAAACTAAAAACAGATCTTTATTTACTCAAAATAAAATAATTAAAATTAAATTAGATAATTTTTACGTGAATTAAACTATAAACTTACCAGACATAATTTTAAGGTTTAGATGAGTAAAAAACAATATTATTTTAATTTTTAACTAAATGTTGTAAACATTTACTTGTAACATTTTTTACCATGATAATTAGCTGTGTCTAAACTAATTGATTTTTAATTGTTGACATTTATTTTTAATTAAAAAAATATATACATTCTGATTATGATCACTTGGACATATTTTATTGTGATATATTATAATATTACCTATTTAATTATTTATAGTTCATTAAGAATGTTTTATTATGATCGTAACTAGTTAAAAGTAATATTATGTACCTGAATATTATCTTTTTTTAACGCTGATTTTATAGTTGTGTCTAATAATTTATTCTTTTTTGCTTTAGATTCACTTGAAGATGTTAAAAATCTTAAATCTAATCAAAAACTTTTTTGTTTTCTCTGTTTTATTTTTAATATTTTTAAAATTGAGTTGTAATAAAAAAAAAATAATAACCCAATAATTGTAATAAAGCACTCACGTCACGTGTGTTATGTGTTGAGGCCATCGCGAACCCCTACCGATATGAGTATCACGGACTCGAGTATAAGTACCGCTGGTCTAGACTGAAAGCATCACACCATGATTTCCAGAACATCTCTAATATAGTACAGTAGACGCCGCTTATAAGACTCACTTTGGGACCAGCACAAAGTGAGTCTTATAACCGAATGAATCTTATAAGCGAAGTGGAAAAAAAAAATTAATTACGTATTTATAAATTTTATTTTATTACATATTTTACTTTGATTTTAATACTTTAACACATATTACATACTTTATTATTGAATAAATTGAATAATCCTGATAAAAAAAAACTAAAATTATAATAGGTAAATATGTATTACATATAAAAATATTATAAAAATTATACATTAATAAAAAATATAAAGAATGTATGTATGTACATATAATGTATTTATTATTTATTTTGAAAAATTATTTTTGAAAAAAATTTGTAATTTTAGTTACAAAAAATTATAAAACACATTATTAATATAAGTACCAAATAGAAAATAGTATCATTACGAGTACCTACTATAGGCGTTGGTTTTATAATTTACTAAATATTATATATTTATACTAATAGTATATTCTAAAATCAATGCTATATGACAGCAATGCAAAACGTATCAAAATAAAATGTGTTCAAATTGTCCAATGTAGTTTAATCATAGTTAGTATATTGCTATAATATTATTATTATTATTATTATTATTTTTTAAAATTAGGCTTCAATTTCAAAAGATTATTAGCCTGTAGTAAGGTGAGGAGGGGTTACATAGTGAGGGATAATTTATATAGTACTAATGGTCATTGTTACTTTTACATGAATGGGTAGGTATAGTTCATTTATAATTGGGTGTCTAATTTGATTTGTTTGAAGAATTTGTAGATATTGGTAGAGTTGCCTCGGTTGAGAGCTTCTTCTGTTGACGAATTGTTAAGAAGGTGGCGTGATGGAGCATATTTGGGGCAGTCGATTATGATGTGTGCTATTGTGATCGGAGTATTACATGTGTCACACAAAGATTTGGGTTTCTTAGTAATGCGGTACAAGTGAGTCAGGTGAGAGTGGCCTATTCTGGATCTGTTAATAATTATTTGTTCTCTCCTGCTTGAGTTGACTGGGTGTGCCCACTTGGATGTCGTCTTTTTGATGTTTCTCAATTATTTGTGATAGAGACCCGTTGGTCTTGCCATGTTTTGGTGATATTATTATTGTTACAATTGTAATAACGGACGAAACTACTAGGTCGGGTGAGATATATTCTTATAAATGGATTTTTTAAACTTGAAACCAATTAATTTACATTGTACCTTTATCTCGATCCGGTATCATACGTATCGCCAGCGAGGATGTTGTCCAAAGTCTCAGAACCCAGAACAAAAATTTAAACTCTACAAATTCCAATTCGTAAATATAAAAATCAATCGCATTTCTATTACATGTTGTTTCTATTTATCCGTTATTGTACAACATATTTATTATACATATCTAAATTTACTTCTAGTACTAAGTTTCATCAAGATCAAACGTATACATATTATCATTGATTATAAATACTAGTATATATTTATAATCAATGATATTATTTATTTTATAAATTCACACACTTTTTTAATCTTATCTAATTTGCCAACAAGCGTTTATTCATATTATTATTCCAGGGTATATTCTGCTTATCTATTTTATCAATTGTTATTTTCTTCACAAAATGTTCATTATGAATTTATATAAAATTTTTTTATAATGTTAATTCTAAAATATTTGTTGTAGTATTACTTATCATTCTATGCTTGTCAAGACTTTGTTTACTACATTTTAGAACAACAAGTTATTGTAACAATAATTCAGTAACAATTAGAGCCTTCGTACCTAGTTGTATATTGTTGCAAGGCCATTTCATAATAATTATTAATTTTAATTAAAAAATCTTAATTTTTATTATTCTACTCTTTTGTCTAATAAAGCAATTTTTTATGACATGTATTAATATATTTTGATTTTTTTAATACATATAAATCCAAGCCTTAGTTATAACTAATTACTATTCATTTATTATTTTTCATTTTATGTATTTAATTAAAACAAGATATCTAAAAATATTATAGACAATACTTTCGTTAAAATATTTTCCTGGCACAATCTATGTTGGTATACCTATTTAACTTGTGATAAATCCGTCGGTGCAAACGATGTATTTATATTTAAAAAATATAACAAAATAAAATTATTATTTTCAGCATTTATTCTGAGTACAAACAGTAAATTATAGTATTGACATAAAAAACAAATTTTTCAATAATTTTATTGAAATTTTCACTTTCATTTATTAGAGGTAAGTTGATTCCTGAGAATTACTTTATGTAATCCTTGATTTCCAGTGTGCCAAGAAATTTATAGTGAGGAATAAAACACACCCCCCCAGAACGATATTTCTAGAATTATAATACTCCCCCCCCCCACCCATCCCTTTGAGTGGGAGTGATGTAGGGGGCCCATGAAGAGCTAGCGTATGAAAGGATTGGAGATACGTAGAGTTTGAGGATGTTAAGTTTTGTTTTCGTTGGTACGGGGCTAGTTCTGTTAAGTATGGGGTAAAGTATTCCGCGTGTGCGGGTTGCTTTTTTGGTGATGTCGGTGATGTGTTGGGCGAATGTTAGTTTACGTCCTAACGTTATGCCGAGGTATTTCGCGTGGGTGGTCCAGTCGATGGTTTGGTTGTCGATTTGTATGTGTAGGACGTAGGTCATGTTTTTGCGGCTGAAAAGGACCGCGACGGTTTTTGACGTATTGATTTTGATGCGTCAGGGGCGGTTTGTAAGAAAGGATTCGATTATTTTGACGATTGTTGTAGGAACATTTAGTTGGGTCAGTTTGAAAGCCTTTATGCCAGACTCGGTCAAAGGCTATTTCCTATACAAACTCATTATCTTAGACACTCCGATAAAACTC
The DNA here is from genome assembly GCA_949715065.1 of Periphyllus acericola. Taxonomy (NCBI): domain Eukaryota; kingdom Metazoa; phylum Arthropoda; class Insecta; order Hemiptera; family Aphididae; genus Periphyllus; species Periphyllus acericola. Next base: position 22,555,550 of record OX454265.1, read on the forward strand.
GTTAAACTTATCCAATCCTTCTTTACCGACCGCACATTCACAACAAAAATCGAACAATCCTACTCGTCCACCAGATATATCGCGGCAGGTGTCCCCCAGGGCTCCTGCCTCTCCCCAACCCTCTACTTAGCCTACATAAACGACCTACCGACAACCACCAAAACCCAACTCTCCCTTTTTGCCGACGACACTATGTTCTACACTTCAGACAAGAACCCAATCCGAGCCGCCATATAACTCCAACACCAACTCGAACTGTCCGCCAGCTGGTTCCACCGCTGGCGGATAAAAATCAACGCAACCAAAACTGTAGCCGTCCTCTTTGGCCGAAAACGCACAGACAACTTACCCCAACTAAAAATTAATAACCAAACTATTAACTGGTCAAAACACGCCTCATACCTCGGAGTAACCATAGGAAGACAACTAAACTTCAACCAACACATAACCAATATAACCAAAAAAGCTACTCGCACCCGTGGGCTGCTCTACCCCATATTAAACAAAACAAGTCGCGTTCCCATAACAACTAAACTTACCATTCTCAAATTATACGTTTCCCCTATACTGACTTACGCAGGCCCCTCCTGGGGTCCGTTCATCTATCCCTCTCACTGTAGCAAACGTCAATCTGTCCTAACCATTGGTATCGTAACGAGCATGTCCAGTATTGCCCACCTACGTGAGGAACGTCGTTCTCCTGAAATCTGCAAATTTTAACTCCCTTCAAAACTCAGTTCGATCACAATCCAAAGACCTATTCTACAAGAACTCGTTCTCTAAATATGATCACATCCGACTCCTAGGAAAAACATATTCACCACCTAAAACCAAAAATCGCCATAAACCACTCCCCTTTCCCTGGGTGGAGCAAACCAACTAACCCCATCCACCTACCGAAAGACACTTTCCTAACACTTTCTTTAATAGCAAAGGCGCAAGCCTGGAATATTTGACTAAATCCATCAGACAAAGCAAAGCAAAGGACAATATCTCTTCTTCCAACCTTAAATCAAACACATCACGTGAACACCGAAGAAAGGAAGAAATATTCAACAACAACCACGGACTACGACTGTCGACACAGACCAGCAAACGTCGGAATCGCCTCGACGGCGAGCGACCGAGCGGCGGCAACGGCCTTAAAATCCATATCGATACGACACAAGCGGTTCCTCGGCTACACGCTACAGTTACTCAAGGGCACACGCGCTTATCTGCGGTATCATCGAAAACACCAGCTGTTAAATGGTCGTCGTACATCACGAGGAGTCGAGGAACCTATCAACTAACTCGGCCGTCGATGTGACTAGCATACAATTTGCGATTTCTAGCCGGTCCCGGGCGCCCGCGCCGTGTATCGAAACTATATCAAGTTTATTTCACCACGCGCGACCGGCATCTCGCGTCCCCTCGTAAGGCGGACTTGATCATTTGTCCGTGCTGCGTCACGAGACAAAGATCTTGCGCCCAAGCCTAATAGTCGGCAATCGTCTGACGGGTCAGTGACTAATCGTGTCGTCAACATGAACTGTCAATCGCCCAAAGGCTGTTAATGTCGATTTTAACGGTGTATCTCTCTCTCTCTCTCTCTATCGTGTTTCAAACACAGCCCTATAGCGCACTTTTCGAGCGCCCCTAATGAACAGGACCGTCCTTCGTCGGTCGCGAACGATGCACGACGTGCTGGGCGCAACGTAGCAGTGTTGCGCGTATGGTCTTCCACGGAAGTCCCATCGCGGCTACAGAACGAGTCGCCTTTTAATTCGAAACATTGCTAACACGCCAGATCGACGGGATTTAGGTGTAGGTAACTCGACCCTCGCTGTTTTTGCCACTCGTCGAGATTGCCTTCCTCAATCTCGACCAGTGTTCGTGACGGTACATGTGCGTAGCTGATGCCTTTCGGCGAGCGTTTAGATCGGACCTTTTACGCACTTCTAGGTCTAAGCATTCGAAGGGGCCGTACGATACGCGCGCCCGTGATGGCGAGGTTTATCGGCCTTTGAGCTTGGTTAAAGTTTTTCTCACAGCCGATGGCTCCATACGCTCGAAGCGTAGGACACCTGTGGAGTCGGGCTAAGCTGTCTATTGTTTCCAGGGCGTGTGCTCGTAGGCCCCAGCGTGATGCCACCAGGGATCAGAGCCTTACGGCCAATAACTCTGTTTTTTCGCTCACGTAAGCGACGTGTGCCCCGTAATTGCGTTTTCAATCCATCTGTACTCCAAGGTAACTCGCTTTGTCGACGAATTCGGACTCTTTGGCCGTTTAACCGTATTAACCGTTTGTGTATACGTGAACCCTTATACGTAAGTAACGTAATGTACATTTTCCAGAGAAAATTGGAGTTTATTTTGTACCACCCACTCGTGAGCAACAAACAGTCGAACTCTTGTCGTTAAGTCGCTATGACCACAACAGCAACGGCTCTTCTGAGGTCCACCAATCCCGTTATACCCACCCACACACCAACGGGTAATTTATGGCTGAAGTCCCGAGTCCACTAGTATACTTAGTCAAGTATCCCGTGTATAACTTATTTGAATAATATTGTAATCCATATACGACCAACCACGACCTATGTCCGCATCGACTGCTTGGTTAATCTCCGTCGAGTTGAACTGCGTCATATTTCCCTATTGTATATGCATATATTTAGTAAAGTTTAAAATAGAAGTGGACGTGATTACCCAAACATCACGAGTTATTATTTACGACACCAGATACATAATCAATATACGAATTAAGTATCTACGAACCCTCCCAGAAGACTCAAGCGACAATGGCCCCGTGACCTTATAACCTAAACAAAATGAAAATGAAAAAATATTAACACGCCGAAGTACCTTCACTGGTAGGTTCTTCTCCTACACCGCTCAAGCCACCACACCCAAAAATATCCATAATACTTATTATACCTTTTTGATGTAAAGATTGTATTAATTCTAAATAAAAATGCAAAAAAAAAAAGTATCTACGAAACAAATAAATTTATCGCTGCTTGGCGTGAAAAACTTCTTATGTACAACAATCCAGTTTTCAGGAGAAACGCTTTTTTCGACAAAAATTGTGTATACAGATAGCTCACATAGGAGGTTCGTTGTTTTGATTGATTTTCACGTTTCCGTGATAACATTAAAACATTTTCCAAACCTAGAGACATCAAAATGCTATTTTTAAATTTTTCGCACTCCACAGGTTTTTCACGCCAAGCGTCGATATTTAAATGCAGTTTTTTTTACAGAAATAAGTAAGATAGTTCAGATTGAACAGCCTAAGTTTCAACATTTTTTCTCGAAATATTTTTATTTTTATCAAATTTAGTTTATTTTAATTTTCAAGACAATATGTTTCTGTTCTAATTTTTCAAAACAGTAAAAAAGAATATACCTAGTTTGATTGAATGAAAATCAACTAAGTCAAAGCAATTTGTAAATATCTAATAATTATAGCAATATTATTTTGAATTATCACTATTACTAATTTAAATCTTTGTTAAAAGCACCCTAATAATTAAATATTTGCAGATTATCATTGAAAAAAAGGGGAATTCTAATCGAATTATATTATTAAATCATGTAATTTGTGTGTTTCTTACATCACAATACTATATTACTCTAACAAAATAAAAACTTGATTTGCTAACATGGTCGAATTTCATTCAATTTTAAAAATTATTTTTTTAACGGTTTTAAAAAATATGATCAAAAAATGGGTATCTTGGAATTTTTAATAAACCAAATTTTATAAAAACTTTTTTTTTAAATTTTGGATTTTTGAAAAAAAAATTTGAAACTTATGCCATCAATTAGAATTTTTTTTCTTATCACTGTAAAAAAAACTGTAAATATACTGATTTTTTATGAAGAATAGAGATACTGTTAGTGATACGGAACTTCTGTGGCACACTGGATAGTTTTCTATTATTTGGGGCAGGGGACAAACTATTGTTTGAATTATTGAAAAATTTGTTAAAACGTTCCAGACCTTTTTGGTATGCAGTTGTACAGCGAACACATCTATGGACAGAACGGAAATATTATATTAAATAAAATTATGTAAAATGAACAATACATAATATGTTATTTAAAAAATTTAAATTCTTTTAACCAAAGAATACTAGCAAAAATATATTTTTTATCGTTTGAAACGAGCGAAAAATTATTCACGGAAAAAATGGTGCAAATCATTTGAAAACTATTAGTATAATGTTTAAAATGTAATTAATTAATTGATTCATTTATTTATTTCATACATTTATTCGTATGTGTTTTATCGTAGTATTTTATTTATTATGGTAAATATTGTAAAAAACCGCCAAAATCCTGGTGACTCAAATAATATGATGAATAGTAGCAAGGTCAGACCTAAACGTATTTTGGTAAGCTTACCGAATGGAAGATTAAACTTATGTGTTTTTTTTGGTTTTTTCACTACCAGTCGCATTCTTATTTCGAAACAAGTTTATCTCGATGGAATAATTATGCTTTGTCACACAAAACGAAATATCGAATCACAAATAATTTTTTAAATTATTAAACTTTTTTTTGAGGAGATAGTATATTGTGTGCAAAAGCAAGAAGTGAGCAATACTTTTAGTCGCAGTCGAGGGCAGCGTTTCGCCCAAGAATCAAATTTCCTTCTCGGACGACCATGCGATAATTAGTAATACAACCGTCATGACAACACGCTATCACAATATTTATTTGTTTTCAATACGAACGTTCGTAATCTATGAATAATTATTATGTTGAAAATTGTTATTTTTGCCAAGCGGAAAAATATTAATTTTACACCGGCGTCGGTGGGTTGAAACTAGTCTTTTCCGATCGCTGGGGAGAAGAGGTCACTTTCCATTGCACCTACTCCCGCCGAAAATACAACTTTTTGAGCTCGTGTGACTACAAATTACTAGTATACGTGAAAAAACGTCAGCGAATCTTCTTGTTGTAAATTACCATATGAATTGCAAATGTTAAGCTTTTGGAACGTTTTCGCCGCTGCGGAGGTATGCTTTCCATAGACGATGGTCGGCCTGGTGGTCAGCGACGCTCGCTCGTCGCACCTTCTCCGGAGTATTCATTTTAGTGTCAATCGGTAGTTAGTCCCCCGGGTGGTCCAGGAAGTCGGAAAACTCGGTGCTAAATCGGGCTGGTATGTCGCACAAGGTTTTCGAAGATCTGTAAAACAAGCAATCGTGTGGGCAAGGGTGTGTAAGAATCCGATTGTACAATATTCTATGTTCAAATACGTACTGCAGTCGTTTGGCCTCACGAATCCTCTTCAGCAAAATGAATGGCGAGTATTCTTTATTTACAGCCTGGCCATAATCACGTGCAGATTCTTCCACCCGCACCGGCTCATCACGACTAAGTTGAGACGGATGGGATGGTCCTAGCTCCTGAGAGGTGGCAACGGCGTTTCGTTCAGTGGCGGTTGATTCCGTGTCCACCAAAAGGTCGGAAAACTCTGTGCTGAATTTGCCCGGTGTGTTGCTTGAGGTTTTCGAAGATCTGTCAAACGAACAATCGTATGGGTGTAAGAGAGCTGGGGTGTGTAAAGTTCTTATTGTGTATTTTTATATGTTCGAATACGTACTGCAATAGTTTAGCCTCGCGTATTCTTTTCAGCAAAATTGATGGAGGATAATTCAGATCAGCCACCTGGGAATTGACATTTTCCACCAGCCCATCGAATACCGGCTCACCATGGCTGACGTGGCATGTGTCCGTTGTTTTTTCGTCCAGGGTGGACCGTGTACTGTGTAGTCCTGCATCCTGAGCAGTGGTAACGGCCGACTGCTCGGGATATTCGGGTGACGGAACAGGAAGTACGGGCAACTCAGTAGCCGTTAACTTGGAGGTGGTTGATTGCGTGGACACCGGGTGGACCAGGAGATTGGCAAATTCTCTACTGATGAAGCACGGTGTGTTGCCAGAGATTTTCGAAGATCTATAAAAACGAGCGATCGTGTGGGTGTAGGGCTAGTGTGTGCAACAGTTCTATTGTATATTTGTTTATGTCCATATACGTACTGCATTCGTCTGGCCTCACGTATGCTCTTCAGCAGAGTCGCTGGTGAACACTCCGGTTCAACCACCTGGCTACTGTCGTTTGAGTTCTGCACCAGCTCATCGAACACTGGCTCATCACAGCTTAGGGGACACGTACTTGTCATTTTCACATCCACGATGATCCGTGTGCCGTTTAGTCCTGCGTCCCGAACAGTGGCATCGGTCGACTGCTCGGGAGACGCGTATTTCGGTACACGGAGTACGGCCCTCCGGGAAGTTTCCAGATTAATTGTGTCTGATGCCGTGGACACTTGGTGGACTAGGAGGTCGATGAACTCCTTGCTAAACTCATAAAGGGCGTTGCCCGAGGTTTTCGAAGAGCTGTAAAACGAGCAATCGAGTACGTATTAGGGCTGGGCTGTGTATATTGGCTGTGCTTGAATATAAAAGTGTTATCTCTGTCCACCACCACCAGATATGATCATTGAAAGTATCCTTTACCACTCATCGACCATTGGGTGTATTCGAGTGATACTGAAAATTGTGGAGGCCTTTTGGAAGCGCATGGGTAGTGGTGCGATTACACGCGTCCTACCATATCGATAAGATGATGACTACACCGGTATACCAGAGACATTGTGGTCGCACACCCTCAAGGTTCAATGGGCATCCGATATGGCGGTTATCCCTCATCACAGTTCACCAATCTAAGTTTATCGTATAGATGTGTGTATCCGGCCACTACCCGTACTATCTGTACCCCTCGCGTGACACATACTATACGATTCACACGGATCAAATAGTAAAAATTCTTCGCCACTTTCGAAGTAGCGACTTTTTCGACCAACAGTCCCACAATTTTATAGTTATAATATTCATATACGCACTGCAATCGTTTGGCTTCGCGAATGTTTCTCAGCAATTCGCGTGGCGAGCATTCCGCTTCTTCCACCGCCTTGAAATTATCCTTCGAGTTCTTCGGCCGCTCGGAGACTCGTTCGCTGCCCTCGGACGACTTCACGATGTTTTGGGCGAAACTGTGGTGAAATAGACCCGTGAATATGGTATAGCGTTCTCGGGAAATATGCACAATTATACTCACGTCATATTTACTTCTTAGCTATTTTCGATAAAGTTTCTAATATGAAATGATTGGATCGTAACTGTCGATACGGCTCCTTATTGTCAAATGTTGTAGAATATTTTATTGACTTTACTTTGTCCTAGATACGGCGTGTATATCGAGCAGAAACCTTTTCTTATAATTCATACTTTTTACTTGTAGCCAATACAATGTTTGTAAAAATACAAAACCATCACGTATTACGATTATTGTGTAGAATATTACGAGTATAGCATCTGATAATATCATTTATACTTTTATCTATTTTTTCTAACAACAACTAAACATAATTTATCGTGAACGTGAAAACGACAGACCTTGAATGTGATGACGGCAGTTTGAAAATTTAAAACCACCGAGCGTTTTAAAATGTTTAAAAATATGCTCGTCTAATTTTACAATAAATTGTATAGTTCAAACGCAACATTCGAGTCCAATTCCTCAGTGCCCTGCAGTGCTCAAAAGTTGAAGCATTTTGTAGACAGCGCTGTATACAGGCAATCAAGCAAGCAAGAGAGAATTTTGTTCGACACGACAATGATTGTGGAACTAATCAGTATAAATATAGGATGGAAACAAGTTAAGCAATCCCCATGTTCACAACAGCGACAATGTATATACACTCTGAAGGTGGAACCTGCATCGAGTCCTGAATGCTGTCGGCGTACTTCTGAGATTGTGGATAAAACCGAAAAAGGAAATACTATTATTATAGTTTGTAATACACCTAAGATAATATAATTTGGTAAATCAAAATTAAAAACTCAGAGGTGCGTGTATATTTTATTGTTTTATTTTATATTATAGTAAGTCAGTAAGAGAAGCATTATGAGGTATTTTATACTTTGTATCATGTCATCTCGATTTTATGTGATCATATTCAGAATGAACGTTTCATGTTATAATTTTAAAATATCAGTATTTTATACTTTAAAATAATTGCATTCAAAATTATATTTCATATACATGATAACAAATTTGAATCTTTAACTTTGTCATGTGGTCACGTGTTATCGGAAAATACAAGATTTAAAATGTTTTAATTACCTATTGAATGTGGTGGACCAGTACTATGTGTGCTATGTGTAGCTCAGATCATTTTATATATTTGAGTTATTAGTCACTTCCTAAACTGTTAATATAAATTTGTTATTTTTATAATACATTACACTTATTTATTCCTACAGTGGTCTCTCCGTTTTGTTTTAAAAAAAGTTTTAATGATGTGTAATGCTGAATCTGTATTTCAGTGGACTTAGTTTGATAAATTATTTATTTAAAAATGTATATTCTTATATTTCATGTTTTGAAATGTATGATTTAATATAGGGTTAACCAGTGTCGGTCTGGCTTATGATTGGGCCCCCAGCACATTAATTTACAATGGGCCCTTTTACAAAAAAAAAATAATAATAATAATAATAATAATAATAATATACAAATTTAAAATAATACTTTTAATTATATTTAATAATATTATAACAGGTAAATTATAATATTTTTTAAAATAATAATCTCTTCAATTCTTGACTAGAAGATGCTAATTGATCAATTATTTCATCTTTTTTAATAAATTTGATTAAATCTTCTTCAACAAATAAGGACATTAGTGGTTCAAGATGTTCTTGATTGATAGACGATCTTAGTTTTGTTTTTAAGATTTTCAATTTTGAAAACGCACGTTCACATGAAACTTGTGTACAAGGAAGAATCAAAACATATTTCATTGTTAAATATAAAGTATTAAACAAATCTGATTTTGATGTTATTTCATAAAGTATTTGAAGGACTTTAGGTAAGCAGTCACCGCATTTTAGTTGTTTTATACCAGCCACATCATCTTCTGTATCTATTGTTTCTCTTAAATTATGTTCATAATATACAGATCTTGTTGTTGCAGAAAAGCTTGAATATTGTTCTGCAAATTGTTTTAATTCAAAAAATAGAGTTTTCCTATCTACTCCAGCCAATTTAGATAGTTTATTTAATGAATTGGATGAAAGCTGTTCTAATGAAAGATTTACTATTTCCTTATATTTTGAAGGGCCCAACCATGCAATATCCATCAACAGTTCTTTGTTAGTCACAAATCTTTCACTAATAGACATTTTTACTGTATCAAGAATTTCAAAATATGTGGCTTGAGTTTTTTTAAAAGGAGATAAAGTTTTGACTTCGTCATTAGATAATTCTCCAGGTTTTTTTTTTTACAGATATTTTTTTTGATACAAAATTATCTTGAAAGTCTAATAATAGTTCATCTATAAAAAAAGTATTAAGTTTTTGAGCAAATAATTTACATTTATTATAAAGTGTAGTATAATGTTCCTCATTTCTTTTGATACTGATAAGTTCCAGTAAAGTTTCTACAGAACACCATGCTCGTAAATAATCCATTGAATCTGATTGTAAAAACTTAGACACAGGAGATGTTATAGAAAACAAATCTAAAATAATTATACTTGCAAATAATGTATCAAACTGAGACCACTTTTCTAATAATGTACGAGCCATAAACTTGGTTTTACTATCAAATCTACCTTGAATTATTTCTATTAGAAATAGAAAAAAATTACAAAATTTACTAGATTCCATTTCATCTTATTCTGGATCAATTATAGATGCATGTGCTTTATGTTTGCTCCACCAACGAGTTTCACCAATTTTTTGAATGCGATACAATTTTGCATGTGCTTTATGTCGTTCACCTGTAATTTATAAAATGTAAATTACTTAGACAAAATATAAATATAACTAATAAAATATATTTTACCAGTTTGTTCTTTCCAAATGTTCATTCGTTTGTGCGAGTTAGATAAAAATACAGCAGTTTCTTCAACTAACCCGTACAGATTTTCAGTTATTAAGCAATTTTCTGATGAGTCTGTGATAACCAAATTAAGTACATGGGCCATACAATGAGTGTAAATTAAATCAGGGTTGTCTTTTGATATATGTGCTTTAAGTCCGTTGTAGGCGCCTTTCATGTTAGCAGCACCATCAAAGGAACAACCTACAATTTGGGTCATTGATATTCCACATTTTTCAAAATTTTGTTTTAGTAAATCATATAACGCTTTTCCACTTGAATCTTTAACAACAACTAGTTTTAAAAGTCGTTCAAATATATTTCCTTCAATAATATATCGAACAACTATAGCCAATTGATCTATAACCGCTACGTCTTGAGTACTGTCTACCATCACACTAATTATTGAGCTTTCTTTTATTTCATTTAAAGTAATATTTTGAAGAGAATTTCCAATTATAATAATTAATTTATTAACAATCGATTTTGACATGAAAGTAATTAGCGAACCTCTTCCACGATGTACTTTTCAAAATGCACTGATTCAAATGTACACGTAATACACTGTCGTAATCAGCAAGTAATAAAACTAATTCTAAAAAATTACCATGGTTTCCTTTTTTATTCAATGAATGGGCACTTTCTTCTTTACCTCTGAATGGTAAACCTTGACGCCCAATAAAAATAATTATATCTATAAGCCTTTTAAGGACCAATCTTCGTTGCTCTATTTCCTTCAAACGTTTAAATGTCAAATCGCGGTCAATTAATGAGCCGATATCTACGCTCATGGCACATTGAAGGGCAGCTGATATTGCTTGTTGATGGGTTTTTGAATTTTCATGTTCTTCAGCAGCTTTATAAACATGTTTTGCCTTAATTGTATAACCATTAACAGATGGAGAATCATTAGAACTTCTATCAGAAAACACCATACAACTAGCACAAAATATTTTATTTAATATAGAAGAATATGATATCCATTTTCTTAAAATCTTTTCTCCATTAGGAAGTGCACGGTAATACAGTTTACATCCCCAAACCGATTTATTGCATTATGGTTCAATTGCAGATTGTTAATTTTATTATATACAATGATTAATTATAATACTGATAGTACATTAGTTCTCGATAATATCAATGAAGTGTAATTGAATGCCTATGTAATAATCTCGATGCCACAATATACAGGCGAAATGCGATAAATATATTTACAATGAATAACTGTAGTACGAGTATACAAAAACATTTTGATGAACTATGCATTGTTCTAGATAATATGGAAACTAAATTTGAAATAATAATCTTAACCGAAGCCTGGCTAGGATTAGAGAATATATCAAGTAATAACTTCCAAATGAATGACTACACTGTCCATTCATCTGAGCATAATACAAATAAAAATGATGGTATTGTAATTTATTTAAAAATTCATTAAAAGAAATCTCTGTGTCGGAACTGACGGAACTTATCACTCAAAACCTAACATCTCTAGAAATTGGTTTAAAATTTTCTAAAATTACCTTCTTTATTTATCCAATTTATCGGTCACCTATGCCTATATCAACGGACCAACGTGCAACCACGATCAATGGAAACGGACAGATTTCACAACGACGACGCACGCCACATGCGACTTGGTCGACGCTTTCTGCGGGGTGGATGATCTAAAGACCGACTAGAAACAGAAATATTGGTCGTTATCCATGACGACCGGGATGAAGTGCGCAGAAGACGGTATTTCCGGTTTCCATCCGTCGTCACCGATAGCACGAAAAACGATTCGACTATTTTCAGTCACATATCTGGTTCTCTGCATCGCGGTCCAGTACATATATTATATATAAATATATACATACTCTTCAACCCACGACGGTCACTGGTATTCTCCGCCCGCACTTGCAAAATGTCGGTCAACGCACTCACGAATTTTAGAAGCGACGGCAGTGGTGATACACAAGGGGTCGAGAAACGTACGTGCGAAGGAAAAAACCGAAAGAAATATTAAATAGAATACACACACACACGTCAAGGCGCAAAGCCAGTAGCTGCCCCCGCAATCTATCTCGCATGAGTCCTGCGCGACTTGCGTGGATGCGTTATTACACAATCATAAGTATAAAAAAGTGTAAAAAATATGTATTATTATCACGCGTACACTATCCTACAGTCGAGTCGCGATAACTCGAAGTTAAAAGGGGATAAAAATACACTTCGAGATATGTAATATTCGAGATACCTAACTCGAATTTATCAAACTTAAATCAAAACTTTGAGTTATGTAATGAAATATAATAAAATACGTATTAAAATTATAAAAATTAAAAATGTATGATAAATATATTTATATGTATACGTACACGTATGTATACGGCCGGACACACACGGGTGCGCGTGAGGGCGGAACGAAGTGACTCTGGTACCAGTGCGTGTAATTGGGGCGGCCGGAACATAATAGTAAAAGGTTTTGAACGTGCCGAGATTCCTGTTCAATAATAATAAAAATGATAATACGAACGCGCAATATTCACGAAACGTCCATTATGTGTGTTCTACCGTGCTAATTAATAAGATATCAAACGCCCGCGTATCTATATTGCCGATAACCTTTCTTCTCTGGTATTTCGCCAATAGTTATTATTTAATTTAAATTTATATTTGTTCGGTTCACACCAGTTTTTGAATGAAGTACAATGTTTCTTACAACATTTGCAAACCAGTTTACCCGAAAGTTTTCTTATTTTTTTTTTCGATGGTTAATTCTTGAATACTGCTTGAAAAAAATGCAAAATATTTTTCGTGATATCACGATGACTTCCAACAAGAGCCGGAGCTGGGTTTGGTATCGGACGATTACGAAAAGTATTTTTGACTTGGTACAAACGAGGTACGAATGATTACCATCGGTTTTGAACCGATATTTTGATGTGGGGTGCTAGGGAAATGGATCTGGTGGTACGACTCTCTAAGGAGGCGCGAGCACTTAACGGGGAAGCACGGAATAAAATGGTAAACATTTTTTGGACCACGTTGTCATATAAGTAAAAACATTTGAATATTTAAATTTTAAATGATAAAGATTCAAATAATTATTTTTACCGGTGTCATAATTTATTTTATTTATTCGTGGGATATGCAATAATATTACTTTGGTTTCTGAATGCGTTGAAGTGGTTTTGCTTTCTATATTTTGATTTGTTAAAACAAATTAAAAATTAAAACTGAGGACACAACCCGTGGTGTTAATATAGGAGGGATGATGTATATAATAGAATAATTACTGAGTAAGCGAATTCGGAGTTGGAGGAGTGAAAAATGTCAACGTGAACAGTTTAAGATCGGCGTTTACATACCGCTATCACCATATCGTATGATTATTATAATATTGGTACTATAATTTGTTTTCGATAAATGCCAGTCGTTTTGAAACGTATTATGTGGCTTGCTATAATTTTAATAACCTAACCCAAAAACAAAATTTGATATAAATTATTCGATTCCAATATTCTTCATTCCCCGTCTATAACTCGACACACAACTATCTACTTCTCATCCTCTGCATCCTGAACAACATTTTTGATTTGCCTGCAAACAACTCTCTGAAATGGATTCGTTCCGCTGACAAATCATTACTCACATAGTAAGCAATAATTATTATATACTTAACGATACTCAATATTTTAGTTTTTATAAGTACGATCTATGATAGTCGTGGGCGGTACGGAAAGGGTCTTCAACCCATCGTCGGCTCTACTAAAAACTACCCCATAAGCTTCGACTTAGCTATCCTTTTAGCCATAGTTGTAACAAAAAATGTGAAAATTTCATATCCATATTATTTTGTATAACTTGAGTATCACATAAATGACATTTTAACACTCGGAAATTTGTAAGAATTCTAAAAAACTTGGAAGTTTTTCTGAAAACGCAATTAAACTTATTGTGTTTTGCAATAAATTAAAAAAAAAAATAGACATAAAAGTGTGAATGGTGATTGAAAATTTTATGTTTTTATGTTTATTTATTTTTTCTAAAAAAATGCATACAATTGTTGTTCGATAATTAAAAACCTTTAAGGGAACCGTTACCAGCTGTACTAGTAAAATATATGTGCTCCGCCACATGTGGGGCCACGGCTCGGTGAAACGCTATAACTAGCGGTGTTTTTTTTTCGCAGAAGGGATTTCCTGACCACCTGTCCCGTGCAGATCGGGGATCAGTATTTGGAGTTCAACGCGCCCGCGGACGGTGCCGAGGGACGGGGCCGTGCGGAAGCGCAGCCCGCGCTGGTGCTGCATACGGAGCTCGGGACCACGGTCATCCCGTGCTCGATCCGAAGTTGCCCGATCGAGAAGGTGGAGACACGTTCGGGAGACGCACGGGGACGACCGGCGGCTGAACTGCCCGGCGCCCGGTTTTGGCCAGGCGAGAGGGGGGGGGGCAGCTGGGGCCCAGTACTCAAATAGGGGCCCAGCCAAAGCAATTAGGTCTTATATTTTACCGAAATATTATATTAATATAAGCATTTTTTTTAGTTTTAATTCATAATTTTACTTAAAATTTTAAAAGTATTTAAAAGTAAAAAATCGAAAAATGTATTACTAAATTTATAATAATAGTTTTTGAAAATATTTAGTCTGTTTTGTAGTTGCACATCGACATGCGTTGCCATACGTTTTTGATGACCGCTATTCCATGAATTAATAAAGACCAGCACAATTTCTGATTTCGTTATTTCACAATAATCTATATCACGATATTAATTATCGTCGTCCGTCTACTTGTATGCGATTAAGTGAACTACGATTAAGTGATTACACACTACCTGTTATATAATTCAAATATATATACATATCTGTATATATAAAAAGGTAAGCTGATTGACTGATCTATCAACGCACAGCTCAAACCATTGGACGGATTGTACTGAAATTTGGCATACAGATAGCTATTATGGCGTAGGCGTCCGCTAAGAAAGGATTTTTCGAAATTTTGATTTTAACGGGGTGAAAAAGAGGTTCAAAGTTTCATATGTTAATCAAGGCGTAGCTAAATCACTGGGTGAAAATTTCAAAAGCCAAAAATTATGCCATCGGGTGCAAAAACCGTGTCAGTAACAATATGATTTTTGCTTTTTAATTTCTTATATACCTCTAACTAATATTATTTTTCCTTTGCGTATTTTAAAAGAACGAGTAACGACGCAGTGTGATGCGAGTATTAGAAGTGAGTTAAATTACATTATGAGGGGCCCGAATTAATATGTCCCTGGGGCCCTTAATCTCTCTCCACGGCCCCGGTTGCGGCCGACGGTTCTCCACGGTGTACGCGGTCTCGGCGCACCACGTGCAGCGGTCCTGTGCCGTACACGTGCGAGTTCTGCGGCCGCCTATCGCCCGACCCGTCCGCCTTCAGCGACCACGTGGCCAGGGACCACCGCGACGCACTGGACGGCATGTGCGGGGGCTGTTCACCGGCGACGTGCGGTCGCTCGAGGAGCACCTGGGAGCCGACGCACGGCGCGCTGCAGGGAATGTACGCCGGCGACCACTTCCGCGGACCGGTACGCCCGAAGGCGCGTAACCAGCTGCCAAACGCCACCCCGTACGCGCGCCAGAAGTGGGCCGTACGCTGAAGACAGGGGCGTATATATGGGGGGGGCGATGGGGCCCGCCCCCCCCTGAAATGAAAAATCGCTTATGCGATAAGATAATAAAAATTGTATAGCCTGTAGTCTGTGTAGTCGGATGGAAATAGATAGATAGGAATTATCGGTATTTGTAATTTTAGCTTATAATAATAGATAATAGATAATAATAGATAGTATATTCTATTAATATTTGATTTGTCCCACTCTGCACCGGGGCCATTCCATCACTGCTATACCATAACATTAATATATTCTGTGACCGTAACATTTTGTTATTTATTATCGTTGATCAGACATCAGTTGTGTGCGGTATCTCCGATACTCAAGTTCGACGCTTTCGTGCTTTAGACACGTGTATTTTCGTGTTTCCGAGTATTTATATCGTATCACAGTTTGTCGTTTAGCCATATGCTTTAAAGTTTTGTGGGTACGACAGCTTCGTCATAATGAAGAGACAAATGTCGATTCAAAACCTCGTATTTAAAATGTATAATATTCGTTTATTCTTGTAAGAAAATATGTAATTAATTTTGAGTGACTGTAGTAAAAAAATTGTTTACTGCAATGAAGAGTTTTTATACATTTTTTACATTACATTTCATAAAAAATAAAAAAATGAGTTTATTTTTTCTCTGGTGGAGTAATGATGATAGTCCAAATAGTCCAAAGGTCTTTTAGCGTTTAAGCAATATTTGTCATTGTGCCTCCTCCGTCATTTCTCCCTAAACTCTAAATACATAATCGGCCCCCTCCGAAATTAAATCCTATATACGCCACTGGCTGAAGATGAACACTGTTCTCCCCGTATCTGCACCCTTTTTTTTCAGTAAATTTTTTTCTCTTTTTTTCTCGGTCTTTAACAAAATTTTAAAATAACAAACTTTAATAAATTAATGAATAAATATATTATAAATAATAACTATTACATTTTATATTAATAAACTGTATTTCTTCTGTACACGTATCGTTGTATTTGTATTTTTCACTCGTATCGTTGCGAGACCGTTATCACGGAAATATTTTTTATGAAATACGTTTCACAATAATTGTTATAATGCGAGGTAATAAAGTGAGGTTTTTGTTCTATATTCCGTTCGCAAAATTATTTTTCGAGCGGTATCGAATAATGATCAAACTTGGCATAAAAAAACTGCCTGTCGAAAAGTTTTCGATTTTATTGGAACTCATATTCTTAACTCAAAGCCTAGCTATTTAATAAATATGCAACTACCACCTTTTAAAAAGCAAGCCTCACACTGGTTAATGTATGAATATGACGCTACTAAAATAGGTATGTGATTTATGAACATCACTTACTACTATTTATTCAAATGTTTGTATTTAATTTTTATACGCTACTTTTATTACTTATTATTTACTTAATTTTATCCAGTATTAGTGCATAAACTTTTTAATTGTATACACTATGTAAGATTAATATACATGTTTAAGATATAGATAACCCTGGGCCTCCATACGAGCTATCTCAGTGAGGCCCAGTAATCCATAAAAATGATTTTTAATAAAAATAAAAAATAAAATAAATAAAAAAAATCTTGAAAAACAAGAGGTCGGTTGGATCGACTCTTATTTCTAATTATGATCGATAAATAGTATAGAACCTATTGAAATATTATGTATATATATATTAATATAAATTTATCATAAGCTGATTACAAGTGGACCACACATGTTTGACCCATAAACATCTCATGACCAATACGGAACCCGACCATTGTACCAATATCTCAAATGAGGAGAAATAATCACGGTCAAACACACAATCAGCCATTGCCGCGACTACAGGGTCATCGGGGCCAACTTAGATTTAGCCGATAACCTCCATGGGCCCCGATCCAGCCATCATAAACAAAATAATCGATTTCCTAAATGAACAAAAGTATACCACTTAATTTAAGAAAAAAAAAACATTGTATTATACATATTATAATCTTCAAAATTATCTCCCTTTTTAATATGTACATAATATAAAAGCAGCTCGACATTCCCATTCCCACACACCGTGTAATTCTGAAAGGCAACAATCGTTGTTGTTGCGGCTTCAATATAATACAAATAAAAAAATAATAAAACAAATTTCTTAACGAAGGAGCTTGAGTTTTAATGTTCTTACTTTTGCAGCAAAAAAAAAATAAATGTTTCAAAAATGATGAGATTTTTATTGAATGCTTATATAAAGTACTCAATATAATAACGATAATATAAGACATATGTTTCGAGTCGCTAAGATTAATATTTATGGAACAACAATCAAATAAAGAAAATCTTATGAAAAATCTTGTATTTATTTAAAATGGACAAGTGGATATTGCGTGATGAAAATACTAGAAGGTTCGTTTCTCGATCTGGGTTGAAGTTTTTACAGTGTTTTCTCAATTATTCGGAAAACTGTTGAGAATTTTTAAAAATTACCTCATCAAAGTACCGACTAGACGGAATCTCCTTTCAGAAAAACACCCGGTTTGTATAAAGGAGTTATCCTTCTGGTGAAAATTGTGTACACAGACACAAAAAGAAAAAGAAAAAAAACACATTTCGTGATAAAACCAACGTTCACTCAGAATCTAAAACATGTAGTCACTAGTCATAACTCAAAATGTTTCCAAGTAAAATTATAAATAAAATAATATTGTCAATAAAGAATTTTAAAACCCATTTCCAAATGCTAATAAACGAAAAATACCATCAATGTATTCAAATATTAATACCGAGTTCACTATAATTTTATTATTTTTATTTTTTTTTGTTACCCTCATGTTTCAGGTAAATATATTTGTAAAAGTAATTAATGTTTAGAAAAAAACTGGTAAGGTTATTCTACAATATATGATTATGTAATCATTATACTGATAGGTGTATAGAATTTTGAATAGAGTGGACCATTTTTATGATTGGCATACCTACTCATGACAGCGTGTTATGTACATAGCAAAAAAACATTGTAGTAAATCCAATACGTTGGGGTTGGCAGGATGTTTACTCGTATATCCTTGCAATTTAATTTATCGATCGCCAGTGCATCACTCATCAACTCAATAGCCGAAACATTTGTTTGTGCACTTCCATCCTGTCTGACGGCAGATAAAGTTATTAATAATAATAAAGGTTTGATGTACATGTATTTGATAATAAGTTCTAGCTATACGTATGTATATGCTGAACAATTAAAACAAATAAAAATATATGAATATGTATATATATAAAATTTGAGGAATTAATTATTTATCAAAGGATTTGATAAGTGAGGATTTTCTTGAAGGCTTCCTTTCCTTTATTTGTATGTAATTTGGCCCCTTAAAATTTGTGAAGTATTATATCTTTGAAGACGTATAGTGTCGGATGTACTCTTTGGAGTGGCAGAAAAGAGGTGTGCTTCATGCGCATATTCTCCTGTGAACGGTATAGAAAATAAGGAATGTTTTTTATCAGACTAGTACAATATTATTGGTCTTTTAAAATTTGAAACCAATGTAACATTGATCTCAAATAAACCATTCACTAAAAGAGATTGGGTGGATCAGCTTATATTTCTAAAGGAGGTTGATATAGAAGTAAAACAAGTTTTTTTTAACAAAGTAGGTTTAGCTTTTAATTGAAATTTTTAATGCCCATAAACAACACAAATATCATAAAAATATTTCAAAAAAAAGCGCCTTCTGGGTGTCCCACAACATCTCATTTTTTTGTAGTTTAATAAAAATAAATATTCTTCATGAAGTCAAAGTGGTCCTTGATCATTTGATATTCATGTTCTTGAATGGTAAGTTGCCGTTTCAACAGTTTATTTAATTCTGCAAAATATAAAATTAATATATCAATCTATTGTAAATTGTTTTTACTCAAAATATTATTTTTTTTTGATTATCAGTGAAACAAGGAATTCAGTATTGGTTTTGTAATGGTTTCATTCAAAATTTAAAACAAACACATCATGATAAAACCAATAAGTTTCTCGTTATACTCAGAATTTAAAAACAACATTTTTAAATAATAAGAAAAACCTAGGAATACATATTTAATAAGTATAAATATATATATGTTTACTTTCAAGTTTGATTTCCACAGAAATTTTACAATATTCTGTTTCTGTAGCGTCGGGTAGTGTTGATGATGTTGCAGATGAAGATGCATTTAATTGTATTATTGTATTTTGCGTAACCAAAGTTAAATCGTTTGCATTACGTTTGGTTGGCGAATCACTGATTTCATAACACATATATAATATATAATATGATATAACACAGCTCTGTGAGGTGCTAGGCACAGGATCATCAGTATCCATGTAAGATACATCTGAAGCTTTCTCAGTTTTTCCTTCAGTTACATTGTAATCAACTAAAATTAAACAAACAAAATTTATATTTTATAAGAAAGTGATTTAGATAAATTATTTTACAAAAATAAATTAGAATACTAACCATCATTTTTAAGCAACAGTCAAGCGGTAAGATAACGGAATTGCCCGGGGACAGTTTTTGGATCAACTCTATTTTTCACAAAACTAAGAGCCTTAGACTTTTCTTTCGGCCAAGCACAAGCATTGTTTTTAAACCAAAAGCGAGGAGCAAATCTTGCTGATGGATCTTCCTTACAACAAACAATACTCCAACGTTCTCTGAAATAATATAAACATTGGCTTAAATGCAAATACAAATAGCTTATACAATGTGAATCCATAAACATATATACATTATCTAACATCTAAAAAATTCAATTTAATATTGTTCACATTTAAAATATGGTTATATATTTTATAAGTTTTTGTTTTATTTTATCATTAAATTCATCAATAATCATAATGAATAATTGGTATTTCAATTAGTTAATTTTTAAAATTTAATTCTATAATTAAATTTTTAACATCTGGCATAAACCATTAATTTATATATTGGAATATTAAAGTATTACATACATATTGGAATGACTCCCAAAATATTTAAATTATTTACAGGGTATTACAATTTAATTTTTATATAAAGACCTGGATTGCAAAAAAAAAAATGTCAATCTTATAGTAGGAATTATAAATTGCAGTCATTTTCTATCATTTTTAGAATCAATTTTGGTAAATTTAGCATTAAAATTTGTTGTTCATGTTCCCAATTTTTTTTTTTTTTTTGTTCTTGAAGATTGTATTTCATCTTTTTAATTTCTTCATCCGATTCATTACCTACTAATAGTTAATACATACTTAATCCAAATTTTGATTAAGATTGATCAGTTTCTCAAAACAATGAATTGTTTAGTGTTATGTGCACTATACTGTATGAATGAAAAACTTTAATACAAACCAGTTATTACAAATGATGGCGACCATGATTTGTCTATCAAATATTTGTGCTGGTGATGATCCTATCAAACAAGTCCTTAAAAAAATTTGTGCCCCGTGGCAACTGTCTCTATTGTCCCTGTGGTAGAGGTGCGCCACTGGTAAGCGAATCACTGATTTATTAGGTGATATCATATTATACATAATTTAATAATATGGCTATCAATATTGTTCATTTATTTGTTACAAAATATTATACTCAGTTAATAGTCACCATAGTAAAATTAATAACAACAGCACACCAAAATATCCAGAAGGGAGCATACTACTTGCGTCCGAAATTATTATCAGTAGGTGAGTTGCGTCCCGCAAAAAAAAGATTCAAAAAGGTCATAGCGTATTTGTGTCTCGGTATACCTTTTTCTATGACCTATTTGCGTCCCGAAAATATCGATATAATCGATATAAAAATGTACATTGATGATACAAATTTAATACAAATAAAAATGGTTATAATAAATTATCAGTTCAATTCAATTGCAATAATAATAATATAAAAATGCATGTTATACATTTTGTCATAATAAATATAGCAAAATAAAAAATAATAAAAAAATCATATGTTATGAATTATTATATTGGTTGAAATTTAAATGAAACGTTAATTATAAAATTTAATGGTGAAATATCGTTTTTTTTTAAACTTTCAATTTGTTTATTTAAGTAATCTAATTTTAAAGGTTTTTTTTTCTATAATCTTTCTTTTTAGTATTAACGCTATTTATTAAGACATATGTATTAATCTGGAATGATTTTAAGACTTTGATGAATTGAAAAATATGTGGATGACTAGAGTAAAAATATGAATTAAATTTCGAGTGAAAATCTTCACATGCATTTGTTGTTCTTTTTATACTATTTGAACATTCAGACCAAACATGAGGAGGGAATTTAGAATTTTCAGAAATAT
Organism: Periphyllus acericola; assembly: GCA_949715065.1. NCBI lineage: Eukaryota > Metazoa > Arthropoda > Insecta > Hemiptera > Aphididae > Periphyllus > Periphyllus acericola. Next base: position 22,577,407 of record OX454265.1, read on the forward strand.
AGTTATCTAATATATAGTCTGTAAATTCTTCACAACCAGTCGGAGCAATGGCCATAAGCTCAAACACAAACACATCACTCACCATTTCAGGAGGTAAAAAAGGTAGTCCAAAAAAGCTCTTTAAAAATTTACCGATTTCTGTAGAAGTTCTGAAATCATTAGTTAAACCAATAGCTTGAATTTTTCGCCACCTATAGAAATTACGTATTAATTAATTATTAAAGTAGAATTTTATTTATTATTACTAATTTCATGTGATACTAATTTATAGTATTAAGTCTTACCAGGATTGGGCCAAGTGAAAGCGACATCCTTTAACTTTAGATTCTGTCCAAATTTTTTGAATTGCAGTATGTATTGAAATTTCAAAGTCAACAAATACAGTGTCTGGTGAAAATATAAACCCTCGCTTTGCACACTCTTCCCTTAGCCCTTAGGTGCGTAAATGCTTCAATATATGTTTGAGTTTCTTTATCGGGAAGTAAAAAAAATACTAATGTTATATAATGATCATTAATGAGTCCATGAATTGTGAACATTTGTAAAAAATGTTTGTTTTGCACAGTATTGAAACGTGCCATCGACGTAAATTGTTTTCAATGTTATCAACACACTTATATTTTTATCACAAGAAAATAATATATTATTTTCCCAGTCATTGACTAGGAGAAAATTTTCATTTTCAGCTGTAAGTACAGGGTGCTCTTGTAATACGTTGTGTACATCTTCTATATTCATTGGAATTTTTGGTAGGATTGATCTACGAGCGTTATAAATGTTTTTCCGAACTAAATTTATATCATTAACTGTACATTGAATAGCATCACCGCACTATACTAGATGCGCCGAGAGAGCGCAAGTCGGCCGCGCATACAAATGAAGTCGCTCCGCGGTTTCGAGGTCTAATTTCTCCCACCAAGTGGACTGGTCGTACGCCGTCGAACGCCGTCGTAAACTACCCAGTGCTAACGACTGTTATCGTATTTTGCCAGTTCACGTCAATTATAAATTATTACTTTATTGTTTATTTTAGCTATCAATTTATCTAGACGGTGGGAGTCACGTTGGTGGGAGATGCGCGAACTACGACGAGTTTTGGTCGCCGCCGACTTGCGCTCTCTCGGCGCAACTAGTATAAGTTCTTCACAAATAATTTTCGATGGTCTTGTGCTAAGATCCGATAGGCTTTTTCGTTTTGCAGAATTACTTAATTTTTGTCGATTGAGGTGAGTGATGTCGTCTGGAGCATGATAAGGCGTATGTGAGGTAGGATTACCTATTACATTTTGATGAACGTCTACTTTCATATAGCTTTTGCATTTTTTATTCGTACACTTCCATCGAAAATTGTTATTGCTTAACATTTTATGATACCCGAACTTGTAACCATCAATTATTTTAAAACCATTATTCGCGACCAATTTCAAACTACACATTTCTTCCATAGCTTAAAAATTCGTATTTTATAAAAATTAATAAATAGTAATTGCACAACTATTGGTCTAATAAGACGAATCGACCGAATCATACTGAATAAATTATAAAAGTAAAATGTGAAAATATAATGCGAGTAAAATACAAAAGATTATCGACGTAATTGCTATATCTTATCGAATCTAACAACCAATATCTAATAATAAAAATAATACCCACATAAGTTATTAATATAATATACTATCATAAAGTACGTATCATAGATAAATTGTATCTATATTGTAAGTAACGCACGCACTCACACACATGTTTACATCGTATACATGTATACAGTACAATTTATGAACTATCGATTTTAGTGACACGATACTATCGATTTTAATGATTTTTGAAGATAATATCGATGATAATAATATGGCTGACTTGCGTTCCCAAAATAGGACGCAACTTACCGGTCAAATTTACTACCTGAAAAATATATATTTTTTTGGGACGCAAGTAACACGCAGCCCTCCAGACCACTTACTCCTCCTTATAAAAATTTTCCTTGTCAAGAGGTAATTCAATCAATTAGTAAATACTATAAAAAAAAGTATTGTTCAAAATAACACGTGTAACATATTTCATGGCAGTATGAACATTTTAGCACAATCTATTGGTAAAATACATTATTATAAACAATGTAATCATGCACAATATTATAATAATGTAAAATGTTACTGATATCAACTCTATTTATATATAACATCAGATGTCTTCGTTTATTATTTGCCAATACTATATAATTATTGTTATACATTAAGAATCATGTGTACCTGACTAAAGATTTATAGTTGTATTTTTAAAAATAAGGATAAATAATAAAACGAAATGTTTCTATATGAACACCGTGTTTTTAATAAAATAAAAAACGATATACAACAATTTTGGGGAAAAAAATAAAAAATTAAATTTCCTCGTCGGTGGACAATTCAGACAAGACTTGATTAGGATCTATCTTTTTTGGCCAGCGGATCAACATATCAACTTCCTTCCCAAAATCTTAAAAAAAAAAAAATATGTTTAGAGGAATAAAGCTACGACTACCACATATATATATATAGACTTTTGTACATACCATCATTATATGTGAATTTTTGCAACTGGTTATCGTGGTTTTGGAATCCGTCACACGTGGTAGCGCTTTTTAAAGATCATAAAAATATAAATATCAGAATACGTGAAGTCACATGCAAAATCAGAATAAAAATTTAAAAAAACTCCATAAGCATTTAGAACACAAACAATAGAAATAAAATGTCGATACACGGACCACCGATCTATGAGAAATGATAGTTTTAAAATATGAGGACATATTTTTTATTAAACTGGGGTTATTACATTGTATTAAGTATTAGAAATATACCGGGAACACCTATTATAGTCAGTAAAAATAAGAAGATTAAATTATAAAAACATAATTTATAAAATTTTATCTCGGTGAATGAGTCAGAATAAGAAGACAAAAACAATTATTTCTAATTCAGTAATATTATATTATAAAAGAGAGAAGGCGAATTAAGAAAGGGATGCGATCAACATAGGAAAATATTGCGTTCATCATGGTTTACTTTATTTATCAATTGTGTATTTCAGTTGTAAGTGTACGTAAATATGTAATACAATCCCTTGGACGTTCAATCGTTCAATGGAAATGCAACAAACGATGTTTTTGGTAACTAAGAGTCTTTACATTTTATTATACTTTTAAATCTAAAATGTTTGGTAAATCCATTTTTATTTTTATTCTTTGAATAATAAACTTTAATGTGTAGTAAGTACTTCATTTTCCGGTTGTACCCATGTCCCCAGTTATGTACTAAGTGTTTATTTAAAAAAAAAAATTGATTTAATATCAATTCATAAATTATAAAAAGCATGTATACCAAATATTATATTTACTTATTTTCTGTTTCATCCTCATCATCGGCTATTAATTCAGACTCATCTTCGGTTACTTCTACTTTAGCCTTATCTTCAGATGTTTCTACTTTAGCCTTATCTTCAGATGTTTCTACTTTAGCCTCATCTTCAGATGTTTCTACTTTAGCCTCATCTTCAGATGTTTCTACTTTAGCCTCATCTTCAGATGTTCCTACATTGGCGCCTTCATTGTTTTCGGAGCAGTGGCTTAAATCTGAAAAAGTGGTAGAATAAATAATTGTTATTTCACCATTTATTCAAATCACTCTATTTCACATGTGTATAATATGCATCTGTAGTTTCAAAGTCGCACAAATTAATAAAAAAAATGTCACGTAGTCCCACACAGCAATACTAAAGTACCTAAAGAGAAATTTCAAATTAATGAGTTGACACGAATCAGTGTGCCGTGAGAGGGTCAGTTAATAATCTATTATTCATATTGTCTTACTAGGTACTTATTATCTACTTTTAATTTTATAAAACCTATATCGCGGCGACGACACCGCAACAGTAGACGTAGGAATGGCTAACGGGGGTTTTGAAAATATGTATATACTATGTTAATACACAGAATACTTAATAATTAATATACATATACATATATATATATATTATATACCTATAGCGCCGTCCTAAGAAAAAACGCCGTAAATCGAAAAAAAAAAAATGAGATAATATTATATTACGTTTAATATTATAGTTTTTCCTAAGCAAAAATGCCGTAACTATGATTATTTATCCAGAAATATGTGCTTACTAGCTGAATAACCCGGCTTCGCCCGTGTACAGTTTTTTGTGTAACCTACTATAACTTTTATTTTATCAGTTTTTATATTTATTACAGGCTCCTTTTAGATAAGTTTATCCTAGGTTGCCCATGTATTGTAACAATCAGAAGTCAGCAAAAAATTACTTTATCTTAATATTTTTAGACAAATTGTAATTATTATTACTATTATTAGTATTATTCTTATTACTATTTTTACTTCTTATTATTATTGTAACATTTTTTTATACATTATGGTGTTATAAAAATCCTCAATAAATACCAATTAAGTACACCTCAATAAATACCAAAAATAATTGTCCGGCTGCCACCAGCTCACATAAACCTCCATAAGTATTAAATTTTAACATATCAGTAAAGTAGTCAGCAGAACTACGATAATTATTTCCATCACTATCATGTGACATTATTGAATAATCTTCCCAATGATTTATCACATAGGTTACTATCTTTTTACGTACTTCTTGGGCCTTATCTTGAATGTCATAACATAAAATATATTGTCCTAAACAGGCAAGCTCCGTCACCAATAATTGGAATGATAGTGTAGGGCATCATTGTGCCATTTATGTTCAATAATTCGACAACCATATTAATTTGTAAGAATGTAAAAAATTGTATTTTAATACACTTCAATGTTTAAAAATAACGGTACATAAACTGGGGTGCGTATACGATGACGCATTAATATTCGAAAATGTAAAACACCTTGTGTATGCGTAAACGCTAAAGACATATCACAACTTCACAGCAATACTACAATAATAAGTAAAACACTTGACTAATAAGTGTACGTGTTTATTTACTATATAGTATACATTTGGAAGTACACGTAAACCAGATCGCAAGCCGTGAGTGTCGTCATACAAATGAAATATAAACGCTATGCGTGTGTGGTCAGTGGTGCGAGCGTACGACACAGGGGGGTGTTTTGGGTGTTTAAACACCCCCCCGAAATATTTGGTTTTTTGTATGGTTATTTATTTGTTCAATTTTAAATTAATTTTTATATTATACTTTAATAGACAGATATAATATTACGTTGTGTTTGTGAAGAACTAAAGCAAAATAAAATTTAATACATACTAACAAATTTATAAATAAAATAAAATTATACCTACTGTGTATTGACGTGGGTATAAAAGAATTCTAAAATGCATAAGGACATGGGAAATACCTAAGCTATACAGACGGGACAATTACTGCGAATTGGAGTGTTAAAATTAATGAATAATGACGTTTCTGTTATATTTTGTTATGGACATTATCGTTCATGTTTTTGTTTTAAGAATAATGAGGTGCGTATTAGTTTTTATTTTTTGTTTATTAATATTTTAACTTGTTTTCTAATGTTGATTGTTGCGCTATTTAGGCACCAGCAGAAATATAAATTGAATGTTTAACATTGTTAAATGTACATAGAGACATAGAAGTTAATTGTGAAGATATTCTTAACATAATGGCTAAACTTCTTTATAAAAAAGTATTGGAAGTACTAAGTAAAGATAATTTTCTTAAAAAAATTTCGTATGTTTATTAAAAAAAAAGTTCTACTTTTCAGCAACTGATTTTCAAAAACACCCCCCGAAACTTTTTTCTGCGTACGTCCCTGGTACGACAGCATGCCTACTCCCACTACTACTGTTAGAGAAGCCCGTGTGTGTCGTCGATTATGGCAAGCGTTATAACTTATAATAGAATCATAAATGACACATGCCACCGTGTTATTTTAAAATCGAAATTAATGATATACGGTTAGGTCTCGATATCTGATTGGGGAAAGTGGTCGTTCGGATTAGCGATTTGTTCGGATTACTTATGGCTTAAAAAAAATTATCGAGACCCGACTGTAATGTGAGCTAGCATAATTTATAGATAAAGTGTTGAGTATCCGAGACATATCTGCCTTTCGGTTCGGTCGTTGGCGCGGCGGTGCGCGGTGTCGGCGGCGGTGGCTTAAAAAAAATTATCTTTAATGATAATGATAAATCTTTAATCTAATAATCTTTAAATCAAATCTTTATGCAGTACGACACTCAACTGACGAACGTATGTAATCGACGTTCATATATAAACGACATACACGTGCGATTACAAACATAATCGAAAAATGTTATTACCGGAAAATATTATTTATAAATTCATAATATGTACATACATACGTACATATTACATAATAGCGATAAGATAATTCTCAAGCCCATTCGGATTACCGCGTCTTTCGGATTAGCCTGCGTTCGGATTATCGAGACCCGACTGTAATGTGTTATAGTCTATAGATAAAGTGTTGAGTATCCGAGACATATCTATATATTATCTGCTTTTCGGTTCGGTATTAAGCTGGTCGTTGGCGGTGACATGGAAGGGGAAATTTGGGCGGCCACGTCTAGCCACCGCGCGTCGACGGCTGCCGTACCGCGAACCTCACCCACCGTTAATTAAAAATTAACTATTTTATGCTCTTTTTACCCTTTAAAATGCGAATTTCGAAAAATCCTTTCTTAGTGCGCCTATACATAGTAATAAGTACATTTACTGAAAATTTCATATCCATAGCTTCAGCGGTTGCGGCTAGGCGATGATGAATCACCCAGGACAAGTCTCTTTATATAGTAGATGCGGCGTTTTTGCTTAGCACTTCCACATAATCTAAATTTACGGCGTTGTTGTTTAGGAAACTGATTGCCACTAAGCCGTATCTTATATATTTAATTTTAAATTACTGATAATATTTGAAATTTCGCCATCGTACATCGCACACAAATTATTATATTTCGTTCAGTTATCGATGATACCTATTTCTTTATTTTTTTTTTTTTATAGTCGTGAATATCTTTATGTACAGTTTTTATTTTTGCAATGGATACCGAAAATATTGTGTATGATTATGACTTATGAGTATGACCCAAACATAAGTGTTATTCATGGTTCACCAGAATCAACCACTACAGCTATAATAATTGCAGAAAGAGATTTAATAGAAGTTGAAGAAATTAATCGAGGTAAAATATTAAAATTATAACTTTATGTATAATATTATGTTAGCTTCTTCATTCGAAAAATAAAGAATTGGGTTTCTCTAATTTTCAGATAATAATGAATCTATTATTGATATATCCGAGTTACCTATTTATGTTGATGATGGTATAATTGAAATTAATTGTCAAGCTTTTCACAAAATCCGGAGAACTTAGGAAAATAAAAAAATATTTAAAAAGTGTAGAAATGCGAAAAAAAATTAAATTTGACCTGCATAAAGATCAACATAGGGTGTTACCAGGCTGTGATTGACAATTGTACAAAATAGTGCTTTGAAAAAATTACAGAAGACAGACGATCTAATGTGAACTTTCAATATTGGAATATGACTTGGAAAGAACGTAGAGTTTTCATATTGAGCACGTGTCAATGCGTGGACGTTAAGACAAGTAAAAACACAGAGTCTAACTATAAAAAAAGTTTAAAATTTTATATAACTGATGATCGAGGCAATAAAATACAAGTATGCAAACCCTTTTTTTAACCACCTTAGGCTTTAAAAAACAAATGATAGAGTTCTCGATGTATTAAGACATTATCCCAATGGTCAATTAGAGGCTCTTGATGATTTTCGTGGCAATAAATCAACTAAAAAATATTTATATAAACATTTAATAGACAACGATATCGAGTCATTTAATCCGACTATATCACACTACCGGCGTGAGCACGCTCTGAATATTCGATATTTACCAAGTGACATCACAGTAACGCTAATGCATCAACTTTTTTTAGAAAAATATCCTGAACCTCAATATACGATTTCATATGATTATTATAGAAATCAAGTTTCTAAAAAAAATATATCGTTTACGGCACTTGGACACGAAGGGTGTGAGGTATGCGAAAGCTTAAAAATTCATGAACACGCAAAAGATAATTTAGTTGACGATTGTGAAATTTGCCAAACTTACTCTATACATAAAATAAAAGCTGATGTTGCAAGAGCACGCTAAAAAAGAATTCGATGAAAAATCTATTTATGTTACAGTAGATCTCCAAAAAGTTATTATGTTACCACGTGTAGATACATTTAAAAAAGTTTTATTTAGTGGGCGAAAAAAATAAGACCGGGTCAGTACATTTTTTTCGTTTTTCCTGCACTATCGTGATGCCCAGAAGTTCACAATTTGGCTAGATAACTGCAGTAGTCAAAATAACAACTGGTGTTTATTGTCATTTTTAGTATACATAGTTAACTCAAGTGATATTTGTGCCCAAGAAATTATTTTTAATTATTTTGAAGCAGGGCACACATTTATGTCAGCCGATAGTTTTCACCATCAAGTGGAATTATCTTTAAAACATCAAAAGAAAACCTATGATTTTGAAGATTTTGCCAATTCAGTAGGGGCGTCTAATAAAGGAAATGTACACTTCAAAAAAATGAGCTATTCTGATTTTTTCAATGGAAAGATTTTAAAGCACAACAAAAACTAATAAAATCTACCAATAGAGTTTTGTTGAGAGACATTGTGTCAATAAAAGCTGAACGAGGGAAATTTGTGTTATTTAAAAAAATCAGTTTAGAGATAAAACATACACAACATTGGATTTTCTCCAAAAAAAATTTATGAATAAAAAAGGAATGCCTCCGCCATCTCCACATACGAGTACAAAGAATATTGTGGTATACCAAAAGAAAAACGTGACGATATACTTTCGAGTTTGAAGAAAATTATACCAAGTAATAGAAAACCATTTTGGGAAAATATAACGATATGTAATTAACTAAATTAATTAAATAAATTTGAATTAATATTATTATATAGATATTAAATATGATTTTAAGGTAAAGACATTGTAATCATTTTAATCATTTTATAATTGACGTGTTATAACTTATAACTAAATAAATTAATAATTATAACTAAAAAATTATATAGATAATATACGACGTTATTTCTTCAACCGGTTAGTGATCACTGATCAGTACATTTTGGTATGCTACGTACAAATGCCGTAATAAGAATTGCGGCATTTTTGCCTAGTAAACAATTCTGAATTATTAATAGCGAGCTTAGTATAAATACCAAAACAATGATAACTTGGTGAAATAATATTTGAAAATAAAATTGAATAGTTTCATTGCATTGATCAGGTATATTTCCATAAGAAACTATGGATTTTACTTTGAAAAATATTATATTTATTTATTTAGAACTACCAAAAACTACTAAACATAAAATGTCATTGTTCTCAAAATCGAATGGACGGAAATTACGGTATTCTTCCTTAGGACGGCAGAATACAAGAACTACCTAATAAATTATTTTTAAAATTATTATCATAAATTAGCTCGTCTATATTACACCAAAGCTTAAATAAAATCATGCAAATATGTTCGGTAGAACCACAGATAAAGCTGTCCAAATAAATCACCTGACATTTTAGTAATACCATTGTTGATTATATTTATAATATATTCTATAATCTATGTCAATGGTAATACCTTTTATGATAGGTATTTTATTTTATATAGATAACGAGTCAGTATACCGCGTGACAGGTGGTCTGACACCAGTGGCGCAAATAGCCCCCCCCCCCAAAAACACAAATCCACTCAAAGCTCCCTCAAAAAATAATAATATACATTAACATTGTATAATATTAATTATGTGCCTAATTATTATAATTGTAAAAAGTCTCGAGGCTTGAGCCCCCCCTAAACATTATTCTTATTTGTGTAACAGTCTGACACGTTTCTTCCTATTTTCACTGTCGATGTATTTTAAGAAGAATAGAAATAAAATACGTTTCTCAAAATTATTGAACTAACAAGATAAAAACACGTTAATTTTTTTTTTAATGATACTGAAATATTATTGATTTATAAGAAGAACACGTGGTTATTACTTATTTTGGCGGACGACGCTTATTCACTATATTATCATATTTCATGTACCATGATGTTATAGATAAAAGATATATCGTGTTATAGGCTTGTAGCCGTTTAATTCGACGCAACACCAGCCTGGTATAGACCACCCCAGTCTTAAGTATTTTTATAATATTTCAATACGGCCCAGTCCAGATATTTTTGAATAAAACTATGGCCTTGTTCGATCCGTCTCATTTTTTATTTTATAGGTATGTGGTGTGGTCCGGTCGATAAAAGACAGACCATGCAGAGTTCTACACTTTCTTGTTTCAACATAACACATAGAATCGCAGTATTATAATTTATAAATTCAAATTGTACTACTTACCATGTTCTAATGCTCTGCAGTAATCAATAGTAAATGAATCACAATTACAAGTTTTGCATTTCCATCCGAAATCGCAACTGCAGCCAATCAGTTTTATTGCCTCCATGTGCATCATGTTTTATAAAAATCTATAAACATAAAATTAACAAAAACGGTCAAGACAAACATTTAAACTATTACCACAGATATAAAAAAAAACAATTACATAGTCAACTTTGTAAAATTAATGAAGCAAAGTAGACATATTTTGCCATACAGATTTGAATTTTAGTAAATAATAATAGACTTAGAACTGGTTATTATCAATAATTTTTGCTAAATAATTTTAATTTATTATTATGTTGTTATTATAATTGGTATAAAGTAGTTTTGCATGAAGTATAGTATTTAAAAAAATACACAAATGCAATGTTTTAATATGATAAAAAAATGAATGTTCCTTTTAATAGTAAAATAGTGTGTGATACTCGTATTTTAATAAAAAAAACATTTTTTTTTTTTCAGAACTGTTGCATTACAAAACACAATAAATATTTAAATCTAATAAAAACGAATTAATATATTTATTATGTACCAGTGTATTGTTTTGCTGTGTATAATAGTTATGTAATAATAAATATTATAGGTTTGAAAATAAAATTATTTTTGTTAATTTGTGCCTCAGGCTACCTGTATTCATTATAACAGATGAATACATTTTTCCAAATAATTATAATCTCATTTTTAAAAATTGCTTTGTTATTAAAGTGATTAATATTAATGTGTGTGATTGGAAAAGTAAAGACTTTGTCTATATAATTTGATTTGTTTTTTTAACTTTATTTGTCTTTGTGTATCTGGTTCATATCGGTTACATTTTGTAATTGAAGAAAATAATAGCCTTTGAATTGTTTTTTTAGATAGAGTAGACAATAAAATCTTTTCACACATTTTGTACTGGAGATGGTAAATTACTTTTAGAAATAGCAGAGAAGCTTGAAAGTATAGATCTTTATTAAATCTTAAAGGTAGAGATATTATTAGATATATTTTAGTATTTATTCGGTCAGAGAAAATTGACAGGACAGTTGAATCCTTCAAATATATTCAGTAACTTGCTCCTGGGTTTTATTTTAAAGTATGATAGCAAGAAATGGTCATATTTTTTGTAGGAATACTCGTATGTATTATAAAATCATGATATTAAAATAGCAATACTTTTAAACATCGCGGGACAGAGGTTCATTGAAATATTACATTTACATATGACCGTCGAACTAAAAACTAAAACGTAAAACGAGCGAAGGAGTATTAAACCAATTTCAATACAATTTTGAACCTAAGAAAATAATAAATTGCGAATGATTCAAATTCTACACTTGCACACAGTCGGTAAAGCAAAGTTTTGAAAATTGATGAAAAATTGAAAATAATAGGAATTAACTGAGATTCGGGAAAAACATCTGCGAAGACAAACACAGATCTTCAAAATACGGCAGATATTATAAAAAAATGTATATTGCTGGAAATCATGCGAGGATCATATCAGATGAAGTTAATAAAAGTATTCAAATTAATAGCCTAGTAAAAACCAAATCAAATAGATCTAATGCCAATGAAAAGTATTATAACTGTTTCCAATGTGGGCGAAAAAACGGCTGCATCCGAGTTCCGTCCCATATATAAAAATTGAAATTAAAGGTATACTAGTTCCGTCCCAGCTTTTTTTAATGAACACACTAATTCCGTCCCAGGTTTTTCTTAATGGATAATATACTAATTCTGTCTTGTATCAAGTCAATGGAATGTTTTATCATGCCCACCCAAATATTTATCAATTTATAGAAGCTTTAAAATATATACAACAAGATTCCTACATCAAATTAAGAAGTACCATAAAATGAAGGAACCCTATATTAGCTAAAGAAGATTTTATTAAGGTGGCTGAAGCAGACCGAAAAAAACATGCTAAACAATCAAAATGCCAGACAAAAGTGTGAAGCTGGGGATCCATCGATTTTAATATAGAAAACAGATTTGAATTTGTATACTAGTTTTCTAGGTTTCGATCGAGGTGATTTTTGATATTTAAAAAATTGAACACGCACTTCAGTTTACAAATAATGGAAATTCGTATTTTTTAAATTGTCAATATTTCAATGATAAATTAAAATATCAGCTATTGCCTCGATCGAAACCTAGAAAACTAGTATAAAAATTTTAACCCTTTTTTCTAAATTAAAATTGATCGATCCCATGTCCCACAATTTTGTCTGGCTTATTCGTCTTTAGACGCTAAATACATTGCAACAAATTTTGAACAAATCGGTATTTTGACTTTATGACATGTACCTGCGCCTGCGAAAATGTGTTATCGTTAGCGTGAATTACAAATATTAAATTCACTTACTCCGATTACGGAGGCCATAAGATGATTCCACGAAACCATACGATAATCATAATCAAAAACAACCACTATTTCTAGTCTTATATATTATATTATAAATTGTAAAAAATAATCATAATAAGTTTATAATTTATATCGTTGTCATTCGATAATCTTGTGTGCTTGGGTATAGTCCAGTTTTTAATTATAATTTTTTTTAAAGTTATTTTCAAGTATTATACCTAACTATGGAACAAAAAAAAAGACTGGCGTCATGAATTAAAAAAATCGTATATTATTTATACAGGTTTAATGGTAGAAAAAATCGAACGTGATGACAGTTTTTGGGAAAATAAAATGGAAAATCAATTAAAAACATTTTATTTAGAAAGCATGTTGCCTGAATTACTTGATGAAATATAAAATAAAATTATATTAAAAATGTATGTATTATTATATTTATGTAAATTAATTTTTTTAATTGTGTACTTTAGCGTAGGACTCGCGTAAGAATTGTATTTGAGAAATGTAATGGCGTATAATACGATATGAATGAAATGATCTTTTATGGAAAACAAAATGTACATAGTTTTACCGACGTTATGCGCTTTGATTATTATCGTAGTTCTGGGAAATCGTAATGTGACCGATAGACGCGCGGTAGTGCGATAACGATGTACACACACCAATGTTCATTTACTTCTCACACATTGACACAGCCGAAATATAAATGCAATATGAAATGCCTAAATATTACTCCTTAAAACATGTTATGCTCCAGCCCCCTTAAAGAAAAAATGTATAAATATAGTTCAGGTCAAATATCACGATTGGAATTTGTAAAAGAAATATCCTTTAAATTCAATCCAAATTACAAATTTTTAAAAATGTTTAATATTTATTGATTTTTATTATTTATATTATTACGATTAATTATAATTAAATTATGAAGATGTACTAATATTATGAATACCTATATTTTTTTGTAAATATTTTATAACAACAATACTATACATATTATATTTTATTATTATTTTAATTCTTCTTTTTTTTTAACCGGGACGGAATTGGTATGTGTCTTTTTTTTAACCGGGACGGAATTGGTATGTATCTTTTTTTTAACCGGGACAGAATTGGTATAAAAAAGGTTCTCGGGACGGAACTCGGATGCATCCGAAAAAACAGCCCGAAACTGTTCTGCGTTAGGAAATAAATGTGTACACTCAATGGTGGACTGGCCAGAGAGGCGAGGGGGCAATCGGTCCCTCCATCATTTCATTATATTATTATAATATTAAATATAATGGTAAAACACAATTCATTTACTATACATATATTATACGTTCAATTATGTTATCACGGTTTTTAAATTCGAAGAATTCTATAGATAAAATATTATTGCATATAATCAATGAAACGGTCACGGATAATATTGTTTATTTTATCGTTGTGTGTGCAGACGGCTTCATCGGTATAATCATCAAAAATAATATAAGTATTTATATTATATAAAAATGGAGCCAAAAATGTATAACAATTCATCAATTGAGAACGGCTGGGACGATTTGGCTCAAATTTTTTTTAAATTGTTCATAATTGCCAGGACAAGGTTTTTACGAAAAAAGATTTTGGTAAAACTCTAAACACCCGCACCACAAATATTTTTTTAATATTTAACGTGTGAATTGTATACCTATATTATAGGCGGCGTTTCCACCTACCTGCAACCTGACCTTTTTGTCCGTTTTTATCGGCGTGTAGATATCATTGTTCCGAGAAATACCCATTATAACCTATTGTACTTATATACATATGTGGCTCGTATTCATTATCGTACTCATCAGAAACTACTGGACTTTATTTAATTATATAATATTATATTTAATCGTTAAAATGGGGCCCCGGCCATCACTAAAAAAATGGATCAACATGGAGAAAAATTAAGTATTAATATTATGTTTCACGGAATCTAAATCATCCTAAATTGTGCAATGGTACGCGATTGTCCGTCAAGAAACTGATGAACAATGTAATACAAGCAACGATCGTCAAGGGCAAATTCAAAGGAGAAGAAGTCCTTATCCCACGAATTCCGATCATTCCAACAGATCTTCCATTTCAATTCAAGCGGATTCAGTTTCCCGTTCGATTGGCTTTTGCGATGACAATCAATAAATCGAAAGGCCAATCGTTGGAACTTGAAAGTCTGTGTGATCAATTTAGAATTTTTATGTTTTTCGCACGGTCAGCTGTACGTTGCCAGTTCGCGTGTTGGAAAACCGTCTTTGTTGTTTGTTTTCGCGCCAGAAAACAAAACGAAAAACATTGTTTATCATACTGCACTCAACTGATTTCTCTTTCAATTGAAATAAATCAATAAATAAATTCTTGAACCATATGTTTTATTATCACTCTAAAGTTTATCGCCGGGTCCACTTAATGTTTAAAAAAACATTTTGGCGACCAACGTTTGCCGGGTCAGCTAGTATTATATAATATATTGTAAATGTAGCCATATAATTATAGGCTAAATCCCGGGCCCTAATTGCTGATTAACCTCCCGGGCTCCTCAACACCCAGCCCGCCCCTGTGTACACTGTTAGAAGCATAACCAAAGTAGGTTGTACACAATATAAAAATGAGCAGGCGAATAATCAATCTAAAAGCGACACTAGAGAACAGAATAACGAAAATCGGGAGGTCCATAACTGTAAAGAGACAACGGATGATCAGAAAATGTTTTTGGATTCAATAGTAAATGAGACGAATCAGAACGAGCGGACACAGACAGTGGCGTAGCAAGGGTATGGCGAACTGTGCCTACGCCAGGGTCGCAAATTATGAAGGGTCACAAATTTGTGATTTAAAATTGGTACTTATTTTTATTCTAGATTCAAAACGACTTTTCTTTATTATACATTTTGAAATGTGTATGATTTTTTTTATCATGTTTATCGTTAAATTCGTGTTTCACTATACTCTATTCACAATGAGATCAATACTCGGCGGCCGAGTTGTGCGCATGGGCGAGGCTTTGATCCGAATCTTTGGCTCGAGCACTTTTGTCTGAGGGAGCGTCGCATTATTCTACAATCGGCAACTAATATGTAAACATAATCTAATAGGCCAGTCAAATTAGAACAAAAAATGACCCAATTCGGAATTAATTAGTGGAAAGCTGGAAATCATTTTAATTGCTTAAGTATAAGTCTAGTATTAGGGGAACATGTTTCCCCCCCCTCCGAGGTCGGCGTTGGCCGCCATCTTGAAAAAACAGCTCTAAAATCGGAGTTTTTTTAGTTTTTCGATAATTATTCAAAAACTATGATTTTATGAAAAAATGTCATCCGGTCTAAAATATAGAACGCTAAATTCTCTACAAAATAAAGTTCAAAAATAATGAGATCGGTCTAATATGAAGGTTCATAAGTAACGTTAAAAAAGTACGTTTTTTGAAGTTTTTTAAAAAAAATTGATTTTTTTTTAGTTTTTTTAATTTTTTTTGAAATCCGTCAATTTTACGACAAAAAGTCATAACTTACAATTTTTAGAAATTGTAATTTTACGTCGAACAGTGTTATATTCATTAATTTTGAGTAAGTATCAAGGTCAATAATAGACTTTGAAATTTGACTCTCAAATCACCGGTTACAAATGTAGGCGTTGCAATACGCATTACGTTTGTAACAAATTCGTATGTAATTTATCGTGAAAAAAACCAATCAATATTTACTCCTTTATACCTACTTATAAATATAGTTAAAATATTATGAGTATAGTTACTAAGAAAATAATATTATGCAATTAAATAATAATATGTCATATTTTATGTATAGTAGTAACGTGTAACATTTTATACTAAACATTTATTTTTCAAATGTACACAATATTTATTGTATTTTGTTTGTACTAACTACTGATGCTAGTTTTGAATACGTGCGAGCGTATTTGTGTGTGTGTGTGTGTGTGGGGTGTAGAGTCTCGTATACAATAAACATGCTATGAAGCCGTTAGGAATGCAGCTGGCTATATATCCATTGTATTATATTCGACCCTCGGTCGCCTTCTATTGGTGACTGGTCCTTTAATACCGTTATCTTACTGAACTACAGCCTACAGCAGCTGCTTGTACATAGTCTGTAGCGTACACACAAATGCAGTGCCGGATCTAGGGGGGGGGGGGCAAGTGGGTATCATTGCCCCGGGCGCCGTCGGTATGAGGGCGCTCTTGAATTTATGAAAAATCAAAAAGCCCATTTTAAATTTTTAAACTTGAAAATTAATATAATATTACATATTATTTAGGAATTTATAGAACTATTTTTGATGTAGATATCTTTTAAAATTCATTCGTCAAACGTAGATATTATCTAATTTTTGTTTTCGGAGAAAAATCGACTGATGGGATTTGGAAATAACTGTTACTTGTAAGAATAATTTACGATAGTCGATAATGATATGACTATATTATACTCGTATATAAGTTTTATAATATGACCATCTATACATAAAATCATACTTGCGATCTACTACAAAGCAAGCAAGACTTAAATAACTTATCATAAAATTGCAAGAATGATTAATTATGATGAAATTATAAAAGATTCCGCTGCAAAATAGGCTAGAAAAGTAAACTTTTAGATATTAAAATGTTATTTGTTAAATTAAAACAACCAAGTAATATATAAATTATGTTTGTTTTCTATGTTTTTATACGTGTAACATTTTAAAATATGATATTTTATATATGTACAATGTACATTATATAAATAAAGCAAAGTTTCCATAT
Source organism: Periphyllus acericola (assembly GCA_949715065.1). Classification (NCBI taxonomy): domain Eukaryota; kingdom Metazoa; phylum Arthropoda; class Insecta; order Hemiptera; family Aphididae; genus Periphyllus; species Periphyllus acericola. The sequence goes on from OX454265.1 coordinate 22,594,995, forward strand.
TTAAGTTTATAAAATGTTTATATTTTTTAAAATGTAAAATTAAATATTATTATTATTATTATTATTATATAAAAATCATTAATATTATAGAAAAAAAGGTTTATATTAAAATACCCCCTCTTTCCCTCACTGAGGGGTCCTCATAGCTCCACATATGAAGTACACAGTTAAGGGCGCTGCATTTTTACTAGCCCCGGGCGTCAAATGTCCGAGATCCGGCACTGCACAAATGCCATCCGATTTCAGTATTCAGTTTTACGTATACTTCGTATACTTATTTTTTATGATTTGTTTAATCCTGTAACTGACTATAATTTTGAAAACGCTGTTTACGTAATAGATCAAGGGTCGGCAATTAATTTCTATGGCGGTCCAGATAATTTGAAAAATAAATGTTCGGGGGCCATAAAAAATGTAATATAATAATAATAATTTCACAATTTTATTGTTAAAAGTTTAATGAGAAAAATTACATTTTTTGCCTTGAGCCAGTTTTTTAAAATTTGCTACTCTTGGTGAAGAACTAATGTGCTGAGTGTTTTCAAGGCGGAGAGCAGTTAATCTTAAACGATATTTAAAAACGTAATTTTGGAGAATGATAAAATTGAAAAATATTTTTGGCGGTCCAGTTATTTCTGCTCCACGGGCCGGATTTGGCCCGCGGGCCGCCTATTGCCGACCCCTATAATAGATGGTGGTTTTCTTTTACATAGAGTTGTTTGGCAAATAAGAGAAACATTTTCTTCAATTTTAAAGAAGTACGTCAATTATGTGAAACAATATTACAAAAATAGTGTCACTATTGTTTTCGATGGATATAAACCATATAGCGCGGTGCGATAAATGTTATTATTATTATAATTATTATACATTAATACATCGCGTCGCGGTCGGTATATCTATGTAGGACACGATGAGAGTTGATTCAGCAGGTAGTATGTTTGGGGGGGGGCACCTGCGCACCGTTGATGAAAAATGGTCGCCGCCAAGTACTGACCTCATTGTGAATAGAGTATACAAGGAACGGAGACGTGTGTGTATCGGTCAATTTTATTATAAATATAACGCCTCGCAATTACGATGACGCAGCGGTGCCGCACGTCAAAACAACGCCATGTGTACCAAGCCTTATCGTTATAGGATCGCCCGTGGCCCCAGAGGTGTATTTAGGCACAGGCCCCATAGGCTCGGGCCTAGAGCGGCGATATTTGGAGGCCGGCAAATTTTGACGTATTTTTTTTTACAAAATTACAGAAAGTATTTTCCATTTGATGAAATTACATTTTTCTAATTTTTTGAGTAGAAAAAATTAATTAATTAATAAACAAGTAAATTGCAAAAAAATATATAACGTGCAATTTAATTTTCATTATAATGTATCTTTTTTAAATAATATTATAATATGACAAGTTGTATATTCAAAATATTATAAATAAATTAAGGAAGGATGGGGGGGGGGTTGGGGGAAGGCGGCGAATTGGAAAGTGCCTATAGGCGGTAAAACCTTAAATACGCCACTGCGTGGCCCGTCTAAAAAATATATAATGATATTATTTGTCGTCTCTATATTACCAACAATCTTATTTTTATAAGTGATCGATTAATTCTCTAGCCTTAAAGCAAGAAAATAAATTTTTAAAACTGGAAATTTACATTGTAATAATTTAATTGATAGTTATATAATGTTGTATTACCTAATTATATACATAAAAATAAATGTTAAAAAATATTCCGCATTTTCGTCAATTTTTTAATCGCTAAAAACCCTAAAAATTTTCTTAGGTTTGCCAGGGGCGCTAACGCGTCTTCCTACTCCACTGGACACAGAACATAATCATAGCCGTGGTCTCACCAAATCGCATGCAAATTAGACACTGGCGCACAAGTAAATGTCATTGGACTGAATACACGGGAAAAAATACTTGGTATGCAACCAAAACGGGAGCAAACAAACAGTAGTATACGTCAAAAGTAAATAATAAAAAAAGAGCGTAAGATTTAATATTATATTCATTGACTTAGATAGTAGGCCAATTTTAGGATTAAAAATATGTAAAAAATTAGAAATAGTTAAAAGTATATTATGTGGCAAGGGCGAAAAGTGAGCAATTTCAGTTCCCGAATAAAATAAACCTGAAGGAAATAATTGATCATGCTATTGTGAATCAAATTAAACAATAACATACTTATGATAAATGTTCAAAAAATAATAAAGAAGCTAAACCCGAGAAATAATAATGTTAAGACAATATATTAATTTAGGCTATTGGGTCCCTGGAAGATCGTAAAATAAACTCCTGGGTCATATATTGTAAAAAATAAAGACAATGTGGAATATCGGTGAAATAGAAAACATATAATTAATTCTAAAAGATAAAAATAATAAAAGCACAACAACTAATGAACCCACTGAAATGGTCAATAAGTACAATTTCCTATTAAAAACCTTCAATGGTTGTGATGAGCGAAACAATCCTCGAAATCGTGTACACAGTAATAAAAAAAAATAAAAAAATATTATCATACTACTTGTTATATTTTTTGATAAATATTCAAACGTCATTCAAAAAAATAAAAAATGCCACGCCGAGATAACCTCGCGCCGAGACGTCTCTCTCATGTATTCTAGACCCCCGAAACTACGCAAACAAAAGCAAAACGAAAATTATTTTTGGTCAGGTCGAAAAACCGTTGGTTAAAATATAAGTCTTATATTCGAAAAAAAATATTTATTTCAACGTTAATAAAATTAAGAAAAATTAAAAAATATACCTTCTCTTAACGATATTAAACAGCGTGATCTCTGTATGGATTGGCGAGGGTGTGAACGTGCACGTCACTTCGGCGCTGAATTCAATTTAATTCGGGTCGAAATGCGTCCAATCGTCGGCACGGGCTTGCGTAGTTAAAACAATCTAAAAAAATAACTTTATGTAAGTACAAAAACAGTAAAAATATTATCGTGACGTCACAAAACGCATTATACGTGTACCGAATGCGCACAGTTCACAATACTGAAAAAGGATGAGATAATAATATTAAATTTACGTACACGAGATCACGGTTTGTACGAAGGAAGATCGATACGAAAGACAGCAGAGTCGAAGACGTGAGCACAGCGGCAAGCATACTAAACTAAACACAAAAAAGGTTGTGGACTGCGGGTATGAGACTTCAAATGCGACGCACAATATCAAAATCCGATCGCTACCGACTCTCACCCCACCAACGAAACTGGTTTCGGCGAGCAGCTGTCGCGTACGACTGTATCTCATTGGCCGCCGTCGACCATGACGTTCAGTTATCGCTGCGACGAGTTCCCGCGGCTCGCATTTTCACAACTCGCAGCTAGCCAAAAAAGTGCCTCGAAACGTGTCACAGGACTAAGGAATAAGGACAGATAAGAATCAAGATAAGATACGCGTACCTGAATATCGAGCAAGCCGTCAACGTTGAGAGTGCCGAGATATTCTTCTACAGCGTTTGTGGTGAGTAATAGGATTTACGTGTTCCCATCCATGAGATGCGAGGTCGCATTGCTTATTCGTTACGTATTTTCTCATTAAAATATTATATAATATGGATAGTACGTAGTACGGTAGGTACGGCTGCAGCCGAACGGTCGATCGCTGACGATTTCAACGTCTTACTATGTTCAAATTAAATTTTAAAAACGTATGTACGTTTCATTTATAATTATCACTCAGATATACAAATAGATTAAGTTATCTTCAATATATATTACCAGGAACCTAAACTATTTTTTTATTTTTAAAACGAATATGCTTTTTTGCTTTTTTTGTTAATCTTTGTGTTTTAAAATCTGAGCCCTAGAAATAAGAATTTCTTTACAATGTTCTTAGAGGAGATGTTTCTTAAAGAAAAAGTTCGGCCACCCCTATAATGCATGAATGCAGGGGCAGTATATTTCACACGTTTTAAAACCCGGTGAATTCGTTTGTAAAAATTGTTGAGTTAATCCTATAAAGATTATAATTACACATCAATGTAAACGTGATCTAGCATGGTTATAAAAGCAATGTATTTCTCTCTCTCTCTCATTTCCTTTATATACTACTAGCTGTCCTGACACGGCGTTGCCCTTGTATTAGTTTCTTTTTTGACATTTTCGTAGGCCGTGTGTTAGTGTTTAATTTAATTGTATTGGTAGTGCTAATATTACATGGCAAGGCCGTAACTGGAAATTAATTTGGGGGGGGGGGTTGTAAGCCAAAAATGTGTGTTCTAATTGTATTATAATATTGTGTAGGTAATTAAAGTTTATTATTATTGACCATAGCTGTCATTCGTATATGTACGTATATAATATATCAATGGTTTATCGATTATTCTAGACTGAAATAGTTATTTTACTACGACATAAAATAACGCAAAAAATTTCGGGGGGAGGGGGGTTTGAACCCCCAAACCCCCCCCCCCAGGTACGGCAATGTTACATGGAATTCACGATTTAATTGTGTGTGTGCGTGTTAATTGTTATTATAATAAACCGGTCGCAGGTAATCGGCGACCCGCGATTGCAACACACAATAGGTACCGGCGGTGAACGGTCAAAGTCCAAATATAATATGAAAAATGCATGTATAGCAATATAAAATCTATAAAAAATTTAAAAAATCCCCAGTCTCTAGACCCAGCGGTTTGCTCTGGGCGTTGATGAGTGAATAGGGACGGTCTCCTATATGTATATAGATTATAGTAAGAACAAAAGTTGTATAGGTATGTTTATGGACATCGAAGCAATCCTTCTGTTAGGAATCGTGTACACAAACACAAAAAAAACACATTATGATAAAACCAATAAATTACTCGTTTCACTCAAAATCTAAAATAGCGTCTGAATGGTATGTATATACTCGTATATATGTATATATACCATATATACATATTGCCTATATATATTCATTTATATATACAGTATATAAATTAGTATAATGTATATGCATAGCATTCAGACGCCATTTAAGATTTTGAGTGGATCTCATATATATGTATACAGTACGAGTGTCATTGTATACACATAAGTACCTATACAGTACATGTATACATGTGTATACAGATAAGGGTCGTAATGACCCCTGCGGAGACGATTCCATCAAAAAGAAAAGTATATATGTATACGAATATTTTTTTCCCACATGTTTATAACTTGTTTTGGGCTGGGCATGTTTGTCTGCGGATTATATTATTGAAAAAATATTAACTATATGATTTAAAACGTTTTATTCAAATATTTATTGTGTTGGGATGAAATATTGTGAAAAATAAATTATTATTGACTATATATAATTAAATACGCGACTTCTCCCGAGTAACCTAAACATTTTTTGTAAAGACATAAATTAATAGATCTTACTTAATCGTCTGTTTACGCATAATCCGAGCGTTCTGTATTTATTTTGTATTAACATATCAAAAATATTTCGTCTTGTCACGTGTAAAAAAATGTTAAATAATTATTCCTGTCTAAAATTAGTTATTTAAAAGTTGTGATATCATAATCCATATGGTGAATTTCTTTATTTTATTTTATCTTCATTATTGTTACTCCGTTATACTTTTGCGAGGAATCTAATTTTCTATCCTGCGTTTTAAATGTATACATCTCATCATACACATCTCTGCTTATATTTACATTCTACATATAAGATGGCTTCACATTCCAACCTACTAGGGTGAAAAATATACATTAGTTTGTATTAATGTGAATGTGTTCAATGCGTGTGGTCATAAGCGATTAAAAAAATTTTACATTTTTACGTTATGAGGTCCAGGTCAATAACTATTAAGTGCATAGATTTTACTAGTACATTCATAATGAATGGTAATTGCATGCAAATATAGGTCTCGGGTGTCTGCAGGTATACCACCTAAATAACGCAGTAGCGTAGCGATAGGCCTGGAATACCTGAAAGTGAAGATGATAATCTGAGTGGTCTTAATGGTTGAACATTTAACGCGACTACTACTTATATTTCTTCATTTATCTTCGTACGTTCGAATTTTCCAAGCGTATAAATCAGTCCTTTTCAATCCTACGCCGCCGCGACATGGCGACGCCACCAGCTGTCACGGTCGTTGTTCAAATCCCATTATGTATCGTCGCTTTTGAATGCATGTGAATAGGTATATATATATATATATATATATATATATATATATATATATATATATATATATACACTCGTGTATATGTACATTATACATATACATATAGGGTATGCGATGAGGTCGAACATTTGGTCCCTTCACCACCCATTATTATTATTATCACGTGTACACTGAATGCAGACCGGTTCGAAACAGTATATAATAGATTTTATTATTCTATACGCCGCGTCGGCTGTGGTATTTTATACATCATAACACAAATATTTTGGGGTCTTTTCGCCCAAGGCCAAATGTACCTTTTTCCGACGACGCATTTTAAACAACGCATATCCGTTGCACGAAAAAACTTCAAATCTATATCATATTTTATTTTTAAGTGGCCGCGTGCGTAACAAACGCACAACATAGCAATTCTGTGTTCAATAGCACCAATTTTGCGTAGTTGTAGCTTAAATATTAGAGCAAACTCGACTGTAATCGAACTCAAAGGGAAGAATTATTTTATCCGTGTATTCTCGTAGGTTTTTCGCAATGATTTAATTTATAAGCGAGTTAGAAGTTTTTTAAAATCGTAAAATTTTATATAATCATAACTCGCTTATAAATTAAAACATCGTAAAAAACCTACGAGGAGACAAAGGTCAAATTCTTCCATTTGAGTTCGATAATAGATCAGTTTACTCTAATATTAAAGCTAATTACACAAAATTGGTTCTACTGAACACAGATTTGCTATGTTGTGCGTTTGTAAGACGGAGACGACGAATGCGGGCGTGACGTCCTCTTAGAATTAAAATATGGTGAATAAGCAATTTTTTATTTGTTTACTGAATAAATACAATTTCCCTCCCTCTCTCTCTCTCTCTCTCTCCTCTCTTTATTTGGATATATATAAATAGTTTTCATGATTATTCATAAATAATGAGAATAAAAATAAGAAATTGTATTTATTCAGTAAACAAATAAAAAATTGCTTATTCACCATATTTTAATTCTAAGAGGACGTCATGCCCGCATTCGTCGTCTCCGTCTTACAAACGCACAACATAGGAAATCTGTGTTCAGTAGAACCAATTTTGTGTAATTAGCTTTAATATTAGAGTAAACTGATCTATTATCGAACTCAAAGTGAAGAATATGACCTTTGTCTCCTCGTTGGTTTTTCGCAATGATTTAATTTATATGCGAGTTAGAAGTTTTTTAAAATTGTAATATTTTATATAATCATAACTCGCTTATAAATTAAAACATGGTAAAAAACCTACGAGGAGACAAAGGTCATATTCTTCACTTTGAGTTCGATAATAGATCAGTTTACTCTAATATTAAAGCTAATTACACAAAATTGGTTCTACTGAACACAGATTTGCTATGTTGTGCGTTTGTAAGACGGAGACGACGAATGCGGGCGTGAAGTCCTCTTAGAATTAAAATATGATGAATAAGCAATTTTTTATTTGTTTAATGAATAAATACAATTTCTCTCTCTCTTTCTCTCTCTTTATGTGGATATATACATATATATATTAATAGTTTTCATGATTATTCATAAATAATAATTAATGGCACGTGGAAAAAAATAAAAATAACATTTTTGGCACACAACTTTAGAAAAATTTACCACCCCTGGCATATAGTATTGTGCTGGTCAGCGATTCTAACAACGTGGGATGTCGACAAAATAACAATATGTCCCTCAGATTAATCAGATTAATCCCTCTGCGCAGTCGGACGCGGCGTGTCGTTTTACATTGTCCACATGTAATTTTTTCTAATAACTGTTACGGCTCATAGCGCTGAAACGACAACAGCAATGTATCCCATGGGCGCAGGAGTTGTTGAGTAATTTATTGGCCGTAGTCTTTCAGGATACGTACGGCAGGAACAAGTTTTCTTCGTTTAGGCGCACGGGTTTTTTCCCCCTTTGTTATCTTCAAATCACCCCGTGAACTGCCCGAACTCGTATTGAATACAGTGCACACTGACATGCCTACGGTCGTGTTTAATAATATCTTGTATAGTGAACATAAATAATGTAGGAATTCCTTCACCGGTTTTAGTGAATTTTACACAGGCGCGGTAAGTGTAACGTCTAACAGTCGGTCGCGCTATTCGGTGCCTACATACTGATGCGATGGCCGGTGACCATGCGGATATCCTGTACGTGCGTCTACGAAGAAATCGACTTGAATGGCAATAAAAACATTTTCAAAACCATTACGATTATAATCATTAATCTTCGAAAATGCTCTCCCTTTTTCGTATTGTGTACATAATATAAAAGCAGCTCAACATTCCCAAATACCATGTAAATCTAAAAGTCAATAATATTTGTTGTGGGGGCTTCAATAAAAAAAAAATAATCATAAAATACAATCTTAATGGTTATATTATTGCGTGCATACTCTCGAGTCTCAAAAATCAGAAACGTAAGCGAGAAAAAATATTTACTACTCGGCCCGAGTTCATCGGATAAATTCTAATCACAAGGCGTAATCACATCGCTTAAACGTTATTAATAGGGCTAGGGACTTCATGCTCTAAAAAACCTTAAAATATGCATGCATTTATGCCCTTAAAAATTATCATAATATATACTCTGAAAATATGCAAAATTGCTTAAATATGCTCTTAAAAATATTTAACTATCATTAAAAAACCAAAAATTACAAATTGTTTTATTATTATTTTTTAATTATGTATTATAATTTCTTATTATTTTCATTTCTTCTTTTTTAAGTTTGCCTTTAAACAAAACAAAAACAAATAAAAAAATTAATTGATTCTGTTTATGAATTAATAATTTAAAAACCCTAGGTAGATAGATTATTTAATAATTTTAATCTTTTTTTATTTTCAATTTATAGAAAATTCATATTAAATATTGTACTTTATGTGTAGAATATGTTAAATATGTATTAAAAATACAAATATAGCAAAATATGCACTTATTGGAAAAAAAGAGCTAAATATGCAAAATAAAAATGGTTGCCTTAAACTCCTATGACTATGAAACAAATTTCTATGTGACTTAGCTATGTTTTAAATAATTTTTGAAAAATATGCAAACTCCTATAAGTTCCTAGCCCTAGTTATTAACGTAATATGAGATTCATTAAAACGAAAAACTTGAGTAATATCATAAGCTAATTAATATGTATTTTGTAATCCGTTTTACACGTAGTAGGTGAAGTCCTTTTATAGGTATAGTCGCTGGTTATTGTTTTAGTTTTTCGATTTTTACTTGTTAACGTTTTCTGATTTTTATAATTATTACTCTCCTGTCGATTTGATTTTGTTCATCTGACACTTATTATAACGATGGGGCGTGAGTAGTATACACCGCCGCTACTACCACCCGTGTCGCCACCACCATTTCAATCGTTACTTTCTTATTTTTTTTCAATATTATTCATGCGCGTATAAACTAAAACATGTTTTGACATCGGAATAACTGTCTCTCTGTCAATTGGTACCCGATAAGATCATTGGACGCTTCGACACTTAAATAGCTTTCAAAAATACTGTTCATGCATTTCTTTGTTCGTGGTTTGGTCAGTATTCCCTGCACAACCATAACTCCGGACTGTACCTACAAGATCGGTCGTAATAGCAACACTGCCCTTGATATTATGTAACACACAATTACAAACAAGTAAAATATACTCCTTACTGTTAATTTCTGTACTCACTAAATTAAAAAAAAATATTACCCATTAAAAACAAATGATATGTACTATTGACAACATCGGCACATACAGGGAAATATCTCAAAATCCTGCCGCCTTAATCAGTCCCCTGCTCGTATAAATATGTCATACTAAGCTTTTGAGTCTTATCATAATAGAAATTAGAAGTCGTAACATAAATAACTTATATATATATAATATATTAGACGATATAGTACTCTAGGCATATGTATTTATATTTAATATCGATTTTGAGATCCGCTTTATTTGTTACAATATAGAACGTGAAATTGGACATCTGTTATCAATGACATTAACTAAAAATGGATTACATAAATTATAAGAAATGTATGTTTAAACATGTTGGCTCTTGGTATTTATTATATTTAATATTTAATAATATTAATATATATATATATATATATATATTAAAATATAATATTTTTTCATTGTATTTATCTATGTGGCAGTGGCTCTCGAAAATATTTACGCCGGCCACTCTTGGTGTATAAAATATAATGCATGCTACGCGCCATTGCAGTCAAACATGAACATGTTAAACGCTGGCGGGGCGGTGATAGGACCCTCTGCGTCGCGGGGTCGGTCGAATCACTTTTATAATCTACACACCTGCATGCACTAAATTACCTGTCAGACGGTCCCAGGTTTATTTTTCTACGTTGTATTTTCGTTTATCTCCGGATAATACACGACCAGACATTTAAGACTTGTTTCGAATCCAGCGGGCATTCCATCGATTCTATATACGATCCTTAAAATGCATTTGTGACCAGTAGCGGTGCGTGAACACAATTTACGGGGAGACTTAATTTTCGTGTAACTATAGGTTATTATTAAATTTTTGATAGCAAATTATTCTACTTCATTCTAAGTTTTTAATTTAAACTAGGTACTGAAAAATTGATTGTTCATAGTTTATTGTATATTATATTATGATAGGTTTGTATATATATATATATATATATATTAGGTATATTAGGTATATAGAAATTCAATTCAAACTTTAGTAACCAACTTGTTCATTATGTTTTGGCGCTGCTAGTCGCCGACCTTCTGAAATGGCATGTTCAATACGAATTTTTCCCGAAAGATAAAATTGTTCTCGATTTTTCAAGTGTGTTTTCAAAATAGCATGTTTTTCTGCTTTTCTTATTATATTTTATATAGTTGATATTCCATCAAAACTCTATTCTTTTTCACCTCGAAAAAATACACGAATAAAACAAAAAAGTTTGGTCGCGTTTATTACAACCACTAAGCCACGAAAATTTATCGTACCAACTACTTTGAAATTTAAATTTTCCGTCTTTATATTCAATCGATAAATATGGAATAGGTTTTTGTTTTTTAATTTACATTTTTCATCATACGTAAATGAATGAAAATCATTGTCTAATAATATTCATCTAATGTAGAATGTTTTGACTCCATTATTATATAATATTGGATCAAAAACGCTACAAGATCTAATCTATAAGATGACGCACTACACATGTGTATACGAATGTATATAACGAATGTGTCGCCCGTTGCAGAGACTAGTCTCCCGGACCATAGATTAAATATACTAGTTGGAATGTATTGTCCCACATCAGTTGGTAATTCATAAATAATATTATAAATTAATATAAATATTATAAATAATATTATAAATCATATTTTATTGGAAATACATTTGGTTTCAATCTTTGTTGTGTTTCAATATTAATAAAATCCCTAAGTTTAAAATGTAAATTACATACATGGCGATTATTCAGTTGTTCTAACGATAAATCCGCCAATTTAACCTTCCCTACAGTTAAAATAGTATTGAGGTTAATGCAATGATAGGTATCATTGTATACAAAAAACGATTCTGAACGGAGATGATTTGTCAGTCAAGGATATATTATTATATTACCTGTATAATGTAGAAGTTTCAAATTTTTATGACGAGTACTTTTTTAAAAATAACAAAAATATAATACTGTTTAATAGTAAATCATTATTTTACGCTTGAATTTTTAAATTTTTAAATTTAGACGCTTTTTAATTGACTTACGCTCGATTTTTTTATAAATATTGTAACCAAAACTTATGGATAACCTTGTACTAAATTTTTAATTCTTAGCTATGAATACAAAAAAGATTATAAATTTTGAACTACAAAATAATTTACAAATATTCGTGATTTTGAAGATTTTTGTCAATATTTGAACTTCAAACAGTTATAAAAAAAAATTGTGCCTATGTATTTTGATAATTTTTAAAACACGTATAGATAAACTTATGTGAAACCTTCAATTAGAGTTTCAAGTATTTTGGCCGAGCCAAAAAGTTTTAATCGACATTTATATAAAAACAAAAAAAAAGTCGAATATTTCAAATACCTATAAATAGCTGAAAAATTAACGAAATATTTTGAAAAAAATTTTAAATTAAATTTCAAAGGCTTATAAAAATTTTTGGTTTTATTACTGTCGAGTTTTTTTATAAATATTCGAAGAAAAGCTTACGGAAAACCTTGTACAACATTTTCAAACTAAAGGTATAAATACTTAAAATGTTATGAAGTTTTAACTACAAAATAACTTAAAATTGTTGTCATTTTAACATATTTCGTAAAAATTTGAAAGTTCTACGCTTATAAAAAAAATTATGACTATTACTGCTCCAAATATTGTCCTCAGACACAAAGATAAAAAGAAAAAAAAAAAAAATTAAACACACATCATTGTAAAAACAATACATTCATCACTCCGCTCAAAATCTAAAATTATGTATAATATAAAACAGTGGCGTAGCCAGGGGGGGGGTGTTACAGGTGTAGTAACACCCCCCTTCCAGCTGAAGTATACTTATGTCTTATAAAGATAATGATGCATCATTAACCGTTTATTTATCAAAACTAAAATAACAATAATTATTACGATAACAATAATGTAAAGCAATAAATAAGGACCCGGCATTAATTATAATTTTAAACCGTTTTTTTTTATTAATAATTATAATATATAGGATAAAAAATTTTAAATTTGAATAAAAAATCTTCTCATAAACCATTATCTATTCACTTGTAATACGTTTTTACAAAAATATAGGTAAAGGTATTAGTTTTATGTGTATAATTTTGTCAATTAATTTTAAATAACACCTCCCCTTTGAAATTCCTAGCTACGCGCCTGATATAAAAAAACATACAATTGAATGTATTAATTTTTAAATTTTTAAAAAGAATAATTATTAAACTTTTAAACACGATTTTATTCAACTAACCTGATTGCTTAACCCATTCTTTTGCCTGCTCTTTTTTGGGAAAACGGAATAACTTGATATTTTTATCATTTCGTTTACTTTTACCAGTTATAAATCATACATTTATTGCCTTTCGTAGCCATGATAATATTAAAAATAATTGGTGAATTAATTGTGTCACCGCGTAAAAGTACAATATCATATACTGATTGCTTAAAATCTATTTGTGAATATAGTTTCCAAAATAATATTATTATATCACCATCCGATGTTGTAATAGATTTCGAAAAAGCTATTCATTTAGCATGTAATACTGTTTGGCCTCAGATAGAGATACACGGATGTCGCTTTCATTTAGCACAGTCTTGGAATAGAAGTATCCAACAAAATGGTTTAAGTAATGACTATAAAGATAAAAATAGTGATATTAGAAGGTGGTTAGTGCATTGTTACGGTTTACCATTTCTAAGTCCAGAAAGTGTATCTGAGTATTTTGTCAATTATTTAATGAAATCAAAGCCTGACGACGAAAGAGTGACACGATTTGCGGATTATTTGGTAGACGTATATATAAGTGAAGAAGCTTAGTATCCGCCTAAAGTATGGGCTCAAGCATCAGCAGAGCCAACTTTAACCACAAATGCATGCGAGTCTTTTCATTCTCACTTTAATTCCAGCTTTTATACAACTCATCCAAATATTTTCATGGTCATAGAAAAGTTAAAATAAATTCAAATAGAAGTATACATTAAACTAAATAGTATAAATGAACCGTTAAAATTCCAAAACTCTAAAACAAAAAAAAAACGCAAAAAGTTAGAAAATTTAATTAATAAATATAATAGTAGTCAAATTCCAATTGATGAATATGTATCCACCATATGTTATTATTTGTAATATTTATAATTATTTTAATTTTTTAAATTATATATTATTTTTAATTATTCAAATTATATGGCTGTAACGAATTAAGTATTTTACCTGTAATTTTATCCGGGCGCAGTTTACATGTCACCTTTTTACTCTTGATAAAAACTCGGGCGCAGTTTATATGTGTGATTTTGTGTTTACCTGTATTTTGGGCGCAGTTTACAATCGTCGGTGATATTGATTTATGTTTCCATATCACCTATACCCGTGGGCTATCTATAGTATTGTGGCGAACCGACGCCACATGACCTCCCTGTCGTCGGTGACCCTGTGTTTACGGTTGGTCATACTGCTTTCGCGCCGGGCGGCGGTCGGCGCACGCGCTCTCTTCGCGTCATCGTCGACGAAAGCACGACGAAAGTACTAAGTAGTAAGTACGTGACCGTCTGTACCCCGCGTTGGATCATACATCCACATTTTTTCTTTGTATTCGTAACGAGTCGCGCACACCTGTTAATACTGGTAAATAAAGTTTCTTATAACACTCAACAATAGTCTTGTATTTATCACATCGTATACCCGTCTCCTCGCGATCGTTGGAGGTTCATGCGCTAACGACCAAACCTCCACAGTATATTTAATCTATGCCCGGACTCGGTACAGTAACCATTATCGATGGGATACCCCCCAAACTTTTATTTACCTCCTATCTATTAGAATTGAGACTGTCGTTCGACCGTCTCAGCCGTCTTGCGATGGCGTCGTCCGTCGTTATCGCTAAATCCGAAAATAGCTCAGAACGTATTTTCATTGAATCATACGTATTCGCACCACGATGGACATAATATACACACATATATTATAATATGTATAGTAAATATAGTTGACAACAGTATATTATTTACACATAGATTACACAAATACTTGAAAATAATTTTAAAAAATTAGAACAAATATTTTTTTTCCAATGTCATAATTGGGGAGACGCAGTCTCAAAGTTTACCCCGACGCACCGCCACTGTTTGTGACACTATTCGGGTTTGAAAATAATACCAACCTCATCCAGAAATAATGAGGCCTTCTAGGTTTTATTTCGTTAAAATGGTGAAATAACATTGTTTGTCTCATACACTAAATACTAAAACGAAGAGTAGACTACATATTGTAAGTTAGGTAGGTACAAAAGGTAAATGTCATCGGGGCCAGATAACCAGTATTGTATTATATAGGTATTAATGTATTATACATATTATATAGCACTTAGTAGACTACGTGTACGCTCAGGGAGTGGCTTTATGATTTTTATAATGAGAAAAGGTTTTTACACTACTTTTTATAATTTTATCCTATAATATTGTTTCCTTGTGTCTCGGTCGTCGACACATTTTTATACTGCCAATTTTTACAATGTTGACGAATAATAGAATGTAGAAATCAAAACGAAAAAACAAAAAAAAATGTTAATAAATAAAAAATAAAAAACATATTAATAAAAAACATATAAAATGTTAAATTAATTGCTCGGGGCTTCACGCTAAAGGTGAAATCCGGCGCTTTGATATCATAGAGGATGCAATGAATTTACAAATACTACAGTTGGAAACATTTTATGCTTATCTTATAATATCTACGGATATTTGTTGAATTTATTGTTTTAGTTAGCCGGAAAAGAAAAATGATTCCTCACATGCTCCCCATAAGGACTGAAAATAACCAGATTGTATGGATATGTATGATATGTCACCGTTATCTACCGACCTTGGACGAAGCGATCAAACACGCCAGGGCCGAGGGAACCGAAAATACGCGCCCTCGCCAGGACACGGACAAGCGAATTTAACTAAATTAATATGTTACTTTCGTAAACTCTAGAACCTACAATAAAATAAAATTTCATTAATGAAGTATTTTTATGGCTATGTGTTCACAATTTGTAATAAATTTTATACCTATGTTACCTACGTTTAAAGGTATCAGTATCGTTGTAGAAAGAAAAAAAATTTTGAATAAGTTGATAAACAACTAAAATCATTACAACACACTTAAACTTTACAATTTACACACCAAACTATTCTGTCGGTAAGAATATAATGTGTATTTTATTGTATGTATTTTCTTATACGAACCCGGGGTGGATAGGCCCACCGAGATACGAGGACTTACCCGGTGGGCCGCTACATATTTTGACCAAATAAGGGCCGATGCGTTCACCATAGTGAAAAATTTAAAATATATAATATGAAATATTGCATTAATACATTATTCATTTGAACGAATTATTGTGTATGAATGAGTTATGTTCTACCAGTAGCCTCTAGCCGACAATAATTCCGATTACAGTAACATGAGTACTTATCTGTTAATGTAAATTATTTTTTCTATCGGTGGTCTACCCGTAGACCTAAGGGTTATCATAACAACAAATACAAAAATGCAGACAACGTAATTTTTTGGTGTGATATTGTCATGTGGGCCGCTAGAATTTTTCCTGGCCGGTCAAAACACGCCTATCCTGACACAGTTATAAGATAAATTACATAAAATTATGTAATTAATTAGTACAATAAATGATAACTCAACTAGATTAATTATCACCCGATTGTTATAAGATAAGGAATACTTTAGTTAATGTGCTATATATCTATTAATCTTTTGATTGATCTTTCTGTAGCCGGGTAGTAAATTTTTTTGTCGAAGATCGCTATTGAGTTACCACCAATATATATTTAAATGTCCAACGGTAATATATTATACATTTTCTGATTATGATAATTGTGTGGGCATAATTGGGTTTTTATAATGGATATTTCATATTTGTCTAGTATAATGTCCTCGTTAAATTATTGGAAAATTAATGTTATTAATTATTATTTAGATTACGTATATTACCGATGCTTTGTAGAACGATTTTTTTTTACTAGTGGCACATTCATTACGTATCACAGAAGTTGTGTCTTATAATATCTTTTGTCTTTATTCAGAACTTTTTTTATATTTTATTTTGTTTTTTTTCCAATGGGTCTATTGGCGTTTCATATGTATCTCCCCGTACAGAAAATTTAATCAATGTTGGTTTCAACAATTTAACACGCATTGACTATACATCTATTACCTATCGGTCTAAGTCAGGGGTCGGCCACATGTGGCTCTTTCGGTTTAAAGTTGCGGCTCTCCAGCTACACACACACAAAAATGAATGCTGGATCGTTTCAAATGCAATTGCTGGATTTAAAAAACAAAGACCTGTGGAGTGACAAGTTCATAGAACTCAAGAGTAAGTTGGAAGATTGGAGGTTCAGGAATGCATGCACGTCGCGCAGAACAAGTGGACAGCTCTAAAATAAATGCCCAGAGTAATTTATATTCGACGCATGGAATAGTCTTCCAGAATGCTATAGTGAGGTGAAAAAGTTGGCATTTGGAGTGCTGGCAATTTTCGGGTCAACATATTCGTGTGAGCAAGCGTTCTCTCGCATGAATACAATAAAAAATAAAGTAAGAAGCCAACTAACAAATAAAAATCTAAGAGTAGTGCTTGAAACTTAAACCAACAAGTTATCAGCCAAATTTAAAAGAACTTTCAAGACATACAAAGCCAATGATCCCATCGATTTATTCCCTATTATTAAAAACTGTTTTTTCTTATTATAAATTTATTATAAATTAATTTTATTATTATTATGTCTATTAAAATTTAAAAATTAAATTAAATTTAAAAAATTACGAAAATTTTAATGGCTCTTTAAAATCTGGAAAATTTTGTATATTGTAACTTTTGGTTTTTCCGTCAAAAAAGGTTGCCGACCCCTGGTCTAAGTGCTTAAAGCTAAATATTACATCATTTTAATATCAATGTCTATGAATTACCGATGCAAGGCCAAAATCATTTAATTGCACACCGAAGCTGTAATTCTGTATGTTACAATATAATATTATCTAGAGACTTAACGGATTCGAAATCAGACACAAAATCATAAGACAACGAAAATGTTTGAAAAGCAATCAAAAAACGATCTTTGATAAGATTGAAGCAATATATTTGTGACCATTGTAATATAATTAGCACTACCCTAATGATTTAAGGTGCCTTTTCGTGTTGTTTATTTAACATCAACAATTTATTCGGAAAAACTGATTGATACCAACGCGGTTAGGTTGATAAAATGTAAATTATGAATTTTTAAATATAGGTTGTTATAATTGAATAAGCTTATATATAAATTATCGGGTCCCAACATCTGAACATTTCAATAATTTTTTATCGTCGTTTTTTATTAAAGCGTTAAACCAAACATGAAGACAAAATATAATGAAAGCAAACAAAAACCTGATGTTATTCATCTTTTGACAAGTAGTCTGATCAATGAGGTTGCTCGGAGGTGCGAGTGCGACCTATTGGAACTGCTTGTAATTTGCAGCGTTGATATCTTTTTTATATTACTGATAAGACAATTAAGAATAAATCACGTTGATGCTCAAAAAGTTTTACATTTAAATGTTTCACAAATAAAATATTATATACTTAGTACCACACAATATATTGAGATATGAATGATCTGAAAAATATTCTTTATAATATATAATGACTGCATTCATTGCTCACTCTGAATATTTGTCTAATTTTTAATTTGTACACTTATGGGCTATGGATGATTCATTCAAAAGTGCTATTGGTCTAAATATAACTAAAAAAAAAAATTAATTTGTATTATAAAATATTTCTTCATTACATGCCCGCATAATATATATTATTATTTTTTTTTTTTTAAATTTGTCATTAAAGTTTGGTTTTTAAGATCCCTGAAAGTAATTTATAATCCAAATTAAGATCTTCGGCAACACAATTCCATTTATCATCAGAAATATTTGAGCCCTCCATAATATGATAACCATGGTCTATAGAACTACCTGTAATTGTTGGGACATTCAATTTTCGCACATAAATTTCCATTTCATATTGAATGGTATGAACTATGACTTCAACAAAATCACTATACTGAGTAGTGAGTATTGTATGTCCTTACCATGATAAAAATGTTATTTGTGACAAATTTCGGTACTCGGGAAGCTGTTCTGTGTATGGGTAGTTTCAAGGGAATTGCAGTGTAATTCAAGACAACGAAAAATTCGACATAGCAATGTTGGCCATAAGAAAATTCTACAGTATTAGATAGACTGAGTTTAGTATGATTGACAGCTTAGTAGGACAAACGTCAACTATTCAAAGATACGAGTAGTAGCATTAGCAGTAGATTTACAACTGACAAAGTGAAGTTGCACATTCCAGACACTTCATAATTACAACCTTAACCTAACCTTTCTGTTCATATTAATTGTTTCATATGTCCATATAAAATGGCTCACTCGCGTTGGATCACTTCCCCGTTCGTCGCGGCGCGGCGTTCCAACATTTCTCGCCGTAACGTCTCTCACACCTCCCCTGACGAACTTTTTATACGTTTTATCTTTCGCTATTAATTTATGGTTACATTGGTTCTTGTTTAAAATAAATTAAGATAGTTCCAACGCTTACAGCTGCCCTTGACGTATGGTCCTCATCGAGTCCACCCGCATCATTGTCAATCGTTACTTAAACGGAGCATTAAACAATATAATACATCGACATAAAAATACTCTTTAATATTAATATAATCAACATACTCATGGACGAATTGTAATATTTTTCCAATGCTATAATTTACCCATTGGTGTATTTAACAGCGGTGCTAGGAGATGCTTAACACCTTCAAGCTCACTATTAGCACCCCTTATTCAGCTTTTGTAGCTATATAATTTTATTCTAAACGGTTGTAATCATTATTGACGATTGGTTGAGGTTACATTTCAGTGTTAAACATCCGCGAATTATATTTTATTTCGTATTTATTCAACACTGTGAAGTGTACGAATGCTTCTCACAAATAATTAAGTAATAAATATTATAAAAGTTAAAGTACTTAATTTCTTGTATTCAATATAATTATACGTGATGTCTTCTTTTATTATATATCATGTCTAAATACAGCGAAATTATATAATCTTCTGCTTCCGACGGAAACAAAAAGTTGGGAAAAAACGGGTCGAAGAAAACGAAAATAATGAGTTATAACTTATAACTAATAAATAAATACGAAATGGTTAAATACAATTTTAAATGTTGACTGATTTGTAACCAAAAATAACTATGCGCTTTCGTGTTTAGTTGAAATAATAAAATACATGATAATATTATTGATTTCCTTTACATTTATACCGTGTGTTCAATTTTAAAGGTAACAGGAATTATTTCGATCCTGTGACCTTGAATTTTATTCGGGGTCTTTATACTGCATATATGGCTTATAAATACATATTTTTTTAATAAATTCAAATTTTTAATTGTTTTTTATCAGCGCGGTAAAATGCGCAGTAAAATAAAAATTTCTTAAATAGCAACCACTATTTTGGAGACAGGATTTCGATTTCTTTATTTTTTCTGAACAACTTTGATCTTTACAGTTTGTTGATATCTTAAAAATTGCCATTTTTATGACGGTCGAAAGTTAAATTAAAGTTTAATTCGTAAATATCGCATTTTTCAGGTATTTATAGGTATTATTATAACAATTTATTTAATTAATTTTTTAATTTAATAAATTGTTATAAATTAAGATACCTATACCTATAAATTAAGATAGAGCGTTGAAAAATGCGATATTTAAGAATTAACTATTTTAAAACTTTCGACCGTCATAAAAATGGCAATTTTTAAGATATCAACAAACTGTAAAGATCAAAGTTGTTCAGAAAAAATAAAGAAATCGAAATCCTGTCTCCAAAATAGTGGTTGCTATTTAAGAAATTTTTATTTTACTGCGCATGCGCTGATAAAAAACAATTAAAAATTTGAATTTATTAAAAAAATATGTATTTATAAGTCA
Organism: Periphyllus acericola; assembly: GCA_949715065.1. NCBI lineage: Eukaryota > Metazoa > Arthropoda > Insecta > Hemiptera > Aphididae > Periphyllus > Periphyllus acericola. Next base: position 22,615,861 of record OX454265.1, read on the forward strand.
TATATGCAGTATAAAAACCCCGAATCAAATTCAAGGTCACAGGATCGAAATAATTCCTGTTACCTTTAAAATTGAACACACGGTATATCAATTGTAGTCGTGTGCAAAAGTCACAACACAAAGTAATTTTATCAACGTAAAAAAATACTCGCTAATAGTTTTTTTTATCTTCGAATGAAAATTTAATTGCTTCGTGTTTACTACAATCTTTAACCATATTTTAAGGAAAATTCATATATGATTACCTATGCATTTCACAGGTTTGTTAGGCATGAGGCCTTATATAATTGGATGCTCCGGTGCTGAAGCATCCCTTGCGTGTACATTCCCTAGTTGTTTTCTAAATATGAGTTTCATTTCGTTTTGAAAGTGGTATTAATCTACAAACCGGATTTAGTTTTAGCCAATTTTCCCGTTGGCCGTGACGATATGTTTTACTCGTTTTAACACGTTAAACGTCGCCCGGCAAATGTGTAGCAACGAAAATTAACCTGCTGCGAATCGTACGGATTGACATCACTTGACATTCTGCGTGTTAACCGAACTGACCATAAGACCGTTCCACTGTTCAATTTACGAAAAAATGAGGACAACGACGACGAGGTAATAAGAGCTACACCATCTATGAATATATACGAGTATATTATTATCTTCGACGAGTTAAATCAATTAAAAAAAAAAATTTCGTTCACCTTTACCTGACCGTGTCCACGTCCATCGTTCGATCCGAACAACCCTTGCGGCGTGTACGGTTCTACATACGTAATAGTTTAATACATTTTTCAGCCCCGACGATCGAGAGTGCCGTTGCACTTTTGATGCGGTCGGCAAAAGAGTGATGAGCTTACTGGTGGATTGCGTGATTTGCAGACGGTCGATGGTGTTCAGCCGCATGATCAAGTGCGACGGTAAGCGTACGACGCGGTACATCTGTTACCGCGCTTCGAAAGTGTACATGTCTAAACGCGCGCGTACACTTACCGCTTTACAGCTTGCCGCCGCTTCGCGCATCGCCGGTGCATCGTGGGCGCGCTGAACACCGGCCAGCGGGTCGGCGACTTGATCGTCCACGCGCAGATGGCGTGCGGTGAAGACGGGAAGGGTGCTTGTGCGGATGCGGCCACCCAGACGAGTTTGGCCACGTGCGACGTCGCGTCCGGCGACGAACTCTCGTACGTAGACGGTTGGTCCCAGGCCACGGTGGCCACCCAACACGTCGCTAGTGGCGACGAAACCATCTGCGTAGACGGATGCTCTCAGGCCACGGTGGCCACCCGCCACGTCGCTTGTGGCGACGAAACCATCTACGTAGACGGATACACTCAGGACATCGTGGCCACCTGCCACGTCGCTTGTGGCGACGAACTCTCGTACGTGGACGGTTGCTCCCGGCATAGCGTGGCCACTAGCTACGTTGTGCCCGGTGATGTGACCGTTCACGTGGACGATCGTCCTCAAGTCGGCGTGGCCACTAGCCGCGATGCCACTGAAAAAACGGTGGTCGTGCCGCCAACCGCCGTGGCAACCATCGCCAACGAAAACACCCGAGTAAGAAATATTTTAAGATCGACCTCTAAATAGCAGAATGATCGTTGTTTCCACGAGAAATTTCTGACGCCAAAAAAAATATGGAAAAAAAATTTGAAATAGATAAACGTTGACCATAGAAATCGGTGTATGCTGTCATCGTCGATTGGGATAAGGCAACTCAAAAACTTTGTATCAGTAAATTGGTCGATTCCAAACATTTTCAATCGATTAACAATCAATAACTTTATCATACGCGCGTTGATAAGAAGACCGAATTTTGAATAGCATTTAATTTGCATGATTAGATTTAATTTTAATTCTTAAATTTCAACTTTTTAATTGCATGTGCTTTTATCGTTGTTCTACAATAAGTAATAACATAATATTTGACAGTATTGAACTTATTTTCGCTAAATCACTTTCAACATCTATATTTTTTTTAAAATACAGTAGTTCAGAAGGTCCCACATCTCACTCACAACATAATTTGTAGTGATAATTGAAATGAAAAATAATAAATTATGTTAACATATTACACATCGCTCCTTCACATCCTTATTATTATGTATAAAACCGTTTAGACCGAGACCTCTGGTCCAACAAATGCGGTGGACGGATAGCTGGCGGTCGCCTTGCCCGCACCGGACGTACTGGCGGTCGCGACACCTCACCCTCCGTCTCACCCCATTGGAGCCACCACGTCATCCGCCAACAACCAGAATCTCCTACGGGTGCGTCTATTAGATATCATGGTACGCGAGTTCGGGCCGACCATCGAACGAGTCCTCTTTGAGGCCGCCGCAATCAGGATCGTCACCCCAAAGGCTGTTCATCCACCGTCACCGGAGCAGATCACCGCGTTTGGTAAGTCCACACATAACTGTTTAATGTATACCCATAGTCCGGTGCTATAAGGATATATCTCGGGCGGCGGAAATAAAATTGTTTTTATAAAAAAAAAATTATAAAAAACAGACGATTAGAAGTATAAGTGATAAGTTTTCTTAGTAATTACATTGTAACTAAATATATTTACTTTTAATTTTCACTCGAGATGGAAGTACGCAGGTAGAAAATTGCCTCCATTTACGACATAAGCGTCATTTGCCCATTTTCAAAACTAAATTTATTAAGACACAAATTTTAAGGCGTGAATATATATAATTTAAATTATACTTAAGTATTATAACTTTTGTCCAAGATTACGGCGATTATGTAAGACTTATGTAAAGTGATTTTTATCTTACAACACTAATACCTTATTGTACACTTTTAATATATAGACTGTTTTAAATATCTTATCCTTATCTAATAATCATTATTGAACAGGCAAATTTCACATCTAATAATGGCGTTTTGGACTTTTTGCGATTTCAGATTTTTTGAAGTCCGTATGAGGCTCGCTTTCCGATAAACAAAAGGAGCTGCAAGTCAATGCTCAAAGGCTCAAGATTGCACCAGCTCCTTTTGTTATTAAAAGCAAACTGACTAGACTAGGTAATCATTATTTTATAATATCTATAACAATCATAGATCAAATCTTTGAATTCTTACATACAAACTAACATTCCCGTTAATTTATTTTCAGATTACTCAAATCTATCTAAAGAATGGACTTACGGCAGAACGAGGGTTAATGATAGAAACCGTAAAGTACACAGCCAAACTATTATAAATTCGAAATTCAAAAGCACCAATAATGCATAGTTTTTTTTAAATTTTTTTGACGCATTCCTAAATACATTTTTTCACTTATACTTTCCTACAACTTTTGTACAATATTCTTAAATAATTTTTAAATTTTCATTAATTTACAATATCTTACAATTTTGGTTCTGATTCATTCTACTATTATATATTATATATATATAACATGGGTATTATAGTAATTTACTCTGTACTATGTGCCCTTGAAACATTGAAATAAAAAATAAATAAATAAAAAATAAATGATTTCTTTCTTTAATTTTTTTGGTATTTTATTCAAATATTACCACCAAGTGGTCCTAAGTCTCACGTAACGTGGTCGGGGATGACCTGTTAAATATAAAATAATCAGGGAAGAAGTCAGGTTCTTTTGAATATAATTAACCGTAGCTCTGGTGCATAAATGGAATATATGATCTTAATATTACAAATAAATATGTATTAATACAGATAATTATTACTATATAAAGGTTTATTAAGACTAATAAGTCTATCATAATGAATCAATATCTAAAATTGAGTAACAAAATAATTTTCATTAAATACGAGACATAATAATAAGACCATTATAAATGTAATATTATTATATAGGAACTCGTATTAAGATATAATAAGAATATTACGAACTTTTATAAAACGTTGGAAAGTTCAACAAGGCAGTACGCTATTGTTGATTCTTGCAACATAATTATACTTAATAAAATTGTAACCAAAATAAATAAAGCAAAATGTTTTACTGTCCTTGCTGATGAAACTGCCGACATATCAGGTTTAAAGCAAGTGCTTAGTGCATATATATTATATATGTTAAATAAGTTGACATAGGTGAATTAGTTGTCAGAGAACATTTTTTACAATTCGTTCCCACAAACGATTTAACTGGTAAAGGTTTAGGAGCTCTAATTATAAAAAATTTAAAGTAATTTGGATTAGATCTTAAATATTTACGTGGGCAAGGGTGCGACGGTGCTGCAGCAATGTCTGGGAAATTTAATGGTGTTAGGTCTCATGTTTGTCCATTATATCCGTTGACAACATATTAGCAAACGAAAAAATATACTTTCCCCATCTATAGAAGAGTTTTATGGATCTATTAATGCAAGAACATTAAAACGAAATTGTGCTACTAGATGGATTGAACGTTTTCATTCTGTGCATGACTTTATTGAACTTTTAGAATGTGTTATGGATTTTTTAAATACTATTAGTAATTGGAATGATGGTGATACCTCAAGTCAAGCAAATAATTTAAGACACTCAATTTTACAAGGAGAATTAATCATATCACTATTTTTTATTATCCAAAATATTTACAATTTGACTACCACTGTCAATAAAATTACATTACGTTAAGGGAAGCTATGTTTTTAGCTAATGCGACACTTACTGAATTAAAAACAGTTAGAAGTAATATTGATGAATATTTTCATGATATCTACCTATATATAAAAACATCCGATGTAGCACAAAAAATGGATTTTTCAGTATCATTACCACGAATTGCACGTAAACAAAAAAACGGAGATAATTATTCAGTGAATAAACCTGGAGAATACTTAAAAATAACATTATTCATACCCAATGGTTAAAGTGGAAAATAATTGCAGGGGGGACTAAAGCTAACAAAAAAAAAATTCGTCCCCTTAACCAATTTTGTAGCCAAGGGTAAGGCGCATCTCCCCCCTGATTTTTTAAAATTATGCTTTTAATCTATGATATTGTTGACCTAATTTTTAAAATTAATCACGTACATATGTAGTATGTATATTTGTATACACCTATTATTACGTATTACGTACATACTCAGTGATTATAACTCTAAAATATTAATTACCTATATTCCGGCCAAGGAGAGAATGTCTGGAAAATAAGGAAAAATCGAAATAGTTTTTTTTTATAATATAGATTTTCCAACTAATTTATAATTAAATACCATTTTTTAAACTTTTTTATTTAATTTTTGAATATTATGTACAAAACAACAATAGTCTCAACTTTTAAATAAAAATTTAGAAATATATTAGTATAACATTACTTATAGAAAAAAAAAATCAAATGTAATCTTATTAAATACACCTTAACACCTAATTTTTGATTTATGAAGATAAAATATTATATGATATAATGTGTAATTTTAAAATATACTTAACAATATTATGAAAATCATAAAATTATATGAATAACAAAAAAAAAAAATCAGTTTTAACATCAAATTCAGTCTCAACTTTTAAATAAACATTTAAATTGATCCTTGGTAATATATAATGTAGTATTATTGCCTTATTAATGATTTTCATTAAAATATACATTTATATCTATTAGTACTATACTGTGGTATTCATAATTTATAACAATACAAGTATAACATTATAGAAAAAATAAAATAAAATTAACACCTAATTTTTGGTTTATGTAGATAAATAAAAAATTCAGTCTTCATTAAAATAAACCTTTGTTTTGGTAATAAATATAAAATCATAACATAATAAAATATAATGTGTTTATTCAATTACAAAAAAAAATAATAGCTTCATTAATTGATATGTTTAGAACTAATTGTTATCATTTAATGAAGAAGGAAAATCTTTATATTCACGAAAGCCTCGTACACTAGCTTGTTCATCTACTTTAAACAATTTTGATAAACGTGGTATGCTTGTATCACCATACTGAATGTCACAACTATCAGGCCAATTATTTAGAGAAATCATATCTAAATCCGCTAACAAATTATTAAATATTTCTCTTGATGGATCATTACTCTCTACAGATGACACTTTAGTTGATTGTGTTGTAAACAGTCTTGGTTTTAAATTATTAGCTAAACTTGTAAAAAATTGACCTGCATTAATTTTAATCACAGCATTTTTATGTTTAAGTATAATACCTTTAAACATTTGTATTTTACATGCATTACTTACTTCTTCATTTCTTGGTCCATTTGTATTAGCCATAGAATTTAAAACTCTAATTGTTCGCTCAATAGATTTATGAGCATTTACAAATGATTGATCTCACTTTTGAAGTTCAATAGATAAGTCTGATAATTCTGTAAGGCCATCATAAATAATACCTAGATTATGAACAAACTCAATAGATTTTAATGTATTTCTTAAACCTATATATTTTGATTTTTCTTCAGAAGATCTTTGGTCATCTATCATTGCATTAGAAAAATGTAGATAAAGTGATTCATAATTATTCCAAACTGCCTTTATAGTTTGATTACTAGACGCAACCCAACGAATTGTAAATATTTTACCAATTCTTAGTAATTGTTTATCTAGAGAATTAGCACACTCTTTTAATTCAGTTGTATTTTTTGGTGACATGTGATATAATGAATATAAATTTTCTATGAATGATTGAAAATGGTTAACTCCATTTACTTCTTTAAGACAATCAGACACTCCTAGTTCCAGGCGATTATTACAGCAGTACCACAGTATAATATTAGGAAACATTTTTTGTAATAACACACCAACACCTGCTTTACGCCCCAACATGTTAGAAGCACCATTACTAACAAAGGAAATAAGATTTTTCTTCAAAAACTCATAATTTATACCAAATTTGACTAATGACTTTAATATGTATTCTTTTATAGTAATAGCTGAAGCATTAGGTATTTCCACTATATCAAATAAAAATGTATATATATCATCAGGTTCACCAATAGCACAACGCAAACATATCACTAGAATAGACTTTTTACTTAATGTAGTAGACTCATCAACTAAAATAGTAATTTTTCTATTATTTTCAATAATATCTAAAGCAATTTTTTTTCTCATATCAAATGCTATGTGATCAATAATATTTGAGCATGATACATTGCTTTGAAGTACTCTTCCCATGTCAAGCCCATTTAAAATTTGAAGATCAGTCATTTTTGGCAAGTCTGTATAGGGACGTTGATATTTAGCAATTGAATAAGCTGTACGGAATATTCTAGCTGTAGATTCATGTTCAGCTGCCTTAACTTTAAAAATATGTTCATCCATAACATTCTTTTCTGACTCAGTAATGATTTTTTGGGCATTTAAATGAGCAATAGAACTTTTGTGTTTAGCAATCTTTTTTCGTAAGTTAGTTTTTTTCTTTTCTAAGCTAGAACCAGATGGATACACCTCACCATTAATCCATTCTGATGACACATGGGAACCTTTATGATCAACCAAATTATGTTTTATACCTTTACAAATTGTACAACCAATATTTTTATTCTTAAAATATATCCATGGGTATTCTTTTGTAAAATAAGATATCTAAAATTAAAAATAAAATACTTACTATAATTTGGGTTAAAAAAGTAATTCAATTATAATAGAAGTTAATTTTTTAAAAAATATCAATGGAGCTTAATATAACCACTTGTTCAATATGACAATACATAAACTAAATATACTAAATATTAAATAATGACAATCAACAATATAAAATTATTAACAAATACTTATTTTGCCACACTTTAAATATTAAACTTTTTTTTAATTTATTTTAAATTAATTGTAAACAAAAGTGCATTTTCAAAATTACAGTCACTAATTTTAGATTGCTTTTTAGTGCATGTTTTAATCAAATAAAGTAACGAGTAATCAACTAATAATTACTACAAAAAAGTAACTCAAATAATATATAAATATTATTTACAATAAAATATAATTAAATTACCATCAAATTACTTAAAAAGCAATTTCGTTATAATAACTAGTAACTTAAGGTAAGTAGGTACATACTTTCCAACACTGTAAATTACCAATATATATATTAATATTGTACTTACTTGTTTTAAGTCCCAACAATCTGGAAACTCTGTATCAGACTCAAATTGCATTTCTTTAGTACCATGATCATCGTCAAGACTAGTTTCGTTTGTTACAATATTTTGTTTGGTAATATTAGGATTTATTTCACTATTATTAATGTTAGTATCATTATTGATTACTTTAGTTTTAGTAAAAGCGTACTTTAGTAAACCAGACATAATCCTATAGTATAATAAATAATAAAAAGGTAATTAAAAATAGACAAGTAATTTTTAAAAGTTATGTTCACGCGTTCAATGCCGTGCCGTTAGTCCGTATCACCTCAACGAATTTCTGCCCGGTCGTTTATGCGTCGACTATATTAGCTTATAATTTATAAATAATATTTTAATGGAAACCTTCTAGATTTGATTAAATTTATTTAACGATAATATTCAGTGTATTATTACTGATAAAATCTGCTCAGTCTCTTTATTCCGGGAAAAATTGAAATAATATATGTATTTTTAGACCAAACATAGAACCAAATACACCATTCAATTAATAATGTTATCACAAATGGGCCCAAAAGAAAAAATCAAAATAATCAAACGAATATATTTTTACTCTATGTATATTGTACAATGTAATGAATAATCATCATTCATTACCACTTTTTGCGTTACCTACCTATAGGTAGATTATATAGTATGTATAGTATATATTATCATAGATTAAATATACATAGATAGACCATAGGACATAGGTATAGGGAAAATGGCAACCAATTTATTTAGTTTAACGATGTCTCAACAGATAGCTGCTCGTTTCGTCAATCGATTATTTGAAAAATATTTATAATATAATTACTTTACCTAGGTAAAGGGCCTTGCCGTTCGTCCAAACCGGTTTTAACTATCTAGATCATAGGTTCTTAACCGGGGGTCCATGGACCCCTTGGGGGTCCGTAGATGATTACTCGGGGGTCCACGGAGTGGCTGTGAATTTTTTTTTTAAAAAGCCAAAACTAAATTTGTTTCGATAGTGTTTTAAGATAACAATAAAAATGTCTTGCCCGCATTCTGCCATATGAAAAATAATTTAGATTACGATAATCTTATATTATGTCATATAAATGATAAAGTTATCGGAATCGTAAAATAATACACGGGCATATAACAATACAATCTAACGAGCATTTCAATTGAACATGGAAACCCAATACCCATCACTTCAGTTGACCTGTCGCCGTCGCGTTGTGCATTGTTCGCTCTAGTTTTCACACCATTTTATTTTTATATTTTTGACATTTTAATAATTATTACAATGTCGAAAAAAAGTCGAAAGTACGATGACTCTTATACGTCGTTTGGTTTTACATCTATTACCGAACGCGATGGTATACAAAAACCACAATGTTTTATCTGCGGAAAAATACTTGCAAATGGCAGCATGAAACCAACAAAGCTTAAAGAACATCTTGCTTCGGTACATCCTCAACATGCGTCAGATAGTCTGGAAGTATTTCAAATAAAAAAAGCACGTTTTGAAAAATCAGGTACATTACCCAAACTTGGATTTGTACCTCCGCAAAAACCGTGTCTCGAAGCATCTTACAAAGTAGCTTACCGCATTTCTGGAAGTAAAAAACCACATACAATTGGCGAGTCACTAATAAAACCATGTGCATTAGAAATGGTAGAATTAGTATGTGGTTTGGAACAACGAAAAAAAAAATTGAAGCTATACCTTTATCAAATGATACTATTAACTCTAGGATTTCTGATATGTCCACTAACATTTTGGAACAAGTAATTCGGGAATTAGATTCAACTCCTTTCCCATTCAGTATGCAGTTGGACGAAAGTACAGATATCTCTCAATGCAGCCAATTATTAGTTTTTGTACGTTACATATATTCTGGAACTAGTAAAGAAGAATTTTTATTTTGTCAACCACTTTTGAAAACTACAAGGGCAATTGACGTGTTTGAAATGATTACTAATTTTTTTTCTAAACATAAATTAAATTATAAAAAAAAACTCGGTTCGCTGTGCACGGATGGTGCTCCTTCGATGCTTGGTAAATCATCTGGTTTCACAGCGTTGATAAAGAAGGAAATTCCCGATATCATCATCACTCATTGTTTTCTTCATCGGTACGCTTTGGCATCAAAAACTCTACCAACCAATTTAAAAGAAGTTATGACGACTGCAGTCAAAGTTGTAAATTTCATCAGAGCTAGAGCCTTACATCACCGACTTTTCAAAGTTTTATGTCAAGAAATGGGATCTGAACACGAAGTTCTTCTTTATTACACAGAAGTGCGTTGGCTTTCCAGAGGACAAGTTATGAAACGTTTGTATGAACTTCGGGAAGAAATTTCTTATTTTTTAATAGAAAGGCAAAGTTCACTCTCAAAATATTTTGATAGTATTGAGTTCGTTCATGGATTGGCCTATTTAACAGACATTTTTAGTCATTTGAACGAAGTAAATATATCGATTCAAGGAAAAGAAGTAACAATTATGGACGCGTCCGAAAAAATAAACGCATTTGTTAGTAAAATTTCCCTGTGGAAAAGAAGACTTCAATCGGAAAATTTACCGAACTTTCCAACACTTGAACAGGAGCTATCAAAAAATAATATTGCTTTATCCAGTTCCATGAAAGCGCAAATTTGTGAACATCTTAATGTGCTCGAAAATTCATTTGGCAATTATTTCGATTTTACATTTTCGAAATCAGAAATATGGTTACGCAATCCTTTTCTCGTGGACTTAAATACAATTGATGATTCAGATCTCGTTAAAGATGAACTAATTGATTTAAGATCAAAAGAAATAGCACGCCACGACTTTCAAACAAAAAATCTAATCGAATTTTGGTGTTCGTTGACGATGGCTTATCCACGAGCTGTATCCACGGCAATGAAATTTTTGATTCCATTCGCTACTACCTATCTTTGTGAGTCTGGATTTTCCACAATGGTCACAATTAAAACTAAATCAAGAAATCGATTGGACATTAAGGACGATATGCGCGTTGCTCTGTCCAATACGGCCCCAGATTTCAAGGCAATATTGCAATCAAAACAACAACAAATGTCACATTAGAAATTGTATTTGACTATACAAAAGTGATTATTCATAATAATCTAATATGGATTTCGTTATTAGTAGTATTATGTATTAGATTTATCATTAAAAAATAATAAAAATAAAAATTTCATTTTTACATTTATTTAAATATATTTTTTTTTGGTGGGGGGTCCGTGATTATATTTTATACTTCAAAGGGGTCCATGGACCAGAAAAGGTTAAGAATCTATGATCTAGATTCTAGACCATAAAAGATAAAACCGTTTGCGCCACACAAGAGCGTTATTTCAGGTGATTTACGTGGTTTTCATTTTTTCTATTATTGCATTATCAAATTATTGTATAATTAAATTTTTTTTAAGTCGTTTCATAAAACACTTGCTTGTTACATTCCATATACATTCATTTTTTTCGATTTCAATTATAAAAAGTTCAGTATCGATCATATTATTCATATTTTTGATATATATATATATATATATATACAATAGTCAATATATGTACAAAAGAATAATTTTAATAAACATAAAAATGTAAAAAAAACGGGGTGGTAAAAACGCGTTGGACAAAAACGCAGTATAGCGCTCTCCATTCAAATTTCAAAACAATATGTTATTGGCATAAACGGCACAACGCGCTGTCGTCAAACCGCCTTGAGCAGCGGTTATTGACGACGAGTGGCGATAAAACAGTTGTAGTATAGCTCGATCAATTTAATTATACCTATTTTGGGGATGTGAAAATTGCGACTTTAAAACCATTGGGTCTGAACGGCGAAAAAACCTCAGTGTGGCAGGGCCCTTATGTTTATAACGACTTTTAGATGGCGAAGAGAGGCGACCGTGATGCATACGGGCCTAATTGGCGTTCTTGTTCAAAAACTAATTTATTGCTAATTATTAAGACATTTTAAAGGCCATTCCAATACATCTACCCAAAATAAATTAAAAATTTTAAAAAATGTATAGGTTTTTATATTTTAAACTATCCAGTAAAGTAATAATAATAACTAAATGTATTTATATTTAAGAGTTTATGGTAAAAATACTTCTTATTTAATTTAATTACTTTTTTTTTTAATTTTCAACAATGGATTGGAGTTAATGGTCATATAATATTTTTATTACATTGAAATATATATATTTTACATTATAATTTAATTGTGTATTTGTGTATAGGTTTTAAACATTTTTAAACTATGCGGAAGTAATAGTTACATATAAATATTTTATATGTAAAAGTTACAATAAAAACACTTTTAATTTAATTTAATTTAATTCTTTTTCATTTTCTATTTTCAACAATAAATTTGATACTTTACATTATGTTTTTATGTTTATTTATTTACACCTTGTCTTTACTGGTAATTAGTTTAGTTTTTACTAGTTATTCCTAGCTTGGTTAGCTCCTTACTCTTACCTGCATTTTATAAACAACACATCATAGTATAACAATAAATTCATTATAATTTATACAAAATAATTATAGTTATTTGATTTTGATTTTATATTAGGTACCTACTACCAAAAAAATGTTTGAAATATTGTTAAAAATATGATTCATATAATTATTGATAAATTACAATTTTCAAATTACTAAATTTAGATTAATTTATTTTACAATTTTAAAAGTAAAAAAAAGACATTCCTCCTAAAAATATTTAAGTGTATAATTCGTAATTTCAAAATAACAAAATAAGCCTTGAGAAGACAAAACTATGACTTTATAATCGTAAAATATGCATAAAATCTTTTACCAGTAAAATTTAGGAATATACAAAAAAAAGCTCTAAAAAAATGTGTATTATTACACTGAAGATATTTTGTGTTTTCCATCACCCAGGACATTTTATTGGGCATTAATACTAATAACTAACATAGATTAAATATACTAGTATATTTAATCTATGTCACTAATCACTATATTAATTATTAACCAATAACAATAATTTGGGAATCTTAAATCGTGCCTTTAGGCTTTAATAAACGTTCAATATTACACGGCAATTATATAAAATCATAATCAATAAATAAACGCGATACGTGTCGCATTCACGGACAAGTATATAGTAGATTACTGATTAGTAAAATTATAAAATGTGACGAGAGATAAAAATATTGTGCGGATTTTAGTACTACTAACGACCCTGTCGGGGTCCATTTGTACTAATCCGCCGGGGTCCAAAATGCCCGTATATTTGGTTGCCATATTTTAACACGGTATGCGCTATCTATGTATACTTATGCCCGGTTGCACAAACGATCGATAAAAACAGTTCATTAAACTGTGATAACGGTTCAATAAACAGTCAGATAGATAACTATATTGGTTCCCTAAAGTGCTGTACTGTTGCACAAACAATTGTTTAACATTTTAGTGGTTAGTACTTCAACCAATGTTTAGATAACATGATTACAAAAAATTATCATTCAATCATATATTTTTACTGTTATCAGTGTTAATTGTTGTAAATTATAATTTTTATTAAAATAATATAGTTTATACCTAGTTACAATCGAAAATATTTTAAAATTCATCATAATTTTCCAGAGGATTAAAACGGTCTCTGTATAATCGTGGTCGAGGAAGGTTTATCAAGACTTCAAGCACGTCATGTTCTTCATCGGAATTCGATGAACTCGATGATGATGATGATAAATACATGACTAGGTAGTAGGTACTTTGACAATGGCAAGAGGAAAAATTAAAAAAACTTACTTTAGATATTCGAATTAATAGTAAACTATACAATTATCACCATAGATAAGAATAATATAATGTGATTATCACAAAATAATACAATCTTATCAGACCAATTAAGTTATAGAACTCTTTTGAAAATTTATCGAACCGAAATCGGGTCTACAACATATCGAACCAATAACACAATATTTATTGGATTGATAAATCTTATTGGTCTTTTGTGCAACCTGTCAAATTTTTATCGATTCAATAACCTAGTTATTAATCTATGATATTATATAGTATACATATATACTCAGATTTAAAATTTTTTTATACTTTTAAATTTTAATGTAGGTATTAACATTCAGTTTTTATGATTAAATTAATATTTTAACCGTCCCCCCGGAAATTAAACTAAAGGGGACGCAAAACTAAAGCTAAGCAAAGAAGGGGAACGCCGTTCCCCTCCGTCCCCCCCACTTTAACCACTGTTCATACCTTATTTAGACCTATTTATTAATGAAGTTGAACGTTATTATACTGAACATCAAGAAATACTAAAAGATTTGAAAATGTATTTCCAAAATCGCTAGAAATATCAACACTCGAAAAAGATGAATTTATTAGTTTGATTGAGTTTTATAAAGACGATTCGTTCGATAAAAATAATGAAATTACATTTCGATATCGGAGTTAAAACTTTGGCGACACAAAATACTTGCATTATATAAAAAATAAAAGTTAATCTCGAAGTCTGTTTATTGGATAAGTACAGGATAATGTTTGAATTAACAATTTAAATCTCCCATGTATGTATGTGCTTGACTATACACTTGTCGAGTACGAAATTAGTATTTACCATATGTAACATATAGTGTATACAGTATACTGTATAGTGTACGAGACACGAGTGCAACCACCTTAACACAATTTATAGCTTTACAGTGTGTAACCTTTACGATCGTGAAGCAGCGTGCGTAGCAAATAACCACACTCGACGCCTACCAAGCTCAGACTGAGCCCGTGATGCCACGTGCGGTGAGCTATGTGCTATTAATGCTAGATAATAGCGATTAACAATGTAGGTATACAAACACATAATAAAAATAGATATACTGACATATAAATATACATACTTGTAAATAATTGTTATGACCAATTGTAATTTGTAACTAATGGCAACAGTTGCCGGGTTGTTATAAAGATCAATAAAAAAAAATTAGATAAAACACTATGTGTGGAAAAATGCGTATAAAAACTTTTATGAACTTTTTTTACTGACAAAAGTGTTACTAAAACCTTCAGCAAAGTGTCAGGTTTCAGCCAAAAAAAATTTCAGCGAAATCGGTCCAGTAATTTTCTCGGTTAGCGCGGTCGAAGAAAAACCCTTACAATTATATTACATAGATTTAAGAAAAGTTATAGCATTTTCTAGACTAGATTTTATAAATATTTTCTTTACTAAAGTTTGTTAAATACCACTATCACGTGTTATGATTTAAACATTTTAGAAATGATTTTAATCATAGCATCTTAAAAACAATTTCAATGTTCTATCAAATATTATATAAATATTAAATTTAAGAAATCGCTAGCGGTTATATTTTTACTACTTTAATTTTTTTCTAGCTTAAATTTTTCTTTTTAACTGTCATGAATTGAATCATCTTTAGAAGGTCTTAAAATTGTGTGAATTACCTATATCTAATGTTCGTTGTTCAGATTCTGGGTGAAACGAGGAATGTATTGGTTTTATCATGATTTGTGTATGTTTTTTTTTGTGTCTGTATACATTCTAGATTCTAGAATCTATACAACCAACACTCTTGGCTTAGCAGTTTAGCAGTTATCTGTGACAATAATATTGTTTACATTATCAAACACATTAATACATTTTATTTTAATGTTGGTCGTTAATTAATCGTTAAATTAAGGTTATTATTAACTATACAAGATTACAACAAGACTACACAAGAAGTGGAGGAAATTTTCTGAGGACAACATTGGTAGGTATAAATAACTTAAGACTTAAATCATACCAATTATAATACTTAAAATAATGCTGCTTGTTATGGCGTATGTAAATAAATAAAAACAAAAAATAAAATAAAAATTATAGAGCCGATAATATTGTTGTAGTCTAGAGTTCTATACTCTATTCCAAATAAGATCAGACTTCGGCGGCCGAGTTCCGCGCATGGGCGTGGCTTCACTACGAGCACGGGCTCGAACTTTGACACCAAGGCACGACGGCTAGAACGACGTAATTAGTCTATCGTAGACCAGCGACCTGTACAAATAACTTAAATTGCATTGTATTCTCTGAAACAGGATGTATTTTTCCGTGCCGTCACTCGCATAGTCGCGTGCCACAAAAACGGTAGAGCTGCAGTCGAATTGCTGGTGGGGGGAATCTGACCGTCACCCGACGAAAACTGGTCGCCGCCGAAGGCTGATCTTATTTGGAATAGAGTATAGACTCTAGGGCCTAGGCGGACGAAGATCACCAGTAAAGAATCCTAATGTAATTTATTTTAAAATAGTTACTATTACACTTTGTTAACTATGTAAGTACCTACTACCTACCTAATAACTTTTTTTTAAATTTTTCTATAAAAGTCAAAAATTATTATTTCTCCTCAAAATTTGTTATTTATTGGTAATATTTGGGAAAATTTCTTGAAAATGGTGAAAAATTATGATATCTTTTACAATTAAATTATTTATTTATCGTTATCCAACAATTTAATATCGTAATTGATCCAAAAGAATAATTCAATAATTAAAGTTCATTAATTTAAATTATATATTTTGTAACATTTAAAAACAGGCATAAATGGGTTTACTAATTAATAAACTAAATATTGACGTTATTAATGACATTGTTTACTATTGGAGTATTTTACAACAGTATTTTATAACATTACAGAGTATGATACAAATGAAAATGAAATAGTCTCAAATGTATTAGATAATATTATAATACAGTACCAATCTAACTAAACAAATAAATAAATAATATGATATTTATAGAATTAATGGAATAAAAAGTTGAGTTCAAAAAATCTCAAAACGTCATTTCCCAAAATTTTACATTCTGCCGCTATTGAGTTTTCGCTTCAAGCCAATAAAATTATTCTTAAATATCTAATAATAACCATATTACTCAAACATTACATTACATGTTAAGTAGTATTAGATTGATGCATATTTTATATGTATACCAATTATTTATTTTTCACACAGTTAAATGACTTAAATTTATATAACAATTAGGTTATTACTAGAGTACAATTAATATTTCAATGTTTTGTGACTACATTTGCATATTTTTTAATTTTGTAATTTAAGTTTGGTGTGATGAAGAATTCTTATTATTTAGTTTAAGATATTAGCAACCAACATCTTTATTTACAAATACTTTTAAAAATTTGGTTTTAACCAGCTATAAAAAAAATGACAATGTAACATTTATACTTTTGTTCCCATTAAATGGCAAAAAACATTACTATTTAATTAAACACCATGGTAAAATATAGTTATAGAAATATAGGACATTAGTTATACGAATACCAAAGTAATATTACTTAATACAATTACTTTTTGTAATTTAATTGAGTTTAGAGAAACTCACTACAATGAAATAAATAATTTAACACTTATTGAATGTAATTTAGTACTTATTAAAAAAGAAAAAAATGTTATCCATCATATTAAATTAAGTTAACTATACACATGACAAAGTTGTTCAATCTCTCTCATTAACTTTAATCCTTTTTCTGTAGCATCAAATTTAATTTGAACCTCCATCCTTTCGCCAAAAGTTTCTGCAGACTCTAGCAATAATTCTCCCGCATTATGGTAATTTGAATTATAAATTCTAGAAATCAGGTCCTTTTGAAAATTTAGTTTTATTTTATTAATCATTTCGTACATAATTATTTTGGGGATAATATCCTGTACCATTTTTTTTAACCACTTTCATGTAACATTTTATAAACAAAGTGAGCAATTGAGTCCTAGAATACAGTGAATACAGTGATGATTTATCATTATCAGGAAATGTACTAAAAACACAAGTGGTTATTTCTTCCACATTCTTAAGACTTTGATATTTAAAATCACTACTTTGGGAACTAGTTCTTTTTGAAAAAATGATTGAAGTATTATGTGGAAAAAGCGCATTATATTCATCAGATTTTATTACGGCTTCAATGAAGTCAGGATGATTGATATTAACCAACGCTTTTTGGTAACTGATCATCTTACTAACTGCATCATTTGATTTGATCTTATATTTGTCTAGTAATTCTTGTAACAATTCGACTATTTTCTCCGTAAGTTTGGGATATGTTTTTAATGCATGAGAAATATCATCATCCAAATTAAAAATTGTAGACATTAATTTTTTGTGAATAAAACTAACACACTTTAATGACGGCGCTTCTAGCTGTCCTAACTCCTAACTGTACTTTGACAAGAAAATCAAATGCTATGGCTGGCATAAATACGCTCATGCTAGTACCCGATGCATTTTTTATCACATTTATAATTGCATCCTTAGATAATCCATTAAAAGGATCGATTTCATCGATCTCATTGTTAAAAGTGGTTTTGAAATAATTTGATATTTCAGCACCTCCGTTGAGTTTCATCAAAGAGGTGCTGTTCACTTGTCCGTCCAAACAAGCCACGTAACTGGCTGGAATCTGGGTAAGCAAATCAAGCAGCGAACGATTGTAATTGTTGGTTAACTCTTTAAACGGCCTTAATTGAAGAGAATATGTAGTGTGCAGGTCCATTATCCTTTTCATAAGTCCTGGGCATGTTTCTTTAATTTTGTTTATTAATTGGTACTGGAGTCTTTGCCGTAAAATAATTGTTCCTTGCTTGTCCGCAATGGTAGGGTACATTTTTTCAAAAAATGTTTTCTCTTCTGTAAGAGACTGTTCAATAGTCTTATTTTCGTTTATGTCTTTTTGAGACCGGTTGACTACTCCAATAATTCCAAGTTTTACTGGCATAACATCTCCACAGAGAAATTCAAAGGCATTCGTTCCCTCGTCCATTATGTCAATTTTTGTCACAACCACTAATGTACGGTCGCCATTTGGGTCCACACATTTTGCAATATGTAAACTTTCGCTGGTACTAGGATCAGTGTTCGCAGTTACAACCACTAGTATAATTGAATTTGGGTTTTTAATGAAATGTAATACCAGGTCCCTGATCTTTTTCTCGATGTCTTGGGGCTGACCACCAACGGGCACTTTTGTGAGCCCGGGGAGATCGACAAAACTGAGATTATACATCCGCTTAGAGTAAACGTTCAACACAATCTGTTTATCGGTTATGTTTTTTTTGTCACCAGCAATTTCTTCCGTCCTTAATTCAATTTCTTCGCGGACCTTGGCAAAATCATCATATATTTCTTTCGGTTTATGGAGAAAGGTAGCCCAATCATGATTCCAAGTTTTAGAGTCATTGGATTTCTTTTCAAACTCTGACTGATTGATGAGATGCAAGACCAATGGCATACGTGTCACTATACCAGTACCTCTGGGCAAAAACGATTTACCCACCAATCTTTCCAACACACTACTCTTCCCGGAACTCTGACTGCCCACCACAACAATCTGCGGCAGATCAATGTTTTGTGTAGTTGAACCAACCACTGAATAAACATCTTGCAATTTGTTCATAACAGTTATCAAAGAATCCATTTTGAATGGTCGTCAGTCAAAGATCAGTTATATTCTGTAAAACAATAAATTTATTAAGCTTTTAAGTTGAATAGATTTTTTATTAATTTATGCCAAATGTATTACAACTAAGAATAAAAAAATAATAAACAACTCGGAAAACAACTGGATGCAATGAGTTTCATGAGAAATCATCCAAATAAATATAATTCAACCATATCCTAAATCAGCGGTTCCCAACCTAACCCGCCAAGGGGTAAAACACGATTTTTTTAGGGGTAAAGACTTAACTAATTTTTTTTTTATTTGATGTGCTTTATACCCATCATTAGAACTCCATATGACTATATCAGTCTTGTATACTACGATTGTAATAGTAATTGTAATAATATAATTGTTACACCAAGTGCTTCAGCTTAGAGAAGAAAATGCTTTGTTTCTGGAAAAGACAAAATCAGGCAAGGTAAAGGAGAAAGAGTTAATACTAAAATAACGGATAATGTATTTATTTCTAAACTGGCATATCTTGTGGATTACTTCGGACAAATAAATACACTTAATCTCAGTTTGTAAGGGAATATGACGAATATTTCAACTGCTCAAGATATGGTTGCCAGTTTTCATTGTAAATTGCAACTTTACCAACACCGAGCTGAATTTGAGGACATTTTAATGTTCCTAGAACTAACAATAGTGCTCGACGTCAGAAATGAAAAATGCTCGTTCATAGACAAAATAGCTTCTCCACTTATTACCAGTAAAAGATTCAATTGGTAAATATTTTCCTGGTTTGAAAAATCGTCAAGAAAATGCTTGGGTGTTATTCAGTGGATGCTAGTGTATTACCAGATATTTAAATTGTAGCTTAAGTACAACTTTTAGGACTTTGTGAAGACAACACACAGAAAAAGATTTGAAAACACACAACTAGTAACATATTGGCGAAAAATTGGTGGCAAGTATCCATTTTTATCAGAAAAGCCTTGAAAATACTGATTCATTTTTCCACCGTACAGGTGTGAAATTGAATTTTCAATAATGGTAACAATGAAAACAAAAGCAAGAAACCGATTGAACTTGGAACAGACATAAGATGTGCATTGGCCGAAACTGAACTGAATATTAAAAAAATTGTCAGAAATAAGCAAAAGCAACAGTCTCATTGACTAACATTACGATTTCTCATTGGTTATAAATTATAATAAAAACTATTTTGTTTTCTTCGTTTCTGTTTTTGTATTTTTAACTCAACTTTTTTAAATTGAGGGGGTATTTGTTAATATCGAACTTGATAATGGGTAATAGTCTCATAAAGTTTGGGAACCGCTGTCTTAAATGAATTAATGAGCAAATAGCCAAGTCAAATTAAATTTGTATAAGACAAATATAAAATAATAGAATTTTTCTGTTGAAAGTATTTGATATAACATTTCTTAAAATTAGGAATTAATACAACACAATTTTTTTTAAGTACATTTAACATAAATTTCTAAATCTACTAGATTAAACGTTTTCCTTTATTTTATTATAAACATTAAGTATTTCACAACTATACACTTATGATTGGTCGATTGGATAGTTATTATTGTAATAACAAAAAAAATAATAGTACGTTGTTTTAGGTATTATGACTTTATACACGTATGTATACATAAATACAATGAGTTACTCATGTACAGTTTATTAATCATTCAAAAAATGTCAATACATAATTAATTTTTATATGAGTAATTAAAACTTTAAAAGCATTCACTTAGACGCTTAAGTAAAACAATCGTTTATCGTTTCAATCTGATGACGAAGTAAATTAATATACAAACGAGCGTTGATTACCAAATTTGGATTTTTTTTAATGCGGCAATAATATTGAACAAATACTTATCTTACATATTATTAGGAATAGTCGTTATGATATTAATAAGTCAATACGATT
Organism: Periphyllus acericola; assembly: GCA_949715065.1. Taxonomy (NCBI): domain Eukaryota; kingdom Metazoa; phylum Arthropoda; class Insecta; order Hemiptera; family Aphididae; genus Periphyllus; species Periphyllus acericola. The sequence goes on from OX454265.1 coordinate 22,637,267, forward strand.
TTAGTAATAGAAAAAACCGTTGTAAGAACTAAGAGGGCTTGCGAATCTTTTAACCGCAATGTAGATAACGTAGGAAGCAGCAGTATCAATTTGTATTATAACAATTTAGAGGAAAATAAAGAAGGGAGATATAATATACCAGAATCCACAAAATTAATCAACTCAGAAATTTTATTATAAAAATATTTACCAAGATATTTCAGATAATCCAACCGATAATTTAAATACCACCTTTATTAAAACTTGTTCCCCACAAACCACTAATAATCGAAATGTCGATATATATATATATCGATAGTATAATCGAAATAAATTATAGAAATATGGAAATAAATAAATTTATGATGATTAAACCAGACAGTTTTTCCGGAGAAGATGACACATCTTTTTTAAACAATACGAAAAGGCATAGTAAAAATAATAATAAGAATAACATGGGAATCGAAATAAATTTAGCAAGCATAAAATAATATTAATACCAGTTTTATAGGACAAATAGTATCCGATGATAAATAGTAATATATCGCCGAAATGCATAGTGAATATAAAAAATATTCACATCAACACGAATAGGTAAAAGTCAAATTATGTAATAGAACCCATCGAACGAATATATAAACTTAGTATTAGAATCAACCTCAGTTAATAATGATGACGGAATAACATTTTATAATCTTTCAAACATGTATTAGCAATATACCGAGGGGCATGAAATTAGCGAATATTATAAATACGGACTGAGCAAAAATACTAGACGAACTACCAAAGGTTGTAAACAATAGGGACAACCATACTAAAACATACCGACAGTGATGACTGATGAGTCATTGATGACTAACGCCATCTTCTACTCGGTACTGTAGACCTTTAAAATTTTTGTATGAAAAAGAAACTTCGGAAATTACAAGAACTGAAGTTAGAAAAGTAGATAAAGAAATCAAGGAATTAAAATCAGTAGAATTAAATATTAATGGTAGTTTTTTATATATTAATTATACAATGTTCATGACAATGGTTGATGGCAAGGTTATAAATACTTTGACCGAATCGTCGAGTCAAGTATGTTATATATGTAAATGTAACCCGACAAATATGAATGATTTGGATAATATGCATCATTTTCAAGTTAATGAAGTAAATTTTAAGTATGGGTTGTCAACTTTACATGCTTGGATCAAATTTTTAGAATTAGTATTGCACATCGCGTATAAACAGGAAACAGCTCCTACTACAAAAAGAACAACTATAGAACAAAAGAAGAAAATTGATGACAAAAAGAAGGAAATACAATTTCGTCTTTGGAATTAGCTGGGTATAAGAGTTGATAAAGTAGTCCAGGGAAGAGGTACCTCTATACGGGTAATGCGGCCAGACAATTTTTTAGGAATACAGAAAAAATTGCTATAATTACAGGTATTAATTTAAATATTTTAAAACGATTTTCAACTATTTTAACAGTTATTTCTTGTGGCTATGAAATAAATAACGAAGAGTTTGAGAAATATACAAAGGAAACCGCAGAATTGTATGTACAACTATATAATTGGTATCGAATGCCACCAAGCATTCATAAAATTTTAATTCACGGCTCATTTATAATAAGAAACACACTTGTTCCAATTGGGCAGTTATCTGAGGAGGCCTAAGAGAACATCATTCGAGGAAATCTTCACGTATCAATACCAATACTGATATTTTTAATTTCATGTTAGTGTCATCTGATCCAATTATTACGAGTCTAAGATCACAGCCTAAGAGATCACATACTAAATTAACACCTGAAGCAATTAAATTACTTAACATTGGACGAGCAGAAGATGAAGAATCCGAAACTAGTGAAAGTGATAATATAAATTGTAGTGATTTGGAATGATTGTTAGTTTTAACTATCGCGATCGGTTACATGTTATTTGTTTATGTCCATATAAATTTTGTATTTCTATAAATAAATGTATACAATTAAAAAAAAATTTAAAATATAATTTGTTTAAATTAATTATTTAATTAAATTTAATCAATATTAATTTATTATGATTAGCGTTAAAAATGAAAAAAAAATTTTAAATATTATAAGATAAAATAATATTTTGGTCAAAATTCACTTCAAATTTTGCCCAATAATTATTATATTATAATAATCTATAGTTAATAAATTACATGTGGTTTGATACGTGCTAAGACTTTTGGCCAGCTAGAACTCTAATAAGAGGAATTATTCCTCCCACTGTGCGCCGTGTCCTACGTAAATCCGGCGAGTACGGCGAATGCGTTGCGGTGCGAACGAATTCGCATCGTACGCAGAGCAGGTATTTCGTCGCCGCTCTCGTGGCAAATTTGAGTAACATTAGTTGCAGACGGCGCGGCGGTGCGTACCTATAGTTCATAATATTGTATTGTATATAAACTATTTTATTCATAATATTTGTGTTAATACTTAATACTCACTATGAATCAAGGTGTACCAAAAAAAATGTTATTATGTGAAAGTACTCTACTTAAATACTTAATATACAAAAAATGTATAAAAAAAAAGAGATCGGGTGCAAATACTTTCATTTATAATGACCGATTAATGTTTGGCGAATTTTACCATTTGTACCCTCAATTACGAAAAAACAATGCCCTTTTCTGAACTTCTGATATCAAAAGTTCTAAAGTTTCCATTTCATATGATAAAATATACAATATACTTAATGTAAATTATAAAACAAAATTAATATTATAAATTATTTTCGTACGAACGCAACTTCGTGCGGCGAAGAAAACAAAATGATTTGTTTTTCAAATCGTCCGGTACGTGCGAACGAATTCGATAGCCGATAGCCGAGTAAGGATGATCCTTTAAGATGATCCTAAATTGGAAACGCAGATATGTTATGCCCGGTTCGTTTATTTTGGTCGCCACATTCGATGCACCGCAACGCGTTCGCCGGATTTACGCAGGACACGGCGTTAAGCGAAGTTAATGACAAACAAGGAAACATCATAAAAGTATCACACAAATTAAACAATAACCAAGCGAATAAAAGACCCCAAAAAATCATTTTAATGATACAATAATAAAAAAAATGCAGCAACCATTTGTTGGCGACATCCTAGGACCTAGGTGATATAATTTACAATACACGGTTAACTATTCTTACTATAATACCTGGGTTTTATTGGATACAAATTATATCCCGTCACTATCAAAGTAGATGTGTTATCCTTACCTCCTCCTATTCCACGAACATAATTATTAAATAATTAACAAGTATAAAATAATTACAACACCTTTTAAATTGTATTTGAAAAAATAAAATTATAGAAATTAAACAATTTTAATTTTTTCCTAAGACCGGGACATAAAGGCGTCCCGAACATTTTTCGGGACACCGGGACACAGTCGAAAAGCGGTGACAGTCCCGGTTTCCCGGGACGTATGGCAACCCCTAGGCACGACGCTCGTGCGAGTAATATTCAAATTGGATTCACTTTAAGTAAATAAACATACATTTAACATCATCAACTATATTCGAGTCGCACATGATTAGAGGAATTATTATTGACTGGTAAAACGTTACTTACATCAGTGGTTCTCAACCTGGGGGGCGCGCCCCCCTAGGGAGGCGTGACAAAATTTCAGGGGGGGCGTGAAAATGTTAAAAAAACACGAAAAGTGAAAACGTTGCCGTTTTCTACGCCGTGCCTTGCCGGTGTGTTGGTCTTGGTCGCCACCGCGGTCGATCAGTAGATATACACCGAGCGATTATTACGATTTCATAAGATTATACAAATCATATATTTATGCTCTTTAGTATTTAGGGTATTAATAGAAGCATTGTTTTGGCGAAAAACCGCTACACGACGCGATAAGAACAAGTTTTAGTGATAAATATTACAATTACACTAATAATCTTGTACAACGTATGAGATAATTTCTATAATTTTGTTTTGTTAGTATGTAGTGAGGGGGGAGGCGTGAACTCATATAAATTAAGTTTGAAAGGGGGCGTGGATCTCAAAAGGTTGAGAACCCATGACTTACATGAAGGCGATATATTGATTTCCAACCAAACTTGTGGAGAGCAGCGACCAACAGAGCGCGGTCGATTGTATTTCGAACCAAAGCCAAATACTAATGCACTATAAAGTTGGAGATGGCGGCCGTCCATAGCGAAAACAACGCGCGCAACAATGAACTCGTCAGCAGAATGTAGGGGCATAGATTAATAGTATATTTAATCTATGGTAGGGGGCACTAGGGGCTTAAGCCATAAATAGTTCTAATCGATTACATAATATGTGGTTTTACCGTTTACTATCACTATCAGGACTTCAAACTGCCAACCTCTTCCTATCGTATTATCGTATACCACACTTTCGTGGGTATCGCTCTATCTTCTCTTTAGTAATCAAAGCTAATAGATATTGGTTCAATTACTAAGAGTTGATGGGTTTTCAAAATAAAACAATAATTCACACCAAAAGGCCAATTTTAATTAAAACAAAAAATTAAGCGTGGCGTCGTACTCTCTACACAGTACACATACGTGCTTCAAACAACACACACACACACACACACTGCCCCGGTCTCGTCCGACCGGCTGTCTTAAATATTAATTTACAATATGCTACCTCAGCTCATTAATTGCTTCACTGGCCAATCATACCAATTTTATATAATAATTAAATGTTGGCCTAGTTGGCACATACAACAGTATGGACTGGATAGATTCGTCGCAGAAATAGCTGTTGGCCGTATTGACAAATTACTATAAATATATTATTAATAGATGTTTATTATGATATTATTGGGGCGATAACATTCGTAATTTCGTGATACATGGCAAATCTGTACGCCCACCGTTGTCCGTACAATACCAATGAAATTTACAAATTTACATCATAGGTCGCGCGTACATTGGAGAGCGTTGCGCGTCGAGCATTAAATGTGCGCACAATGCAGAGCGTTACTTTTGAGCGGTGTGGTTCATTTTATGTCTAGAATATGAACATTTTTATACATTCATAATTTCAGTGTTCATCATGTCGTTCACCACGGTAGATCGTATGATTATTTTCTTAGACAACCAAATTTTACGGAAAAAATTGTTGGAAAAGAAAAGGGTTGGAGTTCATGCCATTAATCGTCGCAGACAAATTTATGGAGAGTTCCATCATTTATTTATGGACCTCAGAAAAGCTCCATCGAGATTTTTCGAATATCTTCGGATGTCAGTTGAGACTTTTTTTTATTTTTAATAAGAGAATATACAACTATACAATTAAGCACAACAAGTAATAATGATGAAGAGGATTGACATAATATGAAAAATGGCACGATGTAGGAGGGCTCCCAATGGAGCTACCTACTTGAGTATTTTATTAATTAATGGAGGAGGTCTCTAACCCATTTACGTTTGAGCCTTCGTGGGGGGTTGTCAGGGATGTGTTGTGAAGCAAGATAACTAATGTTGGGATTTCTATGTGAGCTAAATTGTTTGTGGAGTTTTTGGTAAGCAGTTTTAGCATAGATTAAATATAGTATATTTAATCTATGGTTTTAGTGACTTGGTTTACGTAATTTATTCTCAGGTCAGAGTGAAGGGTTTTGTTACTTACATACCTGGGGGATTTTGTAATAGTGCGAAGGCAGATGGATTGGAATGATTGTATTTTTTGAATGTTACTTGGGGCGGCGTTACCCCCAATTTTAATTACATAATACCATAGAGGAAAGATCAACATTTTGTAAATAAGGATTTTGAGTTTAAGGTTTAATTTTGATCGTAAGAGAGGACGTAGTAGATGTAATCTGGAGTTAAGTTTCTTTCTTTTGTCAAATATGTGGTCTTTCCAAGTTAACCTTTTGTCGAAAATGAGTCCTAAGTATTTAACTCGGTTTGTTTGGGGTAATAATTGGTTACAAAGTTTGACTGGTGGACAATTGTTTGGGCGAAAGGAGAAAGTAATGTAGCTGGATTTGTTTGTATTAATTTTTATTTTCCATAGTGTGAACCAGTTTTCAAGTAAGTTGAGGTGGTGTTAGAGTTTGAAGCTTGTTATTGTGGGATCAGAATCGGTGGCTAGGATACAAGTGTCGTCGGCAAAAGTATTGAGGATGGTCCAAGAGGTTGTAGGTATATCTGCGGGTAAATTAGGTATAAAAGAGGAGAAAGATCACTGCCTTGGGGTACACCGGCGTTAATCATAAATTGATTTGAAATTGAGTTGTTTAGATTTACTTGGAAAGAACGATGAGTGAGATAGGATTTGAGTATTAAATAATATGGGCTGGAAAGTTTGTTTTTAGTTTGTGGAGGAGTCCATTGTGCCATACTTTGTCGAACGCTTGAACGACGCGACGTCGAGGAAGACACCCGAGCAGTATTTTTTTTTGTTCAAGAGAAGATGAGATGGCATCGGTGAGACGATGTAGAGGGTGAATAGTAGAATGATGAGCTCGGAAGCCGTACTGTGAGTTAGGAATGATTTTATTTATTTCGGAGATATTTTGGGGACGTTTTAGTTGAGACTTACGATTTTATTTTATTAAAAATTAGTCATCGTATTAGAAAAAAAATTACTTATTTCAAGAAACCAATATCGTCTGCAGAAAACTATTTTTTAAACAACTAATACCTAATATATATATTTATATAATAAAAGTAAAAATTATAAAATATATTATAATAATACAATTTGTCAATAATTTTATGATTAGATTCTAAGTGGAACGTAGAATGAATTAGTTTTATTAGTTTCGCCCTTTTTTAAATGTATTTATCTTTTAACTCGAACAATATAATACAATATAATACATTATTACAACACATATATACCTTTCAATTCGATTACATTTCCGATTTCTTCCCAAATTTTTAATTTTTTCGCAGTTTTTATAATGGGAATGTGTGTATCATTCCATAAGCATGGTCTAGTTTGGACTTCGGAAATTAAAATTTCCCTCGTGCTGTCTTGAAATGAATTACGTTTCGACATAATTTTGGGAGTGAAATGATTTTGGATGATTTTCTTTTAAATATTTGAAACCAACTAAACCCGTCATAACGTACGTCGTGGTACGAGAGCATACCGATAGCATACTGATCGAGTATACGACACATTATCAGTTATATTGAAGTTCCTAGAATAATTTATTATTGTTGTTGTCGAGCCACATTAGTTAACACAGAATGTAGTTATAGTTTGGTCTTTATCGTGTGCGGTTTACGTTATATTTTGTTTAAAAAATCTAACTTGCGACTTTTATTTTTATGTAGTGCCTAAATTAAATAAGTAAATGAGTATTCAAACATAATTAAAACAGACGGAAATATTTTATTTCGCAATTTTTGTTGTGTAAATGTGTCAGTTTCAAGTAGTACAACATTTAGAAACATCAAAAAATGTATCGAATCGCAGATCGAAAGAAGAAAAGAACACTCATAAAAAAAAAACATTTAAACAGGTCAGAACTAATAATCAAAATACGAATGAGTTTAACAAAGATTTATGTAATTTTATGGTGGCTAACGATATTTCACTTTTTAAACTAAACAATCCACAGTCAAAATTGTTTTTTGAAAAATATCTAAAACTCAAATTACCAGATGAATCTACCCTCCGAAAGAACTATTCACCGTTATGCTACGATGAAGTTTTTTGTTAAATTAGGAATGAAATAGGGAACAGTCCAACTTGGGTTTCGATCGGTGAGACAATTGATGTACAGGGACGATATGTTGCTAGTATCATAATTGGGAAATTATCACCTGAAGAATGTACGAAACCAATTGTTTTAACGGTTGAGCAATTACAAAAGGCAAATTTTCAAACAATTTTCCAATTATTTAATGACCAATATATTGTTAATTTGTAAAAAAAATCATTTTGCGTATATATGATATGAATCTGCATATTTTATAGATTTTTATTGCCCTAGTTATCAGTATGGATAAGAAAATATAACGACGAATCAAAAAAAAAAAAAAATGAAAATGTGGGCTAATGACCTAAATTTTTTGAAACCTTCATCTTTAGGAAATAAAAAAAAATACACTACCGAAACCCGTGTACATTTAATTCCCTAGAGTTCGGTTTCTGAATAGGAGAAACTACAGATTTATTATTTAAAGTTTTGGCAACTACGGACATTAGCTGTAGGGTAGTAACAGTTGGTTTATGGTAGCTTGGAACGGTAGGTTTTTGTAACACGCATGTGCTACGGCGCTGAAAACCCTGGTGGTCGGCCATTTTATTTTTTCTTTAGCAAATCGTGGGGAATACAGACATAAATATCTGTAATAGATATAACAGCCGATAATATTTTAACTTTGATCTTCTTTCTAACATCGGCATCATAGGGCCATTAAAATTAATTTAGAAATACATAGTATGTTTCTTCTTAAGGTACGTTTTCCACGCGCACACTCACAATCACCCTAACCCTCTAATTTCTAATCTTTCCTCTGCCACCATTCCCAACAATCCTCTTCGACGCCTTAAACGAAACTGGTGGTTAAAAAAAAGAAAAAATAACTTACTAATGAAAATCTAAAATCAAAATGTATATTGAAGTAGTGTCATTGGATGCCCCCTTCTATCACGCCCACATGCCTTGTAAATAATGTTATAAAATTTACTTATTGTATCAAATGTATACAGATTGTAAATATATTTTTTAAAAAAAAAAAAAGGTACGTTTTCCAAGGCGCGACATGTCGTTAATATCTGTGTATACGAAAATAGTAACAACTGTTTTGCAAGACGCGACATGTCGTTCGACAGCATGGCGTCAAAATTAGTTTTAATACTTCGTAAAAACCTTCAGTATCACGATACTTGAACATATTATCTGTTTTCTTTTTTTTTTGACTTTAGATGGCAAATATAAAAGCTTCTTCATCATCTTCATCCAATAACAATGTCAGAATGTCATTATTACATATCATTATTGCATACTTCAATAAATGGATCCATAATAATTTAAACAAAACTGTATTAACTAACTAAACTTATTTGTATTAACTAACTAAACTTATTTGTATTAACTACACCTGAACACAAGTGTACTTGGACAGGTTTGCGAGCGAACTGAGAATATAACTACCAAAATCATAGCGACATGTCGCGTCTAGTAAAACACATCAAAAAAATACGTCGCGACGACAAGTCGCGCCTTGGAAAACGTACCTTTACCCTACGTCAACAAGACCGCTCCTCTCACTGACGGCGCTACATATTTTGAGGCCCTGCCACAGATTTAGTGATTTGATACTCAGGGGTACATATAATCTGTTGCCCACACACTTTAAGCATTTTTGTCATACCTTTTTTTGGCTACATACACACGATTGCGAAATGCAGCGTTGCCGTGTTATCCGTTAAACCTGGACTCGCGCTCTTCACGATTTTGAAGCGTACAGTCGTATGTTTTTGATTTACACACGCTTGGTTGGCTTTCCCGAACTTGAATTCGTACAAGTTTAACGTGTAAACTGATCTTAATACATTTTTCGTTCAGTATATTGTGCGTAACACTATCATTATTTTACGTTCATCACATTTGTCGGACGGGTTCAGATTACATAAAGATAATCGCTGTTATATCCATGTTATATTATATGTAGCTATCCAATACTGACTCATACGTCATACATTTTCAAATCCTTCCTCCAATTATTCTACTGTTGGCGGTATGTTCAAAGGGCTTTTCCAGTCCTTGCCCCAATTGAACGCTCTTTACTGATACCCGCCATTTTGAACTAACAAATTACCTATATATGTATGAAGCCAATTTTCCGTCTTTACTACTTCCTTTAAAAATAAACTTAAAAAAACTTTTTAAACCATGCCCCTGCATTTTAAAAATCCTCACATCCCAATTTCCTCAACAATATTTTTTTAGAATTTATCTACAACTCATTCCCGCTTTTCATCCTAATTTTTACTGACGGATCCATTAGACCAGGGTTCCCCAACCGGTGTGCTGTAAGGCCTCTATAGGTGTGTCGCAAAGTTTCACGATTATTAATAAACGTTTACGTTAAAAATTACGTTTAAAATGTTGCTAAAACTAAAAATCTATCACAACTGAAGAACTTGGAAGACGACATGAGGGTATGTGTATGGTACAAAAACTAAAACAAAATGTTATAACACTCGAAGGACCACTCGACTCGTAAAGTCGAGACACCAATGTTTCGCCTTAAAAAAAGGGCGATAGGCAATCTCTGACGTCTGAGGGAATGGGTTTGTATGGCGTTGGGCGCAGCAAACACCACAACAAAACCCCTGGTTAGCCGGTGGATCGGCAACCGAACATGGGCGACACGCGGCAAAGGAAAAAAGATTGTCAAGCACTTACAATACGGGATGTAGGAAATGCAGGCTAAATAACAGAAAGTCTCTGTGGTCGGTTCAATGTGGTGCAATGACCACAGAGCTCACATATGAAAATTACTTACAATTAAACACACATACAAATCCCGATTGATGACGGCGTGGCACTGGTCGGCCTCCCAGTCACCTCCTGGTGCCGGCGGACTTTCGGGGTTGTGGAAGACGGCTGACAACGACTTTACACTCACGTGATGGTGATGGAAGTACAGGAACAATAAATTTACACTGAATTTAAAACGGATAAGGTTGACTTTATTGAGCACACGAACATATTTAAATAAAAAGAATAATAATAATAACAATAATAATAACAATTATAACAATCGTATTACGGCGTAATGATCGGTTGTTACACTTTCAAAAATGATATAATAATACAGGTAAAAAAAACAACAAAAAACTCAAAAGCACAAGATGGGCCGATATAGCCGTGTTATTGCTACGACGGCATATATACGACCAAAACAAAAAACCCATGAATTTACATACACGACATTTTTCACAATCAAAGTTACGTAATACAGAGAGGAGACGGGGACCAGATAAGGAAACACGCAGTCGCCCAGCTCATTAGGCGGCTAGTGTGGTCGTTCACGTCTATCGCCAACTTATAAATACTTTCGCGCAAACAGTATGCTTGTCAACCATTTGACCATAGAGGAAGCTCATAATAAAGGGAAAACAGTTCCAAATTTCTCACTAAGACTAGATTTTTTATGACATTGTAATGTATCTTGTTTTTCCATTTTAATAAATTAAATATTTATGATAATTGTAATAATATTATTTCTTCTATCCTAAATATACACACCATTTTAAATTGTTTGCTAGTAATATACTGATATACAACTACTTTGGTATTAATAATTAATATTATGAAAGCCTACTAAAAAAAAAATATGTATACATATATAAGTCAGTGACAAGTGTGCCATGGCTAAAAATGGGTTGGGATTAGTGTGCCGTGAGGGAAAAAGATTGGGAAATGCTGCATTAGACTATCGGTTGATGTCAGTAAAGTTTTTTGCAGGTTGACTCTCACCACCCCATGTTTTGAGGAAGAGCTTAGCTCCAATAAATCAAATATTTAGTTTACTTAATGTAGGGTTGTTAAAAATTTAATATAATTATTTTTATAACCAAAAGTACATGAATAGTTCTGATGAACATCAACTTTTTTCGAACACTAAAAAAGTTAAAACATTTCCAGTAGGTTGGAAAAATTCATAAAAACAATGACAAATAAATGAAGAAATGTAGGAAAGTGAGCAAAAAATGTTTGGTAATTAAATAAAAATACTTAAAATTAAGTATGTATAAGCCCTTGAACACTCCACTAAAATATTCGCACTAGATCATGACTCATGAATAACAGACACACTTTCCAATAAATTAACATACTGTATATACAATTTTAAATATAATATATTGGCAAAATTATCTTACAAGAATTATTTAGTACAAAATTTGAAATTATAGACTTTCTAATAAAAAAAAAGTTATGATAATAAACAAATTATTATTAAATGTGAACATATTCATTTTAAAAGCTAATATTAATCCAATTCTATTAGTTCAGGTTTGGCATGGTTATTTGATTGAAGTATAGAATGATTCATTTGTGAAATAGATCCTGAAGATTGCTGTACTACTTGCCGAACTGTAGTTGTGGTCATTGTTGTAACTCGCTACAGAATAAATTAAAAATAATTAATGAAAAGACATAATTGATGACATCACAAAATAAAATAATTTAAATTAAATATAATACTGAGTCTAAGTTTTGTTTCTGTTTAAAAAAACTAATTACATTGTACTCGTTTTCTTGTTGGGAAAGATGAGAATATTTTGTTTTGTTTTCTTCACATATGTGGACCCAGCATAAGATTACTTAAGTTTATTTGCAATACCATATTTTATAAATGTTTGGGTTCTTCTAAGTGAAATACAAAAAATAATTTTCTTGATTTTATATTCTGATTAAGTGGTTGAACATATATATATTATATATACATATGTATTTATGTATTATACTTTTACACATACACCATATATTTTATCAATTTAAAATTTAACATAAAGAATACTAGTACTTAGTACTTTTAAGTTGCCTAATAGTTAATTTTTTAACTTCTTCAATAATACATAATATTTACCAAACTATTTTCAACAAAATAACCCTATTAGTCCTAATGAAGAACAACAACATTGCTTTGAACAAACAATAAGTAAATCTATTACACTCACACAATTGACATTACAAGAAAAAAAAGTTGGAGCTTAAAAGAGGAAAAAGTAAAAGAACAATTGATCTTCAAACACAAAAAGAAACTGATTTGATTAAAATAATCAAAAAAGAAATGAATCTGTTTGAAAATGGAGGAACTCGTGGGCATCATTTAGAGCAGTGCTTCTCAACCTTTTACCTTCTCAACCATCTTAGGGCCGCCCCCCTAAGAAGTAAAATATTTTGCAATGCCCCCTCCCCCCTCATTTCATTAAAATAAAAATAGTATACATGAAAAGTTTATAATTTAATAATTAATAAATATATGTATATATATAAATTTGAATATAATGAAAATAAAATGTAAAATGTATGTTAAAATATAATTTAAGTGGATAATTAAAATGTTTTTAAATGTATTGATCAGTGAGATGGTATATGTAGCTTATATTTCATAATCACGAGTTTATTTTATAAATCGAAAAAACGAAAACAATTACAGATAAATCTTGGTGCGTTGCTTTGAACAGAAAAAAGTTCACCGCCCCCAATCGCCCAAAACGAGCTCACCGCCCCCCCCCCCCCCCACCGGCCAAAACGAGCTTACCGCCCATCGATACTCCTTCAACGCCCACCAGGGGGCGATATCAACCCCGTTGAGAAGCACTGATTTAGAGCTAGCATTTAAGTATTTAATGTCTATTCCTCCTACTAGTATCGAGTCAGAATGTGCATTTTCAGTAGCAGCCTATATTGAAAATAAGCTGAGAAGCAGACTGGGAGATGGAACATTAGAGTTAAGGGTTCTATCATTGGATGGCCTCCCTTATCCTGTCATTCTGTCATTATATTATATTGTTTTATTGTACATATTATCACATTTACTTATTGTGTTTTTTTTAATACAGATTGTAAATTTTCTAAAAAAAAAAAAAAATTTTAATTTATTTTAACAAAATGTAAAAAAAAATGCACATGAAGGGTGTCTAGTTTATTGCCATCTGGCTCTAGCTTTTCTATTTTGGGCTATCATTTCTTTAATGTGTTTCAGGATATTGTTGAGTTTAGCAGGATTTGTAGGTTTGATTGAAGACTTGAAAACTGAGCTAATTAGTAGTTGCAATTTTTCTATAATTATAAACTAGAACTATAATCTTATAATATCATATTAACCTGTTGAAATAATGATTGATTATTAAAGAAATGTCTTTGCTGATTAATCACATTTGGATAAGGTTGACTGAAATGTCTTGTAGTTTGTGCCATACTTCTTTGAATTGACGACTGCATTCTGCGATTTGTATGTTGTTGTTGTTGTTGTCTAATGATTGGATTATACAAGTTGTCAAGAGACATTAAAAATTACGCAATTCATAACTCATATTTAAATTATATTGATTTATATTTCAGATTACATCTATTTATGAATTTAATTACATTAATTAATTATATCGTAGAGCAGAGATTCCCAACCAGGGTGCCGCGAACTTTATTTAGGGTTCCGCGAAATTATTTGAAATACATATTTTTTAAGAAAAAACGATTTCATGAAAAATAAAATATAGTATTGTGTGTAATAAAACAGACTATAATATAATACCTAATGGGTAGAAATATTGTGTTGTTCAATCTATTTTAATGTTCATACTAGTTTGCTATGTAACACGGCTATGGCTCCAAGTAAGTTGAAGGGTCATTTATTAACAAAACATACCCATTTAGCTAATAAAAATATTGACCACTTCAAACAACTATTAAGTTCACAAAATAAAGAATCAGCAATTTTTGAGAAAAAGGTAACCATTCCTAATAAAGCTCTTGAAGCTAGTTATAAAGTGGCAGAATTAATAGTACAAAATAAAAAAACACATACAATAAGTGAATCTTTAATTCTTTCAGCCTGTTCAGAAATAGTGCGTATCATGTTTGGAAGCAAGGCTGAAGCCGAAATACAAAAAATCCCTCTTTCCAATAATACTATTCGCAAATGTGTCCAAGATATGTCAGAAGATATAGAAAAAAATGTTGGAGAAAAAATTAAAGCTTCAAATGGTTTTTGTCTTCAAATTGACGAATCCACTGACACAAGTGGTAAATGTTATTTAATTGGGTTTATTTGTTTTATTAATAATGATAATATTGTAGAACAATTTTTCTGTTGCAAAGAAATGAAAGAAACGACAACTGGTCTTGATGCGTTTAATATTATTGAATCTTATCTTAAATTATTAAATTTGTCTTGGGAATCTTGTTTTGGTATTTGCACTGATGGTGCTCCTAGTATGATTGGTTCAATAAAAGGATTTGTTTCATTAGCAAAAAAGTGTAATAAAAATATACTTGCAACTCACTGTTTTCTTCATAGAGAAGCTTTAGTAGCAAAAACTGTCGGTCCTCAGTTAAAAAATGTTCTTGATGATGTGGTAAAAATGGTAAATTTTATTAAAATGAGACCATTAAAATCACGACTTTTTTCTTTATTATGTGAAGCAATGGAATCACAATTTACTAAACTTATTTTACATACAGAAGTACGATGGCTATCTCGTGGTAAAGTTTTGTCTAGAGTACATGAGTTAAAAGATGAACTTATCGTGTTTTTTACTCTTAAAGATGTACCCGAATTTTGTGAGTTATTGACGAACGAAAAATGGTTGGCAAAATTATCATACTTATCAGACATATTTTCACACTTAAGTCAAATCAATTCAAGTATGCAAGGCCCAAATTAAAATATATTAACATCGTGTAGTAAGTTATTTACTCTTAAAGATAAATTAAAAATCTGGAAAAAACGTGTGCAAAAAAATCAATTTGAAATGTTTCCTTCATTACCTGTGACACAAGAAAGTTCCGAAGTTATGAAATTTGTGGTGGAGCATTTAACTGCCTTAGAAGAAAGTTAAGATAAGTATTTTCCAGATTTAGATATTTCCGAGTATGATTGGATAAATGACCAATTTGATAAAAATATAAGTTTAACTGAATTCAGCCTCGAAGAAGAAGAGCTCGCTGAAATACGAAACAGTCGAACTCTTTTATCAAAATATAAAAATGTTCCATTAAATGAATTTTGGATTCATGTTGAAAAAATTCACATTAAATTGGTAAAAGAGCTCTAAAAATATTATTGCAGTTTTCGACGTCATATTTATGCGAACAAAGATTTTCCACTCTTGTTAACATAAAAACAAATAAACGAATAAAAATGGAGTTCATTGAAGAAGAAATGAGAGTATATCTTTCAACTATTCGACCACAAATAAAAAATTTGTGTAAAAAAAAACAAGCCCGAGTGTCACATTAGTTCCATGAGTTCCCTAATTTTTAATTAATCTTAATAAAGTTAATGTTCAATGTAATAATTTATTTTATAAAATATAATATTTGTATATACCATATACCTACGTCTTTCTACTTTTGTTTATACTTATGCACTGCTAAATAAAACCGAATTAGTCTATAGGGTGCCCCGGATTTTTAGAAAATGATTAAGGGTGCTGTGAGTCAAAAAAGGTTGGGAACCTCTGTCGTAGAGTATGAAATAAGTAAGGTAACTGATGGGTGGAAGCAGAGTAGATTTAACCCAACAACAAAATTTGTCAAAATCCTTTTTTTACTTGAAAGAATAAAAAGCATAAAAATTAATAATAATGATAACAATATTTATATATGAATATCTTCATATAAAATTTGAAAATAACTAGAACAAATATATAGTAAATCCTCCTTATAACAAATACCGTAAAAGACAGAAATAGAAAACTTTAAAATAGCAATCTCATGCTTGGAAGAATAACTTAAGTTTTCAAATATTGAATTATTAGAATTAATAACAAAAGTTTGAGAATGCCTACAATTATCAAAAAAAAAAAAATGTATACACTTAACATTATTTTACTAAATTATAAATGTACAGCTAATATGTAATAACATAAAATATAAGAAATTAAAAAAAAATTGATTTAGCATGTATTTAACTAAACTAAATGATTTTGAAATAATATACACATATACCGTGTATCCCGAAAATGTAAGTTTTGTTGCGCATGCGCAAGATACATGAGTTAAAAAAATTGGGAGTCATAAGAATTTACGATCCATTTGTCTAGTTTAATGTCACGCAAACAGAATTGAAAATATTTACAGGATAATGAGTGGTAAAGTGGCCAGTTTTTTGGGACACACGGTATATCCCATTTTAGGTTTTTTTATAAAATTTTTTTCAGTCTCGCAATAGAAGAATCTCCTTTATTACAGATAAATCAGTGGGTCCCAGGCAATTTTGTTATAAGGAGGTGAACTGTAATATCTATAGTATAATTTTGAATACTCTTAATATAATAACATAATATTATTTAATAAATAAACAATTTGTTAAAAATTATTAAATATTCCAAACAATAGCAATAAAAATAAAAGTTCTTGCTTGGAGTATTATGGTATGTGCATATTTTTAAGATGTTTCTTTTTAAAAATCAATGTTATATGAAAAAAAAAACTGGATTATAAATAAAATATAATAGAAGTATTATAGGCCAGTCAAATTAGGTTTGAATTCGGAATTAATTAGTGGAAATCTGGAAACCATTTAAATTGCTTAAGCATAGGTGTGATATTAAGGAAATATGTTTTTCCTCCTCCTTCGAAGTCAGCGTTGGCCACCGTTTTGAAAAAACCACTCCAAAATCTGAGTTTTTTTTTAGTTTTTTGATAATAACTCAAAAAATATTAGTATAATAAAAAAACGTAACCGGATCTAAAATATAGATCGCTAAATTCTCTACAAAATAATGTGTTTGGTTAAAAATTAAAGTTTATAACTAACATTTAAAATTGGCATTTTTTGAAGTTTTAAAAAAAATTGATTTTATTTTATTTTTTTGTGATTTTTTTAAAATAAGTCAAACTTATGATAAAAAGTCATACTACTCAAATTGTAAAAATTGTAATTTCACATATAAATATGTTAAATTCAATAGTTTAGACAAAGTATCAAGGTTTAAAAATAGATTTTGAAATTCATCTGAAATTCTATTGAGTTAAACATTTTCAGATGCAAAATTACAATATCTACAATTTAAGTAAGTATGACTTTATCGTAATTTTGACAAATTTTAAAAAAAGCCAATTTTCAACGTTAATCATCCACCCTAATTTTTGACCAAACTCATTATTTTATAACATTATTTTGTAGAGAATTTAGTGATTTATATTTTAGATCCAATTACGTTTTTTGATAATACTCATATTTTTTGAGTTATTATCGAAAAACTAAAAAAACTCCGATTTTGGAGCTGTTTTTTCAAGATGGCGGCCAACGCTGACCTAGGAGGTGGGGGGAAAAACATATTTTCTTATTATCAGATCAATGCTTCAGCAATTAAAACAATTTTCAAATTTACACTACTCAATTCCGAATTCAGTGATTTTTTAGTCCGATTTGACTGGCTTATTAAATGTACCTCAGAGTACAGAGTATTTGTGATTGCCAGTCACTGTTGATGAGATAAAACCCTTGAGGGGCAGTAAATGACAGGTATGACAAATAATATTATATTTAAATTTTTTTAGGGAAAACTATTTCTTGTTAAATATTCTTTTATTTTATTTTTATATTCAGTGTTTTTTTTTAACCTCAAGATGATTTTTTAAATTGAAACCAATAGTAAATATTAGCACCACAATAATATCCGAACAAAAACTTTTTTTTTTTATTAGTTCTCATAATGGGTAATCACTACCTGAATAGGCTACTAAATAAAGAACATTAAAATTATATACATGAAATAGGTAATAAGGTAATAAGAATATTTACTTACTGCATACGATTATTATTATCACGCCTGGTATTCATCGGTCTTGAAGGTCTGGTATTCATTGGTCTTGGAGGTCTGCCATTGTTCATAATCCAACAGTTAACCAAATTTTTTGAATTCTGTTTATTACCAAAATGTCCGCGATGTCCATCCTTAAAATAATAATTATAATAATAGCACTTTTGAACTAAAAAGGTGTATTTTACCGAAAAAAAACTTTAATAATAGTTTTACTTACACGTAATGGAACATCAACAGGCGGTTGTCTAATAGACGACTTCTTTTGATCAAATTTATATTTTTTTTCAAAGTTCACTAAAAATAAGTCATGAGATATTATTGTTAGTAAAATCCATAAAGAGTATATGTATTTTTTAAACATACTAGATTTAATTATATTCTCCAGAGATTTTTTATTTTGTATTGGAACTCTGGGAGTTTCATAAGAAGTAATTTCTACATCTGAATCATCAAGTTCATTTAATTCAATTACATCATCTTTATTTTCATGTACCACTTCAATTGGTTCTGTAACAATTGGATGATTGCTAATATTGTCATCAGTTTCAGTATTAATTCTCATAAGATTGTCTTTAATCTTTGCTGGTTGAATTTTAATTTCTGGTGGATTTTCATTAACGGGTTTATCATTAACATTATCTTTTAAATCTTCATCAATCACTAGGGTAGCATCACCTTCAGTACCAGAAATAGATCCATCCGTAATTAAAATATTAGTATTTATATTTTCTTCACTGTTATCAATATTTTTTAATACTATATTAGAATTTTTATTAGGAACTATCCCCTCATTAACAACAATTGTTTTATCTGTAATATAAATACTATCATCATTGACATCTGCTGTATTTTTATCCGTACTATAAATACTATCATTATTTGATTTTTCTTTGATTAAATTTAATTTGTCTACTGTAGCTGGACATGGTGTTAAATTAAATGACTCCATGTATACAGTTTTTTTACTTTTTTTTGGAGATTTACCATCCTCTGAATTATAGGATAACTGTCTTTTTTGTTTAATTGATATAGGTTTGATATATTTAGAATCTTTATTAATATTCTTCTTTGCCAGTTCATCTTCCGAACTGATTTCACACTCAGAATTATTGAGACTAGAAACTTCTGTCTCCTCAGCACAATCTTGTTTATTTATAAACGTTTCTCTCACCTACAAGAAAAATTAATAATATGCATAATATGTTAATAATAAAACATTTGGAAAATTTACATTTATTGGTTTTAAATAGCCTTATAAAACATATATGTTTCAATTTATCTTATTTTATAAATTATAGTTCTATATAATTCAAAATTTTATAACTTATTCCAAGAAAACATTACATATTGTATATTTTATCTAAAAAAAAAGGGTGGTACTTTACTCAATAAATAAGTTTAGAGTTTTAGACTGTTTTATAAAAATTGAAAACTTTCAGATTTATAATATAAATCAGCACCCAAGCACAATAATATAATCAGAAATTTTACTGGTTAGAAGAAATTCAATATTTATAAAAAAAAATCTTTAGAATTTGTTTGCAATATTGAATAAAAAAAGAAAGAAAAAACACTCCTAGAGCAAGACGAAGAAATGAGAGTTGTACTGCAGTCATTGATTTGTTCTTGTATTAGTCAAATTACAAGAAACAAACAAAGCCAAATATCACATTATATTTTAGTTTTTAAACATATATAGTAATTTTAACATACTACTATATATTGCTATAATGTTCTGCGGTCAAAATGTATTGTTAAAAATGTGGCACTAACACAAAAAAGTTGAGAACCACCGAGCTAAAAGATAACTGGAATGATAAATCATTGATCTAAATAATTTTAATATTTAGCTTTTTAATAAAATAATGCTTCTGGGTAAAAATAAAATTATTGACTTGAACACTGAATAATTAATCTCATTATATAGCACAGTATTTTTAATGTTCTGACGACCCATAAATACTTATTGCATTTTGGATCTTTAGTGGAACAATAAAATTATTATACATATTTTATATAAATAGTATGCTATGAATGGTACATATAACATTTTCATACAAATTTTGTAAGATTGGTTTAGAATGTCAATATAAAATAAAATAAAGTGATTCAACAAATAACTAAAAATAATAAACATTAGCCTAAACTAAAAATTATTGATTTTGAATTTTCTCCATTTAATTTACACTTAGTTTATTAATATTTTAACAACTAAACCTTACCAGAGTCAAATCATCTAATAACTTTTTGTTACTTTCTTCGAGTTTCTTTTTGAGTTCTTCACTTTTTTCAGCAGGATCTTCCTCAATAGTAATAGTTGACAAATGACCAAAGTATTCATTCAATCTATTTCCCTTTAATCGTTTTCCCAACTTCAGAAATGCATTGTGTGCTAGAATAAAATTTAATTTGTTTTATCACATATTTTATTAGTTTTAATAAATGTACTTACAAATATTTTGTAATTGTTGTTTTGTCCAATTTAATTTTTTTTTTTCATTTAATAATTTTAATAAAGTAAAAATTTCAAAATAATCAGGAAATTCTTTGTTAATATTATAAAATTTCTCAATAGTTTTATTAACTAAAGGATTATTTGTATCTTTAAAACGCAACGGTGGTTGTTCTAGAAAATCTGGTTCATCTTTGAGTTTACACATCCGTTTGTATATTTCAACAATCCTTTTTTCATATCTATGATTTTAAAAATAAAAATAAATTAAGATACAGTAGTTGTAAGAATGTACAATATTCAAGCTATGTAATGTTTGGAATACATTTTCTACTCATAAAGAGCATTACAGCATTTTACAGAGCATATTACAGGCCACATGACATACATTTAAAACCAATAATTTCTTTATATTGTTAAGTTATTATTATTATTATTATTTTTTTTTTAATTATATGAGATTTCGGCATTGTGGCCATTATATCTTGACGATTATTGTGGAAGATTTAATTATGAGTTAGTTAATGGGAGAGGGCGATGACGGCTTCTTCTCTCCGGACGGCTGTGCCACCCAAAAATTGTAAGCCGCCGGTGTCTGGATTCGAAATTTCGAACTGGCGACCATGCATTAAAGCACAGCCGCCTTATACACTCGACCATGACACGTCTTCAGATTGTTAAGAGTTACGAATTTTAATTTTTTAAGTAAGTAACAAAATACATATTTATTTTATTTCAAATGATTTTAATAATTCAAACACTTTTCAAATTTTAAATATTATACAACATACTTATCCTTTAATATATATAGAGAATCTGAACCAAAATCATCATCATTGTTTATATCCATTTCTGAAGTATCAAGAGTTTTAACTTTCATGCGAGCAATCTATAACAATACAACAAATGTTATTCAACCAAAAACTTAAATTAGCTGTTAATTTATACTTAATAAACTTTATAATTACACGCAATGCTTTTTTTAGTTGAGCTAGTTTCTTCAATTTCTTCTGGTTGATTTCTTTATTTTCTATGGAAATTATCCTATCTTGACACTTTAAAATAAATAAAAATTTATAAACTTTTAACAAAAATGTAAGTTTCAAATAAAATTAATGGTTAAATAATACATCTTAAAGGTGCACTGTTTAAATATTAATGCTAATAATAATAATAATTTTTATCATATATCTCTGGATTAGTATTTTAATATGAAAACATTTAGCTGTTTTTTAATAATTTAAAAATTAAATAAATAGATTATAATAAGGAGAGCTGGATTTAAATTCATTAAAAACCATACAAAAACTAAAATTAGAACAATCTGACTTGAAGTGGTGGCTATGGTGATGATTAAAATTATCTTTACATATTTACAATAAATTTAATTTAAATTATTTAGTCATATTTTATACAACTAGCTTTCCTGCACACAGTTACAACAAGCCTGAACAAAAATAATTTGTTATACATAGATTAGGCTTTAAAACTAACAAAATCACCAAAATATGCTAAAAAATGTTCTAAAAATGAAAAAAAAAATTTAAATAAGAGACTTCAATTTTGAAGTATTTGTTACATTAAGTATTTGGAAATCATGGTCTATGATCACCCAAAAAATGTACACTTGTCATTGATATCATGACCCTTCCTAATAATAAGATAAAAATGATAAAAAATTACCGTCATCGATGATTGGAACTGCAGTAATTGTTCATAAATATGTTCAATATGAATGTAGAAACTACTACTACTATCAGGCCAAATAACTTTATCTGCTTCTTTTAGTAACCGTAGAAAATATTTTGAATCAACAAATTCAGATGGAAGAGATTGGTACAATTTATCAATCTTATCAATGTTTGAGTTGGGAAAATTTGGATTTTGGTAACACTTCTGAATAAACTAAAACATAAAATCTACATTATTCACAAAAATATATTATTAATTAATGCCTGACTCTTATCAATTGTGCCGATTAAAACTATGTGATAACACATAGTTATAATATTGAAAAACTTAAGTTATTTGGTGGTGGGAAACCATATTTTAGAAACTGTATTAAAAATATGCTATTTAGTAACCTTTAGTTAAAATAACAATTTTGAAGTTCATGTTTTTACCAAAATTACTTTCTATGGATAGAACACATATTTTTGGTACCAAAATGTTGAATGAATGGGTTGTGAAATTGTGCAAATTTGCAATAAAATGTTATGACTTATGACCTTATATGGTTTTTTTGTAGTTGTGTATACAATGTTGGGTAAGGGAACGTTGGCAGTTTCTTCTCTCTGGGTGGTTATCCTATCCAGAAAGTGAAACTGCCAGCAACTATGTTAAGATACAGCTGCCTTATCCCGTTTGGCTATGATGTTTCCAAAAAATATTTTATAACATTGAATACATATTATTAAACTATTAAAGTAATAATAATCATGTTCTTACACTTTCGAATATTTCACTACTCATAGTATTTCCATTTTCTAATTCAGTCATACTAGTAATACCATTTGATGTACTTGCAATACAATCTTCATTCTAAAAATATAATTAATTGTTCACTTTACAATTATATACAGCAAATTACATTAATAGAGTATATATGTATTTTAACTATGAAAATATAAACAAATATAATCAATTATTTTAAACTGTGTATTGTGTATACCAAAAATTTAGATTTGGTTTCCTTTTATATTTGAAAACAATACACAGTTTTAATATTTTTAAGGTCCACATTTGAGCAAATTTGTGTGTGCGTTGTATTTTCAATTTTAACGAACATACGTCAAAAATTAGACAAATTTGGACTGGTTGAGACATACTTATGCGTTATGTTTGTGTTCGCGGGGTACAACGCACACAATCCGACCTTTTGTTGGTCCCAGGTCATGATCAAAGGAACAAAGGAACTTGTGTCGTGCGGTGTTCAGTTTGGACGATTTTATATTATTACGCACACTCATAGTGAATTAGTCATCATAGTACTCATAATGATCATCTAAATTTGATATTTTTTTCAATTATAAATTCAATTTTATTTATCAATGGAGTCGTGTTAAGATGATTGTCTCTTGCTTATACAAGAGTACGAAAATGTAAACCAAATTCATTAAAAATTCAAAGTCTTCCAAAGACATCCGAAGAAAATGTTTATATTATCCAATGCTTCAATCAAATTTTAAGTTAGATCACAGACTTGAGCTATTGTTGTTTAATTTATTGTGGTACAGCTTTCTAATCCACCAACGTCTTTGCTGAGGTTTCTAATTGTTTTTCTTAACTGGTGAATAACTATGAATGCTTTTTTTTTTCTTAATTCAATCTTATTCATAATTACTGGGATTTTTAAAAATAAAAAATAAACATGCATGACGCATAGTACCAAAATTATACCTAATTTTTAGCGAACAAGTGTTAGTCAAAAATCAAATACAACGCACACATAAATTTGCTCAAATGTGGACGCACCTTTAAAAGTAATTTATAATGGCTAAATAATGCCTAGTATAATTTACTATATTTTTAACTATTAAACTTTTTTTCGTGTTTTATGGCACAAGATAAATAGAATTTCATGAATAATGTGTAGAGAAGAAAAATAACAGGAAGGGATGAACCAGATATAGAATGTATAATTATTTATACAGACATAAATACATTTCAAAATTTATGATTATATTAAAATAATTTAGATACAGACCTGTGAACTTGTTGAATCTTTTTTGGATAGTTGTAACAGTTCATTGTATACATCAGCAGCAAATTGAAAGGATTTTTTGTTTTTAACAGATATATGTTGTACTCCTTCATGAATAAAATTGCGTAATTTTTTTGAATTTCTTTGTTTATTATTGCAACTGTCATACATTTTATTCATATCTTCAACATATGCCTTAGGAAATTGTATATTTTTTCGACACAATTTGATCATCTATAAATAACACCAAAGATTATATTATATTATCATACAAAATGATACAGACAATCTGTAAATTTTTCTTTACATTAAGGGCGCTTTTAGACGAGACACTTTGTAGCCGGTAGCCGACTACTTGTGTCTGAAAAGAATTGCGCGACTAAGATAACATTGCCATAAATATACTCGTACACACGAGAAACAGACAAAAGAGCCTTTAATGTTTTTTTATTTTTACTATTTTTTCTTTTAAGCAATAGAGTTAGTGAGTAGAGCTTCTTCTACTTCCATGGTCGAGTAAAAAATATATAATAATTATTATTTATTATTTAAATTGTAATTGTATTTAATCAGATACTCGTGTACGACAAGTGTCTCGTGTGAAAGACGCTCGCACATGAAACACTATTTGTGTCTTGTAATTGGATTCCAGTGGCCGGCCACAAAGTGTCTAATCTGAAAGCGCTCTGAGTGATTGAAGTATTTATATTTATATTTATTGAATTTAATTGAAGGTTTTAAATAAAGGAATTACCCAGCAGATATACTTTTACTTAAAATAAAGTTATGTATGCTAGTACAAGTTTAAATAGTCTCAATACATAACTATTATAATCAGAATTGGATAAGGTAGGTTACCAAATTTAAAATTGTCATTAACATAAGATAAGTTACAAATTATTAAAAAAAAGGTTACAAGAATAACAACCATAAAATAATATATACCTGTTGAAATTGACTGACATTATCTGTGGTATCATAAATGCTTACCTGAAATCAAACAAAATATAAAGTTTAAAAATGTATTAAATTTTATGCTGTTTAAATACATTCTTTTTAAAATATGTATATTTTTTAACATTTTCAACAATCACATTACACAATACATCAAAATGGAGAATGCAATAAATAAATCAAAGACATCTGATTTATTAATACAGAATTTTGTGTTGGATGGAGTACGTAATGTACCAAGCAAAGTATTGTGGACAAATCTGAAGATGATGATTCCGAGAATACTAATTAACTGTTAGTCATCTATCATGGATACTGTGGTCATTGTTGTTGTATCAACAAAATGATAATCTATAACGGGTAAAGGTAACATTTTTTTTTTTTTTTAATACAGAACTAAGAATTAAGGATTACAATTTCCTTGGACATATTGTCTGTTAATACATGAGTGCGACCGTGTGGGTCTTAAATACAAAACCAACCATAAAGCTTGTAAGTGTAACAATGATTATAAACTGATAATTATACACTATAGTTTATAATCAATGGTAATACTTACGTCCGAGTCTGTGTCACCGCTCGACAATATAACTTCCATGTCCGGTCGGTATTAGATCCAAACGGTGCAAAACCGACGCTCAACGCCGTGCCGAGAATAGATTTCAAACAGCACGCGGACACGGAATACGGCGACCACGTTCCACGTTCTTCGCCAATATCCTCCGACTCGGAAATCGAAAGTTCGCGTTGCACCGCCCAACAACGCTACTGGAAGGCGGACGCCGACTGAATGCACACTGATCAATGAAACGCTGTCGCTCAGTCGCACGATGGTGGATTATCGCAGACAACAGTGCCACTAAGGTCTACGATACACGCGGAAGACAAATAGAGAATTCAAAATATTCAGTATTATTTATAACTTATATGATACTACAGCGGACTGACACAACATACGACAGCGATAACTTTAGAGTTTACGTTTAGACACAGATAACATGGTCGATGAATTACTGTTTGGTGTTTTGTGAGTTCATGGCTTCATGCACAGAATAGATATATATATAATAGATATATATTATAATATGTTCATGGAACAACAGCCGAAGGAGCCGTTAACCGTTATCAATGTTTTCGCGCTTGTCGACCAGATAACATTGTCATAATATTGTGGCGGTTCACCACCACATAGCTGCTGCCAGGAGCGATAAGCGCGGCTGAGACGGTTGGCAACACCTCTGCAGCCGACGCCGACCGGTCCCTGTGGGAGCCAAGGACGAACGACCGTCCTTGCGATCTTGCCTCTCTCGCTCGACCGCTCTTCAACGCCGCTCGTCGTCGCCACATTGGTTTACATATTATTTCCCGGTGTGGTATTATTGTCTTTGTTCAACATCCTTTCATTGTTATTATATGCTCTTATATATATTAAGCTTAATAAATTAGTTACCTGTTTAACCGTGTCGACTAGTTTATAAAAAGGTAACCCGAATTCCTTGGTCGTGTCGTCGCGCGTGGAGTCATTTCACGTATCACAGATACAGACCACGCCATAATATGTTGTCCACCCCATAAAGCAGGGGTGGCGAACCTATGGCACGCGTGCCAGAAGTGGCACGTTGACCAAATTTAAGTGGCACGCCAAATTTACTAATCTAATATTAAAGAGAGAATACTAAGTATGAATTCTAATATTGAAAATAAAGTCATCAAGAAAACCGAAAACTTGGTAAAAAATGCAGATACTGAAATTCTTACAGTCTGGAACTCGCTTCCAAACATATTTAGGTAATACATTAAAAAAGTGGCTCAATCTATCCTATACATTTTTTCGTCAACTTATGTTTATGAAAGTTTATTCTCCATAGTGAATTTAATAAAAACGAAGCAGAGAAATACATTAATCGATGAAACTAGTGCTGCTTGTGTTTCACTGTAAACTACCAACTATACTCCGGATATTAAAATGTTATCTTCTAAAAAACAACCACAGAAATCACATTAATAAACGAAATAAAAGTTTACAAATAAATGTGTACCTAATAAAATGTGTGTAAACTATTGCATGTTTTTCCTTTCATCTTACCTAGTAAAATTAATTTTTTTTTGGGCGCGCGAGCATATTTCAAAAAACTTGATTTTAAATTTTGGCACTTGACCCAAAAAAGGTTCGCCACCCCTGCCATAAAGCAACGGTTCTTAACCTTTTTTCATTCGCGTACCCCTAGGCCTCTTACCACTGCTTTACGGACCACCAAATGTCAACTTGTCATATATTTTCACACAAGATAGATAAGAATTTACGAAAATAAACGAAAATAAATTGCGATAATGTTAAACCAATGTTAAAAAAATTAAGTAATAACGAATATTTGAGTACGTCATGACACGGACACTTTGTAAGCAAGCGACTGACCTTCATGTCAATATCTAATAAACCGTTCACAGCGGATATAAGAAAATGGATTTTTAAATATTTTAGGCACATAACATTAGATAAAATCCAGTGTACACGTGCCATCGCTTATGCCGTATAATGATTAGGGAACGGATTTATCTATATACATATAGGAGACGGCCGCTATTCACTCATCAACGCCCAGACTAAACCGCTGGGTCTACAGACTTGAAATTTTGTACAGAGGTTCCTTAAGCAATGTAGAGGCGCACTAAGAAAGGATTTTTCAAAATTCGAAATCTAAGGGGGTAAAAGGGGGTTTTTTTAAAGTTTGTATACATTTCATATAGCTATATATATGTATTTTTTCCCAACTGTTAATCGCTGTTCAGTGTATTGATAGTGCTAATAGTACGTGGAATTTAATAATAACAATCAATAGATACGGGTGGTAGACGGTCAAAGTACAAAGATAATGTGAAATGGTGAATACGTGCTGCCCTACTCAGTCAGCCCATAGATTAAATATAAATGATATAAATGAGTCCGAACACTCTGAATCTGAATTGATTAAATTATTAGAAGTGGTAGGATGTGTACTATTTTTTCAACTTAGATCCAATAAATTAAAGTCATAATCAGTTTCACAATTTGATAAATCAGTTGCTTTCATGATGTTATGTGTAGCTTGAAATTGAAATGATGTTCTGAAAGTACGAGCAGTCGGATTTCTATTAAACCCACCACATTGACGAAAAATTGAAAAGGTATTTTCTATTAAATCTTGATTTAAACGATTTGTAAGAAGATATTTAAATCCTAGATTTTGTTGTTGCATATATATCATACTAATAGAATTTATGGTCCACACCATAGCATCGAACCAAGGAACAATTTTACCATACATTTTATAGGGTTTAACAGCTTAACAGCACTATGGCGCATAAAAGAGGTTTTGAGGCACTCGATAGATCTCTTAAAGATATAAGAAATAATAATGAAGTGATGGGAGGAGTAACTGTTCTTTTAACTGGAGACTTTAGGCAAACTCTACCATTTATACCAAGAGGAAGTCGAGCAGATGAAGTTAAGGCTTGCATAAAAGCTTCTTATTTATGGCCGTTAATAGAACAACTTTCTCTCAAAAAGAATATGAGGGTCCACCTGGGAGGTGATGTCACAGCTGGAAAATTCTCTGAACTTCTACTCAAAATAGGAAATGGAGATTATCCCGAGTTAGCTGGGTAGTTGGTTATCACTAAGGATTTAGGTTTAGTAGTGACAACACTACAAGAACTTATAGTTCAAATTTATCCTGATATTGCCGATATAAAAAACAAATCGATGGATTGGTTATGTGAGCGCGCTATTTTGACCCCCAAAAATGACAGGGCAGCTGTGATTAATGAAATTCTTCTTAAATCATTTAAGGGAACAGAAATGCAGTATAAGTCTATAGACATGGTACTGAAGACAAATGACGCAGTTCACTATCCTGTAGAGTTCCTCAACGCACTTAATCCCCCTGGCTTTCCAGCACATAAGTTAGTCCTTAAAGTAAGAACTCCAATTATGCTGTTGAGAAATCTTCACCCACCCAAACTCTGCAATGGTACTAGACTGTGCGTGAAAGCACTCCAAAAAAATGTAATTGAGGCAACAATAATTACAGGTTGTGCTCAAGGAGAATCAACGTTTATACCACGTAAACCACTTTTATCATCAAACTATCCATTCGAATTTAAAAGACTGCAGTTTCCTATCAAGGTATCTTTTGCAATGACTATAAATAAGTCGCAAGGGCAGTCGTTGAAGATAGCGGGGATTGACTTGAGTGATGACTGCTTTACACATGGGAAATTTTATGTGGCATGCTCCAGAGTTAGTTCCCCTACAAGCTTAGTCATTCTTGCCCCAAACGAAATAACAACCAATGTAGTTTATAAAGAGGTGCTATAATTATAATAAGAAAATAATAACAATATTCACATCCTATAAATAAATGTTATCAATGAATCTAATAGTGCTATAACAATTAACACACACACACACACACACACACACACACACACACACACACAATTAAATTGTGTATTTCACGTAATATTAGTACTATCAATGCAATATTCACACACACACACACACACACACGCACACACACACACACACACACACACACACACACACAATTAAATTGTGAATTTCACGTAATATTAGTACTATCAATACAATTAAATTAAACACTAATACACGGCCTATGAAAATGCCAAAAGGGAAACTAACACACGGGCAACGCCGTGTCGGGTCAGCTAGTATGTAATAAAAATACAAAAATATATGTACATATATATGGAAGTATAATTTATAAAATATGTGCTAAAAACATCCAAATATGTGGGAAAAAAATTAAATTAAATTAAAAATAATAAATACAATTAAAATTATTTAAATTATTAAATTATCAAAATGATTTGTTGCATTGAATTATTACAATTTCTTTTAAATTATCGAATGTTAAATGTCGCCTATTAGGTCTCAAAATATTTTTAAAACGGCTAAATGATCGTTCCACATCAACCGATGTAATTGGAGCATATTTGAAGCGCATAATATCAGAAGACGATGATTCCATATTTTTAGAAGAGTGTCAGCCACTCATTATGTCATTGATTGTTTTAAAATCAATATAGCTTCGATTTTTTTCTGTAACTGCATGAATTTTCTTTTTTACAACATCTCCTATTGGTCCGCTTACGAGTTTTAATTTTTCAATCGCTAATTCAAAAATTTGCATACTATCATTTAAGGACGTATTTTTTGTTTCTAATTTTGTAATTTTTTTTTTTTATTTTTATTTTTACAGCTTCAACTGCTAAGGTTATTAGCTTGCGACATGAATATTTATTACATAGAATATATATAAAAAAAAAAATCTTAAATTAGGTTGTACATGTCTATTTGTTTTAGGAATGTGATTATCCTGTTGGTGTTCTCATGGGTTGGGATGAGGCCTTCGAAGAGGTTAATGAAATTAAATGAATTGTAATTGTATGTGCAATAAAACTAAAATTCACTGAGATGAAAATTAAATTATTTTTCAATGTTTCATTTTGCATAATATTTTGAGCTTTTCCAATAGCGATAGAAGTTTCTGGATCTAATTTTGAAATAATTTCTTGTATAATAGTTTTACTAATTTTTGGCATTTTTGAAATTTGTGTAGGTGTGTACGATTACGATTACAGCCAAACACTAACTATAAAAACCTACTGCTATCGCCTGTCAACCCGTCTGCTATCGATTGTCAATCGTATATAAATCGATATAATATATGAAAATTATAAGATAACGACTATAAAAACTACTAAATATTTGCTCCATGTGGATCGTCACAGTTCATAATGGCCAGTGGCGTATATTGGGGGGGGGGGTGTCCACGGTGTCTGGACACCCCCCAAACCAAAAAAAAATTCAATCTTTAATTTTGATAAATTTTAAAGGGAATTTGACAAATAAAAATATGTGATTCGTTATGAACTATTTTAATATTATATAAAGTCCTAAACTAATTAGGAAAAAAATTAATTTAGTTTTAAATAATGTACTTATTATCCAGTATCCTATTATAGTTTTAATTATTTATAAAACTGTTATTCTTATAGCACCACTGATATCGAATGTAACAAACAAAATATATAGTAATAATTATTAAATTATTGTGACCGATGATGATTACTATATAGGTACTAATGTATATTAATATGTTTAAATTATATTATGTTATTATTATTCTATTACAGTATACATGCAATTTATATTTTTATCTTGCGGCTCCGTGGCCCGTGCCTTCATGCGTCTGTGTTACTTGTTTTTTCCAGCGGAAATTTGTGTATATTTAGATATAAATATATTACAATGATGTTTTTTTTTTAATATATATTATTACGTTGGATTTTAAATGTCCATGTACATTTATTTTAAAACATTTTATTATTTATCAATTGAATTTGAATCATTTTTCATTTAATCGAAGAAACAAGGCAGATAAAATATACAGTGAAATAGTAATATTATCATATTATTGTCATTGGTGAGTATCTATATTATTTATAATATTTTTTTTTCACAAGTGCACATAATTCGTAAATTAATATTCATTAAAATTTAAAATTAAAACATTATAATTAAGTATTTTTCAAACTAATAATAGGCATATTATATAATGTTCTTTATCTAAATGATATAGAATCGTAATATTTTTAAGTCATTTTTTCTCGTTGCTTTATTATTATTATATTTAAGTATTAATACTAGGATCACATATTCACATGAGCGTTAGACTTAGAATAATCATCCATTATGCATTTTTAATTATAAAACTATTATGACCTAGAAAATACAATTTTTGTATTATAATTATTTCAGATATAAAGTAAAGAGAATAGAGATTGAATTAAAAGATTCATCGACCACAAAAATACAATTTTAGATTTTAAATCACTAATATCTGTTGAACAAAATAAAACGACATTTTTGAATTTGGCAAAAACTTACACGACTGATTTAAGTGAATGTCAAGATTCTATTTTATTATCAGAATATAATCTATGGCAAAGATGTTTAAAAAATGTTGAGACTTGTAATTTACCAAAAAACGCAATGGAAGCAATAATACTATGCAATCAAGAAATATATCCAAATGTTTTTAAATTGCTACAAATCTTTGCAACATTACCAGTTTCTTCATCATCGAATGAGAGAACCTTTTTAAATTTAAAAAGAATAAAGACTTACTTACGAAACACGATCTCTCAAGTAAATATAATTTATTAATAGTTTATTTTATTTATTTAAAACTAATATATTTTAAATTTTATTATAGAAGAGATTAAATGGTTTGGCCATGTTATCGATTCACAGAAATGAACAAATTACTACTGATGATGTTATGAAGGAATTGAGCTTAAAAAAAAGGCTTCTTGAAATTATTATTTAAATATTAATTTATATAATACTCTTAAGTGAATTTATTATTTTCTATTTTAAAAATTATTATTATTTGCTTTTATTTTTATTAACTTACTATTTACTACTTTTAATTAAATAAATAAAAAATGTTTCATTACAATATTTGATGAATATATTATGAACTTAGTGGTAGTAGACGTAAAACAGAGAAATATTGCAACCAATTAACAAATAATTATACAAGTATATAAGTATACCTATTACCTATATTAACTGGACACCCCCCTAAAAAGCATACAAAATACGCCACTGATAATGGCTGCTTTTATGGCTTGAAAACGTATGAACGATGAAATGATAAAATATATTTAAAAATATTTACAAATTAGTGAAATATGTAAAAATATGTAATTATACCAGAATATGTAAAAATATGTAAAAATATGCATTTACATATAAATCCGTTCCCTAATAATGATACCATATGAAAACAGAAACGCCGATTTAGAATATTTCACAAATCACAATAACGCAAATATGAAAATTTTTCTTCGGACCCCCCAGTACTTTCTTGCGGATCCTAAGAGTCCACGGACCGCCGGTTGAGAACCGCTGCCATAGAGGACGGAGCACAGAATTTAAGTATTTATTTAAATACTATTTAATAAACTATAAATAATAAATATACCTGTAGCACGGAGCGTCTAAACACTCTTAAAGTCTAAACAGTACAGGATATGGACTATCACAGATCACATTGGTTCCTAACCGGTGGTGGCAGGGAAGGGTAGGGATAATTTAGTGATACTGAAATAACGAGAATTTCGATGTTTGAATAATTATGACATTTTACTCACTGATTAAATTTTATTCATACGAGTATTATCTACTATATAAAGAGACTTGTCTACTATATAAAGAGAGACTTGTCCTGGGTGATTCATCATCGCCTAGCCGCAACCGCTATGGATATGAAATTTTCAGTAAATGTACTTATTACTATGTATAGGCGCACTAAGAAAGGATTTTTCGAAATTCGCATTTTAAAGGGTAAAAAGAGCATATAATAGTTAATTTTTAATTAACGGTGGGTGAGGTTCTATCTATCATCTAATCTATAACACATTACAGTCGGGTCTCGATAATCCGAACACAGGCTAATCCGAAAGACGCGGTAATCCGAATGGGCTTGAGAATTATCTTATCCCTATTATGTAATATGTACGTATGTATGTACATATTATGAATTTATAAATAACATTTTTCGATTGTTTTTTTTCTTTTTTTGAACTTTAAAAACATCAACAACAAAGGTTATTAGTCTTTTTTTTTTGTTAAATTTCATGGTGTTGATTAAAAAATTTCAGTATTTATATTTATATGGTGTTTGTTATGTTGTGTTGTTATATGTAGTTGCTATTTATGTTACAATTTTCTTTGACGGTAGGTTTACATTTTGTTGTATAAATCTGATTTTTTGAGGAATTCTAGCATGTTTAATGTATTTTCGATATTTGGTCCTAGGGCTTCGTATAAGTTGGTGAAATGTTGTAATTTTTTAGATCTTTGGAATATTGATAGCACTCAGTTATTATATGTTTCACTGTTAGTGTGACCCCACAGACTGTGCATTGAGCGGGTTCTTCTTTGGCCATTAGGTGTTTGTGAGTCAGTCTTATTGTGGCCTATTCGGAGACGATTTATAATAATTTTTTCTCTTCTGCTGAGAATTGGATTTTGCCTGTTTAGAATTGTGTTTTTTATTTCGTTGAGTTTAGACCGTTGTTTGAGCCAGTGCGTTTGCCATTTTATTAGTGATTCGTTTTTAATTTGGATTTTGATGTCATCATATGTTACGATGTCCAAAAACTGTATATTATGGTTGTTTGGTTGTGCCGCTTCCTTTGCTGCTTGGTCCGCCGTCTCGTTCCCCCTTATATTTGTGTGACCTGGTACCCAAATGAAAGTGATATTTATTCCCCTTAGCTTTAGTTCGTTGGATTTTTCTTGTATGTTTTTTGCAATGTCTGTTGGGTTTGTAGTATTTTCTAAGCTTCTTAGTGTGCTCAATGAATCAGTGAGTATCAGATTATTTGTTGGCATTTTATCTTGTTTTTTTATGTACTCTATTATTTTGAGGACGGCTATTGCCTCCGCGGAAAAAATAGAACATTCATTTGATAATCTATATTTGATTGTTGTATCGGTGTGTACAATTGCAATGCTAAACTCCTTTTTCGGTTTTTGAAGCATCTGTGAAGAACATGTTGTAATTTTGGTAATTATCTAGTATTTTTCTTAAATGTTCTTGGTAAGTTATTGGGTACGTATTTTCTTTTTTATTTTGCGCTAGCTCCATATTTATTTCCAATTTGAAAGACCATGGTGGGAAACTGTAAGGGTTAACTTTGAGAATGGAGCCCAGCTGGATTTTATCTTCATTTGCAATTTTAGTGGTTTCAGCTATGTATTTGTTGGCTGGATTGTTTGCATTTCTTGAGATGCTAGCTGCGTAGAGAAGTGAATTCTCTGCTCTTCTTAGCTCTGGAGGGGCTTCTTGCGCTATGTTTCTTATGCTTTCTATGGGGCTTGATTTGAAGGCTCCAATGCATAGTCTTATGCTGGAGTTTAATACGCTGTCTATTATTTTAAGATGTGAGTGATTGGTTGATTGGTATAAAATTGCTCCGTAGTCAAATTTTGCTCTGATAAGTTGTCTATGTATGCGTATTAGTGTATGTTCATCACCCCCCCATTGGGTGTGGCTTAACATTCTTATTAAATTTAATCTTTGGTTGATATCCGTTTTTAAGTATTTTAAATGCTGGATCCAATTCATTTTTGTATCGAATATCAGGCCGAGAATTTTGACTGTGTTATTGTTAGGTATGTTTTTTCCATCTATTTGAACATTTATATGTTTTTGGCCTCTTTTTCTAGAGAATACAATGCATTGAGATTTTGTATTGGAGAATTTGAAACCTGACGTATTTGCCCATTGAGTTAGTTTGTTGGCTGTTTCTTCGAGGAATCTATGTACAGTTGATATCGATTATGTTTGTAATCGCACGTGTATGTCGTTTATATATGAACGTCGATTACATACGTTCGTCAGTTGAGTGTCGTACTGCATAAAGATTTGATTTAAAGATTATTAGATTAAAGATTTATCATTATCATTAAAGATAATTTTTTTTAAGCCACCGCCGCCGACACCGCGCACCGTCGCGCCAACGACCGAACCGAAAGGCAGAGATGTCTCGGATACTCAACACTTTATCTATAAATTATGCTAGCTCACATTACAGTCGGGTCTCGATAATTTTTTTTAAGCCATAGGTAATCCGAACAAATCGCTAATCCGAACGACCCCTTTCCCCAATCAGATATCGAGACCTGACCGTATATCATTAATTTCGATTTTAAAATAACACGGTGGCATGTGTCATTTATGACTCTATTATAAGTTATAACGCTTGCCATATTCGACGACGCACACGGGCTTTTCTAACAGTAGTAGTGGGAGTAGGCATGCTGTCGTACCAATGACGTACGCAGAAAAAAGTTTCGGGGGGTGTTTTTGAAAATCAGTTGCTGAAAAGTAGAACTTTTTTTTAATAAACATACGAAATTTTTTTAAGAAAATTATCTTTACTTAGTACTTCCAATACTTTTTTATAATATAAACAAAAAAATTAAAATACTAAATCTAATTTTCGTGAAGTTTTAGCCATTATGTTAAGAATATCTTCACAATTAACTTATATGGCTCTATGTACATTTAACAATGTTAAACATTCAATTTATATTTCTGCTGGTGCCTAAATAGCGCAACAATCAACATTAGAAAACAAGTTAAAATATTAATAAACAAAAAAATAAAAACTAATACGCACCTCATTATTCTCAAAACAAAAACATGAACGATAATGTCGATAACAAAATATAACAGAAACGTCATTATTCATTAATTTTAACACTCCAATTCGCAGTAATTGTCCCGTCTGTATAGCTTAGGTATTTCCCATGTCCTTATGCATTTTAGAATTCTTTTATACCCACGTCAATACACAGTAGGTATCATTTTATTTTATTTATAAATTTGTTAGTATGTATTATATTTTATTTTGCTTTAGTCGGTTTTTCACAAACACAACGTAATATTATATCTGTCTATTAAAGTATAATATAAAAATTAATTTAAAATTGAATAAATAAATAACCATACAAAAAACCAAATATTTCGGGGGGTGTTTGAACACCCAAAACACCCCCCTGTGTCGTACGCTCACACCACTGACCACACACGCGTAGCGTTTATATTTCATTTAGATGACGACACTCACGGCTTGCGATCTGGTTTACGTGTACTTCCAAATGTATACTATATAGTAAATAAACACGTACACTTATTAGTCAAGTGTTTTACTTATTATTGTAGTACTGCTGTGAAGTTGTGATATGTCTTTAGCGTTTACGCATACACAAGGTGTTTTACTATTAAAAGTGTTTTTTATTAATGCGTCATCGTATACGCACTCCAGTTTATGTACCATTATTTTTAAACATTGAAGTGATATAAAATAAAATTTTTTACAATCTTACAAATTATAATGGTTGTCGAATTATTGAACATAAATGGCACAATGATGCCCTACACTATCATTCCAATTATTGGTGACAGAGCTTGCCTGTTTAGGACAATATCTTTTATGTTATATGACACTCAAGATAAGGCCCAAGAAGTACGTAAAAAGATAGTAACCTATGTGATAAATCATTGGGAAGATTATTCAATAATGTCACATGATAGTGATGGAAATAATTATCGTAGTTCTGCTGACTACTTTACTGATATGTTAAAATTTCATACTTATGGAGGTTTACATATGTGAGCTGGTGGCAGCCGGACAATTATTTTTGGTATTTATAGAGGTGTACTTAATTGGTATTTATTGAGGATTTTTATAACACCATAATGTATAAAATAATGTTACAATAATAATAAGAAGTAAAAATAGTAATAAGAATAATACTTATTACAATTTGTCTAAAAATATTAAAATAAAGTAATTTTTTGCTGACTTCTGATTGTTACAATACATGGGCAACCTAGGATAAACTTATCTAAAAGGAGCCTGTAATAAATATAAAAACTGATAAAATAAAAGTTATAGTAGGTTACACAAAAAAACTGTACACGGGCGAAGCCGGGTTATTCAGCTAGTGTTCAATAAAGAGAATTGGAATAATATTCACGAACAGTAGTATAATTTAATTTTTGCCCCGTGCTAAAATATAAAAGTCGGCGCCTATGTATCCAAGTAGCACTAAAAAATACCCGGGAGAGTTTACATATAACCTTTAGGTAGTTCTAAGATAGACATGGGTGAGTTTACCACCGGGAAACTCACCCATTTTCACCCTCGTTTAGTCATTTATGATTCAAAACTGTCTCGATTCTACATATATTCAAATAATTTAAAAATAAAATAATTATTTTAATTTTTTTTTTTATTATTTGTTTGTGAAATATTTTAATAAGCTTGCTTATAAATATTATTCAAATAATGTGCCTATACCCATTTATTTTATTATTTCAGCATACATCATGTATAATGATAAATTATGCATAATTGCATAAATTATGTATAATAGATAATTTAATAAATAGTAAATACCAAATATTATTCGCAGTCTTACCTTAACATGAACAATTATGTTACTATTTTTATATTTTTGCCATAATTATACAATGCAAAAATGTGCCAAAATCAATTATTTTATTTGTGCTTGCCAAGTGCATAAACCTATTAATAAGTAGTTAATAGTTAATAATAGTGGTCTCGTAGTTGTAAGATTCTTAATTTGTTTCTAAATATTATTGTTTATACCTAAGTTCTGAATAATTAAAACGTTAGTAAAGAACCAAGATATATTACATATTATCAACTGATACGACCTTACGAGTATTTTGCATACCTATCTATAAATTTGTGCCGTAAGTTCACCTAAGTAGGTATTTTTAGGGTGCTCTGATAACCTGTGCAGGTATATTTTACGTAAATAAGTGATTTATTCACAATATTTTTCAATTAAGTTTTTAATTAATGTTCAAGTTTATAAAAGTAATATGTATTCATTTAGGTAATTATTAGTAACAACACTAATTTATTAGATATACTTGACACTATAGAATATAGGAGGTTACCATAGACGATGTAAGAATTCATACAATATATTAGAAATATTTAATAGTATGTCCTATGGATATGGGATTCACTAATTCTCAAGTTTCTGCAGGAGGTCCGAGTTATGAAGTAGATCACCTCCCCACCTCATGAAAATTCAGGTTAAACAAATAGCAGCTTCATTAACTCCCCTCATTTTAGTTATCTTCAGTCATTGAGCAGTTAGGATTTTTTCAATATAAACTATAATTCAACTACATTTCTGTTAGTTGTTACAGACTTACAGACTACAGTAATACAGTATGATATTTATGTAGCTGTGGTCGGTAATAAATTTAATTTTCAAAAGTAATATTTTAATCTAATAAACTACAAAGTATTAATACTCGCAGGAAGAGATTTTAAGGAGTGTTACAATTTTATAAGCCGTGCTACGCATTTACTAAATAATATAACACTTAAAAAAATGTCACGCTTGTACAAGGAAATCACGTAAGAAATATAATGTATGATGCCATGATTACAATTTCTGAATGTATAATGATACATAAGTACAAATATACAATGTAAAACTAAAAATATTAATTGTTAACCACGCTTCTGAATGTATAACACTATTTCGTTACTTATGTG
The DNA here is from genome assembly GCA_949715065.1 of Periphyllus acericola. Taxonomy (NCBI): domain Eukaryota; kingdom Metazoa; phylum Arthropoda; class Insecta; order Hemiptera; family Aphididae; genus Periphyllus; species Periphyllus acericola. Next base: position 22,677,019 of record OX454265.1, read on the forward strand.
CACAATGTAAAACTAATGTAATGAATCAAAAATTAGTATAAAAGGAGGTATTATTTAGTCCTACTATTTTTGATTGTATTTTCTCATAAAGTCAAAATAATGTATTTTGGATGTTTTAATAAAATGTAAAGGGGTTTGGAACGCGACTTCTTTATCTTACTTTTATAATTTGTTAAATTTTATAATATATTTTTACGCATTTAGGAAAACTGGAGTGAGTTTATTTTTAGAAACATATAAGGTTCAATAATAATGGGAGAGATTTACTGATATCCTACACCATTTACTAGAGTCCAGCTCTAGAGTCTAGAGTTCTAGACCTTATTATTTTGATTGTATATTATTTTTACACAATACCTCTATGTATAATATACGCGGCACCTATTTGCTCTACATACAAAATTTATATCTTATTAGTTATTAATTATTATTTATTACATCACTAAACACCTAGGTACCTTGCACTTCGTGAAGATGTAATTGTCTTTAATATTTTGTGTATCTAGATTCTAGAAGAATTAAGAAAGGTTGAGAAATACTGATCTAGAAGATGAAAGTCCATAGAGCGAATAGACACACAAAATCGAATACTTGAGTCTTGAATTGATACTTATTAAATCCAACAAACAGTATACTGGTTTATAAATCAACAAGAACGATCGCATCCATGAACATTACATTTGGACGTGTTTAGTCGAAGACATTGTCTTGACTGGCGCGACTCTATGTCATAGAGCTTGGCTGGACTTGACTCGACTTGGTTTACAATTAGAGTGTGTTATTTTATAGTACTCCGAAGTAGTGGCGTATACATCATTTATGTTTGGAAGGGGGGGGGGGTCTGTAAAAAAATCCTAATTTATGTACTAAAAATTTTTTGTAATGAAGGGTTTTAAAATGTTTTAAAAAAGTTAGGGCACTTATAATGTTAACCTAGCTACACTTCTGTTTATGAAGTCATGTAGACGTGTAGTTTGTAATAATTATATTTCATACACAATGTTATACTATTTTTAGTTCATAAAACAACCAACAACCAATGTTCAATACAGTAAACACTTCAATTATAAATAATACAATGTGCGCTTATTTAATAAACTTTATTTAAAAAAATAATGTTTTAAAGTTAAATTACAAAATGTATGGATACAATTTGTAGCGGAGCGACAATTATTTTTTCCAGGAAATCGTCGGTGACGACAAAAATTGTGATTTTTTTTAGCTTATCTCTATGTTCACCATATTTTATAGATATAATATTATAAAACATATTTATATGTAAGTACGGGCTCGGGGCTACACAGGCAAATGCACATTGCACAGTGCACACCAATTTATTACACTGAGTCGTGAGATGCTTTAAATATAATTTAATTATTAATTGGTACACAAATATTAAAATATACGTTACTTTATAGAAATCGTTATCGGTATAACTATACAATTATTTTTACTGAAAACTAAAAATAAATCACTCATTCGGAGAATGTCATCAAAAACTTTATATTTTTACGAATATTAACAAAAATTATATTTTAAACATTTCCAAAATAATAGTCCATGGGTAAGGGTTTTTGATCCCAACATCCCCCTTGTATACGCCCCGGCTCTAAAGTGCGATTGTTGTCGCTCTTCTTTATTGTTTTTAATGGTACAAGGTACATATAATTATTATAATTTTATAAAATAATACATTAAATATTATTATGACATAATTTAATTATTATAATACCTATGCTACATTTTAATATTTTATAAAGAATAATTTTTTAATTCTAATTGGTGAACATTATATTTGATTGCGATCGTACATAATGCAATTTTGATATAACTGGCCTAAATCTTTTGAAGTTTAATAATAGTTAAGTGTTACATACAGAATATAATTTAATAATTATAATATTATTTATGTTAAAACTGCATAAAAATTAGTATCTTAATTATTGTACTTACTACTTGGTGATCACTGATCACATTAAATTATGATTATACATGTACAATTTCGATATAAATTGTTGTAATATGGTATGATAAATGATTAATATATTAAATATTTAAATGTAATTATGATATACATTTTGATTATTGATGATTATGCATTATAATTGTGCATCATAAATACACTAATGTATGGTCAAATTTGGACATCCAGTTGCTAGAGGAAAAACCCTAACAACTTGCAAGACTATAAACTGTAAATTATAATTCTACTTGGAGACACGAGGAGAACACGTGACACATAGAGGATATTTCCACGAGACATTTCAAGTAAAACAACTAGCATAGATACCACTATACATACCAGGATAAAACGAATAAACAGACAGATTATTCACAAACGATTCAGAGGACTCGTATTCGAAATTCGAATGTACACCACTTGAACGTTGTGACGTTATGGCTCACGAGTTTATTGCTCTGAGCCTTCTGACGCATGAATAGGAAGTATACATTCCGGATTATACGTTATTATATTGTATTAAAAACTTTTGATGTAATTTAAAGTAAAACTGAAACACCTTTACCACAATATTGTACTAGGTATTAATTTCACGAGTCAACACCGGAGTCGCAACAAGAAGCTTAAATTATTTTTAATACAGTTTAAATTGAAATAGACTTGAAAATACCTTTAAATCGAACGTATCATTTACATTCATACTAAAATTTTAATATTTTAGACATTTTCCGAGGGATAATATTGAAAAATATATGTTTGGTTAAAGCCTCCTAAAATCTCAATCACCCAATCACCATCTACCAACTAACTATACGTAGATTTGAATCTGGAGATTCTAAATTTTCGGGACATACTGACAGAGTAGGTACATGAAAAACGTGTGTAATAAATATTTTATACATATCCGAAGTCTGTACTTATTAACTGTGTCAACTGCCAATAATAGAATCATATTTCGCAGGTTAATGATAATAAATTAAACTAAAATACGGGAATAATAAAGTCCGCTGTAAATTCTAATGCTCGTATTTTGTACTAGCGCTCACTGTTGGCCGCGACAGTGTCATGATCATGAATATTTTTTGGGATTAATAAATTATAATTATTAATTAATACAAACTATAGGAGGACCCGGTGTTTCTCGAAGCTTGTTATCACTTATCAACGGCCCGTTGAGTAGGACCAGCTTCGGTGTTGGCTAACCTGATACCTGAGGAATGTATTTTGCAGCCTCCGACTGAGATAAAACAAGTGGACATAAAAACCAATCAATAGATATGTAAACAAAAGAGGATTTTATCATTCAACAATTTTCTATTTTAGTTTGTCAACATTTTTATTTAAATACATTTTCATTATTTCCAATAGTTTTTCGTTCCCTGTGTCGTTTACTCGTTTGAATTAGTGGTTTATTTCCATCCATTCATCAGCTAACGGAAATTCGCGCACTTTATTCGACTCTATGCACTGGACGTTTATTCTTGTTTTATAAGCCAAAATTAAGGTATATTTAACGACATTATAACCGTTAATTTGTTCATATATTATTTTTTTTTATAACTCTTAGGTTTAGTTATTGTTATTTGTGAATATTCTAGATTGACCGATATTGGTTGCGAATGAACGGAACAATTACGCTGGCAGGAGCATTGGAAGACAAGGCAGATTTGGAGGGGACCGCTCCGGCCTCTCCAGATCAAATTTCTACAGATCATCCAGGTACTTAGATTTTATTTAATGTTATATAAATAGTCCATCAATTTAAATATATATATTGTCTTTGTTTAAGAATTCTTGATATTTGACACTTGACTAGTAATTTGATTTTTTTAATGTTTATTACACGAGTATTTGTTCTGTTGTTCATGATTAATTACATGGTTTAGATATTGTGTAAACATTTTCTCATTTGGCTTAAGTAATTTATTGTCATTATCTTGATGATAACTTATCAGTCAAATATAAACCAAATAAATCTTATCAACTTTTATGCCACTAAAGTACCAAGTACTAATATTTTATGTGTTAACATTTAATATGAAAATATTTACAGCCAGTTTTATTCTTATGAATTGTTCCCACTGCCTAAGTACAACAAATTTATAACATTTAGATGTATTTATGGTTGGTGAACTTAGACTAAGTTTGTACCTACTACCTATTTACTTATTTTTACAAACAATTGTACCTATTACGATTCTGACAAGCATTTCAATGTTGAATTAGTGTTAGAAAAATGTATCAATAATAGTTTAAGGTATTAATTTATATAGTTAAAAACATTATTTTTGTTATGAATGCGTGTTAGCTAAAAAAAAGTTGTAAAAGGATTGTAGTAATACCCATAAACAGATATTTCTTATTTACATTTTTTTCAACTATTCATTCTCCAAGTCAAATATATTGTTTACATTTTCTCATGCCATATTTAAAAAAAAATTGTATACATTTTGGTAAATATTATTTAAAAAATACATTTTATGAATAAAATTTGTTGATTATTAATTATATTTGGTACAGTAAAAGTATTGTAAGTAATAATGAAATATATATATTTTTCAAATTTATGTTTTTTACTATACCTATGTCCTATATGCAAACATCTTAAATAATGTTTTTCAGTAGATTATTCTTAACATTTCAACTCTGTTATATATTCATAACGTATAATATTATGGTTATCTAAGTGTTATAAAGTGTATAGTATGATTTCCTGTGAAGTCTCTGTTTCTTTAAACTTTTGATTTTTGTTTGAGTTTGATACATCTAGATTTTCTGTTTTAGTTAAGATTTTCATTATTAATTAATAATTATTAATAATTTACTTTATACCTAAGATACTAGAGAATACAGGTGCCACCGATGCCACTAAAAATATTATAAACTTACAGCAAAAAAATAAAAATTTAATTCATACACTTAAGTAATTTGTTCTATTACAATTAGGACTTATATTAAATTATCAGTTTAATAGGTAACATAACAATAAATATTAAATACAATTATTAAATTTAATGAATCACTCTAAAGTTGTAGTATGTAATCAACAGCTTAATTTAAATTGATATTTTTTTTCATTACTGTTTTTTTTTCATAACAATGTTGCTTATTGATTGTTTTAAAACATTTAGACTTTCAAATTCTTTTTAAGATTTATTGTTCTTAATTCTTATTGTTCTGAATTAATGTATAAGCTATGTTTCATTTTAAGATTTTAATTATATATTCATTAACATTTTAAAAATACTACACATGTATTGCTTTATTAGTTTAGGATAGGTAATTCGTTAAATGATACTGTGGTATGAATACTGAGAAACAATTGATAATATAATAATAATATTATTAATCAAACAGTTATGAAAATGTATTCAACCATGTAAATTGTAAGATGTATATATTTAATTTATGTTAACAAATAAACCAAATAATAATATTATTTTTTATTAACTATAGTAGAGACTATTTTACAAGATTTATACATTATTGTTTGCATATTAATTGTATTATATATAATGTTTATGAGTTGTTTTTTTTACGTACATTTCTATATATATATATATATATATTGTATATAAGTATATTTTTGTATGTATGTGTCTCTATAAATTAATAAGTATCATATTTGATTTCTATAGAAATTATTCAATTGTTTAAATCAATCAGCTAATTCTGCTAAACAATTTGATTTTCAATATATAAGAATTTTATGTATACTATATACATTGTATAGGTACATACTGTTTTTTTTTTTATATACTTTTCTATGTTGACTGCATGTTTTTTTTTACACATTTTAGTGTTATTTCTTCCATTATAATTACTATAGAATAATGATAAAAATAATAACATACTGCAGTAATAATTATTAAGTATGTTTGCTCATTTGCAGTTGAACAAATAGAGTACATGCTGTGACAGTTTTGTACGTTTTGAGCTAGAATTTTTATTTTACTATTGTTCGTTTCCCATCGGGTGTGTTTAACTCGTGTTTAATTAGACCTCGTGCTTAAATGCTTAATATTTCGTTATAATACATAATTTTTATGCAATATTTAGTGGTAAGATATTTTAGTTATATTGTAAAATTATTATTTTGTAAACATTTAAGTTTAAAATAGATACAGCTTAAAATTATATTACAGTTGGCTTTTTCATTATCTACCTATTTATTTAAATTCAATTTTATAATTTATTTCAGTTGAATATTTATAAATTATATTAATTCATTTTTAATTAAAATTTTTGAGGGCTTATTGTAAATATAGTAGAATTCTATTTAAAATTAGTTGTTGTTGTCAATATTCAATTCATACTTGAATTAAGAATTTTTATAATGTGTACAAGGAAATTGGGTAATTAAATTGGGTCATCGTAATTTGAATGTTCGTGTATTAATAAGGAAATTGCTTTTATTGTATCTTTATATGACTTATAAACCGGGCTATAAAAGGTCTTAAAAGCTTATTATTGTGTAAGGTTTAAGTTCATAAAATTTAATTTATCTTATGATGATATGAATAATATTTGTCTATGTTTTATTGAATAGTATACCTACATGGCTAAAAAAAAAATCACTATGAAGGATAACAACCTGATTAATTTTGTTGGTTATCAGTTTATCACCATTTTACCTTAATATCTCAATTTTATTTTTAAAATTTTAAGTGAGTAATTTTTTGATTTTTCTGTGTGAAAGACATTTAGTTAACTCTATAGTATTAAAAATTGGTCTACATAATCCCTTACACATTATGAATATGAAAACTATTAAATGTGAAAATGATTTTGTTAGTAGAAATATTGAGATTAGTGATTGCTACTGTAGAGTGTAGATGTTGTTAACTTAAAAATTATGTAAATAAAACTACAATTTAATATTTATTTACTATTTTTTATTTTCTTGAAAAAAAAAACAGTAGAAACATAAATAAGAATCTATTAAAATTATTTTTAACTTTTAAGACTCGTTATTTTAGTTCATACATTGATTTTAATATATATTTAAAAAAATATTAGTTCAAGAATATAAAATTATTTTGTTATATGTCATATTTAAGTTACAGTTATATTAGATAAGATATTAAATTTTTCTACTATTTTTTAACTGAAACAATTTATAAATATAAATGTATTGAAAAAATTAATTTTCATACATTTTTTCAATTTAGCCATTTTTGCCTGTATTGTACAACATACATTAAAACTAATGAAACATGTATTACATGCTGGATTAATATAAAAATTGTGTAAAAAAGTAACAAAAATCTGTTATCTTTAAAAATGTTTCAAATATAATTAAATTTAATTCACTGTATTTTATGCATAAATATAACATACTTAAGCCAACTGTCAAGGACAACAAATTGTATATAACATTTTTATATTAGAATGACTTCTTAAGAAATAATGGTTAGATCAATTATTTACTGTAAACTAATTATTACTATCAATATGTTTGGCTAATTGTAACTGAAAAAAGTTGTGAATATTTTCAAATTAATTTATTATTATTATTAACAGTTCTTACCATCATTTAAATTATAATAAGAAACAGATATCTGATTTAAAAAAATTGATTCATCACATTGCCTTCTTTCATTTATTGTGTACATTTCACTTTTGGTATAGCATACCCTTTTTTTAAATTAAAGAATAATATTCATTTAATTTCTCAGTAATATCTGATACTTAACAACTATACTTTTCACTTTATTTTTTTTTTCAAATTTTACATATATTATTAATAACCAATCTTTATTTGAATGATGAAAAATATCATTCTTAGTTTCTTTATATCTTACTTTTCAATAATTTTTCTTCTTTGCATAAACATTAAAATCATCCTTTTTTAAATCTTAGAAAAAATGAATTTCATCACTGTTTATTATTTTTTATTATCCAATTTGGACTCCCTTTATTTCATTTCTTAATTAATCGCTGATTCCACTGTTGTATTATATCCATTGTTCAATGCATCATTTTAGGTATAAAAATGTGCCTATTTTTGGTGCCTATTAAGTTGTACCTTAACATTTTTCTAGTTATTATTGTTGTCATATTATGTATTTTTGTTGTAAGCTGAGTGCTTATTATTACACTTTCAACTAAACTTATATCTTATTCCAGTACTGTGAAAACCTTTAATTAGTTTTATTTATTATGAATGAGTAATTCTGTATGTTGGCTATTGTTAGACTCATCACAACACTTTGTTCAGAGGCAACTATCATTAAGAGAACTGTTGAAGATTTTCTATATTTATGAAATCAGAAATGTCATGTTATACTCCATGTGCATTTTCACGTTAATAATTTCTTTATATAATTCTTTATATATATCTTGGATAATTTATTTTTTCTTTCATCATATTAATTAGTATTTTTTTATTAAATAATTTTATCTTGTAATGCGTGTTTAAATTGTCTGTCTAAATTAAACGGAACAATTATAATCAAAATCATAACTTACATGTAGATTTACCACAGTCTCGCTTAGAATCTAAATAAATAATCGTTTGTAATTACCATTCAACTTTTGCAGTATTTTCAATTTAAAATCTTATAAATAAATATTTTTTTTCATTATAAAGTCGAACTTGTTAATTCGAACTTCTTTTACTCGAAAAGGTCAATACCTCAAACTTTTTCACCGGTCCCTAGATTTTAGAATCCCCCATTCCTATTTTAAAAATGCGAAAAAATCTTGTTTAACTTTCGTGAAGAACTCAAAGTTTTGATTTTTATAATTATAAATTTATGATATTTTCCTCATGTATGTACATTTACTATTGAAAATAAGGTCATTGTTAATCCTTAACTATAAGTGGTTTATCAAACTGCTTTTCAAAGCTTTAAATAAAGTAGACCGATTCACTGCAAATGCTGCAATTTACATCAAAATTCAAACTAAAATAAATACCTTTTTTAAATAATTTTCCAACCTAATTTTTGTTTATACATACCTTTTTAAATTATACAAAATGTATAAATAGTAAATATTTTTTAATACTTACTATAATAAATACATAGAAATTAGTAAAATTTACGGTTTTAAAAAGAAATACATATTTTGAAATTTTATTTGGATAACTCAAACTTTTTTTCTGGTCCCTTCAACTTCGAGTTAACCAAGTTCGACTGTACTTCTTAGGTATTAAAAAAAAAATTGTGATTTTACCATATAAAAACAGAGAACTTAAAAAATTAATAGTTTAATGATATGATTTTTACCCCTCCTGGGTATTTATGTAGTAATGTATCTATATATTTTGTTAAAAGTATATGAGAATAATTTTAAAGATTTATTTATTTTTAATCAGTATTGAATTTGTTCTATATGTCTATTTTAACTGAATTTCAATTATGCAAATTATTTTTTAATTAGTTGTTAAATGTAATATTACTTTAATGACTTTAAATTAAAATTTTTAAATAACAGTTTGTTTTAATGAATCTTGTTTAATTATCATATCTGATTATAAAATTAATCTTCTATAATTGTTTAATTCCCTATCAAAAATAAAATTACCAATCTTTCAAACCATTTAGCTTACACTCTAATTTTAATTGCAAAGGTAATAAGAAAATGTACTTTATAATATTTTAATGAAGTAGCTTATTAGTTCTTCAAAAATATTTTATATATACAAGAACTAAACTTTAAACATTTATGGAACAATGTACTAAATCATTTTTAAAAAATTAATCAGAATAAATTATAAATAAGTTGGTATTAAAATGTATGGTTTTAAAATTCAAAATATTTAATTTCATTCAATAATTATTGGATAAAAAATTGGTATACCTACTTACCACAGTGCAAAAATATAATCATGGAAAATCTTGAGTCTTATTTCTCCTCCAAATTAAGAAGAAATAATAAAAATATATTTTCTTTAATAATTTTTTATCGTATATCTTTAACGTATATGGTTCTTGTTTATCACTACATAGTGTTTATCTATTGTCTTATTTAAATTTATATATGTCCAAAGATTATAGTCAAATCAGACATTTTACTAAATGCCTTGGCAGATAGTCAAAGAATTTAATTTTTATGAAATTTACTATCCGCCTAGGCATTTAATGAGACAAATAATAAAAAAATAAACATGTTTATATTATTTTAAACTATATTCTATTAATTATTTATTGCTATTTTGTAATTCTAAATCACTTATAATTTATTAATCTGTAAAATACATAAAATATTTAAAATATTTATAATTTCATATCCTTAGGTAATATTGTTTTAAAATATAAATTGTAAATAAGTGTAAGTAGTTACTAAATACAAATTAGATAGGATAGTAAAATTATAAAAATAACGTCATATACAAGTGTAATAATTTAATTTGTTGTACAGACTGTCATTTTTCCGGTATTCAAAAAAGATAAGGTTCTAACATTGTATGATGTATCTTTACTTTCCAAAGATTAATAATTATCACTGAAAACCTAATACCTATGGAAGTTATATTTTTATATTATTGGATTATGACCTATGGGCTATGAGTATCTTATTTCTTATTGTAAAATTATTTAATATTTACATTAAAATCAGAATAACAGTATTAATGTAATAAGAAAATATAGTTTAAAGTTTAAACTTTAATATACTCGTAGTACAAAAATGTTTTTTTTTTGTTATATGCCTAACTTGAATTAGGCATTTACTTCAAAGCCTAGGCTTTTTTCAAATGACTAGATGGATAGTCAAATTTAGTAAAATGCCTGATTAGACTTAATGCCTACAACATATACGTATGTATATTGTATATTATATATATTTAATATTTTAAAAACACAAATTGTAAAATTACACAACTCAAGTTTATTGCTCATAAATGTATGTTTGTTCATTGGGGTCCTTTACCTTTTTAAAGAAATAAATAAATAATAATAAAATTATGATTTAGAATTTAATAAAATAAGGAATACGTTCTTTTTTGTTTAGCAGATGGCTCTAAAACATTATGATTTATGACTTATATAAGTTATGAGATCATATTTGATTGGAAGATAAACATATTATTAAGACTGAGACTTTTCCATTTTCTATGTATTTTTCTAAAAACTATTTTGAATTTCATTAAGTTAACCTGGGTTTTTAGTTTTTCTTTGAATAAAATAATTAGTTTTGTGTTTTATTGTTTGAAAATAAATGTTGTGTTACCTTACTGTTTGTTTAGACTCGAGTTCTTGATATCTCTACAAAATCAGAACATATAGCTGTTTTTTCATAAATGTTTTTTAAGTTTTAATTACCATTGTAATGCAGTTTAACAATTTTAACTATAATTGAAATATAATCTTCATTAATGTTGTTGTTTATAATTGTTTATTGAGAAACATAGGTAATATAAAATATACACCTAAATAATTGTATGTGTAATACTCCAACCGTTAATAGTATAACATATTCATTATTTTATATTATGAGATAATGAGATACATATTTTTTACAATGTCTTGAACTTTGAACTCCTATACCTATAATAGCCATGTACTAGTTTGTAGATAAAGTTCCTGTAGATTATATATCTTCGCCAAAAATGGTAGCAGGTGTATCCAAGGACTCTGCATTTCTTCATCTGTGATATTCGTGGCAATAATAATTAGTACAATAATACCTACTATATTAAAATATTCTGTTATTAGTTAAATGGTCTATAATTGAATGGATGTAAAAGCTACTATCAACAATTAAAATTATTACGAAAAAATTAATTTTCATAGTTAAATGATATTTTTCACATTAATTTTTGATGTAATGATTTTGCATAAGTATATTATATTAACATTTCTTTTTAGTTTTATTGTTACTAAATTATATATTATTTTTAACATAAGATTTTTTTTTTTTTTTTAAACTTTATTTTAAAACAAACAACTCGTAAATTAATTATTACAATAAGCATGTACTCGTATGTGGATATATTTTACATATCGTGCAGTGCATGACAAATACATTTTAAATATATTAAGTTTATTCTACTGTAATAATTTATTTTAATTATTTTTTTTAAAAACTTTAAAAATGTATTAAATAATCAATTAAATGCCTTGAATATAATAATTTGTTGGTTTACCTACCTGTTTCATGCCTGTCAGTTAAAACAAAATTAGTTGTGTAAATATGTTCAAAATTGTTTTATACGCGTGTTTAAATTAATTTACTATTAACTGGTATATTTTATTAAAAAAAAAGTGTCAAAATATAATTACAGAATATTTAATCAAATATTTAGGCATCTCTGTATAGTTATCATAGTTTTACGAAATAAAATTATTTTATGCTGAAGTAAGTGGTATATATATTATATACTATATTCAAAAATATTGTGACCGACTTATATTTAAATATTGAGGAAGATTGAGCAGTATTTCAAGATATTGACCACCTTTTTTATGGGAAAGGTTCTCTTTTAGCATTTAATAGTTTTATTTGGTTGGACATATTATTGAAACTAACTGGTACAGAGGTTCATTGAAGTATATTAATATAGTTTTATTTCCTCCTATGTAACATTATTTCTTGTTGAATTGTAATACTTTAACTGTTCACACACAGTAATTATTATTAATTTGCATTTATTATAGTTCTATCTTCTATATAATTTGGACTAATTTATTTTCTTCAACGCATTTTATGAAAAATGGAATCGAAAATAGAAAAATTTGATACTGATTCATTTAATCATAAAAGTGGAGTTGAAAGTTGTTATGAACTATATTTATTAAACCTTGTGTTTATTTGATGTTATCTGTAAAATGTTTGATTGGAATACTTGAATTTTGTTTGTAAAGTGAAAGAGAACGGTACTAACTTATTTTGGTATGACGGTGAGAGGAAATAGCATCTTAATATCTCTGATATCCTTATTAAAGTTTTGAAGTTATTTGAGGGTTCCACGTAAGTTTAAAATCTAGTATAATATCTAAATATTAAATGTTTATAACTTATTAGTGTTACAAACGAAGAGTTCAATTTATGATTTTGTAAATCAGCATTTTTTAAGAAATATATTTTAATACCCAAAATTAAAAACACATGTGATTTTCAAAAAAATAATAAATTATTACAATTGAAGAATAGGTAATAACTTGTTTACAAAAGTTTTCTCTAAAATGTCTTTTGAAAATTTCTCTATAAATCTTGAAATTGACCTAAAAAATATAGTTTTGAACGTTTTCCTTGTATTAGGTTTTCCAATATTTTTAACAATAGTGTATTACTATAGTGTGTTTAAGTCTATAAATCATAAAAATAATTATTTTCGATACCTAGCTTTAGATTTTTTTTATTAGGTTGAATCTATCAAATCATTAAAATTATTACATAACAGTTACAAAAATGATAAAATAAAATTAGTGTGATTAATGATGACATTTCATGAATAATAATGATTTATTAGCGAATATTTATTGAAACTATTACGGAATTATTATGGAACCGTTATTGAACTTTTTGCGATGTTTCATTCTCATAATTAGTCTATTGTAGTTACTTACATATTTTATTTGTGTTTAACTAAAAAATTACTCATATATTGCGTGGTAAAAATTAAATAGAATAATTATCATAATAAAACGAGATTTACTTTTAAATGATTTAACTTACTTATCTAAATAGTATGTATGTTGTTTATTATTTTCGATTGAAAGTCCTACATTACATTACATTTAAATGCGTTTATTAAATTTAATTAAATATATTTTAGGATACATAAAATGAAATATTAAACTTCAATTTTTAAAATAATTTTATTTAGCAAAAATGATAATTGGACTATATCAAGTAAAGTACTATTTTTACTTTTGTTCTTTTTATTTTTGCAACTTATTTTGAAACTTTAAGCCCTTAAAATAATTTTCAATTATTAACAATGTTTTAATTATCAAGGTGTATCAAAATAATTATTAAACTAAAATTACGAATATGGTATGAACTATACGACTGATTAAATTGCTTTATTTGTAATCATTTATAATTTTGTTTTGATTTTGTTCTTGGAATCTTGTTTATATGAATTTTATCTTCCATAACTGATCATTAGTTCTTGAAGTTATTTATATATATATATGTTACATACACCATGTCCAACTGGGATGAGAATACGAGATTTAAGATAATCAAGTTTTGTTTTTTTGAAGAGTATCCCAGGGCAAAGGAAATTTTGCTGGCAATAGTTTGGTAAATAAAAGTGTATTATTAAAGAAGTTAAAAAATTAAATTTTTATTTTATAATCTTTGTGAAACTCGAAGATAACCATTATTATAGGGCTTCCTTTTATGGAAATTTCTACGGTTCAACTTTCAATTTTCATTCGGTTTATGATTCTTAATAATTTTTTTGGTTTACAAGAAATAATGTAAATTATTATTACCTAATAATTTTTCCGGTTTGATGATAATTTTATTATTATTTAAAATTGTGTAAATAGTACACTATTATCTAGTAAACTAGAAAAAATATTAAAAATCAAGAAGTTAATGAAAATTGAAAGTTGAACCGTCAATATGTTGAGAAACATAAGCCCTTTAAAATGGCTGTCTTCGAAATTTATAAAAATTATTAAATATATAGTTAATTTTTAACTTCTTTAATAATACACTAATATTTACCAAACTACTGTCAGCAAAATTGCCTTTGCCCCAGGATGCTCATATAACAATAAAATTACATTATCTCTATATACACGGGAGATATTGCTCTGTGTAAATCACGGTGGGACACCCTGTATATAACAATCGTATTATGTGCGAACCTTGTATAAATTTCCATAACCCAGTAAACCGAAAAATTCTCACGTTACTAAGAAAAAGTCACCCGCAACAAAGAGAACCGCGTGATCCACCGTTATCCAGTGGCGTCTGGCCAAACAAACTGGGCTAAGGTCGATTGTTGAATCAGTGACGTATACAGTTTAACGTGTGTGGTTTAGTTTGGTTGAAACAATGGTACGCGTTTCCTCGTATTAAGGAATACAGATATTGGTGAACGTGATTTGATGGCTGAATGTGGTTTATATTTCGTGAACCACAATGTTTTTTAAGTTTTAAAACCGCGTGAATACTCAATTCGCATGTGTCCCCTTTATGTATTATAGGTACTTCATAAATATTGCGTTACAGTCGTAATTCAATTTTGAAATGAATACACCTATCGCTCATGTAAATCCAATTCCTTCTATAATTAACATTATCAAAAAAGTCTAATTTAACATTTAGTAATTAATGTTTATAATTAAGTGATTTTTAGACATTTATTAGATTATTATTATTATTATTATTTTGGTTGTATACATTGTAATTTTATATAGGCCTTCAATTTTGGGTCCATATTATAATTTTATTCCCGGGTTTCGTGTGTAGTAAGTCCAAGGCCTATAATTACTACTGATTCGAGATATTACTGCAATAGTTAATCAAAAATGAATTATTTTTCATTGAAAAATGATTAGATTATGTTTCTTTTGCAGTATAATATTATGTTGCTATTAATAAGCCCAAACCTAACCGGTGTAAAAATACTAACCAAAAAACTACTGCTGTAGCAGTAGTGCATTTATAATTTTTGGTAGTGGGATATGGGATAACTGCTTACTAATTGGTAATTATTCTAGTAACAAAATTTTGAACATTCTTTGAAGGTAAAAATATTATTTTTATAATCGTAAATGCTTATAGAAAAAAAGAAGCTCAAGGTGGAATCAAATAAACACAAACAACAACTGTATTTTGGACCATTAGTATGTGTAGTGTAATAATTATAAAATTATTAAGTATGACAAAATGATAATTTAAAAACTGTATGAAGTAAATAATGTATTCAATTTGATTGAACAGTCAAATATTTTTATTAGAATCTAACCTGTATTTTCATTTTTTGTAATTCTTGATACAATTTTAATTAATAAATAATCACATATAAGGTTAGTTATTACATTTTAACTATTGGTAAATAGTACTTGATATAATTACTTGATTAGTAGATTAAATACTTAGTACAACTTTGTTGATTTTTTTTTTTTTTGTTTATTTTATCTTAAACATATTTAAAGTACACTTTACCTATAGGTTAGGTTACCTATAGGTTACCTATCTTTTTAATCTAAATTTTTTGTTTTATTGTTGAAGTGTAATAAAAATAACATAATGTTGAATGTTTAATAATTAATAGCTAGTAATAATACATTTGCTCCATCTGCTTGAGATATGTTTATTTTTTAAAGTATTACAGTCTAATTAGTAATTATGATTCATTTTAAGTAATATGCACACTATATATCACTATATATATTATTGGTACTAATATCTTTTTTCCTTTAGAAAATAAAATATAATTTAACTGTATTCCTTATTACACATTAGTGTTTAAAAATGTTGGTTATTTTTTAAGATGTTTATGAATACCAATTGACTGATCTGGGTTTTATACTATAATTATTTCTAGTTTCCTTAAATTAATTTTTCTTGTTTACTATAGTATTTATTTTTTTGTTTTACAATTATTTATATTTGTTTGTTAGTATATTAATTATTTATGTTCCCATAATTTTTCTCTGCTATGTTTCCTACGACTAGGTTTTCTGAAACACTCATCTTTTAAACCCCAAGTTTTTTTTTATTAGTTGGTCCATTCTTTTATTTTCTAGACTTGTGTATTAATTTTTGTTTTTGAGTATAGACTTCAAAAGAGTGTACTAAATAATAATATTTTTATACCGGTTTGACAAAATTGTGATATTTATATAGGTATTTTATTATTGTTTTATTTTTGTCATAAAATAATTGTATGAATTAATTAATTATCTGAATTTTTAAAATTTTGGTTTCAGGTTAGTTGTATTTGGCCTTGTCTTACAAGCTCGGCAAGAGGTAAATATAATGTTGTTATCAATTACTATCCGATAGGCACTATTGTATTATGGAATAAGGTATATGAATGCCTTATACACTATGAAAATGTACAATTAACAGTATGATTGATATTAACCGGTAAAAACAATTATAACATTTTTTATGGCTGACTGGCATCGGTTATTATACTTGTATGTACTCATTACATAATATAGGTGTATTCAGTTAGATGATTTAATTATTAATTGTTGAAATGAGAAGAACAAATTTTTATAGTCTCAACTAAGAAGTACTTAAGAATATTGTGTGTAGCTTAATTAAGTTTATAAACATTTTGCATAGACAATTATTGTTATTCGGTTGGCCAATGGGCAACAAGTTAGTTAAGCAACACCAACTCGGCCCTATTCAATAGTGGGTATAGTGGGAAATGTGAAAGGTGAATTGTTGACCAACTTTGATTTGTTCTATTTATTTGTTTTATTTATTGCTAAGAACTGTAAATCATAAAAAATATTTCTATTTAAGAAGTGCTAAGTTATTGTTCAACTCTTATTGTTAATAGAGGGTTTAATAGTTTTTTCATCAGACTAGGTATTTATTTATGTTTATTCTTATGGGCGATTCAGTCGTTGAATGATAAACTAATGAGTAGTGTTATCAGGGAAGGAATGCAAAGGCAAGATAGATATTTGTGCTAAACTAATTTTAAAAACTACCTGTTGGGCATCTGGGCCAGTTAGTTAGATCTGTTCATTGTTTTTACATTTTTCAAGAACTAAGTGAACCTTGATATTCTGAGGGTTTTTTATTCCTATAAATTATGTCACTGAACACTTTATTCAAATGTTTGTTTATTAAATTATTTTAATTTAGGTAAAATAAAAAAATTACAGAAAATTGTTTAAACATATTTATATGGTTGAATTATGATTTTGAGAGTTTTTCAGATAATTCCTCATATATTTAATTTTTTGATTATACATTGTTATGTACTAAAGTTTAGTAACTAAACAAACAAAGAATAATTAGTTAGCATACATTATAGTAGGTATTAGCCATTAGGTTAAGATTTAATTTTTTTTTCAATTTGAAATTTTTAAAACTTGTTGTTTGGTATAAATATGTATTGATATGCTTCATTACAAATAGAAGAGTCTAATATTGATGTTTCAAGTAAATTATTGAAATTTCACTAGTCAAGTGTACTGTAGTAAATGAGGCGAGTTCATGACCTAATTTAAAGTGTATAAAATTCTTGAAGAAAAAATAATATAATAATGTGTAATTTCCAATTGAATTTTAGATAATTGGACTTAAACTATTGGGAAATAATTAATCCTTGTAAGTTGTAACTCACACTGTGAAAACAAGGGGAGTAAATATTTTTAAATTGAATTTATGAAAATATTTTGTACTCAATAGATATAATTGAACATTCACTAATAGTATGTTTATATGATTAATTAATTTAATACTTACTATTAATCTTTTTTTGCAATTAATATTATTTTAAATGTTATCATTGTATTCAAAATTTAGTTTGTAGAAATAGATATAGTGATATAAATACCCTGCTTCTTTTAATATAAATCACACTGAACTGATTGAAATAATTATATTTTTGTGTTAAGAACTTCCTTAATTTTAAATTATTTTTTCTAAAATTGAGAAAATTAATAATGGTTTCATAATTTTTAATATAAAAAAACAAGTAATCTAATGTTTATATGATTTGATGGCATTAATGGCTGTAATGATTATAAGATACTTATATTTATATTTTTAAATGCATAGATATGAGATACCAGTTGGTAATCATATTCCGAAATAATTTTTTTCGTTTATATTCAACATAGGTAGGTATCTAAAAACTTGTTTTATCAACCAAATGGAATCCGGTTGTTATAAATGAATCTACTTTGAAAGATTAATATCATTCGTTTTCTGTATGATTGTTCCTACTTGATCTAAACAACTAATACTAAAACAACCGAATATTTTAATTTTATAAGAATATAATTCACTGAAAAACCACGTTGAATATATATCACGATTTAAATACTTTTTAAGAATATTTCTTGAATGGGTACTCAGAATTAAAAAAGTAAGATATAAAATATGATTAACGTAGAATTTATGTGTTAAGTGTTTATAAACAAATTATTTATTGTAGCCTAACTGTATTGTTGATCAATTGTTATGATTTCGGTTTAATTTTCCAAAAACATACATAAGTTACTACATTATTGTAACCTATAGTTATGTGTATAGAGTAGATCGTTTATTTAATACTACTCGTAAACTATGTATAATATAAGTAATAACTATATATTATAATTTATAATATATGGATAATTCAATTTTGAGTGATGCACGAGATTTTCCAATTTTAAAGTATAGGTAATGTAAAAATTCCATTACTCATGGTCTTTATCTTCTCAGAATACCCTGTACACCTCTAAACGTGTATTCAATACACCTAAATATACCTTAATTCGATTCGAAGACACACATGTACATGTACAATGTATATTGTGTACTGCACGCACATATTGTAAGTATATTGGTATATGTTTTTATATGGTGTGGGCGAGGAACCAGGTAAAAACGTTAACACCGCCAAGTGATGGTACACAAGACGGCGGCTGTAGCTGTCGGTGGGGGGTAGGAGGTGAGGGGCAGGTAATGGAAAGTGTGTGCGCCTTGACCTACGTCCATGCGCATGCGTGCGCCGCCGTCGCGTTTGCCAACGTCCGTTGACGGAATTCAAAAACCAGCGAGCGCCCCGCCGCCGCCGCTGACGAGTACTGGCCGCGGCGAACGTAGTCGTTATCTTTTTCCCGTCGCCGGCGCAGTGTTGTCGTTCCCGCCGGTCCGTGTCCGCGTGTTTTGTGTTGTCGCGCAGTTCCTACGATCGCGGTCTGCGCGTTACTTATTGCGTTCTGTGTTGCGGTTACAGTCGTTTGATTTTACTCGTTTCCATTTTTACCCGAGTGCGTTGTAGTTTTTAACCGCGGTGAAGTGCTGAAGTGCCCGATCGATATCGGGATTTTCGAGTTTTTCAAATATTACGTCAATCGATAGCGTAGGTATTCTTAAATAAATAACTGTTTATCGCGTGTGCGATTGTGCCGGCCGTGTCAGAAAGAAGAAAAAAAAAAACGTCGTGAACCATACCGAAAAAACGATCCCTGACGGTACACATATTGTTTTTTGATTTATTGTGTTATATCCGATGAAGTCTTTTGCAACCCAGGGTCTTGTACAGTGTTTACACATGTTTTAATTTATCGTTTCCGCGCGTGCTGGTGGTCACCGAAAACATACATAAAATGTTAAACCGTACACCGTATTATCATCATAGGTTTGTTGTTTTCGTGGTTCATTGATGGAACTTAGTAAGTAAGACTGCACACTATAAACTTAAACAATGCCGGGTAGTCGATTCATTTACGACAAAAGTCGTTGGTTAAACTCAACAATTTTTCCTCTTAAAATTGAATTTTACTTTATTTCAATACATCGTAACCGTGGTTTCTATTTATGACTAGTGGGTGTAAATTCGGTAAATCGAATAGTTTTTATTTAATCGAGGTAGGTAGATCATAGATTAAAATGTATATTGTTAATACAGTTACTATATAAACTTACTAAAATCATTTTGTAGATGTCTAGTGAATAGGTATAAAAATATAAACAGAGCGATTTTTTTTATTCATGCCTCACTAAAATAATTAATTTGTTTTATATTTTTTTTGTAATTATTTACATCAATATTTACATTGTTTTAAATTTTAAGAGAACAACATTTATTTCATAATTTGTCAACAAAAATAATTATTTAAAAAAAATTGTTTTCGTAGCATAATGGTTTTTTAAAAAAATAGAACTCTTTATTTTTTTTCTTTATTAATTCAGATCAGAGTGTCAATTATTACCTATCATCTTACCTATACAAATGTGATGTTACGTTGTTATATTTTGTATGACGTTTAAGGTGTATAAATGATTATTACGATTTTCGTTTACCAAATAAATAGGTTTTTTTATTCATGAGTTGTTTATAACGAAAAATGTATTTGTTAAAGAATTTTTCCGTTCCATACAGTAAGCATGACGAATGCGAAATCTGGAAATAAACGCTTTGACAATTTCTCTAGTTAAGATAAAACTGCCAAAAGCATCTTATTGTTTCCGGTACGACGAACTTACTATGTTCTACTCCTGGCTCTACTCGTTTCTTTTTTTCTTCAAATCCACATATTATTCAACTAAAATTTTACTCAAATATCCCCATAGATACTTGTATTTAGTGGGCATGTAAGTAGTCTGGATTTAGTTCAAGACCTTCGTTAAATTTAAGGATACAGTCTAGATATGTAACTGATTTATTAGACTACAATCAATTAGGTTTTTACTATCATCTAAAAATTGAGCTTGATTTGTATTTTAAACATAATTTCCTACGTACATAATTTTAATATTTAAAATTACATTCAGATATAATAGTTATTTTTACTTTAATTTGTGATTTTAAATTAAAAACGTTCAATTTGATTAAACATCAATTGTATTTTGAGCGTATACTTACGTAAACATTCTAAAAAAAGGTGAAAATCCGTCCAAGGTTTTTAAATTGTGTCATGTACATCATATTCAAAATATGTTCTTTCATTTTGTACTATTTATATTTTAATGCTATACGAACGAAATAAAATAAATGAAAAATGAAACAACGCCTATAGACTATGTTATTGACGCAAATAAGGTATTTAATAAAAAAAGGTGATTCATATTGACTGTTTAATTTGTTTTTAATAAAAGTAAGTATACCTTACTGATATATACATTATAAATGTGGTGTTTTTTTTTTGCTGTAACTGAGGTGTTCTTTGTTTTATCTTCTTGGTCTACCTACCCATTTCAGTATATTTTGTTTTGAATTTAGTGGGTGGGATATTATAGTTAAATATGTATATAAATATATATTATAGTTATAATTAAATTTGGTTTTATAGACAAATTATTTGACATAATATGAAAATCAATACGTGTACGCATCAATTATATTTCCAGTATAGTGTACCCACGTGTTTATATTTTTTCTTTATACATGCTATAAATGAGTAAGATGTTATTTGAATTACGGTTTTATATATTTGGTGACTAGGTGGTTTTCATAATATGTCAACCGCCAATACACATTTTTGAATAAAAACTACTGTGAAGATGTTGAATGGAGGCCATGCAAAAATATATATAGATTTCAATAGAAGACGAAAAAATATCGAAAAACTACATTGTCGTCCCCTCGCTCTGTTGAGCCGTATGCAAGGCTATTACGACTCCGACTATGTTCACGATCCTTTTCATATACAGATTTCTCCCATCCAAATCGTTCTCCAGTAAACGAAATAAGTTACACATGCTTTGTTACGCTTCTCTTGCGTGTTATTATTGTAAAGGTTAGAACGACGTAGGTACATCCGTTTTCGTGTTTTATTTCTCATCATTTCTTCTCCACGTGATTCACTTGCCGTAAAATACTGGGTACAAATATTTAACTCCCCTTCTGCTTGTGAATTTGTAACATTAAGGATTTCATGTTATTGCTCCATATTTGTCCTTGGCATTTGACATTTAAAATACTTAAATTTATGAAAAGTGTTTTGTCCGTACTCGCCTATACCTTGTTGATATCTAAAAGGCACGTATTCGTTTGTTTTCATATAAATTTAATCATAGGTATTCTTCGTTTACAAAAAAAAAATATTGTACTATTTGTTGAAATACAAATAATAAAATAAAGTTAGTGTAAGTACGTGTTAATACTATTAAATATCTAACGAAGTACTTTGGGGTAAAATCTTTTTTTATTAATTTTTTTTTTATTTGTAAACTTCAATGATTATTGGTAATCATTTATTTATTCTGTATATCTAAATTATTGAAGTAGATTGTAGAGTATTAACAAATTGTGATCTTTCAAAATGCCGGGTTTAATTTCATTATTACAATATTAAATAGTATACTTAAAGCCAAATAATAATTTAAAAATAAATGTTTTTTATTTGTATTCTTCATTATAATAATTATGTATGTCAATATATGTTTTTATTGCAAAAAAAAAACTATACAACAAATGGTTTATAGCCAAGGACAACTCTGAAATGGGCGATTATTTTTTTACTGTTTATGGACAATTCGTCATTAAAAAATACACTCCTCTTCCGGCAATTTTGTTGTCATTGCACTTTCTTTCAGTTTTGTCACTATTGTTCCTTATAAGACACTAGACACATTAATTGACTTTTAGATTTTTCGCCCACCCTGTATGATAGCAAAGTTATTGAAAAAGACCCTGACATTTACTACGAAAAATCGTTCCATATTCTTTGGCCACACAATTCTGACATGTTATATTTGGCCAATATTATCGATTAGTTCTCTTCCTAGTTGTTGTCTGAGTATCCGTTTTCATAAATGTTGGGCGTGGATGTAACCTCAATTTTTTATTTTCCAATTTGTTTGATTCCAATTTATAACCGTTCTATATTTAATACACTTATAACTATATAATATAAATTAAGTTGCTTATAAAATCTGTAAAAGAAATCGTAATTTTACTTATCGAGAAAAATGTGTTATTTTAAATGTTACACGAAAAAAAAACAATATTGTCTACAAACAAACACATCATATTTACCTAATATTTTAATAAGGCGTGTTTCTTTATTTTTAAAATAGGGTAAACGGCCGTCGAACGGTTAACGACCTATCAGCGGTTATAATAGTAATTTCCATGAAAAGGTTAAATGTATCTTCCTCTTTTAAGATAAAACCTTCATCATAACACTTGGTAATTGCATGCTGTTTGTTGCGTCGACGGAGGGAAAAATGGTACCAATCCGGTTGTCACAATCGTAACCGTAACCGGAATAACGGTAATGACCGCGAAAAGTCGTTGACGTAACTCAGGGTTATTGAATTGCTTAGTTTATACTTATAATTGCAATAGTCCATTCTATAAGTATGACACTACATTATTTTCTAACATAGTGGTAAAATTACATTTACTGTAAACAATTTTTGTACCTACGAGTATATTCTTTTTTGTTATTTGAAATCCTACTCTTAAATTATCATTCCGTGGGTGATAAATTTTGTTTACATAACATCCAATGTATTATTATGTTATTTAAAAGTATTACATTTGTCTTGTAGGTTGTAGGTACCTTTATGGTTATCCAATTTTGTATTTGTTATAACTTATAACTAGGGAACGGATTTAAATGCTCTAAAAAACAAGAAAAATGCCTTAAAAAAATACGATTTAATGCCTTAAAAAAATGCACTAAAAAATGCCCTAAAAAACTTTAAAAATGTATTTATATTCAATAAAAACACAATTTTGAATTTAAAACTTATAAAAAAAACACATTACTATGAAAAATCTGATAAAAAATATTTAAATACAATAAAACTTTAATAAATTAACTCTCAATTATCTTCTGTACAATTTAGATAAATAGCTTATCTTATCTTTACCTTAATGCGGGTCAACAATAATTTGGTAATTTCGTAACATAAAACATATTTAGGCATTTTTATTTTTTTTAGTATGAATGTTGAAAAGATGTTGAAAAAATGACTTAAAAACCATAAAAATGCACTAAAAATGTCAAAAAATGCTGTAAAAATGTAATAAAGTCTTAAAAATGCAAAAAATGCAAAAAAATGCAAAATAAAAGTTACATTTTTTAATTCCTTGATGTATGAAATAACTTTTTGCTTGGAAACCAATGTTTTCGAGCATTCAGAAAAAAATGCAATTTGCATTCAAATCCGTTCCCTACTTATAACTTACGAGTATACATTTTATTAACTTATATTCTAAGAAGAATATTTTGACGTTGCAATTTTTTCATTAATTTTTATCTTATTATTACGGAATGGTTTTTTTTATGGCATTAACTGTTTTAAAATACTTATCAACTATGATAGGTACTTTTTTTTTTATTAGATTCTGTAAAAACAATTAATCTCAACAATTAAAAGGGAGGGTGACATTGATTGGGGGCGGAAATTAATTTAAATAAAATGATAGGTACTTAATCCTGTACTTTATATATCTTTTAAAAATATGTTAACTATAAAAAACATCAAGTAGACTATTAAGTATTAACTACCCATAAGATGATATTCTGTTCAGAAATTAGTTTTCTTATAGTAGATATAAATGTATATATAAATAAATGTTCAAATCAAAAAAAAAAATATAATTTACTTTGAAAATGCTTTAGTTTTGGCTAAAAAATTGCTTCATCTGGTCAATTGAATAATATTGAAAATGAAAAATATAAATAAATAGTGTTTGATGATCGTCAATATCTTCTCTGTTATTTAATAAAAGAAAAATATTCTTTAATAATTCTTTAATAAACTATAGCTATGTTGTTTAAAAGTAAAAAGTTTAAATAAATATTCGAATTGACATTAAATATTTGTACGTATATTCTACATACCTACATATTGTAAATGCAAATGGCAAAAGATTTCATCGGATTAAACTATATTATAATTTATATTCGTTCCGTCTTACCACTACCACAACTACCACGTACCACCGGCTTCATGCATCTTCCACAGGAACCCTTGAATCGGTTACACCTCACAGGAATAGCAGAACAAACGTTTTGAATAGAGCACCGGGTTTCGTCATTTTCCGTTCAACTGTTGTCACGTCCGTCCTCAGCTCCTTTGCTACCGGTGCAATCCTTCCTTCTCTTGTGTATTGTTCCATTGTCTAAGGTGGGCACAGATATCCATTAGGTATTATCTTCGTTGGAAATATATCGTTTCGCGCGCAGCCGTTCAAAAATATTAAATAGACGATCCGAATTCGACCATTATTCGCGATTTCTAAATAATTCGTGATGGCGTTGTGGTAGTGGGCTTAAGTATTGGGTGCGTGTAAACAGATGTTTTCTGATGAGTGAAAAAATAAAACTGAATATAATAAATGCATATAACAGGCGCCTTTCGATTTCGAACGTGCGACGAAGAATATAATGTGAACGGGGACTGCTGCTGCACCAATAAATGCACATGTCGCCGTACAGCAGAGAACACCATACAGCCGTCGTCGCGCCCGTTTCGACGGTGTCGCCGGTGATCGAAGAGTTTGGCAGCAACAAAAAAGATGACGGTGCCGTCGGAGGACTGCCGCCGTACCACCATAAATATTCAGAATCCGGGAAACCGGCAGCCGGTTATACCAATGGATTTTCTCTGCTCCGACGTCTTTTGCGTTGGTGGCTCGCTCATTTCGGCCAAAAACCGTTGGGTAAAAAAGGTACGTTCAGCATATATTCGTATGTATATAATATAATATGTATATTGTGTATAATTAGGGCAGTAAATTAATTGAAGAATGTGCACTATTTATTTTGAAAATTGTCTTAAAAAAATTTAAATAATAGCTAAAACAGAAAAAAATAAATACGAATACTCTTACGTTTACTTTGTTAGTAATAAAAGCAAGTTAAATATTCTTAAAACTATATGAACATTATGATAAACAGTTAAAATTTGAACTAATGTAAAAATGTATCTTAATTTCAATTTATTGTAATAAAAAAAATTATATTTAAATTAATATTTAAGTGAAACACATTTTAAGCTCACTTAGCAATGGATAGATCTTCACTGCCTCAATAATAGTAAATGTGTGTGTGTGTGTGTGTGTATAGTTAATATAGTTTATGTGTAAATTTGTATGTTTTAGTGTTGGTTTAAGTACTACTTATTCGTTTCGATGTTATTGATTTTTTGGTGTATCTTGGATTTACTATATTAGTTAGTTGTTACTATATCGTGTTTGTCTCACAAGTCATGATAGGTTATTTAAATGTGCGTTTAAGTCAATACTGCCATCACTAAAAATACATACAGTGTCTTGGCTTTAGCGTTAAACAAATACCCGAGTATCTAATAAACGGGTAATAATTTAAATAACCAAGTACTTCAACGATAGTGGAATGTATTTGCAGTTTGCGTCTTATCTGGTACAGTTTGAATGCCACCGACGGAATGATTTTAAGTTTTATATTCATGTGAATATTATTTTATCAAACGTAGTTGGTTATTTTTTTTATCTACAGTTTTGTAGATTTAAATAACTCTTTACCTATTAGTCTATTCACATTAGTACATTACACATTTATACTGTAACTGAATAGTTGTAACAAAAATATTAGTACGTTTTTTTTACGTATGTATTCGGATATCACAAACAATGTTAATGTAACCTTATTAAAATCGAGTGAACTTAGATTGTTTTGAAGTCGATCTATGGATAATACAGTATCCTGCTGTTGAAACTATGATATTCTTATTTCTTGTAGTCCTATGTTTTATATAATGTGTTTGAGTGCATGTGTATGTGTACGTATATTCAGTATTTTTCTTGGCTAACCCAAGGTTGCGATTACAATTGTTTTAATATTTTGTGCATTCATTTGTCTATTATTTACATTTTACAATAGATATAGTTAAAAAATATGTGTATCGTATATCATCAGTTTGTCTTTAGAATATTGTAGATATTATGAAATAATAATTCATTTTTTTCTAAAAATGAGATTTCGATTGTTTTTATTTTAATTTTTTTATTTTTGCTAGAACATTTTTTAAAATTATTTATTAGTTTTAGTATCTTTTAAAGTTTGTGTAAACTTTCGAAATAAAAATGTATGTACAATATATTAACAGGCGTATTATTGAAATGTTTGTTGATTGTATTTCCTTTGATATTAATTCAAGACTATTAATTAATTTGAATGTATTAAGTTTTAGATCTTAAATAATTAATTTTTTGTTTTAAATTTGTTCGATTTTGGTATAACTTATTTGTATTTGTTTGGAAGATGGTTAGTTAGTAAAAAAGTTTTTCATGTTTATAATGTTCTGTTTTAAATCAATAATATAGGTAGGTAGTATATTAAACAATAATATAATAATCATATATAAGTAATTATAATTCTACAAGTATTTATAAAAAAATAAATACATTTATCTTAATAATCACTCGAGTTACTTTAGATATCCTATTATAAGATTGTATGTGGAATTCAAATGGATAAATAATTAATAATCTATATATTGAACGGTGATAGAGTGCTGCGTTATTATAAATTATTTTGCCCACCAATTGCATAAGTATATCTGTAAATCTAGTTTCAACAACAAGTTATTTTAAGTGATCAATTTGTGATATAAAATTATTTGATTTATTCAATAATATTGTTGTTAAAGATCCAACTTACAGGTAATAATTAATAAAAATAATTTATTTATTGTTAAATCAATTAATGTAAAATCGATGTAAAATGATGAGTTTTAATATAAAAAATAAAATAAAAGGTGAACATAACGGTAATAATTTTGTTTAGTACAGTGACCGACACTAGTGCAATAAACCATGATTCTAAATGACATAACCTTAATTTAGAAAGTTACTGATGTAGGTCAATTAGGGCCAATTAAACGAAAATAAATAATTTAGTCAGCTGCTTTAAAAATATCTTCTTTGTCTCAGGTTTTCAATCAATTTAATATTAATATTTTCATAAGTATTTAACTATATTTATGTTATAAAATATATTAACTATATTATAAAATTTAATTTACAGTTATCAGTTTATGCACAAGCATAATATAATTTGAAAATAATAAAATATTCTTTTCGTCTTGGATTGTAAAATAGCTAGTTAGATTAAAAAAACTTTCAAAGTAAAAACAACTACTTTAAAAATTATATTAAAATTACTAGAGTATAAAAAAATTTCATTTTATTACTTTTGTACTCAGTCTATTGATTTAATGATGATATATATTTATTTTTTGTTCTGCTTATGATTTTTATGGCGCTAAGATCGTTGTAACTAATCCTTCTGAATATTTGCTTTAAAATAACGACTGTGCGTACAACTTATGGTTGCTATTTAATTTTTTTTTAAATTTTTTCCTAAAATGTCACGCTACACAAATTTTGACCACTAATTATAGACTAGCGGATATTTTTTTTAACTTGCGCTACTTATCTTATTACTAAGACGTTGGAAATGCTGTGCTAACTATCGATTTACGGTTAAGTTCTTATTTATCGGTTTATTACAGTTAAAACTGATGTCTATGAAAAATGTTAACATTATTTGTTAAATGACATAACACAAGTCACTTGAAATCGACATAAAATTCTTCTGTTTATAGTAAAGTCTGTGGTTTTTGGTTAAATATAACCGTTAAACCTCGTTGCAGGAGTACATAGTAACAAATATCCATATTTAACATATTTAATTGGGTTCCTATATTTCCTACTCTACAGTTCTACATTGACGTGTTTTCTAAAATTTTGGCAGCATACTCTTGAGTTTGTTGATTAATTTTTCACAATGTTGTAAAAACGAGTTAATTCTTTCATGTGTAACAGTTTAAAAGTCTTTTTTTGGCTTTTATAAACTTTACTTTTTTTTTATAAAGAATACAATTTATCAGGTTTTCATTTAAAAACATTTTTCTAGATTTAGGCTTTGAATTAGCTTCTTGAAAATCTTAATACCTATTTACAAATTACTATTTGTTTTTATAAGTTCTTAAAGTTTCTATTTAAAAATTAAATTAATTGTTGTTACCGTAAATATATAATTGCCGGTTTTTTTTTTCAATTGTGATGACTCACTGCTTTCAAGTTTAAACACACCTATATATTTACGCTTAAACGACATACAGAAATTAGTGGCCTCTGTGTTCAAAATATTTTCTATTTTATCTTTGTTAATTTTTATTTAATCATTCATCTTTTCTTCAATTATATGACTTTTAAATAACAGTTTTAATCTACCTAACTCATTATAAATTAGTTGTTTTTTTTTAAAATATTATAATTTTTGTGCAATTACTCTGACTTGCATAATATATTTTTCTGACATTTTGCATATTATTAAGTAAAAAATTTTCAAATAGAGAGTGTACATAATTAGTTAATATAAAAGCACTATCTGTATAAGAGATGAAAACTTCATTTCATTCTTTCGAAATAATTTAAAATAATTGCATATTTAAATTAATAACGGTTTCCAATCTAGGACAATTTTTAACATAAATCCATGATTAAATCACTTAATATTACTACGCATTAAATATGTTGATATAAAGTATGATAGTCGAGTTTTAACCTTTATGATGTACAACTTATTAATTAGTGACCGCTAACTAATAGTTTTTTTATGAATGTTATTGTATATTGACGTCAAACATTTGTTGTGTTAACATTAAATTTTTTATTAGTTTATGTATTATTTATTGTGGTCATTGGCTTGTAACCAGTAATGGTTAGAAATAGTTGTTTTTATTTTCCGTTAGTAATATTAAATTTGGAGGACTAGCATAATATACCCTATCTTATGCAAATTATAAAACATCGACTAATGGTTTAACTACGAGTATAACTAAAGGGTATCATAATTTTTTTTAAGACAAGACCATAACAAATACATTTTAATCTAAGTTTTCTATGTAGAAAAGAGCGATAAGTTTCTTATTGTTTATTGTGCTATAATATTTTGTGCATTAATTCATTATTACCAATGATTTTATGATTTTCATTATTTAGTGAGGAATTAATTAAAATTATACTTATTATACATTTGTTGTTGTTTACTATGATATAATAGAAAATTATAACATCAGGTATCAACAAATGTTTTCTAATTATTTACATATTTTGAAATACTATTAGCCGTGATTTGACTTGTTATACATTTTAAAAATTATAAAGAATAAAATAGAAATAACACAGGTATTTAATCCATATATTGGGATCTGAATAATATTTAAGAAGTACCTAGATGCCAGCTCATGATTTTGGCGTGTGTTATAGTTTTATATTTTTTGTTTTGAAGCTTCAGTGATCTGAACATGATAGTAATTCAATGAGACACATTTCCATGATCGGTATATTTTACCTGTCTATGTACCATCTCATTTTATTAATTTTCTACTGGTTAAAACGAGTGTGAATCGATTGGTCATTGTTCCGGTTTAAAATGTACTTACGAGTATTATGTAATACATATATACAATATACATGTAGTGGATTTAAATCAGATCTTGATAAAGTAAATTTGATTTAACACAAGTGTTATTAAGAGTCAATTCAATTTAGATTTTAGATTTAGTTACAATGCTAAAAAAGCGAAAACAGTTATTCTTAGCGCGACTCTTTGTTGGACCGCGGCTGCATCTAACCAGTTGTGTATTATTTCGTTTGTTCGGCCCGGATAATACGATTTGTTCAGATTATTTCGGGTGTATATAAAAACAATGGGTACAACGTGTATATTGTATGCGCATATATACAGATAGTGTCGCCGTAAAACTTTTCCGCCAGACAGTCCGGGGAGAAACTAAACAAAACAAAAAGAAAAAATACAAAAAAATAACAATATGCGAGACGAAATAAATATGCACACTCGCAAGAAATGAGTATAGTAGTACGCAGACGGCGTATGGTTAATCTTATTATTATGAAATCGCAAAACAGCCAAGTAACGTATATCGATGCGATATTGCGATCGTATTTATTCTATTATGTCCGTCTTTCATTAAGCATCGTAGTGCATGTAGGTATATAGAAGAAATATAATGTCTTTGGTTGAATAGCCAGTTGTGTTCGCCGTATAATATGTATATTATGTATCTCGAGTAGCTTGTATCTTCATGTACGCGTAATCGCGATGAAAAGAGTCCATTTTTATGCGAATCGGTTGTTTGGTGGATAGTGTACCCCGGTGGTCACACGTAAGATTGTGTGTATGTAAGAGATGAAAGATGTTCACGTTTTCTTGTTATGCACTGATGACCGTGCAAATTTCCGACCTTGATGGCTAAGCATTTATTTTTGACGTGTTTTTACTATGCAAGTTAGAACATATTTACGTTTATTATGCGTGTTTTTTCATCGCCCTTAGTAGAAAATTGTAAACTGTAGGTAATCAAAAAAAAAATAAGCCAAGGTGCAATAACAATTCATGGTCGATAATTGTATTCGATACGATCCCACTATTTATTTATGTTTGATTTAAGTGTACTTATTCTTGCTCAGGGCTTATGGGTGCGTACCGTCTATAGCAGTCTATAACTGGCGGACCGCGGAACGCATAAATCTAGACCCCGTCAACACATTGTACTTGATTATGTTATACGATGTTTGGTTCGACATACATTTGTGAGGCATCATTTTCAAAAATTAATTTTTTGAAAAAAAAACTATCTGACAAAATGAACAGTCTCTTACCTTGAAGACACCATGAGAATAAGCTGAGGAACCATTGAGTTCCAAATTTCCAAAAACTGGCTAAGGAAAATAAATGAAATTTTTCGCATTAAATTACTTGGTAAATTATTATTATTACTACACGATACTATTATATTATTTACCTAACATTTTAATTTTTTAATATAAATTAATTGTAATAACTAGATCCATTTTTTTTATTTTCATATTGCCATTTTAAAAGTATAAAGATTTGACAAAGATTTTTGCACTGGACCTCATTTATTTATTATTTTAGTCTTTAGGACTCCAATAGAAATTACTTACCGACCCCTGGTTTATAGTATAGTGAGAACAGTTAAAAAAATTATAATAGGTTTTTTTATTTTTACATTTATATTTTTATTACTTAAGTATGCAGTAACACTACACTATGGACTATAGTTTAAAAAAGACAAGTATACCCATTTTAATAATATTATATATATATATATATATATATATATATTATAATTATATTTAAAAATAAAATAAATCTAGTGTTACGCTTATACTTATAGAAAATCGAAATTATTAACCAACAGAAACAACTTAATTTATAAAATAAAATTCGTGACTCTTAACACTATTAATAATCATTTTTTCTGTTTTACGTCTTACGTTTTTTAAAACCAATTCTGTGTTTTATATTTCTTACGAGTAAAATGTATTCAACGCTAGGTAGTTCTTTTATCGAATATCGAATTTGTATGTTCCACATTTACATTGTAATTGGGCTCGCCTGTTTAATTAATAATAAATAAATAAATAAAATTAAGACTAATTGTAATTTTAAAATATATATAATTATAAACTACGATAAACTTGTAAATATTGTTTAATCAATATGCGCCTATGAAAATAAAATCCAACGTTTTTTATATGTAGGTACGGTTATTTTGTTCATGACGTTTTAACAATGAACACTTTTCTTAACACCCAGTTTTCCTAGGTGTTTAAATTAGTTAAAATTCATCTCTCATTGTATTTTATTACATTAAAAATAGGAACGGAAAAAATTCAATGTCCCATTTGAAGCCTAGCGGCGGACTTTTTTTTGGCTCTCTTCCTTTGCTTGACGTATTGGTTCGCTATTTTCATTGCGAGCACGTCTTTCTTTTACCGTCAACAATTTCGCATCTACATACAGGCACACACGCCCGTATATGGCCTACTTCCAAAGTCCTATCGTACCACATTTTAAGTGACACCAGGTCCTAACGTATATTCCAATATTCGTACGCATGTTTAGTTCATTTCACAATTTCTGGTAAAGCGGTAGGGAAAAAAATGGCATATAGCTTAATGGTTGTCCTTTTAATTGTATATTTTCCGTGAAGGTCAAGACCCCAGGACGTGATGAATGGAATAGGGCAAAGCCATTAGCGATGGTCGCCTACCATTTTTGTCTATGAACCAAAGAAGTTATATTCGGTTGATTTTTTTTATACATAATATAGGTATAAGTCTAAATCCTATTTCAATTTCATTATATTGTTGCTTTTATTTCTTGCTATTGTGGCAAGACATTTGGAGGTCGTTGTATACGACGCACGCGTATATAATATACACATATATACGGGGCGCACCCGGAACAAAACGTTTTGGCCTTGACTCCATTCTCCAGAGCGAGATCGGAGTGCGGTGAGGGGTATATATATGCGCGCGCGGAGAAAGAGTTGATTATCGTCATGAAGAAAAATAAAGTAATGAAAAACAAAATATTAAATGCCTTATTAAACGCTGGCCGTATTTTTTTGTTATTGCAAAATAGAGACGACTCATTCCGTTCCGGATGTGCTGATTATTTGCAAATAACTGAACCACTGTGTTTCCGGTCGATGATTTTCCTTTGTATCGAGAAAAACTTTGTTCTTATCATAATTCCTATTAAACTTTTTTATCGAATTAAAAATTCTTAGAATATAAACATTAATAATATTTGAATTTTGCTGTACTATTTGTTCAATTGTACTGTATATAAAATTATATCTGGTTGAATAATCTGATACCTACGACTACCATGCCCAATACGTATACTGTATGATATTTTAAATTAAAGATTTAAAGATAGTCATATTTTTAGGAAACATATCAGCCTCAAAAATAAAATGTTTTTTTTTTTTTTTATGAGTTAGTCGAGTTATGTGATCGGGTGATCATATAGTTTTGCTATTTTACGGTCTCTAAAATACAGTTAGAAATATTTGAAAATGCATGGACAACGTTAATAATTAACCTTTATGTTGTATGAGTATTAGAACAAAATATTAAATTTCTGGTGTGCTAATCATTAAATACCATGATTATCTACATTACGCAACTGATCAGGTGGTACGTCTTTGACCATAAAGAGACTGTCCTGAGATGAAGTTATATCTTCTTTAGTATTTTTTTGTTTCTTTTTAATGTTTAGCATAGTATATTTTCTGCGTGAAGAGTTAACGTATTTCCCATTACTAATATTGTTTTAAGCTAATGTAATATAAAAAATAAGTATCGTTATAAATACGAAACCTTAGTTACCTTTGTGTAACTTACATATTTTTGAATCATAATACAATATATTTCATGACCAATAAGCTGGAATGTATTTTATATAAAAAGAATAATAAACTTTAGTATTGCGGATAATGTGAAATATCTGTGTGCACTGTGTGCATGTAAATTAATTTTTATATGTTTTTAGAGTTATGTAATGAACACGATAAAAATAATGTTACCTATATAAAATTTATATTTTTATGTACCTAATTTGTTAAAAATGTGGGCTTTTGTAATAGCTGCTTATTGTTAAATCTGTTAAATTGGAAAAATGGTGTATACTTTATTCAAACTAATTTCTTAACTATTGTTATGTTAATTATATAATATGCTTGTATCGTTGATTCGTTACTACTTTATACATATTTGTTTGTATAACAAACTCTGTACCCTGACGGAGAGAAACATTAGTGTATGAATTGTTTTTTTTAGATAAAAAAAAAGTGTTATGATTTAAAACAACGGCATATTTAATCGTATTAACAAATAGTATATTAACTCAATGTTGTTATTTTGTTTGAGTATGATTTTATGTTGAATTATATAATATGCGTATAATATTGCTAATACCTGAAGTGTATAGCTTGTTACATTTGTTGTTTATAAAAGTATATATATTAATTAGTATTTCTTGGGTTAATGTTTAGTATAATATTGTATTTGATTCATTAATTTTGGTAAATTATGAATTTATTAAAAAAAAAAAATCAGAAATATATACCTATTTAATTTACAGAATTACATTTATACTTTATTATATTACATAATTTGTTATTATTTTATTTTTATATAATTTATTTGATTGTAATTTTTGAAAAATAAATGATTTTTGTTTATTACAGAAGTTTTGAAGAAGTATAAAAATATAGGTAACATTAGTGAGGTTGTAGGATGGTTTGTCAGTGTTGGTTTTTAGTTGACGTTTATAAAACTTACGCAATACGATTTACCTAATTAAATAGTATTCATAGTTTCATTATATTCAAATGTTCTATCGAAGAAAAAAAGACAACGAAACTATTATGTACACGAGAGAAAATGAAATAACCAAATTCCAATACCCATATGGTTCTTGTATATAATATTATAATTATACATATAAAATTTATATAGATACGTTACACACGTATTTGTGGTTTGCTTAAAATTGTGTGTTGTTACATTAAATAGAAACATTAAGTAATGTATTTGTTTTTAGGTAAGAATTATAAGTCAAACAGATAAATAAAAATTAGTTATGGTTTTAAATCCATACAGGTACTTTTTGGTTAAACATGTTGTAACGTATACGACCTCATTGTAGTTCCAGCGTTATAACTTATAAGTTATAACAGCCTAACGATTAAACTCATGTGCAAAAAAAAACTGGTGGATGTTTATGGAAACTGGTCGTGTAGCAATAACAAATAGATATACTTTTCATGTGTTGTCTTTGTCCCGTAAGTCTCTGAATGCGTTTTTTTTAACCTTTAGGTAATAGGTAATTTAGGTAATATACCATAGTTAGAAATAAGCTTTATTGTTTTTAACTAGCTTGAAATTATAAAATATATTACGTTTTATTGGTTTTTAAACCAAAAATGAATTAATTAAATGTTTTATCTGTTCACTAATTGATTCTTACAGTTAAATAATAGATACTTGTGCATTTGTTAAAATGTTAATTTTATTTTAGTAAACTATGTTTATACTACTCTTTATTACTTGTTTATTTTTCACTACGCGTATTTTATTTGTCGTACAATATGTTTCTAGAGCATTATTTAAGACATTTTTTGTCAAGAGTTAAGTTTAAATACGAAAAATATTGTGTATTATTATCGAATCTATTCATTTTGTGCTGTGACAGATTGCTTATTTTACGTCTAAGGCCTTCTTTAGAAACCCCGAGGGAGAATTCAGTAGTTTCACTAAATTAGGCAGTGCACGTTTTGAGAATTATTTGACGAATATATATTTAACCGGTTGATTTTACTCAACCCATTTATAATTTTTAATAAGCATCTGAATATTGTTGAATCGATATGGCATTGATCGACGAGATCATTTTATTAGATTGTAAATCTTGTGATGTAATATTTGTAGTACCTATGTATCAATATTTTATGATGTATTTACATGTTTAAATTTAGATTTAAAAATTAGCCGCTCAATAATATCTGTATTTCAAAAATGATATACAATCATTATTGATGTATTATGAACGATAAGTTGTTTGACAAATGAGTTAGAAACTATTATATATTATACATTACTGTTGAGCAAGTTCTAAATATTTGTGTCGGTAAATATTCGTAATTTATTTAAGTAAAATATTATTAAATATATTATGTATAAAAAAGGTATGGAAATGTTATTCCAGTGTTATGGTAAGTTTTAAAATGAGGAACACATTTTAATTTTCTTAGGTCGTGTTATAAAAATTTTAAAATTATGATTAGTTTTCAAAGAGATTGTTAGATTGTGTTTGGAGTTGATTACAAAACTTTACAACAGGTATTGAATATAATTTCTGTTTCAATACAATTCATCGTATTCTGTGCATAATCCAATAACTAAGATTGGCTGTTGATATTTTCCCGAATGATTTTATTAATATTGTCAATCTATACCTATGTACTCTATATAATGTATATAAAGGTATTTAACCGTGTAACAAAAACAAGAAATTTAAGAGTGTAAAACAAGTTAACGTATTAAAAAAAATCTAACGCTGACTCTATTGACTTAAGCCACCGTTTAACTACCGTTTATAATTCGGTGTTATGAGTGTTAAATATTAATATTTTTAAATTGATGGAGTAAGCGGTTTTTGGGTTATGTGTCGATACCGCGTTGACTCTTTGTATGTATGTTAATGGTTTGCTTTAAATTGCGTAAACTTCTTTGTTGGTAGTGGTTGTTGCAGTGTATTAGCACAATCATAATAATTGGTGATAATGTTTTTTTCCGGTCGCAAATACGATAACTTAATATAATTTCTGACGTGCTTATTAAACCCGATATCGTTTATGATAGGTTATTTGGGACTGTATAATGACGAAATTACAATGTTAATGTATAGATTGTTCTCCAAAATGCGTTTTACTCTTTTAGAGACTAGGTTTTAAGTTCTCGTGACCGTTTCCGGATTAGCGGATTACGTAATGTCGCGGCTTATTTGCACAACTATATGTTTTTAGCTATTATATTATGTAACTGTCGTCTTAAAATCATTGGCAATAATAGACATATGGCTATATATGGTTTTACTATTATGGTTTATGAACTTTTGATCTTTCTGAAATTAGGGTACAAATTTAAATACATTTTCCTCAATTAATGTTCTCTGTGGTCTAGACTCTAGATAACAATATTATATAGCCGTCTTAACGTGATTATAAAAAGCAAAGATGCAGGTCGAATGAGAATCCTTGTACGGGTATACACTATTTTACAGCATACGCTTTATCAATTAAACTTATATAATCGAATGAGACGTAGCTGTAATAGCTATAAGTATTATGTGTTTACTTAAATGGAGAAAAAATTGTAAGTGTTTAAATATCGCAGTCATTGAAAAAAAAAATCCATCCCAACAAAAACTTATCCTCCGAAATAAACTGTAATTTATGTAAAATTACTATGTATAGAAGTAACTCAAAATTGATTTGCAGATGTCAGATTTCCTAAAAAAATGTTTAGGTGAATTATTTTATATAGTTCATTCAATAACGAAGTCTGTCTAATTGGTTTACACATGGTGTGTAAATTGTTATTACTTATTATAATAAAAATTAATATTATTGGCGAATTCTATAAAAATTTCGAATTGATGCACGCATTTGTGTGTTTTTTTTTTAATACTATTTATACTTGCAATACCAAGAAATTGTTTTTATTTTTGTTTTCACATTTATAATTATATTTGAAATGTATTCGGAATAATTTATCTTACAATTTTGTTCAAATAACATAATATTATTATAATTTTTCTACATTATATTTTTTCATTTTCTATTAACGTTTTAACATTGGAAGGAAATTCGTTTTCAACAAATAAATTTTTATTTTTCTAAATATCGGCTGTAATTGTATGGCAATTTGAAGATAATTTCATAATTATGAACCGAAGCCAATTAGAATAGATTTTTTTTTAACTTAAGAACAACCGGAGTCAGTTGATGTTCCTTTAACATTCTTTACCGGGGACGATAATTCGAATGCTCCAATTCCTAGTTAAAAAACTAGGTATTTAATTCTTTTGACTAAAAATATAAGAACATAGTTAATTTTAT
Source organism: Periphyllus acericola (assembly GCA_949715065.1). NCBI lineage: Eukaryota > Metazoa > Arthropoda > Insecta > Hemiptera > Aphididae > Periphyllus > Periphyllus acericola. Next base: position 22,716,047 of record OX454265.1, read on the forward strand.
TCTTAGTTATGATAATTTTCCTAATTTTTCTGTTATTCAGTTTTAATGTTCAATTATTTTTGCCCAAATTATTATAGATTTAAACTCTAAGCAATAATTTATATTTAAAAACACATAACACGTTGGTCTGTGAATGAAATTGAGAATGTACTTTATAGAATGTATTTTCATACATAACTAAACCGTTGATATACGTACCTATATAATTTCTGTTACTCGTATCTACTTAAATTTTTTTGGATTTCTTTGATTAAATTTTTATAAATGTTTACGTTGATTGGTACTTTTTCTAGATCTTTTTTTGTCAATTTTTTTTACAAGTGATAGTGAATGACAAAAACATTCGATTTACTATGCATAGTCAATATATATATATACTATGTATAGTATTTGACCTAAATTAACTTCATCTATATATCGTCCAAAAATCCTTTTAACGTCGTCGTAGGGGGCACTTATTTTAGATTCTCATTGAATGAGCATACATATTGTTCACCCTTCTCGATTTTCAGTGAAAAAAGGAGTTCCGTAATAATTTTGCATTATGTTAAGTGGAAAGGATATAAGGCAATTTAAGTCTCCGTTAGTTGGTCGGCCGTCATGCAGCCAGAAGCAGCAGCAGCAGTAGCAGCAGCATAGTCACAATACATACTATAAGTCTATAACAACACTAGCAGGCTGGAGGGAAGTTGTTGTTTCCAGGCCGTTGACATAGCGAGTATTTAATATTTTCATGGTCCACGAACAAGTTCCATATCAACTATATTATATCCTATTCTCTCCCACTATATTATGTTATATCGTTCGTCGCCATCGATTTGTTGGTATATCATCGGAACGCGTAATACCTCAGCTCGTGGTATGGGAGGACGGGCAGGTTCGTTCCGGAGAACGATTATTTTGTTGTTGTCGTCGTCCGAATAATGAAATCCGCATGTGTACAGGTAGTCGGCAAAACTATTCGGTCAAAACTGTGACTGTAATATATAATATGTTGTTCGTGTTTAAGTATTGAAATCGCTAGCTATTATCTACTGCATGGACGGAATGCTCACTATTGTTGTGTCTGACCGTCGTCGGTTTGCTCATCTGTCGGGATTCTCTTCGACATATGCTCTGTATCATCAGTTTATTGTTAACATATTTTATTTAGGCTTGTATTTTTGGACCACGTAGGATTATAGAATTATCGTCTAATTTACCGTTTTAATTACGTACGTATATCAAACGTTTTACTCGGGTTTACATAACAAGTATTTATCACTTATTGTAATTATTAGATGTAAAGCGTACCACATACAATCTTACATATTTATTTTGGCAGACAATAGTATATAATAAATAACATTGATTTTGTATCGGTATTTTCTTACCATTTAGGAAGTTAGCGTGAATTTGAAAAGTGTACTATTTCTTGTTTTTTTCTGTGTCTGGGTCTTATAATATCATACAGGTATACTCGTATTTTGAACTCTGTAATATGACGAGTTTAGTTTTTAACGGAAAAATATTTTTGTTTATCTAGAATTTTAGAACATGAATGATTTAGAGGAGTTATGTTTTGACGTTTTCCCGTTTCCAAGTATGAAAATGTTTATCTCAACGACAATGACAATTTTTAGAGTTTTACTTTCCACTAAACAGTGGAGAAGACCTCGTATTATTTAAATATGTCTTGTTTCGTAAAATACAAAAAATGTTCACCGTTGTTTAAAACCTTATGAAGTGTATTCTCATGTTTGTATCTATTCAATCGAGTGTATTCTTTATGTACCTATGTGTGTTCTCATCGTAGTACGGGCGAAATTTCATGCGTGTTGTGTACGTGAGAATTATTGCGTACCATTGTAACCCAAATAAAATCGAGGAGTTTCTGAAAAATAGCAGTTGTTTACGTTAGACAACTTTTCATCACTGTTGCGGAATCACTTGGTAATATTTAGAGAATTGTTAGGTAATTTAATATATTTGTAGTACATATATAAATATAAATCGCTGATTTGAGTTTTAGTGCAAAGTGCAAACCCCGAATTGAAATTTTACTTTTTGAGGTTTCTGTTATTCACAGCCTCCCTCTTCATATTATGGTCATACCAATAAAATATTCCCCTCATCACATTTGTTTATTGTATATATATATATATATATATATATATATATATATATATATATATGCAACTGATAGTGATTTTTCATATTTAAAAAAAAAGTATAATTGACGTGTTAAACATTACGAGTACATATAATTAAGTCCTGAAACTTATAAGGTAGCACTCGATATTTTTCCTCTTCATAAGGAAAATCTATGAATTATAAATATGTTTTTGGGGGATAATAAGGAACTTAAAATAATTTCTTGTAAATGAAAAGTCTTGAGTATAGTAGCGTGCTACATTAAAAGTAATAAAATGTTAATAAATAACCATGGTAACGAAAGCGTTACAAAAATGTAAGATTTCAAACTATTCTATTCGAGTTCGATTATTTTATCCTTTATTTTCAACAATTATGATTTTTAGTTTTCGTCTTCCCATCTTCTGTAAAATTTACCTAGTAGGAATCTTAATTAATTATTAAAAACACATTTTTTAGTCTTTTTTACTTAATAATGTACGAAAATTATGAAAATATTGATATAATCACCTAAAAGTTAAAATAATTTGAACAATCGAAACTTAACATAAACATACATAGATCTTTAAATATACTGGTTTATTAATTTGCCATCTATCTGTGGTTTTTTATAAGTTGAGGTGATTTTTCCTTTTATCAATTTTACTCGAGCGAAAAACAGCGCAATAATAGTATCGACCACTTAAATAATCAGCATATGTACGAGGGGGTGTACGTATTTATTAAATGGTATGTATTTATATTTTACTGAAAAAAATGACATTCACTCATATTCATTTTTCTTATCAAAATTGGTAGCACTTCCATATCTTTATATAGATTTACGTTAATTATTTGTTAAAAAATGTAATACTTGTAACATTTATCGCAAATGACATGTTAACGTTTCACTATTTGAGTTACGTTTGATTTACTTTTCTTGATTTCTTCTATAGGTTATAGAATCATTTATATTATATATTTGAAACAACTTGAAAATAATTGAAAAATATAAATTTTTCTCTTCGTGAATCAATATTTTCATATAGAATGAAATGTAATGATGTACTCGTATGTTTGTATGTATCATGTATAAATATGATGTTAACTTATGTATAGTGTCATTAGTCATTACTCATTACTATATACTCGTAATATAATAATTATAGTACTTTTTAAAAGTGTGTAGATGTTTATTTTATTTTTTAACTATTTAATCGTTTATTTTTTTATAAAATATATTTAAGGTTGTACTTTTGGCCATCGATTAAAGAAAATCTATTGTTTTGTCTCTACTCTATTCACTGTATAGATTAGGTAACCGTGTTAAATGCCAATATTGTCCATGGTGCGCAAATTATTTCGAAAGCCTCGCGTTTTCATAGCACATAGCCTCGGTATTTTTTAATTTATTTTTAATGGGCAGAACATTATTGATCTATAAATAACATTATATTGTATGTTTTATTATTGACATTTTATTACTCTTGAAAGCAGTGAAATTTATGCATTGTTGTTTTAAGTGTAACATGTAACATTAAATACGTTTTCGCCGTTCATATTACGTGCGCTAAAATCGATTCCGTGATTGATAATTATTTATTTCGGAAATTACACGATGATATAATATTTATTTACGATATTATTATAACTATATTCATTTGCCATTTTTAATTTAATTAATAACTTATAACGGAGCAGAGAAAGCGTATTGTTCTCTTGTTTTACTATATGTTTACTTTTGTTGTCTATTGAAATATATGCGTAGTATATATAGTTCAAATAAAATTATGTGTCATTTTGTTTGGTATAATGCGAATTACATGCGTGTTGCTTTATGATGATTTCATTTAAATTCCCAAGTTTTTAATGATAACTTTTACCAATGATTCACAATATTATTATCATATGAGATTGCAACATTTTACGTCAAGTTCATTGAATCATCTGTATTTGAACACGATACCCATTGGTGTGAATGTATAATATATGCATCTGATGACAGTATAATATACTCTATCCACTATCCAGTAGATGACATCAGCTATATGCCATTTCCCAAGTGTATAATAGCATGGCACACAAATAATAACTAATATCTAATAACCAATTCGTGGCAGGTATATTTAATGATGTTGGACCAAAAAAAAGTTAGTGCTTTTGAATTATTGGTAGATTAAACACGTATAAATATATCATGAATTATTAATAATTTTTTTTTATGAATTTTAATATAATTTTCAAAGTAAACTTTCAAAAGTTTTTAAGTAATATTATCAATCCTATAAAATATATTACTCAATAAATAGTCTTTGAGATAAATTATTCAAGTATATACATTATGTATTAGTAGTAACATTACAATATTTGTAAACCATTTCTGTTTATTTTAAATATAGTTTTCCAAAAAATGTAAGGTGATACAATCGTATTCAGTGTGTTTTTTTTAACCATATTCACCCCTAATTTTGGCCTTAAAAATGCTTTGATTTGGTTTTTTTTTTTTTGCAAATTGAAGGGTGTCATGTGGCTTTACAAACTTTGTTTTTTCAAATGGGAACACCATATTTTTACGCAAAATATTGTTTTTCTAGAATTTTTGATGTAAAGTAGTCAAAATTTGGATCAATACTTTCGGAAATATTCAAATTTAAAATTGCGCATGAAAAGTATAAAATTGGCTTAATCTCGAATCAGAAGAAATTAGCGATTTTTTATGTAATTATAAATTATAATATAATATTTAGTATTTAGTATTTTCCTTAAAACTTAAACTAGAATAATTAAAAAACTACTTGTTCGAATTGTATACAAGGTGATACATTTGGTATCGCCATGGGTTTTAAAATATATATTATAATTATAAATATAAATATGTTGTAAAATGAATGGTATAATTCATTACGATAAGGTTCTCATTTGAAATAATAAAGTTTGTATAGCCACAGGACATCCTAAAAGTGGTACTAAAAAATAAGTTATGAAAAACAAAGTTTTTTCTATGGTAACTTGAACATTAAAAAAATTCCAAATATAAGCACTTTTACTGCCAAAAAAAGGGTGAGTATGATTAAAAAATCACCCTGTATAATGTATACTAGACGAATATTGGTAATTTGTTTTATAACATAGCATATAAATGGTTACTGGTGATATTATTTATGGATATTAATAATAGATATTTGTAGATATTTGTTCAGATTATTTTGTACCTTGATTATTAATGAAGTAATTTTTATTACAAATCTATGACGTAAAGCAGTTCTTTACCTTTATTGCCAACGGAAACATAGAATATTTTCTAAAAACCCTGGAGCACTTCCTTTATATCCTTGATTTTATATAATTGTACATTTGTTCTTATAAATTATACTCAAATTGTTTAAAAATTAAATTAAATACTTTACAAATACTAATAAAATATTATTTAAATATTTAATAATATAATATGATTTACAAAATAATTATGTGCCTAGAAGTTCAAATCATGTATTCAAATTATGTTTTATCGTAAATGAGTGGTGTTGGGTCGTGTCAGTGTAATAACGATTAGTAACCTTTACCAAAATTAAAATAGGTTAAAAATATATTTAAATATATGTGATCAGGTTAAATACATAAATTATTGCTACAGGTATAAAATAAAAAAAAATACCAAAAAAATTTTTTTTTCAATACAGCTATACTTATTTTGTATATTTAATTTAATAAAGTAATTTTTTTAATTTTTTGGAAATTAAAATAAGGTTGCATCCTAATCCGGCTTTATTATTTATAATTTTTTATTTTAGATTCAGATATAAATGAGAATATTTTAAATCTTTTTTATTTATTGAGTTTTGAACAAAAATTATTATATAAATATTTTTTAAATAGAGTTAACGTGCATCCAAAGTTTTTTTTTAAATTTTATTATCTTATTTGTAACTTTTTTTGGCTATATATTAATAAGTATTGTTAAATTAAAATACCCTGTAATTATTAATACTATTTTGAATGTCTAACATTGGACGAAGACTTCATTTACTTCATAACTCAAAACTTATACAAAGACTTATATTTACTCGTAAACATTTTTTGTGGGTAAAATATTTGTATACTTATTTTTTTTAATGTTGATTTATAAATGTTTAAATGTAAACAAATTGACAAAATAATGTTAATAAAAATATAAAGTGTATGTAATGGTGAATAAACACAATATACACAAATTAGCCTGTCAATCATTGTGTGACACAAGCTTTGATGAACGATGATAAGATAATTATATGTTAGTTGTGAATTTAAATTTTATATAATATTACTTATAATACAAAATTTCGGTTGGTAATTTATTTTCCAACAGTTTCAAAACGTTTTAGTAGTTAAGTGATGGTTTTATGTAAACACAAGATTGCTAGTATAATTAGCCGCCGCGAGAATCAATGGATGGTGTGATAATTTTAAGTATTCCAAACTCCTGTCAAGTCGCGCCTATTTTAAAATAAAATAATCAATAGCTAATTTAATTTATGATTGAAATGAATGAATTGAATACCTTGAGTTCGTCGTACTGTGTATGCATTTCTTTTTCTTTGTACACTACCCTATGTGTATTTAACTTCGTAAATATCTATTAATGTACTTGGGCTATTGGGTTATATTTAACTGACTGTATAGAAATCAATCAAGGTATGATTTTAAATTCCACGATAAATATGTAGTAAAATTATATTTTTTACAAGAAAAATGTTACCAATGATTAATGACAAATATTAAAGACAAGTACTACTTATGGTTGATAGTGATAAAGGTTTTTAAAAACTATTTAAAAGTTTTATGGATTTAAAAATTTAATATTTTTTCTTACGTTAAACTAAGTTATAATTGCTAACATTTAGTTTTAATATTATTAGCTTTATAATTATTGAACAATCTTAATAATACATATTATAAGGGTGTTATCGATTAACATTAGTTTATTTTGTAGTTCATTTTAATTGCATATACGATTAAGTTATTTTGTTTTGAATCGATCTAATGTTAAGTTAATATTAATTAATTTAATAATTTTTTAGGTTATATATGTGTTTCGCAATCGTATTATATTTTATTAACTATTGAGCATTTTAAATTTAAATTTATAATAATCTATTTAATGAATAAACTAGACACGAACAATTGTATGCAAAGATGTTATTTTTATATATATATGTATATATAAGTATGTGTTGTATGTAATATTTACTTTTTTATTTTTTATTTTAGCCATTATGTATAATAGTTGGTATATTCATTTTCAATGAAAGAATTAAGGTCATCGTGGGGCGTAACTATAACTATACTGGGGAAGTTTTATTTAGTGTTTCAATTTTTTTTCTTTCACATTCATTTTGTGAAAGTTTACATTTTATTGTATATTTATGTATTTTATTATTTAAGCACATACTGTATTCGACATTATCATATTTTATAATGTTTTATTTTACTTTGTTTCAGGTGAGTTGGTGTTTGACTGTAACAGTTAAAGTGGATTGATGGTTATTTTCAATCATCATGGGCATGATTGGTTAGTGGGTTACAAATTATATATTTATATATATATATATATTTGTTAAGAACATTAAAATTACTTATTAGTTACTATGATAAGTATTTATCTACTGAAAACGTAAGTAAAAAATGCATAAGATATTGATTACATTTTCATTGAAAATATGTTATGTAGTATTCGACATATGATGTCGATGGTAAAATTTTAAATTATATTATACAAATCTGTATTAGTTTTATTAAAAATGATTTGTTGTTTAATTTTATTTGAAATTCATATTTAAGTTTTAAATCATTTTATACCTAGTTCAGATGTAAACTGATTACAATAAAGGGTAACGTTGTTAATGGTTATGTACATTGTAATGTTTATTTTACATAAATCGTTCATTTTTGTGTTGGAATGTGGATTTATTTTTAGAACGAAGTATTAGGTATTTAATTGAAAAAGTTTTTTTTTAAGTATATATCAAATGCATATTATAGCTTTAGGTGGTGGCGGCCGGAACAAAAATAACTATTAAAAATATGTATAAATGTATGTTAAAATTATTAAAAATAAGTGTGAAGTGTAAGAAATAATGTAGAAAGTGTTTTTTAGTAAAATTTCTAAATACTTAGAATTCAATAAACCGCGACATGAGAACACACAATAAAGTTGATTAATCAGTATATAAAGTTTTAAAATAAAAAGTGAACTCTATTAAAAATTGAAGCCGAATACAATTATAAAAGTCATTGGAGTAAATAACAAAAGAGATAAAACTGAAAGACGAAAATAAGATTTTAAAGTATATTATTTGAAGTATGACTAAATGACGTATAAAATATAACTTCGGTACGTATTATAAGTTATGTATAGGTAATAAAAACGAGATTACAAAATTTTTCAATATATACTCTTCAAAATATGATGTAATACATTTCGTGTACTATTTAATTAATTTAAGTTATTTAAAAGCACATTTGTATTATTTCCGTAGTCTTGTAATGCAGTAGGATATAAAAAAAATGAAAATAAAAAATTAGTAAAATTATAAAAAAATTTTTGGTCAATGATGATAAATGGTAATATTTTTATAAATATATACGTATGATAAAATATATTTTTTTAGGTTATAAATAGTGAGTTAGTAATTGTTTATCTAACGTAACCTATACCTACCCAGTAGTTATTCTTGAACTTTTATCAAATTATTATTATTATTTTTTTTTATTATCAAATAGGTAGTTGTGTTATACAATTTTCAATATTATACTTCAATTAAATTCTAAAAGTTAAATTTTTTAAAGTCCATTACAAATTTATTTTTATATTGTAAAAGCACACACCTTGAATTAGTGTTATAGTAGTTAATCATTTAAAAATTTGATCACTTATTTATCATATTTTTAATCATATTATAAAACTTTTAATTTTTTTAAAAATACATTATTAAATCAGATATAAAGTGTACTTTACAGTATTAGGTGTATGCACTTAATTGTTTCATTTAAATAAATCGAAAAATTTGCAATTATTCACATATTTAATAACATATGACAATGAAAAGATATTCCTTTTTCTTGTGTATTTGTATTTAATGAGCGAAAACCAAATAAATCTTACCTAGTGTATACTAGTTAAATAATATACTTATAAATAAACTTCAGAAAATTAATGTAAACACACAATTATAATTTATATAATATTGGTATGTTGAACAAAACAAGACCTACGCATGAATCGTTTTAAGAGAGATATTTTACGATACAAAAAAATGTTCAGACAATTTTTTAAGATAAATGAAACATATTTATCGGTATAGTAATGTTATTACTAATTTATTTTTTTTATTTTTTTTATTAGATTTTGTTAAACAGTTAATCTCAACAATTAAAAGGGAGGGTGACATTGATTGGGGGCAGAAATTAATTTAAATAAAGAAGCCGGAATGGTTGAAGAAAGATAAGATTGGAAGTATTAGGTTTGGTTGAGGTGAAGATAGAATGTGCTGAATATTGAATGGTATTTTGAGGGAGTTGAAAAGAGAAATTAGATCAGAGCGCTTTAGGGCTAGTTTTGGACAGTCAAAGAGGATGTACGAGATATCGCAGATCGCGGGGTTATTACTTATTAATATCAATAATGCGAGTATATTACTGGTTTTTACTGATTATATTAATATTGCAATCCATGTAGGATATAATTATATTTTCAACTGCAAAAATATAAATCTAACCAACATGGTTAGGAAACATATCATCCATAGAAGACACTTTCTCCCCCTTGTGTATCAAGTTCAAAATGCACACTTCTGTCAAGTATAAAATAATATTCCACAAATATCCACCTAGGCTTTAGAAAATCCAACTCAATGTCGAATTCACAATGTATGACAAACATGAAGCAAATTCAACAGTAATCATTTTTTAGTTCAAAGAAATTATACCAAAAAAGATCTCTAACTTCTTGCAAATTTATACCGATGCATCCTAATTTTCACACGGAACTGGCTTTACATTTGTCCTAGAAGAAACCTAAATCCTACATGAACTTCCTCCGGAAAACAGTACCTTTCAGCAGAAACTACGCCATCTTTTCAGCAATCATATTAATCAATATGACCACTTCAAATAACATCATATTAGTACCTACTAAGTGACTCACTTAGCGCTCTCTTGACACTCTAAAACCTTTTCCCGACAAATGAAATAACCCAGGATATTCAAACTGAATTATATTTCACAAAAAAAAAAAATATATATTATTTATGTAGGGACCATCATATTGGCATTACCGGTAACGAGATGGCTGATAAAATATCAGATCTAGCGGCCAAAACAATATTTCGTCCAACAATCACTGAGATACCGATAAATGTCTTTAGATAAAAACAAAAAATAAACAGGGCACGGAAAAGTTATTGGGATTCTGTCCTGCCGTTTAACAAATTAGAAAAACATCAGAAAGTGGCATATTCCTTAAAACTTAAGTAGACGACAAGAAGTCACTCTAACGAGAATTGTAAATTCATTTTTAACTTACGTATTCTTAATTAGTAAAGATCCAACGCCCATGTGCAATAAATGACAACGAGCCTTAGCCATTCAACGCATCATCCAAGACCCAGATTTTCAGCCCAGATTTTAAAAACATTCGAAACACTATCAATACTAAACATCCTAGATTCTAGAAGAAGCTCTGAATGAAGACAGCTCCATAAAAATCCTGAAATTACCAAAATTAATATTGTAGACAACTTTTGAGTACCCCAATATCAATGTGTATATAAATGTAAAAACTTGTACCCTTTAAGTTTAATTTTCTACACAATGTAGCATGTACACAAGGCTAACAAACTTAAATGTCGAAGCTTTTCTTTCTTTTCAATAATAAAAAAATAATACCTTATATCATATTTACTGGATTAAATTGAATGTAGAAACAAGTAAAAATAGATTCTGTAACTTGGACAACGTTGTTTACGTTTTAAGATTGAGATAAATATTCGGTTGCTTACACGTTTTGGATGAGGTACAAGCATCGGATAAGCCACTAAAGCAGGTGTTTTTAAATTTGTTCACGATGCTAAGTCATTGTGTTTCAAAAACGAATCTGAGCGAAGAATCTTTTACAATAGTGTATAAATATTTGAAATAATAATCAAAAATATTCCTTGTCAAGACATAAGAGATCCTTCAAACATAGTTAAAATTTGATTAAACTTTTTGTTGAAGTTCAAATTTTCAAGTTATACTGTGAGAAGTGAGAAATCTATACGGGCAAAGTGACACATTTTAAAAATCCTTGTGGTTCTAATTTTAACTATTATTTGACATAAACGACTTTCGAGAATTGTTTTGTATGATTATACAATGAATATTATAAATATTTATTTCGAAATACTGATTTCGTACTATAATTTTAAAGTTAAAACAAAATATATTCATTTTGTCAAATGTTAAGAAAACAGCTGCATTTTAAATTCAAAAATACAGTATTTAATTAAAGTTTTATAAAAACGCATTATTTATTTTTAGTTGTAGTCTTCAAAGTTCAAAATTTATATTTCACACTTTTTAATTTGAAACGTAGTCGTACATGTTTTTAATAAATCGAACGTTATTCTAGTATGTAGTTCACTAAGACATATTATGACATTGTCTAACTCTAAATAATAATCATTATAATACTATAATATAAAAATAGTATGTAATATAATATTAATATGTGTAATTTACTTATATTAGAAAAAATTGAATTAATAATTTGGAGATTCTTATAGGATAGTTTAAAAGTTAGAATAATATAATATATGCTTATTTCTATCCAATTTTTGCTCTTAAAAATTGTACTAAATATACCATTCGCATAAATTAACCATTGATAATTTGTATATTATTAATCATGTATTTTATAATCATAATTATATTTGAATGTCTTAATATAGGCTTACATATCCTAAAATTATACCAACTTATCTCTGAATTTTTATACTTCTATAATTTGTGTTAATATTTTTCTCTTTATTATGGCATAGAAGTCAGCTTCGGGGATTTTACCTTGTAATTCTGCAGTCTTAACACTAATTACGTTGTTAACTCAAGGTTAATATTGCACATGTTCGCGCCACTCCTTCACCAATTGTTTCAAAAATAGCTATTAATATGACAACTGCAATCTTAGCCGTTTCTTTTCTTATCCTGTAAGACGTGCTAAACGTTTATTAACGTGTATTATTTGTACGAAATTAAAGGCTGTGGTTTTTGACAATAACAGAATAAGTGGCTCAATGTTATCATCGTTCTATGGTTTGATTTCATTAAATTCAACCTAAATGTACGATGAAAACGTAAAAGCGAATAATTCAAATTAAAATAATAATTATTGAGTTACGTTATCGGAAAAATAACGGTCCTCCTCGAGCTAAATATTAATCTCTGTTTCTAATAAAAGTTTGATTTTTCTATGAGTTAACCTTATTAAATTATTTTGGTATGCATTTAACAGTTTTATAAAGAACTTAATATAACTACGCATAAACCGATATAGTGGCACTGATATGAACACTTATTATTTTTTTTTTTTTAATTATTCGGTATTTCAGTCGTTCAATTTCATTTTGTTGATATTTCATTATAAAAATTAATAATTATTGTTAAGATTGCAAACATATATAACTCATAAAAAGTGAGCGTGTGAAATATTTTCAAATAAGAGAGATAGTAATTATGTTAAATATGTATAAGGTTGTAGGGTTTCCAAATATTTAAGCAGATCTTATCGTATATAGTGTAATCGCATGAATTCTGGATTTGTGTGGATACATCAAGTACTGAGGTCCAGATAAAGATTGGTAAACAGTCTTTATTGCAACTGATTATTATATTATGAAGGGTCTCGATTTTGTTTAGCCAGGATATTCAATATCGACGTTCAAATGCGTAGGATTTAATGGAATGTATACATATGAAGCACAGTATTAAGAGCAAGTTAAACTTTTAAACATTTTTGGATAAATGTGTGTAGGTGAAAATTATAATACAAAAATATTTAAATTTTATTTCGTAAGCATAATGGAATTGAGAATATGATTTCTTGTTCAAACAAGTGTTTCATAGTAATAGAAGGAAAACATAAAACATTTACATATCAATCTCGGGATCATTATTATTACCAGCTTTTTCTTGCATAATCAAACAAAAAATTATGTTTTTGCCAACTGCCGTATTCTATTATGGACTTTATGGTTGTCTTGGACCATGTTAAGGCCCGGTGGCATGGTCGTTTTATGTATATTATTTTATTGTTTATTTTACATTTTTATACAATAAATATTAATTATTAATTTGTTTGTGTTAAAACTTAAAAGTAATAATCATCTTTGAATAATATTTTAATTACATTTCAAGAGAGTTATGTTGGCTGCAAATAGTAAACAATTTATTTATAAATATAATATAATTAAGTTCCATTTGTTAGCTTTAAAAATATTTAAAGTTCTAGTAAGTAAATCGAGATCAAGTTTTTTATAATTAATTGGAGAAAATAATTGGATGGGTAACCTCAATAAATGTCAATACTTGGCCTGAATTTAATCCAATGTACTCTATTGAACTATTAGTATTTCATTATAGATAGTCCGTTTTCTAGTTATTTTGTTTTTAATAGTGGCAACACTTTTTAGGTGTATACTTTTTTTGTTTCTTCTCATAACAATGACTAAAAACAGGTATACATTTTAAGTGACGTACTTATAAAAATCGTTGCAGTTCTAGTATATATTCTTTAAGGTACAAATCTAAGATATGAGGGGACGATAAAATAAAAGTTGTATATTATGTCACGTATACATAGTTCTATAATACGTTCTATGAATGTATTATAACATAAATGGTTTCTGTAAGTTTATTAAATGAATGTGATGTATGTGCTTATTAGTCTAAAAAAAATAACAAAAATGTAATGTATAAGGTCAGAACAATTCGGTACACATTAAAATTTGTTACCTATAAAGTGCATTTACGCATGGAGTACTTAGTGCAGAAACTGCATGAATGTGTCCATGATGATGTATATAATATATTCTGTGCCGAGTAAAGGGATAAGTTATAAAACTGTGAAAATATAAAAAAGAATCTTAGTGCTAACGGAGAACAAAAACGTGTGTTTAGAACAGTCCCCAATTACTTAAAAAAATATTTTATTTAAATATTTAAATCGCAAGACATTGTGTTTTAAATTTCTAGAAAGATACAATTTAATTTAATTTAATTTTAAATTCACGAATCAAAACTCATGATGACCCCTTTCCTAATATCTCACATTGTAAAATAACATTTTACGTCGAATATATTATCATCTCATATTGCGTTTTCTGTTGGGTCATGTATTTTTGCAGTATTGGCGTGCCGCTAAAACTCGAGATAAGGGTAATAATTTTGCCGATAAGAGTTACTTAGTACTCATTTCCTTTCGTATTATGAACGGTTACTACCCGTATCCACTTCAGGATTCCCGCATTGTACTAGACTACTAGAGTGTATATTATCTTATAGTCTCGATTTTTCATATCCTTTTTAGGGGATTATACTGTTGACAAAATTGGATTAAAAAAAATATTTACTATGTGACGGGCGATCTCAGATTTTATAGGTAACAAAGTATGGTTAGCTATAAATAAATAAACAATATGCTTATACAATAAATACATAGAATAATAAATAAATAATAAATACATAGAATACAAATTAAAATGACTAATCTTTATTTTGTCCATCTTCAATCCTTTATTGGCGAAAAGTTCTTAGATTTTTATATTGTTTTCAATCCGTTACAATAATTAAATTGTTCTATAAATATTAAATATATAATATTATTGTGTTGTTTTATTGGAATATTTATTTTAAGTGCTGTAGTTGTTAAAGCTTAGTTATTATATCGAGTTTTATGGGTTAAATTATATTCTTAACACATTATGTTTTGGTTTTATTCGCAAATAACCATAATTTTGATAATCTTTGTCTTGCCGTTAATTCCGCAAATTATGCCTTGTCCTAGATTCAGTCGAATGCAAATCGCTACCTATAATAAACACTATACGCATACTGCTGAATGCGTATATGTATGTATTATATTATATTATATTAGAACTCTGTAGTAAAAGTGTGTGAGTCAACTATATACGGTAAATAGAGAGTCATTGAAAAAATCTTTCGATTACCATTTTTTATACGATGATGTGAATTTTAAAATTGATAACATTTTTTCCATTAAAATAAAATAAAGAAAATTCAAAAAATATATTTCTGTAATATACATTAGAAAATTCTGTTTATTTTAATGGTATTATTTTTTTACTAGCCATTTTAACTTAATTACATTCTTAAAACGTATAGATGAGTAAACATTTAAGACTAGTTTTTTTTTTAAAAGTTTTAAATTATTAAACCATTTTTGGCTTATTTTGTCACACGTATTTTCAAGTAAATATATTTATAATTTACAAATAACAAAAAAATAATTTTTATAGAAATAAGGTTTGGTTGGTGCATAATGGATTTTCAAAACTTATTAATGGCGTAGATAAATAATACGCTGGCCAAATCACGCAATTTGTAAAAAAGAAAGCACCTTGCCAGTATTTGATATGATTTCTATAACTTACAAATCCAACGAAGAAAATTACTGTTTCTCATAAAACTTTTAGATCCACTTTCATAATGAAAATAAGTTTATTATATTTTTTTCAAAGAATAGCAACTTGATTAAAATGTAAGATATTTATATCGGAATGGAAGAGTTTTTGTTGCTTTGCTGGTTTCAAAAAACAAAATGAATAATAATACTAATGCTACCCTATAGGAAATTCATTTTCTTATCATTCAAAATGTTTCATATTTCAATAAATTATACAATAAAAAAAAGAAAATGAACCCAATGCCATGTCATCGTGATTTACTTTAATTTTCAATGCGGTTGGATAGTTTTTATTTTAACATTTTATTTTGAAATATTTTGGTTCCGAGTAAATAATGATGTTAATTAATCAATTTCTAAAACATGAATGTATACGTATAGTTTATACCGTGTAAACCGTTTGCACATTGTGTAATTGAAGGATTCGTTTAATCTTGATACTTTCATATTATTTTGAAACATATTATTCGCCACATTTTTATTATTCGGTTGGCAATGACGTGCGGCTGTCGGTGGTTCTCGGATTCCAATAAGAAAGTCGTGCGTATCAGTTTTGACAATTTAACTGCGAATCAAGATTTTAACAACACCGGTGGTGAGTGTTGTGATTTCGAAGAAAGGTTTGGGAGACGACAACATTTGCGCCTACGTCGGCTAACGTGAAAATAAAAATAATAACGTTTGTTATTCGACCGGGCTTGGAAAAATGCATGGCCATCACAGAAAATCGACTCGAATTTAATAGTTGTGGAGGAAAAAAAATGTAAAAGCACCACACACGATTATTATAATTTATATGGTATAATAAAATAAGTAACTCAGTGTAATAATAACGCAGCACCGAAAAGGACGAATTCTTGTCACATCTACGCGATCTGCACTGTACGGTGAATATATTTTAATAGTGTGTATAGTATTACTATACCTATGGTAATAATTTGAGCAGCACAATGTTTGGCGAAATGTAAATGATGCGATAACGAATAACGATAATAATAATGTAACAAGATATGTGTCATAGTGTAGTCGAATACGCTCGCGTGGCGTGAAATTAAGTATCCGTTACACTCCACTTTGGTCGGAAATGTGTGGCCCATCGAAACGGACGTGATCGTATTTTGAAAAACGTTTCGCGTACGCATGTGCGCGGGAAACACGGTTTCTGTCTTACCGGCTAAGCGGTTATTAGAAATCCGTTCGATCACCCTCGGCCCTTCCCTTACCCCATTATGCTTACGTCTTTATTACCGGCAATCGTAATGGTATTATGTACGCACCGATGTGTTCTCCACGCGTGGGCGGGAGCGGTAGAGGGGGACTGCGAAAAACGCAGTTGCACGATCACACACTAGGTCAGTAGACGTGCCGGTTTTAAATCCATACGCGCGTACACGTACACACCGTGTTCACACACACTCGCCTACGACCTGCACGGCACACGCGCGCGCTTGCACAGTCACCCGCGAGCTCGGGCGCGCGTACACACAAATACACAATAACACGGGAAAGAACAGCTGATCGGGTACGTGCACGTGGTCGATTCAACCGCCGCCGCTCAACATCTATAGACGGTGCCCTTATCCCCCCCCTCCCCGCGCGCGCCGATCTCCTTACCGTGACTATCGGTCGGTCGGTCGGTCGGTCGGTCGGTCCCCACCACTACGGCGTCGTCGGCAGTGCGTTCACCGGTGTTCACTAGGTGCAATGCGGCGGGGCGGGGAGACACTGGCGTGGCGTGGTTGCGGCGGTGGCGTCGTCGTCGTCGTCGTCGTCGTCGTCGTCGTCGGCGGTCGCGTCGCGTCGTATATTATCTGTGGTACAGGGCTCAGCAGTAGTCGTCGGCGAGGCGTTTTGGTCGCGCGCGCGTGTTATCCCGTCGTCCGAGACCGGCCGGTATTTTCGACGCGTATTTTCCGTTATTCGTCGTTTTTCTCATTCTCTCCTGGCGAGTGTTGCCGAACCGCTGCAGATCCTAGTTTTCTAATAAGACGTCCTCACCAGGGAAACACGTGAGTATTGTTCCGTTCGATGGCATTTCATTACGTGCTTTTTTTTACCCGTTACAGCCAAAACGATCACACACGTGATGTGTTATCATCGCTATTATTATTGGTACTCTATAGTATTATATTATATTCATTGTTATTATTGCTTCGGCGCGCGCTCCACGGGTGTACGTCCTACGGTAACGCGTCGCTTTTGTGGCTCGAACCGTGCACTACCACCGACCACTACCGGTTACCACAGCTGATCACTACCGGTTACCATCATTACCACCGCTCTCGCCCGTCGTCCGTCGCAGTACGTGTCTCCGGACGTGGACGTAGGTTCTTTTTGTCGCTCTGTGTGACTTGTGTTTCTCGAGTCTCGACACCGTCGTGGATTTTCGGCGACGGTTCGTTTTTCACCGGCGTTCCGACATCACAATTGTTATTCAAATATTCATCTAGTATTGTGCGTACGCGCACACGTGTGTCGGTTGCCCCACTCGTTTTAATTGTCTCTTTTAACGAACTATATGTTTTTTATACATGTTATGTATAACGGTTCATTACAACGTTATTTCCCATTGTTTCCGTTCGAAAACCACGCACGATACCGGTTCGTCAAAATAAGGGTTCACCCTTTTCGTAACAATCGACCACCATGGCCTCTTGGCGCAATTATTATGATAATAATTTGATCGATGTCGGACGACCACTGCGGCAACATTATACATTGTTGTTATCTGGTGGCAATTAAAAAATATAGGCAATAATATAGTAATGGTTACCGTGATAATTATTGACGCTATTGTACTGTTTCTCGTATACATGTGAATAATGTGTGTGCAGTGTGTTTACTGCGTGTGGTGGGGAAATACAAGCTCGCTTCGTACCTCTCCCTTACACCACCCAGCAGTAAGTTTTGTATTTGTATATTTCAGTGGACTTGTACCTGCTCTAATATTCTATTACAGTCGTATCCTGCAATATTGGTATAACCTACGTGCGCGTTCGGTGGGATTGCTATTCTAACTCCCGTAAGCAGAGTATCCAAAACGCAATAACACAATACACTGTCTAAAATTATTCAATTCAGTGATCGATGCTCCGTGTACCGTTTCATTCATTACATACGCGGACGTGTTTCTGATCTTAGTTTATTCGATATATCAAGAGAGAGAGAGAGAGAGAGAGAGAGTGAGTGAGTGGAGAGATAATGTAAAATAATAAATGTATGCTAATTAAAATGTACCTGTGTTCTCCGTGACATTGACAGATTATGACGTGTGCATTCTATAACTTCAAAAATATATGTTATACTAGTACGAGTATAGTACCTACCTATAATATATTATGCACGCTGTGCTCGGATTGTTCTCAAAAAATTATTAACCACATTAAACGCACTGTTTACGGAATTCAATTAAATCAACGTATACTTAAAATATGTACGTCACTCGCTTTTTTAAAATCGACTTGAGTTTTACGAATCGCTTGTTTCTTTAAGTATGAGAATGTTTTACAAAAAATACAGTTTTACTCGCTATAGTATACTTTTTATAAAAATTTCATAATTATTTATATTATAATTTCTATAAAAAATAATCATATACAAGTTTTCATTTCTCAGACTTCTATTCCATAGCATTCAAGAGTAAAGAAAATAAAAAAAGGTTTTATTTGTTCTGCAGTATTTCCAAATTTGTTATTTTATTTATTATACATTTCTTATTTTTTTACTTGTACCTACATTATTTTATACGCATATAGTATCTGTTTCTAGTTGGGTGCGCAATAAACGTTGGATTTGGCCCATTTACATATTTAATACGAATTGCTCTTAGAAAAATATCTAAAATAATGGTAGACAATATATTTTAAAAAAATACCAAAGTCCTGCTCAAAAATGGATTTATTGGCTTCGCGTAACTACGAGCAACGCGTGTAACAACACAATCTTAGGAACCTAGCGTAACACTTACCTTTATATATAGGTGTATACGAATAGATTGAATCGATGAAATAAACTTTTGAATAAGAGTTTAATACTGTTTTCGAATGTCGTATTCTTTAGTTAGAAATATAACTCATTACAAAGTATAAGATATTTAGATATAACTGTATCTTGTCTTTAATTGTTTACAATTAATGAAGTCTATTCTGTTTTAGTATAAAATAGTCTTTATAAGTCATCTATTATAACTGTTATGTTGTATCATTAATTATAGAATAATATTCTATAATCAATGGTTGTAACAAAATATATTTAAAAAACGCCGTATAAAAACGTGTTGTGTATCTCTCTCATACAGTCATACGTGTTTAAATTTCTTTAATCACGCAAAGATGTTTGTAAATACCGACTATGAAGCATCCATCTAATATATTTCTTATGCCAATATGGCATTATGGTATAGTATTATAACACCATTACTAGGTTTCATATATTTAGATATTTTTGACTGAATATTTTGAATCTATGGACGTTTTTTCTCCTTTATTTTATATAATTTTATTTGTGTATTTTTGAATAATTTTCAACCGTTTGTAATAATTGTGGTTGATAAATTATTTCTGTTGTTCCCAAATAACTTTTATTTTAACTATCTAAAACGGTATACTTCAGAAAGCTACAGTTTTTATTTACTAACTACAACTGGGCTTCATTTTGTTTATATTAATTTTCCAGAGTTAAAATTTTATACTGGATTATCCTGTCAATTGTTTTAGCAGTAATAGGTATGTGTCCATTTTGAGTTTTTTTTAAGTTGACCGTATACTGAGGCTATAATTTAAAATAATTTGTGGTTGAAATATTTATATTTTAAAATAAAAAATAAATATATGGAAGAAATAGGTGTAAAGATTCTAAAAATATTATGTTTTATTTCTTGTTTATAGTATATATTCTACTTCACAGAAGTCAAAGTTTTCTACTGATGTTTCCATGAAAGTTGCTGAAAGTTGCAGAATTCACTCTGAATCTTTATTGAACAAAGTTTTTTTCAAATTGTATATTAGAATTATTTATTGAATTGATCTAGTTCCTAAAAATATTCACTGTATGTATTGGTTATAATATATTACCCAATTGTACTATATTCATTCTAAAAATATTTTAAACGACTTTTATTTAAACAATTTTGACAGGGTTCAATAATTTCAGAATTTTTATTGTTTTCATTTAATAATAGTATTTAAATATTGCTTATTTAAGTGATTTCTTATGATTGCTAAAATTATAATAATAGTGTAATAATAGTGACTATATCTATAGTATATACTATACTTATATTGTTCCAGGATTGTTTAAAGAGATCTCCATAAATTACAAATGGTCGTAAATACTTAAACTGTGTATAAATGTTCTGTGCATTATACTATCTATATTTTTGTAAACTAAACTAAACGCTGATAAAAATATCAAAATGCATTATGATAAATTAAAATTTCAAACGTTTCAGAATCGCGTTTACCATTTCGTCCATACTATTTAGCATAAATTACATCTGGTTTATTCATAATCTCATCAGTTGTCCAACATTATTGTGAGCACCTACACCTGTTTTTATAAGTTCTAAATTAGAAGATTAAAAATTATTTGTACTAGTTTTTAAATGGTGCATCCATTCTTTTTTTTTACATATTTGTAAAGTGTATAGTACATTTTACTTCTTCATTTTTTATAAATATTGTAATATTATCGTTTTGTTAAGAATAAATCTCAAGATTAAAAGATTATTCCAAGGAAAATTAAATTGTTACTTAACTCTTAATTATAAAAGTCTAAAAAATATATAATTATTTTTGTTCTTTCAAACTCTATTTTAATTCGTCGTATTTCATACATTATAGTGGTTCAATACTTCAGTACCTACCTTTCTACTTTAAAATTATAACGTGACGGTATGCATTATAATCTGTCACCTCAAAATCGTTCGTGCGAATCTTGTTTTTCTCAATTCTCGAGTTTGAAGTGTATTACAACTATTGCTATGTAAAGTTTAAACATAATTGTCTGTGAGCCTTATGTTTAATATATATATATATATATATATATATATATATAGAATAGTCAATTTGGGATTCTATAGTTGAAATCGATTTCGTCCATTATCATCTATCGATACTGATCAATTGTAGTTTTCCACTATTGTTACTTATCCGATCGAATCATTTTCAGTTAGTAGAATGACAATTGCATTTGTCTTCCGTAAATACTTTCAAGATGTTCTTGGATGGAGATAATTTGTTTTGAGTTGGAGCAATGTTATACGGCTATTGTTATTTTTAATTTTCCGCTCTGTATGCTATGCATGTGACCCGTAAGTAACACGTGACATCCCTCGTCCTTAAAGAGATGTATGCGTGTTTGTTAGCCCATAATATTATTTTATTTGCACTGTCAACAGTCGATTAATTAAAAATAATTTTGAACACTATACTTTAGTAATTATCATTTATCAGGTTAATATGTTTTTAAGTGACTATATAATATTTTTTTAATATATATGTATATTTGCATGGATGTATTAAGGGTCCTAGACAAAATAATTTATTTCGATTAACTGCTTATCCGCTAATTTTTTATTTTATTCGTACTTACTGATATTTCAGAATGTATATTATATTATTAACTTTGCAACCGTTAATAACTGCAGTAGTTGCGCATTCTTATTAATTCATATTTAGGTTGAAACTAATTAACATCAATTATATAATTAGCTACTATTATGTACAATTCAAGGTTTCTTGCTGGTTTTCTTCTTTATATTTTCGCACTTTGATTTTCTATATATATTTAATATTTATAACCTATTAGATCACAAAATGTGTCTTTAACATTATTACTTATTAGTTAGCTTATTACCAATAATTACATAAATTATGAATGGTAGTGTATTATTACGCTATCAATACTGCAATACTCTTTTATTAAATCTTTAGAATTTATACATTTTGAAATAATTGTTGTTTTTAATAAAATATACCGTATTTTTGGTTCTTTAAATATAGGTAAATCTTGATAATGATCAACTTTATGTCCTTTACACGCAAATAATTCGTTTTTTACGATGCTTATTGAAATTAATTTATTCTTAAACTTACTGTACCTCACAAATAAGCCATACGCGTAATTATTTTACTGTCCGTCTATAAACAAACACATTTCCATACGTATAGGTTGAAGGGTTTTTGTCAAAATTATTTTATTGAATTTTACTGAATTTTTAAACATTTTATTTCATGAAGAGAAACATTATTAAAAGTGTTGTAAACTATTATTATTATTATTTGATGTAGATATTAAGAATAAAAAATGTTTATAATGGTATCTACATTTTTCCGGCTGACTGTTTCTAATTATTTACATTGTATAGCGTTTAAGTACGCTTATGCAAATTTATAGGTATTTTAGATTGTCAGCGTCTTAGTAACAATTTTTGAAATGTACTGTATTTAAATGTTATATTAATCTGTGTTAAAGAGTTATAATAATGTAAGTTGCTTATATAGTCTATAGCTGTTTTTCGTATTTCATAGAGATTTTAATACATATATCGAAATATCTACATGCGAGACACGAGGTAGGCTAAATGAAAATAGTATACGAAGTTATCAAACTCATATTATCTTTTCATAAGTACCTATTCTATGAGTACCTACTATTTCTTTGACATAATTGTATACCAATAAATTCATTAATAAACATTGTTGAAATACCACTTGTATTTCAATTCGCAAATTTTTTAAAGAGAAAAACCCCTTAAAAGAATCAAGAAAGTAATGAATGATGATTAATGGTCATGGAGAGTATTTTTAGAGTTTGTGATATTAGTTTCCATGGTTACATTTCTTTAAGTGTTACAAAAATTCGAAAATTTAATGTTAACAATAACTATTAGTTAAATTTATGGTTTTTCAAGGTGTGGGAAGTAAGGAAAGGAAAAATGATAATAGATATTATATACATCAATATTTTAAAAATAATCAAAATCATTGTCGTCGTTTGACTAAAATTACTCTTGAAGTATCTTTGTAAGTACATTATAAATACTAAATAGCAATATTCATATACCTACCATAACGCAACAAAATGGATTGGTATTATTGACAGTCACAATTGTTTTACATTTGTTTTGGTACTCATGTTAAATCAAATTTCTATACTGGACTATGGATGTTGTATAATATGTACTACACTACTACTACTTCTATAGGCTGAAATTTTGATGATGAATTTATACTGTTAAATAATATAAAAATTATCTATACACATTGTAGTTATTAGTTACTATTGTGAATTTGATACCATTTAATGATGATATTTATCATGGCCGATTTTCTTCCAATGATTTTAAGTCTTTTCTCTATTCTAATTCAGTAATTTTCTATTACATATTATTATTTCAGCCATGGGTTTTATCATTGATTATAAATACTATAGTATTTATAATCAATGGTTTTATCGAACACGTCAAAAATATATTTCATGTTTTCTTGTTATGCTTTTGCTCGGTTGCAATCACATGAAAATTTAAAACTATTATTCTTGAAAACAATGCATATTCTCCGCGGGTCGCACATTTGTATAATTACATTTAATCAATTATCGTGCTGAACATCGTACGTCATTGTGTAATCCGTCTACAATTCTACATCATAAACTGATAACGGATTCTCGGTCCAGAGCAAATTGGCCTTGTATTATTTTATATATTTTGATCGATTGTATTCGATTCTCGACGTAAGACTATAATAACAATACCAATATAATATTTGAGACGAAATAATAAATAATTTAACTGGATTAAATGAATTACGTACGCCTGCGTAAGAAGGAAAGAATAAAATCGGTAACCCACTGCGGTGCGCGTATAGGTGGCCCGCGCGCACAGTTCTTCAGGTCAAAAGATCATGCGACGCGATAGCCCCGATTAGACTCGGTAAAAACCTACATGACGTCTGTTCGTCCGTACGCAATACGCATTCGTTTTTATCAGTATTATATTTTTATTGTAATTTAATTTTTTCTTTGCTTTGGTATACACAGGGCATTCTATAGTACGGATATAATATTTTACAATTTTACATGTGAAATAATATAACGGTTTGCAATCCGTATGTACTTATACAAAGTGAATACAAAAAATAATATTATTGAAAGGAGCCATTTCCGAGAAAAATTGTCTGCGTTCATTCACTCACAGAGTGATGAAATCAGAATGACCGATATCTTCTATAATTCCTCGCGTTGTATTTTTCTTTACGTTTATCGCGCACGGGCTATCACGTATTCTACCTATATATATTTTTAATTCTAAAGATCCGATCGGTTTAATGACGCAGTAGGTATAGATTTTGAAAATAGATTTTGACATAATTTTTTTTAGTTAAAAAATAAGATGTTTCTAGCCGCGGCTATCTATAGGTACATCTACGAATATTTATAATTGTACATTCTTAACTATTTTAACATGATAATTGCTGATTGAAATGATCTGCTGGTTTCTTACTAGGCATTGAACACACTCCACACGATTATTCAGCTGTTGCTGCTAAATTAGGTCTCGTCTCTTTAGCCGAACGCAGACAACTGCTTTGCAAAAAGTTTCTAAAAGGACTGTTGTCTGGTCAAGTCGATTTATCTGATTTAATATCCTTACTCAATTTCAAGGTCCCTCCCCGTCAAAACCGTTCTAGTGTTCCTTTTCATGTCCCTATATGTCCGAGCAATTATATGAAAAATGGGCCTATTAGGTGTTTAATGTTAATGGCCAATGAGGATCCCTCTATAGACCTTTAATTTTACCATTTTTGTTAATCTTTATCTTTTCTTTTTAATATTAGTTATTTTCATTATTGTAAATGAAACATTATACTCTGTTATAAATGTTATTGTAATTATGTAATTTGTATAAATTTTCAAAAGGGTTTCAAACCCGTATAACATTATAAAATAAAATAAAATAAATAAAATAATTAACATGATATTATATAAGAATGAGATAAGAATTAAGCTAAGATATTCAAGCTATCTACAACAGTATACATTAATGTTGGTTATGCCAATTTGACGTAGTATTATAAGTTATAACTAGTCTACTCGCATTCGATTTTTTTTTCTTTCTAAACGAAAGTTTAGTTCTACGAAAATCACGTATTTTTCAAAAATGTTTGGTTTCTTGCCGATTTACAAATAGTGGATATAAAATCGAAAACGCTGGAGCGGTAGCACATTTGAAATGGGTTTAAAATGAAAATGTCTTTTCAAAATCTTTATCGCATCGCTAGATCGAGATCATCGGTCTGAAGTAGAATAATAATAATACGCTCGATTTAATTACCTAGTTGTGCGTGTGCGCGATAAACTGAGACGGCCGCATATTTACTCTTATTCCCCTCAAACAGAGATTTAGATTTTGCTCGACCAAAGTGTTTGGCTTGTAATGGCTCGTACTATATTGTGTAGTACTGTAGTGCATTTAACGTCCTGCAGGATGTGAGCGTATTCAATATACAGATATTTTTCATGGAGATTACAGTCTCTGTATTCATATCATATATTATATACAATGGTCAATGAGAAATGCGTACTCGTATTAGGTACATTTCGATCGCCACGACTGGGCTATTGATTTCCTTTGCCGCTGTTGTGTGTGGGCGTGTATATATGTGTACGAGTAGAAGAGCACGCCAACATTTTTCCCCGAACACGCAAATAAACACCTGGCTTCGGTTTTCCGTACGTCATAGGCCATAGTTCATTTATATGGATATATGCTGTATACTGCAGTATAGGTATATATTATTACTATTATTATGCTGCTGTTGTGTACAAACGGGAAGTCTCTTCGTCATCTTAAAAATGTAACGCTACAAAAGGTACAAAAGAAACGCGCGAACGAGGGCATTTTAGGCATGAGAAAATGAAATAAAACGCGTGCGTATACTATATAAGTATAGTAGGTAATCGATTTATGTCTCATAATATACGCAATGTCAGGTTTCGTCGTTTTTATTATATTATTATTATGACGTAATAAAAACGTCAATGTCGTTGACGGAATGTCGTGTTTTCGCGAGCTATAAGTCTATACCAACGTTAATATCCATATATATCCACACAGTTCTTACGTATATGTATATAATATTACAATACACACACGTGCGCGGGCGTGCGTAATGTATTTGCTTATCAATGTCATTTGCATAAAATCGTATAAAATAATCGCGTTTTACATAATAATACGCACAGACGATTAAACGACGAAACGCGTAAAAGATTTCACTGCAGCACACGCAAGCATATTCATGTACATTGTACATATACGCTTTCCGACAGCTATTGTTTTCTAAAACCGCAAACACTCCGGCGAGACGTTAAATTTTTTGCTCATGCGTCAAGTACTTCTTATCTTCTGTTCGCCATCGTAAAATCGTATACTCAATGTATATAATTTACGAAAACACCCAGCCGCGGTCGCCCCGCGAGCACACATAACGCGGAAATAAATATCCGTACGATTTAGTTTGCACTTGTTTGTAAAACGTTTTGTACACATTTCTACGACGTATACGAATGATGTCTGCAGAGACGTTCGTTTAATTTTACATTGATTTTTCTTGGTATTATTAACATTGAAACTGACGACGTGTGTGTATTCGCAACTATTCGCAGGGTCTTCGTAATATTTTTCGTGCTCCTCTAATATATTAAATCGTAGGCGATATTTTTACTTATTTTCTTGGCGTAAAAGTGAACGTGCGGTTATCGGCTATAATTTACGTTTCTCGAATAATT
The DNA here is from genome assembly GCA_949715065.1 of Periphyllus acericola. NCBI lineage: Eukaryota > Metazoa > Arthropoda > Insecta > Hemiptera > Aphididae > Periphyllus > Periphyllus acericola. The sequence continues at coordinate 22,743,663 of OX454265.1, forward strand.
AACGTCAAAAGTTTTTTTTTTTTATTTGGCTTTTAGTATATACTATTAAAGTTCAACAATTATATATATTATATACAACAACGTCAAAGTTATTCGTGCGAATTTTGATGTCAGCAAAAAAAAAAAAATTAAATATTGAAATGCATTTTTCATAAAAAAAAAAACGTCATTGTCGCATCCAGCGTGACCGGTTTGAAATCAATTATGCGCAATTATTGTAAACTTGGCTGTCGTGGATATTCGTGCGCGACCGTTTTTTTTAACCCTTCCCGCGCGCGACTTCGCAGCAGATCTCCGTCGCTCAGAGGAACTTGTCATGCGGTACACGTATATTATATAGGTATTATATACGCTGCGCGCGACGGCGTATTTCTGCAGTCCGCAGTCCTGTTACGGAATGTTTCTCGAATCGGAAAACCACCCCTACCACCCATATCCGCGCTCTTACAAGTGTTACGCCGAGCGCATTTGATTTCATCTCCATAATATTACGTACGAAGAGACGCTTAGTGTGTTTTTGCACTAGTGGGAACGAATATTGCCGCAGTTCACCGTATGCGCATAATCGGAAAAACAAAAATATAGATTATTTAGAATTGTAGAAAACAGTTATTGTGACTGCAAAAAAAAATTAAATGAGTACATTTTTTTGGCCCCACACGAGTTTTCCTCAGTGAGGCCCATTAATCTTTTGATAGTAATTTAAATTTTATTACACATGACTATTTGACTTATTACATATATTATTCTCTATAATTATTAATTATCACATGTATTCCTGGACGGTCAAACAAAATAGTGTCATTATACGTTTACTTAGTATCTATGTTACGTAGATAAATAAGGATAGTAAGAACTAACGGACTTTTCTAAGCCATCGAAGTACAAGGTAGCGTGATTCCGGTGTTTGTGTATAAAAAATAGAGGTATATAATATAGTCGTGTTATATAGAGAATTCACGCTATTTCGGTTGTGCTCGACAGAAATATTAGTACGATTCACACGTCGGCGGCGCTGTTTATTCAATTTCGTGACGGTATAATGAATGATATATGGACTCGCGTAAAAAAAAAAATTAACGCACGCTATATATTATAATGTAATATATGATGCTCACGTTTTTATATCCGTCCGAAAAAGACATTGCCACGGCGGACTAATCGATTCGATGTACATCATATGTATACGTGCGAAGTAACGACTGTATAATAGAGTAGCTGCGTATTATACGTGCGTAACCAGGGAGGTATTTTAACATACTCGTAAATTCTATTTCGACTAGAAAATGTTTCCAGATTAATTTTTTCCCCATTAAGAAATTTATTTGATTAGTATTCAAGTCATTGTTTAAAAATTCGATGATCAGTATGAGATAACGAATATACTTACAATTACAAATACCTTTATGATAGGAGATGAGTAGGGACCGGATTTATATGCACAAAAAATCCTCAAAATATGCTTCTAAAAATGCTGTAATATGCTACAGAATACGCATTTATTTTTAAATATGCACTTAAAATTGAATTGAAAACATTTTATTTAAAATTATTTAAAAATAAGTATTAACTAATTAAGTATTAAAAAAGGTATGAAAAGGTTTTAAATGTATAAAAAAGTATTTTGTCGTCTTCACTAAGTTCGCCATTTAACAATCTTTATGTTCAATCAATAAAATATTAGCCCACATTAATAAAAAGTGAAAACAAAAATTGAATTCATATTTTTTACCTTATTGCACTGGATTATCAGAAGTTGCTTAATGTGTTAGGTTAGGAAAACCACGAAAAATAAATATATGTGCTATAAAACTACAAATATGCATTAAATATGCATTTAATAGGTAAAAGCGTTGAAATATGCAAAATATGCAATATACAATTAGTGTTATCTTAATAAGAATGATCTAAATCGGGCACAATTCTCATCAGATTTCAAAAATCTTATTCCAATACATATATGCATTTGCATATAAATCCGGGCCTTAGAGATGAGATAAAAAAAATTTAAATATGTTTATGTATAGTGCAGTTGAGGTAGTAAATTCGTATACATTTTTAAGTTTTTGTAATTTTAATATTTTGTCATCTATGTGTACATTATTTTTGTACCCAAAACACGCACTATTTATGGTACAAGTATGCGTATATGTATATGGTGTAATATTAAACATATTTACGTACACGAATTGTTTATAAATATATAGTCTACGAAAAAACATTTGTAGTTATACTCGTAGTTCGTATTTTTTTTCAAATTAAAGAAGAAAAATTTGTGTAGGGATTTTTAAAATTCAAATGAGAGTCTATAATATATATTTGTGAATCATGATTGACATGTGCAGCTTTTAATAGATATATATTTGATATATCTTGTAGTGTGTACTATAAAGTATTTCACGTGACATTTTATCGTGTTAATCCCTGATAAATCCATGGATCATCCATGTTACAAGTCTCTGCTGCCTCGTACAGGGCTTTGATTCTTTGTTTAGTGGGAGGGCAATATTATTCGGTATAGGTACATTTATTATATATTTATTCTTAATACCTATGCGGTAATATACCAAAACTCTTAGTATATATTATACTCGTATATATATATATAATATTTCACGTACAGGTATCACGTACAATTTAAAATGTAATCTAATTAAAATTTAAATATCAAGAACTACTTCGCAACTTCAAATGTTTGCAATTTGTTAACATATAGATAACAACTATAGATGAGTTAATGAATAACGCATACGGTGAAAAATGGTCCTTATGGCCCCCCTAAACAGCGCCACTGGCCTTGTATGGATTAAATAGTTAAATCTTTAACTCGTACAAATGCTCGAAATTTGGTGGTTCACCAGTGAGGCGCATGCCCAAATCATCACATATCGTTGCTTAAACGCACGCACTTATTATTGAAATATATTATGGAGTCATTACATCCGTATAATGCGTATACGAGTCAGTTTTATCGCCATCGAAACAGGATACGGGTAATTGTCTGAAACAACCGCGGATCACTCGTGCAGGAAAAACAACCAGTTTTCAATATTCGAAATCGTATATCCGCGTTTTATTCGCATACCGTGTGTTTTCGTCGAGAGTTTTAGGATTCCCCGGTATTATGTAAATCGTTTGGCACGGATACATTTTTAATTGAATAACATCGCAAATATACACACAATATCTTTGTTGTGTGATTATAAATCGTGAAACTCCATTCACACGATCATAATATATTTTTATTTATTTATTTATTTATCTCCGTATAAACAAGAGGCTTACAAATTGATTAATTTCGATTTCATTACTGTCCACCTGGTATATTTTATTTATGTACGCGTGCGATTGTAAATCGCGTGAACACGCGCGATAAATGTGTGTATACTATATTCGCTGTAGGTACATGACGTATGTCCGTATATCCGTGTAAATATATTCGTAAACATATTTCCCTCGTAATCCCCGATTAAACCGGTACGGGCTTCGACGAAGTCAATCTATGTTTCGACACTCTTGTGACTTGCGAGTATAATAATATATATTATGTTTCATAGTATCACCTCAGCGATTTCATATTTTCGGTTATATTGCTACCTAAACAGTAAAAACTTCTTTGCTAGCGATTTATAATTAAAAAATGAGTTATTAGATACCTTTAACATGTGAGTTGTATGGGGTTTGAATGCGTGCGCCCGTGCGCGTATTATTATTTTAGCCTTTTTTTCTTTTGAATTTTTACCATTGTATATGATGTACATATTATTATAATACATATATACCTACATAAAAAATAATACGTTCGTATATTATAAACGTATAATTTAAAAATTATTTTTCCCAGTCATAATGAAAAAGTGTAGAATGTAGATATATCGTACATAGCTTTAAATGCATGTATATTGTATATATAAACCAGAATATAAAAATATATTTTTTTTTCGATTTTTATCGATTTCAAGCCCTGCTATTATCGATATTTGTATTATTATTTATATTATATTTATATTTTTATTTTTATCTGCTAGAGGGCGCCACCGGTGTAACTCAGTTTTTGTCTCTAAATCTCTAACTCACAGGAGTTAGGTCCATAATTTATGCTATAAACCCGCTCCCCGACATTCTCTATCATTTAAAAAAAAATTGAGCCAAATCGGCCTAGCCGTTCTCAACTGATGCAATTTCGAATTTTTTGTCTCCATTTTTATATACATAGATTTATTATAAACTTTATAGGACATAGGTATTATATTTTATATATACACATATATCTTGACCATGCGCGTGTTAACGTTTCGAGTATTATTTTATCGACATGGATAACGCGTGTATACATAAAGTTATAATTCTAACTAAAATACATTCCTTGTTTTATTCAGAATCTAAAAAATAACTAATTTGAACTCTGCCTTATAATATACGTACCTATGTGTATTATAATAGGTAGCTTTTATCTTGATAGCATATCGCGCATTGCAATGCAATTTCAAAAGTTATATTTCTGTTGTGCTAACATGCATACGACGTATATACAATATACATTGTGTATATAATGTATACATAGATATTATATGTTGCAATAGTTTTTTTTTGTTAATATATGACAAATAGCCTTGAACTTGTGTTTTCAATTGATTTTTCACTGAAATGTTTTTTTTCATACAGTATTGTTAATGGTATGTAAATACAATAATGTGGTTCACTTAAGCATATGTGGTGTAGTATATATGGTATAAAAACATTATACCATATATATTACGCACTTACGTATAGTTTGGTAGTCAATATTTTTTATTTTATTGTTTTTGAAAAATTTGAAGATTTTATTATATATTTATTATAAGATTTTTTATTATTTTATACAGTTTATATCTCTGAGAACTTTAACGTTTCAACATTTTATTTTCATTTACCTCATGATTTTTAATATTATTTTATTTTCCTAAAAAATTGTGTGTTATTTAATAATATCTCGTCTTGTTTTCTGATCAGTTTGGTTTAATACACAATTTTTCTGAAAACTAAAAAATTCTCAGAAAATAAACTCTTTAAAATGGCTGTCTTCCATTTTTTTTACCAATAAATAAAATAAAATTAAAATATGAAATATTTGTAGTTCTTGTCCCTGCGAGTCTTACAAAAAAAAAAAAACATAATTTGATTATTTTCATTATCTATAAGGAGATATCGCAATTGGTAAATCCTCGGTGGGACACCTTGTATATAGGTATTAAAATGAATAGTAAGAATTTTTTTATTTTTTATTTAAGAGCAACAAGGCTTCAACATCAATGGTTATAAGCCTGTCATTTGGTTTTACATTGTGTTACATACTATGCTCATTTACATTTAATATAATATGAGATTTTACAATTACAATTTATTTATAATATTTTTAGTGAGAATTAATCTGTGTGAAAATCATTCAATGTATAATATATGCTATACTTGTATACTTGCTATACTTTGTAACAATTCATGATAAAAAGTTTTTGAGATTTTTACTCACGATCATTTTCTATTTTATATTGTAGAAGATTGATAAAAAAATAAATCAATACTACCTATATACGTATGGTATCCGCACATGTGTTTGTTTTTGTTCATAATTTTGTACAGCATTATAACTGCGTTTATCCGTATATTATAAGCACCTGAATGCGGAACTAATTAAATGCTTTATTTATGTGCGAACATAAAAATATTTAGCACGCAGAATATTGGTCTGTTCTTTGCGTTTTTAATTATGTATGTGTGTTTTTGTGTTTGTGTTTGTATTTCTTAAGTTTTTTACTACACGAAACCGCGAGGCCACGGCTGAAAATAGTTTTGGCGAACTTTTATGACCGGATGTCTTCTTGTCGCCCATTTTTGGCTTGCTATTACTCGATTTCATGAATTTTCCATTGTAGAGATATTATATATGTATACCTACGCGTAGGTTTTGTATATAACAATAGTGTTTTCCTCCTAGCTGTCGTAAGTCAATCAATTATAACGTACCGGGTCCAAAAATATAACGAATCGAACGACTTTGACTATATACGACGTTGGTATTTCGGTTAAAGTAGCTAAAGTTTACAAAAAACAAATAAAAAGCCTATAATAGTAAGATATATAGTATATACCTACACGAAGTACGGACACGCTTTATGTATCTATGTAGTGATTTCGCTCTTGATATGTACTATAATGTTAGATTTATATATACATATACATACATATACTGGTAGTAAATACTACGCGCGATGAAAGTTTAGAGATCTAGTGCTCGTTAATTTTCCGTTCGAGAGCACCAGCAGTATATTTCCGGTCCAACGGACACTCACGCAGAGATATTGTTGAGATTACGCTTTTGTCACCATCATTCTTGTACTCTTGTTCGTATTTGCTGTGTCTGAAGGCGAAAACCGAGCGATGCACGCACGCGCATACGCAGGACACACACACACACAGGCGCACACACACTCGTGTCTGTATACATATATTCTAAATCTTGAAACGTTGTTGACTGTTGTTCGTTTGAAGTGCGTGTCTTATGTATATATACGTGTGTGCGTAGGTATATTATAAAAAAAGTATTAAGTGTCGCGCACGGGATAGGTTAGCGTAAACTCAAACTTATTGTGTATTATAATATAATGTATGTATACATATTTATAATGACAACACTAGCTGCTTTGGCCTTTGTTGTTTAACGAGTGGCCATTGTATATGTATATAAAGCGCGAACGTTGTGTGTAGTGTCGGTCGATTAACATTTCTGGACTTCCGAAATAAAGGCAATATTCTTTTAACTCACATTGAGAGCAGGAGACGTTGTACTTTTTTTCGTTTGCTATTCAAAAAGAATCGCACGATTGTTTTGTGGTGTAAACTATATTCATCGAAACCACTTGAACTATACTATACTGCATTACTGCTACAGTACACACTACACACACTTGCATATATATATATATATATATATATATATATATATAAATAAATATAATTTATAGACAATCTGCGTGCTGATGAAATTTTTAGCGTTGCGTTATTTTGAACGAAACGTTTGTTAAAATAACTTGTTTGTTAAAATAATGCACAAAATTGTATCCCATGGTCGCACGAAATACAAAATCTGATAAAATTAAAAAAAATATTACCTACATATTTTACGTGCTGTGCGCGTATTTATATTTTGCACGAGATTCACATAAAAACCATAAAATAATAATTATGTAACAATAATCGTTTTTTATATAGACCTTTTTTTCGTAACGTTCTTTTAGACTACAGTTGTGCGTACACTTTCTCTGAACCAATAACAAGTCTAATATAACCAATTTGAGTATTAAATAGACGCTGCAGTAAATATACTAACGAAATAATATTTTTTCGATTTCCTGCATTCGGCGCATAGTATACCATTGTACAATCGTACGCAGATTGCGTATAGTGTGTTAGTGTGTACATTATATTATATAATATGGAAAACACGTATCTAGGTGAAAATATTCAAACAAACCGTCTTCAAGTCTAGATTGTTATTAGAATTTTATTCGGGGCTCGTTTATGTACTAATAAATCCGTTTAATATAAACCCCCATTTATTTTGCATCGGATGTTGGCGTGGAAAATGTATGCGGTTTTCGGTGTAATTTTCACGAGGTACCCGTGGACTATTTACTGTGAATGGAATTCTTTTATATGTATGGGTAATTTACACCTATATATTTTATTCCTTTTACAACCACGTCTTCATACGGAAAATCGTTATTATTATGGGTTTTGTACGAAATACTCTACGTAATACGATATGAAATCACATTATACTATTATAGTAATTTCCGAAATCCGTCGTGTTAAATTTTCGTCGGCGAACCTAATTTTTGAGAGGCGTTTATTCCCTATATCTTTTATGTTCGCCGATATTATATTCTCTTATAATCAACGAACGTATATAATGTATATATATGTATACAAGTTATGTTTACTACTACGTTCCATATACTCGGTTTGGGATAATCGATTACTTCGCTTTTGGAGGAGACGCGACGGCGGTGGTGGCGGCTGGTGGCTGCACGGGAGATTTAAAATCCCGTCGGCCGTTTATATGGGTTCGGCGCCACTGCCATTGTGGACGGATGTCGGTCGTAATTACATATTATATATAAGTCGCTTTTACACTCACACCGCCCCGTACCCATGCACGCCATCGCGAGCACTGTCCATTATTATTGTCATCGCCCGTGTGGCCGTGTCCGAATTTAATTTCAGAGAAATGCGTTGAAAATTATTGTAAGTATATTATATACTATCGCGGAAATGTTTGTGTGTGTGTGTGTGTGAATAAAACTACTGAAATATGTGTGCTTGTAATTTCGATTAAATGGGTCACCAGTTGCACTTACCGATGCTGCCCATTTATTTACATGTGACCTGGTAGGTAAATAAGGTTTTAATAAATGGAAATTGAATTTGACACTGTTTGGTGATTGGAGGAATTAGTCAAATGTAAATGGAAATTCGTTTACTCACGCGCTCCGCCCGCGTGGATTTAATTTAAAATATTTCAACGGGCAACCTTTTTAAAAGACAATTTTTAAAATGCTTTTTGGCTAAATAGGTAGCATGCGATATAAATTAGGTAGGCTTATAATACTGAATATTACTTATATTCCTTCTATACATGTATAAAAAATAAAATACAACTATTTGTTTACGTTTTATACCCGGACGGATTAAATAAGATCTTACAGAAACTAGTAGCAATTAATTTAATAGATTTTACTGTGCCACTCTGATATAATTAGGTTAGGATTAAAACGGCGAGCTCAGGATAGGATATATTTAAAATATAACAAAATGTAATCAATTCTTTATTATTATTATTATTATTATTATTATTATTATTATTATTATTATATGTATCGCACGAAAATGCGACTTTTGTTAACATATATATTATAGCTTACTTACAGATTATACTAATTTGAATAATGATTATATTTAATTTGTTTTCATATCTCCTCTCCCTCCCGTATAGCGTTATGGTTTTTTTTATTTTAAAGTTTTAGTCTGAGAAGGTCGTAAGAAATAATCAGGGGCGGAGATTTCAACTTGGCTTATTTCTAATTGAAAAAAATTGATCTGTGGCTTGCAAATAATCTCAAGGATTTACATACCACCATTACCCTAGGGATTAATTCGAATTCTCTTTTGCGATAATTTTCGGATGAGCAAAAATTTAAATATATGCCTGTATATTTATATTGTCCCCTGAAAATAATAAATCGAATGGAAAAAACGCCACTCGTAGGCAAAACGAATACGTTATAATGACTTTTCTAGAAAGTTTAATTACTTTTAAGTCACAGCGACCAATACACAAAGTGTAATAATATTATAACATTATTACGCCGACTAGCTGCGTCTAATAATAATGTTACCAACAATTATTGCGACAGCGGCTTGTTGTTTATATTTATATGTGTACTATATAAGTCGTACAACATAATATGCGCAAAATTGCATTAGAGAACTCGGCAAGTTATATTTTCACACAGTATTTTCTTTAAGTGCTAAATAATGCTTTTTGTAAACTCGGTCTTATTCTAATTCCGTTCACTCGGATGTATTGTGTATAGTGTACAGTAAACGCAAACAGATCAATATTTATGAGAATTATGTTCACAATATGCTAACGTAACGTGTGTATGTATTCGTATATTTTGTGTGTGTATAATATTTTCTTACGATACTGTATTTATGTGTACGTGTAGTATACTCATAAGTATATGCGTATTATACGTAGTGTGTATTATGTATGTATCGCGTTTTAGTTAAATCATTTGTGTGTGCGTGCGTGTACGCAAGTTGACCTTATTGTGTGTATAATATATTACGCGTGTACACGACTGCCCGGCAATTTCGCAGGGTTTACCACGAGAAGCGAAATATTACTATTATTTCGCCATATCTGGAGTTCCCATCATACCCTCGCTCATTTCTTTATCAATAGCCAATCTATATCGTATATTATAATTCGACCGTATTATTACGTATTACCATGCATTACTTTTTTTTCGCGTGAAATGTATATAACTGCAACGTGGCGTGTGTTTGGCGGTTTTCTTTTTTTTCTCCATTGTTCTACGAATTTATGGCACTTGTACTATAAATTGTGTGAGTATATATATAATATTATGTTCACAAGAAGGTTCGATATTTTATTGTTAATGATTATTTGATTCGTCCGGCGGGAACCATCATCAAGTGCGAACGCAGACGAAGAAGGAAAAGAAAATGAACCGTATGTGATGATTCACCGTATAGTCATTGCCCCGAAATTCGAACAAACTAGGTAATCTGTTATTCGTAATGCACAAGACGCGATTCACGATCGTAAAGAATATTTTATTCTTCGTAGAAGTGCGTCTGCTGCAGGTGTACGACGACGTTCGTGTCGAGTCGTATCCTAAAACGATAGCGTGCGTGTGTGCGTTTATCGTCGATTCCGTGAGCTCTAGTGCTTTACACATCTTCGATTGACCCCACGGTGTGTACTGTATAATATGTATAATATGTACAAAACGATGTCGTTAATCACGAGCGCACCTATATGTATATATATATGTGTTTACGTATTATATAAAGTAATTGTTAATGCCATTAACCGCCACTGAACTACACACACTACGACGTGTGTTATACACGTATTCCCATTATCTTTGTCGTATATTGTTATATTGTATCGGCGGTTGTAAAGACTAATGGTTTATCCTATATCCAAGTCGGACACAATCACGTATTATTACATAAAAATCGACGAATCTCGACTGCGGTGATGTGTTTGGTGATGTATGATAAATTAATTTAAAATCGTATTTCTATTTTCTACCACGGCGTATGGATTACAATGTATGTGCGTTTATGATATATAGACAATATTATACTACACTATACTCTCATATTTGAACAAATACATGCGTGTTACGTAGAAAAGGAACAATAAAACACAAAACCAAACGTTTCGGTATTATTTGTTTTTCGTTCGCACGACTTCTTTTATGCCTGCGTGTGTGTTTTACGATTATGACTAAAAGCAATTGTAGAAAACCTACAGTGATGTCCATATATCCGTGCGGTAGTAGCCTATACGTGATGTTCGGAAATCTGTTTATTGACGAGTTGTTTTATATGCGTGTAAAAAAATGCGTACACGTCGTCGCTTTCGCGATTTTTAGAACGCGTTTGAAAAATAACTTTTTAAGCTCTTCGGTATACGCATGTATATATTATGTTAACGATAAAAACTATTCACGTTTCTAAAATTTCAACACATCCACCGCCACCGCTACCATTGTCGCGAGTATACTCCTCGCTGACTGCAGCAGTCACCGGCCGTAAATCATATTTCTCGCAGTTTTGTCTTAAACGTTTTTACACATGTTAGATAGTATATATATACCATTATACCGTTTTTCCTTCGGCGCTCGCGATTCCATCGTTTTATATTACGACCGACTTTATAACAACGGTATACGTTCGAGCTTTTGCCCTTGTATCGTTTTTTTTTTAGTTCTTTTAGTTTTTTCTAGTCTCTGTACATCCCGCCAACCCACGCCCCGCCATAACAGTTCTCCGCGGGAGTCGCAAAGTTGTAGTGGTTTCTATTACTCACGCACATGTAAGTAATCTACGAATATAGGTGTACGAGCACTATTGCAGTTATAATATGTCGTCATATATAAGACTATACGTTACTGCGGTATAGTTTTTTTTTATTTTCGTTCTTAAAAAGCATTTTCTGTTGTTTGTGACTTTGTGTATCATATAATATAGGTACATGTATTATTCTCGATAAATCAAATATTTTATCCGCAGTTTATAAGAAGTTTCGGTAAACGCCATTTGTTGACCGATCATTAATGTTAAGAAAATAAAATAAAACAATTATTTGGTCATATAGAAGCACATATTTAGATGTTTACTCATCTACCCGTATATATATATATATATACAAGCCGTTTTTTGCGATACATTTGGTGATGTATTAATCTATTACACGATATCAATTTATATTATGTGTGTTAAAATGTACTTTAAACCACGTTGCCCGGAGGCTCAAATTGAACGGTGGACACATTAACGCGTTGCGTGCATTAAATCACGTAATGTATATTATATGCTTCAAACTGTGGCGTCGTCGTAGCAGTCACACGTATGTGTTGCGTACGTTTGAAATAATCATTACTTCCACGACGACTTAAAAGAGTGTAAAGGAAAAAAAATCGCACCGTCGTCGCGTCGTTTCATTCGCAAACCTTTTCCCGTTCGGTAAACATCGCCCGTACCTATATAGAATTATCGCGCTGTTGTACCGGAATGACTGCAGTCCGCATGGCCAAGTTCGCCGTGAAACGTATATACAAACTCGTCGTCGGTCGCCTACACACAAATGCGCGTGTAACAAACCGTCCTGGGCACGCGGTGGTATAAAATATATCATTCTGCGCGCACATTACGTATCACGTTATGGACTATATTTTAAACCTGCGCCAGTGTGAAGTTGTAGAAAATAGTTCTCAGCTATTCTGATTTTCGATTTTTACGTTCTAAACTCTTGGTGTTTTCTCAACGTATTAAACGTTTAACGGCTGCGTGCGCTTTTCCATTTGTTCCGTAAAAATAGAATTAACAATCTCATAATTCCGTCGTCGAAACGTGCCATATATCATACGTATTGTTGTATTTAGTGTGCGCGAACGATGCGTTGTTATATTATTATTATTGTTGTCCAAAATTGTTTTTTGGTGTGTTTTCACCGTATTTTATTATCGTCGCGTCATTTTGTCGTGTAGTACTTCTTCGCGGAGGCAGACGTGCGTATACATGTATATAAATGTACCAAGTATTTTTATACAGTTTTTTTTTAGTAGTGAAAAACACGAGATCATTAGTGTACGGCGTGGCGTCGGCGCGTTATTAAAATTATTAAATGAAAAAATAAGAATAGTTATATATTAAACCGTAAACTATAGTTTATACATATAAAAAAAAACACAAGAGGAAAACCGTTATAACTTCTTAGTATGTTACTAATGTTGACGATGTTATTGCTCTTAGTGTATACATAATATATATGTGCGTGTAATATCGTATTTCAAGATGTTAATAAACAATTGCTGAAAGACGCAGTACTTCGTTTTTATTATGTATCTAATAACGGACTAAACATTTATCCGTGGTAATTATCCGAAACAACGTTGTACAACGCAACGTTGAGAACGTAAATCGTGATATTCAGAATCGCGTTCAAACTTCCAACGATAAAAAAACTATATATTTTCTGAAAATCGTTGATTCGTGCGCGCGTAAGTGGATACGTAGCGATCGCGTTTTCGTGTCACCATCGATTTAAACTATTATTGCTACGCGAAAAACATTTTAATAAATTATACTGCAGTTCGTTTTTTCATTTAATATTATCCTTATCGACTGCGCGCGGTGTGCTAGTGCTAGTGTTCGTGAAGCATTTTGTTTAAAACCTACACGTTTTAAACAGAGTTTTTAATTAAAAAATTAAATTGCCCTCTGGTATACGCGGTATATGTATTGTATTGTTTACACTGAAATGAAAATATATACGTTGGTTTCTGTTGTAATTACGTGCGAAAAAATTAACTCCTTCGCAGCACCTGCCTATGTCGAGTGCGTGTTCCTGTGTCAATGTTACTGCTGTTTTGTAGCGATATAGGTGAGCTACAGATGAGAGCATGCATATCCTGCACCTCCCTCCCCCCACCGCCGAGCAGTGTCTGACGGCTTCGAGTTTAGGAATACCTCCTGCAAACTTCTGTGTTTTAACATTTAAATATACTTTTCTTAGTATACATTACTCTCATATCTATGTATACTCCGCGCAGAAGATTTTTTTCTATACTGGACGATAATTATATTACCGCGACCGTGAACATCGAATCATTGGTGAAAATAATTTTTTTCCCCTCAAGTTGTTAGGAAAAGACTTACCGTGGGGCTTTTTTCTACGTGTCATGCGTCCTGTAATGCATTATTGTACTATACTTTGTGTATATAATATACTTAACGGCAATATGGCGGTATACTATCTATCATCTGAGAATATATATATTCTATGTAGAGCGAAACGGTTACGACCGGACGTGTTTCTGAATTGCGATGGTGCAGTGTGCTCACAGAAACTCCAGAGCGCGGTTTACTCTGTGTACGAGGTGATCAGAAATGACGTTGTACGAAAATTGTGTACAGGAATCGCACGTATACAATCCGCAAGACCAGCATTGACGTGTAGTACGAATATCCGATCACCCTGTATTTTATTATAATGTATACGCTCAGCCGAACGAAACGTTCCGTTTGCGGTGCATTACGCGGATAGCGACGGAGTACTTTGTTTCTTTTTTATTTTTTCGTATCGTCGTTGGTACCTACCGGCACGACGAAGTTTGGCAGGTAGATGCGTATATAGTACACTTGCTGAGTCGTTGACCCCTCCAACGACGACGATACCGGGTAAACCACCGCCGCCTCCGCTTTTACCTATATAGAGGCTTGTACACCACACCATTAACCCGTTTTATTATTATTATTGTTAGAATATTATATATACATATATGCGTGCATGTATGTGTACGCACGACCAGACGATAACTGCACGTCGTCATTGTTGTTCGCTTTCAATTATTATTATTATTTTTTCGTATACACCGCGGCCGTATACAATATATACATACACATTATAAATATAAATGTACGCAGTAACCGCCGTGTAAGGGTATAGTGTGACGCTTGTGATGCATAAATGTGTATAGTATTTAGTATATGTGTCCGAATTAAGATTCGTTGTTATAATTATCATTTTGTTTACGTGAGAGCACATTTTTTGAACTATAGTTGCTTAAAATATTTTTTTATTACGCTAACGAATTCCCACGTATAGAATAACAAATAACACGACATGATGATGAGCAATCGTGTCACGCAGTGCTCTGGAAATCGTGTTCGGCGTAGTCAAAAGGATTTTCGGCCGATCTTCTATGTATTATAAGAAGAATAAATAACGAACGTGTGTCTGTTGAGCGACACGTATTTTCGAAACTCCTCGAATCTCTAAGTACAATACTCGAACATTTTATTTCGCTTCCCATCCCCCCTCTCTCTCTCTCTTTCTCGCTCACTCACTCTTTCTTCCCCTCTGTATACATATAATGAACTTTGCTTCGAGGCTTCGTGTTATGTTTATCCGTGTTTTTTGTTAACACGCGATCAATTTCTACATACGCATGTACTATTTGCGAATTTTTTTTTCGAATGTCATATTATAATATGTGTACCATATATAGTTCTCGCGTATTCTATTCGTCCGAATATTGACTAATGCGACCAGGCACGTCAACAATGTACTATTTATTTATTAATTTGTCACGAAATCCCGACGTCGTTCGTATTGACCGTTGCGTGTATGTAATATACTGCAGAGTGTATAATATTATATACTCGAATCATATTGTGTATATGTACTATTTTTCATCGAAATTATTATCGTCTGAGTTACAAGCGCGCCTACTCGTATACGTGTGTGGCCATCCGAGTTTTGATCTTTATTTTTGTTTGTGCACTGTGTGATCGACTGATGGCTTTGCAAATAAACAACATACGCGCAGTGTTGTCATTGTTTTCGCGCTCACACGGAACCGTATAATATTTTCGTCGTCTACGCATACCTATAATATATTAAATATACGTACATTCCCTCGAGCAAAACAATCGCTCGAGTGTCGTCGATAGAATAATAATATAAAATATTTTCACTCGCTGCCGCCACCACTGTATATACATAATATATATATATATATATATATATATATATATACATATTACGATTTAGTCAAAATATGTATATATATTATGGAACGGGTATACTTCGCAATCTAAACTCGTACGAGGAGGTGACAGAAAATCTCGAAAATTCACTGAAAGAAATTTACTGATGCTGTGATACGTTATTGTATTATAAGTGTGACATACGTGTATATATATGTATGTATGATATATTATATATATTTATCAACACGTCGAAAGACGACGCCATCTCGCGGGAAGCGCTTCCGGCGGTGGCGGCTGCACGTAACAATATCCGATGGGTTTCGTATTACTTTTACTATTATGTATTATTTTATATATTACATTATTATCATTATGCGACTATAGGAGACGACGACCGTCTTTATGTACAATTTTTATTATTATATACTGCGGTGTGGCGCGTATGCGTGGGCATTATCATTGTATGTACATACTCGGTTTGACGGATCCTGCAGTGTTCTAAAGTACCCTCTTATCCGCTACCTCTTCGCACACCAAAATCGCAGTCACAGAACGATAAATCAGTGTTGACCTATATCATTAGATATATGTGTAAAATAAGTTATTATTTATCATTTATTATCTATAATAACCAATAGATTTCATCTGCAGTAAGAATTAACAACATTGACTAGAAACGCACGTGTGAAACCATATCGGAAAGCTTTTTCATCCTTTGGGATGCTATAGGTATGCATAATAACTTTACTTTTTTATGTTGTCGTTTCATGTTGAATAAATATCGGCAAAGATGTCGTGTGTTTACTTAATTTTCATTAGGCATCGATAACTATAATTAAGTGAAAATACAAGAGAAATACAATATTACATTCAATAAGTCTTTTAGGTGTATTAAGTTATAATAAAATCTAAAAAGGAAAAATAATATTAAAATTGATAGGCAATCCCAGCATCACGTATATTGTATATACATTGTTCATGTGAGCATTTAATATCTTACTTAACGAAGAGTAGAAAAAATCTACTCTCGTCGAAAGTTTATTGCACAGAGCCCTAGGAAGCGATGAGTTTTTTAAATAGTTTGTGCTATATATGTGTATAGGAATGTAAAACAATGATGTGGAACGGTTATTGTAGGCTGGAATAGTAAAGGGGATGCAATTTAAAAGATCAGGATCATCAGTGATACCATTAATTAACTTGTAAATAAAAGATATATCTGTTATTTCACGTCTAGAGGATAAAGCTGGAATGTTTAGAAAATAACTGATTTGTGTATAATCATGATAATCAATGGTCAAATTGAATTTAAAGGCTATGAATTTTAAGAATGTATTTTGAACGCGTTCAATGAAATCGATATCAGTTTTGGTATATAAATATTTTATAATCAATGCTATTATATATATTACATAATATAACATACTTACAAAAAACGGACGTGGTATACACACAATAGAGATATAGGTACTCTTGTTCAAAAATATTATATAATTAGGTTTTTATTTTAATTTTATTACTTTCACCTCTTAAAAATAGCTCAAATGACAAACAGCCTTATCTACATATAATATTATATGCGTGAAAAATCTTGGTGTTATATGTGTATATATATATATTATTATTATGCACGTCCTGAATAGGCGGCGCCCGTTTAAAGGACCGGATAATCGGTGGCGGCAATGGTGGATGGGGGATGATGTTCTTCATTTCGCACAATATAATATAGTATCTAACCGCCCGCGCGTTCTGACGGGAGCGTGGCGCCTCGTTGTCGCTCAACAGGTCTCCGCTGCCGACAGCGGTTTTCGAAATCAATAGACGTTTTTCATGGGCACGCTATACGTATATAATATATTATATACTAGACTATACCATGCGCGCGCCGGTTCGTATATTTTCCCTTTAAACCCTCCCGCGGGTTTTTATTTTCTCATAATGTAATGTGATATCCGTACGCGCTCCTTTATATATATTATAATATATGTATATGCGCTTTTTAATCCGCAACGCACTGAATGTTATACCTCCTCACGTACATGTACATGATACTTTTACATCGAGTCTGCGCGCTCTCACACCTTATGTACCTAGCATAATTATTAATTAATTAAGGTGTGATCCGTACTTAAAATAGTTTGCCCGAGTGCGCACACTCGTGTTGTTCGTCGTGTGTGTGTGTGTGTGTGTGTGCGCGCGCGCGCAGTGCTATAAAATAAAGGAAGACTGACGTGGCGTTTTTCTTACCGTTTATATTATATGTATACAATTGTACAATATAATTCATTTTTTTTGCCTCTTTCCATTTGGGGACGGAAACGCTTTTTGATCGTATAGATTATAGAACGACTATGTAATTTTTTCTTATGTATTTTTTGCGATTTTATTTTCTTTTATTGGAATCGATAGTCTCGAATACATTTATAATTTTAACAACACAACGTTAGTACACTTCAAATTTTTACTACGCAACGTGAAAAATCTTGATTTTTTACTGCCACATATAGAATTGGACGTATTCTTGAAATATTGTACACCGAGTTGTATTAATTTGTGATCGTTTCCGAATGTAGCAGCATAATAATTTATCATTGCTTTCAAATTGAAAATAATAATTCATCACTGTTTTGCCTTGAAATAAGTAGAGCGAGACGAGTACCAAGAGCACCAAGAGCACTTACTTCTTTGACGTTTCAGTGTTTCAATTAGTCTCGGCTTTTAATGAAATTATATGAAATCGTGGTATGATTCTGCTGCATTTCCGGAGTATGTGTGTGATAGCAATCGAACCCTTGGTTTGTCATAACGTTTTAGCTGTCAACATTTGTTTACTATTTGTGAACAACAATAATTATGTTTGAAGTGTGACTATAATTACACTAATTTACATCAGGGTTGCATACCGTGTTCCGTATATGCAAATGCCTCTAATTTGCCAAACAAAAACACGCATCATTGCTCGTACATCGTTTTTCGCTAGGCTCGCGATTTGTTTGCAGTTTGGGTTGTCGGTAAATCGTACGTAGTGCTATGTGGTTGTCAATTTGTTGTTACCAAACAAGATTACATGACGTTACCGCAAAAAAAAAAAAAAAACATTGTCCGATAAATGTTTAAACGCATTAAAGATGATCACTTAAGTACACCGATTGCAGTCTACGCGGCTGTTGTACGATTGTACGATTTATTGAAATCGACGTGAACACCTAATATAATATAAATGACGGTCTATGCGTATATATATTGCTATATATGTTATATGCTTATATATTTTATACTATACGGTTCGCATCGATTATTTATTTATTTATTCGCCTCCTGAAATAACTTTTAAGTAGGAACGACGTAGGAAAAATATAAATTATAGGTAGTCAATTAATTTTTCATGTCCCCGTGGATAGGAGTATTATATGTTTAAATAATTTAGGTTTGCTAAGAAAGTTATTCTAATACTGCAGTATTTCCTCATTTTCGACCGTCGGCTGTCGTAACGAGTCACTCCCCTGCTCGCACCTGTGTATTTTAATTAATAACTAATATATTATTGTCTAATCATAAATGTATTTTTTGAGTATAGTAAAGAAACTGTTATAGAATAATTAGTTATAGCGATAAGTCATGTTGTCGTTCTGTAGCATACGATTATAAGTTTTCTTAAAACGTTAATTTCAACATGGGTCACGTGCGTTTTATTTATTCTATGTCGTATTCAAAAATAATTTCAATGGTTTTTTTTCCATTTTTAAATTTTACAAAATTACTACACAAAGTGAAAAAAAAAATTCAAAAAAGTAAAATTCGAAAAGTAAAAATAGTATTTTACTATTATATATACATATATATATATTTTTTTTATTTCCTTTGATAAGTTTCTTTTAATACGTCTTAATGGTATTGAAAATTGTAATCACCGACACGGTCGTCTTACGTGTATAGTACAGGTACCGGTTTGATCCGGATTAGTGAAAAAATATGATGACCTAAGTATAAAAAAATTATAATTGTAAAACATATATTTTTCGTTTATAGATTTTATTTGTCCTTCACCCTTTTTATGTATTTGTCCGGGTAACCGGATCCTCCGGAAATCCAATAAAGCTTCTTACCGCGGAGACACAATGGGTTGGAAAATAATACTATACAGTGCACGCAAATATATTACTTAAAAATATTATATATCAACGATGTATACCTAATGATTTAATCGGCTTTGTATCCGCTTTTTGTCTTATGCATATGTACGTATATTATGAATTTACAGTTGTCTATATAATTATTTTTGTTGCTTTGTTCGCAGGTGTATTGGAGATGAGCGCTGCGACCGAAAGTGGTATCCGGTTGAGCGGACATACTCTTGACAAAGCGACCAAGGCGAAAGTCACACTTGAGAATTACTACAGCAATCTGATCGCCCAGCATATCGAACGGAAACAAAGGTACAGTATACGCAGTACTTAATTTTATTATACAACATATATTATAATCTTCATCGATGTTTTAGTCTTTTATTTACATTATATGGTATTTTAAATTGTATATTTCTGATATTTGTTGGCATAAGAAACATATTTTTATATACTTGTTTATGATGGCTTAATTATTACTCTCTAAAGCATAAAAGTATAAAATAATTTTGTGTGTTTGTGTTGTTAGTAATTTCTAAAACTTAATTGAAATTTTCTTGTTCATACATTTTACAACCGTTTTTGAGCCGTTCACATTTGTGTTGATAACCCGTAAATTGTTTCTGTTATTCGTTCAAATAAATTGATTATGTTAAATTATTATAGATAATTAATCAACTGAATAAACCGATGTTTGTAGATACTTAGTGGGTTCAAAATAATGAATTTAAAAATTAATTTCAATACTGCAAGATAACATTATCAGTATTAGTTTTATAAATAAATCATTAAAATTTTATGATTTTTTTAAATGTCAAAAACAATGTTGAAAATATTGTAAGAAATACAATCATACAAAATTACAATTGTTGCCTTATTAAATCTTATAACAAACTTATATGTTAATTTCATTTGGTTTTGGCTGTACGAAACATTTATATAAATTCTCGAAGGCTTGTCCTAAATGGCTTGTCCATTTACAGTGCTCAAAAGTTTAACACTAAGACATGTACTTATTATTATCAATCGTGTATACCCTAAATATGCATTGGAGTAAAAAATCCTATTCCAGACACCGTCATTCGCTTACCTAAAATATTTTAATGTTGAGAAACATCGGACCAAAAATCTTGGAACTTAGTTCCTTTATTGTAAAGGATTTCATCGCTACATATCTTTGCTTTTTATCGTTACTCGTATGGCACATAAATAAAGTATTCATGGTAATACATTTGATCAACGTATACATATAATATAGTATCGGTATATTTAAAAAAATAAATATTGTAGTTATTCTCCAACCTGCACTATAAATCCGCTTTAAAAATAAGTCACAATGCAGAAAAAAAATATTAAAATATTAAAATTAATCCAGTTGTTAAATTAGTACTAGAAAATGTTTTATTTAATTTACATTAAAAATATAATTAGGTAAATAAATAAAATAAAACAAAATATAATATGATATTAAATGTGAATATTTTTTTTAGCAGAGGCTCAGACCATACAGTTATTTTTAATTGTAAATTGGTAAATTGTACATGATAACTATGAATCATATCCTATTAAATTTTTATGAAGATAATGAAAACATATTTTACTATTGAATAAGTTATAAAAAAATATATTGTATCGAAAGTCAATCACATTCCTGATAAAAATGCTGAATATATATTAATAAATTAATTTACTATCTATGCTAAACAATAATATAATTTGATTTGGTGGATATGAATATGTCATACATTCTTGACTCACTTACATTTTACCATAAAATCATTTAAAATACAACCAATGTTACACATAATGGCTATAAATTAATAGATTATTAAATATTTAATTTATTTTCGGTCTTATTATTTGATTATATTGTTTTTGTATCTATTATATTATAATAATAACTTACTCCTACAGTTTGTATTTATTCATTTTTAGTATCAGTATAACACTGTTTATAATAATATGTATAATATAGGTAAATGTGGTATAGTTACCGCGAAATAGGTTTTTCTAAGTATACTACACAAATTCTATAGTATATCATTTATAGTATACAATTTAGAACCACATCAATTATAACAAACTATATAAATTATAAACTGATAATTTAATAAAACAATATTATCTGTCCATAGGTTAATTTTTATTAAATATTTATTTACTTATTGATTTTAAAACTTAAAACTATATATAATATATATCTGCCACAACAAGATAAAAATTAAATGTTATTAAAAACTGGAAATATTTTATTAATTTTCCGAAGGTCATTTAGGTAATGGATTAATTTTAATCGTAATAAGCAGAGGAGAAAGTTTTTTTTAATAATAAAATACTTTTGTCGGCCTAGACACTCATGATAAATTATTATCTTCCAAAGTCAGTGGTCATGTACTCGTATTATATTTTAAACTTTAGTAGCTAAATTTGTATAATTTTGACCTAGTTTTTAGTTTTTTGTTTTCTGACAACATTTCTTAACATTTTGGAATGTATAAATATAGATTTCTGCCAATATTATAATTTATTAATTATTAATGACTAATGCGCCTTTTGTGAGTATAATGTTATTCGATTATGCTAAATCGATTTTCATCAACTACAACTAGCGCGTTAGGTCTATTGTTCTTAACGTTATCTCGTTATTTTCCTATTTATTGAAACTGTTGAAAGTAAATATGCATATTAAAGAAAGTTTGTTGAACAATTTACTCGTTATCATATTATTTATGTAATTTTGAATAAAACGTATTAACAGGAAGTTTTACCCAGTACCTTCAGTTGTTTCAAATTTTAGAGAGAAGTTTTACATCACTAATGAATATGTACATTTAAATATGTATATAAATACGGTCTATATTATATTAATGTCATAAATACATACATACATAGCATTTAGTTCTCTTTAGTCTCGAAACACTTTTTTTATATTTCTGTAGCTACTATTAGTATTAATATTTTTATATTTTTGTACTATTATTATTACCTATTTTAGAGGAGTTTTTCAATGTGTTATTGTGTGGGGTGAAAACTCGTAAGTACATTTTTACTTAAAGTTGTATTTAAAATACAAAATAGCTTTAATGTAAGTGCTATACTTATACTTTTGGAAACAAGATTTTTTTTTTTTTTAATAATTAAGCAATTATAAATTTTATTAATTGTTTATACTTGAAATAAAAAAGAAAAGCATACCAACAAATCTATGGTGAAAAAAGTGTATTCAAATATCCTCATTAGCGAACGAATTACGTTACTTTTTTATTGGACATGGTGGCTTTTTGATCAAATGAGTTACGAATATCACTATTATTACTATACGGCAATCAATCATTATAAAATTATAAATAATTGTAATAACTTTTATCTATTATTATAATTCATTTGTAGGCTTATATTTATTTTGTTTGCGTATAACTGTTCAAATTAAATTACATTTAAATGGTCAGAGTGTCATATTATTTAATATAATTGTTAGTTTTATCATTTTTCAGTATTATTTAGCTTTCTAAGTACATGTATTATAATAAGCAATATTTTAAAATGCAGTCGTGATTCGTGAACTGTACGTGAAAACGTGCGAGCGCCAGTTGACCAAATTACGTCACGATCACAAAAACAAGTTTTGTGCGGTCAAACGTCAATTGTTAATTTGATAACCGCTTTAAGACAACAAAGAGCTTGTTTTCGTATTCGAATATTAAGAATATCGACTTAAATAAATATTTAACCGTAACGTGCAACCTAAAATATGTTGATTAATATTTTTTTTATTAAATATATTATATTACAATAGTATTATTGAACACAAGTTACAACATGAAATTATTTATTCAAATCGATATACTTGTGTGGTGTGTATGTGAAATTAATTTTATGAATAGATTTTGAATCCATCTTGGTGTGAATTCATATTTTTGGTAGACACAAAAAGTTGATAGCAATGCCTTCGTATTTTACATTTAATAAATATTGTATCATTCATTATTTTAGTAAACAATGCAATTTTATTTTACAATATTATGGTCTTATTGACCATCGTTATTATTAAATTACTGAGAAACAACGAATATAGCGGTACATAGTCGTAAGGAAATCAAATTTCTCGACTGTCTTTACAAAACTGCTCAAGCGAGACATAAAAAATAATCTGCCGGAGCAATAACGTTATTATAAAAGATAAAGACACAAAAATATTTTATGAAGTATTGCCTCCCACCCGCTGAGACCTTAACGTTGTAATGATAATAACAATTTTGTAGTACAAACCGTATTTATACTGATTTTCGTCTTATTTTAGGTGATGTATACTATATAGTATCTTAATAATTTATTTTATTTTTACAATAATTATATACCTTACAGTTTTTATTTGAAAATAAAATAAAAATCAAGAATATGCTTTTAAAATCATAAAAAAAAAACCATCTACATTTCTTAACGACCATAAAACTTATTTTGTATGATAAAAAACAATCCTTCATCGTTTGCCAATTGCTTTCGTGTACTTGTTATTTGAGTTTATTTTTAATTTCTATTTATTTTTTCGTCTCTACTACGCTATGAAACTGTTACTTTTTGTTGAAACGTCGTCGCCAAAGTTCAGCCTCTTGCGCTGTCGTCGTTATAGTTGCTGTATAGGGAAAATGTTCCTGTTTTTATAAATCTTAAAACCAATTATCCCGTCCCTCCTATAATAATCGCTGTCCATTTGGTCCCTCGAAACTTTCAGTTGTAAAAACATAATTTGGCAATAACTCATTCCGAGCAAACTTTCCGTGCCCATTGTGCTAATACATTTATTATACACGTTTTTCATATGTGTAACGCGTAAATGTATACAGTCTACGTACCTATATTATATATTCGTATAAGCAACGCGGCTCGTCGTCAAATCCAATTCGAACGTGCCGTTATCGTATTTGATACAATCGTCTAAAATCCCTTGACAACGATGTCAATTTATGTAATAGAATGTAGTATAAACAATCGAATCGAAAATTGAATAAAATCCTATTAAATCGTTTCAACCAAATTTAAGTGCGGAGCTGCGTGTGCTTCTTATACGATTATATTATAATAATTATAATAATAATAATAATAATAATAATATACGACTTTTGTCTTCGAAATCGAATTATATGATTGCTGCATTCTGCAGATGTACCTATTTATGCATAATGTTACTATAAATGTATACAACTCATCTCAGCCAAAATTATCATGCAACAATACATAATTCTCACTAAATATTAGGCGCTGATATACTATATGTACGACTACGTTAAATATTCAGAACTCTAAAGCGTTTATACTAATTATTTTCTCGTTAAAATTGTATTACAATACAAAGGGCAATCGATGAATAATGAATATAATATACACGTTTTCTGGCCAACATTTAAATGTCAATAATCACTATTAGTTCGTGAAACGCAATAATTATAAATTATGTGAACTTATTATATAAGTCTGATAATACATATATGTATTTATATATATTATTAAAATTTTATCGACCGTTTTAAAAACCGTTTATGGACGATCAAACAGCATTAATTTAAACGTTCTACGATTGTCGTCGTTTATTATACATAATAAATTAATAAATTTATTATGTATAATATTGTAATCGTACACTGGAGATCTACAATTTATAATTATTTCAGTCATATTAGTTGCGTGGTTCCAAGGAGATAACTGATAAGGCTTTAAATATTCTAATATTTTCTTATTTTATTTTAATTTATTAAATTGTATACATACCTATTATATAGCCTTAACAAACCGATTATCTTTCGCCTGAATAGTACATTACGGCAAAATTACAACGTGCGCGCATACAATGTTTCGATCACTTTATATTATAAAATTATAAATATAAATAAATATACTTTTATATGTATGATATAATGTATTTAATATATTAATATGTGAAAACGTTTTCTTTACCACATGTTTATGTAATTACCGGTTTTTTCTGAACGGCCTACTATTGATGTGATGAAAATTCATACAGCCATTTTTAGGCCATCTCGAATACTGTATACTGTGACCTAACGACAAAAACGCGTGACAAACTCGTTTGTCTATTATCCAATACAATTTTCCTTAAATTATAACTTCATGCACATTATTATAACTTTTTTATGACATATTAATTTAGTATTTTTTTTTCCATTTCATTCATCTCTTCGAGAAAATAATGGACTCCGAACAAGTTGTGTCGGAGGCTCACGAGTTCAATATAACAGCAAATAATTGAATATAATACGTGAAAGTATGAAATGATGGTTATTTCTAATATGTTATTGAAACGATGTCAAAACTGTTGTGCTTTTATAAACTTGACAGTTCTGCCAATCGTACCTATCGGTGCTCCGCTATTTTCCATTTTCGTCAATAGCGGTGTAATAGTGGAGTACGAACATAATACAGTTGTTTTCTCCGCGTTGATAATATAATGTTGTTTTATATTTATTTTTAAAAATATATACGTCGAAAAATAATTTGTATTATGATTCATAAACAATTAATATTCAAGAGCGTTCGAAAATAGCAATTACATGCAAAAATATGCAACATAATATTGTTTTGGATATGACGTGCGTATACGAAGCGTGAAACACGTATCGAATCGTATTGTAAATACGCGTGCTTTCCTAACAATTATGCAAACGCATGATGTAAACAAAAATATCTACTCCTATATTTTATATTATGTTACTACTACATGCTGCAGATCGACGTACAAGTCGATTTCACGGCTTTATGGAAAAAACAATTAAATCGATTTTTGTTTTTACATTCTGTGTGCGGTAGTATTCGCGTGAAGAATAAAAATTAAAAGCTCATCCATCACGATGTTCGACTCTTTTGAAAGTTGCCAAATCATTAAAGAAACGGTATTTCACACACGCATATCGATGTCATACTGCTGATCAAGTGCGATCGTCATGTGGAAGGTGTTCCAGAAAACTCGAAAAATTTTAAATAACTCTCACAAAAATTAAAAAATGTGTTTAGTGTTTACAAATTTTGACTATTTAAATCAGAATCTACATCACATAATTTAAGCCGTTTATAGTCAAAAGGTTAAGAATATCACGTCTTAAAATTACGACGCACATCAGCAATTATAGTATTGTTCCCCGTCGTCGCATTTTCCGAGCAGGTACACTCCAATAGACGTATATCATATATATATAGGAGATATATCCATCCACACAACAAATTACGTTAGAATTCCCGCCAATCGATGGTTTTAACGAGGCCGATTTCGGCGTTGTCGCGATAAATCCGTGATTTCTTTGTACCACTCGGGTCGCGTGTAACGAGTAAACGACAGCATACGTCTGTTACTATACATTATATACACATAAGTCCAGTGTCTATTTTTTACGTGAACGATTTTACCGTTTCGAAGATTGCAAGAGAAACACATAAATTGGTGTGTGTTAAAATCCAGGTTGTGTTGTTTTTGCTACAAATCTAGTGCTGAAAATTTCCGTGTAATACATTTGGTTATTATTGATATGTAACATACGCTCGTAAAAATGGCGTTTAACAGGCTGCAGCAGTATTAATAATATTGATATCTTTCAAGTTTCATCACTAAAAAAAAATCTTGTTATGCAGTATGACACTTATATACATGGTAGATTTTCGAGAAAACAAAGCAGTAACAATTTTTGCGCGTCTTACGTCCTAAATCTACCCTTGTCTATTACAGTCCATATGATGTTAAATAGTGTGAGTATATTATATTATATGTGTATCCGCGATGTGAACGTGACGAATCAGTTTATTGTTGTCAATAGTATTTCAACAAATACCGATGCGATTTCCGTCCAAAAGAAATTCTTTTTTCTTACACGCCAAGACTTCCATACCGCTAGCTACGAGACACGCATGCACGTGCACAATTATTCAAGTGTACGCAATGGGATCGTCGTATATGGTGACGCTAAAGTTTTGTGCTTTTTCCCAGGGAGATTTTCACACGGCCGCGGCGTATAAAATTTACAGGACCCTGCGCGTTCGGCTAGATGACAATAACAATACAAACATCGCCTACAGTAGCTTTTTCCTCAGGGTGGTATTTACGGTTACGATTGCCATACCTAATTTTAGCAATCATTAACAGTCCATTGTATTACAACAAGCGTGGTTTTATTTTTTGCGCTCATTAGGATAAAGCGTATTTACGTTTTAATTTATTTATTTTTTTTTTAAAAAGGGTGCCAGCTAGTAATGCATAATGTCGTAATCAGGTGTTTTCCTAGGTGTGATCGAGGTATAATATGACTACTAATACGCAGCTCTCGCGTTTAATTAACTCCGCAACACACACATAATACTACATAATAATAATAATTATATCTTATTTCATTCACCAATAACGATAATTATCATCAGTAATTCAAAGGCTAAATTCATTTGGTCCACTCGTTAAAGCCTAGCTTTTGGCTGCGGTGTGAGTTGGAGTACATTCATACAAATGTATGGGTATTACGCGTATACCATATTGCCCATATAGATTATAGACAGAGGCTGCTCGTCCGCGGGGTCCGGATATAATATTTATTCGTCGGCCTCTCTCTAGGAAATCGCGTGGTAGTTAACCGCCCGCGATTTCCTGTTAATTCCTCCCGTCCGTCTGTTCACGCAGCCGTCGTATACGTTATCGCGGCATCGCTGCGGTCCATAATCCAATGTATGTGTAGGGCTGAATTGAACGAAAAACGTATGGGTAGGTAAATGGATTTAATTTTTTTTTTCCTCGCCGTTTCATAACACCGCGTGGTAATACATTTCGTGCCAGTTTAAACATGAAAAAAAAAAAAAACGGTGGTTTTTTTTCTACGTTGTTTCGTGACGTGCTACATGTGGTATTATTGTTAATTATTTTCACCCGGCGCTGAGTAAATATATACGCCGCGCTTGAATAAACACGTATAGTACCTAGTAAAAACTATAAAAACATTTATTGGTCCACGCTGTATAACCGTGTTATTATTTATTTAAAAATTTAAATATTCCCCCGAGACTACACCGAAATTCACTCGATACAGCAGGGACATCGAGGAAATCCCGGTAGGGGCACACTTCAGATTTCGGGCCTCCAGAGAGTACCCGTTCAGAATCTATAAATCGTTATTTTTTTTATATATATTTTCTATGCGGACATATTGTAGTCTAAAGTTTTAAATTCTGAGTGCGAATCTTTTTATATATATATAATATATATATAAATATTATATATATATATAAATATTTATATATATAAAATATATAAATCCGTACCCATTTATCTTGGTGGTAAGAATACCTAAAGTTTCTTATACTGCAACTTCTAAATATCGGAAATTTCATCTATTTGGTTCGTGATAGAGGTAATTTTTTGAATTTCACTGCCAACGAAACTACCGAAATGTTATTTTCCCTTTAGCTAAAAGTTCAACACACATTTATTTCTAGAACAAAATAATTTCGTATAATTGTTTAGACCGGTAAAACCTAATAAGATCCGATTTATTGCTGGTACAAAATATTTATACTTAATAAACAATTACCGTTTTTGTGCCGTTTTTTTTTGTTTTTTTATTCTTTATTTCCCTGTAGAGATTTTAATTAGACCCATTACGCGGCTTGATTAGAATAAACTATTTACAGAACATTTGACTGACTGCGATCGCGATTATATTTTATATATTACACTTGGACATTTCGAGTAGTAGGCGTAAACATTTAACCGAAACATGTGCTGATGCTGCTCTTCCTTACATCCTTAACGCGTTCGATGCTAAACTTATGCTTGCACTAATTTTAATTTCGAGTAGTTCTACTTTACTGCCTACGGCCGACAACGATACACGTTATTGAATTTATTCCGTTCATGCTGAAAATGACTTGTAATGTATTTGTCATTAAACCACTATGTATATACATATTAATATCAAATTAATTCGACGATACTATATAGTGAGGTATACTCGGCTCGCAACATAATTCGCTCTGATCATGACTATAAATAATATGAGAAAAATGAATAAATCATATGCTTACGTATATATGATTATTAACATACTTATTTTTGTTTATTTATTTAAGCTTGTCAATTGTAGACGTGTGACTTTCGGACAAATTGTTTTTTACTATTATTTCCCGACCAGTATTACGAGTATTATCATTATTTTTTTTATCGCATAAAACGCTATCAACAATAATTTGAAAAAAGCGAGCTTTGCTCGGTCATGAAATACACAGTTAAACCTTTATTATCCACTATTCGTGGTTTCAAACGGACCTTAAACGAAATCCCTTTGATAAAAGAGTAGATTTTTGACTTTTATTTATTATCGGTTATCAAAAAGGACCTTATGCGGGCACATGTTCCGAATAGTCTTCCATTCCAGCGGATACCGCTTTCCATCGTCGTCCTTTGTTTTAGTTCTTATATATATATACATATAAAGTAAATATATATGACTCGAAATCAATCACACTTATCAAGCTGATTTCCATCAATTTATCTTTAGAGAACTAATTTAAAGCTGTAATTTTTTTTCTGTACTTAGGGCTGTATATTAGTAAAGATAATGGGGTCATAACTAAAGCAGTAGTAACTATCTAATGATAATACAAATTTTCATTCCTAGTCCAATTACAAATGGTGTATATTTTGTCTTACACGTCATCGGTGTTGTTAATTATTAATTCGTGACTTTCTGACCACCGTGTTATTATATTATTATTATTACTTTTATTATTATTATCATTATTATTATTATTATTATTATTAGTGTATTTGTTCTACCGCTTGTGCTATTGTTGTTAAGTTTCCTACTATTTGTTAAACGTTTGCGTTTCAGTAAAAGAAAATACATCGGAAAAAAATATAAAAAATTATAATTTGATTTTTATGTTTACTAATGTTGATATTTATGTCCAATATTGTTTTATAATAATGTAATATGTTTATTAGAATTTGCTAATTAAATTTCTCGGACTTATAAACGGTAATATATTATATTACATTTTTCGGTGTTACGCAATATTGCTATAATGTTTTATAATATATAGCTCGCCGACATTACAGTAAAGCATTTTTACCGAAATTGGACGCGTATAGCTTACATTTTATATATTATTACATATGTGCTCTAGTGTTGTGTTGTAAATAATATAAATTTAAATAAATTGTGGTTTGAATTGTCTGTGTTTTTGCATTTACTCTGATTGTTAAATATAGGTACCCTTCTATTGATGCTAACAAAATTAATTCCTTTTAAATTGTTGACTTCGTTACTTTGTTGAAATTACTATAATCATATTAAATATTAATCGGTTTTATTGTTCGGATTAAATTTAGAAAGCCTCGATTATACGGCATGTACAGTTTAAAAAATTGCGTTTCACATGTATTCCGCTAAACTATTATTTGTATGCTTGGTACTATAGGTACTTATATTTTGGCGTTTGTATTAAATTCATTGTCCGTAATAATACTATTACACCTTATCCGTAATATTTGTTTTTTATAAATTTAACATAAGTATATGCAGTGCGTCATCTTTTTTAAATAAAATATGTTTAGAACTACGTGTATCTCGGATGAATTAATATATTTGTTGTTCGCTATCGGAACGAGAAGAGCGTATAAAACAACCCTGAACTGAAACAAGCGTACTCGGCATGAGTATAAATAAATCTATCAAGATTTTCAGGTGGGAAATGCTGATTCCAAAAACTTAGTGTTACGTTATCGTTTATTTTGCTAACACATAAAAACGTCAAGAGTCGCGCGATGTACATCTACTACCTGTCCTACGCATTTTAATTTTCCTCGTGCCTCCAACTTGAGTTTTCCTGTTTACTTTCCTGCCAGACTTTTCTGTTTCGTATTT
The DNA here is from genome assembly GCA_949715065.1 of Periphyllus acericola. Lineage (NCBI taxonomy): Eukaryota > Metazoa > Arthropoda > Insecta > Hemiptera > Aphididae > Periphyllus > Periphyllus acericola. The sequence continues at coordinate 22,775,551 of OX454265.1, forward strand.
AGCTGTTAAATAAATTTACTTTTAAACGGTTTTATACGAAATGACCTGATTATTTAAGTGGCAAACTTTGCTGCAGATATCTAACGGTCTGTTTTATAACGTAGTTCCTGCTTAGAATTGTTCCGCATATTATGTATATAAATTCTGATCAAAACGCATCGAAACTTTCAATTTTATTTTGCCCTCTATATTGTCGCCGATGAACGTATTGTGTAATATTCTCGTTAGAAAGAATAATAACATCGGCACTACGTAGTATTTCGCTCAATAGACACATCTATCTCGACGTAGAAAGTATATAATATCTGGGTTGGTATAGTTTGACAAAACTGTATCACATAGAATAATAAAAAATAATAATAATAATCTCCTATATGTATTGTCTAAAAATGAAAATAATATATATAATTTACTACAACGATTTCCTCCATCGGATAGTAGTAGAGAAGCTGTTAACATACGAATCGTGCACGAAATAATACCACGTTATTATGACGAAATTTCTATGCGGCTGTTAATTTCTTTTATTACGTGTTTACAGGTTGGCGAAGCTCGAAGAAACTCTCAAGGATGAAAGTCTTTCAGAACAACAAAAACAAGAAAAACGCCAACAACATGCGCAAAAGGAATCCGAATTTCTCAGGCTCAAAAGATCGAGGCTTGGCGTGGAAGACTTCGAACCGCTTAAAGTTATCGGTCGTGGTGCTTTTGGAGAGGTATGTATTTCTTTTTTTTATTTTATCATCTTACTTTATTCCGAAGTTGTAAAGTTAGCAAAATTATATTGGCACTTAAGTCAAGCTGATCATTGCATAGTTATCGACTACTATTTATAGGGGTATTGGTTTTTTTCTATTTTAACCTGAATCCATCTATAATATTTTAACTTAGATTAGTTTTATGTTTGAAAGCATTTTTTATTAAAATATTAATTTATTTATTTTTATTACTAATTAATACGTTCTTTTTGGTTCTTAATAACTTAAGTTATAAATTATAATGTAAAAGAAAATCGAAAAATAACTTAGTTTTTTCAAATTATTCGTTAACTTAAGATTCAGATAAGTTCGTAAATTGTGTACCAATTTTATTAAAAATTTGAAACTAATTAGAAATTATTTGTTACAATTCAATTAACCTACTTGAAGTCAAAACAATTTTTTTGGATTGCTAATTAGAATTTATGTGCGTTAAATAAAATGCATGTTATTATTTTATAAGCCCGGAATTTGAATGGATCTGGATCATTGAATACGTCTTTCAGAGTTGTTGGTTTTAATTGAAAATATGAAGTACCTTATGAGATTTCCAAGTCCTCAAAGTTACATTTATTATTTTGATTTGTATGTTATGCCTGCAAACGTTTGTATGAAGTAACCTGATCATTGTAGATTTTGAGCGTATAGTAAGGAGTGTATTGATTTTACCGTAGATTTTTATATTATCTGTTAACACTTGTAATACTTGTGTACAGTAAAACTGTGTATCAAACGTTTAATTAGTAGTACTTACCTCATTCGATTAGAAATTGGACTTGGAAGGTACATGTTTTGAATGTTCTGATATAATGGTATAATGATATAATGGAATGATGTTACATTTCGTCGAGAAAATGTTAGGTAAATGTCGATAAAATATTTCATTTTGTGTTTAAAAATCGAATTCAAGGTCGATCCTGAATTAACAAACGTTAATCAAGACACTCAACAAACTCAAAAATCTCTTTTTTTGTTATTCGATTAAAATACAAATTCCTATTTTATTCTAACACCTACCTATAGATATGAAAATGTAAAAATTTTCAATTTGGATTTCGTTTAAACATATTCTACAAAATTGATTTGGATTGAAACCCTAAAATTGGGTTTTAAGATTTATTTAAATACGAGTGTATAATTTTTAACTTTATTATTTGAAATATTATATTAATTATGCTAGATTATTTTTTGTTATGAAAACTCATTTTACACATTTTTATTTTAAGCTAGGTTTATAAATTAAACTGTTCCACAAAATAAAAAGTTGTACGCGTTCTTTTCTATGTATATTTTTCGTTTTTTTTTAATTTTAAATTTTTTTTTATTTTACAAACTTTCTGTATAAACAATTTAGGTCAACAAATTCAGATAAAGATAATAATTGTATGTTTGTTAATGTTCAAAGCTATAGGATACATTGTTAGTTGAAACATGGGATGGAAATTGTTGTTTTCTTTTATGTGATAAGCTGAGGCCAGCTGGTATAAAATAAATTTGCCAATTGGCAACAAAGATTTCCTCAGACACGACGTATTTTATTTTATCTTGAACAAAAACACAATAGTTAATGTTTACTATTTGTCTTATTTGTTATTCAAAATCTAAACAAATACAAAAACAGAGTACAGGAAGAAGTGAATATATTTTGTTCGTACATAACATGTTGTATGTGAAGTTTACTACTTAAATTCAGTATCTATTAGAAGTAGTTCCAATTGGTTGGTAGCTAAATAAATATTATAGGCATATCTTATTGTTATAAAAACAATTTAAAAACTACGCGAATTTAAAAATAAATATATTGGTCGGACGATGTCTGAAACGAATTTGCCTTATAGCCTTTAGGTACAATTTATTTTATACTTTCAATACGGCAGAGTAAAGATTGACGCGAGCGGCAAAGCGAAAACATACATTTGAATCTTAGCGACTTAATATATATCTTTCGAATTCAACCTAGTGGAAAAACAATTTAAAACATCGATTAAAGTACCCTGCAACGATTGGAAATTTCAGTTAAGGACGTTTTATTACATATGGCTTACCACTACACGTAAAAACTTCCGCTACCTACTTTAGGGATTAGAAAAAGTGTAATTTTTTTTTTTTTTCTATTATCGAACGTAAAATGTAATACAACTGTTTATATATTATGTATAGGTATATTAAATGTTTATTTATTTATTATTTAATTGATGTCAGAGCTCTGTTTAATTTGTCATTAAGTTTGTATGGGTGAAATTAAATTATTGCTCTCTTTGTATTCTAGGTGAGACTAGTTCAAAAGAAAGACACCGGTCATATATACGCGATGAAAATCTTACGCAAAGCCGACATGCTTGAAAAGGAACAAGTAGCGCACGTCCGCGCAGAAAGAGATGTTCTTGTCGAAGCTGATCACCAGTGGGTCGTTAAAATGTACTACAGTTTCCAGGTAACTTTCCTCGTCCGTGTTTGCGAATGAATAATTAATTAACTCTGCGCGCCAGACCACTTTGGCGCGGCGACCGTGCACCGATGACGGTGGCGTGGCAAAAATAATAAAAAGTTCAAAGGGGAAATATCTCCTTTTTAAAAAGGAAAAGGAGAAAAAACTCTAACCCCTTGACTTTTTCCAGGATCCAATAAACCTTTACCTCATAATGGAGTTCCTGCCCGGTGGGGATATGATGACGCTGCTGATGAAAAAAGACACTCTGAGCGAAGAGTGCACGCAGTTTTACATCGCCGAAACAGCTTTGGCCATCGATTCTATTCACAAACTCGGATTTATACACAGGTTTGATATAATATAGATTACATGTCAATATGCATACGGGAAATATTTAATTATCGGGTTTTCGCCTCGTTTAGGGATATAAAACCCGACAATCTACTACTAGACGCCAGAGGCCACATCAAATTGTCTGATTTCGGACTGTGCACCGGCCTGAAGAAGTCGCACCGAACGGACTTCTACAGGGACCTGAGTCAAGCTAAACCGTCGGATTTCAGTGAGTGTATATTGTCAAAAAGTTCCCCTCATGTCATACTTACATTTAGGTTTTTTCTGTTCACCAGCATCCAGTCCGATGGACAGCAAAAGGCGAGCGGAGAGTTGGAAAAGAAATCGCCGGGCGCTGGCTTACAGCACCGTTGGAACGCCGGATTATATCGCTCCGGAAGTATTCCTTCAGACCGGTTACGGTGCGGCTTGTGATTGGTGGAGCGTCGGTGTCATCATGTATGAAATGTTAATCGGTAAGCGATTGTATTTCGTTGTGTATAATAGGTGTTGTTAAAATAATACAGCTGTTAAGAAATATCAATACAAAAAAAATTGTCTTCTCTATAATTTTTAATATTTTACGGTTTAGTGCTTAATTTTTTTATAGTAAAGTTGCGTATTATACTTGGTTTTGTACGTATTCCCGACGTTTTCCTGAAAAGATGTTTATGTTTTTAATTGTATACTCAATGTTGTTTGTATTCTCTAATGTTCTTTATTTGCTTGTGTCTTTTGCCGTCCAGAATGATGGTGGAAACGTTTATACCGGTTTTTTTTTATTAAATTAGTTTTTATACATTTTAATGGTTAAATTAAGTAAAATATCCCCTCATACATTACTCGCATTTCGCCGAAAGGATGAATGGTCATCTCCGATTAGATGCAGGTTAATTATTTTTTTAACATAATCGCGACTATTTCAATCGTTTTCAAGCTGCTTTACAGGTATATTCGTTTGTGATACGCATTTCTGCAGTAGGTATTGATTTGAGTCGATCGACGTAATACGATACAAAATATGAAACAGCTCTGAGAACCATCGTAGTATGGTCACGTGAGGGTACGTTGTATAATCTCTAATAATCGGTTCGTTTACAGGTTACCCGCCGTTCTGCAGCGAAAACCCGCAGGAAACGTACAGGAAGGTGATGAACTGGCGAGAAACGTTGAGCTTCCCAGCCGAAGTGCCCATTAGTGAGGAGGCGCGCGATGCGATAACCCGGTTCTGCTGCGAATCGGACCGGAGGTTAGGGTCCAGCGGTCGCGGCATCGACGAGCTGCGCTCAACAATAGCGTTCTTCCGCGGCGTTGACTGGGAGCACATCAGGGAAAGGCCCGCCGCCATACCCGTTCAGGTCAAGTCCATCGACGACACGTCCAACTTTGACGATTTCCCGGACGTTAAACTCGAAATACGTGAGTATAATATATTTGATTATTTCGTTTACGGTGTAATATGCACGTATCATGTTATAATATGCACTCCGCTGCAGTTGTGCAGTCATCGTACTATTATACTAACGCTGAGCCTTTCGGTTGCTTTTAGCGTCGGCTCCGGTGACGCAAGACGGCGAAGTGATCTACAAAGACTGGGTGTTCATCAACTATACGTTCAAACGCTTCGAGGGACTCACTCAACGGGGCATAGCTACAAAAAAGTGATTGGACAACGTGTTAACAATAGTGCAATGTGATATTTTATCTAACCTCCTATATACGCTTTCCTCCTTCCTCACCAATCAACCGCCCCCATCCCCCCCGTCACCTCATCCCCCTAGACCCAATCACCACTAGTTGGCATGCTGATTATGATCTCATGAGGAAAAGTTTATTCTTTTCAGCGATTACAACCAACTTAAGATTCCAAAGACCAAGTGTTTTCATACGTAATAATCTAATACCTACCAAACCCATTGCAATCGAGTTGACTGTCGACCTAGGCAGTGGGTATCTCTATCTAATAATATCACCGTCAAACTTACCAAACGCGATTGAATAATAATACAACAAATCTTAACGTTATTGACGTTTTACTACATTAACTTTACACACTCACACACACACACACACACACACACACACACACACACACACACACACACACACACACACACACACACACACACACACACACACACACATACACACACTAAAATTATGTCTTAAGCTTCATCTAGTCATTTCCTTCGTTTTTCTCTCGAACAATATGTATTCGAAATTAAAATCGACACGTTTATTTATTTATTAACACATCCGAAACCACTGTACGGGAAAAAATATAAAAACATTATAATAATGTGTTAGTAATTAATACCCTAAGTGTGTACATATACCATTTATATTTTAAGCGACATTAATTTGTTAAAGCACTGTAGGTTATTTGATCTAGCGTTAAACTTTGTACATATAGTGTCGTGTCAGATGCATTGTGACCGCTGGTGCTCAGGCGCGGTCATCTTCGAAACCTCTAGATGAATGCGAACGTGTTAACGTATAAATATTATCTCCACGTGTAGGGTATATATGTATATTTAAAATATTAAAATATATATGTTATATAGGAATACTGAATGTTCAAAACATTTATTTTTAGTAGAACCATTCAAGTCTTGCCTTTTGACGAGTGTGAAAAAAAAATAAAAGTATATTATTATGATTCTTACGCACTTAGCATGTTCCTATAACTACAGGTAGTGGTATCCAATAAATTAATTTGTCTTCGGACAATAAGGCCGAAAGCGATTGACCCAAGGATAGGTTAGACTTAAAATTTGTTTTGATTATTATTATTTTCGCGATCTGAATTTTGTTTGTTTATGCGTAGACATTAGTTTTAACAGTTGTGATATTCGCAAAGTTAATTATTGTTTGTTCGTAATTTTTTTTTTATTATTAGTTATTACTATTAATTATTATTATTTTTATTATTATTATTATTATTATTTTTATTTCTCTTATATAATGATGTACATGACGCTGTCTATCGTTTAAATTTTGGTGGTTTTGTAATATTATAAAACCGTCATCTTCTCAGTACCTCCATTTATTATCTAATGAGAGTCGAGCGCTGTCGTATATATTATATTTTATATATCAATATGCGAATAATATTATACCTATTTGTGTATTTTTTGGTATGTAAATTCAAATTTTGAAGCGTGTAATTTTTTTTTAATTTATAATTTTTATTCTGTTTTCTCTGTTTTCGAACCATTGTTGAACGGTTTTTATTCTTTTTTTTTTTCCGCGTGTGTAAATATGAATGTGGATTACTGCAAAACGCCTTTAATGTTCTAATAATTACATTAATCTGTATCATGTTATATTGTTCACGTGATTAAAATGTATTATTATTACTATTATTATTATTATTATTATTATTATTTGAGCGGCATGGGTGTTAATTGATGAATTTCAAAGTAATTTAGTTAAATAAAATTATTTAATAATAATAATAAAAAAAAAAAAAACAATGTATTAATGTGTAATGTAAACAATAATGTATTCGAATAGTACAAACAATTATTAGCAGTACTATCGCCACCTCCACTGATTGAACGGCGGCGTTCGAATGACCCGATAAATATATATCTATTTTTACTTATCATTTGTATTGGCCTCACGTTGTTATGTGACTCCGTCGACTATATAATATATTATCCACACTGTTGAAGTGTTGGCTATCAAGTGCTTGTAAACAAAACAAAAATAATTTAAAAAAAATGAAAAAATGAAAAAATATAAATATATATAAACGTATGTCGTTATTATAATAATAGTGTTGTATTTTTTCATTCACAATTTTTGTTTTTCCTCCACTCCTTTATTGAACACATAACTAAAAAACTAAAAACTAAGAGCGGATGGATAGCATAACAGTTATGCATAACAGGTATAAGGTATTACTGTTGTCTTTAAAAAAAAACTACCATCCTATCTGTGGCTATATGCCGATATAAATACATGAAAATATACCAAAAAACTTTTAATTGACTAGCTTTAGTTTTTCAGAAGTTGTAAGTATATATACAAACGAACCAATGATAACATTTCACCAGGCCGTTTTCAGAAGCAAAACGTAAACATATTTTACTTTTTTTTTTAATTTGTTTTCGTTCATTGTGTTTAGCTTTTTTTTGTCCAAATGAAACCGTCTGTATAGCTTACATAGCTTAACTGATACTCTTGTTCAATTAGAATTCTTTTGTCAAGTACATAAAAAATAGCTCTCGGGCATTTTATTTTTGTATGGTTGAAACGTGTGCCTACAGCTCTGTCAATGACCGATAGTAGAAAACAGTTTCTTTGACTTGAACACGATCCGATGAAACCCGCGGGTTCTGCTGCAGAATAATTAATAAGCACAACAAAACGTCAAAACCCGTAACTATATCATACCTGTATCATTGATTTTAGAGTAGGTACCTATGCAATAAATAAATTATAAAAACACATTCTGATTATGATCTAATAGTTATCGGAAATGGGTTATACATTTCTCGGTTTCCCTTAATCATAAATTTAAGTTTTTAATCGCGGATGGTTCAAGAAATGTCTACAACATTTTGTGTTGCTACATGGGCGCAAATAAGTTAAAATTCAGGGGGAGGGAAAATCTGGAACCAAGTTTCTAAACACGCATTAAAAGACTTAGTTACTCATATTAGTAGATATATCATAGATATAAGACTTGTAAAAATGTTATTGAACAATGATAGGAGATCCATAAATACATTACGAGATACATAACCAATCAGTACACAGATTTGGGATTATATATTTATTTAATTTCAATATTTTATTTTGAGAATCAAATAATGTCAATCTGAAAATTAAATTTTAAATTACGGTTTTACAAAGTTAACTTTTATTTATTTTGTGTGTAAAACTATCCTACACACCGGCTTAAATTATATTATCGTTATTAATTATTTGTTATCAAATTATTTTAAATGACCTATTTAAAAAGTGTGCATCAAGGTTCAGGAAAAACATTTTTAACGGGTCTCATATTTTCCAGGGAGGACATGTCCTTCTCCCCCCCCCCTTCTACCCTACCAATGTGCGGCCGTGGTTGCCGTACTTATCGGTAACTTTTACGCACCTTGCAGATAGTTGACGATTATTCAATACACAAAATGGTAATAAAAAATAGTGTTTCACACGCAGCACAGTTTGCTGTTTCGTTAATGGGCATAAGAGAATACGTACCTATGCATGGGCGAAGAAAAAAATGCCAAACCCTTCTAATACTCGTAATTCTTTAGCCGAATCGATTTACGTCTCCGTTAATCCAATTACACGTGTGTTAGGTGCGGGACAGCGAGTCGGTGAAAGTTGAATATCATAAGCGACCCAAACATCAGTTCATCAGAACTAAAACACTTTGTTTATTCACGCGGTACGCGTATGAAACGTTTAATGCACGTGCAGTCACTATATCCTAACGTGTGTTAAATCTTAGCTCCATCTCGCAATCGGTTCCACGTTCAACGTTTCACAATATGTACATATTCTTACCGGTTGAATTCTATTAAACCAATCCAAATCACATCACTGCACACTCACGCTCAGACATAAAGACTGCCCCCCCCCCCTGTATACTTGAACAACATTCCGCTTCCATATGTCCAAAACGTTCATTATCTTGGCCTGTACCTAGACCGCCGACTTACGTGTGCAACCCATATCAGCAACAAACGCACTACCCTTAAACAACAGATTCCGTCAACTTTGACTTCTACTCACCTCAAAGCATCTCAAATTAAACGACAAAATACTGTTATACAAAACATTACTCAAACCCATATGGACATACGGTATCCAACTTTGGGATTCGGCCAAACCTTTCAATCTAAATGCCTTCGACAAATCCTTAAAGCTCCGTTTTATATATTTATTATCCAACCACTCAATTCATCAAGATCTTGCCATTCCTCTTATCCAAAAAGTCGCTGAAACTTCCTATAAAAGATTCCTACCGTTCCCGGCGACCCTGGAAGGCGACTTAAGCGCAAGTGGTGTCGTGACCTACTAGCTGAGTGAGAAAACCAACTGAATACGCCGAAGTGCCGCCAATTGGTGGGCCCTTCACTCAACAACTTTCAACGACCGCATCATCTCAACCTCACTTACGCTTATTATAAAATATAAATTATAGATTGTGTAATGAAAATATTAATAACAAAAAAAATTCTATTAAAAAGCGTGAAACTGGCTGTGCGTTACGCAGCTTTACGAATTTATTTATCGCGTTTATGTCAGAATAATCGACCGATCACTACATGTTGGGATCGTGCAAATTGTGTTCGCGGTAATAACGCTCGTCAAACCGATCTGCAGACATTGTGTGTTGCATTATATTACGCTTCCCATAAGACCCGAATCCGAGTCAAACGTTTAACTCTTTCGAGTGTAGGTAACGCTATATACATTCCGAAATCGAATTGTCGGTAGGTACATTTTCACGTAATTTCATCTTAAAATGTAAATAGCTCTTTTTGATGATTTTCACCGAGCCAGCCGTCATTATATACGTCCAAAGCAACCATTTATTTTCGTGTTATTATACGGAACCGAAGACAATCGGTCGGTTTTGCAGACGCGGTTTTTACCAGCGTATTACCAGCTCATACCTTCTCTTCCGGAAAGCGCTTTCAACCCACCGCGTTTTCCCTATCGAACCTACGCCGTCGGTTTCGTACCAAGCGCGTATGCTTCTAGACCGCTCACTAGTAGGTAGTACTAGGTACACGCATCGGCGGCCCGAAGAAAACCGTTTTTCCTTTTTTCCCCCCGATATCGGTAAGAACGAGTGTTGTTTAAATGCCGGCGGTACATAAACGTGCTTGCTCATTACATGATCTGTTTGTTTATCCTTTACAGGCCTCGGTGTTCACAAGTACTACTATTCATTACTACTAGGGCTAGGATAGTAAGGATTTTGCATTTTTTTTTAGGATTTACAGGACATAGCTTTTCAAGCACAAAATGTGATTTGGTCATATACGAGTCTAAATAGTAAATATATAGCTTTTATTTTACTTTTTTTTGCATTTTTTGTACTTTTATGGATTTAGGGTCATTTTGTAGTATTTTTAGGTCATTTTTTCAATTGTACGGGCATTTTTTATACTTTTTTGAAATCTAGGTAATATTTTTATACATTTTCATTTACACTAGATGTTTTCTATAAAAGTTTTGAATTTGTAACAGAAATAATATCTGTTTAATAAAATATTCAATATTTCAATTATAGAGATAGTGTGTTAATAGTTAATACTCGCTATCGACAATAAAACCACGTATATTTTACAACAATAATCTTCGATACCGCGAGTTATCTTAATCGTTAAATTAGATGACAGTGGTGTGGAGTGTACCTACGTATAGTAAAAATGTAAAATCGGCGGTCATTTGTATTTGAAAACTTGAAGGAGCTACTGATTGTCCAATGCAACAATACAATTTAAACGTAATTTTCAGAATAAAAAAAAATATACGTATATATTTTTTATTTTTTAGTATTTTTTGTTGTTTATTTCAGAAAATTTCAAGTTGTTCATTTTGTACCGAAATATTAATTAATAAATAATAATTAATTGTTATAATGCATTTTTATAATATTTTTAAATCATTTTTTATCTTTTGGGTATTTTTTAAGGTCATTTTTAGGTTATTTTAATGTAATTTTTTTAGGTTTTTTGGGTCATTAAGATCCTAGCCCTAATTACTACTATTACGCGTCGAATCTCTAAAACAGTTTTTGGACAGGTCGCAGTTGTTATTCTACAGAATTTTTTCAGATTCGCAATGCTTCCTACACCCACCAGCTGCAGGAAATGGCTCCATTGCAGATTGACCTATACCTACACAACCTTTCAACGGGCAACCTGCATGCACTCATCATCGTTTAAAGTTAATCCACTCTATATCGCGGATACCACATTTTAAGTTTGTTAACTCTTTTATCTTTTAATTAAGAGTCGTTGCAGCCGTTGCAGGTTGTACGCATTGTGTTTTTTTCCATCCTGCGTATTTAAAACACACATCGAGCTTTTGATAATAGGGCTTTTTGTACCCTACACCGAACTAATTGAGAGTAAATAATTCAAAACGTTTCACATGCCTACTTGACGTTTCGTATTTAGTTTTTTTGCTCGTCTAACCAAAATTGCTAATAATAGTTGATTTGACAAAGAACAATGAATGTGTTGCGATTAATGTTTTACTCGTGTCTTATTCGTAGTAATAGGTACTAATTGATAAATATAATATAATACGGTTTATTGAGTTAATATTGTTTTATGTAATTCACCAACACTACATCATCAAATCTATTTTAAAACGATTGATGAATTTTTGAAAACTTTATAACTAATATGTACCGATTATTGCTTGTATATTATAATATATTTTATAAAAATAAATTGGTAGTTTGGTTTTGTGTCCATTGTCGACACAAATCAATGCTACTTGTGAATTGTCTGATATATTTAAATATTTTGTTTCAAATACATAAATAAATTGTCATGTTACAATGAATAACGATTTGTGGTTAATTTGCAACAAATGCAACTCATCAATATAAATGTGAAACGCATCCTTCATGACGTAAATTCACAATAGAATAATTTACTTATAAAATTGGAAACTATTGGGTGGAACCTCTCAACAGCCAACCTACTCCAATACCTGAAATCCATCTAATTGTTATCGACCTATAATTGAATACTGTTCCGTTTTCTTCATGTTGCATTTATGTGTATGATTTTTACTTGTCTGTAAACGCATAAGTAATTATGTAACGGACCAATGGCCACAGTTATAGAAGTCCTAGTATAAGTTTAAAAAAATACTGTCATTTGTCGATTTGTCACATTAGTTTGGACGTGTACCGTCGTAAAGTGTGATTTGAACGTTTGCGAAAGCAGTGTTAGCAAGGTTTTGCGTTAATCAGCTACCGATCAAGTACCTGTATTTAGAATAGTTGAATGAAAAATGTGCAAACTGATCACCACTGCGATGGATGAACCACAAATTTGCAACCAAATCTCTTTGGTCGGAGAGCAATTACCTACCTACAGCATTTTGGTTTGAATGTTTGATCTATCTTAGAACAAGAAAATAAAATGACGAAACCAAAAACAAAAAAAAAAAAAATGTGTAATTTTATTTGTTATCAAGTTATCATTTTTCATGTTAAAGCGTAATAGATTTTCATCGTTCGGCAATATTTATGTTTGACTCGGTCGATATTTTAAACGAGAATATAATGACTGAAATATCCCGGTGCACATGTTGTCGCAATGAACCTGTTCGTCGTCGAGTGCACGTCTACGCACGGTCCAGAGATGAGACTAGCTCTATAGTTACAGACCCGTAACGTCACGATTCCTACTTGTTCGTTTAGCGTCCAAATGTCGATTCGCGAACTGGTCCGGGCCGTGACGGTGTCGTAAGAACAAAAAGAAGTTATCGTATCCACGGTAGGTTCACACTTTCCCGGGTCTGGAGCATCGTGGTTCACTGCAACCGAGATCCGGATCAAAAAAAAACATTGTCGCGGAGTCCGCGCACGATTTTTTCGAGCTAACCTATTGATGAGCGTCAGGTTGTTAGGCAATGACTGATACCGAATGCCAGATATTAAAGAAACGCGAATGAGATGGTTAAAATGATTTCCAACTTGGCGGTTACATAAAATGTACGAAAACACACACCGCAAAACGTACACGTCGTTCAACCACAGAGGACAATTCGTACAATGTAGGCACATACATACTAGTGATGGGCAGAAGTGACTAGTTCCTTGGTGACTTGGTCGGTAGTACCGTGTGACTAATTTAGTTATTCTGTGTGGTAATAATTGGTCAACTAATTTTATTTGTAGATTAATTTTACGACTTGATTTATTTTTATTAATTGAGAACCAATTTATTTTATTAGACTTATTGTTGTTCCACACGTTTGAAGAATTTTTTTTAACTCAATATTTTGTAGAATACAATTGTTTATTGTTCATTAAGAACTGTTCGAACCACGATAATCAAAAATGGAAATGTCAAATGATAACTTAGGAACTTATTTGGAGTATAAAATATTCTTGTAAAACACTAGATTACGTATCTTATAATTTCTTAGAATAGTCGAGTAGTTCTCTACACAGATTCAGGTATTAAATTTCTTTAAATTAGTCGGTATTTCGGTAATCTGAATTCTGCAATATTCAGTAGGTAATCAGCAGGTCAGTTATCTATTTACAGAACGATTAAACGAGCTGACATTTAAGCCGAATAATTAGTCACTTAATTTTTAGTCGAATTAGTCGACTAATTTCAAACATTCGTAAATAGTTGGTCGCTCAAATTTTAGTCGAATAATTAGTCGGTAGAACGTGGAGAAAACCGAATATTAGTCGGTAGTACCAAATAGTCGCTTCCGCCCATCACTAAAATACATACTTATTAGTTATTATACCACGCGTTTGGTGAATGTTGATTTTGTGTAATATTTGTTTTGAATTAGAATTTGTTTACCGTATTCCGCATTGAGAAGCTCCGGAAAGACACGAATATTAGTTCTACTACATGTAAGTACATATTATACGAGCTGAACAAATAACGCCGCGTAAACCCGAATCCCAGATGATGGTCATCGCTGAAAACACGATTGTGCTATAATGATCATACCTATCCGGCGAGGCAGAAAGTTCATTTTAAAAAGCGTATATTATCGTTTTACGACTTTTACGCAAGACATAAATTAACTTATGGAATTTTAGATCGTACTAAGAAATAAGAATTAAGTTTTTCGAATTCAATGTTTCAACATCGTTTTCAAACTTAAACAAATATAGTTATATAATGTATAGGTACACCGACTAACATCCGATCATCCGGACATCGGAATCCTACCAAACATCTACTTCTTGACGTTAACGTGGACACTTGTTTTGCATTGCGCTTATATGAGCTCAATTATCTTCTGAATAACATTTTTTTGTTGACAACGTCTGTTCGTTTATTATTATTTTGTTTGTCTTATCAAGTTGTAAACATTTACCAGTGCAGTGTACAAAGTATTACATAATATGTACGCATCGTACTTACAACTTACAAGCGAAAATGTCTCTGACGTATAATTATTATAAGTCAAAGAAACCTCGTTCGTACATGACAGCAGCAGTTGACAGAGATATTTTTCAAAATTTAATTTAACAAGAGGCAAAAGCTTACTTCTTATGTATATGCTGCGAGTTCTTCGGATTACGTTGTGAACTTAAGGTTTGCTTTACTTAGTATACGGTTGAAATATAATTAACTAACATACACAATGAATTATAATCAAATACATTTTTTGCCATACATATTTACGCGTGGTAAAAATTTGTAAAATATAATTTGTTTAGTTATTATACACAATATATACGTATACAATTAAGCGTATATATACGTATGAATGTACATAAAATCGGGGATTTAAGGGATTTAAGTCAGGGACAACTTTTTGTTGTCTCCCACTTTCTTCCACAACGTTGTCATCTTATATGTAACTAGTACAGTAGTATGTTTATAATATTGGTAATTTAAATAGTATATAATTAATTTTTACCCATTCTTCGATTTTGGTTTTGGGACTTTAAACCAGTAAAAACAAACATAATCATAAACTACGTCATATATGACTCATAAATAATACTATTCATAGCCTCATAGGTACTACATTTAAAACATTTTTTTTCGATACGATTTAATTTATGGTTTGTCAATTCATTTTTAACCATTTACTTCGTAGTTTTTTTTGTTATGTGATTTATATTGATCGAAATAATATTTATTAACTGTACATTGACTTCAAGAGTAATAAAAACCGCGTTTATCATGAAATAAATGGTTGGTACGCTACTATTTAAATCCAACGTGTTAATCAAGTGATTATACGCATAACACTTGAGATGAGAACGATAAATAGTTAAACAATTCCTTCATTTAACTGAACAAATAATTCGTCTATCCGCTGTGGGTCAATGATTTTATATAAAATATTAAACAAAAAATAAAAATAGGCATAAATGCATAGTACCTATCATATTTAAACAAACAATCAAACGTGGTGTTTCAAGCGAACCACTAACCAGATATGTTACTTCAACATTAATTGTGGTGTACTGGTGTGGATCGAATGTAAGTTCCTGCTCGAGATAAGACAGGTGAAAATCACCCATCGGTTTTCTTACGTTAAGTTTCGATACGAAAAAAAAATACATCAAACATATGTGCATTTTTATACGAGTTAAAATTATTACAAATACAAATTGCCTTCACAATTTATTCAAACTCGGGACTGACAATTTAAATGTAGTTGGTATGGTTAAGATTTGTTCGTTTTTGCGGTTTCATTAAAATTTAAAAATTTTACAATAAAGAACATTAATATTGAATACATATGCATATGTCTTATGTGTATCTATATTTATATATAATCCTGTATTATTTTATAATATATTATTTTTTACGGTTTTTCACCAACGCTATCTGTACTGCTTTTCCAGAAGTTTTTTTCTCATGGTTATGTGCATTTAGCATGTGTATCATTTAGGCACTTATGATTTACGCACATTTTTTTAGCGGTACGCGATATTCGCGATATACCCAAAAATAATATCGAACGGTATTGTTAATTATAAATTAATTACACTAGTCTTTAATTTTTAACTAATTACATTTTTTTTCATTTAGATAGTGATCTTACAATATAACTCTCGGAGAACTCTTACTCACAGTGTAAATGGTGATTTTATTAAAATCGACGACGCAGTTAAAAATTTGTTTGAATTGAAGCAGTAATTGGTCACAACTGACAACAACTGCTGATACTTGGTCTACCAAACATCGCAGTTTTATGGGTGTACAGCACACTGGGTATTTATTTTAAAATATTATTATACATATATTAAGTATTTATGCAATTATTATTGTATATATGTTAATTGAATGGTTCTTGTAGGCTGATTCCGTTACATTGGAACAACAATGATGTGTACTAGCGTGCAACCGTTTTACCGGAAAACGTTCATACGATCTTGTGGCTGAAATGCTCTACAACATTTCACGTGAATTTTCAACTACAGCGTGAACAAGTTGTATCAACAATTACCGATAAAAGGAGACATTTTGTGAAAGCCTCTAAAGAACTTGGTTGTGATTTTATAGTAGAGAATGATTCTGACAATGATGGTAAATATTAAGTGTATTATAAAGAACGATGAGGTCACTCTGTACAAATCATTATATACCAATATATTATTTATACTCTTGGGCGAGAATAATGGTAACAATATTTTGTTCACGTTAAGATTAATAACTTGTAGCAATCACCTATGCAGTGGATAAATATCCATTTTTGATAAATTATAATCCTGTAGTGTTTTCTTATTGTAAAATTGTTTGTTGCCTTCAATACCTTAATCGAATTAACAAACTTTTTTTCCTGAAACAATAATATCAATTATCGTAATATGTTTTAGTTTTCAAATTCATTTCTTTTTCTTCTTAAAAAATAACAATGTATACTTTATGTAATCAATGTACATAAATACATCTATATTTTACTACCAATTGACATTTCATACTCAAAATATTAAATTTGTTATTCTAAATATCCATTATCATAGTAATCAAACGCATATTATTAATATTATAAGTTTGGGTGTTACGTTCAATACTTACTTTTTATATTATATTTTTCATCAAACATCTATAAAAATATATTGTGTAAATTAAATTACGATTACATTATTGTAATTGATTACTGAACCTTGTGCTGTGTTGATACATAATAAACAAAGCTGATGGAAAATGCTATATGTTCACGTCAATCTTAAATAGCGGTGTCCGGCATCCGAGTCTTGAACTACTCGAAAAAGTTCTATTCCTTCATTGTGTACTTGAGAAAACAGAAATACCAATCAACGTCAGTGCAATTGATTACGAGCATAATTTATTAACTTCTTTTTGTTTCTTGCTTTTATTTTCTGCTGTTACTTTATAATTCCTTTTTAATTAATTTTTATTGTTCTTTAATTAACTAGTTATTTTTACCAGTAGAAAATTATCAGGTGTATTTCACCATAGAACTTGTTATAGATTTATTGAACTTAGTATTCATATACAAAGTGATTTTTTATGTATATACAGTCATCACGTTTTTATAATATAAAAAACTAAATTATGTTTAGTGGACAAAAGACAAACTATAGATTTTTCAACTTTTATTTTCCAGAAATACGCGCACGGGGAATGCATTGGCGCAACTAGGGGTAACTATACAAATGTACAATTGTATTTTAGCCTTCCCAATATTTTTACTACCAATATACATTCTATAAATGTGTAATATAATTATAATTTATAGTACGGTAATAATTAAAATTGATTCCAAAACCAATTTTTTGATTGATGTGATTCATAAAATTATAATATCACATGTAACAGTGATAAATATGGAAAAATTAATCTATGTGAATTATAATTAAATATTTTTTTCACGTGCATGCGTTGTTTCTTCTACCTAATATTTTAAAATATATTGAATTTGTTTTATGTGTATCGTGTATGCTTGTTTTCGATCGAAGTAATTATTATAGGGGTTGTATAGGGGTAAAGTTCAAACTAATAATAATTATCCGTCTATATTTATAAGGTTACAGACCGCCCCTCTCAAATATCTTAGAGTTTAGACTTATTTAAGCCGATGACTTCAATTTTGATCGGAAAACATGATAATTATAAGTTTCAGATAAACAATTAACAATGTCAGAATATTATGTTACAGCGATTTTCTTATAAAATTAAGCAAACCACAAGTATTAATTTATCTTTAATGTATATATAGAAATCATTAAATTAATAATTCACATAACTTTTATGTTTTCATATTAAATTAAATTCTATGTAACAAAGATGTCTATTAATAAAAAAAAAAAAAACTATCGAGTGCAAAATTAAAAATGTCAAATAATACAACATTTTATGTAGTTATACTGTGTTTGTTTCACAACAATAGGCCATTTGATATCTTATCATCTACGAGTTTGATGATTTATATTATTATGACTGTCACCGTAGATTTGAATTAATTATGATTAGTATATTTCGTAACAGATGTAACTGCTGTTTGTAATACATAGGTACCACGCATGAAGAGTTATAATGCTGCAGTGTCTGTCACCCTTCTAGGTTTTAACTTTTAATAAATTATTAAGTTTCTCAGCTTACCGAACGAAATTTATTCGACTATTTTTACCGTAAAGTGTTAACCGACCACGATAATTGTCTTAGTGTGATTCTAGTTGCACTCTGAATTTGTATTATATCCGTATAAGACGAGTAATTGTTTTATCGAACGAAAAGCGATACTCAGTGATGCGAAAGTGGAATCTACAAGCTTGGAGATTGCCAGAGTTCAGAACAATACCGTCAAGCGTTGTTTGAGAGTTGGTCTAGGGAAGAATAAAACCGTAGAAAAGCCCCTCACCCAAATACGAACGGAAGGTCAGAAACTTAGAACAATTTTAGAAAAACGACTTTTTCCAATTGGTTTTGTGAATTATTTTATCAACCGGAGTGAATTTTGTTTTATATTTTTAAGACCGACGGCGCTGGTGTTGATAATGTTTTAGCCGTCACAGCTGGAGACGACGGGGAAGTTAATGGTTTGGCGGCAACAGGTGGAGACTTGTTGCCGATCCCATATGACACGGGTTCGGATCGATTTTGTTAGCAAGGCTAGCGGTTGAAAACGATAGATAAGATTCACCGATCTATTCGATCATCAGTACCTGAACGTGTACCACGAGATTATCAAGACTTCGAAAAGATAAATCACAACTTATATAACACAAAATCGATGCGTTGATCATCTCGTTCGGTTTATTGTACTGCCCAGCTCGCATTTAAAGTCGTGTTCAGACGTCGTGCAGGCGTTAGACGTTCGTATTTCCCAAAATCTGATGACCCTGTACCTATATACCGAAAGCTATTTCTCCGCGGAGTTCTTCACCGGACGCGGACCGCGTTCGAAGCGTATATTTGCATACAATCGGGATAAGCATAGAGATGAATCTTTCTGTTGCCGTGATGAGATCTGCGCGGAAGACAATTAAAAATAAAAAGCCTTTTGAATATGATAGGAACCATTTGACAACTGTGAAATATGTTTGGACACCACTGCAGATAATAATGAACAACGTAAACGTATGTTTCGCACGTGCACTATAGACCTTCACGGGGGAACCGCGGTAAAAGACGCGACTTTTGTAATACGTCGTGCTTTTAAATGGCTCGACAACAGTGAACACATATTTGGTCGTCGATAAATGAAGTTAAGATGGTGAGGAACGTGATATTCATCACATTTTGTTTGACTGTCCTTTCTTGTCGACAGAGCGTTCTCGCTTCTTTTCACTCCTCCACTTTCTGAACATCACACCCGTCGCTCGCCAGATACTTTCCTCTCAATCAGTTACTGCCGTTACCGCCAACATCTCGTTCTTTCTTAATTCCGGGCTGCTTATATAATCACCCATAGTATGTACAAATAACTGTCGAGTTAATTGTAAATTTACAAAATTTCAATAAAAAAAAGAAAAAAAGATGGTGAGGAAACTTACACTTTTGAACATAGTATATCCTGTATAGTATAATAAATGATAACTATTTACGTAGTCAAGTATTATGGACTCGTGGTATAGAGATTAGTCACATCACATCGTACTTCGGGGTCAGTTGTTACGATTCGACGTCAGCGACTGTTCATGTACATTATACAGGTAAATGGCGAAGGATTTCGCACATCATCCTTGCGATCAAGATATAGCTCATTATTTTCAGATCAATAAGCTTCAACGAAACGTAAAATTTATTTAAACCGTGTTTAGGCTTTAAAACGGTTGTTTTTCTATTAAAATTCGTAATAAAAATGTTGAAAATCAATCGATTATATTAATAATATATAACGGTACTAATATGCTAAAGCATATTTGTATCGTTTGATAACATTAAAAAAAACCATTGCATCACAGTGTGATATATTTTTCGATATCTCGAATTTTTCCGTAGTTGTAATGCAAACATTGT
This sequence comes from Periphyllus acericola, assembly GCA_949715065.1. NCBI lineage: Eukaryota > Metazoa > Arthropoda > Insecta > Hemiptera > Aphididae > Periphyllus > Periphyllus acericola. The sequence goes on from OX454265.1 coordinate 22,796,214, forward strand.
AATACTGTTGAAACTGCAATACTAGCTGAGTAGCTCGTATATTTTACAGAACTCGATTAAATTTTTTCAAATTTTTTTCTTTTTTTATATTTGACGGAACGAGAATCAATTGTTGCAGTACGCTTCATCGATTTCGAATGTAAAATATTACGTTGCTGTTTGATTATATCATAATAACGACCTATATTTTTTGGTATTATTTTTATGTTTACACATTTTAAATTAATATTTTCACTCTTTTAATGCGTACTACACAATATTAAATGACGTCATAAATAATAATAAATCCTTTTTTTTTTTTTAATTATTTACATAAGTCCCATAAATTATTATATGTTTCACTTCTCGACTTACAAACGACCTGTTTTTTTTTATGTATTTACGATAATGTTTACGTCTCTTACAAATGTTATAAACGAATAATCATCGAGTATACCAATATATTGAAATTTATTACTGCGGCGCGTTGTAATTGACAATTTTGCCTACACCCGCGTAGCTAAAGATATTGATTTCATAGACAGCTTGTAAAATATGTTGTCCTCTGAATAAAATTGTGTAAACTCCGATATGCTTGTGTCCGAGTCCTGATAATGAATAGGTTCAACTCGTAAGTGCGTGCTGTGCACTAAGAATCCCGAAAACTCTACGATCCGCGGGGTACTCTTTTGAGAAAATTCTATTTTCGCTCAAATGATAAATGTACCGTACGCAAATAAACATGTGTGTTTGATAAATCATTAACGTGAACGCGTTCAACCAATAATGACACTGCACGCGGCTCTGTACGGCAAAGCGTTTTCATTCTCGATCGCGGTGTCCACGGTGATATGATCGATACGAACATAATAGTATTACTGCACGTACAATGATCGGTCTTATGCCGCTGTTGATTCTTTCGGCGGCGTCGTGCGTCACGGCCGCGCGGCCCGAAGAGGTAAAAGAACTGAACGCTTTCTTCAAGCAGCTCCGGGCGCACAAGGATTTGGTGTCGAAGACGATACTGTTCGACGACGAGGAGCTGTCGGTCAACGACTTCTTCGAGTTGTCCAACGCGAACCTGTCGCAGGTGCAGGACTCGTGGCCGGTGACGGAGCACAACGTGCGCGACGCATCGCGGCTGTTCAACGCCGCGGTGACGTGTGAGTACAGCTATTTCGCGTTGGGTCTCGCGATGTTGTTGGACGTGCGCCTGGACGAATGCGCGAAGACGGGTACGAAGGGCGCCGAGGACCAAATGTTCGAACAGCGGAAATGCTTGAACAGCTTCCGGGCGAGATTGCTCGAGCCGGCGCTAGGACACGTTGCCGCCATGCTCTTGACGTTGGCGGGCCTGTTCGAGTACACGCGGAACCCCGTGTCCAAGAACCACGATCTTTGGAAAATACTGTTGTCGTTCTACGCGTTCCTGCGCAAGGACGTGGGCGCGCCGTTGGACGCGGCGACCGAAAAGCAAATGGACGAGCGGCTGCTGCCGATCCGGGTCACGAGCATGCAACTAAGGTCCGCCCTGGAACGGGTCATCGTGGCCGGTTGTCAGCGCCCGCGACGTTTCGCGGCTTTCAAGAGGTCCACGGTGGACGCGATCAACGAAGGGTCGGCCCGGACCGCGTACACGGCCGCCGGGGACGGCGCGATCGACGAGCTGTACGGGGAAATGTACCGCGACTTGACACCGATTGCATCCCATTCGTTCCCGGGCAAACCACGGTTCGTGGTGAGCGAGGGCGACGAGCAGTTCGCGGCCATCTCGTCGCTGCTCAAGGGTTGGACGGAAAACCTGAAGATCACGTGGGACAAGAACCCGGGCGAGAGCCTGGAAAACGTCTACGACACGGTGATCAAGAGCACCGCGGACGTGCGGACCATCGTGCGGTTCGAGAAGGCGCTGCTGCAGGTGATCACGGAGGTGATAGTCGGCGCGGTGGTGAGGGAGCTGCGCGGCATAAGCGACGGCGGCGTCCCGGACCGGGACAAGAGCGGCGCGTGCACGGCGACGGTGCTGTCGAAGATCGGGAAGCTGGCCGAGGCGTTCCGCGCGGACGGCCAACCGTCGTACTTGGTGAACAACGTGGTGGCTATCGGGAAACACGCGTGGTTCGTGTGCTACCTGATGAAGGAGCCGGCCGCGCACCGGGCGCACGTGGACGCGAACATCGGGCACCTGGCGGAGAGCGGCCGGCCGGCCGGGACCACGGGCGGCGGCCCGCGGCTGGACGACGTGCTGGACGGTCTGTCGGGCAAGACCATCTGCGCCAAGCTCCACCCGGCCTTTTCGAGTGTGTACTGGGACGCGGCGGCGTACGCGCACCGGTCCGGCGTGGCCGACTACGTGGCGGACTTCAAGGACGTGTCGGCCACGTGCGACGTGCGCTCGGACGCGGCCGCGATGCTGTGCGCCGAGCTCGAGGACATGGTGCAGCCCGTCGAGGCCGCGGCCGACGACGTGGCCGCGTGCGACGAGGCGCTGGCGCGGGGCGACGCGGACGCGGTGGACGGGTGCTTCGCGAGGCTCGCGGCCGCGTTCAAACTGCTGCTCGGCCGGACCTTGTACGTGGACGGCTACGTGTTCGTCCGCAAGTGCGCGCCGTGGAAGAGACTGTTGCTCGCGCTGGCGCGCGGCCTGGACGACGGGCAGCTGCTGGCCCCGGGCCCCGCGGACGGCCGGCACTCGTTGGACGCGAGGCGCGTGCGGCACCTCGAGCGCTTCCATCACGAGGTGCTGAGCGCGCTGGACGCGCACCGGTCCGTCCACTGCGCGCTAAAGCGGTCCGCCGTCGAGGCGCGGCTGGCGCGGGACGCGTCCGTGGCCAAAGTACTGGGATACGACGACGAGGGCCGGTGGCACGCGTCCCGGCCGCTGCGGTCCACGGTCGCCGACGGCCGGCTGGACGAGCAGTGCAACGCGTACCGCACGTACTCCCGCGGTTTCGGCGATTTCGCGCGGGCCGTCTCGGACGCGGACTGGCTCGAGGACGAGTGCAAGCTGTACCGCGAAGGTGCCGAGAGCTCCGTGGGCCAGGTGCTCGGCGGGCCCGCGAGGTACGCGCATGACCCGCGGGACGAGTACGACGTGCAGGCGTTCGTCGTCGACTGGATGCTCGCCGTGCCGTACGTCAGGCTGCTGGACCTGCTCAACGAGATGATCCTGTTCAAGTACAAGCCCGCCGTCGCGGAGGTGGTGCACCTCAAGCGGTGCCTGTCGAACGTCCTGGAGTTGCCGTGGTACGTGAGCAGGACGGTCGAGTTCAACCTTCTGCGGTTCTACATGGTGGTCAAGGACTTTGACGGCACGGACACCGGGGAGCTGGAGAACATGCGAGACGTGTTGCGCGGCGAGCTGCGGTTTTCCAACGTCGTGCCGGACACCGTGCCCAACCCGAAGGAAAATTTCGCCGAACGCATCGATATCCTTTCCGGGCAAATAGAGTCCCTCAACAGCAGTTTCGACAGCGTCCGCACCGATGTTCGCGCCGCGGCGAAACGTATCAATTTGACCGAACGCGATCTGCTTCTGTTCGATTGAACGCGGTCAAAGTGTGTACGGAAATTACTGTGTTTAGCCCAAATATTGTTCACAGCACTTGACACTTACTATTCACCATAAACAATTGTATACTTTTTGATTGTAAATATATCGACATATTGTGCACGACCTACCTGTATTATCTTCAAATACGGTGAAATATATATTCTATGTGAAAATAATTATTCCATCCTATTCTTGTCGTATTCCGTATTGGTCACGCCGTATTGCAGTACAATCTCGGTATTCCGACAGATCACGGTACTGCCGGATAAACGAAAACGGCGCATTTATAGGGGTTCACATAAAAACGCAATTTTACTAATTGAATTTCACGTTTTTACTCATATTACAAAATGAATAACCTTATTGTATTTTATTATTACGTACATGCTATGGTTTATTAATCGTTTGATGAGACAGTTTAAAAAAAAAATCAATTTGTTTTTTAGTTTGAAATTATGCTTTTTAGACTTTTTTCTTGGTACGTATAGGTTAATATAGCCACATTGCTGGACGTACCGGATTACCGAGATTCTACGGTATTATGAATTTTTTTTTATCAAGTAGATGTTTGATTGCTCGTAAAGAAGCCTACGCTTACATCAAACTATGTCATATTTTTATCCTCCGAATGAAGTAGTACCCTTTCAGGTTATACTGATCTGAACCGAACTATTATTTCAACTAAAATAATGTTGGTAATTTTTTAGCGTTTATGTCAAGCATAGCAATAATAATGGATTTCGATGTATCGTTAATCGTATACGTGGAATTACTTTAATTCACAATAATTTCAAATAATAATATTATTATAGTATTTTGCTGAATTCTCTAGTGATAATATTTAAAGTCTCTCATCGGAAAAAAGAGAAAATGTTCATATAATTATTTTATACGAAAAACGGATATCTCAGTTCATAAAAATGGAGATAGATTTTACATTTAAAACATGGTCTGAACTTGTTATATCATGTATTCATGACATGACGCCCAATAGAAATAAGTTTGTTTCATTTTACGTATATACAATAAAACGATAAATTATTTTTCTTTTGTCGAAAATATGTCAGCAACACCGCGTGTCGATATGCTTATCTATTGTTGTTGTGTCCACGTCTTGTCGGCTAAACGTTAGTGTAAGTTTGCTTATGCGTTTGAAAGACCTAAATTATTATTTACAAAACTTGTGCAAACATTGATTTAATACGTTTGAGCTCGAGGCGGTAATATAAATAAATTTGACATGTGTCTGTCAGATAAATGTGTTTGTTCTGTGACCCGAGTGCTGCAGTTCGTACACGGTGTCGCCGCTACAGTACGGACGTGCACTTAAACCATTCGCCGGTTTAGTTGAGTTTGAGTCTATTGCTGTCTGCTTGCGCTTATAATACCCTCGTATGCGATAATGCTTGGACGGAAAAACGGATACGAATTTCGATCGCAATCAGTGGCGGATTTAGGAGGGGGCGTGCCAGGGAGCTGAAGCACCCATCGTTCTACACATTGAACTTTACACATATCTAGTATAAAGTGTTATGTATTAAATGCAGTATACATAGGGTGATTAAAAAAACAGTGTCAATTATCATTTGTCAAATGTATCGAACAAATATTTTAGTTTTTAAACACAATAACCTATGTATATGTTAACTATATAGTATATACTGTATTACTTGTAGTTTGAAAATTGTTTAACGATATACATCTTGTACCTTTTATATTTTGATAAAAAAAAAACTTTCTGACTATTTGAACGCCCAATTATCAGTTTGTTTTTGCCACGAAGTTGTGCATTATACGGAGAATTAAGTAGCAAAGTTAGCAAAGTAACAGCCACCATGAAATTACCCTAGGTTTGCCACCGATTCGCTGATCGCAGTTTTAATAAATAGTACTATAGCCGTTGACGCCTAAATCAGCGCTCGTGTTATAAGTGTGAGTGTATAGTGCCGTCGTCGGGACTGGTAATAACACCAAAATACAATATTGCTATGGATTGTGTTCATAATACATATTATATTATAATGTTATCGCTGTTGTATTAACGAACAAAATATAATATAACAATTATTCTCGGCACGTTGCCCGGTGCGACCCTACGATTAGGACTATCGAACCGAAGAAAATTATAATAATTATACTACTGTGATCTGATTTCTACTTATAATCTTTATGGTGTGATGAATTTTTCCCAAAAGCAGTATTTACTATTTTATTATTATTCATGCTAATGTCAAAACTGTTGAAAAAGTACGAAACAAAAAAAAACTTTAAAAGAAAAAAAACCAAGAAAGTCCATTTTCGCTGTAAGTGCTTGAGCACTTTCAACTGACGATTTTTTACGTACAAATTATGCCATTCGTTTATTTTATGATCATTATAATTTCACTCTCTGTGCATATTAGTATGAATTTCTTACTTTGTAATAAGATAGATATTATTGTCACTATTGTCAACATTTATTATTTCGTTATTTTATTATATTATTTCACAACAACACAAAACAACAAAATATTCCCTATTAACATTTATCATGTATTTAATTTTAACCACTCTCAATTTTTTCTTATAAACCTATTCATCTAGTCCTTTAAATTATATTTAATTTGGGTATTTGTGTTTGATTGTATTCCATAGGTATGCTCATGTGAGTCATATGAGTCTATATTATAATATATCATGTCGTTAGGGGTCGAGTCCTGACAAATGGTGAAAAAAAAACTTGTGAATCGTTTATATGATTTATATTAACTATTAAAGAAACGAATGTCACAATACATACAGAGCAATAATAGTTAAGTGTGTATAATTTATATTTTATAACGGGTGTTACATATTATGCCTTATAAAGTAAAAAATATTTTGGTTACAGTATAGAAATAGTTATATTATTTATTACAAATGTGTATACCTCAATTTAATGTTTTAATCGTAATCAAATGTCACCCTACATGTCTTACTATTTATTTGTAATTAATGTACCTATACAATGATGTAGTGAAAATCTTCCGAAGACGATCCGTGTCCCATCGTTCTTCTATGAAAATAATAGGCTCTTGTTTTGAAATTTCAATAGCATCGGTTGTCAGGGCTGTCGATGCGAAGTACTCGGGCGAAAAGTGCACATCAAACGATAGGCGCAATCACACGATTTAGAAACGTTCTCCTCCGTGTTACTGCAAACATATTATAAGTGTTATTAGTGTTTTTAAAGTTCATCCCGTTATCGTATCGTGCGATTCTCAGCTGATGTTTGTGCCGTTTAAATAATACTCGAAAAGCGGGCAGTTGGACCATCGTCATATTGATGTGTCCAGGATTTGACAGTATGTACATTAACTTAATAACCGGAAGTCGAACGATTTTCCGATTTTCTCTCTCTGTATTCGGTACTTGAAAAGTATACGAAGCCATTGATAACGTCTTGCAGCCCGGTGTTAACACGTTTCGTGACGAAATCTGAATGCCATAGCTGTCCTGGAAATGGAGCGTTGGAATTACTGACAGTTGTGCCCGTTATATGACGCTCGTCACAACCCTCGTGGATTGCCTTCGTTGTACCGTCACAGTACGATTTGCGAAATCTTCTGCGAGATCGCTCGTATGACATCGTCGCCTAAGACGTGTCGCATACGAGTTTGATGAAAAATTAAAATCACGAACATCTCTCTCTCGCTCTCTCATTTTTTCTCTTGAATTGCATTACGTTTTTGTTTTCACATATTTAACCTTCGTTATAAAGAGCCACGGTAGCCAGAATTCGATTGCTTGTTATAATTCTTCGGAGCGAACGACGACTAATAACTGCATTATTTTCTGTGCTCACCGCATGATAAATGTTCGATCTTAAGACGATCTCAACAGTTACGGAATGGTCGCGATCGTAGTTGTTCAATGACGTTTTTGTGCGTTTTAGTTGAACGATTTGATACATGCATCCCAACGTACGTTTTCAATTGTATATACTTTTCCAAGCGTTTCTATCGTACCTCGATATTCGTACAAAACTATTGTCAAGATTTATAAATTTTATTTCTCACGTTGTGACAATCGCCGGTTCCGACATATCACTTGTCTAACAGATCGAATGTGATTCTCGTTCTTAATATTTACAACCATCATGTATAAACCTACATTCTTCGATTCGCTTACAGTCTAAAATGTTTTTGTCTTAAAAGCTAATATATTTATGTGATACCGTTGAAAGTTAAATTAATTTTTAATTTCATTTTCAATTTGTTATGCAGCTGAAGTCCGCAAGAGTTATATTTTTTCTAATTATTGAACATTTTTTTTGGCAAAGACATTGTTGTATGTTTTTTTCAAGTACAAAAATATAATGATATCAAAAGTTAAAAAATGTTCTTTTTTCGACTTGAATAAGTCGCTTGGACAGTATATGATATCCATCGATAAATTTCGCATTTTTTTTTGTTTATCAATATTTTCCGTTCTAGTTGATACATTGAATGGTTATCTTTGTCTACGAGATCCAAAACAGGTCTAACGAGTTAATAATCTGAATCACTGCAGCACTATAGATACTTACATAGTACATCGATGTTTAGTAAATGTGATACTTCGTATACGTTGTGCTTTAGATTTATGAACCACTAAGATTACAATTTGTTTTCACATTCGATGTTTTATTGTTGAACGACTTAAACGGTTATTCGGAGTTGTTCCGGTGCCATCGCGAAGCACTTGAATCTCCATATGAAATCACACATTATTATCTTCCGGAGTGTTGAAAAAAAAAAGTTTCAATCATGTTTCTTCAAGTCCGACGACGGCAAGACATCGCACTTTAAAATTAACCACACCGTTAAACTATTAACTGTGTATCGTAAAACGTTTTTGAATCGTATAGAATTGTAATCGACAATATCCGAAGATAAAAGTTTCATAATTTTTACGATGACATGTTATATTACCAGCGATTATATAAAAGCGATTGCGTAACGCCTACGTAGTATATGAGCGTATTGTGTTTGTAAACGGTTTATTTAATACAATATGTGTTTGTACATTTATGATGTAATAAAATATAGACGATAACTGCCTAAATTCCACATTTGTAAATACCCTTGCCGTAGAATTGTTAAGCTCGAACGTGTAAGACGTAATAGTGAATATTTGCGGATACCGTAAAGTTGAAACATACGGCTTGAACACGACTAGCGATTTAATATTAAGCACACATGATCTTATGTCTCGGCATTCATTATGAAGACTAATTAATTTCAAAATCTTAATATCTATATAGAACGGCTGAACCGATTTGGCTAATTATTTTTTTGTTGTGTTTGTCACTATCGGGAAAAGGTTCATATGAAAGAAAATTTCTGGAAAATCTACTGGAACGGGAAATTCCAAACGTTCACAGGAAGTACAAAGACGAAAACGTTTTGATTCCACGGATTCCTTTGATCTCTCAGATTTTTTTTAAATGGGCGGTTAAGTTAAAAAAAAGTTTGGGAACCACTGTTTTATAGAAAGAAGACTATACCGAATGTTGCTCGCGAATATTTTTCGAAATAATGACCGACAAATACAAATCATATACGAGGGGGAAAAAAAAATCGTCACTAAATAACCGGCACTAAATTTAAATGGCTAGTAAAAATATTATTCCGTGCAGCAGTCAAAAGCGGCATTATAAACTTCTAGTCAGCTATAGGCTATAACGGTTGAACATGTAGGTTAGTGACTGTAGTAATTGCTTACTATACCCTTCAAATATACACGCAAATTACATTTCTATTAGAAGTTGATTTCATAATGTAGTTAAATATTTTTGAGTATCACAAACAGACAAAAACGAAAACATGTACTGTACTCAAATTTTAAATCATTCTTATAATATTACGTGTACTTTTTTATTTAATTTACGTCGAATCGATAAACTGAATATTTGTATTCATCTTAAATCAATTATGATTTAACCATTATTTTTCCGTATTGTCGATATGATATTTTCCATTTACAATATTTATATATTATAAATTATTTTTTGTTCAAAAATGTTATTGCATAATCATGACAAAATATATTGTATGTTCAACATTGACAACACAAAAATGATTATTTCATTTTCATTGCATCATTTTGATATTTTGTATTTTCAGTATTTAGATATAACATAAATTATTATCTTACATTTTTATATTTGCAATGTGCCTACTTGATATATTGTATTATTTTCAATATTTCGTTTTTCATTTATCATAAATTATTATTTGAATTTCTTAGTATTTAAATCTAAATAATTTTGACATAACTCAAAAGTCTACACAAAAGTAGTTATGATCAAGTTGACCTAGTTACGACAAAAAATGTATTGTTTGTATATTATATTTCGGTTTAGATTTTTAATTTTTTTATATTCATGACCTACGAAGAAGAAAATTTTCAATTTAAGAATATTTAACTGTAAATGTTTTTCATTATTTTACACAAAAAGTATAAATGCAAAGATTACAATGAATAAATAAGTATTTTTAGAACTAATTTCAAGACAAAATATTATGATAATATACGAGTACATGTGCTTATTTAGAAACGAAAAAAAAAACACAAAATAGCCATGATAAAATTGATCTACTTTTGACAGAAAATATATTATTCTTATGTTATGTATTTTCATCTTGGACTTTTTAATTTTGAATTTAACTTAGTATCCAGGAAGTTCTGGATACTAAGTTAAATTCATATTAGAATGAAAATGGCATTCTATTTGGTAGACGAGTGATGTCAGGACACAAATATAGCTATGATCAAATTGATCTACTTTGAATAGAATAAAAATAGAATGTTTTTGTATAATGTATTTTCAACTTGAATTTAACTTTAGTGTCTAGGACTATAGACTCTTATCCTTCTATTCCCTTGTGGTCTTTTGTGTATAAGATTTCATGTGATATGCACAGGCGTGCGCAGAGTGTATGTAGGGTATGCAGCTCTTTGGTGGGCGAAAAAAAGTGTTAAGAAGTAAATTCAAGTATAATGTACGTATACTGTTATGCATACTATATTAATTTAATTCTTGTTGGTGCTTCTACATCTAGAAGTGGTAATAGAATTGTATGTAATTTTTTTTGAACAGTACAATTAACTTATTCATTTGTTGAAGGAAGTGCTAAACGCGATGCAGTTTTGGAACGAATATCAACTGATATCAATGCATCGTTAGTTATCAATGCAATGCAATTGTTATCTACAACAAGATGGGCTTGTCGCTCTGAGGCAGTGTCAGCTTTAGAACATAATTATTCGGCCATTTTATTAGCACTTGAAGAAATAGTAGATAGAACAAAACAGTCTGATGTTAGAGCCAAAGGACGTGATTTCAACTCAAAATATATTAGGACTTGAAATGTTGGACCCAATTCTACAAATTATAAATAAAGTAAGCAAATAATTACACTGTGAAGATGTTGATTTATTCTTAGCAATGTATAATATTAAGGCTCTTTGATCAGTGCTTATTGAAAAAAGAAATGAAAATACATTTAAAACTATGCTTGATATTCGTACTGATATATGTGAAAAATATGATATTCCATTAACATCACCTATAAAACAAAAAACTTCAACTCGTATCGACAATATAAATTCACAGTTCCATACACAATCGTTTGAGGAAGAATTAAGATTTCAGTCATTTTATCTTATGCTTGATAATAGTTAGTGGAATTTATGAAAGGTTCAATCAAGACACTATCAATGTAATAAATGCAATTGATAAATTAATGAAATTAAAAATATTTATAACAGATATACATTTGTTAAGCAATCATTTTAAATACAATGAAGATGAATTGGTTGCTAAAATAAATTTGTTACAAAAACATGAAACAATAAAATAACAAATTGAAGGCAAAATGGGTGCTAAAATTCATCGCACTTGGCTTGAATGGTTAAAAAATTATGAGAAACAAAATATTTTTGAACAATTTACTAACATTTAAAAGAAGCTTGCAGTTATACTTGTCACAAGCTGTACTTGTGAGCGATCATTTTCAAAAGTAACTTAAGTAAAATCAAAGTTAAGAAGTACTATACTTCAAAAAAGATTAAATACATTGCAGCTTTTAACTGTAGAACAAGAAATGGCTATTTATTTAAATTTCGAAGAAATCATTGACGATTTCAAAAACTCTAGCCAACGCAGAATGGTGTTATGATATATAAGTTGCATGATATAACTGATTAAAAAAATGATAATCATATGTCATATAATGCTGTGTGTCTATCTATTTTTTTACGTTAAATTTTACATAATATGTGTGACTATTTGAAATACCAAATTAACGACATAATAAATGTCAACTTTATTTCAATACGGATCATTATTACTATGGTTTATAATTTGTTGTACTTCAATGAACAATCATTGTTATGATAAGAGATGAGAGCATATAGATCAAAACATTTTTCAAGAAAATTCAACAGAATTAGACCGTGGTTTCAAAAACGGTTCTTCTTCGCAACCAAGCAGTTTCAATAAAACAATCAGTTTACGCTGCAAGAGTGAGAAAAAATACGTATAAATGATATCATAAATAAAGATTGTAATATTGTAAATTCTATTGCAAATTAAAGATAGTTAAAAATAAAGTAATATATAATGCAGTAGAAGAATAAAAGTTTATTCCAAATATATCGAAAGGTAATATTAGTTACAAAAGTGATAATTATTCGAAACGTTAAGTTCTGAAGTTTTATGCTGAATGCTTTTTTTAGTATTTGAAAACCTGTTATATTGTGTTTAATTTGTAACTCGTAAATATATTAAAGATAGATATGACGAAATATATATTGATTTATCGACCTAGATCAAATATTTAATATTTGTTTGGTCGACAACACGTTGTATCACTATGTAAAAAACAACAATTTTAGTTTAAACGATAATGCTAAACGTGTGTGTAAGTAAAAAATGAATCATACAGCTAGGTATGAAAAAACAACTTGGTTTAGAGTTTTTCGATTCAAAAATGATTAACAATTTAAAAATAGTTATTGATTTAGTTTCACAATATATTTACTGAAGGAGAGGCAAATCGGTAACCTTAACGAACCGAAACAGTTACAAAAATATTTATAAGTATCGTACAAATGAAATAAACTATAAAATCTTAACAAGGTGCACTAAGAAACAGAAGATTTCTTCTTTATATGTGATTAAATTAAGTCGATTTAACTCACGTTCGGCCGTTCAAAATGTATTATTTACTTATGTTAATGATTTGTGTAACATCGAACATAACCATCGTAAGAGTTGACCATATAGAACTAAATACGTTTTTCAAGCAAATTCAATCGAATTACGACGTGGTTTCAAGAAGTGTTTTTCTCGACGACCAAGACATTTCAATAAACGACTATTTCAAGACGTTCAACGCGAAGCTGTTGAAGGTCGACGATACCGGGCCGATAACAAAACATAACGCGTACGAAGCGGCGCACTTGTTGAATGTGGTTCTAACATGTGAGTACCATGATTTCATGTATTCTTTCGTGAGACTTGTGGACATACGCTTCGAGGATTGCCAACAATTAATAGGACAACCGTATGCGCGCGAGGAGAAAAAATCAGATGATGTGCGTGCATGCTTTGATTCCAATTACAAAACACTGTTCAATCCAATATTAAAGATTATGTCATCGATGGTGAAGACTTTAATTGGCCTATTACAGAATACAAAAAATGTTGTAGCGAAAACGTATGATTTCTTAAAAATTATAGTCTCATGGCATGCGCTCATATTCCGTGATGTTACGTACAAACTGTTGAAAGAGAAAAAGGTTGATTGGCTACGTGAGAAATTGAGATCGATAAAAATAATCAATTATCAAATCAAGTCACAACTGGAAACGTTTGGTATAGCCCATTGTCGAAGACCCAAGAACTATGAGGAATTTAAACAATTTATAAATAACACTATGAAATTAAAAATTAACAACGCTGTATCTGACAAAGAAAACAGTGATTGTGAAAAAAAAGTTAAACCCGATGAGGTAGACGAGAACAAAACTTCAAATTTACAAAAGTCTAATTCATTTCAAAGATCAGAGAAAAAAAAATGGTATACGAGTACTAGTAAAAGTAAAGAAAAAATCGATGTGGCGATTGAAAAGGAAGCTGAAAAATTACAATTAATCATGTCAAATTCGTTTCAAAGATTAGAGAAAATAAAATGGTGTATTTTCTGTCCGGGTTACTTTGAAATATTGTTGAAGCAAATTAATATCGTATCGAATAATGAAACAATTGCAATTAATAATAATTTAGTCAACGCAAAAACATTTTATAAGACAAATATAAAAAAAAGTTCTGATCTCCCAACGATCCTTGAATTTGAAATCAGATTATTGCAAAATATAATGAAAAACATATATGGTTTCGCTATAAATATAATACAGAGCATAATTGAAAATAAAAGGATTACCGATAAAAGTAAAGCGTGCAATGAAAATTTACGATTGGTCATGGATAAGTACATAAATAAATTTAAGGACGACGGGCAACCATCATATTTGATAAACAGCATGATTGTGTTGAATAAAGATTTTTGGTTGGTGTGCAATAAGATGAAATCTGCGAAGGAAAATAGTCAAACTATAAGAAAATACATTATGCATTGGTACAACTTGCAGCCTACCGTATTTTTGACATCAAGAACATTAAATTTGGATACATTATTAAGTCCCCTGAAAAATATACTCATTTGTGCCAAATTGCATCCTGCAATTTCGAATTTTTATATGGAAAAAATTCGTTTTTACGATAGCAACATAACCACATATGTCACTGACCATAAACACATTTACACTAATTACAGAGAAATGTATAATATACCTATACAAGTAACTACTCCCTCCACTGGTTTCTGTAAAGACATAGAGAGTTCATTAAGAACATTGTACCTGATGAAATCGCAAATCGATGAATTGACCGCTTTTGTCGCGACCATATCTCGGAAACTGCCCGAGTTAGTTGAAAACGACCCCTTTAAAACGTTTAAATCAACATTTAACAATTTTGAATGTAAATTATTTGATTTGATTTCCAACTATTCAAACAATTTTGATGACAAACAATTTTATAAAATACTGTTGCTTGCGGTCTACAACCATAAATATGTAGAACTATTTGATTATGATGTGCTGCGAACATTGAGTACACACCGAATAAAATACTTGTATAACTTTCAGTACGAGATTACGAATTTATTGAACGTTCAGTATCAATATTATTGTTCCTTTGAATCGTCGATAACGTCAATCACCAGTCACTCGCTGTCATTGCCCGCGGACGAGTCGTGGAAAGAAAATGAAAATGCAGAATCAAAGTTTGGATATGAAGATGAATCGATGCTAAATGCAATCACAGATAGTTCCGTCCACGAAGAACTGGAAAAGATAAGACAATTTGAAAATTTTTTTAAATATTTCAGCGATTATGCGTCACAAATAATAGACGAAGAAAGTTTGTCGGAAGAATTCAATTTGTATTGGAATAGTTCCGAAAGATCAATTGATGAAGTGCACGCTATTTATATGGGCCATCCCTTCGATTTACAAAAAGGCCATGATTTCCAGTTATTCGTCGTCAGATGGCTTCTCGCCGTACCATACACCCGGATTTGGGATATTCTCAATGATATGATAGGTTTCAGGTCTAAAATCGAAGCAACACATTTAAGATCGATAGAAAAATGTCTAGCTCGATTTACGCTGAGATTGCCTTTGTATGTTTCTAGTGCTGTATCATATGATCTTCAACGGTTTGTGAATGTCGCGCGGAGTTATGATGGACATGATATCACCGAGTTGGTTTCATATCAAAAAGTCATCACCAAAGAACTAGAATTTATAGGTGTTGTACTAGACTCTATACCCCATATGAAGGGAATTATTTCTGGTCGTGTAAGATCGATGTGCAAGAAAATTGAATCATTAGTGAGCATATACAGTCATTTCCATGAGGCAGTTGAAACAGAAGCACAAAAAATGAATATTATAGAAAATAATTTATTGCTATTAATGGATGTATAATGACTATGTTTATATTATTACAAAATCATAGAAATCTCAATACCATAATTTAATATATTATTATATTGTACCTGCATGTTCATGTAACATTTTGAATACTCATGTTCTATCATAAATTACTACGGAGTTACTTTTATTTAAATATTTAAATTATTTAATAAATGAATGTTATGAGCATTATTTCTGTTACATCCGCTGTATACTCAATACCACTTAACTTCTTAATTTATTTGATGTGTATATTGTTCTTATTTTGTTGGCCTATTATTATTTTTTCAACCCCCGGCTCGTACTCTATAATATGCAAGTACGATAAAATCCATCACAGTAAAAAACTAAAATATAATGATATATTTAATGGTGGTTGCAGAAAAAAAAGTGAATACATGCGTTGTGTGTTTACGTGTGTGTTTGAGTGCTAAAGTATGTAAAAGAGAGGAAGAGATCCAAATCGTCTTTAGTAATTTGTTCGTTTGTGCAGTTGCAGTATTTCCTGTATTTTTCATATCAGAACAACATTTTAATTTTAATTACAAGTAGTATTCAATGTGAGAAGTGAAATAATATGATAACTATTCAAGTATGCAGTTTCTCATACCAGCACATCAATAATTCTACGACCACTAGTTACAAAAAACACCATAATTATTGCGAAAAGAACCAGAACTGTAATCACTATAAAAATGTTATGGTCTTGATTGTTATTTTGTCTATTTATCTAAATATTACGCTTCTCTGGCAAATGTTTTTTTTGGTTCCCTAGAAGGAGCAACTTTTCTTGTACATTAAACATATGTTCATAAACTTTAAACTATGAAAAATTAGGGAGATTTCGTAATTTTTATTAATTTTTATCAAAATCTCGAATTCAAACTATAATTAATAAAAATGATTTTTGAGATTTTTTCACGCAAGTCAGAAATATTAAATTAAAATTTCAAAATTAACTATTACAACTGATCAACCCACAATTTATATATTATCGAATTATCGTGTCGGGGAGGTAGATTCAGCATCTGAACGAACTTATACATCATTATGACCATTTTCTAATGAACAACAAAATTTTTAAATTTATAGTGTAAATATAGATGAATGACAATTTATTGTGTATTAGCTTCTAAAGCTCTAGAACGCGGGCCTAAGTGACATAAATGAGAACCAATCTCCAATAGAATATTACTGTTACAGTAACGTCGTATTTTTAACTGTTTACAATACCCATTTAAAAGGAAGCATCAAAAATTAATATTATTTCATAAAAATACTACTTAATATTTCAATGATATTAATAATTCAACGTGTGACCGTTAAACCAAAATATACATCGGCTTGAAAACATTAAAGTACTTAAAAAAAAACCGAAAAAATTATTAGAAAAAAAACATATAACGGAGTTTGAAATTTAAAATAACATGCAGACCCTTTTTTGCTCCCCTAAAAACTTAGGTAAAAAGATCAGTTGTATAGAAAAGAGCAGATTGGATGGGACATAACGTGCAGACAAGACTGTCTTTAATGTCAGCAGGAGTAACTGCGGGTCTTGCAGTATCTTCCTTTTACAAAAGTTATAATCTTAAGTATACATTGCAAACCGAAAAGCTCTATAAAACACGCGCACGTTACGTTTCTCTCTTTCAGATTAAAGACTGCGATTAGGGTACTGCGACTCTATGGAGTGGATTATGCATTCTTCTAATATCACTGGGATAACTATGGTGCATCCTGATACCAGGTTGGCCAACTATTATTTTTGAGCTCCCAATTACTCGATTTATTGCACGGATATGAATGATGATACAACGGTACACATCTATGTGATTTATTGTTCTAGTTTTTATCACCGCCCGCGCTATATCTATGTACAATGTATATTTCATTTATTACATTACTTTTAGTCTATTTAACATATTGGTGTTAAAAACTTTCGAACGCGAAACCGGCTGGAAAGGTATCCACATCGCTTCGTTCATCGCTTCCAAGTACGGGGACGCCTGGACGCATACAATGATGCCGTTCGTGGTGACCAAACTCATCACGTTTTCATCGGACGACTCGATGTTCAATTGTATCTACCTTGTTCGCGAAAAACGATTTACATAAACATCACAGTTTACGGTACGGTGCTGATTATGTTACTATTGATCTGTACTGAGAAAATCTTCCTATCTAAAATATGATAAGCCGTACAAAAATGCCGGGTTTCCGAAACATGGCTGTACACACCAATTCATAATCACGATGTAAATACTAACAATAAATGTAAGTCTAGAATAGGATTTTTCTTTCGATCGTTATTATGTTAGTATTATATATAACTACGTGGCCAAAAAGCTATTGTTGTGTTGAAACCATGAAAACGGCGTGCTTGTGCAGATCTGCATAAAGGCAATAGAGGAATCATTTGAAACGTGCAACCAATTGAAAACGGTTGTTCTGTACGATTGACTTTCTGTTCCTTATTGTTTCAACGTTGCAAAAAGCTAACTTGTTCAACAGCGAAGGAAGACAAGCAGCTTTGTTAATCTTACGGCCTATACACGAGTCTGTGTTCTTCTATAGACAAACGGATTTTGCTGCGAAACTACGACGATGGACAGATGTGAACGGGTAAACCGACAAAGCGAGCCGTTACGTCCAGCACGACAATCGTTCAACAACGAACGGCGCCGATTGGAATCGACTAGAAACCGTCCGGGCACAGAGTACGTGGCAAATTATTGATAATTATGATTACTTCCGGTCGAACTGTAACTAATTACGATAACGGCATTAATGATGTATGTGAAACTTTAGTAGGTACCAAGAGGTGCCGTCTTGGAGAATGCAACGGGTCGCCAGAGAGCCAAAGTCGAGAATTAGTGATTCTGGATCACAGCTCGGTCACCAATCGACATCATCGTCGTGGAAGCGGCGTGCCGGGCCCGGCAGAATACTGCTCGTTCACGGTTTAGGACGTCACTTCAACTGCGACAAGGTTTTCAATCTGTTCTGTATATATGGGAACGTAACGGCTGTCAAGATACTGAGAAATTACCAGGTTCTCGTCGAGCTAGACGACGCCGAGGCCGCTAAACGTTGCTTGTCCAACCTGCACTTATTGCCATTGGACGAGAACAACAAATTAAAAGTCAAGTAAGAGCAGAAGTATCTCCGACGAAGAAGGGATCTGGCCTTCACGGTCGTTGGAGGTTATAGATTAAAAACGTAGTCTTGTTGGGACTTTGAAGAAGTCATTTTTTGAGTTTCTCAACAGTTAACTGAACAGTACTGACTAAACTGCCCAAGCACTTGTATAACTTTATATGTGACAATAACACACGATCGGTGTTTGTTTCAGGTATTCCAAGCATTCATATATATTCGACAGCGGAACAGTGAACAAACTGTCGGATGGCACCCCAGCTCAGAAGAATTACAAGACGAGTCAATTTCACCGTTTTCCAAAAAACAAAACTTTTCTGGATCAGCGTCAAGTCACGGCACCAACAAAAGTGAGATTGATGAAAACCTTGAGTTTATTTTGTCTTTTTCTCTTTTGTTGTTGCAACGAAAACGATTGCTCCAATGTATACAAACCTGGTACATCTCCGAACAAAGATTGCATCTGGTTATCAAGTTGGTACTTGAGGTGGTCATTTTTTAAATTTTTTAACAATTTTCCGAATAATTAAAAAACAGAGAAAAATTGCAAAAAAAAATTGAACCGAGATCGAGAATCGAAACTGCACCGTCTAATGTAATAGTCACGCAATATCAACTTGTCTATTTTTCATTGATACACGATTTTTCATGATATTTTCTTTATTTGGTTATTCTATAAACATTGATCGCAGCGACTCTTAGCATGATATATATTACAAATATTAGAATGTAATTGTAATCACTTAATTACTAAATCATTTTTTTTTTGCAAAAGTTAAAATATTAAAAGTTCAACCATCCCTATTAAGAAATTTAGTTCTGGTATTACATCGACCATCTTTAGAAATATAAATTTATCCAATCGAAGTATATTTCTGATTTCTAATTTCTAATTTCTAATTTCTAATTTCTAATTCTTAGAATCCGGTTTTTGAGAACAATGGTTAATGGTAAATTGGTTTCAAGTTTAAAATACCCATCCCTAGTTACCTCACTTATCACCTGACTTTGGAGTTTTGTCCATTTTTAATAGAGAAGATTTAAATATCCAATAAGTATTCCATAAATATACATACCTACTTTAAAGAACTATTATACGTATATACTAGAATGGAATAATATTAAAAAAGTAATTTTAGCTACAATTACGATATATCGTATTTACGATTATATCAATCGTGAACACTTAAAAAGCAGTAGAATATTGAACCAATAGTAACTTACTTTATGTATTGTCAATTGAAAACACTGTTAATTTAATTTGTCCTTATTTTATTTATTTTAATTGAACAACGGCATTAGAAAAAATTCTAAGCATAGTAGTGCATTATGAAAAACATGATTTTATAATAAAAATGGTTAAAACTTTTTTTTCCCCGGCAAAAGATTTTGCACTTCTTCAACGCGCCGTTGGACATAAGCGGCTCAATGATTCATAGGACAGTGACAAACACCCTCGGGTGCGATGACGCAGTGCGGTCAGTAACCATTCGTAAGTCATTCGCTGGAACGCTTCCATTTCGCGTGAGAATTATGCGCAGTAATTTAAAAATTGTCCTTATAGTGCCCCATAAGCAGCCCGGCGCAAAATGTTCGACGGGTCTTATTGAAATGAAAAGCATTGAATTGGCGGCCAAGGCGATTTTATTGTTGAACCATACGGCACTTGAGTCATCTAGTAAGTTACTATACTGCTCTTATAAGCATATATGTATTTATACATATAATATATATTGATACATATGTTTTTTCATCTTATGCTTGGTCAAAACTGTTGAAAGAAAATTAAAAATTTACATATATGGTCCTCGGCGATTTAAATCGATTTCCATATTTTATTCTCCCCCTAAATCGACCACAGCGCCTAGACGTTTTACCATCGTTAAAAAAAATAAAAACGTAAAAGTAACCGCAACTACGTCCGATATTCCTGTTAAGTACAAATAATTATTTACCAATTATTTTAAAACGTATTCAGGTGTAAATGTTGATACTAAACTTATGTAATCTGCAAACGCAAAACAACCCCGTTTTATGTATAAAACATTTAATAAATTACATCTAAATATGTACATCAAAGCAATGGTACACTAAAACGACTGAAAAACCCTCCTTTTGTTTCCTTTCCAAGCGCTATTTCTAACGAGTATCTCGTGTTTGTGCCACAGGATCCAGATTTCCATTTCTGATGAAAATTTGTTTTTCGAAATGGTCCGAGATCCATCAGAAGCCCACCGATTCGTGCTCTCTGCTTTTGAGCACCACGCCTCGCAATCCGTGGCTGCATCACAAGTCTGAACAAATCGTGCCCACGGCGATGTGGCAGGTGTCACAAATGACTCCGGTGACCAATGTTAACAGTCGGTGGATACTGTGGGATCTAAGGAAACGTGCGACGGAGGACATTGATCCTGAAGCCGGAAGCCCTGCGAAGATTGAGTCCGAACGCGACAATCAGGTCGTGGAACCTGTAGTTGGAGCAGGCCGGGCTGCCGGTGACGCGTAAATGCCGTCTTGTCCGGTTACAACTGAATTCGTTTGAAGAAGCGCAGAATTTTTATTCCCCTCATTCGCGATGTATTTAGACTAATATAATTATATTAAAATAAAATAAAACAAAATAATATACATATACAATATTATATTTTTTTCCTTTACGCGTGATACACTAATATATAGAAAATTTGTTTTTCGTATTTTAAGACTTTCAAAAGGATTAAATGGGTGTTTTATAGAATAAAACAACGGGAAAACACTTCTCCACAACCTACACCTCGGAATCGATCATTTTTATATATCAGGTATCGCGTGTCTGTGCCGTAGGATCCAGACTTCGGTTTGTAATTAAAATATGCTTTTCGAAATGGTCCGGCAAAAAACCACCGGCGGCTAGTAATCTCTGATTTTCAGCATACCGTGGCTGCTTCACATTACCATTCATTAAATACACATAGGTATCCACGTCAAAGAGCACAATTGAAACTAGTAAATTGATTGCGCTACTTGTACATAGATATGGAGTAGTGTCACGATTGCACAACTGCTCAAGCGACACTTAAACATAAGGGCAAAACAACAATTTATATATTATCGGATTATCGTGTCTATCGGAGATAGATTCAGCGTCAGGACGAACTGATACATCATTGTGGCCATTTATTAACGAACCAATACATTTTTAAATTTGGAGTACTCATATGAACGACAATTTATAATGTATTAGCTTATCTAGCTCTAAAGGGCTGGCCTAAGTAACATGAATGAGAACTAAACGCCAATAGAATATTGTTGTTATAATAACGTTGTACTATTAACTGTTTACAATACCAATTTTCATTAAAGCACTTCAAAGAAAATTTAAAAAATCATTGGAAAAAAATATATAAAGGAGTTTGAAATGTAAAATAACATGCAGGCCCTTTTTTGCTTCCCTGAAAACTTAGGTAAACAGGTCCGTTGTATAGACAAGAGAAGATCGGATGATATCACGTGTTGACAAGAATGTCTTTAATGTCAGCAGGAATAACTGCGGGTCTTGTAGTATATTCCTTTTACAAAAATTATAATCTTAAGTATACATTGCAGACCGAAAAGCTCTATAAAACACGCGCACGTTGTTACGATTCTCCCTTCCATATTAAAGACAGCGATTAACGTACCGCGTTATGCATCTATGGCAGTGGACCCTAGCGTGATACTACTCTATGACTCTTTTGAGTGGACTTTCCATTCTTCTAATATCTTTGGGGTCACTATAGTGAATTTCGATATCAAGTTGGCAAACTATTATTTTTGACCTCCTAATCACTCGATTTATTTCACTGATATGTATGATAATACGACAGTACACATCTATGTGATTTATTGTTCTAGTTTTTATCACCGCCCGCGCTACATCTATGTACAATGTATATTTCATTTATTACATTACTTTTAGTCTATTTAACATATTGGTGTTAAAAACTTTCGAACGTTTGGCCGACAACGCGAAACCAGCCGGTTAGGTACCCACATCGCTTCGTTCATCGCTTCCAAGTACGGGGACGCCTGGACGCATACAATGATGCCGTTCGTGGTGACCAAACTCATCACGTTTTCATCGGACGACTCGATGTTCAATTGTATCTACCTTGTTCGCGAAAAACGATTTACATAAACATCACAGTTTACGGTACGGTGCAGATTATGTTACTATTGATCTGTACTGAGAAAATCTACCTATCTAAAATATGATAAGCCGTAAAAAAATGCCGGGTTTCCGAAACATGGCTGTACACACCAAGTCATAATCACGATGTAAATACTAAAAATAAATGTAAGTCTAGAATATATTGTCCCTTTTGATCATGTTTTATTAGTATTATATAACTCTACGTGGCTAAAAAGCTATTGCTGTGCCGAAACCATGAAAACGACGTGTTTATGCAAATCTGTATAAATGTGGTACGGTGATATCTGGTTCATTTGAAACTTACGCACTGTTGAAATTGGTCGTTTTGTACGATTGGCTCTTATTTTAGCAAGCAGCTCTTTTAGTTTTACAGTTATATCTCCGATAAACTACAGTGATGGACAGATGTGAACAAGTAAATCGTCAATGCGAGTCGTTACGTCCGGCACGACGATCGGTCAACAACGAACGGCGCCGATTGGAATCAAATAGAAACCATCTCGGCAGAGAGTACGTGGCAAATGTTTGATAATTACGATTACTTGATGTATGTGAAACGTTTATAGAAACCAAGAGGTGCGATCTTTGAGAGTGCAGCGGGTCGCAAGAGAACCCAAGTCGAGGAGCAGGGATTCTGAAACACAGCGCGGTCACCGATCGACATCGTCGCCGCGGAAGGGGCGCTCTGGGCCCAGCAGGATACTGCTCGTCCACGGGTTGGGACGCAACTTCAACTGCGACCAGGTTTTCAATCTGTTTTGTATTTATGGGAACGTAACGGCTGTCAAGATACTGAGAAATTACCAGGTACTCGTCGAGCTAAACGACGTCGAGGCCGCGCAACGATGCTTGTCCAACCTGCACTTATTGCCGTTGGACGAGAACAACATATTGAAAGTCAAGTAAGTTCTAAAGCAACCCCAACGAAGAAGGGCTGTTGAGAGTAAACGATGTATTTATGGGACATTAAGGGAGTCTTTTTTTCCATTTCTCGACGGTTTTTGTGCATACTTCTGGTTCAACTAACCAAGGACTTGTACTTACTATATATATTATACATGTTACATTAACACACGATACCCGATGGATGTTTCAGGTATTCCAAGCATTCATATATATTCGACAGCGGAACAGTGAACAAACTGTCGGATGGCACCCCAGCTCAGAAGAATTACAAGACGAGTCAATTACACCGATTTCCAAAAAACAAAACGTTTGCGGTTCAGCGTCAAGTCACGTCACCATCAAAAGTGAGTTACTTGAAAACCTTGAGTTTCTTTTTCTTTTCTTTTTGTTATTGCAACGTGAAGGATTGCTCCAATGTATACAAATCTGGTACTTTCCTGACAAACAGATTGCATCTAGTTATCTAGATGGTAGTTTGAGGTCATTTTTTTTATATCTGAACACTTTTTGAATAATTTAAAAACAGAAAAATTACAAAAAACTTCAACCGAGATGTAGAATCGAAACTGCATTGTCTAGTATTAACGTCACGTATTATCAACTTGTCTATTTTTCATTGGTACAAGATTTTTCATACATAAATAAAAATATGTAAATTTATTTTACAATAGTTAATAATATTTTTTAGTTGTTATCACCCTCTTCTTTATAGGAAAAATCCTAAGCATGGTACTACATTAAGAATAATATGCCTTTTTAAATTAATTGATAAAATTTTTTTTTTCCCACTGCAATAGATTTTGCATTTTTTTAACGCGCCGTTGGATATAAGTGGCTCAATGATTCATAGGACAGTGACAAATGCCCTCGGATGCGATGACGCAGTGCGGTCAGTAACTATTCGTAAGTCATCGCCGGAACGTTTCAATTTCGCGTGAGGATTATGTGCATTCATTTAAATCTTTTCCTTATAGTGTCCCATAAGCAGCCCGGTGCTAAATGTTTGACGGGCCTTATTGAAATGAAAAGCATCGAAATGGCGGCCAAGGCGATTTTATTCTTGAACCATATGGCACTTGAGTCATCTAGTAAGTTACTATTACTGCTCTTTTAAGCATCTATTTATTTAAACAAATAATATATATTTATACTCATGAGTTTTCATCCTATGCCTAATCAAAACTTTCAAAAGAGAAATAAAAATTAAAATATTAGCTCCTCTGCAATTTAAACCGATGTTCATATATTTTAGTCCATCTAAATCTACCACAGCGCCTAGGTAGTTTTAAAAATGTAAAAAAAAAAATAGAAACTTAATAATAATTGTAACTACGTATGCGATTCTTGTAAAGTAAAAATATATATATTTGCCAATTGAACGGCAAAACGTCTCGAAACCACCCCTTTTGTTTGCCTTTCGAGTGCCTATTATCTCGAGTATCGCGTGTTTGTGTCGCAGGATCCAGATTTCCGTTTGTGATGAAAATTTGCTTTTCGAAATGGTCCGAAATCCAACAGAAGTCCGCCGATTCGAGCTCTCTGATTTTCAGCACCACGCCCCGCGATCCATGGCTGCTTCACTCGTCCGAACGAATCGTGCCCACGGCCGAGTTCTCGGTGTCACAAATGATCCCAGTGACCAATGGAAATAATCCGTGGACACTGTGTGATTTGAGGAATCGTTTGACGGAAGCCTTTGGTCCCGAAGCCCGAAGCCTCACGGAAAACGAGACCGAACTTGACGATCAGGTCGCGGAACCTGTAGTAGTTGGAGCAGGCCGGGCTGCTGGCGACGCGTAAACGCCGTCTATTTCGGTTTCAACTGAATTCGTTTGGAGGAGCAGAAGAATTGTTACTCTCCTCGTTCGTGATATGTTTCGATTAATATAATTATATTAAAATAAAATAAAATAAAACAAAACAAAATACATATTATATTATATTTTCCTCCCTCAGTAATTATGAATAAAAGTGATTCAAAACCCTTTTATGACACTCATAAATAAATAGTTTTATCCGTGAACATTGAACAACTTCAGAATCGTAAGACTAATTAATTATTCGTATTTGCTTCACATCGAACCTATTTGCATATATTTTAATTTCGTATTTTTGAACTGAAATTTTTCATTTACAATATTTACATATTATAAATTATTTGTTGTTCAAACTTTTTTTCGAAATCTTGACATAATATATTGTATATAGGTACTGAATATTGACGAAACAAAATGTATTATTTTGTTTTCATTACGTCATTTGGATATTTAGTGTTTTCAATATTTACATAACACAAATTATTATCTTACATTTTTATATTTTTGATATGCTTACATAATTCATGGTGTTCTTCTCAACATTTCACAGTGTAATTTGTAATAAATTATTGTTTTAATTATTTAATACTAAAATCTTTATAGTTTTGACATGATATACTCTAAAAGTCTAAAAAAAACAGCATAAAAATAGTAATGATCGAATCGACCTAGTTTCGACGAAAAATAAATTGTTTGTACAGTGTATTTCAATTTGAATTTTTAAATTGTTATATATTAGTTTTAAAGAAGGACATTTTAAATTTAATAATTTTGAATTATACATTTTTTTATTATTTTATATAGACAATATAAAGCGATCACTGCAATTAATGAACAATAATTTTTTGAACTAAATGACAATCAAAGTATTATTATTTTATAAATTAGATGCTATTCGAAACTTAAGTATATTGTAATATAATATTATACGGGTGTATTATACATGCAAATAAATGTGTAGCTGACGTAGTCAAATGTGTAGCTACTTTTGAGTAACGTTAACCGAATAAAATATTACATATATATCTAACGATGTTAGTGTCCCGTTCATGTCGCAACGTTGCTTATTAAAAAAAATAACATGTTATCATGATCAAACTCCATGGTGTTGACCGTTTTTTAAATTTTTGGTTTCACACAATCGTCATACACTTGAACCAATACTTTGACGAGCGCAACGATGGACAGAATTTCTTCACGTTTTTCACTCGTCTTATTATACACATACCTATTGTTCCATTAATATGAAACACTTATTTTATACTTTTCAAAGTCCTAAAATACAAAAAAGAAATTTTCCGATTGAAGGAGAAACACATAATATTATATATATGTATCTTGTTTTGTTTTATTTTAGTGCATACGAGTATATAATTGGTTTTGTTGCCATTTCAACACTTTAAAACCAAAATGTTTCAATATACTTTTTGATTACACACCTATACCATGATACAAACATATCCTGAAAATTTCAAGTCACCACCTTCCATAGGTTAGCCTGTGCATTGATTATGAATCAGTCAGTCAGTCAGGACCTCTACTTATATATAAGTATAATATAGATATATTTTATATTTAAAAATAATGAAGACTTTAGTTTTTACTCTATTTCACATTACCGGGAAGGTGGAAATTTTTTTTTTTATAACCGTAAAAGCTTGAATAATGGCATTATTCATATGAATAATAAAAATCAACACAATATAAATTGGAACATTTCACATATATTACACTATTAGATAATTAAATACAAATTATTAAAGGTAGTTACATGTTTATAAAACTGTTCGTACACATGGTTCATTTTCTAGCCATTTTATTCTATACGGTTTTATTTTGCCTTTTGTAGTTATAGCTAATACATATAAAGTGATCTTAAACTTATTTAAATTTATAAATTATAAATATCCATTTTAATGTAAAACATAAAATTTTATTTATTTCTTATACAACTATAATGTGTATTACATTTATTTATGTTATCGAAAATTGGTTTAAAGATCTGCTAAAATAGTTATTTGTTTCAATACCAAAGAACGAAAATCGAGATAAATTATACCTATACCATATATTTAGATTTTAAATTGAATAACTCTTTAATATTTGGAAATTGTCGTCATAAATGCGATTTAAAAACATTTTATGTTTCACAGCTAATAGTTTAAGGGCGTGGTTAATTTGTAAAATGTCATGTCCTACCGCCGTTGGATTTGAAAAAAAAACATATACAATTTTTTTCTCTACATTTGGGAAGAAACTTTATGATTTGATTTCATATAGAGATCAAACTGCTTCGCGATTCGTTTTAACTAGACGCTCAATGGTAAAACAAATCGAACGTTAATGGTTCTTACAATTCCAAAGCTCAACGTATACGAAGTATCACACTTACTAAATATCGATATGCTATGTAGGTAAAGAGACTGCTGTAGTGACTCAGTTCATTGCTTCGTCAGACCTTTTACGAATGTCGTAGATAATGATAACCATTCAATGTATCTACTCGAATGGAAAATATTGAAATAACTAAAATGTGGAATCGCTTGATGAATATGTACCTATATTGTTTAACGATTTTTTCAATTACCTTTAAACTATTTTTAACCTTTCATTTGAATTATAATATTTTACTTGAAATTAACAACAATGTCTTCCAAAAAAAATTACAGTACTTAGAAAAAATATAACTCTTGTGGACTTCAACTTTATAATAAATTGAAAATAAAAAAAAAATTCAGTTTTTTTTTTTTTAAGGAAATCACATACAACTTATAAAATAAATACATTTCATACTATTCTCGAACCCGAAGAATGTAGCTGGTTTATAAAGATACTTGGTAGTGGAAAATATTAAGAATGGGAATCTCATTTTATTTGGTAAACGAGTGATGCCCCACCGGTGATTGCAGGTACAACGTGAGAAATTAAATTTTCTAATCTAAGAAATAATCTCGTGAAAAACCGCGGTAGGATAGAAATGCTTGGAAAACGATTATTAATTGAAAACTTTACGTAAATATTGACATGCAGTATCAAATTGTTCAACGAAAATGCACATAAATCGTTGAACACTATCGACCGCGTCCATTCTGAAACTGTTGTGATAATTTGAAGATTGAAAATTTATCAGGCAGTGAGTACAGAAAATATTGCAGTTATTAGTCGTCGTTCGCTCCAAAGAGTTATAACAAGCAATCGAATTCTGGCCACCATGACTTTTTATAATGACGGTTAAATATGGAAAAACAAAAACGTTCTACATTTCAAAAGAAAGAGACAGAGATAGAGAGAGTGAGATCATAATTTGTGATACGAATTTTTCATCGAGCTCGTATGCGACACCTTTTAGGTGACGATATGATGAAAATGATCTTGCAGTAGATCTCGCAAATTGTACTGGGACGGTAGAAAGAAGGTAATCCACAAATTATTTGACGAGTATCATAATAAACATGCCATAACCAACGCGCATGACTGTCAATAATTTCAACACACGATCTCCAGGACGGCTATGATTATCAGATTTAGTCACCCGACGCGTATTCTCTACGCGCTGGAAACCAGGCTATTGGACATTATCAATAGCTTAATATTTTTCAAGTACCAAAAAGCAAAATAGAAAATCGTAAAAAACGTTTGGATCAGTAAAATGTACCATATCTAAAGCAGGTCAAATACGGGGCTCGTGAATACAATACTATGATCATTCAAGTTCACAATTGTCGTGGGTTTCAACGGCTCAGGCACCTGAGAATCGCGTGGTACGATAACGAAATTAAATCTAACAATATAATATTTTTAGTAACACGGAGGAAAGTGTTCGCGAATCGCGTTATTGTGCTAACAGTTTAATGTTCCCTTTCCGGTCGAGTACTTCGAATCGACATCTGTGACATTATGATTATATGGACATTTGAAAACAAGAGCCTATCGTTTTTATAGAAGAACGATGATGGGTTATGGATCATCTACGGACGACTTTCTTAGTAGATATTATAAATTATATACGTTTAATTGTCCTACACAATATGCGCTAAAGCTAAACACAAAATTATAACATACTATAACATACACACACACACACACGATTAAACTTATTCTATTTAGAGTAATATCGAAATAAATCAGACGGAATTTCCTAAGCTTTCTTTGGGCTTATAAATAGTTGTAAAATGTGCCGTGTATCCTCGTCTTGTCGCCGTCCATTGTAGAGTAATCTGTGAACATAATGTGTTTATATAAATATTCGTTGACACCGAAAAGTTATGTAATAGGACTTCAGGAGTAGAAATAAAATAATTCACTCGAGTTAAACGCGATTTTTGGACCGACAATAATATGATGGTATTTCGTTC
The DNA here is from genome assembly GCA_949715065.1 of Periphyllus acericola. Taxonomy (NCBI): domain Eukaryota; kingdom Metazoa; phylum Arthropoda; class Insecta; order Hemiptera; family Aphididae; genus Periphyllus; species Periphyllus acericola. Next base: position 22,826,199 of record OX454265.1, read on the forward strand.
CCAGAGTGTAAATAATTGTGATCGGTATACATATACATATATATATATATATATATTTTAAATGCGCGTGGTAAATGTGCAATACTCGCGGCAAACCGATTATACCATCTGTGCGCTGAAGCCAAATTATACTTACACGATCACGGCGTCGCCAAATCGACCGGATAGCATATTGGGCATTTTCGTCCATTACCGTGAGCACGACTCACCGTCGCTCTGCCGGTCTGCAGACGCGGTCCGTCGTCGGAAATACGTTTCCGGTGCCGGAAGTTGTCCGTTGCGGCCGATGACGGCAAAACGTTCGTAGGTGTATGGACCGATGGCTTAATGAAAATAAATTAAAATCGCCGTCACGAGTCGGCGAAGACTTATTACCGCCGCCGTGCTATAGGACATTAACGATACATCCTGCGAGGTGTTAGGCGTTCGGTAATGACGAAACGGAAACGGAAACGGAAAAAGACGAAAACTCCTATGGTAATATTTTAACTGCGATCGAAACTTGTATGTATTTTAAGCGCAAGCAGTACATAAATTGAATCGATTGGTAACAGTGCGTGTCCGTATATGATACCGGTGACGCCGTGTGCAGCACCGGGTCCGTGGAACGAACACATTTATTTGGCAGAAACATGTCAAATGTATTTACACTTCACCTCGAGCTGAAATTTATTAAATCAATGTTTGCACAAGTTTTGTGAATACCTAACGATTTAGGTCTTTCGAACGAATAAACATACTTACATACTGTAATATTTAGCCGGAGAAACGCGGACACGACAAGTGACGACAATAGCGAGATATCGCGATGCGGCGATACGTGTTGATTTTCAGTGAAAGAAAAACAGCCGATCGGTATATTACATTGTATACACGTAAAACGAAAAAAACATATTTCCAACGGACGTCGTATACCTGTATCATGTGATGTACAAACCGTGTTATAAATGTAAAATATATATCCACTTTGCCAATTGAGAGTTCCGTTTTTGGTGTAGGTTTTTCTTAAAACAGTATTCCTTATAGAAATGCAGCGAAATAATAGTTAATAAAAGTTACTTCACACATGACGAATAATCGACTTATAACCTTATTATTAGAATAATGTGATCCTCGACGTACGCATTTGTGACAAGCATCCTGCAGATGACGACGAATATCTACAAATCGTATACGTGATCGTATGCGAATATTTCGAGTAGCGGTCGAGCATCCAGGAACAGTTGAATTTTTGACACATTCCGAGTACAATTTGCACTCATCCTCAATCTATTCCACGTCTAAAATCTTTCACGCAAAATCACTAAATGATCTTTTTTTTGTTTTATAATGAAATTGTTTTGAGCTGTAATTTTTCAAGAAAAAGTTTCATCTTCACGTAACTTTTTTTTTTTTTTAAACAAAAGTGTATTTACAATCTGTAATATTATTATATACAATAAGTAAATGTGGTTACTTGCAAATAGATAGGAAAAAAAACAACATGATATTACGTGGGGAGGGAAGTCTACCAGTGTGGATACCCTCAGACTTGAGAGAAACTAAATGATCTGATGCGCATCGTTCGGCATCGTTCGGTGGATCGTTAACATGTCCTAAGCCGTAGTTCTTCGCTTGTGGGCAGCCGCTTCTCGTATCTTTGATACTTTTAGGGTATTACTAAATAAATGGTTTGAACCTTGATAACCTTCGTAATCGTAATAAAACTATAAGGCTACGTGCTTCATTTCCAATCTAAAACTAATCAAAGCAGAGCATTTTCGAGTAAACTGAATCATAACATGAAAACGAACCAAGTTTCGCTTGCAAATTTATTTAAAAAAAAATTACAATTAGACATGTACGAGGATATGGCATACACGAGAGATTGAAAATAAGACGTTCACATCCGTCACTAGTATTTCATTTGAATCAAAAGTAAAATTATTATTCCGTACAACAGTCAAAAACTACAGTTTAGCTATTGCCTTACGCAGATAAACATGTAGGTTATTAACGATAATTATTTTCGTTTTTTCTTTCTTGTTACATCATCAACCGTAAAGGATATTAACATGTGTGGTGGGTTACTTGTGAGTCCAACTCTTTTTTTTGGAACGGTAAGTGGAACAACATGTTTTGGGTGGGGGGTTGGAGCGATCGTAATTACATAACATATTTACAAACACACAATTATTATCTTACGTTTTTGTACATTTTTCGTTGTGTCTACTTGATTTATACTGTTTTTCTCAATACTTGCCATTAGTTATAAATTATTGTTTTAATTATTTAATACTTAAATCTTTAAAGTTTTGCCATATTATACTTAAAATGATTAAAAAAATAACACAAAAATAGTTATGATCAAATCGACCTAGTTTCGACGAAAAATAAATTGTTTGTACAGTGTATTTCAATTTGAATTTTTAAATTTTTTTATATTAATTTTAAAGAGGGAAATTTTCAATTTAAAACTTTTGAATTGTAAATGTTTTTTCATTATTTTGCATACAAAATATAAAAAAATAATTATTACAACTATGTGTGATTCAGATATCGAAGCTTATTATAATATTATAGATGGTACTATACATTCATATAATTCTACGTGAAATTTAATAAATATAAGTTATTATACCTAACAATTTAAGTGTCTCATTCGTGTCGCAGCGTTGCTTATTAAAAAAATAATATGTTAGCAGAATCAAACTCCATGGTGTTGACCGCTTTTTCAATTTTCGATTTTGCACTATCTTCATATGCTTGGACCAATACTTTGACGAGCGCAACTAAAGACAGAATACGATCCGAAATGGTGTTCTTCACGTTAGGCACGGTGTCGAGTAGGACGCCGAAAAACCGCAGTTCGTCCTCGACCACCCGTCGAAAAGTCAACAGTTCGTCCACGTTCGTGCCGTCGAAATGTTTAAGGATCAGCGTAAACCGTAAGATATCGTAGTTCGGCACCCTGTACATGTACAGGGGCAGATAGTTGTAGAAGTGCATGAGAATTTCGACCAGTGTTTCCAACTCGAACGACACGAGCTTGTAGGAGAATACGGCCATGTCGCCGAGAATGTCCCAAATCCTTGCGAACACCATCGCGTACATCCACTTGACGGTCAACATCTGGAAGCTGTAGCCGTCCTGTCGGTCGAACGGATACCGCTTACGGGTCTCGTGCACCTCGTACATGGTCCTGTGCGCGCCGTACCACAGCATGTGGAACTGGTCGCACGAGATTATTATTTCATTGTCGAACAGGTTTTGCACGTAGTCGACGTACGACTGGAAGTAGTCCTGGAACGCGTGGATCTCGGCCAACGTGCTGTCCGTGGAGCGCTTCAACATGTCGCCGAATTCGTCCTCGTCCAAGTCCTCGTAACCCAACGAGCTCACCACGCCATCCCTGGCTTGCCAATAGTGATTCCCCGAGGACTGCTCGTACTCGCACCGGTACACGGAGTCCCGGACCTCCAGGAACGTGCGGACGTCGTGACAGAAATGTCTCAGCACGCGTATGCGGTCGTTGAACATCATGTCCCACGCGCCGTCCGACTTCAGCTGACCGATGTTCGCCTGGAAGGACGCGACCGTCAGCAAGGTCCTGTGCCACAAGTCGCAGTCGCCGGAGCACCGTTCGACGGCTGACACGATGTCGACCCTCAAGCTTTCGCACAGGGCGTACAGCGCGTCCACGGCTAACTTAACCGAATCGTACGACCCTTGTCCGACCAAAAGCTCGCACTCGTCGATACGCTTCTCCAATAATTTCACGTTCTGCGTCGCGTTCGATACCGTCGCGCACCGAACTTTGTTGTTGATGGCGGAGCTCGTGCGTCTCGTCGACAGAACTTTAAAGTCGACCGCGTAGTCGGACACGGTGGAATGCGTGTAGAACACTTTGTCCCACAGCAAGTTGGACAGGGCCGGGTGCAGTTTCGCGCACACCAAGGTCTTGGACAAAGCGATCAGGTAGTCGTCCAACTTCATGTTACGTACGGTAATATTCACTGCCAACGCTTCCAGGTTCTTGATGTGTGTCCGCACGCCCGTGTTGTTGGTCTGGAAATCGTTCAAGTCGTAGCATATCAGCCACACGTCCTTGCTGATGACCACCATGTTGTTGATCAGGAAAGCCGGTTGACCGAAATCCTCGAGGATCCGCGTGTACTTGTCCAGCGGCGAGTGCACGTTCTCAAAACACTTACGCTTTTGGTCCGATACGTTATTTTCCATCACGATATCCGTCACCGTGTTCAATATGTGACGTACCAGTATCTTCGTAATCGTGTGCACCAAACCGTGTTCGAACCTCAGAACGGTCTGCGTGTCGGCACTGTTCGCCACGGCCGTCGTGTGAACAATTTCTATCGAAATATTTTCACCGTCCCACAGCATTGTCGGCGGCGACGACATGCTCCTCGTGATCAGTTGCAGTACACTGTTGAAGTAATTGCCGTTCGGGCAAAACACGAACCAGTCAGCAGCAGCACCGGTCGGACTGTACACGAGCAGCTTCAGCTCGTCGACTTTTTGCGCGACTAATTTGTCGACGGCGTTTATTTCGTTGTCATCGATCACGATGCTTTTGGAAATGTACATTTTCACGTCCACCTTGAACTCGTCGTAGTCCCGGAACCGTCGACAGTGCTTAACGTTGAACTGTTCCAAGTACATGCCCACCTGCAAGTGCACCGATGTCAAATTCTTGAACCTTTCGGCCAACGCGTCAACGGACACGTTTTGGGGCGGATCGTTTTCAATATCGTTTTTCACGAACGCGTACCACGATAGTAACACTTTCAAAATGTCTTGACCTTTAGACACAGGTATGTCATCGGTCTGATTTTGTAAATAAGTCAACGTCAGTATCATGGACTCAACAGTTTCCAGTGTCGTCTTATATAGTCTCGTCTGAAAATCCTTGTAGCGTTCTAGAACTTTGGACAAATTCATATCCACGTACTTCTTGTATTTCGTAGTAATCTGACTAAATCCAAAGAATGCTTCGTCTGAAACTTTAACGAAATAATGTAGAGCGTCACAATACTCACATGACAGGACGGTGTTCAACAGATGCAACGCTTCGTTAATGTTGTACTCCAACATAAGCCCCGTCGCGTCCACGTTGTCGTCCTGCAACATTTTCGGGTTCGATATCTCGAAGAAATCGTTTATCGAAATCTCACTACCGTCGTGAAACACGGTCCTCGAGTATACGTCATCGTTTCCCTTGATGATTTTGAAAAACTCGTTAACTTTTCGTACCGGATCGACCCTTACGGCGCCACCACGTGACGCTATGGCCACTATGAACGCTAATAAATACTTCATCGCGTACGAATAATTATGCACGTAACGACGAGACGTATAAATTTAATTAAAAATGTACATATCGCGTCGAGTACGAATTATATTTTGGTCATTAATGTGCAGCGTTTGGTTTTCAAGTATTCATTTGTTTTCAAACGACTTCCAAGAAACCTGCCTCTCCGCATAAATTATACAGCTAAATCAAATACAGTTGTTATTGACTTATTGTTGAAAACGACTCTCGGAATCACGAGTTTTATACAATATTGATTTATACCTATGAGTAATTTTCTTTAAATTATAATTTAAGTGTCGACTTGGTTATATATTAGATATTAATTTGACCTATATTATTTTAAAGCATGCAAGACTTTTCTTGAAATCACTTTGTAATCAGCTTGAATTTGTTTCAGAAAGGTATTCAATTATGTGTACAGATTATTTACTACTGTTTATTGAACCCCTCACGTGAGTAAAATTGACTTTATTTAATCTCAAATCTAGAAGAAATCCTAGGTTCCTTAGTAAAACGTGATAAAAATGTGTTATTTGTTTGGTTTGTGCAATATTTAAAAATATTCATATATTGTATTTTATGTTCCAATTCACTCTACCTGAGAATTTTTTGTGTAACTAAATCAATAACCAGTCATATTCAGTCAATATTTTTCGAATTGGAAAACTATAAATCAATTTGTTATTTTTTTATTTTTTTTATTGATCTATTTTTTTACAACCCGGCTTCATAGGCCATTAGTTACAGTTTTTTTTTTTTTGTAGATACGTTTGTTACATAATTATAATTATATTTACATTATATTAACATTATATTTGGTCTGTTAGATTTATTGATTTTAAAAAATTAAGTATTTTCCTGTTTTGAGCGGGATTCGGACCGAGTAGTGAATCAAGTATTTTGGTAATGTTGAAGTTTATTCGTTCCTGTTGATAGAGTTGGCATTCCGTAAGTATGTGTTTGATGGTGAGGGGAGTCCCACATCCTTCACATGTGGGAGGTTCTTATTTTGACATGAGGTGTCCGTGTGTTAATCTGGAGTGCCGAATTCTGAGCTGATTTATAGTGGTTTCTTCTTTCGGCTAAAATTGTGATTTTCCCATCTGAATGTTGTTTTTTTAATCTGGTTTAGTTTTGTGTCTTGATCGTTCCAGAGTAACTGCCATTTCTTCCTTATTTGTGTTTTGACTGCCTTTTTGATGTCGTCATATGAGGGGATGTTTAGTTTGGTAGTGTCTGTGTTGGATGCGGCAAGTTTAGCGTATATGTCCGCGATTTCATGCCAGTATGTCCGAGGATCCAAATTATTGATATCTGTTTTTTATTTGTTTTGGCTTCATGAAGTTGGTTTTGGATGAGGACTGAGATGTGATTTATGTTGTTTTTGTTTTTAATGCTCTTTATGGCGCTAAGGGAGTGACTAAGGATTACAAACTTTGTGTGTTTCATGGTTTTGATGGTTTCAATGGCTTTTAGAATGGCTATAGCTTCAGCTGAAAATATTGAGTTCTCATTTGGAAGTTTGAATGTTCAACTTGTTATTGTCATATCTAAATGTATGATTCTTGATTTTCCTTAAACATACATTTGGTATTATTGTTTGAACTAAAAATTTTATGTTTTATTTAGCCACAAAACGGGCTGTTGGAAAAAATATTAAATATTTTATCTCGGTCAAAAAACCAATATGTATCATACTTATCTTAAATAGATTTACTAGGGAATAATAAATTAAATAATATAAAAAATGTTTTTAACTACTAAAGAAGCATTCAAAGTATTACTTCGGACCTGATTTATTCCAGTGAGAGGTTTCAAATTAGTGTCGCATTTGCAATGAATAATACATTTTTTGATACACTAAGAACAATTTTACGACTGCATCACATATTATTATATTCGTTTATTATTTTAAATTTGCAACAATTACATTTAAAACATTACAAACATTAACTGTGCATATAGAATTTATATCATTTACACGTATTATTTATAAAAATATTATCGACGACTTTTATTCTAAATAATGCACCGTGTAAATAACCATTATATATAAGCTGCTGAGTCGTCAAGAATACCATTTTTTAATTCTGTTGATTTTCATGTAAAAGGTAATGAAATTCGATTGCATAAGAATACAGCATACCTACTGGAAACTGAATTTATGTCAAACAACAATAACTTTTTCCTATTGTTATACATTTTATCGACTGTATTTGCTAATTTTACTCAAATAATATATATAAATTCGTCATAATTTTTCCTTAGGAAATCAGCTAATTCCTTATTCATAATTGGGTATGCATATACTTTTAAATATTAACTCCATGACAATACAATACAAAATTAAAATTAATTAAATTTGACAAATATGTGCAAGTGAACTATTACATAAATAACATTAATTATAATTCTTATGAATGTACCTATAAACTAAGTGAACCATAAATCTTCATTTAACAATAATATATCGTTCTTTCTTACATTCATATATTTTGCTGTCAAGTCAACCGTAAATTCGAAACTCCTGTAATTTCTCACTAAAAATTCAATAATCGTGCACATCGACTTTATACGTACGGAAAAACTTCCCTTCCAATTGGGTATAGAATCCAGTTCAACACCTAAGTTTTCTAATTCGTTGTTGATAACATTTCGATATGATATCAAATCCGTGATATTATCACCGTCGTAGCTGTTTGCGATGACCAGAAACATCCGAAAATCAAAGGATGAACCACTTGAAATATACAATGGCATTTTCATCGAGAATTGATCAAGGCATTTTCTTAATGCTGTTAAATCAGAGACATTGGGTTTATGCCTAAAAGCTATCATGTCATTAAGAATATCCCGAATTCGAGTATACGGTACGGCAAGAAGCCATCTCACGGTGAAATTCTGGAAATCATAGGCTTTCTGCAAATCAAATACATACATTTTGTAACTGATGTAAACTTCTTCAATAGATCGTCCCTGACTGTTCCAATACAGCTTAAATTCTTCCTTCAAACTAGAGTCGTTCAATATTCGTTGTGCGTAATTGATGATACATTTGAAAAACTTCTCAAATTTTTTCATCCTGAATACTTGAAGAAGTAAAAAATTATTGGATATTGTATGAAATACATTTGCACTGTCATATCCAAAATTATAATTATTATACTGATTTTCTATCCTAAATTCTTCCACAGGAAATGATAGAGACTGATTACTGATAGATGAAATCGACGAATCGAAGCAACAATAATATTGATACTGTACGTTCATCAAATAATTGATCTCTTGCTGAATATTATACAAGTGTTTTAATCGGTTCATATTCATCGTTCGTTGAGTATCATAATGGAATAGTTCAACGTGATTGTGGTTATAATTTGTGAGCAAAAGTATCTTATGAAATCTATTTTCTTCAATAACGTTTGCGAATGTTACAATTATTTCATATAAATTACATTTAAAAATGTAATATAAGGAATTAATGTATTTCAAGCAGGTGTTAATCTCAAAGGAAATACTGTCAGTTTCCACCAGTTGAATACATTCATTTATTTTCAATCCCATCGAATATAGTTTACTTAATGCATCAGATATTTTATTACAACATTCGTTGATATTATTTCCAAGATTTAGATCTATAATTTTGTAATTAGTGTATAGTTGTTTATAGTCATTTATATATTCAGAAATGTTGCTGTTGAGAAAATACATTTTCTCCATATAAATATTCAAAATTGCCGGATGTAATATGGCGCATATTAGTATTTTCGACAAAGGTTCTAATAACGCACCCAACTTTAACTTCATCCGAGTGACAAAATTCGTCGGCTGCATCTTGGTCCAGGCAGAAATGTCTTTTTTTATAGATGTAATATTTTCCGCGAAAGATTTCATCTTTGTGCACACGAGCCAAAAATCTTTATTCATTATAGTCATGTTGTTTATCAAATATGATGGTTGCCCATCGTCTTGGAATTTATTTATGTACTTATCCATGACCAATAGCAATTTTTCATTACACGCTCTACTTTTATCAGTAATTTTTTTATTTTCAATAATGTTTTGCAGTATATTTACAGCGAAACCATAAATGTTTTTCGTTATGTTTTGCAATAATCTTATTTCAAATTCAAAAATCACTGCAAGATCAGTAATTTTTCTTAGATCTGTTTCATAAAAAATTTTTGCATTGACAAATCGCTTTTGCATTGATATTTTTTCATTGTTTGATACGATATTAATCTGTTCCATCAACTTTTTAAAGTAATTATTGCCAGTACAGAAAATACACCATTTTTTTTTATCTAACCTTTGAAACGAATTGGACAAGATACATTTTAATTTTTCAGCTTCGTCCACAATTGCCTCATCGATTTTTTTATTTTCATATGCCCCGGTTCTTTTTTCATGTACTTTGTCGCCAATTTTTGATTTTATTAATTTATTTGTAATTATTTTAAAGTCCTTATGATCTATTGGACTCCGACAATGGGTTATATCTAAAGTTTCCAGTTGCGACTTGATTTGATAATTGATTATTTTTATTGATCTCAGTTTTTCAAGTAACTGGACAACCGTCGTCGCCTTAAATGGATCGTAATTTATATCACGGATCAGGACTGCATGCAATGATATAATCATTTTTAAAAAATCATACATTTTTGCTACAACATTTTTTGTGATTTGTAATATGCCTATTAATGTCTTCACCATCGATGACATAATTCTTAATATCGGCTTGAACAGTTTTGTATAAATGACATTAAAGCATTTGCGCATTTCTCCTATCTTTTCTTTTTCCTCCTTGGACGTATACGTCAGCCCTATTAATTGTTGACAACTTTCGTTGCGCATGTCTACAAGTCTCACGAAATAATACATGAAATCATGGTACTCACATATTAGAACCACATTAAACAAGTGCGCCACTTCATGCGCGTTTATTTTTGTGATCGGCCATGCATCGTTTACCTTCAACAGCTTCGCGTTGAACGTTTTAAAATAATCGTTAATTGAAAGGTTTTGGTAGTCCAGAAAAACTCTTCTTGAAACCACACTGTAATTCGATTGAATTTGCTTGAGAAATGAATTCAACTCTGTGTGCTCAACCCTTACTATGGTTATGATTAATGTTATACAAATTATAAATAAATTTAATTTAACCATTTTGAAAACTAAGAATTATACTTCCACGTATCGTGTCGCGTCGAATTTAATTTTGGTCAACAATGAAAAGCATTTGATTTTCAAGTAATCATTTGGTGTCAAACGATTTTCACGAAACTTGTTTTTGCGCATTAGCTACACAGTTAAATCAAATACAGTTGTTATTGACTTATTGTTGAAAACAACTCTCGGAATCATGCATTTTATACAATATTGATTTATATCTATAAGTAATTTTCTTTAAATTATTATTTAAGTGTCAACGTGGTTATATAATAGATATAATTTTGACGTATATTATTTTGAAGCATGCAATACTTTTCTTGAAATCACTTTATGATCAGCTTAAATTTGTTTCAGAAAGGTATTCAATTATGTGTGCTTAACTCATACTATGGTTACCATCGAAATGACACAGATTATTTACCACTGTCTAATGAACCCCCTACTTTAGTAAAATTGACTTTAATCAATCTCAAATCTAGAAGAAATCCTAGGTTCCTTAGTAAAACGTGATAAAAATGTGTTATTTGTTTGGTTTGTGCAATATTTAAAAATATTCATATATTGTATTTTATGTTCCAATTCACTCTACCTGAGAATTTTTTGTGTAACTAAATCAATAACCAGTCATATTCAGTCAATATTTTTCGAATTGAAAAACTATGAATCAACTTGTTATTGTCATACCTAAATGTATGATTCTTTATTTTCCTTATACATACATTTGATATTATTGTTTGAACTAAAAATATTATGTTTTATATAGCCACACAACGGGCTGTTGGAAAAAGGAAAAAATATTAAATATTTTATCTCGGTCGAAAAATCAATAATATTATTATTATTATATTATTATTATATTATAAAAGGGCACAAGGCCCAATAGTGCACAAATACATTTAACAGGTAGTTATCAGTTTTACAACATAAAGTAAAAAAAATATTCTTAATGTTAGGTTAGAAAAAAAATAAAAATAAAAATTCTAACAATATAACATTTTAAAGACATAGTAATAAATAATTAACAAAATATTTTATATATCAAATATGGTAGGGTGCTCATTGGCCAAACGCATCATTCTATCCATTGGGTTGTTCATCCCATAGTTGGTACGATGGAAAGGAATTGCAATAGGTATACATGATCTAGAGAAACGAGGTGGAACTCTAAAGTTTACTTGGGATAGTAAAGAGGGAGCATCAATATGACCATTTATCAGCTTACTCAAAAAAACTAGATTCGCTGTCATACGTCTATCAACCAAGGAGATCAGTCCAAGCCTATTAGAAACAGGAAGATAATCATGCTTAATATGCTGTATTCCTAATATATTGGCGGCAGATGATAAGAAACGCCTCTGGATCTGCTCTATAAGTGAAGAGTCCGTTGCCGTGTACGGATCCCAAAGAACGGTTGCATACTCAAGTAATGATCTTACCAGGGAACAATACAACGTTTTGAGTGAGGAGGTCAGCTTGAAGTTCTTCGACGTTCGGATTACGAAACCTAGAGTCTTGAACGCTCTACAACAGACTGACTATATGAGTGTGAAAATTGAGGTCAGAACAGAAAATTACGCCCAAATCTTTTTTAGTAGTAACCATATCTATAATTGTACCATTTATTGAGTATGCATTTACTATAGGTGAACGACTCCTTGTAAAAGACATAGACTTACATTTGTCAATGTTAAATTGTAACCCAATAGACTCAAACCATAATACAAGAGTATTCAACTCATCTTGAAGAGTTAAACAGTCAGCAAACGAATCAATTCTTCAAAATATTTTTAAATCATCCGCAAACATAAGGAATTTACTATCAGGGATAGCAGATTTAATACCATTAATAAATAGAGAGAAAAGTACGGGTGATAAATGCCCTCCTTGACCGGAAGGGACACGAGATACAGTAGATTTCTTGTCATATATTTTTACCCATTGTATTCTATCAGACAGGTAAGATTTAAGCCATGAAAGTAATGGTTCCCCAAAACCAGTTTTCGTTAATATTTCCATAAGAATTGAGTGGTCTACACGGTCAAAAGCTTTGGTGAAATCAGTAAATATAACATCTACCTGTGAGCCTTGTACATCTGCATCCGAAACAAAATTATTGAACACGATTAAATTAAGGGTGGCAGATCGCTGGGGTCTGAAACCGTATTACCCATCCATTAACACAGTGTTAATGGAAGGCAAAATATTTTTAAGGACTAACTGTTTAAAAAGTTTAGCAATATGATTCTGGATTGAAATTGGTCGGTAATTTCTAACATCAGATTTATCGCCGGATTTGAATATTAGAGTTATTGAACTCATTTTAAATGATGAGGGGTAAATACCATCCTTCAATGAACGACAATATATCAACCATAACGGAAAACAGATTGCAGACCTAATATTAAATAGGAATGTTCCAGGTAAACCATCCGGACCAGCTGATTTTACACTATTAAATGAGGATAAACCATTTTCTACGTTAATAATGCTGATTTCACAGTTGCTAGGCAGATGAGAATGCGGACAGACAATATCAGGAAGTTGCTTAATATTTGTTGATGAATTAACATATACGGTACTAAAATATGAAGAGAATAGGTTAGAGATTGATTCAGAACCCGAGCAAGTAATATTATCACAGTGAACTGTGTTCGGAATTACACTACACGAAGCATTCTTTCGTATAAAATCCCAGAAAGTGCGTGGCTTCTGCTTAAGTTTATTTTCGGTTTGGAATACGAATGATTTATAGCATTTTTTATACTCTAATTTATAGCGACTCCGAAGGTTAGAGAACAAATTATAATCTAACGGACACCGCGATGCTTTATATTTAGCATGGGCGACTTTTTTTGAGAATACAATTGAATTAAGGTCTTTAGAAAACCAATGCGGAAATTTAGATGATATATAAAACACTTCAGGAACGTAATTTAACACACAAAAATGTAAAGCATCGTAGAAGAATGAACATCAAGTAACTTAATAGTTTCCAACCAATTGAACGAATTAAGAAACGCAGATATTTTAGGATAATTAGCATGACGAAAGTCAAAGTATTTATGAGTATTATCAATGAGAGGTGATTCATTATTAATGGCAAATTTGATTTCTAATGCAGGATAATATGTATCGCAAGTAACAATGGCAACATCAGATTTAATGACAGAGAGTCTTGCCTCATTTGAGAAGACTAGGTCTAGTATACCTCCATGAAAATTTGATACCTCTTTCAGCTGAAAAAAGTTGTAAAATGAAAACAGTTCAGGAATACACTGAACTCTCGGACCAGAGGGAGTAGAGTATATAAGACCAAAGTCATCGTTAGACCATGATATATCAGGTAGGTTAAAGTCACCACAAATAATGAATACGCATCCAGGATGGGTATCAATAACAGATTGAGCAGCAGTAACAAAAGAGTCATATATAATAACTGGACTAGAAGGTGGAATATACAAAGAACATAGAACAAAGGTTGTATTGTACACATGGAATTTAACAAATACATGCTCAACATTGTTGATAACATAAGGTAATAACACACATTGGATATCTTTGCGAATGGTGATTAAGACACCACCACCTCTAATACAAGTACTGGTTAGACAATTTCGATCACACCTAAAAACAATGTAATTAGCAAAACCTAATTCATTATCATGAAAGCTGTCACACAGCCATGTTTCTGTTAAGCAAACAAATATATAATTAAATAAAGCAACATTACATTTGAAGCTTTCAAGTTTGGTTGGAATACCTCTACAATTTTGATAAAAACCGAAAGAAGTATTACTTGGTAGTAAATTACATGGTAAATGACGAGTATTATTATTAAGTAAAGAATTACGATCAGTAGAAGCGGCACATAATGGAATTAGTTTTTTGAAGGTTAAGTGGACATGGCCTTCTCCGGCAGCAACCGTCCCCAAAAACGTTTTACCATAATTCCTTCTGGCCAAAAACCAGGATCAAGTACATCGGATAGCGATTTCATTGGAAGTCGCACATGAAATGAGGCATAAGATGGATGCTTAGTAATCATTTGGGTGATAATTACATCTGCATCACTGAATAATTCAAGTTTTACTTGTTCTGAGGTGACTTGAGGACAAAATCTGGAGGCGAAAACATCAGCAAACTTAACTATAGGCACTGCAGAAAAACTTGGTGAAGCTTTATTGTTAGTACCAACAACGAACTTAGACTGTACCGCTGAACCAGCAGGTTTAGCGGTTAGCTGTGAGAAAGTAGGTTTTTACTGTCACTTGGTCAACAATACTATTAGATGCAATATTAGTAGCCAAGCCTGCATTGGTACCAGCTGTAGCCGGCACTTTAACAGAAGTGGATTTACTAGTTGATGTGACCATATAGCGGTCCAGCTTATCATGTAGTTTTAAGTTACTAGTAGAAATGGAATCAAGTGCGGAAACAACAGACTTCAGAATATTAGCAGCCTCCGTTGAATAACTGGTAGGTTGCGGATCTGTCGTCGTACTTGTTGCATCAATCATTGACTGTAAGTCATCACTAATTTTAATAGAAGAAGGCTTTGCCTTCTTTAGAATAAACTCAATAAGCATCGGTTACGTCCATTTATTAAGCCCAATCGTCAGACTCTCAAGATTAAACATTATACAAATTAAATATTGTATACTGCTAATACGTAACTTCAGGTGGAACGGAACGCCGTGAAAGAATCAAATGTCTACAAGAACAGCACGAATCAAATATTGTTGTAGATTTCGGTAATTAATTGACTTCAAGAGCTGGCATTTAAGTCTCCGGCTAAGAGGACGAAAACAATCAGCTGTTAAAGCTGAATGGCAAAAAATGATAAGGCGTGATTACCTGAAAACACAATAAGATAGAGTGGTTTATATTACTTGGAAATGCGCAATACCAAAAATCATTGAGAACACGAAAACACGTACAGGTAAATAAGAATGAAAACTAATAAGAATATTCAGATAGATTAGACTTTAATTCTATTTAACTTAATAAAATAAAAAAAAAAAATGCCAAGAGAGCAAGCAAAAACTGTTGTCTATATCTGTATGTATATCATACTTACCTTAAATAGATTTACTAAAGAATGACAAATCAAACAATATAAAAAATGTTTTTAACTACTAAAGAAGCATTCAAAGTATTACTTCGGACCTGATTTATTCCAGTGAGAGGTTTCAAATTAGTGTCGCATCTGCAATGAATATTACATTTCTTGATACACTAAGAACTTTTTTACCACTGCATCACATATTATTATATTCGTTTATTATTTTAAATTTGCAACAATTACATTTAAAACATTACAAACATTAACTGTGCATATAGAATTTATATCATTTACACGTATTATTTATAAAAATATTATCGACGACTTTTATTCTAAATAATGCACCGTGTAAATAACCATTAAATATAAGCTGCTGAGTCGTCAAGAATACCATTTTTTAATTCTGTTGATTTTCATGTAAAAGGTAATGAAATTCGATTGCATAAGAATACAGCATACTGGAAACTGAATTTATGTCAAACAACAATAACTTTTTCCTATTGTTATACATTTTATCGACTGTATTTACTAATTTTACTCAAATAATATATATAAATTCGTCATGATTTTACCTTAGGAAATCAGCTAATTCCTTATTCATAATTGGGTATGTATATACATTTAAATATTAACTCCATGACAATACAATACAAAATTAAACTTAATTAAATTTGACAAATATGTGCAAGTGAACTATTACATAAATAACATTAATTATAATTCCTATAAATGTACCTATAAACTAAGTGAACCATAAATCTTCATTTAACAATAATAAATCGTTCTTTCTTACATTCATATATTTTGCTGTCAAGTCAACCGTAAATTCGAAACTCCTGTAATTTCTCACTAAAGATTCAATGCTCGTGCACATCGACTTTATACGTACTGAAAAACTTCCCTTCCAATTGGGTATAGAATCCAGTTCAACACCTAAATTTTCTAATTCGTCGTTGATAACTTTTCGATATGATGTCAAATCCGTGATATTATCACCGTCGTAACTCTTTGCAATGACCAAAAACATTCGAAGATCAAAGAATGAACCACTTGAAATATACAATGGCAATTTTATTGAGAACTGATCGAGGCATTTTCTCAATGCTGTTAAATCAATGTCATTGAGTTTATGCCTAAAAGCTATCATATCATTGAGAATATCCCGAATTCGAGTATACGGTACGGCAAGAAGCCATCTCACGGTGAAATTCTGAAAATCATAGGCTTTCTGCAAATCAAATGCATACATTTTGTAACTGATGTAAACTTCTTCAATAGATCGTCCCTGACTGTTCCAATACAGCTTGAAATCTTCCTTGAAACTAGAGTCGTTCAATATTCGTTGGGCGTAATAGATGATATATTTGAAAAACTTCTCAAATTTTTTCATCCTGAGTACTTCAAGAACTAAAAAAGTATTGGATATTGAATCAAATACAGTTGCACTATCATATTCAAAATAATAATTATTAGACTGATTTCCTATCCGAAATTCTTCCACGGGAAATGATAGAGACTGATTACTGATGGATGAAATCGACGATTCGTAGCAACAATAATATTGATGCTGAACGTTCATTAAATTATTGATCTCATGCTGTATATTATACATGTGTTGTAATCGGTTAATATTCATCGTTCGTTGTGTATCATAATGGAATAGTTCAACATGATTTTGGTTATAATTTGCGAGCAACAGTATCTTATGAAATCGATTTTCTTTAAAAATGTTTGGGAATCTTACAATTATTTCATATAAATTACATTTAAAAAAGTAAAATAAGGAATTAAAGTCTTTCAAGCAGGTGTTTATATCATTGGGAATACTCTCAGTTTCCACCAGATGAATACATTCATTTATTTTCAATTCGATCGAATATAATTTACTTAATGCATCAGATATTTTATTGCAACATTCGTTGATATTATTTTCACGATTTACATTTATAATTTTGTAATTAGTGTATAGTTGTTTATAGTCATTTACATATTCAGAAATGCTGCTGTTGCGAAAATACATTTTTTCCATATAAATATTCAAAATTGCCGGATGTAATATGGCGCATATAAGTATTTCCGACAAAGGTTTTAATAATGCATCCAACTTTAACTTCATCCGAGTGACAAAATTCGTTGGCTGCATCTTGGTCCAGGCAGAAATGTCTTTATTTATAGATGTTATATTTTCCGCGAAAGATTTCATCTTATTGCACACGAGCCAAAAATCTTTATTCATTATTGTCATGTTGTTTATCAAATATGATGGTTGCCCGTCGTCTTGAAATTTTTTTATGTACTTATCCATGACCAATCGCAATTTTTCATTACACGCTCTACTTTTATCAGTAATTTTTTTATTTTCAATTATGTTTTGCAGTATATTTACAGCGAAACCATAAATGTTTTTCGATATCTTTTGCAGTAATCTTATTTCAAATTCAAAGATCTCTGCAATATCAGTACTTTTACTTAAGTCTGTTTCATAAAAAAGTTTGGCATTGACAAATCGCTTTTGCATTGCTATTATTCCATTGTTTGATACGATATTAATCTGTTCCATCAACTTTTTAAAGTAATTATTGCCAGTACAGAAAATAAACCATTTTTTTTTATCTAACCTTTGAAACGAATTGGACAAGATACATTTTAATTTTTCAGCATCGTCCACAATTGCCTCATCGATTTCTTTATTTTCATATGCCCCGGTTCTTTTTTCATGTACTTTGTCACCGATTTTTGATTTTATTATTTTATTTGTAATTATTTTAAAGTCCTTATGATCTATTGGACTCCGACAATGGGTTATATCTAAAGTTTCCAGTTGCGACTTGATTTGATAATTGATTATTTTTATTGATCTCAGTTTTTCAAGTAACTGGACAACCGTCGTCGCCTTAAATGGATCGTAATTTATATCACGGATCAGGACTGCATGCAATGATATAATCATTTTTAAAAAATCATACGTTTTTGCTACAACATTTTTTGTGTTTTGTAATATGCCTATTATTGTCTTCACCATCGATGAAATAATTTTTAATATCGGCTTGAACAGTTTTGTGTAAATTACATGAAAGCATTTGCGCATTTCTCCAATTTTTTCTTTTTCCTTCTCGGGTGCACCTGTCTGTCCTATAATTTTTTGGCACTTTTCAATGCGCACGTCTACAAGTCTCATGAAATAATACATGAAATCATGGTACTCACATATTAGAACCACATTAAACAAGTGTGCCACTTCATGCGCGTTAATTTTTGTGATCGGCCATGCATCGTTTACCTTCAACAGCTTCGCGTTGAACGTTTTAAAATAATCGTTAATTGATAGGTTTTGGTAGTCCAGAAAAACTTTTCTTGAAACCACACTGTAATTCGATTGAATTTGCTTGAGAAATGAATTCAACTCTGTGTGCTCAACCCTTACTATGGTAATGATTGAAGTTATACAAATTATAAACAAATGTAATTTAACCATTTTGAAAACTAAGAATTATACCTCCACGTATCGTGTCGCGTCGAATTAAATTTTGGTCAACAATTAAAAGCATTTGATTTTCAAGTAATCATTTGGTATCAAACGATTTTCAAGAAACCTGTTTCCGCGCATAAGCTATACAGTTAAATCAAATACAGTTGTTATTGACTTATTGTGGAAAATGACTCTTAGAATCACTCATTTATATATTGTTGATTTATATGTAATTTTATTTAAACTGTAGCTTAAACGTGTCGACGTGGTGATATATTAAATATTATTTGACCTATATTATTTTAGAGCATTTAAGAATTGTCTTGAAATCACGATATAATTCACTTTGATAAGCTTGAGAAATGTGTTCAATTTTATATGCTTTATTCATACTACAGTTATGATCGAAGAGAATAATAGTAAAACATTCGTCAAAAATCTAATTTGACATATGGCACTTGAATCATGAATACAGAAGAAATCCTAGGTTCCTTAGTAAACCGTGCGTACTAAATTGAAGTGTATGGTGAAATCAAACATTCATCATGTTACTGTTTCAAAAACTGATATTTATGCTTTGCGTGTATATAACATTCCATAAAGCCTTATTACTTTTAAATAAATTTGAATAATTTTAATTAATTAATTCAAGTTTAATTTAGGTGAGATATATGGGTTTTTGCCCCAAAATTAAAATCCATGTTTTTTGTTTTTTTTATCTCAGAAATTCTTTCATCATATGTATTGATTTATCTCTAAAAACATTAACAATGTGTAATTTATACCTATAATTAAAATCATCCTACCTATCACAACTTTTTATAATGATTAAATTGAGTAACTATGTGTTTTAAGGAGATACCTGGTTTTTTGACCCAAAATATAAGTAAAACTTTGGTTTATGCATTCATCAATGTAGCTTTGATATCCTTTACGACTAAAAAATACTCAACAAAACAACTTTGGTAGGATATTTCATTTTAGAATATAATCATGAGTATATTAGTACCTATTAATGAACACATAATAAATAAATAGAAAATATATCTTAAAATGATAAAAATCTTTCGGAACAAAAATCATATATCTCCGGGGATACCTGATTCTTGTCCAGAACATTTAAAACCATATATCTCCTTTTGTATGATATAACCGTATCTAATAGTCGGAGATATATCGTTATTGCACCGAAATGTAGACAAATTTTTCCACTATTAGAATATGTTAAAACATGCATTTCGAAAAAGTGGAGATACCTTGTTATTGCACCGGACCCTTCAATTTGTGTAATAAGTTTCGTTTGTGCAATATTTACAAATATTCATAAATCGTATTTTATGTTTCCAGTTCACTCTACTTGAGATTTTATTGTGTAACATAATCAATAACCAGTCATATTTAGTCAATGGTTTTTGAATCGAAATTCTGTTCTCATACCGGCCGTATGATTCTTTTTTACTTAACAATACATGACCTGCTGTTGGCAGTAAAATGTTTAAGCATCAAATATTTTATCTCAATCGATAAGTCAATATATACTACGTCATACCTATCTAAAAATAGCTTTACTAGCGATTACCAAATTTAACATTATATAATATGTGTTTTATCACTAAAAAAACATTCATTGGAATACTATGGAACTGATTTGCTTTATCCATTCCAGCAAGAGGTTTCAAATAAATATCGCATCTGTGACAAAATTTACCTATCTCAATGCAATTGGAACTATTTTACTACTGCATCATATATTATATTATATATTATATAATATATTCGTCGATATTATCTTAATTTAACAAAAATTATATTTTCAATATAATAATCTTAAACTATGCATATAGATTTTATATAATTTATACGTATTGTTTTATTAAAATATTATCGTTGAATTTTTTTCTTACTGTTGCATCGTGTAAATAATCATTTTGTTGAATTTACTATCGGTCGTCAAGAAATACCCCTTTTTTTATTTAGTTGAATTTTTTTTAAAAATGTGCGCATATCGTTGTATAGTCAGATATAGTAAATTGTAAAGTTTTTCACACCTTATGATATCTTCTTCATCGATGCCTTTATTCTAAAGAAATGCAATACCATAAGAATCTAGCGTACCGAATATTGAAGTAATTTCAAGGAATATTTATTTTTTCATATTGTAATACATTTTATCGATCTTATAAAGCCATTTTTCTCTTATATTTTGAAAATCAAAATTATTTTGCCTTAGGAAATCAAATCATTGCATACATATAACTTGAGAAACTTACTTCAATTCGTCTATGTGATTTATTTGACGAGTCTAAATATGGAAGGATTGTAAATCGCCTCTTTAAATTTTGGTATTAAAAATGATCATTAAAGTTTATAGAAGCCCAACTACATATTTTGTATGTATGATCCTTTTATAATCAGGTTTAAAGTGGCTGTTCACACGTTCATAAGTATAAATACGTTCCATATAAAGTCATTACAACATTTGGTAGAAAAAACACTGTAAAACAACAAGAATATGGTGCTTTCACAAAAAATTTGAATTCGAACATGGTGTACCAATTTTTCATTACCCTTTGGATAATAATTATACATATGATAAATTCAGAATTGGTTTATCAATATAGTACACACAAACATACAAGTTTAATATTTCCTTTCAACATTAAAACGCTTCATGTAACGTAAAATATAAATTAAAAATGGCTTTTTATTTATTTTTTATTATTTATTAGAAATACATAAAATCATTACACAATATGGTACGATAAACATCAGAAATATTAAAATAATAAAAGAAATTAATTAAAAATTACACTAATGAACACCTGCAGTGCAGTGGCGTAGCCAGGATTTTAAAATGGGGGTGGCCAAATCCAAAATAGGTACCTACTAAAAAAACATAATCAACAAATAATAATAAAAATTCATTTTTATATTAAGTTTAACATGTTTTTATTTTATTATAATTAAATTTAAATTTACAAACTTTATTTTGACCAATCTAATAATAAGAGGCGTCGATGAGATTTTGATGAAAAGACTTTGATTACTTCTTCTTCTGTGATTTTTTCAGATTTGTTTATTTTTGCCATAGCTAACCCATTAAGTCTTTCTTCGTTCATTGTTGATCTTAAATAATTCTTCAATAATTTAAGAGTTGAAAATGTGCGTTCTGGTGTCGCTGATGTAACCGGTAAAGTTGCAAATAATTGGAGTAGTAACTTTATATTAGGTAATACATTTGTACAATAACGTAAAGCTTCCAAAGCTGACTCTGGTTTTTCTGCTGTACTGTCTTTCCACTGGTTTCGCCACATAGTTAATTCTGCTTTTAGGTTTATTAAAGCATTTTCATGAAGATCATTTTCATACAGTGATGCAGCACTTAATATGGAGTCATTATTGTATGCACTAAAATTGGCAGGGATTAACCCTTCAAGTGCTATGACTTCTTTCAGTTGCTGATTAAATCTAGTTTGTAGTTGTAGTAAAATACTATCAAGGAAAGGAATAAAAATTGATATTCGGTAGTATTCCTCAGGACTGCTTTCTATGTTTACTCTAGTTGTTTGTCGTCCACATACACGCGGTGTTTTTATTTCAACATTTACTTTGCTAGCAATTGAAGCTGAACAAATTGAGCATTTTTGTTTTTTAACAACCAAATTAAACAATGGGAACATCTTTTTTTCGGACGTCATAATGATTATATTATAAATAATAATAATTATATATATTAGGTAAATGATTTATGTATACGAAACTACGAGACGTGAAAATTACAAGGCGTACGTCGGCGTGGTACCGCGTATGATAAAATAACGTTCTTTTATCATGGTACGGTGGTCTAGAATCGTGAATATTAGACCGAGTTAACTACTATGGTAGTACTGTCGCCACACTACGATAGATAACTACGGTGCGGTGACAACACTGTGACCAACCTCGGTGCTACGCCAGTACGCCACTAGTTGGTATCCACACAGTGAGTACACCTTAGTTCACTGGACACTGGACACACCATCAGATTTGATAAAAAAAAAACTGATAAGAAAAAATTACCATCGAACATAATATGGATAAGAATTAAGAGCAAAAGCGAATTCAACGAATTTTTCATACGTATAAAATAAACAATATAATAAATTATGCATAAACGTTTATACAGCCGATGGGGGGGGGCCATGGCCCATTGCCCCCCCCATGGCTACGCCAGTGCTGCAGTGTGTACTGTTATAGATAAAATACTCACTGGAATACAATCGAACATTCAATATATTATTTCAGCATAAATTTAAAAGCATTATCTTACTTAACTAACTCATACCTATTAACGTGCATTTGATTTATCACATACTTAAATTAACTCAAAACTTTTCTTCTTTTTTTCTTTTATACTTATTTAATTTCAGAACGGAATGAGAAGAATTGGCAGAAAAATCCAATAAACCAACGGCAATAATATATAGTCATAACTTCATAGACTTTAAGGGTAAAGCAGATGAAAATGAATACTAATCGTAACTTGTGTGCAAAATAAATAAAATGTTGCCAATGGGTGTGCATAAATATTGAAATATTCCACCATTTAGCATAAACTAGGTAAACTATAGTAATAAACTAAGTAAACCATAATTCATCATTCATCATAAATAAATCATTCCTTCTTACATTGATCAATTTTGCTCCCGAGTCAACCAGTGATTCAAAATTACTGTAATTTCTCACAAGAGATTCAATAACTGTGCACATCGAATTTATACGGATGGAAAAACTTCCCTTCATATTGGGTATAGAATCCAGTTCAACACCTAAATTTTCTAATTCCTTGTTGATAACTTTTCGATATGACGTCAATTCCGTGATATTATCACCGTCATAGCTGTTTGAGATGATCA
Organism: Periphyllus acericola; assembly: GCA_949715065.1. Taxonomy (NCBI): domain Eukaryota; kingdom Metazoa; phylum Arthropoda; class Insecta; order Hemiptera; family Aphididae; genus Periphyllus; species Periphyllus acericola. The sequence goes on from OX454265.1 coordinate 22,850,111, forward strand.
GAAACATCCGAAGATCGAAGGATGAACCACTTGAAATATACATTGGCAATTTCATCGAGAATTGATCAAGGCATTTTCTTAATGCTGTTAAATCAGTGTCAGTGGGTTTTCGCCTAAAGGCTATCATGTCATTGAGAATATCCCGAATTCGAGTATACGGTACGGCAAGAAGCCATCTCACGGTGAAATTCTGGAAATCATAGGCTTTCTGCAAATCGAATGCATACATTTTGTAACTGATGTAAACTTCTTCAATAGATCGTCCCTGACTGTTCCAATACAGCTTGAATTCTTCCTTCAAACTAGAGTCGTTCAATATTCGTTGTGCGTAATTGATGAAATAGTTGAAAAATCTTTCGAATTTTTTCATCCTGTACAATTGAACCCTTAAAAAAATATCAAGTATTGATTCAATTTCAACTGAACTATCATATCCAAAATTAGAATTATTATACTGATTTTCTACCCTAAATTCTTCCACGGGAAATGATAGAGATTGATTACTGATTGATGAAATCGACGAATCGAAGCAACAATAATATTGATACTGTACGTTCATCAAATAATTGATCTCTCGCTGAATATGATACAAGTGTTTTAATCGGTTCATACCCATCGTTCGTTGAATATCATAATCAAATAGTTGTACGTATTTATGGTTGTAGTTTATAAGAAACAGTATTTTATGAAATTTATTTTCTTTAATGACGTTTGGGAATTTGAAAATTATATCAAATACATTACATTTGAAAAAGTGATATATTATATTAAACTCTTTAAGGCAGGTGTTAATATCATGGGGAATACTGTCAGTTTCCACCAGTTGAATACATTCATTTATTTTCAATTCCATCGAATATAATTTACTTAATGCATCAGATATTTTATTACAACATTCGTTGATATTATTTTCACGATTAAGATTTATTATTTTGTAATAAGTGTATAGTTGTTTATAGTCATTTATATATTCAGATATGTTGCTGTCCCGAAAATACATTTTGTCCATATAAATGTTTGAAATTGCCGGATGTAATATGGCACAAATAAGTATTCCCGACAAAGGTTCTAATAACGTATTCAACTTTAAATTGGCCCGGGTGATAAAACTAGTCGGTTGCATTCTGGTCCAATACGAAATTATTCTTCTTATAGATTGAATATTTTCCGAGATAGATTTCATCTTATTGCACATGAACCAAAATTCTTTACTAATTATAATCATGTTGTTTATCAAATATGATGGTTGCCCGTCGTCTTGAAATTTATTTATGTACTTATCCATGACCAATCGTAATCTTTCATTGCACGCTCTACTTTTATCAGTGACTGTTGCATCGTCAATTATGTTCTGTATAATAACTACAGCGAAACTATAAATGTTTCTTGTTATCTTTTGCAATAATCTTATTTCAAATTCAAGGATCACTGCAAGATCAGTACTTTTTATTAACTCTGTCTCGTAAAAATGTTTTGCTAAGACTTCATGATTTTCCATTTTTATTATATCATTGTTCAATACTAATTGAATTTGTTCCAACAAAGTTTTAAAGTTATTATTGTTGGTGCAAAAAATAAACCATTTTATTTTCACTAATCTTTGAAACGAATTAGACATGATACAATTTAATTTTTCAGCTTCGTCCTTAATTACCTCATCGAATTTATTGTTTTCAAGCCAAGTGTTTCTTTTGTCGTATACCGTGTTGCCAATTTTTGATTTTATTGTGTTATGTGTAGCCAATTTAAAGTTCTCATGAAAGTTTGGACTCCGACAATAGGTTATATCTAAAATTTCCAGTTGTGACTTGATTTGATAATTGATTATTTTTATCGATCTCAATTTTTCACGTAACTGAACAACCGTCGTTGCCTTATAAGGATTGTACGTTATGTCATGGAATATGAACGCATGCCATGACATTAGCATTTTTAAAAAATCATACGTTTTTGCTACAACATTTTTGGTATTTTGTAATATGCCTATTAATGTCTTTACCATCGATGACATAATTAGTAATATCGGCTTGAACAGTTTTGTGTAGTTGGCGTTAAAGCATTTGCGCATTTCCCCTATATTTTGTTTTTCCTCCTCTGGTGTATACTCAAGTTTTATTGATTGGTTGCAATTTTCAAATCGAATGTCTACAAGTCTGGCGAAATAATACATGAAATCACGGTACTCACATGTAAGAACCACATTAAACAAGTGCGCCACTTCGTGCGCGTTATTTTTTGTTACCGGCCCTGCATCGTCGACCTTCAACAGCTTGGCGTTGAACGTTTTGAAATAATCGTTTATCGAAATTGTTTGGTAGTCCAGAAAAACTTTTCTTGAAACCACCTTGAAATTCGATTGAATTTGCTTGAGAAATATATTCAACTCTGTGTGCTCAACCCTCACTATAGATATGTTCGATGTTATAAAAATTATTAACGTGGGGAAATAATCCATTTCGAACAGCCAAATATCAGTAAAATCGACTTTATTCAATGGAATACAACGTAGAAGACTTCTGTTTCTTAGAACACTGTTTTATTTGTACAATTTGTTTCATTCGTGCGATATTTGAACTCAAACCAGAAGTCGATATAAGTATTTATTCCTTTTTTGGTTTATCAAGCGTATCAATGCGCTTCTATGGAGCATTTATTGTATAACTAAATCAATAATGATTCATTCTAGTCAATATTTTTCTTGTCGAAAAACTCTAAATCAAGTTTTTTTTTCATACCTAGCTGTAAGTTTTTTTACCGACACATACTTTTGGTATTGTTATTCGAACTAAAAATGTTATGTCATACGCTTTCCATATATAGCTAAAACAATATGTCTTAAATCACTTATCATAATCCTATATTTTATTTTCATTATTTAAAATATTTTTAGTTTTATTATTACTTAACAATGTTGAAAATATTATGAACATATTTAATTTAGGAAGTGAAAATGGACACTCTAATAAAGCATTTTTAAGTACGAATTATTTTAATAAATTTAGGTTGATGAGGATCAATGAACATTTAGTTATTTAAAATTATTTTTATCATCACCACCCAAAAACATCACATATCAACATTAACCAATAATTAACCATTTTTTGTTTCATTATGTTTAGAGAAACATACAATGTTTATACGAAATGGTACAATTAACATCAGAAATAATATAAAAAATATTTTGTGGTTATTAAAAAAAATCATTGAAGTCCCTCCAGTGTGTTCTGCTTTATAATGGATAAATTGCTAGTTGGAATATAATCGAACTATTTTTTTATTGATTTAATGTCAAGAACTTCCTAAAATAAATCATGCTAAACGTTCAATCGATTTGCCATATACTCATACATCATAACTTGTTTATTTTTTTTCTATATTCCTTATTGGCGTTTAGTTTTAATATAGAATAAGAAGAATTGGTAGGAAAAAAAATATAACAACATATATTACCTATAATGAGTCATAAGCAGGGTCGGTTCATTAGGATTCTATTACCCTCAACAATTTTTGGTAAAATTATCCTGACGTATATTCTTACCTCCCGGGTGAATGTAAAAGGATTTTCAGCATGATTTGACAAATGCTGTAACTTTTATTGTATTTAATATTTTTGTGATAAATATACAATATGTACCTATTGTTGAAATGTACAACTAATAATTAGTTATTAATCATCGTTATTACGTATTTATTGTATTTCACTATTGTCCATAGTTATAAGGTCAGGGAGTTACTTTCGATTTCTATACGGATGTATATAATAGTTTATGACGTCAAACGCTCTATATAAATATAGCTATCTCATTATATACTCTTTTACTCTCATTCAGCTCATCAAATTGTGTGTAGAGTCCTTGATGATGTTTGCTTAGTACTTGTTCAACCTTTTTTCGAGATTTCGAAATTTCCTGATGTAGTATTGCGCTTATAATTATTTCCGACAATGGTTTTAATAACGCATCCAACTTTAACTTCATCCGAGTGATAAAATTTGTCGGCTGCATCCTGGTTCAGTACGAAATATCTTTTCTTATAGATGTAATATTTTCCCCGAATGATTTCATCTTATTGCACACGAGCGAAAAATATTTATTAATTATAACCATGTTGTTTATCAAATTTGATTGTTGCCCATCGTCTTTAAATGTATTTATGAACTTATCCATGTCCAATCGTAGTCTTTCATTACACGCTCTACTTTTATCAGTAATTTTTTTGTTTTAAATTATGCTTTGTAGTAAAATAGCAATAATAATATTTTTATACAGTTATACTATTTATTATAGCAAATGCACTCAGTATGGTGCACATAAAAATATAATTTTCTATACATTTTACCCCTTGTAACCCTTTTCATCCCATAAGGGTTGTATTTTTAAAATTCCTTTCAGAGTGGGTTGTTACATCATAAAAAAACAACTAACCAAAATTCATACGCTTCGTTTAAGCGGTTCCGGCTAGGCGATGATAAATCACCCAGGACTAGGACTTTTACTAAATAAACGATGATAAAAATGGTATGATAAAAATAAAATACCTGTTAAATCGACATTTAGCAATTACATAAAAAAAGGTGGAATCATTGAATTCATGGTATCACTAAGTCAATAAATTATTAAAAAAATAATACATTTGCATTATAAGTATACACTCAATGTAGTGTATGGAACATAAGGATACTTATACACAATTATTGTTTTTGTTCAAATATTATATGTTGCATAGAAACACATTTTTTAACTTGGCATTTCAAATAGTCGACCATACTATATAAAACTTGACAAAAATAAATTAGATAGTCAGTCAACACCATATTAAATTTCATTATATTTTTTAAAGGAACTGCCTGATTTTATTATATTTTGTGATACAAATATTTAAAATGTATTTTTTCGGAAGTTTATCTGGCTGACATTTAGTAAATTTTAAAGTTTTTTACACCTTATGATATCTTCTTCATTACTGACCTTATGTTAATGAAATGCTATACCCCAAGAATCTAGTGTACTGAAACCTGAAGTAACTTCAAAGAATATTTACTTTTTCAGATCGTTAAACGCTTTATCGATATAATTAAGCTATTTTCTCATATATTATTTTTAAATTCATAACTACTCTTCATTAGGAAAGCAAATTATTGCTTAATCATAAATTGAGAAACTTACTTCAATTCGTCTATGTGTTTTATTTGACGAGTCTAGATATGGAAGGATTGTAAATCGCCTCATTAAACATAGGTATTAAACTGATCATTAAAGCTTTTGGAAGCTAACATTGTTTTTGTATGACCCTTTGGAAATCAGGTTTTAGGTGGATATTCACATGTTCATAAGTATAAATACGTTCCATATTAAGTCATTACAACATTTGGTAGAAAAAACACTGTAAAACAACAATAATATGGTGCTTTCACAAGAATTTTGAATTCGAACATGGTGTACTAATTGTTCAATACCCTTTTGTTAATAGTTATACATAGGATAACTTCAGGATCTGTTTACCAATATAGTACAGATAAACATACAAGTTTAAAATTTCCTTTTAACATTACACGCTTCATGTAACATAACATATAATTTATAGTAAGCTATTTATTTTTTTATTATTATTTATTAGAAACACATTATACAATTGTATTATACAATTTGGTACGATAAACATCAGAAATATTAAAATAATAATAGGTATTAATTAAAAATTACATTGATGAACACCTACGTCCTACAGTGTGTCCTGCTGTAATAGATAAAATACTAATTAGAATACAATCGAACGTTCAATATATTATTTCATCATAAATATAATAGCATTATCTAACTTAACTAAATCATGCTGGAACGTTTATTTGATTTATCACATACTTAAATCAGAACTTTTCTTCTTTTTTTTCTATTCCTTGTTTGCATTTTATTTAGATATACCATGAGAATAATTTGCAGAAAAAATATAATAATTCAACGGCAATAACATAATATAATGAGACTTAAAGTATTAAGGACACAGCAGATGAAAATATATACTAATCATAACTGGTGTGCAAAAAATAAATAAAATATAATTGAGTAAACTTTTAAATCTTAACTCCAAAACAGTATTTAAAAAATAAGAATAAATTTATTTTGACATAAAAGTGCATGTCAACTATTATATAAATAATATTAATGCTAAGTACCATAGTTGTATCTAAAATCTAAGTTAATCATCGTCCATCATTAAAAAATCATTTTTTCTTACATTGGCAAATTTTGCTTCCAAGTTAACCAGTGATTCAAAATTACTGTAATTTCTCACAAGAGATTCAATAATTGTGCACATCGAATTTATGCGGACAGTAAAACTTCCCTTCATATTGGGTATAGAATCCAGTTCAACACCTAAATTTTCTAATTCCTTGTTGATAACTTTTCGATATGACGTCAATTCCGTGATATTATCACCGTCATAGCTGTTTGCGATATTCAGGAACATCCGAAGATCAAAGGGTGCACCACTCGAAATAAACAATGGCAATTTCATCCAGAATTCATCAAGGCAATTTCTTAATGCTGTAAAATCAGTGTCCATGAGTTTATGCCTAAAAGCTATCATATCATTGAGAATATCCCGAATTCGGGTATACGGTACGGCAAGAAGCCATCTCATGATAAAATTGTGGAAATCATAGGCTTTTTGTAAATCGAATGCATACATTTTATAACTGATGTAGACTTCTTCAATTGATCGTCCCTTACTGTCCCAGTACAGTTTGAATCCTTCGTTCAAACTAGGGTCGTTTAATATTCGTTGCACGTAATTGACGAAAAAGTTGAAAAATCTTTCGAATATTTTTATCCTATGCAATTGTATTTTTAAAAACATATTTTGTAAGAGTTCTAGTAACACATAATTATCAAATGCGAAAAAAAAATTATAATTTTCATTTTCTACCACTAACAATTCCACTGGAAATGATGATAGAGACTGATTAGTGATGGATGAAATCGAAGATTCCAAGCAACAATAATGTTGATACTGTACGTTCAACAAATAATTGATCTCTTGCTGAATATTATACAAGTGTTTTAAACGGCTAGTACTCATGGTTTGTTGCACATTATAATCAAATAGTTCTACGTATTTATGATTGTAGTTTATAAGTAACAGTATTTTATGAAATTTATTTTCGTCTACGATGTCTGGGAATTTCATAACTATATCACATACATTACATTTAAATAAGTGATATATTATATTAAACTCTTCCAAGCAGTTGTTAATATCATGGGGAATACTGTCAGTTTCTACCAGTTGAATACATTCATTTATTTTCAATTCCATCGAATATAATATGCATAATGCTTCAAAAATAAGATGACAACATTCGACACCACCACCATTTTCAGATTCTAGATTTATTTTTTTGTAGTCAAAGTATAATTGTTTATAGTCAATTACATATTCAGAAATGTTGCTGTTGCGAAAATACATTTTTTCCATATAAATGTTCGAAATTGCCGGATGCAATATGGCGCATATCAGTATTGCCGACAAAGGGTCTAATAGCTTACTCAGCTTTAACTTCGCCTGGGTGATAAAACTGTTCGGCTGCATCCTAGTCCAATACGACTGAATATTTCTTATAGATTCAATATTTTCCGAGAAAGATTTCATCTTATTGCACATGAACCAAAAATCTTTATTAATTATAATCATGTTGTTTATCAAATATGATGGTTGCCCGTCGTCTTGAAATTTTTTTATGTACTTATCCATGACCAATCGCAATTTTTCATTACACGCTCTACTTTTATCAGTTATATTTTTATCGTCAATTACGTTCTGTATTATATTTCCAGCAAAACCATAAATGTTTCTCGTTATTTTTTCCAATAATCTTATTTCAAATTCAATTATCACTGCAAGATCAGTACTTTTTTTTAACTCTGACTTGTAATACTCTTTTGCATCGACTAATTGATTTTTCATTTTTATTAAATTATTGTTCGATACTATATTAATCTGTGCCAACAAAGTTTCAAAGTATTTATTGCCAGTGCAGAAAATAAACCATTTTATTTTCAGTAATCTTTGAAACGAATTGGACAGGATACATTTTAATTTTTCAGCTTCGTCCTTGATTGCCTCATCGATATTTTCTTTTTCACATAAAGTGTTTCTTTTGTCGTATACCGTGGGGCCAATTTTTGATTTTATTGTGTTATGTGTAGCCAATTTAAAGTTCTCATGAAAGTTTGGACTCCGACAATAGGTTCTATCTAAAATTTCCAGTTGTGACTTGATTTGATAATTGATTATTTTTATCGATCTCAATTTTTCACGTAACTGAACAACCGTCGTTGCCTTATAAGGATTGTACGTTATATCATGGAATATGAACGCATGCCATGACATTAGCATTTTTAAAAAATCATACGTTTTTGCTACAACATTTTTGGTATTTTGTAATATGCCTATTAATGTCTTTACCATCGATGACATAATTAGTAATATCGGCTTGAACAGTTTTGTGTAGTTGGCGTTAAAGCATTTGCGCATTTCCCCTATATTTTGTTTTTCCTCCTCGGGTGTATACTCAAGTTTTATTAATTGGTTGCAATTTTCAAATCGAATGTCTACAAGTCTCGCGAAATAATACATGAAATCACGGTACTCACATGTAAGAATCACATGAAACAAGTGCGCCACTTCGTATGCGTTGTGTTTATTTATCGGCCCTGCATTGTTGACCTTCAACAGCTTGGCGTTGAACGTTTTGAAATAATCGTTTATCGAAATTGTTTGGTGGTCCAGAAAAACTTTTCTCGAAACCACATTGAAATTCGATTGAATTTGCTTGAGGAATGTGTTCAATTCTATATGGTCATTTCTTACGATGGGTACGTTCGATGTTATATAAATTATTAACATTAGTAAATAATCCATTTGGAACAGTGAAAAATCAGTAAAATCGACTTTGTTCAATGGACACAACGATAAGACTTCAGTTTCTTAGAACACTGCGATATTTATATTATTTGTTTTTTCGCGTCATGTTTAAACATGAACGACAATTCGGTATAAGAGTGCATATCGTTTTTGGTTTAATAAACCTATCATTGCGCCTTTACTTGAACATTTCTTGTGTAATTAAATCAACATTGTTTCAGAAATAGTCAATATTTTTTTAATCGAAAAACTCTAAATCAACTTTTTTTCATACCTATCTGTAAATTTTTTGTTTTTTACCTTACACTTACGTTAGGTATTTTTATTTGAACAAACAATATTATGTTTTTCACGCCCATTTTATATAAAGCTAGAACAATAGGTAATAAATTAATTTATGACAAATTTAAATCCCATATTATTTTTATTTTATTTTATTATTATTATTTTATTTTATTCTTATTTTTAACTTCCAGTCTTATTACTATTCAACCATGTTGATAATTAAGAACATTTTTAATTTATGATTGAAAATGGACACCTTTATAAAGAACTTTTAAGTATGAATTTTTTTATTAATATTAAATTGATATGGAGCAATGAACATATAGTTATTTAAATTATTTTTAACATCCCCACACAACAACATTACATATCAAGATTAATCAATTAGATGATTTTTTATTCTTATTTAGGGCAATCAATAAGTTGTGGTGTCCAAGTCGATACAGTTCTCACAGATATTATAAAGGATTTTGATACAATATACAATAAATATTAATCTATTAGTATATAAGCTTGATATTATTGGTGTTAGAGATCCAATTCTTTCTTGGTTTATATCATGTCTACCTGATTGAATTCAACAAGTTTACTGGTAATTTAATTTCACCAAATATTTATATTTCATCCGGAGTGCTACAAGGTGATCATCATTCACCTTTCTTATTTTTTATATTTGTCAGTGATATAAATAACATAATTCAATATTGTAAATTCGTTCTATTTGCGGATGATTTAAAGCCAATTTCTTGTTTAGACGATAATAAGACGTAAGTTATAACCTACAATGTGACCTAAGTCAATTCTGTTTATGGTAAGCATTTAATGGTTTTAATTTAAATATGGACAAATTCAAACATATTACATTTACTAGACATAGACAGCATATTAAATTGAATTATGATATAAATAATTAAAAACTCTATATCGTTTCTGAACTCAAAAACTTAAGCATCATTTTTCCTAGTGATCTTACTTTTAACGATTATATGAATGAAATACTAATTTAATTTTTCCATTGTAACTTTAATTATCATGTAAAATATACATAATTGTTCTATATGTACAGTAGAAAATAAAAAAATTAAAAAAATATAAAAATTAATACATAATAAAGCCATACGTATATTTGGGTTTTTAAAATGTAATTGCCGGGAGTTTGATAATCCAATTTCCTTCCGTGTTTTACACTTGTCTCTTGTAAGATCGATTTTGGGATTATGGTTTAATAATGTGGAGTCCCCATCAAGAGTACCTTTTCAAAAAATTGGGACGAGTCCAAATCGATTTTTACATAATTTATGTTGGTATATAAAACTGGAAATTTTGAACTAACCTAGAAGCCAATAGCTTTCAAATTTCATACCGAAAATTTGAAATTCAGAAGGCAATTAAGTGACTTATGCTGATTTTACAACTTACTCCTTCAGTAGGTCGCACGGTTTCAGACTACCTATTCCGTCGCGCGGGGTAGACATTTTCCATGATTAGATATTATATGTTTTCTTTTACAATTATTTATTTTTAATTCAAATTTACTTGCACATTTAAAGTTATATAACAAAATTAAAAAATTCTTTTTAATTTTACAATTTTTGCTAATTTTAACACAAACAAAATGATATACATATTTTACCAAATTTAAAAATTAAATTAATATTATTTTATTTTTATTCACAATCTGAAGTAACTAAAACATTATACTTCACATATCACTAAAACATTCTGGACATACTTCTACTAGATCAGCGATTCTCAACCTTAGGGTCGCGACCCAATTGTGGGTCGCCAATAATTTTTAATGGGTCGGCTAAAATTGAAAACGTTGATATTTTTATTTTATTTTTGAGTCTTATAAATAATAAATGAAACAGTTTTCGTAAATTCTTCTAAGAGTAACCATTACGAATCATTCACAATATTGATAATTGGTACTAAGGCTTGGATCACACTATTATTATTGGATCACCATAATATCATAATAATTTTGGATATCTTTAAGAAATGAGTATCCTAATTTTAACGAAGAAGCATTAAAGAAATTAGTTCCTTTTGCAACAACATATTTATGTGAATCTGGATTTTCGAAATTAACTGCAATCAAAACCAAACCAAGAAATAAACTTAATGTTGAACCCACGATGCGTGTTTCACTTACTAATTCCATAGAAGCTCGAATTGATTCATTAGTGAACAACATCAAGACCAAGGAAGTCATTACATTTTTCATTATTTTTTTAAAAAAATGGTGTACAGTACAATTATTAATAGAAATGTTAATTTTTAAATATAATGTAATTAATATTATGACCTGTTATTAGCGTAAGTTATATGAGTAAAAAAAATTATTAAATTAAGAGTACCCAATAGTTATTTTTATTCCTCCATTAAACATTAATTACAAAAAGGTCGCATGAAAAATTTGGAAAATATCTTAGTTCGCCACTACAAAAAGGTTGAGAACCACTGTACTAGATGATCTCTGCATATTAATTTAGCACAATTTGTGCATACCTTTGTCGTTTTTCTATCACGTTGGCGATCACAACAGCTCCTTTTATTGCATTATAACTTGTAATAATTTCGTGTTTTTTCGCCAAGCCTGTCCTTTCATCTATGGTTTTACTATTGTGCATAGTCGACAATATTAGTACAATTTTATTTTTTTTCGGCATATAAGATACTAATGACTTGTCGTTTTGAAAACCAAAATAAGAAGAACAAATTTGTCTATTTTTTGTAATGAGAAAATCTTTTGGAATCTCTCTTTTACTTTTTTTTATTGTGGCTAAGAATGTAAGATTGTGATTTTTCAAAAGTTCTTCGGCTAATGAGACGCTCGAAAACCAATTATCAGCCGTTACATTTATACCAGTCTTAGAAATTGGACTAACTAATCGTTTTACTACTTCACATGCAGAATTATCAATTGAAAATGGGCTATCTGGCTGTTTACCTGCATAAATTTCTAAGTTACTTGTATAATATGTAACATTGTCACACAACGCGAACATTTTAATGCCATACTTGGCTCGTTTGTTTGGGATATATTGCCGAAACGAGCAACTAACCGAAATGATTACAACTTTTCGTCAACACACGCGTATTTTGAAATCGAGTATGATTTTTTACAGTTATTGACAAAGTTTTCGAAAATCCATCGAATGTGCGTTATCTTATCTATTTCTTTTCTTTGAGCATGCCCACGAATATCGTCAAACCTGATACATCGCAATAAAAACCTAAACCTTCTTTCTGACATTACACAGGCAAATAAATCTGCTCCAGTTCCGTCACTTTGCCACAAATCTTCCGAACTTCTATGAGAACACTTCATAGCACTTTTCAAAAATTAAGAATTTCAAAAGGAGGAAACTTTAAAATAATATAACAATTTTTATTTATATTTTAGTAATTTATTTCATTTTTCCGAATGATATACACTTTATTATACGAGAACATTACGTTCTCAATACAATAGACGTAATCACCTAACGAATCATTATTATTATCGTACTGTTAGTTTTACAATGCACGTGTTGTACGCTGAGTGCCGTTACTTATCTTATATTTGTTAATAATAAACAAAAATGAATCTAATGTGTGTAATTATATTGTAGTTACTCACCCGTCATGTATAAAATCCCAATCAATGCTTTCATTTCTACATAGTTGGTATCCGATGCGTCGCGTTCTCGAGTATAACTTTCACGTGCCTTTGAAATATATATATTCGTGCAATTTACAATTGAATCTATCATAGGTTTAATAAAAAACACATGCCAACATTCAAGAATATTTTTTATGTTTCTGATAGTTGGGAAAACACCGGATTTTTGTGTAACTACATTTTTTCTAGGCGTTCGAACTCTTTGGTTTGGTACTCGTCTATCCCACTTTGTTCCATCTTTTCCGACGTAGTATGGCAATAGTCTCATGCTAAGTGGTAAATCGTCATCTGACTCATGGTAAACATCACCATATGAAATCACATTATCCATATACTGATTTTCCGAGTGTTCTTCATCAGAAATATCGGATTGTTCAGTATCCGTGTCATGATCACTTTGAACAATCTCAACGTCATCCTTTTCCTCGTCACTTGAGTTCCCCCCCCCCCCCAAATATCTTCACTTTTATCGAAATCGTCAATGTATGCTTCAATTCGCCGACGTTCTAATTCATTTCCAAACTTATAAGGTGAAAGAAAAACAAAAACACAATTTTGTCGCGCGGGGTTAAAATTTGCCGAACACGAGACGCGCACTTCAAACGCTGATGTTGAACATACTAATAACATATACGTATAATCAATTGTGTATTATCTTATAATAACTTATAAATAGAAGGTAGATAATATTTCAGCTATCTAAACCATCCAAAAATACATTAAAACATAATTCAAAATTAGTGGGGTAAAAATTTACCCCGCGCGACCTACTGAAGGTTAATTCCAAAATTGACTGTTCTGAAATACTCGCACTAATTCTGCAATGCAAGAATAAGAATACGCACGTCAAAATCACATTATAATTTAGACGCAATCAATATATCAACAATATAATAAGTAATAACACATATTATTGGTGCGAAGAAAAATTTAAATGAGTAACGAGCTATTAATTAGTAAATACTAGGGTCCGGATTTATATGCAAATGCATATTCTTCTAAAATTCACCTAAATTTTGATTATAAATGTCGACGTTTTGTAATATGTAGATTCTTTGGTTAAATTTTGTTTTTGCTTATTATTTCGTATTTGAATGAATATGCATTTGAATTGCATATTTCTGGATAGTTGTATGAATGTTGCATATTCTACAATTTTCAAACAATTTTCCATTTATTTAATAACTCCATAAACATTTTATGGCCCGAAAAAATATGTCTTAGAAAATATTAAAAATAAGTTCGAAGAAAGAGGGTCAGGGATACACTTTGCTTGATCTAAACATACAAATGTTTTGTCAGAAAATCTTGGATATTCCATTTTGAAAAAAATCGATAGTATAATCAACAGCGAGGTAACGAAATGTGACGAAGACGAGTAACTGCCAGTTAAAGATTCATCTAGGTTTAAATATGTGCCAAATATATCTTGTGACGTGGAAAGATGTATTTCCAAATACAAACATATGCATCGAGATAATCATAGAAGTTTTCAATTCGATAACTTGATATCGATTTTTATTACCTCAATTTGGTACTCGTCACATAATAATAATTTAACATAAATAGTATAATACTTTTAAGCACGATTTCATAAAAATAATGTTAATCTGAATTCTGTAATAATAATTTTATATTCATATTATGTTTAGATTGTGTAATATTTTTAATCAAAATCGTATAGCTTATTAATTTGAAGAAAATAAAATAATTTGTCGTAGTTTTTGCATATTTATGATACGCATATTTTATACATTTTCATATACATCCGGGCTCTAGTATAATTACTGACCTTATTAATGTAATGGTTGCACGTTGGTGGCAACTGACAAGCGACGTCCGATGGGCGACGGGAGTCGGGTTCAGCAATTCAGGTACTGGAGTCTGCAAAGCAATTAGCAAACACGCGAACAGCGTTGGGCAAAGAAGAATAAACTATTTGATAACCATTGAGCATAGATACACATTTACTCTTTTAAACGACAAACAAGTGAAACAAATATTTACTGGGTAAAAACGGTTTTCCTGAAAACCGTATTGTATTTTTATCATCCACGTCATAATATATTCATTTTATCTCTCAAAACACTTTTTTACACGATATCAATAATATTGATCTTTTGTGGGTCGTATTGAAGACCTGTTCAACTTATTGTATAATTAAAATTTAAAACTATTCATATCCAACGATGTCGGATAAATAAGTCATAATATTATTTCAGGATATTACACTAGGATGGAATAGGAATGCTAAACATAAATGTTGCATGTGTTCGGATTTACTTCGATTAACTGTAACACGTCACTATACATTAGTGTACCATACACATATAATATTATATTATTAACAAATATGAGTTGGTCAAAAATGAAAATATTTAAAATCATTAGGAAGTGCAACGGATGTCTCCTTGAGATAAATATTTGTAATTTATAAGACCTGTATTGACCAAAGTGATTTGAATAAGGTGATTGATGGTTAGAAATCAGAACAGAAAAAAAAATCAAAAAAGGGAAATCTAATATAAATTCATACCAAACTCTGCCTAACGCCTGAGAAATATTATGAAACTTCATATGTTTTTGAGTATAGGACTATGTAGAAGCGATGCTGTGATGGTATCGATAAATCTGTATTCGACAAGTTTTTACCAGTGGCAAATTGACAATAAGCCGGTAGTCGGTACGTTAAAACATTTGGTAAAAACGGTTTCGATAAAACTTGGAAATACATTTATAACCATGACGTGTTGAGTTTAAGTTGTCGGAATACTAATATTTATCAAGAATGAACTATATTCTCGTTTTTTATTTCTTTGTGTATTATGTAGGTAGGTTACATAGTAGGTACATGTAAGTAAATATTAATAAATAAATATTCTGTTTGTAATATAATAAATGTCTTTGAGTATTTGAATTCATGATCTATAAATCATGTAGTATTAATATCGTATAATATAATAATCGTCGACTACAAATTAATATAACCTATATGTTCCACTTTCGTGTATATCTAATACCTGCCTTTACACAATTTGTTGTTAATATTTGAGATTATAGTTTTCAGGTTAGACTTTTTCTCGGTATTATCATTTAATATGCAATGTGAACCTCACTAAATTATTTTGTGCTGAGAAATCACCTACTATAGAGTTATATACTATGATTTTGTGTTAGGCTGATAACTGGTGTAATCAGGATATCATAATGTCATCTATATGATTTCGTCTTCCACCGACTCATTATTAAAATAAACATCGGAGTTATTACAAACAATTCGATAGTACCCAACAGTTAGAAATGTGTAGTGTGGATTTCGGATTCGACCGTGCCCCAGTTCTACTAGTTCTAGAATATAGTGTAATAGTGGTTTCGGATTTTAGTAGTAGTATAAATACATGTATGAATACACTTAAAATTAGACTTAGTTCAACATTACTCACGTTACGTGGTACGCCTGTAAACTAATTTATGTTTCGGTAAATAAAATAATTCGTTACAACAAAAGATCTTCTACAACCTTCTTTTGTAATCACAATCAGTACCTACGGCAGGTTGGACATCGTCAATTGAGTGTGTTGTCCCGAACAAGACACATTCGGGTCACTACTGTAATCCAAATTTGGGTCAGAATTTTCGGAGTTATTCAAATTTAAATTTAAAAAAAAAAATCCAAGTTCAAGCAAGTTTACGGCCAAAAAAGAGAGTGAGCATGGTCAAAGAATGACCCCGTATACTTTATGAACGTCTAATGGATATTGTTGGACTATAGTTGTCTCGAAAGCACTTTACTAATCAGTTTAGAGGGTCGTTAAACAAACGGTTTTAACAAGATTTGAATATTTGATAGATTTGTTTGACACAATGACGTATTTTAGTTGTACTTAAGACACTTTTGTAAAATGTTGACGTAACACGCGAGAAAGGTTCTACTGAAACTGGTAATGAACGTACAATTTCTGAGCGTGACATCACGACTCCTTCACTCTTCTAGCACTACTGATTCTGTAATCTGTATTGATCCTTCATCTGTTATATTATGACGTGATAGTTTACCCGTATCAAAAAGGATGTTGGTTACAACTAATAGATACTACGGTTTTGTTATTAATTATTATCAAAAACTAGCTAGCGACAGACAGGCTTTTAAAATGTAGTGGCCTAAACACGAAAATAAGGAAAACTTGTTTGGGATTTTCATACATAGCTGTATATTTAGTTAGATCATTGGTCCTTGGTTTCATTATCATTTAAATAGATTTTTCGTAAAATCAACTGTGCCTACGCCCTACAGATAAAGGTTAAAATGTCAAGAAGTTGGGAAAACATTAAACTTGTACACTATTCAGTGGAAACCGTTTATAACGATAAACTAATTTCATATTTGTACGTACAGTGATTTTTAGTTCCGGTTCAACTCAAAGATATTTCAATCAAATAGCGGTAATATAGTAACCGGTTTTATTTATTCTCCCAATCTCCGCAATACCTATTTATATCACAATCGATTTTCTCAGAAAGTGCAATCAAGTTTATAGACCAATGTTTTACAAACATAATTGACTGGCTAAGGATAAAATTTTCTTTCAGTTATCCATCGTCGTGGCCCGTGGGGTCTAATAATAACGTTCCGAGTGTATGTGCGTATGTTCGTGTATGTTCGTGTAAAATGGCGAGTAATAAATAGTGTACAAATATATGTTAATAATATTATAAATCGTTTACAAATGTCGATGCTAACACAGTTATTTTTAACAAAATTATAATTCAATTCATCTGAAATATCTTGTATTTTTAAAAACATTTCTGAAACATTAAAAGCTTACGATAAAAAAAACTACATGTATTCGCAAATCAAAACATGCTGACATAGAAACATCTTTATTTGAGTGGTTACAAAAGGCAGAGATCATTTAAATTATTTAAATATTTCTATAATTATAGCAAAAAGCTAATAACTAAATATTTTGTGTATCATATTGTGTACAATTTTAAATTGATTAGTTAATAGCTCTAATATATATGATATAGTTTTACACTTCACATTTACATATATTTTTCACGTTCTTCATACTTTTTTCCTTTTTTTAATTCACCAAATTACACAAACAACAAACAAATATTTTATTTATATCGATTTGTTACGTTTAATTGAATATTACATCTTCCATCGTATATGATATGAAACTCTTGTGAACTTCTTGCAAACAAAGGTGCGTTGCCCGACATTCTTGCGAAAAGTCACTTTTATACACGTTCCGTTGTTATTTTAATGGCGCATAAATCCGTAATTTATTATCTGCTGTCAACACAATTAGGTCATCCTGCAGTTCAACGAGAGTGTATTTGTCCGCGTTTTTGGATTTCGCTGCAAATACCAAGTAACAAGTCTCTTCTGCTGCCTATATAATACACGGATTGTACCGGCAGTTTCGACGTGAGAACCAATAATTAATGCACAACGAAGCGTGATGACCAGGAAAAAGACGGAAAGTTCCGCTTGCATATTCGTAGTCTCCCGTCTGTACGTGTCGCTTTATGAGCAATTCGTTTCCAAGACGTTTGAAAATCAATTTTACGTTTTGAAGTGTTGAACCGATGTCGGACAGTCTAAATACTGAAATATAAAGCATAATCGGCTGCATATATATGTATATATATATAAATAGTTACGCTCGGAGAATCACAAGACAAGAATCAATTTATAAATTTTACATCTGTTACACATTTGCACGTTTTCAACAGTTCGACAGACACCGAACAGTGGCGTGCGAGACTCGATTGGTTTTTCCTCTTCGGAAGTTTTCTTCCGTGTCGCCGTCATCGGCGCGCAAACGAATTGACCATAGGCCGAACGTGACGACGACGACGGGTGGTTCGGCGTGTTCATTGTCATCCACGGTCTTGCGTACGGTCATTCGCCGGTGGACGTGATTAATTAAACATTTCCTCGGCATCCTTGACTCTCATCATGCTCGTCGCTCGCGGCCGATGTGCTTCGAGTCTCGTAACGCATTAATTCACGTGCCTGTACGCAAATCGGTTTTAGCAAACTTTCGACGACAGAGCACAACGATGTAATTGAAAGTCATGGTATAAATTGTGTTATTCGAATACGCGGCGGACCGAAACAGTGCGGAGAACACTACGCTGATATGCAAATAGCGTATAATTTGTATGATTAATAACGCCCGGCCGGAGAAGTGGCTGTGACGTATTGTGGTCTTCTCGGCTAAGGAGATGACACGGTGAAAAAAATATACATAATGAATTCATATCCTCGATTTTCATTGTCATATCGTTTTGCACTAATCTATTACACAATATTTGTGTAGTAAGTATAATAATAATAATAATTACTGCACTCTGCCAGGCCAATTTTGCACATAATAAAACAACATAAAGACCCCGTCACGCGTGGTGTATCGCGCAGTGTCGTACGGACGGATCGAGGGAAATCATATTGTTTTTTTCAATTACATAGTGTACTTATTCGCGACGCATACGCGATCTTAACCAGCAGGTAACGAACAGCGAACAAGTGCACGGGCCGAATCGATGTTGTTTTCATTGTTCATTTCGACTGTTTAGCTCCTCCGACCGCACAAATGTTCACCTCGGAAAAGTGTCGGTGTATCATCATCTCACTAGCGGTTGCGGTTTACACCACGTGTGATCACGCGTGCTGCTTGGAATCCGTAAGTAAACTGTTTGCACCGCATTTTACTCACTAATAGGAACGGCGCTCCGGTTCGTAATATTAGCTTTAGTTCCGGTTGGTTAAACTTGCTATGATAATATAGTTCCGGATCGTAAAAATATTTAGTTAATATTGAAATATTAAAAAATTTGCAACTTGTTAAGACGTTTCCGACACTCGACTGTATCACAATCAAGGGGATTACAATTCATTATTTTTATAGAAAATCTAATTTCTGATTACGCCCGTGGCCGAAATCACTATCGATAACATATTCTAAGAACTCTGTTTATCGACCTTCGACTATCAGCATCTGCTATAATACCATAATGTGTAATAACTAGGGCTAGGATAGTATAGGATTTTGCATTTTTTTTTAGGATTTACAGGACATAGCTTTTCAAGCACAAAATGTGATTTGGTCATATACGAGTCCAAATATATAATTTTTATTTTGCTTTTTTTGCATTTTTTGTACTTTAATGGATTTAGGGTCATTTCGTACCATTTTTGGGTCATTTTTTCAATTTTACGGGCATTTTTATACTTTTTTTATATCGAGGTAATATTTTTTTACATTTTCATTTACACTGGGTGTTCTCGATAAAAGTTTTGAATTTGTAACAGAAATTATATCATATTCAATATTTCAATTAAAGAGATATTGTGTTAATACTCAATACAAAATATTGCTAGCAGAAAATCGGAGGTAATTTGTATTTGAAAACTTGAAGGAGCTGCTGATTGTCCAATGCAACAATACAATTTAAACGTAATTTTCAGAATAAAAAAAAATATACGTATATATATTTATTTTATAGTATTTTTTGTTGTTTATTTCAGAAAATTTCAAGCTGTTCATTTTGTACCGAAATATTAATTAATAAATAATAATTAATAATTATAATGCATTTTTATAATATTTTAAAATCATTTTTTATCTTTTGGGCATTTTTTAAGGTAATTTTTTTAGGTTTTTTGGGTCATTAAAATCCTAGCCCTAGTAATAACTAATAACGCACATGGTTAGTTAAAGGTAGGCATTCTGCCGATGATACAGCAAGTCGCAAACGCGAAAAAAAACTAACATAACTTACGAAGCCGTGTGGAAATTATTATAAAATATATAAACTCTTAATTATTTTATGATTCCCTTTTTTGATAATAATTTGTAAAATATGTATTCATATTTTATTGTCATAACGTTTCGGTTCGTACAATTTTCCATTTCGAGCACTGCGTACGCTTCTTCTAGAATTCAACCTGGAACAATTTTGATTATGTATATATATGTAGAGTATAGACGTTTCGTGATGTGTATAAATCAGTGGTCACCAAATGGCGGCCCGCGAACACATTTTATCCGGCACGCGTACAAGAGGAAAAAAAAAGTAAAATCGATGATAAAATACAAATTAAATACGAGAAGAAAATAATTACTTGCCATTTTTCCCGCAAAGTATAAACTGATTTTCTATTTGTACTATAATAATTACGAATTTGTGTTTTATTTTATTTTATTTTCTAAAATTTATTATTTTTTACCAATGTTACTTTTGCATTATAATATAATATGTCGAAAATATTTGCTCGGCTATTGCCCCCGACATAACATTTTATGGCCCGGAAAATTATTCCATAGAAAATATCAAATATAAGTTCGAAGAAGGAAGATCAGGGATAGATTTTACTAGATCCCGGCTTACAATTAATGTTTTGTCAGAAAATCGTGGATATTCTACATTGAAAACAATCGATAGTGTATTCAACGGCGAGATAACGGAATTTGATGAGAAACTTTGATGAGTCAATGATTTATCTCGTTTAAAATATGCACCAATGTATAATTATAATAATGTAGAAGTTTTCAATTCGAAACTTAAATTCGACTTCTATTACTTGATGGCTGGTACTCGTCATATGATAATAATTTTATAAGCTAGTAATACTTTAAATACGAGTTTATAAAAATGATGTTAACCTGAATTTTATAATACTAATTGTATATACATATATTTAGATTGAGTAATATTTTTACCCAAAATCGTATATATTATTAATGTGTAAGAAAAATAATTTTGCATATTTTATAGATTTTTATTGCATATAAACCCGGGCCTTATTCATTAGCATATTGTATAATTAGTTATTACATTTAATATATAATAATGTACGTCGAGGCTGCAGTTAAAAAATTTTATGAAAAATGAGCATTTGCGTGCCATTTGTTGCCTAACGTTTCTTCGGCTAGACGGCTTATAATTTATAGTTATCAATTTAATTATGTATAATATATTATTTTATATATTACATATATACAAATAAAGATTTCCTATAGGCTACAGCCTTTGAAATCGCTGAACTTAATGTATGCGGTACGCGCATCAGATCTACGAAAACAAGTTGGGACTTGTTCCCTTCGGAATGGGCTACCATCTTGAGTTTTCTCGTGGAAAAAGCATGACACTTATCAAAAACGTTGATTTTCGTTAAAATCACAATAAAAAGTCGTAGAATATCGTATAAAAATAGATTAAAAATGACGGTTTTTGGTGGTGGAACGCTTCTCCGTTCGAAGTGAATACGCATACGACGCGCGATCCTCATATTACATATTGATCATTTCTGTGGTATGTGAATACCGCATGAAGACCGCTATTACCAGACATGATCTAAACTGAGTCGTAGACGGTTTGAGTTTATTTTTTAGCAGCGGGCAACGTTTACTTTGTAAATGTAAAAATCAAGTTATATAGTCAACACATCGGTATTCTCAAGTAATTTTAAATATTTATGTTTTATAATTTGTATGAGAGATTTTTAGAGAAGCAAAACATTTATTGAGTCAACATGTACACATACCTTATTTCTATGATCAAAATTTCAAGTATAAGCTTTAGTAGTTGCAGTAGGACTACATGTAAAGTAACATAGGTACATCGGCATTTTAGATTGTAAATTAATTGCAGTGAGCTTTCGATTTTCGCAGTAATTTTTTAGATATGAATAAAAACGAGAAATAGT
Source organism: Periphyllus acericola (assembly GCA_949715065.1). Lineage (NCBI taxonomy): Eukaryota > Metazoa > Arthropoda > Insecta > Hemiptera > Aphididae > Periphyllus > Periphyllus acericola. Next base: position 22,872,712 of record OX454265.1, read on the forward strand.
ATTACATTTGGTATACCATCCGTCAATATCTGTTTTGAGAAAATTAAATTTTGGATCTTATGATTTAAACATTTCGTCCTAAGCTAACCCTTAATAATTTCATACAGTATTAAAAGTCGGAAGATTTGCTTGCCAATTTTTCGCTGTGACGTTTAAGGTTTGAAGTATATTACTTATCTTTATGTTGGTATCACATCAAAATTTGCTCATTATCCTTTTTCGCATGCGACTATTTGCTAAATTTTCTACAAAATATAAACGACTTACACAACAATAAACGCTTAGCACTTGGATCCAGTATCATACATTTTTTTACCTTTATTCCAAAAAAAAAAACCCTAATTTGTTATTAAATTTCATACAACATGGTATTTTTTATGTAAATCTGAATGTATTTAATTTTTTTTTTATGTGCATGGAATCTATGATTTTATGAATACAAAATTTTAAAGGAAAATATGGATCACGAGATTATAATTAATTATTTTAATTCAAGATTGAATACAGTTTGTTACATTTGTTACAGTCTGCAGAAAAATTAAAAAGTAATAAAAATGTGCATTATATTTCGTTAAATTGGGAAGTATAATAATTTCTATATTTATTATTTACACAAGACATAAAATTATACAATTATAATTATTCATTCGGTCTTGTATAACAAGAAAATAAACATCGCTTAATGATGTGGCTTCTAGGCAGCTGCTCACTTCCGTGTAAATAAACTTGATGAACCCGAACAGTACACATAATTATATTAGGTATAACTTTGTAAGTACCTACATTGTTGTATAATGCAAAGGGGTCTTACTTTTAACATGTGCTAATAGGTATGTGTGGATACATATTATTATGACATATGTATGGAACACGGGGGTTGGTTAGGTTAGGTATTAATAACAATACATTTTAACCAAAATATTAATCATATGCAATTAAATATACGAGTATATTTAGAGTGTCCTACCGAGGATTTACACATCGTGATATCTCCTGAGATCATTAAGATATTCAAATTTTGTTTTTTCGTACATTACTCGCAGAGCCAAGGACTACAAATATTTCATATTTTAATTGAAAATTTAATTATCTTCGTAGAAAAAGTTTTAAAAAAAATGTTGTATGTACTAGGTATGGTATTAAATAATACATTTTTCTGAAAACTAAAAAAGTTAAAAAATTATGAGGTTAATGAAAATAAAATGTTGAAACGTCAACATTTTCAGAAAAATAAACTCCATAAAATGGCTACCTTCAAATTTGTCGAAAATAATAAAATTAAGAATTCATTTTTTAAACTGTTTTACCGAAACATTAAAAACTAAAATATGAAATATCTGTAGTCCTTGTCTTTATGGGTAATATAAAAAATTTTCATTATGTCAGGACTCAGGAGATATTGCAATGGGTAAATCCTCGGTGGGACACCCGTCACCCTGTATATGCAATGAAATATCGTAAACTACAGTTATATGCAGTACCTACATGTCAAAAATATGCAAGAATATTCAAGATAAAAATGTGCACTTCGGATCTATTACGTTTATAATTTATACTTGTAGTAGGTAGTTCATCTAACTATCTATTTACTATACTCTTTGGAGTGTTTAAAAAATATGTAAACGCATACCTATTAATCTAGGCCCTAATTATTACACTCCGTTTCAGTTATAAAATGTATGATGAATCAATCTAAAAGTGTCATATTAAATGTATTAATCAAAATTCATTTACCGAATACAATAATGCAATTTTGTATTTAGTACAACTGCTAAGAAGACCGCGATGTTAAAAATCCGTACCATTTGCTGTGGTGCATTTAGTCGATAACAGTACCTTTTATTGAACATTGGTTTTATGATATTTTTTTTGTTGTTGGTTTAAAGACGAAACAAATCAAAGGGCTCGGCTACCCGCTGAAAACCTATCAGACATGGACCGTCGACAAATATCAGTTGGGCCTAGAGCGAATACCGTACAGCAAACGCGGTAACGGTGTTATCGGCACACCGGTACTGCTGTTGCACGGTCTGTACTTGTCGTCGGCAATATTCGCGATCAACAACTCGTCACTCAGTGAGTACCTAATATTAAATGTACGTGTGTTCACCAATTTTTTGCACTTTTTACAGTCGACGATTGTACTCTCGACAAAATTACCGGACGATAATTATTGGCCGTGAACAATATTGACGTCGAACGATTAACCTCGATGTAGACGAGACCAAATATTATTATGGATGCGTCAAGTATTTTTTTCATTTTTTTTTTTTTGTTTCCGCTCGCGCATACAATTCCAAGTATTCACCTGATTATCTACAAACGCATTTAGCTACAAATTGAGTGTACAATATTATGCGCTTAACGCCGATTCACGTTACGAGCAAGTTTCCAGTGTTTATATACTTTATAGTCTATGGACACGATAAAAACTCTTCAACGTTCGGCGGTCAGGATCATAATGATCCAGCACCAGCACTTTCGTATTCTACTCAATCACAGTCGACCGCAATATTGATGACAATATGCGGACCAAAATGCTTCACTTAATGTTTTCGAGTCCGCCTCAAATGTTTAGTATACTCAATAGGTATACTAGGTATGATATTGCGATTTACATAATACGTATACGGGCGTATATAATTTGCGCCGCTAAAAGTGACAGAAAAAAATAGATATACATTATATGAAGTCTCCGCCACGTCCAAAAAGATATAAATGAAATCTGCGCCACCACCGATACCGAATAGTGGATAATACTGTAATTTTCTACATTTATTAAAATTGAATTGTTTTTTATTATTATTTTACACATGTACAACATTCAATGCTAATTTATAATCTCCATACTAATAACAACTGATTGTAATTTTATAAATATCAAATTTTAAGTGCAGATAAAGCATATTTTATATTATTATAGTTATAATATGTGAATTTTTTTTTCCATAAAAATCTATATGTCTATATTATAAAATATGTTTAAACACATAAATCAATTCCTTATAATATAAGTTGGTCGAATAGGCGAGATTAGACTTATGGACATATGGAGCCGATTACGTTATGAGAAGATACGACGTGGAACAAAATACATATGTACTATTTAGTACATGGAGATGGCGCAAATTACAATCGCCCAAACATACTTGCTAACGCTCGTTGTACCGTCTGTTCGATACGCAGCTGAAGGTGTTAATTTAAACTAATTTACAGGACGATCCACAAATATATATACTATTCGCAATTGGTACATCTTCTGAAGCATTCCGTATACTCAATATTTACGTGTTACGTCCTTATTAATTTGTTGTTTAATAAGTTGTAAAAGATATTTCATGTTTAATTCATAACACTTCATATTTCGAGAGTAAAACGCTGCAATGTGTGCGGTACATCTTATGCGTTTCACTAAAATTGAATTAAGACTTTTAAACACAAATAAGAAGATTGAGCCTTTTTTTTTTGTTGATAGGAACTTGCTTTGCTGTTAAAAATATTAGCACACCTGAAAATTGCAATGATCTGGGTCCTCCTACTGACCTACTATAACAACTCGCGTTTGAACAAAAAGCATATATTTATTGTCCTGGAGTAGACTATAATAACAAGCTATTCTTGGATTTTTAGGTTTCGTTTTATCGGACGCCGGTTTCGACGTATGGCTGTTCAACGCTAGAGGAGCGGGTCTATCAAGAACACTCAGTATTTACGAAACACCAAGATCAAGGCCAAAAATGAACAGGATTTCATGGAATTTCAGGTATTGTCTAGGGATTTAAGAAATATCCAGGAATTGAAAAATCTGATGAAAGTTAACATGATACTGTTGTTTTTGGTATTGGGTTTATTAATTTCATAAAATATTTAGGTGTATTAAATTTTCGTTTTTCGTCAACATTTACACTAAACATTTACATTTTTATGTACTTCATGAATTAATATTAAATTAAGAACTATAAATTATTCACGAGTGAGAAGCATTGAACTACTCGTATTGCCAACAAATAATTTATTACTATTACCTATTATTTATAATAAAGTGTCTTTGTTAATAAAACCTTACAGAACTACATATTATTAGGTGTTTGGGTTAACACAGAGTTGGGAGGGAAGGAGGAGGACAAGTACAAATCACTGTTTGTATTAGAAAGCAAGAACCTAGGACGGAGGGAAAATCTTCAACTTTAAAATGAATACATGGGAAATTTATAAATAATAAAATACAGTAACGTATTTAGATTAGTACCTTAAAGTGATGATTAGATTAACTAATAAAATTTTTAAATAAATATAACAGAATAATTTGTATTATAAATATTAATTAAATATTGTTGGATGTGATTGTTTTTTATTTGATCGGAGATGGATATTTTTTTTTTTAGTTTTCAAGAAATGGGTGTATACGATATGCCGGCTGTTGTAGATTTCATCTTGAAAACAACTGGATATCCGAAATTGGACGTTGTGGGCTACTCCTTGGGGACAACTATAGCTCTAGCCTGTCTGTCCGATAGACCTGAGTATAATTCTAAAATCAACAAACTTGTTCTCATGGCTCCGACGTCCAGACTTAAATCAGCTGGCCCGCCAATCAATATTTTCAAACAGTTTTCAAAAATAGCGACTGTAATTTTTATTTTTTTTGCTATCTCCTTTTAATATTGATTACATCTTGTTCGGGTCGGTGGCGGTGGTTTTCTTTTTACCATCTCTATGCATTTTAAGCTTGATTAACGGTTTTAAATTTCGTATGAATAATATTAATAATAATCTGGTTGCTCCATTTTAGGTTTTATTAGGTGGATTTGATTTCTTTCCGTACACCGAAGATCCAGACACTACGTATCGACTGATTAGACAGTTGTGTTCAAATAGAAACGTCTTTAAATTTTGTAAGACATTTATTGACATGGCACATGGGATCGATTTACCAATTACCAAAGTACGCAACATAAAACAGCAAAAAAGCGTAACGCTTCTGTTACAGTGCTAATAGGATAAATATAAACGTTTATTTTAAGATTAATTATTTTCGGTATAAATTTATTTTTTATTTTTCTTGAATAAACAAAAATCGGCCAAAACTCCTAAGTTGGGTGAGACACAGAAATGGGTCTTTTAAAGTTTAAACTTGTGATCAATGTATCATTGCTCTCGGAAAAACGATTCTGATTGAAAGAGGGTAGGTGGGTGGATCAGTTTATATTTCTAGAGATGTTCGATGTATAGTAGTGGTATAGTAGTAGAACCGAATTTCCTATGATAAGGTACGTTGAACTTTTAATGTTCTGTTTTGTAAGAAAAAAAATTTTTTCGAAAATTATGAATTGACTAACGTTATTAATATAAGTATCCAGTTCATATTTCGAGTCGCTACGGTTAATATTTATGGTTGTAACAACCAAATAACAATTACGGTGTAATCAAAATTCGTTTGAGTACTCTTTTTCGTTAAAATTTCATCTTCTAATGCTAATAAAATTTGTTTGCGACTTTCCAGTAAAAACGTTTTTATTGTCTATAAAGAAAATCCTGCAGAAAATCTTGTATTCATGATACATTAGGTACATTAACAAGATGATGGTGTATGACGAAATGTACCAGACGGTGCAGGGTACGGTTCTCGATCTAGATTGACATTTTTTGAAATTTGTTCTCAATTGTTCGGAAAACTGTTGACTTAGTCCGAAAAATTACTTTCTCAAAGTACCAACCAGACAAGTGTTCATCAATAACCTCCCATGATCGCGAGGATCGGAGCACTGTTCCTTCTATCGAAATCGTTTACACAAACATTATATAAAAAAACAACATACTTCATGACAAAACTAATACATTCTCGTTTCACTCGGAATCTAAAAAACAATAGTTTAAAATTAATATCACCCTACGTAAATAAAATATATATTATACTATGTAAAACACGTACTCGTATCGCACAAAAAAAGATTAAAATCAAAATACTTTGAAATAATTATTTACTTTACAATAATGTGTTGATTTTCATGAAATGTTCCGTGTGAATAGAGTCAAATATAAATTTTTCACAAGTACCTAACTTGTTTGAATACTTTTAAAGTTTTTGAATTTATTTCTGGAGTGAAATCGTAAAGTGATTTTGCGTTATTACATTATGTATGGATATTTTTGTATAAATAAATATTACATTTTGCCAGCGTTTAGAAAAAAGTTGAGCTCACGTATTACACACAAATATACAGTACTAATATCCATTTACTAATACGTAATATAAAGACATTTGTGTTAAAAATATTACACGTATATGATGAAATCATAAGTTTTTGCATATTTCTTATGTTACGCTTAGGAATTCACGATTAACTTTGATATTTTATACCAACTGATGGTGTTACGTAAAATAAATAAACGAATAGATTAATGGGTAAAATTAATTTAACTAAAGATTACGATGATATATTTAAAATATATGTAAATTACTATTAACTTAGAAATAATAATTCGTAAGCTTTATGTATAGTACGTGAACTATACACGTAACTACACTTTAAAGTAAAGATTAATGCGATAATTTTATCTTAAAAAAAAAGTTATAATTTTTGATTACATTACCACTCCCTTTGTTTTGACTAATTTTAAATGTTTAGTTTTAAGTTATTTGTAGCATGTAATAACTGAAGAATCTGTTTGGTTTTTTATAGGACACCGTTTTAGAAATTATTTCTGAATTTCCACAACCCATGTCTTCTAAATTATTGAAACATATGCTACAACTATTGACTTCTGGTAAGTAAAAACATCAGCAATACGATTTAAATAATTAATTTTCTCGTGAAGTTAGACTTTATTGTGATATTGTCTTACCAGTTACCACCTTCATTGTTCTAAGTAAAATTTACGATTGTATGTTTTCCGTCTGAAGTATATATCTTCATCATTACATCTATGTTAACTAAACGAGTAAACGACTGAAGACTATATAGTGAGTTATATTATGTTCTGTGTCATCAATTCGTTATAGTACATATAACACATCACCATGGATCACTTAAATTAGCTTATATTTTTCATCTATCAAAGGGCCATCATCAGAAAATAGTTATAAATTGTTTACATGTAATCCAAATGTAGATGATTAAAAAATGTATTAAATGTATCGCTACAACTAACGAAAAAGGTAAACACCATTCTGTCCATTATTTAGGAGGATTAAGTACAAATTAAAAATTGGTTTCTTATTCTACTTCTTTATTGGTCTTTTTGAAAAACATTTATCAATTTTCAACAAAAAGTAATTATTTTTTCTACGTAATTTTGAAAAACTTACAATCTCTTTTACGATATTTTTCATGGGAAATGAAAGATATGTTATTTTACAGTGGTGTCGTTTTATTTTAGGATATATTATCTTATTGTCTTCAAACAATATCGTGTCGTTGAATCCCTTTTTTATGTATACTTAGACATACACCATAGATAAAAAATTAACTGCCATTTTATGAATCGAAGTTTTCAGAAAAATACTTAAATGAAAATGTTCAAATAATACAAAATTTAATCGAGAAATTAAATTTTTAAAAATATAAAACAACCGCTCTGTATTATAATTATATACACACTCATGAATAAACTATATACACGTTATACTCCGGTTGTATACGCATACTGTGAGATTTGTTACGGATACAAAAGCCTAACGTTCTTACAACACGCATGTTTACACACTAGGTCCTAGTATAATTTAACCGCAATAATTTCCACGGCCTTGTGTTCAAACATAAATTAGACGTGAAGGGCTTCAGTTACTGAAAATTAACCTCAATATAACCTTGACACGGGGACAGAAAACATTTATGAACAATATGTTAAATAAAAATTAAAAACTTTATTTCGTTGAATGAAATATTTCGTGTTCCTGCAGAGGTGTGCGGCATATGCGGCCTACGGTACATTTTAATGCACCCTTACTTCTATTTAAAAACCATCGATTAATTATTACGCAAGCTGTCCCACCGGAATTTAAACAGAGCGATATACCCTGTGTTAATAGAGATCATACCAAATTCTGTTTTTTTTTATAAGAATCCCTGGAAAAAGGCAAATTTGTTGACAATAGTTTGGTAAATATAAGTGTATTACTAAAGAAGTTAAAAAATTAACTTTTTATTTAATAACTTTTGTGATATTCGAAAATAGTCATTTTATAGGGATTCTTTTCCTGAAAATATCGACGGTTCAACTTTAATTTTTCATTGGATTCATGGTTTTCAATAATTTTAAAGTTTACAAAAAATAATGTAAATTATTTTCACCTCATCATATTTTCCATAAAGTTATTTGCTACTATTATTTGAAATTATGTAAATAGTATAGTATTTTATTTTAAGCGATAACAATTATTAAAAATCAAGAAATTAATGAACATTTAAAGTTGACCGCCAAAATTTTCAGAAAAATAAGCCCTATAAAATGACAACCTTCGAAATTTATAAAAGTTGTGATATAATAAGTTAATTTTTTAATATCTGTAATAATATTTAATTTATATTTAACAAACTATTGTCAACAAAATTGCCTTTGCTTAGGGATGTTCATAAAAGAACAGGATTGTTAATTTTTATTTTATTCAAAAAAAGTGCCAACGTAGATACGTCTTAAGTGATAATTTTTCTGTGACACAGACTCAATTTTTTTTCGTTTATTTGGCACAATATAGAAAAAGGTTGGCCATTTTCAAGCTGCTTCAGACTCTAAAGGTAAAAAACGTCAATGGTAACATAAATTCTTATATCGACGATAAGAGACTGTACATTACTGAAATAATTAATCGCATATTATAGGTATATATAAAACAATGATCTTGTAGATTTACCGCTTACATAGAAATTACAAATTTCCATTTTTTTTCTTGAATATTTGAAGTGATTTTTTTTTAATTGTTTTTTTTATCGTTTATTTTCTTTGTTGCAGGAAGATTTTGTCATTATGATTACGGGCCTTCCGGGAACTTGATTCGTTACCATACGATAATGCCACCCGATTACGATTTATCCAAGGTCACGGCGCCTACGTATATTGTACACTCAAAAAATGATACTCTAGTTTCTCCTAAGGTAGGCGCTTACAATGCTATACTCGTATTCCTATTCTCTAATCGAGCGTAATATTATGTTGTTATTGTTGTGGTTGAAAATAAATACACCAATTCTCGGTACAATATCTATAAGTTGAAATTACATAATTACAAATAAAAAATTAAAAGAGTGATTTGATAAAATCCTTCAGTACGGAACTTCAGTGCGACACCACCGTTATTTTCTGTTGTCTAGGAGTGCAAAAGTACCATTGGTTTTTGTCGTCTGTTACAAATTTTCAATAATGTTCTTTGAAATTGCCTTATCAACATTTCATACCAATTTAATAATTTTGAAAATTGATTCAAACTAATGATATGAGGTCTAATTTTCTCAATTTTCTAAAGTTAATTCTTTAAATGTGTGAAAACATCAACTAATGTCAGTTTTTTTGGTATGATCAGAACAAAATTTAAAAATGTGGGAAAGTCTAAAGAAGACTTTACGATAAATTCAAATCAGTTTTCAAAATTCTTATCGCATCAATAGACCGATCCGTACGTTGGAAATAGAAAACGTTTAATTGCGCGAGTCGTAGAAAGTGAAAATAAAAATCATGGCTTGCAATTCCCTTAAGCGCAATCAGTTTCAAAGTTCCTCTTTGTCCCTCGTAGTTATACCTCTTATCATATTGCGACGTAATACTACTAATAATTGTATACGGAAAACCGGGTCGTTAATAAACATTTTTTCGTTATCCTTTACAAGGACATCTTCCGGATTATGACTTGCGATTCGCACACAAATGAGAGTTATCTTACAAAATAATATACTTCAAACAATAAATTGCTACTGTTTAGAGTACAATCATTTCCATATACAAAGTATCTAAGCTATATAACCTTAATCGCGTACATTTATTATGAAAAACTGAGACCATCTCGTTAAATTAACGAATAATAATTGTCCGTGGTTATATATCTGCTATCATGCGTGTACAACAGTATTGTTAAATGTCTCGTGTATAAATTTATCTTTTTGATACACGGTTTATGTTCCAGGACGTTAAATGGCTTATATCTCAGTTACCAAATGTTAAGGACGTAAACTACATTGATAAAATACCATTTGGACACCTCAGCTTCTCATTGGGCACGAACATGAAGGAAGTCGTGAACACGTACATAGCAAATAAACTATTAGATAACTATTTATAGATTGTAATTTATTATCATAATTCATATGAATAAAGAAATACAAATGTTTTCATCGACGATCGTCTTGAACTAATTTCGATTTCCCGAGAAAAACGAAGCAAAAAGTGCGAACATTTTCAACCGATATCGAGAATCGAACCTTGCACCGTCTAGTATTTTAATCTCTACGCATTATCCACTTGTATATCTTTCATGGATACACGATATTTGGTTGTTATGCTATAAAAATGTATATGAACACTCGTTGAAGAAACGACCGCAGCGATTGTCGGACCGTCGGAAAAACATGCGCACAATGACTATATGTCGACAAGCTCGTTATGACTTTCGTTATGACGACCAGAATGACATCTTACGGCTTTCCGGTTTCGGCGTTTTACCACGATTTCTCGTTAATTAAGCTTAGTAATCGATTTCGACGTGTTCTTATCATATACCATGGTTGTGAAGAAATCAACATGAGCTTATAAGCTATCTCACACTTTTCATACGCAACTTTTGAGAATCTACAGAAACCATATAATATTATAGTACAAGTTCAAACATATACAATATTACATATTTTTTTTTCCTTTAAGAACACGCGAACTATAAGAAAATATAAAATAGCCTTAATTTAAATTATGTTACAAAAAAAAAAAACATTTTTCCAAAGACCACGTAATGGTGTGTTTTAAATAATTGTCATTTAATTACCGATGTAAGTAATCGATTCAACGTAACAGGTAAAAACAAGAGTTTACGTACACTATTGGTGCACGAAAAACGCAATGATAAGTCTCACATCGACATAATATTATATACAGTAGCGAATGATAATATATTGTATACCTACGGTCGTAATAGGTTTTGTCCGAAGCAACGACCGACCTTCGGCGCACCGTATACGCATTATTGTTCATCGCTGTGATTTATGGTTCATATCATGCGTATTACAAATTTTCTTTCGTTTGACAGATCTAACAAGTGTGAGTGAGTGCGTGTGCGTGAGGTGCGAGTGAAAAAGGGAGAAAAAGAAAGAGAGATAGTGGAGGACGAGGAGGAGCAGGAGTAATATTAATAGTCGTAGGACGAAAAATAATCTCATTATACTCAAACTCAATTGTCCATGAACAATTTTGAATAATCATGAATATATTTCAAATCAAAGTGCAAAAAGTCATAAACAAATTTCAACTTCAATATTATACACCAATATATACGTCCAGAGGTGGTTTTAGCCCGCGTTATCCACGCTACGGTAGCGCCGTATTTATAAGTATTATTATTACGATTGCTGGATGTGAACAAATATTATTATTTCATTCATTTAGCTTTGCGAGAGAATAAAAGATGCTGAATCGATTTTGCTCAGGAATGGACACCATTGAGAGCTAACAAGCGTATGTTTATAAATACAAACTTTTTGATTTTTTATGTTATTTAATGAATCATACTCATGCATCTTTCAGAGTTTTGTAGTTGACAATGAAACATAAAAAATACCTGAATATAGTTATTTATTATAGAAGAAATTATTTAGAATTTTTTTTAAAAAAAAAAGAAACAAATTTAATGTACGCGAATGTATGATAAATATAAACGATAATTTAACGCAATTACAATAATGTTTTATTTCATTAAATTTTAAGTGGAAATCGATAGTGAAAAAATCATAAACTAAATCGAAAGTGAAGATAAAAATATTAGGTGAAATATCTTATACTACATTGCACATAGTATACGGTGTACAGTTATACTCGTATATATAATAACATGACATAATATGTACATGCAATGGACAGTAGATACGTAAGGATAAAACGAACAAATTGTCAGAAACAATTGAAACATAGAAATAAACTCTCATCTTATTATACATGTTGATTCATAACAATGGAACACTCATTTTATCCTTTTCAAAGTACTAAAATACGAAAAGTTAATTTTCCGTATAAAAGCGTATAACGCGTAAAGGAAGAAAATATAACATTGTATATGTATATTGTTTTGTTTTATTTTGTTTTATTTTATTTTAATATAATAAAATGTATCAAAATATATCGCGAACAAAAGGAATAAAATAGTTCAGGTCCTTCGAACGAATTCAGTTGTACCGGACAAGAAGTGGTTTACGCGTCACCGGCAGCCTGGGCTGCTTCAACTTCAGGTTCCGCGACCTGATCGTCGTGTTCCGTCTCGGTTTCCACGAGGCATCCGGCTTCGGGTTCAAAGGCCTCCGTCGCACGTTTCCTCAAATCCCACAGTGTCCACGGATTATTTCCATTGGTCACCAGGGTCATTTGTGATACCGGGAACTCGGCCACGGGCACGATTCGTTCGGACTTGTGAAGCGGCCACGGGTCGCGGGGCGTCGTGCTGAAAACCAGAGAGCACAAATCGTCGGACTTCTCATGGATTTTGGACCATTTTGAAAAGCAAATTTTCATCGCCGATGGAACTTTGCATCCTGTGACAAAAACACGCGATGCTCGTTATAAAAAGATCCCGGAAGGCGTACAAAAGGGGTGGTTTCGAGACGTTTTATTAGCTCACCCCTGCTTCGATGTACACATCTTAGATGCGATTTATTAAATGTTCTATACCTATACCGGGGTCGTTTCGCATTCGTGGTTTACATGAGTTTAGTATCAACGTTTACGCTTGATTCCGTTTAAATACAATAGGTAAATACGAGTATAATACTTTTTACTTTATAAAACACGTAAACGTAGTTACAGTTGCTTAAAATGCTTAATAGAGCAGTAATAGTAACTTACCTGATGACTCGAATGTCATATGATTCAACAATAAAATTGCCTTGGCCGCCAATTCGATGCTTTTCATTTCAATAAGTCCCGTCGAACATTTAGCACTGGGCTGCTTATGGGGCACTATAAGGACAAAGTTTTAATTACTATACATAATTCTCACTTAAAATCCAAGCGTTCCGGTGAATAACTTACGAATGGTTACCGACTGCACAGCGTCATCGCACCCGAGGGCGTTTGTCACTGCCCTATGAATCATTGAACCGCTTACGTCCAACGGCGCGTTGAAGAAGTGCAAAATCTTATGCAAGGGAAAAAAAAGTGCTTATCATATTTATTATAAAATTACGTTATTCTTAATGCAGTATCTGCTTAGGATTTTTCCTATTAAGGGAGGGTGATAACTATTAACAAATATTATTAACTATTGTAAAAAAAATGTACAAATTTTTATTTATATAACGTCGTAGTTCAATCAAATATATAATAAAACGAGTTCAGTTGGTTCAATGTTTTATCACTTTTTCTGTGTTCACGATTTATATTTTAGTATAAAACTAAAACTTATTTTAGTAACTTTTGTAAATTTTTCTGTTCAAGTAAATACGTTTAAAAATACTTTAGTGTATGTACATTTATTAAATACTTGAATAACGTAATCCTATCTATTAAAAATAGCCAAATCTCCCGAGTTGGATGAATAATTTGGTATCTATGGGTGTTTTAAGCTTGAAACCAATGTACCATAAACCACTGCTCTCGAAATCCAATACTGAGTGAGAAAAGTTGGTTGAATCAGTTTATATTTCTTAAGATGGTCGAATTAATGAAATAGTTTAAATTAAATTTCTTTAATAATGTTGCTTGAACTTTTAATGTTGAAAATTATGCCAAAACAAAAATAATATTTGAATATACTCGTATATAATGACCACCAAATAAAGAATAGATAAATTGATAATGAGTAACGATAATACTAGTGAGTGCATTATCAATCCCGGTTGAAGGTTTTTTCAAATTTCCTCTGTATTTTAATTATTCACCAAAGGATTGAGATTTAAAAATGATCTCCTCAAAACACTACTTGGATAACTAGACTAAATTTATTTTCAGAAAAGTACCAGGGTTGTACACATTGGAGTAATCCTGCTAGTCACGATCACAAAAATAATAAAAATTCGAAAAAAAACACACATCACGATAAGACCAATACATTTTTTGTTTCACTCAGAATCTAAAACAGAGACTCGATGTTCTATCTCTCCCATAAATACTACCCTGCATCCAATGATACGTTTTAATGCGAGCATTAATTTACTTTTGATGGTGCTGCGATTCGACGCTGATCAGTTAACTTTAGAGTAATTGGAAATCGGTGTAATTGAGATGTCTTGTAGTTTTTCTGGGCCGGGGTGCCATCTGACAGTTTCTTTACTATTCCGCTGTCGAATATACATGAATGCTTGGAATACCTGAAACAGCCATCGGATATCGTGTGTTATTGTAACATTTGCAGATAACCGTTGAGAAATGAAATAAAAAGAAGACTGAATGTCCTGAATGTGCCATCAAGACATCGTTTACTATCAATAGCCCTTCTTCGTTAGGGATTCTTTAGAACGTACTTGACTTTCAGTATGTTGTTCTCGTCCAACGGCAATAAGTGCAGATTGGACAAGCACCGTTGCGCGGCCTCGGCGTCGTTTAGCTCGACGAGGACCTGGTAATTTCTTAGTATCTTTACAGCCGTTACGTTTCCATATATACAGAACAGATTGAAAATCTTGTCGCAGTTAAAGTCGCGTCCCAATCCGTGGACGAGCAGTATCCTGCCGGGCCCAGCGCGTCCGCTCCACGACGACGATGTCGATTGGTGACCGCGCTGCGTTTCCGAATTTCTGATTCTCGGCTCGGGCACTCTGGCGACCCGCTGCACTCTCAATGCCCGCACCTCTTGGTTTCTATAAACGTTTTTCATACATAATTTATATCGTTATCGTTATCAGTTATTGTTCGACCGAAAGTAATCGCAATCATCAAACATTCAACACGTACCCCCTGACCTGACTGTTTCCAGTCGATTCTAATCGCCGCCATTCGTTGATTACCGACAGTCGTGCTGGACGTAATGACTCGCCTTGACGCTTTACCCTTTCATATCTGTCCATCGCTGTTGTTCTGTGGTGATAGTACTGTAGTGAAACTAACGGAGCTGCTTGCCTCTCTTCGCCGCTGTACGAGTTCGCTATTTTCGATGTCGAAACAATTATGAACAGAAATAGGAGCCAAATGTGCAAAACGACCAATTCCAATTGTGCGCGAGTTCGAATGACTCCAGATATAATCATACCGCATTTATACAGATTTTCACAAGCACGTCGTTTCCATGGTTTCGGCACAGCAATAGCTTTTTAGCCACTTAGCTATATAATACAAATATAATATGATCGAAAGGAAAACTATATTCTAGAGCAGTGGTTCCCAACCTTTTTTATTCCACGCCCCCCTTTGTCGATTTTCGAAACTCTCGCGCCCCCTTCTATAACATGAAAAATATATCACTTTTTTGAGTACTTTACACAGAAATTATAAAATACCCGAGATGAATTTAATTTTATTGATGATAATAATTATAAAATATAAATCATAGTAAAATAGTAAGTAATATAATATAATTAAATTTACGATTCATTAATGTGTAGGCTGGCAGCACTTTTCTTTAAACAATGTTTAGATTAATGTTTGTTTATCAATACTTTATCAATATCTTATATCTCTTGATTATATTAATGTATCTTTATCAATACTCAATAACTGGTCGTTATTCATTTTTCATATTTTCCCTACATTTCAAAACAAAAATAATTTAATAAATAAAAACTGTATTTTATAATGACTGCTTACGCCTCCCCAGAAATGTTTACACGCCCCCCAGGTTGGGAAACGCTTCTCTAAAATCTAGACTTAAATTTATTTTTAGTTATCGTATCGTGAAATAAAGTTATACATCGAATCGTACGATTAAATGGTGATGAGTCTGATCACCATGAACGTCATCAAAGTGTACGTCCAGGTATCCCCGTACTTGGAAGCATGGCAGTATCTTAACTTTTTAACACCCCGGGGAAAATTAAATATGTACGCCCATTTAATACAAATGACCAGAATTTGTATTTTTTTTACGAAATATCAAGCACCCTCACGCAGTAGTATGTGAGTACCAACCATTTAAAAATAAACATTGGACCAATCAATAATTTAAACAATTTTACCTTAAAAGTCAAACATTTTAAATTTTAAAACCTCAAAAATACGCACGGGAATAAATCCTCGATTTTTTCCCACCCCCTAGATCCGGCCGTGCTTGGTAGCGATGCAGCATTATATCGGCGCGGGCAAATGGATGGAAAGTCGCAACGTGTGCAGGGATGTGAAGAACGAAGCGATGTGGGCCCTTCTGGCTGGTTCCGCGGTGACGGCCAAGCAATTGGACACTGCGGAGGAGTGTTTCCTCGCCGTCGGACAGATCGAACGAGCAACGTTTATTCAACACATTAAGGTATTGCACCAGTCGATATGGTATTAAATAAATGCACATTCCAGTGCCGTTTCAGTGGCGTTTTCAGACTTCTTTCCTCTATGTGTGTGTATTCCAAACACGAGTTTCGAATTTTCCCCATGATTTAAAAAACGATTGGCGAACATTTGAATCTCGATCCAAAGTGATCCGATGAAGAGTTTTGAACCTTAAGTAAGAACCTACACAAAACGGAATAGATTTTAAAATCCTATGTTGTTCGCAACAATTGTTATTTATAATTTAATGTATTGGACGGTCGGTGATTGAGACTCATTTTACCTACCTACATGTTTCGCATACAGCATTTTCTTACATTTTATTTCCCGCGTTATTGATTATCTCCGGGTACAGTGGTAGACTAAGGAGATTGCGCCACAATAGTGTAACACAACAATTGAAGAATATATTACGTTTATTAATAACAGTATACCAATATAGTTTTAAAGTTTGTTTTTTACATTAAGATATAGTTATTATTAGGTACTATTATTCGAAGCGACATATTATTTTGAGCCTTTACACTCGATAAGAAATTAATAAAATCTCAATATTAGTTTTCAGTTAAATATATAAATATTATATCAAAAACTTAGTATAAAATCAAAAACACTATAGTTTTTAAAATGTTTCGCGTCTCACGATTGGACGCTAACCGCAATTTGGCCACCCCTGGTATGTATCAACGCACGTGTTGAACGAGCTGACGAAATCGATATATCGTTAAGCGAGCAGCATTGAATTTTCTATACTTTTGCGCAACAACGTTGAATTAGCATATTAAATCCGTTAGATTTTATAATGCAATTACAGGATTTTAATTGGAAATCGTTAAATCCCAAGTGCAACACCTTGAATTGCTAAGATGACAGCGTGTAAAAATCAACCGTTAAATGGTTGACAGAGTGGACATAATTGTTACGTCGCCATTGTTTATTTTGTTCGTCTAAAGTTTTGTCCATTTATATACGGTCACATCGAAGTGAATATAAACGCGTTTCGCCTATGTCTCTCTGTATTTTCTCCAGTAGCGCACACAATTAAATCCAACATGATTCCGTAACATTTATAGTTTAAAATTTCCAACGATCTTGATGAGTACTTTTAAAATATTTTCTCGTTAAGAATCCATCAAAACGAAATCTCTGCAGTGGATCAAACACCTCGTCCCGTAGCTGTGCCCGTTTAGATTAACAATGGGTCTTCTGCCGTATACGCTAGCTTTTACGGTTATTTTAATTGGTATCAAGCAACATTCCGTATTTGCTTTTTCGACCGTAAGTATTATACTTTAATGTAGAATTTGCACCTACTATTAACGCAATTAACCGCATCGATATACGTTTTTTCGAAAAATAATTAGAACGATAAGTAATGAAATGAGTCACACTTAACAACTATGCATAAAATATATAATAATTCATTTTTAAGAAGACTTTTACACTCAATTATTTTTGTACACGATAATAAGAAAAATATGTACTCGTTACGTTTAGTAGGTGGGTGCAGAGGACATTCGTGTTTGGTTCTTACATAAAGAAATGTGTTCAAAGTAATTGAAATTGTTCAAACGTTTGTGAAGTCTTATTAGAATTTTTTTTAGATTCTGAGTGAAACGAGGAATGTATTAGTTTTATCATGTGTGTGTGTTGTGTTTTTTTTGTGTCGGTTTACTCGACCCGAAGAATTGCTTCAATGAATACGAACATGATATTTTTCTAAAAGGATATTGCGACTAGCTGACACTTTAAGAAAGTCATTTTTTAAATTTCCCTACAGTTTTCCGAATAATTGAAAAGAAAGATAAATATAGCAAAAAAAAACTTAAGCCGAGGTAGATAACCATGCACCACCGTGTAATATGTTTTTCACGCACTATCCACTTGTTTATTTTTTATGGATACAAGATTTTTAAGATGATATTCGTCATTTGGTTGTTATTCTATAAATATTAAAATATACATATATTATAGATACATCCGGTATCGATATTATAAGTCAAATATTAGCATTTAATAGAAATCTCATATTTTTTGAAACTTTTTTTTGGCGAAAGTTAGAACATTATAAGTTCAACTTAACTTGTTAAGAAATTTGGTTCTACAATTACATAGACCACCAATAGAAATAGAAACTAATTCACCCGAACTCTTTCACTCAGAATCGTTTTCTTTTGAGAGCAATGGTACATATATTTCAAGTTTAAAAGACCCATAGCAAATATTAATTTTACATACGTTTCATGATATTTAATAGTTGGTAAATGCTGCGAGTAGACTATCTCAGAAACGGCATTTCTGAAAAAAAATGAACGATTCCCGTGTAAAATTGTTCATTTTAATATTTTTTTTTTTTTTTTACCTTTGTGTTTGATTACACTTAAAGGCAGATCAAATTAAAAACAATGGATATCAAGTAGAAACGTATGCAGTTGAGACCAAAGATCATTACATGGTAGGTTTGGAACGAATACCGTACGGTAAAAGTGGAAACAAAACAATTGGCAAACCAATCTTGCTGTTACACGGCTTGTACGGGACTTCAATGTATTTTACACTTAGTAATATATCTCTCAGTAAGTGTAATTTATTAAGCACTCATTCAAAAATAAACATTTATGCGGAACATTAAAATTTTCCAAAACGGTCATGATACGTATGTGACGGCCGAGAACTTGAAGGAGACGGTTAAAATAGTTTAGAATATCGTATACGCAGTTTATGTTACACAGTAATTCGCTTTCAATAAATCGATGTTGCATAAAGAATCATGACTTAGAAATAATATTTTACACTAGGTTTTTTTTGGGTAATAATGGTAATATTTATTGTTCGCGTAATTGCGCGTGGACCGTTTAAGACCATAATACAACGTGTGGATATAATTATTAAATCTTGTAATTATTGAAATATCAAACAAGTAGTGTGTACGGTCAACGCCGTCATTTTATTGTTTTTTTAAGGGACAACAATAATTGTGCCTTTGGTAGTAGAAACATTTAATATACAGTATACGAGTATAACTATAGTAGAACATGCCCAATGTTCTACTATGTCATGCATTATCAGTAGTTCGTCGAGAGTAAAAAAAAAACAACCGACAGGCCGACACACCCCAAATCGGTACCATCGGTGGTCCTTTGAAATTGGGACGGGGCCCTCATTCACTATGTCCTCAAACGATACCACCGCAATCTGCATATATTAATTATACGACGTCGTTTACACGTTACGTGCAAATAACGACAGAATAAATACTACACGTTTGGTGTGTCTGTCGTCTAAAGGTTTCACGTTAGCCGATGCTGGTTTCGACGTTTGGTTGCTCAATTTCCGACTGGCCGGCATTTCCAAATACATAAAAAGTCCAAAAACCGGCTTGGTGACTCCGCTGAGAAACATTTCATGGGACTTCAGGTGAGATTACTATTATACGCCTACGTGTTCATTTTGTAACCGAGACAATATTATCGCACCGAATCCACCCCGGAGACGATCAAGAATGCAACGAGTAAAAACAGCAAACGCGAACAGAAACGGTATTGTGCTCGTCGTTAAGTGCACGCCACGACTGTTCGCTCATTAGTATTCTACCAGAAATATACGCTTTAACCGTAAATCCGTAATAAATGGGCGACTGCAGAGGGTTCCTATCGTCAAGGTCGTCCATAAAATCGAAAAGAACCAATGCACTTCGACCGTCTGTAAGACTACTTTCAGAACAAATTGATTTCGAGAAACCGTTCAAAGTGAGAAGGAACCACTGTCGCAGGATAGCACACGATTAGTTGCAGATATCCTTTTCCCGCCCCTTTTTTGTTACGATACCCAACTACTCGCGAATATACTTTTGTTTTCGAGACGGTGTACGTAATTATTCCTGTATATTTATCGTTTCTTGGGGTGCAGTTACGCACGGTTTAATGTTTATTAATCTGCAAAATGTCACATTATAGTCATATCACTCATATCTAAACAGAAAAATTAACATCAGAAAGAATAGGCACTAGGTATGTTTCTTCGATTTTATTCGTGCTTAGATTGTTAAATTGCAAAATTGATTCGATTTTGTGATTCGTCATAATGTATTCTATTCATAAAATCAAAGAATTACAAAAATAACCAAAACTAATAAAAAAAACTATTACCGTATTAGTAGAATACTAACACACCATGTGTTTATATATTAAGTCCAATAAACGCATACAAATATGAGTCAATAAATTTAAACAAATATTAATATCAAATGTGCGTACGCATTACTGCGATGATATTGCATAAATAATTAATTATTACATTCAAGTTTTGACGAGTTGGGAATATACGATACAACAGCAGCTATTGATTTCATACTGAAAAAGACTGGACATACTACGCTACACTTGGGCGGTTATTCTTTCGGAGCTACTATATGCCTGATCGCACTAGCTGAAAGACCGGAATATAATGAAAAAATTGACAAGCTGGTGTTGATAGTGCCGACAGCCAGAATGAAGTATTATGACAGAAGACTTATTCTTTTAAAGATTTTCCCTTTCATATTCCACGTAAGAACCGAATTTATTATTAATAATAAAGGATTTTCGT
The DNA here is from genome assembly GCA_949715065.1 of Periphyllus acericola. Lineage (NCBI taxonomy): Eukaryota > Metazoa > Arthropoda > Insecta > Hemiptera > Aphididae > Periphyllus > Periphyllus acericola. Next base: position 22,893,898 of record OX454265.1, read on the forward strand.
AGATAATCAGAGGAAAACATTTATAATAAATTATTATAAAATATGATAAAAAATAACATATTTTTATTTTTATCTCATAACACGTATGAAAATAGTTATTTTTACTCTTAAAATCCGAGCACAATATACATATATAGCATCACTTGAATTTGTTGAGGAAAATTATTATTTTCATGACTCTTGTTAGCGGTTATTTGAAAGCTAATAAACGTAAATTAAACCCTTATTCACAAAAATAAGCACAATTTGCTAATGTTCATAAAAATGCATAAAATATTTATCTGTATGTACATGCTAGAGTGGAATTAAAATATATTCATAAGACAACTATATTGAAAGTTTATGTCCCTAGCTTTATCGATGTGCTAAATAACTAAGATTTTAATGTTATAGCTGCTAAATAACTTTGATTGTTGAACAGAGTTAGTTTTAACGTTAAACAATTTTTTCCTATCAGTTTATGTAGTATTGAAAATATTATTTTTCCGCAGTATGAAATTATTACTACACAACATAAAAAATTATGTTTTTGCTATTTCTTATCGTACTATGTATGTTAAGGGTTTTTATAATATTTTTAATTACATATAATCCTTAATCCATACAGTTTTCCGAAAATTATTGTTAAAACTATCATTTAATTGAAAAAGCATTTATACTTAATTACGGTTAAATTATATTGTTTTGAAGAGGGCGTTAAAAAATAGACACTATGTACCAAAAATGAAACATCCAGACGATCAATGGTTTGGACGTCAATGTAAAGAAAACAAACTCATGAAATTATTTTGTTTATATGTAATGACCCAGGTCCAAGGCAACTTATTGTCTATAGATTACGTAAGTAGCATACTATTATTATTATGTCATTTAATCTTTTAATGGGGGAAAACCAAAGCAGAGGATCACCGAAATTTTGAAAACAGTGTCTGATTTTTTAAATAGCATTCACTATATACTTCATAAGTATCATCACCGATGTGAAAATATATTTTGTCTACACACAATAATAATTATATGTGTTCAATTGCAATTTTTAATCAGACGCTTTTTTCAAACACAATTCTTAATACACTGTGTTGCCTATATACATAATGCCTGATTAATGGACACGTAATATTTATTTAGAATACAATAGAAATTTTGAGAACATATCCTCAGCCAACTTCTGTCAAAGTAATGACGCATTATTTCCAACTCGTACTTGAAGGTAAGCGTAAGAACATTATATAATTTGCATCATCATAAGACGTCATAACTCATAAGTCATAACATATTAAGTTATTCGCTTAAAAACGTATTATCATTAACTATTACAGGTAAAATGTATAATAAAGATATAAATTTACCGTCACAATTAGAAATGTAATATGTATTTATTATGTACCCGTGGTGCTACAAGTAAATTAGGAAAAACGTAACTACGTAATAATATGATCTTGAATACTTAAATGAACGCAAAGCAGAATCTTGGACTAAGCCGCATCACACGATCATGCGTTTAATATTTGTTCACAAAGTGTGCGTACAATATTTACAGCGAGGCTTAGTTTGTTAATATCGTTGTTTATGTGTAGGTAAAGATTTTCATTGGAATTCCAACCAAACATATTATTACGTTATAAACACAATTTACAAACGTTTTATTCAAAACTTCATCTTACACGTTTTATTTCATTTTCCGTCGTTGTTCGAAAATGTCCAACCATCGAATTGATTAAGTCTTGCTCTTTGCGTTCAGCGCAAGATCGTCGACACGGAAAATATCTGCAATTCGATAAAACAAAAACCGTGACTTTTGCCACAAATATAAAGATCGTTCGGTGAATTATACAGACCGTATGCAGGCACTCGTTTCGTACTCCCAAACGAGTCAGTTATATGATATTTTAACAGTCCAATTCGTTCGAATTGTTTTGCAGATTACTTCCGGAAATATGATTACGGAAAAGTCGGCAATATCAAACATTACAACTCCACTACGCCGCCAGAGTATGATTTGTCTAAAGTGACGGCGGCCACGTACATCTATCAATCGAAGCGTGACATTATAGCTCCACCCAAAGTAATGATGAGTATAATAATAACTATATTATGTTTAGTAAATATTGCTTACCGCGGCCATCTAAAAAATATTCAAACCCGCGATAAGCAGGAATGAACTATTATTGAACGTCATATTATCTTGTAAACCGTAAACAAGATAAAGTAATACGACTGTCGGAATTTGGAAAGAAAACAACCGTTCGAAGTATACAAAAGTATGGATTGATTAAAAAACGCGACATTAAAAAAAAAAAACAGATCGTTTCGTCCGAATAACGTTCGTCGTTCATAATTCTTTCTCAAGAATAACATATGTACTCAAATAATAATACTAATTTCTGGTGGTATTTCGCCGTTACAAGTTCATCATAATTCGATAATTTAGTTGTAAATGTAAATATCAATAACGGGTCTTGGGAAGTCGATATTTTGACCATGAACAAATTAATAATCACCCAACAACTAAATTTAATGTAAATATTGTGATCATAGAAAAAATTATTTTTTTTTTTAATTTACCGCATCACACGAATGACTCCTTTAATAATAAAAATAATATAGAAAAAAAAAATTACAATTGATATTAAACATTAAACTGTAAGTGCAGGAGTTTATTTGAAATAATGGGTTTGTTTTTATAATTTCAGGACGTGAAATGGTTAGTAGACCGACTGCCCAATGTCAAGAACGTCACTATGGCGAAGAAATTTAGTCACATGGGATTCGCCATTAGTCCATACGCTAGACCTTATAATCTTTTGATTGTTAAACACTTATTGGAAAAAAACTGATAAGACAAATAAAATAAAATTGTAAATTGTGTATTAATTTGTGTAAACGAATATTGTACTTGTAATGATGTTAATGTTGTTATTATGGCTTTTTCGAACGACCCAATTTTCCTTTATCCGCACAATTGACATACCACCACAGCGACTTTCAGTAACTTATAATAACTATGATTTGTTAATTATTCATTGCAACTGTAAAATATAATACTATAGTCTATTCATATACAACCTATACTGATATCAGTGGAACACTCAATTAATCATATATGTTGTATCTTTAATTAAACCTTGTCAATATCACTATTTCCAATTCCAAATGGTTTTCATGAATATATTTCTAACGTGTGTCGTCTATAAATCTATGCAATGAGATTTTGTCATTTTGAACAACATAAGTAATAATTATAAAAATGTTTGTTTAAAAAAGTATAACTATAAATTATTATATAACACAACATTTTCAGCCATGATATGAGATATAATTAAATTTAACCTCGTACTTGTTTAGTGTTTTCGTATATTTTCCAACGCTAGAAAAGTACTGGTTATTAACATTGTTCGTATACTCGTATAATATGAATATTATTTTAAATATTTTTAAAATTTTAATTATATGCATAGGTAATATTGTTATGTAAGAACGTAATGTGTTTCATTATATTTTATAAATATAATTAATTTAAATGATATAAAATATATAAGATATCGAATTTAATATATTATTCAAACTGACGGAATTAGTAAAGAGTAACAATTCTAATTAGTTATGATGATCCAATTATTCTATAATCAACGATATAATAATATATTAAAATGATTGGTCACTAGTCATGAGTACACCTGATTTGCCTATCCATTACGCCGTGTGCTATAGTCCAAAGATTTGTCGGATGGGTGACCACATCAGTATTTAATGGTACAGTGCGTCGGTGCAGCATTTATGTTTCTATAATATCTCTCCAACCAATAATAATAACAAAATCAATTAAAAATCGTTTACGACACTATAAGAAGAATAGAAGGTGAAAACATGCATTTTAAATATCAGAAGAATTAGAAATACTATGTGGAAAAATAAAAATAGAAAAACGCAAAGTTTTTTAGTTGTCAGTGTAAGCTCACTACTCTTAAAATTAAAGAAAAAAAATGTATACACAAAGAAACGAAAAAGAAAACTAGTTTATTAACACATTTTTGTTGTGCATTAAAAGTGGAAAAGTTCATTTGAAGAATTAAAAATATTTCGTTAGACCTAACAACTAAATTGTCCAACACAATACAAAAAAGTAAAATTTTTATTTGGTGAAATAATAAAAAAAAATCGATCGCAAAGCGGATGTAAGTATTCTTTTTGGTGAATATAATCATTGTAGTTAATGTTATAACTTATAAGTCATCCAAAAATTGTTAGTCCCGTTTTTTTAAAATAAATAAATGGTCACTCTATGTCAAATACTATCAACCGTTTGGACGACAACGCAAACTGGCCGGGAAAGTATCCACATCTGTTCGGTCATCGCGTCTGATATAATTCTTCATATTTTCCAAGTACCGGGACGCCTGGACTTATACATCGTTGCCGTTTGTGGTGACCGAACTCATCAGTCATCACTTATATACCTAACCTATCGTAAGACTCGATGTTCAATTTCATTTAACTTGTTAGCAAAAAACGGTTTACATGAACATCACTGCTACGGTCGGAGCAGAGTATGTTTCTATAAATCTATACTGGGGAAATCTATAAAGTATAATATGCCGTACAAAAATGCCGGGTTTCCGAAACACCAACCGCACAAGTTGTATTCACAATGTAAATACTAAAAATAAATGTAAGTCTAGATTGTTTAGAATATAGTTTTCCTTTCGATTATATAATATTAGTATTATATTACTACGTGGCTAAAAAGCTATTGGTGTGTCGAAACCATGAAAACGCAAATCTTTATAAAGGCGATAGATAAATTCTGGATAATTCGAAACGGTGCGACCAATTATTGAAAACGTTCGTTTTGTACAATCGACTCATATCTCCGTTCCTAATTGTTTCGAATTGTTCAACAGCGAAGGACGGAAGACAAAAGCTCTGTTAGCCTTACAGTCTACTATAAGTAAGTCTGTGTTCTTCGACAAACGAACGGATTTTGCTGGTAAACATTTCAGCACAACCACGACGATGGACAGATGTGAACGGGTAAATCGCCTAAGCGAGTCATTACGTCCAGCGAGACTATCGGTCAACAACGAATGGCGGCGATTGGAATCGACTGGAAACCGTCTGGTCAGAGGGTACGTGGCGAATGTTTGATGATTACGATCACTTTCGGTCGAACAATAACTGATAACAATAACGGTATTAATTATGTACATGCAACGTGTACAGAAACCAAGAGGTGCGGTCATTGAGAGTACGGCGGGTCGCCAGAGTGCCCGAGCCGAGAAGCAGAAATTCGGAAACATCGCGCGGTCACCGATCGACATCGTCGCCGTGGAAGGGGTGTTCTGGGCCCGGCAGGATACTGCTCGTCCACGGGTTGGGACGCGACTTTAACTGCGACAAGATTTTCAATCTGTTCTGTATATATGGGAACGTAACGGCTGTCAAGATACTAAGAAATTACCAGGTCCTCGTCGAGCTAAACGACGCCGAGGCCGCGCAACGGTGCTTGTCCAATCTGCACCTATTGCCGTTGGACGAGAACAACATATTGAAAGTCAAGTACGTTCTAAAGAATCCCTAACGAAGAAGGGCTATTGATAGTAAACGATGTCTTGATGGGACATTCAGGAAGTCTTCTTTTTATTTAATTTCTCAACAGTTATCTGCATAGTTCTGGTTCAACTACCCAAGGACTTGTACTTTACTATTTTTATGCTACAATAACTTACAATATCCGATGGATGTTTCAGGTATTCCAAGCATTCATATATATTCGACAACGGAGTAGTAAAAAAACTGTCGGATGGCACCCCAGCCCAGAAAAACTACAAGACATCTCAATTACACCGATTTCCAATTACCCTGAAGTTAACTGATCAGCGTCGAATCGCAGCACCATCAAAAGTAAATTAATGCCCGCATTAAATCGTTTCATTGGTTGCAGTGGAGTATTTATGGAAGGGATAGAACCTTGAGTTACTTTTTTAGATTCTGAGTGAAACAAAAAATGTATTGGTCATATCGCGATGTGTGTTTTTTTTCGTATTTTTATTTTATTTGTGATCGTGACCAGTAGGAATACTCCAATGTATACAACCCAGTAGGTACTTTTCTGAAAACAAATTTAATCTAGTTATCTAAGTGGTATTTTGAGGAGGTCATTTTTATATTTTAATCCTTTTGCGAATATGTGAAAAATAGAGAAAAATTGTAAAAAACTTCAACAGAGTTCGAGAATTGAACCCGGCACTCTCTAGTATTATCGTTACGCATTATCAACTTATCTATTTTGCATTAATACAAGATTTTTCATATGATTTACTTATTTGATGGTCATTCTATATGACATATTCATCGTTGCGCTCCTAAACATACATTTTCAAAATATTTTTATTTTTTTTTGGCATAAGTTTATACTTATATATATTTAGTTCTATTATATTTGACCGTCTTAAGAAATATAAACTGATCCAACCAACCTTTTTCACTCAGTATCCGATTTCGAATGCATTGATTTATACAATGTACATGTACATTGATTTCAAGTTTAAAAGACCCATCCATGGATATGTCCTCGCCAGTCACCCAACTTTGGACTTTTGTCAATTTTTAATAGAGAGCATTCAAATAATCAATAAATGTACATACACTTAAGTATTATTAAACGCGTATGGAATTGAATAGAATTGATATAAAAAACAACGTTGGCTAAAATATAAAACTTTTTTCGCTCCTACAATAGATTTTGCATTTTTTCAATGCGCCGATGGACATAAGTGGTTCAACGATTCATAGGGCAGTGACAAACGCCCTCGGGTGCGATGACGCAGTGCGGTCCGTAACCATTCGTAAGTCATTCCCATGAACGCTTCGATTTCGCGCGAGAATTATGCGCATTAATTTAAATATTTTCTTTGTAGTGCCCCATAAGCAGCCAGGCGCTAAATGTTTGACGGGCCTCATTGAAATGAAAAGCGTCGAATTGGCGGCCCGGGCGATTTTATTGTTGAATCATATGCCATTCGAGTCATCAAGTAAGTTACTATTACTGCTGTATTAAGCATTTTAAGCAACTATAACTACGTTCTCGATTTTTATAAAGTAAAAATAATTATATTTACCAATTGTTTTAAAACGTATACAGACGTAAACGTTAATACTAAACCTATGTAATCCACGAATGCGAAACGACCCCCCCCCCCGGTATAGGTATAGAACATTTAATAAATCGCATCTAAGATGACGTGTACATCGAAGTAGGGGAGAGCTAAAACGTCTCGAAACCACTCCTTTTGTTCGCCTTCCGGGATCTTTTTATAACGAGCATCGCGTATTTTTGTCACAGGCTGCAAAGTTCCATTGGCGATGAAAATTTGCTTTTCAAAATGGTCCAAAATCCATGAGAAGTCCGACGATTTGTGCTCTCTGGTTTTCAGCACGACGCCCCGCGACCCGTGGCCGCTTCACAAGTCCGAACGAATCGTGCCCGTGGCCGAGCTCCCGGTATCACAAATGACCCCGGTGACCAATGGAAATAATCCGTGGACACTGTGGGATTTGAGGAAACGTGCGACGGAGACCTTTGACCCCGAAGCCGGAAGCCTCGTGGAAACCGAGACAGAACACGACGATCAGGTCGCGGAACCTGCAGTTGAAGCAGTCCGGGCTGCCGGTGACGCGTAACGCCGTCTTGTCCGGTTACAACCGAGTTCGTTCGAAGCAGCAGAACATTTTTATTCCCCTCGATCGCGATATGTTTCGATAAATAATATTATATTTCAATAAAAACAAAATACATATACAATATTATGTTTTCCTCCTTTACGCGTTGTACACTTTTACACGGAACATTGTTTTTTCGTATTTTAGGACTTTAAAAAGGATAAAATTAGTGTTTCATAGTAGTGAAACAACAGGTATGTGTATGATAAGATGAGAGTTTATTTCAAGGTTTAATTTTTTCTGACAATTTTTCCTTTTTATGTTAACGTATTTACTGTCCATTGTATATACCATATATGTCTATATTATATTACAATAAACTGCACACTGTACTATGAGCAATATAATATTGTAAATTATTTTATATAATATGTTGATCTTCTCTTTCGATTTCTTTTAGGATTTCTTCATTATCGATTTCCACCTAAAATTTGAATAGAGAAAACATTATTGTGATCGCAATAAATTGTCGTTTAAAATTATCATACATTCTCGTATTTTAAGAACTTTTCATTTGTTTCTTGTTTTTTATAAAATTCTAAATACTTTCTTCTTTCATAAATAACTATATTCAGGTATTTTTTATGTTTCACTGCTAATTCTAAAACTCTGAAACAAGCATGATTATGATTAATTTAACAACATAATCAAATCAAAAAGTGTGTAATGTGTATTAATAAAAATAACCTCCAATATCCCGTGGAAAAAACATGGAATTATTGTGTTCTCTGAAACTTCATAGAAACTATCTTTCTAAAAAATATACACAAAACCGTAGTCGTGTATTTTACAATTACAAATCTTCGAACAGTGCTTTTTATTACTAACCTCAACAGTATTGTTACTTTTGAGTACCTACGTTTCGTGAGTCGGATATGGTTGTATAATGATATTCTTCGTAAATAGAACATTTTCATAATATCGTTTTATGTAATAGATAATACCACATTCATTATTATCTTGGCAGTTCGGTATGATATTCACTATGTTGTTTTCATCCATGTACGCCGTATGTATGGTATTATAATTTTATACGTAAAATTGTTTTTTATTTATTATTTTTAACATTTTTTTTTTTTACTTAGGAAATCGACAAAATGATTTTCAACACAGGAAGCAAAAGTTGAAGAAGTCTCCCAGTGGAGGTACTTCGTCAGGATAGGCAGAAACATAATACTATAGGCTTTTACGCACCTGGTCCAATTATGTATTTGTACATTAAACATGATAGCTTTCAATGTGTGTCCATTCCGGAGCAAAACCGATTCAGCATCTGCAATTTTCCCGCAGAGCATAGCGAGTGACGACTCTTGGACTGTTCTGTCTGATATCGTCTAACGGAATAAAATAATACAATTTGTGTTCATCCCGCAATCATAATAATAATACCTATAAATACGGCCCTACAGTAGCATATATAATGATAAAGTTGAGAGTTTTTTTTTAATGTATTTCACATTGATTTAATTGATATTCATGATTATTCAAGGATAGCTAATTTTGTGTTTCATGATATTATTTTTCGTCTTTTGACTAATAATATTATTCCTCCTCCATATTAATCTTTCTCACTCGCTCACACACACAGAAAAACAGTATAAAATACACCACTGAAAGGCGCTGGAATGTGCATATATATTATCCCATGTCGACTAGTGCAATACCTTAATGTGTTGAATAAACATTGCTCGTTCGATCTGTCCGATGGCGAGGAAACACTCCTCCGCAGTGTCCAATTGCTTGGCCATCACCGCGGAACCAGCCAGAAGGGCCCACATCGCTTCGTTCTTCACATCCCTGCACACGTTGCGGCATTCCATCCATTTGCCCGCGCCGATATAATTCTTCATCGCTTCCAAGTACGGGGACACCTGGACGTATACTTTGACGCCGTCTGTGTTGATCAAGCTCACCACGTTTTCATCGTACGACTCGATGTTTAACTTGTTCCCGTAAAAACTGTTTACATAAAACCGATGCTCGAGTGAAATAATAATTTTTTGTTTTTTGCTTTTGCTTCGCAGTATCATAGCGAAGGCGCAAAGCTATTACGTATTAGAGCTTAACCTAAATCACGCGAATACATCGATATAACATATAAATTACATAGACGCAAGAAAAAGAAAAATTAAATACTGAAGCCTACGGATGGAGTTGACGGTTAAATGTAATTTATAGCGAATCACGGGAGGAGGAGGAGGATGTCGGGAAAAAGATAGCCAAATGGAGCCAACAAATATTATATGTTACTCTACATCATTATTATGGCGATCCGAACAGTGAACGCGTTGGTTGCAATTAGTTAATAATATTATGCGTAAAATGAATATATAGTATATGACGTATAAATATAAATCATGGATACCTCAAATCGCTTTTTTCCAATGATTTCCGCACGAGAATCTGATCATTCAACAGAAACAAAGGGTCGTACCATACTATCAGGTTGGTATACTGGAGTGCTGCTAAGGATGCCGTTTTACCGTTCCAGCACATACTATGGAACATGGAGCCTACACGGTGTACAACGGATATACGGAAAACATTTCTTAATCGGAATTAAAATCTTTTTAGAGAAGAAAAATGGCCGAGCACCCGTGTGATTATTTACCGAGCTTGTACGTTTTAGCGCCGCCATCCTTGTGTCCCACGTGAACGATGAATAAGTTCATGCTCGAATCGATCAACGCCAAATATCGCCTGTCCGGGCTTTTGGTAGTCATCAGCTGAACGTCGGTGACGGGGAATCCGTGTTTTATCGCGGTCAACGCGTTCAGCGGTACCGTTTCGAAAACGTGGATTGCTAAAAGTGTACCGATTTCGTCAAGATAATGCAACGATTGAACGCGTGATCACACTAATAATAACACGATATAATACTATACGCGTGGTAATCACATTTATCGTTCAGTTGGTCCCTCACGGCTAACATATGATCGGACATGGACACGTGGTTCTTTTGAATCGCATCGCATTGCATACTCGGCCATTTAGGGGACGAGACTAGTTTACAGTCGAATGTGTAAATGTTGACGGTACTCGTTGAAAATATAGCAAAGAACCTGGAACGATGTATACGAATAATAATAATACGATTTAAGTTTGGCGAATCGTCGGATAAACCACAAATCATTAACATGCATCATCATGTAGTTTATAGATATCGGATGTTCGATATTTACAAAACTGATTTTCAGATATCATATCGTAACTTGGCGTGAAAAACCTTCTATGGCCAAAAAACCTGTTATTCAGAACAGACTTTTCAGTCGGAGAAAATGTATATACAGCTCACATGGAGGTTCATCGTTTTGATGGGTTACAAGTATAACGTTTCTGTTATGACATTGAAATTGAAATTTGTATCCCTGGATAATTTTCTTTTTCTGTATTCAAGGATATCGAAATGTTATTATTCGATTTTTTGCACATAGGAGGTTTTTCACGCCGAGCGACGATGTGGTAAAATATTAGAACAATTATGTGTTAATAGTTCGTACTTTTCCGTCAGAATAATCATCAACACGTGTACGTCTTTTAAATTGATAATTTGCGGTGTGTTCAAATTGGAAATTTGATAAACAAAACACTGCGCTCGTGTGGTAACTATTAAATGATTATACTTCATGGCCACGTGCACAATACGTTCGGGAAAATCAAGATTTTCTTTGGTTTCATTTAGAAAGTCTTTCACGACCATAGTCTTTCGTGACATGGTTATACCATGAAAATTATGTTGAAAAATACTTCTGCAAATATTGATGTAAATAAATATATCGAAAACCATAAACATCATAGCAGTTAGAACCTTTCAATCAAAGTAGAAACCATTAATCTTCCGTTGGCGCAAGCAGCAGCCACTTGGGTACCGTCCGGTGACCAACAAAGATTACAAATACTACCACAGTCAACATAATCAGTTGACAAAATTGTCTGTCAAAAACAAAAACAAAAAATTATAAAAGGTCCATCGATTCTTATTTATAATTATAGCAAAGTAATCACTTAGACTGTATAAATTCACTTTAAATATTTGAAATGTTTATAAAACTATTATATTATTATGAAGTAAGTACGTCAATTTAAAACTAAATGCACTTGCTCAATATGCTTAATTTAAATAGGTTATAGTAGTATCGAATATCAAATATATTAAACATCACTTGCCCCGTATTGATTACAAAGTATAATTGTGTTGTAATAGCTCACAGCCATCAAATTTCCGTCCGACCTCCAACTAAGAGATGTAACCGGATGTGTAAGTTTTTCGCTTATAAATACCGAGTTTCCATAGGCGTCCCAAATCTGTAAAGTTCATTAGGTATTTAATAATCATGAAGCGTTTTGCATTTTACCGGGCGTAGTCTTTATAAATAATAATTAAACACAGTCATTTTCCACATCAATTTTAATTCGCTGAAATTGTTAATACATTTGAATATTGAAGTATTCATAATTTTTACGAAACGTCAATAAATAGAAGTGAAAATTAGAATAATACGATGTAAGCTAGATAATTAGCAAGAATAGCTAGAAAATTCGTTAAATTGTGCAAATTCGATCAACGAAAAATACAAGCGAGATATAATAACTATCAACAGTAATGAGTTGCGCAAGTCCTGTATGTTAGCAATAGGTACACACTAGAGTCTAGGGGGGAGGTCTTCCACTTTTTTAAGCAGCGGGCCATATATTATTTTCTAAAAATCTCGTGGCCGCATCCGTAGTAAAAACATGTATTTTGTAAAAAAAAAATGCAGCTTTTATTATAATAATATTTATGATAAGATTCTAAATTACATGTATAGATGTATTATTATTATTATAACATGTATTAATTTTAAGCTACAAATTATATATTTATTTATTTTATTCTAAACGTGATAATTCACATTGTTCTTCGGAAACTTTTTTAATTGATCCTCAACGAGTTTTAAGTGAATGTAATTTAACCGAGTTCTAGTTTTTGACTTGACATTTTTTATTTAAGAAAAACATTTTTCTCAAATTTAAGTACTATTTTATCAAAATAGAAAAAATACAGACTATACTTAAATGTATTGACTTAAAACGTGATCGCGGGCCGCAAATAATGACAAGACGGGCAACGGGTTATGAAGGCCCCTGCACTACACTGTTGAATCTGTTGTCATTTGTTTTGAAAAATTACGCTTACCTTGTAGTGACAATCTTCGCCTCCTGATACGATTAGTTCGTTAGCTTTGCACCACGACACCTTGAGTATTAGATCACCGTGGCCCCTTATCTATTACACAACAGTACAACATTAAACGATGTGACAAATTTAAAAAACCCCATCGAGTCGGTAGGTCAACTGTTGTAGGTGTATGAGCGTATTGAAACGTCCGGGAACTTACTCTGATCGGTTTTACGTTCGCTTTTAACGATTTAATGCACAGCGTGTCGTGCTGGGTGTACACGATCTTAGACGAATCCGGATTCCAGTCGGCGGACATTATGGGCTCGGCGTTTACGACTAGTTTCGTTCTCAACATTCCGATACGAGACCATATCTTTATGCAACCATCTTCTCCGGCTAAAAGGAACGGTAATATTATCAACAACTCAATCGATCACTAAAAAAAATCTCTAGCGGAGCACTCATAATCAAGGACGTAGCTATAAATTTTTTTTTGGGCCCATATAAACCTTCCACTGTCAGACGGAAGCGGAGACTAATCCCAATTTTGGTATTTGCCTCCTATAATTTCAAACTTATCAATGATTATTTTTATTAAACAATAATAACTTAAGGCAAAGTTTCCAATTTTTATATATTTCAATACAATACATGTCTTACAAGATAACTTTTTTATAATAATTAATTACTATACTCGTAACTTACAACATATACGTATTGTCCATTTATAACATATTTTCAAAGTCAAAATTCTATCTTCTTTCCTTTATGATAGCAAACTCATCAATAATAGCCGATGGATTATCAATAAATTGCTCACTTATTTCCCTTTCTATGGAAATTAACGTCTAATCGTTTAGCCTAGGAATTTTTATAGTCGATATGTTTTCATTCTTCTCATCGTTGAAATAATTTTTTTTCTTTTTAGAGAAAATCTGGGTAGGTCCGGGCCTACCTACTGGCTACGCCTCTGCTAATAATATTATTGTTGTATTATATGTTGACCGGTGCAAAAAGTCGCACATCGGTTATTTCTAACAGTTTTAATGTACATTATATTTTTTTTCCCACCGTAGTACAAGCGTATACTAGACGCACGGTCATTGGTTTGTTTCTACCCATATGTTGTGTCGTGATCATGATCATACACACGAATATTTTGCTTTTTTGAAACACCTCTACGTAGAAGAAAACGATTTAGGTACCGTGCGCAATATAAATCGACATGACCTCATTAGGTACAGTGAAGATTGCAATATTCCAATATTCATGAAAGGTAAGATACAAAAACTTACATTTACCAATACGTACGTACAAACCGTGGACATATAGAAAAGGTGGTAAGTTATTGTACCAACAGTTAATTACTTGATTTGTAACCAAATTATAATACTAAGTGATATATATGCTCTGAAACAACAGTTGTTACTTTCTGATTGACTATAGACTATATACAACTCAATGCTCGAACGTTATTTGACCTGTTAATAAAGTTGAACCGTCCGGGCTCCATTTTCCGACCGTTACATTTCCTTCGTGGGCGTCAATGGTCTTATCAACTTTTGTGGTCTTACTCATCAAATGTAACTTGCCTGTGACAAAAAATAAAATTACTCGCCGAAGTACATTCGTTGCGGTTTCACTATACTGGTATTAATAGAACAACCATACCATTCGACGAAGTGATGAGAATCTGTTCGACTCCTGCGATCTTGTTTGTAGCCCTCTGCGCGTTAGGTAACATGTGCAAGTCTACAGGATACGATTGATCTGGTAGATCACATAGTTTTATTATTTCTTTTGTGGATTGGCTCCATTTCGATAACGTAAAATCACTTCTGAGTAATAATCAAAATTATTTCAATTATAAAGAGTTAGGTAGCTGTCCATGCGATCATTCAGCGGTTCCCGACCCGGGGTACATTAGATGATCTCAAGGGTTACGCGGAAAAAAAAATAGGTGATGGCGAAAAAATTATGAATTTGGATTATTTAAAACTGTACATTTTGGAAATAAGCAATAGAAATTATAATAATGTTATTGAAAATGTAAATTTTCTGTCACAAATAAAAACTTGACAATCGACTTATCTTATAGAGTGCAGGCAAGGCCCCCACATCAAATTCTGGGCCCCTGTACTAAATGTTTTTCCTGGCCCTTTATAAGACTTCCAATAATACAATTTACCATAAATTATTAAAAGTCAAGATTCATAAGTATTTTGATAATAATAATATCTTTTTATCTAAAAGAAAAAAACAAATATTTTTTAATTTATATTAAATATATATTTGTTTTATTAAAATTTCAAAAATTACAAATAAATTTAAACGGGCCCCTGTACTTACGGTCAAACAGCCACCCCCCCCCCTTGTGAGGACTCTAAGTGTAGGATATACAGTAGTATATACCAACTAACTTAAAGAACTGAGATTAAAAGAAAACAACTATTTTGGATAGATATTAGAAATTAACATGAGACAATTGAGTTCCTATTGCTGTTATTGCCCGGTGATTTTTTTTCGTGCATCATTATTAAAAATAAGTACAGAAATAAGCTGAATGCAGCTTCAAATAAGATTATAGTATTATACATTGTATCATTTGAATCTAGTTTTAGAAAACTGTGTAGCATTTAGAAATTATTTTTATTTTATAATTTAAAATATGAAAATAATTTAATTGTACTGTTAATATTTATTCTTACTATGTATTTAAGAACAGATTTAAGCGAACATTTAAATTTATAATGAGGGATGGGTACAATCTAGCAATTTATTTAGCTCAGGGATATGAATGAAAAAAACGGTTGGTAACAGCCGCCACAGTTGGTAGTTAATACAGTAGGTACTCATAGTTATAGAAATATAGACTATAGTAAATTACATTTGTAAAGTATTTTTTTTTTTTTGTTTTATAATAAGCATATTGATTAATGATTTTCACAAAATTAATGCAGATACAATTTATAAAAAACTATATTTATAAATCTTTAGGTCGATTATAATTTTCCTATTCAGTTTCTTAAACTTTGAGCTATAACGAGGAAATAATAAAATAAAAAAATTATTATTGGTACACTTTGATTAAATATAAATTTAATTCCTAATTTTAGTTAAATACCTATAGCTAAGATAGTAGAATGAAATACTCTAGGTGAGAGATTTTAACATTTTTTCAACTCTATCGGGTTCCTCAACTATTTTAAGTTGTAAAAAATTCAGCAAGCCGTAAACTTAAGTAGTTAAGTGTAACATGTAAAAGAGACTAAAGAATCTTTAAGACAATAAATAAATTACAAATTCCAGAGGTATTTACACTCGAAGAATAAAGATACCGGCACTATTTAAAAATGTATATCATTCCAAGTAACAATATTGAAAATATGTTTAAAAACAATTTGAATATCCTCATACCTTCCGACTATGATTTCATCGTATCCCGTCCAACCAATACAAACAACAGACTGGTCCACAAACTCTTTAAGTATTGTCGATTTAAAACGCATTTTCAAGTCAAAGAATAAACACAATCAAATTGAATAATAATCTTTAATTAGTATGATTAATTAATCACAACATTTATTTAAGTATCATTTTAAATGTGTATAATAAATGTGTTGATAATTTAACAATTTAAAAATGTATTTGAAGCAATAGTACAAACTAGGATTAAAAAAAACCACAGTAATGTGGTTTAATGAAAATGTATGTCTTGTGCATAAGACAAAGATACAGCAAATGTTTTGATAAAATTATCTTTTTACCTACACTTGGAACATTGATAGTAGATTATTGTTTGTACACTTGTTCCCATAGCAACACACTATGGAAATAATCCTATACCTATAGCTTATACCACAATCAACCGTAACCAAAACAATATAGGGAGCTACTGGTACTTCAAATCCGTAAACTGTGTAAAAAGTATATGTTACGGACATAAGTACATAATAACAAATGATCTTAACTTGTAACAGAGTAGAGATTCTACATTACATCTTGTAATGTAACCTTATATAGGTATAAAATATCAACTCATTTAATTTAACACATAATTTTAAATGAACAAATAGTTTTTAGTTTTAAAAAGTATTATTTACTTAATAATATTAGAAGAAAATTAACCTTGTCTAAAATACATTTTTTTACTAGGTGGGTTAAGGTGTCTAATAGTTGATAGAAATAAATAACACAACATAATACTCTATAAATTATTAACAGTATATTGAAATTATAACTTAATAGTTACATTAAATATTTCTCATACTGTTGGTTTTTCATCTTCCATTTTCTCTTCTTTATTTTTATTTGGATCATCTGGCTTCATCGCTGGGAAAAATAATACTTCCTACAAACAATAAGTTAAAGGTTAACAATTATACCTATATTGATGAAACGATCAATAATTTTCATTTAAGCTACATAAATATAATGGTTTAATGATACTTTATGTCTTTGAACAAATTCCCTGTTACTATTAAAACAATAATAACTCTCATTTGATGTATTGTAATATTTAAAAAAAAAAAAATGATTCGAACACAAAATATTGGACTTACTTTAATATTATTGGAGTCTGTTAAGAACATTGATAAACGATCAATACCAAGACCCCAACCAGCAGTAGGTGGTAAACCATATTCTAATGCTGTACAGAAGTTTTCATCAATCAATTGTGCTTCATCGTCACCAGCTGCTTTATCCTATTTTATTACATAAAATAAAATAACATTAATACTAAAGGTTATTAATTATACCATATAATATATTTATATTATTTAGTTTTAAACGAGTAATAACTTCTACAATAAAATTGATCATACATAATTTTTACAGTTATATAATAGACATTATTATAATTGAAATAACAATATAATAGTTAATACTTTTGATGCATAGTTTACCTTTGCTTGTTGCTCAAATCGTTCCCTCTGAATCATGGGATCATTCAATTCTGTGTAAGCATTACATACTTCTTTTTTCATAACAAATAACTCAAATCGTTCTGTTAAACCAGAAACAGATCGGTGCCATTTAGCTAATGGTGACATGACTTGTGGATGGTCACATATGAATGTAGGGTTTATGCATTTTTCTTCAAGAAATTCGCCCACAAGCTTAAAAATATAAAATATTATAAATTTAAGGTTTATAAAATATAATTTTTTCATGTTTAAATACATGTATTTTTGTTTTTACTTTGTCTAATAATCGAGCTGAAGTTCTAGGAGGTGGGCACTCAATTTCATGTTTTAAGCAAAGATCGCTAAGCAATTTATTTGCTTCACTTGTAGCTAATTCTGTAGGACTAGGGAGCTTTACTGACAAAGCTTCTTCTAAAGCCGGGAACATGTACATTCGTTTAAATGGTGGAGTAAAATCGATTTCTACTGGTTCAGTTGTGGCTTCTAAACCATCAGGGTGGTATTTTATTTTATAAGTGCCATAAATACTTTTTACAAGACCTAAAAAAAAATGTTTGTTTAATATTCAAATTATTTTCAGTTAGTAAAAAAAAATATACCCGATAAAAGTTCTTCCGTAATTTTCATAAGATCATTGTAGTCTGCATATGCCATATAAAATTCACATGTTGTAAATTCAGGATTATGAGTCATATCTATCGCTTCATTACGGAATTGCCTACCAATTTCATACACGCGGTCAATACCTCCAACTACGAGCATCTGTAATTTGGTTTAAATTTAAATACAAATAAAATGTATTTTATAGTAAATAAAATCTAAAAATGATAATTACTTTATGATAAAGTTCCGGTGCCACTCTCATAAACAAATCCATATTCAAATCATTATGATGTGTAATAAATGGTTTAGCTGTTGCTCCACCAGCAATCATATTCATCATAGGTGTTTCAATTTCAAGGAATCCTAAATTATCCAAGAACCGACGAACATAGGAGATTATTTTAGCTCTTACAATAAACTTGTTTCGTACATTTTCATTGATTATCAAGTCTAAATAACGTTGTCTATACCGAGTTTCCTTATCTTTTAGCCCATAATGCATATGAGGTAACATGTGCAAACATGGAGTCAACAATTTTATATTTTTGGGGAAAATAGATAACTCTCCTTTTTTGGTTTTTCCTGGACTTCCTGTAACACCAATTATATCACCTCGTCGTATTTTTGATGTATCTGCTATAAAGCTTTCTTCCGATGTATATTGTTTAGCATTCGCCATTACTTGAATTTTAACACCTTCTCCGCGTAGATCATAAAAAATTAATTTAGGACCAGATTCACGAATGGCATGAATTCTACCTAAAACCAAAAAACAATTTGTTCATCAGTAAATATAAAAATTAATTTGAAATCATATATTAATGGTAAATTATGACGTTTTAAAACACTTGAAGAGTAAAAAATAATTTTTATTTATGATTTATTATTAACCAGAAATAAATAACTTGAATTTAAAGTTATATATGATTTCTTAATACTATCTGCTAAATATATAGTAAGTGAAATCAATAAGATAAATACATAACTATTGTATGAACAGAATTTGCATAAAAGGAATAAACTCCCCTTCCTTGATTTATAAGGTAAAAATTCAACTCCACACAAAAATAGTAGTTTTCTTCTTCAGATATCAAAATATTTATAACTTCTTTCCTGATTCACAAATGAAGAGAGTACCTTATTGATCAATACATATCACATAAAAAATTAGCACTCCATAATTATATTTATTTGCTGTGACCTTATCTACTACTATTAATTATTATGATTTAATTACATTTATCTGTATTTTAAATTTGAATAAGTAATATAAACATTGATATTATAGATTAACCTTTAACCTGTTGTTAATTGTTGAGCTATAACTGTTTTGGCATAGAGCTCTTTAATTTAAAAAAATTAGTTCTCAGCCTATTTTTTGAAATTTTTGAAACTCAATAGTTCACAAACTTTCAAGTATCATAAACAAATAAAACTGTAAAGGTATTATTCTCAACCTTTTTTTTGGCTGAAACTATTTATCTGTCATAAAATTCAGTGAAATTTCATATTAATTAATAATTGTCAATTAATAACCTATATATAAAACATACACAAATATAAAACTACATTTAAATTCTAAAAAAAAAATGTAAACAATAAAATATATCATTTTTATAGTGTACTCTAGAAATCTAATAACAAAAATGTTGAAGTTAATGTACCTGCCACGCTATATTGCTCATCATGTAAAATTTGAGTTTCACCCAAATAATTAAATTTTTCAATGAACTCTTCCAAAGATATAGTGACATTGAATTTGTGTGGATAAGGTTCCTCGCCATCTTTTTTCATCTGGGCAATGGTTTGTAAACGTAAACTGAAGAATTCCTATAAATAAATATTGAGTAAATAAAAATTTGAACTACCAATATATTATAATTTCTTACATTAGGACTGATATCAGCAGCTTTAGTAGCAGCAGACACATCACTTTCTTTCTTTACTGTTGGCTGTTTACTTTGTGTAGTAGCTTCTTTTTCCAATTTCTCTTTAGCTTTTTGTTCAGCTTTTAAACGCCGCTTGAGCTCACTAAAAAAATTAAATGTATAGTTTTACATGTATTGTCAATAAATATTAAAGCTGGACGCAGAGTGAACGTTTACATTGGTATCAAATTGTTTTTAATAAATAAATTAATAACTAAGTAACCCAACTAAAAAATAGCAAATCGATTTTGTTCAGTTTATTTCATAAGCTTACCTAAACAGTCAAGAACTACAACTACTTTTAATGTTTGATGATTATACAATTTTCAATTTGAGAATTTTAAAAGGTTAGACTTGGATTTTGAAACTAGAAAAAAACAAACTTCAACTTTGAACTAAACTGATAAGAAACCAAATGTGAACTATCAAAAGGTAAGTGTTATCATAATTCAATTTTTTACTAAGAATGTATAATGAAATCGTACTGAGCATTAGGTAATACTGGTCTCGATATTAATAATATAAAATGTTTGGGAACATTCACCCCGATACCAGTTGTCGAATTAAATGTTACTTTACCTTTGCGCCCAACAAGAAGTGTATATCAGTCTTGTGTGGATTAAAGACTTTTTTCCCCATTGACTCATAAAAAGACTCATTTTGTAAATTCATTAGTAAAATCGGTTCCTAATTAAGATCGATCTCATGTGTGCCTAATCCTATTCAAATAATATATATATATATATATATATATATATACTTTTAAGCGATCAAATGACAAAATGTTGAATAACATTAATTAAATAGTTTACGCCACGTCTTTATCCTTTGTGCCAGGGTAAACGTTTTCAAACATAATAATCGTGAACTTGATACGTACTTTTTCGACAACGGAGCCTCGGAACTTTCCATTTTTAAAAGAAAAAAATCCAATAGATTCGAGACAACTTCAAATATTCAAACTATTTAACTTGACTCGAAACGGCGATCACATTAGCGAAACGAACTTCCTACTCCGGTTCACTATATTATATTGCATAAGATTTACCACACACATACGGTGGGTAAATAATAATAGCAAATTTTACGGCAAATCCAGAAGTAAGGTTATGACTGTTAAGAGGTGTTCTCCGCTCTCACGGGGCAAGGACTAAAAATAAATAAACACATCGTGTTATCGATAGTGTGGCGTAGAACACGTCAGAAAATCAGAACCGGAACGTTTCCAAACTGCCGACGACGGGGATCTGGCGCAAACGAATGGCGCGTGCGATTTTTCTTACTGCGACGCGTTTGCAGTTCCGCAGAGGAGAGTTCAAAGTATCAATTGCTCGCTGCTGCTAATCGAATCGATTATTGTTTTTCGATTTCCGTCACGTTGCCTTGATAACAACGATAACGGCTATCGCTTATCAACGTTTCGTGTTGCATTGCCGAGATCGTTCGCGTTTTCGTTTCTCCACAATAGTTCGTTCGAAGTCAGGTTCGAGATCGAAGAGATGGACGTTTCTAGAAAACAATTGAACAAAATAAAAGTTGTGCACGCACGATTAACCGACACGGTAATGAATTTATATACCGCTTCGATAAATTATTTGTTTTTTATTCAATACTTACATTTTTACTTCTATGGTAGCCCAACTATAACTTACATTACGACTCGCAGTATTTGTCGCTGTATTGGTTTCGAGAAAAATGTCCATAATTGTTCACAATACCAATATGTATTTTCAATTGGTCTACAATGGAATTAGTGATATTGTTTGTCTTTAATTTTAGTTTGTATTTTTTCATAGATTAAAAGACATAAAAATGATCTTGCCAATAATTATAATCAAGAAATTGAACGTCTTAAAAAAGAACAAGAATTGTTGAAAGGTCAAATTGAAGTTGAATTAGCAAAACTCAAAAAAGGAAAAATTCAAAATGGAACTGTAAGGAAAAAAATTATAATTTTTAGTGTTATATTAATTTAATCTGTTAATAGGACATTGAAGGTAGTGTACAAAGTTCTGCTGTTGGTAAAGAAGACATTTCCATTGAAAATACTGAAGTAAAAAAAACCAAAGAATTTTCTAAAACTGAAAAGAAACAAAAAATAAAAAATCCTAGTAAGTGTACATTTAAAATAAATATTTTTTTTTCTGTTATTAGCATAAACATGTAATTATGTATTTATATATTTATTGACCTAGTTTACCTCAAAGTTATTAAATTCATAATATTGTAAAATAATAAACAAAATTAAAACATGTGAGAACTATTAATTAATATGTTGACAAGCAAAATTTACTTTTAGCACCAGCAAAAAATATCATTACTACCCCTGTTGACTTTGGTCGATTAGATTTACGTGTTGGAAAAATTTTGAGTGCTTCTAAACATCCAAATGCTGATGCACTTTATGTAGAGACTATTGATGTCGGAGAAGATAAACCAAGAAATGTTGTATGTATATTTTATAAAAATATTTTTCAAATCATTTTAATTAAAATTAAACTGTGATAACTGATTTTAAAACATAATTATATCACAAAAACACTCAATTCTTATACAATTGTTAATATAATTTCGTTTCTAGGTAAGCGGATTAGTGAAGTTTGTTCCATTAGAAGACATGTCTGATCGCATGGTTGTGCTGTTGTGCAATTTAAAACCATCTAAAATTAGAAGTATTTTATCTGAAGCAATGGTGATGTGTGCTAGCTCACCAGAAAATGTTGAAATATTGGAACCACCACAAGGTTCAGTTCCAGGAGATATTGTAACTGTTAATGGATATTCAAGGTCTCCAGATAAGGTATTAAAAGTATTTGAGGAAATTGCGTTGGACTTAAAAACTAATGAAAATTCACAAGCTACTTACAAAGGAATTCCTTGGACTGTGGCTGATAAAGGAGTTGTTGTTGCATCATCTTTAAAAAATGTTAAAATTAAATGATTAACTAAAAGTTAAGATTATTTTAACTTCATAATTCTTAATTTTTTCATTTATGAATAACAACAAATCAATTTGTAATAAATAATTAAGTTGTTCATATTGTACTGTCATAACTAAAATCTTATGATTTTGTTTTTATTCATTAAATTTGAAAATAAAACATAATTAAATGCTTTTCAATTTATAATATTATTTTATTTAAACTAATTTTGGTTTTATTCTAAAAATGTAAAACAAACTTCTAATTTCTGGATTGATACCAGAACACACTCAAATATTTGTACTTGATACCTTATATACGAGTAGATACATTTTTATTAGTTAGGTAATTTAACAGGTAGTAGTATTTAGTAGTAAATATTTTTAGGTGGATAAATTTAAATGATTATTTAAGCTGTTTATTTTAATATAGATATCATTTGTCAATTTTAAGTACAAAGGCTGCTTTTATGAAAGGAATCAGTTTTGTACTAGCTCAATGCAAAGCTTGCCCTTGTTTAAATATGGATACTATATATTATGTTCTTAAAATAATTGAATACTGTCAATTTTAGATGAATGTAAAATGTTTGTTGGTGGATCTTATATTCGTCAAAAACAATAAATTCAACAATATAAAGGAAATAAGAAAAATGATTCATCACTACATCGCTCATTAAAAAATAAAACTAAAATGTTAAATTGGATAAAAAAAGACCATTGATTGATACTTTGATCAGATGTACACAAACCAAGCATCTATAAAAGTGGTATTCAATCAATGAATAATTTTAATGAATAAAATTGATACAGAGATCCACCAAAAGAAAAGTTCAACTACTTAGTATTGCCAGACTCATTTAATAACAGTTCATGAGAGTACTCACATATTCCTCAAATAATGTAAGAAATAAAAACAAATCAAAGAATAATAATATTTGAATTAACAAAGAATTTATGAGGTATATTTGTAAGTTTTTAAAAATCTTGCCAAACAAAGTGGTTACTCTTTTAGTCATTCAATGTCTTTGAACTCAAGTATTTAAATAGAACAAACCATTTTGGAAATATCCATGTCAGACTTGGAGTATCATAGAGACATTTTAAATTATATATCTAAGTGCTTGGATAGTAATCTATGTAATATTAATCAAGACAAGGCTTTAAGTTTTCTTCGATACATTGGGCTTTTGTATAAGCTTACTTAATATACTGAAAAAGTGCAAACTATGCGAAACATTTGCTAGGAGTCTCCAATATTTGAGATTAATGATTTAGTCTTGCAGAGAATACTTATAAACAAACCTAACTTATTGGTAGGTATCTTACATTCTTACCCGACCGTGGAGTCTTACCTCTCACAGGTTGCCCTACTTACTGGAAGAGAAAAAGCTATTTGGAACATCTTGTAAAAGTTGAAAATTACTTTGCTATCATATAATGTCAAATGTTGTTTTATGTTCTATAAACTCAGGTTTTTGCCCAAAATGTTTTTTAAAACAAACATTTCAGACTTCAGGAAATGAGTGAAAATTCAAAATATATCCTTAACAAATATTAAATGAATAAAATAAAAATTATGTGTATAAATGTATGTGTAAAAAATTTTAAAATCGATTTTCAATATTAAATTCCAATTGATTTGTTATGAAAATTAAGAAATGATCCTTATGGTCTATGGATTCTATTCGTTAGCTTTAGAAGTTTTGGGAGTGAGTCTGTAGTTATCTCTAAAGGAAAAGGGGTTCCTACAGGAAGATTTACTTTTATTTCCCTTAAATATTTTATCAGTTTGTTAGGGGAGAAAATATTAGTGTAAACATTGCCATTTGTTCCTGCATTTATTAATCCTATAAGATTTTGCGTTTCGTATGCATATTGATTTAGTATGACTTTGAATAAGTCAGATTTTTTTAAAAGTTTTCTTTTGATGATAATCTGATCAAGATGTTCTGCATTTATTTATATTTGTCTCTGTAAATAGGCGATATTTTGTTTCAATTTTCTTGATTTGATATGAGATGATACTGTGTATCGTTCGTCTAATTTATCGAGGATTGTGTGATCCTGATTTTGTCTTCTGTTAAATTTATATCTGTTTCTTATTTTTTGTTAACTCACTGATTTTTTGACAGTGAAATCATTATCTAAGTTAGCAACAAAAACAATACAGTACGTTATACGTTGGCCAGACGACTTGCAGCTTTTTCGATTCCTCGACATTTTCTATCTAGATACACGAATGCTTCAATCCCGTTAATACCCATTACTCCCTGGATACACTTTCAAATCCATTCACTAAATCTATTTTCCTACTTTGTAAATATTACATGTCTTATCGATTCGTTATTTTTGAAATCTTTTTGAATCTGTTCCGAAGCAATAAATATGTTGGTTGCAAAAAAAAAAAATAAATAACGAGTTTATAAAGATATCTATCTAAAATCAGTAATGTACAAGAGTCTTAACTTCTTTCATAGACCATAGCAATAGTTTTTAAATTGTCTAAGCTATGCCACTAATTGGATTCATAATGAAGTCATATAATTTGAATTTGTTTTCAATTTTATTTTTAAACTTGGTTTTATGAACATATTATAATAATTAATATTACGCAGTCTTAATCATTTACAATTAAAACGTACGCGTTGATGCGTTAAAAAATGTGTTACTACTGTTCAAACATTAGGGCACATATCGTTCTAGGGTCGACCGGAAATTTAAATCTGCGCAAGCCACAGGGTCGGTCTAAAGTGAATGTTCCTGTAATTCTCATCTTCCCAAATCACTGGATGCGAGCAGAAAACTGTTGAACTAAACCGCGAAATACATGACGAGGATATAGGAGGACTTGCTTCTCGTCACTCTCGAACGGTCATGTACTAATGTCTCTGTTACAAGAGGATAACACCAGCTATACATCCGTCAGGGGCGTATCCAATGGGGGGGGTTCGGGTCTGGACACCCCCCATTGAAATTTCTACATTTACACAATTGTTTAATAGTAAATACTAAATAGTATAAGAGTAGGTTAACAGTGCATTTTAATTTCCCATTATCTTCAATATACATAGCTTATAGATTATAATATATAATGTATAAACCGTGTTTAAAATATACCAACGACTAGGTACGACTGATTGTCTTATTCTGTGCTGATACCACGGACTGATCAGATTAATAATTATTGCGCGAAGTGTAATCAAAGAATTATTGTAACCGAACAGTTTAATTTTCGCAACAGTAATTTTTATAATAACCCTAACATTTGAGATTGTTATCATAAATATTTAGTGTATTTTTGAAGCGAGTTTTGAAGTATTATATTCGATTTTGTTAATTATTAAAAATGAGTGTTATTAACCGGATGAAGTTGGAAGCCCATTTGGATATATCTCATGAAAATGTTCATAATCCTCAGGTTAGTGAATTTAGAATTATCATTAAAATATTACAATTTTATTAGGTATACAATTCTGACAATCGGATATTATTATGTAATAAATATATATATTTATTTAATTTTAATTTTTTTAGGAGTATAAAATTAAAATTTTAAAATTGTTATAATATTGTATTTATAGTGCTCAAGAAATAATGATGTAAATAATTTAATCAGTATTGGCAATAATGACTTAAATGTTCAACAACTAATTGATACTTCAAGTGTAAATTAAATTTCTTTACTTGTTAATAATATTGACTTAAGTATACAAAAAAAACTTGAATTTATGAATAAAATTTGGGTGCCCGATTCTAAGTATAATTTTCCTTTAAAAACTTTTGGAGTAAAAAATCTCAAGTTCCTGGGTACGCCTCTGACATCCGTCTTGCGCTATCGTATTTGTGTGTGTGTTTATGCGCACAAGAGAATCGCAAGAAATATAGAAACCGAGTAAACTACAATATCATTAGGTCGCGCGTACATTGCAGAGGTGCGCACAATGCAGAGCGTTACTTATGAGCGGTGTGGTTCATTTTATGTCTAGAATATGAACATTTTTATACATTCATAATTTAGCATACCGATACCACTCGAGTATAAGACACATTATCAGTTATATTAAAGTTCCTAGAATAATTATTGTTGTTGTCGAGCCACATGGTATTAATTAAGACCGTTATTACTATTATTAGGACTTTATTAGAACTACTATCCACTAATATATTTTTAAGTTTTCAATATTTGAATTTTTTTGGTGCAGTTCACGAAAATATCAGTATATTTCATGAGCGTGGAGAGTCAAAATCCGAACATGTTTGATCTGCGACGCGCCGCGCCGCTGCCGCTCGACGCTCAACGCTCTCCAATGCACGCACTGCGTACACCGAGGGACTCGGAGACGAGACCGCACGTAGCGCGTATCATTTTCCCTTTTCTTTGATAACACGTATACGTATATACGTGACGTACCGCGTGCATTTTATGTCGGTGGCCATCAGAAGACGACTCGGCGTGCCTACAATAACGTTAATAATAATGACGACGATAGTACTCGCTATTTATGTCGGTCGGCACATGCAATAACAATAGCTGAACGCGATACCCGCTCGGGTACACACAGGTTGAAATAATAATAATAGGAAATATATAGGTAGCCGCGCGTACGGAGAGTAGGCACAATAACGTGTACGGCGCACGTGTACGGTGAAAACGAGTACGAAGAAAATGTAGGACATCGCGTCGACGTGCGACAGTGTCGCGGGTACAGGTGAACCGAGCGCAACACACGTGCAGCGCGCCCGAGTGCATTGTGTTCTCAGTACGCGCGGGTGGCGGCGGAACATTGTGCGGTGCCGTCGACGCCCCGAGTTGCGAGTCCCCGGACCGCGCGCGCGCGTAAGATAAACGTTTTTTTTTTAATCGAAATCGTTTCCCCCCCCCCCCCCCGACGAACGATCGTTTTCGAGTACAGTAACACGTGCGTTTGACGTGTGCAGCGCCGAGTCGGATTCGGTTTCGATCGATCGTGATAATTCGCTAAACATGTTCAAGACGCCCGATAAAGAGGTAGGTAAAACTTTCCGACGACGTTTTCCGTGTCGTTTTATAGAAATTTAAAAAAAAAAATATCAACAATAATTTCATGGGCAAAGTAGAGGCTAATAATACGCGCGCGTCGCGATATAGTTGTTAAGATGCATAATATGTAGATGATTTCGCGAATACCTACCCGAGGTGCGCAGCCCGACCGCGTGGATAACCTAACCGGTCCACGTAGAGTCCAGAATGTATAAAACAAAATATGTACGCTTTGAATAATAACTGAGTCGCAGGAAAATGCGATTGAACTGTCATGTACGAAATCGATTATACGGTTGTTTTTATTTCAGTAAAGGCCCCGTTTGCCAATTATCAAAAATGTTTGAGAAACTAGTGAGATGCGTTATGTTATTACGTTATACTTATTTAAAACTGTAGCGGTATCCGTTGCGATATAAACTAACAAAGATGTTTTATTTATTCGAATATTAAACAGGTAGTTAAAAAACTTATATAGTCTGTATATAATTAATTGAGACTGCTGAAAAAAAAAAAATTGGATCCGTTTCAATCATTGCTACTAACTATAATATAAATTCCCATGCAAAACCTAAACTACCTATTTGTTAATTTATTCGGTCCCCCGATTTCTCTTCTCGTTTCAATTTGTAACTTTTAGATAGATTTCAGTTAACTTGTTCCTTTTGAATATCGTAACTTGTACTATTCAAACGGGGCAGTCCAATGTATTTCTGGTTAACAGCGCTGTATGTCTGTATTACATATAGTCACTCTAGGTACTTTATTAGTTTTATTTATTTACATATAGGTCCTGAGTGCTCAAACCGTTATTTATACTGTCTCTTAGTTTTGCGTGTACATGGTAATTGATCAACTGTACCTGATACGATGCGTAATTGGTGAAAGCTAATAAAAAATAATGATCATTCAATTTGCATACTTCGGTTTTCTTATTCCACACAATTTTTTTCATCACACCGAATTGTTTATTTTTCCGCGCTTAAAAGTTTTTTTTAAACATCTAGTAGTATGATTAATTGATTTCCTTTGTATGCTTTTGAAAGAAACAATACAACTAGTACACTATAAGTTATGGGCTTAAAAATGTCATATTTACTTAACCTAGGCTACGTAATTATTTGTCTCTAACCCAATTTTAAAAATATGAACTATTTCTATTTTCGTTTTGCGTTCTGGTTCAGTGTTACATAATGTTTTGATGTACAATATACATTTATGATATATCAATTAGTTTACGGTTTGGTGTTATACTGTCATGCATATTATGTTCGTCTAGATGCCAGTAGAGACCAATGTAACAGTGCCTGTGTAAGTCGTTACACTGCTTTGTGCTTAAACACCGACAACGGCGACCACTCTGTATAAACGTTTTATTATTTTAGTCAAACACTGTATAATATTAATGCCTGCAATACAGTTGTGCAGCCGGTAAATAATAAAAATGCAATAGGTAAATGTAGTGATAAGATTATTAATCATGAATGTGCGATATCGTAACACCACTCGTCGACAGCAAATAATTATTGTCAATGTTCAATAAGCATAGGTACCTATAAACTGGTAGAAGTGCATTCAGAATCGATAAAAGTGGATACGAAAATAAAAATAATTAGGTATTCCGTAGATTTATTTGATGATTTCAAGACACGCACCATGACTTAGTTCAAGAATACTTAATTCGTTATTTTGTATTTAATTTTATTCTAAATTAAATGGTAAATTCGAATTATCAAAGTATATACTATGATTCACAAACACTTTTCATTAGTAATACATCTTATTTATAGGCAATGCAATTTTCATAAATCGCATTTTCGGTAGATTAATTATTGAATATTATAATATGTATGTGCCTACTATTCCAAAGAGTATAAGTAAATAGTTATAAACTAATAATTTAGCGTTAAGACGTTTAAAATACAATTGGAATGTACAAAAATGTAGCGTATTGAAAAGCATAAAATAAAATATGTAACTTTCAATCATTTTCTTTGAAGTAGGTAGGTGCTTATACGTATACCTAAAGGCTATTTTGACTTAATTATTTTTTTATTTTAGCCTTACAAGACTAACGGAAATGTATCAAATCCTTCACATTACAATATTATTTGTATGTATATTTTAAAAGGATGAACAATTTTTTTTTTCTTTTCAAATTTCTTTTATTTAATGAGTGCGTACAATAAGTAAATGGGCAGAAAGTATTCTTTAAAAATGTTATTCTGTGCATTTTAATCGAACTCTCACGGGCCACGATATAGATAGAAAGAAACACAGTTTTTAAACTCCGTCTAATCATCTCTAATACCTTTAATAATCCCCATTATCTAATATAATACGACAATAATTTAATACTAAAAGTCGATTTAGTGATAAGTCACCAGCCACCACACGGTTTTATAATGTTCAATGTGAAAGACATACCGACTTAGTAGGTACCTATGTCCTATACGAAAAATAAATATAAATTATAGATAAAATCAAGCCGCTGCATACTTCCAAATTCCAATATTATTTTTATGGAATAGAAGAACGGCGATGTTTATCGCATCGAAAAATGAAAATATGCATAGACATTTCTAAGATATTTTAATATTCATATCACATAAATGTGTTATGCGTAAGACTCATTTTATTGTTTGATCTCTTATCGTTCGACTGTTCGACGTTCATCGATTACAACCATCATATATTTCAATATATTTT
Organism: Periphyllus acericola; assembly: GCA_949715065.1. Lineage (NCBI taxonomy): Eukaryota > Metazoa > Arthropoda > Insecta > Hemiptera > Aphididae > Periphyllus > Periphyllus acericola. Next base: position 22,924,889 of record OX454265.1, read on the forward strand.
TAAATATTGGGCGTCTATAGGATTATTTTTTTATTATTTTGGTCAAAACTTGTTTGATATGTTTTTGCAATTTGTTTATTTTCTATCGAAAACAATTATTACTTCGTCCATTTGCCCGAGAAGACATATGCTTTTCATGATTTCATAACCCATGTTCATCTCATTCAGTTTTTCTTTTCGGTAAATCACACGTATCCAGATTCCAAATATCATTTTTACCATACCATTGTATTATACTTGCCGGTTGTGTGTACTATAATAATTGCATGAGTATTACATGCTTTCCAATACTAAAAGTGAATCTTCAAGTTTCACCAAAAATATTTTTGCGTTTATTAATTCAAATAGTGTACGATGATATCTGAACAATTTGTAACTAAATGTCTAAGTACTTTGAAACGTTCATTATACAGCCATCATAATATTATCGTGACGTACGCCTACCTATTTATTTATACTTTTATTTCTAACTGTGTATTATTTTTAAAAAGATGGTTTTATCAAATATGGTAATCATATTTGAAAAATATACACCAACCCAATGTTGAAATTTAGCGCATGATTATAATATAAACTAGAAATTAGAAAAAAAAAAATCTAAAATTAGTTTACAGAAAATAGTTCTTTTGTTCTTATAATTGAGCGATTAACTTGTTTCAAAAAGTAACAGAAAAAACACGTACAATGTACCTACATTAATGTGACCTACATTGTTTACGTACATTATATATATTTTTTTTGAGGAACAGGGTACACGTCGCGATTTCATTAGCGATAGATAATTAAATTTAGTTTTCGAAATGAGTTCGCAGATAGCTGAAGATGTATTATTTATTGGGAATATATTTATTTTTTTACTATACTTTGATGTCTACATTGAACATAACAAATAGGCAGGTATTTGGTTTGGCTATAGTTTTCTACGCGATGTCGGTATAGGTGTATACATGGTGCATACATATACTACCATTGATTTGAGAATATTGTAATTTATAGTACTTTACTCTATAATGAATTCTACTACTGTATCAGCTACAATAATATTATTCCTTCTTACACCGGTGAACTAATGTGAGAACACGAGTCAAGTGCGTCGTGTAGGTAGGTTGGTGGGCAGGTATTAACCTCCTCTAGCGTATTTTGTTATTCCATGAACTTAAAAAGCGTAATTTAAAATTTATGCCGATGTTGTAAACGTGACGGGATTTATGTATTAGGCAACAATGACAATAATTTGTTTTCATTGTTAGACGCATTGATACACTAACTATATACATTGTCTTCCCGTCAGTTTTAGAAAGTGTCGCAATATCTTTCGTTTAGGAGACTCAGTTTGACAGCTATATACGCACTGTACGCATGTGTATTAAAAACGATTAAGGATGGATCCTAAATAAAAATAACCACGTATCACCTTGCCGTGTATTCATGTTTCGGATATAGAATCATTTATAATTATTTGAATTCCATCGTTATGTCGCCATCGCTGCGGTACAGTTTACAGTTAATTACAGCGCAGTGTTACAAATGCGTTCGCATCTCACAATTCGAAATTCAAATATATACCCATTTCATTCGTATTATCTCCGCTCTCGAGTGGTGATAGGTATTAGAAGACGAATATCTTTTTTATTTATACATAGATTCACATACAATTGATATGTGAAAAGAAATCGAGCGTGTCAACAGTTTAGAAATGCTTTATCAAATAAAAAGAAAATACCTACCTACCGATCTATTATAATTCCAGGTAGGTATTTTATAAAATACTTTTTTTTTTCATGTTTCTTCGACTATTCGGTAACGTTTTGTAGTCGAAATAAGTATTCGTAGACGTACATTGTACACACGTATATGATACAGTCATCGTAGGCGGACGAAATGCACGTGGTGCATACGAATTGTTTGTCGTCAGGGCCACTTCGTATTTCCTAAGCCTATTCATCAAAGGTTTTTCGGTGGAACCCACATTCTACCGTAACCACATATTATTGTCGTGGATGGGTAAAAACGAAAATAATAAACTTCATGCCGCGTAGTAAGTCAAACGGAATCAACTGACCTTTTCGTCGTGACATTGGCCGCAGAAAAAACCGCGCATTTTTACAGTTATATACGACGCGCGGAAAATGTAACAGAACTGAACGCGTCTCGCGGTGCGATACCTATGTAGATTAAGTCGCGGTTATATTTTAATTACCACGGCCATTATACCTATGTATACACTTTAGAAAAAACCGTAACGAAATGTCGAAGGTTCTGCGCGCACCCGCGGTGTACGCTCGGATGGTTTAGTACCTATACATGTATAATGTATATGTGTACTACAGTCTACAATTGTTGCACACTCTTGACATTTGCTCGCGCTCGAAGTCGCAAATACGATAATATAACGTATAATAGCATTATTCGTCAGCGCAGCAGCGACCGCGGCGTATTAGCGGGAGACTTAATTGTTATAAAAAAAAAAAAACTCGCCGCGGCCCGACGACTGCATCAGCAGATCGAACACACTCGGAGAACGATTATTCTCAGATTCTCTCGTTTCTCCGTGACAAGTTTGACGGCTCCGTATAATGTACGTACGATTTGGATACCTATTCTAAACGTGTCTAATGAAATACGTTCGTTTTCTCTGTTTCTCTTCCGCGCACGCACACACACTCTCTCTCTCTCTCTCTCTCTCTGTCGTAGCATAGTGACAGCATATAATACGTACAGCCAACGGTCGTAGTGACTATAGTTGTTTCGGTCGTATAGTAACACCGGTAAGTAGTGACTAATAGTAGAAGGGGAAAAAAACGTTATTTCGTGTGCCCCGGGTCGATTTGTTCTCTTAATTCGCGACGCACAATGCCTAACGCGAACACCTATTACACCATTGCAACGTGGACTTAACGACGTATAATATATATTGTTTTTTTCTCGCCGATGGGCGATTCTCCGGTGGATATATAGGTTAGTTAATATGTGCGAACGCGACGCGACGTTCACCAAGTCTGCATGCAGTCGTACCGTGGCGGCAACAAGGGGGCAACTGGGCTTCAAAACCGTCTAAAACGCACGAACTTCGCCTTGCCAGCGCAGAGGACATCGTCTCGGCGCGTATTCCTGTGCTGCAGCGCCGCCAGGTCCATTGTGATTTTCGTTTGTGTTCGGTCATCATCACATGTACTGTAATGTAGGAAACGTTCGCGAGGGGACAGCCGCAGCGGCGTAATAATTTCGATTAAATTCCTGGAACGTGAAAACTATGCGCCGATAGTAGTAACACACACAACAAACAAATCTCGAACGAGACGGGCCATCGTGTGAATACGTATACTATAGGAGTTTTTTTCTTCTTCTAAGAAACGTTTAAAATCTATTGTCTTAAACTTGTAAAATACCTAGGAGGACGATTTTACCTCCTATCCTCCCAGACCCGAGCATCTGGTGGAGCATTGTGCCTGTTATTGTCCGTACAGGCTCAACAAAAAATTCGATAAGAATTTCCAAATAGTTTAATGCGTGTGTGCAAGGTGAGTGGTGGGGTATAACTGGTATGAGGTTGAATAAGAGAAAAAAAATAGATCAAGAACTAGGATGACGTATATTTTAGGCTTGACCGGAAATTAAAGTCTGCATGTGCACGCCTATGTCTGTAATCGTTTAAAATGTATATTTTACATTCAAAAGTATGATCGCGGTATAAACTATAAGCATAAAGCCTCGATAGAAGCATTTATACTATTGTCTATTACATACTGATACTAATTGTACGCGGATTGATGGATCAAATATTGAATTTATTTTTACTTCTAATTTAGAATTTTCGCAAAGGAAAACTAACCGTAGTAACCTTACACTTACATTGTTGTTCATATATCGTCATTCAGTCATTGCAATAATACGTAATGCTTCATAATAATGTGCAATATTAAAACAAGAAGACATATTCAAAACGGCACTGTAATTAATACGCATCGCAAATGTAGTAACAGCAAGAGGAACCATGTAGTCTTGTGATTTGCGATGACCACGTATTTATTGTCCACGCCGTAAAAATAAAATAAAAACAAATTAATTATTTAAATCGTAATTTAGACGGTTTACTCTCGGATGATAAACATGTTCGTGTGTTAACAATTAAAATACCACTAGATGTCTTGATATTTTATACCACGTTTAATTTAAATAATTTATATTTAGATATTGATAACCACGCTTTAAATCGTTACTAATAATATTTGGAGTCAACACAGTCAGGGTCCAAAACTCCAAAGTTTCAACTTTTTGTAGAGTAGACAAATCATTAAATCAGGTTGATTGTACGAGTATTAACGGTTAACAGTTATCACGCCTTATCAGATACAAAAGAAAAATATGATGCCATCTATACTGTTAAAATTTTCTGATGTTTTCGTGTACGACATAGAACTGCTGAAGTTTTTGAATTCAGAGAGATAGACCGATACATTTTAATTCTAAAAAAAAAATTTGTCAGATTTTATCAATTTGAATATAACATCCGAACGGCTAATCGAGTGGTATTATATGCAATAATAATTATTTATTAAACGTGCAGTGGTAAATATTTTGTTATTATCTAGAACGATTTTCATAGTTTTTTTTTACGAATATTTTTTTAACGCATCAATATAATTTTTCCGGGAAAACACGGAAATAATGCGGGAGTATGCACGGAAAATGCATCAAAATATTTTTATGATTTCTCCAGAGACACAATAATATTACTATAGGTATTGTGTACATTATATGGTGCGCAGTCTGAGGCGACAACAAATACGCGGTGTATGGATTGCTACGGGCACTTTTTGAAGAAAGTGTGAAAGGAAAATATTGTACGTCTTTAATTCACTGCAGTATTTATTGGAAAGGCAATTTGTTTACGACGTCCTTTCAACTGTTGATCCCCTAGTACAAATAAGTAATTACCAAGTAGGTGTGCAAGGGAAAATACCCAGTCCTGTGTTCGCCCGCGTGGTAGGTAGTTTTAGTAAAATAAATTATTTATTTGGAATTTTTTTTAGTTATGTATGTGAACTCATAAATGTATACAAAATATTCTTGTAAGCTGAGACTGCACAAACCATTAAGTACCACGTCGTTTTAACGCCGACTGATGAAATAGGACTGTGAAAAATCACAGAAACGTAGTTGAAAATATCTCGTTTTAGGACGATTAATATAGTTTTAATTATTACATTTATAATGACCTTAATTCAATAATCATTCGTCGTTATTCATTAGTATCTCAATTAATTTTTGTTCGAAATAAATGTTAGTGTTGCCCTTGGGGTAAACTAATAGTAAGTAAGTATGAGGTTTTGTGGTATTTAATTTAATGCGATTTGATCACAATCAAATAATTGATGGTCTAACCGAGGGTCAACCGTTAATTTATTATACCTATTCTGTCTACGAAATACGCATGAAATATTTTTTATTTATTTCACAAACATAAAATATGCGTAAAATATATAAATGTATGGAAGTATAGACTTTTAAAAAACCACAACAATCTAGTTCGCATTAATTAAACATAGCCGTGTTATAACATAGGTGTTATCAATTCAAATAAACATATACCGTCGCTTTGGATTTTAATTTAATCATATTATATTCTAGGTATTAAGTAAAATTATTACGGAAATAAAATTCAGCTCCGCACACCGCGTAGTATCTACAACTCTACTAGGTACCTTATATTAAAATGTAGAATATATTATACAGACGCACGTGCACAGGTAAACACTATAGTGAGCACGAAAGTCAAATTCTATGGTTATGTAGATGTCGACTGTCGAGGTTCATAATTCTTCCAGATGCACATTGAATAATGTACATATATCAGTTATATGTACTGCACTGAAATATTATTTTCAGAAAACTATCTATATTCTGACAAATATCTACTTGGCTAGTAAAGTACATGAAACTACAGTGGCAGTAGGTATAGTACTATAGTAGATACTGTGTACATTAGTGTTAAAATCCTATTTTTTCAAGTACCTACTTAATAGTTAATACTTACGCATAAATAGTACTTATGCCCAAAATAAAGTGTCCGATATTTGCACGTCTATAATATTATACATTTAAGTGGGCAATTAATTTATATATATGTTACGTCCAGTGTCAGGAGTATGGCTAATCCCAAGTTTAGTCACTGCGTTTGGCTAATGAATAAATAGAATAAGCCAAACAAATAATTGAACGATAGAAGTCATACAAAAATTTCAATTTAAAGATAAATACTTTAAGATTAGAGTAAATTATAGTTTATTTTTTTACTTTTTATTTCTACACGTTAAACTGTTATGACATCTTGAATCGCATGTTACAGATAAACTCTTACTCTACTACTCGTACATTTACATTTTTTATTTATATAACCACCTTTACAAAAACATTTTTGAAAACGTCATCCTCCTGTTAATGACTGAAAGTTTGCAATTTCTCTCAATGATTTCGAACTGTCTGAAACATCTTCTATATTGGTGAGACACTTTGGACAGGCAGTATTTTCATTTTTCGCGTATAATTAGGTTAGTGTTCAATTTTTGTTTCTAAGCTTATAATTTTGATTTTTTTCAATATCTATAATGAGTAATGACCAACATTTTCATGGATCTCCTTTGCTTCTATCAACTTCAGGTACAGATACTCCAATATTTGCAGATGCAAACTTCTTGATGGATTAGATAAAACCTTCTCGAGATCGAGTTCTATGAATTATTAGGCTTTCTTCTCTAGCCTAAAAGTTGCTTTCCTATGGTAAAAAAAATTCAAAATTAATTTCGTTTTGAGGTTTATTACTTTTTCATTATATGACAGAGAGTAAGAACGGGTCTGGAAATATCGGGTTTGACATTTTTCGGGGTTCGGGTCCGAAAACGGTTTTTATTTTTTCAAGTTTTGGGTTTCGTGTACGAAAAACGATTAAAATATTCCGGGTACTCGGTTTTCAAACCAGTTTTCAAAACCGTTTTTACTCCCTGTTATTTGGTCGAATATTAATCACATTTTATTCTACGGAAATTGACTGGGTCATACTGTCCATTCCCGTCTGACGTCAATACTTCATAGAAAAATTATAAAATTAATTTATAAATTGCAATTTATTTCATATGTGTACAATATTTGATGTACAATGTAGAATTTATATTATTGCATTATTAATAGCATTGGCCAAGCCTAAAAAAGATTAGTCGGCTAAACTTAAGTTTAGTCATCCTTCGGACACTGGCCGTAACGTATATACAATGTACGTGTATTATACATACATGAAACGTGAGGTGACCCAGTTTAGTAGCGCAATTTTGTTTTTCATTTCTATACAATAATGCTAGAAAATAATTAATTTATCACATGAGACATACGTACGTACGTACGTATACATTATGATGCACGGGAGAAAGTTCACTTTGGCTTTAAACGTAATATATAGGTGTAGGTTCCAACAAAAGACAATAAAACTGATAGTGTTATTCGAACAAAAATCGTATTGACATGCATTTTTTACGAACCGCATTAATCTTATAGCAGATTGATCGTACATTTGTATACGGACTGTGCAATTATCAAACGCATACGAACACTTGTAGAAAAAATACTAGATAGTACCTATTATCATTACATACCAAAAGAGTTACACGCATCAATGGTATGTATCACATAACCATTAATCCTTTAGATTATTTTGGGAAGTACCGAATATGTTGTTAAAATAAAATAATAATATATGAAAGTTGTCAGTGTGCATGTAGCATGTATACATACTAAATGTATAATTTTAAAATATTTTCCTCGCTGTGCCTGTCTTAAAAAACCTGAATATGCACATTTACAGCACCAATAATATATTATTTCAATAATGATATAAACATATAAATGAATAAATGTATGTAAAAGCCTTTTGCATAGACTATAGGCTATTGATATAATGGGTATACTATTATAGCCTATGCCCTACCAGACACACGTGTTACGCCGTGATTTACCTATTGATTAGAATATGATCAAACAGAAGTGAACAATTTAAAAATATTAAATAAGCTCTTCATTCTACTGTCATAACTCATACTGCATTTTCTCGGTAAGCTTCTTGTGAAGAAAAACACTATTCACCGTATTTTGGTAACTTTAATCCGGTCTCCCAAGCGTATTTCAATTATGATCGTAAATAAAGTGTTCACAATCGAGTTAAAATATGATTATATGTCTTCTTAAATCATAAAGCTTTCGCAGAATTATTCGATTTTAATCTTCTAGCTATTCATTTTTGAACACGAGACATTAACTTTATATATGTTTACTTTTTTTTTAATTTGTGTTCAATATTTGTGTACATTTTAGTGATGTTTTCGGTTCAGTTTACTTAGTAAATAATGTTACTTTTAAGATTTGTTAATTTTACCGAAGAACCTTTATGGTAGGAAAAAATTGTGTTTAATGAATAATTTATGTCTTAATAATGTAAGCATTCAACATTTAAAAATTAATTTAATTTATTTTTGGCATAATGCACAAAACCAATAGATCACATATTATACTAACAGTGCGCCACAGGTAGATAAATTAAGTTCATATATTATATGTTCTCTAGAAAAGCGATAGGTTTAAGTATTTTAATTTAATGCTATGTTATGGTTCTATAAATCAAAATATTTATGTTCTCGACGACAGAAAAACCTTGCGATGCCTGCAGTATACGCATATGGATATGATCATCATTAACAAAAAATATCATTAAGAGACATATTGTTAACTGTGTAAATATTAACACTTAGTTGATACAAGTTTAGTCCAAGGTCTTCATGATAGGTATTTGATAACTTCTATGGCTACAATAAACTAATTAATTCCTTTTGTTGTTGGCGTTCGGTAAAATGGTTTACTCGCTACGAGGTATCACAGCGTATTGCAAACTATAACAAGTTACCAGTTATTTGTTTGTTGTGCTATCGATATTACAAAACATTAGGAATAACATTTATCTTCTTCAGATAATTTTTTAAAATATTAATTAACTCATTGCACTATCGCGGCCATAATAATTTATTATAAAACCGTCCACTTGACTGTTACGCGCACTGTTCTTAAAGTAGTAGTAGAAATGCAATGAAAATTAAGTACTGCCCACCGGGTAATTTTTAAAAATAAAACAGATAATTAAAATATGGCATCTATAAACCTGTTGTATACTTGTATACGATGAAATCAAATTTCAATCAAGCGCTGCATTATAAACAATTTGGTGCTTTTCGAAGTACATACTACTCTATAATATATGAGGAGCAGTATGTGGATTGTATTATAATATAATATATACTTTTAAGCAGAGACGTACTTAGGCCTTAGCGAATTGCGAGCCAAACTTACGACCGCTTTGAATTTCTATATTTTCACATTTTTATTGTTACAATAAGATACATGTTATAAACAGGGTTCGTGGGGCTTCAAGCATGGCGTAAAATCTAGCGAAGTGCTATGAAAACTCGTGTCGCAATGATTTCAAATATTAAATTTGAAAGTGCTTTTTGGACAAAGTGCTTTTTTCTAGATTTTCTGATTATTTATGCTATTTTTCATATCTCTGCTCAATATTATGGACGCGGACCATTGACGGATATGGATATTAATTTTCCCGTGTACCGACGAATATCATACTCGTTTCCATCGCGTTAGGTGTAACATACTTACATACACGATACACTGGTGCAAATACATTATATTTTATATGTGAATGTAATTAAATTATTGAAATTAAACGAATAATCTCGTACGGGCCCGTTGGTGTAATAATAATACGATATTACGGTTAGGCTTAGGATACGTAAAGATCCAATATAGGTAATTGTTATCCGACCACAGTACCGTGTCATTGACTGGCGGATTAACTCTATAAGTACCCCCTCCGCGTGTACGCGTTGCCTAGTGAATTGTGGGACAACGCTGGACTACCACGAGTTCAGTTCAGTCGGTTCGGTGACGGCGTGGAGTGCACTTCGTGGTGTTCGAATATTGTGTTTCAACAACATTTTATCAGATAATCGAACGTGTTTTGTATAAATACAATCGTTAATCGTTAATCGGGTTTTTGATTTTCAACCTCTTTGTTTTTGGATCAAGCCATTATCGTTGCAATGGTCCGTGTTGACAAAAACAAGGGGTGCACGTACACTGGGACGCGACATTAGAAAACACTTTTTGTTTTTGGACAATTCTAATCAGGTACGTCGTAAAAACACAATATATTTGAATAACATAAATTGAACTCGGCGGGTTATAGTTTAAGTCACGGATGTGCGTAATATGTAAAAATTAATTTTAGTTATAATGTACCCACGTTAAACATTTTCATGATTAATCGTTTTAAGGTTTGATTTTGCTGTGTACTGGTTAATAGTTAATATCTTAATTTTTAACCTACGGAAAAAATAATTTATATAATTAGCTTATAATGCCGAACACTTTTATCGCTTTACTCATCTGCAGTTATCGCATTATAATCCTGCAGTTCCTATGTGTCAATAAAATAATACAAATATATACAATATTTCACTGTAAATAGATTCCGTATAAGCAATAAATTGATAGTGTCCACATCGTGTTAATATATAAATGTAATAAAAGAAAAAAAAGTACGAACATATAAGGTACTCCAGATATTTTATGTTGTGTATATCCTTCGTAATTTAAAAAAAGGCTTAAAAAATAATTTGAGGCGCTATTCAAAGGATATTATTAACAGTATGGGATCGTGTTGCTTCACACGAATTATTTAAATTACATTCATACACTAAAATTATAAAGGTTTTGTTTGTATAGGGAAATCCCGGAAGACATGCTTCTTTTTCGCTTTTTTTGAATAACAACAACGGTAATTGTTTTTTAATAACCCTACACAATCTATGGCCCTGAGTTACTTCACCTGTCTATAGTGATGATATCATATTGTTGTTTTTTTCGAATTATTTCCTAGGTCGAATAGAATAATTTGTCATTCTTTTATTTGTTGTACTGCTGTTTGGTATACAGAACAGTATATTAATGATCTGTTTAATTACGTTTTACTGTTTTTGAAACAAAAACTTAAAAAAAAACTGATTACTTTTTATTTGAATAATAATATATAATCGAATGCTTTAAATCCAAGACTACACATATTATATGAAAATTAACTAAATCAGTGTAAAATCTAAAAGGAAACGTTGCTTATTTTTTATCGTATTATACATTTTATAATAATATAAAATCTCTGGCCTTCGTTAAAAAAAAAACGTGCTAAAATTGTATGAATCCATTATATTTTATGTTTTTTCCCTTTAAATGATTATCTACGTTTTCCTTATACGTATTTTGAACCATGTGTTAAATTTCTTATGTAACTGATAACTTAATCAATTGTCTTTTTATGTAAGATTTTAACCATGAAGTTACTACACAAAGCGTTAAAACGCAATTCAAAATAATAATAATAACAATAATATATTATAATAAATAGGTAATAAATAATTGAAATTCTCCTATTCACTACTATAACAAGATGTTATTATGCTCTTTGATGTTGAATAAAGTTTGCTTATACTTTATGTGTAACCTGTAATTATTTACGATTTCATTAAAACTAATAACTAACAATCACGTTAGTAGTATTGTAAAAATAAATGTATAAGCATACATGAATGTGATATAAAATTCTGAGCTGAAGTTAAAATCAAATTTTATTCCGCTGAAAATGTGTACTATGTGTAGTACCCACTGCAATTTAATATAAATTACCGTCGTATACAAGAGAGTCAGCTTGTTAAATTCATATTAAAATACAGTACACGCAACTGTATTGAATACAAATACCAACGGAACATATAATATCTGCATACCTGTACGTTGCATTTTAAATAATTTTTAAAATCAATCTTCAATAAAAACCGCAAAAAGTATATTTTTTCGTATATTCAAATTTATACATTACGAAGAGATGACAGTTCTCATTTTACTGCTATTTTCCTGGTTGTATTTAATTTAAAATATACACTCTGGTGAATGTAAATTCGATATTATCGATAACATTTTTTTTCTTTCCTAAAGTCAAACGAGGTAGTTTAGTAGTGTATCCAGTTGCGTGGTTCACAGGCAACAGCTGTCGTGACAATTGTATTATAGCCCCTAGCACAATTTTAACTCTCTGCTCCAGGGTTCAAAATTCTTTCGCCACATATCTGAATATATATACCTACTAATCCCCACTTAATATAATATTGTAATATTAACTAATCGTTTGAACATGTACAATATTTATTAAAATGTTATACTCGTACGTCGTAGAGGTAGAACGTTCTCCGTTTGACATATTTTACTTACGAGTTTTTTTTTATTGATGCTCCGAAGAGGTGATGTTAAACATTGGACATAATTATCATACGACTTTTACGCGTCAAAAACTTACTTAATTAGTTTAAAAGCTACTATTGTTGAAGTTAAAACTGTGGAAAAAATCCACCATAGTTTTATTTTTAGCCCTGGGAATCGGGTTAGTGGTGTATCATACTCATCAATCCAGTAAACACGTCTAGCTTACTATGGTATAAACGTTCAAAGTTTTTTTTTTAAACTGCAAATTAATTGAGATTCTGTGGATACATATTGCACACACAATAGTCAATACTATTATTAATTACGATAAAATTAAAATAAAGGATAAAAAAAGTTTATTAATTTTCGAAGATTGATAAAAAAAAAATCAAAGTTCTGTGACTCTTGGTATATATTGTAGAATTTTAGTTTATTAATCTACTTTGTCTCTAATCATATTTTAATTTAATGAAGAATCAAACAGATACTAAGACCAGCAATTTTTTATCCTTTGACTATTCGTTCTTGACTTATTCAGGGAATTTTGTCGGAAAAACAATATTATAATTTAAATGTAATTTGCAGTAAGCTGTTCACCTACCATAGTGAGTTCGTAAAAAATGTTGATAGTATACATTTGTATGTAATTATTGTTTAATTTATATTTTAAATCTTAAAACCTTAATATATATATTTATCGAACAATTTATAAAGACAAATAGTAATATATTATCGTCATAATTAGAACAATAAGCATTGTAACGGAGTTCAAATAAACATTGTATTAGTTAACATTACACGTTAATTCTAAAAACCCATTTAGGTACCAAATATTTTCATAAAAGTTTAATTTAATAGTTATAAATTTCAATTATATATTACAATATCACATAGTATAATATTAAAACTTTAAAATTGGTTTATCCTTTTACGATTATTACTTAATAATCTGAAATATTATGGTGTATATGTACATTTAAATGCACGATTATAACATTTCAACAAATAATTTTTTTTTTTAGTTTTTTTTTACGAAAATGTTATCGTAATGATATACGGTTTTACCGCCCATATACCTTATCGAATGAGAATATTGAGAATTCAAAAAAATATATACTTTCTATTATGGTTACATCATTATATGTGTGTAGTTGTACATATTATTATACTATATATACACGGAATTTATAAATGAAGCATAAACTATTGCTTTATAATTTGGCAAACAAGAATAAACACGAATATCGTGAATGCTTTACTCGGTACCAACGTATAAAATAACGTGCATCATTTTCGTATCTACTCAAATAGCACCCATGTGTGGTGTAACAGTGAACATCATAACGGTTTTCTCCCATGACATGAGAAGACGAAAATCGATTTTCTAGACTCACGTTGTAGCACGTTATTATATTGATGTACACGTACATTTTAAAATGCACTTTACAATACGAGACTAATCCTGTTAAATTATTTTTGCGTATTAAAAGCAATCAGTATCTACTATTCTACGTTTATTATACCTAACTCAAGTAGATAAAATAATTATTAACAATCGAATATTTTAATTAAACGATGTTATTCAGTTCATATGTACTACGCATACGAGTACCTACTCGATATTGTAAGTGCAGTCCAAGATAAAAATCGAATTGTACTACTTATTGTGAGAAAAAATGATACAGACTGTTTGAAAAATATGTGTACAACATACAATATAATCTGTATCTATAACCCAACTCGATCTATTCATATTTATCTTAATAGATTCTAAGTATATTTACATTTTTTTTTTTTTTAGTCAACATATAATTTAAAATCCTTTGTTTTATCTGATCATCTTTGATGTTTAAAAATATGATCATATATTGTATATAATCTTTCTATTATTTTAATTATGTATTTATTGAATACGACAGTGGATGTATTTCAGCTGTTTTGAAGGTTTTTAATTTTAACCTTGTACAAACATTGTCAATATATGCAGTACTACTGCAGCAATGCAACATTTTAAGCATTATTGAACGAATATAAAATATATACAATATTATAGTGTCTAAAATCTAAATATATGTATTGTAGGGCTTATAATATTAAGAACCCTGCATATTATATTTGTTCAATAATATTTTCATGTTAAGATTTGTCATGTTAAATAACCAAAGTAAAGTATATTTTGCTATTACATCACTATATTATGCTGAATAATTTTATTAAAACATAATATTTTTTTAGTGCCGCAGTTTTATTAAGGTGTGTATACCTTTAAGGTATTCGTTTTGTAACTCTGACTCAATATTATTTAATTGCAAAATAGTCTATACGTGATGAGATACATTATCGTCCAATTTAGGTAGTCGAGTGCATGACTCATATTTCATCATCTTTCGATAGTTAAAGTGTTCAGTTATTATTCTGTACATTTATTTTTAATTTTTTTTTTTTTTAATTCATACTTTTTAAAACTCGTATAACATTTAAGAAGATTATTTTCAAAATAATAAATTTTAGAATGAACACAAAAGATTTCAAGTTTTATCGTGCAATACGATTTTAAAAAGATTACGATAAAAAAAAATACGAACTTAAATTTAATCTGATTAGGCTTCTGGTTTTGATGGTTTTTTATAACTTTAAAATTTCAAATAATTATACAACGTTGACTACTCTTTATTTGTCTGATTCATTCACGAGGTGAATCACTGACAACATTATACTACCTACCGATTATATAGTTCTTTTGTTAGACGCCTTCAATTTAACTTATTACGTCTATTATATTGCTTTCACATTACACCTCTTCGTTTTTATCCATTATAATGTATATAATTTTGTACATTTTAACCACACGCTTTTTATGCATCTATTGTGACTTAAAGTGATTTGATAAATATAATATTGTGTTATTAAGTAATATAAACTTGTTACTGAAAAATGTATTTAACATTATAGTTATTAATACTTTTATTTTTATAAGTAGACTTATTAAAAGAAAAATGCCTCATATCAATAAATTACATTGCGTTTTAACTTATAGACAATCGATAGCTAAATTGATTAGTGATTACCGACTCAGTTGTACGTGTGTACAGTTGTACATACATACTACGCATATACATGTCAAAAATTCACAAATATGAAACGTATATTATAATTTGTAACTCGTATATTCTCACGTAGTAAATAATCATACTTAATAATGAAATATTTATATATCTTGCGGTTAAGTTAAACAAAACCGCTTTTGTTTAGTATTTTCAATCGATGACAATTATTATTATTATTATACGTTTTTGTAATTGACGAAAATTTGTTAGACTAAAAATAGATGCGCGATGAAATAATAGAGAACTATTTGCGTATTTTGTCTATTTTTTATTTTATTTTTTGTATTTATTGTTGTTTAAATATTTTGTTTACGGAAACATTGACATTTGGTATAAAATATTTATATCAAATATTTCGTGAGCTAAATGTGCCTACCTCGATCGATCATAGAAAACATTATTTTATTGATCGTGAAACCGTTTCATTTTTAATTGTTATAGAAAATGTGGCGTATGAATATTGAATAAAATGAACACATCCCACGAGTAAGGATACGATAAGTAGTCACGCAAAACAATATTGTCGGTATCTATGGTAACGGTTGTATAGGTTCAGGAAGGAATAGAAATTACTGATGTTAACTGAAAGACAGGCCTTTTTTTTGGCTGACGGTGAATATTAAATGAAAACAATTAATATATTATGATCTTTGTTCACATAAGTATATTTTTTTATTGTTGTTTAAATATTTTGTTTACGGAAACATTGACATTTGGTATAAAATATTTATATCAAATATTTCGTGAGCTAAATGTGCCTACCTCGATCGATCATAGAAAACATTATTTTATTGATCGTGAAACCGTTTCATTTTTAATTGTTATAGAAAATGTGGCGTATGAATATTGAATAAAATGAACACATCCCACGAGTAAGGATACGATAAGTAGTCACGCAAAACAATATTGTCGGTATCTATGGTAACGGTTGTATAGGTTCAGGAAGGAATAGAAATTACTGATGTTAACTGAAAGACAGGCCTTTTTTTTGTTGCTGACGGTGAATATTAAATGAAAACAATTAATATATTATGATCTTTGTTCACATAAGTATATTTTTTTTATCAAATATATCCCTTTTATCGTTAGGTTTATCTTGAGTATTATATCTACAATATAAAAAAATTAAAAAATATTGTTTCTACTTAATATTTTCGTTTTATAACAATATTTTTATTAGACTAATAAAAAATAAGATATTTTTACCTATTAAATCTTGTTAATCAATGAAATAAACAGGTTTTTATAAAGAAGTAGGGAAAAGTTATGTATAGTTTATAAAATTATAACAATAAGCTGTCAAGAAACTAGAATAAACCTAATGCAATAATATTGTGTCTAAAAAAAAATATATAAACATTATCATATCTACAAGTCCGTTATATTATTGTGTAATAGAATTATTGTTCTGGTCGATATCACACTACCACAAGCCAGTACAGTTGTAAACCATAGATACACCTGTCTTGCTCACCCTATGGTGTTTTTTTTTTTGTATGCAACCGTTAGTGGTTGATTTCGAGTTAGATTGTTCAGTTGCATACAAAATAAAATACAATAAAAAAACGTATTTCTGGTTAACGGTTGTAGAGTTTAAAAAAATAATGTTTTTAATTAAAAACACGAATGAATTAAGCGAATCGATTATTATTATTTTTTTTATTTTCTCTTGAATATCATTTCTACTTCTTAGCCGAAATGAAAGCGATCTATGGCACAGTGATGATGAGCGTCAGGCCAAAAGACAAATCGGCCGTGAAATGAACTGCGGAAATGTGAAAAGCGATTTCTCGTAATGAAACGTTTCACTGGGTCAAAAGTCAAAATTATTTATATTTTCTGTGTGGCAGATTTCTCAAAAACGACATCATATTACTGGTCAAAGTGTCAAACTATCAAATACATCGTTTTTATTCTACTTTTTGTAATTTTTTTTTTTTGGCTTCCATAACCTTAATCCTTATCGATATACTAATAGGGAATGACGAATGTTCACATAATGTTAATATTACATCAGTTCGCCGTACAAATTATTTAAGTATACGTTTTTTAAATTTAATCATGGACAATTCTTCTTAGATTTCAAATAAAGAGTATTTGGTTTAAATTACCATGACATTATTATTCGCATCATTCGATTCCTTCCAAAAATAATAAAGTATGTAATTGATATAATTTGCGTTTTTGCATTAACCAATTTTTGTTATTAATCAATAAATTAGCATTTATGCTAGTTATTATTTATTATTTATTGATAGTAAAAAATAGTATCACCTGGGGCTCAGATCGTCGTAGAGTATTCTTGTTATTTGAATATGACCTTATTTTTTTAGCGTACCTTTATCTAAAATGTTAATTATAGCTGCAATACTAAACAGCTCCTGTGAGGAACCGTGACCTCTTATCTTATTAAATTCTACCGAGCTTCGATACAAACATGTAAATTTAATATTTTTCAATGTAAACGTTTGTTTTAAAATAGTTTATTGAAATATTATCAAATTATTCAATAATTAGTTAATAAACGAATTCAATAACGGAAAACTCCGTACCAATTATACTATAAATTAAATTGTATTTGATATTAATTGTAAGCTATTATTTTGCATTCAAGAAATTAAATACATAATTAAAAAATAATTAATTTATTTTTCAAATCACTGATCAAAAATCCAGGTGAATCAATTTTATTGTTATTTATACCAATTGCGTTGAAGATGAGGAAAGGTTTTGGTTTTATTATAGAAATATTGTACATGCCAATGTATTCCATATAAATTAGTTTAACCGTTATGGCTTATATGAGTTTAACTTTGTCTTTACGTTTTTGACTTAATGCAAAGTTAAAATAAATACCTCATAATTTATTGTTCGTCTAGTAATTTATTGTTTGATAAGACTTCATTATTTTTGAGATATATTGTTATAAATATATTTCCTTTATTGTTATGAATATTCCATAACATAACCAAAGAGGAGGATGAAGTTTAGATATTTTCAAACGCATA
This sequence comes from Periphyllus acericola, assembly GCA_949715065.1. Classification (NCBI taxonomy): domain Eukaryota; kingdom Metazoa; phylum Arthropoda; class Insecta; order Hemiptera; family Aphididae; genus Periphyllus; species Periphyllus acericola. The sequence continues at coordinate 22,943,367 of OX454265.1, forward strand.
GTAAAATGATAATTAAGCACCAACTACATATTATATGTACACAATTGTATCGCCCGTGAAAAAATAAAACAAACGAATAAGCATTTGTTCAAACAATACATTGTTTTCATGGAAATTTTAGGCATCTATTGAACATAATACTGATCGTGAACTGATTATGTAGGTAGAAATGAAATGAAAAATTAAATTAAAAAAAGAGTATGAAATAAAAAAGTGTAGACATCATTTTGGTCTGCAATGACATTAGATTTTAATTTAATGGCAACTGCAGCTCCGTTTACGGGTCATTAATTGATATAAGTACAGTCGATTTATTTCATTTTAAACCACTAGAGTTGTTACATTTTTTGACAATTTATAATGGAATTAAAAAATTGTTATTTTTTCAGTTGATGATAAGATCGAGCATGAAGTGGTTTCATAAAAACAGCGAAGATGCTGCACCTCGATTGCTGAGTCTTTCGCCAATTAGAAACTATGATTCGGGAGATCCTGATTACTCAGCTGAGAGATACTACCAGATGCCGCCAGGTCCAAGGAGGTCTAGATTAGGTATTTATACATTTTACAAGAATTACGAGCTATTTATTTTTACAAGTATTAAGGCCGTGTCGTAAGTCGTAGTGTACTAGTATATATTTAAATATAGCTACGTAACCAACTTGTCCAGAGGAACACATAGGTACAAGTATTATTATGATTTATTATATAAATGACGAACGCGAGGCCATATCAAATATATTGGCTAATTTAAAAAATATAAATATCACTTCATCGACGGTGTTCAATTATAAATACTCATGAATACTGAAAAAAGTGACCAACTTATGATTCACGCTTATTTATTTATTTTTAAAACAAGTTACAAAATAACAAAATAAAAATTTTAAAAATAATATTCAAGCAGAATCAATTGAGGCCAACAATATTGCGAGTAAACAAATATTACAATAATTATATTATGAAACGATGAAAGCATACATTTTATATCGATTTTTGCGCGCAACATTAATTTTAAATTATTGTTGAAATGTTAAAACGTCTATACGACTATATACTGTCTATACTAATAAGTATTAAGTAATGCAACACACATACTCGTGCACACTCACTCTCAAGTGCACGTATTGAACGCAACAAAATACGTTCTTTATTGAAACATTAAACATTTTAAAATCAACTTTTTTTTAGATTCTGAACGTTTTACGCGTTGTAGTTATATTTTTATTGATCAAACGTTTCAGTAGTTGATCTGCACTAAAGTCTGAAAGTTTCATGCAGCTATGTTTTAGATCAGATGTTAAACGCGCGTGGTGGGTACTTTAGACAGGTTATTTTTGATTTTCTTTGTATATTTATTTTGGTATTAAGAAAATTAATAACGCTGGAAACTAATAATATACAGTGTATATATTATGGGTACAAAGGGGATTCTTAGCAGTTCAAATTTTTTTTAATTTAACTTTTTTTTTTACTTTTGAAACTATTGAAACTATTACGCTTCCTTCATTGTGTACACATACAATTTAATTAATTAACCTAATGAATTATGTCTATGCTTATTTGAGGTGTTGATTTGCCGAGTTTACTTTTAAATATTGAGTATTATGACAATGCTTGTAAGAATTTATATCATTTTTATATTGAGTAGTATTGTGGTTCAATTATTCTGCAAGAATCTTATAATCCGTTTTGTAGATATAATACTCTTAGTACCTATCTAAGAACATTTTAATTGAACGTCTTGGCATTTTTTTTATTTCTATTTAATTGTTTTTAAATTCAAAGCTTTAAAAATAACTACCATTAAAGGTAATGGAATAACATTAAACCGTATAAAGCGTTAGAACGGTTTTTTTTTTACGTGTTAGAAAAAATATAAATATTTTAGCGCATAATAAGGAATTCTAGTTTTTAAATATTACTGTATACCATAATCCAAAACAATAACCTTACGTTTCGAGCAATAGACGAACTTAAAAGGTTATTTGCTACAAATTGTTTTATCATTTATTATGAGTACACGTATAACCCCGAACATTCGTGAGAATCAGGTCAAAAATTGCAACACCCGTACACGAGCGGAGAAGCGCCTACGTCAGAACTTGGAGATTTCAACAATAGTGGCACAGTAGTATAGGCAAAATATGTATTATACATAGCATATAGTTAATGTATAATTATTTTTAAATAATAAGTGCGTAGGTCATTGTTTTACAAATTTTAAAAACCGAAATCAAACCACTGAAAAAGTTGAGTTTCTTTGACAGATCATACTTATCTTAATAACGCCAATGAGTACCTAATTGGGTCTGAAATTTTTCTTTTTCATTTAAAAAATTGTTTTACTATGGCAAGTGTTGGTTGGGACTGAAAATAAATGTTTTGGAATTTAAAACAAGTGTAACGTGCAATCAGTACATATATATTAGTTTATATATTCATAAATAATCGCATGTACCTATGATGTTTATAAGTTATATAATATTTCTTATTAGGTACCTCTTATTGAAATTTTGTTTTCATTTTTAATATTATTAAAAATTATAAAAATCTCAACGAATGTAAATTATTCTCCAAAAACGTCATGATACAAATTAAAGAATCTTAATAGTCGACTAAAAATATTGTTGATCATTTAAATATCACATTTTATCTGACAATAAGTCAATAATATTTTTAGGGACGGTTGATCAATTATTTATTTAATTTTAAAATAAAAGTATTTTAACTTGTAATCTTGAAAATAAATTAAAAATTTCTGTATTACGTTTAATTTTAAAAAGGTGTTGTTTTTTAAAAAAAAAAAAATGTTCCCATGACCTGGAAATTAAATATAATAAGCGTAATAAATTATTACTAAAATTATAAAGTATGAGACACAATTTATTGTACGCATAAATATTTTAAAATTTGCGTACCGTGTTAAGTAGGATATCTATTACCTACAGTATACGCCGCTTAGTATGATCACTTCGAGCCTCCAGACCGGACTTGAGTGATAACAATAGCAAAACAAAAATACAAAACGTGCGTAGACGTACATTGATTACAGGACTTAGTACTATCAATTTTGATAGCGGTACACATACATTTTAGTAATAAATTACTTCTGCAGTATTTGTTAAGTTCTATTTTTATGTACCTGATGATCGTATTTATGTATACATCATGAATGTAGTATGAATAAAAGTATGTTTTAAACATATTACTAATTTTACAAATATTATATTCTTAGATGTATAATCCAGGAAAAATCTCTATTAAAGGAAAAACTAAAAATTGTGAATAAATATAATATATGTATTTATAAATTATAATTAACAACAATTTATTGTCTATAAATGTATTATTTCTTGAGTTGAAACCGAATAACCGAAATTAGTTTTGTTAAAAATGGATGTGCTAAGTACTTATATCAATTAAAAATTATCTGTAAAAAACTGATAAGTTAATTTGGTTTTTAAAAAGAACATTCTAGTATCATTAATTTTACAAAAAACCCAATATTTTATTTTCATTTATTATTATTTTATAGATATGTAATTACAGATTAGTACATTTGTATTTTGTTTTTATTCGAAACTCTAATCGAACAGGAATTTCAAAATTGTTTGTAAACATTATTTATAAATAAGGAATTAAAATACGTTTTTAACTTATGGGATAATGTGAATATTAAGAAAGCAAAAACTAGTTTGCAGTTTAATCTATAAAGCTTGGGAAAATAATAAAAATGAAGTTTCACAGTCATGTAGGAGTGAATTTCTATTTTAATTATATATCTTCTTTTAATTTTAAAAAAAATATATTGTATTTACTTTTAAAAATAAATTTAGCCTATAAAAATATCTTTACTTCAGTTACCATTATATTTCATCTTAAATCTCAGTAATTTAAGTATAGACAAAACTATTTATTCGATTTATTGTTATCGATTACATACATCATATATAAGCAATGAAACTTATAAATTATCAATTTACCAACAAGATAAAAATAATATTCTTTAAATACTTTAACAATTTTAAGCCTCAAAAGTATTTTAGTTATCATAACTCCTTTGACAAAAAGTTATTATTTTCAATAATATCGTGAAGAATCCTGTAGGTATACGTTTTTTTAAATCCATAATACATATTTCAGTGTCATTGTCGTTGACGAAAATAACAATTAATTATACAATGCCATACTATTGTGTTTTATTTAAAATAATTTATTCAGATTTACAATTTTGAATATTATTGAAATGTCACAATTAGTTATTATTATGCATACCACATTTTATATGACGTCACGCCCATTAAGGGAATGTAGTATTCGGCATCCGATCGGAATGCGGGTTTCGATCGACACCAGGTTTTTTTCACTATTTTGACCTCAAATGACCAGCATCGGAAGAATTCTGCATACACTTATCCTAGGTCAGGCGAATTATTTTCTTACTCAACTTTTTTAAAAAGAAAATGGATTAGGTACCACTTAAGTGTGTGCTGTAGTTCGTAATTTAAACTAATCGTTTTATCTCCGCAGTATTTTATACTATTTATTTTAATTGTTTAGCACTAACAATATTCGAAATGTTTTCCCGTATTTATTTTGTTTAAAAATTAAATGTTCTTAAAGTAATATGCAATTGTATGGCATCATTAATTAGTATGGTTTATTTACACGTTACTTTTTTATGCATTTTTCATCCTATATCGCGACATTTAAAACGGAGTTTGTCAAACAACTTTCTTTCTATGCGCCAATAATATCCTCGTATATGATTATACGATATATTATTACTAAACATAGCTTATTTTCTAAATATTTTCATCTCTTAACCCATTTCAGAGATTTCTCCTGTGATCCGTAGTGCGGTTTATCAACAGTCAGCGTCCTGTTGGCTGTTACTCGCCTTTGAATTGCTAATTCTACTTATATTTTAATTATACTTATATCGTACATCGGAATATGTTTCACTTGAGTTGTTTTTAACACGAACTGGCCAGATAACACTATAATGAACAAGTACTTGTATTGTTTGAAATAGTTTATTGTCGCACTGTCATTTTCTGTAATCTCAACGATCCGACCTATGAATTAATTAGGTATACTTATTCATCAACATTATGCGATTTCTCAAAATGTTGTCACATATTATTCATTTTACTAAATACCCAACGTGATGCCCAACCTAACATGGTAAATATCATAGACTGACCCCGCAAACACCGAACAATCTTCAACTGTGGTCACGTTTGAATAATTTATTTATTAATAATAACTCATTCCCGTATACCCACTATACCCTTTTCATTTTTACTTTAAGTACCGCGTGCACTTTTTTCAAACGGTAAGTTCAAAGTGTTAGCAAAAACATACCAACGTGTAGCTACTCGTATTAGTGCAGAGGTCATGTTCGAACGGTAAAAGTAAGACGTTTTGAAAAAATCAGTAGCTCATTAAAATAGTATAATTTAAAACGTACTTTTGAGTATGTTTTTCGTAATAAACTGCAGGCGCGTATACCTCTACCTTTCTAGCGTGAATAATTTGAATTTCTTTGAAAGTGTGAAACGTACAATGTTCAACCGCGTGTACCTATGTAGAAAATAAAAATTATTTGGTACCAATCACAATTTAGAGAAGAAAAAAATTGATGTACCGCGGGTGTATATGATCACGTAGCTCATTATTGAAATGTAAAATGGTATAGTAGACTAATGGAATTCACGGCTGAGGTTTTGTTTGCTCGTTCGGTGTTACAGTGATAATCGCAAATATCAATATAATATTATGTTTGTTTTCGCAGACGCCTCTCCGCTGATATTGGAAAGGCCGGAGTACAGTCGAGATGTAAACTGTTACAATATCCGGGACGGCACGATTGTGATGCAAAGTGCGCGCAGCAAACAGGCTAAGGAAAAACGAAATCCACTGTTGGACCAAGTCAAGCACACCGGTCTCACGCATTTCAGGCCCAACTCGACGGTTAGGCACAGCCGCGAGGACAGAACTGCGTATGCCGCGGGCGACGACCGCGGCGGTGTTGATGACGACGACGACGACGACGAGGACGACGAGGACATCTCGACGATATCCGGCAGACTGAGAGCTATTTCCGACAAGTACCTGAAATCGTCCACGCACAGGTTCTTGGCGAAATTTTATAAAAACCCGTCGGTAAAAACCGACAGCAAGCCCGCGGGGACCGGAGAACCGAACGCGGACGAGAACAAACCGAATAAGGTAATAGATATTATAATATGGGTACAATATATGCGGTGTATTCGGTGTCCAATTATTAATGTTAATACGATTTATAATGGTCGACGGCAATTCGTCGATACCACCGGTGGTTCCCAAAAACAGTTATTACCAGTTGTTATAAGTCGCGGCACACTCTGCGTGAACGTCGCGTTCGTTTTCCAAAAATAAGTACTTCATTGGATCAAAAACACGTACGTGAATAAGCAATACAGTTGTATAGGTTTATCAATATTTAGCATTCAATAGAAATTTCATAATTTTCAAAACTTTTTTTTTTTTCGCAAAGATTACAACGTTAAAAGTTCAACCTACCTTATTAAGAAGTTTGTTTCTACTACTATATCGACCATCTTTGGAAATACAAACAGATTCGCCCGATCTCTTCAACTTAGAATCGTCTTTTCGAGAGTAATGGTTGGTGCATTCAACGTTGGTTTCAATTTTAAAAGACCCATTCCTATATCTCATCCAACCTGGAAGTTTCGTCCGTTTTTAGTTTTTTTTTTTAAAGAAAATATTGTAAACGTTTTCGGCACACCTTTAAAATTTCACGGTACACTAGTGTGCCGCAGCACACCCTTTGGGAAACATTACTCTACATTACTCGCATGTACGTAACATGCGAACTGCGATCATTGCAAATATAATATATTATTTTATCTATAATATTATGTTGTTTAAACTGATTTAGCATTTTATCGACGTGCAGGAAATTTATATCTTAAAAATAAAGTCTATAAGTTCCAAGTAGCATATAATATATAATAGAGAGTTCCGGCACGACACCGCTGAACTATTATTATTTAATATGCGCGTAAGTTTACATGTTTAATTATTTAATTTATCATCTTAATCGCTTTTATTCGGACGTTTTAATATAATAATCGATACCAGATGGAGACTGTAAACCTTCTATGGGGTACGAGTGTGACCCGTTTTTTTTAATATGAATACAGTAAACAAATATTAGGTAACACATTTTTCAAAAGACATAATGGCTGAATGGTCCGTAAAAGAATAACTTGCTAAGGAGAGGTGGCCCAGCAATTATTTTCAAGATTGTACCTCCGTAAGCAAGACTGAACCAACAATTTAAGCGCCTCGAGAAAATTGTTGAAAAACCACTCAACACTATTTATAAAATGATCATTCCTTAATAACTAGAAATACATTAAACATTTATTAAGGCACATTAAGCTTGAAAATATTTTATACCATTACAGATTTTCGTTTTGAATTTTCAACATAAATATTTAAAAATGTAATTTACAAGTCGTTAATAGTAATATTTGTATACGTACGTAATGTAACGTACAATTGCTAACGTGGTTGTTTGTATTATTGGTTAAATTATTATTTTTTTCCTCGTGGTTCTATAGCAGTGAGCAGTCGTTGACGTTATTTATTAAGTATGAGTTATTAAAAACACGATGATATAATTTAAATCAATATATCTTATGATTATAATATAACACATCTGAATCAGCACTTTTATCTTTTTTTTTTTACTCAGAAGAAAAAATAAAAGACTTGTCCGCCGAGTTCAATATATTGTTGGATATATAAAAATTATTTCGATTAGTGATACCGAAGTCTGAAATTGTATCAGAATGAAATATTTGTAATAAAAAAACCGTATTTTTTTTTCTAAGTATTATTTAATGAAGAATTTATGTTATCGTTTTAAAATTCTTAAAAGTATTTTACTGATTTATGCAGGTCAAGCTAAGAAGTTTCTCATATGGTGCGTTACCGGGTTTGGACGAATTCCGAAAGAGAATCGCCGAAACGCCGCCGGAAAAAACGACCTGCTCGCCCGAAGACGATGATAGTGGCATACTGTTAAATGATCCTCCAGTTGATACGGTTAATGGAACCTCGGAAACTGGTACACAAGATTACTGTTTCCGGAGCGCTTCTCAGTACGGCATAAGACGACATTACGCGTTTAGTCTACCACCGGCTCATCAATCACCGACCACATTACAACCGAGGGCCAGTGGGAATAAGGAGGAATACAGAACGGTGCAGTTGAATAGGGATTATCCGGAACAGGTTCTAGGTGTTCGGATTAAAGAAATACGGTCTGGAAACAGTTTCGGTTATGTGGTCGTCAATATCGTATCAGGAGGAGTGGCCGACCGGTAAATATATAATATCAAAGTGCATTTACTATATATAAATACATTTTTAAAAGTCAATATACAAACCTACGTCGTAGATGAGTTTCTAGATTTGGATTAGTAGGTAGCTACTACCTGTGAGATTCGAAATCAATTTCAATTCAAATAATCGTTAGCAAAAAGTTCACTCTAGCTTCGGTTGCAGATCTGTGTCGATTTACATGTTTATGTTATTGGTGTAATAAATGATAATGTTCGTTGTTTTATAAAAACACATCGGGAACGAAAACAGCTGGTGTTAATAATTACAACTTTTTTTTCTTTCAAATCCGTGCCAGACGTAACATTCACCAGGTGAAAAAATATTTAGAGCGGGTCAGTATTCCTGGTATATGCCCCTGATGTATTTTTCCATTGGTTTTAAAAACAATACTGATCAATCAATAGCTAGATTTAAATTGACTACCTACCTATTTTATTTCTTATAAATCTAAACTACGTACTTTCTCTTTGCAAACTAATCAATATCGTACATTTTATAAGTGGTGCATATTCTTTCAATTTATTTTGGTTTTGATAAAAAAAAAATCTTAGGCTGGTTGACAAATTGAAAACGTAGGTACATAAAAAAAAATGTCGGTTCTTCATAGTTTCAATATTAAACATTCTTTGTTTCGACATTTTTTTTTATTTTATTAATCTAATGTTCGACATGGACACTTGGACCAACGAATACTTCATAAAAATGCTTATTCTTAAAGAAATAATGATAAAAAAAACAAATAAATTATATTTGTTGAATTTACAAGATGATTGTTTATTCTGAATAAAATGTTTGTACCTAGTTTTTTTTATGTATCTTATTCATCTGAGTAAGAATATAATAAAAATTCGTTAAAAAAATGCATTTTCATTATTTCCTTAGAATAGGTATTTTCAATTTTGTGTACAATGAAGAATTTCTAGTCCGAATTAACACAGTACACCTCTAAAAACGCTTTCGACGTAAAATATCTTACAAAGCTATAGTGAGGTAGGTACTAGTTGCGAGTGCGAGTCCCCTATGTTGAGTGAGTCTTATAGATTTGTAGGTATGTATTCGAAAGTATTACGATAAATCGTCGTGTTCGAAAAACTATTCTGAGCGAAGGTCGTCGACGCAACATAACATAATGTATAGGTACTGAACGTCTCATCTGTTATAATTGAAGCTCATCATTGGTAAAACACGAAATGCAATACATATACGTATAGGTGCTTATTTCACGTAACTACTTATTAGATTAGTATAAATTTAGCATTATTTCCGCGTATTGTTTATCTGTTTTCATTTCCTTACCATTGGAAAACCGTCGAGAAATGATTTCAACACGACGGAGCGACGACGTTTATCCAATATCCTATTGAACATAATTATTTTAGTTATCATTCGCGAGACTTTGGGTGAAAACGTTGAAAAGAAAAAAAATTGCATCCAATGTAACCGGCAACTGCACAACCCGCTGCACACAGCAGGATCCAAGCACTGTATTGCAAATTAACTTATAGTCGTTGAATAAAGAACGTACACATTATTGTATGTGTATATTATAGTCACGCGTTTTTTTTTATTGTTTTTCGATTTTGAATATATTAGCATATAATATTTCGATTACAGGTAAACTCATGACACGTCATCCTCCATAGCTCGGAATATTACAAACAACTCCATTTGGCTGCGTATTTATTATGTGTTATGAAAACAAGTTTTGGCGCGCGTAGAATGGTTTTCCCGGGCGATCGGGGAAAAAAATAGTTGACCGTACCGATTGCGCTGGTTTTTTTTTTCCAGCACCACGGTCTCCGGAGAATTCGACGCTGGTGCATGACTATAACGACTCGGTATTGTTTTTGTTTAGGACCAGCGATCTGGAAGTGGGCGACGAGATAGCGTACGTAAACGGCCGTCAGCTGGCGGGGCTGGACGCGAACGAAGCCAACCGACTGCTGAACGACGGCCGGACCGCGGTGGAGCTGCTAGTGGCGACCAAGCGGTACTCCGACGCGGGGGCGGACGGTAGGGGATGGAGGATGCCGGAGACGTCGGTGGACCACGACAACAACCCCGCCGCCGCGCCGCGCGTGCCACCGCCCGTGCAGAAGTACAACAAGAACGGGCAGACGGTGGTGTACATCACACCGCCGCCTCCGCCATTTTCGCAGCAGCAGCAGTCGGTGGCGGTGGTCAAGAGCGGCAACGTGTCCACGGTTTACTTGAAGGGCGGCGGCAGCAGCGACGGGGCGGGATTCGCGAGCCAGGAGACGGATTGCACGACGTTCTGCACGTTGCCGAGACGGCCCAGGTCGACGTTCTGCACGTTCCACACGTTCGTGCTGGAAAAGGGCCCGGGCAAAAAGGGCTTGGGGTTCACGATCGTCGGCGGCAAGGACTCGCCGAAGGGCGCCATGGGCATATTCATCAAGAGCGTCCTGGAACACGGGCAAGCGGCCGAAGACGGCAGACTGAAACCAGGTAAATGCTTGCAAGTGTTCGACGGTGTGTACTATACGCGGTCCTCGAGTGGTTTCTATAATAAGCCACGGACTTCTAGCCAAAACAAAAATTGGTCCGAGGACCCTTTTTTGTCTTGTATGCTTATTAAGGGAATAATGTTTTTTTTAATAATACGAATTCAATATTGTTCTCGAAAAGTACAAGACATTTATTTGATTAATTTACGTAATACACTATTACGATTTAGTTACAAGTTACTTATATTGGTTATTTTATTGATTTTCGAACTTGATGAGACAAGTTAAACCTTTTTCCTTATTCAAAATCTCTACCAAGTTTGGCTGCGTGCTCGTTATTTTCACTTTGAACACAACCACCGCGGACCACTTGTACTGCTATACGTGTCGCGTTTGCGTTTCGAATACTATAATTTTCGTTTCTACGTGATTGCGCGTGAACTCGGCAAAAAGTGTGAAATGCCCTTAAAGACATGCAAGAACCGTCGATAAAACGACATATTTAATGTACACAAGTGATTATGATACACTACCTATATAAGTACCAAATCCTTTTGGAACAAATTTCAACTTCCCGTATACCAAGTTTATTTTATTATTATTATTCAGTTAATTATAGGAAAGTCTAATATGAAAAAAAAATAACATATTTACCACACTTATAATGGAATGTTCGTTTTTCGTTAAACTCTCGATTGCCTTTTGAGAAAACTAATATTTCAAAATGTATGTCAGGCAATTTAGTCAAGGTTGGATTTTAATAAGTCATTACTTCTAGAAGAATGGCTCCAGATTGTCATTTATACTTCAACTATTTACTATCTCTTTTTTTTCTATTCTTTTGTCTTTAAAAATGCATTGCGACTAAATAGTGTTTTAATACAAAATAATATACCTGCTACAATTGCAGTCTTTCAGACACATTTTCTACACGACTATATTTTGTTATACGAAAATAATCAGCAATTAAATAATAATTATTTACTTGAGTATTGTTTCATAAAATCATGTAATTACCAACATAAGACATATTTTATTTTTTTAATTACATCCCTGTTACCGTTTGTAATATTTATAAATAAAATTTCCATGATTAAAAATGTATCACCGATTATATTTTTGGTACTGTTACGTTATAGTACACTAATGCAAAGGTGCGGAAATGTTTCGCTATTCTCTAAACACCTAGCTATTGTTATTTTATATGATTGGGTACTTAAACAATCAAATCAGTTAAATGGTATAGTGCTGCTATTGTCAAAAGTAAATTCTTAAGTGAATAGGATGTTTTGTCACTCACTAGGTAATTGTTACGGGTATTCAAAAAACACGTATGAACTGTTAAAAAAAACAAATACCAATAGATACTTATAATGCTGCACGTGACACTATTTTCTATAATCTACTTATTTCGTTATCATGTTTATAATTACAGGAGACGAGATATTGGCAGTAAACGGCAACGTTTGTCACGATTTGACACATTCAGAAGCCATATTGCTGTTTAAATCATTTAAAAGTGGTTCTATTGCTCTTCACATCTGCCGTAGATCCAAGTCGTCAAATAAGTAAATACTTTTTATTCACAAATACATTGTAGGATAATAAAAATTAGTTATCAATACATTATGCTATGAGTCTGTATCATAAAAAAAAACTAACAGAAATATCGACATTAGCAAATTACAACGTTTTTATAATCTACTCACGCATTTAAAACGATTGCAAAGAGGTCGCATTGTCTCTAAAGTTGTACGCGCGTTAAAATGTTGTTACGCCGTGTACGTACCTATTTCAAATGATTCACTTGAGCGTTATTGACGAAATTTTTCTTTTTTAATTTTTACTTTCTATTTTTGTCGATTGGGCCGAGAAATTGAATTCTCCCTTCGTTGTTTGTCTCAATAATTCGACGTATTTACGACGCGTTCGAGTGTTCGACTATGATACACTTAATGGACTCGTGATGTTGATTTCACATTGACATTTAGGAGCGTGGTAAACGTATGAGAATGTGTTATAATATATTTATATATGTAATTATTGGTACGACCTAAGTAGATCCCGCATTAAAAATACCATGCCGTTTGGCCTGCAAGTAGAGTTTACTCGTTCGGTTTCGTTTTCTTAACTTTGTTTTCCTCGGTTTGATCTCATTTTTCTTGCCATTTTTATAGCCAATCAACAATCAACTGTTTAACTGTCGCGTGACTGAGTAATCCTTGATTAGTTTGTTATCTATATCTATTGCTAGTTCGGTAACCGGCGCCACTCGACCACTTATTAGGTGATTATTCTACTGAAGCAACTAGCTGTTCCGTCCGAATGTTATTTTTCTATGAAAAACGAATGTACTCGTATACTTTGTGTTTATTTTTTTAAATTTTTTTGTCATTATTATTTTGCTCATCAGACTGCCAGTTTTTATTATACGCTCTTAGTAGACTAATTAATGTTTAATGTACATTCTGGTTGTCGGGTTTAGGGTTAGAGTGGAGTAGTAGAAGCGTTTAAGGTGTTCTCCCAAAATTTGCTGTGATCGATATGTTAACATTGATAAGTGATAAACAACGAATTATCTCGTCAATTTTGAGAGGGTCAGTGTGAAAAATAACTTTTATGAAGTCACAAACTCCGAATACCATAAAATTCATGGTATTTGTGTTTTATGTTTATTCGTGGTTCTCAACCGGTGTGCCGAGAGTTCAACTAGGTGTGCTGCGAGATATGTCTGATAATTGTGATCATGCTGGTGAAAAAAATTTCAAAAACAGTATTATTTTTCACTGCATTAATTTTATAAAAATACAGCAACCAAATAATATTTTGAGAACTAAATTATTTAGACAAAGGATTATTATAAAATGTGCAGATAAGACGATGCATGTATAGGCTAATGATAACTAATGCCAAAGTTGTTGTTGTTGTCAAGTGCGTGAGTGTGCCGTAAACCGAAAAAGGTTGAGAACCACTGTTAAATAAATAAATTTCACTTTAAAGTGACACTTTTTGCGTGTGTTTATGCGGATTACCTGGTTCTAATAACTTTTCATGTACACCACTATAGCGTAGTAAGCAGGAATCACAATGCATTTTACAGAGGTGCGGCCATAGGCGGTGAAATATAATTTAAAATTTCCCCCAAAAAAAAATAAAAATTTCTCTCGTTCGAGATTTTATCGTTGTCTATCGGGGTGGCTGTTTGTGGCACCAATGTCGAAATGGTCGCTTGAGTAGTTTAATTCGTGATTTTGAGTTCCTTTTCTAGCGTTTCCGCATGTCGCACTCTTTGTTCCATTGTTTTCCAAAGGTTGGGGTATGCCATATGCTACTCTATTATATTCAGAACACTATCTGGACTAGCGCTAGTATTAAGTGCTCCCGTGGCGAGGTTGATTCCTTATTATGGCGGTGCGTAGAATGCCGAAAGTGCCCAAAACACCTCTGCCGTGTTTCACATCGGTTCCTCGTATTCTATTCTCCAAACGAATCAGTCGTCGGTGTAGGTACTTGTAAAAGAGGATTTCAGTTTACTATCCAGGACCTCCCAGGTATTCAATGTTTTCCATATACCACGTGTGACCATATGTCCATATAGGTGTTGTGGAAGTGAACAGGTATACGTACCACAGCTATACCAACATTAGGAATAAATAAAAAACAGTCGTACGTGTGTACGCGAAATAAGTCGTCATATTACTACTACGTCTGCCTATAACTCGAATTTAATTTGATTTTAATCGCACGATAGTAAAATATGTAATGTTGTTTTTCAGGACTACCAAAGCCAAGTCGTGTACGAATCTGTTGAACGATGACACCGCAAGATCGGATTGAACATCAGCGATGTTTTAGTTCAGTTTTTAAGGTTCCAATCGCGTTGTTACAGTCTAGTCCTCATGGCGTCAATTAGAAATTGCGCCGTTTCTTTTTTTTCTACGGCTAACCCAAACCAAATGATGTTGCTACGCAACACGAGTCTATACGATGCACTATACATTACCGCCATATGTAAATAAGTCTCGTGATAATCGAATACCTATTACCTATTATATATTATATCTAGCCATAATAATGATGTACTAATAGCTATGATACTTAAAAAAAAAAAAAAAATGTCCGATACCAATTAATGGATACCTATTGCGTAATTAATTCGGTTATTGTTCAGTTCCTATAGTTAATGTATGTAAATATATATTTATGTGATTGTTAAATTAATGATCACGTGTCTCTTCACATTTCCAACAACAGTTTATCGAGTAAAATTGATTTGTTCTATAATACAGTTTATTATGACGTATAAATCTTATAATATATATATATATGTATCACTTTGTGTGTTGTACACACCGTATCGTTTCGCGCTATGCGATGACATCCGTAAAAACCGCTATAAATCTCATACTGTTATAATTATTGTAAATCTTTCGAAAAACAGTGTAACACTATGTTTACGATTGTTCATATTGTTTTTGTTCCGTAATATGTTATTATATATTGTTGAATAAAAGATTTGTGTGCGTTTAGAATATAACAAGACTTTAAATGTGTTCTATGTTCATATGCGTGTACGGTCGACGTGAACAATGTCAAGTCACGGTTTTGCGCCCCTACCATTGAGCTTACGATGTACACGATGTACGCGTAGTGTTTTAAAATCAACGGTCCGACTATATGGTACACAGCTAGTGTGATATTATGTCTAGCCGGCGGTCGTGGTCCTCGGACGAAATCGATTGCGACGCCAACGGTTTTATCGGTACCGTTTGGCGACGATTTCAGTCCGTAGCTAAGTTTTGTCGTCCGCCCTTGACGGAGAGAGAGAAAAAAAACTCCTTTAAAACAGCTGCGGTACGCAAACTCTCGTGGATAAACGTCTCCTGCGCACGCGTTTCAGCCGATCGGCGAGCAACGTGTTTAATTGTTTAATTATTACACGCTTGAAACCGTTCGAATTCTAAACGTGGGTCTAGGGGGTGGTTCTTCGAACACGTGTCTTTCATTCGTCGAAATACTACCCGCGCGCGCTAACGTATTGCATTCGGTGCGAACACAGCTGGCTGTGTACGAGTTGATTCCCGGGTCATTATAGGGTATGTACGAGTTGATTCCCTATTGTTGTATATCAATTATCAATAGATTGCACGAGTAAATAGTTTACGACCGTAAAGAGATATAATAAATAATTATATTTCTCCAGAAGCTAGTTTTCCACCCAGTATATGGGCTCAATTCTCAACTACTTTAAATAGAAGTACGAATAGTTGTGAGAGTTTTCATCCTAAGCTCAACAGTTGTTTGTATAGTGGGCACCCAAATATTTTTGTATTTATACATGAGCTGTTAGAAGTACAATCAGAAACGTATATTAAATGCGGGAGTAATGGAATTAAGAAATCTAAAAACCAACAAGAAAAACAAATTTTTTAAGAGAAGAGATGTCACGGTATACTGGTAATCTTATTACCAGATACCAATTTATAAAAACAATGTTTATAAAAAACAAATGTTTTTATATTTTTTTACTTAGTTACTACTAAATGTTTTTAATAATAATAAATATAATATAATTCAATAAATAATTAATAAATAAAAATTGAATGATTTTGAAAACATGAAAAAACTAAAAAAAACAACATTTTTAAGAAACTTGTCAGCCGACCTCCTCGTGGTGTTTCTTGGGTTATGCTAATAGGCTGTATATCTTACTAAATATTGAATAAAATATCTAATGACCTGGGAATCAACTCGTACGTACCTCTTAATGACCCGGGAATCAACTCGTACGTACCTCTTAATGACCCGGGAATCAACTAATATATGAGAAAGGTCTCGGGAATCAACTCACCTATTGCGGAACACAGCCCTAGCACCCGTTTTAGTGTTTCGAAACGCCCCCAGCGGTGGTACACACATCGCAACCCTCGTTGACCGTACGCGAGTTGCCGAGTTCAGTCGTGTACTGCCACCGTTCTCAGTCCATTAAGAACGACATTACGATATTGCGGTACACACTCCGGCGTAGAGCGTACGATTAGCTGACGACGACGTGTACGGTGTACATTAGAAGTATGTATCATGATTCATGAAACTCACGAGTGTTCAAAATGTACGTTCACGAGTTGTTTACCGGCTGGTGCGGTTTATTGACACGTTTACGTGTGTTTATTAGTAT
The DNA here is from genome assembly GCA_949715065.1 of Periphyllus acericola. Taxonomy (NCBI): domain Eukaryota; kingdom Metazoa; phylum Arthropoda; class Insecta; order Hemiptera; family Aphididae; genus Periphyllus; species Periphyllus acericola. Next base: position 22,960,437 of record OX454265.1, read on the forward strand.
TCGGTTCCGGTTGTTACGCCGCGGATCCCCGAGAAAACGATGGGAAAAAAAATTACTACTTTCAACTGCGGGCGAACAATATTTTTTCGCCTCATCGTTCTGTGCGTAAAACCGATTTTGGGATTGATGCTATAATCTAATATATAAATGTGAAAATGAAAACCTTTGAGTGATATGTTCTCGGAAACTACTGAACCGATCGTTATGATTTTGTTTTTTTTTTTTAATTGAAGAGCTCATTGCGGATAAGGTTTATGGCATTTGATCGATTCTCTAACTTAAAAAACAAAGCAGTTATCAATCATCATAAGTAATGACCTGTTACGTAGACTTAGTGGGTGAGGTTCGCGGTACGGCAACGGACGGCGGCTAGTAGGTTATATTAATAAAAAATAAAACGACCGGGGCTTGAAAATGCTTGAAAAAAAGTTTTTCCTTTGCTAACGATTGTTCGTTAGCATATTTTATTTCCAATACACGTATTGCATTATACTCGTCCGCGGATGATACAGTCCGACTGGTCGTTTTTGGGAGAAGAGTACGTTTTATAGGCGCGGGATCGTTAACGGAGTGTCCTACAACCTATCCCCCGGGGAGGTAAAAGGGCAAAGTAAAAATAGTAAAAGTGATCGACAAGAACCGCGTCCCGGATAGGTCTCAAACTCAAACAGTATGATACATCATAATATTATAGTCAAAGGGCTGTGCGTTTTCGTAGAATAAAACGATTTTTTTACCAGTCGCGTTCCGTCCATCTGTTGAAAGTACGTTTCCGCGTATTAACCGCATACGCGTGATATAATTTCATAAAAATTAGTCTCCCACACGAAACCCGGTTGTATTCGACTGTTTCCAGTACATATAATATTATACTGTTCAATGTACATTACACTATGAATTCACTATCGATGAGCAAACAAAATGTACTTTTCTTCGACGCTTACCGTACAAAGGCCTGCACGTAATAAATGTATTAGCAAACATTATCGACATTATTCATATTGCCGCACTAATATCTGGAACGAGGCATGAACTGGAATGGGGAATAAAACTCGAACAATGGAGACTTACAAAGGCAGAGACAATATTCGACTAAATGTTTGTACACCGATATTTTTTCGACGTATACCTTTCAAAGGGTCTATACAGGGGTACAGGGCACCCCACGAAGATAATGGTCCTCATCGCGATGTCTCCTGAGATAATGAAGATAATAAAATTCTATTTTTTTTTTTATGACCCACGGATATAACAACTACTCGTATACAAATACTTTTTTCGGTTCATAGAATTATAGTGTACCTATTATTTAATACCATAATAGGGTTTTGAAATCATGAGAAAAAGAGAGAAGATAATATCAAAACACTATCATTATATTGCACACAATTTTTGTCCATGAACTAAAAAATGTTTTTAAAAATCATGAGGTAAGTGAAAATAAAAAAGTTGAAACGTCAAAATGTTCAGAAAATTATAAACTTTATAAAATGGTTATCTTTCAATTTTTCGAAAATAACAAAATAAATATATATGTATAGTTCCTAAGACGCGTAGCGTAGCTCGTACTCGGAGGCTAGGGAGAAAATCACTGCAAGAGACGGATAAAACATAGTTATAACTTATAAGTAATAACTAGGGCTAGGGACTTATAGGAGTTTGCATATTTTTCAATAATCATTTAAAACATAGCTAAGTCATATAGAAATTTGTTTCATAGTAATAAAAGTTAAAGGCAATCATTTTTATTTTGCATATTTTGCATATTCAGCTCTTTTTTCTAATAAGTGCATATTTTGTTATATTTGTATTTTTAGTACATATTTAACATATTTTACACATGAAATACAATATTTAATATGCATTTTCTATAAATTGAAAATAAAAAAAGATTAAAATTATTAATTATAAATTATTAAATAATCTATCTATCTAGGGTTTTCAAATTATTAATTCATAAACAAAATCAATTAATTTTTTTATTTGTTTTTGTTCTGTTTAAAGGCAAACTAAAAAAGAAGAAATGAAAATAATAAAAAATTATAATAATTAATAAATAATTTTAAAACAATTTGTAATTTTTGGTTTTTTAATGAAAATTAAATATTTTTAAGAGCATATTTAAGCATTTTTGCATATTTTCAGAGCATATATGATAATTTTTAAGGGCATAAATGCATACATATTTTAAGGTTTTTTAGAGCTTGAAGTCCCTAGCCTTACTAATAACAGATACGTTTGCGTTTCACTAGCAGTGCTCCGTATTCTTAGGTTCGTTTTCCAGTGTGATCCCGTGCCAGGGTACCAGCTAAATATAACTGCAGCAGCACAACAAGGTGTACGTAAACATGTGGGCTACATGTTCGTGTTGCTGAAGACGGCGAAGCTGCAGATCTCCAGACTTGACGCCGTAGAAAGGAGCAAATGTTCGGAAAACAGATGGTGATGCGCGAGTACATGGTTACCGAATTGGTGGGGGGTGCGGTTAGATCATCGGTGTCGGGGCTCGTAGCAATCGGTGGTGGAATCGTGTTTGGCCGGCGATGGACTTGAACGAACGATTCACTGTTGGTTTGGTTTCGTAACGGGTTAGCAAATTAACAAGCTACCCCCTAACACGCGTGTAACGGTTTCTGTCACTGGCAGCCCCCCTGCAGATGACGCTTTTATGATGCGTGACCAGGTGAAACCACATACGACTCGCTCAAACCTGCTGGACAATGCCTGGATTTGAATAAGAAAAAACGCATGCAATTTATAATATAAATTTCGTGCGTTTTTTCTTATTAATATTAATATCATGCTGACGTTTATGGTGCGAATTCACCGTTTATAGATGGGCTACCAAATAATTGGTAAGAATCTCTGCGTTCAAATTGGCGACCGTTGTTGTCCTTACGACGAAACTTAATAATCAATCAGGGCTTTGGAGAACGGAAACACGATTTACTCCAGCGATTAATTAATGACCAGCTGTGGTCGTCCAATCGAAGGCCTCTGATACGGGTGGGTCGATGATCGGAGACTATAGCTACTGCCTCGTCGGGTCCATATCCTTGACCAATTGTCCGAATCTGATGATGAAATGTGTAGTTTCACCTGTGCGAAAAAACTAGTATACGGTTTGGTCGGGTACGCTAAAATACGCGCGATGAACCTTACGAGTATATCGTTCGATGGCTGTTCTAGGGGTGTTTGTTGAAAGTTGTAGTTTTCACGGTTGCCGTAGAACGTCCTACGAATCGCGTTGTTATTTAAATCGTCGACTTGCGGAGGTGTCGAAATACAACGGTACAAAAGTGTGCTGTTAGGAAGTGGAACATACGGGTTGCGATAAAAATATAATTATAAAGCTAAAACATTTGGAATTTGAAACTCGATACATTTAGCATATACTTTTTCTTTTTTATTCGGAAATTGCATTGCGGTCGTATAATGCTGCAGTTTCTATTTCGAAATATATTTGCGTAGTAGAAATTAATAATATATAGAGAATAATTTCAATAACTTTCGATTAAAACGAGTTGATATAATATATATTTTAAATAGTTCTATACCCAAACACTTCACTCGACTTGAGAACTGTAATCAGTAAATAATAACAATAATAGTGTATGTGGTTTCTGTAAACAGCTGGCTGCTGGCTATAGAGATTATATTAAGTTCCGAAGAGTATTGGGCCGAAGCGAGTCTCTTAAAACTTAAGACAACCAGGTTTTAGGAAGCAGATACTCTTAAACGTGCTACTGTGCAAGTATATTAAGTGAGCCCTGCACATATCTGGCAGGACACGAAATAAGGCAACATCAAAACTCCCACAGACGTACACAGAGCTTCCTAGAGCGGTAAGAGACGGAGGAAAGTTTAAGACATCCTGTTATCTCGCGGGACCCTATTCCATACTTAGTTACGAAACATCCGAAAACTTGAAATCGATTAGCGAGTTCAGGCGATATCCACAAGATGAAGGATTTCAAACCCTTAACAGCCGCGTTATGATTATAAACAAGTGTTTAACATTTATATACGTACACACGAAGATATATTCGTTTATACATCACGTTATTGCAGTACGATACATTGTCAGTTGTCACATCAGTCATCACAATTTTGCAATGTGACATTGTCACACGGTATCTGTCTACCGTACACTTTCGTACATATTACAATATTTATACTCGTTCGTAACGGTGAGGTTGACGCCCACATTGTCAGACGCCAATGATGACGGTTCGATCCTACGAAAGTTTGCGATGAAATGCATCATAATGTACGTGTCGATATTGGTCGCGGAAATTGATGTAATCGCCTTGAATCTCGTGTCCATCGCGAGTTTACGAACCTTACAGGGTTTGTATTCGTAGATTTTATCATCGGGTCACACGCGTCGGGACGAATTCAGAGTTGATCGTCGTCGCAGAAACGAACCGTTTTTTGCAGCAGCGTATATTGCAAAAAGGATTTTTCGACGAGCCCGTACGTCACAGCTACGGACAGAGGTACGCGCGTGTAATACGCGTTCTCGGCAATAATATAAGTTTACCAAATACCACATATCGCACCCGAGTGTTGTACCGCGCCTACATACTGCCGGTCTTATTAAATCTTTGGGAGCGTCAAACGGTTTCCGACTGTTTTGTTGGTACGTATACCACGCGTTGTTCGTGCGAGTAGACCATTGCAGCGAGCAGAAAACGAGAAAGTTTTCCGTCGCACATTCCATCGAAATTACGGGGTGTTTCAGAACTATACGACGGTCGCATTGACATTTGCGACGCCTTATTGTCCAAAAGTTCTGAAACACCCTGTGCGTATAGTCTTAGGACTGCAACGTAATATCGCATTGAGGGTTCGTGGCGCGATGGCATTTACGACTTCAAATCACGAAAGTTCTTCGCCTTGACGCGCGGGACCATTGTTCTACATATTATACGTCACGTAGCTGTTGTCGTGGGCGATTGTAAACTCGGCTCGAAGAAAAAAAATGTTCAAAAGGTCTATTGTAAACTCGGCCAAGGGTTTTTTCAGGTAAAAATGATTATCGTGAAAACTCGGCCCAAATAAAAATATTCTTATGATATTTGAGAACCATTTAGCATTACCCAGAGGACACCACGAGGAGGCGATTCTCATTATCCTCCAAAAATGATTTTCATTAGGTAGAATGAAATTCGTTATATTAATGTAAAAGTGTGTAAAAATGTAAATAAAATGTTTAAGTATTGGATTTTATTTGAGTATTCAGAGCAAAAATTATAAATAAAATGCATTTATGTAAAATCGTAAGTATAAAAAAGGATACAAATATAAAATTGTTGGGTAATTATGTATGATTATAATATAAATTAAATTTTTTAAGTAAAAAGCCATATTTTTTTACGTATTCACTCACCGATAATTCCTTATTTTTATATTTTTTAAGTTTTTTTTCTAAGATTTCTTTTGTTTTTTTTAGTTTTTGTATTTTGAAATTTAAATTGTGCATTTAGGCTGTTAATTTTTTAATTTTTAACAACAAATTGTTCATGATAAGATACAAAAATGATCGGGACGAGTTTACAACCGACCTTTTTTATTACCTAAAATTTCCGGGCCGATTTTACAACAAAAAAGGTAACCGCGGGCACAGTTTACATTTGCCCGTTGTCGTCGCACAACGTGCAGTAACACTAAGAGAATATCGGTGGACCATAATTATTAGTGCGAATCCGACCAAAAGCGCATTCATTTTCACCAGTTATTTGACCGGCACCATCCCTGGATCTCACCCGACCTAGGGGTTTCGTCCGTCCGTTTTTTTCTTCGATTTAAACGGTTTGTGCGTTGACATCGGTTTCGATACGGCGCGGCGCGGCCGTAGAAAATACACGTATACCGTCGCATCGTAATTTTTTTACGCGTTAATGGAAAAACCGATTTTTTTTTTCAGCGTACCTAATCCTCCAGAGGAAACGGTGTATGGAATAATCGTCATATTGTCGTCTGTCATACTAACCTATAAACGTGTACTTGTAAAACTATATAATAGTATAATTATGATTGAACTAAATAATATAAACTATGTAAATTACTTCAAAGCAACAAGCACGCTCTGAGTAAATCATATATTTATGTAAAAAAAAAGAAAAATGTTTGATACACGTTGAAGTTCAGATTGTTTTTATTTGAACATGGGTGGTAAATATAATAAAATACTTTGGATGTCAGTCAAAATCATGAAAAATAAAAAGTGAAAATAAAAATAGCGAGTATTTTTTATTTTTTTCATGTTCTTTTCATACCTATCAAAATATTATTGAAAAAATATATTGTGAATAATATTTTCCTAATAACATACAAATGCATGTATTTATTAATTCATCAGCTCTTGTTGTACTTATAATATACTACGGACGACTACGTCTATTTTTTCGAACAGGACGTATCACATTCCGTTATTATTTTCGAGTTTGTCAAATCGAAACAGTACACCAGTACACGGTACTAGCACTACTGCATTTGAATGTATACCGGCGCCGATATAGCCCTGCAATTATCTAGACAAATAGATTCCGTTTACCCAGGGTGGTACGCGCATACGAGTACGTCGGATTTCCCGAAACAATTGTGTAAACGCAATGATATTCTATGACGTCTGCCGTACATCGGATTGTCTGGTTTTCGTGTTGAAACAATCACTTTGTATTGAACCGTATTAAAATATAATACAAAACGTTACGACGGGTGCCTATATACATAGTGTTATTACAACGTTCGCAATATATGCACATATAGTATGCGGGAGATATTGTAATGACGCGTATAATGCTACATGATATTGTATTAGATTGAAATGTTTACAAGCCGTATTGTTCTACAGGTGAGATATGTAGATTTTGCCCGCATTTCCGTTAAAAGCCAGTGCTCGGCCGAATTGATAACGTTTGAAAAACAAAAAAAAAAAAAACAAAAGTCAGCGTCGTAGTCACTCGGATGTGCGTTGGTACATAATAATATTCGAACATGATATTTTACAACCGTTCCATGTTTTTCCTGGTCGAATAACTTCAACGCAGCTATATATTATACGTGCGCAATGCCGAGTCCTTTGATCAAACAAAGTATCGCAAGTTTATAAAAATAATGCGTACAGGCGCAAAATTCTCTTACAACGACGATTCAATTATAATACGTTTCGTCAAATGTATTTGTATAAATGTTATTTATAAAGAAATTTGTCCTATTCACTCACTCGTCTACGCCCGGATCAAACCATTGCAAGACTTATTATGTATATTCGCAAATTGACATTTAGGTGGTATATATATTATGGTTTATAAGCTTTGACTTCTCACGTCACTGACATCCCAATTCGCCGATCTCAACCGATTTCGATCAACCTGGTTAATGAGACCTTAAAAATTATTCCCATTTCGCCAAAATGACGAATAAATCCATCCCGATTCGCCGATAGCTGTCGAAAAGTTCAATGTTAAAATTTATTTGTCTGTCCAATGTGCAGTCCCTCAGTATGTCTTTTTGAATTCTAATTAATTTAAAATAATACATTTTAAATTCAAATATATAATCATGGAGTGAGAGTGGTTTAAATTTTCTGTATTTCATGTAGGTAATATGAAATATTTAAAAATTATTTTAAGCTACATAAAATTGAATTTTTCGTTATTGTTTCTGATTAAAAAACAATGAAATTTGAATTGGGAATAGGTGACGGAGGAAGACACCATATATTATGTCTAATGGTGTAGGCCGTAGGGTGATATAAGAAACAGTTAAAAATGTGCTGTAATAGTGCTTTCCCATTGAAAAACAATATTCTGAATGTAAAAGACAAAAATTACCAATCAGCATACATTTTCATAATGGTTCGAGTAATAAATTTTTTTCTTTAATATAGCACAATATTAAGTTCAATAAAAAACTTGAAATCTGAAGAGTTTTTCACTCACTATTCTTTTCACGGGTAGCACAGCTACAATTTACAAAAATGATTAATGGGCAAACAACGTTCGCCGGGTCAAATACTAATCATTGGCTGACTGACCAGCGTAAAACCAAAACTACCACACCGATTCATTTGAAATTTAGAAGAAATGTACTTATTGCTATGAATAAGTGCACCAAGAAAGAACTTTTCGAAAATCTAATTGTTGAGATTCAAAACAGTTTGACCTGGGATGTGGGCAGGATGTATAATTTTTAATCATTTTTTGGTTATCCAGGAAATATTTTATCTTATTTATAATATTATGTTGGTTTTACCGATTGATATGTATAAATAATTGTATGTATAAATATATAAATATATTTTTTCAACGCCATTTTCAACCGAAATTATTTTAAGAATATTACTTTAATTTTAAATAGCGAAACAACTCCCGGGCGAGGCCGGGTCATTCAAGCAGTTATTTTATATATTAATACCCGTCGTTGTTCCTGTCACACCACAATATATTATGTGCATTTTAAAATAATAAGAATTGTGGTTTTACGATAATGTTTTAATTTTGATCGCGGATGGTAAATAATAGGTATACGCACCGAAGTTTTCGTGGGGTTCGTGATCGGAGATCAGATAAAAATGACGGTACCTACTTGAAAGTGATAATGTCTCGGTTTTCTTATAGTCTATGATTTTTCTGCCACGAACGATATATTGAAAAAAAACAATAGAAAACTAATATTTTTTTTATTATCATTCAAGTGGAAAAGTGTTTATCATCGAATTCATTTCTTCACCGGATAATTTTTTATTATTATAAATTTAAAATTAATTTCTCTAGTGGACCCTTATACATTTTCAGTAAAAACGCTTTAAAATAGCTAGGTATCTTCAAACTTACGAAATAAAATTAATTTTTTTTCTGGATCATACTGAAATTGTATAAAAAAAAAAATACGAAAACGCAGTCTTTGGTCTCATACACTGCCGTACCTGGGGGGTTGGGGGGTTAGGGGTTCAAACCCCCCCCCCGAAATTTTTTGCGTTATTTTATGTCGTAGTAAAATAACTATTTCAGTCTAGAATAATCGATAAACCATTGATATATTATATACGTGCATATACGAATGACAGCTATGGTCTACGTTATAAACTTTAATTACCTACACAATATTATAATACAATTAGAACACACATTTTTGGCTTACAACGCCCCCCCCCCCCCCGAAATTAATTTCCAGCTACGGCCTTGGTCTCATAAGTTATTAAAAGCAAAACCACTACTTGATTACTTATCTCTATATTCGCAGGACGGCTATTACAATTGATGAACTTTCGTGGATTTTAAAGTATGTCTACGTCTTAATTGATTATTTATACATATCACGTTGACGATTTGGAGACGTGCAACACATCATGTGTTACGGTTCAAACCGACCTTCGATCACAGTCGTATTTCGAATGCGATGATTTATTGATGATTATTGCTTTCAAATATTTACCAATAAAGTACAACAATATCGCTCTCGGAACCGGTATATTGTCGACATTTTTTTTTAAAAGAGAATGCACTTAAAATTATTTTATTTGGAAAAAATAAAAGTAAAACCAACATAAATTTCCAATTTGTTTGTTAACGTACATCTCAAGTGTTTCTACCTAAGCTTACTTTCGTTTTATCTTGAGGCTCGAGCGAAATTTAATAATAATTAATATCTCGTTCAATCGGTACAACATAATATAAAGACATAAGTCAGCGAATACTGTTCACTAGGCAACCATCATACACCAGTACACCGCGTCCGTGATGAATGAACACGTCGTCGTGTGGTAGTTGTGATGAACGTTTAGTTGCCTGACGGAAGCGAGTATCGGGGCGGTACCATGTACATCGGATATTCGGTTTTAAACGGGTCGCAGTGCGTGAAATATAAATTAGTGATGCTGCAATGACATTACCCACTGATCAGTATACAGTTGCACCGTCACCTAACCTAACGGCCGATACCTCTCATAAGTCATGAGATTGTCCGGGAAACAAATAAAAGAAGAACGACGCACTCTAATCGTGTCAAATTTAACCGATTTAATATTATCAACGTCGTAAAAGGTGATTTGCGATAAAATATGTAGGGGCCTTTGCGCCGTGCGTTTGCCGCTCAGCGAACACAATTTTCATCGGCTTACCCAGCACCCACTGCTTTGATTACATTTCTGTATTCGTAAATATCGCTTGTACCTAAGTTTACAAATTATACATCTATCATTGGTGAGAGGAGCATGATCGCTTCAACTGTAGGTTGTCTCGTTGTGTACACCATAATGTCACTTGGTTAATTTTTTTCGAGGAACTAATAAAGAGATTGATTCCATCATTTTTTAAAAGAATAAAAACGTGAATTAATTCCTTATATTTAGGAATACCTAATAGAAAAGTGCATTTGTTTTTCTCGGAAAAATGATTTGAGCAGATTTAGAGAAAAAAAAACGGTTAACTATTTATGCCATAAATTCTATGGACTAAAATAAAAAAATATTTTATAAGTTAGCTTTTCATAGCAACGAGGAAATTAACGAGTTCTTTTTATTATTATGGGAACTAGGAACTGAACGAATCCTTTTTATACTTTAGGAACGAGGAATTGAATGGTTTCCTGTACAAAGGAACGTTAACAACACTGGTTTTTCCACACTAAATGGATAATTTGTTGACCTTTTCATGAGTGGGATAAATTTAACTTAATCGTTACGCCAGATATCACACTCGTCGACTGTAAGGTACAAACAAACAAAATGCACCGTTTCCCTAGATTTGGTTGTCATGGTAAATTCATGAAAATCACAGTAAATTTTGGCTAAGTATTTTAATATAAATACAGAATCGGTCATATCTATGATTTTTTACTATGATTTGACCCCAAATTTACTATGACAACTAAATCGTTGTTAGGGAAACGGTGCATTTAATGAATTTTACTCGTTTGTGCACCTATGTATCCGTGTATAGAATACTCGATGACGACCATTGTGACATTCGGCGTAACGTTTCGGACAAAATTGTAAGCATGACCCCAAGCAAGTCAAAACATTGTAAGTAAATGTGGATAAGATTAATTTTATCCACTTCGCGAAAAGCTCGACGAATTGTCCACGTATAGTGTAGAAAAACGTAATTTTTGCTAAACAGATACATTTCACGACGTGGATGTCTTACACTTGATGATGAAATGAGCAATTGCATTACATTTTTTCTGCTCCATGAGAAATAATGGACGACTACAATATTAATTAAAATTTAAAAGTTGAATTCTATTTAAACTGGAAATAGTTACACACTGAAAAGGATAACTTCGATGAAAACGAACGAAATATTATTATCATAGTCAATTGTTGTTTTCATTTCTCTCGTATACTTCGTTATGTTTTTCAAATGAAAATGTTTTGAGTTTTCATATTTCTTCCCTAAGAACGAGTGGACTACAGCTAGTTAAAAGTTAAATTAGACTTTAAAGTTTAAACTTGAAATTATTTGTGGAATCAAATATATCGAAAAACTTACTCAACATTGATCACTTCTTGGTTTTGTTACCATTGTTAATATTGCTGGTAATATCGTAATATTTATTGGCTGTCGACAATACTTCGAAGTTTATAGTCTTTTCAGTCAAAGAAACATTACTACTAACGTCCCACTTATAATATACGTGCATTAGTTATTTTTATGACTTTATGATAAATGAATAAGTAATTGGTCAGGTGGCCTTATACTTTAAATCTTTTATCAGCGATTAAAGTTCATGTTTAATTAATATAAGCCTTATACTGCAAGCTTGCACCATGATATCATTTGTTCGCCAACGGAATGGACACTATGATTAAACGTTACAATTAAACGTATTACGCCTCAATCATCACATTCTTTAAAGTTCAAGCTATGACAAATACCTGATTGCATTGCCTTTGCAATCGGTGATTGAACGAAATCTTTTTTTCCATTTTACAAAATCAATTCTATTGTACATTATCATGTAATATACATAATATCGGATTGGATATAATGTGTATAATATTAGGTATAAGATATTGAAATTCCAGATATTTTTTATTTCCAAAATTAACATAACATCTTTATCTATCATAATATGTATTGTGTTCACAGCGTAACATTCGTAATCAACAACTTAGTTTTAACTTTTAAATATGTAATAAGACTTGTAATTTGTTATTATACATTTATACATAACTAGGGCTCGGAAGTTGTAGAAGTTGCAAATTGTTCTGTATGTTATCGTCGCTCTCGATGTAAAGCAGACCAAGCTAGAAATCAAGATGTACAATTGTAAGTTTAAAAATCAAAAGTTAAAAATGAATTTTTTCATATTTCATCAATTTGAAAAAGTGCATATTTCTTAATTTTTATGTGCATATTATGCATAGGTATTTAATATTTTTTATAAAAATAAATTGTTTTTTCTTTCTTAACCTATGTACTTCCAGTTATGTTGAAAATTCAATTCAATATTATTTAACGACAACATTGTATATGATTGTTATTTTATAAGTACTTTAAATATTATAAATTTATTTTCCATACTTTACATTTGTTTTTGACCTTGATAATAACAACATTTGATGTTTTCTTGTAATTTTAAAAATTGTTATGCATGTTTAACATTTATTCATGCTTATTTTACAATTTATTGGTGCATATTTTGAATTTTTTAGCTTCTATAACTTCCAAGCACGGCGCATAACAATAGTATCATTTCATTATTGTACCATTATTATTATTATTATTATAATTATTATTGTAAAACAAGTAGACATATAGGTACTTAAAAAATATCTTACGTTAGTCGAATTCGATAGCAAGTTAAAACTAATATCGTCATAGCTTCATTGATATCAGCCATCAGTTGATTTTGCTTAGTATCATGTATTATCACAGAAAATTAATTTCATTCAAGTACTCTTCTGTTCATCTCCACAGACACAACAGTTGTTATGTTTATTTAAACTTTATATTGTTCGCACATTTGCCATTATCACATTATTTGCAATTTTTCAAATGAAAATCAACCCTATTGGACAATAGGTAGCTAGTGAATAACTTTATATCGTATGATGAATGATACAAAATATTATAAGAATTAAAGAATGTTGCACAAAATTGGGTTTTTTTGGTGAAAATGTATACTAGGTAATAAATATTAATATGATATAGGTAGTAACTCCTTTAATATTTAACATTTCATTCAGTTGATATTTAAACATATGTATAATGATATAAGGAAAATGTTTTTAAATTTTGTAATGACCAACACCCATGCTCTAAAGTCTAATTCATTTATCTGAAACTTCTATATCCCTCAGTGTTGTTCTGGTCCTGATTTTTTTTGATTATAATTTAATGATGTATCTTCTACATAACTAATTAGTATGATATTTATGGTTTTTGTAAACTTACAAGTCTATGAATTATTTTATCTCCACTTCATATGTTACTAGTTTACAAGTAAAACAAATAACATCAATATTATGGAAATAATCACCCGTTGGTTATATAATTAGATATTAGATATTAACTATGTTTTAAGTAATACTTGTAAGTTGGAAGTATAATAAAATTAAAAGATATGGAATATACAATGCTGAGAGTATAATTTATTGGTAACTACCGGTCTCGGCTAAAAGCCATATTCAGGTTACAAAATTATTATAATTAAACATTTAAATGAAATAATATAAATATCAGTAGGTAACACTATAAATAAACATTATACAACTCACAAAACAATTAAAATTCGTCTTAACAAATATGTGTACACAACATTGACTATTACATTAATCGTTTTACATGCATAACAATATGTATACACATAATCATAACAAAAAGGCAAATCAAAAAAATGATAGAATTGCTAACATAAAAATGTAGGAGTGAGTGGCTAAAAAATTTTCTGTCGCGTAAATATTAGATCTTAACTAAACATCTAATTCACCAATAGTATATCAATGTTATATTAGTGAACCATTCGCAGGAATTTGCAGGAATATTTATTCGTCGCACATTGATTTACTATCAATAATATTTGCTTACCGATGCAGAAACATTTATACATATTTTTAGTACATAATATTGGTATGCTGCATCTAGTGTAGTACATTATTTAGAATCAATATAATATTATATTCAACACGTGGCTATAGAAATAGAATACATGAGTATACCGAAATAGAATGTTATGTTATATGTCTATTTCAATAAGAATGCATCTCTTATATGCGTAGTGTTGGTGGTACGCAGTAATTCACCGCTAAGATGCACTCTTATTTGGAACACAATTTTAACTATGTGTAAGTATATACTTTACATTATACGATACATAAACATAATATATGCCTACCTATATATTTTTATGTCTGGGGAAATGTAGTTTTGATACTAATATACTTATATATTTGCGTTATAATTAAATTTGAAAACATTTTCTATTGTCAATTTAATTTTAGGCGCTAAGAGTTATATTATCAATGAGTAAAACTTTTCATTTTAATAAAATATTGAAATATTCCAATTTTATAACAAAAAATTTACAAAAAATTTGAATATCTTTTCTCAATGAGTAGAAATATGTATGTAGATAATTTTTATTTTATCCCTTTAAAACAGTAGGGATTGATTAAACATTTACATAAGGAATAAAACTGTAATTTGGCAGTGTTTAAATTAAATAATAAAAATTGAACTGAAACTAATAATGATATTGATATAAATCCAAATTCAAATGTAACATTTAACAGAATAAAACAAAAAAAAAAAGCTTTTTTTTCTTTTAAATAATATAAATTTTATATTGTATTACAATAAAAACAAATGACTTTATACAGGCCAGTCAATAATTACAGATACTGTAGTTAGAAATAATTATTGCTTACAAAAACTATCCAATTACAAAAAATAAAATATATATATATGTATATATATGTATATAGTATATAAACATATACCTACATACATACATATACATTATACATATACATACATATACACATATATTAACAAAATTAACATTTTTTGTACCGCTTAAATGGTAATAAATAAGAACAAAAAAATTTAAAATAAATACAATGTTTATCATTAGAAAAAAAAAAAAATGTATAATTCATACACTATAAAATAAAATAACGGTGAATAGTGATTCAATTAAAATTAATAAAGCATTTTTAAATTAAAAATTAAAAATGTGATTATCTAAGTAGTAACGAAAATCTGTGCGAACAGTATATAACAAAATTTCATCTGAGGTATATTTTGCGACAAGAAAATTCTGTACGTTCGACTCAATAAAACAATAATTATACAATGATTTTTAAAAATTAAAAAAATAGGTAATTAAAGTCTTAAAATAATTTTTATGCAACATTTAAAAACATTATTACGATGTAGTAAAAAATCAAAACAGTGCGACGACATATACGTGTAACACATCTCACACCGCTTTTCCCGAAATCCGATCAAAATAGGTACAAGCACCAAATTTTAGCGTTAGGAAATGAGTTCGGGGGTATTATTGAGTTGAAAAACGAGTCTCTAAGTTTAATATTTATAACGAGATAAAAAATATTATAATGTCTAAAATGACACAGCCATATTTATGTTTTATAAAACGATTAATAATTAAAAATGTTAATCGCTCTCACAGCCATCAACAATTTAGGTGTTTACTTTGGTTTTCGGATAAAACGCAACACTAGATAACCTAACACTCTGAACACGATAAGGAAGCCGAACAAAATCACTGTGTTCAGCCATAGAGGGAACGATGCACCTTGTGCATTAACAATCTCCGATGCGGGTATTACGGTTGAGTTTTTACATACTTCATACTTGGTCTGTGCGGCACATCTGCAAAGAAAAAAAAAAACGTAAGATAAAAAATAAAAAAAACTATAGGCACGTGAAAACCGAACGATCGCGTACTTGATTGGTTCTCCATCACCGAATTCGACAATTTGCATATTCTGATACGCGTAGTGCACCATACTGAGGTACTGCATCCACTGCAACCAGCTAGGAATATTAGTCGCCAGGTAGCCGCCGAACAGTTGCGTCGCCAGCGTGTACAAGGCACTGATGGTGATCGACACTTGCATGTCCATGCACAATGCTCCCACGAAGAACCCGACGCTCTGCGTGTGCATAAAACGACGGTTAAAGATTCAGCGCGTCACGGCGACGATGACGATTTTATAAACCGATCAGCAGCGTACCGGTCGTGTACGGTGTATATCAGTGGCGCAACTAGGATTCTTTAAAAGGGGAGGGGGGGGGTCCAAAAGTATAATTATTTTTTAAATTAACATGCAAATTTAATTATTATTTTATTGTTTGTTTAATGTAAATATTGTAATTATAATGTAAAATTGAATGATAGTTAAATGTAAAAAATAAAGGTAGGTATGTACAATGTTGTAGAGTTTATAAAATGAAATCTAAGCGATGTTTTTGTACTGCTTCAATGATTTATTACTTCCTCAGGTGTTACACTGACTTCGTAGTGGGTATTGAGAGCAGCTAACCCATTGAGTCTTCTTTCTGATGTGGTATTTCTCAAGTAACTTTTGATTCTTTTAAGTGAGGGAAATGATCTTTCCGCCTCACGTGAAGTAATTGTGATAAGTATTTACAATAGCTTGTATATATTTGGGAAGAAATCGGGATTGCATTCATTAAGTATTTGAATTACACTATTGTATTGGATATAACTGTCAGTCAAATAACGATTCCATAAAATGGTTTCTGATTTAACTCGATAAAAATCATCAACATCGTTAGCATAAAACTCAACAAGTTCTCTAAGTTTTTCTTCATCAAACGCTGAATTTTTAAGTAACATGTGAAATCCACATATTATATTTTGATGATTAACAAAACGATCATTTATTTGTTGTACAAACAAATCAAGAAATGGTAGAAACAAAGTTATTCTAAAATATTTTTCGGGATCTTTTGTTGGAAAATTAGCTCGGTTCATTTTTGTCAAACACTTTTATTATTTTAGAAAGATACGACATGGTTCAAGAGGGGGGGGTGGGTCCGGACCCGGGGACCCACCCCCTAGTTGCGCCACTGGTATATATGTTTGTTTACCTGGGCGACGATGGTGTTCAGCAGTAGAAACATTAGCAGGGTGAAGAACGTGCTGAAACTATGCATGCCGAGCATTGGGTAAGAGATCACGTGATAGACGACTGGCAAGGTAATAGTTAACGGCAACTCGCCGACCATCTTGGCCAAATAGTAGGCGCTCAGACGATAGGCCCCGCTTTGACGTTCCTTATTGATCACTTCTCTTTCCGGAGGGACTGCAATGTTATAATAAAACACGAGATCGTCAGCAAAATAACGATACGTGCTGCACCGACCGCGGCCCGGATGGTTGTAATACGGCGTGCGTCATACTTACAAGACGATAGTGTACCGAAATGAGCGAAAAGCATCCAATAAGTAGTGGAGAAGAACATCCACCCTTGGATGTTGTGCAAAGATTCTTCTGTACGCGGAAGTTGGAACCACAGCAGACCGGCCAACAGGCCGAGCGCGACGGTCTGCACCCAGTTCAGAGTGCTTAACATTTGAGGACGTGCTTCGTGGAAGTTCCTCTGGATCAACACCTGAGAGCCGAGCATAATAATAGTTTTAGTATATTGAATAATGTACACATTATACTCGTACGCGCGAGTCGTGTTCCAATGTTCATCATTGCAAGTACGTACAGTATTATAGTAAACGGTCTAAAGATTATTACTTTGAATTGTGTCCAGAAGCTGGTGGGCCATTGCCAAGTAAAGTCTTCGTCCGATGTAGATGTCGAAGAATGGCTCTGACTGTCCAGCCATAAGGTTCTCGCCTCGTCCTCGTTAACTGTACACACGCGCGCACCGTCAAAATATATTATCAATGTCGTTTTAAAAAATAAAAATAAAAAATGTCATACGACAAAACACTGTGTTTTGCATACCTCTGATGGCAGTGTAACATTTGTCATTGCTGTCCGTGGACGAGTCACTGAACGCCGTGCAGATATGACCGTTGGTAGCGTTGATGGGCCATTGGCTATTGTATTTATCTGGGGAAACAATCAGTGCTGATCATTATAGACAGTGTACACGGACGAGTACACGTGTTTCAACAATATAAATTATAAAATACCATTGTTATGATTGTGGCGATAATTATTTAGGTACTTGTCGCACGTACACGTTAAATGTAACAGTTCTTGTTGATAATAATCATCCTGGGCTCGTTTCGCAGCAGCAATTATGTTTTGCTTCATTTCTTCAGTACCTTTTACTTGTTCCACTGCGAAAAAATCGAACGTAATTTATTATAAAGAAAATAATGAACGACAAAACGTGCTGTTTGCTGCTTCTTGCTCGGCCTCGCACTACCTATTCTCTCCCGTTCGAGCGTTGGCTCGGTCATTACAACACATAACTTCATATTATGCTCGCGTTTATTATAAGATGGCAGGGCCGTCCTTAGGGAGGGGGCGAGCAGGGCCCAGACCCTGGGCCTAGCGCTTTTTGCTTAAATTTGGGGACTCACGTTTGAAAAAAGTGTTGAGTTCTGATAGTTTCTGAGGTCCGACCAAATTTTTTGTGTGATAAAAATTATTAATGTCATTATAATATGTTTATAGATAGATGATTTAATATCTAAAAGGTGTTTAAAGAGTATTTTCGCCCTGGGCCTCGCAAATCCTAAGGACGGCTCTGTAAGACGGTGTACACGATATGGTAACTTACAGATGAAATCCGCTGGATTGTAATGTGGTGCTATCGTCATTCCGATGTTACTGAAGAAGTTTACTACTTTGTTGATGTCGCCAAAGTACGCGGTCTGCATAAACATAATGTAACAATTAATTGGTAAAATGATTGTACACAACGCGCAGTGGCATTACGCGTGCACCGTTTCGGAAGTGTTTAACATACCTGCCCGTTACAGATTAAAAGTAGTTTGTCGAACATGTGAAATATTTGCGACGACGGTTGGTGAACAGTGACTACGATGGTTTTTCCTTCTTTCTCCGCGTATTTCTTTAGCGATAACATCAATTTGTAAGCTGAATGAGAATCTAATCCGGTCGTGGGTTCCTATATAATGCACAGATATCAACGCGATTATTTACGAAATGCATCGGCGTGCTAATGCGGTTTTCGATCAAGCGGTATATGTCTACTTACATCCAAAAGCATCAAGGCAGGGTTGGTCAGAAGTTCACAAGCGATGTTCGCACGTTTCTTTTCACCCCCGGACAGTCCGCGCTTCATGTAATCACCGATGACTGAAATAAAAATAAAAACCACAAACCCATGAGTCTTATGCCGTTGTCGAATCAATCAAGTGTCAGTATTCATGACCGCAGACTGTTGCGGAATATAATGATGTACATCCAGAGTTTTAAAATGTAAGCACATTTAATTGGCAACGATTATGTAGAAAAATATACGTCCAACGTCATTAATACTGCGTCTTTCTTTTTTTTTAAATAAATTAAATAATGCATGCATGCTCAAACGCAGTTTAATGCTGGTAAATTTTAGTCAGAACCACCGTGATTTGGTAAATAATAACGAGGATCAGTGGCGTACATACGGGGGGGGGGGTTTCGGGTTCAACCCCCCCACAGGACCAAAAAAAAAAAATGTGATATAATTGATGAATTTCTTATTAATTATCATCCGTGTATACACGAACCCGGACAAACAATATGACTATTGAGTATACACTATACTTTACCAACAACGAAAAAATATTTCATAACGAAATTATGGTTGCCGTATATCAATCAAAATAGGCACTTGATCGTACATAGTCAGTTGATTGCATATTAATATTTTCATTATCTAGACCGACTCGATCAGACAACGGAGGTAAAATCGATTACGTTATAATCGTTGAATTTCTCGTGAGCGACAATAATACGTTGAAATGGATTCTATTTTTATAGCACTATCGTAAATGACCATGTTAAAATATTTAATTATGAATTATAATTTCGTTCATTTTGTTCTATTCTGGCTTCTGCCGTTGGAGAAGTTTATGTCAACAACCATTCTTTGAACTCCATAAACCAGTATTTAGTTAAGATTAATTTGAATTTATAACATTAAAATTAAAACATTAAACGTTTAAAATATTAAAATGAATTATAAATACACAAGGCTGATCGAGTTAATGATTTTTTTTTTAACTCAGTTAAGTTAATATGCATACACATATAGTATATATTGTATTTTTAAGTACATACGTAAGTTACCTAATAAGTAATAAACTAATAACTAATAAGTAATAAATAATAATAAATAAGTATTATATATTTTAGTTGTCTTTCAAACAGATATTATTTTTATTATAATCACAATTATTATTATCACATCATTATCATTATAATTCGATTTCGATATATTTTAGGTTTTGAAGTTAAAATAAATAGTAATCATGCCTGAAAAAAAACAATCGAAAATACAATCATTTTTTTCAAAACCACCTTCAATAATGAATTCATTGTCAAATTCATTGAATGCAACTCAAACAGTTATAAGTTCCTCTAGTTCCTTATTACCATCAACTGTATCTGTATCTGATACACCTATCACTCAGTTCACACCTTCGACTACAGATATTAATCGTACATCTTCCAGTTATAATATTTTTGACATTGCACATTACACAAATAAATTGTTAAAGCAAAGTGAAACAGAAGAAATTTTGAGCATAATTTGGGTCCCTGATATTAATTACAATTTTCCTATCAAAATATGATAGGAATAATTGATACATAATTGATTGTTAGGAAAATAGGTAGTTTTAAAGGGAAGGTTTTAGAGTTGGTTATTTTTTTTAAACCCCCCCAGATCAAATTTGAATGTACGCCACTGACGAGGATTTAGCTTCTTAGTGCGTAGGATTGGTAACCCTGCACCGAACTAAGTATGAAATATCAATACGAGTCGAGGGTGATAATTATTGAACGGCACATTATGTATTTTATAGTAAAACTGTAAGCTGTACGCGAATATTGGAAAATCACACGTGGAAACTCGACTGACGAGGAGCCGACTACTGAGTACGTTGTTTGAAGGTATGTTACGATAAAATTCCCGATTATGCGAATCATCGCACGCTTTCGATTAGCCAAATCATTGAACGAAGCGTACTTTCCGTTGCGCGAAAGTATTGAAAATCTAAATTAATTTCTAAAACAAAATCAACGTCTTTTTTTTTCCTTTTGAAACCCGTACGCATATTTTAAGTAAAGGTTGATCAAATACGAACACATCGTACGCGAAAGGTAACCTTGGCTAACCTTTATTAGCGTAATGTACTATTTGTTATTCGCTTTTTTTTTTCTTCTCGTATTTTCGATGCGGTTTTATTCCTCGATCGGTTATGCAACCGCGCGCGCGCATTGCTACAGCAGAGCGAACAAAGCGCGCATTATACATATTATCATTATTGTTGTTATTAAACCGCATTCATTCCGTCCTGCCCCGCGGTTTCCGACCATTTTCCTAATCCAATTATCAGTCTGTAGGTATATTTTAATATACACCAGAAACTGTTTTTTACTACACGTGTTTATAACATAGAGCGCGTGCGCAATGTACAACAGATCTAATGTATACGATTTACGTACTCGTGTCTTGGCAGTTGTTTAAATCGAGTACATCTATGATATGGTCGACGTACTGCATTTTCTGGCTGTGAGATAACGAATCCGGAAGTCTTAGCAGAGCGGCGTACTGCGAGAGCGAACATGTAAAAAATGAAAACGACATTAGCATAGTTAGCGACACATACTATTATTATGTTAGTTATACATATTACTGTTGTTATCATTGTTATTGCGACTGTTTACGGTATTTTTACGCTTTTCGGTAAACGCACCGGTAATCGTTGTTTATATATATATATATATACGTACCTCGAGCGTCCGCCTTAGGGTTAGGTCTGGAAAGAAGATGTCCTGCTGCAGCACGTAGCAAATGCGCCGCTTGCACCGCTTGTTCAGACGTTCGCGGTTCAGGTGTATGCACCCAGAGTCCAACTTGGTCCGGCCCGACAAACAGTTCAACAGCGTAGTTTTTCCACAACCTATTATGGGCAAAAATAAACCCGAGATTATTACGCATCGCAGCTCACGTTACGACGCGGTCGCGTCCTGACCGTCCGCCCGGATTTCGACGGGATTCCGATTTTATTTATTTCCACCGTACACGACGTAATACTAAAATAATGATGTGCGTTCCGAGTAATAATATCGGTCGGGCGAAACGGACGTGTAGTAGACCGAAACGGAAAATCCCTTTTTACGCTATCGCAACGCCAGCACAATATTTACCGGTGGGTACAAGAACGTTAGTAAACGAACAGTGATTTTTACGCGAAACAGATAATACTACCGTGCGCATATCGCTATAATTATTATACCTAACCGAACTTAACCGTATAAAGGCAAAAATATACCCGTGACCGTTATGCACCGCAGCTATTGCGTCCGCCCGGATCTCGACGTGATTCCGATTTTATTGATTTTCATCATGTACAATAATATAATACCAAAAATAATAATCTGTTCAGTGTGATAATATTAGTCGGGCGAAACGGACGTGTAGTAGACCGGAACGGAAAAATCCCTTTTCACACTATCGGAACGTAAGCACGGTATTTACCGGTACAAGACCGTTGTAGTACACGGATAACCTGTGATTTTTACGCGAAAGGGATAATCATACTACACCGTGTACACACTACGGCGGCGGCATTATCGTCGAACGTAAATAATTTTATCGCGGTAATAATATGCAGAGACCAATGCCGTAGCCAGCATAAATTTTTTTTTTTCTTGAGGGGGGGGGGGTTTAAATTATAAAGAAGTAATATGA
Source organism: Periphyllus acericola (assembly GCA_949715065.1). NCBI lineage: Eukaryota > Metazoa > Arthropoda > Insecta > Hemiptera > Aphididae > Periphyllus > Periphyllus acericola. Next base: position 22,983,337 of record OX454265.1, read on the forward strand.
CGAAAAAAATCTCTACAAAATCTGTTTGATATAAAATTGATATAATAATTTCGATAGTAAAAATTGTTATTTAAATGAATTTTGTGCAACTTAACAAATCATAATAGACTTTAAAAAAAAAAATTCGGGGGTGGTTTGAACCGTGAACCCCCCCTTGGCTACGGCTTTGGCAGAGATTATATAATATTATACAATTACACCGACTGCAACATTATGATGTTTAAAAGACCATAATAGCCGTACAAAATTCTTTCACATTTACGATAAACGTATTTGCACATGTATACTCCGCCGAGCAATGAAAATTACCGACAACAATAAACATACACATCTTTTATTAATGGTCTACGACAGAGGCGTTCGAACAATAATTTTCATCCCATGGCTCCTTTGTGTCTTCAAAACATTTTGACGGCTCCCGAATTATTAATGGCAACTCAATAACGATTATAATTGTATAAATTATAATGTTATGTATATGCGGGTAAATTTATTTATTTATCGTAAGACGTAGGTGCATGAAAAAAAAAAATCGATGTAAGAATGTAATAAATTAAAATGTGATTTTACACGAGTTACTGCTAACCTAACACCAATTTTAGTAATTCAAGAGTATTTTACTAACATACAGCAACTTGAGTATAAATATGATAGGCCCGTTTTATAAAAAAAAATATATATATAAGTTAATATTGGTTTTGGATTATAAGACGTGGGTTCCCTTCGCCAGCCCCCGCGACGCACTGCTAAATACCTCTGGTCTACGATAATTATTTCGCATTTTCGCGGTGAATGTCGTACGCACCTATAATATAATATGTATAGCTAGGTACGTCTCATATTATTATTATGCTATTTAGGACAATGCTTTGGATTTTTTTTTCCTTCTTCTCATACCGTCCGGTACAAGAACATATTATACATAATCACGTTGCGTTTGTGATATTTACTCGACGAAGCGTATCGGACTCACCTGAAGGCCCCATTACGGCCAAAACTTGTCCGGGTTTTACGACTCCGCTGATGTTTTTTAGCACGTGCCGCTTGTCGTCCAGTTTCACAGTGAGGTTGGTAAAAGTCAGCTCGATCGGCCGATGCGCCGGCAACGGGTGCATGCATTCTGGGGGTTCCTGCGCGCTCACGCCGTTCTCTAACCTGCAACACAAAATATACGTACGATCAATATAATAATATGATCTCGCGCACGCAATACGTTTATAAACGAAAGCGCAACTGGTTTATCATTATCATTTCCTTCGAACCGGTGCCGCAGTTGATTTCGACCGTTCGGTGGTCATCGGCAGACGAAACATTTTTTTTTTTTTAATTTTAATTTTTTCCTTTAATCATACAATAGGTTCACCGACCCACGCCGCCCGCCACCGACGTATATAATATATATATATATATATACGCGCGCGCTGCAGCAGATGTGTCAACGAACCGGCTATAAATAATAATATAAGCGTATATTTACCAGACGAAAACACTCGAACGAGCGCAATACATGACGTGTGTGTGTACACACATATATACATGGACCGATTTTAATTTAAAGTTCGCGAATTTCGGGTCTCGATCATTTAGTATTAGTTAACACCGATTAAGAAACCGTACACATACACGCGCAATTCCGTTTGTTTTGAACTAAAATCATTGTTATAACGCAACGCGTATACATTGTTGAAAACAACATTTACTGTGTACGAAAAATTACTTATCGTCAAAACAAATCGAGTTGCACGAGTATTAATAGTGCGCAGTTTGTTTCCCCGTGTCGAATATACTGTATACATATACGCGCACACCGCCGCAACACCATTATAGTGTGTGTAGTACCTAATATGTTGTACCCGACGGAATGTGTTTATTGCCGTACGTATCTGCAGCGCGTTTTCACGATTTTATAAGCAGATTCTCATATGGGCAACGAAATTCAAACTTCCGATTTCGCGCGCTCGTTATACTGTTATTATTACTATTATTATTATGATTATAAATACTGCTATTATTATATTTATGCACGCCATTATTGTACACACGTATAATTGTATACGACAACGAGATTTAGTTTCAATGACCTTATTACTGGCGGTTTCGATAAAAAAAAAAAAAATACGTCTAATATTACCACGAGAGCTGCAGCGTATGATAATATTATATTGTGTTCTACCTACACGTTATGCACTATATTTATTGGCGAATAATAATTATTCGCAGTGTTTACATATTTTACACACACACACACACTTATATTAGTAATTTATGTATGCAGTTGCAGAATGTGGCGCCAACTCGTTTCGCTGAAACGGTGAAAATAATTGCTGAATATGAAATGTTTTCGCTATTATTTGTCAACAAAGTAGTGCCGCTGAAATACTACTTTTTGCTTACAGCTACGAACAACCGTTTCGAGATCGCCAAATTTCTTATAATCAGAAGGATCATTTTTCCATTGAAAACTTCGTGTTTTTTCCTGTTGTAATAAATACGTTTTTACAAATTGTCATGTATAATTAATCGGTATAGTATCGAGATTTCATTTCGTTTAGCGTTCTTTCACACCGATTTGAGACTATATATTTCAATAAAATAGTTCTTATCAAATAATACCCAACCGACGTTATATATGCTAAAAAAAAAATACGAAACTCTAGGATTCCAATTTCGAACCATGCAGACCGAGCTAAATAATTAATTTAGCCACGATTCGAACAATTGTATTTATAGTTACAATACTATACTTGAGTGCTACTCGATCAGGGACGTACAATTTACCTTCAAACGGCAGTGGGTACACGTATTTATTTTTCGCTTAATACTATTGGATCACTGATAAATTGGTGGCTATAAAAACAGATTCAGTGGTGGCCAGGGATTTGTACCCCTAAAACACACATGCGTCCCTGATTTTACACGACTCGAGGCAATGTGTCACTATTATTTGATAAAACGGATTATCATGCGATTTGTTTATATTTGAAATGCGATTTTATTCGATGTCTCGATACACATACGTTGTTATACCATGAAAAATATTGGATAAAAGCTAATTTTCTATACACACGCTCTCGTTAAATGTTAAACGTCAATATTTAACAATACATATTTAAAATAATACACCGTATACATTATTTCGTCCATGACCTCGGTCAACACCGTGTGCAGCCAAAGTATAATTTGCAAACGACAATTTTTTAGAAAAAAAAAACTTGTCATATTTAAATGTAAATGAATGTACAGTTAGGTAAGTTAAACGGTGCACCGGCGCATGCACATTTCTCGCGGACCACAACATCGATTCGTAGTCCATCGGTATAGGACGTGATATACAGATTGATCGCAATCGTATGATATACATGTACAATAGACAACGCCGAGTCTATAAGCGAATATTATTATAATTAGGTATATACGCAGTTTCGCGTCTGGTTGGTAATTTTTTTTTTTTCTTTTCTTCTCAGTCTGGAATATCGTCGTCGTCGTCGTCGTCGTGTACACACAAACAAATACAAACACGCGCCAGCTGCAGCTAATACCTGTGTGTGCACGAATCGCTACCACTTTCTATTTCTCTTCGTTTCAGATGACCTGCTGACAAGACCGGTTAAACTTCACACACACACACACGCGCGCGTATAGGCAGGTAGACTCGCGCTCGCACGATAATGTATACCTACGGTATTATAATAAACACCAGACAATATCACACGTTGTACACATTGTGCCTCGTTCTCGCGGCCGGATCAATTTTTCACGAAATAATGCCGATGTCGGCCGTCCCGAAGGCGAGACACGATAAAGACGGCCGAGGTCGAAGCTCACCAAGCTCGCGGATAGGTTGTGCGGCGCCCGACGCGGCCGATGCAACTTTCTACTGCGCTCGGTTGAAATTGCTATTTACATACGCGTGTAAGGACCTGTAGCGTAAGGCTGTTCTCTCGGACTCTTCTCGTCGAACGCGTGTATTAACGTACAAATTAACGGTACCTACCGCGGCCAGTTTGACCGTAGATCGGGCGAGACGCGCAAAGGTGAATATAAAGGTGAATGAAAACAGCGCGGTGAACGAAATTTAAGTATGAGAAAACTATAAACTTAAACCACACGGAAACCGTAAGACGCATACATGAGAGCACGAAGCGAATTAGTAAAAGAATACAACAAAGCGAGACGAGTAATAAAAAAAAAAAATAAACGAAAAACTTACAAACAGTTTGCGAGCAGTTTCTTGATCATTCTGTATCCCGCACTCCCGAGCACCTTGTTCTAACGAGTAACGAGCGCGCAGTGTACGTGGCGCGTGCGGTGTGTGCCGGTTAAAATGCGATAGGAGGAAAAAATATTTCAAAACAATTTAGTCATTGGTCCACTGATAAAAGACCATCAGCATTCAGCAACACTTCAGCGGATGTAGGCCGTGCGAACGATTTTATTTTTTATTTTATTTTTTTATTATTAAATGTTAATTATCAACTACCCGCGTGTGCGTGCGTGATTAACTAACTAGGTATGTGTAGAGAAAACCTGTGCGCAATTCTATCCTTGGTGGCGAATGACGTCACACGCCGCGCCGAATCCCATAAGAAATAACGTATTGGGTTAGGTATAACACGATTATATTATATTATATTTATCAGATGCGCAAAAAACGTGATAACAACTATTGCTGATATAAACGAGTTATTTTTGTCGTGTCAGTGTGCGCGCGTGTTGGTGCATGTGCAGTGCTAATGAGCTCCGGTATAATGTGTTATTATTATTATTATTATTTTTTTTTTTTTAGATTTTGTATAGTAAATAATAATTTCGATAATTTCGTTTAAATCCGGCGGCGAGAACATTCCGTATAGATCGTGAGAGCTATTGTTTGCGGACTGGGAAAAAAACAATTTCTGTAAAACGAAACCCAGATAATAATGGTTCGATAAAAAAAACGGAATAGGCTTTCGTTGTCAGTTCTTTCTCTAATTTATGTAGATAATCCGTGCGATTTTCTTAGGAAACGTTTTTATCGGTCAATGTCCTTTTGATGGAAAATCACAATTTATGTCTTATTACAAATTGATACCGAGTACTTCTAATTCTATTGTTTTTAATTCACGAAACATGAAACTATCGTGTACAGTTTAACTTTCTACGATCAATTTACACCGCATAAACGTGCGCGAATGTGAGCTTAATAATTTTTCTTTAGATTTGATTGCACAGTTATGAAGTGTACCGAGATTATTGAACGTTACGACTTGGAAAAATTAAAAAATAAAAATATTATTAAAAACGCTTCTTTAACAGCGATTAGAAACACGGGTGGTTCCAGCAAACGCGGTTAGGCTATTAATGTTCGTCGGTCACATTGTGACATGTAAAACGCATAAAATAATTGTCTACGTTAGTTCAACCCCTGACCAGGTGCAGCGTGGGGTCTGTGCCCGTCAAATCGAACATTATTCGACTCCTTGGTATGCCCTCTGATAACATGCATCTCGTGTGATGACTAAGCGTTTTTTTTTTACTCGGAAAAAAAAGTGCGAGTCAATAAAAAGTGTTGCTGACGGTACAGGTCAACGAACTCGTTTATAACAATACAAAAGAATGTACACCTCGGACTAAATTTTGATGATTACACGAATTAATAATTCCTTACGACGATAATTCCTTTCCGGAAACATCTTAGCCCATCGATCCAAACAACAGGTGAACGCGAGATCGGAGCTTTGACGAAAAGCCCAACAATATGCCGACATCATGATTGCGATCCGCGCAGTTCGTATCGGAACGACCGATATAGTCTCGCGCTGAGCGGCGGCGGCGGCGGTGGTAGTCAATAGAATATAATTATAGCTTTTCGATAATTACTGCGCTGGCGAGATAAAACGGTCAAACGGTTTTTATTTTATCTAAAAAACTTCAACTTAACAACAATATCACCTTGAAGCTGCAGTGCATACGGTATATACGTATATCTAAATAACAACACATTCTTATCGTACGAAGGCTGCCGCGGGGCGCGTAATTAAGAGAAATCATGTGCGGTGCGTTTTATTCGGAATCGCACCTACCTACTGTTGCAGTGTTCCGAAACGGTCGGGTGAATACAAGACTCGAGTAACCCCCGGAAGGACGAGTTATCGCGGAGACACCGTAAACGGCGTGATCGCCGCGAGGAGAAAAACAAAATGTGTATACCATTACCAGGTGTACCGAGCGGTAAAAAAGTACGGAAAAGCATTTGCGACGGCGGAGACCCGCTGCAGCGCAAACGAATCGGTGGCGAAAACCTGGAGACCCCGGAGCCTCCCCCCCCCCGGGCACATGACGAACTCGACGTGTGTAAGATACCCGCCACGAGTCGGTGTATGTAAACGCGTGTGACGGCGCGTGTGCAAGTGTACACGTCGTGTCCACGTTTATCTGCGTAAAAATAACAAAAAAAAAAAAAAACACGATCAATGACCCCCGTGTACACTTTATACGTGTGCGCGTCGACGTGTATATTATAATAATATCGCACACACACACACACACACACACATTTATATGTATATATAGACGTCGATGTGCAATTCCGCGCGTACCAAAGTCCGCGAATAACGATTAATAATAATAATAATAATTCTACGGCCGTGCCACCGCGCTCTATACTGCAAGTGTTGTGATAATAATATTATAGTTGCAATAAATAATAATACTGCGACAGACGCAATAAACGCCGTGTGTAGAATATTATGCGTGTGTCGCGGTACACGGTCGTGTACAAAAATCCATATACGCGTCCGCGGTAAAGAGAGAGGCAGAGGCGACGGAGAGATGAAAAAATAAGTCCGGGTGAATCGCGTGCCCGAATACAAAGGTCCAGTGCGAACGAGTTAAATTTTTTTTTAACCACCCGCTGACGAACAAACAAACTAAATGTCTGCGCAGCTATCGTGACTTATACCCGGCCGGTTATAAAGATGCAAGTCTTTTGAAAATCTATTCGAACGGTATCGTACAGTATGCTGATTGTTTCTCTGCGCGCTCTGCAGTGCGAACCGATAACGTGTACGATGTTAAATTTGCTCGCACGAATAAGGAACCGTTTTCGTGACTCCGATGGGTGTGATATAGATATTTTTTTTACGCACTTTCAAATCTCGCGTAGCGTACGTACACACTCCAATACTGTTGTGCTTCACAAATAACGCGTAGCTTATAGTACACACTGCAATTCTAGGCCTAGAGTACATAGTGATATATGTATAGTGTACAGCTGCTGCTGCGCGGCGTGTGTATTATTATTGTTATATATTTTTCACATCGTCGTGCAGGTGAAATCGGGCGGGAGACCGCGAGGGGGGAGGGAAATGCGCGCCGCCGCCGCCGCCAGTCACTAGGGCAATGGGTCCGGAATGCGGAGCAGCATGCGGCGTACGACGATTTATATACGCTTGTACGTATACATATATAAATAAATACTCGTATGCGCGTACGTACGGCATACCCTCGGTTAAAAAAACCGCATAACAAAACGCGCGTGGTCGGGAAAAGTAAGAAAAAAAAAAAAAAACATTTATAAAATAAATATATGTTGGTGGGTACCTATATAAATGTGGAAAAATAATAATAATATTAAAGGTGGCGATGATATTATCATAATCGTTGCGCGCACAAGTAGGTCGCGGTAGAAAAATGTTTTCGTGGGGAAGGAGCGCGTTGCCGTCGGTCCCGCGGGGAGGAGGGGGGGGGAGGTCGGTTCGGAGACGGAGATAGATGACGACGACGAGGAGAGGTAACGGCGGTGCGACGATCATAATCGGTCAGTGACTCCCGCGCGGGCGCGCGCGCGCGCGTCACGTCCCGGTCGGCGGTGTACGCGGGGAAGAGGGACGCGAGCGCCGAGCGACGCGTGGGAGGGTAAGGGGAACGCGGCGGCCGGTCCGCCACGCTCACACCAGATTCTCTTGCGCTGTATCCGCCAGCGCCGTCGCGCGAGTTCCATCACCTCAACCCCCGGCTCGCGCGCCAACGAAATACCATATACGATACCGCATGACCGCGCGGCAGTGCCACGGGGGTGGGGGGGTGGGGGGTACGTGCATCGCTTACCACGCGTACTCATAGTTTCGGGATCGTTTTCTCCATTTTTCTTATTATTACAGCCGCTCGCGTCGCGCCACGCATAATGATTTCGACCACCGTTGTTGTTGTTGTTGTTGTCGTCGTCGTCGTTGCACAATCGCGGGCGCCCGGCGCAATTTATTATTTACGCGGGCCAGCCGCAATAATTACGATTCGGCGACGAAAATTACACGCGCTAAAACGCAATAACCATCGGCGGTGGTCCCCCGGCCACCCGCGACCCGCCCACCCGGCGTCGGACGTGCCCACACACACGTCTGTGGCTGCCGCGAGACGTGAGACAGGGTCAACGGCCGGCCCGTAGTACGACGTACGGTCTTCGGCGTCCGCAGGGTTACGCGGCGCGCGGACTTTTTCCGCGCGTGACGGCGACGGCAAGGACGCCCGGCGATTTCCTAGGCGCGGCAAGGACGGGACCCGGTTCGCTAGGATGCGTACGGCCCATTGTTGTGTTGTGCCGCGCGGCGGCGGCGGCGGCGGGACGCGCACGCGGCGATCGCGTAAATCTGGGACATAGTTCAACGGCCGGCTAACCGCGGCGGCACAACAACCGGGCTATGTGCGCGCGTTGCCGTCTCGTTGTTTTCCTTTTTTTTTTTTTTTCGCTCACACCTATACGAGTACGCGCGTACCACCCCTTCGCCCCTCTTCCACTGTGCGCACGCTGCTTCCTCATGACCCGACCGCCTTATGTCTCGCGTACACTGCCCGGCGGTAAATATAATAACAATGGTACTATCGATAAATTCGCCCGCTCCGTTCGTCACAACGTCGCGCTCACGATGGTTTAGGTGTTTCGCGCTCCCAGAAAATGTCATATCAATACGTCGCATCGACGTCGAAACCCGCGCAGGTGTAACGACATTATAATATGTTGTATCGAACCACCGCGAGTACACGAGCAGCGGCAGGAGGCAAGGACGTCGAGGCGCGTGAGTCAGCTGATGGGGCGGCCGTTGCATCACGGAAACGTGCGCGACAGAGTGGGGTCCACCGGGCGGCGGCGGCGCTAGTGAAAGTTACCTGTGCGCGCGACCCAGCGGCGGACGGCCAACGACCTCTCCTCTCCACAAAATCGACCGTAACGGTGTTTGTGTTGCAGCGGCAGTGTCCTCCATCCCATTATACGCGTGTGTATTGTATACGTGTACATGCACACACTCGTTATTATTATACTATAATATGTCCTGTGCACACGCTTCGGGTACGTACGATCGCGAGGCGTATCGGGTTGCGGGAAAATTTCTCGGTCCCCCCCCCGCCCGCCCACCTGTAGTTCGAGACGAGACGGTCGGCGGCGGGGCCGCAGTCTTGTAACGAACCGATAATAATAATAATGATAATAAAAAAGAAATAAAAAAAAAATCGATACATGTTGTATAGAATTACACACGCGGAGGCCGACGACCCCGGCGCGGGAGACTATACGCGCGTTACGTAAGTAAATAAATCGTCAGAGAGACGCCGCGGCCGTCGTCGTCGTCGTCGTCGGCGCGATGCGTCGCGCGGTGGAAAAAAAAATTCGGTTCCTATACACGTTATTATACAATTTTCATAAACCGCGATAAGGATCTGCATCAGGTCTCTTCGTAGAGAGAGAGAGAGAGGGGGGGAGAGGAAAATTAACACTTTGTGTACGTATACACCGCAGCACGACGACGCGTTTGATTTATTTTCGTGGCGAGAGAAGAAGAAAAAGGTGAGTGTGCCAAGACACTAGGCTCCGGGTTCGTAACGAGAAGACATTGTATTCCGCGGTAAGGTGGCACCGGGCCAGCGATTCGGATCACCGCGCGCGCTGTGCCAGATTCGAACGCGTCCTGTTCCTCGTCCGGGGCACGCGCGCGCACGAGATCCGTCGTTTCCGTCGTCCTGTACGGCTATCATAATACTGCAACGCGCGGGCGGTACCTACAGTGGCGTATTTTCAAATTTTCTGGGGGGGGTCCTCAGTTTCTACATAATTAATATTAACTATAATACTTATTACTTGAAACCATGCTTTAGGAACATGTATCTGTTTTAGCTGTTGTAACTAATATTAAATATAGTTATTTTTATATAATATTTTGTTTACGGGAAAAAACTATGTCCGCGCGACCGCGCGTGCCTACATAAATCGGGTTCTGCAAATATGCAAGAATTATACTTTTTTTTTGGAGAGGTTCTGGGGGTCTAGTACCCCTGGACCCCCCCCCCTCCGTAAATACGCCACTGGGTACCTATATTACATTATTGTGATTACACGTATTTTTGGGGGCGTCCGGAAAATTAAGATAATAACCGGAAGTGGCGAGAGAATGAAAATTCTATTTAAATTCGTAGGTACATCATAACATATGCTATTGTACGGGTATAGTTAAAGTTACATATGTTTATAGTTGTACTACGCGGTTATGTTTAAAAGAAATTACTGTATTAATCGTACAACTATAATAGTGAGTACGGTAAAACTGAGTTTGCGATAAATCGAATGAAATGTTAATTTTTCTTTTACTAATCGTCATGAAAATTGTTTAAAGAAATTTACTTGTGATTATAACAATGTGCGGTTGACGATCGACGCGACGGTCCTACAGTTATTGTCTGCGCCTTCCGCCAGTCGCCGACCATTGTCCAATGCTATAATATGTTATTATAATTATTGTTATTATTATTATTATGAACTGGTATTATTGCAGTGTACTGCACTTCGTAGTGGACGTCTGGTATCCGCGGTCGATTCTATATTCAATATATGGTAATCAGGCACCTCTGGTTTTTCGTCTGCCCCACTCCCTTACCTGCCGGACGATCGGCAAACCCGGACATCGCGTTATACACACCGCGTACGATATACCTACTGCTGCAGTAACATAATAATATAACGCGCGGCATATACCTACATACATATTATACGCTTCGTGGCGGCCCGACCGTTCGAAAACCGAAAGTATAACGTATAGTTCCGTCGACGACGCTGTTTTTCGTAATAATTATACATTTTGTTCGGCGTTTTCGCGGACGAACGCGAGTATAGGTTTTAAACGGACATACAGAGCACGACGTTTAACATATCATTACTATGATGTATATTATTATATTATTAATATCGCGTAATTGTACGTGCAGTGTTGCACATTATACCGTAAACATTAATATGTAATACATATACATATAGTGCAGCGTTTCTCAACCTGCGGGTCGCGAAAAATTTTTAACGGGTCGCCAAAAAATAAAAAAAAGTTTCTGTAATATTTTCATTTCGTTCGACACTGAATTGAACGGTGAATTTTACTTTACTCGTCAAACAATTAATATATACATATAGCATTCTGGTATTTTAAAGCTCTATGTAAATAATAACATATTTATACTATACTTTATCGGTCGACATTCGCGGTGATAAGTTGTAAACGAGAAATTGTAACCAGAATATTGTTCTCGATACTCGTGTCCTGCTATATTTTAATTGAAATAAGCCCCATTGTCCACGTCGAACAATATTTTCGAAACGGTCGCAATGACAGATCGGGTAAATGTCTTGGGTAGCCTACAAACAAAGGTAGAGAACCGCTGGGCAGCTGTGCACATCGTACACGGGTAGTTTAGTCGTCTAACGCACGTGCTCGCTATAATATATTGCTTATAAATTACCATAATAGTATCGTTTACAAATCGAACACCGCGTAAACGTTTTAAGTTGTAGTAGTAGCAGTATTAGTACTACCGGTGTAGACGTGCAGAGTGCAATTCGGATCTCATGAGAGGGTTGGTATGTACACAACGGATGAAAAATAGTTTTTCCGAAATCGATTTGTCTCGTCAAACCCATAACATTCACGATCGAACGGGTTAAAACACAAGCACTGCACTCGTCAACGACTTGAACATAATGCTATAGTACACACCGCACGTCTGAGTAGGTACCTAAACAGTTATTGTCACATAACTCATTTCGAGTAGCTTATTGAAAATATTCGCCGTAGCGATTGTGGTAGGAACAAATATTATCTACAGATTTTACCGACTTGAATACGTGCAATTGTTTATTGAAGTATTTAAATTTAATTTTTCACGTCGACGCGTTTGATAACAACCTATAGCGTCATGCGCAGTAATACGCGGAACAGCTATATACGTATGTACATCGCATAAAAATAACATTCACTTAAATAATATCATGCGCGTTGTGAAAAATGCATAAACTCGATACATTAGAGTATACGATCGTCGATATAATGTAATATAGTCTCCGCAGTAAATTGTAAATGAAAGTTGAAAAAAATCGTGTTTTTCTTCAGGAATTCAGTTTCTTCTATAAAATAATAAATATTATATTTTATTATTATAAATCAATGTTGCAATGTTGCCGCATGTTGTTTACGCGCGACTGCGCGGTCGCCGGCTTAACTGCATTTTTCACATTTAACGCGCATCGGTGTATGATGTACACTAGACAAAAATTATTATTCTTCAAGTCTGAATTTGGGCTACGAACATTTTCAGCGTGTGGCGTGTATTGAACAAAGAGCATTATTAGAATAATAATCGCTTTGCGCATAAGTCATAAATAAACTTTTACTAATTGACCTCGTATACAGCTCCGAGTTCATTATTTAATAATTTCAAACAAAACTTCACGTTATATGAATATTATATTATTTTATGTTATATTATGCAGGAGTCGGTCGAGTGCCATAATCTGAGAAATTGTACTTTTAAAACAAAACATTATTTAAAAACATTCTGTTGTTTATATAATTGTATGTATATAATCAGTTAATTTTATAACTCATGCGCATACCCGTACACTACCTATATTTAATTAAAATTAAAAATACACTACATATACTGTTTATCTACATAGCTGATGCACATTATATGACCTAGCTTCACGATTCCGCAGTAAATATATGTATTACTCATACGCACTTTATTTCGAACGCAATTACATTTACGGTACAGTTCGGCACTTAACATGGTTTAATGATTTTAAAGATTTCGTAACTTCCATAAATATAGCTCGCATGTAACAAACTGATTCTTGCTAGGAATTTTAAATAGCTATTACGGCCCACGAGTAAAATTCATCATAATATCATATGTAAAATAAGAATTATTACTACATGTATAGGTACAGCGAAAACACCATTGTCTAAGGCGCACCGTGGATAGCAGCGGAAAACTGATGGACATTTCATTTGATCCCGTTATGAAAGTATATACTGTGAATCAAGTGCAATCGGGTAATTTGGCTAAAACGGAATATTGCATTACTCCAATATGTGGTTCGGCCTTAGACTCACTATCAACTATATATTGATACACGTTAAGTTTAATGATAAAAAAATAAAATATTGCATTTTTCAGAAATACGAACGCTATACAGATAATTCAAATAGTCAACATTTTTAATCAGTAATATTATATTACACTAAGATTTATTTTTTATTTACACAAAATATCATGTTCATTATATTTTGTTTATCAAAATAGTATAGAATTACTAAACAGTAATGTCAGGGCAACCGACAAATACACCAAATAATAACTCTATGAAGAAAATTAAGTCTCGTACTGAAATTATACACCGTTCTTTGAGTTTTTGATGATTATAATATTTATATTATAAAAAGTTTTTTTTTACTGTATTTTTTTGGCATCGAGCAACAATAGAAAAGCAATAATTTTGTTTACATTAATGTATCAAATATTAAAATTATAAATAGAAAAGTTTTACTGCTATGCCGGTATCCCACTTTCTTATTAGATAAAAAGAAATCGGAGGAAGCTTTCCCGGAGGAAATTTGTTTTCAATCATTTCACAAATGATAAAAGTTCTAGTCTACTTGGAAAGTGGTTTGCCTAAAATACAATGAAATATGAATAATAGAGGAGTGTACGCTAAATTTAAAAAGTTATATTCTTCATTTTACTTCTTGTAAACTTTAAAATTCAATTTTACTCTTTAAATATTTTATACGCGAGCGAAAAAATAAATATTATAAATTCAACACTCGATAAAGCCGAACGAATATTTTGTGTTTCATTTAAATCGTGGCAGGCGCAGAGTCATTGGGTATTTATGTTTGAGCAACTAAGGTTTTTATCGGTTGATCGGTAGGTCGTAACACGCAGTGAAAAAGCATGGTTTCGTTGCCATACATTATCGGTTGGTCACCCATCTGGACGTCTATAGGAACTAGTAACGGTCAGGACACAGCTCAATCGTAATGACGAAAAAAAACCGCGGATAATCACCATGCCCTCAAATAATTATTGCGAACACACACAGGACGTTGTAAATGTGTGAAACAATTATATGAAAATGAATACATTTCAATACGTTGAACTTATGATTATAATGTAGTACAACAAGTCAACAAAGTGTATAGCAAAATGTATTCCATGGAATATGATAAATCTATTATTATGGTATATGTTTTAATACTATAATAGATTCAACAAATTCGAGGTTTTTTGTTATTGAACCACTTTTCAATTATTCCATATTATGTCCCTCATAATTGAATAGACGAATAACAATCCGGATGATTTTTGAATAAATTTGCATTCATTTGAACTACAGTTCATTGAATTTCTGCATCTTAAATTTTGAAGCTGATCATTCCATTAGACATATTTGAATTCTCGTATAACAATTCAACTAGCAACATTTATCTTGACATTTAGATATCTATTAAGGGAAAACGTTTGTATAAAATATAGATAAAAAGTGTAAAAAAAAAATGGAAAAAAATGTATTTTTATAAAGATAAAAAGAAATGCCAAAAGTGAGTATATAATATGAACCATGGTAATGTCTAATAGACAATAAAACCGCGGTGTTGGAAAATAGTATATTGGATAAATTCAACGCTGTACAGGTAGTATTTCGTCGTTGCATGACTCCAGTGAAAGCCTGAGGTCGTCAATTTCGACGTAGTTGCGTATACTTAAATGAAGGGTAGTAAAGTTGCGGTTCTGGTCGGGTGCGGGTGCGGTTGCGGTTCATATACGAATATAATAATATAAATAAATATAAATATATAACCGACACTGCGCGGCATTAAACAGTGTTTATTCTATACATTTTACGCGGCGAATTAAAAGACAATAATCTTAATACAAAATCCTAAACTGCTGTATAACTGTAGTAGTATTATCTTTTATATTGGAAGCTGGCTTTATTAGATAATATACTGTAATCAATATAATTTTTATTGACTTTTGTAATTGTTGAGCCATCATAGTATGAACTAGAATCTTTTAGTAAAAAATACGATATTACTATATCAATTAAAACTTTGAATCGACGAAGTAACATATGATATGAAAAACGATGTTGAGCAAAACTCATTTAGCGCCTGGTGGTCATTCGCAGCAGGTCGTTCGCATAGTATCATTATACTGCAGTAGTTACCGATACACGGTTGCGTTATACTGGAACACATTTTATCATTTATATCTCATGCGCAATGATAGTCTACGTGTAAAATCTGCACGAACGATGCATTCTCCGAGTAAACTCAAAACTTCTCTAAACTTCTGAAATGTTCAGACGTACGTATTATACGGCGTAAGACACGAATGTTGATCGCCGTACAATAATCGATGCGCTGCGCTCGGTTCACTCGGCAACTGAAAAACCTCAAATCCGGTGTTGAGGAAAATCGAGTAGACTCTTGTTCTGTTCGTGTACACTATTGTACAGGAGCTGAACTATAAAAACGACAGCGGTTAAGCCATTATCGCGCGCTCGAGTCCATAAAAATAGTACAACGACATCGTATTGTCGGCGACCACTGTCCACGCGTCGTAACGATATATGTATAAGGATATGTAACGTAGAACGTGTCGGTCGGGAAGAATATTGTAGGAAAAGAAATAAAAATAGTCGAGCGGAAAGCGAAATCGAACCGACCGAAGTACGTATACCTGTACAATGCGCGTGCATGCACATTGCACATACGTCTGTCGCGTGCACACGTCTTGTACGTCCATATATATTATATATGTTACACGCGCACGCGCCGCCGGTAAAAGTAGCAAAGCGAAAATTTCTAAACAATTACCGCGGTACGAGTGATTAAATGCGTACGGCCGTTGCAGTTGTACGGTACCGTATCGTTGCAGCACGCGCGTAATACGTTTCACGTGCGCAGATCTTACGTTTACGGTGCAGTAAATTTTACATAATTAACATTATTTATTTATTCGTTTTATTTCTTCTGCAATAACCGTACAACCCGTGTGCTCGCGCGTGCGTGCGTGGAGGGGAGGGAACCGCATAGACGTGTACGCAGAGATGCGCGGTGCAGCGGCAGGAGTGGGCGTAGTGGGTTGCAATTCGTGCGTGTGTGCGTGCGTCGGTGCGTGCGTGTGTGCGTGTTGTCGTCGGCCCGGGGGGAGTGCGCGCGCGCTCGCGAACACACTCGGCCGGGCGACGCGACGATGGTTCTGGGCACCGGCGAGCGGCGAGGAGGCGGAGCGCGAAAGCGATGCGGCGGCGTGACCTTGACCCACATCGCTGGCAGGCCCTTCGTGCGCTCTGCCGCCGCCGCCGTCGTGCTGTAGCGCTCGCGCGCGCGCGGACGTTCAACTCCGACGCCGCCGCCGACGCGATGTACATATAGCCTATATTACACGTGCATGCGCGTTATTGTTTTCGCACGTCGCCGCCGTCCTTTGGTCAAGTCGATTTTATCCTTTTCTTTTTCCACCGTCGTAATTGTCATTGTTACCAGCAAACGTCTTCGTCCCCGTTTCCGTACAACTGCGGCAGGGGTGCCGTTACAGTTTTCGCACTACGTTCCTTTTTCCACGTTCCCTCCTACACCACCTCACCACGCCGATCAGTGGGACGATGTTATTTTTTTAAGATAATACCATAAGCGTTTTTCATGCCCTCTCAGCGTTGAATGATATTTTGTGAGAATTGTTGAATTACGATGTGATGGCGAATAATTTCAAGAGAAATACAAAAAAACATTTAAGCCAACATAAAAGTTTCGACTTACACGCCTAGAACAAATATGGATAAAATTTGCAAGGGTGTAGGAGTAGCAGTGCACCACCCCCTGCTTCCTCCCTATGCTGATGACGCCTCTGCGGTCAATACGCACGAGAGATGAATATTACAACATTATTCACGGGGACGTGCGAATGAGAAGTCGTCGTTTACAATCGAGATAGCAGATGATTATGTGATCCGACCGATTTAACCAGGTCCCGTAAACGATTGAACTGTGCGACCGTTGTACGAACTTCGGGATACCTGTTACTACCCGTGTACATTATGATTTATTCCTCTCGGCTTATACTTTTACACTGCGTTGTTAAAAATAATTTGATATTCGACTTTCAGCGGTCTATGCTCTACCAATTTATGTTAAACCTATACGGTTATTATACTGAGTACTGCGGCTTACTATAATAAATGTATTGTAACATAATATGAGTTTTGTATATAAATGTTTCGAATTTAAGTAGCGTATACACGTTCAATGTATATCAGCTGCAGTGTATACACGTTGGTTAAATTGTATTAATAAATGTCGTGTACAATGACCTAGTGAAGGATTTCGCCGACAACTGACGAACGGATTAAGCGGCGCTGCCGTGCGGGGATGGGGAGGGGGCAAACTTTTTCGGGCGTATCCAAGGCAACCGCGGGTGGGCGTCAACAATCGGGCGAGAGGTGCTACTACATAACGCCGTATATACGCGGAGGCCAAGTGAAGGGGGACGATAAGGGGAACTCTGTGTGCATTGTATATATGTGTATATTATACTGCAAGGTACCGTGGTCATACCCTGCCACAACATTAGCTACGTTGTCTAGTCCCGACCTTGACGTTTCATCAAAACACATCCTGTCCCCTGCCACCCCCTCGTGTGCGCGAACAATGTACCGTGATATACAATGTATAAATAATAATTTTGTTTTTCGAAAATATAGTTCCACGAGCACAATATATGTGTGCATATATTACACAGGCACGATTTAATAGTGTGTGTGCAGTGTGCGATTAGGACACAAGTAAATATAGCTGCAACATATTCACGTAACTGTGCAGAGCCATGGACACCTATTCTTGATATTGCATATTATATTATAATAGGGTTCTTAATACACGCGAATACACGCAAACGTAGCCGAAAAAGTACGGCCCGGGCCAACTAGGCCATGGCTTCGTCCAATGGCCGAATTAAAACTCCACAAAAATTGCATGGAAAACGATATTGAAATTTTAGCAAATTAATCGTTGCGATAACGATTAAAAGAATGGATTAGGGGAAAGAAACTTCGTTTAGCGTTACGACGGTAATTTACTAAGACTATACTAACCATTACTAGTCTAACGAAAAAAATTAACTCGAGTTAAAAATGAAAAGTTTTATTATTATATGGTTTTTATCTACGAAAACGTGACGGGATGAATATTTCAATGTATTATGGTTATTATGACTCTCAGTATATATTGCTTCGGTGACAAACCGCAAAAGCCGGGTTCGCATATAATAGACCACGAAGCCGCAAAAGTATTACCGCCGATAAGACGTCGATTTATGAGAAATATACGTAATTGAATAGACAATGATTAGCGAATAGATAAAAAACGAGTGTGATCACTGCTAATAATATTGTATATATAACTTGCAGGTATTGCAGTGAGCCAACGCCCATCGATAACATTGAAGAAAACTTTGATGACATCTACCGTAGCTAACATACTTCTATAATGCTTAAAAGAGTAAAATCCGTCCGTCTTGCTGTTTTACGTATCTATAAATAGTACAAATAGTACAAAAACAAGTCAACGTTTTGATCAAGAACTATTTCTATATAATTAGATTCTTTTGAAAAAACGTTTAAGATTGAATTGAACAAAGAAGACAATATTTATTATTTCCTTTTGACTTCCATTGTAGTTTTATAAAAATAATACTATTCTATTCATGTTAAAAACAACTAATAAGTACCTAAAAAAAATCTCTTGAACTAGGATTAATTCGAAGAAGTGGTTCCTTCAGTAGATCATATCTATATCCAGCACTGTTCTTAAAATAAAATTTGATCTTGAGGGTTAAGCTTTTGGCCTATTCTAATTTAAATGTCTAGTTTCGCCTGTGCACACGCATATGCGATCATTACACGTCAACGTAGACGTTTTTTTAGAACATCTATCTTATATACGAATGCGCATTAAAAATAATCAGCCATGTAACATTATATGAACTGCAAGTGTCTATCGCATGTATATGATATTACAATGATATTCGAATCAACAGTTATTTGCTTTTAGTAATCATTCTGAATTCTGATACATTATGGCGTTCGTGGGGGAAGGGTGTTTTCAATGTCAATGTTAGAGCAAGCGCGCACCAATCGCTGCCGAATCAAATTTAACAGCCGGATATAGTTTATTTAAGTGTAGACTCGAGCAAATGAGAAGCGTAATAAAACAAATTTAAATAACACTATAATAAGCAAGGCGGTGGACACGTTTTATCAAAGGTTATCAGTTTGCGAGTTCGTTAAACTGGTCTTATCATTTGCACAATAACGAACGTGCGCCTAACCGAATGGTGTTGTGGTACAGGATAAATTGTGATAATTTATTATATTACACTATGTATTTTAAAGCCAAATAAATTCATATGTACAGAATACCTTCGTCCTGCTTCCTAGTTCTTACCATATCGAAGGAAAGTGTAATAGCACGAATATCCCTACAACGTATATACGTATATATACACATCACCGAAAAACATTAGCGGTATATATTTTCTTTCAATAATTCTTTAGAAATAAGTTAATATATTTATGTGGAAATCTATGAACTCGGAGAATCTGATTTCGGATCTGAAAAACTTTGTACTTTGTACAACTGAAAAATATTTTAAATTTGAATGGCATAAGCGTAGAGCCAGCAAGTCATATATAGATATATAGGTATACGCGATGATCGAAAAGTAATAGGGATTGAGAAAAGAAAAAGTTTAAAACTATAAACAAAAACAAAATATAGAATATGTATTATGAGTGATATGCTGTATATTACCATAACGTTTGACCTGAAACGATAAAAAAAAACAATGCCCATAACCACGGTTTTAAAATATACTTTTATTCAAGACTACAGTTCTTTCTTAGCTTTTACCTTGTGGCTTCCGAAAATCTATTCACGGATAGTAAACAAAAACCAATTTGGAAATGACTCTGCGACATAGTATGCGCACACTGCGATTCGTTTCGATAATTTCGATCGTAGACTTTGGAGATTTACTGCAATTTCGTGCCGCCGGTCGTTCAACTATAATATGTACATAATTTAAACGATTTTCGGCGTCTACAGTTGACCCCCACGCGAGACGCCGCCGCCGCAAATTGATGGCCACTAATAAAATTTCGGCGTGTCACTAATTTAAAAAAGACACCGAATTGTACATCGTGCTGAGGAGGAATATTGGCTAATTAAAAGAAAAAAAAAAAAAAAAAATCTAGAAGAATGAAAATAAAAATCATAATGAAAGAAGAAAAAAGAAATAAAAATGGCGGAAAGACCTTGAACCGGACATCGTCAAGGGCGCTTAATATACGTTTTGCAAATGACGCTGTTTAAATACTACAAACACATAGCGCGTTTCCCGAATGCCAAGTACACGACTCTCGCGTGGTGTATCAGAAACTCGAGATGTTCATACTATAATATTAAAATGATATTTGTTGTTTTCGTTTAGGTAGAAACCGACGATCGTCTTCGCTACTAGTTGACCTGAACATTAATTATCATAAAAAAATTACAAGTGGTTACGTCGTTATCGTACATACGTGACGCAACACAAACTGCAATTCATTTTATCGTCATATTTAATGCAAGTACAATAGGTTTTTCTTCGGACGAATAACAAATCGCGTACATCATCCTCGAGTAATTGAAAGTAATTATATAAATTCCAGGCAACTACAAATAAAACCATTCATCACATCGTAATATAGTATATTAAATTTAACTTTGTATCATATATTATATGTATAACGATTGTATTATTATTTATTATTATTATCATACGGTTAAACTGCAGTCCATTAAAGCTGTAATTTTTCACACCAATTTATAATATTTCTCGCCACTCGCCATTATTGAAAATGTTTTTTTTACACACAGGTAGGTATATACCCTGTCACCAAAGAATAACATTTTATTTATATATTTTACCACGCATAACGCGCGTTTTCGTATATGAATTGTTCGCAAAAAAAAAACATTTAATTATATAGTTAAATCACTGATGGAACCTTGGGAAACATTACCTACTTAAAATAGATATTATGTACCTCGTTTTAATATTATATAAAAACTATAAACGCGTCGTATATTGTGAACTTTTAAACATAACCGACGAGGTATAACCAACATTAATTAGGTATTCCATATTATAATAGATTTAGACGAAGACTGTATCATGTTCTTCTAAATACTGCAGTGGGTATACACTTGTTAACAATTTAGCGTGATTAAATTTTACTTTGAACACAGCCGTAAATCCATTTAATTTGTTTTGTTAACAGAGGGTGGAAGGGAAAAATACCAATACTACAGTGTAATATGAACCTGTTTTGTAAGCAAATGGTGTCCGGAGCACATTCAATGAACGATGGTCAATGTAACGAGTGATGTGAAAAAACTCGTTTCCGGGCGTCTCGTTAAAAACTCTATGCATTATAATATTAACGATTGGCAGTGTACATTATACTCCTATTCACAAAATCGACAAAACCGCTTAATCGTAACTCCAGATCTTACACATTTTCATGGTTTTCAAACCGAAAATTATGTTCCAGGGTTACTTCAGGCGACTCACAGGTACTTACAGCACATTTATACATACGAATATCTTGACACGTTTAACGGAAATCATAGAAACAAACACAAATATGTTAATAATTAATATGGCAATTAGCATCTATTCAATAGAATAGAAAATAAAAAAACTTAAAAAAAACACGTTTACTTTTTTATTCTTTATTCAATATTACTGCTGTTAATAACTCGGTTAAACGTTATTATACGAGACGTCGAAACGGACATGACTTAAGTCCATTTCGACACGGTTGACTACTATATACTTAATATTCTTTGAAATCATACTCGGGTATACCATATCGACAAAATTATTATTATTAGGACAACTCGATACGTATTATATATTAATACTTATGTGATTGCATATTATCACAATTCCCTTTGCGTATACTGTCGGAACATAGGCCACAGATCTAGCGGTATATAAGCCGAATTATATCGTAACGCAAACTCTGAGTAGAAAAACAAATTACATTAACGTTTGTAGATTGAAAAAAACGCAGAAAGAATATAACCATTGCTAATGACGATAGCTCGAGCGCTAAAAATAAACACTAAGACATTTACGAGATTTTCGGGTCGAAAAATTGGCAACAATCATATGTGTTTTCGGGTAAAAAGTCAACGCCCCAACAAACAAAACTCGAAATAATACACGCACGCGATAAATATACATTATAGTAACTATGCAATCACACGAATTTCAAATTTTGCTGATTCGCTTTCAGAGATCGAGTTCAATGTGTTTCGGTTGGAGGGTACAGGTACAAATGACAAAATGACAATAGCGTCTGGAGAACCATTATATTCGACGCGCTCGCACATTATATGTATTTTAAAGACTCGAAATATATTCAGAACAAATTTTCGAAGCGCAATACGGAAAAATCAGTTTTATGTCCGCCAACTCGCAAGAGGAACGCAGCAGAAATAGTCTTTACCAGACGTGTAGGACCTACGTCCTACACCGCAGGCGCATCGATGATATACGACAACAAGGTCCGATTGTTCGAAGCTCTGTAAACTTAAAACGTTCAGATTTCAAATGATTACAGCACGTGATTATTAGTATAGGAGCACTCTTTACAGCAGTGTTTAAATGGTATACGAGACATTTTTAACTCGTTATGATTCGATCAAAATTTGAAATTGTACACTGGATTATTATATTTTCACATCTGCACAATCTAAACGAAATATCAATACATTTTTTCGTTATCACTTATAATAACAACAATAATTGTTCATTAGTTCAAATCGGATCCACTCATCACACTAAATCACTTAATTATAATGGTTTACGCGATTAACCACGGCCATGTGTCGTATTATAGTAGACTATATACGTAATGCAAGATTTAGATAAGAATTTATTATAAGCTGTTACCAAAGATCACGAAAGTGAATTTTAAAATATCTAGTTAATCTCTTATATGTTATAAATTATAACTTATAATATAGCGTGTCATACAATACTCGTAAGTATGATTATTAAAAACAGACATGTAACCATTGATGAAGTTATCCCCTTTCAATTTTACAATGTTGGACAATATTATAATTTTAACCTTAACCCTAGGACAAAGGAATACAATACGAAACTTGTTTTTTTTTACATAGTGTGTTGGACAAAAGTAGACATACACTTCAGTAAAGCATCAATATTTTATAATTGTTATTGTTTTTCCATTATTATGAAATCTTACTATAGTAATAATTCGTTTTCAGGTTAGTTATATATTGTACAATGATAGTAATGCTTGTGTGTATAATTTTCTTTGTTGAGCAGAATTATTTATTAAAAATGAAAAAATAAATAACATTACCGAATAAAACATAAGGTGGGAAAATTAACATAATATGTAAGTATAAATTATAAAACTAAACTCATGCAACCACTTATTAATGAATTGACTGAAGAATGAGTTCGCTACCACCCAGCTATCCAAGAACAATTACAATTTTATCTGATTATGCGCGCAATGATAAACGACAAGTGATATTGCATAATAATTGGTTGTTTTTGCTTTCATTAAAACGATACTATACTGAACAATCAATTTAATTCCGATTTCTAAGGCCGTTGATACATTTGCATTTGCATACATATAAAGTGTAAAATGAAAAACAAGCTTGATGGGTTAGCTATTAAACTATAAAAGTACCTAAAGTACTGTGTGTCATCGGTGTACACTGAGCAATTCTCGATTTCACGGTACAATAAACAACATTAAATCCAGTTTTCAACATTTTGTCGTAGTAAAAAATAAAAAAAAAATAAAACAATTAAACGCGCGCATTTTGTCATACATAATACAAGAAATCCACAAAAATGTCATTTCAATAATAATGATAAACTATTAGGATGTAATTCCACGATGTTAACACGTTTTACACAGAATAATAATGTTATAATGATCATAAATTATCATTAAATACTTTGTACGCGTTAATTATAGATTAATTTTGATTCTAAAAAATATGTACGATTTTCTTCTCGATGTACGGGAAACTATTTAATCGGTGCACACTGTTTGCCTTCCAATCCTACAGGTAGGGGTGCTTTTTTTTCACTCGAAACGTCTCAGGGTACGCGCATATACGTATACATGCTCGAATCGTCTCCCGTAGCACGCGCCTATCTTAGCCGGCGATGTGGTCAAACATCTGTGTCGGTGTTTGTGCTTTTTATCGATCAACATGACCTAATTTCGGAGGCTATTCGAGTGCGCGTAAACTTCTTTTGACATACAAAAGTAAGTTGGTACACGCGGGAGGCGATTCGCGTCCGATTTTGTGTACTGAAACGGGTCAAACGAGCGAACGCAGTGTAAACACGAATGAGAAGAAGAAGGATTAATATTTCTTCCGCGTTTAAAGTCGTGAAATCCGCAGTTGTATGTGTATAATGTGCCTACACATATAATATATTATTACATCATACCGTGTATAATACCATCAGGGATGGGAAACTGCAAGCGGCCCTCGTACCGTTTTGATCTGGCCTGCGTCACCTTTTAAAACTTTTGATGCTCTAAAGGTTGAAATTCCTCGAGAAAATGTCGAAAAAACGTTTATCTGTACATCCTGTGGGTGCAATCAACGCTAATAATGTCTATAAATGCAGAAAAGGCACATGTCCAGTATTTTACAAAAATCACTTTATTACATAATCGAATTGAATATTGATAAATACATGGTGTTGTGCAGACGAGGCACATGTCCTATTAAATGGATCCCCGTTACAAATAATTTAAAATTTCGTTAATTGCAGAAAAGGCACTTGCCCTGGACATGTGACCTTTTTGCATCAAAATTATACTTGGCAAATAAACTACGTAAATGATACAATCATTTGTTACATCAAGTTGTTGTTTTTTGCTTTCCGACCCGTTAGATTCTAAAGGTCTAAAAACCATATAGAGTGGATTCGCCGGACCATATTATGTATATTGCGTATACAACGCGCGCTTGAAACGAAAAGTTATGGCCGAGGGGTGAAGGTTTAAATTGCGAGTAACGAGCACACAATTCGATCGCGACCTATTTGGGTTACCTCGGGTTCGCAATAATAACAATAATAATAATAATAATTGCGGACACACCGTGTGTACGCGACGTATATAATATTATTATTATGACGGTATATTAAATGTTGTCGAAGGTCGTGTTCGCCGTACGACTGCAGCGGCGGCGGCGGCGGCGGCGTATTTATGCCGCGCAAGGACTGACATTGATTTTGGCAGATGAAATGTGAACGCGCGCGAAAACCTTGCGCTCGCGGAGCAAAGCGCGAGGTAAGCCGGCCCCGGTACTCGCGGCAGTGCGCACGCGCGTCCGTTAACGCTGCCAATGAGACGCGCGAACACGATCAATCACGGTCCATATAACGCTCTCGCGGTAACAATGGCAATCGGACAGCGGTATACAGTGTTGTTTAATCATTTTTTTTTTTTTTTTTTTTTCCCCCGCCGCGGTCGTCGCGCGCGCAGAGGTCGTCCGTGCACAATTCGACTGTACAATACGCCGAGCGCGTTATGCACATTTTATAACATTTTTTTTTTTTTTCTCTCCCTATTCCCATTCTCATTCTTCCAACAACGGCACACCGCTGCCGCCGGTGCATGTTATCATGTCGTTACGAGCGTACGCGTAAATATAACGCATGCGCGCGCGCACAATAATGATGATGATGATGATGATGATGATGATGATACGAATAGATGCAAGGCGATGCCGTGGCGAGCGCGTGCGTGTTGTAATGACGATATGACCTTCAGGAAAAATATGGCATCGTCCGCACACACGCGCACACACACGCACACCCGTGCGCCACCGCGGCCGACGCGTGTGACTCTATGCGCGCATCACGGCCGGGAGGGTGGCGAGGGCCGGCGGCGCGGCGGTCACACGCGAACCCGACGAGAGGATTTTTGACTGTTTTTATTTATTTATTTTTTCTCCTTTACACCCGCGCGTCTTGGAACCGTAGCCGCGAATAAAAAAACCGGTTTTCGATGAATGCTCTTTTTTTTCTTTTTTTTTTTCGTTACCGTCTCGCGTACCTCCGCGAGAGATGGAAAATTAATATCGTACGGCCGCGGCGGACGCACTTGCGCTAAAAGGGTTCGCTGGCCAATTCTAAGAAGGATCGAGAGAGGTAGAAGAGCACCGCGATGGTTACATACCATTGGGGGCAAGGTGATGGGAGAGAGGGGTCAAGGTCAGTGTTCCGTAGAACCAGTTATGGTTCCATAACAAAATAAAATAATAATAAAAAAAATACACACTTATATATATATATCTTGAAAAGATCAGTTCTCGCATGCCAGAAATTAAATCAGAATTTTTTAACTATATTATATTTTACGCATACACGTCTGTCGTTGGCAACTGTAGGCGAGGGGGTGGTCGAAATAGCTATTTGAAAAAAACCAACTATACCACGCGATGCTGGAAGAGATTAATGAATTCATCTACTAAAAAAAAAAAAAGTGATTCAAAAAAGAAAAAGTGAAAACTGCAATCCCCTCTCTCAACAATAATTAATAACACTTTAAGTTCATAGCACACCGGTTTACAAACGTTTATATAGTGGAATAAAAATATTGAGTCGATAGAAGTTAATTATTTTTTTTTTATGAAGCGTCCATTTGTAAACGAAATCTTGTACACACTACGGATAAAAGTGAGAAGGTTTACATGAATACAAGTTAAAATATAGGTGTATACTAAAGGTACGCCTAGCAACCTACCTATATACACATAATACACAAGAGACTAATTTACCACAATATAATTAAGAAGTAAGTTAAAGTAAGGATAGAAAAAGTGAACATTTTTCATGGTCCAAACGGTTCCATTGCTTTTAGAATTACTACATAATATCATCATACTGCATCGTAGTACTTCTGCTGTTAGTCACTAACAAGTTGGTATCTTTTGTTAATGGATTTTCTTCCACACTCTTCGTTTTCCGTTTATTGTATTTAATTGTTTCAAAAAATATTAACGAAATCGTGTAAGCAGTGTCCCGTGAAAAGATTATTTGGACACAATGCTGAAAAATGGGACAATCTAGTTTTTAGAGGGACGCATTTTAGACGCACTCTCCATGTTAGTACTATGATGTACTGAACGTTGGCAAGTAAAATGCACAGGGCACTAATATCGCTGATTTAAATTTTAAACACGCGTCTCGATCATTATAATACACTATAGGTTAGTCGGATGGAAATCGATAGCACTGTACACAGTGTATTTATTTATTTTTAGTTACCGAAAAGAGCAGCAAAATTAAGTATAATTTGTCTCGATAATTGGCGGTTATAAAACAATATAAGCTCGTGTGTACACGTACAAGAGTCGATTTAACGTGCATAGAAGCGAATCGCGCGTTTAACGAGTAATACAGACCGACGACGGTGCGTATTCCCGCCAAAAAAAAAAACGTGGAGTATCTAAATGCTCCCTGTCCGTCTCACTCTCAATCTTTCCCGGATGATTTTTTTTATTATTATTTTTTTTTCGTCTATCCAATCGGCGCCGCTCAACCGGTTATCGGGCCCACCTAACGTACAGAAGTTTGGCAACGGTGCAAAAAAGAAAAAAAATCTGAACGCTCGCATACGCGCACGCATATATTATGTACACATATACAATACGTTGCACGTACGTAAACACACACGCACGTATAACACACACAATCCGCCCGCCAAATATTTGCTCGAACCGAGTAGTCAATTACGGCTTCTCGTTATTTTAGGAATAACTCGCAGCGTACACGGTAGGTACACGCCGATCGGCAGGAAAACGTCGGTCGTCGCGATAATAATAATAGTGTATACGCACGTATATTAAGTAATAGTCCAGGGGCGGTTTGTCATAAGATCATCAGGAGCGGTCGCTCCCGGTCCAAAAGAGGGGCGGGTATACGTAATGGCACGGCAAACGACGATTTTAGAAACATTAAGTTTTCGTATTTAAATATGTAACCTACAGCGTAAAACACTGATGAATGACAATAATAATTATAGTTCATAGATTTAGTAGTGTTATTAATACAGCGAAAAGGATCGATGGGTGGGTGGTTTTATGAAGCTTGCTCCTCGTGTTGCAGTCGCTCAGACCGCGAAAAACCACGAAGACATCACTGTGTACGTATATTTTAGAAGACTACTGCTAAATGCCGTGCAACACGTAATATTAAGTAATAATAATAAGTGATTTGCGCAGGTGACGAGCGTTTGGAATAGTAACATTCGGGCATATACACACTCCCGCGTACAGAATCAATGAATAATTGCTGGTAACGTCGCGATATTAAATTCTATAGTAATACTATCACAACTGCAGCGGTGCAGCACAGCGCGTTAACCGTCTCCTGGAGTTCTTCCTCGACTTCCCCGTGAACCTTTGCGCACAATTTCAACGTAACGAGAACGCACTGCAATATTGGCGTTATATATAAATGTGTAACGAGCATGAAATATTAATGCACATTACCGTGTACATTATAATGCACTTATTTATTATTGCAGTTGGCGCGCAAAAACGTGCACGCTGCACGCTGTCTGCACACGAGGGTGCAGTAATAACGCGATAGTTGTTATGATAATAATAATAATAATAATATTAATATAAATATCGTATGGAAACAATGTTGTAGTACCCCCGGTGCACGGTTGCGGCAGGTAATGGATGCCGCTTCCACGTCTGGTCGCGTTGTCACACGCCGTGGCGCGCACCACCGTACATTTATTATTATATTATTATTACATACGTCTGTTCACTTGTTTGCCATAGACGTCATTGTGTTTGCATTTTGGCGACGTCGCCGGTGCGCGTAGTGCTCACCGTGTACACGCCAAAGGTATGCACTTATTATACACATACTGTACAAACATTTCGAGAAAAAATTGTGTGTAGGTGCACCGCGGCAGATTCCACATCGTAACGAAGAGACGACGACGATAATATTAATATAAAACGGTGATGATGATGATGATGATGATGATGATGATGACGAATGACGATGTCACGATGATGTCATTTATGTCACGTCACAATGCCGACGACGCTATAGCATCTAGCGCTGGCCCAAAGACAAAGCCAGGAAGTGTGTCCGACTAGTGTATGTGTACGTATACATGCAGGAGGTTCAGTGCAAGTGCGCGTGTGCGACGACCAAGAGGAAATGACAAAATTATCTCTTTTGACTATTTTCGAAACGTATAATGTCACCATATTTTTCCACGTTTAATTAATTTTGAAAACTATTAATATGCGTAGTCTACGTGTTCGGAATTTGTCTTTTTTTCTCCTATTGTTTTGAACTCACAGTTACAATTAGATAGATACTATAAATCATTGATTGGAATCGAAATTCGGTTATAATTTACGTGAAGTTCAAAATAAATTCGTTTTATACAACTTCCTATTAATAACTTTTATAAATGAAAACTAAGCCATTATAATAATATACTCAATTATATTATACGGATTCGTTTTCTAGTAAATTATAATATTAAAATAAAGTTAATATACGTAAAGTTTACCTTGATGTAAACCAAAAGTACGAACAACATAATAATTACAAACTTAAAAGTACCAAGATAATTTGTTCAAGGGTACATTTATGCTTATAAGGTTTCCTGTTGTATTCATTAATAATGATTTCTAAAAGCTTATTTGTTAAATGTGAATTCATACATAATTGAGGAAAAGTTATTTGAGATTTGTGTCTTCGGGTGGTTGCAAAAGAAATCTCTAAAATAATGGGTTACATATCGTTGTAAATACACGATAATATCTGCAGTAACCGAATAAACTTGAATATAACTTATGTAAAATACAAGCGACAACTCGCAACTGCTTTCATAAAATATTTCGATGTACCTACGTAGAGAAATTGGAATTAAATAATTTAAATCGATTAAGATAAGTGTAATTAATATTATATACTGAATACAGAGATCAGCAATTAAATCAATTTCAATGTAGTACTAAAATTATTTTCCCAACCGTATGGTGTGAATAATTGTAAGACCTGCATAATACAGCATACATATTATAAACAAACGTAATTGCGTGTTTGCTAGTTGCTTATAAAAAAAAAATTGCATATTTTTAACCAATGCAATGCAAATCGGTCGGTGACATATAAAAACGAATCGTTAAATAGTTAAATTCAATATTATACATTTATACTCGTAATATCATGCTACATGTAAATCAGATAACACTATAATATACAGCCTATGATAGTATATTATATTTTGCGGAAGTAATTTGCGAGAACAGATAAGTAATAGGTTTATACGTCCACGTGTTTATTTAGTATTTTTTTTAATGTCGGGTACAAAACATACCTATTGGGCTATTACATTTAACTTTGTAAAAAATTGTTTTTCATTAGAATAAACTGTAATGTATAATATAAAATGTGATTTTAGTAAACGAAAACCGAAATAATACTGGTAAATAAAGAATTACCCGAAAGTTTTTATTAGTTCTCAATTGTTTTATTCAGGTTCCCTGAGATTTAATTTAGCTATACTAGGGTCACCATATATTATTGCGTACATCTACTTAGTAGGAAATAGTTTTTAATAAGTTAAATCTAAGATATTCAAAACTATTTTGTTTAATTCTGATTTAAATCAGATCTACTTATGCACAATTTAGTATTAATGTATAACAACAATTATAGCCGAGAAATAATGATTTTCTTTTTCTATTCAGTTCATGCGCACCAGCTCTAATTCAACGTTTTAAATTAAAGCTGTAAAAAAACTAACTATGAAAATAAATATCCATGTAATACGGTTGTGAACAATTTCAACGTCGTAAATTGATTTATTCGCATTTTTCCCAATTAAATTATTCCCAAGAGCATCATTTATACACTTTATTTAATGTTACCTGCACACATTTATAAATATAGTTTGAAATGTACCAAACATTATTGGGAAAAGTACTTTGCGAGTAAAATTGGACGTTTGTCAGTAAAAATATAAGTATAAATAAATACAAATTTCTCTAAAATTTAATTTGTTCGTATTAATGTTATTTTAGAACGCATTCAATGTTTTGACACTTTTACTAGCCACAATGTTCTTTCTGTCTGGACGATTCCGCATACAACATACGTATATTACGAATTACGTTACCGATAACAGTTAATAATAATAATAAACCCGATTTCATATGGTAAAATCAAGAGTTATGTACTTGCAGTTCACACATACTGAGAGAAGACATTGAAAACGTGAATGAAAGTGCCTCTATATTACCTTCGGCGATCTCTTTAAATGCAGTTCGGCGTATGCGTCAATCTTTTAAGAATACTAACGATCTTAGTACGTTCTCATTGGTCGGTGAAATGAATCGTGCTCGTGAGACCAATGCACCGCAACCGATGAGTGCGGGATGTATTTATGTGCTCGTGTACCCGTATAGACCGGTTTTTCAAAATAATTTTTATTATTTTATTACTATTATTGTTATTTTTTGCATCCCCGATGATATTCACTTTTTTTTTGTTCACACATATTATGCGTCAGACAAAATACCATAAGCGACGCTGACGTCATTGCTGAAATCCTGCGTCTACAATGGAATAGCCAATTATACATCTCGGTGTAATAATATGATACAGATATGATTGCCCCGTGTGGCCGTGTGGAAAATCGAATTCCACGAACTGATGCGTGTTCGGAGATATAGGAGATACAGGACGACTAAAAAACATCTGAAACGCACAGAGACTTTATCCGGTACACATCTGGCAAAATTATCTTAATCGATTATTCTAAATGCGCCGTATGCAACAAGAATAAGGGAATTGACGATCGATCGCGCATTAATTATGATCAACGTGTTGAAATATTGCACTGCTGAAAAACATATGGGTAAAGAGATTTGCGTCCCAAATATAGTCATATAATCAAAAGTTGTATTAAAAGAAAGGCATCCTGATCCTTTTTCTTGACATATGACGCACTCGCGCCGTGCGCACATATAGTCCATTAATAAGAGCGTATATAAACGAGAACTAATGCATTATTCATTCGAGAAATTGTAGATCTTCATCATTTCTCTTCCAAAGAAGTTCGCCCACTTCGATTAGACAATAAATAAATATTTTTCTGGGAAATTCCGAAGCGATTGCTACCGCGTTACCGGGCTATACGCGTATACGCGTGGTATCAAGTGTATACATGATTTGAAGTGAAAAGCGACAAATGACGAGGACGAATTATATAATAATATTTAATTCGTCTATACAATATCCTTCCGGACTCAATTAGAAATCACTTGCCAACCCTGAGCAGAAATTAAATTGTTCCGAAGAGACCAAACATTATTTATTTTCATAATTTTTTTTTGTTTCCAAGTATTTAAAAATTAAACGGTATCATAGAAACAATCGTGTTTATGGTTCTTGTTGTGCTTTCTTTTTGCTTATTTTAATATTTTTATAGTGCTTAAAACCACGTGTTCAAGCGCGAATTTTGAAGATAATAAGTGCTACAAGTGCCGAACCCGGGTGATAAACATTTGATCATGTAATAAGTATTAGGTAACATATAAATGTACACGTATACGTTGCGACGAGGAAAACAATTTTTTAAAACGGATCCGAGTGCAGAGCACAAAGAGACGGATTCGGCGAGGCGGAGAGGGAGCGAGCGAGGGGGAGAGAGGGCGAGACGGAAGGACGGAGAGGAGGAACCGGCAAATTATTTTCGGGCCAAGGCGCGCGCGCGATGCTGTCGTCTGCGGCGTGCACACACGGAGCGTGCGCGTGGGTGGCCGTTTTGCGGGTTGATATTGTATTGCACGCGCTCAACCCGATCTCACAGGCGGCGGCAGCTGTGGTCGAGGCGACTGCGGCGGCGGCGGCAAGTTCGTCGACCCCGGGAGCAACCCAGCCGATCGCGGGGACACGTGTTGAGTCCCTTCGACCCCTTGCGTCGTCGGCGACGATGCACCCTCTTGCCGCCGCCGCCGCCGGTGTCGATGGCGGCGGCGGCGGAGTATCTTTTCCGGCCGTCCTACGATAACGTGTGCCGAATTACAATTCGGTCGGCTGACCGCCGCCGCCGCCACCGCCCGACGACGCAGTCAAGACGATTTCGTTGTACGTTTTGTTTCGTTCCCTCCGGCGACGACGTGTCGCGTTTACGGAGACGCTGCTGCAGCACTCTCGTCGGAATTTTTTACTACTACGCCGCCGCCGCCGCCGACGAGAACACGTTTATACGTTATTTCCCCTTTTTTCTCCTCCCCCACCCCCACCTTACGTTTGTACGAATTGTATCGCGTACCCGTGCATACACGTGTACTGTTGTCGCGCGCGCATTACGTCGGTCGAAAAAAAAAATTATTTAATCGATCATCGGGTGGACGTACACATATTATGTTGAGATCACCAAGACGTAGTAATATTTATTTTTTTATATTTTTTTATTTATTAATATTTTTAATTCGTCAGCATATTACGATGCTGTTACAAGTTTTAATATCTAAATATTATATTTACTAGAGAAAGAGAAAAAAATAAATAAATAAAAAATGTATTCACGCGCTGTTTTAATACGTATTATCGCTATTGCGGTTGTTACGTCACGTAACCGAATGACAGACTACGGCGGTGTTTCGTACAATGTCCGATGCTTTAAATACATACATCGGGTACCATTTTTTACTATAACCATATTATACAGTCATATCGTACGTAATATATGCACAACAAACAATAAGCGGATTATGATGATATACATATTATTATAATAGCCAACACAACGGTTCGTATTGTTTTTAATTATACGTTGCGATATTATATACTTTACAACTATATCATATTATATAGGACAGCTGAACAATATTACGCTTAAGTACACCGCTGTATATGCAAGCGATCGAAACGTAAATTATAATACAGAAAAGAAAAACTTGATATTTACGTATATTACCTCCTAACGTGTATACATTTTTTTTTTTTTAAACAAATAATACTCTGTCGAATTGGCTTGGATTTGTATATGTATACGAACCATTGTGTTTGTTTTAGATCCAAAAGTGTGCAAGAGTGCGGAATTTCTCGCGCACGCGTCCAATAAACTTGTACATACGATTACGTTAAAGTTTACTACTGAATTGGCAGATAGAAACGTGATTTGCAGTCATTTGTACGTTTCGAGCCTTAAAAGGCAATAGAACGTCGCGTGCACGCGTAATAATATAAAGGACTTTAATCTAGATCGGCTGATGACATTAAGTATAAACAACAAGCGCCAGGTAACGAGAAACTGAAAATTATGGATAGTTACCGGGGGTTATATATAGATGCATAGAGAGACAGACTGCAGCTGCACCAGCAGCAGCAGATCACGAACGTAATATAATAAAACTCCAGGTGAAAAGTTTCGCTAGACAAAACAATCGTACGCGCGTATACGGTTTGAATTAATTTTTTTATTTTTACAAAAACCGCGCAGACTCGATTGTTGCGGCCGCCGGCGGCAGCGCGTGGACGACGGCTGTTTGCAAGTTGCATTGTCCTTGTCGTTCAAGGTTCCCTCGAGCCCCGTCACAAATACGTATGTATATATGTTGTACGTACATTTATATACATATAGGTACCTCCTTTTAACACATACACGCACACGCGCCCAATCGCGTCTCGTTGTCCGACCACATTATAACGTACACACGCATAACATAATATAGGCGCACACATACGCGTACTATATGTAGTATTATTATTTCCCTTTGGTCTCGCGGTACACACTGCCGCGCACACAGTCTACGCGCGTACACACGTAATCCTGCGAGCAGGTATATACGGAGTAGGAGGTCCTTAACACGCAAAATTCTCACATGAATATGTATATTATATAAACATACTACCGCAGTTCATTACGAGGTCTTATTTTTCCCCTCAGCATTCATTATATTAAACTAGTGTATATAGGTATTATTATAATAAAACACTATACTGGCTTTTCGTCTGAGCGGCACGTTATTACGTCGTTGTGTCTCCCCTCCCATCTCCTCTCACCATTGCGTATACATAATACACACACACACACACAATATATATAAGCCAACGATCCGCCGAACGCACGTCGCGGCCGCAAAATGTGCAGCACCAACGGGCGCGGGTTGCATCTGCATCGAGCGCCGCCGCGCGGTCGACGCGTAGGGTGACGGGTGAGGGTAGGGTGATTGCATTCAACATACGTATATAATATTATTATAATATAATATATATGTGTGCACTTGTAGTACAATATACAATATGTGTATAATAACTAATTAATTCGAACGTTCGTCCGACCCTGAGACGCGCGCGCGCGCGCGCGCCGCGGTGCATTGTGTTCGTACTGTAGGCGGAAAAAACGAAAAATAAACGAGCCTTGAGCGCTAAAAACTTTTCTCTGCGACGCGTCCGCGACCGGAGTCTTTATGTTCGTGTACACACGGTGTATACGCGCATACATCGATGCACAATGCACATGACGTAGTGTGCGCATCGCGTATACAAGATGTCGTACGTAAAATATGTATATATATATATAATAATAATAATAATACGTCGCGAGCTGTATACCGCGGAGGGAAAGCGAAATGCATATAATAATAATATGTGGAGAGAGAAAAACGCCACTCGACCGGCCGCCTCTCGCGTGCATCTCACCCTGCAGTGCGCGCCGTCGGTGCACCGGTGTAGCCGTGTAGTCGTGCGCGCGCAACTTGCCTTGAGAGGTTACTGAACTGCTGATGGCGCGCGCGGTCCCCCTGAAGAACACCGGTCGCACCACCACCACCCCCCGCGTGAGCGTCCGTATTATATTATACGCGGTGGCCGCCGCGGTGTCTGGCGACCTGCCAGCCGGGGTGGTGACCGTCCGCCGGTCCGTGTACCCTTTATGCCCCCCCCTCTCCGTCTCATCCCCTCCCCTCGTTGTCCCGGTGACGGCGGCACGGCCACGCGCCGCGGTGACATTTCACGAAATCCCGCTCGCGTCCGTTCTCCTTCTCCGTCTTGTTCTTCTTGCACGCATCACGGGAAAATTACAAATTTATACGATTCGCGTGCAGTGCACTCGATATTACCGCGTTCGTGTACCGCGCGAGTGCATCGTATTATGGGGAATTATGCACCTCTAGTCGGTCGGTGACGTCGGTGGGCGGGTGGTTACCATAATAATATGCGGACACCCGTCCGGAGTACACGTAGGTTCCGGGACGACGAGTCGACGATAATTCAGTTTGTTTCCCGTCCGCGCCCGTGAGATCTTACGATTAAACGACGAACAGCTCATCGTTGCGCAATACGCAATACGCGTCTCGACGAAAACGGTTTATCAAGAAAACTGACCATCGTCCGTCCGGTGAAATACGTGCGAAAAAATCCCGAGTTCGCGTCAACCTGTACATAACATAACCTGTTATCACTCGCCCTTACAGACAAAGTCCGTCCGATAGTATACGTTTGGTATTATATTGTAGTGTTATGTAATAAGAAATAAAAAATTATAAATTCAAATTCGGATACCGAGAAACGCCATTATATATAGGTAACGCGCGAACGGAAGACAGATATTATAATATATAATACGCGTACACAGTGAATACATTACGATTTTCACTCAACTTCTCCCGCTTTGCTGGTGCACAGCGCGTATATTTATATATATATTATTTTAACGTGCGTGCGAGGTATTAATAACGTAACCGCGGCGACCACCGAGGATAATATAACGGAATAAACGGGAAGGTCAAGTGGCGAATTATAGATAAGTACGGAAGGAGAGGAGAAAAAAAAATAAGGAATTACCATCGGTCCGGATAGGGAGATGTATGCTAAATTACAGTTATTTTTATTAGGCGAAGAAATAACACGTAGTCGGGTTTTTAATAACGCGTTGATTACTCATTTTCCTCGGAGACAATTCAACGCACGCAGTTATTATGTTTCACATACAATAATAATACCGTATATGCGTACAATATTGTCTAGCAATAATAATCGTTCGGCGCACAATAAGACAACGGCCGTCAATCCGAAATCGCGGAGTACGCGAAGGGGTAGGACACGGCGCGGCGGCGGTGGCATTATACTTTTACCGCGGCGGCCGTGATGAGTAGGAAACGAAATTTAAATTGGAAATGTAATGAGTCGGACACTTGACGACCCTCGGGGTCATTTACACGAGAATTTGCCGTTTGCCAAAACGATATAGTCCTTTGGCTCGACCGCATTACGAATAACACGCCCAAACGGTTTTGCCCGTCGTCGTGGAATTTTAAATGTAATGCTCGGGAAAAATAAAACGCTGTACAATAACAAATACGCAGCGCGAGTCTGGTCGAAAAATTAATTAGAAACACATAATATTATACAATGTACATGTATAATCGGAGTCAAGCGTAATTGGTGCCGAAATTCGTAGCCTCGTCAGGGATTTCGCAACGGCACTCTCTAATTGGGTAAATCATTTAACGTTTAACATTTTTTTCTCAATTAATCGACGAAAAATATCGCCAAGTACGGTTATGGTCGTGTACGAGGAGAGGAATTGTACACGCGCGCGTCTGATTGCGGAATTAATCAAGTTCAATTTTAGTTTTGAGCGTTAATTTAAGTGCATGGTACGCGCAGCACGTGTGCTGTAGTTAAAACACCAAACGGCGATTCGATTGAAAGACGAAATCCAAATTCGTCATGTAAACGTTCGGCGCGACGCATAACCGACTGCATCGCGTCGTCATAATACACGTACTGCGCAACAAAAACAAACGTCGCGTCGCGGACGGATTGGCGTACTCGTACGAATCATTTTACCAACATCGCACCGTATTGTTGTGTCGGGTCTGAACGGTCGGAGCTCGTGTCGGACGCGCGGTACAGGTGCACGGGAGTAGGGGGGGGAGGCAACGAAGAAATCGTACGTACGATATGTCCAGGGGTAGGCCCACATAAACCTTTCACTGTTAGACGGAAGTGGGGACTAATCCCAATTTTAGTATTGGCCTCCTATAATTTCAAAGTTATCGATGATTATTTTTATTAATCATTAATAGCTTAAGGCAAAGTTTGCAATTCTTATTTATCTGAATACAAGAGTGTCTTACAAGATAGCTTTTTTATAATTATTAATTACTATACTCGTAACTTACATCATATTTTCAAAGTCAAAATTCTACCTTCTTCTCTCTTTATGATAGCAAACTCATCAACAAAAGCCGATGGATTATCAATAAATTGCTCACTTGTTTCCCTTTCTATGGAAATTAACGTCAAATCGTTTAGCCTAGGAATTTTTATAGTTGACCAGAGGTACGTTTTCATTCTTCTCATTGTTGAAATACTTCTTTTCATTTTCAGAGAAAATCTGGGTAGGCCCGGGCCTACCAGGCCTACCTACTGGATACGCCTCGGGATATGTCTCATGAGACGTCGACGCCGTGCGGTCGGCTTCGGTATACGGGTATATGGTATACGTACATCGCGACCGACCACATTACAATCTAGCGGCCGCCGCGCGGTATATATTATTTATGTTGTAGGAAACGCGCGCGCAGAGTGGCAACAACTCGACGATATAAATTTTAATATATTACATTATTATCGTGTACGGTCCGTTTTATATGCTGTCTATACGTATAACGTGCGGCGGGACGAACCGCGCAATGAATACGCAAACAACGCGGCGACGTAGACGAAACAATAATAATAACGATGATATTATAATAGTATAAAATATAATATATATATTTCGGTTAAGGTATTACACGTAGGACCGGGCGAATGGAAGAAACAAAAGAATATTGGCCCGTACACCCCGCGTGCGTGTCCACCGCCGCCGCCGCCGGTTCGGTATGTGAATATTCACGATTATTTTTTATTTATTTTTTATTTTTTCGTACCACGAAAATAGCGCATTTAAAAATACAACTTTTTGACCGTACGTCAAAACACACTCGCGCCTGCGCAAACGCGCGCGCACGCGCACGTCATGTAATATTATTATAATGTACGTGTGTACGCGAACGAGCTGCGCAAGAAACGCACCGCGGAGTCAACACGTGGCGGCGCGAGGGGAGAGGACCGTTTTCACGCTGGGGTATTTGAAAATTAGTAAACGTGTAAACGGCTATATTACAGGAGGAGGTACGTGCACGCGCTCGAAAAAAACCGAAAGCGCCAGACCGCGTATTACGACAATCATAATAATAGTGATAATTTTAGTAAAAATAATAATATCATTAAACACGTTATAATTAATACGTGTGCCCGGGAACGCTAGCTCAGCAGAGGTGCCAGTGGGCATTTCGTTTTACGCTTCGAACGCGCACCCGACTAATATTATAATATGCTGCACATCTCGCGTAATAGCGAAAATAATAATCATAAT
This sequence comes from Periphyllus acericola, assembly GCA_949715065.1. Taxonomy (NCBI): domain Eukaryota; kingdom Metazoa; phylum Arthropoda; class Insecta; order Hemiptera; family Aphididae; genus Periphyllus; species Periphyllus acericola. Next base: position 23,023,244 of record OX454265.1, read on the forward strand.
AATGATAATTTATTTCATATTAAACGATACGTTTGGGAATAGGGACGAAACAATGATCGACGCAACCGGTTCCCCGATCAGCCGTCAAATCCGTATCACACGCGGACGGTAATTTATGTCTGATATTGTATATTATAATATGCATAATATACGTATAGGTTTTTAATATACCGTGATTGCGTTCTATATTTATTGTTTTACCTTTCAGAACAAGCGCAAAATCGGTGCTAATGCTGAAAAAATGTTAAAACCCCATCAACTTATATCACTTTTTAAATTGATTTTATAATGATTATTTTCGCACTAAATATTGTTAAAATCATACGAGATACATTTTTATCTTATTCACTATCGTAATAATGTATTATGTAGTTCCATGCTAAAGACATTCGTCGATAATATAGCACCGTATATTTATTGTAGAGCTCTACGTTTAAATTTTAAACGCGCATGACGACGTATTAACAAACACGACGCGTCATCTTTCTAGTTTTTTCGTACGGCCGGTACTATCGAAATAAATTTATAAGTATGTTACTTATGGGACAAAAACAATTCATTTTTTCCATAGTTATATACCTAACCTATCACTGAAGTTTTGGAATAGAATAACCAAGGCCGAATTATTGCCAAATAAAGCCTACATTTATTTCCCGCTCGTTTTAATAAATTATGTTTACTCTCGAAGTCTTGATGTATACGAGTATACGACCCCTCTATGGAAGTTATGCTCTCCCACATATTTTGTAACGATTGATGACATTTTATAAATACAGATATAAAACGGTTTGAGCTAGAGGTTTATTTTGGAATTTAATTTTAATTCTCATTTCCGGACTACGTCTGACTATATCATGTAAATTAAAACATTAATGTAATCTCTAGTTAAGAATTTTAAAACTATAAATTATAGTTTAATATGCACCTTATCTAACAAAAAATTCACGCTACTATATTGCTACCGCCCTAGGGCCGACAGACCAAAGCTTAAATGTCCTAAGTAACAATGTGGCCCTGAGAATATAAACTATAATTTTATCGCCTAAAATTGATGCAAATGAGCCATTATATAGAATATATATATATATATATATATATATATATATATATATATATATATATGTATAACTAGTCAAAACTCGAACTGAACGAAACCAATTTATAGAGACTTGATAATATGTTACGTGATAATATTCTGTAGTCCGTATCATTTTAGTAAATGTTTATGCGAAATCCGTACTTTTCCGAAGAAAAAGTAGTTGAGAAATTTAGTTTGCAAAAACGAAAGTAAAGCTTCTGTTTTAAAGTATTATTTTTGTACATATATAATCCATTGTATGATTACTATGTTTGTTTCGTTAAAAGCAATTTTGTTGATTCTTAGTTTATAAGTTATTTAATTTTATGGTTGTCACCCACCTAGGTTTTGACATATAGGCGCTCTTGCGCAGTGATCACTTTTGTTTTAATATTATTACAATAATACCGAGTTACCGACTACGTTTGGTACAAATATTTACCAAGTCTAATTCATTATTCACATTAAAAATGTAAAATCATTTTTAAGTGTTTTATACCAAAACTCTTATTTCTAGCGATCTTTAATCACGAATTGCAACAAAAAACATTTAAAAATGTCACACGTAAAAAGTATCCACCTCATATATAGGTATTCGTACATTTTGGTGTGTACACTTTTCTTTTATATAATATATAATAATTTGCCCGACCCACGTCAAACTGAATTTAATCAAATTCGCATGCAGCATATACAAGGTCAAGGTGACAACAATATTTCATGCCGCGGATAGTTTGACCTCATGCTAGGATAAGCATTTGCCAGTTGGGTAAAAAAAAAAATTCGAAATTTTGCAGACAGCACCAGCTGCGGCGCACCACCAGTTTGCCTCGCGCGTTTTATTTTTAAATTTTATTTTTCGCATTATTTTTTTTTTCCACTACAAAATAATGTGGTTTCACTTTCGGTGTTATGGCTATAGTCGCGAGACGTGAGATGAAAATTAAAGCACGGTTTTGTCCGAAGACTGGTTAATAACACGTAACACACCTATTGCACGCGTACATACAAATACAACGTATATAATATAATATACACAAGCTATACTACCAACTCACGGCAATTGTTTGTTTCAAAAATTCAGATTTGTTAGAATATTTAAAAAAGTGAAAAAAAAAACAAAAACACTCGATAAAAGTAAAAACTGAAGAACACAAATACACCATGTCCTATTTATCTATTAGCTTATACACCGCGCGTTTGTTCGAGTGCGTGCGAGCGCGTGCGTGTCAAACGAAAGGGAAAATCCACCGCCTGGAAGTTCCGATTTGCATAAACGCACGTCGAAAATAAACATTTCATTTAATTGTACACAGTGTAAGAAGATTATCGCGATATGAGGAATCCGTTTAATAACAATATAATGGAGACGGTATATTATTAATTATTGTTGGTACGCTGCACCTGCAGACGTGATGGAATAAAACTTTCGCGTCCGCATATAATTTATTATAATATACAATAGCCCCGCGAGCAACATCGCACGGCCAAAGGTTCGAAATGATGCTATTGTATTTTTTGGTCGCAACAGTAGAACTGTAAGACGAGCGTGTGTATAATATACCCTGCAGAGGAATTCTGGGTGCAATATTTTATTGTGTTAATTTTTTGTTTTGTCTAGAATTAAATTACGCGCAATTACGTCAACAACAGTTTTATCTATCGATACCGAACCCATTGATTTTAACTATTTTTTTTACATTCTTCATTTTCGTCGCGTGTGTTTGTTCTATAACGAATAACTGTTCGTACAACGCTAATTTCTCTACATACGTGGTGTAGGTACTGTGTAATGTCATAATAAGCATAACTGCAGCTAAGTTACAAGTTATGCGCACGGGCGAAATGAGCAGGTGACGACTCGTCAATTATGCACTCAAAGGCTTTAAGTTAAAGCGCTGTGGTGCGGTGGCCTAATGGTCTAGTGAATTTAAAAGCTGTCGTCGCTTGTGCGCGCGCGCAAACGTGTGGGCATAAGTGTGTGTATATGACGTATCGTGTACGAATACATGTGTGTGTGTGTGTGTGTGTGTGTGTGTGTGTTTGTGAGCGCGCGCGCGCGTGCGTGTGAACAGTGTGTATACGAATTATTTAAGTTATGATTTATTTTGAGAGCCTCTCGCGAATCGCCACTGTTAAACATTTCCCATGCGCTTGTAGGATATATTATGGAAATTAGTGTAAAAATTCATCATAAATCACGGTGGATGGATTCGAACGCGACCGAAGGCGCAAATGTGTTTTCGTTCTAAATATACGATCGAAGATTATTATATGGATAAAACGAAATAATGTGTACCTATGTATAATGTATAGGTATAGGTGTATTATATATATAATATACATTATATTGTAAGAAAAGCGAATAAAAAAAATGTACCGGTTAAAAAAAAAAAACTCGAGCACGTAGTAATAAGTACACATGACAGAACATGTAACTGTTATTTAAATTAATTTGTTGAAAAAAAATTTGTACAGGGCACAAATGTTTGACAAGGAGGCGGGCGAAGGTTATTGACCCAGTCGCCGCCGTCGCCGCCTCGGATTCTGTGTCTGGTGTCTACCGCATCCGTGCTCGGCGAAATCCAAAACGAAAAGGGGACGGATGAGAATAATGAAGACGATTTTTGATCAGCTGATTGAACGTAACGTGTGCTATATAGCGACGCGTATGAAAAACAAAACGTAACAATACGCCATAAAATATTTTCTAAAAATCCAACAGTGCCCTTAAACACTGCCGGGGAGAGGGGGAGGGGTGAAATTCTATACGGCAGCATTCGAGGTAGAAATAAAAAGTGCATTAGTATGAAATATATAACACAACACGTTATGATGTATAACGTCGGCCAGACTCAACGAGGAGGGGATTGCCGTGATAAACCAAAATGTGAACACGACACCGGGTTGTTACTTGTTTGCGTAGAAATGTTTTTGTTACTTTATTACCATAGTGAATGCGATAACGTTAACAATATGTGCACATTTAATACGTCATCGGAAATAATTCGGAAAAACACGAACGCCTCGCCAGGTGGACACATGACTGCAGCGGTAACGCCACTATTATAAATACAAGGGACTACTAACCTTAGGGTTTTGTTCGCGTTCCTGGACCGCTTGTCGTCTTTGGGCAATCGCAGGTAGTCCTGATCGCCCAACAAGAACAGGTCCTTCGATATGATCATCGCGGCGGTGGTCGTGGTGGTCGCTGAGGCGGCGGTGCTGCTAATCGTGGCGGTCGTTTAGCGCGCGCGCGCGAGAACGGGAAAATCGGGGGAAAATCGGGAAAACGAAAGAGAAATGATCGACGGTGGAAAAGTCCGTGTCCGCGGGGGCCGCGATAAATCGTTCACCGGACGTTCCGACGTGCGCCGTGGTCCCCTGTCATCGGGACCGGCAGTGCGATCAGGGCGGATGGACGGGAAAATCGTCGTCGTCTCCCAGCGGCGACCGTTCGAAGAGATCGGTGCGGATTCGATTTTTTTTTTTTTCTTCGACGTCGTCGTCCCACTCTCCTCCTGTGCACCGGTCTTGTCGTCCGCGGGTGCAGCAACAGGGATCGTCGACGGCGGCGGCGGTTCTCGGATGTTTCGCGCCGGTGTACGCGGGAACACGACGTGGACTTTTCGTGGGGACAGACCGCGGCGTTCGCTCGGCGGCACTCCTAACACACTGACTGTGAAACACTGAACCAGATAGAGACGACTGCGCCGGTTACCCCGGTTTCGTTCTCCGAAACCGCACGCACGCAGCACACTCACCGGCACGGCGGCAGTGACGGCGGTTCCGGCGGCGGCGGCGGCGACCGGCCAAAGCGATACCTGGCGGATAAGTGGCAAAACGCGCGCGCGCACGTGCGACCGCCGCGGCCGCCGCCGCCGCCGCCGACGTTTTCCACCGCGCGATATTGTTACGATCGCGTTTCGCCGCAAATATCGTTACGATAAAATAATGTATTGTTATTATCGCGAATCCGTCGATTCTAATATCACAACGTAATACACCTTAAAACCTACGTGCGTGTGCCGCCGACGGGTCGGTATTTTTTACGTTATTCGTTTCCGTTTCCGCGGTATCCGTCATTCGAATGACAACAATCACGGTGCTACTAACGTATGATGACTTTGATTTCGACCAACTCGCTAGCTCGTGCAGCTGATCACGCCGAGTTGGTTAAATCACTTTCGGGTGACCATACGTCCTGTATTGTACGGGATTGTCCCGTTGTCCCGACGAAAGTGTCCCATAACACGTCTTGTCCCGTTCCTTCAAGTCTGTCCCGTAATAATCCCGTGTTTTTCCTTTGTCGTTCGATAAAATACCTACTTAACAATAGTATTTTTGGTTTTGATTATTTTGACGGCTTGAAATTATTTTTGTGTACAATAATATTTCTTTAATTTGTAAGTAAAGGTAATTATAAAAAGGAACCGTATGTATTTTTAAAAATAATATGGTTATCGGTCAACCTAAACTAATTACAATTTAATAAGGTTGTGATAACAGTGTTTTTAAGTTTAAGTACGTAGTAAAATCAGCCATTTTACCAAACAAATGTCCAGGTGAAATGTCAAAGAATTACATGTCAAATGCCAATGAAATTTAATAAACGATGGACAAAATGACGATCTATATTCTATAACACCTTAGGATACTTTTCAAAGGTGAAAACGTATAGGTGTTTTATATTTATACCATTGGATTGTGAGAATTTTATCGTACAAGTGTTGATATTGAAATCAGAATAACAATAATTAATTAATAATACCTATAGTTAACAAGAAAATATTTAGTTTCAACTGCTTCAAGTATTATAAAATGTTTTATTTTTATAATTCGCCTATAACCCGTAAAATTGCTTAAAAATTGAATTCTTTGACTATTTGCCTAAGCGTTTTGTAAAATGATTTATTTGACTAGATGCACATGATGTACCTGTTTAACAATTAATTAAAATATACGAAGTTCAGATCAGCATAGACAACTTATACATTTCATATTGTAACGAAACGTTTTCGCGAAAAGACCATAGACGCACAAGTCGTTTTTTTTGTCGCTCTTTTTGATTAGGATTTTCTGAAAAGAGCACAATAATACGTGGGGAGGTATTACAGTCCATCCGGCTTACCCGTATAATTTTTCCGCGTACTTTATACGACGGCACCGGTGCGAACGTAGTGTTCGAATTGGAAAAATAAAACAAGTTTAATTAAAATAAAAAAAAAAACTTACCCGAAATAAAAACTTATAGGACACCCGCCCCGCATCAGTTGGGGTACTCCCTTAGCGTCCCCCCACCCACAACCCTAGTGCTGATTGCACGCGTTACGAAAGTTCTCGGCTTAACGTTGGGTATATTGGCCTTTGTTACTTATTGACTAGGACACTCGGTGTACAGCGCAGCCGTATTGGGTTTTAACGACGATTAACAACATTCGAGGTTACATAACATCGTATTGTAATTATTATTAGTGGGTTATACTTATCAAATGCTCGGGGGTTAAACACTGCGATTTTGTTTTCTATTTCTGACACTGCGGAGCATGCAAAGTTTATCCGATTATAATGAAGTTCCTCCGTTCTCGTATAACCGTACAGGTAGTAGTGTAGTACCGAAAACCAGCTTATATATTACAGAGGCTACTGAACTTTTAAATCCATAGATTAATGTTTTAGCGGCATTTTATTTCTTTTCATGCCAGTACCACTTCGAATATAATGTTTTATCTCTGTGATTATTATTATTATTATTACTGCCTTGTTTCTAGGCTAATAATAATCTAACGGTTTTTACGACGGACAAATGCAATAATTATTATGGCTATACACTAACGCGATGTTGAAACATACATTGTGAGTTATGAATAATTAATTTAGTTATAATTAAAATATGACAATATTATTATGGCTAAGAATATTTTTCATTAGAGATAGGTCATGTTATAAGTAATGAGCTCTAATAAATTCTAAATATAAATATGAGTTTTTAATCTATGATATTCATTTAAACTTCAATATTTATTAAAAATGTAAATGAGTTCGCGCATTTGGCATGACGGACACTCATTTTTCCATTACATATATGATATATTATGTACAGTTTTAATACAGTTATACTTGTTTGTATGATATATTAATATCATCGTCGCAGTATATTATCAATGTCTTCATGCCGTTGATTTCAATAATTTATTTATAACTCGTCGTTTTTGAATAAAATTAAATCATTCTGATGGAGGTACTTCTATTTAATACATATTTAATATAGTAACCGATATGCTACACCAATGTTTAGTTTGGGTCAGCATTTTCTTTATTATAGTTTCTTCTCTCGTATATAATATAATAAAGTACAAACATTTTAAACGATAAAACCTTATCTAAAGTCGAAGAATAAAAATGTATAGAATTAGTGATTCGTTATTCTGTGATCAAAATTACAGCTGGTATTAAGTCTGCACCGGAATTAAGTCTTAAAAACTATGACATAAGATCAGAACTTGAACATATTAGACATACGTACTTTATAGGAAGGTTTTAACAATATCAGCGGAAACAGAAAAAACTTGGAAACAACGTTAGACTTTTTCAAGCGAACGTATAGATTTATTTTTAGAAAATATGTAGGTCAATTTGAGTTTTATAACTTCAAATTTTGTGAAACTTTTTGTTTGAGTACAAGTCCATCCAAATTCCCTCATTTCACCGCAGCCTATAAGCGATTTTTTTTTTATCTTATGGCTTGAGTTATGACAAATGTTTTATGTATTGGGTAATATTATAAATTATTTATAAAGAAATAAGCCAATTATTGGAACCTATAATAAATAATGATTATATTGTATTAATAATTAGTAATTACTATGGAATTACATAATATTTTAGAGTAAATACTAAGTACTAAATACATGTGTTCTTAAACGTTTCTTCGTCGTTATGTTATAGCGATTTAATCAGGTGTGTAAATCTCAAAGCTTCAACTGGGCTAAATTAAATGATGAATATTTTACTATGCGAGCCGCGGGAAAAAAAAATGTGTACTCATCATAACAACAATAACTCATTAATATTTATTCGATAACAGTTTATCGGTGGAAAAGAAATATATAAAAGGTAATATAAATACTAAATACTATACGAGTACATTTATATATTTCTCCTAACTAGTAAAGTTGTGACACGAAATGAAAATGTTATAATTTTTAACTTTGTTATATTTTTGCACCGGGTACAACCGATGATTCATCCTGACCGATTTCGTGTTACCTCAGATTATCTGATACAGCAAATAAAACACGATAAAACAGTTACTAAGTAACCATGGTATTCGGTAAAAACGTGTCCATGATTCGATGTTTATTCTGTGAGGCGAAAAACATTTTAGTTTTATAATGTGTGTTTGACCCGAAATGCCCAAGAGGAGAAAATCACACCTACGTCGTCCGACAAAATATTACTAGTGCCAAAAAAATGCACTTATGAGAATAATCAAAATACTAACAGCAATAAACTCAAAAACAATAATGACAATAACAGAATTTTTATTTTTATTTAACTTAATTGCGTCCGTGAATATTGTTAGTCGCAGGGCATAAGAAAATGAGCGACAGGCCGCTTGTTTGACATGCCTGGATTAAATAAACAAATAGATTATTTTTATCAATGATGATGTACGCAAAGTATCAACAATCGTAAACATATTAAAACAATCGAACAGAGTTTTTTTTAGATTTTTATTTCTTGGCACACAGTGCTGTCCAGGTAAACATTTTTAAAATCCAGAAACGAATTCAAGTTTTAGACGAGGACCAAAAATTGACCATTAGATCAGGTATCTTTAAATATCTAGTAAATAACGTTTTAAAATATTTTAATTCACTTGATGGTTGATTCACGTTTTTAACGTGACAGTAAAAAATGATTGTAACTTACATTACAAGTAATAGCATTTTCCTTGAGAAATTTTGTTCATCGAGTCTTACAATTATTTTTAAACTATAGACTTATGGAAAATTAATTAGTATCGATTAAGTCTAAAATAATTTAATCGATGTAGTAATAGTTGGTTCCTATGTGTACAATCATTAGATTTGAGAGTTAAAATTTCAATTTTTTATCAAATTAAAACCAGGAAAATGTTAAAACTTATTTGAAAAATATATACTTTTTAATATCGTATTTACATATAACGTCATATAAATATACTGATTTCACAATGTATTTCTACTGTGTGATTAACCTTTTAGATGGTAAAACTATACATGATAACACTTACTCTGCGTATTTTTTCAATATACCTAGTTTGTGCGATAAAAAGAAATAACTGAAAAAACCTTAGAAATAGTATTCTATCCCACAGTTTATATATTTCTTTTAAATAAATGGGTAAAAATGATATTATGTTTCGAAAATTAAATGAAAGCTTCACCTATAATAATAAAAAAACGTTTTTAATTTAAAATATAGTTTACGACCATAGGCGTGATCCGGGTAAAATTTGTCGGATGCTAGATTTATACCAGCTTTACGTGACAAAGTAATGATGTATTCTTTTACAGTGCAATAAGTAACCTCGGGAGAATTTTATAACATTATTATTAAAACAACAAAATTGTTTTTAAGATAAAAACATCAATTTCATTCGAAAATCGATAAAAATAGTAAATGGTTATTGCCTTATTGATGCGTATTACTATTTATAGTCATTAACAAATGAAGTAAACAAAAATATAAATAAAAACTGCTATGCTTTGCCAAAGCGACTTTCAAAACAAAATTTAAAGCCGCAATAACAAATATGGAAGTGCTAATACAAAATTTGTACGCCAGGTAAACATTCTCATGAACCCCCTAATGAACTACCCCAATGTGTTCTACGGTAGTGAAAAATTATAATTATAATTTATAACTGTTTTTACGAAAGCCGATTGATATTTCTAGATTTTTCGGTACCGATTTTGAATTAAAACTATTTCAATTTAGAGAAAATATTGCATAGAATTTAAGTATAAAAAAATCATATACATATTGTAAATATATTTCAACAGCTTTTGCTTAGAATCGTTTTTTATGCTACTTTTGACAAAAAACAAATGCTCGGCCCCAAATAAAATATGGGTACATATAAAAACCAATATTAGTTGGTGAAATGTCAAAATCAGTTTTTCAAACGTTTGAAACGAAAATTTGAAAAAGGCGATATTATTTATTTCGAATTAGGTGTGTAAAACATCATAATTGTTTAGTGATCGATATGATTATGTTTTTTAAAATATTCCAGGAAAGTATGATGGCAAAAACTTAGAGATTTATTATGAAAATATCAAATTCGCATCATCTATTACATAACAAATAGCTGATAAGTGTTAACTGTTTAGTGAATATAATTAAAAGTTGCAATTCTATAAAATGTTTTCGTTAACACGTAATTATGGCCTAAACAAATATCAAAGTTAAACATTTCAAACTTTCAATTGAACCTTTTATCTCGTCCATTGGAGATAAGTGATAGTATACGTAGATGTAATAGTTCATTTTTAAGTGTTTGTTGTTTATATTATTATATTTCACACTTCCATCGTGTAATAATAGATTATTGACTATATTATAGTCTAAAACATAATATGTAGTTGTATAAATGATTATTATCTAACTCTAAAAAAACGCCTAGACATAATATTGTTTACTATGAAAACATTATAATCACTTAAAAATGTAAAACGTACGGTAGGTAGGTACCAATTATAAATTTCAATTTATTTACCTATGCATTCAACTGGAGTTGAAATTAATTTTATCGTTCTGTTATTAGTACTGTGATGTAGAGCTTCACAGTTCGCCACGATCAGCGATAGCGTCTGAAACACATTATTATAATATTATGATGACGCATTATTGTTTTAATACTTGATGCTCATTTTATTATGTTTTTTTAAGCATTATCGTACCGGCCAGGTGCACGCGTAACACACCTATAGCCTATAGTGCTTGTTTAATATTTTTTAGTTCCTAAAAGACAAACGGCTAGAATACCTAATATTGTCTACGTTCGTAATAATTAATATTATTAACTTGGCGGCCGATGCAGTTCGTGCGCTGATTATCTGCATAAGCTGTCACCGGGTGGACGACCTTATTATCTGACGGGCAATGAGCGATAATAAATAATAACGAGACGCGCGTATCTTCAAATGTCAACGTAAATAAAATTTATCCGAATAATATCGAACCAACCGTCGCACCAATCACGGTTATAAATAGTCAACTGCATATCGTAGTGCAGTGGTCACCAAATGGCAGCCCGCGGGCCACATCCGGCCCGTGAACACGCTTTATCTGGCCCGCAGACAAGGAAAAAAAGTAAAAACCGATTATGAAATACGAATAAACTTCGATCGCAAACTTACTTGCCATTTTTCCCACTAATTTTACCCTGACTTTCTATTTATATGATAATATTGCTGTTAATTTGTATTTTATTTTATTTCATTTTTTTCAATTTATTATTTTTCATATGTGTTATATACTTTTGCTTCATTACATAATATGTTAAAAATATTTGTTTGTCTATTTTGACGGCCCCCAAAAATTTTCAAAATCCCGATTCGGCCCTCCAAAAATATTAACTGGTGACCTCTGTCGTAGTGTATACACAGGGACTCGAATGACTTGTACCCGTTTTCTCCGAATTCAAAGAGCTCGATGGAAAACAAAACTTGAATTTTCATTGTTTTTTTGTCCGCTCCTATAACCGACGGATACCGTATCAAACGGGGATGCATTCGGTGCGAATGGCTCATGTAAGTACACGAATATTGTACGCGAAAAAAATCCGGATTGCCACACCGGACAAACGTCGAGAGTTCGAGACGCTGTCAAGACTGCCAAAAAATTATGGACACTCCAGAAAACCTACCGCCGGTGCTCACGGCCCCCGCTGTGTGAGCTACGCTCTAAATCGTGTTATGCCTCATCTGTTTAATACATTCCACATCAAGAGGCACTCTGGCCAGATGCCCATTCTTCCAAAAATTGCCCGACTGCATAGTACAAAGGTTCCCGCGTTTTTACAGATCCGCACAACGCCTCCGTCGACCGACGCTAAAACGTATACCTCTCGGCCTACCCACATCTCATCTGCACACTGTTTCTTCTATACACGGAGTCAAATCCCACACGGACTTCAACGATGATTCAACATTATAACAACAAATCAATCACTTCCTAACTTCACGGTCAGGTCTTCTACCTATCCACTTTGCCCTCAAGACCCTTATCATTTGCTTCTTACACGTGTGTCGGTGAGTCACACATTTCATAAAAAAAAATTTCCAACAAACGTAACACCCATCAATCTTTTACCATTTTATCGTAGAATACAAAAGGTTTGTTTGCCTGAAAAACGATTTTTTATCCGCCCTCTAGTCATCCACAAATAAAATTATTCAGACCTAAAATTTTTTATTTCACAAACTCAATCACCGATCAAAAAAACTTTTTTCCTAACTATCCAATTCTTACGGACACGCGAACGTTAAAACCATCCCAATACAAAATAGTATATATATTTTATGTATATATATTAAAAAAAAAACACATTTTAGATAAAAAAAATATAATTTTAACAATAAGAGTTCTAGATTATTTCAATTTGTATTACTATGTATAGGTACGTACACTATTTATAATAACAGTATAATAACTATAAACATATAGTCATTTATTATCTATGCAAAGTAATTCATTATTTTATTATGGTTTCCACTAAATATCGAGTGTGCTGTACAAAAACAACACTGAACATGAACATATTTTTTTATTCAATGTTCTCGTTATTTTCTCTCGACTGCTAAAGAATTCACAAAAAATGTGCTATTCTGTAATGAAATCTGTTTCACCATAACACTTTTATTTTAGTTTCTAGTCAATAGGAAATCGGTGATTATTACAATGTTATATTTACCAGTTTTTTTTTCAACCCCTTTAATATTTTGAACAAATTGTAATAATTTTTTTTTTTTTTAAATATTTAAATATTTTTCAAACTCGTGTTCATTTCAAATCGATGAAGACTCATTATATTATATTTATCGCATTGGATTACATTATAATATATTGATGATAGTAGGTAGTTATAGTTTGGCAGCAATGATTGCAAATTCGAAACAGAAAAGAAAGAAAGAATTTAGTTGATTTACCTATTTTAAAGAAAATTATTCAACACGATTTTCCATACACTATCAATTTATACAATATTTGATTATTTCGAAGCAAGTTCAATTTTTTATTTATCATTTTATTGGTTGATATTATTATGTTCATGTCTACGACACGCGTTTCTTTTTGTCAAATTGTGCCAACGTAGGTTAGTTTTTTTATTTTTATCTAATGTCATAAAAAAAATCGATTTTTATTTAAAAAATATTATGTACGAATTAAAGTCACGTCGGATGTCATACTCGTCGTCGTCGTTTTCGAGTATCCACGCTATACATACGGATACATTGGCACATGCGGATATATGTCATACGTACGACACAAACGGATAAGATGCAACGTTTCTCTAACAACGATTTGGTTGTCAATTTTCATACAGTAAATTCGTTGTAAAATCATAGCCAATATCATAATGTGTGACCGATTCTGCTTTTATTAAAATGTTTACACAAAATTATTACAATAACTTTGACTACGATCTTACTATACATTGACCATGACAACCGCAAATCGTTGTTAGATAAAAAAAAACATATTTAACCTAAGGTTAAAAAAATTACCTCAGCACAAGTATAAGAATCTAAAAAAATACTAGTACCTTAATATATGTTGATAAAATTAATAGATTTTAGAAAGAGGTTAATATTTTTTATTATTTTATATTTTAACCCTATCGGAGGAGTGTTGAAATCCTTAAATACATTTTTTTTTCATAAACACTTAGAAGTTATCACTATCGTGAACTAAACTTTGTTCTGATTTTTTCAAAAATTAACGAAAAACATTTTTCATTCAATTGATATCTATTTCGGGTATATCTTGTCAGATTTTATAATATTTAGGTTTTTTTTATTTTTCAACTCAACGTTGTAACTATTGGTCTACGTTATTATTTATAACCATTATTATTATTACGTTATAATTAACATTATTTTGAAATGTTCAATTTTTTGTTAAATTTAAATAATCTTATCATGTTTTCCACCTTATTCAAACAATTAAACATTTAATGTTTACAACGTTTTTTTGTAATATTGTTTTTTCCGTCGAATCACTTCTCAAATTTAATTATATCAGGTTTAATACGATAAAATTCCTTGTCTCGCATTTATACCAATTGCCAGTACACCATATACAGGTTTTAACCTTCATCTATATTTTTAATATTTTATAATTCTATATCATATTATAACCGTGTAAAGTATTACTTTCTTCAATGAACAAATAAACGTGTACTAATAAATCATCAGTTCATTATAATTGTAGAGGCACTTCGTATTGTTCTTACCGTTAGTGGATGAGGTGGAGCCTAATGAGCATATATTTATAGTATTGAGAACAATGAACATATTTTCTGGTTCATACTGAATGTTGAATTCATAACTCTTAAAACAGTTACAACTATAGGTCGGTTTACCTATGCGATGTATCATCCTATTTATTAAGATTTTATGTATACTATTAGCAAAACAAATTGTTTTTGCTTGTATATTTGACCATTTCATAAACAGCTCACAATGAAATATTTTTTTAAATTTTTTTTATTACATTTAACTCGACCATTATGGAGTGAGCAGAAAACCAAAAAAAAAGTGATAGAAAATAAAAATTTTACTATTTACGTTAACGGCCAATAAAAAAAAATAAAATGAGTTTAAATGTTTAATTAGTGGGATATTGTTTGAATATATGAAATTTATGTAGGAAAAATTGATACCAATTGAGGAAAAGGATCTTTTTAAACTCGTTTCTCTTGAAGCAGAAAGCTGGATTTGTTAGTTAAGGATAGTGGGTGACAAAAATCGCAATTATTTCCGCCACAGTTGGGAAGGGTACAATAATATGTGCCTAACCTAGCTATTATTAAATCAATACGATGTCGTAAGCGAACTACCTATTAATTAATTATACCTTTGAAAACTATAAAACGAATAATGTACGACGGAATGGTATTATAGATCAAAACTGTACGAGGATTTGGACTGATAAACTTCGATTTTGTCATTGTGCAAAACATACACCTATATAGTATATATGTACTCCAGCTAACTGCGATACACAATTCCAAGGGTTAATGCCGCACCGGCGCGATGGTGGGCGGAGGTGCGTTCGTGGGAATAGCAAAACGAATAAATGAAACATCAACTGCAAAACCTGGGAGTGACGTAATTCGTTCATTTATTTCACGAGGCAGAATTTGTTATTTCCAATCCTTCTAAGGGACAAACCGTTTGTACACCAAAAACGGCGGCCACGGTCTCTATCCGCCTGTACGCTTATACGTGTGTATACATAATATAATGTTCCGAAAAAGTTAACGTCCGATTTTTGGTTAAAATAAAATTCATCGCATTCACTTTATTTCCCATGAACATTATAGGTATTGAATAATCTAGGACCTGGATATACGCGTGGTTACCGTACGCTCAACGTTATAGTATATGGTATAATTTGTTTATACAAAGACACGCATCATACAAATATATTGTTTTTTAATGGACGCTAATGTGTTTGCTCGGAATTTAAACTCTTTCCGATCCACATATATTATAATATATGCCTAATATATGTCTCGTGTACGGCTGTATACTCTGTACACGGATTGTTCCATTGTTAATTACATAATGATATCAAAGAAATATATAATTTCACACTTCACGTGGCGTAAATCATTCATCTAGTACACATGTAATATTTTTATATTCTGACAATTAAATAGTCCAAGGCCGGCTATCTATTGTTAATGTTAATTCAAGACTTTTGAATTGTTTTCTCTGCGAGAATACAACTATATTAAAAGTTCATTAAACCGTACCATGGCCAAGCGAGACCAAAGAGATGGCTATGTTATTTGGTACATCCGAGATAATTTCACTGAATTTTTTATTTTTTAAAGTCTTTTTTTTAAACCCCTAATATACGAGTAAATACACTTTATATACTATACCTATATTATGTCTCGTTAAAAGTTTTGAATGGATTTGCTTTTAACACTCGCTTAATCACGATACATTTACCGTATGGTTCGCTGTTAACTAGTGTGTAAAGAAAGTAGGGGAAGGTTTTTATGGAAGGCGGGATCTTAAGTTTAATCAAAAGAATATCGAGGACAATCCAACCCTCAGAAACAGTTGGAGCTTACGTCTCGTTACATTTTCCATGGATACATTTAGTCACTTTTATATCGAAAGTCATAAACTCATTCAATTTAAACAAAAACCAATGGTCAAATAAAAATAATGAACAATTTAAATTAGACAGATTTAATAAGTGTATATCTTACCGATTTAAAAAAATCTACATCTTTTTTATAAAAATAAATACAAAATGGGTGATATCAATATGAAAATATAAATAATTGTAACTATAGGTTGATTATACTATCGAAATGTTTCGAGTTATTCCTTTCAAAAAATATACGATTTCTAGTAGCTTATAATTTTGGGCCTTTTTTTAAAATTCTTTTATCTTCATCAACATATTTTTTTAAATTTTTATGGGGACTATTTCCAGCTTCTAAATGATAATAATATAAATCACGCCATCTTTGTACACATTGAAAGCATGCAATAAGTTACCACAAACTCCCATTTCAACGTTATATTTTCTCTCGATACATTCAAATTTTTAATTACTGACTTACTAGTATCATTATATTTTTTGGCGTCTGAATGGCATCGTGTCCAAACGGCCGCGTCTAATTGTCCTAGACCGACAAAAAACACAACTACGTATATTACCTATATTGATTTGCTTAATATTTCATAAAAATAAAAAACACTACTTTTGAATGTTAAAATGGTTATACAATTAATATAAACAAAAATTAAGTTACTTACAATGTATGGACATAGATCATAGGTTTTATAATGTAGAAATTGTATAATCACTGTAATACAATGTATACGTTAAATGTAGCGATTACATTATTATATTTTGACTCTACGATCGCCACATTATTTGGTTATCTGACGTGACACGTATAATAGTTTTCGTTTTGAGTAATTATTTTATTTTTGTTATACAACCTCTAATTTAAATGTATTTTCGTTTAAAATAGTTATTTTCATGATCTACAACTTTTTTTTACCAAATAATGATGCGATTTCGTAGACCCATACAATATATAGGTACGTATTTACTTGTTCGAAAAAACAATGTATTATATTTATATAATTTATTTACTGTGCAAAAGATCAATATTCCATACATCTAAGTGTTAACCACTGACCGATCGAATATTCTAATTATACGTTACAAATTCAAAATACCTTCAAAATTGATGCCGCACAACGTTAAGATAAATACTGCTCAGAGTAATAAAAACTTATTGCTCATCCACCAACTATTCACGCATACGAGTATACCTAGGTATGTCATATGAACATGAAAGCTTAAAACAGTTGAAAGCCGTTTTGATTCTCGTGCGGATGCTCTTTACATTTTATACCGATTAATTCTAACTGAACAATTTTTCATGTTGTGCCTATAAGTACACTCTAAATATAACAAAAAAAAAAAGAAGATCCCGCAGTCGACGACATTACAATATTGTGTA
The DNA here is from genome assembly GCA_949715065.1 of Periphyllus acericola. Classification (NCBI taxonomy): domain Eukaryota; kingdom Metazoa; phylum Arthropoda; class Insecta; order Hemiptera; family Aphididae; genus Periphyllus; species Periphyllus acericola. Next base: position 23,041,099 of record OX454265.1, read on the forward strand.
AGTTTTTTTTTTTGAGTTCAACCATTCACACTGTACGATATTACAATGGGCATGTTGAGATTATGAGAAATTCATTTTAGTAGCATCGAAGTATTTGATGCTTTTATAACATTGGTTTGAAAAACTAAAATTGATTTTGCATTTGAAATACGTACTGATCTATTTTTTTTATATTTTCTTATCTCTCGTGATTTACTGGTATTTTAACTAATAAATAACCTTTGAACGACTGAAAACATTGTTTATTTTGTTCTTTGAATGCAATTCTCACGAAATCATCTTTAATTCAAAGAAATTTCAAGTTGAAGACGAAATAATAATATATTATATAATGTAATATGGGAGTATTTCAACAGGCAGAAAATGATTGTATGCATTTCAATATCGAATCAAAAAATACTTTCAATGCGATTGTTTCAAAACAACCTACGGCATTTGTTATCGAATTATTTGTAGTACTTGAACATGACCTTGAACCTAACTTGTTCTATTTCTTTAGAAAATTTATAAGGAGATAAGAGACAATAGAACTCCCGTCTAGAAGCATATCTCTAATTCACTGGGCTTTTTTAAACAGCAATATTTCAACAAAATTACAGTTCAAGGCAACTTTAGGTGCATGCATCTTAACTCTACATGTTATATACATGTAGATTAGGAGCGATTTCAAAGAACTTACACTAATCTTGTAGAATATAATATTATAAATCACTAATTAGTGTACGAACCGCATTAAATCATTTGTAATGATAAAATAATATGAATTTAATTTCTAAGCGAGAAACGAGAGAATACCTCAAAAACAACAATTTAGATCAATTATTCGTTATTAGTTATTACGTTTCGTTCATTTATTAATCATAGTCTGTAAAACTTTTAAACCTTGTCCTTACGTAATTAAAATAAAATCACCAGCATATTTTTATGGCCATGAAATATCAGCTTATCTTATTTTATAATAATACTTACATTTTTATCTTGTTTTATAAACTATTCTATTTTTAAATAGCTCATACTTATGCCTACATCAGTGTATCACGTACAAAATGTACATCGTGTCAATAAATTTATAGTAAATTAATAATTTTTTTTAAACGTTTTCACAGTCTTTTGTATTTAGTTTGATGTGGGTAGGTTCGTTTGTATTGATGTTATGGTATGGCAAAACGTCAACAGTTTATTTTGTTTCCACGGTCGAAGGTATGTGGGTAATATTCATCGTGTTCACGGATAGGAACTTTCGTTAACAAATTATTATCGTATTGTAAATTTGTAAAGAACATTTATGGGAAAACTGGTTGAAAATCATAGGAAAATTCACAGATAAAAAAAAAATTTCAAAATGATAGAAAATACGTTATTGATTAGTATCGGTTACTAGGTAGGTAACTATAATGTCACTTGGTAACGGTGACCATATAATCTAGAGGAAATAGGTAGTATATTTGCTGGAACAGTTTAGTAGAAAAAGTTTTCTATGCTTAATCGACTTGCAGGCGTGTGTAGACTTTTAGGTAATCAGAAAAGGCACCAACTATATTGGATTTCACCAGCTTGTACAGTGACCACAAATATAATCGAAATGTTGTATTTAATAGAAAGCTGTACTTTACTGAAAATTGTAAAAGAAAAAAAAGGGAGCAAAACTCGTAGATCCGGTGATACTGTACAGTGATTCAAACTTGAAAACAACGGATACCATTGCTATCGAAAAAACGATTCTGAGTGAAGAGGTCGGATGTATCGGTTTCAATTGTTGATGTCAACTCTATACTTTGCCAGTATCAACAGCGTCATCAGAAAGATGCTTTTCGACATTAAAAAGATTGAAGTCGTACTTGAGAAACGACCGAATATGAAAACAACCGAATAGAAAGCTCTCTTATGTTAATTCATCGAAGTATTTCGATAGACAAGAAGTGACAAGTAATATTGCAGATCTGCCCCAAAAATTAGATTTTGACATTTAATGTTATTATTATTTTCTAATTTTCATAATTGTTAAAACAAAGTTAATTTCTAATAGATTCAGGATTATAATTATAGATTCTAATCGAGATTCTGATTTAAAATACATCTTATATACTTAAAAATGTATAAAAGGGATAATATCATAATATAATATGGATAATTTAATATACATCTTATATACTTAAAAATTTATAAAAGATATTCCTAGTTCCGGTGAGGCTCATTAATCGGGCGAATTACAAGGATCTTATTGCTGTAAATCTAACTTCTATTTAAAAGTATGCATCTATTAAATTCGAAAATCCAGTAATGTTATGAGACCTCTGAAGGCAATTTTCTCGATCTCGGTTGAAGTTTTTTGCATTTTTTCGTTCTGTTTTTCTCAATTCATCGGAAAACTGTTGAGAAATAAGAAAAATTACGTCATCAAAATACCGACTAGACAAAATTTCCTTTCAGAAAAGTATCTTATTTTAATGTATCGGAGCGACCCTCTCGGTCGAAATCTGTACACAGACACAATGAAAACACACATCCTGATAAAATCAATACCCAATGTGCACTTTGAGTTGCCGAACGTTGTGGGGAGTCAGATTAAGCGTTATTTATTTTTAAATTTTTTTTTTTTGTAGTTAATTTATAATTTTTTGTGGATATCACGGGGACTTCCATGCAATACCATCGAGATATTAGTGATTACATAATGAAGACGTTGTTCAGATGCCGCAAAAACAGTTACATTTATGTTATTCGTAACGCTCATGCAACGTTATAAAAATTGGACATTGGCGGTCCCTCTAACGTTGATTTAACGCAAACATAACACAAAATGTAATGTTTCAAGTTAATTTGAAACATCTGATAAACGTTTATGTAACATTATTATTCTTGGACAGTGGGTACAAGTCCCCGTTTCACTCAGAATCTAAAAGACTACGAAAATACATTGCAATAGATTACATTTCGATACAAATTCAAACCGTATGTAATAGCTGTCAATATTTTACAGTACGCCGAGGTTTGCCAGACTTAAACTTTTTGGAATTATCCTGGTACGCGTTATCACAACCATCATCGTGGTCTATTATTTTCTTAAGCACTCGACTGAAAAATGTCAGACGAATAAGCCACTCCCGTGCGCACGGCTTTATTATGATAATGGTGTCGTGATAATGTTACAAGATACTGATACATTTTTTCCAAAACTTTTATTTAAATCGTTATTCTCTCTTGTACCGAGCTCGTTGAATAATTGGTTTTATAATTGTTAAAATTTAACAAAATGACCGTACGCAGTATAGGAAATAATTTGGTCAGCGATGTTCAAACAACGGTTATTATACCTACTCGTGTCGTTATTTGCCAGAAAGTAATCGTAGCCGATATTAAAATAACATTTTAAACTCGTTTTCGGATACGACGAAAAACGTTTCAGCTGAGTATTATTTGTGTTTAATTTCCATATTATACAGAGTTGGACGTTGGTTATTGAAAATGTTAACTATAGTTGGTTTCAGTTCGTAACAAGATTATTGTAAAAACATGAAACAATATTTGACAAAGAAAAAACTTGAAATCATGTGTGGGAAACCACGGGGGTTGCGTTTATGTCAAGATGCGTGTATATTGTAAATTATGAAGGGCGAAGTCAACTATAATTTGTTTAAACAAACATCAACTGCTGTCACTTTGAAAATGTCTATATTCTTCTGGAGATTTATTTAACATTTTTTTTTTTTTTATAATTCGGTTACCTACCATAATCTAAAAAAATAACAAATATATACGTATAATGATATTGACATGCGCACAGCATATGAGAGAGATATTTCGAAATACGGGACTTGAAATTCTTTTTTTTTATTACGGAGATACTACCGGTGCAGTACTACGAACTACGAACACAGGACATAATATTATAAGACATGATCAGATACATTCCTACTCGTGAATTTATTACACTCCCATTATAATTCCTCTCTCCGGGCTGACAACCAACAACCAGTGCATTTGAAGCTTTAATAGTTTAATCATTTTGAGAATAGTAAAAAAAAAAAAATCCTACTCCCGGTGCCTTTATTAACCCGAATACCCGATGTTTCTATGCAACTTGTTTTTAATGATACTTTATAAGCATAAAATATAAATACCACGGTTTACAGTGAAACTACCAGTTGGAAATTAAATAATGACATTCAGCAGTAGGCGTTATACATATTATTATTTACCATCGATCGTGACTCTCAGTTATTGAAATGATAATCATTTATGATCATCTATAACAGTGCCGAAAATAATATTACACCATCATGTATGGTTATGTAATGATAAATCATTGTTAGTTTTGTTTTATCTTTTAATCTAAAACACTCAATGCCTTTTAACTTGTACTCATGTAGTTTATATAATAAAAATTAACAAATAATCGATAAAAATTAATTGTTCTCTCAGAATTAAAAATCGATTAAATTATTAATCCTCCTCCCCCACAAAAGTAAAAGATATTTTTTTTTAACGAATTTTATCCATATTATTCATAACAATTAATAACATCATAATTGCAAAACACATTGTTATGATAATACGTTTTTGATAATATTTCTGCAATATAACGAAAATAAATTTGGCTAAAAATTCTTGATTACCAATATGTTTTGGTAATTTATCCAGAATAAAAATAAACAATAATTAATTCTGTAATTTTATATCTGTTGTTGAAATATATTATTTTTGTTTGTTTAAGGAATTTGAAGTTTTTTGCCGAGTTGTTGTTTTATTTTATAAAATGCTAGTGAATTTGATGAAATTACCACGGTTAACCTCCCTACTGTTAAGTAAAATAAAACCTAATTGTGATTCATTGCCAGGCCTTGACTTGGATTTTTGTGCAAATAGTTATTCAGTTATTTGTCTAACTGGATTGGGAATGGTCAAATTTTGAATTTACGTATTGTGTTATTCTTCTGACCTCAACCGCTCATTGAAAACGAGATAGATACGCAATTTGATTTATCCATTTACTTAATTATATTCAAGGTTTATCAACGATAAAAGGATGGCTCCAAACGGTTTATTTCACCCGAAAATGTCTACGAGTATGTTTATGAGAAAACCCATAGGCCAATTAAATATCATTGTCACCTATGTGGTAAAAGCACTTATCTGCGCTCAGTATAGTATACACGCGTGCATGTTTTTTTCAAACATTTGCATATTATGTATTATGTATCGTGTATTTTTGTATTATAACAACAATTATAAATGTTTAAAAACGTGCGTCACAGATGATTGTATGTACTATACTTACAAGTTTTATTTTTGATTGTTGCCTATTTCACTAGTAAACAAATTATAAAAGTATGTTGTCGATATTTATTAAGACAACTAATTTAATTTAAATTCGTTATTTATTATATTTTTATAAATAACTTTGGATTATTGGAATATGTAATCACTAATCAGTATGATATGTATGTTGTATTATTTGTTACTACAAAGAAAATTTGTCGTTCGAATTTTAGGTTCTTATGTCTATATCATCTTAAGTAATATCCCGCGAAAAGTGTATTCATTGTGGTGAAAACTATTAAAAATAGCGCTCCTTATCATTGTGAACGATGTGATTTTTCACCGTATCGTAAAAAAAAGAACTTAAAATGTATTTTCATTACCAGCTACTATACAACATGTCGATTCGCATTAATTTATAATTTGTTTGAACTGCAGCTCTATAATTTCAAAACTTATATTTGATTTTAATTTACTCTAAAAATGCGGACTGCATTAAAAGCTAAACGGCTCGATAATAATGTAAATTAGAATGCATTAGACGCAAATATATAATGAACGTCAAACAACAAACTGACTTTGCAATTGAGACAATTCCGCTGGAGTCAGATCTCACGTGAATCATAGCGTTCACATACCTTTGTTCAAAAGCTGATGGAAAAAGTTTCGTTAAAGAGTTCAGTTCATAGAAATGAAATCGCATCACAATATTAAACCGAAGTGTTGAAGAACAAAAGAGCACTCGTGATGTTGATAAAGCAGCAACGCACACCTATGAATATTTCGTTGCATGTACAAAATATCTTGGAGAAAATACCGTATTTTTATCGCATTTATAGAACAAAGTGTACGCACACGAAAATGCAGTCTTATATTTATTGTTACTTATGTAGTGCGGTGAACTAAAAAAAAAAAAAAAAAACATGATTCAAATTGATGAACAGGAAACACTGAAATGAACACGACCGCGTTAATAGGTATACATTTCAAAATATATAGAAACAACCTTGTACAAATGAATAGTCGTCTACTAGACATAATTATGAATTGTTGATTTATTTATCTATTCAGTATCGACTGTTGAGAAGGTCAGTAACGTAGATGCAATTTTTTTAATGGGTTTACGCACCAGTGGTCAACTATATGGACCTTTGTCCTTTAAGGAAGAGAGGATCTCTGGTGGTAACACATATATATATTTGGTATGACCTTAATTCGACAAAAAGAAAATTACAAAGTGGGGGGAGATCGCGAACAGACGACAATTTCAAACTATATTGTAAAAAATAGAACTTGATAATAGTATTATTATAATGGAACAGAACAAGGTAAATTATTACGTTCGTCGACATGCTGCAGTAGTGTATTTAGATGTGACACTGCGCGATATTGATATTTGACATTATTTTACGGTGTTATTATTTAGACAGAAAAAAAAAATGTATAAATCCTATTTACTCGAATATACACCATAGAATATGATTAGTAAAAACATAGTGTTTATTGGATTTATTACCACCGTTAAAATATATTAATTTTCATTTTACCCGAACGTATTTAAGTCGGTTAAATCAATGATGATCGGGTGCAAACTACACATGACGCGTATGAAGTGTGATCTGCCATCGAATTAGGCCAAACATGTGTCGTATAAGTATACAAAGCATAGCATTTCGCTGTTAAGTCTGTTTTTTTAACGAGTATACAGTGCCTATACGAATAAATGCAGTATCCTCCATGCATAAATATTTTACAATTATTCTGATCGCGCAGGTCTACGATGAGTCTGAAAACTAACGAGTGAGAACGTGCGCGCCGTAAAACGTCAAATACCGAAATCTACAAATACCGAGCCGGATACAGGTTCAGCTGAATGTTCCAAGTATTCGCGAGTATTTTCAGGACTTTGAAAATGAATGCAATTATGTGAGGAATAAATGCAGTTAGGTCAGCCAATCAAATGTACGTAATATGATATAAATATGGATACGCCCGCTTATAATAGTATTTAGTACTTCGTAGTACTAATATTGGGCGGTCAAGAAAATGTTTAAAAGTCGATGTACATTATTATATACATCATAAAATATTGTCATACGGTATATTACTTAGCACTCGCGGTTGGTGCGATTATACAGTTGTGTTATTTTAGAAATGTTTTTTTCAATGGTACGTGGGTTTTTATAATGTCGCGGGGTACGCATAATTGAACTATTTTGCACGTGGTTCAAAAACAATAAAGAATTTATAGGGTTATTGTAATAGCAAACGTATAACAATATCTGGTTACTCCCACCATGTTTGCCTAGAATATGCACCTTTATAGTATGTAGCTCGCCGGTCTACGCATTGTGTTGTTTAGATGCTATAATTATTCATATTTATGGTACACCGCAGAATGACCGTATAGCCGTTGTTTTATCTATTATTCGCTCCGCTAATTACAATATTATAACCATTAATGTAATATATTCTAATGCTCGAGTGACTTAACAGGCAACAGTGCATATGGTAGTATCACCACTGCGGTGCGGATATACGATTTTACATGTTGTTTGTTTTCGTACGATTTTCGATACGGTTCAAAACGTTCGATACGAAAACGTGCAATACTCGTGTATTCATTTGCGTTCTTATCAAACCACACGTGTACATTATGCACTATATTATTGTACGGTTGGAATTCGTTTTTGGAATGCCAACGCGTGTGGTCCAATAACGCAGTGTGCACAGGGCCGTATTTGAGGGGGGGGGGCAAGTGTCCCTTGTTGCCCTGGGCGGCAAGTTCTTTAGCTTATTAGGGGGGCGGCAATTTTATATTGAAAATAAATATTATGGCGTATCTACTAACAAAAAAAAAAAAATGTTTTTATTTATACTTCAGGCTTCAATAGATTTATTGGAAAATCTATTTTGATAATTATTTTTTGGGGGGGGTACGGGATGGGGCTAAAATATGTTGCCCCGGGGCGTTAAATGTCCAAATACGGCCCTGAATGTGCAGAGTAACCAAAAAAGACACCAAACGATCATGACGATATCGTAACGAAAATCGTAATTCGCTGCTCTCGCATAAGGTCGTCTACACCGCGGCGGGTGCGTTAAATGCAGACGAGAAGAAAAACCCGAACTACGGTAGAAAAACATTTAGTGTCTCCGGGGCACGGTCGGGGAGCCCACGTGTTTCGACGTGCAACGGTAACGCATCGTATTACATCTATTGCGTGCACACACGTATATTATATACATATATATATTCTTCGTGGTCGTTTTTTAATCTTTTTAACCTTCCCCTGGGACACGTGGTTTTGCGCACGTTCGGCGACGTTAAATAATAATTTTCAATTCACAAATGTCGTGTTTAATGCGCCATATCCATATGGTAACGCGCAATAACGATATTAACCGACGGTAAACTAGGTACGCGACGCGCGATGACATATGTGCTGAATGTTATAGCATAACATTTGAAATGTATATTTTCTATTCGACACGGGATTATAACCTATTGCGTTGCGATCGTACGGAATGGTAGGGTTTTTTTCTAACTCTATTTATCATACGTATAAATACATTCATTCACGTGACCGACCAATATAGAAAGCTTAACAAAATAGCATCGTTTACATAATTAACGAGAAAGCAACCGAAAAAAAAATAATAATAATAACAAACTGCGTCGTATTTACCGAACGATATATCGTACGGGTACAATTCAAAATGCGTTTTGTAATAATTGTTTTTTTTTTGTAGGAAGTTATGACCGTACGCAGAATTGTTGAACTTGTATCGAAATAATTTGAACAGCGTTCGATTTTAAAAGTTCATTACACGCGGTAGATTCGACTTCCTTGTTTTTCCGCACCATATATACGTCCTCGGCGTCTTGATGCGTGTGAAGTTATTATAATACGCAATTATCGTGAACGTTAAAAACTATATACTAGACCCGGGGTATCCAACCCGTGGCCCGGGGGCCACATGCGGCCTTTACTTTAATTTCAAAACCATCGATTATATAAATTATAAAAATTATTTCAACATTATAAAACTACAACACATTAAAAACAAAATAAACATTGGAATTTAAATTCATTGAACAGTGCATAGTATGAATGTGTTATTGTTATGGGATGTATTGTTATTTTTAAATTATTTTCTTTTTTTAACTATGAACAAATGTAATTTTGTAAGAATATTTCCACTCACTATGGTAAAATTATAAGTAAAATGTATTTTTATGAAAATACATGTGGCCCACGACAATTTCCACTCTGCTAATGTCACCCAGACCTTCCAAAAGGTTGGACACCCCTGTGCTATAGACAAGGGATGGGCAACATTAAGTGAGTATAGGGCCAGTTTTTAGACCTTTAAAATCTAGTGGGCCAGAAAACGAAAACAAAAACTACAACCGAACTACACTTGGTATGACAAAATAAATATAAGCTATGGACATGTGTCATATTTAGATATGTGTAGCATTGAAAATAGAATGTGGATACACGTTTTCTCAATATTTCATCAAATTAATTTTGATCTCTAACATTAGTGTTCAATTTTGAAAGGTAACGCGGTCTGGATTAAAATGGTACGAGGGCCGCCAGTTGCCCACCCTTGCTATAGACTCTCGTGCGATAAACGCACGGCCGACGTACGGCATCCGTAAGTCAAAACTCGAACGGGTTTTATTCGAACGCGTTTTCCCAGCGTAGGTCGCGGGCGGTCGGGGGTGGATGGGGTCCATCTTCGGGCCGACCGCAAGCGCGCCGAGTAGTGTTTGCGGACGATAAACCCCATCGCGGGGTAGGTCGTAAGCGCTACGCGGGGGTCGTGTCACGAGGGTGACCGTTCGTTAGCGCCGGGCTCGAACGCGTACACCGTCGTCCGGTCGACGAGGAGTTTGCGAGAGGGAGAAACACGCGACGACCGTGTTGCCGCGACCCGGAACGGTTGGCGATCACCGGTGACCGCGGTAACCCTCGCGCGGCTGCAGTCGCGACGTGTGCTTTGCCGAATTTCAGCCTTGCGCGAGGTCACGGTGAACCACGCTAACCGGCGGCCCCTTCGGACGGACGACCATGTACTTACGTAAATCTTGTCTAGACATTTGTTCCAATATACGTCGCGTTAAAACGGTAAAAGAATGAGTTGAAAATAAACCGATGCTCGATGAGAAGTTTTTTATAATTTTGCATAACATTTGTACATCACAATTTGTTAAATTGTTATTCAACATTTAAGAGTTGAATGTTTTTGATATAATTGCATACGTAACCAGCATAATGTATAATTATATTAGTAAAATCTAGGGCAGGCATCCGAGGTGTCATTGCACCCCCGCGATATCCGGGATTGATTATGAGTAGAGTTAGGATTTTGTAGCGCCATAGAACTCTAAAAAAAAGCACTTGAAATGAAGCAATCAAGCACCAAAAATCTTTTAAAAAAAGGCACCTAAATTATTTTCAAAAACTCACCATAAAATGTAAATAGTTAATGTATTAAGTTCGATTTAATCTTATTATTCGATATATACATAGCGATTTAGGAAAATAACATGACGAACAGTAACAGTGACTTAAAAATTCAAAATTCTAATTATTGAATGAACACAAAATAATTAAATCATTATTTAAACCGATTGAGTCACAACCGTGAATTATTAATTAGAAATAGGCAGATCTAGATAACGAACGTAGTTAAATTGTAACGAAAAACAAAATGAAAACTTATCGTTTACCTACTTGGTGTAATATCATTCCTCACTTAGCATTATTTAAATAACGTTTTAACGTTGACATTTACCTAAGTTTTGTTTATCTAGAATTTAGAATTATTTTTGTACAGACGATCGTATTATGACGTTACACCTTACGATTTAAAGTTGTAATTTCTATTATTCGGGGCCCACGTGCCCCACGTGCCCATAGGGTAAAGACGGAACTGCGTTTAGGGTTAACGTTTTCCGTTTGTTTTTACGACGAGAACGTTGACGTTTACCAGCAGCCTCGTGCATCGGAATTCGTCGAGAACTGCGTTGTTGCGGAAAGTCGTACAAACTGGTTATAACTTATAGCCACGGTCGCGCGGGCTTCTCGGCGAAAGAGCCGCGGTAGCATTCTTCTCGGGCCGACGCAAATATCGCTCAGGACATCGTGTGGTGTGCCCATTTTCCTCTCGACTCCCGCAGCAGTCGAAATACACGCACGCGCACGCGCTCGCTCATGCACACGCCCGGTACATCGAGAATTTGCGAAAATTGCGTAATATTTGTTCAAAGGTGTATAAAAGTGTATCATCATCGTCATATCGTATACTGAACTTGAAGTTCAAGCGGCTCCTTATCGCGAACATTTGGCAATTAACCTTGAGAGACCGCGAACGCTCGTTCGGGTGTATATGCACAATACGTACGACGTATACCACCGAAACCTAAACGATACACTCGTAGAACGAGTGCGCGCGCGAAAAAAATTTAAGTGTACGATTAATTTCGTGTTAAACAAATGGTATGCGAAACAATGAGCGTATTGCAATAATATCACATATACATATATTACGCGCATGTTCGAACACATTTCCGTCTCGAAACGAATAACCGCGAAGAATTCGTTTAACCGTGTTTATGTGATTACATTATAATATACAGTGCGAATGAAATGTTACATGATAAAACTATGTTGTTATTCTATTGTTATTATTTCCACCGGAGAAGTCACGGTTGGGTTGTATGTGCATCGTGGTCATCATCATTATTAAGACCTGCAATAAATTCCCTGTAAATCATTTTTACCAAGTTAAAAGAATTGAAATACACAATGCGTTGACAAACGTTCACTCCTCTCGGACGTAATGCACGTGCACATGTATATTCGTATGCCACAAAATAGACAAGTTTTCAAATACATTGGGGTGGATGATGGCAGCCTGCTAGTGGCCTGCCCTGCATACACAGTTAAATAGTTGTTGCTTTTCATTGTTTATCAATGTCATCACCCTGAAGCTGCACGGATCCTTGTAATTATCGCAGTACGAGTATATCAAGTTTTCTATATCATTCGTAACATTACCCGTAACTTAATTGGATCGGGTAAACTCATTTTTAAGATATTTTCACTGCAGAAAGAAAAAACCGTATAAAATCGTAGGATTTAAAGTTGTTCTTTGCTCGTCTCGTCTATATATGAATACACGACGTTTACTCATCACAGTATACTTCCGTCCTCTGTAGATAATAGCATATCATACAGCACTCGGAGATGGTTTAGTTCGTTGTCTCATTTATATGAAAAAACGATATCAATGTTTCTCTATAGGATTTTTAGGCGATTGCCGCTATAGAAAACCACGGTACGCGGAGTAAATATATTTTATGTATAATGCATATGCACGCATTTACCCATTCCCGTGTAACGCAACGTTTCAGTGTACGACACGTCTGTGGCGTGGCGACAGCATTATTTGCAAAGGATAAACGTATACATTTTACAGTGATACCCATTCACCTTTTAAAATTGCATGGTGTCCCTCTATTTCATAATTAACGATAAGCTAGACAACTGTTAAGTACTCGTCGTCCTAGTCACTACACTAGTCCATATATACATTATACACATTATACGTAACAATAATTTACAGTACGAAAAATGTTAATAGTAAGGCTGTACCAACCTGTTACCCACCCACCACTCAAATTTTTTATGAGGGGCGACCGCGTCACGTGTTGTATATAATTAGTAACTTGTAACATTTTTTAATCGTCCGTTGTGGAGGGCGAGGGAAAACTGCGGAAAAATGTACAAATATTCGTTGAATGGGACACCGCGCATTTACATTAAGACTTTCGTTGCCCAAGGAATAATATATTGTACACCGCCTCGGTTCGGAGTTGTCCGTAGATTTTACCCTCACCGTTTCCTTAATTCTTTTGCGGCTGCGGCGAGACCGACGTGTTACCGAAAATCAAAAGAATAACAATTGCCGGTGGCGGCTCGTTAGCTTGGGCGACGGAACGATCGGGTTAAACGAAGATTATTATCTGAGTACACGTGGGTCGTTTTCGGTCATGCGATAAAGAATTTATAAGCTATTGTCGATTACTATTATTTTCAAACATATTATTTCGGACATCCGTATTAATCTTTCTGCACAATAGTACAGGGATAGCCAGATATAAGAGTCGCGAGCCGCACAACATGTAAGATTCAAGAGTTGATATCGAAGGTATACTTATAGACTTAAATTACTTAAACTGTCATTTGGATTTTTAGAAATTCCTTTTTCAGTTGATGTTATTAAAATTGGGTTCCTAAAATTAAAACCTATTTAACGGATACAGCAGCTTTGGAAATTTAACTCTTCACAATTTAACTATTAGAAGACTGAAGCGGTTCATATACTGTTGTCATTCTTAGTTGACATTTTGGAAACATGTAACTGTCATAAAATATCCAAAATGTACACTTCGCGCCCAAAAATGAATATTTATTTTCGAAAAAACATAATATTCTAGTGACCCTTTGCACTCCACAATGAACATCATAAAATCTAAACATCACTCAAATTTAACGGATCATATAACATTTTAAGGACTGCTTTAACAAAGTAACAACACATAATCCAGACTTCAAAAGGTTACTAAAAAAAATGAGCACGAAACAAATATGTTAGGTTAAGTTAGACATGAATTATAAAATACGTTAAAATTTAAAAAATAATTAAGCGTTTAAATGTTAAATCAAAAAAACACTATATGTTTAAGAATTATTGCTGGTAAAAATGTCTTACGATAGAACGCGATTCACAATTTGATCACCCCTACTATAGTAAATAGTATTAATAGCAGTTCACTATATACGCTACACCCTATGACAGGGGTGGAAAATCCACACAACATGTACAGTCCGAAATGGCACGCGAAAAATTAAAATATTTATAAAACTTGCCAAAATGTTCCACTTTAAAGACGGTGTAGCACAGGCTACTTTGTCGATTTTTTTCTACAACATTCGCGTCGTTCTCATCTGCGAGTTACTCTTTTCGCGAACCGTTCTCATCAAATGTGACGATGCTAATGGAAATCTTTATCAGAATATCGATTAGGCCTACGACGCGTGTACTACACATGTTAGCTGCGGGGTGTCACATTTAAAGTCAACACTCGCATCACTAGCAGAGCCACTGAGCCGCCACTGATTATGTTCGCAATACAGCACACGACGTGTATGAAGTACTCCGTCGAGTGAACGCGTGTACCTATATGGAAGCGAAAACAGCGTCGGGCGTAACGTGGCGTCAGTGGAATGCATATCCGGACGGTCTTGTGAAAGTAGTTTTGACCATGTGCGTGCGCGTCAATCCGACGCCAAGGGAGTCCCTGGCTCCAAGCCTCGCACCACCACCACCACCACCAACCGTCACGGCGTGTCGCGTACAGGTGTGTGTGTGTGCGTGCGTGCATTTCCCCTCCGCCCCCTTGCCCGTCGCCGTAAGTTTAAACTGATAATAATTACAATAATAATAATAATAATAATAATAATAATAATATTAATAATAATAATATTAATAATATTAATAATAATAATAACAAATGACGACTGGCTACGGACGACGGATGCGCGTACATATATTATTATGTTGGTCGCGGGCCGGCGTCGGAGCGCGAGGAGAACTGGTTTTCGGTGCCAAGAGAGAAACCTGCGGGACCATAACACTGCGGCAGTCGGGATGGATTTTTATTTATTTTTCTATAATCCATTTACACGCGGACCGTACACCGCAGGTGCCTTATTATACATAATTATGTATTATACGCACAGGTTCCTTTTAGGATTTTGTGTTTTTCTTTCCTGTTCCTCTCAAAACACTTTTAACATATTACATATTATTATACTACAATACAATACTGGTTTGGTATCGTCTCGTTTACGAACTGGACGAATATACGAACCGCGAACATTTAATATATTTTTTTCTTTCCTCCCAAAAACCGCGGTCCATCACTCGGACATTTCGGAAACTTCCACGAATATAGTTATTTTTTTTTTCGAATCTGTGTTTTTATTTTTCAAGTCTACTGACCTCAACATTCACGTTTCTTCTGCGTTTGTTTACATTCTTCAAGCACCGTACAATTAACACGTTTTGCGATGTTATGCAACAACGACGACGACGACGACCATCGTTCACGACCCACACAGTCATTGTTGCAGCAACAACTGCAGGACCTTGAATTCATTCGGTACGTTATGCCAAAAATTATAATGTTATATAATATATATATATATATATATATATATATATATATATATGTGTATTTCGAACGTTAAACGTATAGTGTGTTAATTATGTAATTGACCAGACACACTCACGTATTATATACATTGAACGCAGAAACCGCGGACTAACTCAGGGGACTGCAACAACTGTCTGACAGGAAAGTAGTCCTGTGGGTTCAAGGCCACCCTCAATTGCCAATAATTTTTAATCATTCTATTTACCTTTTTGTTTTGTAAAAATACGTTGCCACGAAAGGGGTTAGGGGCTTGAGGGAACTATGCTGTAGTTCCCCCGAAACTCGTTCAAGTCCTCATAAAGCTCAGTTATTCCGTCACGCGCACAGGTTTAATAGAATGATAAATATATTATTTTATATTTGACATATGAGTTGTAACCATTTAAGTTTATATCCTGGATGTTTTAATCTCCATTAAGTCCACGATCCAGGACAGTATCCAGGAGTGCTGAAACTAACCACCGCGAACAGGCACTTGTACGTAGTACAATATATATGTATTTACTTAGAGCTTAAAATATAAAATGACGAGTAGTTGCTTTATAGGTCGACCGAATACGATTAAAATTATACTTATCACGTATATAATATTACGTTCAACACTTCGGCAAGAAACGACCTTAAAAAATTAAATGTTAAATTTTCGGACAAGCCGGTTTTCAAACTATACAAACAATGTTGAACGATTTGATGTACGATAATCTTCGTTTAATAGTAGGCAATAAGTAATACCGTATATCTTTGTGTTGATCTTTTTTATGGCTGAGTTTGATAAAACGACATGTTTATATTTGGTCTTGTACATGCTAATAAATTAGATCAGCTGAATAATTGTCCTAGTAAATCAACGGATTTATTATATACTACGAATATTGTTCTGCTAAAAACTAACTAATAATCAAGTGGGCGATCGAGTTACAAGTTTGAAATTCACGTACGAAAATTCTTATGCACATATAAGCTACACATAAATCGTTAAATCTATAAATTATCACATGTATAAAATGAAAAAAATGTTACACGTTTAAATTTTAATGACTAGTTTATTCATTTTTTTTAATTTCGTTATATATTTGAGGATTGTCAAAAATTGCGTAATCAGCTTATGCAATAAAAAGAGTATAATTATAATATTCAACAATTTTAGAATTTATACGTTCAATAATGATTCATTAATTCTTTCGACTATATACTATACATATATGTATATATCACGTTTTTGTGCAACTGTTATAAAATGTAGGAAACATTAAATATAAACGGGTATCGTTATAATATACGCTTTTATAATAATTATTTTCATTTATCAAAGGATAACTAATAATTACTAATGAACTAATAGAAGGAAGTATTTTTTCAAATAGATTATACTGAACGCATTTAAATGCATTTAACCTATTTTTTTGCATTGCGATTTACATCAATTATAATGATTATATTAAAAGTAATAAAGTAAACTGAAAAAAAAAAAAAATTTTCGCACCTATATTGCAGCAGTATGTATATATATAGTACACCAAGTAGTATGTACAATACCGATTTTATAATGATAACATAACAACCCAATAAAATCGATTGAAAGCGTTTGCTGACTATAAATTATGACTTGTTAATCGTAATAATATGATAATTAAACATCAATGTTCTTGTTAATCGACATTATTTTTTTTTTTAAACATCCAACACTTTTGTTTTTAATATTTAGTGATACATTTATCTTATTACCTTATGATATTCAAATCCATTGCAATGCTAGGTGTATGCAGTCTTGTCCGTACAAATAATCAAGTCCGATAATCACAATTTCACCGAAAGCCTTGTGGCTATTATATAAAAGTAACACTTTTCCTCTTAAACTTTGGTTATTTGAAATAAAAAACTGCAAATCGGTCTTTGCACAGCATTCGTAGAACGTTTCAAATGATTGTTTTAAATGCACTTATAAGCATATCATAATATATTTATAGCGATACAATGCGTATGCGTTTCGAACGAAATCTGTTCGATAACTATGTGCCACATGATGCGTGATATAAATCAAACCGAAATCGTTTCGATCTCGTGGCCACGTGTAACATGTGGCTTTATTATCGCGCTCATCGTTTGACCGATTTTAAATTTGGTTGTTGGCTATACGCAGTCGTTAATACTTAAGAAAATACGCATGTTTGGTTGCACAACCACGTCGTCTGTATCGTACATTATATTACGTTTATGTAGAACCATTACCATTGTTGCTCAGAGGGCGAATACCGAAATATATTAAAGTTCTCGGATTTATTATCGAATAAACTTGCGTCTTTTGAATACATTTTTCGAAAATGTTTTCAAGTTATGCGCACCAATTAGCTTTGTGTATTTTTAAATTTAAAAAGTTAAAATTTAGAGAGGGAAAAAAACGTCCGTTACTTATAAGTTATAAGTTAGAACTATTGAATAATTTTAACGAACATTTTTTTCTCTCCAAGGATCATTAACTATTTTTATTCCTTTTAACATATATACATTTTCTGTGATATGTATTATAATTAAATACACAAAAAACGTGTATTACTACTCGAATATAAATAGGTCATGTTCAAAAAATGGACCTTAATGGCCGTTGCGATAATATGAATTTAGCATACTAATGTAGCACAATGTACAATGTACAGACATATATTTCGAAGGCTCAAGTACAAGGTTAAGACAGATTATTTAATTTTTTTTTTTCGGGGAGGTCTGTCGCAATTTAAAATCTGTCACTTTCTTTTATTTATTCTCGGTATTAATGACGGTATCTCATTTCAGTAAGCTTGATATTAACCTAACTTTGTAGCATACCACCCAAATCTTATATAGGTGTTTGTGTTTAATTAAAACTGCAGTATTATGAATATTTTAGTGGCGTTCCTATTAAATTCCTAATTAATTTAAGCGTTTAATTTAAATTTATATTTAAAATAAAATATGGCAATAATTAAATACGAACGTATTAACTTAATTTAACACTGGATAAGGTATTTAAACGATGATAATTGTTTACGTTTAATCAATGAACAATAGAAAAATGAAAGAGAAATAATAATTATTGACCTCATTACTAGGATCTAAATTATGTAAAACTATAGGAAGGTACCTTTATGTATGTAAATATGAGACTTGTTTGTTGGTGCCCGTGCAGTAGTTGTATATAAAAAACAAATAACTATATTAAAATTAATTGTGTTGTCATTATTATTGAAAAAACAATATTTCGTTATACCTTAGTATATTGATCTTGATACATAAATTAAAAATTGATTTATTAATATACTTGCTACGACGTACCTAGTGCCGAACTACCAACGTACATGTTTCTAGTAATCAGTTATATAATTAGTACTGCTGACTAACAAGATCGTATCGATAGTGTAATGCAGATAAAATATTGTAGAAATCGAAACGATAAAAAGTTATTGAAAGTTACGTTCAGACGGCGCGTTGTATTTTTGTAAGCCGATTCGTCTCTAACTTTCTTCGGAGATCGTATAGGTACATAATAATATAATGCATCTAGCTGGTAATTGAAAATTCATATTAATCTAGGGCATTTACATGAGAAGTGTTGAAAACGCGTGTGGTGTTCGTGTGCATTACATTATACCAGTATATATATTTGCAGTAATTATACCTGAAAAACTGTACGCCTTCACGTGCCCCGATACGTTTCCGGAACACGTATATTTATGGTGACGCCGGCGGCGGCGCGACTGCGCGGACAAGCCGTTCTACAAATAAGAATATTATGAAAATAATATAATTGGGTTTTCGTTGTTTCGCGCCGACACGTTATGTGTATACCATATTATAAGATATCCGTCGCGTAGAAATGTTCTCTGTTCAGTGCGCCGAAAACGATCGGTTTTTGGTGTAAAATAATAACGTTGATCTCGTCGAGCGCGCGCGATTTTTCTTTTTCACGCTGTTTCGCAGATGTGGATTTCGCCGAAATACCGCAGGTTTAGAACACGTGCACGTCTCGACATTTTCGAGAAACGCTAGGTCGTACCACCGGACGTTTGGCCGGACACGCGGTTAACAAGGTCGAATTAATGACTAACGTGTGCGGGTGACCAATACCTTAAAGCACCCCCCCCCCCCCCCCCCCCCGTAGGACTATGCATAGGCGCGAGCGTAATTTATTACGCGTTCTCGTACAGTTTTCGTGACTTAAAAATATTTTATAGAATTACATAAAATCATTTCTCGCTGCAGTTAAGTGCTCTAAAATGAAAAAAAGAAACGTGATTTATTTGACATTAAGATAATATATTACGCGTGGAATATACCTACTAGAAATCCGAATAAATAACATTTCGTTTTCGTTTTCGTAAGAACACAACATACCAAACAGTACCTACGTTGATCTGCAAATTACAAGGTGAAACGTGAATTAAATATTATTACGTATTATTACGACGTGGTCTGCGCGGATAGCTGCGGGTGTGTAAAACATTATTAAAAACGAATTCATCTATATGTGTTACAGATCGGTTCGGATGGATACTAGTACGCAAAAGTGTACGTGCCGTGGTGTGGAATTCATTCGATGACGCTTCGAAGAAAACTAATAAATCCGTTACGCACGGTATACCTATATACCGCTGTGTACTATTATTATGATCTACGTATCGATCACATTGTCGCGTGAGTATGGTTCCATACAGCAATGGTATACGATTTGGTTTAATGTACTTGCTCCATCACGTATCGCAGTGCAGGTGCGTAGGCTTTGGCTTATCGAATTTTAAGGGAAAGTATCGGCGGTGTTCAATAATTGGCAAGAGTAAGGGAGGGACGTTATTGAACTTAACAAAAAAAAGCGTACCCGACATTTATTTTACCCGTTCCTCGAAATAGTATAGGTATGGGGCAGGGTGTAGCGAGCGAGCATCCACCGTAGTAGACGTGCCGTGATCTTTCAAAAGTTTTGTTTTCGTGAGTGAAAAAAAGTCGTAAAAAGTTTTACACGACTTGGACACGTGCCGTGTACATGTCGTGTCAGTGTGCTTGGTTTAATTTTTTTTTTTTTAAAACTACTACAGATGCTGCAGATTTTTTCAAAAACAGTCGGAGTACTCAGAACCCCTGCACCCACTACCACCGCAATTCGAGCCCTGCGGGCAGCATTATATGTATAGAGGTGAATCGGTAAAAAACTCGAACACACCGCCGTAGTTACAATAATACATAACGTTGAGATAAACATCAGAAATAAGTTGAAACTAATATTTTCTAATTAAAACTATTCATTATAGTTGCACATAAAAACGTGCTTCTACACTGGATACACCTGTCTTACGGCAATGACTTCGGTATAGAACCGCGATATATTCATATCAACCCTAGTTTTACTTAAATCTATGGTAAATTTCAGTTTCAAGTGTATTATAGGATTTTTACTGCAGTGTACATGTATATGGTTTTACGGTTAGTTATACGGTCAGAGCTGGTGCGCGAAAACGAAATAATTAACGAGCCGGTATAGGAGAAGTAA
This sequence comes from Periphyllus acericola, assembly GCA_949715065.1. NCBI lineage: Eukaryota > Metazoa > Arthropoda > Insecta > Hemiptera > Aphididae > Periphyllus > Periphyllus acericola. Next base: position 23,062,173 of record OX454265.1, read on the forward strand.
AAGCGCCCGTCGTAGAGGATGATTCATATTTTATCCGATTTCGGAAAAAACTTTCATAATATACTATAATATCATGATCCGAGTATCTGACGGTATGATATGAGGTGAAACTGCGCGTCACCGCACAAGTCCTGTTGCGATTCGCCCTGGACGACAATGGCTACAATTAACGCAGCCGTGATGCAGTTTATAGCGTTAAGACGAGTGCGGTCGTATTATGTGTGTACGGATACCGCAGTATAAAGTCGGCCAAACGGACGCCCACGAAACGGGATGGAAGAAGAAAAGAAAAAATGGAATCGCGTGTACGAAGACGAGAGCGAAGAAGGGAAGAATGCAAACAAAAACTCTTAAGGAAAAACGAGGTTACCGGCTGGCGCGCGGCACACGGGCGGTGGGAGCTGCTACAGGAGTGCGCGCGGGCACCGAACGGGCGTTTTGCGCGCGGTGCAGTGGACAGATGTAGAGCGTACGTAAAATACATATAGTTTACGTGCACGACATTACGCGGTAACGGTACAAGTCTCCCAGGAATACGTTCGACGCATTATGTATCCGAGACTTGGACACACGCGCGCACACAATGCTTACGATAATAATAATAATAATAATAATAATAATAATCGTAATGTTAAAGAGAATGGACCATCTGCGGGTGTGCAGTGGGTACGCTACACGATATGGCCGCCGAATACACGTGTACCGTTATATTGTGCAGTGCATAATGGTGTACACGTTGAAATCGGTCTGTGCACAGGAAATTGCGGTCTAGACGAGAACGAATGAAACACGGCCGGGGCTACGTTTTATTTGATTTTATTTCGCTTTGTTTTTACGACGGTTTTCGCGCTCGCGAGACGACACCTGTTCCTACGCCGACGACCCACCCTCGTACGGTATAATATGAATGCACGCAAGTGTACGACACGCCACGAGGCCCGCAGCGCAGAAGAGTTGAACGCGCGCGCGCGCGCGAAAGGATATTAAAAACAATCGTAATATATCATATTATACTGCACGTCGTGTTTTTATTATTATATTCGGGTCAACGGTTGCGGTACCTATATACATAAAATACATATGCGCGTACACGTGAGCGGACAAACTTCGGCCAAAGGACTGCTGCGTACGTGCGCGCGTGACCCGGTGATCGTTTGAAGGAAAAAAAAAAAAAAAAAAAAATGCCAAGTTAAAAATTCGGTCGAGCAACAGCTGAACCCTTAGGTTTTTACGATCGACCGTGCGGTTGTGTATCGCGCGCGTAACTCACACGCGATACGTTCACGACCAACACAACATTATTGCCGAACACGATATGGCTGCACGTTAAGTTATTATCATCATCGACCGACTGCGCTGCGGTGTTTTTTTTTTCTTTTCCAAACTAACGTTTTTGTCCGTACGCCGTTAATCGTCCGACGTGTCCGCCGCCGCGTCCAATCGATTTCGCCGTGTACCTGTACAAGATAATATATGTACGCCTATATAAGAAGGAAAAAATTTACGTTCGGACAAAGTCGAAAAGTGAACCGACGAAAGTCGAAACGCGTGGATTTCGATTGAAAAATCAAACAGGAACATATTATATTTTTTCTCGCAGTGTTTCCGTGCGGTGGTGGATTGCAAGGTGGGGGGGGGCAGAATAAGTGCCTGTAAGTGAGTGGTATGGGAGAACAAAGGCTTGGGGTTTTCAAAGAAACTTTTTTAATCAACCATAAAGATACGGTTTACATGATTTACAAAAACATTCGGAAACAGCATATCATGAGACACCGATCTTACTGCAATATGTTTGAAAAGATGGAATGGAAATTGATAGTCATTGTCAAAATGACAGCTTGTAAAAAGTTTTCCTGTTCGCTCGGACGGGGAGTAAATAAAAGTGAGGATTTAATGGGAATTGCAGCACCAGCGTGTGCAGTGCGTTATGTGGGTAGAATGAAGCTATTATATTATAGCCTGGTATTGAACATTTGTTAGTTGTGAAATGAGTTTTTGAAAAAAGTGCTAAGCTTATTGTCACGGTAAGTTCATTTCTGTGATTTGTTGAACCATTAGCGTTCCACATGAGGATGGCCAATGATTGAGAAGTGAATTAATTATTTGATTTATTTTACATTTTATGCAAGACCATGAACAACCGTAGTCAGGAAACTAGTGCTTTAAATTCATCAAGAAAGTTTAAAAGTGTGCTATCGCTAATTGTATTATTAGAAGTTATATCAGGAATGTTAGGTTAGACAGCCTAAGCGTATGTCTGCGAATTCTTTAGAGGTGTACAACGTATATGCATTGAAAGTTAAATGTCGGGTGGCTTCTCAGTTAATATTTTTAGTATTATTTACATTATTTACAATAATATTCATTAATATTATTATAATGTCATTATTTTGATACTTAATATGATTATTCCAGACGGGTTCCCGGGGTCGTTGAAGGTCTTTGTATATTTGACAACCTTTATAGTTGACCGCATGGTCACTCTTGTAAAAGGCACATTTGGCGGGCGTGACGGTGGCTTTACTGCAAGTGGTAGAGGGGTCATCACCACAAGGAACACATCTTGGAGAATATGAGCAATATTTTCTGGAATAGCCGTAATCCTAGCAGTTCAAGGCTTCAATTAGCATTGTATTATGTCTTTGCGCTTGTGAGGCTCTTCTATTATGACTTTGTTGCGTAGCAAGGGTGTTATGTGAAATATGTTTTATTGTTAATTACAGCTAGTTAAAGGTCGACAAAGAACATGGGCAGCTTATTTTTCGTAATTTTTAAGAGGACGTTGGCAACTTGATGAACTTAAAATCCCATTCCTTTTATGGAAATTCCGATATCTACAGAAGGAGTTGAAGAATGTCGGTTTCGTATAACGTTATACAAAAAGGTTTTTCCTCCTGTGACTGCAAGTATGTGTCGTATTAAGCTCATTTTACTTTTAAGAGGTGGATAGTACTTCGGTATGAATCAGGATTAGTTGTTTGTGTTTTTGAGACATTGGTGCATGATTTAAGCTTAAAGTTTTCCGTGCCTATTAATTCAATTAAATTTTGCGAATCCCTGCGAAATCAGGCACTTTTCAGACAAATATCGTGTGTGGTAGTTTGGTTTTAGGAGTATCTTCGATGTTTTTGGTATTATTTATTGAGAGTAAGGACGTGCTGTCATTCTCGTACTTATCATTCGTGGATGGAATGGGCTGAATCTATTTACAGTTACAAAAATTGGTTTAATTAATTTTTTTTGGTTCATGTTCATCGACTTTTGTCAAAGAATGAACGCGTTTATTATTTTTTTTTGATTTTTGTGTAATGAAATTCTTTTCGTTCTAGTCTAATGATAAATCGAAAACATCGCTTGTCGCACTATATATGTGAGCTGTTCCGAATACGGGTTGTTTTGTTTTATACCGATGATTATTTGAATTGGGTGAACCCACTGTGCGTAAAAAGATATATAGGCGAAGACGCAACGACAGGAACGACCGCGGACCTATAGCCGGAGCCCTAAAACCTCGTTTATACTTAATTATAGTTGCCCGTAGTTTTGAGTTTATACGAGAATCCGGGGTTTGACCACTCTGATGTTGGTCAAGTACTGTTGGGATATTTTTCATGCATTCAACGATATAACAGTTGTGACAATTGATGAAGACTAAACAATTTACAGAACATTTAAGAATGAACGTTTCGTTCACAACGTTCACTGGGGAAGTGAGTAGTAAATTTATAAATGTATATTACAGTGTACGCTACCGCGTGATGCATATCATCCTAAAAGTTTCTTTTCGAGTTTCATGACATTTCCACGGTATCTACAAACATATTATAAAATACCATCACGAAAATGGTAGACGCGGTATGATGAAGATGAATTCTGTTTTGAATTTGTTGAGTTTTACACAGCGAACGATGAAATACGTTTCTATAATAAGAATAAGATATTATGTAAGTATTTAACACCGTCACCGTGTGCAGTGTCCTTTTGTCGATGGTTGTGGCCTTTTAAGTTTTTAACATATCGGCGTTACATGTAAACGTATAACGAAACTTTTGGTATTCGAACATTCGTTGTCAGTGATGTAACACGCAAACATTTCCTCGGTATATTCTCCGCGGGAAACACTTGTTATTACTTTATTTTTTTACTTAATATGTTGTAAGAAAATAGGAGCGCGATAAGACGAGTACACGAGAAGAAAAAATAAACGTATACAAAACTTCATCGCAGAACCTAACGGATAACACGCATCGACGTCACCAACATGATATTCACTGATTAAGTCGCAGTGTAGCGTATTATTTGTGTGTAATCTGTTACAAACGACGATGATATAATCCCCCGCTTTAAATGTGTATACGTAATATGTAAACCACGAAAACGAACGTGAGCAGCAATAATTAATATGCCCTTTATCCTTGCTACACGGTGAACTCGAATTGCCAATTAGCGAGGTGGGGTTAAGCTTTGATAACATTTCGTCGCCCTAATCTATACGGTTATTCCCTCAGTATTGACAACGCATCACGAGGAGTGATACAATACATTACGTACGGTAGACGCTGCGCCTAGCCCATGTGAAAATTACAAACACTCCCTCCACCTAAACTGTTGGGCGTATTACTGTAATAATATATTTATATACTACGATCATTACGCCATTGATATTCCTGAATTTGATTACAGTTAATATCAATTAATAATTCAGCCATTCAGCTGGTAACATCGGTCGATGAAGGATGCGCTTTGTTGTGGTCTTATGAATTACGAAAGTCGGCAGCGTGCCTATGTACAATAATGGCATATACTAGAATATAAATAAAATGCAGTACAATTTGAACGAATTATGCGCGAAGTAAATTTCAACGGGATTTTCTTTTTTACTCCGAATTTATGCTTCATTTGGAAACTACGGGTCCTAACGAACTTTCAGGGTGCGGTATAATATTTGTTACGTAATATTTCCGATGCGAAGTCGTAATAAATGTATCTATATATAAAATACGCATTATGGCGTCGTATAGCTACGTATAGCTGCTGTTGAACCGATTGATGTGTGTAGTATTTACTTGTTGCCGGTTGTAATAGCTCACTAACTGAGAAATTTGAAAACTTAAACAAAACAATAATAAGTCATAATAATAATAGCAACAGGCGTTGGCTGTGCATAGTACAACGCTATACAACACACAATATCTAATACTGTATGCATAGATCAATACGGCAGCAGATACACGCGTTTCTACGTAGGTATATGTTATACACGTATGTAAAACGACAATAAAATATACTTTTACGTCATTGGGCATATGGATAATTTTGAACGCTAAATCGGTATCGTCATATTATATAGCACTTATAGGTACGCCATGCTGCTGCATAGATTATAATAATCGTATGTTATGGTGTTGAAAAAAATGTAGGAAATTGCTCGAGACCATCGTATTATACTCGTCAGACGAGAATGTTATAGCGCCGACTTATTAGACGATTTCTGCCGCGTGCATGTCGAGTACAGAATGTACGACTATTAGGGTTCGCTAATAATATAATATCCCCAACGTTCATTGTGGTGTATATTTTTGCGATTTTAATATACTTGAGCGAAAAAAAGAAAACCCAAATATAAATATAAAAACCGACGAAACAAATAAACATAGGAGACCGAACGCGATTATACAGTTTTGTCTATTTCGTCGTCACTGGAGATGATCAAACGATAAGTCCTCGTGGGACACCCTGCTGCATATACAATGTATACTATACATATAATATGTCCATGCATAATTTTAATTGTAATTGAAGGTGTATCAAAATGTAAGCAATTACAATGTTTAAACTTGCGCAATAACTATTAATGTAAAATTTAACGATCGCACTTAACAATATTTATACATATTTTATGCTTATTTTATTACGTTTTAGAATCACCATTTAATATGTTATTATATGTAATCGTTTTTTAAACACAAAATACTTTATACAACTACTAGAATAATTATTATAATATCTACGTGAATAATAAAATCGCGGTTTGAAATAAAATAGTCTAATCAAGTTATAACAGATTATTTTCTGGAACCTGGATAGTGAATTATAATAATTTAAATTTAAGATAAAAAAATGTGTTTCGTTCAAAATTGAGTAATATCTTACAAAAAAAGCATTATTTTACTCTTCAGTTCACATTCATTAGGTTTATGTTAACTTAATTCATCTTATTTAGTTAATTAATATTTCAATATAAGTGTTGTATAAGACAATAAATTATATTAAGAGATAAAAATGTATCGAAACAGGATTTCAGGTGAATAACACAACTTACTAGTTATCTAGTGATTATATTCAGACGTCTGAGTCATTTAATTCCTACGAAGTCCTTGAATATTTTAATTCGGTTTATTAAAAATGTATATTACATAAATGATATAAATATATTATTATTATATGATTTATAAAGTGTTAATATCGATGGATAAACATTAATATTATGTTTAATATCTGGCTTATCAAACGTTTTGAATACCAAAAATGTATATACTGTTCGTAAAACCATACGCCATTATCTAATTATAATTAAAAAATTTAACACAAATCGATGATATATTTTTTAACTTTATTTTTACGGATGAGAATGATTCATTTCGCGTTTAAATATTTGTATAATTTTGGGGTTAAAGATTTAAAATGTTAACACACAAGGTTAATCGAGTTGTATATTATATCTAAATAATTTCGAAAGTATTGACTAACAATTTTTTTTTTTACTCTGATAAATTGTTTAATTTTGAATATTCAAGGTTATTTCTATTATATCCTATACTAAACATCTGGATATTTTTGATAAATGTTTTTTTTTTTTTTTTCAAGAGCACTTAAAATTTGATGAATGTCCTACGAAAGCAAAGTTTTATAACGTTTCCGAACACAACGATTTGTTTGAAAAATTTTAATAACGAAACATCCTCTTGTACCTACGGATGTGTATGATAATCGTGTACTACCTATACTCTGTGCCCGACGCCGTAAGTCGGTGTATCCTGCGCGGTACTCCTGCAGTTCGCACATTCGCTTCTGAAAACATTTCGTTTTCGTGCGTAAAGTCCTTTTTACCAACAAACATAAAAAGTTGGAACATAATATCTGAATTCAGAGACGGACTGGCAGACCGGGAGATCGGGAAATTTACCGAAATGACGGTCGAAGTGTGCGGGCCGGGCAATTTGGACATTTGGCTGAAGTAAACGTACACTATTATAACAACTTATTACGATTTTTATACTGTAACGATCATTGTTGCACTACTGAAAATCTATAAAATAAAAATATAAAGTACAATTTATAATTCCCCCGTTTGTATAGGATAACCATGGCAAAGTACAACCTATAAGCTTTTGTTTTAATGGCTACAGAAAAAAGTATTTCGAGAAAAACACTTCTCAAACCATTAATTCCGTGATCTAACGTAAACACCGATGTATTTAACAGTTGCAACTATAGGTGCGTATGTACTCATAAAACGTGTGATGTGTCTGCTGTCGTATTTTTAATTTTTTTTTTTTTAAATTCGACTGAGTTCTACTCGAAAAATAACTTCTGTTATTAATTGTGTAAGATGGTGTGAAGACAATGATTCATGGATCGATAAAAAAAAAAAACTAAAGTTCCAAGCCGCTCCAAAGGACCCAATGTTCCTTTACCGTAATTATTGATGTTCAATATAAAACGTGGTTGTAACCAGTAAGTTTGTGCAGTATACGCGTTACCCGTTGCGGCGAACCGGGCGAATGCCGAAGTGCAATAAGTTACAATAATGAGTAATGCGCACTCACAAGCACGCGTATACTGATATTGTACAGTAAACTGCATGTATAACCTAACCAATAGTACCAACGTTGTAGTGCATCATACCGTGTTGGCCGAATCTCGGATAAATGTCTACGATAATAGTATAATGTAGTATGAATCACAATGAAAAAAAAAAAACTTCAAGGTTGGCGTTAATTTAAAAAAAAAATAGAACACGATATTTGTTTTTATTTTTTCGACGAGAAAAACTTAACAACAATACAATCCATCCCGATGTAAAGTGTTACAAGTTTAAGAACAAAAAAAAAAACCACCTTACGTGCAATTATACTAAAGCGCGGAAAATTTAAACATTTTCGTATTGGTTGTCGAACAAAAAAAAAGAAAAAAAGAAACGTTCAATAACGAGCGTACTGCGCACTCGTAAACATAATATTATAATTATTGTTGTTTTATCTGCGTTTACCGCGAAAAAAAAAAAAAACAATTGCACGCCTTCAAATTGCACGAGCGAAAAACATTATTCGATTCCGTTAGTAATGGCGCGGAATAGGCGGTGTGTATTAACCTTCGATGAGCCGTGTGCCCATGTGGTTTGGCGAAAACTAATTTCGTATTAATTTAGGGCGTACCCTCTCCTGCGGTCGAGTTCCCAATTAATTTTTCGCACAAACATCTCGGACGTTATTCATTACCGGACGGATGCGTTCTAGTCGTTTTGCAACCAATCATAGGTGCAGTTCTCGAGTAAAAGCTGGACATTTCAGAAATGTACGAAAGTTCAAAGCTACGTTATTTCGCTCTAAAGTTGATTCTCGTCAAACCCAAACACGTCTTGAACTCTTGAATGTGTACAAAGATGAACTAACGTGTGTAGATAAAAAAAAATTCATAAACGGTCCAATTTTTTATCAGGTGATTTTTTATTCATCGTAGTGTACAAATTTCATTCAGTGGCACATGATAATGTACAGGTTCAAAGATTTATATATTTAATTAATCATAATATTCATTAAATTTATATTATTACAGATGATGTGAACACTGAATAGCTGTTATCATACAAAGTATTATCTCTATTAACACGGGAGATATCGCTCTGTGTAAATTCCGGTGGGAAACCCTGTATATGAGCGATAATTTTGCATTCAAGCTTTAGGAAATACACTTAATTTTATGTTGTACCAAAATAATGTGTATGTATTACCTTATTCATGCGATTGAATTATCATTAAAAAATAAACCTTATTAGATAGTATAGATTTATGAATAGCAATATTTCCAAATAGATAATTTGAGAATTGAAAATTTTATCTTTAAGTTGTCCTCTTCATTAGCCGCTGAAAATATTTTTAAGCTAACAATTAACAAACATTGAAAAAGATGAAATTGTTTTAATTCTGAAAAATACACAGTTATTCGGACAATTGAATAAAAGTTAAATAAAAACAAATAATTTTCCAAGAAGATAAGTCTACTTTTACTAATTACTATGAACGCTGTATTTTAATTTTATTATAAAAAAAAAAATGATAATATTAAATTTATACTAAATCAATATAAAATCGGAATGACGTAGTAAAGGATTAATTTGAGAGCGAATTATGTTATTATTTGAATTAAGATATAATGCCCGAGTAATGAGTCGCTTAGGGAGATCTGCAGTGGTAGACATAATACTTATACAATGTACATTTTTATTGTAATACCCACTTTAGAAATTTATAAGCTTATGCTGTATATATGTGATTGTCCGGGAATTTCAGTGTTCGTTTACTATAGAGAGTATGTTCAATACTATGAGGGTTGATATTTTACATTTAATATTTAGTATAATAGTTAGCAAAAAACAATGCACATTTTAAATAAATAAAATATAGTTTTTTTTTTATAATATATTTTTATTTAAAAATAACAAAAGATATATTTGAGTATGACAAATTAGCTATTCATTGCTATTTAGAGTATTTTTCCAAGACACTTAGGTACCGAATTTATTTATGCAGAAGAGTAAAATGATGAAACTTAATCGCTTAAATGTTTAGACATGTTACACTATCAAAATAAGTACATTCATCTTCAATTGTTCCAGCCCAAAAACAACAGTCAACACACAAGCACCTTCCCCCCCCCACACACACACACACACAAAAGTTAAATCAAAGTCTAAAACTAACTGTATATAATAATAGTTAATTTTATATTGAAAGTTATTTCATAAGCTATTGTAATCAAGTTTAATATCATAAGTTTTTTATAAAAGTCTAACTTTACTAACCGCTTTTATAATCATTTACTTCGTATAGTGTGCGTATAATATTTTACCCGTCAGTGAACGCTTTATAATACAACAATTATTATAATCGATAGTCGATAAATCATAACATTGGGCTATACAGTATATAATACTCCCATAAAAATAAAACTACTTTTTCGTCGAAAAATATTAATTATACATACTATATGATATTTTGAAACTTAAAACAGTTCAAACTCATATAGCCTGTGAAGGAAAAACAATGAAACACTATACCGAATTAAACAGTTAGTATTTACTAAATACAATTTATAGCATATTAGAATTTCAGAGGATTCTTTATTTTTATGTTTTCACAATTTTGCGTGGATGAATTATAATAGTTTATTGTGTGCGGAATGCAATAAGTTTTTTTCAGTATAAACTTGTGAAAAAATTAAAACGAATGAAACATTTAAATACCCATGGACACAAAGTTCCAAAAACTCTTAAGCTGGTTCAAAATTTTAAATCATATTTTTTTCGACTGCTAAGTGGTATTTTGATGTTGTATGAGAACATCCTGACAAAATATACAAGAGGCCGCCAAATCTGCACACTCGTCACCCGATGCCCTCACCTTACCACTATTCTCATACTATGACATAAAGAGAACGATTCACGACGACACTATACACCAGTGGCAAAAGGAATGGAGCGGAATGAGCACAAAATTAAACGAAATTAAGACTTCTGTTCAGCCGTTCCCTTTCACACCCAATACCACAAGAAAAAACGAGACGTCCATCAACCGTCTCGGAATTGGTCACACCTTATGAGAGGGGAAGACCCACCCATATGCGCGTGCTGTGGGGTCCACATTACTGTAAAGCACATACTCATAGAATGCCGAATCTACGACACCGCAAGGCAAAAACATCAAATCGCCGACCACCTCACAGAGATCCTCAACCCAGAGCTCGACAACATCCGCAAAATCATAAAGTTTCTCGAAGACACACTACTTATAAATAAAATATAATCTAATTGTAAATATGTAATAATAATAACCTTTTAAATACTGTAAATTGTTAACGTCCAATGGCCTTGTTGCCGCGGATTATTTGTTTAATAAAAAAAAAAAAATATATACAAGATAATGTACGACGGTTCAATATTATTCGTGATGTATACACACTTGAGTATATAGATGTATCAATCTTAATTTTCTAACTAGTTAAATTAATTCCATTCGAGTGCATTATGCTCATACATTTCATTCAAATGTTAAATACTTAAACCGATAATCTTCCACGAGCCCAAGCATTCTTCTCTTGTTTTCCGACTTTAAATTCGTATTGAATTAAAGAGGCTACTTGTTTCGTAATGATGGGGTTCTTGTATCTTGTTAATTCGTTATTCAATCTACAATGACAACTTTGAACAGGATAAGAACTTAAAAATGTTCATTTATAAAAAAATGAATATGGTACTTCGTAATAAAATAACGCTATTTCACCGATAAATTGTATAAACCTTAAACATGGTAATAATTATTTTAAGCAGTGTAATACTGTTGTGTGAAAATTGTAATTTCTTACATCAATATTTTACCATGCGATTAAATATACGTTACACGCCCACTTTTCAAAGAGTTTTTTATATTATACTATAGTGTTAATTATGAATCATGAATTCTTCAAAAAAAAAGTATTGTACTTAAATTATAGTCATTTTAGAAAAAAATTACGCAAGATAGTTCATAATTACTCATCATCGTTTTGTCAGAATCCAGGTAGAAATTATGATAAACAGTTGTTTTACTAATATTACGCGATTATATTGCTGTAGATATTCGTTCGATGTATTAAAATATAAATTAGTTTTTCACTTGATTTCGGAAAATCATAATTTTTTTTATTTTAATGTTAGCACAATATTAAGACAAATTGAATAGGTGCTTATTTTTTTTACAAACTAAAATTAAACTATATCCTGGTAATGGTGGCAACCAGTATTCATAAAACCAAATTAAACCCAACCATTTTGACACGGCATTGGACAACATCGTGGACAGGTAAATGGAAACCGTATATTTGGGTTTAATGACCTGAAAAATAGAGCTTAATTTTTAGCGATTAGACAATTTTTAATCAGTTGGTAAATATTCAAAAATCTAGGAAGTTGATTGAAAAAAAAACACACTCCGCATTTTAAATTACAGCGCATTCGGTATTGTAATAATGTACTATATGTGTACTACCGTCGGTTAAGTAGATATCAATGACACTGGTGTACACAGAAAACAGATATTATATTTTAATTTTTAGTTTAAAGAAAAAATCAGTTTTTAGTGAATTGAAAATTTAAATCGAAGTATGGTAAAAACTTGTTACAGTTAGCTTTATGACAAATTGAATTGCATATTTGATCTGTCCGCGTCCACGCACATTTTATATTTTTATTAGGATTTAAAAAATAACGTAAGCACCTTTATACTTCCGAAAGATATTGCTACAATGGTATGCAAAATGTTAATTAGTAATATTTAATTCATATCTCTATGTGTAAAATGAGTATACACTGTATTATACTATTTCTGTAAGATAACTATAATTCATTGAACTAGCAATAATTATGTTTGACGATAAGTGTTAACAATTAAAGTGTAATAACTCCAACAGGTATACACACCTATACTTACATACAAAGAGTTTGGGTTGAACATTTTTTTCTTATTATCGGACAAGATTTTTAGCCGTGTATTGGTATAGTATACGCGCGTGGCAATTTTTTTTTTTTTTTTTACTTTGATAAAACATAAATGTTTTACGTATTCGGGTAATGTAACATAGTAAAATACTGCACGCTTAAATAGACACGTGTTTGCTTTTCCGATCGCTCGCCACGATGTGTACAGCTATTGCAGCTGCGGTACGATGATTTTATCAAATCCAAAGAATAAAAACAAAATTCGAGTTTCCTCAGAGGAAGCTAGTGACGTGGTGGTACGAAGCTAAGTCAGGGCCGTCCTTAGGGGGGGGGGGGCGAGCAGGGCCCAGGCCTTGGGCCTCGCGCTTTTTGCTTAAATTTGGGGCCTCGCGTTTGAAAAAAGTAGTAAAATTGGTTTTATTTTCTGATGTGTTGAGTTCTGATAGTGTTTGAGGTACCTACCAAATTTTTTGTGTGATAAGAATTATTAATGTCATTATAATATGTTTATAGATGGATGATTTACTATCTAAAAGGTGTTTAGAGTGTTTTCGCCCTGGGCCTCGCAAATCCTAAGTACGGCTCTGAGCTAAGTAGGCATACGGTGTGCCGGCGCAAAACGTGAACATTGATATTTCAGCGTGTTTATATTATGCTATGTGTACCACGATAAAGTTGCCTTGACGTTGGTTATGGTTTTACGCGGTCGACCGTGCGACGGATCATCAGCGCGCGCAGACTCGCGGCGTGCACGCGGACGGACCGATATTTGTTTTCGGTACACGTTGCTGCTCGTTAATCGAAGCCGAACGCTAATGGTCCGCGAAACGGTACAGAGATCAATAAACCGATCGGATTCGACGCACGCGAAATGTTTCCGTGTACACGTTTTCCCATTGTCCGTCCTACACGGTACACGCCGTGGGCAAATGTAAACTGGGCCCGCGGTTACCTTTTGTTGTAAACTCGGCCCGGAAATTTTAAGTAATAAAATTGGTAAATTGTAATCTCGGCCCGGACATTGAAGATAATAAAAAAGGTCGGTTGTAAACTCGTCCCGATCATTTTTGTATCTTGTGATGAGCAATTTGTTGTTAAAAATTAAAAAATTAACAACCTAAACGCACAATTTCAATTTCAAAATACAAAAACTAAAAAAACAAAATAAATCTTAGAAAAAACACTTTAAAAATATAAAATTAAGGAAATATCGGTGAGTGAATACGTCAAAAATATGGCTTTTTACTTAAAAAATTAAATTTATATTATAATCTTACATAATTACACAACAATTTTATATTTGTATCCTTTTTTATACTTACGATTTTACATAAATGCATTTTATTTATAATTTTTGCTCTGAATACTCAAATAAAATCCAATACTTAAACATTTTATTTACATTTTTACACACTTTTATATTAATATAACGAATTTCATTCTACATAATGAAAATAATTTTTGGAGGATAATGAGAATAGCCTCCTAGTGGTGTCCTCTGGGTAATGCTAAATTTTTTTCAAATATCAAGAATATTTTTATTTGGGCCGATTTTACACGATAATCATTTTTACCTGAAAAAAACACGGGCCGAGTTTACAATAGAACTTTTGAACAATTTTTTTCTTCGAGCCGAGTTTACAATCGCCCCACGCCGTAAGTCTGTTACCGCAAACCGGCGCAACTTGTACAGTGTACACATATTGTAGCTATAAATTTTTTTTTTGGGTAGGCCCACATAAACCTTCCACTGTTAGACGGAAGTGGGGACTAATCCCAATTTCGGTATTGGCCTCCTATAATTTCAAAGTTATCGATGATTTTTTTTATAAATCATTAATAATTTAAGGCTTAGTTTGCAATTCTTATTTATCTGAATACAAGAGTGTCTTACAAGATAACTTTTTTATAATTATTAATTACTATACTCGTAACTTACAACATATACGTATTGTCCATTTATAACATATTTTCAAAGTTAAAATTCGACCGTCTTTTCTTTATGATAGCAAACTCATCAACAACAGCCGATGGATTATCAATAAATTACTCACTTATTTCCCTTTCTATGGAAATTAACGTCAAATCGTTTGGCCTAGGAATTTTTATAGTTGACCTGAGGTATGTTTTCATTCTTCTCATTGTTGAAACACTTCTTTTCCTTTTTAGAGAAAATCTGGGTAGGCCCAGGCCTACCAGGCTTACCTACTGTCTACGCCCCTGCAACGCGGCCAACCCTTTGCGCAACGTACGGACATCAAACACCGCGATCGGTCTCGTTCGCGCGACGTTGCGCCGGCTGAACCCGATGGTTTTCCGGGATACGTGTACAACATTATATCACGTATGTCGTATGTACACTTCGCGGGCGCCTGATCGACTGTTGTTATTTTGCGGAGTCGCCGACCGAGCTGTAGGTTTTAAAATCGGTTTTTCGATCTCCGTACAACCATTCGAATATCACGATACACCTTATCCGCTCTGCAGTGTGAGCGTATACAAGGTGTACTAAAGGTGTACAAGTGTAATATGTACGAATCCGTGCGGATGATACAAACGGCCTGGCGAGTTCATTCCGCTTGTCCACCGATAATCTACACACACACCCATCCTATATTAATTCTAATACACCTCCACGAATACACACACCCTGTAGGATGCAGTCTTATGCTTCCAACCAACGCCAGGCAACAACCGAGTCCGTACGACTGTTGTAAGTCTCGTGGGACACACCTATGCGAGTTATTCATCATTATATATGTATGGTGATAAATAATAATAGATCATTATGACTTTATAGCGCGCAAATCGATAGGTATTATAATATAAGCACTACGATCCTTTTGCACACTTTGCTCCCGAGCTACGGTATTTTAAGGACTTAAGACGCATTGTACATGTTGTACGGAACGATCAAACCGTGGCCTGCAGTTACAACCGTTCGACGGGTTAACGATTCGACGATCAGTCCAAACTAGGTGTGTCCGACCTTTTGGAAGGTCTGGGCCACATATATTAGAAAAATACATTTTACTTATGATTTCACCATAGTGAATAGTGAATGGAAATATTTTTACAGTATTACATTTATTTATAGTTAAAAGAAGAAAATAATTTAAAAATAACAATACATCCAATAATAATAACACATTCATACTATGCACTGTTCAATTAATTTAAATCCCAAAGTTTATTCCGTTTTTAATATGTTGTAGTTTTATAATTTTAAAATAATTTTTTTCTCAAAACATATATAGCCGATCGTTTTGAAATTGAAGTAAGGGCCGCAGTAAAGTCTACCGCGGGCCGTATGATGTCCCCGGGCTACGGGTTGGACACCCCTGGTCTAAACAATATCGGTTCCCAAATTATGGACGGCCGGGGCACCACGAGCCCATTCAAGGGGCACCTGCACGCGGTTCACATTAAGATAAAACCGACGTTAGATGAACTAGTGCTCATTTATTATGCATTTTACCAGCGCCTCGTGGTATTCACTGCAGGGCACCGTCGTTTAAATTGATCCAAAAAAGGGCGCACCATCGGGTATAAGGTTTCGACTCGAAACGCATTATTAATAGTGAGTGCGAGTTCTTACGGCCCTGGTGCGTGTTAAAAATGATCGGGCCGTTCTGCGTTTGATTTAGAGAAATTGACGAAAACAGCTAGTGCCTGTACGTAAATAGGTTTTAAATGATTATAATAAATTGCGTAAATGACACTTTGTCGGCAAAGAGAAAATATTATTACTACTTCTACTCCTACTATGGTTGGAAACGTGAAAAAAATATGGAAAATTGATAGGTCACACTTTCTTAGTTGACTATAAAAAATCATACGTATAGTTAACAGACACGTAAAACCGTTGAGTTTCCGTAGCGGTTTTTATAGCACGTCCAGTATTTACGAGTGTGCCTTTTAAATGTTTATAATATCTTTTACGTTCGATCGCATTGATTCGGTTAACCGGCAGTTTCAACATTGAATTACTGCTTGCGAGACGTACGAGCGATTTGCTCGTTCGATATAGGACCTACATAATTGTAAATGTATGTACGCATACGAAAAAAAATACTCGCATAAAATAACCTACATAAAATAATCGAACGTATAAACTCGTATGAAAAAATACTTTTGAATTGATCGCACAGCAATAGCACGTATACAGGGTGTCCCACCGGGATTCACACAGACCAATATCTCCCATGTTAATAGAGATAATCGAATTCTGTTATTACACTCTGGGCAAGGACAATTTTACTAACAATAGTTTGATGAATTTAAGTGTATTATTAAAGAAGTTACACAATTAACTTTTTATTTTATAATTTTTATAAATTTCGAAGAAATCCTTTTCTGAAAATGTTGAAGGTTCAACTTTCAGTTTTCATCGAGCTCATGATTTTTCTAGATTACAGGAGAATAGTGTACTATTTACACAATTTTAAATGATAATAACATTAACAGCAAACCTTATCGGAAAAATTACGAGATGATAATAATTTACACTATTTCTTTGTAAACTAAAAAAATGATTAAAAACCATAAATCCAATAAAAACTGAAAATTTAACGGTCGAAATTTTCATACAAAGAAGTCTTTTAAAATGGCTATCGTCGAATTTTACAAAAATTATAAAAGAAATACAGTAGACGCCGCTTATAAGACTCACTTTGGGACCAGCACAAAGTGAGTCTTATAACCGAATGAATCTTATAAGCGAAGTGGAAAAAAAAATTAATTACGTATTTATAAATTTTATTTTACTACATATTTTGCTTTGATTTTAATACTTTAACACATATTACATATTACATACTTTATTATTGAATAAATCGCAAGCTATATTATACAACATTATCGTACGATTTTTTTTTTATTTTATTATCGCAGAATTCGTGTATGTACAGGAAGAACCGCAGCTGTACAGCGGCGTGCAATCGTGTTCGTACACGGAAACACGGCACGCGTATCGTCCGACCGCGGGGTAGGTACCTCCTTTATCAGAGGTCGGGAACCTTTTCGTAGGAAAGAGCTATTTTTTAAAAAAATTACAAAACTATGATATCCAGGGATCCGCACAGGTTTGAACAACCTTTTTTTTTTTTGGTAGGCAATAAAAACATAATACGTCTTAAATTTAGAAAATATAGAAAAACTTTATTTCATTAATTCATTATTATTATTATTGTTTATACAAATTACAAATATAATATTATTTAATTAAGCACAATAACTCACAAAAAAACGTATCTACTTAATATTAGTGGGATTTTTGACACTGAATTTCTCCGGACAGCTTATTCAATTCTGGAGAGTAATCTGTAGTTTTCAACTTCAAACAAGCATCAAGGCTGATAACATTCAGTTGATTTCTTAATTTATTCTTAATAAAGTTCATAGTTGAAAATGTTTGCTCACAAATGTAAGTAGATCCAAAAATGGTTAGTAATATATATTTTACGGATCTCGATATATTGATAATTATCCAAAGAACCGCAGGTTCCCGACCCCTGTCCTATATCATGCACTTTACAGTATATTTCTACGCGGTTTCCGTGCAACGCGAACACGATGATCGGTAATATCATAGGGCGAACACGGAGATAAAAAACTAACAACGCTTACTTCGTCGCGGAAACCCGAACTGTCAAGCTGCAGCTGCAGCACTCGAAGGGTCGAAAAGCCCGTGTTCACTTACGCGCCGCGAAACCGTTAAGAACTGACGGCGGCGGCGACACGCATACGCCCGAGTGCCCGACGATGAACCGATCGCGATCGCGTTCGCGGCTTACGCGTTATTTTTTTTTTTTATTAATTTAAGCCTCGGCATCTATGGCCATTGGCATACAAATAATTTATTGGTTCACATTTTCTTAAGCTACATTATTTACAAATACAATTTAAAGATTATAAACTATTAATAAGATTAGTCTTGGTTATAAAGGTGATCATGAGGTTTATGTTGTTTGGGTGAAGTGTGAAGAATGTTTGAAACCCCTGCTTCCCGTTTCTCCGATTCATATGAAAGGCATTCGGATATGATGTGTTTAATCGAGAGGGGTGTACCGCAACTGGCGCATGTAGGTGGGTCTTCATTCTTCATCAAATATTGGTGTGTTAGCGATGTGTGTCCTATTGGCATTCTATTGATTATGGTTTCAATTTTCCCTGTGAAGACTATTACGCGTTATCGTTACTTTGATTGTTATTATTAGGGCCCGGAAGTTCATGCACAAAAAACTATCAAAATATGCATGCAAATATGCGCTTTAAATCTATAAAATATGCGCTAAATATGCATTTAAAAAAAATCGAAAATGTGTGTTGCTTAGTTTTTCCAATGGAATATTTGATTTTAACAATGCTTTGCATAAATCTTTGTTAAAATCAGATTTTCATGATGATGGTGTCGTAATAAGCGGTTGCGTTAAACTATTTTTTTTAGCTTTGCGATTAACAGCTCGAGCATGTTTCTCAGTTTTTATATGCTGAGTTACGCAAAAACGTTTGTCACTGTTCACATTTATTTCGCACATTTTACAAAATAAAACACCTCCATCGGATGCAAATATATTTTCACCAAACTCGGCCACATAACTACAAATTCGATTCGTTCCGACTTTTGGCATTTTAAAATAAATGGAAACCGATGTAAAACAAAAACAACATTATAGGACGATCGCACACGACTAAACCTTGTGCTTGGACTCTCACTATACATATAGGTACATTCTTGTATTGTGCTATTACGATAATCGCGACAGTCATTAAACCATTTTATTAATACTTGATATTCGAGAATACAACAATTGCCGTTTATCGTTTTAATACTATTTAGCTAGAAGTATAACTGGCTATCGCCTATCATGAATTATCGCATGGACTTCCGGGCCCTAGTAATTACATAATATTCAATTATTTAAGTATTACCTGTATAATTTTAAACAGGTTTTTATACTCAAAGACCGAAATTTCTATAAAATATTAATGAAAAAAAAAAAATATCAAAGGTAAAATGCAATTTTTTTTTAAAATACGCATATTATGTAAAAAACCTCAAAATATGCGAAAATATGCAAACTAAAATTTCATTTTTGAACTCATCAGGTTGTGATTCAAATTTGTAGCTCATCCAGCAACTTTTTGATGCACTCATTAAAAACATGCAAATGCATGAATTTCCGGGCCCTAGTTATTATTTACGCGCGCTAACGTTTCCCGACTCGTAGGTGCTGTACGCCGGTACCCGTTTCGCGCGGCCCGTCGCGTCCTTCGGGACACGCCATCACGGACGCGCCGCGCAAGTTTTCCGGGTGCCGCGCGTGTTCCGACGTTTCCGGGCGCGTCGTTGCTGGTGCGCACGCGCGAGCACACGAGTCGCGTCCGCGGGCCTGCAAACGCGCATTGCAATGTTTACGTTTTAGCGTGTAAATTATGCGCGTACAGTTGTGCCCGCGGATCCGTCTACTGCGTTGTATTCCGATGAAAGCGGACGCCCGATCGGATCGTTTAAAACGAATACGGAAAAAAAATGCCGTCCCACGTGAACGGGCGCCGGTAAACACGTATAGTACACACATTATACAGGGTGCTCGGCAACGCGATCGCATATGTGTTCCGTTCGATATGCTTCTGTTTTCTGTTTTTTTCTTCGAGCGTTCTAAAACACCGCGCTCAACGTCTTATCGGTTTAAATGTCTGATTCTGTTTTTTTTTTTTTTACCTAGTAGAAATCGGAAAACATACACTACCGTTTGGAAGAAGAAAATTCAAAACAGCGAATTTTGTGATATTCGGTGCCCATAACATTTATACATCCTTAATGGGTTGATTTTCTGTGATTTTTTAACGTTTAGGAACACGTAATGATTTTTCGCGTATCCATTGATGTAACGGCCGATCCCGTGTTGAAAACATTGATTGATACCTGTCCGAATCAACACGGTAAAATTCAAATATTCGAAAAACGTTTCAAAAAACGACTCAACTTCCGCGAGAATCGATATATTACGTTACCGCCGGTTTATCAATTTTTGTATACACAACAATAGGATTTAATTTTAAATATTAAACCTGGAGATCCTAAACTATTGCTTTATATCTGTATTGTAATATTATTAAAGAAAGAAGTTATAACTAGGGCTCGGAAGTTATTGCACAAAAAAACGTTGGAAATTGATCGCACTATTGCAGTAGAAAATAGCCAAAATTGCACTTAAAAAAAAGACACCGATTGCTTAATTTTCGGCATTTTCGACGTCAATACGAAATAATATGACACAAACGTATAATACGACGAAACACGCGACGACACTAAACGACTGAACAATGAAGAAGTGAAGACTAAATTAAAATTCTATTTATAAACATAAAACTACAATGGTACAATGTACAAGTCTCGATATATCGTCATATTTAGTTTCTGGAAAATAATATTGGTTAACCACGGCATCATTGCCTTTTCGCATTTCCGGTTAGCCGCGACGGTCTACCTAAATCCCGGAATAACAATCAATACGCGTACTATATATTTTAACATACAATAAATGAGAAAAATCAGCAAAATTGCAATGAAATTGGAAAAATGGCCAAAATTGGAAAAAGTTGCACTAAAAACTTTTAGGTATACATTCGTACTTGCACGAGATGAATTTAAAACCTACTTAGCAATGAATGCAACAAATGCAACAACATCCGAGCCCTAGTTATAACCATTGAATTTTAATACAAAATATAATATTGCGTTCGTCAAATGCGTATTGCTGATGAAACACCCTGTATACACACAGTATAGCTTACGTGTTGACTGTTTGAAATGCGCATAATACATAAATAGGACTTGCGAGTGAGTGAACGCACGTACAGTAACGCGATGCTGCAGAAGACCGGGAAGTAGGTCTCCTCGTGGATGGCGCCTATGCGCGCGTCTGTGTGCGTGTGCTTTTGTGTGTTCGTGTGCCCGTGTACGTGTGCGCTCGTGTACGGCATCACCTGCAGTCCGAGTTTGCGGTGTTTTTTTCTGCGTCACGTGGGATCCGGGTCCGAACTGGTTACGGGAGATCGCGCGATATTATTATCATTATATTATTATCATTATTATTATTATTACAAGCAACCGAGCGGACTGTTCGTAGAATTCGCGCACCGGGGTGGACGTGAAAATGTGCTCGTACGTGCTCGTATGTACTAATGTGTGTGTGTGTTCGTTTTACCGTCAACGCGTATGTATATTAGTGTGTGTGCGCGTGTAATTTTCTCGTTTATTGTCGCGGCCTAGTTTAACCCGTTCATCGCTGGCCCTATATCGCGCACAATCGTAACTACCTCGGTAAAAGCGTCGGACATGCGTATAATTATCGCGTTTAATATGCGCTCGTAATTATATTTACATACGTACTTGGTCGGAACTATTGGCGTATTGCTCGTCTCACGTGCGCGAGAGGCGATTTTTTTTTCAAACGCTACCTACCTACGCTACGTCCGTCTTCTCGGTGCACGCGTGTTTTCGAAACAACACTTTTTCGCGTGCGATTCCCAGTCGTGTTGAAACGTTTTGAGAACAAAACAAAATCTCACTTTCACCGTCGTCGATCGCGCATAATATAGATTTTAACTTTTAAGCGCGAACATTTATAAACGCTTTGGATAAAGGTCAAAAGCCGAGACTTGAGTTTATGTGCAATAGTATATTTTTATGTTTAGACAATGAGTGCCGATAGAATTTGGGGATGTGTGTATGCCACTGATCTTAAAAAATGTTCAACTACACGTACCTGGTACTTAATTTTGATCGACTGTTGCAAGTTTTTGTATTCGGTTTTTTTTTTTCATCGAGTATTTCAGAAAAATGTATGACGGTAAAAACATAAAAAAAAATCATCACGTTCAAAAAATGATTTGTCCGCGGTAAAAGTGTATTGTAAAAAGAGACGATTCAAAATTCAACGAAATCAATATTTTCATAAATACATCTATTGACCGCGGAAATGGTTGAGGCTGAATCACCTAAATATTATACAATGTGTGACTAACACGTTCGGTTGGTACGTGTATTTTTCGCACCAAAATGTGTCTTCTATAAATCGCATGTGATCCACTGTGATGATATGTTATGAACATACGCCCCCCCGGTGGAAAATAAATACTTATGTGCGAATCACGTTAGATAAACGTGCAGAAGTTCACTGATTGAAGTGCTATTGAAACGGTTACGATGACTCGCGATTTTCATGCCATAAACACGGGTGTGCGTGTGCTCGTTTTTCTTCATATTATACCTGTAGGACCTATAGCCACTTGGGCTATACCACGATTCGCGATTAATTACTATTTGCATCTGTAATAGAAACACTGAAATGGTGAGGGTCATCGCTAGGTGATCGATGTTCTATGCACGCATCGGTAATATTAGAATATCTTATTATAATCATCAAAACATTTCCGAATATCACCGCTTCGGCGTGACTCTCATGGCATATCCTATTATTCTTTTACACGTCGAGGACGATTTAAATTTTCGAGGTACTGCAAATTAAGTTTCCTGGCTATTGCGCGTGCATCATGAACGAAATACCTATGACGGATCGCATCGACATCCATCGGTTCTGTGCATAATTCGCGCGCACACGATTACATTATAGGTACGGCTGCTGAGCTGCGCGTGGAATTCGCGGTCAGCACTCGAGGCTGTGATAAAAACTTGAAAATCTATCTTGAACTAAAACTTATTTCAGCGTACAGGTTTGACGTACGTCTACATGAAACGCGGAGTGCGCACGACTCGCGATTTCTATAATACTGTGTACACGTGTTCTACAAAGTATGGATTACTGCAGGTGCAGTCGCGCGCGCAGGATAAACCGTGACTCGGATGACTATAATATACCACGCGGTGTCGATTTTCACTGCAAAAGAGAACGTTGGCGTGTGGAAGCTTTTAATACCGGTGTGTATACAGCGGTGATCATTTAACGTTTTCCGAGTCATGGACCCCTTTAAGATATCGGTGTTGTGCGATTGAGAACGTTTTACCTTTTTGATAACACCACTGAGAACGACTGTCGGCAGATGAAAAAAATCATATTTTGTACCTTATAACCAAACGGCTATGAGAACGAATTTTCGAGCGACGTTGCCGTTTATCTTAATGTTTAGTAATAAAGAATGCGGAAAAGATCTTGCAGTATTAAATAATGATAAATATTCATTTGTAAGACCACGCAAAGACGGAATAATGAAATGGAAATGTTGTAGTGTCAGTTTATTAACGAAAATGGATATTTTATTTCTATTTTGTATTTTTAAAGAATGCGATCTATGTCGCATAAAAGTTGGTAGTAAAAACGTTCTCAAAATGTACCTCAAAAGGTACGACCTATAAGGATTGTTCTCAATCGTGTTCTACCCTAAGATATAAAGTATAGTCTCGGACCCCCCCCTCACCAATTAAAAAAAAAATCCTTTGATTTTGGGATATGTTCATTTCAAATAGCATTACATTATCATTATGTTCCTAGTATTGATTGCAGATTGTTTGTGGCTAAATAACTATTTGCTAAATTCAATTTTCTTATCATTCGAATAAAAACTTCAGAACCATTTCACGGTTTCCCGAGTTACCATGTACAGACCTTTTAGGGGTCTATGGACCACTGTTTAAGGAACCCCAGCACATAGGTTATAGTTGTACAGTAAATCTTGGGACCGGGGAATATTCGTACAATGTCACCGCGGACAATATAATATGTAACAAGACGGCGACGGGGCATTGTGTCGTAGTGAAGAATAATTGTATTATATATTTTGGATACCCGAAGCAAACGACCAATACGATCATTACGTTCAATTGCATATTCGAATTATACATTTAGTCCGTCTTTGTGCCGTCGGTACGCGTCGGTAGAAGTCCAGAGTTAGACTCTAGTTTTTAAGATTATACTGTTTTCATATATTTTTCGTTTGGTTATTCGCTTGTTCATTTTTATCCGTATTTTTAATTGTTATTAATAATTATTATTCGTTAACCATTACTCGAGATCTATTTATTCATTTATATATTATTCGGAACTATTCATTATTTATCATTTCACATATACCTAACCGTGTTACGGAGTTCCAACTTTATTGAAATCTGTGTATTTATAACGTAATTTTATGTGCCATCGAAAATGAAGTCATAAACGTTATTGTCATCGATTGGTGTTCTATCTTATCATGCTAATTGTAATGATTATTTATATTATTGTTATTGTTATTGCCTATGTCGGTGTTATTATTTGCATTGTTATAAATATCATATTAATATTAAAATTTTTTTGTACAAAACTTGAATATTATTGACAAATTATTTACTTAGTTTATTCGCAAAGAATACTGTATTCATAATAATTTTCTACTTATACCGAAACTAAATAAAATAAAACGGTATTCTTTGCTCACAAAATAACTATTGGTTCATGCTTTTATTGTTTATCCATAATCCCGACTTGTACTCGCCCAACTATGCCGTTGTGCCACAATGCAGTTATCAGTATACTTTTTGCTGTTTTCCCGAAGCTGTTCAAACGTTTTACGTCGTCTATAATATACTACAACATCAATCGTCTACGCTCCATACGGCGAGATAATTTAAAACATAAAACGTACGCATCGACGCCCTGATTTCAATCTTTGCTGTTGCAGCGTCGTAAAAAATAACGAGAGATTTGCTCCGTTTTTCGTGCCGCGGTTCAAGCGCAGTCGGAAACGCGAATATTCGCCCAAAAAGATTTATTCGACTTCCCGGCAACGCGCGTATTCCCCTGGAGAAATTCGGCACACGACCCGCGCATGTAACTATTGACCTAAAAAGAGTGTGTTATCTTGAAAATGGTGTACGTGAGGAACAACACGCGATAAATTGTGTCACATGTTATAATAGCTATATGAATATAGCTATACGTATACGCCACTTCCGCAGATCCGCCTACAAGAATTATACATTTTTATGCTCTGGCTTCGTAAAGCGGTGTGATGCCAGTCGAATCAGAGTGTTATTATTATTATTCCAAACGCACATCTTGTAATGTTTTTATTTAAATCAATTTTGTACCGGAGAAAATACCGAAATTTCGTCTAAATATATATTTTACATGACGCGTACATCGCGTAAGCAAATTATGCAATTAGATTTCGGTAATTTCTTTTGAAATTTCAAATGATTTCAGCTCAATCGTATCGATAGTCGACTATACATCGACACCAATCATCTCTGTAAATATATTTTTTAATACGTGTAATATACTAATTGGTATTTACTACGTAGGTGTACGTAAGACGATCAAATTTTGTTTGAAAATTACTTTAAAACACGCGTGCACACAAATAATCATAATACCTAGTTTAGACAGGAAGTTGGAAAACGAAATAAAAATCACGATTATGTTACTTTACTTGATGCATTATAAGGTCAATTATTTAACAGCAATACTATATTGGTAATAAAAGAAGTTATTTCATTTTTCATAACTCATGGATTCGCGGGTTCCTCATAAATTCATGAAGTTTGTAACACTTGTAACACTGTACGAAACAATTAGCTAACTATATTAAACTTCCTTTATCTAGTACAATCGTTAAATTATTAGAAAGTCGAATACGTAACTGTTTGAAAAGAAACATTTATACACTTGTACGAATTGCCAACACGCACCATTTCAGGTCCTAAGCTACGTCATCACTTTTGAACACACACACGGGTCGTTAGGGTTAGTGTGTATACTTCAACGATCGCGTCGATCGTGAAGATTTGACATTTTCGAAAAAAAAAACACGGTCACAATCGTGTGATACACCCTATACATTTATGTAAACGTACATATTATATGTAAATATTTTTAACCGACACGAAGCGCCGCACCGACGATACGCGTATACATACTTCTACAGGTGCACCGTGTGTACCTATGTTTAATAAAAATATTTTGTCAACACGTCATCGACGGCATGTTATGTATCAATCACACGGTGTTAAATTGTGCCTACACACCGAAGGCCGAGCACGCGAAACGTGTGTGTGTGTGTTATTCTGTTACAGGAAAATATTGCGCAAATAAAAAATCTGGCCAAACGAAGAGTGTAAAATAAGACGTCATCACGTGTGTTATATACCTGTATAATATAATACCGTTGATAAATAAGAGGAATATTATATTTTCTACAAGTGTAGATCTTAAGTTTTACGTGAACACTAAACGAGACGATCAAACGCACAATGCGTTTAGGTAATACGTATAATTTCTGTATACTGTTGCAAAATAATCCAAACGCGTTATACAGGGATATACAAATTCTGTTTTTTTATTTAAGATTCACAGGGACAAAGATTACAAATATTTCAAATTTTAAATTAATTACATTTTTTGGTTAAAAAGTTTAAAATAATTTTTTATTTCCAAGATATTAAATAATACATAATGTTTCTGGAAAGTAAAATTTTTTTACTAAAAATCATGTAAGATCAATGAAAGTAAAATGTTGAAACCTCAAAAAAAAACTCTATAAAGTGGTTATCGCCAAATTTTCCGAAAATAAAAAAAATTAATTTTTAACTTTTTTACCAATACATTAAATTCGTTTGAAATTTGAAATATTTGTATTTTTTGTAAGTCTTATATAAAAAACAGAATTTGAATATCTTCATTATCTTAAGAGATATGGGTAAATCCTCGGCGGGACACCCTGCATATAGGGTGCAATGGTGCATAATTGTGAAAAGTTAATTGTGAATTGTGAACAAATATAATGTGTATCACTCTTGACAAGATCGGTCATTTGCGAAGTGTACCGTTTATAAGAATTACAATTATAAATGTCCACCCCCGAGTAATCATTTCAAAAGATGAGAGACTGAAGACAGTGCGAAATCATTTAGAACGAAAAACCATTATGGATTCGTACATTTCGTTGTACTCGCAATAACTGTGCAAGCGCTTACAATGAAATCAATTTTTGTTTCATAAAAAAAAAGTTTCAGCAGCTATATGCTTTAAATAGTCAATTTAAGTTCCAATTGAAGTATATATAATATATATTTTTTATTTAAATTATAATTTTCTTGTGAAAAACTTGATGATTATTTTTTCCTACTGAATATATTTATATGATATTTTTTATAAAAGTTATTTCGATATATATATATATATATATATATAGTGAATATATACAACCCAATGACTTTTTTTACTTCATGCGACACAATTTACACAAAGCTTAGTCTTCAACAGCCAAGTGGAACTTTTCCTCGCCGATAAATTTAATTAATTTCAATCCATTTTACCGCAGTAGCTAATGCCGTGTATAATCTGATGACGGTTGGTTTTTAACGAAAGTATAAAATCATTTTTTCGTTTCAGGTAAACATCTGATCGAACATATTCCACAACCATACTCACATCCATTACTTTATAAGTACAATATAAGCTCTATACATAGTATTACATAATGCTTACTGCTTGTACGAATGAGTGTAAAAATATTTCTGAAATATAAATAATTTATTTTTATAACTTGTACGTCAAGTCCTATTGTGTTGTACTCCGCGTGTATAGATCATAGTGTAGATTTTAACAATGCACTTCAAGTCGCAACAAACGAAAATATGGTAATTGGCAATGGCAGGCTTAGGATTTCTTCGAAGGTATGAAAAACTAGAGATAATCAAATCCTTTTTTTTTTTTATGAAAATCCCTGGATGAAGGCAATTTCGTTGATAATAGTTTGGGGTAAATATAAGTGTATTATTAAAGAAGTTACAAAATTAACTTTTTATTTTATGATTTTTGTGAAATTCAATGATAGCCATTTTATAGGGCTTCTTTTTATGAACATTTCGACGGTTCAACTTTCAGTTTTTATTGGATTCATGATTTTTAATAATTTGTTTAGTTTATAAAGAAATATTATAAATTATTAACACTTTGAGGTTTGTTGATAATGGTATTATTATTTAAAATTGTGTAAATAGTTAACTTTTTTCTTGTAAACTAGAAAAATTATTACAAATCAAGAGGTTAATGAACATTAAAAGTTGAACCGTAAAACTTTTCAGGAAAATAAATCTTACAAAATGACTATCTTCGAAATTTATATAAGATATAAAATAAAAGTTAATACACATATTTCTACCAAACTACTGCCAACAACATTTTCCAATGATGATCATAAAAAAACAGAACTTTACTATCTCTATTAACATGGCAGATATCGCTCTGTGTACATCCCGATGGGACACCCTGTATGCAATGTTTCTGGTTTAAATTGCGTAAACAGACACAAAAAAAAACCCATATCACGATTATAATTTATGTATTATTTAGCTATAAAAATAATTATTGATATCTGTTTAGTGCAACTGTATGACGGTCATTCGGTTGAATATATTAGTTTCAGTATATCTCCGATGGTATTATATAAAAATTTAATTATTCAACAATTTTAAGCTTATAAAAAAACGATTGTGGAAATCGAATCGGGGAATAGGTTTTACTTGCCGTAAAAGAGGAACATTCAAAATGCATGCAATGCCCTACCGCTCACCGCCCGTAAAATGAATAAAAAGCAATATCGAGAACCCTCCGGGGAGTATTTGGTACAACTCTGAGGGAGAAAAAAAAACCCGAAAAAATGTTCAATAAAAGAGGTATACGCAACGGACGCTTCTCTACCAACCGCGCGTGACACGGGTCGCAACGAGTCTATACTCTATATTGATGTAGCTCGAATTGAAATCGTTCGAGTATATAGCTTTCGAATTAAACCGGAAGATTCAATCAGATCTACTTAATTTATATATTATATATGGAATGTGAATATATACAGATGGACATATATTTATACGAATGAATTGGTCGAGAGCCCACACCTAAAGGTAGTTTTTCCTATTTACGATGTACTTCTGATGCAGATTTGTTGCGTGAAAATTTGTCTACTAGATAATAGAATACCGTTGTGAAATCAATACGATACATTCCGCTTTTTCGAGAACAAATGTGTAACATTCAAACGCACAGCAATAAAACGCATAATATTCTATCATAACTGGATAAAACCGTCATGTTATTGACAACTAACGAATGACTCACGGATGATGTATAATTAAATTATGCATAAAAAATAAATATTTCGATAAACTATAAAACTATTTTATCATAACATATTTGTTTTTCCTTTAACTCAAGTTTTTTACTCTTGAAAGTGCTTTTTGCTTGTGCTAAATACCTCTCCACCATAATTGCACAATGGGCTTTTACCCGCAACGCCGCGATTGATTTATGTTATTTTTGGCCATTCGGTATGTTTTTCGGGACAAAATAGACAAGAGTATTACGAATCGCATGCAATACGTTTGAATTGTAAACGTAATATATATTTTTAAAATCGAACACAGATTGTACTGTAGTAAGGTCGTTTTTTTTTATAGTTATATTTTATAGTTTTATCGGTATATGACCATCCATATCCATATATTTTATTAGATGATCAATGTCTATTATATCGGTAATCCTCTTATTTTTTGTAAACTTTCTTTTATTTCAGTGATGCATGGCTAAAGTATTTGAAAGCGTGAACTTTTAATGGCATTTCTTATCCTTTGCAGCCGGTCGCATATTATTCAATACACATTGTTTTACATAGGTACCTACTAAAAACTCGTGTCAATTGTTATAGGAACTCATTTGCATCCCCTACCGCTATTTATTCTTCGTATGTAGGTCGTTTTTACGAATACTACATGTATATAATATGTCATAAAAGTATTTCATAAATATTATATCTATTCTGTCATCCGTTTCATTTTGAATTTTCTATACATTCAAGTACTTTCTGAAAGCAACGGTGTTGTATATAGACCATCAAATATTTAATAATAAAATGTAAAATGATTTATGATTTAATAAGGAGACAATCAGTTGTGTTTCTATAGTTATTTCAACTAATCGACGATAATATAATTTGTACATTTATTGATATTTTTTTGATAAAACATGTAAATATATGTTTAAAATTGTTTTAAGACTTTTTTAATACGCATAATATGATCATTTCATTCTTATTATTCCCATATTTCACGACACCTAAAATAACAGCCAAATAACTTATACGGTAGTCTAATTTTTTCGTCAGTTTTTCGTCAGCTTTTCGAAAAACTCTATTGAGAACACGATATGTTGAGAAAATTACCTGTCCAAAGTGGGTATACCGACTAGACGAAATTCCCTTTCAGAAAAGTACCCGATACATACATCGGAGTAATCCTTGTGGTCGAAATCGTGTGCACAGACACGAAAAAACACGCACGTGCACATCCCGATAAAACCAATATAGGTACGATCTCCGTTTCACTCAGAATCTAAAATCGTTAGTTGAATAGCAGTAGTAGTAGTAGCAGTTTGGAATCACTGGTCGTAATATCGTGAGCTTACACTGTATAAGACCATGTGCAAGCATCGAGCTCGACAAAGCGTTTATCGTATATATCAGTGGTTCCCAAACTTTTTTAGTTCACGCCACCCTAAAAATAAAAACTAAATAATCGCATCTCTTATGAATAAGTAAATAACAAATGTACACTGTTTAAGAATACAAATATTTTTATTGTTATGAAAAAATAAATCAACGGTAAATATTATTAAATTTCTATTTAAAGTACTACAAAATTTTTAATTTTTACGAAAAAAAACAATGACTGTTAATATTCAATCTTAATGCGGACAATACGATTGTTTCTCGTTTAATAATTCTTCAAAATTATGTAGCAATGCCGTGACAGCAACGCGCATTTCTATTTCAACATAAAGTTTCGACCGATATTTTGATTTTAATACGGCAAGTGCAGAAAATCCTATTTCACACAAATATGATGGCG
Organism: Periphyllus acericola; assembly: GCA_949715065.1. NCBI lineage: Eukaryota > Metazoa > Arthropoda > Insecta > Hemiptera > Aphididae > Periphyllus > Periphyllus acericola. The sequence goes on from OX454265.1 coordinate 23,093,834, forward strand.
CAAATAGTAGTAATACACGCAAAGCTTTATTGGCTTACTTCAGGGTATTCATCTTTAATGTTGAACCTAACGGTGAGAATGATGAAAACTTCATTTTTAACGAAGGATCAGATGAAAAACAGTTCCTGACAGTCAAATTACTCTTCGCGCAGACGCAACAAAATCATCAACGGGATCAGGGCAAGGATTTATAAGGTTTACTTGTAAAAAGTCGTGTGGGACAAATAGCTGTTTTTGTAAAAAAAAAAATATATATTATGTAACTCAAAATACCACGACAGTTTGCCTCGTCAAAATAAATAAAACAGATAATACCTATTTTAAATTGAATTTGGTTTTTGTTAAAATTGTACTTAAAAAATAGGATCAATATATTAAAGTTGTGTTTAATTCTCCAATTTAACTAGTTAAAACTAGTTTTGACGTATTTCGGGTCTTAACGGTAACACATATAATAATAACAATACGTGCGTGCGTCTTATACGTGTACACGATGTGTTATAATATGCTGTACTCTATTGCTTCACAAACGTTATTCAATTGTTTCAGCGGCCGGCGCATAATATTATACACGTGAACACATGTCAGTCAAGGACCCCCGAGTGCCCACGTACGTACGCGGGTTAATCAATAAATTAATATAAAAGTCTGAGACAATTTACCCGAATCGGTTTCGTCACGTCGTCAAATAAACAATAATCATTATTGGATTGCGACACTTCTTAATGTCCACCGGCGTTTCGAATAATATTATTACGTACCGCCTCATGTGAACGCTCAATGTCGCTGCGATATTCGCGTACTGGGTCACAGCGGCGGCGGCGGCGTCGAATTCGGAACATCGTAAAACTTTCGCGGCCGCTGCAGCAACACTCGAAGATAAGATTTTTTTTCCACCACGATGCACGTGCACCTAACGTAACCTAACGTATTACGACGAATATTTGCAAGACCTTCGGCCTTTGGAGCGGTCGGTTCGTGTCCGTAGGTGTAACGCCCTTTTTCATTAAAAGGAATCTCGTCCGACCGTCCGAATGAAAATCACGGCGACGATACAATGCCATATTTATTTATTTATTTATTTTATTACAGAACGGGCCGTGACAATATGGAGATGTGTAAGAAAAGATTACATAGGGTATGATTAAATTACAACTAATAATCAAAAGAGACAGGGTTCTCATAAGCAATGCGCATCATCCTTAACATGGGTTGATTACAAGAATAGTTGGTAGTGCAAATAGGAACGTAGAAAGGATAGAGTGAGCGCGAATGAAAACTAGGGACTTTAAAATTGATTTGGCTTAATAATTCAGGGGAGTCGATTGAACCATCAATAAGTTTTCTTTAAAAAGTTTGGTTAGCATTAACACGCCGATCCACTAGAGAAGAAAGATTTAATTTATTAAGTACTGGCTCATAATCATGAGGTAAATGTCAATTTTAAGTATCCAAGCGGCCATATAATATTATGGGCTTCGGGTTTGTAGGTTTTTTTTCTATTCGTCTAAAACGAAGAATAAACTATTGATTTCATTCGTACTAGGTAGAATATAATTATCGAATATTGCTTCCTTAGCTATTTTCTCATGCGTTAGCTTTTTTCACTTTTGAGCTAAGTTTTTTATCTTTGGTATTTATAACACTCTTACAAAGTGTGTTCTAGATCCTGAATAGTTTATTTGAAAGGCCAACATTTGTGTCATTATAATTTCATATAGTTTTTCCATCTTTTGTACGGTTAAACATTTTGAAACAACTTCCCATATTATTGTCATTTAAACCGCAAATGTGTATGTATTAAATAATATAGAATCAATACAAGACTAACACGACTTTTTAAATTGCAGGTTCTTAAAAATAATTTAAACGTTTTTTTTCGGTGTTTTATATAGCTGAATAGAATAGAAGCTAAAATCTTAACTCTTATATTATCATAAGATACCTGACAAAACGTTTATGAAACTAATATTTCTTATCGTGTGCGCCGTCGTAACAGCATAGTCCGTCAAAGATAATTGGTGAAACTGTATATTAGCATATTATTATATTGTGTAGCAGCTACAAGTACACTGTATCATCCTGTGAGCAACTGAGCCGATATTACCATTCGGTATCGCGCGGATATGATGTTTTTATAACGTTTTAGCAATCGATATCGTTGGTAAACCGCGAATTACGATAACAATATTAGGTTCGTTGTGTACGAACTCGATTCGACGAATGAACATGAACGGGGAGCTCGTGAAAACGAGAACGAGGAAACCCGAAAAAATAAAATCGTCGTTTTCAGAATAATGCAATAATCGTAAAATATAATATACGCGCACGTACACAATATTATTAATGTATATTATATTGTTTTGCAGGAACATTTTTTAACTCTGTATATATTCTTCCCCCTCTCGTAAACCGCAACACTCATCAATCCTTTTATAATACTTTCGGAGACATTTTTATGTCTTCAAAAAATATATATACACTACACCGTACATTAAATGGTTTTTCGTTTTGTGTGCGGAATTTGTTTAAATTATTCGCGTAATGGATTACGAAATGTATACGTTCTATGTGCGTATATGTATAATGTTTGCTTAGTTGTATTTATACGTATGAAGTAAAAACGATTTTATACTGTTTCGACTTATATTCCTGTGTTGTGTTAGCACTGAAATATAAACTGTGGATATTTACATGGGAAATGATTACAAATTACAATGTACATATTATTAATATTATTACATATTATCATCCAGCCTGGTTTTATTAAAAAACAATAATATATTTGTCAGTTTGTTAATTCATCACATAAAGAATATAATACACGTACCCGGTGCATATATGTATAATACATGTGATGAGCATTCATGAGAGCTATAAAATATTCTGATTCAATTTTAATTAAAACATAATTGATAGAGACGTCCACCGAATAAATACATAACTATGTACGATAACTGCGTATAAAATATAATATACCTACTGCCTAATGCACTGCAGTCGATAATGTATACCATATATGTATTATAATTTAAATTAAAAAATGCTTTTACTTTTGTTAAATTATTCGTACGTATTATTTGTTCGTTCGACACTGCGACTGGATATACGAGTACAACTAAAATAATTACATATGATAAATATTATTTGAGGACTTCATAGTATTAATATAATCAAATATAATTTATTTAAATTTAAAATAATCGGCTTAGACATGTGAGTAAATTATATAAATTTATAAAAATAGTGCAAGTCCGTGAAAACAGTTATACTATTATAAATCTTGAAATGAAAAAAAATAATAAAAATCAATAAAATATTACAAAATAATCTTCATATAATCTTACAGTACGTATACTCATACGTATGTATTATTAATGTAAATTATTATCCAACAATTTCATCAAGCAGTTTTTACTGTTATTCGTAGAAACTACGGAATTAAAATTTTTTGGTTTTTTATTGCTTTTATATTTTGATATTACAGCTTAACTGTTAAAAAAATTTTTTTAGCTTCTGCAGCATGTTGTTCGATTCATACCTTATACGAGTAATTCGACGTTCAGAAAACCAAAGTACCTATATATACGTACTATTTGGTATTACTAATTTCGTTTGATGCTAGGATGAAGGGAATAAAAAGAGGGTTAATGAAACAAAATCGAAATAATCAAACGTATAAAGATAACAATGAATCGATACTACAAGTTCGTTACGTGCTGTACGACTTGAACATAGAACAGATGAGACGATAAGACGTAAAGATTATTATATTTGCCTGAACTGATTCTAGAGATGCTTTGAATTATTTAGTTCGGTTACTTACTCGATGAAATAAGTTCTTGGAAGGATATTTGCGAAAAAAAACGATCAAACGCTGTTGAATTCTGAAATTTGGTTCAGTGAGCTGTATGCATAATAGTAATCGTCTGTACGACGGAATCGTCGACATCCTTTGAAATCGATTCTGTGTGTATTCCCCACTGAAATATTATATCTTTATATTCGTAGATGGTTCAGAATGGGAGCTTACATATGCATGATTCATCAAAAAATAATTACTCGATCCCACATTTGACTCGATGCGATGAATAATTAATCCGTTTGGTGCAACCATAAGATTAATATTCATAGAACAGTGGTGATCTGAGACCGATAGTAGGTACAATATTATATCATCTAAACAGTATTTCAAACTGGAATTATATTTTGTAACATGTGTAAAGCATTTGAATTCGATATTTGAAATAAAAACGAAGGAAAAAATTCGATTTATCACAATGATGATTTTTTAAATAAAACCAATACAATTTTCAATTTGTTGTTCTAGGAGCTGGAACTTTTAAATAAGTTTATCTGCAATGTTGTGCGTTTGTATCGAATTAAATGTCTGGGCAGTTATCAATTATTCAACTTGTGATAGTGATGGAAAATAGGAATCATTGCGAGTAAAGCTCTAATACTTGATTAAATTATTTTCACTTTTAATGGTAGAAATCGTTAAAAATTTCAATTTTACAAGTGTAATAATATTTGGAATAACTTTATTTGATTTTAAAGTGTTTAAAGTACATTTTGAGATAATACAATCGGTTTCGCTATGGTAATCCTAAATTTGTCTTAGCCCATAAAACAAAATGTATTATTTTACCTGAGTTAAGTAAGCCACGGACACTGATTATTCTTGATTGTGATGTAATAATATATTAAAAAGTTAAACTAAGTTCATCATTTAAATTTTGAATTTTTGGATTTTTAGTGAAGCGAGGAATGTTATTTTAAACTTGTATTTATTGTTATTCAAATAATCTATTTTGTAGTTAAAAGAATAACTTTTTTAAATGAGTTAATTTATTAATGCTTATAAATTTTCACTCTGGCTTTTATTTTAACTTTGAATTTAATTTCTTTGTTCATATTTTCCGTTAAATATATGTGTTTGTATTATTCTTTAGAATTGTCGTTTTCATCCAAAAAGCGAAATTTTCCATGCCTGCCGGGGCTCTTTTTGTTCGCAGCAATTAATTTATGTGATACCGTTAATATTTAAAGTTTGTTTCAACAGGTATATGGTTAAACAAAATGTGCTTATTAAAGTATAAATCAAGAGATAAAGAAGGAAAAGTTTTTTCAAATATCATAGAAATGTGTTCTAAATACGACTAAATAATATCATATACGTAACTATGTTTAATATTATACATATTATAGTATAGTTGCAAGGGTGCAGGATCCAGAATTAAAAATTGATTATTATGGTTGTTTAGTTGTTATTATAATATTACTATAATTGTTTCTATTTTTTTTATTTTTTCTCTCTTTCATGGCTAATTTAAATTTGTGCATTTTTAAAAATCGAAGAAAAAAATATTTGTAACACAGTTGCATGTTGGTTATTGTACATATTTGTATCAACAAATTTGAAGGTTTAACACTAAGCTTAGTTTAAAAAAATCAGGAAAACTTATAAATAATAAAAAAAAAACCAACAATCACGGTTTTTATCGAAAAAATATCCAAATACGGATCAAAGGCGCTGCTATTTAGATTTTGTTCATTATCGTTTTCACCTGCGCGTGTTGTCGGATGATAAGAATATATATAATATATTTTGTCGTGTATTCGTGTTCTTACCGAACAACCGAACCGCATTAGCATTTCGTCCCCAGAATGTATAATATTTTTCATATCTGTAGGCCGAATGCGGTGAACCTAGTGAACACAGTGAAACATAATTATTATAAAACAAAATAAACGATTTGTATTACCATAAATGGTAATAATACGAAAAGATATTTTCAGGGTATTATATTATTTAAATAAGCGATAATGATCTAGGCTTGGTTTCCGTGAGTGGTAGGGAGGAAGACCTAACTCTGATGACCTCCTCCCACTGGATCTGCTACTGCACAGTTGAGCGTATTAAAAATAAAATGTCGAAAATATAATATATGTAATAGAGAGGATAATATATCTTTTTTTTTATATACTACACAATATAAGTACACATTTACTCGTCAGAAGAATCAAATACTTCGCATATTACAAATTCTTTGTTTATTTAAGTGGAGTATGCTGTATTTGACATTTATGTATTTGAATAACATTCCCATGGCATTTTAAACGTGAACCTATTGAGAAAAAATATCAATCGGGTGCCGCCACAATGTGAAAAAAAAACCTAAAATAAACTGAAACAAGAACTCGATAAGAAACACATCAAAAAATTCGAATTTATACTTGTATAATCCTGCAATTTATTGTACAGTCATCTGTGCTCGTGAATTCTTGTTAATTATTTTCTTTTTTTTCTTTCATTTCTTTACAAATAACTCTATTATTCAGCTATATCGTTACACTCGAACCGAAATGAACATTTTTCAAATCATCCAATATTATATTTTACACCGTGAAACGTTTTAACAAAAAGACTATTTTATTGAATTAATTAATGATTATGTGAACCTTTTTTTTCCAGCTCTAAAACGACGCGAGAATTTATTTTTATGAAATTAACGCCCACAGTTGGTGCTATTTTATCAACTACTGTTCTCTGTGATTGACCATTACTATTAGCATTAACAAATGACGGAACATTAATGCCGATTCACTATGAACTTTAAAACAGTGGATCGAACTGTTTTTAACTGTTTTTAACTGTTTCAAAACTAAAGGATTACAAAATTGCACGACGATAATTTCTATTACGATACATGGCAATATTTTAAATAGTTTCAGTTTTAAAAAGTCATAAATCAGCCCGTATCCTCAACGAGCAATGATTATACTTACCGTTGTTAACACCTGTACAATATTTAATTTTTATTATTCTTATTGATTATACGTTTTAATTAGCCATTATATTGCAATAACAGTAAAACCAATAGGATGTTCTTTCATTTTTACTTATTTATATTTTAACGACTATGCATATTCCCCCAGTAGCGTTTTTCTGGTAAATTATGTTCATTATAATAATAATGACAATAATTTAATGGTATTATTATTATTAAATTAAAACTAGTTTGAACTTGAACATCACCGATAAAGATGCAACGTAACATTAATATCATTTTTTCTTCCCTATTCAGTTTTTTAATTTATTTAATTCTTCTTTACTTTCATAGTTCTCAATGCATATGTATAGTGTAGTAGAAGTACAACATTTTTTTTCATCCTTCAAGAGTGAAGGTATAAATAATTTATATTTGACCAAATGGTACAGAGTTGTTTTAAATTATAATAACCAGTAACTATTTATAACTTAAGTTATGTTAATTTAATTAAAATTGTTCGTAGCACGATTCGTATACTAAGTTTTCGTTTTTTTATTTGTATTCCATTTAATTTCTCTTACTAATTTTAGCACACAATTGTTTTTTAATAAATAAATATTACTAAAGAATACAATTCAAATTATATTATTATTTATTACTTATTTTTCCAAACCGTCGAACAACATTAAATATAGTACATACATAATATAATTATGCAATTTACAATCGTTGTACTACGTATTATTAAAACGTCGTTAATTAATAACAGTGATTATAGTGAATTAGTTACAGTTTATTTTGTGGCTATATTATAACTATAATAATGTAAGAAACGTTTTAAAGTTAGAAAACTTTTGCGTAAAACGCATAGAAAATTTGATCATTTATATAACTATTTTTTATTGTTCATACAAATAAGGCTCAGACGTGCTTCGATAATCAACGTGTCCCGACGTGTTCTTCCTCGGCCCTTTTCAATGCTTATACACTTTTATTACAAATCGTAACCTAGTTTTTCTTTCATCAGAGTCTGTAATCCTGTAGAAATGACAGTAGTTATGTTACATATACGTTCATTAGTTATATACTGTAGATGTAGGCTTTATCCGGGATCCGAGGCCCTTATAATACATATTATGCGTCAATAAAAAGTTAAGGCAATTACTTTAGAACAAAACTTACATTTACGACTGTATTAGTTACTGCAGTAATTTCCATATTATGTATTGCAAGAAAACTAAACTTCCTCTACAGAACCCAATTGTTCAAATATTTTTAAATTACCGAATTATTTTATTTTCCGTCAACTTTGCTTTTTAATCATCAACCTGCGTGTAGTAGATTTTCAACAGTATACTACGCCGTCGTATACCTTCACATATATTCACGGGTTTCAGTAATACCTATTCTGAAAATAAGTTGATCGTGGGACGAAATTAAGAACAATAAATAAAACGATACAATGAAAAATTATGTAAAAAATCTAAATTAGGAAAAACAATGTAAATAATGTAATCAATGTCAGCCAATGGCCACCGCTGCCGAGGCTTATTTTTAATAAAAAAAAAAAGATACAATTAAAATCTGTCTAGGACTTACAACTATTATTTAAATATACAATTGTACAACGTACCTATATAAAACTTCTTGCACACGATGTATTTATTAATTATTACAATCAAAATCTGTCGGCAGTTAATCTTGTGACAAACATTTAAATATTACTAAAATTTCGTAATTTAATAAATAATAATGTACAATAATGCATCGATACTTACATTAAACAAGTAGATGCATGAAACAACATCAATCATTGAAAGTGACGTTGTGGATTGATTGTTTAAGTACCTACTTAAGTTCCTACCTGTGTGTTATATTATACTCGTATAATATTCATGTTCGGTTTCAGTTTTATTTCTTAAGTGATCATTTAATTGTGTATGGACAGTTATACTAAGGGTATTATTATAATACAATATGTATGCACTGCAATGTGCACTGGTACTAAGTATCAAACAACGAATATGAAAAATATATTTTTATCTCTTATAGTGTTTTTATAAGTGTTGACTTTATCAAGATTTTTCCCACGGATAAAATAGTATTGTGACCACGGTATAACGCTTATAAGCTATAAACTAGTAACAGAATACGAACGAAAACAATAAAAGTCAAAACGCTTCAATGAAAATTCAATTAATGTCATCAACACGAAATGCTGATTAATTATTTGTCTCCTGAAAATCGAAATCATTTATTATTTTTTTGTTTATTATTATCGCAATTTAATTATCTACGAAATAATAAATCGGATAATTATTTTCAATTGAGTTGACCAACAGAATTATGTCATCAATTAGTATATACATAATCGTCTGAAGGTTAAAATAGTATAAGTTATAACTGTATAGTGTATAAGTAATAACGTTGATTATGAATACTATAGTAAGTAGTATTTATAACGAATGGTAATGTGAAATGTGAGAAAAAATATAGGCAATTAAAATTGTATAATTAAATATGCAATTGAACAATAATCAATAAGCAAAGTCATAACTGGATGTACCATTACGTAAATTGTACACTTATAACACCTATTTACTCAAAAGCAAAGTGGACTGGAGTGTTTTCGGCCCTTAAACAAGGAAGAAAAATCGATTTCTATACATTGTCGTCCGTTGCCTGCATATTTTCAGATGTTACTAAATAAGTTGAAAAATAAAAAAAAAAAAAAACAATTTTTAAAATTGTAGGAGCGAACAAAAAGAAAAAAATGATTGAAACTTATATTGGCAAATTTAATACAAGAAAATGAATAGATTGTTATTTATAAGTCATAACTCATCACTAATGTTTATCATAAATGTCTACACAATATTGATTTATAATTAATAACAATTTTGATAAAATAAAATCCTTTGCGAGTATGTTTCTGTGACCATTGGACGAACATAAAGATTGTTAATTTATATGAGGTATACATTATTAAAATAAAGATCTTTAGATACAGATAGTAAGATATAGATAGTTAAATAGTGTTGAATTATTTTGCGAAGGATTTTTGGGTTTTGAAGAAATTCCACTGGAGATCGGACGTTGCAATTTTTATCTTCATTAACATTTAGTTTACAGAAATTAATTGTATGTTTTTCATATTTTATAACTTATGTTTGTCATACGTTTATTTATTTTTTCTTTAATACGAATTGATTCCAATTAATAAATATGATTATACCTTTATAGTACCTTTTGCGTATTTCGCAACTTACGTATTAATAAATAAGACAGGCAAGTTGCGCCCAAAATATTTAGACTCAATTTACCTGCTATCATCAATTTGGGACACAAGTATTACGCACCGATATATAGACACATAATGTATGATGTTGGTATTTGATATATAGTAGAATCCGCTTATTTGGGACACCACATAAAGGGGACAACCGCTTGATGGGGACAAATTGACATTGTCCCGAACGAATGTATTCGAATGTACTCGCAATTTGGCAACTTTGCTTATCGGGGAAAACCATTGGTTATAAGGGACAATAATAAAAGTGTCTTGAAAAATAATAAAGGAAAATTGTATTAATTGTTGATAACGCTGGACCACACCGCCATTTGATAGATTTAAAAAATATCGCACTTGAGTTTCTGCCTCCAATTATCACTTCTCTCATTCAACCACTCGATATGGGGATCATTAAGAAATTTAAAAACTCATTACCGTGGACTGCTGGTAACATAAATTTTAAAGTTTATTGAAAATAATTTAGCGACTCCATCTACATGTGCTATTGATATCAGTTCTAAAATAAACATTCTACAAGCAATACAATTTGTCGCTGACAGCTGGAGAAAAGTGTCGATTGAGCATAGCGGTTTCAGATCACTGATTGATCTAACTATTCCTCCTTTTGTTTCTATTGAAAATGACGTAGCGCAATGCGTAGGAAATGGGGAATTATTTTTAAAAATTGATGCTGGTGTGCAGTGCTTCAATGAAAATGAGAATGACAATAATATTCTTGACGAAACTGCTGAGAGAAGTCTGCAAAATGAGGAAAGTGATGACGATGATGACGTTCAACCCGTCAAAATTACAACAATAGAAGCAGAAAAATGCATTGATCGGCTGAGACTATATTTCATGCAAAATGGAAACGAAAATGTCCCAACAACTTCGCTAGACGTTTGTACAGATTTTATCGATAATTTACAGCAAATAAGAATGGACGATTGTCTGCAGCCTAACAAATATGAATTAAGTATGTTAATCTATTAATTTATAGTAAAAATGTATGATAAAATAATCATCTAATTAATTTACGATATAATAATACTAAATAGCAAATATAATGTACTACTGCTAATAATAATATGTAATTTTTAAATAAAGTTATTATGTATGTACATATATGCACTTTAATAGTTTCGGTTTATTAGTCATTCGGTTAATCGGGACAGTCGGATAATGAGGACAAATAGGTCACCGCCTCATGTGTCCCAATCAAGCGGATTCTACTGTGTACTTAAACACAGAATATATTTATACAAACATATTAGGAAACGGTGTTATAGTTTTTAGTTTTTTAGCTTTGAATGTTTTTAGAGTTTTAGCGGACACGAATACTATAACGGTTTACGGGAAGTGAACTCAAGTATCGAAGTGTGCAGCGACTGGAAGTACCACGATTTGATCTGTTTAAGCTACATTACGGACACTCGCGCGCGCACGGTTATATAATTATATACATTGTTTGTCCGCTCGGACGAGTATCGTAATAATATCGTGGTGCGCATTGTTAATAATAATGCAAATAATAACAAATAATAACTAGGTAGTACCTAGGTACCTATACGACGGGCGCGTACAATGCGATAACGCTACGACGACGATGATGATGTTGAGCCGAACATCTTTTAATGGAAATTCGATTGCCTGCGAGCAAGGGATTCGATGAATACACGGAACGCTGTACCGTAAAACGTACATATATATATATGCGTACGAGGTGAAGCTTAAAAACTGTATATAACACGTGCGCGTGTGTATTTATACAGGTATAGGTGCACCACGTCGGAAAGTATATACTATTTATAATGTGAATATGGAGGTGCGTTCGTACATAATATTATACAGACCGTACGCGCAGTGTTGAAAGCGTTTTTTTTTTTTGTAATCCAAAACTTTTTTTATCGTCCGCGTGTAACGGTATAATTTTTAAACACGCTCTACGTCGTGTAATAATTATAATTACGTTTTTCAACAATGTTTATCGTTATTACACCATACGTGTGTGCATCCCGAGACCGTCGCGTAGAGGTATACACGTACATATCACGTATCGTGTACACTGCATATAACCGAACGATTTTTTTTAAATGTTGAAAAAAAACCTTTTCGCGCTCGCTCACTCGTGTATTATGTAAATTAAAAAGTAACCGTATTTTTTTTTTTTTTATTTTTTTTTCGCGATAAACACAATCGATTAATTATGAACATTTCCAAATGCAAAACTGTGTCGAGAGGAACGCGCTCAAACTTTACGGGCATTACGACCGATCCAGCGGGTCCGTCGACGATTATGTTAAAAAGTTTTTTCAAGTGCGCACCTATGTGTACTCGTATATGGTGAGCCGTACGGTAATATTTAACGAATTTTAATTTATTTCGGTCGCGGCGACACCAATGATTCGACGGGTCGTACTGTCATTTTCGTATTAAAACGCATCGGTTATGCTCGACCGCAATTACTGTTATTTTTATGTTAATTTTCTTATTCATAGAGTGTATACACGCATTATAACCGTCATCCGCGACGTTCGATTATTGATGTTTCGTTTTCAGAGTTTACCATAATATAATATTATAATAATATTCATAATAATATTCAATTTTTTTTTCAATTTTGTGAATATGTATAACTAAATAATTATAGCCTTGTATGTATTACATATTCTCATATAAATGTCGAACAATGTGAAATTAAATATGTAGATACGCGCTCGAGTTCTGAACTATCGATATTCTAATTACATTGATTATAGTTACGATGATGATAAACAATCATTATGAATAAACTGTGTGTTTTTAATTTATTCCGATAAAATGTATTCTAATTTCTAAACTGATCGCTATCTTAAGACTTTTGAGAGCAAGATTTCGTTTGACGCACTCGAGTATAATTAAAGGAATTAACATATTATTAAAGACTACATAAATTATATAAAATCCAAAGATACTGTGCCGGAGTCGTTATAATAATTTATAATAATTATTGTAAAAATGGTATTTATAGTAAAAAACACAATAATTATATTGTGCCATTGTGGGTATAATTATGTTTTAAATCAATAATAAATAAAAATGCAAGAATTATAATTCTTATCAATAGGCATAGATATTTTATACATATTTGAAAAGCTTGTGAGGTGATAAAATCAGTAAGATATTTCAGAAATTTCTAAGAACAGTTTTAGATTCAAGACAGATTTGAAAATCCCATTTTTTAGGGTCCAAACCGTTTTGGATTCGGGACTGGACGTATACATTTTTCAACTTTTGGGTTACCTAGGAAACGTTTTATTTTAATAATTTTAAAATAAAATGTTTCCTAGGTAACCAAATGGCCTTTCCAAAAAATATTTTTTAACGGATGCCTACGTCGTAGTAACTACTATCCGTATGTCAAATGTCAACCCGATCCGTCCAGTGATTTGAGATATGCGATTACCGATAATAACTGTATAAGGTATATAATGTAAATGTATATAGTATAGTTCAATTAAAACAAATATCATTATGTCATATGACGATTGTGCGCTTTTCTCAACCTAATTTTTCTTTTACACTGATATAATAGACATTGGTCTGATCTAAAGTTGTAACATATCTCTCCGGCACCGCTGAAGTTGAGACCCACTAAGAAAGAATTTTTCAAAATCCTTGGGTAATTCTACGTAGCATGCTCGCGCGTAAGCTCACCCAGTATATTGGTAGTTATGGCACCTACTTATATATAAGTGAAGGATATCGTCTATAAAGAAGTTTTGTAGCTAACATCTGTACTAACTATTTGTACCTATAGGATTTTCTAAACCTATGCAGACATGCAGCTAAAACTTAGCGTTAATGAATCCCGTGCGAAGCCGGGTAACTCGCAGCTAGTTATTAACAAAATTAAAAAGTCGCTTGTACATTTCAACAATCACCAGTGATGAGACTTTTTTAAATTTAGAAAAAGTCAACCAAAATCTATTATTATTATATTATCAACGTACATTTTACAGTTTTGTTTTTTTTTTCAACATAATACATTTCGAATTCGAAGAAATGCGAAATATTACTAAGTCCCAGTGAGCTGTTACGTGCAAGGTATTATAATATTTTACCCGATCGTTTCGGACAGTTCGTTTTTTCGTAAGTTCAAAACATGTCGGAGACAATGATCGCACCACACGCGGTAAAGCGGTGTAAAAACTAAAAAGTAAAGACAAGTATTCCGTATAAAACGTGATGATTCTTATGTCCGCGCAACGATTCTCAGAAATGAACAATTAATAAAATTAAAATGTTCAAAACATTCCAATACACGGTTAATTAAGTGTTCACAGAGTACACCTAACCTGAGAATGTATGATAGCTTATTAATGCAATATATTTATATATACAGTCGACTCTCGATAATTCAAACCTTCGATAATTCGAAGTAAATACTCGGTCCCTTGAAAATCACGCGTTAATTCGAACAAAAACATTGCATATAAGTACACTCGGTAATTCGAAATTAAATTTTGGGAAAACTGGCCACTAACACTTGACAATTCGAAGTATTATTCGTTAAATGCTCGGAAATTCGAAGTACGTATATTCACCAAATGTATTTTATCTGTATTCTTATAATCTTTTTATTAATAATTTACTATACAATCGTGTAGAAATTCAGATTATTACTGTCGATAACTATAGAATATTATTATATACTTTAAATTATATTACAGTGAAACCTCTGAATAGCGGACACTCTCGGTCACCAATATTTTGTCCGTTATTCGGAGGTGTCCATTGTTCAGAGGGGATACATTTTTTACACTAAAAGTTTTTTGAATTTTTTGAACCCACGCTTTATAAATTTCTACTGAGTAAGACACAATATCCGCAATCTGTGGTTTTCCAACTTGAAATTTTTCTGCGAGTGCATGAATTCCTACGTTTCCGTTGTTTTTACGGTAATCTAAGATGTCAACTTTTTCGCGAAGCGACAACCGCTTTCGTTTTAACGTAGTCATCGCGTCGAAAACCGTCACTAACCGACATACTTTTGTCATAAAACTCATAACCGAATTTGTCGTAATCTTATTGTCACATAACGAGTTTGTTATCGTAATTACATTATTACGAGAGTACATACGAATGTGAATACGTATTATTTTGAAATAAAGATAAAAATAATGTCCGCTATTCGGAGGTTGTCCCATTGAAAAGTAGTGGAAATGTCCCAATTTCCAAAAAAACGTCCGCTCTTGAGAGGTGTCCGTTATTGGGAGGTGTCCGTTAGTGGAGGTTTCACTGTATATTACTTCAAAAGAAGCCAGTTAAAATAACTTTTAAATAACTCTGATATGTACGTATCACCTAATTTACTGAAATGAATAATATGTACGTATGTAGAATAATAAAGAAAACAAAACTTTTTTCTTAACTCTCTATAATTCGAATTTTTTTTTGCCCTCTCGTTATTTCGAACTACTCGACAATTCGAACTCTCGGTAATTCGAAGTTTTTCAACAGTCCCGTCAATTTCGAACTATCGAGAGTCGACTGTATACGTATATTATCGCGTACGTACAGTCGAGCGACATAACCGAATCGGTTCCACGACTGTGCGTCAATGTCAAACGCACGCGCGTATTATATTATATCGTGCCGTTTCGCTTACGTTCGATTACGTGTAGTGGATCGCGAGGCTGGTTTCGGGCTTTGTTCTCGTCGACTGTACACTCGTATGTATAATATTTTTATATTCATTTACCGTACGCAGTATTTTGTCGACGTGCACTATTCGCCAACGACCGCATCGACGAGCGGGCGGCCACGATTTTATTGTATTTTAAAACGATGCAGCGAGCAAAATGTCAACAGCAATACGATGTGCTAGGGGAATGTGCGTGTACACACGAATCGGTAAACGACCGTTGTTGAATGGCGATGTACTACATCCAGGGCCGTCGAGAGCTTTTTCGGGCCACGGGGCTGATCGATTCTGGGTCTCCTTTACTCATCCTCATTTGACTGAGGTATAAATACCTTGTACAAGGTACAATACTAGTGATTTAATATTACGCGAATGAAGAACAATATATTTTGGTTTCGTCAAAATATTTTATCGATTAACGAAACAATGAAATTGTTACGTACAGTTATATTATTATTGTTCCATTTCTGATCTTTTATAATGCAAAGTCGTTGGTAATCCCGTTCAAGTTGATTTTTCTGGCCTGTTCTTGATGCACCGCTAACACTCCTAAGCTTGAGAGCAGTTTTGAATCTAAAAAAATTTTTTTAGGGGCTCTCTTTGTTTTCATTGGTCAGTATATTTGACATTTAATTAATAATATATTATATAAATATTGTATTTGAAAATGTTAATTGATTTTATAAAATTTGTTTTGCACGACGAGCCCTCCCGGAGAACCCCCCTGACCCATCCTCTCACCGACCCTGACTGCATCGTGTTTTATATTTTCATACAAGTATAAACCGCGCGGTGGGTCAGAGCCGGGAGAGCTTTTGAATTTAGCTTGTGTCCTATAAAAGTAATTAATTACGACCGGAATAACAAAATATCGATTTTCGAAAACTCACTTCGAACACTCACTTCCGAACAGAAAGCTGCAGAGATTTCACTCGACTTTTTTTTTCTTTTGAGAAAACTATTTCGGGATTTCCCCGTCGCTGTAGCCTCTGCGCCGTCCTGTATAATAAAAGCACATTACGTATAGACGCTCTCGAGAAGATTACGTCTTACGCATTTGCTTCTTAAGGGGTTTCTTCTTCGTACAGGGTCAATTTAAACGAAATTCCGGACAAGTTTGCAAAATGTAAGATGTACAATATTATGATTAAAATATATACATTTTCAGAGCGCTGTACAAGTGGTCCCGTTTCTCTGCGTAGTACGTTATGAGGGTTGCGCGCAGTTCGGGAATCCTTGAGAAAAACTGCCAAACAATGACGTGCGTGAACCATCGGAATCCAACAACATATATTGTATACATACGTCATCGATCGTACATGTAATCGCGTAATTTTTATTGCGAATCTAGGAAACTTTTAACGTCGACGATAACGAATAACGTGCCGCGAGTCGCTGAAGAATTTAAAACATTTTCAATTCATCTCGGGCACGGGATTTAGAGGGATCAAATCGGCGGGGCGACGTGAGAAAGTCGTATTCAAGTATATTATAATGTGTATGGACTTAAGTTCAAGAGCTCAAAGCGAATGCAAGTGTGAGAACTTCTGTTGTGGGCCGATAAAACTGTTCGCCCCGTACGCGGCGACCCCTCCGTGCGCCGCCGGTTCGTTCCGTTAATCTGCCGGTAATCATTATTATATTATCATAACCGTTTGAATTTAAAAGTCAATCACGTTTCGACTACCGAAACCGATCGGATAAATGATAATAAACAATACAATTTTGGCCACGCATAGACTGCTATGATAATAATACATTACGGTGCGTGCAGTCTGCGGCAGCGCCGTGTGCGAACGAAAATCCGTTATGTTGCCCTACACGTCGGCGCATATACAGGGTGTCCCGCCGAGGATTTACCCGTGGCGTAATCTCCTGAGGTATAATGAAAACGGTCAAATTCTGTTTTACTTTTTTTTTTTTATTTTCATACTGCTCGCGGGGACGAGGATTACGAATATTTTATGTTTTAATTGCATTCAACGTTTTGGTAAAAAAGGTGTAAATATTATTTTTTTTTTTTTCGAAAAATGTTCTACGTTTCCTGGAAACTAAAAAAATTACTAACAATCAGGAGTTTTATGAAAATAAAAATATGTAAAAATGTCAACATTTTCCGACAAAATAAACTCTATAAAACGGGGCAGTCTTCAAAATTTCGTAAAAAAAAACAAAAAATAATAAACGATTTTCTGACTTTTTCGCCTGAACATTAAACTCAATTATAACATGAATCATTCGTGGTCCCTGTCCCCGTAGCTGTGTTATAGAAGAAAAAAAAACAAAATTTGAACATCTTCGTACGCAGAGATATCGTAACAGGTAAATCCTCGGCCAGAACACCCTGTATGGTTAGCCGTGGCATGCGTGAAGTAATATTAATTTCATTTTTCTTTTCGCTTTATTAGTTTACATACGACTATGTTTAATAATTAATTCGATGAACCGTCACGGCTACCGAAACTGTTAGGTTAATCTCGTGCGTGCACGTCCGCTTGAATTCGTGTGTGACGTGTGTGTGTGTGTGAGAATCCAAGACGAACAAAAAGGGACCTTTGCCGACGCGCAATGTAGGTCATCGACTTGCAAACCTATTTGTGATGTGAAATCGATGATGAATTCGTCACAACGCCTTGTGCCACTGCGGTGAGCGATACACGAACCCGCGTCGGGGATGAAATAATATCAAACGTGTACCTATAAACGATGTAACTCGTAGACGATTGTTTTTTTTTAGTAATCTAATTGTTCGACAGATTAAAAATGTAAAAGTTCGAACATGCAACACAACTAAATACAGTACTTTCAATAATAATTACTATTAATTAAATTAACCGGGTACAATTGTTTGCTACACATTACTATATTAGAGTGAATGAACACAAAAACTATTAATATTTGACTACTGCTTTATAGTACCGCCCACCATGAACGAATACCTTAATTGTCTCATTAGCCATTACTAATGAGTATATAACTACTATTGATTATAAGTGCTCATTATTTACATAATAGAATATTCTTATAATCCCTCACCGTCATGGATTTGGGTAACGTGTTAATCGTTTACTGAGGAAAGTAATTTCACAACATTGTAGCTTACATCGCTTTATTATAACAAAAATATATCTAATGACTTTAAATTTTTAAGAAGTAGCCAACTAGTATTGTTTTTGATGAAATTATATTGAACACAGTTTTAGCTACAAAACACGTTACATTTTCATAGTTTATTTTAACAAATATATGTATAATATCAAAGTGATATTTTTCGGTCAAACTGAGGGAAATGTTTATTTTGGTTTTCCAAAAATGTCTGTATTCTTTTCGATTCCTTTCACTATACGATCAACTGTTAATTAAACATTTGCAATCCAATAAATTACGTCACATACTATATCCTAATAGTATTATTATAATATATAATTTAACAATGCACATAAATATACGTTTGGATGCGCTATATAACTAATATATTATGAATATTATATACTATAAGGGATCTGATCGGTTTATTCACTGTACCCGTGGTAAACCTATAACATTTTCGCGGTTGAAGTGTATTCTCATACGCCGCATGATTATGTTTATTTTTTATTATTTCCAAAAATCGTTCGATCTCCACCGACGACAAATTGTAATCATCCCGATAGAAATGTAATGTAAATAAACGCGAAGCGACGGTTTTTTTTTCTATCAGCAAATAGAATATTATATTATGTCCGTTTGAAATAAGACTCTAACCGCCAGCGTTCATTGAAAAATCACACGTATACCTCGGTAAACGGCTATTAACACACAACGCTGTGTCTGCGCGTATACATATTGTATGTGTGTTCGTGCGTGTGTGGAGAAATATGTGTGACGATCGTTTTATACGTGAGCTGTGTATAATATAAGTAAAATTTGTTTAGCGAGGAAGAAAAGTGTTCAAATTCGAAATACAGAAACGTTCACAAACGCGAGTGTGTAATAGGTACGTAGGTGTGTTACAATAATAATGTATACACACAATGTACATATACACTGTGCAACACAAAACGCCGTCGAGATTCGGCCGAAGACGTTGTGACAAAGTTTAAAGGACACAAATCCGAAAACTGGTTTAGGAATTGAAATCCAGCCAAATCCGCGTGTATGTGCAACTATAAGCATCTATAACCATCGCGCGCACACGTACACATTATATATGTATATACATGGTGCACACACGCACGTGACGACGCATCATCATCACACCGTATACCTATTTTGGCTTTTATTTGTGTACATTTTTACTAAAACATTGGTCGTCTGCGCAGACCACGCGGATAACCGGTTAGGTAATTCGAGATTATGTTACTCTTCCATTATATTGTTTCCAGCTATCTAAGCAAATGCACGCGTGCGTGTGCGCAACAAACATAGTGAGTCGACAGGTAGACAATGGAATATTACACGTAAAACGCGGCGTGTACAACAGGGACGACGTTCGTCCTGCCACGGACAGTAATGTATGCAAACGTTCGATACACACCCTTCATCGCGTGCCAGTCACCAGGACTCCGCCGCTACCCTTGCAACGGTCAAGTCGACCACTGCACAATTATTTAAAGCACGCGTCACTCGTTCCCCGAGGGTTTCCGCGCACGTTGTTGCGCGCGAGGGGTTTACCCGCCCCTCACTCTTTTCGCTTTTCGTACGCGGTTACGAGCACATTATATGCAACCGCAGCGCAAACGTATATAATCAGGGATTTCTGTACACATTTTAAGATATAAATACTGTTAATAATTGAAAATAATTTGAATTAGCCCCCGACCCCCCCCTAAAAAAAAATCCTGTATTTGCCACCGATTATGACACGCGACGAATAGACGATCTATCAAATTATGACGGGTGTGAAGAAGACAATGTCAGAAATCGCGCAAGCTCGAAATAATAACATACGGTATAAATGTAAAAATGTGTTTAAAGTGTTATTCCGTTTTTTTTTTCTTCTTCTTCTTCTTCGTCTTTCGCACAATGCGCGCATAGTTTCGCTACGACGTATTAGAAACAAAAAACTAAATTAGACTGCAGTAGGCATACTCATTATCCGAACAATATAAGAATATTCCCCATTATAACAGCGAAATACTTTTCCTTTTTTTTTTTCGGTGCACACCGCGTACGTGTAAGAAAACAATACGCGTAAGACTTAACCGAACGGTTTGTTTGAAATCTGTTTATTCATCATTGGGCTGGATGTAGAACAGATCGAATACTGTTGTACACGTACATCATATGCTACCTACAGTCTAGTGTTGTTTATTTGACAAAATAACTACGTAATACGGATTCATTCGCGTGCATACCATGTTTCTGCGGGATTTAAGACTCAGACGTCGTTCACACTCGAAACGCTAATCAATAATATTATTATGGTGTCGTTTTTTTTTTTTTTGTTATGAGATTTCGGCATTATGGCCATTACATCTCGACTATTATTTATGTGTGTTTGTCTTTGGGAGGGGGCGATGGTGGCTTCTTCCCTCCAGAAGGCTGTGCCGCCCGAAAATCGAAAACCACTGGCGTCAAATAATTGTGGTATTGTATAGGATATAATGACCTTTGAGGCTCTGAAACGTCTACGGCAGATATCCATCAAATTGTAAAAGCTATCTTATAACTTACCTATACGTCGATAATTCTTCGATCAGCTATATTGACGCTAAGTCCAAAAGGTATTTATTCAAAACCGAATTGCACCTATTTTAAACATCAAACTTCCGCTGTAAAATTAACTTCTTATTTATATAAGTAAGTCAATGTTAAGACTTTCGCTCATATTGGTACGTTTCCAATCACGCTCTTCTTAAGGACTTAAATATTTGAACTGTTGTCGGTTTAGTAAAAAGGCATCATATAAAATATAAAGAATTTAATTCCCGATTATTCCACTATTCAAATCGAATATATAATCGTGCCAATACTATATTTCTGACAACTCCACTCACCGTGGCTGAATATTGTTTATCCTGTTCACTGAACCGTGAAAATGCGCTTATATTAGAAACCTTTTAACGGTATAACCCCGCATGTACATTGTCGCCGTTTTCACAGTCCTATGTTACACGAAAAAAAAAATTATAAATATTTTTAATAATGTTTAAAGTGAAAAAATTAAAAAAAAAAAACAGTGAATATAGTACAACGTTTTAGTCCGGTGATACCACTGCTGTGCTACGTGCAGAAATCTTCGAAGGTTCATAAATTGTTCTACTCGAAATCGTATAAAACCTATACCTCATGGCACACGGAACTTAAAAAAACAATAATCGTAATGAAGCCAGTTTAGGCTCAGAATCGGTAGCAATTAATGATGAGTGTTACCATAGAGATGTACCATTGTCCATTTTCGCAAAAACGCACGAGTCTTTTGTAATAATATATTGTCATGAAGGTAAATTTGAAATTTGAAATAAACCGTATGGAAAATAAATGCGAACCCGCCACGGATTTAAATGTAGGTACGCCTTAATACCGCGTACAATATAACGTATACGAGGAAACTATGGAGATTACTTTGATGGATTTTAATATATTGTACAAAGATAGGTGGTGGTTGTGGTGGTGGGGGGAGGGGGGGATTACGTTTCGCTGTACACAAATCCAAAAAGATCTATGTACACCGGTCTGTTTTATGTAACTGGAAATTAATTTAAAATGCTGAAAACAAAGCTTAAGACCTAATGTAATCAACGTTTTCGGCGCGAAGGTATACGCGCACCTACGTATACGTTCGGAAATACGACGCACACAAAATTACGTTATACGACCGTAAATCTTGCGGGTTTTAAGCCGCACTAACGAAACCGTGTACATGAAAATGCACACTTCTCGCTGTCGTACACCGCGCGGTCTACAGCAGCATATTGTACTTCCAGAAGTTGTTTTATAGATCGCTTTGACGCGTGCGTGACTTCGCCGCGGCAAAACCTAATGAAATGTAAAGTTTAATCGACCGAGATGAAATATTACAATTTCAAAACATCGCCTAACGTATACAAAGAAACTTTTATCGAGACCTATTAATATGTTCCAACGGTTTAACGGTGAACCCATCGGGTCCAAAGCCGTATCGTGTGTACAGCATAATATTTTTATTACAAATAATCATCGTTCAAAACAAATTTTAAACACGGCAAATCTGTATAGGCAATACAAACGGCGTGCGAGTATACCTTACGAAAATGGTGTTTTTAAGTCGTTCAAAAAAATGAAAAATAATATTTTGGCATAATATTACTTATTACGTTTTATCTTAGAATAATAATGTACATTAGGCGTGCTCGTACCCGGTTGGCTCCGGAGATATTTTCGCCTGTTCGTTTGGAATTCAAACGGTCGTTTGTTTTGTATTTTATAGGACAGAATATATGCGCTCGCGATTATCTGAATAATTTCAAAATCCATAAGATCGCCGCATCGACTATAGCGTAAGACCAACATACGGTTTTAAACGCTTGAAATCTACCTACATTTTCTCGTAAAATAATAAAGTTGCGACGTCTCGAAAAACATGACAAGCGTCGTCGTGTGACGGACCCATTGGTCAAGAGTCGCCAACCCGCGGCCGAGGTATTAACGGGAGCACGCGCGATTTTTGTCAGGTTTATAATTACAATAATAATAAAAAAAAAAAAAAAATAGCTTATTTTGGTATTTATATATATAATATATTCAGAAGTTGGTGCCGAGAAAGCCAACGGGCGTAAGACTCGGACTAAAAGACTGAATCAAAGATGATGGTAAGAAAAATAATAAAAAAAATAATGCATTCGACAACTGGTTGTGTTCAAAATATACCACACTAAATAATAATTTTCAATTTCTATAATAATAATAAAATACTGGCCAGGTTTTCATACATTTATACTCACATATGGGTGTTTTTCTTCCCTTTTCTTATGACGGTCGACCTCACCTAGGGCACAGTGGTGGACTTATCCATGGTCACCACAGGATGAGGACACACGGGCATGAGAAAAACGAAACGCAAAAAAAAAAAGAAGAGAGAACTTAAGGCAAACTGACAGGCAATCGTAGTGTTAAAAATCGAATGACCCGATGTGCTCGTTAGCACAAAACCATATCATTAACACATAGGACTGATATTTATAATTTTTATTATCTGGTCCCACTTATCACTGGTATAGTACAGATATAGGCTTAACTCTGGTGCGGAGCGGGGTGGTGGTGCTCGGTTTTGCATTAGTAGGCGCTCAGTATGGTATGGGAAACGTGTGGCGAGAGAACTTTGCACATAACCATGCCAAAATGAATATGGAATCACAAAAACCGAATGGACTGCCTCAGTCCCGAGTACACATGTAGTTGAAATCAATGTTAATTTATCGAACATCCAAATAAACAATATTGTAAGCAATAAGGTTTGTATGATTAATATATTTAATAATAATTGAAGGGGTCAGTGGATAAAGGTGTAACTGACATTTTTGACATTGTTCAAGAACGCTACTTAATATAAAATTGCAATAATAACATGGAAAAAAGTGTTAAAAATTAAAATCCACTATCACACTCTTATATAATATTTTAAAATTTTACATACACAATACCACCTTTATCCACTACAACTAATTGTAAATTTTTCTAACAACACCTTGATCCATTTTCCATCTTGGTACCATGAATCGGAACGTTTTCAGACTTTGCAATACTGAATATTTACACTAAAACACTTTTACTGGTGCAATAAAATGTATTTTCAAAAAAATTTTAGTCAAAACCTTTATCCCCTGATCCATCCAATTGATTAAGATAGTTTTAATGTTTTATCGATAATATAATAGAATATTACAGTACTGTGCTAGCTCGAATGGCACCGTGAAATATTTTTGAATGCATCGCAAGACATCGAATCCTGTGATCTAGTTACACCGAAAACGTTGTCACGAAAAGCTAATATATATGCTCGAGTAATACAAAAACGTTGTTATTGTCGATGTTTTGCAGTATTTCGAACTAAAAAAAAAAAGAGGTAAAAAATAATGCCGATTCAAGTATAATAATAATAATAATAATATTCTTATATCTAATAATCTATAGTTATTATTGTACACCGTTGATAAAACGATAAAATGGCTTAAGCTGAGTGTTCAAAGTATATGAACTATAGTATAATGGACTATACGAGTACCGAAGTACATGAGTCAGACTTTTTGCGCGGAAATCGGCTACCCAAAAAGTGTTTGCAGAAAAAAAAAAAAAAAGAAAAAAATACCCGATTATAAGACCACCGGTACCTCGTTCCTCGTCAGATCGGAAACAAAAATAACTGTACCGATTAACAAATAGAATACATCAAGCATTATTAATATCCACCGATTCTATGCCGTTCCGAACGCCTAAATTAGTTGTATACGTATAATAATATCATATTGTTTTTACACGTGCATGATAATGTTATGGTAACGCCCCACAGAATAACTATATCGAAAACGACCGCGTGTATTGTACATTTAAGCCTTGGTTTCCTACAATCACGCATGCGTGATTGCGTGGTGCGTGATACGCGACTTCTCGGTTTGTCTTACGTTATGCGTGATGAAGGTGTTTTGCTACACCATGCGTGATTATGAGTGCGCGGTAAAAATATTCTTCGGTTTGTGTTTGGTTAGTCGCCAAAATGGACGTGTTGACGCTGTATAATATTTTAGAAGATGAAGCCGATGAAGAACTGTTAGTATTAATTGCAAATAATTTCGGACACATTCTATTAATTTTTCGTCATCTGTCGTGTCAAACGATTTCGACTCCATTGTTTTTCGAAAACTAATAAAAGATTTTAAATATTTTTTTTGAATCTGTCAATGATTTACAATAAATAATTATGTTTTTAAAATAAAACAAATGATGGCATTGATACTTACCTACCAATGTGCGCTCTGTTTATTATAATATATTATTATATTGTTATATATATGTAATATCATATATTATATTGTAATTTGTATTTGTATTATTTTCTTCATCCGCTGCGTGACATGTTGCACTAGTAGCGACTGATGCGCGACTGACGTAGGGATGGCAACGATATATCGATATATCGAAAATATCGATACATGAAGTCAATATATCGAGAAATTTTATATCGATGCAACCACACCGATATATCGCCTCGATATTATCGAGTCTTGTGATATTTTAATACGATTAATCGTTGGGAAACCATTATATTATTATATACTTTAATAACAGTAACAAATAAAATTATGAGTTATTTGGGTTGTTATATATTTATAGCTATTATAGCAGTATGTTTACTGTTTTTATGTACATCCTACTATTCCTACTTGATTCCATTGAAAGTAGATAACGTCATATACTCATATATAGGGCCCGGATTTAAATGCACTTAAAACCATACAGATATGCTCTAAAAAATAGCCAAAAATGCCCTTAAAAAATACAATTTACCACAAACCGTTACATGAAACGAATTATGTACTTAGAAAGCACTGTGTATGATCAACCAAAAAAATATGTACTTTGCATTGAAATCCGGGCCTTACTCATATAGGTATATTGTATTTGTACGGCCGTACGGTTCCACAGAATTCTACTATTAAACTATTATTAGAATGCTGCTTAGGCGATAAAGCCATGAGCAACCATGATAAACCGATATATCGATAAAATAGTGGTCGATATATCGTGGTATCGATATTGGGTGTGCAATATATCGAAATTTCGATATATCGATAGTCAATGATTTTTTGCCATCCCTAGCACTGACGTACGTGAATCTACAATCACGCGCGTGAATTATTAATAAACACGTTTATAGTTTTTCGTGGTTTCAACTTTTGCGCGATCACGCATCACGCACCGCGCAATCGCGCATGCGTGATTGTAGGAAACCAAGGCTTTACGTCGTAGATGGAATAGGAGATCAAAACACACATCGGTTCGGTCAGTGCACTTCGTTAATCGGACATTTTTGCTGTACAGCGGTTAGACGTATTACAATCCTTATCGGAATTAGAGTGGGCAAACAGCATAATATGGTTTATCTATCATACGTGCAACGGAGTAAATTCACGTTCCGCATATCTATACAACCGCGTACAACTATTGCAGTGTCAATAACTGTATAATATAATATTAGCATTAAGTGATTGACCGCTTATCAAATTGCATAAGACAATATTATATAGGTACCGTTCTTGGTTGTTTTTTTTCTTCTCTTACTCGTATAAGATTTATCTCGGAGTCCTTCGCGCTGTAGAGCGAGAGAGCATAATATTGTACTCGACTCGCAGTACGTATTCGTTTTTAATAGCAACATCGTACGTGCTCGTACAATGGATATTGTAACCACGTGTGTTTGTTTCCGGTGTCCGCCTCCAGAAATTTTTTATTCGATGCATAAGGAGCAGTGCTCGATAAAATTATATTGTTTCTAATTGAAATAATTATAGAAATGAATGTAATATCATAAAAATATTATGAAACTCAGTAATAATGAAATATTATAATCCGTGATAATCTATATAATATACGTAGTATGATGAACCTGTACTGTATAATGACCCAGGCGGCGATTCAAAGTTCGGAATACGTGCCGATTTTTCAAGTTGAAAGCAACGGTGAATAATCACACGCCGCTGGCATAATATGCATTCACCCAAGGCCGTATTTAAGGCCTTAGCGCGGTGCCATATTTGGGGGGGGTGAAATGAGGGCCTATTGTCGCGGGTGGAAGATTTTTCAAATTTTTTATACATCCCAGCTTTGTCCAAGGTTTGGCATTGATCTTTGTTTATTGTCATAACAAAATATGTATATGTACTCTTCTTATCCGAAATTGATGTCTTGTAAATTAATAGGGAAATTTGTCAAGTGCAGAAGCTGTGCGTTTTACACGTGCGCATTGGCTCACATACTGGGTTGCCACTTTATAGTACCCCTAATTTATTTTGATCTCGTATTAATAATATACTATACACAACACACGTATAATAATTGTGTCGAAATAATTCACATAATTATAAGATGAGAGTATCTAATGATTTTAAACAAATATAGCGATCGTAGGTTTCACACCGTAAGCACAACGGACATGCCCCGTATTAAGATTCCTTGCGTTACATTTTTGTAACATAATCATTTTTCGAATCATTTTTAAACGATTTTCTTCAATGTAATTTATAGGTTTGATTTGAAATTAAAATGTTTCATGTCAAGTTGTGGTGTTGAGGTTGAAGACCCCCACAGCTGTTACCTTGACGTAAATAGTTCTAGCGCTCCCAAGTTTTAAGCTGAATGTGCGCCTATGCACAGTGTTCATGAGACAGACATAGACGCGACGACTTATATGCCTATTGGGCCGCATCGACTTGAAACTGAATTCGGGAAATAATTAGGTATAATAACGCAAACTTTCAAAATCGTTCGTTAATAAATAATTGTTGCTGATTATTAAGCACGTATTATCCGTGTCGTCGTACACTAAAGTGAATATACCAGCCGCTTTCCAACGCAAAATATTATTATTTTTTTATTCATTTCGCCGTGACGTTATATGAGCAGGAGTGTACCGGGTGATGTATAAAAATAAATAAACATTGTCCACGGCTTTACGTAACGAATATTATATAATATTACTCGTGACTTATCCACGAACGTCATATTTTATTTGAGGTTTTACGTAACTTGAAAAAAAAACATCTTTTTATATTTACTATTCAAAACAGACAATGGTCCAGATGTACCTGTGTAGACGTATAAGAATAAATATTTTTTTGGGATGGATACACATTTTTTTAGACTGAGTGAAACGAATAATGTTTTGGTTTTATCACGAGTGATGTTTTTTTTGTGTGTATGTCTGTGTCAGTGGCGTACCGACGGGGGGAGGGGGTTAGGGGTTTAACATATTATATTTATATAAATATAATATTTAGGAATATTAGGCTAGGATTATATTATGCGTTTTTCGACTCTTCGTCGTCTCAAAACCTATCTACGAAATACAACCTGAGAATCTAGCTTAAATGGATTAGCAATGTTAAATATTCAGCGGGATATTGAAATCTCAACAGACGCAGTACTAGATGAATTATCAAAATCATCGAGACGAATTAATATTAAGTTATAACTTAATATGTTAGTGTTTTTAGACAATAAAATATACATTTTTAAAAAAATTTACTGTGCATGTCTTTAAAAATACAAATAATACAATTGTATAAACATTTTTTTTTTATATATATGTATATAAAATATGGTAACTCCCCCCCCCATTAAAGAATTCTGCGTACGCCACTGGTCTGTGTACACGAATTCGACCAGAAGGATTATGCTCTGATGTACACAAACATGACACTATTCCCAAATGAGACTTCGTGTATTTGGTACTTTGAGGGAGGTAATTTTTTTAATTTCTCAACGGTTTTCCGTTTTATTTTTATTTTTGTTTTTATTTTATTTCTCACAACATTTTCCTTATTTGCTGTTATTCTATAAATATTAATTTTAGCGACTCGAAATACACGTACATTATCAGCGTTTAATAGAAATCTCATAATTTTCGACATTTTTTTTTTTATAAAAGTTTAACCATGCAACCTTATATTATAATCCAACCAACCTCTTTCACTCAAAATCGTTTTGCAGAGAGCAGTGTTGCATTGGCTTAAAGTTTAGAGGACCCACCCGACCGTGGAGTCTCACACCACCTAGGGGTTTCTCTTAATTTTCGAAAGGTTTTCGCTGTCACAGTTACCTATAACATTTTGATACTCATAACGTAGCACGATACTCGACATTTTTACTCGATAAGAAATTACTTCGACAAAACTCATTGTATTTTAAATATATTTATGTGTGATAATATTGTATGTGTGATTGAATATTAATAATTTATCCTTTTTTTCTAGGTTCTTTTCTTTTTCTAGGTAATATAATAATATTTTTGTCCAAATAATTTTTTTGACATCACCCAAAATGCATTTCCTGAGGGAGTTCGAGACCGTTTTAAAAAAATTTAATTTTAAAAGCTTTAAATAGTCCAGCCTCCTCTTTAATATAAAATAAACAATAACACTCTTAAAATGAAGTCCCCTTAATATTAATACATTCAATATACTTCCCAATTATCCGTGACACTTGAACACAGAAGACTGTTTAGAGCGATTTTAATCCTATGTCAAAACGTTTTTTCGCCATAACTCGGTGGCAATTAAACTTAAGAGTGCTGGAAATGATGGTCTCAAACGAACTGTAAGGTAATTCTACGTTGATTTGACTATATTTAGATGCATTTAGTTGCAATCCGAACGATTTAGATTTTTATGTTTATGGATTCCTGTTTAGAAAGTTATCATTTTGGTATTTATTGTAACTATAAACATTTAAACTGATCCTACCGACTTATTTCACTTAGAGCAATATTTTCGAGAGCAATGGTAAATTAAATCCAAATTTAAAATACTAATACGGCAGTTTAATTCAAACTACTGTATCTCACCAGGTCTAAGAGTCTCACCCCATATGTTATTTCAGGATATTGTGAAAACTTTATAATAATGATGGTGATTGTATTAATAATACCGTGTACCAATACCAATACCAATACCAATACCCACACCAATACCAATACCACTACCAGTACCAATACCAATACCAATACCCCCACCAATACCAATAACAATACCAATACCAATAACAATACCAATACAACGACCAATTCCAATATCAATACCGATACCAATACCTATACCAAGACCAATACCAATACCCCCACCCAGGGCCATATTTATACAAGGACAAATGGGACATTTGCACTGGGCCCACTCAAAAGAGGGGCCCACTGACTTCAGCCTTATAAAATTAATTATATACCATTTTTATCATATTTTTGGAAAACACAATTTTACTTGGATATTTTTGTGGGTATAAAGTATAATGAGGATTTCGCGAAAACGATGGCTTTAATCAACATTGACGATAACTTAAATTCATTAAAAATATTCAAATATCACATGCATTTCAAAACGTGGAAACGTGTTTTTATTACAATGCCTGTTATAAATTGTTCCAGTGAACGATCATTTTCTTCATTAAAAAGAATTAAAAATAGATTACGATCTACAATCTACATTAAGTCAAGAAAATATAGACGCTCTGGGAATATTATCTATTGAAAGTTATATCACAGCAAACCTAAATTTTGATGATGTTATTGACCACTTTTCTAAGCAAAAAGCAAGGAAATGTTTGTGAAAACTGAAATAAAATTAGATTTATAACATTAAACGTAAAAACATTTAATTTACATACCTATATTGGCTATATAATATACCTAATATTTATTCTATGATCCAACTACTCATATACTCGTACTAATTATATACAGCATTAATTTAAAAATACATTATGCGTACATTTTTATTTTAGCATTGAAGAAAATAAAGATGGACAGTTTGGGGCCCAAAATTGTAAAATGTACTGGGCCCACAAATTGGTAAATCAGGCCCTGCCCCCATCAATACCAATACTTACACCATACCAATACTTGCACCATACCAATACTTACAGCATGCCAATACTTACGCCGATCCCAATACTTACCGCCAAGACCACACCCCCCAACCCACCTGGCACCTCCCCAGCCCACCCCGCACCTCCCCAACCTACCCTAGCACCTCCCCAACCCACCCCAGCACCTCCCCAACCTACCCTAGCACCTCCCCAGCCCACCCTGCACCTCCCCAACCTACCCTAGCACCTCCCTATATCACCCCTATACAACCCCAACCCACCCCCAGCACCTCCCCAGCACCTCCCCAACCTACCCTAGCACCTCCCCAGCCCATCCTGCACCTCCCCAACCCACCAAGGCACCTCCCCAACCTACCCTGCACCTCCCTATATCACCCCTATACAACCCCATCCCACCCCCAGCACCTCCCCAGCCCACCCCCAGCACCTCCCCAACCTACCCTAGCACCTCCCCAGCCCATCCTGCACCTCCCCAACCCACCAAGGCACCTCCCCAGCCCACCCCCAGCACCTCCCCAGCCCACCCCCAGCACCTCCCCAACCTACCCTGCACCTCCCCAAACCACCCCCAGCACCTCCCCAACCTACCCCGCACCTTCCCAGCCCATCCTGCACCTCCCCAACCCACCAAGGCACCTCCCCAACCTACCCCAGCCCACCCCCAGCACCTCCCCAACCTACCCTGCACCTCCCCAAACCACCCCCAGCACCTCCCCAACCTACCCCGCACCTCCCCAACCCACCCTAGCAACACCCCATATCACCCCTATACACACATACTATACTACACCTCCACACTCACTCCCCCTACCACCACACCTCCATCCACTACCTCCACAACCATCTTTATATTTTCCGATACCTGCCGGAGTTCTGGTTCCGGACGTGCTGAACGGGCCTGATGCTGTACACGTTCAACCTCGAGCACCGGGGACGTTCGCGAACACGCCGACGGCGAGGATCATGTGGCGAAGGACCGTACCGCTGCAGGGCTGCTGCTTGCTGACGGGCCACGACGATGGAGTCGCAGTATACGAGCGCTCGCGGACGAGTTGTGAGACTCTAAATGGTGGTTGGAATATTGGTTTATCCGATTTTAATTTTATTTCGCAAGGTTCGACATTAGCGCAATCAATATCAATTTCTGATGTAAATAGATGTTTATAATTATTTATTAGTTTTAGGGCCCTTTGTCGTTGTTCACTGTTTAATTCATGTGAAATTTTTATGATGTTACCTTGTTTATCAGTAACTTCGTTTAAGTAATCACTGTCTGTATGTCTTAGTGTATTTGTCCCTATTGATTTTATATCTGGTCGTTCGTCTATTTTTTTCCCTGAGTCTGCATTAATAATATTCGCTAATTTCATGCCCTTCGATATATTACTACTATATGTGTTAGAAAAATTATAAAATGTTATTCCGTCATCATTATTAATTGAGGTTGATTCTAGTAATAGGTATTTTTTTTTATATATTCTTTCAATGGGTTCTATAACATAATTTTAATTTTGCGTATTTGTGTTGAAATTAATATTTTTTATATTCTTTTAACTTTTTACATTTCGGTGAAATAGTTATATTGTCACCGGACACTATTTCTCCTATAAAGCTGGTATTAATATTTATGCTTGCTAAGTTTGTTTCGGTTCCCATGTTGTTCTTATTATTATTTTTATTGTAGTCGTACCAAATTTCGTCCATTGCTAAAGTATTGTTATTAAATTGTATGTTCTTGTTTTTAAAATCAATGATCAAGTTGTTTTTAATGTTAAAATCATTTCCTAATAGTAGTTTACAGTTAAGTCCTTTAATAACGTAAGCATTAATAAAATATTCATTGTTATTTATTTTAATTATTAAATCTATTTTTCCCAACTGTTCTAATTCAGTACTGTCTGCCACTGTTATAGTACACTGTTCTTTTACTGTGATTTTAGAAACATCTTTAACTAAAGAAATGTCTACACATGATATATTTGAGCTCGTGTCTATCGTAGCGTATGTCTTATTTCCTTCTATTTTCACTTTTACTGATAGTACTTTTTGCTTTAGTTTATTATCTGTTAATTCTGTTTTGATATTTTTTATATTTCCTTTTATTTTTTGAAAAAATCGTGGGATTACATTTTTGTACCCATTTTTATACTCTTTATTATTATACCATTCGCCTATAAATTTTATATGTTCTCTATTTTCCTTTTCAATAATATCACATACAGCTTTATCTTTTATAACTTCTCTGAATCCCCGAGTTAGATTATCCGATTTTTTTTCTAACTCGGAATCTAATCGTTTTTTTGAAATAGTACATTTATCACCGTAATGCCCTTTATTATTACACCTAAAACAGGTAACTCTTTCTGTTTCTCTGTCATACCGATTTTCCCTGTATCGCTCTGGTGTTCTCTCACGGCTGTTACCTCTGCTATTTCGGGTATTATCACGGCTATTACTCCTACTATATCGGTTACTATCACGGCTGTCTCTATCATATCCTCTTTCACGGCTTCTATTTCTATTATTTTTTTCATACTGACTATTATAACCCCTTTCTCTAGAATAAGATCTATCCCTGTTACTGCTGTAGTATCTATCCGGATTTTGTTCTCTATTTCATTTGTCCTCTATCTTCTCTAGAATTAACGGTTTTTTTATTTTGAATACTTATCTCTTTAATTTCTTTGCTTAGTTGTTCAATTTCATTATTATAATATTTATCTCGGTTTTCTAATTTTGTTTTTAATTCTTTAATTTCTTCGTCCTTTGTTTTTGAATATTTATCTAATTGCATAACTTGTTTATTTAAAATTTCAGTAATTTCGTTATAACCAGTGCCTCTTGAATTTATTCTAAATTGCATCAATTCATACTTTCTTAAATTATCTTTTAATTTATTTAAATTACTATTGTTATGAAGTGAAATAACGTGCAATATTGGTTCTCTTATTCCCTTTATGATGTAAGTACAAATGTCTTCTTCTTTCATATTTTTGTCTACTTGTCTACATACGTTTTCTACTTCAGTTACAAAGCTTGTTATGGATTCTAATTCTTCCTGTATTTATTTTCTAATTTACTTTTTAATAAAATTGAGTACCCTATAGCCTATAGGTTGGAACTCCGACAAAAATTCTTCTTTTATTTCATTTTAAGTCCAATTTTTTTTTTAATTTTCCAAATTTTCTAAAAACATGGCAGCGGTGTCTTTTAAAATATAGATAAAAATTGTATTTTATCGTTGGTGTCCCAATTATTAATCAGTCCTGCTTTTTCGTATTGTTTAAAAAAAAGTTTAATGTCTCCTTTTCCGGAAAAACTGTCTGGTTTAATTATCATAAATTTATTCTTTTCCATATTTGTATTATTTATTTTGATTGGATTATTAGTGGTTTGTGGGGAACAAGTTTTAAATAAAGGTAGTATTTCGAAAATGAATGTAAAAGAAGTTTGAATTTGTACATGTGAATTTATTATAAACGGCAAAAAAATAAATAAAAAATAAAAACTCAATTGATAAATTTCACTAAAACGGGATCAGGTAATCTACTCACAAACTAACCTTTTACAATCTTGCTGCGAAAATTTAAAGGTATCTTAATTCGTATGATAACACAAAAACAAAAACAAAAACAAAAAAAAACACAAACAAAAACACAAACACAAAAGGTCTCTGGGCGTGGATTGTCGAATTACATTGGGAGCCACTGTCGTATACCGCACTTTCGTGGGTATCGCTCTATCCTCTCTTTAGTAATCAAAGCTAATAGATATTAGTTCAATTATTAAGAGTTGATGGGTTTTCAAAATAAAACAATAATTCACACCAAAAGGCCAATTTTAATTAAAACACAAAATTAAAGCGTGGCGTCGTAGTATCTACACATACGTGCTTCAACCGAAACACACACACTCTGCCCAGTTCTCATCCGACCGGCTGTCTTAAATATTAATTTACAATATGCTACCTCAGCTCATTTGCTTCACTGGCCAATCCTACTAATTTTTATAATAATTAAATTTTTGCCTATTTGGCACATACAACAGATAGAACAAAATAGTGTAGTAGTCATAGCCTTAGAATCTCGAGTAACCGTTCGCTTGTTTTTTATTATTATTTTTAAGAAGTATAAGGACCATTACCCTTATTACAAAGTTAACAATCAGTTTATAAAATTAAATACCTTAAAATAAAGAAACTTCTAACGATCATGCTAAATTGCAATAAACTTCAAAAATTTGACTTTTAATGTATAACAAATAGAAATAGATCAATAAGAAAGTTGAAAGTAATTTAGTAATTTATAGTGAAATATACAACATTAAGTACCAAAAAAAAAAAATTATTTCGTAAAACAAACAAATCAATGTAAATGAAGTGGAGAAGTTATATAAAAAAAATTATCTTGTGTCTAAAATTAATATAGAATTGTTTAGACTTTAGAGAATTAAAAGGGCTTCGTTTTCAGTAATTTTATAGTTTATTTTATGTTCAAGTGAATGCTAAGAGAACAAAACGCTGTTAAATTTAATTAAATTTGATATTATGACATCAATTAGTATGAATATGAATGAAACTCAAGAACAATGTTTATGATAAATAGGACATTATGATGAATTTTTATTAGATTTTTATTTAAAACACCAAAAATGCATTTCCAACCTATTCCTAGACCCCTTTTAATTTGTTTTCTTTATTTGAAAGTCCTCCCTATCATAAACATTTTTATTCTTCAGTTCAGTTAATAAGATATTGATTTAAGTATTGTTATGTTATATTTTACATTGAAGTGAATGTAGAATTACCAAAATATTTCCAAATTACATTTAATATTTTTTATGAGAGAAATTGGTCAATTAAAAGAATAAAATATAACAAAAAAGTGTTAATGATAAAAAGTACTTTACAAAGAAGTTTTATTAGATTTTCTTTGGATTTAAGATTATTAAATGGTAACTGATTCAAAGGGTTTTTTGTTTTATTTTACATTAAAATGAATGCTGTGCTTATAATATGATCTTTAAAAATTACATTTTATATATTTTATTTAAGAAATTATTGAAATTATTAAATAAATATTTATCAACAAAAATGTGTAATAAATAGGATTTTTAAAATACAAAATTATTAAAAATTGAACATTTAAATTGTTAAAAATAATTGATTTTGTGCCTGTGTGGCTGCTGTCCTCCTACCAGTCCCTTTTAGTCGCTTCTTACGACAGGTTAGGGACACCCGATGGTATATTATTATCCCGACCACCAGGGATACGGTACTAAAAAAAGAAATCCCACAGCCCTGCACCTTGCATAAAAGACACTTTTGTGAAATTTCTCAAACAGATGACCCTCAATCGTAAAGCATATATTCCCGAACGATTAATCGGTGACTGCATTGAAATCCTGGCCCTAATGATAATTTATTTTTTTTTTTTTGAAAATATAAAATAAAATGAAATTTAGAAACTTACTCTTTGGTCAATGCGCAGACTGGTCCAGCTGAAGTTACCTACAAATTTAAAATCGTGGCTCGATACGAATAAAAAGTTCTGTGGATAAAGGGACATTATAAAAATAATAGATATCCGGCGATTCGCGTACCGGCATTTATTATGCAAGACAATAATAATGCGTTTTATTGAAAACCAATAATATAGAATATACAACACTCCGTTATTGTTTAAATTTAAAATTAAATTAAGAAAAAAATGCACTAATGCGCATGATAGGTCACCAGGGTTAACTATGCTAATTAAACTTGAGTTGCGGCCGATCAAGAATGGGTGCAGATAAAATGGGTATAGGGAGAAGTGATATTTCGCTGTACATTTATAACAATTTAAAATATTATTTTACAAACTAAATAACGCAAAATCTTAATAGGACCTATATCACAACCTGAAATATATTTACAACCTACATGCCTGTCGGTTATTTTATTTACACTACGTAATACACAAATCTCATACCCGGTATATACTTTCTATGAACACGTATCAAAGAAGTATATATATACGACATACGTGTTTGCTTCTCATCGCGATTCTCTGCAATCTACAGGATCGGAGTCTCGAAAACGGCCGTTCATTGATCACTGTTACGAACTATTTAAAAAACACTGTAAAAATATTTTAAGTTATAAGTTACACACTTTATATAATGAGCAAAAATTGAATGATTTCTTTTCGATACGAATGAAAATGGCTAATAAAATAAAATACATAGAATAAGCGGATAGAATGGTAATATTATAGACAGTGGACATAGAATATACGTCCGTATCATGTGCACAACGGGTGATTGATAAAAAATCAAGGACATTAACAAATAATACTTTTTTTTCTCTATCGATTCGGTTTTGGAATAAATATTAACTAAAATTTCGGTAAACGGTTTTTATGTCTATCTGAATAATTATTAAACTTAATTTCACCCAAACCTAAACCATTAACTACTAAAAACTTTTAAAATTAAATTTTATTTGTTATAAGTAAGAAAATATTGAAATTTAAGAATGAAAAAAAAAATTAAAGCCAGAGGTTTTAATGTTTTTACATATTTATATATTTATTACAATTTGGTATTGATTAAGGATATTTTTGAAAGAGATTTATTAATTTTTAAATGTTTTATAAATATTTTCATAAAAAAAATTGAAGTCATTTATTACGGTATTATTTAGATTATTTATTATTTACAATTAAATTTTAATCAAAAATAAGTTGTCGAACCAAGAAAAAAAGGATAAAATATTAATATTCAATAACATATACAATTAGCACACATAAATATATTTACTGTACAACGAGTATTAATATTGTCAACATTTTAAAAGGGATGAATATTCCAATCACATATTATGACGAAGGGTAAATGCCTCAAAAAGAATTAATCAACTTTACCATTCTTTTATATTTGGAACAAAAATTGAATATAATTCAATTGAAAGAAACTAGTCTTAAATGTTTTATTATATAAGTACACATATATTAAATTTTGTGTATGTCAAAATGAGAAAAATTGACAACTACATAATAAAAGACTCAGCGTATTTACTGACAAACATATTATAAACTCGAAAACATACGAACATCTACATTAATTCGGTGACAGAATCTGAAGTCAAGAGGTATTGACCAGACGTGGAAACCCAGGTTCTAACAATAGCCGAAATGTTGGTGGAGAACCATGCTCGCAAAATATCGACACACCTATTCGACAAATAGCGCCTCCCCCTTCCCTAGAGATAGCTACCACTAAATTATCACATAACAGAAGGAAGAACATTTTAAATATAAAAGAGGATTAAGTTAGTTACAAATAATAATCACTGGAACATTGAGATAAATATATGAAAATTAAGTATTTTAATACTAATCTAATTGAACGTAAAACCCCCAAATGCATTACAATTTATCGTGATAGTGCTATCATAGACATCCGATCCATGAGGAACATTTAAAACTGCCTATTGCGTAAAACTACTCTAAAACCACGTAAATCCCAAATGAAATTTTTTCCCGCTCACCAAAAGACTACCAACCAGTAAAATACCCAATTAACTATTGTAAAATACCTCAAATAGATTTCCGAACTTTAGGAATTTTTATAACCTAACGACTAGCAAACGGTTACCACCAAAGCGGTCCATGATGGAAACAAAACTACTGAGGTACTCCCCTTGCGAGGTTTCCCACTATGGCCCCGAATGTAGAGTTACTGACCTTTCACAATGCAGGAATTCTTAAGAGACAATGAAATATATATAACTGTCGGATATTAAAGACGGAATAAAAATAGGTAACTGCCTATTGCGTAAAACTAATCTAAATACACGTTAAATCTAAATGAATATAGTTATATTCGGAAAGTATCTGTTGTTTGAATCCATTTACCCATGTATTTGGAAAGCATTGTTTAAGAAAAAAAAGATGCACCATGCATTGAAATCCTGGCCCTAATGATAATTTATTTTTATTTTAGAAAATATAAAATTAATTTAAATTGAAAAACTTACCCTTTGGTCAATGCGCAGACATTTATTATGCAAGACAATAATAATAATGCGTTTTATTGCGAACCAATAAAATACAACTCTCCGTTATTGTTACGCACGATTGCACGAAGAAAACCATGCACTAATGCGCATGATAGGTCACCAGGGTATTAATTCATGAGTTTATACTAATCGCGATTCTCTTCAATCTACAGGATCGGAATATCGAAAACGGCCGTTCACTGAAGAATGTTAAGAACTTGTTTATAAATTGTAAAATATTTTAAGTTATAAGATACAGACATTATATAATAAGCAAAAATTGATTGGTTTCTTTTTGATACGAACTATAAATGAAAATGACTTATAAAATAAAATATATATATAAAAGAAGAGGATAGAATGGTAAAATTATATTCGGTTGACATAGAGTATACATCTGTATCACGTGATCAATAGGTGATTTATAGAAAATCAAGGACATTAAAAATAACATACTTTTTTTCTCTGACGAATCGGTTTTGGACATATGTGCGGCACACTCGTTAAACCTGGTTGGTGTTCATGCAGTTGAAAATTGTAACGGCGTAGTTGAATATTTTAGTATAATTCAATCTGTTTATAACTTTTTTTCGTCTTCAACTTATCGTTGGAAACTTTTATGTCAACATCTAAAATTTAATGAAACGCTAACATTAAATCGTCTTCACAAACACGGTGGTCCGCAAATGCTGATGCAACTAAAGCATTACGACAAAATTATACTCATATTTTATCTATTTTTTTAGAAATATCTCAAGATAAAAATGAAAACGGCAATACTCGATTTGATGCAATAAACATTTTGAAAAAATTGAAAAAAAGGGAAACCGCTATATTAACTATTGTATAGGATGTTATATTACAACGAATAAATATAACTTCAAAAAGTCTTCAGAGTTCAACAGAAAATTTATTTTCAATAGTGCCCTTATACAACTCCTTAATAGATTTCATACAATATGTTCGAGAACACTTTGATGATTATGAAAACAAATCCATAGAAATTTTAAATAAGGATATTGAATATCAGAGTTCAAGAAAAAAAAGACACCAAAAAGTAGACACTTAGATGATACTGATTCTAAAGAAAGACAATTAGATCTAAGTGCGATTTTTATGAGTGATATTTATTATGTTATTGTGATAAATTTGTAGCTGAATTGAATAAACGAAAAATGGCCTATATTGAAGTAGAAGAAAAATTTGGATTTTTATTCACTAAAAATCCTGATAGAAAGGAAATTATCAACCAAATAAAATATTTACAATCAATGTACACAAATGAACTAGATTTGGATCCTGATAATTTAGCAGATGAATGGTTACAATTTCATAGTTTAATTTCTTCTCATCAAATATCATGAAATACCGCTGCCCAACTTAAATTCATTAAAGATATGCAAATATCACATGCATTTCAAAACGTGGAAACGTGTCTACAAATTTTTCTTACAAATTGTTCCAGCGAACGATCATTTTCTTCATTAAAAAGAATTAAAAATAGATTACGATCTACAATGAGTCAAGAAAATATAGACGCTTTGGGAATATTATCTATTGAAAGTGATATCACGGCAAACCTAAATTTTGATGATGTTATTGACCACTTTCCTAAGCAAGGAAATGTTTGTGAAACCTGAAATAAAATTAGATTTATAACATTAAACATAAAAACATTTAATTTGATAGGTACCTATATATTATTTATTACCTATATAATATACCTAATATTTATTCTATGATCCAACTACTCATTATACTAATTATATACAGCATTAATTTAAAAATATATTATGCATACATTTTTATTTTAGCATTGAAGAAAATAGAGATGGACAATTTGGGGCTCAAAATTGTAAAATGTACTGGGCCCACGAATTGGTAAATCAGGCCCTGGTAATATGGGTGCAAATTTCTTAAAAGCACTGTTAGCTGGAGTGTAGATTCTCTGATCTAACTCTCATCTATACATTTTAAGGTTCTACAACTACTTTCCATAAGGCTCTGTGTACCACCAAATACTTGTTATAAATTCATATATCCAAATTCAAATTCAATATCCAAATTCATACTTGGAGTGTTCTCTCAATAGGTATATTTATTATAACAATGGTGCCACAGTTTAGATATTACTAATTATATTACCTTAATCTAATTATTTTTAGCAGATGGGAGAATTTAAGGAGCAATGGATGTTTAAAATATAACATAAAACTTCAACGAATTACATTGAACTCTTCCCATGAGCAAGTAATTTTTTCAATAATTTTATAAGAAAAACTTTTTTTGTTATTGTAAACTAATTAAATAAATAATTCAGTCCATTGTGTTGAACGCGTATGTGTGTATATATTATATGCAGTATGCACATAAGTAATTTTCAAAATAAACCTATTAGGGTTTAAATATAAATTAGCTACTAGCGTTCAATATTCCATTCACACATGTATATAGCCATATAGGTAACAACCTATTGTCAACCCTTTGAATATTTATAATTTGATTCTTTCCCATACTATTTACAAAAAAATGCATGAACCGATATTGCAAGTACAGGTAATTAAAATTTAATAGTCGTTAATGTATAGAATCTATACTATAGATCAGAGGTATTCAAACTGTGCGTCGCGGGAGTTGTCGAAGGGAGCCGCGTCATATAATTGAAAACCAATAAATATTTTTACGAAAAACGTTTATTATCATCGAGGCACACCGGTTGGGAAACATTGAATTGTCTACACTAATCATTCACTAAATATAGCTTTTAATTAATATTGATTTATATTTACTAAGACTAAACATAAAATATTGAATCACAATTTTTTCATATATTTAATATGGTAAATAATTAGTATAAAATATAAATTACATTCATATAAACATTGCTTTTTGTGGAGCGCGCACGAGGCGAGACGACACAAGTGAACCGACTACACTCTCGTGCTCGCGCTGCCTCGGCGAGAGTGTGGAGCTAGCATTACAAATAAATTTATTCGATGAATTGTTATCTGTCGAATAACTAAATGATTGAAAAACCGGGCCTAAATAAATATAATATAAAATAAATTATTTTTCGCTCCAAGAATTGTAGGGATTAAGCTATTCTAGAATAAATTTCTTAGGAAAGATAGTTAATCCTATGATCATATTGTATGTTTATTTGACACAAAGAACTCTTGTACCCACACATATAAAAGTACCTAATAAATTACTAAAATACCTTTAAAGGATGAGAACTGGAAGTAGGAAAAAAAAATAAATAACAAAATTAAAATAATTGTTTTATTGAACCATCAGTTTGATTTACAAAATAGTCAGGCATCAATGAAGAGGAGCAAAAATCTGAAAAATAAAATTAAAAATTTCATTAAACATTGTCAATGAACGATACAAGATAATTTTTGGTTTCCCATGTATATTTTATATATAAAATACAACAAAAGGTTTTTTTTTAGTATTTAATAGTCTGATATTAATTATTTAAGGTTATAGTAAAACTTATTTATTTTAATTCCTTTTTATTCACTTAAAAAATTAATAAATTTGTTTTAAATAAGTTTTATATAAGAAAAAAAATTACAAATGCATAAATAATTGTTTGTTGTTATTTTAGCCTACATCTACGTTTGATGCAGATCACCTCAAGACAAATATTATATTTTCTCTAGCATACCCTTAGGAAGGTTGATGTTTCAAATTCAACAATAACCCGCTGGAGCCTGCATAAAGTCCTACAAGCAACTAGAGTTTAACCCCAGCAATACTTGGAACCAATTTATTCATTAGTTAATATTTAGGTTATTATTACCAATAATATATTAAATCTTTTTTGTTTGCTATTATAAGGTTAAATTAAGTTAATATTTATCATTGTTTTAATTTGCCTAATATAGACTATATATAATTATAGAGCCAATCTCAAATCAAATTTAATTTTATTTAGCATACCCTTAGGAAGGTCAATGTTTCAAATTCAACAATAACCCGCTGGAGCCTGCATAATATTAGTCCAATAAGCTACTAGAGCTGAACACAGCAGTATTTGAATCTAGTTTATTCATTAGAAAATATTAAGGTTATTTTCAACATATTTAAACTTTAAAAGTTAGCTATAATAAAGTTAAATTAATTAAATATTTATCATTGTTTCTATTTGCCTAATATAGACTATATATAAATATATAGTCAATCTCAAATCAAATATACATTTTATTTAGCATACCCTTAGGAAGGTTAATGTTTCAAATTCAACAATAACCCGCTGGAGCCTGCATAATTTATCCATACTACTACAAATAATAGAGCTTAACACACTTACATCTTAATCTTAGTTGAACAGTCCAAAGCCCATATCATCATCAGATTCATTATCGGATTCTTCTTTCTTTTCCTCCTTTTTGGCAGCTATAAAAATTCAAAAAAATTGGTTAATATTGTATATCTAAGAAAAAATGTATTTAGGGCAAATAAATAATAATTACCCTTCTCTTCAGAAGCTGCAGGTGCTGCTGCTCCAGCAGGTGCTGCTACAGCGGCACCAGATGGTACACTGGCTAATTTAGCCTTTCCTAAAATAATAATAATAATAAAAAAATTACAAACATAGATCTAACAGGAAATATATCAGAGGTACAAAATATATGTACATTACCAGTAAGTGCAAAATGCCAATGAACACAAACATATACTAAGTATTCAGTTATTGTAAACATAATATACTCCAATGAAATTAACATTAATTTTTAAACAAAATCAGAAACTTACCACTTTCAATAAGTTCATCGACATTCTTTCCCTTGAGTTCTTTAAGAACAATACCAAGTTTCTGAGCATCAGATTCAATACCAACTGAGCTTAAGATTTTTTCGACATCATCACCGGATGGTTCTTTTCCGCTGAGGGAAGCTAACAGGTA
Organism: Periphyllus acericola; assembly: GCA_949715065.1. NCBI lineage: Eukaryota > Metazoa > Arthropoda > Insecta > Hemiptera > Aphididae > Periphyllus > Periphyllus acericola. The sequence goes on from OX454265.1 coordinate 23,138,093, forward strand.
TGCGGCCACGTAACGCATTCTATAACAAAAAAAAACTTATTAATTAAGCTTGTTTTCTACTGTAGCTGAAATAATAATAAAATCTGATAAATTATCGACAAATAACATAATATTTGTCATATTGAAATAGTTGAAAGATGGTATTGAATTAATCACCATAAACAAAGAATGCATTTACCAAATAATTATAATATTTTGATTATTGTACAAATGGGCTTGAAGGCTTGTTGCTACAAAGCAATGTCCCCGGACATTCATTAATACTATTGCAGTAAGTTACCAATTTAATGTTTGGTGTACTTATTATCAAATATCCAATCATATAAATCTGCTTAATATTTAATTTTAAGTGTACATTAATTCAATTTACCAAATATATAATTCATAAATAAATATATTTATAACATTATTTTTCATTCATAAACAATGTGTACTACCAAGTTACATTATTGTTATTATCCGAAAATATTAAATCACTAAATAATATCATTAGCAACAATCAGACAAAAATTAAGCATATAAATTATGTACAAATGGGCTTGAAGGCTTGTTGCTATAAAGCAATGTCCCCGGACATTCGTTTATACTATTGCAGTAAGTTACCAATTTATGTTCGGTGTACTTATTATAAAATATCCAATCATATAAATCTGCTAAATAATTTATTATAGAAAATCAATTTCACTTTCTGTATTAAAAACCCTAAGACTAGTTCAGTTTATCAGATAATGTAAATCATCAATTATTATCAGCCGAAAGATGGTATAAAAATTATTCATCATTAGCACAACAACTCAATGTTGTATTATTTAAACTCTACAATAATAATAATGAAAAATATATAGTTCATGTACAAATGGGCTTGAAGGCTTGATGCTACAAAGCAATGTCCCCGGACATTCGTTTATACTATTGCAGTAAGTTACCAATTAATGTTTGGTGTACTTATTATGAAATATCCAATCATATAAATCTGCCAAATATATAATTAAATTTATAAGTATTCTAGTTGTTATTATATTGCTATCAGATAATGTTGATCATCAATTATTATCAGCCGAAAGATGGTATAAAAATTATTCATCATTAGCAATAATTTGATGTTTATCAAATGAAAGAATAATAATATAAACATGACTATAAGGCTTGTTGTCAATCCACTAAAATAATGCAGTAATTTAGGAAAAAGATTATTATTAAACCATATAATAAGATATAAATTATTTATGTACAAATGGGCTTGAAGGCTTGTTGCTACAAAGCAATGTCCCCGGACATTCGTTTATACTATTGCAGTAAGTTACCAATTTATGTTCGATGTACTTATTAAGAAATACTCAAATCATATAAATCTGCCATATGTTTAGAGATCAATTTCTTATTTTTTTAAAATAATTAAAATTTATAAATATATATATTAAAATAACTTCATGATATATTGCTATCAGATAATGTTAATCATCAATTATTATCAGCCGAAAGATGGTATGAATATTATTCATCATTAGCAACAATTTAATATACATCAAATGAAAGAATAATAATGTAAACGACTATAAGGCTAGTTGCCTTAACTAAAATAATGCAGTAATTTAGGAAAAAGATCGTAGTATATCTGTTATGAAATGCCCAATTGGACATATTATACCATTATCAAATAGATTTTAACCCATACATATTATATAATATATAATCCAGAGATCACTCCAAAAAACTAAATAAAACTCATTTATGTACATTTTTGCAGTCAGATATAATTAATCATCAAAAAATATCAGCCGAAAGATGGTATTAAAATTATTCATCACTAGCAACGACAATGCACATAAATTAATTTTAAATCATATAATTATTATGTACAGATGGGCTTGAAGGCTTGTTGCTACAAAGCAATGTCCCCGGACATCCATTTATACTATTGCAGTAAGTTACCAATTTCTGATCAGAAATATTTATAATAAATACACAATCAGACAAGTCTGCTTATTGAATCACTTGTAAATTATAATATATTAAAGATAAATTGGTATAAAGCTAGAAAAAAAAGAGGAAATAATACTTTTTTGTAAATTATCAATCAAATACTTAACCAACACATTATCTTAAATAAATCAGACCTAAATATTGGCTCAAATTAGTAGCAGACTTAATTAAACCAGGATAAACATCTCCTTCTCCTAGCAATTTATTCTTAAAGAATGATCATAAAAAGAAGGAATTTAAGTAAGACTTAATTGAAAATCTACATACACAAATATAAAAAAAAAATTGCCGTGGAAAATTTAATAATTATGTTCAGTTAACACATTAGCATCAGGTTTCAGACCCGAAAGATGGTTTGTAAAATAGTGTGAATCATCATTTATTAATTTTATATATTTTAAATATGTATTAAGTAATTTATAATTTTATAATTTAAGTAACCACAATTTAAGTAATTTATAATTTTATAATTTAAGTAACCACACATTATTAAGTCACTATAAATTAGTACATCATTTTTTTGGAAATATATGAATACCTTACACTTTACAGGATAAGTATTATAATCAGTAACACATTAGCATCAGGTTTCAGACCCGAAAGATGGTTTGTAAAATAGTGTGAATCATCATTTATTGGTTTTATATTTTTTCCATATACATTAATATAGGTACCACATAAACTAGTTAATAAAAAACTAAAAGTGAATGTACATATACTTAGTTTTAAAATATAAAAGCGCCCAACTGAATTTTTATTTAAATCAGTTACACATTAGCATCAGGTTTCAGACCCGAAAGATGGTTTGTAAAATAGTGTGAATCATCATTAATTGTCTTTATTATTAATTCAAGTGTAGATTAGAAAAAAAAGTTTGCCAACCAACCTTTTCATTAAAAAAAGGTATCTAATAAATATATTTTTTCATCAGTTAACACATTAGCATCAGGTATCAGACCCGAAAGATGGTTTGTAAAATAGTGTGAATCATCATTCAAAATAAGTAACTTGGCATAACCCAAAACAAATAACTTGCACAAAATATTTTATTATAATATTAATAAAAAAACAATAAAAACTAATATCAGAAATGTACATATGGCTTTTCAACCTACAAGGCAAATAAAAATACTTTGAGAACTGTCAACTTTTAAATGAATAGAAATCTGCAAGCTTTGACTTCAAGACTATAACAATTGGAATTCTTACGAAAATAATAAAATTAGATTTAATGTTGATTCAATTTCTAAAAAAACTTATTTTAAATTCAAAGGTATCAGCAGTTTCCAAAATACTAGTGTTTGAATATTAAGCCCAAAATTGGCATTTGAAGTTTTTACTATTATATTGTTTCAATAATATTACCAATAAAATTATTAAATATTGTATATAAATTACAGGTTAAGTACCATGTTTATATTACAAATGCAACGAGGTCTATATAAACAAATTGAGCAATAGTTCAATAGTTGGCATAGTTTGAATAGAGTAATAACCAATAGGTACATAAAGCCAAATATAACAAAACTAAAAATACCTATATTCGTGCAACCAGTAATCAAAATAAATGTGAAAGGAAACGTTTTAAAAGAACCGATTACTCACAAAACCTCTTAAACCAATTAGCTGGAAATGTTTTCCTAGGTAAATGTAACCATCACAGCGCATAAGTTGAATGACGATCAAACGTTTATCGAGCAAGCGAAGCGAAAAGCGGAATACGATCAATCGCGTATCGCCGAAATTTTCTCAGGCATAATAACGATGATCGAGTACACGGAAATACGAAACGTGCGCGTCGTACAACAGTAGGCGCACACGTGGTATTCTCGTTTGTTGAACGTTTATTCGTGAAAGCAACAACGGAGATGGTTCGCGAAACAAATAGACGATAGCAGACAAACAAATAGGCGACGACAATGGCAACAATTTAGAGAGAAAATAAAAAAATTATATTATACTTACTTAAGTCTTTTGACACGAAACGGGTACTCGCAAAATGTGCAAATCGAGGGTCGACAAAATTTGTAGTGCTGGCGCTCGTCTACAAACGACGTTGAGTGTTGGCGATGGCGCTCGGTCGTGATCGCGGCGGCGGCGGCGGAGACGTACAAAGTGAGGTTAGAAACGACGCGACATCTACCGTGGTGTCTGGCCGGAGCAGATCTCATGGAGAACAGCGTGCACGGCTAGGAGCTCGAAGCGTCATTGGCCGTAATTCCTCCACGCTATTTGAGGTTATCAACATAATCGTTCTTTCACTCGCGAACGAGTCTTCACTTACTTGCGTTCTTTTCAGATATTTATCCTGTGTGTGGCGTTTTTTACGTCGTCTTCGCGTCGCGCTAGGGTAAACCAGAGAAAATGAGGTAAGTCTATTGCATTATATCCGTCCATCATTCTCGATCTTTCGTGCCTTTCGACGACGTTCCGCCGTTAATATTTTTCTTTCTACTCGGCCGTGTATTACTAACGTGCCACATGTGAACGTCCAAAATGATCAGGAAAACTTAAACCCTTTCGCACTCCGTCAGTGCTTCGACCGCGTTAACCCTTAATTATGATGTATTCCTGTTCTGTCCCATTTCATACCGATCGTCTTACAATTGGAAATTGGTGGTCGTCGGCTATCTGTGTCATTTTACCTTACACCTAGAGTCCAACTATTATCAGATACCTGTTAGTATTATGCCCTGCCTACGTTTGTTTTGAGTGGTAAAAAGATTGCATTCACAAAAGTTTTTCGTTTTCTTGATCCGATTTAAAGGCACTGTTATTCAGTAAAATAACTTTACCCTTATATGTTAACTGTGCTACTTGGTACAGGGGTTCTCAATATTTTTCAATCTTAGAACCAACTACTGATCAATATATTTTGTAATTGATGACAAACAAACCATAAATTAAGGTTACTGTTAAGATTTTGGGTTGAAATAATTTAATTGCTTATACTAAATGCTATAAATCTGATATATGACCATTCATATGCAATATCATATTGTGTTATATTTATTAAGTGTAAATACATATCTTATATTATTTTAATTTCAGTTCGTTAAAGCTCCAAAAAAGGCTTGCCGCCTCGGTAATGCGATGTGGTAAGAAGAAGGTTTGGTTAGATCCTAATGAAATTAATGAAATCGCTAATACTAATTCCAGTAAGTGTTTTTGATAAAAAAATTAATGTAGATACAAAAATTTAAATGTGCATTACAAATTTCAGGACAAAATATCCGTAAGTTGATCAAGGATGGTTTGATCATCAAGAAGCCAGTAGCTGTCCACTCCAGGGCACGAGCACGTAAAAATGCTGAAGCTAGAAGAAAAGGTCGTCATTGTGGTTTTGGTAAAAGGAAGGGTACTGCAAATGCTCGAACACCTCAAAAAGTACATATTTGATTGGCTATTTTCTTATCAAATAATTTAATACTTAATACTCTATTATTTTCTTAGGACCTTTGGGTAAAAAGAATGCGTGTACTAAGGCGATTATTGAAAAAATACCGTGAGGCAAAGAAAATTGACAATCATCTTTACCATCAATTGTACATGAAGGCTAAGGGTAATGTCTTCAAGAACAAGCGTGTATTGATGGAATTCATTCACAAGAAGAAGGCAGAGAAGGCCCGTGCTAAGATGTTGAGGTAATATTTAGGTTGTATTATGCTTATAACTTAGAAAGTATTTTCACTTTATTAAAATTATTACTACGACCTGAAATATTTATTATAGAAACCTAATCAATTCTGACGTGATAATTATATAGGAACTCGTTGTATCATTTACAACTGATTAATTATTAATAGTTAGATATATTATTTTTACAGCCATTTTTATTATATTATACTTATTTCTTGGATTTTCAAATTAAACCGATTTGGTCTTAATATTGTCGAACTCACTTTTAGGTACCTGAAATAGTTGATAACTTTGATTTCTTCTCACAATTGTACTCAATTACATGTAAAACATATTGTTTAATTTACTTATATTTAATATTTTAGTGATCAAGCTGATGCTAGACGTCTGAAGGTTAAGGAAGCTAGAAAGCGTAAGGAACAGAGATTTTTACAAAATAGGAAAGAACTTTTGGCTGCGTATGCACGAGAAGATGAGAAGGCCGCTGCTGCTGCAGGAAAGAAATAACCTGTTTTGTAAATGTTTTTATTTTCTAATATAATTCTGACCTATTGGAAAATGTAATCTATTTTTTATTTCTTACACCTTAGTCCTTTTCAATATTTCACTACCATGTAGTATTTTGATTAATATGCCCAAAAGATGTAGGTAGAAATCAAAATATATATTAACCTGGATGTACTGAAATTGTTACTCAAATATTAAGAACATTTTATTTTACAAATAATCTGTAATTTATTCCGATAACAGTTTAAAAATTAACTTAATAATATTTGAATGATATTAAAATCTAAGATTTTTTATTTGAAACGGTGAAGTGGTCCGAGACTATACTTAATATTAGAAAAGATTAAGAATTATATTTATACTTTATTAAATACTTGTTACCATTAATTTCAACCAAAATGTAGAAGTTTATCTTAACTATTTATTAATCAATATAGTATATTACATTGGTTACTTATATAATTGGAGAATAATTTAACTATCAATTTTATAGAAAAATGTTTCTAAGTTGTAATACTTAGAAAATCAGACTTAATAAAAAATAAAAGTAATGAAAGTTTAACTTTATTTAGAAAGCAAGAAAAAATATTATAAGTACCCTAGATAACAAATATTGTTGATATTAATAACAATGACATCAACAAGAAATTATGTTTTAGGCAAGGATGAAGTTCTATATAATTAATAGAAAATATTGTCTGTTAGTATTATGTTATCTAGTATTAATAATAATAAAGGCTGCAATGCGACCCAACAGCTAACAACACAAAATTGGATTTGCTCTGTTGTATGTTTGACAAACATTGTTTGTAAATTGAGTCCACACATGTGGGTATACTGTTCTTTATAAACAAATGTATCATTTTTTTTTGGTAATTTATAACGGCTCTGGTGATTGGATATTTATAATATTTAGTTAAGTAGTTCAGTAGGTATATACAGAAGACAAGGGGCAGTGACATTTATTTTGATGCTGTTGATCAGAAAGTGAAACAACTGGTTGAACTGACCACTGCATATTTAGAAACAATCGCCTTATTCCACTTGCCCACAACCATTAATCTTTATTTTTTTTATTATTATAGATATGGTTAGAGAAATGAGAGTAAAATTATTGTATACTATCAATTATAGAATAGTTTAAAAAAAGTGAGTGCTAAAATAATTTATTGTTACTTTGTCAAATAAGATTTTTTTTTAATTAGATTGACCAGAGGTATTCAAACTTTTTCATCCCATTGAGTGTTCACAAAATGTTGATGGCTCCCAAATTATAAATGACAAAAAAATCAATGTTTATATGAATGTAATTTATGTTTTATACTAATTATTTACTTACCATATTAAATATATGAAAAAATTATAAATAAGTAGTTGTAGAAAAAATTGTGATTCGATATTTTATGTTTAGTCTTAGTAAATATATATATCAATAAAATAATAAATCAATATTAATTAAAGCTATGTTTAGCGAATGATTGTTGTAGATATTTATTTGTTTTCAATTATGTGATGCGGCTCCCTTGGACAACTCCCGCGACGCACAGTTTGAATACCTCTGAGATAGACTAATAAAAATGTTTTGAGTTACCATTTAATCATCAATTTTAAATACATGTTTTAGAATTTAGAAGCTGTCCCAAAAAGATTTATTGATTTATAAATATTTAAATTACTATTTGAAAGCCTATACTTTCTCAGTTGCTCTTACTTATAAGAACATTTTTATTAAATTTCAAAGTCAACCCTATGATTACAAGTTTCTTCTTTTGTTATCAAAAAATTACAATTTGATTAATTGATTAGATAAGATGGGTCTCTTCAGAGACTTCTGGAAAAAAACAAGTAATTTTTAACGAAATTAAGTTAGTTTTGTTATTTGTTTGTATTTTCATTAACTTATAGAAAACTTATATAAGATATTGAATTACTAATAGGTACTATTTATGCCTGAGTGTTACACAAGTTATATTATCTATAAAAATAATGTATATTTTGTCTTTAATTAATTTTTTCATATTAAAAAATTATATAAATTTAAAAGTTCAACAAATATTTCATACTATGTAACTCAGTGCAATTCAACATTTGACTAGTATCAAAATAAATGAAGACCAATATTAATGTATTCATAGAATTCCTCAATTTCACGTGGTAAAAATAACAAAAATTGCGTTTATATTTAGGATTATAAATATACTTTAATCTGTTAAATATATTATTATCAGCTTATCACTATAACACTATTCCTAATTTTTTTATTAAACCATAACATTTAAATACCTGTATATTTTTACCATCTACTACCAGTGTCATGAAATTTAATGAATTATTTAAAAATTGACTGACAATCAAAGGAAAACTTAGTTGTAGTGTTAATTCAATTACTATATTTTTTTTTTTTTAATTTGAAACATTAGGTCATTTTCATATTTAGCATATGCAAGTGTAAAAATATTGTAACACGTTAAAGCATATTAATGATCTTAAGAATTAAGAGTTGAATCAACTCATGTAGTAATCAATAGACTTCAGTACCCATACCATAAAATACAAGTTCTCTCCTTGGACCAACAGTTATTTCAAGACAAAACTTCAACATTATTTGTCCATGTTTGTAGGATGTTAGTACAGATGGTTGGTTTAGTATTAAGTATTTTCATTTTTTTCATATAGAATTTCTATAGTATACATTTAGAACCAAAATAAAAAAAAATTTTGATTAGAACATTTTTACTGGCTTAATAAAAAAACATTAAATGAATTCTATAATTTCTCCATCGTTGAAAAAATACTTTATTATAATTATTTTCTTTACAAACAGTCCATATCAATACAAAAATGAGTACCTATATGATATTATACAGTTATGAATTATGATAGTTATAGTACTAACAAGAATAACAATACAGTTAAACCTTAAATGTTTTTGTATATATAACAAATGTTACACTAACAATATTTTTGTTGTCCATACATATTGTTCATAACAACATCAGCAAACAACAGAGACCAATTATTATGGTTTATTTTATAAAAGTGACTTTCTAAATATCTAAGAAAAACAAAAAACAAAAATATATTTAAAATATTTATTTTAGTTAACAATATTTAACAACAAAGTATACGTCCGCAGAACAGATTAAGTAAATTATGAGACAAATTTAATCTATTCTGTGGAATATCTTTATATACATATAAAATTAACATACCAGCTACTATACATTATCTAAGCTTTATCACTCTTATTAGAAATTTCTTTGTCAAGCCGTTCTTTAGCTCTGTATATTTTTGATTGTAGATAAAACGAACCTCCTTTTGATTTATCATTTATGCTAAATAAATACTCATATCTCTTCTGTATTTCTTCTTGGGTCATGTCTGAAAATGTTTAAAATGTATAAATATTTTAGCTAGTTAATTACTTCAATTCTTAGAAGTACCTAATAGACTATGTAATAAAACACAATTTTTTGTTACAATTTTATTGTGAAAATAAATTATACATTTAATTCAACCCAAGCCTAGGGTCTAAAAAGATACACTTACACTATTAATGAAATAAGAACCTTTTTATACTAAGTATGGTGAAATATTAGCTGCACAAATAAATTGTAAGAACTTTGAAGAAAAGTTTTATATTCATTTATTTTTATCAAATCATCATATATAAATAATTCATGGCTTTGTTAAAAATGTATTAAATGCATACAAACCAAAACACACAAATTACACAATATGTGTTATAATCTAAAAATAGATGATTAATATAATATCAACTATTATTGAATACAACAATGTATTTTAGTGTATTAAACTATCAAAAAAACAAAATGAGATAAATAATCATGGAATAATAATTGTTCTCGTGTTTATTAAATATTAATTTTCAAATTTTGATTTGAGTAACATTACTCAAATAATAAACAAGTGTCATACATACAGAAAATTGTTGTATTTACTTCCATGAAAGATATTAAAAAATCATTAGTATTCAGCTTATAGTTCATATTCACTACTAACTTTTATTATAATTTGCAAGTCCAATACCTCACGGTTAGGGTGACCAGCGCATATTGTAACATTTTTTATAAAAATACCATAATAAGTAAATAGGTAACTAGTATAGACAAATGAATGCTTTATTACATCTGTTTTATTGATTACTATTTAATCTTAACTTGACTCAAGATAAGCTTATTGTTGTTGGATTTATATTGAGAAACATTATAGTCTAGGCAGTAGTAGATACGTTTGGTTTGTGTGTTGCCATTTACAGATCGTACACTAAGGTCTAAACATTCTCAACAAAATGTGTCGTTTGGACTGCAAAGAGAGTTTAGACCAGTACGAACATACCGTATTCTATCTTCTACGAGGGACGAAAAAATCAAAGGACAAACTGGCCGCTTACCTTTGACATTCAAAATCTGTTTGGCCTCATCCAACGTTATGCCGGCCTTGGCATTAGCCGCAGCATGAGCCGCACCGGCACGTCCTCCGCCAGCCCTTTTAGCGGCCTCCTGGCTGGCAGCGTATTCCTGCTTCAGTGCTTTGGTCAACGCCTTGCCGACAATCTGGGACCCGATGATTACTATTTGTACGATATACTTGGCCATGGTTTGAACGTCCAGCGGACCGCTGCGGAAGTGCAGGATCGTTATCAAGTATCAACAATTCATCGTATCATTAAAAATACGGAACGGGGCCAGCCGCGAGTTGTTCGAAATGATAGCCGTGCGGTCGGGTTCCCTGACAGATAATAAATTCTCTTATTAACTATGGGTTCCCTGCACTGAAAAACGTAATGTGTGTTCGTGCTCAGGAGGGAGTTGTGGCGGTAAGTAATGCACGTTCTCCCGCATCGAATCATGTCTACGGGCGTCCGCGCAACTGCTGCTGATACCACGGTCAAGAGATAACGTAAGTAAACACGCGATGTAGCGAGGAGAGACTGAAGAAGTCTGTGGTATGTAACAGTTAATGTTATGAACAAATTCACAAATTAAGTAATCTGTGCTGAATCCTGCAGAATTGAGAATTAGCCCTGGTACAGTCTAAATAACTGTATACGTCGCCGTGTTTCTATTCTTATTCTGCGGCCCGGCTTCCGAAGAACGGTTCGTTTCGATTAAATCACAGAACGACGAAGAAGTTTTCCCGGCACTTTTTGCCGCATACCTATTATCCTTAAGAAAACAGTACCGTCGCCGAATGCTGGTGCGGTTGTCCGATCGCTTCGATGATCGACATACTGAAACGTTCGAGCCTCGTGACCCGAGCTGCGGTCTGGGTACGAGCAGAAATCTAAAAGGGCCGAGTCGTCCAAACTTTGCAAATACCGGTGTACTAGATTGTTGTGCCCATGAACATTTGTCCAACCCTCCCCCGTAAGTTGAACCGTAGATTTACCAATCTAAATATATTTACTGTTTTTATGGTTGACTAACATTTGCTATTGTTTTTTTTTTTTTTTTAGGAATTATTAGTTTATTCAATTGGTTCTGTTACCCGTTCAGTGTTCTCATTACAATTACTAGTGGATGTAGCTGTATATAGGTAGACATTTGGTTTGCATAGAGTATATCTGTCAATTTGTGAAAATACGCTCACTGAACAATTTTAATGATTTTAGTATCGGTATTCTAAAGTGTACTTCTGTTAATGGTTAATTTTATAAATGTACCTCTAAGTTAGGACATTTTGATAAAGACTGAATTAATATAAGCCTATTAAAAATTTAAATGTAGGTAGTAGGTATAAAAATCAGAAAAAGTATTTATCTCATAAACTTATGTGATACCTAAGATCTGTTTAGAAATGATTTACAATATCCATTACATATCCAAAAAAAATAATTATTTAATTTCATTACATTTTCTTGTTATACTTATTTATTTTTGAAGTTTGATTTTATGTTATTATGCTAAGCAAATTACTTTTGCATTATTTATCATGAGCAAATTACACTTAAATTGATATTCGGATATTCCGTAAATAAACTGCCAGTGATATACTTGTAAAAAATTTCTGGGGTATACACCAATAATAATATCCCCATTTTAATTTACTCTGGAAGTGTAATTAGAATGAAGAAGCCCTGCTTAAAATAATTAATTTAAAATTCAAAGACTTCAAAAATGTACCTTACAATCTATTAATCGTGTAGATATATGTAGGTTTATACAGAGGTATTAAACAGTATTGGCCATTAGTCAGTATATAATACAATGGTGAAAATAATGTTATTATTATTAACTGTTGGCTATTGGAGTATAGAAAACCACAAACTTAGATAATTTTTTTATTATCTTTTTTTATGGTTTTACATTTTTCAACAATATTAAATAAGATGCGAATTTGCCAGTGAAAACTATTAAAATATATAAGCAATATAGATAAAATAGTTTAAACACCAATGAGTATTAATGACTTCATCGTTAATTTGACTTTGTTCTGTGGACAAATGACAAATCCTTTAAATGACTTCAACAATTTGAAAATATTTGAAGATTCTTCTTGAAAACTAATAATTTTTATTCCGATATTGAATTTTATTAATGATCCTTTTTGGGAAGTTTGAAGTTTGTTTTATACTTATGAAAAATATTTTAAAGGTCATTTAATAATTATTATTTTATAGTTTTCTACATATTAAACCAATATTATTTAATAGCTTTCATTTTTTTCAATACTGTTAGAGTAATTTCTCTAAACTTACTAAGCTTACTGAAAAAATCTTACAAGTAAGATTACATTATATTTTCTCATAAAGATTGACAATCAAATTGGTATCCATCTGAATTTTTACTTTCAGCTTTGTGCAATCTAATCTAAGTAAAGGTTCTGATATTTAATATAACTTAAAAGTTAGAAGTTCCCATTGTCCAATATTTTAGCCTAGTTAGCAAAAACAATACTGAATGAAGTGTAAGTTATTGATTTTTTATTTTTTATACATCTGTTGCTTGTGCCTAAGAAACGCAAACATAACATTAGTGGAATTGATCTGAAAGAACCTAAAATGTAATAATTTGTCTTTTTTAGTTATAAAACATAATCAAAATATATAAGTACCTACTATAAGTCTGTAAATACTCATTTAGTGTTTTATTGATTGGATGCTTTTGGATTTCATAAAAGTTTTACAAATCTTCACCTTTATAAAATCCAAATTAGACTTAATTAAATAAGCAAAAGTTTTAGCAATTATGTATTTATAAATTACTGCTGTTAGTCTAAACTATTAAATCAAATTTAATCTATAATTAAATAAAATTGTTAAATAGTATGTACTCAACAAAGTAGGTAATTTATTATAAGACTTGAATCTTAATTTTTAATAATTTTGGGTATTGGCTAAAGTAATATATTTTAAGTATCCTTTATAACATATTCATTATAATTTATAAGGTAATATAAATATATAATATAATTTTAAAACTGCTTACTTAATCTGCCCCGCCCCGTAAAATAAACTCTTAGACCTATGTAATAATTTTTTTATCACGACTTAGGTACCAAATTTATATAAACCTATATAACAAGATAAATAATAATAATTACTCAAATGTCAAAGATTAAAATGTAAATGTAAATGTTGTATTTAATTTTGTTAAATATGTAAATAGGGCTGCAATATAGTTTACCTAAATATAATAATATAAATACAAGGTGTTTAAATTTAATGTAATTGAGATTTTCTGAATGCTTGTAGTATTTTATTATGTTTGATATACATTTATTGTTTTTTAAAAAAATATTTTGCATAAAATATTGAAATAAAAACTATAAAGTTTCCATTTCAAAATCAAGTGGAGGATTAGAGTTTTACATAATAAATAGACCATAAACAAAAATGAGACAATACAATTTCACTTAACTTAAAAATTTACAAAATAAAATATTCTAAGTGTGTTAAATGATTTGAATAAAAATCATTGTTATATTATGTGCAATTTGAATAACTCATTTTCATTTATTAACTTAACTATACTATATATTATATTAACTATTAATTTTTCCTTCATATTTATATACTTATAATTTGATATAATACTGTCAGAAGATTGATTATTATGTTATTTGGAAGCATTTGCTGTTAATGATTGGTGGGAAATGCGCAACACCGGTGAAATTTACCTAGGCATATTATCAGTGGGTACAAATAAATCTTACATATTTTAAGAAGTATTTAGAAAATTTGTTCTTTAATACTGCTGACCAATACAAGAACTTAAATATTATTTTTAATTATAATAAAAATTTCTATTTAAAGTTCTTATTATTATTGTTCTTCAAAATCTGTTGTTCAACAAACTGCAACGGATATGTTTATATCATTAGTCAAAGTATTTGGGATGGATTGGGTTCAAACGTGCAATGCCTGATAGCTCCATATAGATACCTATTTTATAATAAAGCTATCTTACTCTAAAAATATATACAAGATAGCTTTTTAATCACTTGCTAAGGTTTGTGTCACAATAATGTGTCAACAGTTTAAAGCTTTTTTCCTTAGTCCTTAATGCAAAAGTGTCATAAAATAATGTGCTGCCATATTCCATAATTTAATATTAAATTACGTATTTCATTGATCTTGAAAATCCAATGTACCCTTTATACTGTAAACATTTTTGTATCATCAGAATTATTCTGAAATTAGTACCGAATCAATTAATATTAAACATATTACTTGGATAATTAACATTGGTCAAAACTCAATAAATGTCAAATGAAAATCTCAATGCGAGCTGTAAGCTTTTGTTAAAATGTTGAATACTTTAATATAATTACTTTAATTTGGGGTATAAATTGTAATAATTAAAATTATTCATGAACATTTTAATACAATTATTTAATATAGTATATTATTGTTTAGTATTTGTGTTGATACATTGTTATAAAAAATAAAAAAATATTAATCACAGATGTAAGCAATTTTATTAATGAACTGGCAACACATATCTTTAAATTTGAGTAAGCATTTTATAGTAAGTTTATCTCTCTCCTTTAAATGTAGTTATTTTTTTTAATATTTTTTTATTTCAATAGGCTTTTTTGATTATTCTAAGCCCTAAGGTGATATAAATTTTAATATACACGAAACTAAATTTTTAAAAAGCATCTTTCATCAATTATATTTTTATTACAATTACCCTTTTTTATTTTTATTTATCCATATAGTCTAGTCTCTAGTGTTATTTTATTATGTGTTTTTAATTTATGGCAATATATTAATGGTTTGATATATTCGGTAGCTAATAATTACCTATGTTTAATATTTTATTATGTTAATTTTGTTTTGAAGTGTCAATGTTGATCAATATAATACAGTTCAACAGTTGAACACACAAATATTTTCTTCGGCCTACTATCAATCTACTATCTATTTGTCTTCTGTTATACCTAAATATTTGTATGATTTTTTCATTCCATTATTTGAATATCTACAGAGTTATCATATCAAAAATACAAATAAAAAAAAAATGTAATTTTAAATTATTTCAATAGGTAGCAAATAAGATTTGGCAATTATTTTTTTAAAAATCCTAATTTTTAGCTTAAAAATGAACACTTAAGACTACTGCTACGTAATAACCCTGTGAACACAAACAATCGGCAATATTTATTATAAGCTTTACAATTTCACACACCCTGAAGTTTTATTAATCCAAAATGTAATTTTAATATTATCAAATACAAAAAATGTGACAGTAATCAAATAATAATTAAAAGTTCAAAAGCATATTTTTTTTGTATAAATTATAATGGCAGAAATTAGAAAGGTAGTAGATAGAAATATCAGTTTTGCTAATATTTCTTTGAAAAGCAAATTTAAATTTGTTTTAAATTAAATAGCAATGTCGGTCATTTTATTTCCATAGTCAAAATATTCTATTCCTTCAAATTTAATCTCCTAATTCTCATTATTCCCTTATCAGTCTTACACATTTTCTTGGTTAAATACTTCAAAAATATACGCTACTGTACAATGTACATCGTTATCCGTTTTCAGTTTAATTAATGCTTAGAATGCTTAGATTTTTCATTTTTCACCAACCAGTCATATATTTGGGCCTCATTATTATTAACCCAATGTACGTTGAGTTGTATCATTTCCATACTTTGTTCTAAAGCTCTGGTTCCTGAACCGACGTCTATGTTTCGAAAGAAGTCAGATACTTCTTTAAAGTCATATTCAGTTGAAAAATGAGATGTTACTGCTGTAATTAGACCTCCCATCGTAAACGTTCCGTTTCCAAAAAGTGTTTGTAGATTATCCCAGTTAGCCTTAAGATGACGCCATGCTAACAGCTGGCCTTGTGATCCTTGTGAAGCTACTACTCCTAAAACCATTTTTACATCTTGTGCTTTAACTTTTGAGCTGTCCAGTGTAGTTGCCAAGTATCTAATAAAATACAAAAATGTTTAAAACTGTAATGCCTAGTAAACAACTTAATAAATTACCTTTGAAGTAACCAAGGATCATTAGAAGCGCCTAATACTTTAAGAAGAAGTTTACGTTCACTTGGTACACGACTTTGATTATATTTATCCCAGCAAAAGTTCCATTCCTTGACGTCCCCGTGTCTAACTCCTATTGTGTATAAATATTTTTTCAATATTAAGTGTTCCAAATAATTTTTAAGTGTTAGTTACTCTTACCTGCTAAATAAATTACTTCTCTCATATTTGGTGGTATACGTTTGTTTTCATACATCCATTCGTCAAATTTATTTTTAGCCTCTTTTACAACGTCTTCAATCCCACACAATATAGCGGAAGCCAAAATATCTGATCGCATTAATCTTACAGTAAACATTAATAAATTATCATCAAAAACCGTGAATTAATAGATTTTCTAACTTATTTATGATATAGGTATAGATGTAATACAGTTAATATATTTTTGTAGAAAACATTTATTGGATTCTACAGTTTGTCCCTTTAAAGTTTAAATTATGAAGTAAAATGAGAACACGTAATTTAAAATGTATATGTATAACATTTTTTTTTTAAATTTATTATAATAAATGTATTTTATGTTAATGTTGTAATATTTTTTAAATGTTCAACTCGTATATTTTACATATAATAATAAAAAGAGTATAAAATGCGTACTTTTGTAAATGAGTTCCTTTGTCTTCCCACCCAACTGATCTTGCAACGGGACCCAGAAGACTCTTCATGTAGTCTAAAAACATTCTGTATGGCGACGATTCTGATAAAAATTTGCTCCAGTTTTGAAAATGCTCGAGAGCTGTTGCCCATGGTACGAAGTCTCTTTCTTTGTACAAATATTTAGACAGTTCCAAAGGGACAGTCACGTTGAGCACTCCTGCTCTACATAAAGTAAATACATCATCGATCAATGAAGCTCTGTCGGCGGCACTGAACACTTCATGATTAAGTTGCAGTTGTCCAATTAGTTCGTTCCATAATCCATCATCATAATTTACTCGGTAAAAACCAGATTGATTGACGTTGGCTTTCAACCAACGCACTTTAGGATCCACCTCGAACCTTACTGTAAGGAATAATTCAATATTCTTATTAAATACCTATTTGATACATTACTGATAAAAAATGTTCATATAGTCTAACTAACCATCAGTCATATTCATCCAGACTACCTCTTGTTCACGATAACTGGTAATGTCTGTGTAAAAGCTCAATGGAACAAACCACTTGTAACCATATGGAGACGGTTCTGCTCTATTTTTTACCATACTAGCGATTTCTGATGTCAAAAGGAATCTACTTTGCATTGCTGTGAAAGAAACTGCGCTGTTTGAAGATGAAATATTTTCTCTACTTATCTTGATCATTGGGAAGCCCATTTGATGGGTCCAAGTATCCATTATAAGCTAAACATAATAGCATACATATATAATATAAATATTAATAAAATACAAAATTTAATATTTATGACTTTTACTTTGACTTGCACTGTTTCATTGGCATGTTTGCTAAGCACAGTCCATAAGTCTTCGGTTTCTGCGTTGCTGTATTTATGTGTATTCAAGTAATCATTCAATCCACTTCTCAGAGTTTCCAACCCGAGGAATTTTTCCAACATGTATAAAAGAGCTGCTCCCTGTGTATGACAATATTTTTAGTTATAATCATTTAAATTTTTAAATAAATATTGAATACATTACTTTGCTGTAAGATATAGAGTCAAATATGGCCTCGATTTCCACTGGATCATGAACACTAACACTGATTGGATGCGATGTAGACAATGCATCAAGTCTCAATCCTTGTTGGGTCTTATCTAACACAAATTGAGCCATCATTGACCACCCAGGCATCACGTGCTCTACCCCACGGTATTCCAAGAAGCTGGCAAATCCTTCGTTTAACCACAAGTCGTTCCACCAACGCATTGTCACTAAATTTCCAAACCATTGATGGGCTAATTCGTGGGCAACCACCACAGCCACCCACTGGTGCGCAGCAGCTGACGTTTCATTTTCATCGTAAAGTATAGAAGTCTCTCTATACGTGATAAGACCCCAGTTTTCCATTGCTCCAGCTCCAAAATCCGGTATAGCAATTAAGTCTACACATAATTATTTATTCAGCACTGTTTAGTTGAAGTAAATTTATTTTGTAATATATATTAATTAAATATTACCTTGTTTTGGTAATGGATACGGTACACCAAAAAATTCAGTGTAATGATCCATGACTTTGGTGGCAGTGTTTAAAGCAAACGAAGTTTGGGATAGTAATTCGGGTGGAGCGTACACTCGTACAGCGACTCCTTGAGAAGTTTGCGCGTGTACATATTGATAATCACAGACAACAAAAGCTACAAGGTAAGTACTCATCTCTACGGATTCTTCAAAGTCGTCCCTCATCTAAATAAATATGTATGATTTAATATGGGATCATTTTTTTTTTGTTGCTATGAATATTTAAAAAAAATATCCTTACTAGTCCAACTCCCATGTACAAACCATCGTCCACCGATTCCTTAATTGGCATATTAAATAGTGCTATGTGAAACCTATTCCTTAAAATTGACATTCGAAATCTAGCTTTGAACTGGGGTTCGTCAAAACATGGAAACGCTGAACGGGCGTATGTTGGTTCGAAATGGGTCGTAGCCAAATATCTAAAATTATAATAATTATAGATCGATCGTAACCTATTTGCATTCAATTTGTGTTGTGCACTTATGCTTACCTTCTATCGCCTTTACTCGTTGTATAACTACTCAGGTAAAAACCCTCCAACTCTCTACTCAACCGGGTTGTATATTTTATAATCAACGTATAATTGTGTTCGGCGGATAATGATTCCTCGAATTCCAATAAGATTTGCTGACCAGCAGAATATTCTAACATTCTGGATACTTCGTATATTGTTTCATGATTATCTGCATTTACTACACGCTGTTGATAAAAAATTATTTAAATGGCAATCCATCGAATCATTTATTGCGCATTTTATTTTCACTTAAAACTCACCTTTTCAACTATGGTAAGATTTTTACTGTGGAAGACTATATAATCTGAATCCCGAGTTAGTCTAAAGTTTATTAATACTTGGCCTAAAATTTAAATGTCAATTGTACTTATGAAAATAATAGCTAAACTAAAGTTGTATGTACCTTTTACGTCTAGATTGGTTAAATTTGGATGTATTCTAATATGGTAACTGTATGGTCTAGCAAATGTAGGTAGACGTACGTTGTTCCATGGAAATATATCACCGTTTGTAGCAATCGGAATAACTGATCGAGATCGGTTGACTCCATCGTCATCCGGTAAAAATATTGGTTTTTCACCAATACACGGACAATCTGAAAAAGTATAAATTCATTTTACTCGAAAATTTGTTGAAAACATATAGTTGTGATGATCGCGGTTATGGTATTTTTTTCTCTGATATATTATCTGATATTTATAGTATAATAATTTGTAAAAAGTGACAAGATGTCACTGTTGACACCTGAGTATCTTACTATCAAACCCTTTATAGTAAATTATAGTCGGATATTGAGCAGTTTATGTACTTAGGAAAACGATATTGTTTTCAAATATTTCATAAAAAGAACAAAACGAGAGGCTTTATCTCAAAAAAATCATCTTAATATATAATGTACAATGTAAATTGAAATTTATTTTACCTATAATGACATAAAGTCCATCAAAACACATAATATTTTATTATCCTTATTGTATCAATGTGTCTTCATATGTTATTTTATACTTATTCGTAATTTGTCTATACTTAATTCTCTATTTAACTATGTTTAAATCAATATAATATGATATATACATTAGGTGTTTCTTTTATTTAATCTAATTTAATAACATTTTTCATTATCATTTAAACGACCCTGGAGCCTTTTCTCATAGAGTTTCTCAGTTCGGTGACTACCCCACTCTATGAGAATGATAAGAGTAGATCTCAGGGGGAGGGGCGTGGTGTAAATGTATAATGCAATCGGACAACACGGAACGGCCGAGAACTGACCCCCGCAGAATGTTTTACACTATGCAGTGTGCACGGATCGATGGAGTCAGAGTGAAATAATATTGAGTACCTAGGTCCTACTTTTAATTAATTAAATAAACGAATTGAGTAAAGCTAACAACTTAATTAATTTTTATTTTATAATTATAAATGGGTTGACCCTTTTGAAAATTTTACAATTACATATTTACACAAATACAATTACAGTATTTATCTTATCCGGTAATACCTTATCGGTGTTACATGTTTGTTTTTTGTAACATAATATGGACACTCATTTTATTTTACTGCTTATATAGCATGTAGGAATACTTTAAAAGTTCAAAGGCCAATATGTGTATGTTTATTATCGAATTTATCGGACAATTGGACATTTTATCAAATTATAAGTTGTTACTCCTTATAAATACGCTGTAAAGATGGTCTGTAGCAAGTACTTTGTATAATTGTATGCTATTTTCGGTTGTTAAATTGATAATATAATAAATTAATAATTACTTGAGATGGTTGGAATAATAAAACTTAATCGTTTTTAATGTTATTATATTTGTTTTTTGCACCATAGCAAATCTGAAATAACTAATATTAGATAAAATATTTTATATGGCCAATTGAATTGCATTTAAAACATTTAAACTATTAACGACATAGGGGAATATTTGGGGATGGACATAAGGGGACGGAGTTGGTCGTCTTCTTCGATATTATACTACAACTTACAAGAGCGCCGATAATTTTGGTTTTTATTGGAAAAAAGGAGAGGCCAGGGGGCAGAGGATACATAATTGTATATCATTATTAATTGTTATTATTTATTTTATAAACGAAACAAATATCAATAGGTAGAAAGTACTTTTTTATTTTCTCTAACGTTTACTCTTAACATTTTTACTAAACGCTTAGGAAAATTAATGTAGAAGTTTAATATTTGAGATTCATATTTTTGCTTCTGATTTTGTGAGTTATGAATTTATGATAACTATTGCTTACTATAGTGGCAAGTGGTAACGTTTTTAAATGCGACTTAAATTCAACTAGCATAATTTAAATTATATTATAAATTATAGGTAGTATCGAATTTTAGATTGTGGACCGTATTTTCATAAGAATATTTTTAGTTTTAGCAATTTAGCATGTAAAAAAAACACAATGAAAGTTCAATAGAACTTAAAATTACCTTATATATATTGTAATAATAACATTATCACTACGTTACGTTATAATATTGTATTATTTGAGAAAATTAAATTTCAATTAGGTCATGAAAAAACACGATGATAAAATTGCATTTCAAGTTATACCGTCGCTATAGTATACCTATTACCTATAGTACAAATTGACAAATTGTTTTGCATAGTTTTTGTGGACTGCGGAAATAAAGTAAAGTCTAATAAATTATTGCATATACCTTACGTCCTTCCCTACGACCCTACTATAGCCTATAGGTATACACGGAAAGACGACGATAAAAAAAAACACTTGTTACTGCAACATGCAACAAATAATGATGGCATTAAATTTCCATAAATTTAAACGGTATAATAAATGTATTATTTAAGGTACCTAAATACGGTCATACTAACATTTACACATGTGCATGTCTACGGTGAATTCATATGCCAAATTAGTTGTGTCGATAACGATATAATAAATTGTTGCCCACTGCTTTTTATGTCGGTGGAAATGTTATAAAAAATTGAACAAACATAAGTAGATAATTATAGGTGTAAGTTACATCGCGTGCGAGCGGTGAAACATAATAACTTCTACTTTATAGTTCTGTGAGAACAAGTGTCAACCGTTTTACGATAATCACGCAAGGACATATTATTGTGCACTAACCGTTTTGAGGTCCGGCATAGGCGATGATCACAGAACAGAGAAACATCAAAAATAGAGTGGCACTGGTCATGATTAACGCAGTTCTTCGCGAACACGCCGTGACGGCTGTGTGCTCATAAATCCCAGACTTGTGCATCATGTCCTGATTGTCTCCTACAGTACGAAGGAAAAAAAATATTACTATTAGTAAAATATTACGACGTTAATAATGTATTTATTATCATAAAAAAAAAACGAGGTTGCCTTTAAATTGTAATATTTTACACTCTATTTCTCGTGTAAATTTATTTAGATATACTTACTATAGTGATTGATTGCAGTCAGGAAAGCTACGTCTTCGACTTCCGGCTCCACCATGGTGGTGGCGGCGGCGATGACGTGTTGATGCGTGGATTGCAACTGTTCGTCGTTAGATCTGCTCGTTTTCCTTACTAAAAATCGAAGTAAAACTTGGGAAGACGCTGCCGATGTGCACTGCTGCAAATGGCATTATCCTATTGACGTTTTTAACCCTCCTACGCACATGCGCTCGGCGGTCACCCCCCACGCGCACAACCCTTCGAAAGGGTCGTCTACTCGAAGGGGATGATGACCAGACCGGCATCTGCCGCACGCGCCAACATCACAATGGTGTAAGGTACGCTTTCTCGATAAAACTAAATAAAA
Organism: Periphyllus acericola; assembly: GCA_949715065.1. Classification (NCBI taxonomy): domain Eukaryota; kingdom Metazoa; phylum Arthropoda; class Insecta; order Hemiptera; family Aphididae; genus Periphyllus; species Periphyllus acericola. The sequence continues at coordinate 23,161,223 of OX454265.1, forward strand.
TATTAAAATCTCGTTTATTTCGCTCTCCGTCTCCGATGAACTTTTTGAACAGCTCTACTATACAAAAACAGGCCATTGAGTTTATGTTTAAAAATATTTTTGTCATTATTCATTACGATAATACGATAATATTTATAGTTTTTTTTTTTTTTAATAGCTGTAGTGATCACTAGACTATGACACTTTTATACGTGTAATGTGTGTCGTGGTATGTACTATGTATATACTATGTACATTGTACATTTTAAGTTGTTACGGTTAGTGTCATGAATAATAATGTTGTTAGATGAGCCGGCTAATCACAAGTTTAACCACTGCTTTTGATTAATATCTAAATTTTGGACCTTATCCACCAATAGGTTATAACTAATTAACATTATCCAGCTGCACATGGCTAATTAATTAATAACGTTTTGTCGTTATCCGTACAAACCATACTAACCATATAAATAGTTTAACGATACAAGTCATACAGAAATTTAAATTTAAAGATAGGTACTTTTAAATGCTTAAGTTGATGACTTGAAACCAAAAAGTGATCATCATTTAAAAAAAAATGTATAAAAAGTAGTCGTATACAGAAGATTAATTTATTATTTATTATTACACGATAAACTATTATAGTTTATCACGTAATAATGAATAGTTTATCACGTTAAAATACTACAGCATTTTCAATAATAATGATAAACTTTAACACTTACATTTCTTATTAATACACTGAATGCGGACAAATTTAGCAATCAATTTCAATTTTTAAATAATATCAAAATACACACAATTGTGTACAATGTAGACTTTTTAAATTATATTATTGCAACGTACTACGTTTATTTCCATTTTTAAAAGTATTTTATTTATTACACATTTTATAACGCCCACCTAACCACTCGGATTATCTGTACAAAATTTAAATTTCAAAATGGTAATATGAACAAACTGTTATTGTACCTAACTGGTTTTAGCTGTAAGGCTAATGTTATTAATCATTAGATAGTGGTTTAATCGGCTAGCGAAAAGATTATCCATTTGTTGGTGGCTTAAATCCGAAATATTGTCATTAGCCCAAAGCAGTAGCTAAACTTATGGTTAATATTAATTAATTAATATCTTAATATTAGGCATTAGCTCGTAATATATATATATATTTATATATATATCATAATATGTTATTTGTGATCGTAAAGTTAACAATATGTTATGAAAAAAAAAAACGGAAGATATTGGATAATTTGATTTTGAGGTTTCCGTTCATGCTTACGTTAGACATTATTTTTATGTCACCCTGATTATTATTGATAATATGGTATTCTTTTAATCATTTTTGTTTAATCACATATGAATGAATAAAACTGATTTTAAGAAATCTTTTTAATCAAAAAAAATGGTCAAAACTTTTACTATTAATTGTATCCATATGCCTGTAGTATATAATAGGAGTACCATTCAACCATTGTACCAGGTGAATCATAAAATGTTTGCTAGACTGAACAAATCCCAAAAACTTACTAAAAAAACATATAATATTTACTAGTTGGTGTCAAAAATAAATTAGGACTTTGGTACCTACACATGATTGAATAAAAATTGCTGGAAAGAACTTAGCTACATTTTTAAATATTAAAATACAAAAGTATACCAAATTTAAATTCTCAGAAACATAAAATAATAGTTTGAAAATAAATGTCTAAAATATGTACTAACTTACTTATAAATTTACAAATCATTGAACTATAAACTCATTTTGAATTGCAACCTTAAAACATACATTTTAATTCCATATTCTGAAGCAGACATTTGTTACAATATAGGTATGTATTCAAGTCTCTAATCTTATAAATTTAAAATAAATAACTATTATTTTCAAATCTGATTTTAAGAACAAATTAGTCTTGATCAGAATATGTAATTTTTAGTCATTTCTTATGGGCTATGACTTATTAATAATACAATAAATACAATAAAACAAATGTTTATACTTAAAAATACACATTTTATTCTTAGTTTATACATTATATTTTTACACATAACTTTTTCAGTAAAATAATAAATCATTTTTTCCATAACTGAACAAAATTGTAAAAAATATTAATTATCAGAAATAATAAAAATCAACATTTAAGTGTACAAAATAAAATATAATACAAAAATATTATAATATTGTGATAAAGGTTTTGTATAAGAACAGAAAAAAGTAATGGTTTTTTTTATTTTTATGATTGCTTTTATGAATTGAAATTAATAGTAATATATTCACATTTCACAATACATACACAATATAAGATAAAATAATTAAACAATAATAATCAATGTTCTCAATGGTACTTTACATATTTATTAAATTATACAAATGTAAATAACATATTTGGACACAAAATAATAAAATAAAGTCATTGATCTGGTTTATTTGTGCTCTCATGATATACTGCAACCAGCTTTCTCTTGAACATTTCCATTAGCTTTTTCAATTTCCATTAACATGGTATGAAATATATCAGCTACACACTAAAATTTCAAAATACACATTTCATAAAAAGTAATCCTTTAATACTTAAATTTTTCTTTTAGTATATACTTACATATAGTATTGAGTGATTTAAATAAAAAAGTATGGAACACAATACATTTATACAGGATTAGGAAATAAAATAACAACAAATAATACCACATCATAAAATAAAAAAGGAAATTAACTACTAACTTTTTTTGAAGTTACCTCATTCTGCTTGGCCGAAGCTTCAAGAAATACAGCTTTCCATGAATCTGCTAACCTACGCCCTTCTTCTTGTGTAACAACACGATCCATATGCAAATCTTTTTTGTTTCCAACCAATACTACAGGGACGCTGCCAACGAAACGGACGTAAACCAAAGGTAATCAATCAACAGATAAAAATCTACACTTACTGCACTTTGCCAGTCATATCTAACAGTTTGTCGTAAATGATTTGAATGATTTCAAAAGATTTTGGTGACGTAATGCTGTAAACCAGTACGTATCCATGAATATCCATGGAATATTGTGTTGGCAATATCGAGTACTCATCTTGCCCGGCTGTGTCGACCAATTTCAAGTCGTACTCCTGATTGTTTACCCGGGTCGTTTTCACAAACGCTAAGAAGCACAATTACAATATAATTCAAACGTTACGACGATGCTGTTGCGCCGAATTCATAATATGTACGCTTCAAACTTACTGTTTTCGATCGTTGGGTCGTAAGAATCTACAAATTGACCTTCAACGAACTGGATGCTCAACGACGATTTACCTTCGTAATAAAAAACGAATTAAACACGGACGTGGAAAACATTCGTCTCGAGAGCTACGGACGAACCGAACACCGACGTGTAACGATATTCATAATGTTTACGTACCGACTGAACGATAGCCCATAATGGCGATTTTTCTTTGTTTCGGCGGCATTTTCTCGGGTTACGATCACTCAGATCACTTCATTCATGCCCATGTACCCATGTCGTGTAAGCGTAATATAGATAAACGTAATATATATATTTTTTTTTCACAGTAGATTGCACAGTCGCACGGTTGCATCAGTAAGCGGAGATTGGATTTCGTTCGCCAAGCACAATACGAGCACGCACATTGACGCTATTTCATGGAGAAAAAGATAACCCCCGTCGATATTTTCTTTTCAGGAAACTATTACGCGATTCTTATATTCAAGATTTTCAGTGTTTCGCCAAATTATTTATTGTGTTCACATATTTTCTTTTTCGTTATTCGTTTTCGTCCGTATAAAATACTCTAATCATTTCCTGATGAAACCGTCAATCGAACCTCGTTCAAGCCGTGTACAATTACGAATAATTTTTAGTCTAAAAATGATACAAATCATTAAATATTGCAAATAACCATTAAATTCCAAATATTTGTATTTAGGTATATTCATAATCATATAATATTAAATTAATTTTGTCTTTGATCCCTTCGTCTACACCTGTGATTTCATCGGCAGCCACGATACACAGTTTGAATACTTCAGTCATAATTTAAAAAAGTGTACCTGCCTACTTGATTTAAGTTAGTTACACCAATGGTGTTTATTTAAGTGGTATAGTATGGCCAGAAGTAGAAAAAAAAATACAAGCATTTGTTTTTTACCTATCCACCTAATTTATAGAATAATTATTTAATTTATTTGTCAATTAAAAAAATATATAGATCAACAAATGTATGTACATATTATATTATAGTTTGGACCATATTTATTAACAGGTTGACTGCCACGCTAAGACTACGAGACTTGCTATTATCGCCGTGTGGGATCTAATAACCTTACAGTATATTTTACTGTCAGGCTTTGTAGGGTCTGAAGACCCTACAGTTCAAATTGATTTCTAGGCCACGTAGGGTTCTGAATACCTTCGTAATACATAGTTTTATATGGAAAAATACTTTGATGTGGCCTCGTTGGAAGTTCTATGAAATGGTTTTGAAATTTATTGTCTCTTTATGAAATAAAATCTATTTTTATTTTAACGACCGTGTTTTCCAAATAAACAGCATATTCTTATCGATTATTAGTATTTAATATAAATTGAACAAGTACAATTCTAAAATATTTTCTGTGGAAATGTGGACTCTCATTACTCATTACTCATTAGTCATTAGTCATTTCCGACTGTCACAATAGCACTATTGAAAGAACCGTAGTTCAACGTTATACAATAAAATTCGTATGTGTAATTTTATTTATATTATTACAACTTTAGGAAGAAAGGTAGCGCAAAATAAAACCATATTATAGAAAAGTTTTGACTCATTGTGATGGATGCAATATATATATATATATTATGTAGAGACTGTTTTATTAAATATCACAAAAACAATTTGTAAAATTTTGATATTGTACATTTGTTTATATTTTTTATTTATCAACGTAATAAAAAAATATTTTTAAACCTAAAATAAAATATGAATAGTACTAAGTATAAAGTAAAAAAGTTTTTACTTATATTGTTTAATTATTATTATTATTATTATTAGGTATTCAATAAATTCAATAAGTATGAAAATATGGGTACATAATATGTTTTCGTCGCGTAGGGTTTACTCACCCTACGTATTCCACACAGGCCATGTAGGGTATATAAGCCCCACACATTTTTTACGGTCTAATACTACTCAGCAAAGTAATACAATGAAATATTATCCTTTAACATTTTTTTGTAAAATCGGTATTTTTTATGTAAATCAAAAATCAAAATAAAAGAATTCATGAAAAATGATAATGGCAATCTCGTCAAAGTCTTTGTTGGGTCAATTCACCCTACATGGCAGTCAACCTGTTAAGAAATAAATACTAATTAATATTTTTACTCATTATTATTTATATTTTCTTTTACAAATTACCATACTATTTTTATTAATAATATACTATAAAGATACAAATTTACAACTATTTACATAGATATATAAAATATAAATACACATATATTTATTTTCTTAACATAAAAAATTTGTTTATTTACTTTAATTATTTTATCCGAAAAACCAAGTTACATAAAAATACAAATATATCTTAAACTTTGAAATTAAGCACCAATTGTACAAAATAATTTTACAATAACAAGTTACAAAATATTTAAGTCCTTTTTATATGAATAGTAGAAAATATAAATTGTAGCATTTTTATTAATATTAAATTTAATTGTAATTAAGAATAAATATTCACATCTTAGAAAATATTCAAACAACAAACTAACTGGTAAACTTTATGTTCATGTAACAATACAAACATATTATTTTAAGCCTCAAAATAATTCAAATATACATTCGTTGATATGGTTGTTCTTATGAGTTAAGATATACTACAGCTTGGTTTCTTTTGTGTCACATTACCATTTTCTTTTTCAATTTCCATTAACATAGTATGAAATATGTCTGATACACACTGAAAAAAGGAAAAATATTTATTATTAGCTTGAAATTAAATCAGTTTTAATTTATAATTAATTAAAATATACAAAATATAATTGGACAGAACTGGTGCTATAAATACCATAGCTGGTACAAAATATTTAGACATGGGCACTTTACAAAAATTCTAAATTTTTAACTTTAACTCAAATCCAATAACACATCAAACCTTTACTTGGAAGGTATCATTTAGGTAAATTAATTTTTGTCTTAAAAAAAAGGCTTATACTGTTAATAGGATTTAAAAGCCAAAATATGATTGATAAAGCTCTAATAAAAAATAATAAACTAAAAATGGTAAATATAGTATTTTCATTGTGAAAATAATGTTTCCATTTTACACTAAACTAACCTGCATTAAATGCTTATAAAAATAATTATTGGCCTTATTTGAAAATATATTTTATAGAAAAATAATTTACAGGAGATGAAATCAGAATAATCAAAATTGTCTTTTACAAACAAAAGTATTTTTTAAAAAAGGATGATCATAGAAGAAAGTGACCATTCTAGTTCTATTATATATATTATATATATATTATCTTAATAAGCATAAATATTTTTTTATGGCAATTAAACATCTACAAAATATATATATAATGAAAATTCATAATGATAAAATATGAAAAATATTTTACAAAATAAAAACTAAAATTTAACAAAAAATTAAAGTTAAAAAGGAAATTAACTACTAACTTTTTTCGAAGTTACCTCATTCTGCTTGGCTGAAGCCTCAAGAAATACGGCTTTCCATGTTTCGGCTAACCTATGTCCTTCTTCTTGAGTGACAACACGGTTCATATGCAAATCTTTTTTATTGCCGACCAAGACTATAGGAACACTATACAAAAAATTGACAAAACATTAAGATGAATCATAAAAAACTGAAAAAGTTACTTACTGTACTTTGCCAGTCATGTCTAATAATTTATCATAGATGATTTGAATGATTTCAAAAGATTTAGGTGATGTAATGCTGTACACCAACACATATCCATGAATGTCCATAGAATATTGAGTTGGCAATATCGAGTATTCATCTTGTCCAGCTGTATCAACTAATTTCAATTCATACTCTTGATTGTTTACTTTTGTAGTTTTTATGAAAGCTGTAGGAGAAAAAAATAATTATGTTTTGTATTTAGTGTTTATATCACTAAGGAGGAAGGAATACTAGTGACAAAATAATAATTTAATAAAATAAAATTAGATACACTTACTATTTTCAATTGTAGGATCATAAGAGTCGACAAACTGACCTTCGACAAACTGTATGCTTAATGATGATTTACCTACGACAAAACAATCAATGAAAGTATTAAATAACAAATTTATCTTGTTCACTGTCATCTTGGTAAGTAATTTGTTAATTTAATTTTGTTGTTTATGTACCGACTGAACGATAGCCCATAATAGCAATTTTCCTTTGCTTTAGTGGCATTTTTCTTGGTAGAGGATTACTTCATTGAATAACTAAAACCCATTAACTTAATTAACTAATAACTATTTTTTCTGTATGGATTCACCTTGTAATATACTAAATAATCCTGTAAATTGTAATACTGATTCGTCTTTGAATTTTAATAGTTATTAGATTTACTGAGTAATTTAATTTATTACGTTTTATTTTTAAGTTTATCAGTTCAGTTTATGGTTTATCAGACATTAGTACCTTCATTATATTTTAGGTTATGTTTTGGTTCATAAATTTACCGCTTTTAGTATGAGCGTTTCATTCACATATTACTGCTTTCATTAAGCCTCGTTCACTCGGTGACACTAATGTCATGGCATTAAGTTGCACGACACTGTTAACAATTTGATGCCCTAGTGCCAAGTGTCATGCGCTGTTCACATGTAGCAAATAAAAATGGTGACACTAAAATAGTGGTTGTGATAAATAGTAGTTGTATTTACTATCTTACCACTTTACATAAACATACCTACTATTATCAATTGTCAATCTAATTGTTTGGGTTTTTTTCAAAGTTTGTTTTTGTTGTTTGAAACTAAAAAATTGTTTTAAATTGAAATGGCCAATAATTACGAATTAAACGCAGCTGTGGATGTTTTCGAATAAATTATTATTTATGAATTGGAAAAAAAATAAAAAAAAAGAGAATGGGTTAAAAAGTGGGTAATGCGAAGGAATGCTTTAGGTCCATCAGAAAGACTATTAAAGGAGTTGCAGATGGAAGATCCCAGGTCATTTTGTAACTTTCTTCGGATATGATAATATTCACTGATAACGTGACTCTGTGTCACAGTGTCACGGTGTAATATCAAAAATTTTTGATGTGTGGCACTAGTGCCGCGATGTCATGGCACTGAGACATTACATTGTTCACACGGCGACATTAACGCGACACTAAATGTCACGCTGTAGTGTCACCGTGTGAACGAGGCTTTATGTGTGTTGAGATCTGCGTCATACGATTCAAATTTCAAGTATTTAAGTATACAATATACATAATTAATGATTTTAATTAATATTTATAACTTACAAGGTGAATATTACTTGGGACCTGCAGACTACCTGAGACCACTGACGTAGTTTTGTTTGGTGGAGGGAGGATTTCCCGTTTTAAGCTTGTAGCTCATTAGATTAAAAAATCCCATACCTCAAGCAGTCAAGCTATTACGTAAATCATACTGCATGTATTTTCACTCCGAAGAGAATAAATTGTGATGCATAAAAAAGTATTCGTAAGTAGAAAATCGTCGTAATATGATTATAAATTAAATGTTGAAAAACTGACAAGTTTTAATTCAAAATAACCTATAAGTAATAAATTCTTCACATTAATATTTAGTTTTAATTATTCGCTGAAATCTTGATTCGACGGAACTTGCTTTACCACACTTGTATTTTTACAACAGGATATTATTATATGTCATTGCTATTCCATTAGAATTTATAATATTGTTTATAATATCGATAAGTAGCCAAATTTGTATGGTTTCTGAGTTATCGTGTATGCTATTTGTGTATGTATACGAGTATTGTATAACCTACATATTATATTTAACCTAACCAAAACATAAATTAAAAGTGTATCTAAAAATTCGCTCATAATATAGCCATACCGAGTATAAGTATTTTAATTTAAAGGTTGTGCGTATTTTGGAATGCATTTTTATTAATTCCTTAGGTTGAGTGGGAGCTGAATTTAAAAGTACTCAAGTGTACTTGCCTTACGGTTACATATATGATCATAATTTTTTGTGTGTGGGAATGTGATGAGCAGTGGCGTGAGAAGACTCTTTAGCGCCCCTTACAAACCTAGGAAAATGTGCCTTTTAGCGATTAAACAATTGACGAAAATACGGAATAATTTTCAACATTTATTAATTAGGTATTACAACATGATAAAATTATCAACTATTATAACAATGTAAATTTCAAACTTTAAAAATTTTATTTTTTTGCTTTAAGGATAGAGAATTCATCGATCACTTTAAAAAATAAGATTATTGATATAGAGACGACAAATATCATAATATATTTTATAGACGGGCCACGGGCGATCCGATAACGATAAGCTCGATGTTCATACGTGTTCACACACACACGCACCGTTCCTTGTAGTGAAACACGAATTTAACGATAAAAAAGATAAACAAAATCATACACATTTCAAAATGTATATTAAAAATAAGGTTAGGTTATGAAGGTAAAATAAAAATAAGTACCAATTTTAAAACACAAATTTGCGCCCCTGGCGTAGGCACAGTTCGCCATACCCTTGCTACGCCAGTGGTGATGAGTTAGTCTTTTTGCTGCGAGTTGTAACGTGGGCTGATATCCAGAATTCAAAGTTCAAACATATTATGATAACTAGAGCTAGGGACTTCATACCTTAAGAAACCTTAAAATATGCATGCATTTGTGTCCTAAAAAATCACTGTATATGTTACAAAAATACGCAAAAATTGTAGGAACAATTAATTGATTTTCTTCTCCGATTTTTTTTCACCTTGGGTACTTTGAGTTTAATAAAATTAGTAACAATGCGATTGATTGGCGAAGAACACCAATTTTTTATATATTTAATTTATATAAATAAAACCATCAGACCAATATCTCTGGTCTAGAAAGTCTATCTAAAATTCTGTTTTTTTATATAAAATATTTATAAAACTTACATCCTTGTATCAAAAATGTTCAAATATGCAAAATATGCGACTAAAAATTTTAAATATAAACTCATATGGCTATGAAATAAATTTCCATATAACTTAGCTAATGTTTTGAATGATTAGGGAAAAACATCCTAACTCCTAGAAGTCCCTAACCCTAGCCGTAATGAAAACTTACTTCTAGGTGTTTGTTGTATTGCCTATACTAAACTCCTAAAATTACTAAATCACTAAAATTCCAAATGATAAATTAATAACTCTTATTCAATTTTTCGTAATTTCTTATTATTATTACATAATAATAACGCCATTATTATAGTATAATAATAATTTTTAGTGATAATAATACAATAAGTACATTAAGTGTCTAGACGTTATAAATTTGCAATTTAAAATTGTATTATAATATGTATAATTTATAAATTAATATAATATTGAAATTATTAAAAATCGAAAAATTATATTTCATATTTCCGATTGTAAGCAGGATGTTAGAAATCTTAATCGGGGCACGGCTTAGCACGCACCTTAGTTCTTCGTACTTCGGCATTAGGTTAAAGCCAATATTTACAAGTTAGGTATACGGCATTTAAGGTATAGACATACTTTCAATTTTATCACCATTCACCCTAGAAAATATTCAAAAATTTGCTTATTGATTAATTTCTACATTTGAAAAATATGATGATACCGTTCCCGCAGTGGGAGGCGTTAGTCCTAAGCAAACTAGAACTTTCAGATCTAGAGTATAGTCAGGCCGAACACTTAGTACGAAGAGGTAGTAATAAGAGGTCCAGTCTTTTTAGAGCCCACTAAAAATTATTTAAATATATTTCTTAAATTTTTATTCAGAAAAAAAAATGATACCTAGGAAATTTGAAGAAAAAAATCGATATTTTAAAAGTTTAGTTCATACAAGAAAAATTTCAAAACGAGAATAAATAATGGAATATATTGGCTGATTTTTTAACCATGGTCAACCCTTTTTTGGCCATAAAAATGCTTAAATTTGGATATTTTTTTAATTTTCAAGCTACCATAAAACCTATGCTATCTATAACTTTTTTTTCATGTCAATTTAATGAATATCTTCTGGCTATACAAACTTTGTTTTTTCGAATAGCAACATCATATTTTTTACAAAAATTATGATTCAGTTTATTTTTCTGGAATTTTTGATTTTTAAATGTTCGGAATTCTTCAAATCTTAAATTGCATAATATAAGTTAATATTCGCGTTATATTGAATCATTAGCAATAAGCAATGACGTGCAATTACAAATTATATCATAATATTAGGTATTATAATACTATTTTTCTTTATACTTATAAAAATAATTCAAAAACTACTCCCTCGAATTTGGACTACGTTACATCAAAAATTCCAGGAAATTAAACTGAATAATACATTTTATAAAAAATATGATTTTGCCATTTAAAAAAAACAAAGTTTTTATCCACACAGAAGTATAGTACACCCATAATATTGTAAAAAGTTATGAAAAATATGCTTTTATGGGAACTAGAACATAAAAAGAAAAAAAATCTAAATTTAAGCAATTTTACGGCTAAAAAAGGGGGTGAGCATAGGTAAAATATCACCCTGTAGATAACTGATTTTTCTATTTTATTATTTATGAATTGAATTATGAAATTTATAAATAATTCAACAATTTAAAAAAATGTATTCAAGTAGGCAACAGCACATTAATTACATTGTGAGTGAATCAATCATATCTATCTAACAGTGTATTATTGTATTTACTACTTATAATAATTTGCAGTTAAATATTATTGCCACTGTATATAATAATTGTGTTAATATTTTCTATCTTAGGGGCTAGATAAGTAGATTCTATTAATATTATTTGATTGAAAAAAATTCAACATGATGCAAACGTACAATTGATGAATTTTAAAAAAATCGGTATAGGTAATGCAGAAAAAAATAATTTGTTATTAACTGTAATTCAGCCATATAAAAATATAAAAATATAGATATCACTACTGTCTATTTATCATATTTTGAACTATATGTTAATGGTATACTCCGAATACTTGAACTAGTATTAATTAATTTTAGATTTGAATTAATATAATATATCAATAGACAATAGTTTATCAAGTTAAAGTAATTTGTAATACCTTTGAGTATACATGTATATATTTATATACATAGTGTCATAGTTCTTATATCAGTTAAGCGTTTGTATTTATAGAAGCATGAACATTGAACATGTTTGCCATTTTCAAGTACTATTTAATTATTGTATAGTATTAATTATTGTATATGTATTAGTTCTAGTTTTATATTATATTATTTTTTTTGTATCTATCATTGATAATGTGTATAGCAATTAGCCGTATAGGTATAAATAAGAATAGTAAACAATTTTTCGAAATTAACATAAAGGAACAATATAATTATCCTAAGAACAGTTAACTAATTATAATTATAAGGGTAAAAAAATAATTTGTTTAGTTATTTTAATTTAAATATACATATATAGTTGTTCTTATTATTTCCATTGAAGTAAAAAAAAATATTGTAGAATGTTCAATCTTCAAAACATGTTGCAGTGGACTCCCGTGGGCGGTGGCTATACTTATGCATCAATCATCTCATGTGTTGTAGCCGCACTAATTAATTATATAATGTAAAGTAAACTTATAATAATATGAAAATTTAGCAAAAATGTATATTTTAGAAAACGCTTTTAACTCAAAACTATTTCTCTGCAGGACTATATCTAACGAGTTGTCGTTTACCAAGCAACAGAGTAATATATATACTAGGAGTATATTGCTTATATTGTGAGTAAACACTGTAAACTAGTTATTTATGTACTTTTTATTTATTTATTTTATAAAGTGTGTAGACGTATATATATAAATTATAAACATGTACAATAACTACAAAGTAATATATAAGTTGTATATTTCAATATTTGTACTAGAAAATGTGTCAGAACATATAATTATAATTTTTAAATATGCTGAAAGTTTATATTCACAAGATATATCTTTATGATTCCCATATAGGTTTAATGAACTAAGGAAGTCTTATTTCAGCAACAACACACTATTTTAAATTCTTTTTTTTGAAAACATTTAGTTTTAATATTAAAAGATGGAAATCCGACGAAAAATAACATAATAAAATTCTTCTTATTATTAATTTCCAGTTGATTTCCAATAGTTGACTGGTCATTTTTATACTTATAGATACTCTGATAGTAAAAATTCCTAAATCTAAATTTTACTCGGGTATAATCGAGTGCTCATAATGTAATGTATAAGAAAAAATCAGCATACCTATGCAGTATTTTCGTCTAAATATGTAACATCATATTATGTCCTGCAATACATTTTACATTTTTATATATGCATAAGCTATAGCTTAATACAGAAATATATACATATGAAATTATATCGTTGCAAAACATTTATATTGAAGTCATGACGTCATATTATACATAGTAGAAACTAGAAAATACCAATTATAGTATAGTGCGTATATATTATATATTTATAAATATATATTCACTCACAATTCACGTGAACAAATGTGTAATGCGTCTATTAAAATGCGCCATTCGCTGTTTGGATTATTACAATATATGACAGACATTGCGTGATGTATAGAAAATACTATACTAGGTAAGTACATATAGAAAATACGAGTATATACACTTGTGAATTGTACCTTTAGATATTACGATTATAATATGAACGGTGTATATGATTATATGTAGTATAGATCATTATTGTTAAACGGCTGTAACCTATATACCTACTCTGATCGATGCAGTTTAAAAAAAATCGAGATCACTTGGTCATCGATCACCACGCGCTGTTGCTGCAGGTATAGAGTGTAAAATCTGCGTGTATCCGGATCGCATTGCGACTGTCAATTTCACGGCTATTTTCTGTCGGTGAGTTTTCTCAAGGAGTATAATATTATAATTGGACCCGGTGGGCACCTGCAGCATGTCTTCTGCTCGTACCCGTACGGTGTAAATCGATAAAAAATAGTAATTATGCACTTGCACTATATTGGTGGACTGTTTTTCATATATTATGTATTTAACCATATAGCGCTCAATAATATTATAAGCATCAATGTATATGACTATTATTCATACCCTCGTGATATTTTGTTTCGTTAAACGACTCGATCTTATTTTTTAGAAACATTTTTTTTTTTTCATTAAATAAGAAAATCTACATACAATCTATACATAAATTTTGTACATTAAGTAGGTTTGATATGCGGTAAATAATATATACAATAACAGTGAGTAATTTGAATTGGGAGATTACCCAGAGGTAACACCCAGTACGTGCATTAATTATTTTTATATACTATTGCGGAAGGTCCCTACATAATTTTCTTTTGAGTCTACGACGTGGGTAAAGTGTTCGCTGATAGTTTAGTGATAAGAGGGTTATTATGTGATTGAAGTTTGCTGTGGAATCTAGAGTAGTAAATTTTGGAGATTTGATTTAAAGTTTGTAGTTTGAGATCTTTAGGAAGGTTATTGTTTATTATGTACCAAGGTGCAGAGGAAAGTAAGCGGAGACAGATGGATTGGAAGGCTTGTATTGTTCTGGTATTGGAAGGTTTTGCGGCTCCCCAAAGTTGGATGCCGTATGTCCATAATGGTTTGATTAAGGACTTATAAATTAATAATTTGGTATGAATGTTCATTTTAGATCGCAAGAGAGGTTTTAGTAGATGGAGGCGTGCGTTTAGAGCTTTACGTTTATCAGATTCTTTGGGTTCCAGGTTAGTTTTTTGTCTAATATGAGTCCAAGGTATTTTACTTCAGAGCAGACTGGTATATTGTTCATTGTAAGAAACATTGACGCGCGATTTTGGCGCACGGCTGTGATACCGTTTCGCACTTATAAAACACCTCTCCCGAACGTACCTACGTATATATATATATATATGTACCTAAATCGTAATATATATAATTATTTTTGGTTTGGCCGCTTCGTTCGGTGTATTCACGACAGGGCCGAAGTGTGGGGCGGAAAAAAGTGGGAGTGACCGATGGGAGTGTCTGCGAACGTTCGTTGGTGGGAGACGCGGGTACACGCGCGCCTCTCCGCGCGGGTACGTCGCGGCGTCGTCGTCGTCGTCGTCGTCGTCGTCGTCGTCGTCGATCGTCGCGCAGTAGTCGGCTTGCACCCCGCGATCCGGACGCGTATACCGTGCGATCGTACAACTCTGCGTATGCTTGTCGGGCGCCGTCGCATCCCCCTCGCGACACGACGTCGTCGGCTATCGTGCGTCAACGACCGGTGAGATCGTCGCGTACGGCGGATCATATACGTAATCGCACGACGAGTCGCAGGTCCTCGCGAGTGCGTTAGAAAAAACAAAAAAAAAACACTTCACACGGTGCCTTATACCGCACGGAAATCCGATCGGGGCCGCGCGATAAATCGTCGCAGTACCGCAGAAACCTCCGTCTGCGGGGAAATCGGAAAAACGGTCGACGGTTAGCGGGGTGTGACGCGGGTGTTCGAGTTTCGGGCCGCGGCGAGACGTCCCCGGACGCCGGACCGGGTGGGGGCGCGCGTCGCGTCCACGTCCCGGCCGTTCGCGGCGCACGTATCACACGGGGTGCCATGCGCCTGGTACGGATGACGTCGGACCACAGCAAGAAGAGACGCAGGGGCGCGTCTTCCGACCAACACGGCGGCGCGGCCACCGCCTCGTCGTCCGCGTCGTCCGCGTCGTCTCCGCCGTCCGAGGACCTCTGGTGGACCGAGGCGGCCGTCAACGAGGTGACCGCCGAGCATCCGGGCGAGCTGGTCCGCACCGGGTGCCCGTACATGCTGTGCAGCGCGCTGCCCACGCACTGGCGGTCCAACAAGACGCTGCCCGGCGCGTTCAAGGTGGTCATCCTGTCCGAGGTGCCGGACGGCACGGCGGTCACGCTCAAAGCCGGCAACGACGAGAACTGTTCGGCCGAGCTGCGCAACTGTTCCGCGCTGGTCAAGAACCAAATCGCCAAGTTCAACGACTTGAGATTCGTCGGACGCAGCGGACGGGGTAAGCACTATTATTGTTATACCCTGCGTGTACCCGCACGTGTAGGTAACGCACGCGGCACGTCTAAACCGTATACCATGGGCAAATCCGCGGTACGCGAAAAAACGGTGAGGGCACGCGAAATCTTAAAATGTCTATTATATTTCGTTTTTAACGTTCAACCACGAGACCGACGGTGTAATGCGCTTTTCGAATTGTTTACCGAATAAACACAATATTTCTCATAATATATTCATGTGTACAATTATATTTTTCATAATTTTATTATTATTCATAAATGCGAGAAAAAAATTTTAAATGCTGAAATCAGACATTTATGGCACGTAACTTAAGATAAATTTGCCACCCCTGCCGTACATCACTAAATTACTGCAATATTAGTTCTCATCCGCCCGAAATTCTGAATTCGTACTCAACTCCGTATCAATATACTGCAGCGCAGTACATCAGGAGTGGGCAAACGGTCAATCGCGTACGATTTAAAAATCGATCTTTGGCATTTTATTAAAATTTTTACTCGCGGTGTACACTGATCGTCTCTGGTGGTTTAGACTCGCAAATCATTGTTACCATTGAAACTCTGATCGGTGTACTCTGCTCAAGTCGATCGCCGTAAGAAAAATGTTTTCTTGGTCGATCTCTACTTGAAAAAGTTTGGCCATCCCTGGTATACATAGTGTCCAGTATATTATATTATTACGTGTCATTACATTATTCACACAATTATATACATATATCGCTTAGTATATCTCTCATATATTAGAGCTTTATCCCATATGACATTTCCCTAAAAGTATGTTTGTATGCATAAGTTAATAAGTACACATGTAGCGAGTCTAAAGTTTCCCATCACATTATAGCAATGTTACCGTAAGAGCCCGATTACTTGGTAAACCTATACAGGTATGTTGGTTCGTGCAAAGATTTACTATTTGTACTATAGGTACAGGTGAAAGCTGAAAGTCATCATTTTATTCGAGCTTTTATATTACAAACGTTGTGTACATCCTAAGATGTACACATTTTGTAAGTAAAAGCCTGATCAATACACGACAAATACAACGATAGATAAGCTACTTTTTCGCGCAAATGTTGTTTTATCTGGTATGCTTATGCTAATGAGGATATTGTACGTGTTAGATGGATCGATAACCACTGTGCAAGGTGTTGTACACATAATGTATATACATAATATAATCATACAATAGTATATAAGCTATTTATTCTATGGCCTGTATTATAATGGCTGCATACTAGTTGCGTCCCATAGACAACTACGGAAATAGGTCTAATCCAAATTGCGTCCTGGGTTTTTGTAAGTTGTGTCCGCATTGCGTCCTGGTTGAATTACCTAAAATGTTATTCGAAATGTTATCGTTGCGCATTTAACAATAACGACAGTCGACAATCATCAAATAGCTCAATAGCAGATGGTATATAACAAATTATTATTATAATATTTTTTTGATTTACGGTTTTTGAATCCGGACGATGTGAGTGACTTATTCACAGATCACTTAATGAATATTCAACCAAGAAATAAAAAATTAGAATTATTTAATGATTATTTATTGGAAACATACATTTTACAAGCATTTAATTCCCTCCTTTATTATGGGCAGAATACTCGGAAACTACTATGCCTCACTACTAATAGTTGTGAGGCCTTTTCATTCAAAGTTCAACGTGATGTTCTACGATGCATATCCAAATATTTTTGTGTTTACCGATTGTTTTAAAAAATATTCAAACTAATACCAATTTAAAAATAAGAAGCACTCACTTAAATAATCGTAGAACAAATACAACAAATAACGAAAGATTTATAAGAAATACTGTGACACAATTAGAAGATAACCAAATTAATAAATTTGAATTTATCAAATGGATTTCACCTGTGCCGCAGTAATATGGCATAACACTATAGTATAGTGAAAAACATTTATAAAAATTAAATATAAAAACAATTTAAAAAAAAATTTAAGAATAAAACAATATTTTTAACGTACCTGAAGTAATGAATAATGATTTTACAGATAATTCTAAGTCTCTGTAAAAATGAGAAAGAAAATTGAATGTTTTTTTTTTAAAAGCCTGGCCGTAATTCGTATGTATCCCGAAAATTAACGGGTCGCAATTCGGATGTATCCTAAAAAGTCTCGGGACGCAATTAGAAAGAATTTTTACCACGAGACGCAACTAGTAATCACCCATTATAATTTGTGAAATATTATATTAATATTATAATAATATGGCTGAAAAAAATAAAATGTGACTCAATAAGTAAAAATATCTCATTATTTATTTACAATATTTTTTCATAATTAACAATTAGGTATAATTGTTTAAGCTATATTAACATTTAATTAAGAATACAATTGTACATTTTTATAGTAGAGTGAAGGTTACAATTTTTATACGAGAGTAGAATATACCCGGCACTACATATTAGAGTATTTTGTATTTTTGTGGTTTATAAAATTTCTTGATTTTATCGAGTAAAATAATAATCTATACACTTATAGGCAAAACGAATTTGAATTGTATCGATTTGTATCTATACGCGTGTACTCAGTACTGGAATTTAGTAAGTATATCATTATTTAGTTTAGGGGAATAATTTCAATAACTAATATCAATACTTTCATATTAATTTTTATATAATTTATATAATTTTAATCAATTATTTGTCTGAATATTTTATGAGTATCTAATTTGTATAAAAGTAATTGTTAAGTCTGTGAGAAATTTTAACATATAAAAAGTATTATAGAAAGTAGAAACAAACGAAATTATTTTGTTGTATCTTGTCTATTTTATTTTAAATGAATAAATAAAACTAAAACATTAAAAAATCGGTCGGATACAGGATCTGAGAAGTTATAAAAATTGGATCAATTTGAAATTCATATACCTTAAAAATTAAACAATCCTTAAAAAATTCAGAGTGAAGTTTGGTAAAATATATTAATGTAATCAAATTTAAATGAAATAATCATTATTCGTAAAAATATTATAATTTGTTTACTATAATGCTTTAATAGATATACCTAAGTCATAACTTATAAGTTATTTCTATCAAATATAACTATAATTCAATATCAAATGCAATTAATGAATACAAATAAATAATAATGATTTTCTTTAATTTTAAATTACAGTTAAAATCCTTTTTCAATAGTTGAATTTATATATGTATACATTTAAAAAATCGCATATTAGTCATATTTATTACAAGTATTTTATTCAATTTCTAAACAATTTTAAAAATGTTATAACTTCACTTGAACTCGACAAATGATTATTGTTTAGTGCTTATATAATATAGTCTTATCAACATTTGAACTGACATTCCAATAATAAATAGTGCTCTTTTATATGTACATAAAATACGATTATTATTGCTCACTGACAATCGCACAATACTTACCTATACCAAATTCAAAACCTTTATGTTTAAATAATACTCTTGATCATTTTGAAAATCTCTACGGAACCAAAAAATGTGTATACGTGTGCTCTGTATACATAATACATTGTATATATTAAACACATACATGTATTTGGGCAAAGATGTACGTGTGCGCTCATTTTATAACGTGTAGAGGTACCTACTCAGTCAGTACTGGTGCGGTTTTCAGGATATCATTTCGGGTGTCTCATATATTATATAGGTAATTAAACTGTAGCCCCAACTTCTAACAATGTCGTTTAACATCCTTTAAAGGACCGAACAAAGAGTCTTTGTTCTTGTGCTTTTTCGCCGACACACACGCGACCTCTTGCGCTTTAATGGTGGGGTGAAGATGTGTTTTTTTTTATCTTTGGAAACGACGTGATTTTTATTTCCTATCACTGCAAGATGCAAAAACAAAAAAAATCAATTTGCAATAACTGTCGTCCTAAATCTTTTTTACTATCATTTATACAATTACCCGGTCAATTTCGACACTATAAAATTAATTTATGCCGCTCTTTGATGGCACTTGTCTTTCTTTGCCGGACGTGTAATTACTTTGACGACAGAAACAGATGGGCAAGGCAAGGCAAGGCAAGGCAAAAAAAAATTCCAATTGATCTATTGCACATTTGACAGGATTTTGTGGTTGCTCTTAGGTCCGTCGCGTTTAATACTACGTGTAAATAGTTATAACCTATAGGCTATAACCGATGTTGCATTGTTATTGGAGTCTCCATAAAACACAAGCATGTTAAATTATATTGAGAAAAATATAAATAACTTTCCTTGGTAGGTATATATATACCTGCATTACAGAAAAAGTTTGATACATAATGTTTTGTTTATTACGATCTGTTAAAATAATTTGACATTTCGTGTAGATGCAGAAACCAAAAAGTATTATAATAAATAAGGTACATAAATATACAAATATTGAGATTCAGAGAGACTAATAATGGATATCAGCTTAAAATACTTATTATGTAAACACAAATTGTATATAAAACAATACATATCTCTGTAAATAACTCTGTAAAATAACACAAATATAATATAATATGACGTTCAAAAAAATGATTACATACGATTATACGAGTATGTGAGATGGTACGCAGCAGAAATTATTCATATAAATAAATGATTCATCCTTTATTCCCAGCGACCCTGTTAATTAATAATTTATATCACTACAGATGACGTGTCATGAGTAAAAATATCGTATACTAACCTATCCTAAATTATCATTTTTTTCTGAACAATCTTTATTCTTGATTTCATTACATTTTTTCTTTTTTTGGTATACAAAGTATAAATATTTACCATAAGGTATATTCAAATTTTTATAACAAATATTAACACGTGTTACGTAATTTAAAAATAGTTAATTTCTTTTTAATGATATAATTATTATGCATCTGGTATAATATGTTGTGTGGTGATATAAAATGATAAGTAAAACATCGTAAAACACTCGGCTTGAATAATTTGATTTAGTCTGAGTTCTCGAATGAAAATTCTATTTTTATTGAATGACTACAAACTATTCGTATTTTAAAACTTATTTTTGTACTACGAATTTCATAATTTTAACTATAAATTATAATCTTACATTCTTACGATTAAATATTTTACATATAGTATGTTCGAAGATCTTAATTACATTCAGTTTCATAAACAATTTATTTTTAAAAAGTAACATTACAATGATTACAATTTGCAATTTACGAAAGTTAAACACAAGTTCTTTACAAGCATAATATTATAGCTGGTTTTATATTAAAACTGTAAATATTGATATACTTATAATATACACTTTGTAACAATAATACTAAATATAGTTTTAATTAATTCAAACTTTAAATAAGTATTATATTTTTTAAACCTAGTGTATTACCATAAAATATCAATATTAAAACAAAATATTAGTATTAATTACTAATGTTCCACGAACAACTTTATTTATAGTGTTTCATAATCCTCGTACGTTATTTATAACTAATATGCAACGGGGACCGGAATTGGAAACGATTATTATAGCAATCTAGACACCGTTTATAGTATAGATTTATTTACTTTTACTATTACAAAGAGTATTATGTATCATATGAGTAGAATGAGTCATAAATATCCAGGTCATATTATAAATTTAATTTGTCTTTGTAATTTTCTTTTTCACATTTATTTTAAGTCACCATCTTGTTTTCTAGGATATATGTTAATTTATAAAGTGATAAATATAGCCTTTTTATAAAATTTACTAAAGGTATATTAATCAACTCTTGGATAATTGGGTGGTTTTAAAAGAATAAAATTAAGGCAAAAGAAGATAATAAAATTGAAAATCTAATTAAAAAATTATTTATTATTAACAATACTTAATATACTTATACCTATTAACTTTATAAAAAAAAAAATAACAACTAAATCTACATTTATAAATATATTTTTTTTTATTGATCTTATTTATATATTTAAATATGTTAATAAATAAATATAAACTGTAAACTGTATACAACAATATTTTTTGATTAAAGTATAACGATGTTCAAACATTATTTATTTACATTATACTCATCAATGTTATAATATTGTAATTAATTTAAATAAATATAAATATTTTTTATTTGTAGGGAAAAGTTTTACAATCACAATAACAGTTGCGACGTGTCCTCCTCAAGTAGCGACGTACAACAAGGCGATAAAAGTTACGGTTGATGGACCCCGGGAACCTCGATCTAAATCTCGTAAGTATTTAAAAATGTTTGCACTAATTTTAAAAACTTTGTATATTTGTATTTTAATAAATAACTAGGATAACAGTTTACGGTTTCTGTTTTTTTTTTAATATCGTTTTTATTTAAAATGTGTGAACAGAAGGACAAGCATTTTGAAAAATAACATATGTTTGTTTGTAATAAAATATTATTTAAAAGACTATTATCTGTATAAAAAGTTTGTATAGGTAACTTGACTTCCCTCAATTACGCTCAGTTTAATTCCGCTAAATTTCATTTATATATGTATCTTATTGATATGAGTACAACAATAACACCAAAAAGCGTGACTTTTGTGTGAATAGGCTCCGGAAAACCATGTGGCAGACCCCCAGGTAGTTTTTAAAACTGTAAATATGTCCAATTATTGTTGTTAGTATTTTGTATTTTTTTTTTTCAAAACACGCAAACCAATTTTTGATACATTACTATTTGAATACGATTGGCGAGTTTAGGTACACCCGTACATCTCATAAAAATTACACCAATTACAAAAAATAATATTAATCGATTGAATAATATATGTATAGTGAGTGTTTTTTTTTATTATGGTCTATGTCTCTATGAGAACTAATATATTTTTATCAGTTGGCGATAAAAATATGTTTAGAATTTCAGAGAAATATGTTATATGCTTGTACAGTTCTATATTATATTTTATCTCAACCGCTAACATCCGTGGGAACCACTAATATTGAATGAAAATACTATTTCTAAACTTTTACTTCATTTAATTATTATCTGTATACATTTATGTAAAAAATGGTATTGAATTTAATCACAGACCTTATTGAACTTAGTACATCTAATATAATATTATTGTTGTATAATAAGTGATCAAATATTAAAATAATTTAATATAATATTAATTTAAAATTTATCAATTTAAGAAGTCTACATTTTTTTTTACAATTTGAATTAAGATGCATAATAGGTACTATTTATTAACCGGTATGATTGTAAATTATATTATTTATAATTTGAATTTCGTATTAATATGAAATAAAATCAACCAATATTCCACCATAATCCTTTAAACTGTAAACTAATTTAAAATACAAAATATTTTTAATGTACTTACTGTATTTTTTAGAGTCAAGATTTTATATAACTAGTAATTAACTTATTAATATTTAAATGTTCATATTTATATCGGAAATTTGTGTTTTTTGTTTTTTCTGTACACCCAGGACAGCCTAATCAATTCCGAGCCTTAGGTCTCGGTCAGAGGCCTTTTTTGGAAAATTCATCGTTCTCAAATCATTTGCGAGAGTTGGATACATTTCGTCGGGTGAAGACTGAAGAATCATCAATCCTGCAGGAACATTCATACAGATCAACAAACAATCAAGGTTAGACATAATATATATTAGAATTAATTTTATTTTGGGTAAAAAAATGAATCAAAAGTACACCGCGTGAGTGTAATTCATAGTGAACCCGATGACAACCGCATTGCAGGGCTGACCGCAGCTCTGAGGTACACCGCAGAATTTAAGGAGCTGCCGGTAGCTTTTTTCAAACATGATTAACCATGGTTCTGGTTTACCTAAAATGTGTAGAACATCCATACAGTATATTAATGAATGAATCAAACGTTTGAATGAATGAAACTGTTTGTCCGCAGAAAAGAAAAGCATGTTTATGTCTGTCCACAGACCACATGTTAATATGCATATTGATGTAAACTAAATTGTTAAATTAATAGATTATAATATAATATGAAGAACAAAACAATGATTATTTTGTTCTTTAAATAATTAATTTGATTAATTGGCAGAAAAAATTAGGTTCCGGAATAGGTTCCAGCTGTTAATTCGTTATCAATTTATGAATTAATTGTATAACATATTCGGTGTATAATGCTTACAATTTTTTTTTTCTTAACTTATACTAGGCCCTCTGTCCTTTTTATTGTACTGATAAAATAGCTCAAGTGTGTCGTGTAATGATGCCAAACATTTTCATACCTATTTAATTGATACGAATATTGTGTGTTAAAATATTAAGTATTCTTTGGCTTTCGGTTTATCGTATCAGATATCATGATAAGCCAGCACAATCACAGTATGAAATTATTATTGTTTCAGTGTAAAAATAATGTTTCTATAAATGTTGATAATCCAGAGAAAAAATAGGAAGTATACTACTTAATTAAAATTATATAGTTGAGTAAAGATTTCAATGAGAAATTTCAAGATTTTATTTTGTAAAAAATAGACATGACCTTGACTTGAAGCCCCCAAACTTACTTGACTTGATTAATTTTACAAATTACTAATGAATACTTATATACAAATAAAAGTATATTTCTACATACTGCCACTAACCTTTTCGTGGAATATTCTGGGAAATTTTAAATGTGCGGGAAATCTATGCTGCAGAGATGTATGCAGATATTTTCCTCTTTGAAAATATGGTTTTGGCTGGATAGATATCCATGGTTGGTTCTTATTCAATTTTCAACAACTGTAAGAATTTCTTGATTTTTCAATAAAATATTTTACGGTCTTACTACCACAGTATTTATGAAATAAAATTATGATATTTGTGCAGGAATTATACAAATTATCAGAAATTAATACAAAATATGCAAATTATAGGTATTTGTGGACTTAAAAAAATTAAATTTGTTCAGTCAAGAAACAGTTCATTGTTGAATATACTGATAATTTTGTTTCATGTAATAGTATTATTTTTAAATATATCGCTGATTTAGTTCTATGGCTGCTCAAATTTTAAACAACAATGAATTATTCATTAACTTGACCGTAAATATTAACATTTTTTATTTTACCATTAACATATTGTAAAGTTATTGTCGGTTTCTAAATTATATTCCTAGAATTTAGATTTGATACCTATTGGTGACTAAAGTAATTTATACAAATTACATAAATACAATTTATATTTAGTGGTTTCTGTGTAACATAATCTTGGTTAGTACTGTCTATTTAAAGATATAATTTGTTTATGTTTAGATTAAAATTAAGTGTATCAACTGAATAACTGCTACTGGTTAAAAACTTTGATAATATTTGCTATTCATCAAAATATTCTCACGCTTATGTGTTATGTATTGAGAGGTTTTAAATTCGACACTGAAATCTAAGGACCCTATAGACACCCTATTGAACACCGGAAAATGTGGTTTGACCCAATGGACGTCATGTTTGAAGTGCGTGTGCGTGTGTGTTTATTATTGATAAAAAAAAAGTCAACACGAAATATTACACCGTCTGTGACCAAGTTAACGTGCGCACTGTTGTGTGCTCTGTAAAACGATATCAAATGCTTATTAAAGATCATAGATACTGTAAACACGGGATAACATGGGATTTAAAATGATCTTATGTGTAGTTAAGAAGACAATAATGAAACTGCAGTGTAGAACTCTATAAAATAAATCTTGTTCGTGTATAATACAGTCTTATAAATAATATTTACTAATGTTAACAAGTATTTATTTTTTTAATTTTATATTAGTTTGGTGGGTGTAATATCATTAAAATAAAATAAAAGTAAGGCGACAATATTTAGACCCAGTTAACAATAAAACAATATTTTATACTGGTTTGATAATAATTGGTACCTTGACGAATACCGGATCCTTGGGTATCATATTGTTTCGTATCGTATCATAGACGCGTAGTCGTTAAAGTCTCCGCTTGGTTATTTGATTATTTTTTTCCTCTTCTCGGCGTGGAATAAAACAAATACTTATATAGAAAATCGTAAATAATGTGTACAGGGTTGATGGGGTTTTGGTGAAATTCAATAACATTTGTAATCCTCCTGCCCATCCTCCATAATCATACGTTACAAACATAAATCATGTGTTAGAAACGGTGATAGAATCGTGACTATGCTACCGATACATTCTGTTCTTTGGTCTTACGGGTTTAATTTATTCCACATCCGATATGATATACGTTCAGCAAACTCTTAAAGAACAAAACATTGATAATATATGAGATGCTATAGCCGTTATAGTTATTACAAAAATACTTATTTAAATTCGTATGATATACCAATCTGAATTTGATCACTCGTGAAATGTATATGTCTACGAGTATAATATTAAGAGCTATGATTGTAATATTATTATATAGTAACTGCAGTATAGTGAAGAAAGAAATGAAAGCTGGGTTAGCAAAATTGTTAGTTTTTTCTTTCTATCACGTGGATGAATTTCCATATTGTTCAACTGTGTAGAATTAAATAAACCGTAAAAAGTGGTTAAATCTACGTGTCGCCGTTCTACCTGGTTAATTATTTGTAAACTATTCAATTGTGCAACTCGTCAAAAACGTCGTCAACAAGTGCATTAAAACGTATATTTATTTTATAGCAATTTTAACAATTTCACTCTTGCGTATAAATATTATTATCGTTGTTTTAATTAAAATGAGCTGTGAATGTATTGTGTGCAAACATAATTACAAACGGAAACTATTTACTTTGATCATAAGAATTATTAATTTTATGATTTACTATCGATCATCGTTCACGCTAATTTGTAAATTATGAGCCACATATTATAATAAAAACAGATATAGGATTTCACTGTGTGCTTTGAAAGGTAAAAATTATTTATAATAATGCTACTATAATTTCATAAATATTGGCATAGTCGTTTTCAATATTACTATTTAAAAACATTTTTGGTCACGACAACTCTGACATAGAGTTACATTTTAGGCCCTTTAAAATATATTTTATTATTCATTATACTCCAGAGAAATATATCTAGTTGAATCAATAAATGTTGTTTTTATCCTTGAGATTTGAATCATAGCAATATGATTGCACTCGTAAAATATCGAAAGTAAAAAAAAAAAAACTATACAGTAAATAATTATAAATGAATGAAATAGGTCTTCTTTTTTAAAATTATTTTTAAATGTAGTACCTGCAGTTTTAGAAAAAATAATGTATTGTGAGGTCTCGAAAAGGCTGAGAATCATCGTAGGACGGACCCGCGAATCGAGGGTTGCCAACTCGCGATCGAGGTATTCACCGGAGCACGCGAGATTTTGTTTGTATACAACACGTTGAATAGGAGTTTTTTACAGGTTTATAACAAAAAAACTTAAGACCTTGTTAAGTCGATACGATGTATAAAATGTATTAGGTTAGCGCCGAGAAATCCAACGGGCTCAGTCTAAAATAAGTAATCAGTGATAATAATAATATAATTCATGCGCCAATTTGTGGTATCCAAAAGACACCGTACGAAATAACAATGACCAAATATGTATGTATATTGTATATGTTATGAATAAAATACCGGCCAAATTAGTACAAGTCACATAGGCGTTATATCTGTCCATTCCTTTTGCTCCCTCGAGTCACCACACCCGATGCACAGTGGTGTACTCTATGGGGTGAGCGTACATGGACGTAAAAAAAGGACGAGATACGAAAAAAACAAACAACCTAGGACGAATTGACTCGCGGCCGCGGTCGTACGGACAAACGATTGGTGATCCGATGTGCTCGTAAGCATAAAAACGTATCATTTACATATGGGGCGGTTGCTTTTAATTATAATTAATCTGGTTCCGCTTATGTCTAACTCATATATAGTCATGGGCCAAACTGAGGTGCCGAGCGGAGTGGTGGTGCTCGTGTATTGCAAGCGTAGGCGCTCGCTCGGCATAGCATGGGAAACGTGCGGCGAGAGAACACGGCACTTTAGTCAAAACATGCCCAAAAATAATATGGAAAACAGCCGGTAGTTGAATCGACTGAGCGTTACAATGTTACATATTATTCACAAGTGGTAAATAGACCGACTAATGTATTTGATATATTCATACACATAGCACATGTATCGGTACAGTCATACAGGGCTACTTGCAACACGTAGTGTTTCATATTATAATTTTTGGCAATGAAAACAATTTTTTTTCAATGCGCTCTGCAGTAGCTAACAATCCGAATTCGTTGTGTTAATATAATATTCGTTCGCGCAATAATTTGCGGTCAGCAGTCCAGTCCATGTATAATGACTAATTCATATTATCATCGGTAGCGCGGTAAAACAAAAACATTTGTACATACGTTTCAGTCGCAAAGTACATAGGGAACTTGAGTTTTGTTTTCCAACTAAAACCATAGAGTTGTAACGGTACAAACCACAAGGTCACCCAACAATATATAAGGACAAAAAGTAGATTTTTTTTTCTTTTCATTAACGAACTATCTTCGAGAGGGAAAGTGCTTGGTGACAGTACATTCCTATCCACTTTTTTGTGTCCACTGCAATTCATCGGGATTCCCGTACATTTTTACAGTACATGACAGCGCAATAGTTACGTGAACAAATTTGTTCGGATGCGTGTATAATGTATATCATCACATACATACGTATATGAGTTCTTATACTGTAAAGTATTTAAATAGAATAAATTGGGCTATGGTTGCGTTAAATATTTTATCTGAAGTTAGAACTTTGAATATTTCCGTTAAAATTATATCCCGCATTAATGCAGTTAAATATTTTATTTGGATTACTGTCAGAAAACGGTCCACGTACCTACAACCCGATTATTTTATTTACATGCAACTTCAATGAATATACATACACACACACAAACACACACACACACACACATATATATACAGATATAATGAAATCGCGGACATACATAGTAACTGCAGAATGCGATACGTACATGGTACATACATAATAATAACGTACAATGGAACTCGATAAACTGCACGCGCACACGTGTCTATGTGTACCTATATATGTACTTTGTTTTTACGAAATCATATAAATTGTTTTCCTCGAACCGTATAATTCGTCCGTAAATGTGATATACGGTCGTGAAGTCGTGAAGCAATCAATGGCGCGGAGAGGAGTCATTGTGCCTTACCCTTTTTCCGTTGGCCCCGTGTCCGAATAGCAATCCGTCGTGTGTATATTATATTCAAATAACAGACGTGATTATGTGTAGCGATAATTTGTGATCTCGTACAAATGACTCGATAGCCCAAGATTTGTATGTGATTGCCGGTTTGGATGGTAGTCTAATAAGATCCAGCGGGCACGTCTGCAACAGTGTATGTATGTATATACATAGGATATATTTCTATACACACTCCTCCGTGTCCTTCTCTCTCTCGTTCGCTCCCTCCCGCCTTCTCACTCTCTCTCTCTCTTTCTCAATTTTTTTCTTTTTCATTTTCTTATTTTTTTATCCATCGTACACGGCTGGGTGTATTATTATTATACGATAGTTTTTTTTTTCATCTTCTAATTTTGCTCCGTGATTTCTTGGTGTCTTGCTTCTATGGATCTCGTCGGACCGTGAACGTTATGGATCCTCCCCCCCCCCCTCGTTCGTTTACGGATCAACAGTTATCAAAAACAAAACGCGTCTTTTTTTTCTATTCCCAACGTCGATTGACTTCCATCGGCCAGCTGTAAAGTAGGCACTTCCGGTAATGTGTCTCGTCTTAGTCTGTATACTACACATATTATTATTATACATACCCACGGTGAACTGCAGGGTGTTTGCGCGTTCCAAATATCCACAATCCGTGTAAATCGTTTCGTCGTGATAAATACTTTTCCACAAAATATCTTATACGTGTAGGTTGTGTTATGACTTTATGAATATACTTTAGAATACAACATATATATATTTATATCAAGTATATACTTTTGTAAGTTGTAATGAATTTCAATTATTTGTTTAATAAATAAAATATTAGTTTTGTATAAACATAATGATAAATGATAATACACTATAATAATGCAAGACTAATTATAAATGAATTGTAATTCATTATAGTATGAGAAAAAATACTTGGTTGTGAGTTTTGGTCTAGTTAATTTTAATTTCATCGCTTATCTTTAGATTATTTGTGAGTAGTGAACTGTACACAATATGCTGCAAATTGCAACTACAATGAACGATAAATGTGAAACTGTTTTTGTAAACTATTATTTAATACAGTTTTCCAGCACAGAGTTTTTATGAAACGATGGAAAATGGATATTTATAATAATGCAATAATACATGCTATACAATTTATATTTTTCTATATATACCTACCTTTTTTAGGTTTAAAATAACAGTATCGTTTAATACACTATCCCAAATTAAAGTTATCCATATATGTATGATAAGTATATAATAATTAGTAATTACTAATTACTATAATAATAATTACGAATGAACTATAGTAATATTATTCGCTCTTCATAATAAAAATAATAAACGGCTGCAACATTTTGTTACGCGAAAATTATATGTTCATTACTATGATTTTTTTATGATGGTTCATTTATAAAAGTATACAGCATAAATTTGCCGGAAAAATGAAGTGTTAGTATTAAGAAAATAATTTCGTTGTTTTGATTTATATTAAATTCACCAAAAAAAATGATCTACTGAGTATGCATTTAGTTTTAAATATGAACAATCGATAAACACTCTTATTTTTGTTTTTTTTATCGCTTGTCTGGTACTCACTAATCAGGTGTATTAAAATGTATCGTACATATCTGAATGTACACACATTTTAAACTAATTATAAATCATTGTAGAAAATTATATTGCATTTCACTAATACTTTACTATGCATGGCTTATAATATCTTATACATCATGATAAGTGTCTATAAAAATAAATAACGACAGTCATATTTGCCTATTGGTAAAGATATTTAAAATGTTTTAAATATAATAATGAACAAATATTAAATATTTTATAATCTATATAGTGGAGTAATTTAACTAAATTAATTATTTAAATATAATTATAATATGAGTATATTTAAAAATGGTTCGTCTTAATAAAATAATAATGAGTAGCAGAGAATAATTTAATTAAAAATCTTCATTTTATTTTAAGACGTTTCGTAATTTCAATTGAAATGTTTTTAAACAATTTGTCACTTTATACAATTTTGAGATACTTTGGTAGAAGTTGTCCTTTTTTAGTTTTGGTTGGTGGATTCGAATTCAATTTTATAAATATTTTTCAAATTTTATGGTGAAAATTATTATTTATATATTTTCTACGTATTATTTTTAATACTATTAATATAATTTAATATTTGATATGCATTTTAGTGTGTTAGGAATATTTACTAAAATGAATAAGTCAATATTCGATTATTTTCACATAAATTTAAATTATAAAGTACCCAATTCAAAGTTTAATTACAGCCAAAATTTTTTGGACTTACTGTTTACAGTATGAAATAGTTTTCAATGTTCGATTATAATTTATAAGTTCCGGACCCAAACGCTTTGTTGGAACTTAATTAACTATATTTATATTGTATACATATACATTATACATATATAACATGTTTAAATGTACGTATTTGCGATGTATATACGCAGTGTGTGAGGTTCAGAGTGTGTATATCCGATCTCTGTGTCAGTATAATTAAATAACAATTAATTGTTGCGCCCCTGTACATGTGTGTCTTTGACAATAAGTTCACGTATCCTGTATTAGTGTATATACATACAAACGTACTCGTTGTCGTGGAGGGAAATAGAGCGGGGGATGACATTCGGGTGAAAACAGATTTTCCGTCGATTTAATAACGCTTTCCGCCAGACAACAATATCCGACCCTCTATCACATTTTCTCTCTCTCTTTCTATCTCTTGCGAGCGCGGAAATAATAATTTCCTTTGAAAGGTATATACGTATTGTGTTGTTTATAAGTTGCACGATGTGCGTCATCGTACACGTGGGGCTAATAAACCACTCGCGCAAAATATCTTGCAGAATGTCTTACATTCATATCGTTACTTTATAATATATATATATATATATATATATATATATATATATATATATATATAACATGTATGTATAGTGATTAGTGATAATAATTATTAGGCACTAGGGTGCGAAAAGGAAAAGTGATGACGGGAGTAGTTGGCGAGGGTGCATTGTAAAACGGTATTCGGGGCGATGACGATGCGAGTTGAAAATGCTTTAGCTTGTACAATAATATCCGATCTGGTCATGTTTCGTTACAAATATCTATGATACAGCTACAGTAATATATATTCATAATTATTCGTATTCTAGTTATTGATCGTTTTACATTTAGTTCTTCTTTTATTACAATAAATATTGTTCGTCACGTTTAAAACTTGGTGCATCATACTTCTGTTATGTTTTTAAATTTGCTCTACGCTCTATACTGCCGTCTTCTGAAGTGGTGTGATCGCACCGTGACTGTGATATGGTTCTTTGGCATGGCCGGTACACGGAGAGAGACAGACAAAAATAAAAAAATCCAATATTATCAGATCGTTATTGATGTACTTAAAAAATCGATGCGGAAAATTACATTAATTGTGCAGTTCGCAATGATGGATTCGACAGGACGTTATTATTTAAATAAATTCCTCGAGTTTTGACCAATTCGTTAAATGATCGTTCACTGAACACCGTTCGACGTTCACAGTACAGTCACTGGTGCGATGAGACGTAATATCAAGTTCGACTGTGACAATGATAATTGATAATATTACGGTGTAAACGACCACGGTAATCGAATTATACTGACCGGCGCTAACTGTAATTGTTTTACTATCTGTCACCTGCCGTTTTGGCAATTTATCTTTACACAAATATCGGAATGTGGAGTATCTATCTGGTATGTTTAATCTAATTCAATGATTGCGGTTGCATCCTAATTGGGTTCCTTATACCATTGAGGTTTCTCTGGGTACATTTATAGTAAGGTGTCAGATTTTTCGGGTGGTTATACGTACTATAAAATATCACGATTATAGTACGTATCATACAACACGATAAAACCTTTAATCCATGCCATTTTGAATGATTTTGATTTTTCGAACATCTATCATAAGTGTGATGAGTTTTTCTCATTTTTCATTTTACTGAGCAGCTAAAGCGTAAATGTATAAACATAAAACACGCTCTCATAAACATCATAAGTTTATTAATATGTTTGGCGATCATTGAAGTATTTTGTATTATTGAACATTATTGTTCATCATACTTATAATTTTAGTATTAGCCAGCTTATCACAAGTTTAGTTACTACATTTGGCTTATAATATCTAAATTTTGGACTTTATACACCAATAATGAACATTATCCAACTACTATACACATGAGATATGACCGATGAATAAATAAAGTTATTCATACAATTAGTTTAACGACATAAGTCATACAAAAATTGGAATTTAGAAGGTCTGTACCTTAAAATGATTGAGTTCTTACAGGAAATTAAAGCGATCACTATTTCTTTTTAAATGACCATTGAAGTAAATTAATTCATTGTTTTTTATTTATTTATTGTCACACGATAAACTATAATGATATCTTGAATTGCACAACAAATGTAAGCTTTTACACCTAATGTAGAAAAATTTCGCAATCAACTTTTAAACAATATAAAAACACACACAACTGTATAAAATAATTAATGTACGGTTGAGAGTTTACATTATTGCAAAGTACCTACTCCGTTTTTCTAAATTTTTTAAAGTATTTTACTTACCTTGTGCTTCGGCTACTGCCCACCCAGAATATCCGTACAAATGAAAATTTCAAAATATTGTATTATTGTAACTAGTTTTGACTGTATGGTTATTGATTAATGTTATTTACCTGGTCGCATTAGCCGATATAGTTGTTGGATAATGTTAATTTTATTAGCTAGTGCTAAAGTTGTCCATTTTTATTGGTGGTTATTGTTATTAGCCAAAAGCCTTGGCTAAACTCACGATCAGCCGTCCTCCGGACGCTAGCCGTAACACACACGTGTATATACATATACATATATAGGGTACGGTGGTGAAAATTGGGATAGCAGTGTGAAACGAGATTTCGTCTACATCGTTGTGTTATATACCTACACTGTACACACAACGGGGTCGCGCGTCATCGCAGGCGTCGACCGTCCACGACACCCTTGTCCGTTTTGAGTGCCGATATCCCGTGTAATACCATTTATATAATATATAATTAGAGCATCACGTCGGTTTTCGTATCATCGTCGTTTTGAAATCGGCTAGCTGTGCGGTGGTGCGAGTGAACCGGCGGTATTAAATCGAGAAAATTAAAAGGCGCGTGCGTATGCGTTACAGCGAACGGTGACCAGTTTATATTATTATTATTATTATTATTATTATTATTATTATTATTATTATTATTATTATTACTATATGACAACGGCGACCGGGGCGGTGCGTGCGAGCGAAAGGGTCGCGCGGGCAGGGGATGACGTATACCATATATTATATATATAGCTGGAACAGTATTAATTAATAACGTTGTCAGAGACACACATTCTCCTTTCGGACAGGCCGTATTGCGAACGCGCGCGCGACGTCGGCGGCGAAGGGTCGGGCGGCAAGAGGAGAGGCTGCCGCCGCCGCCCGGAACGAGTGGGAGTGCAGAGTATTAGCCGCCGCCGCCGCGTATCATATGGTCGCGCAACCTGTGACAATCGCTGCCGACGCTATTATACGTATGCGTGGTATACGCAGCCCGTGTGCGGCTCCTGACGTTTTGACGGCCGTGTCGCGTAAATTAACACTGTCAACAACCGAAACTTATTAATAACTTTTCGATTAACCCTCTCCGCGCCGCCCGTGTTTCGGTCGTCGCTGGCGGGGAATCTGCCCTCCCCGCCCGCCGAGCAAAGTGTCAAAAAGGCGCAAACGTTTTTAAAACTTAATCTTTTTTTTTCCTCTCCTCGTCTCGGCAAATAAACATCTCGCACCCCGAAAAATGTCGTAATGAACGTCTGCAGCAATCATTATACACTATAATTACACGCGTGCACCTATTATACGTATACATCGATAGTATATAATAATTAGGACGTTGCTGGGATCAACGCTACGAGCAGGATCGCCTCTCTGACGCATGGTGTACAACATTATTATATCATGGGGAAACAACCGGGACGTTCCGTTCTTCAGTCACTTTTTTTTTACCAAACGTTTTATGGAGATCGACCTAAGAATACTCGCGTATGCTGCCGCGTGTTTCGTAATATTGCTGCATTCGCGCGCTGTGCAGAGAGTCCCTCTTACCGCGATATAGGTATATAATAGCCTATAATATTACTCACTGAGTGTTTCCGATTTTTCCATTATTACCGCGCGGTGAGTAATACTTTTCAGCAATGACGAAATGAGTTATCAAGTAAACCTTATATTTTGAACTATATGATACACGGAACGTTCGTATTCCCGTACACTTAGCTTTTTTCTCGAGCATCACATTCTTAATTTCAGTAAATCTATAATCTATACTGTATTCGCTATTTATTGTTCAACGACCTTATATTTATGAATTGGCGAATTGCATAAAGCTTTATGAACCCATGTCTTCGGTATAAACTACCGTATGTCATATACTGTGGTGGCGTTCCGGATCCATTGCAGGTTCCATCTTCATAGTGAATGTCTACAGTGACGGTGTCGGTGTTGTAAAATATGTTATGACACTGTGAACGTTTACTCTGAAAACGAAGCCTATAATCGGTCTTAAACGTCACTATACTGAAGACATACATCCGGAAAAGGAAATATGACATGATGTGTTTCATAAATAAATAAATAAATGATGATTGATTTGAAATTAACGTTATTCGTGTACAGTAAATAAGCTACAAGTTTTAATTTTTTCACATTTAAGGTATCAACCTATTTAATTTTTATTATAATTGTTCATTTTTTATGTCTTCAATTTTTTTCGTTTCCAAAATATATTTCCATACGACGCATTAAATTTAAATTTTTATTGTTTATTATGAGGTTCCGTTAAAAACAGCTACATGTGCTTGCAAAATAATGTGTGTACGTGTTGCTCACAGTATGATTAGTATGTTCCCGTTCTGTAATTTAATAGCTTTCTGCTTATGTCCCGTAAAATTAATTATTATACAGTGTAACACTAGTTCTACGTATATTTTATGTTCATATGTGAATTCTGTCATCGATCGTACGAAACAAGTTTGACCGCAGTTAATTAAATTTCAATACAAGCGAAATATGTTTTTGTTTCTCGTATTACTTTATACATTTTAATATTCGAATTAATAATATTTATAGAATACAATATTATAGTATTATTTATTAATGCGTCATAAAATTCGGAATCGATCGATCTGTACAAAAAGTATTTTTTGAGTAAGTATCGCGAAAAATGATAATGTAAACATCATAATATATTTTCTACGGAAAAACCATTATTGCAGACATGCATACGTTTATCATGTGCATTGTAAATGTATATAATCTGGTTTTACCGATTGTCTTAAAAGTTTTCTTTTCATACGACTTGGGCGCACGTGTGAGATCGATCTCTATAGCGGTCAACATGATCGATATGTTGACAATTACTCGTATATTGGTGCACTTGAAATGCACAACGCGTAAAAGCTCACTCACCGTTATACGAATCGTGTACTGGACATTTTCTCACTAAAAACGGTAAACACGATTAAATGAAAAACGTCGCCGTACCCCGAGCCCGTACGATCGTTTTTTACCACGCGTATACACCGAGATAGTACGCGTGTAATAATTACTGTTCTATCCTTTTCCGAATAGCTTTATACGTAAACTATTCGTGTACTGATGTATTTTATTCGTTATTCGTATGTACGTTGTGTTTTAATTTCATGACTGCAGTTACCTAGCTTTGTCTTACCAATGGTGTGCAGATCTCACAATTTGCCGTTTGCTGTTAATAAATTAGTATAATTATATAATAATACTAATTACAGTTTTTAAAATGTACACATACGACGACGTGGGGGAGGGGAGATAGAGGGGCATAGGCTCGTATGAAAATCTATATTAAGTACATAGGTAATCGCGATTAATATTTCGTCCGCGCACTGCAAAGACCGCGAATTTTCGAACAGGTACGAGTATGTATACCTATACATCGGTGTGCCGCCGTCGCGTTTTCCCGCCGCGTGTTCACGGGCAGAACGATCACGTTCCGTCTAGAAAGTGGCCCTTTACATTGCGGTTGGGCGCCCATCAACCGTAACGGACCAATCGACTGCTTCCAATATTATATTATCACACTGTATATTATTATTGTTATTATTTTATTATACTACTGCTATAGTATACTCGTATGGTATAGATATATTATAATACACACGGAAGTATGACTAATAATAACAATAATAATAATAATTTGTATTATTATTTTCCTTTTATTTTTTTATTTTATTTTTTTTCCCCGTTCGAATAATAATGCGCACCAGAAACGATACACGCTTGTCTGCCGGAAATCGATTGCACCTGTGTGTACAGTATATACGTAGACCATGTCCGACGTGGTAGTGACGACTATGCACAGCACATAGTCAAAAGTCTCTTTTTTATCACATTAGATTTGTTGCTGTATTATTATTGTAGCGTATAACTTACTATCGACCGGCGTTTGTGCGCGCAACAATGTTTTCCTCGTACGCATTATTGTTATACTAAAATATTATAATATAAACTTATAGGCGCCCATTCGGAGGAACAAGACGGGTCACTTGCTCCCCTCCTCCATAAAAAAATAATGTTAACTTGTTGTTATTTATAAACTTCATCACCATTTTTAGGTAATATTATGACGTATGAAACTCAATAATGTACAGTTATTTTGATTAAATTTTATTATTTTTTTTCTTTCATTGTTAGAATTCGTGATATAACATTTAACCATTAATCAATCAATATTTTGAGAATTATTTCGCTCCCCTAAACCTTTTCCTATGGACGCCCATGAAGTAGCGTGTGCATACTCGTATTAGTCGTGTTACACGTCACGGCGTTAAATTTATGTCAATAATATAATATAATATAGTATATTTGGAAGTTGTGTAACACTCACGCGTTTCGGCGCCCGCGATGCATATTTAATTATTTGAATTAAAACGCGTACGGGTATCCGGGTCAAGGGGATGACGCGTCGTCGTCATGAGAAAATCCCGTCCAACGGATGAATGGACGACGACGACGCGACGTAGTTATAATAGTAATACCAGTTTTCGATTTTTTCTGACCGGCTTTGATTTGAGTCATAGGCGACGGCATAACCGTGGTGTATACACGTCGTACATTTACGCACGCGGATGTTACGCGACCAGTTTAGTGCCACTATTTATACACCTTTTTTTGCCCACTCGGTCCGCGAGCTTAATATGTCGTCTCCGCGCGTGTTTACGCCTATAGGTATACTCTCTCATCGGGTCAGGACGAGAAGTTTACGAATTAATTAACGCCCGTGATGAAGTAATAATAATAATAATAATACTAAACAAGCGACGGCGGACGTACATAGAGAAGCGGCGACACGAGAACAGATATCACACGGACTTGATGTGTGCACGATTATATATATATATATATATATATATATATATATATATATATATATATATATATATAAGGTGTTCACGTATATACATACACGATACACATTGCCCATGTTTTAATAATACAGTATTATGTTTGTGTACACAAAGATTATCGACTTATAACGAAGCGTGCGCGTGTTGCGTCCGAGTTGGCTGCTGTGTGGTGTGCGCTGTATTACAATATTATACACGTATTAGACGCTCTAGACGTGCGTGCGTGTGCGAATTGTAAGATTTGACTTTCTATACGTGTTATATATATATATAGCGTTCGCGTGTGCGGTGTATACTATCGATTTTTTTTTTCCATTCAAGTTCAATTCAGCGGATACTCAATGAATCGAAGAAAATAATGAAACGATACCTTTTCCTTTATGAACATGGTTTTCCACCGAACCAAATAATGAATGGTGTTATTATTATTAACTGCTCGTGTGTTGTTCCGGTGGTGCTCCGGTCAAGCGCATTCGTTTTCTCCTCTCGACGAATAACATTATAATATCATTCGTACACGATAACATAATTCAACCGAAATACTTACAAATAAACCGCTCGTGCACGTCCATTTAATATTTTCGTTTTTAAATATTCGCACATTTATTTCGTTAATGCATATCACCGTACCATCGTATGATTTTGATATTTTTTCAAAAAAAATTGACTTAAAAGATTAACCATGACTGTTTTAAGTACATTTCTCATATGATATGCCCCGTTTAATAACTGCGATAAGTAATCCCAGTAAAAATGTCAAGCTAACATTCTTGCTTATACTTTCCGGTCTTATAAAAGTTACCTGCACTGCTACATAAGCAATTATTATTATCATCACAATTATTTAACTGAATTATATAAAAATCGTTACGTATTGAACTTAACTTGCATGAAACATCAATAACAAAATAAATCTAAAAATCATTTTATTTCATTTCTTCGTTGTATTCTAAATAGTATACCCGAATTATCCTCTCGTACATAATAGCAGTCTATAAACTATGGTTTATGCCGCTTATGGAATGGTGAACTCAAATATCATGTTTTTGTTTAACTTGTAATTTTAGAACTGGTAAGTTTAAAAAATCAAGTGAAAACTAATTGAAATTGGTTTTTTGAAATAAACCACACTCTTATTTGAATGATTTATATACTTGATGGCGATTAATGGACTAAAAGTAGTATGTGTCTGTGCTTTAAAAAATATCCAATACTATTATGAATAATAAGTGTATATTGTTTTTACCTGCCTATTAGTGTCGAGTGTTTCGAGTACACTGCGCGTACCGTACACGTATGTAATAGTAATTCTACGTTTGGTCCAAAAACAATTTACATTTTACCAATGGGCAATGACATACCTAGATAGGTATACACATATATACTCGTATATATATATATTTTTTTTTTATTACTGTAGGTAGGTATATGTATATGTATATGTGCATAATATGTTTCTCGTTGAACGTATAATTTTGGTTAATTATGGGTCACAAATAAAATATTATTATAGTTGCAGCCAATTACGTGAACTGAGAGGATGGAAAAAAAAATATACGAGTAGTAAGTTTAGTGATTCATCGAACTGTGTTATGAACCTAATTGACGAAATGAGTGATATTCGACATTATCGTTTTCCGAGTAACAAGTCCTGTGAGATTAAGAACAATGGATAATCATTATAACAGGTGTTCTACAGTAAAATATGGTGAGGAAAAAATAATTACTCGTCACCTGAACTCTTTATATATGTATTATTATTATTATATTTCGGTGTGTGCGTATTCCGATTTTTTACCACTTATTTCAACAAATTAACCATTAAAAACGGCGTCATTTACAACACACACACAAGTATAATACATTCGGGAATCGGTG
This sequence comes from Periphyllus acericola, assembly GCA_949715065.1. Classification (NCBI taxonomy): domain Eukaryota; kingdom Metazoa; phylum Arthropoda; class Insecta; order Hemiptera; family Aphididae; genus Periphyllus; species Periphyllus acericola. The sequence continues at coordinate 23,201,884 of OX454265.1, forward strand.
TGTACAGCCGTATTGATTACAAATGTCATAGAATACTTTGGGAGTTGCAACTAGTATAGTAGCGGATTGTAATATTTATTACTATATTAGTATTGAACCGTCGATTTTTGTTATAGTCGATTTGCGTTGATTTTAAGATTGTTTTTTTTTTTTTTTTACTTATTAAATAAAATCATACATCATATACCTTCTTTTTGTTGCCTTGTATACGATTTGAATTACATTATATTATATGCCATAGTAATGCTGTCGCTGTTTTTTTACGAAAAACATTTTTTGGTTTCACCACTATTTACCTAAATGCAGACAAGTATTATAGTAACTTACTGTTGTATACTTGTATCTTTTGTACTAACTGCCGTAATGAAATACTGTTAACAGGTAGGTATTACGTATGCTGCGGTAAAAGACGATGATAATTGATAGGTCACTGGTCTAGGTCCGCGCAGTGTATATTTATATATATATATATACGTGTACGAGAATGTATACCTATACGGCTATACGCAATGTAAAAGAAACCACATCCCTTGCGATCAATTTCCGGACAGCCGACGGTGGCATGTACGCCGTTTTTTCAGACCGCTATCGGGTGTCTGGTTATTTTTTTTCGGTGCATTAAAATCGAGTTACCATATATCACACGTTGCATATATAATGTCCAACGGTTTGGGTGGCCTACAAAAGTTCGGTAAATCAAACAATGCGAATTTGTTGGAAAAAAACCGTTTTTTTTTTCTTTTTTCTTCTTCAAAGTGTACAACTGCATTAGCCAATACGTGCACACCAAGCGCTGCGTCGATTGTATAATCACGTAACGTCGCACCGCTGCGGCCGTGGTCACTGAACATACGAAAACGATTAATTGAATACATTTTAAAAATCATTATTTTTGTTTACGTGCGCAATGATTATCTGACCATATTGTGGTTTCCGCGCACTGCTACCTATTTGCAACGTTATACCGTACAACACGTAGATGTAACGCAAGCGCACGCGATTATAATGTACCTATACTGATGGTCACCGTTTTATTATGAGATGGCGAATTTTTTGTTTTCGTCTTAGCCGCCAGGGAACGCGGCGAACGGGTGGTTGTATGTGAACCTATACCAGTTATACCTATATGGCTATATGGCTATATGCATTATGCATACGTAGTAGCTGAAAACTAGGGTAGACTGATTTCTTATTTTTGCGGTTTAACTGAATGGTTCGAGCTAAAAAAATCGTAAACGAACAACATACACGCATTTATCTGGATATAGTTGGTTCAGCGAGAGAGGGATTAGGACTGCGACGCGCATGCGATTCATCCGAAGAAAATGGACGGATAAGTTGTTTCGACGAGGTACGATGAGTTTTGATTTCTACGCAGTCCTAGCTGTATATACCCTCTCGTCGAGTCAATTTTGAGTACGCAAAAGCAATGGTTCGACACCGGTTTGAAACCCAGGTGTACAACACAGGTATTGGACTGTAGGCGTCAAAGTCGATACATTATCGTGTCACGCGCAATGCTTGTGATGGTATATTGTTTTCGCGCATCGATTAATTATTGCTCGTAGTTCTTGACGGATGCGAGTAGATGGACGTTTCGAAGGGGGACAAAAGTAAAACAAAAAACGAAAGTACCTATATGTTATTCATCAATCTCACCTAACCTTTCGCGCGCGTGAATATTTAACAACTTCACTGGTCGCGCGCGTATATATATATATATACATATGTACTATTATAATATGTGTACAACGTCATCGTAAACTATATAATATATCCGTCGATTTTTCAACCAAACACGTTTACACCGACGTGTGTAATAATAATACACATCTCCGGGGCCCATCGCTCACGACTCGATTTCCATTATCAGGATTTATTTTCGTAAATTTTTTCTCCCCAAACGACGGCGACGAGGACGACGACAACAACGAAGCCGCGCGGTGCAGGTACCTCTATATAATATAATATACAGAACATTACGTATTATTATTATTATTGTTGTTGTATACTCGTACCTCTCGAGAGATGTTCACACGCGCAAACACGCGCCGGAACAGACGTTGTGTGTGTGTTGTGTTATTTTTTCAAGAAAAATTTTATTATTATTATTATTATTATTACTATTATTTATTTCGCCCCGAGGCATTGTCCTCACGCACACGCGTTGATACGACGACCCATTCGACACGTGAAATATCGCATGTCCTTAGCACAGTCGGCCATTAATTTACCGCCGAAAAAATATCCTCTCCGGCGCGCGCGCGCTCACAATGAACGGCTACGAGCAACCATACGGCAACAGGTTCACTTGTTATATTGTGATTATTAATTTTTATAAAATATTCTCTTTTCTTCGCCTTCGCGTACCTACACGGACCCGCCGCCGCGTGCGTGCGTCCGTGCGCGCACCCCGCGCGAGCCGTTTCATTCTAATTTGACGACAATGACTAATGACCTATTATATTGTAATGTTATGCTCGCGCCGCGTCTCTCTCCGAAACGCCGCACGCTTGAACAACTTTATCACAATTGTGATTTCGAATATAATAAAAAAAATAATGTAATATACTCACGCGTGTGTCGTTCACACTTGTTTAATTTGTCGTCCGTCTTCTTTTTCGGCAACTCGCCTTTAATATAATATACACATTATGTGCGTGATGGACCGATGATGAATGTGTACAATATCGTTTACATTGTGTACTTAAATGTAAACCGTGGGTCGTCGTCGTCGTCGTCGTCACTCGTCGTCACCAATTATTCTCCCCCGCAGCGCCACCGACTGCGACGACTATCAACTATAATATTTTCATTCGATTTTCTTCGACTTTACTATTGGTCCTCGTATACTGTAAACAGGATCTAGGTTCTTATTGATATTAAACTGACAAATGCACAAAAATGATTAAAATAAGATCTTATAGCTCAATAGTTGTCAAAAAACAAAAACAACCATCCTGTTATTCTAAATCATCGTTAGTAATACCCATGCACTCTAAACTATCGACAGTATTTTGATAGCTATATAATGTAATGCATAAACATATAATATATTTTTATTGTTAGTTACAATAAAACGTATTAAATATCCTGACAGATGCGTGTCTTACATAATATTCGTGTACGGATCGATTAATAAGTGCGTTTTGTTCGATGTTTCTAGACGATCATTCCAACATACCCGTCGGTGTTTCCGAGTCGAGCAACTGGTGCGGCTATTCAACGTCATCGTATTCGCCAAATGTGCCCCCGCACGGAGGAGGGTACGTCGCGTATCCAGACGCTATCGGATCGACGGGCACGGCAATGGACGCGCCTTCAGCCAGTGAGTTTTTCCCGTTATTTAACACACTTTTGCTATAGATATGTGGAAAAAAGCGTCCGTTCACTAATCATTTCGCTGAGTAGGTACGTCGTATTTGTCTGCGGTACAGCACTGTTTTCATTATCTGACCATAAACAAAAATATTATCAACAGTTCGTTATTTGTATAGCGATCACTCGATGTCAGAGCCTGTGATTCGAGCAAAGAGCTGTGAGACCGGGGACGAAAAATGATAATGATCATTTAAGAAATCGAAAATTAAATGTATGGCTCGAAATGGGGCTTCTTAACAATAATAGGCCTCGCAGTAGTTCTGTGTCGTTAATTCCGTGGAATCTGTGTTGAATTAACGGTCAGGGAAAATAGTTTAGGACAGCGCTAAATCGTGAATTGATTATATTGCGATGATAAATTTTTATTTGCCTACACGCGTGTACCCGTCACTTTTACATTTCATTTCACATTTAGTATTGCACCAAATCGGCGTTGGTACTATTAAAATATATGATACTTTTTTTTTAACGCAACACTGACATACCCCAAATAAAAACTACTAATGAACAGGTTTGACGCACCGATGGACGTATAATGGATTATCGAACTATTTGCAGGGAAACGTATTGGCATTATTAAGAACATTATATAAATATATACATATTGTGAAATAGAAATAGCAACGTGATAAATTATAATAACTTTGTATGAAAACAAGTTGTTTCCTGCGTTTTTTATTTATTACGCTGGTATATAGACATATACTGACGTGTATTCTGTTTGTCTGTTTGTGAGTTGAGTCGTATCAGAATTGTTTTTCCGGTCTCTCATCTTCGTTGGAATTGGTAATTGAAAAAAAAGAACAACTGGCCGTTTGTTAGTTAAAATTATTTTATTCTGTAAACGTTTCTTTTTTTTACAAAAAATGTTTTTATTTTTGAAACGCATAAAATTATTTTTTTCCAATCATAAATCATAATTCGTACTAACATTAGCAGTCCTTTTTAACGGCCACCACAAACATAATATTTAAATCAAAATGCGCAGATAAAAATGATGTGATTATTAATTGTTGCAAACCGTCATTCTCCATAAAATATTATATTCGATTGAGATTTTGTGTGTTTAAAATAAATTATTTTAAATATACCGTTATTCATATTATATTAATATATTATACAGATTATAAATTCTTCATTATATTAAAATATCTATAGTTATCACAACAAAAAATATCGAACACGTCTGACGTGGGTTACGCTAGTAAATCTTTATTTTTTCCATTCATCATACGTTGTTAAGTTTTGAGTCCCGAAGCCCGAGGGCCGTATATTGTTGAATCGATATTTAAAAATAAAAATAAAACAATAACCTGTTGACGAAAAATAATGGTCATTTTTTAACGGTAATAAAATTTACTTATCTCACTCGTCAAAAAATTATTACTCTATGTGATTTTCGTATACGATGGTTATACTTTGAATGCAATGTTTATAGATGTTGCTTTTGATATTATATAATTAATATAAAACATCCGATCTACTGCAACGCATTAGAAACTACAAGGATTACAGTGTTTTCCTCGATTTCCTATTCCTCCGCTAACTGCAGTATTCTGTCCGCAAGGAATGATGCGACTTTTGTTTAAATACGTATTCTGAATAATAAATAATATAATAAAATGTACACATATAACCATTTAATACACTGATTCGTGTGTATTGAACTCGAAATTAAACTCTGTAATTTTGCAATATAAGAGGCAATAACAACATTAAAATGCATAGGTATCTTCCAAAAACACCAAAATCTAATATTTGGAGCATTTGAAAATTTAACAGAAATATTTTACTACGTTTCAACATTGTCAACCATAATATATCTTTTATATGATTTTAAAGTACCATGTAGTACCATTATAGCTTGTATGTCGTACTAACGATAATATATCACGAGTTGCTTATAGTTGACAGCTATAATTTTATGAAAATATTATACTATATATACTATATATACTATTATACTTTGTTTTGAATATCACTGCAATTCAATTAAATTCAAATAAATAAAATATATATTTAATTCAGTTAGACTAAACCACGATCAGGGACGTACACGGGGGGGGGTGTTTTGGGTGTTCAAACACCCCCCGAAATATTTGGATTTTTGTATGGTTATTTATTTATTCAATATTAATATTAATTTTTATATTATACTTTAATAGACAGATATAATATTACGTTGTGTTTGTGAAAAACCGACTAAAGCAAAATATAATATAATACATACTAACAAATTTATAAATAAAATAAAATGATACCTACTGTGTATTGACGTGGGTATAAATGAATTCTAAAATCTACACGGGACATGGGAAATACCTAAGCCCTAAGCTATACAGACGGGACAATCACTGCGAATTGGAGTGTTAAAATTAATGAATAATGACGTTTCTGTTATATTTTGTTATCGACATTATCGTTCATGTTTTTGTTTTGTATCTGAAACGAGGCACGAAAAGTGACAATATTATACTGTTTTATTCCTTAACTCTCAAGTTGGTGTATAATATTATACTAATATAAAGTATGGAATCGTAAAAAAAAGAAACACTCAACTTTCTTATTTCTCAACAAATAAAAAATCTCGAACTGAGAATAATGAGGTGCGTATTAGGTTTTATTTTTTTGTTTATTAATATTTTAACTTGTTTTCTAATGTTGATTGTTGCGCTATTTAGGCACCAGCAGAAATAGAAATTGAATGTTTAACATTGTTAAATGTACATAGAGACATAGAAGTTAATTGTGAAGATATTCTTAACATAATGGCTAAAACTTCACGAAAATTAGATTTAGTATTGTAATTTTTTTGTTTATATTATAAAAAAGTATTGTAAGTACTAAGTAAAGATAATTTTCTTAAAAAAATTTCGTATGTTATTAAAAATAAAAAAACAGTTCTACTTTTCAGCAACTGATTTTCAAAAACACCCCCCCGAAACTTTTTTCTGCGTACGTCCCTGACCACGATAGTATGTACAATGCCATCTGATACATACATACAGTATACGTAATACGTGTCGCTTAAGAACTGTATCCGGTGACCAATGCGTTTACATATTACCCGTGTACACATATATAGGTATAATATATAGGTGTATTATATGGTGTGTATGTACAACGGCGAAATACATAGTATTGAACGTGACGCGATTGCAGTAGGTATACATTTTTAGTAGGTATGTAATATACTAATTATACGTTCGAAAAACACATCGATCGGTGGATTTCATGCACAGCATTATTAGTATATTATTATTTCCGCGGGTTATTATATTGAAACCGAAGGGTGTCATTACATTATACGAGTATCATACTGAGGCAAAACGGCGTTTTCATATTTAATAATAGGTATGGTATACCAGACGTGTACCCGGTGTATGTGTGGGTACGTGCCTGTGTGTGTATGTGTGTGTGTGTGTGTGTGTGTGTGAGTGTGTAAGATGCCCTGTAATGAGATTGTCATCATCATCGTAGTCGTCGTCGTAAATCGGTAATAATCGCGGACACAATAGATCTTGCAGTAAAAAAAAAAAATGTATAGCCTGTGACGCAGTTAACTATATTTGTAGCGGGGATATCAACTTGGTATATAATATATTTCGATAATGCCTTCTCTCTATTACACACACACACTTATATGTAATATATCCGTCCCAAAGGTAGTTATGATGTGTATCCCGTATATCATTACGAGTAATAAATGTTGTGGTCTTAGGTATGTGTATTGGTCTAAGTATATATGTAATACGAATGGATCAGAGTAGGTACCTCTAACGAGATATCCATATACCCCTTTACAGTGCATTATATCCATTGCACGGCGGCCGATGAGACATGTGTTCCTGCAAGTCTTATAGATGTACTCACGCGTATTTATTGTACGTGTATGCGGGGTGAATATATAGCGCGTCTGTAGACCGTGTATGCCATCGTCCGTTTATCATCGTTGCCGCGGTAATTTGGCCCGGTAGCGCAATCATAATAATATTATAATACACTCGTGTTTCGTTATTATTCGTCGGTTTTGATCAAAAATAATTACACATGTGTATATATAATATATACATTGAACAACCGTCTGATGCCGCTGTATTATCATTGTCCGCGCGGTAGAAACCGTTTTCGAGGTTCATAATATATCATAACGCCGTGTTTTATATTACCATCGAGCATATTATATTTCTTAGAATATGAATCTATTCGGTGTGGCTTACTATACGATTCCGCGACGTTCCATCGCCGATCAGTTCATCGCACGATCAGTCATCATAGCCGTCTATAACTTCATCACATGACATTTTTTCGCAGCCACCTCGTCCTATTTATTTATTTTTTATAGTCTTTTCATCACGTGTTATTTTTACTATCGTTTTCGTATCAAGTAGGTATAAATAATGGAAAAGTAAGGTATCGTATAAATTCGTTTACCATCTTGATCGTGACACAATAATTACAATAGTCAGCAGATACCTCGACTCTCGAATACAGCCGCATTCACACGACGACATTTTTATAGCGAAAGAACTATTTACGAACGATTGTTTACAATATTGCTATCGAACTAATATCTCATTTCCGCGACACCAGTGCCGAAACTACCGGGGATGATGGGGGTGCAAGAAATACCCGGATCTCCGTTGAATCATAGCAAATGGCCAAAATCAAACGATTTGGTTAAAATATCGTTTTTTTTAAGTTGTTATTATTGAAAAGAACAATTCACGTTCGGAGTTCAGAGCCTGCTGACATTAATCAATAATGCAGTAAAACGAATTTAGAAATTTAATCATATATTTATTACCTATGTAAAAATAGACTGGTTTTGCTGATATTAATTACGTATACGTAGTCTGTGATGTTCCCATCAATTTTGTTCAGAGTATTCTAGTGGCAAAAATGCTGAATATGGCAATTATTATGATTAATTTGTGTTTGTACTCTATATAAGACGAAGAGTTTACTAAAATATTACTGCCGTCCGTCTGTTCTGTTTAATTATAAATGAACATTAATTATAAACATTTCTTTTATTAGTTAATGAAAAAATGCCGAAGGGCTGCAGCCCATTTTTCTCTTTCCCTATATAGTTTATTTCTTGACTAGAAAGTAGGTAGGTAATACATTTGAAGTCAAATATTTATTCTACTAGCAAGCAATGTGAACGGAATTTTTTTAGGGGCCTATTGGTGCATGGGTTCCACCTTTGTTTGCAGACCTACTTATATACGTATACCAAGTTGCGGCACTGCGCGACACAATACTCTCGTGATAATTCTTGCGCGGGTCTGAACCTTTCCGAAATAAATGTTGACAGTAAGATTAATCGGCTGTCAACTTTTTGATGAATCAAGACAGTAGACAGCTATTATAGTGTTTTGTGAATTTTTGTCTACTGATTATTTTTTATAAATTAATTATATTATAATACATATATACATGTATATACATGTATGTTAACGGGTTAGGGTACCTACTTTTAATAATTGTATTTGTACTAATTGTTTAACTTAATAAAGTTCTTATAACTAAATGATTTAAAAATATTAAATATAAAATAATTTTAACCTTTTAACTTAATTTAATTACGTTTAAAATTATGTAACCCACAAAGAAATAATGGACATCTCATTAAACACTTACGTATATTTCAGATTATGAAAACAACCCTATTGTTTATGGAATCCTAAAGACGTAAAATATAAATATAAATTAGCTAGGGACAGAGGAGAATCTGTTTAAATAGTTATTAAATAACTTTTAAAATTGCAGTGCACTATAATATCTTTTTATTTGGTCTGTGAAAAATCATGCATTACATTTTGATTTAAGAGTAAAATTTCATTATTTTTTAGATTTTAGTTTAAAATTGAATTTTAATTTTTACTTAATTTATCTCTCTCATTTAACAGTCAGTTATTATAGTGCACAGCGTATTTTGTATACCTTAAATAGTTATGGTAATTTCAGACGAAGAGAACAATACCATACTGAAACTATATCTTAATTAGTTGGCAAAAAAAAAGTGACGAACGAGTGTATAGTAGAATAATATTATTAGTAGTTATAACACTTAATATTTATTATACTTATTTACTACTTAGAATGGATATTTCAGATTTCTATATTTTTTCTATTGAATATTTATAATATTCGAATATTTTATTTAACTTGCTCAACAGTTCAACTGTATAATTTTGTATAAAAACATATCAATATAACTTACAAAAGTAATATTGTTGTTATTTTTTTGAATTAATTATATATCTCGATTCATTTCAAAGTATGAAAGTCGACGTCTTTATGATGACGTCGTGATTTTAATCCCTATTAAGTTTAAATGAGGTAGTTTTTAATTATATTCTTAACTTTTTTTTTTTAAATATAAATTGTATTTTATTAATTTTAATTTATAATTCTGAAATCCACAACCCAGCGTAAGGTAGATAGAAGTGGTCTTGATGTGTATAATGGCTATAGAGTGCGTTGGATTTGAAATATTGTGGTTTTCTAGCTATGAACTAGCTAAGAGTTCATGATTTACATTACCGTATTACAATGATCAAAATTAGTTATAATTTTAAAACCTTATTTTTCTGTGCTCACGCGTATGGCTTGGATACGGATTATTTTAAAATATAAATAATATGCTCTGATGAATAATAACGAATAACATAAAACATAGCGACGAGTTAAGTCAATTTCTGGATAGCGGCACGAGTTAAAAGAGCTTATCTTAGAGGAACAAGTACTTATCAATACTTTAATAATATTAGCGTCGAGTAAGCACAGTAATTCTTTGACCTAGTATTTTTCAAAGGCATAATAATAATACAAATCGTGGATATTTTCATTACAAGCAGATAATGTCATGAGTATTATTTTATAAAACATTTTAAAATCTGAATATCTAAAATATCCCAAAAGGTTTGAAACAGTTATTTCACGAGCACTATTAATATAATACACACAATACACAAGTGTAAAGTACATTTTTGAATTTTGCTCAACACTTTAATTTTTATAACACCCACACCTCTATTAAAACGTTTTAGCATCAAGTATGCTATATAAGTCTTTCGTCGTATGATGATGTATTCGAAAGTTGAAATATTTTAACAAACTAAAATAATACTAACAAAAGTAGGTACAATGTTTCTATAATTTAAAAAAAAAAAATAGGAAAACATAAAATTACAAACATAACAATTCACAATATTAATGTACGTATTTATTATATTTTGCTTATTGTTTTCATATTTTTCGACAGAAAAACAATTTGAGTTTCGTTCTTCATTTTCCAAACGAGTTGAGTAACATTGTTTCGGCTAACTTATTAAGATATTTCTCATACTATAATTGTGGGTACGAATTAATACATATTTCTAACTTTGCTAAGCTGGCTTTAAGTACGATTTTTCGTACGTACATTGTAGATATTACACTTAATTGATTGGAGCTTATAATAAGGTGGGAATGCGATTAAACTGTGATTGAAATAGTAAGTCGTCATATGTTTGGCCCTTTCATTGCAGTTATAGTTCACTTGGAGCGCGCACCGACGTAGACAGCCTAGTTCACGTTGAGTTAATTTCGACCCAATGACTTGTACAACTGTACAAACAATTTTGTGTAGATTTTCTTTTGTTCAAGATAAAATAATAAATTAAAACGCACTAAACGTATTTATTATGTTCTCGTTTGTTTGCGCAGTGTACAGCGGCAGCGGTCATCCGGAAGCGCAGCAAAACCAAATGGCGGAATTTTGCAACACGCACCAACACCACCAGCAGGTGCCCGCCGAGCAGCACATCCAGCACCACCAGCAGCAGCACCACCAGCACCAGCAGCAGCAGCAGCAGCAGCAACACCACCACCATCACCCGGAGCTTTTGAAACCGGTGCACCAGGACGTGGACACCGGCTATTACCCGTCGTCGTGGCCCGCCGCGGAACATCACCATCATCCGTCGTCGTACCATCACCACCATCACCACGCGGCGGCCGCGGCGGCAGCGGCGGCCGCGGCGGCGTATCAGTACAACGCGGCCGCGGCCACCACGGTACCGCCACCGCCGCCGCCGCCGCCGCCGCCGACCGCGCAGCCAACGTCGCAGCACCATCTGGCTGTGGCCGCCGAACCGCCCCCCGCCCCGATGGTGCTGTACCCGCACCTGTACTCGACCGTCAACCAGAACCAGATACACGTGCACCTGCACGCGCCGTCGTCCGCGACCGAGCACCAACTGCATCAGTTGCACAACATCAACAACAACAACAACAACAACAACAACAGCAGCAACAACAACAACAACAAGGACCCGTCGTCGTCGGCCGTCGAACACCAGTACGTAGTGGACGACGTGACCGTGCTGGCCGCAGCGGCCGCTGCCGCGTGCAATCCGGCCGCGCAGCTGACCATCAGCACGGGCGGCAGCGGCGGTGCGGACGGCAACGCGCGCGGCGGACCCGGCGGCATCGAGATCGGCTTGTTGCCGCCGCCCGCGGCCATACCGCTCGACGAACACCATCAGGCCGGCGGCGGTGGCCGGTACAACGACAGGCAGCAGCAGCACACCGACCTGGCCGTGTGGAGACCTTACTGATCGTCGCGGTCGGGGGGGGTTGCAAAAGTTCACAGGAACTATTCGCGTTTCCCGAACCGCGTCCGTCCGTATTCGTTCGTAACGCGTTGGATCAATAATTCGTTCAATTCGCATGTAAGGACTAGCGCAACAATAATATAGTATGTTGTACAGTTGAAAATGCACACGTTTACGTAGGGATTAAAGCGAATTTGAATTTGATAATTTCCACGTCGGGACGCTGCGTGCCCGGCCAGTGCTCGAGTAAAATAATCTAAGCGTCTTAGCCCATTAGTTATACAGGGGTATGCTACAAAAATAGTTTCTGTCCCTACCACCCCTCCTCCCTCCTACGCCCGCCGGATTCGAGCACTGCGCGAATCTCTGGTGCGAAGTCACTTCCTGCGTTCACCTGTTGCGTTCCGCGTGTGGGAACTATAATAATAATATATTGTACCAAACCGCTAACGTATATCGCCCCTTACTGTTGTACTGCAATAACGCGCGTTGAACCGTCACTCGAAAAAGTCCAGCGATCCGGCGCAAAAACTACGTTTTTTTTTTTTTTAACTATAACACAATAAATAATCATCATCATCGGTCGTAATCGCGTGCGTTTTTGCGTACGTGACGTCGCTGCAGACATCGACCCATCCCTTTTTCTTCTCTACACGTGTCGGAACTCTGCTGCGCATATCGTTTTGCGGTATCTCATCGTATTTCGTATTATTATTATTATTATTTTAATTTTAATTTTTTAACGTGAATAACACATTTCGTGCATACGTACCTGTGTTGCAGTACACGGTTAACTTAGAAAATCAAAATTATCATATATTTCTTAACTATTGTACTTTGTTGACTTATTTATATCATTGTATTATTATTTTGTACTACTAAATTGTGATATGAATTTTTTTTTTTAAGATTTTTGTCTAATTACCTATTTTGTATGTATAGATTATTGATATATTATGTGTTTATGTATGTATAATATATATCTTATATACATTTCAAACTTAAGACCATATAAATAAATTAAAATGTAAGGTAACATTTATTGTTCATGATGTTAATATTGTAACGCGTGTTAATCCTATATAGTATGTACCTATAGTATTATGTTCATTAATATGACGTTCATGAGAAATAATTTTACATCGGCGTTTCAATACCATTTTGGAACATTCGACTTCACAGTCATGCAGGATGATTTTTTAACGCGGATACTACTAAACAAGTTTATTTAGAAAAACTTGAATGGTTAAGTGTTTTTTATTTCATATCTTACAAGAGAATAGTTTTCAAAAAATATATACACCCTAATCATTGGAGCGTTGGGTAAGTTTAATTATTCAAATATCAATAAATATACTATGGGAAATGCATAGTTATTTAATTATATATTGTATACAAAGACACAGATAAATATTCGATTATATTTACATTATATGCGTGTGGGTTTAAGACTACAAGTGTATCAGGCAGATTATACCAGGCATGATAAATCTCTGTTCAATTTTCGTCTAAAAAATAAAAGTTATTATTTTGCTGTAGAGTTCACTGCTCGAAGAAGGGTTAACATAAAGAAAAGAAAAAAAGAAACTTAAAAGAAATTACCTACACTTCTATCTATCGGAGTCTCAAACGTTAAATCGTTGATCTGGATGCTTAATCATTCATCTATAATACAGATACTATAATACAAGATAAAAATATTTCTATCCATGCAGAACACAGCACCGAGTACTAGTCTATGGTTTTCCGGATATCTGCGATTATTTAAAGTGTTGAACCGAGCAGTAGAGTGTAAAATATTTAAAACAATTTTTAGCAATTTTCATATTTTCTACACTTATCCGTTTAACGTTAATAATTATAATTTATAACCATCTAGATCAAAGGTTCCAAAAATTTTATGGTACGGTCCACATTAATCAATGACTTTTTTTTCCTTTTTTGCATTTAAAACTACATTTCGACATTAACGAAAAGTAATAAATGTGTGTTGTGAAACACGGCCAATAATGTATCATAATATATTCGTATTTACAAATAAAAAGGTTTCTTCTTTTTTTTGCCCATAGGTATAATTGATGCGTATATCATAGATTTCTTATATATTTTAAGTTTATTTTATATAAAAAAAAATGTAAGCCCATATTATAAAATTCAACGCGACCCACCAAATATATAATCGTAGCCCACTTTTTTGAGTCGTGACCCACAGCTTGGGAACATTTGATCTATATTACCATATAAGCGTGCACACAATATGAACTCGTATGCGTCGTTATATTTAAGGGTTCCCTTGTTATAATAGTCGCACAACGTGAGCTTTATCAATACTACTTATGATGCATTATAGCATTATATTTTCTCAAAAGTAATTTTCGTCGCGTTGTCGGACGCAGTGACGCTAATAGGAAGAAATATCGCGACACCTGAAAAAAAAAAACGTCTGATCTAAACACGCATCGTAAGTATTGACCAAGCCCATAATTATTTTCGTTATTTGGAAATTTTTTTTTTTTTTTTTGTATCGACCAAACAGCTACAAGTGTCGTTTATCCAACCAAACGGTATTACAGGTCAAAGCCTCAAAGGTAATGGAGTTGGAACTTTGTGATACAATAATTTCCGATGGGTAACTAAAACGGTGTAAATGTATAACATTTTGAAATTAAAATAAACCATTTGTTAAAGAATATAAATACAATTATTCTGTATATATTTTGGTTCGTGTACCTTCTGCAAGCAGACTTGTGATGAAGGTAGAGAGTTTTATTTTCTATAATCTATTATATAATCTGTATATTATTATTTAGCCTAAGATGTTTCTTAAGACTATTATTTGGACAGTTGAAATATGTTGATATTAAATAATCAATATATACCTTTTTTTGTAAAATTTACATTTAGGCCGCGCGCACATTGGATACGAATTTGTTTCGTACGAAAACCTACGAATTTAATGCGCACACTGAACACGTTTTTGTCCGTACAATAGTCTGTTTTTCGGTGATATCGCATTCGTGACGTTCTGGAACGCAATGGATAATCTGTATCTTCAAGATAATTCTTTTCTAATCCGGAGACGACTGCGTCGTGGTCACTATCGTAGAACCGAATGGGGAATATATTTAAATTAAAATTAATTTTTTTTTTTTTGTAAAATTTAATGTAATTTCCATTTCTGTGGATATTTCTTGCCATGCCCTGCGATTAAGGTCACGTAAGTGATACCTTGAAACACTTTGATCCCATAAACATGTGTGTTGGTAAATAAAACTAATACATTTTTCACTATCCATTTTTCATTTATCCATTTCCGACGTACGAACGTTATTGAAATCCGGACAAGTTCGGATTGTTTTCGTACGTCAAAGTTACACGTGCGTATATACGTACGAACAAATCGCACTCTGAGTCTGCGTGCTCACATAGTATTTGGTAGGTCGGGATCGTTCGTACGTCTTCGCAGTGTGCGCGTGGCCTTTGGCGATGTCTTAAAGTTTCACGTTTGTTTATATTCGAATGTGACGGAGTACGATTTCTTTCACACCGTTCAGCCAATTCGATCGTCGAACAACTGCTCTTGAAATGAGGAACAGGGTAGAAAGCCGCCGCCGAATGTATTGTTATATTCACACGATGAGCGGGTTTTTTATAATTTATAATATACGGTTGTTTCTACGCAATCGGTCGTAAACGGGAGAGCAAGACGTGCGCGTGTGCCTGCTTTTATAACATAATATTCGATGCCGCGATAAAGCGTAGCAGTTTTAGTAGGCCCAAGAACACAATGTGTATACGGTGCATTTAATATACTTACGATTTACACGGTTTTTTTTCTCATCTTCGTGACAACCGCCCGCGCCCAGAAGACGCGTCCCGGTGTACCGTTTCGCGTCCGCGTGTGCATGCCCCGGCAGGCGTGTAAACCTACCCCCGGTGTAATAAAATGACGCCGTACAATGTGTCTACTGCAGTTCAAATGGTTTAACGCACGCGCCGCCGCGGTCGTAAACCTCGAGCCGCCGTACGATAATGACGTTTTTACTAGCACGCGGCAAGCCCGTGGTGCGCGTGTATGGCGTTGCGTACCACACTGTTGCGTATACTTTAATCTCCTGTAACGCTCGCGCATAAACGATTTCCAATCTCCCGGGACGCGCGCTGTACGATTAACACGTGCTACGGCCAACTCGATGATTTACTATCCGAAAAAATGTCTACAGATAAAAAAAAAAAAAAAAGAAAAAAAAAATGATATCTCAGTTATGAAAACAGTCATGTATATTATATTTCGTTCGTCCGTTCGTAACCGTCAAAAGAGAACAGTGCGGATGGCCAAAACGAATCGATAATGAAATATTGTGAACGACAAATCGACAAAATCCATATCCGGATATCGATACACAGAGATAAATATACGTACAATTATTTTTCATGCCGTTTATGATAATTACAAACAATAACAAAAATGAAACAACTTTTTTCCATAATAACATCATCAGTAGAATTTAAACTTTATGGTAATTTCAAAATGGAGCAGTACATTTTCCGAAAAAAAAACTCTATAAATTGGCTATCTTCAAATTTTTAGAAAATAATAAAATAAATAATATTTTTTAAACTTTTTTACCAAAACATGATATTCAATTAAAGTATGAAATATTTGTATTCCTTGTCCGTGCATGTCTTATAAGTTAAACAGAATTTTATAATATTCATTATTTCATGAGATATCGCAATCCTCGTGGGATATCCTGACATCCTGTAGACTCGCAGTTTAGAGTAATTAATAATGATCCGAAAATTAAAAGTAAATATATTTAAATTACATTTCTTTTTCTTTAGGATTTTCTCTTGGATGCGTAATAGAAATATATATTGATGGTGTCCAAGAGCGTTTAAACTGTTATAGGTCGATTTCTTACGATAAAACTGTAGTTTTTCGCATGCTTAGAGAATCACGAAAACTTTTTTTGTTTCACAAGCGGACACTCACAACTTCGGACATCCCGATTCTTATCAGAAAACGAACCTCTACTAAACAGTTCTACAAGTCCAAGGGTGTCCGCGTGGCAATAAGTCCGAATGAAACAGTAGCAGTGTAATACACGTGCACGAGTATAGTGATCGCAACAAGGAAGACGAGCGCGGAGCCCAATAATATTCTATCGTTTAAAATCGATGACGACGTAGGTATTGTACGTAATAAACTTACGGAGAAATCAAGTGTAATAAAACACGAGACGGTAAACGTGTATTTTTTTTATTTTTTATTTTATTTATTTCTACGAAAAAATAATGGGCTGAACAGGTTCGTATACATATTTTAGTTATAAGATTTTTTTGGTCGAAATGGTTAAAGCTGCGGTAAATGATAACGCATCCTCGTAAATCACCTTGAGATCGTTAAAACGGTCGGCGTGGAACTATGATTATTTCAAAAATCTAATAAAAAATGGCTAAAACTTTTTGGGTATATAGAAATATATTTCTGTCGTCTTTTCTGGACATACACCGGACAATACATATTTAATATACTTCATAGCTTATACTTGAATGGAATTATGACTCGAAAAAAAAGTTTCTATATATAAATACTGATTATGGCCGATGAACTATGAATTTTTTCTAATCGAAATTCGAGTTTCAATCAGCAAAACCCCGTGGAAAACAAAACCAATTCATTTAATTTCTTTGATTACAATAATATGTGATTTGGCTACCTGCCTATAAAACACGAAGCGGGGACTGGAACCGATCCGAAAAGAACCGGTTCCTAAACCGGGATCTTAAGTAATTTTTAGAACCAGGAACCAAGACCCTTTTTTCGGTTAATAGCGTAATTACAAATATAAATGTTATTTTTAATTATTTTGCTATGGATTTTATTTCCGTGTATAGGGATCACCAACAATACTACGGCTTAAAATATGTACCATATAGGTTCCGCCTACAGAAATTATATTCATTTATAATTACGAATTTAATAAAACTGAAGCTGAAATTACTTAGAATTCATGGTCCTATAGGCTATAGGATGTGGAATCAGTGGCGTGTTATTTGAACTTATTTCTGGTGAGGAGCAATGATTAATAAACGGTATCTTCCACCCCTTCAGGATTGATATCACTCACCGTTGCGTCATTTCAGTTTTTTTTTTTGGGGGGGAAGGTTGACCTAATTCACTCCAATTATCACTTTCAAAAAACAATAAAATATCAATACAGTACCATGAGCCAACATAGGATTACAATTTTATTTTATACATATATACATATACAACAAGCCTCGTATAATACACGTAGAACTGTACATAAATATATTATACTACCATATAAATTATAATTACATACTTTTTAGTTATTACGTTATATCGTACATATTTATTTTCATGTAAAGATTGAATGTATTATTCTAACAATAAAAACTTTCGTAATAATGAAGATATTGATGGATATTTATCTAAAGCCTCTCCTATAATAAAATTGGAATATCCCTTTCACATGATAACAAAATATGACTTTCCAAGCGAGCTTTCATATGAAATTCTGACATATTATTCCTAATGATGTAGTAACCATGTATAAACAAAGTTTAATAACTGCAAACTACAAACTAGTATCTCATGACCGTCTGACACCTGAGCGACCGAGTCCTGAGTGTATAGTGCAGAAATGTGGGACAATTAAAATAAACCATTTAGCGTATGGGCTATCCACGATAATATCCCAGTTGGCATTTTCATACTAACGCGATAGTTCGATACGCCTGGTGCCAAAGTAAATTTAATTTATCATCACACACGTGATGTGCATTAAGTACTTGCTCTGTACTCAGCGCAGATTGAATTATTGTACTGTAGTCGGTACATTTTAACATTAGGTCACACAAATTTTACAATATGTAATGAATTTAATTATTATTAGTTGATACTGGTCTAAATTAGGGTGATCTAATTGATAATAAATTATTAATTAAAATAAACTATTTTAATAATAATAAAAAAACACTTTTTTTGCAATTAATAAAAAAAAAAATAATTGATTGTCAAAACATGAAACTTATATAAATAATATATATGTACATATTATAATAATAAAAATGGTGTATACACTATACGGTATATTTGTATATATATTTACATTTTGTTTATTTGGTTGGAGTACCTTCTTATTTCCAAAGTCATATTTTTTTGATGAATTTATTAAATCTAATAATTAATTTTGTTTCAGGGAAAAATTATTAAATTCATTACAAGAATAATTTTTTAAATAATTTTTAACAATAATTATAGCTTTTATAGTGCCTATGAGAAAATGATTTTTTTCATCACTCTACAATCAATTTATGTTGGAAAACGTTCTTTCAACTACTACATTTGTTTCGGGTATTGCCAGAGCATATTCAATAATTCCTTGATTATTATTGATGACATATTTATCAGTATTAATCGATAAAATCACTTTTTGATGGAAAAATAGTGAAAAACAGGATTAAAACGGGACAGTCACGTAAAAACAGGACTAAATGCGTCCAGTTTAATTCAATTGAAAAAACAGGAAACAATCCTGTTTGAAACAGGCCATATGGTCGTTGGTCACCCTACTCTAAATGAGATTTTGCTAGAATACATTTAGATTTCACGAAGTCAATAAATACTTTAATTATTATTTTATTATTTGGTTATCCATACAGAGTACATACTACAAAGGGTTTTTTATTTGATAGTTTTTATATTATTTTGTCTGTCCATCAACACAATTAAAAATGCTTTTCCACTTAAATATATTGTAGAACCTAAAAAATACCGATATTTATGAACACCGAAACCATTTTTTTTTTAAATTGTAAAAATCAGAACCCTCAAAAAAAATTTTAAAACCTGAAACCGAATAAATAAAAATGTAATTTCAATGGTACTCGATGCGACGGAAAGTGACTCTTTTCTGTCCAGCGGGCAGAAAAAACTATTCTCCGCCCGAACGCTTGGAAAATAAATAACCAAAGACGTACATGATGTAGCGCACTTTCTGGCCCGCCACGTTAGTAGGCCTCTTTGCACGACGTGAAAATCTATACGTTTTTCATTTTCATTTAGCACGACAAAAAATGGTATTCATTGCTCACTTTCCGACCTTGCCACACGATATGTTGATAAAAGTGAATACATATTCGATCGGAAAACAACGATAAGACACCGCCGTCGATTTTCCGTGGAATATAAAATAATTTCATCAATTACGTATTGATTATTCGTAATCGGTAAATTATCATATTTCTCGGTGCCCACGAATGTACACAGGGACGTAAATTACATCAGAAATCGCTTACACAACCGCATACATGTACACGAACACAATGAAATGAACTAAAGACCAGTACATATTGTATTTCCCCGCGTTCGCTAAAAGTTATAAGTCGAAAAAAAAACTCGGCTCGAGGGTGGTTTGAACCCCCAAGACTACCTCCTCGGCACGCCCACCTATGCGCACTCTGTGTTACGTATAATCGTGCGAAGTAGCGCGCGTGTAAGCGAAAATATAATAACGTTAAGTCGTCCTTTGAAAGACGATATGATTAGGGGCATAGCCAGTAGGTAGGCCTGGTAGGCCCGGGCCTACCCAGATTTTCTCTCAAAAGAAAAAGAAGTATTTCAACAATGAGAATAATGAAAACATACTTCAAGTCAACAATAAAAATTCCTAGGCTAAACGATTTGACGTTAGTTTCCATAGAAAAGGAAATAAGTGAGCAATTTATTGACAATCCATCGGCTGTTGTTGATGAGTTTGCATCATAAAGAAAAGGAGGTAGAATTTTGACTTTGAAAATATGTTATAAATGGACAATACGCATGTGTTGTAAGTTACGAGTATAGTAATTAATAATTGTAAAAAAGTTATCTTGTAAGACAATTTGTATTCAGATAAATAAAAATTGCAAAAAAATAATCATTGATAACTTCGAAATTATAGGAGGCCAACACCAAAATTGGGATTAGTCCCCATTTCCGTCTAACAGTGAAAGGTTTATGTGGGCCTACCCAAAAAATAATTCATAGCTACGCCCCTGGATATGATAATACAATACACTCGTGCGCCCAATTAATACACCGTCCCCGTTGCGTGAGCGCATTGTGTAGGTCCCGCTACAGCACAATTTAAACGCACGTCATCGTATGCACGCAAGTCCAGAGTGTTCTGCGGTCGGTACGGATACCTTAATTACTTCTATAGGCCGGACAATTATGCCCTAAACACCAGTCAAACGTGTACCTATACATGTAAGTAGGAAAAAATCATTTATCCCTCGTTAACGCACGCAACTTTAATGATTATAATTATTACTCCGGACGACTACTATTACGAGTATAATGATATTCAACCAATATTTTCTTTTATTTACAATCTGATTTTCGAAAGTACATAGTATAAGCTCTAAAAAAACAAACTAATTTAAATTACGTTTTACGCATGCAAAAATCTTCCGATTTCCAAAATTAAATGGTTTTTTTTTCAGAATCGTTAGGTCATAAAAGCGTTTTGCAACCAAATTTTCGTAAAAATTATGAACGGGACACTAGGGTTTTGTACTAGAGGCAAGATGGGAAATCGTCAGATCAGAGAAACTATATCTACTTTCGAGAAAAATTGCTTTTCAAAAAAGACACACTATTCGATGTAATACTTTGAAGACACCGATTAACGAATAAGTAAGTAAATGTTCGTATATTCTTAATTACTCATCTAAAATCGTTAATGGCTCATTAGATTAGTCTTCGGTCAATGCATATTTTGTATGGATTATTCTAATTTTAAGTTTTAGGGAACCGTTTAATTCAAATATTACCACTCGCGGTAAGACCTGAAATCTACAACGGGAAAGACGAAGATTTGATATTCCATACTTGATATCAACTTAAGGACTTATATGGACCATGTGAAAAATCAGCGCATTGACGATGATAGTGAGAAACAATTATACCATATTATGATATTTGTAAACTCAAATAATTTTGTTTGTACCTCTATATTTGTTTTAAAAAGATAAAAACTACGTTTAATAAATGTTGTTACTTTGTAATTAATCAATAAATTATGTTAATCATGTTTCATATTATAAAATCAAATGTAATTGTCGTGTACAAACACCAATTATTCTTTCTTTTATGAAATACTTATATCGCATCATACCACTTTAACTTAATAGGGTATCTTATTCGTTTTACAAATAAGACAAACAATTTATCCGGTAAATGCGATAAAATTCAATGTTAGGTGTCTCGTCTTATCCAAATTTCCGCTACATTTTTGACGGACAAGCATAAAAATAAAATTTTAAGGACTATTTGCGCAGTTCATATTACATGTTATCGCGTTTAGTATTTTTTAATCGTATGGTGGTTACTGGTAAACGCACGTGACGCTTAAACCTAACCTAAACGCTACAGCTACACGACTTTTACAGCGGTTTGACAACACGCACACATTTTGTGCATGGTCTTGTGGAGTATAGACACTATATAGACAGAGCAGGGGCAGCGAACGTGCGACTCGTGTCATGGTTCTCGACGAACACGAACATTTTATAAGAAAAATATCCAAACATTTGATGATTTCATCATTAGAGTCTACTCAAATGTCAAAAGACGTTGAGAATAACAGTTCAACGAAATCCCATCTGATCAGTGTGTCATGATGAAAGCAAAGCAGACACGTCAAAACTTTTTTACATCGTTGCTAGGTTAGTTTATTGATTAACTTGGTAGTAATATATGTGTGAAGAAAGTGTGCCGTTACTCAAAATAAATATTATGTGTTCCGAAGACAATATAGGTTTGGGAAAAACTACTCAAGACCATTGGTGAGTGTTTTTCACTTTTCACTCCAATTATATTTACCCGTGCGGCCCATTCTTTTATTGTTGGTTTTCAGCAGTCACCGTCGTAAATGTATTATAACTATATCCAAGTACTGTCATTATTTAGCCAATAACCTTTGTATCCTATTACATTGTTTAAGTACTTTAGGACTTAGGTATGCTAATTTGATATCGAGCACACATTGAAACTTGTTTTTTTATTTAACCACACTGCCTATCAGTGGCACCGAGACGCCAAAGTAGTTAAAATATACTATGATATCGTACATCAAAGAACCCCACCATCCACCAATTTCTTTTCAATACTAGTGTGTAATTAAAAAAGTTAAAAAGTTATTTTTTATTTTGTAATTTTATAAATTTCGAAGGTAGCTATTTTATAAGGCTTATTTTTCTGAAAATGTTGACGGTTCAACTTTCAGTTTTCATTGGATTCATGATCTTTCAATAAATTTTTTTAATTAACAAACAAATAATGTAAACTATTATCGCCTCGTCATTTTTCCAATAAGGAAATGCTGATAACATTATTATTATTTAAAACTGTGTAAATAAAACACTTTTTTCTTGTAAACTAATAAACATTTTTAAAAATCAAGTAGGTATGTATCTAATGAAAATTGAAAGTTGAACCGTCAAAATATTCAGAGAAGAAGCCCAATAAAATGGCTACCTTCGAAGTTCATGATACAAATTACAAGTATTTGGTGGTACACAGAAAGTAGTTATGGAACGGAAATTACAAGTATATAAGTGAATGGACTGTGGATGTAAATCGAATTAATAAAATAAATAAATGTTCGTTTAAACCTTAAAATGTAAGAGCTTTTTCTGATATTTTTGCTAGAAATTATGTTGAGGTACAGTATAGTATAGTGCGTACAATGAGATAGTATTTCGACTTTTAGTAAAAATGTCTAGTCCCAAAAATTCTAAGCCACTTAAAGTTCGGATGTATAATTCAAATTAAAGACTCTACAACAATAATCATGTTAGAAATTATTGTATGGTTTGAGAACCCATGGTATTGCTTCAATATTGCTAATGTATTACATGATTTTCGATAAAACTACGAATAGTTTATGTTGCCTTATATATTCTCAGTACTCAGTGATTATTGACAACTGTGAAATGTTATCGTTTCCTGAATTATCATCTTTTCCGGTATATTACGAACCAAGTGTATTCTATTAGTTATACATATAATAAATCTTATACAATTGCTTTATCGACACTATGAATATAAATAATAATACATGAATCTAGGTAATTATAAAGACCATGGCGAATCGATCAATTTTATAATAATTATTCCATACTTTGGTTAATAATGAAAATAAAGGTGTTTTTAGTAAACTGCATGTATTAGTGAATTTCAAAGATAGCCATTTCATAGAGCTTTGTTTTCTCAAAATGTCGACGGTTCAACTTTCACTTTTCATTGGATTCATGATTTTCAATAAATTTTTTAGTTTACAAAGAAATAATGTCAATTATTATCGCATCGTGATTTTCCCGATAAGGTTTGCCCATAATGTTATTATTATTTAAAAGTATGTAAATATAGTACACTATTATCTTGTAAAGTAGAAAAAAAATCAAGAAGTTAATGAAAATTGAAAGTTGAACCATCAAAATGTTCAGAAAAATAAGCCCTATAAAATGGCTACCTTCGAATTTCATGAAAATACATAATAAAAAGTAGATTTTTTAACTTCTTTAATAATATACTTGTATTTACCAAACTATTGTCAGCAGTCTCGCTGGGGAAACTCATAAAAAAAAAACCTAAATTGCTTATCTCTATTAACACAAGAACGATATGCTCAGTGTAAGTGCCGGCGGGACACTATATACAATATACATATATACATATATATTATTATAATATGTTATAACTAATAAGAATAATAAAATAAACAATTTAGTTCAATCGAAATTTTTTTTTAAATTTGATGACTGCGTGAAACTGAATTTTTCATATGTTACGTAATGACAAAATGTACGTATCTTCTCACTCGTAGAGATGCGTTCGTATATATTATCTACTTGGATTATTTGCGTTTGCGCGAGAACTAACAGATGATATGGTTATCGTTTGATGATATAATAACTACGGCTAGGATAGTATAGGATTTTGCATTTTTTTTCGGATTTACAAGACATAGCTTTTCAAGCACAAAATGTGATTTGGTCATATACGAGTCCAATTATATAGTTTTTATTTTGCTTTTTTTTGCATTTTTTGTACTTTTTGAGCACCTGCACCGGCTGTCCAGCTGCCTGCTATAGACGGTGCACTTGCAACGACGCTGGTCCGGACGAAAGCCAAATAAAACGTAACTTATACACCGTAAACATTATAATAATATGTAGGCATCATCGTAGTATAACGTAAACGTGCGCGGGTGTGTTGTGACTTACCGTAAGCTGCGTGCTGCGTATTATTACTGTCGAGGAAATCAGAAGGATAAAAGACCGCGTCTCGGCGACAGGATATAATCCGTGTGCACGTGTACGCGCGCGGGCGGCCGAGCCGGGCGGGACTGTCCGTTCGCATTACATCCTGGTGAACGCGTTTTCCTATCCGATAAAAACGTCATTCGATACGTACACCGTACTCGGACCCAGCCCCCGACGGCAGCGGTGCACCCCGCGTATATTTACTCGCGCTACAACATAATACAATATTATCATAATACGTATAATGTTTGTTATTATGCACACATATGGTTATTACTTATTAGTTATTACACACACACGCGACGCGTATAACCCGCGCGGTATCCAATGTTCATCCTTGAAAAGTGTCCTCACCGATGAGGCCACCACTCGTTTGGTCCACGACGATGCGGTGCTCGCTGTCCTGCACCACGCCTATGTACAGTATCAATTAATTCACGGCTCGCATTTGATAAAGTGCTATTTTTGACAGAAAAAATATCCATAGTTAAGTGCCATACTAATAATATAATCTAAAACGTGAAAACTAGAAACAAAAAAAAACGATTCATTCAATTTTTTTCTTTTTTTTGTTGCAATTTAGAAGAATTTATGCTCGTTAAATAATGGTCTATTAATTAGTAAATGAACCTGAAATAAAAAGATTTAATGAGATTTGTTCAGTCTTCAGGAAAAACGAATAAAAGAAACAAGACAAATTTCAATCATATCAAATACATTTCATATTATCTACATTCTGAAAGATGATAAGCGATTAGAATATAGGGACCTTGGTTATCGCTCGCACCATGTGTTTGTTCCATGGAGAACACAATTTTCATTATCGTTGCTAATATTTTATACCCTAAAAAAGGTACTTAGTCTCTACTAATATAACATGCTTGTCACTATTCTACTGAATTTTATAAACTATAAATATATCATCACTAAAATGGTCAGATCACAAGCGTTTGTGCGATCGAATGATTGACTGTCTTGTGTAGATACACTGCACACAATGTCGCTAAACTTCATCCCTTTTACAAGTCGATATGCACGTATATACTCGAACGTTATAACGATTTCCGTACGCATTTTGTAGCGCTCTCGTGTTTTCAAAAAACGTATTAATCGAAAAACGCAAAACTGCTCATTTCTACAGCACCCCTATATGCCCCGAACAAAAATTAGGAAAACGTACTGTGCAATTGTTTAAATTTGATCGTGATTATAAACTGTGCACTAACAATGTTTCATATGTATCCTTTCCTTTTAATTATCGTGTGCACGCATTGTTCGAATTTATGTTGCGTCGTAGATTTAGTAAACACTTTTATATATTGAAAGGTAGTAAAAGGACAGTTATTTATAGCTGCTATATTACTAAATAAAATTGATTGTATTTAATTTGTATTTATTTTGACCTTTTTGATT
This sequence comes from Periphyllus acericola, assembly GCA_949715065.1. Taxonomy (NCBI): domain Eukaryota; kingdom Metazoa; phylum Arthropoda; class Insecta; order Hemiptera; family Aphididae; genus Periphyllus; species Periphyllus acericola. The sequence goes on from OX454265.1 coordinate 23,228,628, forward strand.
ATTTTAATATAATATAAAAAAAAAAAATATGCATAACTTAACACTATAATTTATTATACTGTAATTCAATATGTAATTTATGGCGATTGGAACCAGTGAGGGGCAATGTGCCGGTATCACATTTTTCGAAGCTTTGATTTTTTGATTTGTCGGAAGTCTTTAATATAAGCCGTTCGAAGTAAAAATAAAAACTTGCTATACGCGCACATATGATATTAGTACCTATGGCTTCTGATGTGAATTTATTTATTCGTTCGTAAAAAGAAAAGAAAAAAATTATCATTAAAATGGCTTAATTATTGTAAATACTGCAAGGGACGGGGAGACATTTTAAGGACGCTAACAATACTTATATTTGTCTACATGCAGGCGGCTGCTTTGGTCGTATTTTGGTTTGGAGACTATCGATTCGATCCGTCGCGCGCGTGCCGCGTCCGCGTACAATAATAATGATGATGAACTCTACAAGATCATCGCGACGTGGACAAAAAGAAAGGATTAAACCTTTGTCGTCCTTTTCGTGCGACAACCCTCCCCATTACCACCGCCGACGGTCCGAAGTTTTAATCGGCTCGACGTGCGTCCTTATAATAATATTGCGAGTTTTCTTTTGATACGATCTCTGCTGCAGGTATACACATTTGTCCGCCCGTGCCGTTAATTTTTTGTTCGCTTACACAATGTATACCCACTAATACACATTGTGCGTGTACACAGTACACCTATATATATATATATATAGAATGGGGTTCGGTTGAAAAGTTAAACGATAATCCGAACTGGCTTGTTTTCATACCGTCCTCCTCCGCCAGGGGATCGCAGACAAACAATACCTTCTCGGTGTTCGTTTGATGGGTCTTAGATTTTTTTGTTTGGCTCGTACAGCACAGTATATAATTACTGTTCTCGGTAATAATCTTGATTTTCAATATAATAATCCGTTCAAATAAATTGTATTCGCTTGAAGTCTGAACAATAATTGTTTCAAAGACTTCATTATGAACTCAACCCTCATTCAGATCACTTTGTCTCATGATTTCAATCCGTTCTACTCCCGAACAATCTGATATAGACGCCTGAACCGCAACGAATTGCACGAAAAATTTAAATGCAAAGTATGTACAACGTCTTAACCGTAAGATTTCCACCTCGCGTTTTTATTTTTGTCATTGTTTCATATTTATACTATACAATGTTTTGTATTTGGTGCAACATGTGTACACCATGCATCTTCATTGGAAATGCTATATATTGATAATACATAAAATACACAACTGGTATAACATCATAACGTGAATATGCTAGTTCATTCGGATAAAATATAACTGAAGGCCCTCGCCCATCTATCTTAAGAGCCCAGTGCGGTTGTACAAAAAATAAATATTATAATGAAAATTATACAAGCCCGATCCTCATGGGGATTTTGTCAGATGAATTAGAAACCTGATCATAATAATCGTAAATTATGCAACTATTCTAAGTCTGGTATAGTCATAGGCAATTGTTCGTCAACAATCGAACCGTTTATTATTATTATAGTTATTATTAGATTTGTGATTTTTTTCATTTATTAGTTATTACTTATTTCCTAATAGTTTTAATTTCTCCATTTATGATTGTATTGTATTTATGAGTGTGTATTATTTAATTATATCACATGTTGTATTCATCCATTTGAATAATATGATGTAACATATCACCTACATTTAGCTTAAAACCATCCGATACATAAATTACATTTACATCTGAATACAAACTCTGAACGGCCTTTAAAATTTTAGCTTTCGAACAAATGTTCTAATATAGTGTAACAACGCATTAATAAAATATTTACCACTAGTAATTTTCTATAAATATGAGTTTTTATGAATTTGATTGTATTTTTTTTTATTTTCACCGAAATCTTCTGTATTAGAATCCTTAAAATGTGATTATGTGAGAAACGTTTTTATCACGTTCAGATTCAACGAATGCTATAAAAACAAATAATTTACGATGCACACGGAAGTTAGATGCACTGTATACACGACTATAAGATAAGTTGCCTATACAAAACTCCCAATTAAGTGTAATGATTTAAATAATCCATTTTCACACCGGTCAAACATATAAAGTAAAATTAAAATAAAATTGAAAACGGTTATTCATCATTAATTTCGATTGATCTCAAATATTTATATTTAATTTTTGGATATAGTTTTATTATTAAGTATTATTAGGTACAATATAAAAATACATTTTACGTTATAATTAATATTTACTTATAACTAATATTCAACAATATTATACCGTAAAGACTAATATATTGTTATAAGGTCAGTTTGATGGTATTTGTATAATATTTAATATTTTAATAGTCATGTATATCTGTAAGAAATTATTTAATGAACTTTTAAATTTTAAAACTGGTTTAATGATTTAATACTATACAAGTTTAAAGCATTTCTTGAAACAATTTTCAGAATGTAATGATTTATCATTCCGTTTGAATATGTTTAAATAATACGAATACAGTCTATAAAATACCTACTATGAAATGAAATACGCCTCTCACGACTCTCCTGTATCTTGTCCTAGGAGCGAAACGATCACTGAATACGATCGATTTTACGTTTTCACTTAAAAGGTTATATACTTATAGTACCTATTATTTCTATTATCATAATTTATAATCATTTGATCATATATCATAATATTGTACATTTAATTATTTTATTTGTATATTTATTTGTTAAACAACACTAAACTGAAAACGAAGGAATAACAAACATGAATACTTTTATTTTCACACATTCACAAACATAATATTTCCATGAACGAATGTTATATACAATTAATTTTCTTTTTTTTTAACAAATTTATGAAGACTTCAACAACAATGATTTTTAGCCTACTTTATCTTAAGATTACTATTAATAATTATGTTATATACAATTAATTATACATTGATAAACTTAAACATTAAATAAATGACTTATACCTTTAAGAAATATATTAATATTCTAGACCTTATTTAGAGTATTATCAAATGTAATAAATGAAATTATTATTATTTATGACATTTTAATTCTGAAAGTTTTAGAAAAAAGTTTTTTTTAATTGTTGGTGTTTCTCTACAAGCAGTGAAGCCACGGGGCCTCGATTATTTTTACCACCGGTAAAATACTAGGGTATATTTACCCCACAGGTCAAGAAACATTAGGATATATTTACACCCCGGTAAAAATTTGTTGTCTAGGAGGAGGGGTAAAATATCCTGACGTATATTCTTACCTCACGGGTAAATATATCCTAGTATTTATTCACTGTGGTTTAACAACGTAATAATAATGTACAATGACTGAGTGACCCATTTTTAAATCGGACCCTGAATAAGCCACTGAAACATTTTCTTAAAATGGTATCTAGACTCGTAACAAATTCATAAAACACCATGGATATTGTACCGGATACGCCGGAAACGTGTACTCCAAAACCAATATTTTAGTCGGGAGAATGTAAGTTCTACAGGCGCAAACGGGGTTTGAGATTTGGGGAGGACTAAAGCCTTAACTACTCAATGAAGTAATTGTGGAAATAATAATAACACCTAAAAAATATTGTCTTATATATTATTTCATCAATTGTTAATAGTAATGTCAAAATGATATAATATTATAATAAATATTATTTATTATACACCATATAACACACAAGCGTTCTTATACGAGTATATGACTTTAGAACAAATAGTGACAACAGAATAATATTAGAATAAAACAAATGTTATTTACTTTTTACTTATAAATACAGATCAACACTGAATATAGATAAAGAGAAAAAGTTATTGGCCAATTTTAAAGCTGTGTTCTTCTAGCGGTTACTCTTAAAGCAAATGTGCTTAAAATTATTTCTTTGTCTAAAGCAATATTTTTTCTATGTTTAATATTAGTAAATTAGTAAAGCGATCCTGAGCTATGTAATCATAGGTCGGGCTTCGGACATATATGTTAATCCTTCTCATATATGAGAAAGACTTTTTGCACGTGACCGACTCACAAACAATGTGATTGCCACTTACAAATAATTTTAAATAAATTAGGAAATACTACTTCATATAAATAATTTTTAATATTTTCATAATTTACTTCATAAAACATGTTTTTCATGACATTTACTTCACATATATTCACCAATGGTAAATTGATTAGCTATAATTTCTGATTACTAACAAATGTTTACCCTGCATCATAAACCATTAAAATATTTAATAAGTAGAAAACAATTTATTTTAGGAGGGCCTCTGAAATTATTGAGGGGGGAGAGAGCTAGCTATAAAGCCCCCTCCCTCTATTTGTACCTAAAGTAAGTTTCCGCACGAGAAAATACATCTAATACATTTAAATTTCAACTTGAATAAAAGTCGTAAGCATAAAAGAGAAGTACAAATTTTCTTTACTTAAGAATTAGAACTGACAATTTAAAATATGTAGTTGGTCTGGTTAGCATTTGTTTGTTTATGAGTTTCACAAAAAAAGTTTAATGTCTAGTCCAATTTTTTAATTGAATGTCGAATACTGAATTTGAAAATTGAGTACACGTACCTATATGTGTAATAGATAAAATAATAATAATCTATTATCTGCAATTTTCGGCACAGTTGCTCGTAAAGTTCGGAAAGTGATGCATTTGATTTCATCGCCGCGTAGGAAATATCTAGTTAATCGTATTCTTATTCGTGTCGCAACTTACGTACCGGTACGTTTTATTTGAGTCGGAACTTACGTACCGATATGTTTTCGTTCTTGTCGGAATTCACGTACACAATATATGCAACCGCTTACCTGCCTTATGTTTCGTGGGGGGGACCGCGATACCAGACCCTTTTTGATCAAATCACATGCGATTCCGTGGTCGACAGTATTGCCACGTACAATCATAATGTAGGTAGGTTAGTATTACATAATCTATAGTGTTTTTGACCGACATTATACAGCGCGATAGAATATTATAATATTATACTGTACCCGTCATGTGCGTGTAATATGCGTAGCCTTGCGGCGCGCGTTCTAACGCCGTTCACGCCGTGCTCGCACTGTGCACACCGTATCGCGACGATGACCCTGTTGCGATGATAAGGAACCAACCAATAATTGTGTAAAACACAACAATAACATGCCCGCGCAGTCTTATTATTATTGGTTACCATAGCAGATAGGATTCTAGTGACCTAAGCAACACAAACAAATGCTAGAATCGCCTAAAAACTCGGAAAAGAATTGCTAAAAATCCCATTTAAAAAAAAACGTAAACGGCTTCCTACAGTAGACTTGTTTTTTTTAATCATTTTAAAGTATAGCTAAATACCTAATGATGTTAACAGCACTCGTTTAGTATTAACAGTTTAGTATTAATATTAAATTATATTAGAATATCAGTGAGGATGATTCAGCTCGTTAGTCATAAATCCGTGTTTTGAGATAAGATAAAACGATTACCAATTCATAGCGAGGCGCAGCGATCTTCTTGATATAAAAACCGATAAAATAATGTGATGCAAAAGAAAAAACAGCTTAAAGTAAACAACGATGAGTTCTCTCTCGAACGGACGAAATGAAAGAAAAATTTGTAGAGAACGATTTTTTTCTCCACTATCACCGATTCCACTCCAAACTAAACTTCAGTACAAATCCTCTCATCAAAAACATGGCTACCTCGTACATCCCAGATAATTCTCCTCGCAGGCTCAAATTAAATTGGAATCGTGATTTACTTTAAGTGATCAAATCCAACAAAAAAAAAGTTCATAGGTGTTACCAATGGGTGACTTCCTCTAAAGTTGTTTTTTTTTTAATGTTATGTTTACTTTATCCTAATTACTAAATGTGCTTGTTGTACAGATTGTTTTATATTCAAATAAAAAAAAAAAGAGAACGATTTTGAAAAAATACGGAATACATTTGACGTGTAGTGGAAAAAGAAAAATACATTTGTTCAAAACGTCGCGTCGTCGTGTCACGAAGTGTCACTAACTCTGCAGCATTTGAAGAAAAAAACGCGAAATCCGTCAAGACCCTATGGCAGTGATGGGCAAAGTACGGCCCGCGAAAGTATGTAATCCGGCCCGCCGAGGGTGCATTGACATGGATAGTATATGGCCTGTATAGTATAAAAGTATAGTATAAAAAAAATTCCCGAAATATTCTGAAAATGATCGAAGAAAATAGTTGTAAATATATAAGTGGATTGGCGCGGATCGTGCATGGTCGTGCCCTCACAGCGTGGTTTAGGTATATAATTATATGTGTATAAGTTTAACTATAGTTTTTAAATTAATTATTATTTAAGGTAAAAGGTAATTTGTAACATTTGTGTGTAATGCTGTAATGTTTTCATAATATTATGATTCAAAGCTTTGACACAAAATGCATTTTTTCTATAATTCTGGCGCTCCTCTAGAATTTCTTAAACTTTGCAGCACCAAATTTTGCCCACCACCCGCTGCAGTGGTGGACGTGACGCGTTATCGTGACGACGTACGGTGGGTCGCGATCGCGCGCGCGGCAGGATACACGGTCCGGCGGCGGCGGCTGCGTGGAGAGTGCCGCGGAGAAGGACGTGGTCGGCGCAGGAAGCGCGCGCGAGAGAAACCGCGTGCCGCCGCGCAAAGCGTCTCCTCGGCCGTGTCTCGCGCGTAATCCCCCCCACCCTCCGTCCCCGTCCCCGCCACCCGCGTCGGACGCCACGAGGTTTTCGGCCGGCGCGACTCGGCCGCACCAGTCGCACGGCGTTTCGTCGGCAAAACGGTCGCGCGCTCGCTCTCCGGTCCACGCGTCGTCACGGCGATACATCGCGGCAAAAATATACTCCGGGGTTGAACGGTCGCGCGACAAGTGGACGCACGGGTCTCCTGCCGGAACGTTCCTCGAGACGAAACGGAAACCGTTATCGAGTCCGTTCGCGATAATCCCGATGACCGAAAAGCCCAGGGTCGTGTCCGCGTGCATGAAGCGGATCATCCGAGCCAGCGGACGGGCACAACAGAAACCTTTGATATCAGGTAAATCGTTGTTACTTACCGTTGCACCTTTGACGCCTTTACGAGCGAAACGAGCACGTCCGGCCCGTGTCCAAACGTCGAGTGCACATTATGAATATTATACTTTTAAACTGCAGTCCGTCCGATCCGAAAAGTCTAGATTCAACGGAACGCAAGAGTCGCCGGTTAGCACCTTTTTTCACGTTGTGCGTTTTGTCTGGTAACATCCGAATCGTCTGCTTACGATTACGTCTGCTCACGCCCCCCCCCCCCCCAAAATACTTAATCCAGCGAGGTGTAGGTCGTAAGATCGTCTGCAGTACCGGTTGCGGATGCTGCAAATCTATAGTTTATGAATTCCCTAAACTTTACTGTCCAGTGTTGGAATTTTGCATGGTTTAATTATTGACATGGATGTGTCTTATCTTATCGCTGGGGTCATGCTAAAATGTCGTCTGAAACGTCACGCCGGACGTGACACTCGACGAGTGAAAAGTACAAACGAGTAAAACGCACGGTTTCCCTAACAACGATTCGGTTGTCATGGTGATATCATAGAAAATTTTAATAACAGCTGATATTACGATGCTGACTTTGATTTTACTATGAATTTACCATGACAACCAAGTCTTGACTTTTTTCTTGTTATGGAAACCGTGCGTTTACTCGTTTGTGCGTTGTATGTAACAACATAATATCAATGTGCCAATGCATGTACCGTGTGGACACTCGACAACGTTTCGATAAATAATCGGGTTTTCCTATAATTGTTTCATAACCTTAAATATTTGAAAAAAAATTACAATTCACGAATACTAATCGCGAAAAAGGACCTTTTTTGCCCACCCTTCCTACCACAAAACAAATAATCACGATTCATGGCACAACAATTAATAATATCGTGTATCGTACTTACATCTGAACCCAACCTTACGGAAAACAATTCTTATTTAGTTTAATATTCACATTTATGTGCAGGTATCTAGTTCCTGATAAAACCCTTGTTCTTGTATGGTTTTCCTATGAATTACGAATATAATGGAAATGTATATATTATAATAATACACTAATACAGGTACTAATCTCGCTAATAATAAACAATTTCATACCCCAAAGACGTACTTTATATTTCTGACGACTTATCATGTTAACAATAATAACAATAAATCATCACTGATTGTAAATTAAAATTGAATGGAAAAAAGTTTTGTGCCAGAAAAAAAAATCTCCATTTCATTTTTTATGAATTTAATAGTTCAGAAACGATTAATTAATCATTTTAATTTTTTTTAAATTGATAACAGAAAAAAAATTGAAATAGAAGTTCTTTTTTGGATTATACATGCTTGCTCTTAATTTTTATTCGATTCGTTAAAAAGCTCATATTACAGTTCTTTTTAGTGCTATAAAATCCTATTCCCGGTTATCACTTCGAATGACTGTATTATAATATAGCCGATTTTTACTGTAAATGTAAGTTCGTCTTATTTTTACGATTTGACGATGCCTTCCGGAATTAAGGATTATCTTCAAACTGCGGTTTGGTTTTTTAAACTAAATAAATTATGTTTTTTCATTAGAAAACATGTATACATAACTTGTAAATTGTTATCAATTAATTTGTCATTCGCTGTATTTTGAAATAATTTTTCATGGGACTTAAAGTCAAATAATCATAATATGTTATCATGCATATCATACCCTTATTACTTAACTCAACAATAATATGAATCGCGTGCTGTTTCCAGTATTTGAGGTACATATAATACTAACTTTCGTTACCCGGGGCTAAATAATATGAATGAAAATCTAATTTAAAAAAATGTCAGCATACCCGGTTAAAAGTTGTAATTAATCAAGATACGCTGTATAAGTGTATAAGTACAAAATTTACTGATTTACTTGTGCTTATACGGTATACAAAAATTGGTATAAATTAATTTTTTTTTTTACATTATTTCTTTATATACGACGTTCTTTACCATTTTAGAGGGTGGTGAACCTCACAACTAGGCTGTGAGGTGAACTCACACGCGAGCACGCTACACAGTTAAGCTGTCCCTGGGTGAAACAGTCCTGTCTCAAGTCATCTGCTGCGAATTTTAGAGTTTGGCCCTGTGATGTAGTTCACGGTTGTGTGTTAGGCGATTGCTGCAGCCAAATTATTAACTATATAAGTGTAGGCATTATAAATTTGTGTTATCATTTATTATGCTAAGTAAAATTTTTTATTTACTTGGCAGGTGCGTATAATATAAATAATGTAATACATACATTATACGAATTATACTATAATAGCTGTCTACAATTAAAAGTGTTTTAATCGTTTATTAAAATATGAGTCGGAAATTTTACCGAAAAAAATTGAACTATTTTGTAAGCCCTCTTTCACCACCATTGGGATAAATTTTAAAAAACACGTTAGGGATTGAATTTTGAAAAAAAAAACTTTCTTAGTGCTTGCCTACATTGTACGTAGCGACTTTGGCTGTGCGTTGATACATCAGTTTATCCTTTGATGTCTATAGATAATAAATGAGAACTTCACAAAATGTACGCGTGTCTTAAGAATGAAAGTAAATTTGTTTTTAAAACAAGTACATACGAGTATACGACGAAATGGTACAGCGAGTGGCAATAATTAGAGCATATTAAGCCGTAATACATGGGTGTAAACTTAATGAATGTTTTTAAGATTCTGGGAAAAAAATAAAAATGAACTATAAATACATGGTTTAGCGTGTTATTAAGTAAACATTTTTTTAACGATCGAGGACTGAGGAGATGCTATTTCCGTCTGAGAAAGCCATTAGCAAGATATATTGCAGTTCACGCAAGTGGCGAGTATTTACGTTATCGGACACAACTACTTAACGTGTTAGGCGTATAATATGTGTGCCATGTAGACGTGTGGTTTACATTTGTGAGATCCGAAGTGTTAAAAAACAAAACGAATGGGACGAATCGACATCAATTGGTTTACAATAATCATTTTATACGACTCATGCGCGTGGTATTTGCGGTACGCGTTCTATCTGTATATTGTAATGTGTACTATTCTAATCATGTGCTCGGCCGTATTTCGTGTCCCGCATCACGCTTGGTCGCGCGAAAAGCCCTCGGATGGGGGATTCGGAGATCCAGTGTCCTGCACAATTATGACCGTTTGTTTGAGAATCAAAGCATGTAGTTAATATTTGTTCGCACTCGAGGATCGTTCATTATTATTGTTGAGGATTTAGTCACTCTGATATAAATTATAAGATCATTTATCCTCTGCTCGTACAGAGTTGTGTTGCGCACTGTTGCGCCGGTGCGTCGTGCATAATATATTAACGTGCGCAGGAGTCTATAGGAACGATCACAATTTTTAAACCTATAATTTATTTTGTATACATTTTAATTGTTACATTTCAAACGTTACTGCGTATCGGATTCGCGTGTGATTTACACATATTTTTCAACTCCGCGCGAAATATGATAGCCCGAAAACGTGTAATATGTTCAATATAAAAATATTCAACAGCTCGCGACTATGTAGTATAATAGTATAACAATACGTACTCGTAAAGTCGTATGTATTGCATTACAATTCCAAAAGATCAATTAAAAACAACATTAAATCTAAGTAAATATGTAGCGAACACCATCGACTAGGAATACTATTATATTACCGCTGGAATATTATGTATAAAATATTTTTTTTTTACGTACCTTACAATTATAATTACCTGTTACATGGATATATCTACACCGTTACTGCACCCTGCGTAACGTGCAGATCCCGCGTTCATGTATAATATGTATTTCATTCGTTCGTTCTGCTCGTACCTATGTATACTGGTTGATAGTGCGGTTTTGTACATTGGCTTCTTGTTTTACAAATTATGTTAAGGTTTTCAAAACCATGATATTCCTGCAAGTACTATTCTGTACTTAATTCGGATATTAATATAAGATGTTCTTATTTTTATTCAACGCTTTAAAGTTATAATTTATAACAAAACGAAAAATAAAATGTTCAACACACATATCTATTCATTCTTACCGTTTGAGATTGTAAATCTGGATATTTTCCCGCCAAAATCGTAATACCCCTCCCCGTTACCCATTTCATGGAATCGAATTTCTGATAAAATTCAAACCAGTGTATTTATTTCCCTTCCCTTTCAAAAAATTACCTGTGATTTTTAAGAAAATATCCTACTTATGTTTTTATACTAATTCAAATTAAATATAACAATTCTTAATATCGTAAAAGAAATTATACTAGATTATCTATTACGTAAATATTGAATAAATAAATTTGCTTATAATGGGAAGAATTTAGAAGAGAAAATTATTAAAATGTATTCGTGTATAATAATAATAATTATCATAATGATAAGTTATGTTTTTTGATTTTTCAAGGAATTGAAAAAAAATTCAAAAGGTCAAAAATAATTAATCATTTTAAATTATAATATTTATGATCTTATAAACAATTTAAATAAATAAAAGTATCCAAAGTAAATTGTCGACAAATATTTTTTAGATTTGGGTAAAGAAGGAAGTAGTGTTTATTTTATATTGTGCAGGCGCAAAACGGTTAACCTCGAACACCCAAGCCCCTTACAAAATATATTCTATAGTGTAAGGAATTAAATATTTTCAAACGATTAATAAAAATGATTGATTTTTGTTAAAAAGTAATTATCTAGTTTTATTTAGAGAGTAAACATTTTTTTTTTCGTTTTTATAGGTATGCATAATAGTTGATATCCACATGACATAATATTGTACCTTCATTTTTCTCGCATCACGTTATTATAATTACAGGTACATTATTGTCGAGCTTACAAAATGTTATTTTATTTTATAAAATAATGGGAATATTGTTTGGAGTACCTATTTTTTTTTTCACTCCGGTTCTAAATGTCCTTTGCGTCGAAGTGTAGTGTACACATAATATCATTATGCACGCGCGTATAATAATGACGAATTCTGAGTATACAACACGAGATACCATTGACCTTGTCCTTCGCTATCAAGTTCTACGGTGTAACTTCAACAATATTCCATTGTAGGTTCTTTACCGTGTACACAATACTATAAGTCGACAATTAATATCGTCCAGATGGAAGTTACATTTCCTAAACAGTTTTCAGTTTGGTAGCTGTTACTCGAACGGTGCTCCGCGAGGACGAGAGTAATCTAGGTGCTCCGCGGACACGTCGTCGTCTGATTTAAATCGAATTCGGATAGTATTTTAAGTTGGATCGTTTACGGTTCATGATAATATTGTAGACTGTACATTATTCGACATTGTCAGCCGTGCCGTCTGAAAATAAACCAGAGTTTATGATATGGTGTTGATAGTACCATCGATTTTAGAATAAATTTATATTCTATAATCAATGATAATACCGACAAACCCGTACGTAATATTATAACATAAGACGTACGCGTAATAATAAGATTAGCTAAAAAGCCGCGCAGCTCATCGATGGATAAATCTTTATGAGTGTCGTGGTTTGCCATTCCTGGTTTCTGGGGTTTCACGGACGTTTTTTTTTAGCATCCGAAGTGCTCCGCAAACGTAAAAAGTTTATGAACGGCTGGCGATTTACGGTAAACCTACACGTATATAGCGCACTATCGCAACGGGGCCCATGTGCATAAATATTAAATTGTATCGCGTGTACGTATAATAACGTTGTAATATAATATGACACGCAGTATAATAATTACAAAATCTTATATCCGATACGAGTTACACCTAATTATACTAATCCGAGGGTACGAGGGGGGGGGGAGGACATAATAAATAGACGTGCAAAAAATAATTGGCGCGCACAACTTATTTTTGGCTAAACGTGTATTATTTCCCACAAGCAATTGAGTATAATAATATCATTATTATGTTATTGTTTTGTACGCAGTTCTGAAATGAGAATATTATTATCATATTATAATAATTGAGCTCGTAAAAATATGAAATAAAAACGTATAAATACGTGCGGGTTGACGGGACGACACGGCTTGTTCGAAAAAAAAAATTATCTTAAAAATGTACGCAAAGATCGCTATCGGGTGTAAAGTACAGATTATTCTCGTCCGTTGACGGCTGCAGTGAATCATTCCCTGATAATTAACATGTATTGGCTATCTTTCTACTCGTTCTTAATATTGACCGACCAAATAATGAAATGTAACGTTCACACATCCATTGAACGATATTTTAACAAAGTTATAAAATTATTACTATTTCGTCTGTATGTACCGTTTTTTAAAAAAAAAAACCTCGTTTCCCGGAAGGGAACGTTTGCGTCTTGTGCGTTGCGTTCAACACGTAAAACATTTTGACACTCGGAACATAAAAAGATTTCTGCATCAGCCGGGAATCGAACCCGGGCCGCCCGCGTGGCAGGCGAGCATTCTACCACTGAACCACTGATGCTTGTGCTTAATTTGTAAAAATCAGCTTATTTCAGCTAAACGACATTATGTTTTTAGTAGTTATTAGTAATACGATGTATTGTTATAAAAAAATCAAATGAAAAGACGTTGCACGTTTAGATACGTCAATACGTTCCCACCGAATCAATCCGCGTTATTGTCAACTTCAGAACCATTTAGAGGAAACATTGTCAGTGCTGGTGTAGTCATGAATAAGGTTAAAAGTTCAACCCTTTACCCTTCCCATTAAGTAAAAAGGGTTCCATCATTAGAAATACATTTTTTAAATCAATTTCTCCAGACACTCCTAGTGAGTGCCTTGAATCCCTTAGACTTTAGAGGTGTAATTCTACACCTTTCTAAGACGGATAGTAATAGGACATAGGTATTATTTTAAATAATATACAAGTAGAAATAAATTAGGATATTATTTTTGTTAATTTTCAACATAAATATTTTTGGTGATGACAAAAAAAATCAGTGTTCTGGAAAGGTAAACAGTCCGTCTAGACTCTAGACTCTAGAATATAGATTCTGGGCCCTAATGCAGCTGTATTCTCTGTATTCCCCTATGTCCACCACTGATTATTTACTGGCCAAGCTTGTTTAGAACGGAATATTTCTATGATAAAAATAAATAAATAAATAAATACCTACTATGCAATTACGTTTCAGAAAGTTTTCAATGCGTTATAATTTTTATAATCAAAATTAGGTTTTTGTTTTTCTTCTTCGTCCCTTCTCACATACACCTGTAATCTAAAAATGTCTTTAGCTTATTTATTATTTTGCTATTAATTTAATTTAATTTAAAAATGAACGTTCATTGGAGCCGCTTATATTTATTTGATGATCGGTTCATCGGTTATTATAGAGAAGCCGCAGTCGCGTAGTCTATACTCGTAACTGCAGTAGCGTTTACTCAAAAATGTTCAGTTGCTCGTCCAACCAGAATCCAATAAAGACTAGCTTTAATCATACTTAAATAATAATATAACAACATTTTATGTTATATAAAAAATTGATACTAATTAAAAAAATAATTTCCATAAGATTGCATTGCAATAGTCTATATCAAATCGATACCAAATTACCATTATTGAAAAAGTATGATGCGATGTATCCACAGAACAGTAAAGACTGCGATGTTCAAACCCGTACGTGCATTTTACTTGGCTTATTTTTTAGTTTTATTATACTTCTCACAGACCAATGAACGGTTTATAGTTAAGTTAACGATAAACATTAAATCGTCGTCAAAGAATAAGAAAAAAATCTTTTACACCGGGGATGGCTAGAATGATATAATATAATTTTGCGGAGACCATTCACAAACTATAGGTAGTATAATAATATGAAGTATGTACTTAAGGTAGAAACCTTGTTACCAGGTGACCGAATTCGTTCGTTTCCACGTAACTATGTATCCGTTACAATTTCACATATCAATAGCTTTAGAGTTGTTTAACTTTTTTCCTCCACAAATATACGTACTCTTAAGGCACGTGTTGTAATCTAATTATAATTATTGAAATTAACTAATTAGCTTATTTACTGATCAGCATGCTATATTAATATATGATCATAAATTGTAATAATATATTCAAATTCAATATTAAATGGCATTGCAGTTTTCAAAGAAAATATTTGGTTTCCCCCCTCCACCCATTTTAAGTTTCTTTTTTGTAACTAAAATTGATTATGCGCCTAGTGATTTTACTGATTAGTAATTTGATTGGCCTTTGCCGATAGTTACTCGCGAAACTAGGTCACTGTATACGGCCAGCGAAGACGGAAGAGGGCATAGCGCGTACGAACAATTTTGCATTTTTAGGCACACACTTTTACTGTATAAATCGAGTCCCAAGTCCGTTCCGCAGCCACCGCGTTATGATATGCGCTGTACGCGTGTGTAATATTCGGCACCATAACGTTTCGGGTCATGTGCTCACGGTCAGCCCGTAAGAGTATAAGAATGAAGTCTACCGCGGACATCCGAAAACGCGGTGTAATACATGTAGTGCATAGTGTTGTTATACGTAGTGCGTACCGTACACTGTTTATAGACACCGTCTTCGCCGTGTTAACGAAAACACATATTATATTATTATGACCGTGCAACTATAATAATACTGCCGACGACAGACATGTGTGCAATTATTACTGTCGTTAACAGTAATTAGTTATTAGTGCAACGCGTATTTGGTATTTCAATGCGTGTGTTATTGTAGAAGTAACATAATAATCGAGTGTGCAAGGTGTCAAGGATCGAGCACGTCACGAATGCTAGTTATACGCGGGGCGGCCGCTGCAGGATCAACGCGCACAACCGTATTTATGATGTTTACCGTAACGGGATTACCTATGCATAATAATTAATATTTATTTATTTTATTTTATTTTATTTAATTCTAGTTACAAGACAAATACATGATAATATAATAAAGACAAATATTAACTAGACATTACTCTACACTGAGGTAGAACCTCGTGTCGTAGAGTAAGAGTACATATGAATTAATACTAATGAAAGATAATAAGAGACCTTATATAAAACAAATAATAATAATAATAATTAATAATAATAAAAAAGTACTTTAATACTAGATATTTAAAGATTATTGTAAAACCAATTTTTTAATTTATATTTAAAATATGAATAGTTTGAAATAATTAATATTTCTTTAGGAATCTCATTTAAAGACCGTAATCCAACTTGCATGAATGACATTGAAGCTTTTTTAGTAACAACGAAAGGTATTTTATTATATCAAAAACTTGTCGAAGACGCGGAATTTCCTCTGCGCTTTTAAGACCGGTGAAATTTGTAGCCCGGCTCCTCGTGCAGAAGATACTTTTAACAATTTATTAGACTATGTATCATTACAATATCTTAGACTCGGATTTGTTTTCACAAAATTCAGGAACAATAATTATTTTAAAAAAATACGTGTACACGTAATAGGGTCGGGACACTCGGAACTGTTTACGGATTAGATGTTTTCGTCGAAGAAATCGAAATCGAAAAAGCCGGTTCTATTTTTAAACTGAAATATACAAATACAATATAATTAATTACTTTGTATAATAAGTAGGTTAGTATAGTATATCTTATACTATAGTGTATACTTTCCGGGCCAAACACTCGTGGTCGAAAGATGGCATAGTTTTAAAAATATATTACGCATTATACGAGTACAGTTACCGAGTTATAATCATGGACCTTGTAAAAGGGAAAGCTTGAAATGTACATTTTTTTTGAACTAGTATAACTTCCCTATATTATAAAATTCATTAAAACCCCATTAAATATTAAATAAAATAATAAAGTTTACAATTATTGTTAGTGAGGTTTAAATAATATATATAAGGTGAGAAAGTTTCCCATTACATTTTTTTTGCTGCTTCTATTATTTTGACGGAATAAATTGCCTCAATTGTTTTTTGTACAGATTCATTTTTTAAAGTGTGATTGAAAATTTAGAAATTCAATGATCATCGCATTTGAAGACGTAATAATTGCCTGTGACATTTTCATAAGTTACTTATTAATAAATAAGTGTTTGTACATTTTAACGATGTCTGATCTAATATAGGTAACATATTATATAAATATTACTGAGAAAACACTTCCTCGAAGGATTCTACGATTTGCTTAAGAATATATAAAATAAGTAATGCTAATTTTTGAACAATGAGAGTGCGGTTTTCATACATCCATTGTTTATGAATGTATTTAATGAAATCCGATGTACATAAAATTCAAACTTTCCAATCGATCTTTTTATATACGCATGATTAAAAATGCACCTTTTCAACTCGTACACTACATAATTGAAATGTTTTCATTACACATATTCAGAGGAAAATGTCATAGCAAATCAGCAACGGCGAATTCGAAGTAGCCACAGAAAATAATTCGCTTTATGACATCCAATCGCTTTAAGCCGTCCAATACAACCCAAAAACTCAGCTAGCTAATTTACTTGATGACATATAACCTATGCATTTTCGAAAATCGTACAATTAATTTAATTAAAAATGTAATACCCATGTCTTGAGATTTTTTTTAAGAAAAGTTAGATTTAGCCTAACTAATTATAACTATTAGCCTAACTAAATTTAACTTGAGTCAATGTCTCCTGATGAGACTTTCACCGTAATAATTTACATTGGTCAAGTATAAATGGGAAAATTTTACTTTTTAAGCTTATTGCACAGCTGATGATGATAAATATTGATAACTAATCTAATAAGAAGATTCAATAAAAATGTCTGCATCAGCCGGGAATCGAACCCGGGCCGCCCGCGTGGCAGGCGAGCATTCTACCACTGAACCACTGATGCTTGTACAAAATTTGGTAAAAATGTCATTATTTCAGCAACATATTTGAAAGTCTACAGAACATTCTAATTTCTAATAGGTATAAATACTCATATGCAGTGACGTAACCAAGAACTTTGTGTGGAGGGGGCTAATTTCCATAAAAATAAAAATTTATTAATTAAAAAAAAAAATTGGTTCATAACTAAATTAGTAAAAAATTATTTTATACAAACTTTAATATATTTATAATATTGGTTATATTTTTTTTGGATTTCCACTACTTCATTAAAAACCCACGAGTCGCCACTGATCAAGTATGGTGGTTGGCTTAAATAAATACGGTCAATGGGGTGGGGGGCTAAAGCCCTCTTAGTCACCCCCTTGGCTACGCATCTGCTCATATGCCTAATATTATAGTTGTTATAGTTCAAACATTATATTATATATGATAATGATATGGTTCATCTGAGCCAACGTCCATTGGTATCATCATTTCAAGTGGAAAAGAAAATTCCATAAAATACAGACATAGCATTCTGCGCTATACTGCAGTTCCTACCAACGACTCAACGTCTTAAAATCAGCGATCACCAATGTTCCGTGAGTGGCATGTAAAACAAAAAAGGAAAATAAATTGGCGCGTTACCCTGGCACCAATAAATCGAACTTTCCGAATTATTTTTCACCATTAATTTTACCATAATTTGTACCCATATCCAATAATAAATTATTTTTTAACTAAGGGTGCTGTGCCGCTGTAGCATTCGTCACCCCACCCACTGAAAGATTGATCGATTATTTTTCTATTACCTGTACCATATGAATATGTTGAAAATCGATTTTTGAGGGATAAATATTTGGGTACAAATTATGGAACAATTTATAGTAGAAAAAAGTTCGAATTTGTAGTGTCAAGGACCAAGGTGCACATTAATATGATTGACTTTTAATTTTTTTGAATACTTATAAATTATAATACTCTAGTATTATAAAACTAAATTAATAAATAAATAATTTTATTATATTGTTAGATAAGGTAAAGAAATGTAATACATGTACATAATACTTTTATCGTACGCAAAAAAGTTATTGATTAATTAGGTTCAGGGTTATAAGACGGTTATGACCTATAGTACCTATCTATGAAATATTGAGAAATAATTTTTTTTCCAAAATGTTGTGATTTTGGTTGTTTTATTCAGTCATCAGTCATCACTAATTACTATTATGTTTTGTTTTATAAATATTTACTATGTAGTATTAGTGAACTTTTTAATTGTTTTGTCAAATTAATTTAGATTTTAAAAATGAGTGTAAAATTTTAAAAGGTAACGCGGGCCAGATCCAAATGGTACGAGGGCCGTATACGGCCCGCAGGTCGCCAGTTGCTTATCCCTGGCCTATAATATTATAGTGCCTTCAGCCATAATGCATCTATAGTTAACTATAAAATATTAAATGAAATGTATGAATTGTATGTTCTAAAGCATTTTTTTTTTTTAATTTGTAATATTTTCCACTTCGATAAGTAGGTGTTTACTGTATTTTCTACTATAGTCTTGAATAAAACATTTTTCTTTCATCAAAATGAAGTAGGTATGAAACTTTCATCAAAATTAATTGTACACAATTTTAGAACCCTAAATAAGTTATTTAAATGGTGAAAGATGAATGTGTACATTAATATTTGAGTGTATTACCCGTGTTTTGTAAATGTTATAATAATATAGGTATTAGGTGTACATACATATTATATCGAGTGTGATGTATATTCGGTAGGTTTATTACAATCCAAATGACCTAAACCGGCTAAACCTCTTTAAATTAAAATACGTCTAGACGTCATTAATGGAGACGGAGATTCCTGCAGAATTGACAACGATTGGTTGTGTAGTACTGTGTATTATCAAGTATCTGTATGAAATAAAAAAATCATCGGAATGAACGAATGTAATAGGTCTTATAAAATATGTCGTAGTATATTATCTGTGTAAATGTACAATTACGTTTTATTGTAAAACTATCAATTACTTCTCGATAATATGCTAAGAATACTATAACAATCGACATAAAGTAAAAAAAATGACAAATGGAATAGATTCATTTAATACATTATTATTAATTATTCACATAAAAATAAATGCATCAGCCGGGAATCGAACCCGGGCCGCCCGCGTGGCAGGCGAGCATTCTACCACTGAACCACTGATGCTCATGTGTAGTGCACGTTAAAACCGTGTCCTGTTATTTCCAACGAATAAAAAATAGTTTTGATACCCTTAAGGAGCAACACTATAACATGCGATTGTAATATGTTGCTATCGTTGTAACGTTGAAGATTTCCAACTCTGAACGTCACGCGTGGGGAAATAATACGCGCGGCGCGGCGCAGGACCAAGTATTCTTGTACCTACTATTACTATATACCAGTGGTGGCGAATCTATGGCACGCGTGCCAGAAGTGGCACGTTGACCAAATTTCAGTGGCACGCCAAGTTTATTAATCTAATATTAAAGAGAGAATACTAAGTATGAATTCTAATATTGAAAATAAAGTCTTCAAGAAAACCGAAAACTTGGTAAATAATGCAGATACTAAAATTCTTACAGTCTGGAACTCGCTTCCAAACACATTTAATACATTAAAAAAAGTGGCTCAATCTATCCTATACATTTTTTTGCAAACTTATGCTTATGAAAGTTTATTCTCCATAGTGAATTAAAACGAAGCAGAGAAATACATTAATCGATGAAACTAGTGCTGATTGTGTTTCACTGAAAACTGCCAACTATACGCCAGATATTAAAATGTTATCTTCTAAAAAACAACCACAGAAATCACATTAATAAACGAAATAAAAGTTTACAAATAAATGTGTACCTAATAAAATGTGTGTAAATGATTGCATGCTTTTTCTTTTCATCTTACCTAGTAAAATTAATTTTTTTTTTTTGGGCGCGCGAGCATATTTCAAAAAAATTTATTTTAAATGTTGGCACTTGACCCAAAAAAAGGTTCGCCACCCCTGCTATATACCTATTGCAGTAATGGGGCACTCGTGTGTAGTAGGTACGCGTGTGTGTTCCATCAGTGGCGTATTTTCAAATTTTTCTGGGGGGGTCCTCAGTTTCTACATAATTAATATTAACTATAATACTTATAACTTGAAACCATAAAGCAAGAACATGTATCTGTTTTAGCTGTTGTAACTAATATTAAACTATATTTTATATAATATTTTGTTTACGGGAAAGAACAATGTCCGCGCGACCCAGCGTGCCCAGTGGCGTATTTAAGGTTTTTCCGCCTATAGGCACTTTCCAATTTGCCGCCTCCCCCCTCCATCCTTCCTAAAATTATTTTTAAAACATATTTAAATATACAATTTATTATTTTAAAAATTATACATTATTAATGATTAATGAACATTAAATTACAAACATTAAAACTTTAAACTTTTTCTTCTACTTTTTTCCTCGGCAAATGCATCAATTAAATCGTCGCAATTTAAAGTCGACAGTAAATCCGCTTCGATATTCAATATAGCCAAACTATTGAGTTTTTCACTACCCATAGTCGATCTTAAATAATTTTTGATTCGTTTAAGACATGAAAAAGAACGCTCAGTAGTACAGTTAGAAATTGGAGTACAAACATATATTCTAAGTGCTATATCTATATTAGGATACACGTCCGTAAGAGAATCTTCTCGTAATAATTTACACATTTGAAGAGGAGAAATGCAATTAATTTGTTTATTTGAAGATTCCAAATAGGATTTAAAATGTATACATTCTGTTGAAAATGCTTTTTCAATATCATCTTTGTAACATTCTTGTAACTTATTGGCAAATTCTATTATTTCCGAAAAACTTAAAGACATAAGCTTGTGGAGTACAATAAATTTAGTGTAGTAAAAATCATAAGCCTGTCGCCGTTTTTCTAATTCACTTGCTATTCGATCAATAACCACATAAAATGTAAATATTTTAAACTTTTCACGACCATTCATTGATGTATCAATATCGCTTTTTTCATCATAAAATACTTTCCTCTTTTTTAGACGGGACTTTGCATCTTGATATAATTCAATTCCTGACATAGTTTTTGCTTGTTCTTCAAAATAGTTAAATCTATCCCGAGTTTCTTGAATAAGATTAATAAGCGATGTATATAACTTTGAAGCAGTACCAATATCAATTGCAGTACCTTGTAAAGTTTTGTTAGTTATATTAAACTGTTCTAATACATATGTCCAAAAAACGGTCAAAAATGCGGTTTCCAAAGATTGTAAACTTTTAAAAAGACCTTCGGCTTCGTTTCTGGTAATGCATTTTTCGTTTTCATTATTCTTAATAAGTGATAATGAGTTTATTATTTCTGACCATGATGCATTTAAAGCTCTACATGCATCCGCGCGAGCCGACCATCTAGTTATTGATAAGGATTTAAGTGTGTATGAATTTTGCTTCATATTGTCGTGTAAAATATTCCATCTATGAGTAGATGCTGTGAAAAAATTGTAAAGTTGTTGAATAAGTCCAAAAAATGAAGAAGCATCACTACAACATTCTGCGGCAGATGTTCCTACTAGATTTAAAGAATGTGCAGCGCATGGTACAAAATAAGCTAAGGGGTTTAATGCTTTTATTCGAGCCTGCAAACCTGTATAAATGCCGGACATATTG
Organism: Periphyllus acericola; assembly: GCA_949715065.1. NCBI lineage: Eukaryota > Metazoa > Arthropoda > Insecta > Hemiptera > Aphididae > Periphyllus > Periphyllus acericola. The sequence goes on from OX454265.1 coordinate 23,251,100, forward strand.
CTGGCGTTATCGTATGCCTGTCCACGACAATTAGCAATATCAATGTTATGAACCTTTAAAATATTTAAAATAGCATCTAACAATTCTTCAGCTTTGTGTCCTGTATTAGGAGTGAAACATAAAAAACGTTCAATAGGTTCGCCGTTATGCTGTACGTATCTCACCATAAAAGAAAGTTGGTCGACATGAGAGATATCTGGGGTAGAATCTACGCTTATTGAAAAGTATTTAGATTTCATTAACTCTTGTATTATAGTATTTTTCATTTTTTTCGTAATTAATTGTATAAACTCATCACAAATACCGTGTGATAAATAAGAAGTTGTACCGCTTCCTTTATTACTAAAACGTGAAATATGATCTGCTAAAAATGAATCGAATTGAGCTAATAATTCTAAAGACATCATATAGTTACCATTGTGATTAGAGCCAAAAATAGAATTATGACCACGTAACGGTAATCCACGAGAAGTTAGTGATTTTATTGTAGCAACTACCCTTTTCAAAACATTTCTCCAGTATATAGTCTCTTCTTGTAGTTGTAGTACTAAACTGTTATCAATTTTTCCGAGTTCTTTACCTCGCAATTTTAATGTTATAATTGAATTTTTATGTTCTTCACTATTTTCATGCGAATTGAAACGCTGATTGGCATTTTTCCAGTCATTATAACCCTCTGTTACAAGTTGAATTTTGTTTAAACTTTTTTCAAATAAACGACAAGGCCCACAAAATACTACACCTTTACTTTTAGAATATACAAGCCATGAACGTAACGCAAGTTCACCATTTAACATTTTCCTCTGAAATAACTGTTTTGTTAAATACCGTGTTTTGTCATTATATTTTCGACCGGAATAAGAAAATTCATCGGTTAGATTTTGATTTAAGCCATGTTTTGCTACATAGTTACGAAAAGATTCATCAATTAACCATTTATCGGGATCGGTTTCAAAAAAAATTGGAAGTAAATGTTCGGATTTATTGAAATCTTTTTCTGTGTCTACATTTTTTGCAGAATTATTATCAATAATTGTATTTATTTCAACTTGGTGGGTTTCTCCTTCTATGCTTTCACCACTGTTCGAATCAGGATTTTTTTTAAAATACGTATGCAATTTCGGAGTTTTATTTAAAATATTTTTTTCCTTTTCGTTCTTTAATTTCGACAATCTTTTGTACTCGTGTCCACTTAATCTTTTCCTACCATCAGCCATTGTTACAACTTATAACCTAGTTTAGTTAAAATAAAATCTCTAAGAATAATAAATCTCTATAAATTCACAAATTACCATTTACCTGTCGTCAAGATTTGAAAATAATCCTGCCCGTGTATCGTCCGTGTGTACCGTGTGGTGTGTCCAACAATTCAGTAATGACTAATTAATAGTTTATATAAAATTGAATGTTATTATTAAAAGCATTGGAATAAAAGTTAAAGACGGGTGGCTTCATAAGGATAAGCGGGTATTTCCCTGTCATTATCTAACTATAAACTATGCTGTTTGTCTGTCTGTCTTTACCGAACCCGAATTGAATGCGCGTATGTTTTGTTATCTATGTGCTCGTACTGTGTTTCGTATTTGTATAATATAGTAATATAATACATGTAGATAGATGTTTAATTTTGTGCGAACAAAAAATTAGTAAAATTTGATTTCATCAAATGAAAAATATTTATTGTAATTTTGTAAAAAAATATCGTTAAAATTTGCCGCCCTCCAAATGTTGCCGCTCTAGGCACGGGCCTATAGGGCCTATGCCTAAATACGCCCCTGAGCGTGCCTACATAAATCGGGTTCTGCAAATATGCAAGAATTTTACTTTTTTTTTTTGAGAGGTTCTTGGGGGGTCCAGTACCCCTGGACCCCCCGTAAATACGCCACTGTGTTCCATTGAAATTGGTCGAAAAATCGGTGACGAAATCATACGACACTGACGAAAGTTCGAATTTATTAAGCAATATTTTTTACAATATACCTATTATGATATCGATTATTGATCACACACTTTAGTAATTATAATAGGTACCTGTCTGGCTGTCTGTATTCATTGTTGTTTGCCGTAAAAAAAAAAACTATTTTTTCTCAAATACCTATTTATTATTAGAGCCCACTGAGTTTACATGCTCTGAAAACGTTAGGCATAATATTATGCTCTTTACAAAATGCACAAATGACCTTAATTTTTATGGAATAAAATGTACGTAATAAAAACATCATTTTTTTTATTTTTATTAATTAACTTTTGTTTATCTCTTGCCCGCATTATTCCCATTTAAACAATATCCGTATGCTTTACATAGTGATTGGCATATAAACACTGTGAGCTAAAGAAAAATAATATTATTTACCATTTTCTGTATTCAACAAGAACTTCTTTTTATCTAAAAATGACTTTTGAGATGTAAACAAGCATCAGTATCCGAACTAGTGACACACTAAGACCGAATTTAGAATAAATAAACTCTAAAATGTTTGAAACCCCAACCGAACGCTAAAGATTTGTGCGGATATTTTACGAACAACTAAATTATCAACGAGTATCGTAATAATGATGAGTTATCATCATATTTTTCATGATTGATTTTTATAAAAAACCAACTTGAATCAGAAATACAGATATAGTAATACTATTATGTTTCCGGAAGTGATAGAAATATAAGAATTTTATTTATTACAGATCAGACTTAAAGGCATTATATAATATATTTATATATACTATATTAATATTTTGTATTACAAAATACGAAATAATATTTCAACGTAGAAGCTAATCATGGTCGCGGCAATGGCAGGGAGTGCTAGGAACTTATTCCGATCGGCACATATACATTATACCTATGGAGTTTTTTTTTTTACTTATTTTAAATGAAACTGTTCAATACTTGCTAAGTCCTTGCCTCATATTTTACATTTTACATTCTAACACCATTTCTAATTTTGCTTATAATAAAACTAATTCTCTTAATTACGCAATTACACAAAATTCTTAGCGCGTGTACCAGAACGTTTGCGCTAAATAATTATTATAGACCAACCAATTATCATACCGATTATACAGTTTGTATATTATACTCATTACCCATCAGTATTTTGCTCGATAATCTCTGGTGAATAGCAAGTATTATTTATATTATTTTTTCAATTATTCCGATATATTTTATAATAGCTCTTTGATCATTGTGCGCCAAAAGTTAACCAAAGATATTTCGGTTGTTATTGCGTTTTAATTTATACATTTCAAACGCCGGCGCCGCCTAACCAGTTAAATGTTTTTCCTAGAAAGCGTATTTCATCAATTGTATCTAGTTAATGATTGTATTCCTTATTTTATTCGTTTATTACTCTCGCTATTTCAAGACTATATTATATTACATATACAGTGTCTAATTTTAAATATGACCTCATCTCCGAGCTTTTTCAATTTTAATTGAAGTGAACATTTTTTTTCTGAACTTTATAGGTCACTCTTTGGACCTGAATACTATCAACCTATACGACTTGATAGGTACCAAGTTCTCGTTAAAATTGCATACCGATACCATAACACCATGCGGTTAAATATTGAAAAACCGTAATATTTTTTATAATACGTACCGATGAGGATAGTGTTCGAATATATATTTTACGTGGAAACAAACATTGTTAAATTCTGATTAAAACAATGACAAATTGACTAACAGGCAAAGGCGTTATTTGAGAGTTGTGGGGAGTGCACTCGTATAACTTGCGCGCTAAATAATATTCTTAATACCTTATATCAGTGGCCGAGGACGAAATTAAAATGTTGCTCCGATAAATAAACGGTTAGGTGGACTGGTGGACAATTTTTAGTGGTCGGCCTTCAAAGGAAATTAGTTGTATTGCCTTAAATTTAGCACTAGCTGAAAATAAATTGAAAAGGCGCCACTACGATCAACTGATATACCTAAAACCACCTATAGGTACTTCATACATCACAACTCAGAAGTATGAAAATCAAACAAGATATAATTTATTTTTACCAACATTTGAAATCAATAATCATGTATTCATTTCTATTGCTATCGTGCATTTTTAATTTTTATAGATGAGGTACCTATTAATTTTTTCTCTATGAATCATAACATTCATAACACTGACGTATGAGTTCTGGGGATTTGACTAATGTGGATTACAGTCTGCATAGAGTAACCTAACGAACCTTAATTACTTTGAATATTAAATTTATATCAAGTATTTAATAATTGTATTATACCAGAAAACTATTTTTCTTGGTGTTTTTTTATATGTCTTTGAATAGCCTCAACTGTCATTATGATATAATAATGTTTATACACACGCAGTGTACGATAACATCGAGAACTTGAAAAAAAAACATACAATTGTACAAAATCAGAGTCTTATTTTTAATTGGTATACCCACTCATATTTCAGAAACTAATAATTAAAATAAACTTATAAGTAGACTTATTATACACTTGATTATTTTGTGTATTTTAGTTTAGTTTTCGATTGAAATTGAAAAAGTTTTAACTGCTTTGAGTCGTATTCGTATCTATGGCACATTGAATGATTGGACTATAATTATAAAATACTATTCGCACTCTATAGAATTTTAATAATTACAGATCGTCATTTTATCTAGTTTTTTTATCTAAATTTTTTTAATTGGGCCTCTCTTGCTGACAAAAAAAAAAAACATAAAATTATAATTTATAACAAATTCGAGAATGCATTACATTTAAATATTTAGTATGGTTAGTTAACTTTTCATATTAAACTAAATTAAAACAACACAATAATGTGATGGTGAATGAGAGTTATATTTTATTAAATTTGTTTACACCATAAATATGAATTTGTCTATGAATAAATTTCAATAAACTGACTTATACATAAATACTTACAAATGGGACAATTACGAGCTGTATGAATTTATGACTTTTTACACGAATTGAAGTTTAAATCAATGATATTGGAGTATGTTTTGTCAGCTCCGCCGACCATTAGGATTCAGGAGCATTGAGGAAGAAGATTCCTCCGTATCCGTCGTTGACCACTATCCTGAGAAATATAGTAGGTTTTTATGTTGTTGAATCATAGCTTATTTTTCCAAAATATTAGAAAGCTTGCAACTGTCTCCGTGCCACATATCAATGTATTTATTGTTGTCGTAGAAACGTTACGTTTTATTTAATATTATTATAATAAAAGTGGCAGTTGCTTTTAGATCTGTGCGTTGCCTTCTCTTTTGTTTTTTCATCCGTGTTACCAAGGTTAATCCATATGTATAACATGCATACCTATGAATGCTAGGAATTTACGGTTCCCGTGGATTTTCTAAATTTTCTTTCTTATAAGCCTTGTCCTAATAATAATTACGATCCCGCCAAAAAAAGTCAGCCAAATCGGTCAAACCGTTTTCAAGTGATGCCATTACAAACAAAATATCTATTCATTTTAATATATAATTATTATTATAATAGATATATAGATTTACACAACATTTACTGAGGTATCAATACTATGACAACCTAATCATTGTTAGGGAAGCTGTGCACTTTACTAATATTATTATCAATATTAATTACTTAGCAACACGTTGTTGATCGATTTTCAAGTTTCTGACATCGCAACAAAACGGGTAAGCTTATATACGTCGGGAACCTTCGCGGGAGTCCACTCAACAACTTCCTAAAGTTTCATGGTGATCGGATGAATAGTGTAGGCAGTGGCGTAGCCAGGATTTTTCAATGGGGGGGGTTTACCGTTCAGGTCTATACAATAGGAAGTATACATAAAAAATATTTTTTATTTTATTATACTTTATTTAAAAATTTAAAATCATAAAATATTTTAATTACATTTCATTAACCGTATTTTTCTTGTTGTTGATGCTAATTTATTTAGGACGTCATCAGGGTGCAATATGATGTTGTGTACGAAAGTCACGCACATTCACTAATATTCGAGACGAAAATGCACTATTTTTCATGTAACAATCGCACCGTGATAATATGCATCGTTATAGGCAACGAAACAACACAAAATGACCACTGCTCTATGATTGGTCACCATTGGTCATCTACTAATGACCGCCGTGCATTCACGGAATGAATAATAATTTAAAAAATATGAAAATACAAAATAATGCTTGAAAATCCATGGGGGGGGGGGTTACAACACCCAAAACCCCCCCTGGCTATGCCACTGAGTGTAGGAATGCATAAGAGACAAACAAACATACATTCGTTTTTATATGTAGAGATAGTGTTTATATAAGGCATGCATGGAAATCACTACTGCAGTTTACATTGTAGATTATTTAAGTAACACAAACAACTTTTTTAAAACTAATTTCGAAATGTTATCAAAAATGTCTTAATTTTCGCAAAATTGGAAGGTCCTTGAGCAAAATTTGAGTCTTTTTTTTTATGTATTTCGATACGTACAGACTGTTCCTGTCGATTATGAGTCTCGTGAGCTACTGGACCTTATATCCATGAGTCTTATTAGCGATATATAACTAACATTCTAGCTGCATATATTGTGTACGCGCGGGGTGCATAACTTAAAACGTCATGCGTGTCGGACGTCTGCAAGTGTGGCAAATAATACGGCGTTAGACACATTGTCGCGTTCGAAGTTTGTGTCGCGGAAAATGTAGTCGATCATTCGACCTCGTCCAAACGGTATACACCTGTTGCTGCACGGCGACTAAATTGGTCAATGCATATTATAAATTATAACCATACACAGCATATACAGCGTGACAGAAAAAAAAAACGCGTTGCAATATTATATAGTAAATAATATCTTGTGTTCGGTGTGTAGTAGGCACCTTTGTACACGATGTGTTCGCCGCGTCATCTATTGCAGAGGACCCGACACGGCGAGGTCGGCGAAATGCGTGAGTCTAAATAGTATAATATGTTCAGTGTGCGTATATTACTGAATGTATATGCTGTCTGTTAACAATACATATTTTGTACTCGTATATAACGTCGCGAAAAGGACGTAACGCTTAGTGTTTGTTTCTTTCATACTACGTTAACGACGTGCGAGAACCGTATGAAGTACGCGCATCTATATGTACCTATGCATATACATTTGTGTATCCAGGGCCGACTTTTGGTTTTTTCCACCTTAGGCACATTTTACTTTTGCCGCCCCTGTTCGATAGCAATGTTGTTGGGAGGGGGCTGAAGGTTATAGAAAAATAAATGAAAAACATACAAGACATATATTTTATAACCTGCATTGTACTGCACTAGTAATTAGTATACATTAAGATCATTTTACGAAATAAATACATTTTATATTGAAAAAATACAACTGCAATAGTTACTCTCCGAGGTACTCACTGTATAATCAAATAAAATTTATTTCGTGCAACATGAGTCAATAAAAATCGTAATCAATTTTGTACAATCAAAATGTTCCACCCTTAAACTTTTGCCGTCCTAGGCAACTGCCCATTTTGCTATATCGTTGGGCTGGCCTTGTGTGTACCCTTGTGTTGTTCAAATTTAACGTAAATATTATGATATTATATGTAATGGCGAGGCGATGAACTTCGTAACGCTAAACATTTAAACGACCATGTACGAGTATGTTAACCTACCGACAATTAATATAATATATATTTTATTTGCGAGAGATATAAATCAAAGCGGCCCACACGAAGGGAAATTTCTTGATATCTTCGTATGTCAATGCGCTCCTGTACATGTATTGCATGTAAGCAAGAATCTTATAATATATTGGCACGGTGTTTCAGACGATTTTGAAGTTCTCAAGCGCGTCTTGCAACGTGTTTCGACGAGATGCAATGTAAACAGCAGTGTAGTCTATATAATTACTGATTCCGAAAACTGACTGTTTTGAATATAGATACGTAGTATAGATCGTAGTATAGTTGGGGGTATACGAGTACAATTCAAGCCCACGACAGGTTCTGTAAAAACTGTTTTAAAACAAACTTGCGACAGTCAACCAACTATTTCAGACATTTATCAGATAATAAAGTATAGGAAAAAAAAAAACTATGCGATACACATAGTTGATATGACTATTTTTTTTTAATAACTTGTCGTACAAATAAATTACTTGGAGAGTAGTGGGCTATTTATTATACGAGCCGGTGTTATAACGTTGTTATATATGATGAATTCATTTTACGTGGAGGCAGTGCCGTCTTAAGGCATGGGCCTGGGGCCCCGACATTTTAAGGGCCCCCCAAATTCACATGTATTACATTTTATCATATTAATTTTACATTTTCTTTTTAATGTTTTTAATATAAAATATAAATTTTATAAAACGAAAAAATATTAAAATTAGTTTTGTATCAAAATACAGTGGTCGCCGCTTATTATAATCACGGTTAATGTTATCAATCGTTTATTGTTATCGAAAAGTATAAGTACGGGCCGGATATATACGTTAATGTGTAAATTATATTGGTAATTGTAATCAATACGCCGCATTATATTATCAGTTTGACCAAGTGACAGATAAAACAATACGAAATTGTTTTAAACATGGAGGTTTTGCAGAAAGTACTGAGGAAGAGGAAGAAGAAGAATATGAAGAAGTAGACTCAGATTTTGAAAATTGGCTGAAAATCGATGAAAATATACTTACTACATCAAATTTTACTGAAGAAGATATTGTACATGGTTTATCACAAACAAATGAACACAGAGAAGAAATTGAAAATGAAGAAATTGAGCTCGAGCCACAAACAGATTCTGAAAAACCTCCAAGTTCTTTTGAAATGAGAGAGGCCCTACGAGTATTACGAAGGGGAGTGCAACAACACTCATCACATTTTGAATTACATTACAATTACGAAAAATGTATCAATGATCTTTTAACGGTAAAAAAAAACAGACATCAATAAAAAATATTGTTCAAGTCAGTAATAGTTAATATGTATTTATTTTTTTTTTTTACCTACAAATATGCTATAATTAGTAATAAATAATAATAAATTAAATAATAATATTTTTTAATAACTATGTGTATATCAGTATATTATGTATATTAAATTTAATGCAACACTTCATTATTATTATTTTTTTTTTTGATTGAACGTAGGTTTTATTATTTTTTAAACTTTTGTTTAGTGTTATCAATCGGATTATGTTATCAGTTTTGTCCCGTACCAAAGTGATTACATTAAGCGGCGACCACTGTAATACAATATTTGATAAATTTCTAAATTTTAAATTTATTCCTGGTACACTCGTACATTATTTGACGTGCGCTGTGTTATTGTAATTATTTCAATTTGTTGTACATAGAAGTATTAAAAATAGAAACTTATTTCCCAATAATAGATACATTAATAACTCAGTTAAAAATTCGTGGTAAATCATACAAATTAATAAATAAACTGTTTGGATTTTTCTCAAATTTAAAAAATTTAGAAACAAAAGAAATACAAGTCCATTGTAAAACATTTGTAGAATTTTATCATGTAGACATTAATGAAAATTAATTAATTGTAGAATGTATAATTTAAGAGCATATCTATCGGAACTTGATAGTTCTGAGTTCAGTATTTCTAGTACATACAAATGTTTAAAATCAAATGTACTAGAAGAAACATTTCCAAACATAATGATATCTTTCCAAATTTTTTTATCAATGATGATTACCAACTGTAGTGGGGAACGTTCATTTTCCAAGTTAAATTTAATTATAGAAGAGCTTAGAAGTGCCATGAGCCAGAAACTCCTTATGTTCAATGAGTATTGAAGTATTGAACATAAATTTCTATCAAGTTTAGATTATGAAAATATTATAGAAGACTTTGCAAATGAAAAAGCTATGAAGAAACCATTAAAGAGTATTTAAAAATTGACAAATTTATATCATAATGTTTTTTTATTGTTTTTTAGTTTTTGTTTTATGAATTACATTTATTTTTAACTATAAACATATTAATGTATAAATAATTAATATGTTAACATTTTAATTGGTAGGGTTGTATTTAAGTATTTTTTTAAAATTATAATAAACATTAAAGTATCAGAGATTTAAACAAAAATTCATTTTTTACTAATAAAGTAGAACATTTAATAAATAATAATACATTATGTGTTAAAAATGTATATATCATCATTTAGTATCATACGGCCCCCGAAATATGTTGGGCCCGGGGCCCCGTAAAACCCTAAGACGGCCCTGCGTGGAGGATATTTACGCAATAAGAAATTATTTCTCTACTTGCGTTTTCTGATAATCTTTTTTTAAAGCTATACGTACTAGTATAATATAGACAATATGTTTTTTAACATTGATAAAAATATATTTATGTAAAAATTGTGATTTGTACGACATACAGATATAATATGTGCCCTTGATGGCGGCGGCCGGAGGTGTGCTTAAGGTACGATGTTAAACATTTTCAGTACACACCAACGTCATGGCGTTTATAATATTACGTTTGCAGTTCGAATGACTCGAAGATGCCCACTGCACCGGCTATACACGTGCGGTTATACAATGTACATCGCAGTCCGATGAAATGCACCGGGTGAAGTTGACGCGGACGCTAGCACGTAATTGGCGCATAAAAACTCGCCCGCGGTTTAGGTCATCGTCACATTTTTTCCTCGCACGCATCATGCGTCGTTCATCGTGTATGTAGGTACTTAATGCTCGTGCGCATAATAGCGCCGGGTCGGACACAATAAATACGACTAGGTTTTTTTTTTACGCGCGCTTAATTGCACTAGTATTATTTTAGTTGAGTGCCATATAGGCCGGGCGACACAGGACGGCGAGCACGACACAAACGAGCTGTGTAACGAGCGCGATTATAATAATGTGTTCACTGTGTGTACATATAAATATGGCATTATACCGTCGACACGTTTTTATTCTATAAATGCATGTATATATATATGTATATAGTATACAATAATATACAGGATGCTTAAAAAATAAATATCAAGGGCATCGTCGATTGGGGTGTTGAAAAATAATGCTTTGAATCGGTTTTCAAAAACGTTGTTTACTTTCTTTTTGTTTTTCAAATTACTACCCTGTACAAATCAGTATTTCCCAACCGGGGGGAGGGGGAGGGGGCCACAAGCAGTGATCCACGGAGTGTACCTATAAATTAATGTTATTAATAAAAAAATAGCAATTACGTACAGTACGGTCATACAATTTTTCAATTTATGAGGGTGGCGTATGGTATTTAAAAATCTTCAAGGGGGGTGTAGAGTAAAAAAAGGATGGGAAACCTTGATATAGATGATACAATATTGATATACATGTATCGTGTATCACATCGTTTTTATCGTTTCGGCAGTTTGGCACCTTATACGTATATAATGGTACTCGATATGATGTAGATCAAATGATGACAATAACTCACTTGAGTTTGATATTTCACAATTGTTCGTGTTCAGTTCGAAAGGTTTTTTATATTTTAATTTTTAATTTTGGTAAAAAGGTTAAAAAGCTCATTTTTCGGTATGTTTGTTCTATCGGTATAAGAACATTACTGAAATTCGTTGCACTTACATAAAAAATATACAAATTGTATTCGTTTAAAAAAAAAATTGGACTATCCTGAAATGGACGTGAATTTTTTTTTTTTACACCCTTCACACAACGATGCCATTGTATTCATGAACATATATTTAATTGTAATTCGTTTCAAAACATCCTGTATAAACATACGCACACATGCGCATCCCGTACTTATCACTGCTATTATCTTATACATTTTTTTATTATTATTATTTGAGTGAGTTTTCGCCGTTACCACACACTCTATAGTCCAAGGATAAGTGTCCGGATACGGTGCGTACACAGATAGGTCAGTAATGCGCTTTATGTATACCACTGTGTGCGCGCCGCTGCAATCGACTCTCGCCGGCATATCCTTTTAAAAATATAATTATTCCTTTATTTTTTTTTTTCTATTTTTCCGTCCAACTCTCGTGTCACTCCGCATATCCGACACCGTCGTTACACGGTGCGCGCGCGCGGTGTCCGATGGTACGTACCTACATCATAATACATAATATAACCTACCTACCATCGCGTCCGTCAAATTTCGTTTATTTTGCTCGTACCTACCATAACGATATTATAATATATATAATACCGTTTCCAGTCGAATCGTCGCGAAGTCGTCGCACGGCTGAACGTCCTCTCTCGTCTCTGCAGAGCGTGAAATGCCTGCGGGGTCATCTCTCGCGTAAACACGTGCAAAGTATAACAATATTATACGTACACCGCGAGCAGCACCTATATCATTTTATAACATCATCAACTCGCTTAATGTGTTATCAATCATCATCATCATTATTATTATTATTATTACGATGTTGCATTGTAACGTGTTGTTGTCTTGTGCGATTCTGCGGGCGTCGAAACTTCAAAAACTGTCACCACGACGGCGCCACCTACCGTCGTCGTCATCACTGGCATGATCCGCGCGTAGACTTTGTTCTATAAATTCCGTAGAAGGAGAATGTGTTAATTTCCTTCACGTGCGTCGTACAATTGTTACTAATTGTCGAGTACACATAAATGTCAACATACGAGTGATAAACTCGTCAGCTATAATATTGTTATTATAACATATGTAATATGCTTATACGTATGCATGGATCGTAAAAGTCCAATCTATTTTTTTGTTACTTTGTCGTAGATCATTTTAAGGACCAAACGGTTTGTTTATTTTTTTTAACCTGGGAATCTGCTCAATTAATCCAATTAAATTGTTCACGTCTTGTAACAATGACGGTTCACCTAGATACGTTCTCGAGACAAGCGAATTATTCAAAACAAAAAAATGTTTGAAAAAATATTGTGTAGTGTGACATCTCCGCGCGTATTAAAAATAAAACAATTAGCCAAGATGGAAAAGTGTTTATATTATTAACGATTCTATATAAAGTATGTTTGTAAATCACTGTGGAAATATGTATCAAACATACATTTCGAGATTCACATAAGATCGGCAATTCAAAAATTGAACTTTGAAACAAAAGTTTCTGCATCAGCCGGGAATCGAACCCGGGCCGCCCGCGTGGCAGGCGAGCATTCTACCACTGAACCACTGATGCTGATGTCGGGTTGATCAATTATAATGCGCTGTAACTGAGATATACTCGTAATAATATAATATAATATCATAATATAATATATTGCCATTGATTTTAAAATATAATCAATGGTATTACATAGGATATCATTGATATCAAGATATAATATATTAATTGTACCTCGGGGGTAAGATAATGCAGATCAATGTTTGCTCAAATTTTTTTTCTCATCATCTTTACAGAAATTACACAAGTACGATTTCTAGACAGTAAAAATTAAAAAGATACCAAAACATACGCTATTGTAATCGTTATTCTTAATACTTCTTGTACTCGTACTGCAGAATGAGTAATTTATTCGACGTATATCAGTTTGTATATAGTACAGTGTGTCCCGCTTGATGCGAACACTTGTTTATAGAATCAACCGTTTATAGGAATTAAAAAATAAAATCTCAAACCAAATCTTATGTTGCCAATGTTACATTGAGCTTTTATCAGAATCACTATGTACCGGATAAATGATAATTGAATCACTTTTATGAATATTTTTATCGTTTTCATGGTACATATTTTAAACTGAATATAAATTATAAGTCTAATTTTATTAGGTAGGTACCTATATTAAAAATACAATGATAATGATAACAATTTTTCAATTGTTTCAAAATTTACGGGTACAATGTACGTACATTTTTATTATGTATTTAATTTCACCGTAAACTAATACATAATTAAAAATTATATACTATGTATAATGTAATGGATTATGATTCCAGGCTAGTATTAAAATGAAATTGGAATATTCTCAAGTCCAATGGGAAAATAAACAGTTACTTTACTTTATTTTAAATGTATTGTTTTATTTAATCTTAATTTTTTCTAAATAATAGAATCACAATGGTCTGAACCGATGTGATCACATTAAGCGGAACTCATTGTATTTCAAAATTAAATTTATTTTAACTTTCTGTAAAATTTGGCAAGTAGAAAAATCTGGGGGTGCTTAAGCCCACACGAAAAATATCAGTTTACATAGGTTTGATTAGGATGGATACAAAAAATCAAAAATCCTAAAATCAAAGATTCACCGGTAGTAATCACTAACTTTTTATATTTATTTATTATAGTCCTTCACTATTGCTACAATTTCACGTTCATAATTATGCACATGTGAAGCTAGGTAATTCAGCTAGATTATAATAATAAAAACATGTAATCTACCAGCGCTAATTATGATAATTATTTCGGCTTTAAAGACACAACTATTAATATTCAGAGAAAAATTTCATTTATAAATTTTACGGAAAACAAATACTCTTTATAATATTTTTAAAACTACCTATGTTGACATAATAATATTCTTTTATCACATTGTGCTGCAAAAACAGAAAAAACTTCATTTTTATCAATTACACTAATTAAATTTTTTTCCATGTATAAAATCGACAAATCGGAATATTGTTCCAAAACAGACAAATTATAAGGGGTATCATAATAAATGATATGATTGATTTTGCAAGAATACTAAAACAACGGACAGGATTATTGGAATAACTATTTAGTATTTATTTTCCACTCAGATATCCATATTTATCAATACGTAAACACAAAAACAATTTGGGGGTACTAATTTTGAAACTAGTGGTGCTAAGTACCCCGAAACTCCCTCCGAATGGGCATCGACGCCTATCTTATCGTAAACATTCGTATACCATTGGAAATATATTATATAATGTATAGTTTTCCGAGTGTTAAAACTAAGTGTTAACTTAGTGTGCAACTAATTTTGTTTAATTTAGTGAATATTCGATCATATACATTTTAGCAGCAAACCATATATTACAAAATCATAATCGTCTCTACGTAATACGTGAGTAAACGCATTTGGGTCTCGGGGATGACTGACACACTCACTGTATGCGTCTGTACTCCAGACAGATTACATTTTATATTTGTTATATTATATATAAGGTCCAACGAGGTTTAAATTTTTTTAATTCTTATAACATTTTAAGATGACCAAATTTTGTTTTTCTGGACATTTGATGGTATTTCCACTTCTAAATTTCATTTATTTCAAAATAATTTCTATAATTGCTAAAAAATTATTATAAATTTATCATTTTTATCTACCAACTGTACTGAGGTATCATCGCGTTAAATTTCATTTAATCATTTATTACTGCATAATCCCACTCACCCCAGGTAAAAATATAAAAAAATAATTTTAAAAAGTAAAAAAAAAAATCAATATTTAAACCAAAATCAATAGGTATAGCAACGAGTAATATTGATATTAATATATTAATAATATTAATAATAATGATATTGATATTTACAAAATATTGCTCTGGTTCAGAGTCTGAACTTCAGACTTATTCAAAGGTCAAAAATAGAGTTTTTACTATTTTAAGTTATTTTATAAAAATAACATTTTCACCAGTTTTACAAGGATTTGGAATAACAAAAATCAACTTGAATTGGTTGCCATAATAACGAGATACGGGCTCTACACGAAGAGAGAATTTTAAAAATGTGGGTAACAAAAAAACAGAGATATTGATATTAAAGTTATTAAAACAATAGGATCAATAAACAAAACTTTATGCATCAGCCGGGAATCGAACCCGGGCCGCCCGCGTGGCAGGCGAGCATTCTACCACTGAACCACTGATGCTGATACAAATTATGTAAATATTGATGTTATGTAAAGCAAAACAAAATATATAACCGCACGTATAACATAAATATATTATTATGCTTAACTTTCCCATGTTATATTATAATATATTTATATTCCTAAATCATATTTTATACTCCATGTTCCGTTAACGTTTCCACATTCGTGTTTATCCTAATCTAGTAATAGAGTATAAATCTAGTTTAGCACCTCTCGAATTAGCTTTAATTTTCTTTAAATACTGATATAGGGCTGAGCCAACACTAGCCAACACTAGCCAACACTATAGCAAAGTAGGCCCTGGGGGAGGGGTTGATTCCGGACCCCCCCCCACAATAGTATGCCTCTCGCGGCAATAGTTCAGCAGTGGCCAATTTGGAATGAAACAATTTATTTATTTATTGATTTTGTATGAGAAAAAGCTCGCAAAATTAATTTGATTTGATATATATAGTATGAGCATTGCAGTTGTATTTATTCAATATAAAATAGATTTATTTTATATAATATTTGTATTATATACACTCTACGGTGGGTACAATGTCGGTTATAAAATAATTACGAGTGTATGTCTTGAATTTTTTTCATTGCGTTTATTTTAATATTTATTTTCTATACTCTCCTTCCCCCAAACAATAGCTATTGAATAAGGGCGGCAACAATTAGATTTGCCCAGGGCGGAAAAAAACCTTACACCGGATCTGCTGACATCATATGTTCCGCAACTTTTTAATTACCTATTGGCTATTACTCTGCGTGAAGACAACTCAGGTAGGTACCGATGATTAATTATCAATATACCGCGGACGTGAAGTCGACAATCGATCATCGATAAACTTAACAAATCCGCAAGTATCTGCATTAATAATACATTAATTTTCTGAGGCTTTTTTTTTTTAAAAAAAAAAGAAGCTTTCTCTGAATCGAATTATACTTCGTTTGAGAAAGTGTGAAAGGTATATATATATATATATATATATATATATATTTATACAAAATACATAGGTATACATTACACCACGACCACACTATTATATACTATACGATGTCATTATAAATTATTATTTTTATAACTCTATTATTTCTACTAATAAGAAGTCAGTCGAACGTAACATACTCTGGAAATTAGTTTTCCTCGTCAGTCGCTTACGGTTTTTGATTTAACTATGTACGAGAAAACTATGTAATAATTTGTGATATTTTTACAATTGAAGAAAATTCTTAGACGCTTGCAAACACTTATAGATCTTATGACTTACATATACTTGGGTGCGCGTATGCAGCAGAGTCGTGCTTTCTAAAGAAATGTTGCCAAGCCGCATCACTCAAGATAAGTTATATCGTAAACCATTCCCCCTAAATTGCATTTTTTCGCGAGCCAGGTGCGTTAGAAATTAATTAGCTGTGAGATATCGCGTGGATAAATTAATTTGATGTCACATGCATTTACTATTGCACTTAATTTAACACAACATCCACGTAACACGTTATCTCCGTGAGGTGTTTACAATTGTTCTTGCACTGTGTAAAGTTATGCATACATTGCACAAAACAGAGGAAAATAATTAAACGAAAATGTTCAACGAAACGTTTATAAAATGTTAAATGACAAAATATATTCTATTTAATGTAGTCATGTTATCAACTTGTTGAATCGAGCGTACCTATAGTAAAGGATTCAAATGTTTCTATTATCGTTTGTCATTGATTTTAAATGGTATATATTATATAAGCACCTCGCATGTATAAATAATATTTATTCTCGTTTACGGTTAATAAGTTAGTTTTAAAAATAATCTCTTTAATGATTCGTAACGTTATAGTTAAAAAAATTAACCACTCGCGTGTACTTGTCACAATACCACCTATAGCTGCATAATATTATTACATATTACAAAAAGACATAAATTACAATGTTTTTGTTTTATAACATACTATTCGTGTCACGAGGGTAGCGATGTCAGAATCGAATTAATATAACACCACGTATTCACGCGTTATACATAAACAGTACACGCCTCTTATGAATCTCTGTCTCCATAATATATGTATACAGCGTGTCCCACCGGGACTTACATGGACCGATGTCTCCCGAGATAATCAAACTCCGTTTTTATGAGCATCCTGGTAACATCCAGGTAATTTTGTCGACAGTATTTTGGTAAATATAAGTGTATTATAAAAGAAGCAAAAAATTCAATTTTTATTTTATAACTTTTATAAGTAGCCATTTTATAGAGCTTATCTTTCTAAAAATGTTGACAGTTCAACTTTAAATTTTTTAACTTGTTGACTTTTAATAATTTTTCTAGCCTGTATTACAAGAAAACAGTGTTCTATTTAGACAATTTTAAATAATTATAATATTATCAGCAAACCTAATAGGAAAAATGAAGTGGTGATAATAATTTATATTATTTCTTTGTACACTAAAAAAATTATTAAAAATCATGAAAACTGAAAGTTAAACCGACAACGTTTTCAGAAAAATAAGCACTATAAAATGGCCATCTTGGACATTTATAAAAGTTAAAAAATAAAATGTTGATTTTTTAAATTCTTTAATAATACACTTATATTTAGCGAACAATTGTCTGCAACATTGCCTTTGATCGGGGATGCTCATAAACAATTTGATTGTCTCTATTAACGCTGTGTGTGAATTCCGGTGGGACACCCTGTACATACGTATTTATGTATGATTATAACATTTAATAACTACTGAAATACCGCACCGTGACGGATTTTGAAACGCGGTTGCACCACGTGATTAGCTGCTATACACCGGGTGATGCGTATTGCAGGACTGTAATTATTGGCTATTTCTAGTGTACCGCAACACCATGTATGCGCGTACAATAAAGGTGTCGTCGGTGATTTTCCTATGCGCTGCATGCAGTCAACGGATGGAAATCCATGTGTCTGACGTCCAATGTCAAGGGTAGATATATCTCATACGGTGTGCGATACATGCGGTCTTATACCTATTCATGTCGGGACGGTAGTGCGTATGTACGGCATCCTGAAGTTTCCTGGTCACGTCGTTGACATTTCCGCCACGACGATCGTCCGAGAAAATATAAGAAAAATGATTTCATACGGTACCTCAAAACAGCTGACGACGTAATGGCAACACGCGTAATGCGTTGGAAACATATTAGTATGCATATGTATCTGGATACAATTATAATTAACGCACCGAGTGCACCGAGTGACTATCATGAGATTATCTGATTTGAAAAATATAAAAAAAAAACCCGAGCAATTACCATAAAAAGTGTATGCGTGCTGTTTTGCAATCCGCACACAATTATTATTTGTTAAAAGCACGCGCAACAACCGAAATAATTACACAATTTATAAGAAAAATGCACAAGAAGTATGAAAACACTTTGGAGAATAAGAAACATTATAACCGTACAAACAGTACGTACGAGTATGATATTATTGCGTAAAAATGTAGTTCGTTAAGCGTTTAAGCTATACATTATCGTAATAATTAAAAACTTTGCGCAAAGATGTATACGCGTGCAAGTGCATTGCATAAAATATTATGGACACCTGTATTATATTGTATAATACATCATATCGTGTTGCGCGTTGAATACAATATCTTATGTTTATAACGCTGTCACGGGCGAAAAACACGGGCTTGCGGGACGAGACCGACGAAACGTCGGAATAATGCGTACTTCACGAAAATAGAAAACATCATTAGTTACCAACGTGACAGTGGCGCAACCAGGATTTTCTTAAAGGGGGGGTCCAAAAGTCTAATTATTTTAAATTAAGATGCAAATTTAATTATTATTTTATTCTTTGTTTAATGTAAATATTGTAATTATAATGTAAAATTGAATGATAGTTAAATGTAAAAAATAAAGGTTGGTATGTACAATGCTGTAGAGTTTATAAAATGAAATCTAAGCGATGGTTTGTACTGCTTAAATGATTTATTACTTCCTCAGGTGTTACACTGACTTCGTAGTGGATATTGAGAGCAGCTAACCCATTGAGTCTTCTTTCTGATGTGGTATTTCTCAAGTAATTTTTGATTCTTTTAAGTGAGGAAAATGATCTCTCCACCTCACATGAAGTAATTGGAAGTGTGATAAGTATTTGCAATAGCTTATATATATTTGGGAAGAAATCGGGATTGCATTCATTAAGTATTTAAATTACACTATTATATTGGAAATACGAGTAACTGTCAGTCAAATAACGATTCCATAAAATTGTTTCTGATTTAACTCGATAAAAATCATCAACATCGTTAACATAAAACTCAACAAGTTTTCTAAGTTTTTCTTCATCAAACACTGAACTTTTAAGTAACATTTGAAATCCACATATTATATTTTGATGATTAACAAAACGATCATTTAATTGTTGTACAAACAAATAAAGAAATGGTAGAAACAAAGTAATTCTAAAATATTCTTCGGGATCTTTGGTTGGAATATTAGCTCGGTTCATTTTTGTCAAACATTTTTATTATTTTAGAAAGACAAGACACGGTTCAAGGGGGGGGGTCCGGACCCGGAGACCCACCCCCTGGTTGCGCCACTGCAACGTGATATTGTCTACTATTATAAGAAGTATCGTTTGCGTAAAATCGACCGCGGCCCATTAGATCGGCGTCTTAACTTGCAACCCGCGCGTACGAAAATAATCATCGTGCGTCCGAAAAGATATCTTGTAAGTTGTTGGAAATAATAAATTACGAGAGCGTGTGGTTTGACGTGTGGACGATCTGTGCAGCAGATGTGTGTGCGTGCGTAGAAAACGGAATCAACTGAAAAACGAGACGAAACCCGTGTATATTGTGTATACGTTATGGCTACTTATAGGGTTATATTGTTAGCTGACGTTTGGTAGGATGGTGGAGTCGATTCTTGGGCAGAAGGAGGATGAAGAGCGCGTCAGGCAGGCGGGAGCTGGACGGCCGATTCAGTAGCGTTATATTTAATTAACTTATTTTGATGTATTTAGGCATTCTTATGGGCGGAACGCCAAATATACAGGGAGGTTAGAGGCCCCCACGTATGTATCAATAAATTACCGATGAATAAACGATACGGGATCGGGTGGCAGTAATGTGCGAAACAGTTCCCACCCGGTCCTAGTTTTAGTAACGGAAAAAAAAGGGTTATATTGTTATTACTGGTGATACAGTCCGAAGCCAAAAAAAAAAAAAATGATTACAAGAAAAAGAAAGAATCTGCAGGACGACGCGCATTATATTCGAGAGTTTTCGGTATACACAATTATTATTTATCAAGCCCGGTCACCGATGTTGTATTATACATACTTGTAGTACGATATATATTTGTATAATACCTGTAGAAGGTGTACAGCACTCCTCTTCGGGGCGCAATTAGTGTGGGAAAAGGTTTTCGTAAAGTATATTCGTCCGCAACGATATAATATGTAATAAATAATAATATATTATGTGCACAGCTTATACGCGCATTCCTGTATGTAAGACGTAAGTGTTGCGGTGATCGACGACAACGCGCAAATAATCCGCTGCCCGCGGTCATAATATATAATGCACAATTTATATATATACTTGTATGAGTTTGCTGCGCAGGACAACACGCGTACGGCAGGTCACAGCTATATGTATGTATAAATGTGTACGCGTTGACTTTAATGTATACTTTTTTTTTATCATATCGTTTATTAGGTAATAGGTATCGTAAAGGTAAAATGTAGAGATTCCATATTTACCCAAGTCATATTATATACGTATAGGTAAATGCGGTGATTAGCGTTCACACTCTCATTTACGTACGTAAAGTATAACGTATTTTAAGTTTAAACAGCTGCTGCAGAAACGCATAATATACTCGTATATATATATTGTGTATAAAGAGTCAACTGGATTATACCCTTTCGAGGCCACTCGCTCCTGCGCAGCCGTTGATTTTTCGATTCGAACAGTACAGCAGAAGTAATAATAATAATAATAATGCTGCCGCGTAATCCTTTACCAATAACAAATTTCATCACATCAAATGTAATGATAATTATGTATAATGTGCGAACTAAATTGAAACACGAAATCTGTATCTTTCACACAATAATATACGCGCGCGTAACGTCCTTGTACCTGCTCGAAAATGGTTTCCAACGACCAACAGGAATATATATTTACACATATTTTTTTATACTTATAATCATTGCGCTTGTGTGGTGTAAAACTGTAAAAGCCTTATTGCGATATTCTATTGCCGAGTCCATACCTCATCCATGTCAATATGACAACAATATATTTGTAGGAACTAATTCAATATACTTTCACCGTAAGTTAAAAACTCTTATTCCGAAACTTGCGTACTTCAACGTACATATAATATAATAAGTAGGGAACGGATTTGAATGCAAATTGCATTTTTTTCTGAATGTCTGAAAACATTGGTTTCCAAGCAAAAAGTTCATTTCATACATCAAGGAATTAAAAAAAGTAACTTTTATTTTGCATTTTTTGCATTTTTTTGCATTTTTAAGACTTTATTACATATTTAGAGCATTTTTTGACATTTTTAGTGCATTTTTATGGTTTTTAAGTCATTTTTTCAACATCTTTTCAACATTCATACTAAAAAAAAATAAAAATACCTAAATATGTTTTATGTTACGAAATTACGAAAATATTGTTGACACGTGTAGACACAAAATACATACATACAAGTTACAACAGATTATTACCCGCATTAAGGTAAAGATAAGATAAGCTATTTATCTAAATTGTACAGAAGATAATTGATAGTTAATTAATTAAAGTTTTATTCTATTTAAATATTTTTTATCATATTTTTCATAGTAATGTGTTTTTTTATAAGTTTTAAATTCAAAATTGTGTTTTTATTGAATATAAATACATTTTTAAAGTTTTTTAGGGCATTTTTTTAGTGCATTTTTTTGATGTTAATGCATTTTTTTAAGGCATTAAATCGTATTTTTTTAAGGCATTTTTCTTGTTTTTTAGAGCATTTAAATCCGTTCCCTAATAATAAGTATAGATGCACGTACAATTATTAAATTTATATTGAATCCTATCAACTCGTATCTTTGATGTTTTCAATTTTTCTATAATCCGAAAACTCCGAATGGTCAAACGTTTGAAGTTACTATTGTCGTTTGTCCATTATATAATTAAATAATTTTCCGTGCCTATATGATTACCTATACCAACGTTTCTTAAACTGTGTTCCGCGAAGCTTAAGTAATTTTTTCAAAATTTGCAAGAAAATGACTTTAAAATTTCCAACTAAAGATTAGTAGTGGGGAAAAAAGTATGCATCATAGATGTAGTTATCATTTAGAATCTGTTCATGGTGAACTTAAAGAAAAAAATATAGAATTCTTGCTCGAAAGCGTGATGAACTATAAAAATCAACTGTATGGTTCAAACTACAAAAAACGTGAATGAAAAAGCAACCGAGGCTTCTTATCTTGTTAGCTACATTCCTTTAACACAATATTATTATATAATTATAATTTATTTGCAAATAATCCTAAAAAAAGCTAAAAAGCTAAAAAAAAAGTAGGGGTTCCACGTTAAAAGTGGGCATCAAAAAGGGTTCTATGGATAAAAAAGTTTAAGAAACGCTGACCTATACCATCATCGTATCAAATTTATCGCGTGCAGTCAATGACCCTTGTCAACGTGTTTCGATTCTATATTTCTTGTATGTTCTCAATGTATGATTCGTTTACAGCTTACGATTAAAAGTTAGTCCGGTGTGAACAAATAAATATTGTGTTGCGCTTTATTAGAAACGGGTACACCATATGGGATCGCAGCTTTTCGAACATTAATCACGCGTTACATTATTATTATTATAATATGCATTATGTATATGCCTAGTGAATAAATTTACAAGTGTTATGTCTTGCGTATAACTATATAAAATATGGTCCGCAACCGTACTGAGTGTATGTGGTACCACCTATACGTATACCTACATGACCATGGCCGTGCACACCCGTAATGTATTGAACTAAAGTAATAAATAATAATATAAGCTCATATCGGTGACACGAGATATAGATTGATTTTTTTTAGTCATTATTTTTTTTTGTTTTTTTGTTTTCGTCCAATTTAAAATGTTAGATCACCTTTTGTGCTATCAAAAATGTCATTTTACGTTGGTATAATGCTCCGTTACTACTACTCGCATCCGCTCTTCAACATAATCATTAGACTTTTAGACAATTAATTGTATAACTATCACGACACTTATTGATATTTGATTTAATTGTACATCGACTACGATATCAAAATAAAAATAAAAAAATTCATTTTGTTTCGAAATGTGAAATTAAAACTTATTGTATCGCATAAAAAAAGTAGTAAGAGTAAAAAGCGTACAATGATATAAATCAAAATTATGAATAAAAAATTTAAACATGAATAACTGATTATTTTGAGAATAAAGAATAATATTTAATTTTAAGTAGTTTTAGTTGTGAATAAAAATAAAAATTATTCTGAGTAGTTTATGTGAATAATGTAACATTTTGTATAAAAATATTATGATAATTTAATATTTATAAATTATAATTATAACAAAACAAGTAATTACAATACCAATATGTATAATTGTAACAATAATCATGACAGTAATAATAATATAAAAATAATAATTAATTTTAATTTTTACTTGTCATATTGTAATTGATAATTTTAATTTAATTTTAACACTATTTTATACTCAAATAAATTATTTGACAAACTATTTTACTTTAATCATTTTTATTCATTTAAGATGAACACGATTATGTGAAATAATAAATAACGAACAATCGTAAAAATTAAAATAATGAAAAAAAATAAATGAATAAATAATGAAAACTGTATAAATTCCAAAATATTGTCATTTTGTAAAAAAAAAAATGTCTGTGCGTTATGCGTGAGGTGCTCAATATTTATACCAAATTTCGGTACTGTAAAAATAATTAATTCTTGTTAATTAAAGTTCAAAGTTGCTTCACAGTGCCCTTTTAACAAAAATCATAAAAATAGTATATAAATAATAACAATTTAGTTATGGTTTTTTTTCATTCAAAAAGTATGTTGATGTATTCAAAAACTACACATTATTCTCAACATATCTAGCAAAGTAGCAACGATACTTTTACTTATAATGTCAAGATAATAGTCTTTATGTTCATCTGGTACATAGTCTAATGTCTTCTGAATGTCTTCAAGTTTATCTGGTTTCATTGGGACTTCAATATCTGTGTACAGTAAGATATTGTCTTAAAAAATAACCTACCTCGTCAGGTCCCCCTTTTGCCTGGCCTTCATGATAAGTAAATATTGTTGATTTGTTTTGTTTGGTGTCTTGGATACAAAAAAACATAACCAGTCAATAATTGATATAGATAAAAAAGTTCTTGCACAGGAATCTTAGGCAACGGACTATTCATCATAATATAATCCATCATAATAGCAATCACATTTTCATAAATATTATTCTGTTTATCTTCAACTTCTTTTTTTATACACGCATAATACTTCTTAGCCTTTCTTTCGTGCAACATCATTTCCGTGTGCAATTATAAAGCGTTAAAATTATAGTCGGAATACGTGACTATACTTTTTTACGATGCGTTTTCCCGGACACGTTATAAAAATTGATTTATTCAATTCGTCGATAGTCATAAGTATTATCTCGAGGAGGAAAAACTTCCCGCAGTTGCCCTCCCAACGTATGCTATTACCCTACGCCTGTATAATGTGAGGAGCCACGTCAAAAGTGTAGCTCGCGGTTATCATCGCCGACTTCCGAGCGAAGGTGAAATGTTGCAATGTTTCACCAGGTCCCGCGATGCGTTGCGGAGATCGAGAAGACTTTTGACCGCGTGCACGAACGTACATTTCGACAGGCTAAAGTGCTCGAAAACGGCGGCGGCAAGCGTTGCAGTGTTACTTCATTCGGCGCAGCTTTTCCCACGTGGAATTACACCGTTCCCCTTAAACCTTGGACACGTCATGACAGTTAACACAATAATATTATGTTCGTTTGTTTGTTGTTCGTGAAAGAAAAACGCGACAGTATCGGTTACGAAAACGTTGTCTCGTTCGTAGACGAGATACAATATCACAATGGACAATATTTAAACAGTGCCAAATAGGCGTGCGCTGCGAGATCATATTATAATACACGCACTTCAGAACGGACGGCGATCGATATAGGTAGTGGCATAATATTAATCTCGAGCGAAATAAATCATCACGTACAGACAATATTATTGTCGATGTGTTGAAGATAAATAATAATATCAATGGGATCGGATAATGATAGCATGCTATCCCGCACCTAACCCTATTAACTGTGGGTTACCTTGCATACACCTGTACATCCCGACCACTATCCGGGGAGATAACGGGTTTTCAAGTGTACTCGTAAGAGATGCTTAACTTCAAGCGTGCATGTAACATTGTTTGATTTTTCCTGGATTTTTGCATGGCATCATAGGTACCCTTCATTATTATTTGATTATGAAATTAATAGGGCCCGGGCTTAAACTCCCTGAAGGCTATCGAAAAATACTTTAAAAATAGTCAAAAATGCCGTTAATGAATGGCCTGTACAATTTCTTTCTATTAATAGTACTGTTATGTTTGGTACCTAATTTCTAATTTATAAAAATAACTAAACATTAATTATAAAGAAAAAAAATTCATCAATTATTCGAATACATGTTAGGTGCGCTTAATTATTCAAAGCAAGAATCGTTTGTTTTTTTTGAAAAATATGTAATATGTTGTTCAATTAAATAATCATTAAATTGTATAAGTCCATAAGTATATTGTAGAGTGGTTATGTATTGTAATGTATTCCCATATGTATCGATTGTATACACACATTTTCAGTTTCAATAAAATTACAGTATACATTATACAAACATAAAACGTGTTAGGTAAAACACTGAAAGTGTATTACGCACATATAATAACCATTACACGTCTAGATGCGTTTTATTTTTTTTAACGAAAACGAATTATTATGACTTCCTTGCTTTAAAAGTTTCAACTTTGATCACGCCAAGCTTGGAAATAACTACAAATTACAACTAGAAAAGTGAATGTGCTTTACAATAAAAAGTCTACTCGTAGCAATAGTATTATGTATTAATAGTGTTTACATTTTACCTTGTTCGTAGACAATAACGCGTCCGGTTGACAATGAATCGTATATTTATACAATATAAAATGTATAAGATTTTAATTACAAGGTGACGACAACGCGACGATGATGTCCATATTTATTTTCATAAATCATTTATATATAATTTTTTATTCTTGGAAACGGATGTGATTGTACACACATCGACTTGCGGTCGTGTTAGTATTATAGTGTTGTTGAATTAGTCATTAGATAGAAAATGATTTCTTAGACCAGGAAAAACACGTGACCGTAAATGTAGCTTGTGCGCACGTGTATACAAGTATATGCCAGAAAATGTATTCGACATTCCTCCACAGGCATGACATATTGTTATTATGTGTTTAATAATAGTACACCATATGGTATTTCAGTTTTATTGGTCCCATCTCCATCAGACCAAACAACATTGTTGTAAATGTTTCAATAAAAATTTGCTGACCGCATTTAATCTAAGTATAAAATTATTTAGGAAATTTGAAAAATTAATGAATTTTAATGATGTATGTGTAAAGAAAATATTTATTATCATACATTTGACATTAGACATAAATGTTATGTAAGTTTTGAAATCCTATTAATTTAAATATTGTTATTATTGAATACAATAAGCTGAAACAATTACTATTTTAATTCTAGCTCTCTCTATCTATATACTTAAATATACTAATTGGTAAATTACTATTTATGTAACTACTTATGTCTATCTAAACTAAAGCAACATCCTACACGTTTTTTTGGAGTGTTGTTTTTTTTAATTTTTTTTTTTTTTTGATTGGGAAGCCGAGTAGTTGTTTGACATTATTTATTAGTTATTTTAATGTTGCAGTATTGTTAAACTTCGCGATAAATTAATGTTTTTATAAAAAAAATTCATATATTTTACGAATCTTAACTATCAATCTGAAAGATTTAAAAAGTGAAAATACACTTTGTTATTACTGCGAATTAGGTAATATCAGTATTATTTTTATATTCATCATATTTGGGATTCACAGAACCAGCGGTGTAAAAAACGAAATAAATAGTTGCGTCTTTGAATAATTATATTATCTACGTGCAGCTGTGCATGGGCTGAACACGTTTAAGACTATTTAGAGTTATAAATATAAAATTGCCGTGGGGGTTCTAGTTAAAATCAAATCTTGCGATTAAAAAAAAAACGTTGTACCTATTTATTAATAGTTATTACGTATTATAATTAACCGTTTATATTATATTACCGCCTAGCGGTGCGTTACCGCGTCGGTTATTTAGACAAGGCCTGTGTAGCCCTGATAGTTGACAACCATACACAAACTTTATATATTTATATTTATATGTAATATACGAGTACGCACATTATATATACCTATAATATTTTTGATTGAATATGTTTAATTAATATTATTAGTGATTTTATCCGAATAAACAATGGTGTTGTTCAACTCGTGTATATATGTACATTAAACAATCCCATTGTTTGTTTGTCGTGACGACGGGTTTAAAATACATTAATAGGGGCGGTGTATACGTGCGCAGAGAAAGAGCTGACGTGCATACAATTCTTATGCATGTACGATATACCCTCCTGTTGAATGCATTTCTTACCCTTTCTACATGGATTGTGCCGTGTCAGTAATATCATCACGGTTGTGTTGTAGTACCTACGTATAATATACGCCGAAAAATC
Source organism: Periphyllus acericola (assembly GCA_949715065.1). Lineage (NCBI taxonomy): Eukaryota > Metazoa > Arthropoda > Insecta > Hemiptera > Aphididae > Periphyllus > Periphyllus acericola. Next base: position 23,279,701 of record OX454265.1, read on the forward strand.
AACTGCACTGTGTTATATATACATACCTACTACGTATAAATAGGCGAAATTCGACATTTTTAATTGGGGGGCTAGAATTGTTTAAGCACAATTTATTATCGATTAATATCCTGTTTTTGTTTAAAAAAAAATAGCACATTAACATTTTTAAACAAAAAACCACGTCATATCATAAGTACAACTTTATAATATGCATTTATGTACTTTCAATGCATTTGAAATATGTTTTATACAATTTGATTTCGATTTTTGTATAATTTTATCAACATTTATTATATAAAGGTGAGGCTAATTTCAAACTTGGATATTGGGGTCTAATTGGGGCCTCCTCGGATTGCGCTTATACATACGTACAGGAGTTGGAATTCCATGTTACAAAATGTATGAGAAACACTGAAAATGATAATTTTAGATAATCCCGTTTCAACAAATTTCCATTTTACGATTTTTCTGTGCTTTGCTTATCTTTACGAGAAAACCGCTGTAACATGAAATTCCGATTACTCTGCGTGTCTATATTATATATGTATGTACTACCGTTAAATAGTTTGAAACTGGTATACGCGGCATCAAGTCAGAAATAAGATTTCACGCGGCCCATTATAACGAAACGCCGCGTTCCGTACGCGTTTAAGGCAATACGACCCTGCAGCGGTAGCGGCGTCCAATTCAAGTATAAACAAAAATGTATACGTATATACCGTACATATTGTAATTAGATTCGATTACGGTGTTCGACGAGCGGTAAAAGTTTGATGGTAACGCGTATTAATTAACTTCACGGATGTCAAACGAAAACGAGATTTATGCGTATACATATATATATGTGCTATGTACTTTATTATATATATATATATATATATATATAAATATTAGATTGCAGTGAAATACCGTTCAAGGACCTTGTACATAAATGCGCGCGTTTTTTTGGCTTACGGCTGCGCGTGAGGCCTACGAATCTGTAAACGTCGAGAAATGAGAGGAAAACTGGCTAAAATACGAATACAAATATGCTTATGTATATAGGAGGTACGTGTTAAAATACAAATTCGGGAATGGAAATCATTGGAAATTAATTACAGCGTGCGAGATTCGGGCAGCAGAATCGTCGACGATACCCCGAGCACGCCTTGACACTCGATTATAGGCGTCAGTAGCACGCACGTCCCGCAAACGGTTTTATTTTTTTTTCTTGTCGCGGAGAAGGTCTCTTTTATGACTGGATTATATAATATATATCTATATATACACGACGACCGGGGACGAGGTATATAATTATACGAGTCGTACATTAGGCGCTGGATGAGGTCGCGACGAATTTGGCATTTTTATATCAAAGTACATATTATATGTTATATACGAATGTACATCGTGTATTCGTGTATCTGTTTGTGTGTGAGGTAATCGATGTAATGCGAATTATGTTTTCATTCTAATACATAATAGTATGTACCCACGTTATAATGTGAGTAACCTTAAGCTGCAGATATTTTCAACCGAATATATAGCTATGATAATACGCGATCCCCCTCCGTCTGGAGCCTTACGTGTGTTTAGATAATTTTTTGTCCCTGATGCATGTCCGCGACCAATAGTATGTATACTATATTTGATACATTGTTTAATCGTAATACGATAATACATAAGGTATAATATATTACTACATTAAAACTAGCTGAAGATGCTCTTAAAGAGAACACCACAAAAGGGCGTCTTATGCGGATATTTCAAATAAACCTAGATGGTTCAAGTATCAAGTTTATTTTGTTCATTACCGTAAAACGGTGAAACTGATTTATTTCGGTTCTAACGATGTGCCTACTGTAAACTTATGAAATGATGGAGTTTATTTTTTAATTCAAGCAAAATAAGTTAATTAAAATTATGTAATCATATATATTTACATTTTAAGTATAAAAAATACGTACATCATTTTTTCACTTTTTCATGTACTAGTCAATAATAGTTGAATCATCATTTTTGTTTTACACTTTCAGTGTATACGCACTGTTAGCAAGGAAGTTTTCAATTTTGTTAACATAACATAGCATAACATTTCTTTAGTATGTTCTATAGAGGAGAGTACTTTTCGAACTGCTATAACATGTTGTAAATCAGTTATAGGTAGTTTTTATATTATCTAGTGTGTAAAGGTCGGAGGAAAAGCGTCTTAAGTGGGAGTGAATTTTACTGTTTAACAGCATGTACGTGCAATACGTTTTTATGTATTTAATTTTATACTTACGAGTTTAATAATCACTATAGTAAATTATAATAATAATCATTACGAATTATTAGGTTGGGTAGTACCATTGATTAATGATGTATTATATAAATTACGTATACTATATTTAATAATCGGCATATGGTATAGCATATATTTTAGTCCTTAGCGTTACGTAGTTTTTACAGGATTCGAAATGATAAATAACACGGGATAACCAAAATACCTCCTTACAATGTCAACCTTTTTTCGGAATATCGTATCGGACCCAGCTTCTAATCGTATTAGTAACCGCGTTTACAACTATATATATATACATTAGTGCAGTGTAGGAATTACACAACAAGACGATTTTCCACGGTTCTGTCGATAGGGACGACGATTCTCTACGCGAAATTTGGTCGTTTGTGCGGTGTAGCGGTAACGCGAAGCAAAACATTGGGTGTTTTTGAGGTTACGGTTACGCGGCGTCTTATTATTATTATTACTCGGTTCGTGTACAAGAGTTTGACGGCAATATTGAAAATAGCACAAACAATATTGTTATACGTACGTTAAAGGTCACGACGCGATGTAGAGATTCGATATCGTTCGTCTTCTACTTCATCGTCTGTGTTATATCGTATTGTTGAGTAAACTTATTCCAAAGTTATCGGTAACCTCGAGGCATCTATAATGGGTTATTGTGTAGTAATATTATTATTGTTGTACCGTATCATCATTATGAAGTGCAGTAGCCGAGTGTCTGAGTACATTTACAGTAGGAAATGGTTGAAACAGAGAACAAAAAAACATATTTTTACAACTGAAATAGAAATATTGTATCTAAAATATCATCGCTGTTAATATATTTCTCAATGTACAATATATCTTACAATATATTCAATATTATAATTCAATATATGAGTAACGATAGTAACAACTGAACCTGTCCTAGAGCTTTGATGTTTTGAGCCAGTTTTTATTTTTCTCGTAAAGCAGAGAAATTTCTGTCGCAAGTAGCCAAGCTGCGATTGGTTTATGGTTAAGGTTATTTTATTTAAGTTGTGCAAATCAAGGAATATCGGTTTGTTTTCGGTTAGTACTCTTATAACATCTTGTAAGTTAACATCCACATCAGATCCAGTACTTTGAACAACAGTGTACGTTCTTCGCCACCGTCATTTCAGAATTAAGGCACTTAATAACTGTCAGAGACTCAATATAAATGTAATCACTGTAACGATGTTTAACGATTTTTAGCGCCATTTGTTGATCAAATATTTTACTACTTTTAAATAATTGTATAGTTATAGATCATTATTAAAACGAATAATAACATTTCGATTTGGAGGGAGGGTAAATTGGCATGTCTAGGGGGACTAAACCCTTTCCCCCCTCGATTTTCGCCTATGTTGTAGAGGTGTTATTTTCGAATTTGTATAGAGGGTGGCACCACCAGCCGTCTGAAAGAAAATCGTAATCCTTTTTATACACAATATCATCGATTTACATAAACACTATAGTATTCATTATAATGTATAATCAGTGGTAATATGTACGTGCATGCTTATGCGGTTCCTGGAAAACGTAAGGCAACGGGTGGGTCTAATTTTATAAGCAGTAAAATATTGTCCGTAACCCTTTGAGTTAGGACTTTTCGAGAGGACGCAAACTTGTTTGTTTATATCAGCAAGTTATACAGGCTATACAGCTATACAGGCTTAAAAAGTTAAAGGTTCTTTTTATTATTATTATTTTGTGTTGCGAGTGATTGTAATCATGAGCGCTTGTGTTCTTGCGTGTGCGCAGGTTCGGTGACGGCCACGTTGGGAGACGATCCTGCTTGCACGGTGGCCCGCGAACGCGGCGTCCGCGACGGAACGTTCAGCGGCAACAGCGTGGCCGAGGTGCGGGACGGTCACCTGTTGATCCGATGGGACGGACCGGCCGGCTACTGTTGGAAACTGCTGCTCCGGTACCTGAACCTCACGCCCTGCGAGTACGCCACTTACGGTTTCAACCTGGTCAGGCCCGGTTGCGAATCGCCCATCGTCACCGTGGTGGTGAGTATACAATATTACAGTGTAACTAGTATTATGTCGTAGGTCACATATCATTGTTCTATTCGGCAGGCGCGAAAGCATGCAGTAAAATCGTGCGAATAACATTATGTCTTTAGAAATTTGCATTGTCTTCTCTTTTTTCATCCATATTACCAAGGTAACAATTAACAAATAAATGTTATTATTTTTTCCAAAATCATGCATATATTTTTTTGCCTTTTAAAATGAAAATTTCAAGTCGCTAACTATCGTAGTTTAGGCTGTGCGTTGATTATAAATCAGTCAGTAAAGGACTTCGTTTTATATTCTCGTATTTGGGGTCACGTACGTGAATAATTTTCAATTGAAAAAATTTGGTTCTTGGCACAAAAATGTTTGCTTCTCTTTGGGCTGTTAAATCCTCTTGTGTTCAAATTTAATGTTTTCTTAAAAAAGTGGTTTCAGAAAAGTCATCATTAAATGACGTTAAAAATTATACATTTAGCACAAGCATCAGTGGTTCAGTGGTAGAATGCTCGCCTGCCACGCGGGCGGCCCGGGTTCGATTCCCGGCTGATGCAGAAAGTTTTGCCCTCCCTCCTCTTCACTCCTCACTTCCCTCTAAGTTCTCTCTTTTTTTTCCTCCCCTTTATTTATTTGATTTCTCATTCAGGTTTTTTTTTTATTTTTTATTAGAAAATTTACAATCTGTATAAAAAAAAAAAACAATAAGTAAAAAGGAAAATTTTTACAATAATATAACATAACAGGTTTATTTTGATGAGGGAGGCTATCCATTGATAGAACCCTTCGTAGCATGATAATTTTATTTAATTAAAGGAGGTCACGACACCATCGTCTTTTCAGACGGCGATGAGGGTTTTCGGGTAGTGAGCGTGAGGTTCATTCAGGTTTAAACAAATGATAATAATTTAATCATTCAACGTAGGCTGAATATGCTGATCGATTTTTATTTTTAATTATGTTTGATAACATAAATTTAACAACGAACCTAATAGAATATTTTCCTATTTAATATATTACTGCTAAACTTAACGCGACAATCCCGCGTGTTCCTGGAATGAAATATGCAATGCCTAATGCCATTATGATGGCTATACGCATATTTTCATTAACTATAGTCAGTAAGCTCATGGTAATGGTAAAGTGCTGTAGAACATTTGAAAACGGACAAAAGTGACAACGGACCTTTTTCGAGTTATTCCGATATTATCTCCGCGGTGTATATTGTAAATCAACACAACATAAATTATTAATTTCCCGAGCTTTATCTTAAATTCTTCCACTCCTTTTGGAATATTCTCAATACGTGTTCGAACGACTCCCCTCTGCGTATATCCGTGTAAGTATACACAAGCGAATCTATATGAGACCCGCGTTCACTTTAATATTGTCCTTAATTAATATTTCAACGTGCATGGATTCTCTCTTCTCTGATTTAATAATAAATTCTCATAAAACGTCCTTTAATCCACTACACAGGCTTCTTAATACACACAATTTACCCCAAAAGTTGTATCCTTCGTCAACCATATTAGTTTCATTATTGATTAGTTCATTATTATTTATTAGTGTTATATGTATTATATTTATGCATGAACTACATACTAAATTTGAAGAAATAATAAATAGTTGATCCATTGTTCAAACCATACAAACAATTCTAGTGAAAATAGATAAAATTGGATTTAAAATACGTCGAGGCACTCTTTGAATTGGATTTAAATATATTTATTAATTTTAAATATAAAAATGGAAAAATTTTATTCCGGTACCGGGAATCGAACCCGAGCCTCCTGGGTGAAAGCCAGGTATCCTAGCCACTAGACCATACCGGACCGATGAAAAACTGAGATATAATTGTGATATTTATCTGCCCGAATATGTACATAGTTTCAAAAAAGTACAAGTACAGAATAATATTACATTGTAGTCCATATATTATCAAATTATTACTACTTCCTTAAAACTCTAATATCTAAACTCACTAAAGAAGATATGAGAACATTATCAATTAAGAAATAATATTTGAATTATAATTTATAAGTTATAACTGCTCAGGGTCTGCTTGGCCGCTTGGGGCCCAGTAAGAAGTTTTTCATTACAGACCCATTAGCCATTAGGCACCTCTTTTTGCTAGCGTACCTAATACAAAAATACCTATACCTATATTATATAGGGATTTGAATTTGAAGGAAAGTGCATTTTTTTTTATTTCATTATAATAAACGTAGCTTTCATAACTTTAACTTTACATTTTTGGAATTTTAAGTGCAATTTATATTTCTTTCTAAGAATTTTGAATGAATTTTTTAAGAAATGTTAATGCATTAGGTACATTCACAGTCCTATACATACCTATATATATACCTAGTTGCGAGTTACCCAGCATCGTACGGAACAGTCTTGACTTGGACAAACATTTTCAAAATCCCTTCTTAGTGATATATATTCTTTGAGTATAAGATAGGGTGACCAGACGTCCCGTTTAAAACGGGATTGTCCCGTTTTTGGTCATCATGTCCCGTTGTCCCGACAAACTTCGAACGGGACGCTTTTTATCCCGTTTTTAGAAGATGGTCCTGTTTTAATCCCGTTATTTCAATATTATTATATTATGTTTGTGAAAAAAATATCGATGTATAAAACAGTTTTACTCGTATATATGTTTAAAATTAGAAACCAAATTTATAAATAACAGACACTATGTTCTCTACAGTTGTGTGCATATGTGTTATTAATGTATATGGAAGAATTGTTCTTTTTTGGGGGGGGGGGTAGACGTTTCAGATGTCCCGTTTTTTTATTTTCTTAATATGGTCACCCTAGATAAGAGGAAACACTATTTTAAATTCCACCAAGTTCATACGTCCGGGACGCAACGACTATTTCGAAGTTTAAGCTGCGAACTGCAAAGGTTTAAAAAATGTCTTACTTATAGTATAAAATGTACTTTCTACCAAACCTCATACTGGACAGCTGTATTCTTCTCTTGGTGAGCTTATACGTGAGCAAGCTACGAAGAAAATTGCCCAAGCGAGAAAAATTTCTCACTCGAGTCTGCCCTTGAGAGTTGATACTACAGCTGTATTCGTTTAAATTCGACCGGAATTTCGTTAGGAATTAAATAAATTCGTGGTACAAATACAGTTTTCTCTTGGCCCTTGAGCACACCTGGTTAAAATTGTGGCTTCCGACGTGTTGCGATATATAAGGCTTTGACTTTCAGCCTGGTCGCGTTGCACAATGGTAGTTTCAAATTTCGTGACAACATAATAGGAGTGCCCATACCTAGAATAAGCCTATGAATCATAATTAATAAATATGAATTAATATGCATATGAATCATAATAATTCTATGATATGGCAGACCCGGATGGTTTCAACGAATTCAGAAATTCGACAGAATAATAAGTTAGTAGCGTCATACCGTCATCGATGTTGGCCACTGTGTCTATCGAATGGTATAACATTATTTCATCCCCCACAAAAGACTTTGTGTACCATTGAATTAAATTCGAAAACTCCTTTCTTAGAGAGTCTCTACATCGTAAAACGTGATTCGTTTATTTAATTTATTTTCATTTAACTATACAACATTCATTTACATGTACCATATACCTAAATCGGTAGTTATTAAAATCAACATATTAAACAAAATAAAACGTTTCCTAGAAACCAAAAGTTGAAAAAATCTATACGCCCAGCACAGAGTCAAATCTATTTGGACCCTTAAAAATGTGATTTTCCAAAAATCCTTTCTTAACGGTCGTCTACGTAATAATTAGCTATCTGTATGCCAAAGTTCAGCCCGACCCGTTCAGTGGTTTGAGCTGTGCGATGATGAATCAGTCAATCAGAATAAGTTATAATAATATATAGAAGATACATAACCTCGCGCCGGATTTAAGGGAACAAAGTCTTTTCTCGAACTATCCTCGTTTCTACTATGCCTCCTCCGATATTTTGTAATAAACTAGGAAGGTACACAGAAGATTCAATACGGAACCACAGATTAGACAAATTAGATACATTTTTATCTTGTCTGTGATAGACATAGAACACTAGTCACTGTATAGGTACTCGGTAGCTGTGTGACGTACGTAACATTGTAATCACATACATTTTAAAAAAAGAAATAGGTATCCCTCGCAGAAATGAACACGCTATGAACTATTCAACAAACAATACTTTTGAAATTATAATAATTAATATATATTGATTATTATTACTGTATACGTTTAGGCGTGTATGCATTTGAGTTAAGTCCTAAATGTAATCACCGCAGTGATAAGTCTTGCAATGCGCGTGTGGAAACTTGGTTCCAGTTTGCCCCCCCCCCCACCCCTCATGCACCGTGGTGTACTTACAGGTGTCCCGTACATACGCGTGTATGCTATTTTTTTTCGTACCCACCAAACCTCGAGCGCGTGTGATATTCGTCTGATGTCTCGGAGTAACAATCGGACAATAATATATTGTTAAAGCTTATAACGCGGGGCGTCTTGATGCGGTTCAAAATGTCACGTCAGTGTATATTAGGTAAGCCATTACACACGATTCGAGGCGGGATTACGACTGTAAATTGATATTTATTTACCGACCCCGAGTGGCACACATGTATTACGCACATGACAATGCTCTGTACAGTGTAGTGTAGTACCTACCTATAATATTATAATGACTAATGTATTGTAACGCTGTACAAAATAACACAATAATAACATATATAATAATATGGTTGTGAGGCACTGTTATTGTGTTTTGGCAATATAATACTTATGTGCGTGCGTGTGTGTATATTGTATATTGATTATTATAAGACGTACACTTGCACAAACACAATGTATAGGTACGAGTAACTTTGTTCGGCCGGTCGAAAGAGTCTTTTCAAATCACGACTTGTACCTGCTGCAGACAAACACGTTGACCAGACATAATTATCATATAATACAGATCACAGTGGCCCTGTTTTTCGCTACACATAGGTATACCACATGCGATGTGAAATATATTATTGCATACGAGCACCTGCATCGATAACTATACACCTGAATTCGTGGAGTGCCTACAATAAATCATAGTACCAAGGACTGTTGGTTCGTTAACGCCAAAAAAGGACACCAGGCAGTAGGTACGCGCAATGAACTAAAATATTTTGAATTTACAAAACCTAATTGGAAAAACAAATATTTCAAAATGTTTATAGTACAATTGTTTATTGTTCTATGCGGGGGAAATTATGGGGATTATATTTTGATAGCTTTTTTTTTTTAAACATCATCGCCAACACCCAGCGGACTCCGCGATAAACGGTATGTAGCGTGATACACTTTTACACAGCCAATTCCAAATGGCCAATGCATATGACCGAAAATCAATCGTGTCCGCATCAGTGGCGCGAAGATGAAACATTTTCAGGGGGCTTGAGTTTAGAAAAATGTAATGTACATAAGTTCAGTAGTACTTCTCTTCCAAGACAACATGTAGTATAAACCTTATAAAATATATATATCTCAGCATACGTACAATATTTTGTTAATAAATTAATACATTTATCAAAGATATCAATGAAAACCACTTTTATCCTAAACTACTTTTATTCTAGTCTTATTTTTGGAGGGGGCTTCTAGAGATTTGGGGGGAAGTTCAAAACTCCCAAGCCCCCCCCCCCTATTTACGCCGCTGGTCCACATAATATAGAATACTACACCTTGGTTTCGCTTGTAAGCTTGGAAATTTTGCATACACAATACACTTACCGCTCGTATGCCTGTGAAAAATGGCCACTCTAAACGGCTGAAACATAATAAAATATGATGTACTCAGTGTCTAAAATCAAATTTCAAAATCATCGATAACAATCCCCAGCCTTCGATGTATTTAATCTAATCTATCTTGAATATTGTATTAGATCAACAAAATATTCTTAGAAGTAGAACTATAGCTTCATACACGATTCAAAACAGAATATTATATTTTACCTTTTATATCATATCCTGTCACGGAATGAAAATGGTTCACTAGTTAAATTTATAATAGAAACACTATAAGCCATACCATAAGTCAAATCCATAATTGAATGGTTTCGATAGGTACATTTTTTAAATGACTTACGTACAGAGATTATACTGCAGAAACTGCTCAACGTACAGCAAATATATGTATATGCCCAATTATTAGTTATAATTTATAAAGCTATGATGAATAACGACAATGGACTAATGTTGTTTCATATGCTTGATGCAACAATTCGATTTATGCTTACTCTGTAAAGTTTTCAAAAGAGGACTAATCTGGTTGTTGCACTGGTCCCTTCATAATTTAAACAATTTCCTTTTTAAATATGCCGCCGCTATGTATCTAAATACTAAACACGCCACCGTGCGTACACAATATTACGCCATTTCCGCGTTAAATATTTTTAACAATTCTCATGGTAAAATTTAACCTTTAAAACGATCGAAAGTGTATATTGTAGGAACACACGCTCTTTGCCCCAAATGCCATGTTTGATCCGATGTACAGAGTAAACACATCGGTTACATCATATTTGCAAATACGATAAGGGACCGCAATGTAATTATGTCCTTGATCATTATACCGAATAACCGATTATCTGCAGTGGTAAACAACGAACCAAAACCGTTTTTTTACGCAGTGTATACGTTGGACATTTGTGACCTTAATAATATTAAGTGATGTGTAAACGATATAATATTTTCGATGTAACAGATTTTTCTTTTTAAGCCAAAAGGTGGTATCTTACTTACGAGTACTTTGAACGTTCACGTTCACATTTGTGCGCCTATTAAATTAACTTAAAGTTCCATCCAATGAAAATAAAACCGCTTTTTCAATTCATAAAATAAAAACACAAAGTACAATGTACTTGATACGTTTTCTAAAGTAATCAATAATCATGTACTATTATGTATAGAATACTAAGCACACAAATCATAATAATTTGCAATATTGTATAATAAAAACATCAGCTGTAGCGATAAATGTGTACAATAAAATGTTAAATTATAACAATAAAAGTAATAAAATATTTTTAACATAGACAAAATATAGTAGAAGTAATAATAATAAAAAATCTCATCTGAAGCAAAAAAAAAATAGTCAGTGATTTGTATAAAAAAAACTCTCGGATAAGAGAAAAAAGTCAAATAAAAGCAAAGTAAACAATTGGCAATATCTATGGTAATTAAAAAATCTCTACACATCAGGAGAAATCCATAAACAGGGGTAAAAATTCAAAAAAATCTTCTTAAGGGAGAGTAGAGCATGACATTGTACAAAAATTATTAAAATGAGGAAATAAAACTCCGTAGAGAAAAAAAGTAATAAGTAAAATAAAAAAAATAAATTTGCTTACATCGGAAGATTTTAGATAAGTGAAACAGTAAAATCAAGAAGCAACTCTTTAGTCATTAAAAATACATATATTGATACCCTTTGATTTGATATGCTTTGACTCGTTGCTTGATACAAGGGATGTCTTCGTATTCGATGGGGTTGCATTTGTTTATTGTTGATGTAATGATGCCCAACCGGTCACTGAGGTTGGACAATACGTCTTGGTGCTCGGGATTGTTTCAAAACTCGAATTGCTCGGTATACGTCTCTGACAATACCATGCTGCTAAATACATCGCTCCCGACGTCCTGCCGCAACCTCGAGGTAAAACAAGGAGAGTTCAAGGATTTGAACTCGACCGTCTTGCAGGGCGGTCGACCAGGAACTTCGTGAACCACCCCTTCCTATCGCGACTGCTCGGCCGGTTTTTTACCGAGGAGTGCTCATACTAAAATTGTAGACATACAACTCAGTCAAACAATGAGAATTATATCAGGGCGTGTCAAATCCACTAAACTGCAGTGGTTCCCAGTACTCTTGCATATCGCCCTACCAGAGGACCGCAGACACACATCAACACTAAAAATGATTCAGAAAACACATAATTCACCAAACCTTCCGATCTACGAGGATGTATGTAACGCACCAAACGAAAGACTGAAATCCAAACAATCCCGTATGGATGCTAAGAATTGAACCGGTACAGAAGACTATGGAACGCACGTTGGAAGGATGGCATGGCACATTGGCACCGGATAAACACCTCCCGCGTGCAGCCTGTACCGCTCTTAACCGCATAAGAACCGGACAGAGCAAATGCAATTATTTAATGCACGAATTAGGGGGGGGGGGTAGATGCACCGCTATGCAACTGGGACCGGACCCAAACCATGAGACATATTGTCGAGGAACGCCCGGAATCAAGGTTTAGTGGAGGAATAACAGGACTGCGTACAGACGCAGTATCAGTAAGCGCTAGATTGGCTACGTGATATCGCCATCCGCTTCTATAATCTTAGCACGTCATATTATTACTATCGTGTCATTACTAATATTGTAATTTATTTATTTATGCTGATTTGTATTGTATTACCATTACTCACCATGTTCATTCACTTCTATTTTTAGTATTAACCCACTTTTAATGTAATCATCTCTCGTTTTGATCGATGCAAATAAACTGGGGTGAGCGGGTTTTCGACGATTTTCCAGGGGCGCCACCTCAACTCGGCCCTGACTCGAACCACAGTATAGTACGTGGGTTAAATGTGTTTATATATACGCACCGCGGTGGAACCAATATGGGCGTTTGATCAACGTTACATACGGAGACGGCAAACACACATAGGTACTCGCGTGTTCAATGGTCAGTAACATGCTTGATGTGCGACGCTCATTGAGTTGTGTTGTGTTTTTTTTTTTAATTAAAATCTCGAAGCGCGTATTGACTCTTTGCAGCAGTGGTTTTTTTTTTATCGAAACCGCAACAGCACATGGGGTAAAAAACGTGACACGCACTGCGCGACCGTTGTAGTATAATCGCTGTGTGTATTTGTTATTTTTGTTCAACATGCCCACACATTCGTTCACCGTTCGAATTGGATTAATACGTGATTTCTTTTTTCCAAAGCAACCACGAACAGTGCCTACCGTTGCACTGATCAAATAATTGGTCTAGATTCTAGTACTTCAGTCTAGATTCTAGTATTCATATTAATCCAATAACCAACATTAGAGTATAGTTTACATATAAATATTATGCATACATATCAATCTTATAGTAGTGAGGGGGGGAGGCGTGAACTCATAAAATAGTTTGAAAGGGGGCGTGGAACTCAAAAGGGTGAGAACCCATGGTCTAGAACAGCGGTTCTCAACCGGGGGTCCGCGGACCCTTAGGGGTCCACAAGAAGGTACTAGTGAGTCCGTGGAAAAACGTAATGGCGAAAAAAGTGAAAATTGTATTTGATATTTGTGTTATTGTGAATCAATTTTTCTGTTTTCATATGAATCATTATAAGCGTTAAATCCATTAACCATTATTACCTTATATCCGCTGTGAACAAGGATCACAATAAAATTACATTTTTAACTTTATAATATTTAAATTATACACCTCATACATTGTATAGCACATGGTGGTTAAAATAAATAAATATTTCCGAATTTTTCGATTTAGTTATTTCATAAATTCTTATCTATCTAGTGTGAAAATATACGCCAAGTTGACATTTGGGGGTCCGTGAAGCAGTGGTGAGAGGCCAAGGGGTACGCGAAAGAAAAAAGGTTGAGAACCGCTGGTCTAGAACAGACCGTAAGTCGCCAAGTCGGCATATCCTTTGACTTTGATGAAAAAAAAAAAACAGTACGACTAAAAAGTGGGCAGGTAACTGCGCCCGATCACATGCTGTTATACGCGTATCTATGTTACTAGCTTACCAGGCGCGTATTGTACAAGACAAGTCGTACCATTTTCAAATAGCACGGTCGCTGCGAGCGATTTTTAATTATATTTGTTCGTGCTAAACGGTGTGTTGATTGAAAAACGAATACCCGACGGGTCTTATATCATAGTGTATGGTCTCTTTGGTTCACTCATGTTTGTACGATTAATTGTAATTGTCAAGTACCTGCGCTCGGTGTAGTGAAGTTATTAAACTTTAATCGTTATCGTTATTATCATTTTTTTTTTTTATTTTAATAATAATTAAATATCCGACATCTTCCAGTACCCGTTGGCTATTATGGTATTACAGTAATATCGTGAACCAACCGCGGTACTGATGCTGTAAATCGCGCCCACCCCCCTCGCCCCGAATAAGCACTGGATCCGCCGCTGGGGCACAGTTTACATTCATTGTTAGGGCAGATAAGTTATAGGATTTGCATTTTTCTTTCTGAGCCTCTATTTTATAGCAAACCACGATATAAATATAAGTCATAAGCCCTATAGTCGAAATATTAAACTTTTTTTTGCGTATTTTTGCATATTTTAAACATTTTTTAAAAAATTGCATATTTCGTTATTTTCTGCAAATTTCATGCATATTCTACACATTTGTACAATTTTGAGGCGAAAATTGCTCAATTTATAATTGTATGGTATTATGCATCAATAAACATCTACAGACGTCGAAAGAAATTTTTCTCGTTGTAAAACCATACTGGCTGACAATCCGCTATCATTCGACGTAGAAAATATTAAAAAAGCATTAGTTGTACAATGCAATAATTTATCGGGTGAGAAAAAAGTTATTTTAAAACTATTTTTATATTGATATATTTAATATTTATTTTAAGGATAAATCCAAGATTCAAAATTCGAAAAATCTATACTGGGTGCTGACAATCGCCGATCATTCGGTGTAGAAAATATTAAAAAAAAAACATTAGTTGTGCAATGCAATGATTTATCTTTTATATATAATTTTTTTTATTTCACTAAAATATAATTTTTTTATGCATATTATTTTGCAAATTTAATGGATTTCAATGCATATATTCAATTTTTCCTGTGCATATTTTTCCAATTTTACCTCCTATAACTTCTCTGCCACTTCTCTGCCCTACTCATTATAATAGCGATGTACAATTGTACACAAAATTATGTTACACGATTATCTTACCCCGAAGTGTCACCGCGCACCGTAATACAGGGTGTCCCAACGGGATTTACACCGAGCGATATCTCTGTCTCTCGAGATAATTAAATTCTGCATTTTTCGTAAGACTCGCGGGGCTGAATATATATAAATTGAAATGCTTTGTTAAAATATTCAAAACATTTACCTATTTCTCTTATAACTTTTATACATTTCGAAGATAGCCCCATTTCGTAGGACTTGTCTTTCTGAACACTCAGACGGGCCAACTTTCAGTTTTCATTAACTTCTTGATTTTTGATGATGGTTCTAGTTTACGAGAAAATGGTGTACTATTCGCACGATTTTGAATAATAATAATAACATGATCAGCATTTCCTTATCGGAAAAATGACGAATTAATAATAATGTACATTATTTCTTTGTAAACTAAAAAAAGTTACTAAAACACGAATCCCACAAAAACTGAAAGTTGAACCGTTGACATTTTCGCAAAAATAATAAAAAAGAGTTCATTTTTTAACTTCTTTAATAATACACTAATATTTACCAAAATATTTTCAACAATATTGCTTTTGCCCAGAGATGTTTAAAAAAAAACAATAGAATTTGATTGTCTCCGAGATATCGTTTTGTGTAAATCCTGGTGGCACACTCTGTAGATAGATAATGTTCAATTATTGGAATATTTGTAAACCTATCAACGCTCTAAACAGACCCGAATAGGTCCGTCGAACCCCTTGTGATAATTAATTGTATTTGAGCGGTAAAAATGATAAAAAATTAACAAACTAAACTGAAAAAAAAACTATTTATCTTACCACACGAAGTGTTTTTATGGAAGGCGTAAAACGCCTGAAAACAAGGGCATAGTCATAGTTCAGTATCACCATCGATATTAATTGTCCAAATGGACATGTTAATATTGTACGTTTCAACAATGATATAAAAAATATAAATTAGTAGTAAATGTTTCCAATTACAATTTATTTTCTAAACTCTAACCACTAATAGACTGAATTTTCAATACACATTTCTGTTGATAAAATTTAAAATTACAAATACTTGTAAAAACCATGGCCAAATCCAGTTACTCTAAACATTTTCATTTGTTTTAGGTGGATACCGAAACGGACTACCACCACTGGACTACCACCATTGCCGGACAACTTTTGAGTCAAACGCCTTTGGAAAATGTCAAATATCTTGACATACTTGGCATTGTCTCAGACCACACACCATATCGACAATACTCAACATCAGATTCAATAACAGTGTCGGCACCCAATCCCAAAAAGACCAGCTTGGATATGCAAGAAGTTAATAATAATCAGATTTCCCCGTACAGTACCGGTACACGTATGTACAAGAAGAATGTTTCACATTTGCCGGACTTAATTAGAGAGTGCGAACAATCTCGCAGGTCACCCGCCAATGAGTTCTCAAACTTTACACCCGTTAAACAGAAGCGTATGATATTCGAAGGTTCATCACTCATGTGTTCATCAAAAAGTGTAGAAAATTTACGCAATATTTCACCTCTCACAGCAATAAAGTCTAAGTCCATGTACAATTTGGATCTGAGCGCGGTTCCAGTAAAGGACATTTGCAGATATTTCGAAAGCAGGTTCAACACCAATGAAAAAAATACCATTCAATTCAGATCACTGCATTAGCTGATGCATACTTTAGATAATGCGAGTGAGGTAGTATGTGTAACAATGTTAACTAAACACTGTAATGTAAAGGTCTTTAGATAAAAAAAAAATGTCCAAAGATTTAAGAAACTATTATGATAATATATTACTTAATGTATACTCTTTAGTCATTAATAAATAACTATGTTTTTAAATAAATGAAAAACAATTAAAAATTTTATAATTTTTACAAATGTTGAGCTAAAAATAATAATAAACTTTTGCCCTCTTAACAATATCAAAAACAAATTAAAACTTAAATTTTGTCTTAAAAAAGGAGAGAAATTATATAAATAGATGAATCTAAAATCATAACATTCTATCAAAGAATAAATTATTCCTACATTAATTTGTTATTTATTGACTATAATAGTATAATATGTATGTTGTTCTGTTCATAAACTGATTTTCATCGGTTTAAGTACATCTAATTCACCAATTATGTATTATAGACACATTAAATTAAACAGCCAAAACTACAATTTCAGTACTGCAACTATATAACTGTATGATAAATAGGTTATCTTAACCCAAACGGCAGAAACACAAAAATGTATAACCTTTTACAGTTATTTACAAAACGGTAGAAAAAAAATGTGTTATGCACAATTTTGAAGTCCATTTGAAAGCACCAATGGTAGTTTACAGGTACCTCTCATCTGAAGGTATCTGTTGGATACAGTTGGACTTCATAGAATATACCCTGCTAGTCTGAAAATAATAACAAAATATTACATTGGCATTGCATTACATTGTTGTACGGTATAATTATGATAAAAGTTAATGGTAAACTCAATGTTAATGCTAAAAAAAATGTTAAAATAAAATCAAATAAAAAATTGGTCTGAATATTTACCCGTAGTTAATAAATAAGTATCTTTGGACGTTGAATCCAGTGTGTTGTCATACTTGGAATGCGTCAGATCAGACAGTTCCTCAAAATGTTTCTGTCGTTTGCGTACATTCCAGTGAAGACATTCAGCCAATGAATCGAACCAGTCGGATATCTGGTCCTGAGCACATATTGACGGCACCGAATAAATGGATGTAGTTACTCGCAAGCTGTGAATAAAATATTTATTTAATAATTTAATTGCAATTGGGTGAGTATTCAAAGCAAATTAATGAAAAGCCAAAACTCCAGCAAATTTATACACATGGTTATCAAATTATATCCAAAAAGTATTAACACCAATTTGATTAGTATTGTTAAATGGTTAAACCGTGCAGTATCAAAAAATATAAAATAAATTGTGTTTAATGAATATAATTTGTACTTGATAAATATCATATAGATCTTCAAAAAAAAAGAGAACAAACATTTTTGAAGTTAGGTCATATAATATACTGTTTCAGTCACTTATGTGACCAATGTGAAAATTAAATTTATTGTGCTCATAATCTATCACCAAATATTATTCTATATTTTTTATTGACCGACCTATCATCTGCACACAATTCCTGTTGATTTCGGCCATCAAATGAAACCCAAGCAGTTGATCGGGCATCCGGACTCAACATAATCTGTAACAAGTATCCAACCCTGCTTTATCAGTAACAAAATTATAACCCATAAAAACTTTATTTAAGTATATAACATTCACTATTTATATTAGAAGAAGCCAATTGACTAGTTTTTTTTAAAAATATACCATTATAATAAATTTATTTAAAATTCTTAAATTAAACTAGCACTATTTTTAAACATTTAAATAATAAATAACCAAAGATATTTGAATTTTCAAAGATAACCATGTGCAATTCAAAAGCATTTCAACAAATATAAGCTCATTCACAAACAACAACAATTTTAATTTGACTTTAAAATGAGTAAGATCTTTAATATTTTCTCTCCTATTACCTATCACCATGGGAAATCTCTTGCCGACTACGACCATCAAATGAAACCCAAGCCGTATTGCGACTATCTGGTGATACCATTATCTATATAAAGAAACAAAACACAGCCTAACTTTGTTTATCTCTTAAAAATTATTTGTGTGCTTATTCCTAATAAATTATAAGCTAATCAAAATTGCAAAACACAAAGGAGATTCCACACCACAAGTGTGAATAAATGAATATTTAAGCAATATAATTTTTCTTTCTGTAAGCAGTCATAAATAATCATTAGCATTTGCATAAACAAAACAACCTACATGTCTTGATACACATCGAAAAGAATTAATTTACATGGTTCATAAGTTCATGATCCATAATTTAATATTTATCTTTTGTTCAATTTAAAAATAAGTATGCTATTTATTGAATCAACAACCAAATAATTATTATTATAGTCATTATGGAAATATTTTTGCTCGTTCCATGTTTTATGTTCAAGTTGTAAATAATTCCTGAATGTATACTAATAATAATTATTATTTTAAAGTATAAAACCATTTTTTTCTAATTTCTAATTATTAATAAATAATAGTTATCAAATTCCAATCATTGAAATAATAAATTTGATTCTTAAGTAATACTTAACCATAATATTGATATCATATATTATTTACTATTATTTTTAAAATATTAAAAAATAAATATTACATTGTATTAGGAATAGTAAGCAGTTTAAGTTTATATTTCCTTTCTTGGAATAGGAAACACCAGACTTTAAAAAAAAAAGAGTTAATTTATTGATTTAAAAGGCATTTTGAAGCGAGTTTCTAAACTAAATGTAATTTAAAATTTAACATTTGAGATACTTTTATAAAATTATTTTAATTAGAAACAAATATTTTATTAAATAAATTTAAAAATTTTTAAGACTGAAACAGTAAAAATATACTGGGAATAAAATACATGACTCTTTAAAATCATTATTATTTCAGTTATGTTATGGCATTTATCTACTTCTTGATGTGAATTTAAAATATCAAATAAAATAATATTTTGGTAATTTTTTAAAATTATTTCCATTCTTAAACTATCTTATTTGATACTAAAAATGGTTTTGATACATTATTTCTAAACAGTCGTATATAACATATGTATATATTATATGAAGTATACATTTAAAAGTATTACAACAAATATTAAGTAAAATGTTGTATGATACTTAACACCATACTAATTCATAATAATTCATAGAAACTATGGAATAATAATTAAATTAAAGACTGAACTAAAATAATCTTCATTATTCAAATATGAATAGGTGTGGAATCCTTTAAAATAATAATTTACTTTTAATTCAACACCAGCTGGTACTACTATTGGCCTAAATGACAGAGAATGTGGGCATATGGGTGTCACCATAATAGCTGGAACACTGGGGTGAATCATTGATGCACCGGCAGCAACTGCATACGCCGTACTTCCAGTTGGTGTTGAAACAATCAAACCTAAAAAAAATAAATAATTTGAGTAAGAAACATACGTTTGAATATACAATTTATTTGTATTAATAGTCGAGCTGTAATATTTTAAGATCAAGACAAATAGAAAAATAAATAAATAAAAAGAAGTCTACAAAAAATGATATAAAATATATATTATGATGATATCAAATGAGGGCTGATAAAACATAAGAGTATAAGGCAGTGAAATTAACATTATCATGTATAAATTGTACCAATTACAGAGTTAACTGTTGTCACTACTGTAATTATCGCTCTTAATTGTAATTGTAACTACTTATATTATCATGTTAAAATTAGTTAAAAAAAAAATTATGTTATTTATCCATAGATGTAGATAGCCTTATCGGCTAGGAATGTCTTATTATAATTAAAATAAAAAAAAAGTAATCTCAAAAAAAAAAAAAAATTACAGAGTATTTACACTGTTTAAGTAAAAGGAATTGTCATATCATAAAAATGTAATATTTTAAATAATTTCATCATCGTTTAATAATATTATAATAATAACTCAACATTAAATCATATGAAAATAAACATTACCATCTCCTTGGACAGATGTTATGTGTTTTCCATCCAAAAACAAGTCAATGTTAGACAGGTATGGTGAGGGACCACGGTCAATAACTACTTCATTCAACACTAGCAAATTTAATGGAGATTTTTCTTTATCCTCGTTCTTTCTAACAATTATGCACCTCAGTCTACTGCGCAATGTCAGCGCAGCGTGCCCTTCTAGTACATTGGTCACTTGCTGTTGGAAATTATCGAACTTGAAAGGAGTCAAAAATCCAAGTGAACCCAAATGGAACGCCATAATAGGTGGAACCGATTGCTAAAAAATGAACACTTTAAAGACATATTGCACGACGGGTAAGTTATTTTGCGTACCTGAAACAAAAGACTAGCATAAAGCAGAGTACCGTCCCCGCCTAAGCAAATGATAAAGTCAATTTTATCGGTCAGATCGTCTTTGCCATCTTGGAACGACTTTAATTTCTCTCGTACTTCCATGAAGCCAGAGTTGCTGGTGAGCATTGTGTCTTCCATCACGGAGTGTTCCACAAACACGATCATGCTTTTCTCCTAGGGCACAAAACAGAAGAGAGATCATGATGTGTGAAACAAAGGGAATGAAAACAACGACAGACGGCAGGGTGCTGTTGTAGTAGTGTGGCACTTACTTGTATCAACCATCTGACGAGTTGTATGAACGGGGGCAACACGGACATGTCTCGAACTTTTTTTATCACCAACACGGACAGCGGGTTCTTGTACCACGTAAGACGTTGGCTGGCCGGATCTTGGATGGTCCTGGGAGTCGGAGGGGGGAAAAAATAAGCATACATTAGCAACGCGCTGTGACGACGTCGGCGTTCGTAGGACTTACATGAGCATCGCGGAGTTCTTCATGATACGGCCGCATGGTCCGAACTGTTGGACGGGGCTGGGGGCGTTCAGCGATCGCGTCCTCCTGAAACACACACAACAAGTAAGAACACCTCGTCAGTCTGGTCCCCTATGGGTGGCGGGAAAGGGCGCGCGGCGGACGGGTAACAACAACAACAACACTCAGGAGTCCGGTGGTCGTGCTTACAGGTCCACGTCGTCCTCCTCGCCAACGTCGTCGTCGTCGTCTCCGTCGACCGCGATCACCACGTCATCGTCGTCGGCGGCCGGGTCGTACGCGACCGCCGCCGAGTCGTCCTCGACGTTCATGACGGCGAGCGACGGTGACTCGGGCGCTACGATCCGCGGCGGGCCGTCTCGTTTCTACGCATTATGACGGCGGACGACCGCGAGATCGGACCCGTGGGAACAAGTGTTGTCGACGGCCGCGTTCGAAAGCGGAAAAATGGAAAAAGTCTCGGACGAGTAAACGTTATTGTTGTTCGAGCGTACCTAATTCGTTAATATTGTTATCGAAACGACTACCGACGTAATACGACGAGGATGCACTACGCCGCGGTGTTCGTGACGATTGATAAGCCGGCGTTAGGGCCTTGGGGGTCGGCAGGGACATATGCGTCGATAGCGAAAATCCGATTACAAAATGTTAGTTTACCCGTGTCGCCGCGTGAGCGCGTGCACGTCGGAATCAGACGAGGTTTCGTCGCTAGAGCGCACGCTCAACGCTCGCTGCGACGACAGCGATGTTTAGCGATCCCGTTACGGCCCACGCGATGTTATTGACGGTTAGAATTTTCCAGTGATAACCGCGATTCACGGAAAGTTTGAAACAATCCGATGTGACCACCCCTTTCTACTAAAACTTTCATCTAGGCCATTTCCCGGGGTCGATTGCCCAGGAACTTTCGTTTCTTTATTCCCATAATCCCATGTGTTGAAACATTATTTGGTTCTCTTTTTTTTTCTTTCAAATCGGACAACCCGAAGTGGTTTGGTTAGGTAAAAAAGATTTTGTACGAATATTAAGTTCAAATAACACTGGCCGAACTTCGCTTTTTTCTCATTTTTGTTTTTACTTCATCTTTGTGACCCAACTCTAAGGGACCACACCAACATATATACCCCGAACCAGAAACATCGAACAACAATGTACCAGTACCACCCAAAGAGCTAAGGTACATTTCGACTCAAAAATATAAGGATCTTATTTTTGTTATGTTGTTGGACGAGCGTCCCTCAAAAATCACGTATATTTGATTTATGCATAAATTAAACAATAGAAACGTTTTTAGTATAGTCGGCAGAGGTATAATAGATATAACAATAAAACGCGAACAGCATTTTAAAACTACTGTTTGCGGACGGTATATTGACATCTTGTGACCCGAATGATACCGAATACCGGGTTAAACGTATAATAATAATTCATCACGTATAAATATAATCAAATAAAACCCTCGATCGTCTTAATACACATAGGTACACGTCAGATTCTTTATATCATGTATTTATTTTATTTACTTTTATTTCATTTAATTTGGTTTTCTCGTAAGAAATCTAGGCTTCACTGAGATGACTCGTGTGAAGATTCAGGGTTACCCAAACACAGAAAATTAACATTAACACAGCTATAGATTACATAAGCTATTTAAATATTAATTGAAAGAAGTTACACGAAATAACAATAAAAAGTTTTAAGGAAAATATACAAACAATAAGTATTACAAATATAAACTCAAAATACAAGAATGTTTTTTAAATATATTAAATGGTAATTTTTGCATAATAGTTTGGCATCAAATTAAATAATATATGAATTTGTCGGAACAGAATTAATTTGATTTTTCTATTTTTTGATGGAATCTGGATTTGTTTAGATGTAGATATTTTTAAATAAATATGTCGGTAGCATTATTTACTTCTGTTGATGCATAGACCTGTGTGAGGTATAATTGAGTGTTCAGAGTCATTAATTTTCGTCCAAGTTAATGGGTTAGGTTTGTTATTACGGTTGTTCGGTTCAGAATATTTTTTATACTTATGAGTTATGACTATTGGGTAGAGGTCAGTAATATTTGCGTGTGATATAATAAGTACATGATTAATGCATATTTTAGATTTTAGTCTAGTTATATTAATGATCAATGGTATAAATTCGAATATTCAGCCATAAGAAGTAGAAAATCTTCTTTGATTTTATTTACTATGTAGATTTACTGAGGAAATCATTGTTTATATCACCTAGTAATGTTTTATTGCTAGCAGTTTCCAACATCGATTTATTAAAAATTTAATTATTTATTTCGTTTAGAGCTGTTTCTAAGACATTTATTTATTTATTACAATTCTATTAAACAGTCATTTGAAATATACAAGTGCTAAAAGTTGGCAAAATAACAGGGCACGATTGACCTTTAATTATATTGTTAGATACGTCGAACAGACCTGATGGACGTTGAATAAGAATGAAGCGATAATAAAAATAATAATAATTGTATTTATCAGAAAATGTATAGTTTATAAGCAATCCGATTAAAATGTAATGCGTATAATAGAGCCATACACCCATACGAGACTAATTAACAGAGATATATTACCTACGTATATAATTCAGTATTTCGTGAGTTTAATAAGTGCATCGCAGTTTACAAACATGAGGTATCAGAATTTATCGGAATAATTAGCATAAAAGTATATTTTTTTCATTAATACATTGTTGAACCGTGAGTCGCACTTCGTATTATGCCTTGGGTCAATAAATAGACAATGGTTAAATAATTATATAATATATATATATATGTTTGCTGTAGGTACTTATATTAAAATATACATACAAATTATGGAAATAACCTAAAATCGTTTGAAATTAAAACTATTTCCTTATGCCATTTCTAGCGCTGATATTTACTTCACGCCGCACACGGAATTTATATCTTATATTATATGATGCAATGTATTGGTGCTGATGTGAACTTCTGACGTATCCACTATCCAGCATAGATAAACTTCGTTTTGCCACGTTAAATCCCTCGGAAAACAGCACGTTTATTTGTTCGAAGTAATCGCGTTGCTGTTTCATGTATATAGTATTTTATATTACATATATCATTATTCATTAAACTCGGAGTAGCGGATTTTTATGGTTTACGAGTTTAATACCATTTAGGAAAGAACGAACGACGCGAGAATAATCATATACCATTATAACGTTTCAAACGGTTCTCAATACCACGTCTACGGTGTACGTATATTATAATATATCCTCGGAATCCTTCGAAATCATAATATTGCCACGCGAGAATAACATTACGCACTCTATTAATATAACATCTTACTCTGTACACCTATATATGCTACGCTGCAAATTATCTGGGTTGGGCCACTTTAGTTTACTTGTGGGCCAGTTTTTATAAACCTTTAAAACGTGGAGGGTCAGAAAGCAAAAATTAAGACTACGACGGAGCTACGCAACGCGTATGTACTGCACTGATACAACTACACGGATTCAACTACACTGCGATATAATAACATGTTAAATGCGAGTATTAACTATTAGTCTTGGATAAGTCATATTCGGCAAGCATTTAGTAATCAAAATCAAAGTATATACAATAGTTCGACAGCAGATTACTATTAAAATTCCATACAAACGATACATACAAATACATTTATAAATATATCACAAATAAACGCTCAACGTTTCGAGACATTTTATCGAATAACTTTTAATTTGATTGCGTTATTGCGTATAACATACTAGACATGTATAATAGGTATGAGTGATCTTTCTATTGATCGAAAAAGATTTGAGCGCACCGCGAAACGATACAATTTTTTTGTCACACGCGCATTCGAAATTAGCCACTATACAAATGAATGCAATACTCTAGAAACAACTAGAAACTGACTATAGCTGCAGCAGCCCATCCGTGATCCGATCGCGAATGATGGGCGAATCATTCCGCTTGTATAATATACTTTTGTCGCAATAAGAAATTGACGAGGCTTCGTCGTAGTAGATTTCCTTAAATTAAAAACAAAACTTTGAACTGTACGAAATATTTTTTAAAAAAAATAATTTAAACGGCCGATTTCGATAGATGTTGATAGTGATTTTTAACCAAAATGTGCAGTAATAAGTTGTTACATTAGTATTGCAAAGGTAAACATTGCGAACAGAGAACCTCTTATTGATTAATGAGAAACCGTTCATTTCTCCGGTCGTTATGATATAGATATATGATATATGACATAGACACAGTATACACTACATGAATTGAATAGTAATTCATAAAATACGTTAACGATTATTGTGCATACCTATTTAGCTTGCATATTGCAATGCGTCATGCGATCAATGCAAATGAAGAAGCCAAGAGGTTACCTACATACTAACTATACATAAATGTATAATTATTATATCGTTTGTGCCACGAAAGTTTATGATCACTGTGTGGCTTCTTCTTAAATAATAATATTAGTAAGCGCGTATAATACGGAAGTATTTACACCGGCTCCAATGTCGGAAAAGATGTTTTCATGCATGTTTACATATTATGTACATAAGCGGAAAAAAAACTGACCTACTAATAGACGTTATCATACAACTGAAATAGGAAAAGTAAAATTGAATTGAAATGATTTTATTTTCAAAATTCGCAAAAGAAACAAAATCCAATAATTTTAATGTTTGTAAATTCAGAAGTGTGTGACCAACAATAATTGGTTTAAAATATGAAAATGTGTTAAAAATTCGATATTTAGTAGCTGCAGACCCCCAGTGTTCAATAGTTCTAGTTAGTAACAAGTGGTTTCTTACTACACATAAGCGGGAAGAAACACACAAAATACAAATTTTAAACGTAATGAAAGTCATGAAAAAATTGCTACAATTGTTTAACAAATAGTTAAATATTATTATTATAAACATTTAAGATTTAAACATATAAATATATAAATATGTGTGTGTGTGTGTGTGTGTGTGTGTGTGTGTGTGTGTGTGTGTGTGTGTGTGTGTAAGGTGTAGCGCAGATATACTACAATAAATTAATATTTAAATGTATATATCATTATGGTTCTCTATATTCTTCATTAATTTATACATATAATTACAGTTATTAATTAAACTTAACTATATTATACTTTAACTTAACTGACTTATCTTTATGATTTGCAAATAATGTGTTTACAATATTACATAACCTCCTTCATTGAGTTAATTTAACCATGAATATAATTGAATATAATATGTATATTGTATGCCATGTGCGTTTATAAATTCATATATTGATGGGCAATGACTGTTCAGTTAATCGATTTATAACATGTGATTAATATCGTGTAAAATACTCGGTTCTTTGGTTGACCATATAATACGCTCATTATGATACACTTTAACACGTTTTCTTACTATACAGTTCAATTTATATTAATTGCAATGACACACATAAATTAGATAAATTATATCTGTCAGCTCATAATAGTTGGATAAAAACAATTGTATATCTATTGCTCGTATATTCTGTATTTATACTGTATAAAACTAGAGATTTAAAATGTGGTACAAATAGTTTATTTTTATAAATTACCTATTTAAAAAATTAAATACATTAACATATTAGTTTTTATCTAAACTGTACATTGATCGAACTAATTATATTTTATTCATTTGTTAATAATGTATATATGAAATATATTTTATTAATACGCACAGATTCTATTTATACTTATTTTAATTAATCAACATTAAACATGTATTTAAACATTATTACACAATTGTTTTAATTACCATTTGTTTTCGGTGAGTATATAGTTTTATTATCATTAAAAAAGACATAAGTCTGTGTTTTTAAGAATAAAATATATGTGTATAATAATATTTTACACATCAGTATGAATGTAACTATATAAAGAAATAAAACTATATACCTTCTTGATTATATTATAATAATACGGTTTAAAGTGTATCTGATAATTTCCGTTACCATTTCGTTAATTTAAAGTATTTGTTCTGAATATTTTATAACGCTAATATAAAATATTATAATGATTACTATATAATGTATAGTGAATTTCATAATATTTTTATCAACCAGCATAACGTGAAATACGGTACCTAGTAAAAGGACAAAGAAAGTTTTGCAAATCCTAATTCGTATTATTATGACTTGTTATGACTTATGTTGGCTAACGCGTGAATTACCGTTGACTATATGCAAGTACAGTGTTTATAATCAATGCGGTATTACGTAGAGAAAATTGTAGTCCCAAATATACTAATTATCCAACTGTGAATGTATTAAGTATTCGATTTGGAAACAATGCATTGTAATATTATTAATTATTGAGACCAAAGTGTCATTCATAATATATACTTTTAGATTCGAATAAATAAATATACGTACGCATTAGTGTAGATATAGAGATAAAAATACTGTATTTTGTACTTTGTTTATTGTTTGCACACAGTTCGAATATACTGCCTATATAATATATACGGATATAATACGGATCAATTATATTTAATATCTAATTGCTCGCCGTCTTCTGTGTCACGTTATCCCGACGACCATGGAATCAGTACCTAATAGTTATAGATTATGACCGATAAAAAATTGACCACAGAAAGAAAAAAATTACCTTTTGTGTATAATCTTCTGAAAGAGGAAGTCTATAAGATAATCTGCAAGTACGTCTCGTGGTCATAATATTATATTATTATATGATTGCACCTATAACGGATTTCGTGCACCAGGGTACATGAGGGTATGCACTTATTATAATTGGAGTTAGTGGTTGTATATTACGAAAAATGTTTTTTTTTTTTTTTACATAACAATTACATTGAGATGTAACAATAGAAACTTGTCCTTCTCGAATACACGTGATGATCAACTGAAGTCCATTCCATATAGCTATATCATAATAATAATAATAATAATAATTATTATTATTATTATTATTTATACGCACAACGCACTATTAGTGGCTGGTATATTACGACGAACAGTTGCGAAACATAAATACATTGTTCGGTTGAGAAATTTAAGAGAGAACAGCTTGAATTCTGAAACATCATTGGTGGAAATTGTAACCGTTCGAATATTGACGTGTACCACGTTCTCGTATATTTTCGTGAAATTTACCTGTACCACGTTTTCGTAACTATGTATATAATATATATAAATATGTTATTATATAGTCGTCTACATAGACATAATATCAATGACTATAAAGATAATAAACGTTAAGCAGAAATATCAAGTCCATATAGTAAAAGGGCACTAACATTGCGTATGCTAATTTTTATCTCTACACAGCCCAACGTGTACGTGAAACAGATTGACATATTTTTTCTAAATAGCTAATTGTGTATAATTGATAAAAAGTGTTGACATTTTTAATGCTTAAGCGCATGCCTTTCTATTACTACTATTTTTTTAAGATGTCAATTATTGAGAACACAATTGCATTTATTTGGATTGTCTCGTCCATAATTTTCAGTCTTTAAGTAAACGGTATATATTATACAATATGTATACAATTTTGAAATACTGACGAGAGGTAACGATAATAAACACGTTCAAAAACAGTCCAATCGAAATGGCTTGCGTATCAGTAGACGCTAGTCGAGTAACAGTTATGTATAATAATTTGTTTATTATAAATTTAATAATTAGCGTATATCATCTAAGATCTAACGATTTATGTAATACTGCTTACTGCTTACAAAATGTACGGCTATACCTCTTGGGAGTTATTATAATTTATTAATCTACTTTATAATTAAATCATTATTATTAAAACTATTTATGTGCTTTCGTGATTTACCTAAGTATTTAAACAGTGATGTCTTATCAACAAAATACCAATTATCTTGAGTTATGACTCATAACAATATAATTAAGATTTATATTAAGATGATGCTGACCGGCTTGTAATCAAAATTACAATAATAATATTGTTAATAACTTTTACTTAACGCGTAAATAAAAAAACATCATATGCTCTACATCATTCGAATAATGTTAAACCGACATATTATAATTTCATACCATTCCATACAACTACTGCGTATGCATTTATGGTATAGACCTAAGGGTGATATATTATTTTTCAATAGCAGCACACATTCGTGTAGTGCGCGCACGCCGCGATCGAGAGGAAACGCGGCCTGTTTGATCGTTCGGTAGTTCACACAGGATCTAGACGATCATAATTATATTACCGGTATAGTTATATAATTTGATTACGACCGAGTTCCAGTTTCTGTACGGAATAATATACGTACTGTACGTATGTGCGTCTGCAGTGCATAAATCCGAGTTTCTATTCTATAAGGTCGACAAACTTCGCTTTATCATAAAAAAATGTAGTTTATAAAAATGCACAATATAGAATAATTACTGTATACACTTATGCGTACACACTACACGTCTACACACATGGTTTAAGTATCAATTGCTATGCACTGCACTCAAATAACATTGTTATTATAAGCCATAAAAAAGAAGCGAAATTCTGGAAGACGATTAGCCTAAGGCCGTTTGTGCAATGGCTGCAGCAGTGTGGAGCGCATAGTATATTAAAATCGGGTTAAGGGAACACGGGGGGAATGGCACGCATTAGAGGTTAAAACGATTTTGTTGACTCGCATAATAATTGCAGTATCAGATTGATTTGTAATATTTTTTTCAAATTCTTTTACACTATATCACCACATATCTATTATATATAAGCTATCAGTTTTTTTTTTTTTTTAATTTTATCGACCTAATATGTATATAGTTACTGTTTAAAGGTGCGTATGTGTACGTCATATTATATAGCTACATGGAGACGGCGCGGCGGCCCCGCGGCCCAGTGGTACCGAAGTGTTTAAAATATACTATTACATCGTACGTAAAGAGGCCTCCCACCCTAACATCCACCAATCTTAATAACATGAATAATTCTCAAATAGGCCTTCCCCTAAGAAATTCTTCTACACGACATCTGTCGTAGATAGATGTATAGTGATCGGCGCCACTGGGCCACGGCGCGGATCACGAAAAGTTTCGTGATTATATAGACGCGATCAGCACGAACGAATTATTTATCATGTACGTGCGACCGCGACGGTGGTTTTGGGAGCAGCTATTAAAACATCGTTTTCGATCGATTTCGTTATTTTCTACATATATATATATCTACAGTAGCCTTAAGGAGTAATAATTTATCACGACTAAAAAATACTTGCATATAAATGTAGTATTATACGTACTATTATATTATTATAGTAGATATTAGTAGGTATTTACATACTTCGTCGCGCGCCAAACGTAAAATCGCGATGGACGGCGTCTGCTACAAGGTCATACAAGTTTTTATAATAACCTCGTACAATGTCAAGGTTTGTAATATTTATCGGTAGGTATTTCTGTCATTTATATTTTAATTTATTTTTTCTTTCGTTTTCTACATTCGAGTGCCCACTGCCCACTCTGCACATGTTAACCCGAAAAATACAACGTAATTGTAAATATATAATACATATTATACAACACTATATACACACCTATATAACTGCCCTCTGCAGCGGTAAAGTCTGGTATACGACTACAAATTACGAGTACATGTCGTGGCCAATATAATTATTGTTCACATTAGTACGTTACACAGCGCGCGGTTTGTGCACTTTTGCAATGCGATTTTCACGTTGAATAGGATATTATATTGAATTAAAAGCTCAACGAGCAGACGAAAATAAACATAGATATAACATATAAATATCTATATTATTCGCACATACATATTTGTGAATCGGCACGGACGAACTATTAATATACAATATTATGATATTTTGCAGTTAAATTCCATCCAACCGCGATATATAATGTTATAAGTAGGGCTCGGAAGTTGATGCATTTTGCATTTTTTTTTGGAACGTTTTAGACGATGCTCTTCTGGTCACAAATGTGTTTCATTAGCATGTGGATCTGAATAACTAATTTTTATTAGTCATTTTATTGCATTTTTTGTTGTTTTTTACTTTATAAGTCATTTTTTGACATTTTAAGGCCATTTTCCCACATTTTAAGTCATTTTTACTGATTTCACACTAGTTCACTTCTTATCGTTTCTTGTCGATCATTATGCCGATAACTTATAACTTGAAAATTATAATATTTATTTATAATATTTGTAATTTTTTTATGTAATTATTTATTTAATATATTTAATTTCATTTTTAAGGGCATTTTTTATCATTTCTAAGTCATATTTTGATATATTGGTAAGCTTTGATAAATGAATATAGAATTTTATAGTAAAATATTTAAAAAAAATTGTATTTTTGTTAATTTAAAACAAATATTTGTAATTTTTTTGGTCATTTTTTGTCATTTTTACGTCATATTTGCATTTTTTGGGTAATTTTTTAATGTTTTTCAGGTCATCAACTTCACAGCCCTAGTTATAAGTAATAACTTAAAATATTATTATGTATATTTGATACCCTGCAATGATAACGCGATACCTATGTATTTTTCGAAATTTCCGATTGCATAGATTGCTTCAATTCACACGTGTTGAATAAATAAAGTTATACGTTTATGACTTGCTGTGCACATGCATTATAGTATGGACTATAATATGCGTGTAAAATAGGTACATTATAAAATTATTATATTATTACAAAATACGAGTTTCATCCTCGGTGACCTCGCGTGTTCCATTCGAAGATTTATACCTAATAATATTTTTAATGACGTTATAATACATAATAATATAATATTATATAGTTATATGCTAACTATGTACCTATGGGATTGTGTAAAAAAAAAATCGCCTTTGCCCCGATTTTTGTGACTACATAGTGTTGCACACGTGGCCTTGACTCTATCCACCGATATGTATTTGTTTTCATATACAAGTATACAACTAGTATCGTCGTACGAGATAGGCGCAAAGTACTCGGCAACAAATATATGTGCATAATATACGCTATTTTAAACGTTTTGCTGCACCGTTACGCCTGCAGTATGCACCGAAAAACCGAACGTGCACAATGCGCGGTCAATTCAAATGTACGCATGAAATATGCAGTAGTCGTATCATCGCGATGAATCGCGCACGCTCATATCGACACCGATCTTCAAAGAACCCGAAGAGTGCAAAGAAATAATTGACGTGCCTTTCCGTCTGATGTATATTATTGTTTTCACCGTTTTCCGATAAATTGTGATGCACCGCTTACCAGTTGCTACTCAAGGGGGTTGACTTCGAGTCCGGACCCCCCTTTGAATAGTGTAATAGAATTAAATTTATCGAAGATTATCAAAATTCAGGTGAAATGCTAAACTTAATATTCATTGATAAGTTCCAGTTACAATAGAAGTTATAACCGTATTATTTTTTTTTATTATTATTAAAAGAATAATATATCATACAACCTGAACTACGCAGCAAATATGATAAGTTATCATTGATAACTATATACAAGTCCAATGATAATTAATTAATACGAAAAAAATTTTAAATTGTGTAACAAAATAGATGTATGTACACTGAAAATCGAAAGGCATTGGAAAGTTACAGGAAAACAATACACACATTTTACACTCTAAATTATACGAGTATATTGCGATAAAATTGATTTTTATTTATATCTTTTTTAGACCCCTCCCTTGAATAAATCCTTGTTGCGCCACTGCCGCTTACTACAGATGATTTTCAGTTCGATAGTACTCGATAGTGTTCGATAGTCTGTTCCTCAGACAACGCGATAAGGTGATAAAAACCTTAATAAGTCCTTATGGCTCTAATATTAAAATTATATTTCTTACTTAATTCTACTCTAAAAATATGTGTCACACTTTTGTTTTTATTTTTAACACCACCGCAAAGTGCTAAAAATGATGTCGTACATCAAATGTTATGTAAATTCTGCATACATTGAGTGGTGGCAATATTTTTTAATTATCATGAAAACGATTTTTTTTTTATGAATAATTAATTAATACCAACAGGCAACAATATTGAAAAAAAAAAGATATGTTCTTATTTAATACACCGATTAAGAAAATCACATGGATTACCATGCTTTTTTTCCACCCTGTATAATCGTATACAGCGGAGCTCATAACATACACTAAAATAATTCACATTATGCGATAATTGTGACGATTGGACGGACGTACTTATGCATATTTCCGCGGTGACAACATAATCTGTCACGTGTGAAGAGTTTATCTCTCTTCTGCAGGTCAACTATACGTTTTTCCTGGAAATTATTTTTTAAAAACTGCAATACACATTATGAATGGTATACAATATACAATATAAGTAATACACGCATACACCAGATGCGAGTGAACCGCTACGCAGAGTCCAGTAAAGCCATAAAATATATATTAGGTTCTACGATTTGTGCACATGCATTATACATGTTAATTTGATGTTATAGAAGGGTGTGTGCAAGAAAATGAAACTCCTATAGAGTATAGATTGAAATATCATCAAAACTCTGGCATAGGTTACATAATATTACTATTACTATCTGTATACGGCTAGACACTTATAGTACACGAACGAGCACAGTGCACACACGAATTTCAGTCAACAGGCGTTGTTTTTCATCACTTAAAGGCAATAATATTATATAATCCAAAAATTCAGGTTAGGAAATAATATATTGAACTCCGGAGCGCGGTAGACTATATTTTTTATACGTATAGACCATAGATAAATGCAAAAACCGAATTACATATCGTATCGAAATTAATATTGTTCGACCGTTTTCATTTTGGTCGTCAATGCTACGATTATTGCGATATTATGCTATTCGATAAACCGCGGTATATAATATAGTAAACCGATATGCGACGCTGGTAACCTTATGTTTGGGTAAAACACAGAATTTTCAATGAGTATAATATTTTATTTTGTTCAACATTATTGTTCTAGCCATGACATTCATATCGACGAAATGTACAAGCTTTTTTTTTTTTAATTTTGCTTTTAAATATTCAACGGTATCGATAATTCGACGCGAAGGTAAATTGCTTATCCGATCGAAAAACAACTGAGCACTAACACGAATGTTGTACACATAGGTGGCGGGTCCCTCTACAGGCGTATATGTCATTTTCAAAAATCCATTTACCCCCAATCCTGCAGTTTACCGGATATTTTGACCTCGTAGCTCCGTTTCCCGTTATATATGTACTATATATATTGTATACACATTGTATATAAACACGTCGTCGATTATAGTGCTTGTACTATATAGCTACATTATTTCTATATAATCTATAATAATATATACATGAACAGTATTAAGACACTCGCGATCTGAAACAGACTGCTCACTTCCGTCGTGTATTATTACACGTACATCATAGTATCATATACCTATAACCTATGTATACGGTGTATATGCCATGTATATGCCATTATGCCAACAAGTATTTGTAAACACATGTGCGTACATATTATATTTATATAAGTAGAATGTATTTACATGCATACATATATTCACTTATCTTATTGATTTGCCTGTATACACTGTGAATATGATAAGCTACGTACTTTACTAAATATCACTTTTTTTTAAACATACAACAATATATACTTATATACGATATTAAACGCACGTGTCAATCGTTTTGGAAAATCGGTTTTTTTTAATTCAATCATACCACGGTATCAAACACATCACATTATGCCCATAATAATGTCATATGAAATGACGATGAATGTAAACTATCGTACAGAAACATTGTATAAAGACTACTACGCGTAAAAAATATTTCGATTCACACGAATTGAAGGTAATAATTATGCCTGTTTGAAATATATTTACGAGTAAATGAAAGTACAGCAGTGTAGCGAAAGATGGTACGTGGATAGTATATTTAGCCGATTTTTCTTACTACGGTGAATTGTGATGACGCGAGTGATGACTATAATATTCAGATTTGTGTACATACTCTATGCCCTAGAGCGGGTAAAAATAAATAAAATCTAAATCTAAATATTTCTCTTTCTAAGAATAACTGCGCATACCTATGTACGCACTTATACTAATCGACAATATTATGTATATTGTACGATAGTTATCAGTGCCGTGTTCGCGAAGATGATTTTTTCAGTAATATTTTATTATTTTTTGACGAAATCTCAAATCATGATGAGGTGAGACGGAAAAAAATTAAAAAATTCTAAACTAAAAGAAATACTAAGTATAGGTATTGTAATGATTAAATATCAATCAGGTTTTTTCTTATCGTTTAAATGTTCTAACTCACATAGATGTTTTCTATTATATTATATAATAAGTAAGTCGTTGGTGATTGGCCAGCATTCATATTTTTTTCCTATTATCACTTAAGTTAAAATGTTATCGTCTCGCATATTTGAATGATATGTAGCGTCACATGTATTATATATGCTGCAGTACATTAAAAATCGTAGTGGTATGTACTATGATTGTATTGCTTAATATTTTTTAACGATAGAAGGGTAGTTATGGGTGGTACTATAAAATCTGACCCCCCAAGCGACCAATTTATTGACACGGCAATGAGTATAGTATACGTACAGTTAATTTCTTTCGAAGTCTTACGACGCTAAGCGAATATAGTTATTACATAAGTAAACTATTATCGTATGGCTTGTCATTAAAAATAAAAGTTAGGTACGATATTATATTATACATCCGCGTCGTGTTACATCAAAGTGTAATTTATCTTTGCATTTTGATAGTTGGTTATTAGAAATAATTGATAATAATTTTCTAAATCGCACACTAAAAAGCAATTTAAACAGCTGTCAATCAAAAAGTATAAAATGGATTTTTAACATGTGGATATTTAGTGTTATACATGATTGAATTTTAGTTCGGTGCTACTGATAGTGAGTTAAAACTTGGAGTACGCATACCGGCACCTTACGAAGTATAATATATAGGTACGCTAATGCGCTGGTATTAACACCTATTAAATTATTTTAATCCTAAAAAAAATGTATTATTTGGGTTTAATAGCCTTTTCCTATTGTTTTGAAATTATTTGAGACAAGAAAAAAGCAATAACAATGCAACGGCAACAGGTCGGTAATTAACAAAATAACTTGACATACTTCTAGGAAAATGTCTTTGTTTTTAGTGCTTAAATAATTACAACATATTTTATTTAAACAAATATCTACATCGTTTTATCATTATCACTATGCAGTATGAAGAAAGTGAGTGCGCATGGTCTAAAAATATTATAAAATATAATTAATCTATACATAAGTTTGCATTGAAATATTATTGTATCTACAATTTTAAATATAAATATAACTTTAAACTATAAATAAGTCATAAGAAGTTTGTAATTAATCACAAAATATTATTAAATTTATTTCTTAATTAAAGTGTATTAAATTTATATAAGGTCATTAGGAAATAAATTATGAATTATTGACAAATTCCAATTGTTAATTTGTTAACTATATAAATGTATATACGTATACCTGTGTGAAAAAAAAATAATGGCTATGTTAGGTACTAGGTAGTATACTTATAATAATTATGGCAAGTAAAATGTTTATTCAAATGTACTATTAAAAAGTTTATACTGTATTTTAATAATAAGTTTTAATTTACATTTCCATAACTCATAAGGTGAGCAATTTGTATAATTTTTATTTCGAATAATAACAGATACACATACGTAATATATATATAGGTACCTACGTCAAACATAAATTTATAACACGTGTGAATAATGAATATACATACTAATTAAAAAATTGGTGAAATTTGAAGGTTAATAAGCACTTGAACGGTAAACAGAGCAAACAAATTACTTCCATAGGGAGGTTTATCTTCGTTCTATCTCATATTGGAAATGTATTGAGAATAACAACGCATTTAAACTTTTAAACCAATCAGATTTATTTTAAGGAATAAAAATACAAATTGCACCGAGCAATGGAAATGTGAACTTGCCTAGTTTTTACCGAATTGCGTTCTAATTTCATTCGACCAGATTCGAAAATAGTTTAATAATTTAATATTATTATTATTCATTAGTTTTATTTAATGAATGACACAAGTCGTCATAATTAGGGTCGGAGATTGATGGCCTTTGCATTCGTTTTTTTCATTTATTAGACGATGCTTTTCTAACTGAAGATGTAATTAATCCAATAAAATACGAATGTAAACAGTTAATTTATATTTTAGTGCATTTTTCAATATTTTTATAGTTCTAAGTAATTTAATTTCCCCAACAATTGAGAGAAAACGTTTGATAAGATTAATTTATGTAAGTGTGTCTAGACTGTCTAATACTCGTATGTCTAATATGTCTCGACTCACAAGGGTTTACCGATTGCGTTATAAATTATTTGTTTATAAGTTTTACTGCAGATAATCGTAATTATTTTTTTTTGCATTAATGTATTTGAAAAAAAAAATCAAAATTATACTTTTCAGGACAACGAAACATAACAAAAAAAAAACTTGAATATCTTTATAATATAACAGGAATTATTATAATACTAGTGAATCCTCATGGAATATCCTGCGTACGTAATATATAATGCCAATAACAAAAATAATTGTGTATTCACTATATAAATAATATTATGGGCGTGCAGAATAAACAAAAACAATGTACCTAACCCGAATGATATTATACGTAAACAGTAAACCGGTATTATTAATTATTAAATAATATTATATACCTGGAAATGTAAAATCGTAACGACATTGAAGTGTATATAATATAATATTCACTGTATTAATGATGTTGCTTCTAACAATTATTATTGTGTTTTAAGGACGACAATATATGATGGCTGAGCATAGTACGTTACCTATTTTTTTGTCGTTTTCGCGTAAATAGTACCATTAATCAGGATTTTAACAATTACGATTTCTATACTACACAAAAACTGCATTAACTGATTTGATATGCGACACCGGCACTGCAATATTATATATATATTATTTATACACGCATCTATATACGCGTCTGTTGAAAACATTTACGAGCAACAATTAATAATTAATAATTCAATTATATACTTAGAAAAGTAAAAAACTGCAAATGCAACAGTATCGGCTATTTACGTACATACGAGCACAATCTATATCGATGTGACAAATACTTTTTGAAATTATTTCATCAGCTGTAACGAAAACAACAGAACGATTTTACAGCTCTGAAACGGTAATAAATAATTACATCATTTTTTTAACAAACGTACATAATATTGTGCTGTTCTATAACTATTATAATGTCATTGTCGGCAAGATGGTATAATCAGCAGTGATTGCACCATTAGAAATCAACGGCTTGTATAATATAGGAAACGATAACGATATTGTACGACTAGATTCGCCGTTTATCGCCGGTCGACTGGCATAACGTTAAGTGCCTTTCTCCCGTGGGCCCGCACGGTGTTGCGAAGGAAAGCCGAGGCGCAGTCCGCAGGGTCAGCCCTAAAGATTTTTGGTCGAAAAATCGTTGAATCCTAACCACCCTCGCGGTACACGGGCGAAAACGGGTGCGGCGGGACTTGTTTATGAACAACCCCCCCCCCCCCCCCATCATAATATTAATGTCGATTTTCCGACAGAAAAGTGTTCCCGACACCGCCTCGGCGCGGACGCCCGCAGCACTACCCGGGGTGTATATCGTGTATATCGTAAACGAAGACTTACGGCCACGATCCGGACCGGTGTCGAGGTTTGCGGGCGCGCTGCTGCTCGACGGTGCAGTTCTCGCAGCCACCCGCGTCCTTGTCCCCGGCCGCGGCGTCGGTGCGCGCCACGACCGCGGCCACGTCGAACGCGGCGGACCGGTCGCGGCACCTGCTGTCGGCGTCCACGCGCTTCCGGCACGACTGCGCGGACACCCGGACGGCCGCGGTCGTGTCGGCCATGCCGCCGCCGCCGCCGCCGTTGAACTCGTCTTCGGCGTGGCGCACCTTCATGGCCCGCGGGAACGGAACGCGCGTACGGCCGTGGACTCGGTACGTCTTCTCGGCGGTCGCAACGTTGTCGCGCGGCGTGGTCTACTGCGGCGGGCGGTCACGCGCGATATACACCGGTTACAACACGGTCGCGGTAACGGTACGCGGTGCACGGCGCGCCGACGACTGAACGATGAACGACGTTTTAGTGTTCGCACGCGACGCGAGACACCGTCCGTCCGTCCGCCCGCCCCACCGCGACGCGCCGCCACCGAGCGTCCGTTCCCCACCACCGCCGCGGTGCCCCTTTGACGAGACGGTTCACGGGTACTTACGGCGGAACGGACGGCAGGCGCGACACTTATAAACTCGCGAAACGGGGTCAGGTTGGTGTAAAAAATAAGTAAAGGCGGAAAAATAAGTGTACCGCTCGGCTCCGGTTGACATGTCGCGGTGTTTAGTAAAAGTTTCGCGTTACCGCACGTTTTTACGGCGCGATAATGTAGAGGAAAATGTTCCGCGAAAATCTTATTAAGTATAAACCATCTCCCGCAATATCCGCCCCTCAGGAGCACCCGGTACCGGTGATTGACGGTAACATGTATAGTGTATACTGTATAGGTACTATGTGAACCGAGGGCGCCGGAACCCGTGTTCAAGCAGTTGCCCTATAAACGTTTCCGTGGGCGGTCGCAGGAGATTTACCAGGGATGGACATAATAAAATTAAGCACCAAAAAGCATTTTTCTTTTTTCCTATTAACACTTTCACGATGAACGGGTACGTATACCATTTTATCGGTTTTCACCCGTAGTAGACCAAAGCCAAGTCTTTTCGTAAAGCACTAAATTACATTTCAGCAGTACAGCTTGTATAGCTGGTAAAGATATTCTAAAACAAATAAAATTGCTAGGGAATTATATTTGAAATACATTGGGGAACAAGTGTGCCATTTCAAATTTTTATGAGGGTATGCAAACATTTTAAGGCGCCAAATGACATGCCGATAAAGGAATAGAAGCCCTCAAGAAAATCTTCAATTATCAAATTCTTTGATAAATAATTAATCTCTCAAGTTATAGGTATATCCGCGTTAGATAATATTTTGACCTATATAACTTCAAATAACTTCGGCACCGCACCACTGATTTACAAACATTAACCGTAGGTTGTATTCGGTTAGGTTAGGTTTACAAACGAAACTGTCGAAGAAAAAGAAATCGCTAGGAACAATATCGAGCGTGTAGATTTATTTTACGACTCAAGGCGATTCAATTTCATTTCTCATCTACACACCGTGCGCGTATACTTATATCGAGATTCGATCACAGTAATATTGTGACCGTCGAGAATTATTATAGAATTATACATTTTATCAAAACCCGCCGTAGCCACCCCGCTGTTCATATCCGTTTATCAAGTCCGAAATGGTATTATCAGACATATCGGGGGTTACCGTATGAGAATGCTTCGAGGATACGTTAATACATCAACTAGCTATTTCGAGCGACTAGTTAGCGTTGAACCTAGTCCATTACCATATGAAAAAAAATAAAAATTATATGTATAAACAACACGATAAAGGTTAGATTATATATTTATAAATATAATGTGTTCAGAATAATGAATACTTCGATGTATACATAGGTAAATATGGTGAGAAATAAATTCTTTTCTGCACTGTTACATACTTACATCAAATGTTGTATAATATACTATCTAGCTCACCCTGTACATGCGACATATTCCCATATAACCGGCGCGGAGCGCGTAAAACGTAGGGATTTAAAAACCAGATAAACATTATTATAAGGAAAATTACATTCCGGGGAGATATTTCATATGAAAATAAAAATCGGAAAAGTTACATTATTTTTTGATTTTATTTTCCTGAATTTTATTTTTCCGAGACATTTTTTATTTTCCTGAACATAATATTTCATATATAATATAACATAATGTAATATTGAAACGCATGTGCAGTATAATTGTATAGTAAATACACCTTTTGACAGATGAATTTATTTAGATAGGTGAATTTTTAATCTTAGATAATTATTTAGGTAACCAAATAATTATCTATAAATAAATGTCAACTCTCAACACTTTCCATAATTCCGTGTGATATCGTTCCTCAATTCCTCACAAAGTCACAATACACATTTCCTGTATTTATCATTCCTGTGAATTATTTTCATATGTCTTGTTTTCCTGAATTTTACAACCCTCCCAAATATAAGCCACTACAACTGCTGTATGCAAATAGAACTTTATATCATATTAAATAGCATTATAACGGTACGCAGAAACACGGGATAGAAATTGGAAATTGAATAACCAAACTTGAGTGATAAATCACAGTACCTTATTCTTCGTGCGGACGGTGGCCGGAACATTTTATTATTTTTTCCAAACAGCGGTCCATTATAGACTGTATAGCACGTGGAAGCTAGGTCGACTCACGAGGACGACGACAACGGCGATGGATAACACTATTATTGGGAATAACTGACATCGCGCGAGTTTAGTGTAGTTTATCTAAAAGCTAGTAAAAAAAAAAAACCGACATTGCGGTATGCGCGTTTGCGATTGTAACAAAACCGAACAGAGCACTTTATTACATATTATTATTATTATACCATTGCACAGATATACCACCTATACATGTATGAACGAGGTATATTATTCACACGCACGCAGTCGTCGGGCTCGCAGGTTTTTATGGTACTGCATTATAATAATATAATATTATGATCGCAGGCTCTCCGCGGGTGTACACGACACGGTCTTACGTAACCACGCGGCTCGACGAGACCTTCGGGTTTGCGCAACGGCGGCGGTGCGCCCGGGGTGGAGACGGTCGTGTTTTCGGCGGTTACCGTCGCACAGAAATAATGTGTAATATTATAATATTATTACGATTATCGTGACGTACAGTAGTAGTACGTTTTACATTATAGGACGAGACTGTAGTATATTATATGGAATACGAAACTGACCTTCTTTTCGACGGGCTCGACCCGGTCGTCACCGCGGTGCAGCAGCTCGACGGTCGTTCCTTCTTCTTCATATCTCGGACCCGTCCCGACGACGACGACGACGGCTGTATAATATAATTATATGATACGCGCCGCTGCGCTTTTTTTTTCCTTTTTTTCCTTATTTTCCAATTTCTCTAAAGGTACTATTGTTTGTTATTACATTTAGGCACACTGTACCGTCGCGCTAAAATACAACAGTACCGTTAACTCGCGCGGGCGACCCGCACTGCCGTACCCAAAATGCGTAATAAT
Source organism: Periphyllus acericola (assembly GCA_949715065.1). Lineage (NCBI taxonomy): Eukaryota > Metazoa > Arthropoda > Insecta > Hemiptera > Aphididae > Periphyllus > Periphyllus acericola. The sequence goes on from OX454265.1 coordinate 23,322,645, forward strand.
TTACGTACACATTTTATACCGCCCGATTGCCGCTGCAGTAACGATATCCTTCGGTTGCAGCTGCTGCACTCCGGGTACGCTTGTGCGCGTATAGTATAACGGGAGCGAACATCCACGCGGTCACAGACGCGACGTTATGACTGTTGCACGAGCTGTACACATACCTAACCGCGACCGCCGCCGCGTTGCGCGCGTGCATAAATTACACATAATATTGTATTGTGTTACGTTATTGTCTCGTGATACACGTCGCATCAGTCACGGTGATCACGAGCGTCGACGACGAGTTATTCGTTCGCGTACGTGCGACTTCCACCTCGACGCCCGCGGCTGACGTCGTCGTCGTCGTCGTCTCCGTCGTCACCACCGCCGTTGCCTCCCGGACCCGGGTGTCCTTGCCAGAAAAATTCAAATACCGAAGAACCTTTCACGCCGCCTCGGGCTCCTCCTCTCCTCCTTTCTCCTGTGCTTCTAACCCCATCGGGTGGTCGAAAATATTTTATTTCACTCTCTCTCACTCTCTCTCTCTCTCTCTCTTTACAAATAACTTTTAAATATATACGCGCGTGCGAGAGTGCATTTGTCTCTTGTAAAGCCGGCAACCCCCCAACCATCACCGCCGCACCAAAGGAGTTATTTTCGTAGTCAGTGGCGTTTCCTGACTTTCTGCGTCAGGCGTTAATGTGTGATTCATTAAGAAAACCCCCTTTATAGAAAACAAATTCTCATAAACTAAATCAATAACTCCATATAATTTCCCTTATTAACTGAATATTTATTTTCGTTATGTCCCCTAAAAGGTAATTCCTGCTTAGCTAAAATTCATAATGCATTTATTAATCTTTTTAATATTTCTCTATTTTTTGCTACTTTTTCATTATGTAATTGAATATCTATTCTTCTTTGTTTATCTAATAATGTATCAATCCTAGCACTTGATGATGATAAAAATGTTTTAAGTTTATTAAATATCCAGATATATGAATTTCTGATTCAGTATGTTTTTTAACAGCTATATTTAAATGATTTAAATCACCATACCCTTGATCATTCCAAACAGTTTTTTTTGTAGAAAATAATAAACAAGACCAACAAAAAAAATTTATTGGATACTTCACAACCGCATAACCAATCAGATATATTATAAAGTTCTTTACGAAAATTTCGAGTGCATGACGTATTATCGACAGTCTTCTTAATTTTTACTGTTGTTAAAGTGTCAAGATCTGGACAAGGTCTACCATTTTCAACTAAGACTTTTTTTTCAGCAAATGAAAGTCTTGAAAAGCATTTTTGTTTTAATCGATTTCCAACTTCACTGTGATAATTCATATTGCAGTACAAATGAAATAATTTTAATTTAATTAATACTAAATTAAACAATATTATACAGTTATATAATAAAAACTATACAGCACTTATAGTGACAAAAGAGTATTCTATAAAAAAAATGAATACCATACTGTCCTCGGCTCCTCTCTGTCTTTAATTAAAATCATTAACCCAATAAACTGATGCACAGAAATGGAAAATACTATACAGGATACTGGATAGGCAACCCGTAACAAACTATTTGAGTTGTGGCTAGACGTTAATTCCATTTTCAACGCCTTGGTTTGGTATACACATTGCACCGAAGTTAGCCGACAATATCACGACAAATTACGATTATGGAATTTTAGAGACCACGAGTCGTTGATCAAAAAATTAACGTCCTACAGTCTACACAATTACTACACATAATACCTAAGAATTTCCTCATCTTATCGACTGCCGTCGTAGCAACAAGGGCTACAACTGTCGGTACACGGTCGACTCGGTCGAGTTAAAAATAGTGTATTAGTTGATTATTATTTTTATTTATAGACAATAAGAGCACATACAAAATAATTATCTAAAGATCTTGTAAATACAATTATATAACTATGTCATATGCATTACAGTCATTATACTATTACAGTATTAGTATTATTACACGCATCAATGTGACAAAATAAGGCGTTAACACACGACTTGCACACCCAGAGAAAACGCCACTGTTCGTAGTAGATTCAGGCGTACGGACCAGTTATGTCTAAAGTACCGGTTAATACCATAACCCTATGACAAAAAGATAAGTATACGCTCGGTATTGACCACTATAATCTACATCTGATGTTCTGAAATAATTTTCCACTCGTCTTTATATTTTGTGAAAATGTATAGGGTAGTAGCTTCCACTAAAGTTGTATCTACACGACGAATTATTGTCCAAAAATAAGTTTACATCGTCATTGAATGTATATCTAGTGATCTAATCATTCTTAATACACCTCGGCTCCTAGGAAATTTTTCAGAATAATGTTTTAGTTTTATATTTAAATTATAGAATGTAAATAGTCACTGTATATATTTGTAAACAAAAAGCGCTTATTATAAAGTAAAACTACAGGCACTTTGGCAACACTTCAGAGTCCCAAGTTTTTCAGGACTTTTTCGGATATTATCGACCAATTTGAAAGCTCAAAACACTAATGCACGATTGAGGTACGTATAATATGTGGAAATGTATGCTCGTTAACTCCGGAAATTGTATCGCGTACTGCAAAGGTTGAAGAGTATAACGGAAATTTTTGGCGGCCCTAAAGGATTTTACACGTTTACAGTACACACATATGTCTATCCGGCCATGCACATGGCACTGTACGAAGGCTGAGAAGAAACGGAGTACGGACGGAGGGGGTAGAAATGTGTCCGTCAACTGCAACGTTTATACAGTTCGCGGTCAGCCAGCATCAGTCTACATTCGACAAGGTCCTCGGATATTAAATATATCGCAGGTATAATATACAGGTCACGCGTACGCAGGACAGTCTATTATCATAAATAACACGTGCTTCCCGAAAATATCGATTTTTTCTAAATCAAAAATATACCTACACTATATAGAGGCAGTATAGATACCTATCAATCAGCATAAAATCACACACGATTCATTGAATTCATGATTTTTAATAATTTTTTTAGTTTACATAGAAATAATGTAAATTATTATCACCTCGTCATTTTTCCGATTATGTTTCTTGATAATGATATTATTATTTTAAATTGTGTAAATAGTACACTATTTTCTTGTAAACTAGAAAAATGATTAAAAATCAAGAAGTTAATAAAAATTGGTTATTGAACCGTAAAAATGTTCAGAAAAATTAGCTACTATAAAATAGCTATATTATCTTAAATTGCACCAAATACACACAAGCCCGCAAGATCCTCAATAACCCCACCTCTCTACATCAAGCACTCAATGAAGAAAATACAGACGCAATTAATGTATTCTTCCACTGTATAAACTTAAGTCATAAATTGTAAACTATACAAACATGTCAATACTTGTAAAAAATTTAATGTATACTTGTCTATTTTAATTTAATGTAGGCTAAAAACCTTCGTCGTTGAAATATTTAAAAAAAAAAAAATAGCTATATCTTTGAAATGTATAGAAGTAATAGAATAAAAAATTTATTTTTTCACTTCTTTAATAAAACACTTATATTTACCAAACTATCGTCAACAAAATTGCATTTGCCCTAGGATGCTCATAAAAAAAAACAGAATTTGATTATCTTTATTAACACGGGAGATATCGCTCTATGTAAATCCAGGTGGGACACCTTTTATAATGTATATGTAGACTTTACACATTACCTACGATTTCAAAATGCAATGCACTATACGTGTATACGAAGAGTTATACACCTTTAATATTGTTATAACTAATAAGGTCTCCCACATCAACGTCAAATTAATTTGAAAAAAAGATTGTAATATTTGATTTGAGCGAACGTATATAGGTTTATTGTACAAGTTATTAAGACATATAAATATTATTGCTAAAAAAACGGTTTTGTGTGGCCCACATACTTTTGCCATTTTTCCATAATAACCATTCATTAAACAATAGTATTCGTTTGATCAATGATATAGTTATGTCCAACATCAAAAGGAAATATGGAAAAACATACGGCAGCCCGGCGCCCTGTATATGTAATTACACGAATCTAATTCAAATATTGACGTACCTATATCAACGTATATTCGCCAAAGCCATTTGTTACTATGTGTTTGAATGATATTTACTCGCATTAAAAAAAAAAAAATTCATCAACCGCGAGCATATATAAGTATAATAATATAGTATTACGCGTTTATAACGAATGTGGAGTTATTGTCAATGAGAGTGGAGAGCATAAAAAAACTCCTCGTAAGTAAAATATTAAAGAAGACCTTTTTTTTTATTCTGTGAAAACCAATTATATACGCCATGTTATATGCTTATTTAAATAAACAAATTAATATTTTAATATTAAATTGTAAGTGTACATATAAAAAAATGTGCTCACAGTTTCATACCTTGAACAAGAATTACCTATTGATGTTAAGACCGTAACAGTTATTCAAGGGCCCAACATCCAATTTTTGTTTTTACCAAAAGCTATTACAAAATACGAATTAATTAGTAATACATGAAATCGGACTGATGGAAAAAAAATCCAAAAACCAGTTTTGATTTCGGCGCATAAATATTTCACAGGTCTCCGGCTCAAAAAAAAAAACAGTAAAAAACAACAGAGTTACAACAATGGCAATAATGAATTGTATACAATAAAATCATTATATATTAAAAAACATGCAAGGATAGAACGCGGAATCACGCGAGGGACCAAGACAATGGTAATTTTGCAACTTATAGATTTCTGACCTATAAAAATGAAATAAAAAAAAACCAGGAACACATATGTCCGCCATGCTGTGTTAAGCAATTTTCCCGTTTTATTTGTTGTTTATATTCGTCCGGAATTAATTAGTTAAACTAATTGTACGTATATGCAGACGATTAGACGAATTTCGCTGTAAAACTGTTGTCGACATCGTGGCAGGTGCCAGGAGGCGGTTAAACCTTTCCGGAATGACGACGGCGCACATATGCGACAACAAAGGTCAGGGAAAAGCGGAGTGTTTCGAAAGATTAAAACTTTTTAACTATCATCCCTAGTCCACTTTTTTTTCTGTCGACCAGGTATAATAAACGCAAATATCTGATTATTATTCAGTCAGTTTTGTTTTTGTATATTAATCAACTCAAACACGGGCCTGAAATAAAACGTGACGTATGTATGTTGAGGGACACCGATGATAACGTTATCAGAAAATGTTATTAAAACGTGATTTAAAATGACAAATTAACGAATTACAAATTATGATTATAACATTGATGAGTATTACATAATTAATAAGTAATAAGTAATAAGTATTTAATTAATTAGTATATTACATCTTTCTTTTTATTTTTTGTAAAAACGTTGTTTAACGATCATAAGCACAACTATAGGCTTTTAGCTACACCAAAACAACTCATAGTCCTCTAAAATAAAATTAATCTTAATTTTAAATAAAACGCACTCCAGTCGCAAGACGCGTAGTGTGAGCGTAGGCTGTTGTTTCCAATTATTTGCAATCGCCGTCTAACTAATACCATTGATTTAACAATGAAGAATAATATAAATTATTAATTATTGTAATAGATTCGCGATTCAGGCGTAATAAAAACCCGTCTTGGCTAACCGTCCGGCGTCACTAGCGGTTTGCGTTTTACGTATACGCAAAATCAAGCGATCAGCGGCCATGAACAAAGAATAATTATTTTGATAAGTTACTTTTCCAAATACGTAATTGGATAATTGATTCGAATAGCGTAAATAGCATAATGAAAAACACATGTACTTCCCTGACACTTTGTTTTAAATAACGACAAAATGTTTTTTCCTCTTTGAAATGGTAAAAACACAAAAACCGCATTATATTGTTACATACATTAAAATTGCGCTGCAACTGAAATATTATAATTGCAAAAATTGTCTTGGAATTGATTTTTATTAAAAAAAAAAAAGTTCGAAGAATATAATATTCGTAAGTGTTCGATTGCCAGACCTAATAGTAATATTCGCTTGATTCGAAGACTGCGCAAAAGGTAAAGTGGAAAAACAGTAAACACAACAAACACACACACACACAGACACACACACACACACACACATACACTGCCTATTATGATAAAAATAAGACGTATTGCTATGACTATGCTTTTAAAAATTTTACGGAGAAAACAACGTTAATTGCAGATATGACCCGGTCAAGCGAGCGAACAAAGTGAAAAAAAAAATAACGAGTTACGCGAAAACTGTACGTACGAGCGCAGCAGCGGCCAACAGGAACGATCGCGACGCGTTCACGTTCCGACCGCACAACGTTGCCGAAAGATGGCGCTGACGCAAACTTGGTCTACCAGGGTCCGGCGATCGCGGCGCGCAACCCCTCTAACACGTTACTTCCGTAAAACCCACCCTTACGCGCGACTTTTCCGTGAAGATTTTGACGCGTGACAGCATCTTTGGTGTAGCCGACAAGCGTCCGGCGGCCGTTCGCTGCGGTTTTTGCGGTATCGAACATCGGTATGGGGTAGTGTAGGCGAGCGGAACACACGGACATATAAACCTGGTCGACGCAACATTACAATTGCATCAGTAGTGGTTACAACTTAACCATTACTTAATCATATGATGAAGCAACTTCATGATCTTTACTGATTAATACATGTTGCACCTTTGGGAACTTCTCCAGAGGTTCCCATTGGATTTCTGATGCCTCTTCTAACTACTGATGCCAAAATTAATATCTCTAAAACCATCTCTCATAGATGGTTATTATATCATACAAATAAACACAAGTTTTGGTTTATTCTAGTTTCTAATTTCTTTCTCACTATTATGATCATGGATCATGAACTTCTAGTTACTGCCAAATGCGCTATGAATTACAGTATTATAATATTATGTTTACTCAATTTTAAGTTTTCTTTTTCTGTCTGTTGAATTTACGTGTGTTCTAATGTTAATTGGCTAGAGAAGCCAGTAGGAATAAATTGATATAGTTGTCCTAGATCGAACGCGTTGATTGTTCCGGAATATTTAGAATATTTATCGTTGTTTTTGTCAAATTATATGAGTTCTGTTTAACACAATGTTCGAAATCAATTATAAAGTCTTTCGTGCAATCCAACCAAATTATTGGCTTGTTGTGAAATACTATACGTTCGGCGGGTACTAGTGAATATAGATTTGCAATAATTAATTTACGAAAGTTTTAAAGGTCTAAATCAGTGTTTCCCAAATTATTTTACTCATGGAACCCTTGCAGGAACCCCCATTAACATAGTAACCAAGTCATATTTTCTGTATTATACAACAAATACTTAATAAGATTAGAGAAGAAGCTTGTATCAAAGATAAGAGAAGTCCTTCTTGTTCATAGTCCGTATAGTATAGTTGAAATCGAAAATGTTTTTTATGTTATACCAATTTATTTTACCCATACTTCTGAAGGAACCTTTGGTGCGGGGTCACGAAACACCAATTGGGGAACACTGGGCCCTTAATGTACTATACGCGTATAATATACCTACAGTTAAACATGGTTTTCCAGGTATAGTTGTCAATTGAACCTCTAACAGATTACACGAGACAATTCAATATTATTTGGTACACATTTATATTACATTTCCAATACTCGATGACAATTTGTTTGTTGTATTATCATCGTACAGAATCAGAAATACCATCGTTATGCGACTATGAATAATTAGTATTTTACGAATACATTAAATTAAATAGTTACTTGTATGACAATTACGTTAAGCTAGTGTTTAGATTGCAGATTCTACAATACATGACGATCAGATAAATTTTAATATACTTGTATAGAAATAATTATCAGTAACTTTTCCAATAATCGGATAAAATATTAATTTAAAAATATATGTACATGTAAATCGCGGGTCACTGAAAAACGCGAATGGCAAGTACGATAATATAATAAGTAATAAACTAATTACATTGGATTGCGACTGCACTCCGGAATGGAATATTAATCTAGTAAACATTGCGTTAGATTAAATTAATAGTATTAAGAATAATCATCGTACTGTGCAGACGTGCAGTGCTCGTGAAAAGCAAATCAATACTTTAATATTGTACCATGTACAGAGTAGTAAACTCACTTCATAATAACTCAATGTCTCAGTCAATATCATATTATGTATATTTTAGATGGATCATACGAAACGGCGGGACTGAAAAAAGAAAGACATAAATACGATATACGAAACGTCTGGCGACTGGCATCCCTAACCGTGTAGTGTGTATTACTTTATGTCTATAGGTATACATTATTTAATTATTATGTTATACCTTCTGTGCACTAAGTACACGCGTTTTATATAAGGAAATAGAGAAATCACCAAACTGGTAGTAGTACCTATGTACTAGTATTTAATTGCATCGTATAGTCAGTAGGTAGGAGGTACCTATAAACGAAAGAAATCCGGAATCCCGTCGTCTAGAAATTTTAAAACAATAATTATCAGTTCAGTTTTCGAAATAGTCAACGAGCCTTACAAAAAATGAAAAGCGCTTAAATATTATATTATACCATGAATAATTAATTAAACCATAAAAAAAATGTTGTACATATGCACGTTTACGATGAAACTTGAAAGTTATTATTTTATTACTTGTTACTAATTAGTTATTAGTTTTGCTTATTGTGCAAAAGCATATATTTTTACCTGTCCACTACGCATACGTTTGGAGTAGCCGAGTAGGTATATTAAGTAAGTAGTATAACTATAAGATAAGTGATAACTATGTGATTTGAAATATTGTATATTTTTTCTATCATTAATATCATTGATTACATTTTGATAACTCTTGGGTCTCCACACCGTAGAGTAATATTACTCTATGCCCTACACGAATATGTATCATGTAGGTAGGTATATGAAAATAAACAAAATACAGAATACTATACAAATATTGAAGTATGTACTGTATAAGTAACATAGAAAACAGCAAAATACGTCTTTCGTCATTCCAGTGTTGAAATTGGCTTGTTTAATGTAATTGTTCTTGGTTGTAACGAGTCAATTATTTTTTTTTAGTTTTCCTCAATTTCACTTGATGGTAATATTAACATAAAATTGATTTAAAATCCCACTGTTCTTAACATTTTAATGAAAGCACCGCTGGTGTAATGGTATCATGCAAGATTCCCATTCTTGCGATCCGGGTTCGATTCCCGGGCGGTGCAAAATATGTATATGTTTTTTATTTTTTAGCTTTTTTCCTCGCTCCACACGCTCATTGTCGTCGTCGTAGTGTTTCGGACGATACTGATCGATGCTATTTGGAAAACAGCAATAATTTTTCATATCTCAAGTGTCAAAAACGATAAGTGTCTGATAAACGTAATATTTAACCGGTTGTTTCGATAACGATAACCTGTATACGAGGGGTATATCATATACAAGCTTGAAGCTACCGGTTGATAAACTTTGCCGTTTGCTCTCCTCTTGAAGATAATACGAAATTGTACATGGAAAAATGTAATTTTCATTCGTGGGACGTTGAAACCTGGTGTTTACACATCTGCTGGCATTCAACAACGATCGAACCCGACAAATTATTACTTTATAACTGAATTTCTATCATTTCATTAAAATTTAACATAATATTATCTATTTATCTGTGTAGTTTTATTGGTGGCCGTGTGGTATAACGTAGATTAAATATACAAGACGTGTATACATAAATATGTATACTTAATCTATGGGCGGTGGGCACATATATTTAAAAATGTGGACTTTGACTTTCATTTTTTTAGTCTTCAGTATCATACGGCACTAAATTGAACTAATTTTACCGATTGCATACCGATAAATTGCATGTGTAAGAGGAGCAGATATACATATATGTAATAATTGTCATTTTTGCCCGCCCCTATGTTCCCTTAAGGTCACGTCAAGATAAAATTATGTTGAGAATAGTAACATATTATATTTAAATTATAATACCACAGGATATGTAATGTAAGCATGTGATGAACGGAATATGTTTATGTTTGCCTAGTAATTCCACTGTTCTGTCACTGAGCTAATGGCCCGAAGCCCATGGAGTGGGAGAATGTGGTAAAAGTAATGCATTGTAAGTTGTAACATGATATGTATCTACTATCTATAATATTACATTTTGTTTTTTTTAAATTTAATTAAAACGGAAAACTGATACATAATGATAATTTGATAACGATTTGAAATTGTTCGCAGCCTCTTCCGCCCATTAGAAATCCTTCAGCTGACGCCACAGCAATGCTGTGCGTACAATATTATTATATTATTATGCCATTTAGCAGCCTTTAAGTATAATTGAAAACGTTTTTAACATACGCGTTATTATTATTAATATTATTATAAACCATAACAACATAGTCGGTGTACCTATTGGAAAGCGACGTGGACGTTATCTGCTCGACGATTCCCCTGCTCCGCCGCCACGGTATTCCGGTCATTCGGTTCCACATGGTGTTTTAGCGCGCACTTCACTCGCGGCCTACGCACGCACCGGCACTCGTGGCTGCTGATACGGTCGACAACCGCGATTACGACGACGGACGGATTACGGACGGACAGACGTCGTTGAAACTCGGGCGCGGGCAACCGCACCACAATCGTATAAAATATAACACTATGGTGTAATACGGTATATATTATGTACCTGTAAGCGCCGCGTGTACAATGAGCGAGTGCATGCGTGCGCTTGATACGTCTTCTCTTTTCTTTTTTTTATTATTATTATTATTATTATTATTATTATATTATCAGCGAGACGTGTACACAAACCGCGGCACAACAAACGCCGTGTTACATTTTTATACGTACGCGCACGCCGTATGCGGTGAACACAAACTGGTCAGGTACGGTCTTCGGTAGCCCTATATGTGCGTACACACTCTTTAAATATCTGCGTCTTGGATGGACATTTTTTTTTTTTCGGTTCTCCGTCACGAACTACAAAATTGACGGTTATCGCTTGTATCACTTTATGTCAACTATGTCCTATAACACGCACGTTGCAGGATCCCAATGGTCCCGCAAGCGATTCCGTCCTGTGTCTCGATCCTTTGATCCCGTGGCGATCCTGGTTTCGAATTGTATTGAACGTATTGTATTGTACTGAAGCGGAGATGTGTTTCAGAAAATACGTCTTTCGGACGCGCGCACTCGTCGAGAAGTACGTAGCGGACGACGTATTATTGTCGTCGATAGGAGGAGCACACGTAAGGATTCGCCGCAACGACTACAGATGACCGTCTGCGTTCGGACGTCGAATTTAAGTAATTCTCGTGCGCGAAATCGGCGACGCGGGATAATCGTCACAATATTCAATTTTGTGTACGATATATACGCGCAACGTCAACGGCTTCCCTTTTGTGAATTTGTCCCAATTCCGTTTATCGCGCACACGTATCGCGTAAAATATAATATGAGCAGCACCACTCTTCCACTTCGTCCTATATAGTATAATACGTAGAGGCAAAGCCGAATTAGGTACTTTGAGGACCATATATAAAAAAATGATTCAGGTGGACCTAATTTTATAATATTAAAACGTTATCGAGCACCAAGAAAGGGTTTTTTAAATTTCAACCCTAAACTAGTTTTTTTTTAATTCATCCCCTAAGGACATTTTACTTAGCACAATAAATTATATCACAGCTTTACAATGCCTACACTCATATAATATAATTCATTATTTTGCTATTATTTATCAAACAACCGTCTACAGTTGTCATAGAACAATGCCAAAGAACGTTTTATATAAAGAAACATTGAAAAAAAAATGACTATGAATTGAATATTATTTTAGGTATATCGTATAAGCGCAAGTAAATCAGTAAATTTAGTAAATACGTGTACAGTATTCATATAACTAAGCCCCGGCAACGCCGGGTAACGATAGCTATAAAAAACTTATATTATTAATAAATTAATATAATAAAACTTTTTATAGTGTACAATATGAAGTGTATTCGGTACCTCGATTGATTGAAAAAGAATACTGTTTACCAGTTACCTCATGACCATCACTATATAAACCAGAAAAATATTTTCGACTACACGATAACGTTTCAACGACATATGTATGGTTAATTTCGGAAGACAATTTGGGAACCACAAATTCATAGTACAATGTTCATGCATTCAACGAATATAACTATGCAAGTTAATTTAAATATCAATTATCTATGTATGTAATTATAATAATATATTAGTATATACATGGACGTCCGGAGGGCAAGACTGGGCATTTACCTCCCTGAACTTCATATACAATATAAAATTTTGAAAATTAGAACTTTTGTTATAGTTTAAGTAAATATTTCTTTGATATTTTGATTAGATTTGTATAGATTCAAAAATTTAAAATTCACTAAAAAAAACCATTCATAATGTACAAATGCAGATGATATGATAAGAACTTTTTTTTTGTAAATTTTGGTATTTGATTTCATTATGCACCTCCCTGATAAAATGTCTACGGACGCCCATGGATATATATTGTTATATGAAGATTTAGACAACATGTTATGTGCTCGCGGTTGTATTATCGTTATTTGTAATCATATATTTTATGGTTAGTAATTACTAATTAGTATCGCGAATTCGCGACCCTCACGCGATATTATACAGGGTTTCCATACTTACATCAGAGATTCCGCAGTCCGTATGTTAATGACATTATACTACGATAGTCAGAAATATATTACAATGAGTGAAACTAATTAATTGTTACCATGAACAGCCATTAACAAGACGTAATACAGATCCAAATCAACTGTGTACACTGTATAGCGTGGTAAGAAATGTTTGTGTTGATTAAAACGTATTGTACATATATACAAACACAGTAATGCTGCAATGGTTGTATTATAATTTAATATTAAATCAATCAAGGTTATCGCCCATTTAAAGCAATTAATTATACTTTTATGTTATCATGAACAATAATATACGTATTCTAGGAAATTTGTGAGCGAATTGTGTAAAATATTATACTACACTCCTCGCATTTACTATAGGCCTCATTATTTACCTCATTTTATTGAACACAATTCTATAGGCGAGTACTGAAATGTAAATACTTATACGTTATACATTAAAAAGATATTTACCTTTAATGTGATATAAATACGAGAATTTTAAATTCATCGTTTTTCCACCATATATCGATTTGGTAATCGTTTTGTAAGTTATGTGATGAACGAAAATGCCACGTTAGTTCGTTATGAGCTTATGACATTATTGTTATATTATTAGGTTCAATTTTTATAAAATGCGCGATGCATCAAATTAAATATAGTGAGTATATGATATTACATTATACTCCATTGGTACATTGCTGCATGCTGCACACCGTAATTAAGTACGAATCCGGAATCGCAATATTGTTTGTCAGTAGTGGGGTCGAAAGTTGGTGACAAAAAATTGTTGGTCGGTTTCTACTAACAGTGTGTATAACTACTTATACTTATAACTACGCGATATATTTCACAAAGTATGCGTATATAACATAATTATGCTATAGATATCAGTAAATAAAAAAAATAAACGAAATAATAAAAATGCATAACTTATGCTGATGGAGAGCAGATTTTGTGTTGTGTATATGAAAACATGTTTTTAATAATAAAAATAAAACACGGCAATTTAAACCCTTAATGTGTTTTTTAAGAAAAATAAAAACAAAAATGCATATAGCAAACCCGTTGCCTATATTATATTATAATAATCACGCGTGACCGGTTCGGATTTTGGTTATTTGAAACTTTGAGAATTTTACATAATATTACCTGGTGTATCGCAATTCAGAGTTGGAACGTCTTACAAGTTAAATAAACATATATGCAGGTGTTTTATTAGGTCACGCGGGTTAAGTGTTCCACCACATGCAGATGTCATACATATATCAACGACTCGAAATCGTACCCGATTTTCTTTCATTTAAAATACGAAACATTTTACCGAGTGTAGGTCTATACGTTATACGTGCAGTATACCCGGAGTGCGGATAAATCGAAAGCAATATTGTACTGGTACGTTAAAGCAATTATAATTTCTAAAGTAGGTATGTAAATTGAGTGCTTACCACATCGACACGAGCGTTTTGAGTTCGTCTAGGTTAAGGTTCTCCAGCGACAATTTGTCGTCGTCCATCTGTTCTCCTAGCCCGAGTCCGCTTTCCGGCGACGAACTCATATTATATACTATATTATACCGTCGTGGTACGTAACCGTGGTTTAGGTAAGCGCCCGTTATATATGCGGGTGCGGTTAGGTTTAGGCCCGTGCGCCTTTATATTATGTACAGTGCGTGATGAAAATATAGTGAGCGCGTGGAGAGATGTATATTCAAAGTCGAGAGCGTACGGCCACGGAAAAATTCACGCACGAGGGCACGCGCGCAGTCCTGTTGCGGGCGACGCGATTGCGACAATAACGAGACGGAGAGTGAAAGCTCACCTCTAATACGCGTATAATACTATGCTATGCGTTTTAGTTATAGTAGCACCAACGCGCGATGTGTGCATAAATCAACACACTGCGGGGGACAAGTGACCAGTTTATCCAAATCGTATCCCCCCTTCCCACTCCCGGCAAACGATGTGTATGATAATAAGAATAATAATAATAAAAGGCATCACGAGATTTAATTAGATTACATATTATATACGCGTGTATAAAAAACATAAGACCGTTTGGTAGGCACACGTAAAATAATATATGCATAGGTAACATACATATATGCTGATGTAGTAAAATTTTGATGTCAGTATACATATATATATTGCTCAGTCGTATACGCACACGCACACACATATACACACATGCAGTCACGAAGAAAGCAGTCATTGGCCAATAGCTACACACACACTCTTGATCACTTAGACACACACACATACAAATATAACATGCTCTGCCGTAGCTATATCCATACTGTTATAATAATGCTGTGCGCCTGTGCTACAGTCAGTGTGGTATATACCATACAAGAGAGAAAGGCCTTATTATATACATACGCGCATATGTAGGTATATACTTAAGTATGTGTGATTTAGGTACCAGCTGGATATTATAATGAACACACTATACGTGTATTTAATACTGCGAACACATTAAAAATTCTCGCTGGACTAGTGTATAGCAAATTATTATGATTACATTCCTGTGTCGCGCGCGACGACCTAGAAGAACGATTTCTCTGTTGAAGTCTCCTGAGGTGTATATAGGTACCTATGAGTCGAACATTTGACCTTCGAAATGCTTTTCACATGTCATCCTCAAGGATAAAAAGATGTACAAAAAACTCGTATATATACATTTTTTATATGCCTCTATTATACGTTCTCGTTTTCCGCAAAAAGACTAATTCCATTATTATGGTAATTAATTGTATTTAAAAACCTACATGATCGAAATGTGACTTGTGAGTCACTTCATTATGTTATGATTTATTCGTTAGTCATTCAGTCTAAAATATTTTATATTCCCTGAGATCTATAACCATAAACTATATTGATACTAGTATTAATTACACAGTTGGTGGGATAACTTCAGTAGCAGAACTTTATCAAAACTTGTTTAATTTCAACAGTTTGTTTAGTTAAAGTCAGCGTAAAGACTAACAGAGACACATTAAAAAAATATTTTTATAAAAGAAATACTAAAACCATTGAATAAGTATTAGACCTATTGAACGTATTAAAAAAAAATACTCTAGCTCCGTATTGTAGATTAAATTACGAATAAATAAATGATAAATAAATTAATAATAAGATTGTTTAAATTTTATTTTATCAGCATGAGGTATTCGAGGACCAAAAAGGAATATATATTATACATAGGTGATATAGGTACCTACCTACCAAATACCAGATACCTGTTGATAAAAAGGTATTCATTTATTTACAAAGACTGGACCAATTTTTAAACTTGAATTACAAAATTTTCAGCTATAGGTATAATTTGTTTAATGTTTTCATACACCTATGTCCTATTTTATAAAATATTTTGTTCAATTGTATTGCGCTGTAAAAATTAAATATGTTTATGAATTGAAGATATTTTTATAAAATTGTATGTAATATTTCTTATATTGTAAAAGAAGCATAATATGTCTTGGCTTATGACGTTATTTATAATTTAACAAATAAATATTTTCTTACAGCAGGTACCTAATTTATTAGATTTATATACACAAACACAATACACATACATATTAAACACTAATAATATAATGGGATCATTTTAAATTTTTTTGTTTTTTCTCTACTGAAATCTCAAATTAAACAAAATCAATTTTAAATAAAAAAATTATAATTGAAGATTTTAAATTCAAGCAATTTGTATTTTATTTTCCTATTATTCAAGACAGATATTATGTTATGAACATGTATATATACTGAATACCTAATTTGAAATTGATGTGCCTACTTGTAAGTTGACATACCATAATATGGAAATTATATTTTTACAGTATACATAACTATACCTATAACCTATCTTAAATAACTAAAATGCTAAATTGTTAACTGAATTGTTCAAATTTTATGATTCAAATACTTACGTGTGTGAAGTTAGGGGACCAAAGCTAGGGGACTGTTTTTTCGTGATAAGAAACGACGTTTGTGTGGTTGCATATTCATAGTGTATGTCGGGCGCTGAGTACATATAGTATTTCAAAGGGAAGTGCTACACTAGATAGCGTCCTTGCATTAAATACTGTTTAAGTTTTTAATATATTTTATCAGAATTATTAATAGAATTCTTTAAATATACGCTTATACCCGTAACCTAGATATTGCTTTTTGTCTCTATAAAATAATAATTCGATAAGTCGTTAAACGACCTTCGTGCAAGTCAGTCGTGTTTTGCCGATTTTTTTTCTTATTAATTTTCTAATGAAGAGTGGTCTAATATGAATAACAAAAATCTCAACAGTCAAATGCGTTTACACAGGACCAAGTATCCTATTATGTTCAGAAAGCGCATAAAAACTGTGAACAATACATGTGTTGTCAATGCAATACGTGTGCGATATTTAAAAGTGACAGATTTCAGTTATGCACAAATTAATGCTTTGTGTATAGGATGGTATGGTTTCACTTCCATTTTTGATTACCTTAACTGGTGTTACAAAGTATTGGTTGAAAACATTGACGGAACTAATGTGACCATCATAAGCATATGTGCAAACCATTAAACAAAAATTATAGTGAATCACGTCTACACGTATTTTCAATTAGAGACTATCAATCGTAAGACTACAGAAAAAATGAAAAGAAATAGTATTATTAATTGGATATGTATACTGTTTAATGCAACGAGTTTGGTAGATATTGAAAATTGGTTCAGAATATTTTCAATTATATTATAATAGCCTTACGGTACAGAAAAAACAAAATGTGCGATTAGTACAATGAAAGGTAATTGCAATGTTAATTACCAAATCCCTAATGAATCAAACAAGGAAAGATTACTCGGAAGGAATGAATACATTTCTATGCGAGTCTAACATTAGTAACTCCATGATGTACTGTAGATTTCAGTCAATCAAAGAACAGGTTAAATCTAGTATACAACACGGTTTAGTAAATGAAGAAAGTATAGCAAATTAATATTTGATGAATCATATTTACATGAATTTAGAGTGAAGTGCGTACCTTTCTTCGCACTATGGACACCTAATATGAATGATAATGTCAACAATGGCATTGAAATCCGCCAGAGTAATGCTATTGTCGAGTCTTAGTTTAAAACTGTTAAAATTGACCAACTAGAAGGTAATCATAGGTATGAAATGTGGACGGTTTTTAAAACTTATGACAGAGCGTGTGATGAATATATACAAACAAGTCAAGTACAATATAAGAAAAAAAATGTACACGTGTACTTGACTTTGACCGTAATAATATGTCTAATCAACAGAGTACAACCAAAGGGAAAGAGAGAACTAACATCAAAGAATTTTCTAGTCACAATTATTTAGACGCAATAGAAAGTTGGGGAAAAAAAGAGAAACAACATAAACATCTCCAACACACCAAGTACCGTCCGTTCTAAGCATTGTCATTAAAAAACCTTTAGTCTTTGACAGATGAGAATAACATGTTGCCAAGAGTGGTTAATGTATTTGACAACTTTGAGGCCATACAATGTGTCAATGCTCCAAGGTTCAGTTACTCCTATTTAGATTTTTCGTTTTATTCGACCCGCAGTTTAGGCATATTTTAGATTATTCGAAAATACGAGGAGAACGAGAGTCCAAAAAAACACGCGGGTTTTTAATTTATTCAACAACGTTCCAGAAAGTGTCGACGAACTTCACCTATATATTCTGAAAGCTGACGAAATTCCCTATCCGACCATCGAATAAACTCAATATACGTATCCAGGCTTTTCGTTTTAAACGGATCCGCGTATTATGCATATGTCACATTATTTTTTTCGAAATACAAGGAGAACGAGAGTCCAAAAAAACACGCGGGTTTTCGATACATTCAACAATGTTCCGGAAAGTGTCGACGAACTTCACCTACATATTCTGAAAGCTGACAAAATTCCCTATCCGACGATCAAATAAACCCAAGACCCCTATTTAGATTTTTCGTTTTAATGAGATCCGCGATTTACACATATTTATCGATGTTTTTAAAAAAAATGTAGTCAATGGCGCGGATTCGGTTTTTGGGTTATTCAAAAATGTTCCGGAAAGTGTCGACGAACTTCACCTACATATTCTGAAAGCTGACGAAATTCCCTATCCGACGATCAAATAAACCCAAGACCCCTATTTAGATTTTTCGTTTTATTCAACCCGCAGTTTAGGCATATTTTAGATTATTCGAAAATACGAGGAGAACGAGAGTCTAAAAAAACACGCGGGTTTTTAATTTATTCAACAACGTTCCGGAAAGTGTCGACGAACTTCACCTATATATTCGGAAAGCTGATGAAATTCCCTATCCGACCATCGAATAAACTCAATATACGTATCCAGGCTTTTCGTTTTAAACGGATCCGCGTATTATGCATATGTCACGTTATTTTTTTCGAAATACGAGGAGAACGAGAGTCCAAAAAAACACGCGGGTTTTTAATTTATTCAACAACGTTCCGGAAAGTGTCGACGAACTTCACCTATATATTCGGAAAGCTGATGAAATTCCCTATCCGACCATCGAATAAACCCAATATACGTATCCAGGCTTTTCGTTTTAAACGGATCCGCGTATTATGCATATGTCACATTTTTTTTTTCGAAATACAAGGAGAACGAGAGTCCAAAAAAACACGCGGGTTTTCGATACATTCAACAATGTTCCGGAAAGTGTCGACGAACTTCACCTACATATTCTGAAAGCTGACAAAATTCCCAATCCGACGATCAAATAATCCCAAGACCCCTATTTAGATTTTTTGTTTTAATGAGATCCGCGATTTACACATATTTATTGATGTTTTTAAAAAAAATGTAGTCAATGGCGCGGATTCGGTTTTTGGGTTATTCAACAATGTTCCGGAAAGTGTCGACGAACTTCACCTACATATTCAGAAAGCTGACGAAATTCCCTATCCGACGATCAAATAAACCCAAGACCCCTATTTAGATTTTTCGTTTTATTCGACCCGCAGTTTAGGCATATTTTAGATTATTCGAAAATACGAGGAGAACGAGAGTCCAAAAAAACACGCGGGTTTTTAATTTATTCAACAACGTTCCGGAAATTGTCGACAAACTTCACCTATATATTCGGAAAGCTGATGAAATTCCCTATCCGACCATCGAATAAACCCAATATACGTAACCAGGCTTTTCGTTTTAAACGGATCCGCGTATTATGCATATGTCACATTTTTTTTTTCGAAATACAAGGAGAACGAGAGTCCAAAAAAACACGCGGGTTTTCGATACATTCAACAATGTTCCGGAAAGTGTCGACGAACTTCACCTACATATTCTGAAAGCTGACAAAATTCCCTATCCGACGATCAAATAAACCCAAGACCCCTATTTAGATTTTTTGTTTTAATGAGATCCGCGATTTACACATATTTATCGATGTTTTTAAAAAAAATGTAGTCAATGGCGTGGATTCGGTTTTTGGGTTATTCAACAATGTTCCGGAAAGTGTCGACGAACTTCACCTACATATTCTGAAAGCTGACGAAATTCCCTATCCGACGATCAAATAAACCCAAGACCCCTATTTAGATTTTTCGTTTTATTCGACCCGCAGTTTAGGCATATTTTAGATTATTCGAAAATACGAGGAGAACGAGAGTCCAAAAAAACACGCGGGTTTTTAATTTATTCAACAACGTTCCGGAAAGTGTCGACGAACTTCACCTATATATTCGGAAAGCTGATGAAATTCCCTATCCGACCATCGAATAAACCCAATATACGTATCCAGGCTTTTCGTTTTAAACGGATCCGCGTATTATGCATATGTCACATTTTTTTGTTCGAAATACAAGGAGAACGAGAGTCCAAAAAAACACGCGGGTTTTCGATACATTCAACAATGTTCCGGAAAGTGTCGACGAACTTCACCTACATATTCTGAAAGCTGACAAAATTCCCTATCCGACGATCAAATAAACCCAAGACCCCTATTTAGATTTTTCGTTTTAATGAGATCCGCGATTTACACATATTTATCGATGTTTTTAAAAAAAATGTAGTCAATGGCGCGGATTCGGTTTTTGGGTTATTCAACAATGTTCCGGAAACTGTCGACGAACTTCACCTATATATTCGGAAAGCTGATGAAATTCCCTATTCGACCATCGAATAAACTCAATATACGTATCCAGGCTTTTCGTTTTAAACGGATCCGCGTATTATGCATATGTCACGTTATTTTTTTCGAAATACGAGGAGAACGAGAGTCCAAAAAAACACGCGGGTTTTTAATTTATTCAACAACGTTCCGGAAAGTGTCGACGAACTTCACCTATATATTCGGAAAGCTGATGAAATTCCCTATCCGACCATCGAATAAACCCAATATACGTATCCAGGCTTTTCGTTTTAAACGGATCCGCGTATTATGCATATGTCACATTTTTTTTTTCGAAATACAAGGAGAACGAGAGTCCAAAAAAACACGCGGGTTTTCGATACATTCAACAATGTTCCGGAAAGTGTCGACGAACTTCACCTACATATTCTGAAAGCTGACAAAATTCCCTATCCGACGATCAAATAATCCCAAGACCCCTATTTAGATTTTTTGTTTTAATGAGATCCGCGATTTACACATATTTATTGATGTTTTTAAAAAAAATGTAGTCAATGGCGCGGATTCGGTTTTTGGGTTATTCAACAATGTTCCGGAAAGTGTCGACGAACTTCACCTACATATTCTGAAAGCTGACAAAATTCCCTATCCGACGATCAAATAAACCCAAGACCCCTATTTAGATTTTTCGTTTTATTCGACCCGCAGTTTAGGCATATTTTAGATTATTCGAAAATACGAGGAGAACGAGAGTCCAAAAAAACACGCGGGTTTTTAATTTATTCAACAACGTTCCGGAAATTGTCGACAAACTTCACCTATATATTCGGAAAGCTGATGAAATTCCCTATCCGACCATCGAATAAACCCAATATACGTATCCAGGCTTTTCGTTTTAAACGGATCCGCGTATTATGCATATGTCACATTTTTTTTTTCGAAATACAAGGAGAACGAGAGTCCAAAAAAACACGCGGGTTTTCGATACATTCAACAATGTTCCGGAAAGTGTCGACGAACTTCACCTACATATTCTGAAAGCTGACAAAATTCCCTATCCGACGATCAAATAAACCCAAGACCCCTATTTAGATTTTTCGTTTTATTCGACCCGCAGTTTAGGCATATTTTAGATTATTCGAAAATACGAGGAGAACGAGAGTCCAAAAAAACACGCGGGTTTTTAATTTATTCAACAACGTTCCGGAAAGTGTCGACGAACTTCACCTATATATTCGGAAAGCTGATGAAATTCCCTATCCGACCATCGAATAAACCCAATATACGTATCCAGGCTTTTCGTTTTAAACGGATCCGCGTATTATGCATATGTCACATTTTTTTTTTCGAAATACAAGGAGAACGAGAGTCCAAAAAAACACGCGGGTTTTCGATACATTCAACAATGTTCCGGAAAGTGTCGACGAACTTCACCTACATATTCTGAAAGCTGACAAAATTCCCTATCCGACGATCAAATAAACCCAAGACCCCTATTTAGATTTTTCGTTTTAATGAGATCCGCGATTTACACATATTTATCGATGTTTTTAAAAAAAATGTAGTCAATGGCGCGGATTCGGTTTTTGGGTTATTCAACAATGTTCCGGAAAGTGTCGACGAACTTCACCTACATATTCTGAAAGCTGACGAAATTCCCTATCCGACGATCAAATAAACCCAAGACCCCTATTTAGATTTTTCGTTTTATTCGATCCGCAGTTTAGGCATATTTTAGATTATTCGAAAATACGAGGAGAACGAGAGTCCAAAAAAACACGCGGGTTTTTAATTTATTCAACAACGTTCCGGAAAGTGTCGACGAACTTCACCTATATATTCGGAAAGCTGATGAAATTCCCTATCCGACCATCGAATAAACTCAATATACGTATCCAGGCTTTTCGTTTTAAACGGATCCGCGTATTATGCATATGTCACGTTATTTTTTTCGAAATACGAGGAGAACGAGAGTCCAAAAAACACGCGGGTTTTCGATACATTCAACAATGTTCCGGAAAGTGTCGACGAACTTCACCTACATATTCTGAAAGCTGACGAAATTCCCTATCCGACGATCAAATAAACCCAAGACCCCTATTTAGATTTTTCGTTTTATTCGACCCGCAGTTTAGGCATATTTTAGATTATTCGAAAATACGAGGAGAACGAGAGTCCAAAAAAACACGCGGGTTTTTAATTTATTCAACAACGTTCCGGAAAGTGTCGACGAACTTCACCTATATATTCGGAAAGCTGATGAAATTCCCTATCCGACCATCGAATAAACCCAATATACGTATCCAGGCTTTTCGTTTTAAACGGATCCGCGTATTATGCATATGTCACATTTTTTTTTTCGAAATACAAGGAGAACGAGAGTCCAAAAAAACACGCGGGTTTTCGATACATTCAACAATGTTCCGGAAAGTGTCGACGAACTTCACCTACATATTCTGAAAGCTGACAAAATTCCCTATCCGACGATCAAATAAACCCAAGACCCCTATTTAGATTTTTCGTTTTAATGAGATCCGCGATTTACACATATTTATCGATGTTTTTAAAAAAAATGTAGTCAATGGCGCGGATTCGGTTTTTGGGTTATTCAACAATGTTCCGGAAAGTGTCGACGAACTTCACCTACATATTCTGAAAGCTGACGAAATTCCCTATCCGACGATCAAATAAACCCAAGATCCCTATTTAGATTTTTCGTTTTATTCGATCCGCAGTTTAGGCATATTTTAGATTATTCGAAAATACGAGGAGAACGAGAGTCCAAAAAAACACGCGGGTTTTTAATTTATTCAACAACGTTCCGGAAAGTGTCGACGAACTTCACCTATATATTCGGAAAGCTGATGAAATTCCCTATCCGACCATCGAATAAACTCAATATACGTATCCAGGCTTTTCGTTTTAAACGGATCCGCGTATTATGCATATGTCACGTTATTTTTTTCGAAATACGAGGAGAACGAGAGTCCAAAAAACACGCGGGTTTTCGATACATTCAACAATGTTCCGGAAAGTGTCGACGAACTTCACCTACATATTCTGAAAGCTGACAAAATTCCCTATCCGACGATCAAATAATCCCAAGACCCCTATTTAGATTTTTCGTTTTATTCGACCCGCAGTTTAGGCATATTTTAGATTATTCGAAAATACGAGGAGAACCAGAGTCCAAAAAAACACGCGGGTTTTTAATTTATTCAACAACGTTCCGAAAAGTGTCGACGAACTTCACCTATATATTCGGAAAGCTGATGAAATTCCCTATCCGACCATCGAATAAACCCAATATACGTATCCAGGCTTTTCGTTTTAAACGGATCCGCGTATTATGCATATGTCACATTTTTTTTTTCGAAATACAAGGAGAACGAGAGTCCAAAAAAACACGCGGGTTTTCGATACATTCAACAATGTTCCGGAAAGTGTCGACGAACTTCACCTACATATTCTGAAAGCTGACAAAATTCCCTATCCGACGATCAAATAAACCCAAGACCCCTATTTAGATTTTTCGTTTTAATGAGATCCGCGATTTACACATATTTATCGATGTTTTTAAAAAAAATGTAGTCAATGGCGCGGATTCGGTTTTTGGGTTATTCAACAATGTTCCGGAAAGTGTCGACGAACTTCACCTACATATTCTGAAAGCTGACAAAATTCCCTATCCGACGATCAAATAAACCTAAGACCCCTATTTAGATTTTTCGTTTTATTCGACCCACGGTTTTTTTTTTTTTTAAATTTTTCAATGTTCTGAAAACGTTTTATGCTAAAATATCGAAAAAACATCGATGTTTTTCTAGAAATTCCGATGTATCGACAACATCGATGTTTTAAGTTTCGATTTATCGATACATCAAAACATCGATGTATGAAAAATGTTGTCGATCTCTAGACGTCCATGAACTTGGCCCACGCACATAATATTTTTTAGACTAAATTATCTTCAAAAAATAGCAAATCAATTCCCATAATTAGCATATCATTTTTACGATTTTTATAAGCAGACTTTATATTCAGGCAGCCCACCCACTTTATCCGATCGACCCCAAACCAGTGCCAATAAATGGCATAACTTGTGTTATGAACATAGTATTGAATTTTATGTTCTTGTGATTTTAATAAAACGTTAATTTAAAATATTCTTGATTTCGAAAGTAATGGAAATATTCATTGTGACTAAATACATGTATCACAACAATAGGTGAATTCCGAGAATGCTTTATTATAATATAGTATAGGCATACGCATACCACTATTTACTAATTCTTATGGATTTTTTTGCTTTTACCAGGAGTATCAACACATTGAAAATTTCTAATTTTAGGCATTCATTTAGATCAATATTTTATATTTTAAGATTTATTTTAAGCTATAAAATGCATAGCTAGCGAATATTATAAAACACAATAAATATATTAAATGCATGATTTTAAAAATGAATATCCTTGATTTGTGATTGGCATATTCTGTTTCCCTCTGCATGTGCCTTGGTGCAGCTATTATAATTTATAGCCTATATACAAGATTATATATTACATATAAATATAATAATACATGGGTAATGTTTAATCATATCTGCTGGCTGCTGCTCTGATTATCGGAAATTTTTACGACTTTTTATTGTGTGAGCCGCGTTTGGTTGTGACATGCATCGTTCGCAGAACTGATGAAACTATATATTTATGAACTAAAGTAATCCGTAGTTGGGTAGCCATAAACGAGCAGTGATTTCAGGGGCGTCCCTACAATTTTCGGGTCCCATAAAAAAAATGTATGCATTACACAGAAAGGCAATTATTACACTCCCGTGACCTCTCAAATTCCAATACCAAGGGCGCCACCACGCCAGCAGGGGTTGCTGGAAGGGGGCATGGCCCCCTGCCTATCTTATTTAATAATAATTGTCATAATATAAGGTACCTGTAAAAAAAAAAATATATTATGTGTTGTATTACCAGTCTTTTTACATTGGTCCCACACTCCCGTTTACATTTCTGCGGGCGCCCTTTTTTCAGTATGTAAAGTATTTTTACGGGCGGTACTCCTTTCGCCCAAAACTGACCTTCCTCTTTTTGCCCACGTCCTCTTTTCGACCAAAAATGAAAAAATAGTTTCCTCTTTTCGCCTACAAATAAAAATAATAATTGTATTCTTTTCGCCCACGGTTTCAAGTTTTACATTTTGTAAACCACTGTCTGAAAATGTCTCGACTGACTATATATATACAATATTAATAACAATCAAAAACCCTTCGGTGCACTAGACCGGCCAGGCCGATAACAATATCTAGATTGCATAGGTAATACGTAAGACATATCTAAATAATTTATGGACAGATTTATAATTGATACATGTTATACATAGATACTTATTTTTCTTTTACACAATAATTAAATAAATGATATATTAATCAATAGTGATCACTAGTTCGTCAATATAAAATAATATTTTAGGTATTTGTCATTTATTTTTATGACGTCGTTAAAAAAAAATGTAAATGTAAATTAAATCCATTTTAATTTACATTTACATTTTTTGTATAATTGAATGCCATTGATTTAATGAACTCATACCGACTTAACTCTCCTCTATTATACTTTTCAATTGTTTCTTGGTTTTTTAATTGGCGTTCTCTTACTTTTCTATCTTTGGGAAAGTGTTGTAAGTGGATACTATTTAATTTAATATAAACATCAGTTTGGATTTCTTGTACCACAGCCAACCACATATGAATTGGTGGAGAATTACTATAAAAACTTTTGTTAAAAAATGAGTGAAAGGACTCGCATGCATTTGTTGTCCTGATTAACTCTGATGATCTAGCTGCCCAAAGCTTTGGTGGGAACATACTTTCGTCGGATATATAGTTATCAGTTAAATAATCACAGAACTTTTGTAGTTTTTCATTTTCAGGGCAGTCACTCATTAAATCTTCTACATAACAATCACCTACTTCTTCAGGATTTAAAAATAGTAAACCAAACGTGTAGTGTTTCCACTTACCGATATCTGAAGAATCGTCTTTATAGTGTGTAGCCAAACCAAATCTTTGCACATTTCTCCACCATGATTGGGTTAAATGAAACCTACATCCAATTATTTCCGTATTTGGCCATACAATTTTTATTGCTTTATGTTTTGCATATTCAAAATCAACCATACATTTTAACGGTGATAAACATAATCCAAGGCTATTACATTTTTCGGTAATTTTTTTAAACACAAATTCATATGTATGTTCCGATTTATCAACTAATAGGCAAAAAACTAATGGTACATAATGGCCATTTTTATATCCATGAATAGTGAACATTTGTTCAAAAAATCGTGCAGAATATTTAAACGTGCCATCGATGTATACGTTTTCAACATTGCTCAAGAAAAGTAAATTTTTTTCACAGGAAAATATTATAACATTTTTATTTTCATCGTTATACAATACAAATTGTTCACCACTTGTAGTGTTTATTTCAGTTGCGTTAATATACTGATGAACTTCATTTATATCAGTAGGGTTAGGAGGGAGGACTTTAGTACGAGATTTATACATATTGTTCCTTAACCTTTTTATATCAACTACGTTTAAATATGATGATGCGTCATTTTCAGCAATTTCTTTTAATATTATTTTTTTTGGTCTTAAATGAAGATCTTCTAAAGATTTTCGTTTACATGCTGTGTTTATTATTTGGCGATTAATATTCGATTTATCATATTCATTATGATTATGTTCTCCGACTGCTGAAGTAAAAGCATCATTTTTATCTGTTTATAGTTTTGCATCACACGTTCTTGTTACACATCTCCAACGGGTAGAGTTGTCTTTTTTATTATTCGATCCGAAATTGTACTTAAAATTATTGTAAAGAACCATACGACCATCTCTTTTACTTTCTAAAAATTTCATTTTTATAAAATGTAGTCACTATAATCACGAAAAAAAACACAATCACACTGTTCGGCACAAAAGTGAACGACATACTAAAATGGCAAAATGCTGTTATAGTTTTTTTTTATAGTTGTTACGAGTCTTACGTATCGATATCAAATTCGTTAAATTATATTATATATATATTATGTTATATCAATTATATTTGCAATCTAGATATTGTTATCGGCCTGGCCGGTCTAGTGCACCGAAGGGTTTTTGATTGTTATTAATATTGTATATATATAGTCAGTCGAGACATTTTCAGACAGTGGTTTACAAAATGTAAAACTTGAAACCGTGGGCGAAAAGAATACAATTATTATTTTTATTTGTAGGCGAAAAGAGGAAACTATTTTTTCATTTTTGGTCGAAAAGAGGACGTGGGCAAAAAGAGGAAGGTCAGTTTTGGGCGAAAGGAGTTCCGCCCATTTTTACCTATTACAGTATTACCTTTATCAATACCTCACCTAACCATTTTGTACCAATTCATCATACACATGTATATTTTATCTGTGATTAAATTAATGTATTTTTTTATAATTGATTAATAAAATTATTTACTATTGGTAACGACAGAAATAACAATAATGATTAAAAATTAACATTTCTTGATTTGAGATGAGATTGATCTGTGACAAAACACAAACTATATATAATAAATAATAACTAAAAAGTTGGTCAAACTGATTAGTTGCATGTGAGCTAATTGTCATACACCACTGTGGAAGTCACCTATGCGATTAAACTGTTGCGCAACTAATTGTTTGCCCTCAGAGCGGGACGCCTGTATATTTTTATAGGAAAACACATACATTTTTATACATTGTTTTATTAATTTTCGCAAGTAAAATGACTACTGTGAAAAATATAGAAAAACACTAAAACTATAGTCATACGCAGTAATACGTAGTACATTTAATTATTGAAAATAAGCGAAATAATGTTTTACGTTTCATGTTTATTTTATTTAAACTAGGAAATTATGTAGGGAATAGAACAGTAATTTTAAGCATTTTGGTGGGCTGGTTTTCAATATTCATTATTCGGATTTTCAAATCTGCTTTAAACCATCGGGTTTGGGTTTTAATAGGAATGAAACTGAATTTGACATTATTTACCCTTGGTTATCAAAATTGCTTTCAACACTGAGACTTCCTAGTCCAAACTGATTTTTGGGACTAGTCTAAATTGTATTCTTATAAGAAAACACTTACGACTGGGACGTTAATGCATGACAAACATAAATTGTAGATATACTCATCGTATCATCCCCAATTGTACGAAAATTTGCGTGCATTAGATCTTTAGTAGTTATCTGGTATGGGGAAGTGTGTAAATAATTCCATTCGACGATTTTAAGCAGCTTTTGCTTGGTCTGTTACTTTTGAGTTGTTATATAAACTATATACAAATTTGTTTGATAGAATGTAAAGATGACATGGATCAAATTTTTTTTTTCATTCTTTGGTGACAGCGGGAGGGACACATTGCTCGAAAGCGGGACTGTCCCGCCCAAAACGAAACGCATGGTCACTTTAAGTATATAGTTAAATAGTCAATTTATCAAAGAATATATTATATTAACAAAGGAACATACAATTAATGTAGGTAATATATAAATATATTATATTTACATAGTGTTTATACTGGACAAAAATCGCCACCGCCGCAATGTAATCAGGTTTCATTATCTCCACCACGGCAGCGTGTGCGAATCATAATTTTTGAATTTTGGGCAATTATATTCATGGAAGATATTGATAACATAATATTATGGCAAATGTTATATTATATGGCTAATGTCGACATTATCCAAATTTTAACATTACCCATAACTAGGGTAGAGGACTTGTAGCATTTGCATACTTGTTTTACACAGTCACAAAAATAGCAGAGTACGAAACAAATACGTTTCATAATTTCACAAAGCTAGTTTTGAAATTTTATTTTGCATATAAATGCATATTTTGAGGTTTTTTTTATTTTAGGGCATATTTTACTTTTATACGCTATTTTATACTTTTTAAGAATTATTTAACTTAATTCAATTTTTTCCACATCGACATTTTTATTTCAAACAATACAGTCAAAATATTTGGAGAAAAATTTATTTATTTTACATTTTTGTCGTATAATATTATGGTTTTTGACTGTCCGTAGGCACACATTTTTCCTAGAAGCGCTTGCAGAGAATCGCCGATATACCAATAATATTATTTTGCAGTAATTAATTTTATTAATAGATAGATAACAATCTAACGTCGTACACTAACATACGACATCACCGCCTTAATGAGCCGTGTGCGCACCATGCGGGCTTTTATCGATAAGGATTTATTATAAATATAAATTTAGTCATCGCCCATCGGTAAGTTTGCATAGAACGCAAAGCACCCGACCATTTTAGCCGATAGGCTAACCGACCATTAAACCATTAAACCTCGGCTATTCATATCGTGTTCTAAGAACAACAAATTCCAATGAAGTTAAATTTCTAATCCAAAATCTAAGAGTCGGCAAAGCTCCAGTCGGCAAAACTAACCAACGAAATTCTTAAAAAAATACCTGCTAAAACGCTGTGTCTCATTACTTACATCTTTAATTCCATGTTTAGACTTTCATATTTTCCTTTGATATGGAAATCATCAACAATCATACTCATTCCTAAACCCAATAAACCGAAAAACCTAGTAACTTCTTGCAGACCAATTAGTTTGTTACTAATTACAATTAGTTTGTTACTAACTTTGGCCAAGTTGTTTGAAAAACTCATTCTTAAGAGAATTGACCGATAATTCAGTCATTCAATATTATCCCCGACTCTCAGTTTGGTTTTAGGGCTAATCACTTAACCATATTATATCAATTTATAATCTGAGAAATAAAATATTATAACTATAATCGTATTATTTAACACTTTTTAGTTATAATAAAACTTATAATAAATAATACTTGTTAAAAAACAATACTTGTAATAGCACCCAGTGTGCTGAAACATTTTAAGTTAAATAAACGAAAAAAAATAAAACTTATAGTAAGTAGTTTAAAATAAAATGTTAATAAAAGTTAGATTAAATGATACATAAAATAATAAATATATAATGTAGTATCTTACTGTATTATTATGTATATAATATATAATATAAAACAAATTAATAATAATGATTAATGAGTATTATACTTTTATATACATCAACAAATGAGGATAACCTTAGTTTTATTAACAATTTTAATTTTTTTAATTTTTTTTTCCAAGTCGTGTTTTCCCACCGATTGTGTGCTCGTCTTATATAACTCGCGTAGTGAAACGAGGCATGAATGCATGATGATAAACTACCGCAACTAATTCATACTTGTAATCATAAATTAAAATGTATAACATGACGTGAAGAATATAAAATATATTTTGCTTATTTATTTATTTTATATTGTTACACACTTTTCATCATCAAAAATAAGTTGAACTGGAATTTCACTTAAATTAATTGCAATTTTTTTTGAATCCAGTGATAATACATCTGTTAATATAATAAATAATGACAATGCGTTATGCCGGATCCACACAGAGACGACAAAAGTAAAACGAAACAAAAACTCTGTGTTTTTCGACAAAATCAAAAAATTTTCAAAACAATTGTTTTTTCCAAAAAATTGTTCGTGTTTTTAAAAACAAAGTCATGTCCCGACTTCCCGAGCGGTGTCGGTTTTTGGTAAGGTTTTTGTTTTGTTGTTGTTTTGGAGAACATTGTCGATCGTGTGTGGACAATGTTTTAAAAATAACCAACAGTCAAAAATAATATTTCGTTAGTAGATAATATTAATATTAATAGTGTGGTAGTGCGATTTAGGCATTTAGTATCAATTGCCAATTGGTTTGTTGTGTAGTTCAGTTCAATTATATATTTTATAATTTCCATATTTTCATACTTGGGTATAATATAGCACCTAGCATAAGTAAATCTTCTTAGTCTTCAATAATTTTCTAATTTCCCACATTTTAATTTATGTCAATTTACTAAAGATAAATTTTCACTATTTTATAAATTTTTATTTAGAAATAAACAACTTAAATACCGAATACTGAACGTCTGAATTGCTTGAACTTCAGTGACTGCTTAAATGAATATCTGAACATTGAAAAATGTAATTTCGAAACAAACTTAATTGGTATGGACAAGAGAAAACAAAAACAAAACACAAACAAAATGTTTGAATTTTGTTAATTTTTTGTTTAATTTTTACTGAACTCAGTATGGACACATGTTTTGTTTGTGTTTTATTTTTTCAAAAACTAAAAATAATTGGGATTGTGTTTGGTTTTTGTTTTGTTTCTGTGTCGTCTCTATGTGGACCCGGCATTAATTTAGAAAATATTTAGTTTTAAAATAACGAGTGCAGTGCAATATTATGTTTTCTAAATTTGTATAATATTTTATAAGATAATGATGGTGACAAGGTCAGCAATACTACTCTTGCGTACTAACAATTTTTTACACATTTTATTCAAATTTTAAATATTATATAAATAAATAAATTTATTATTATTATGATAATTGTTTAGAAATAAGTTTTTGAGTGTGGAGATCATCTCTTTTTTGGTAACAAAAATTTGAGTTTGAAGGCAATTTGATTTAGGTGAAAAATTATATATTAGTAAAAAAAAAAACCAAAAATATTGAAATTATATTTTTTACTTGTCAAAATTTAAAGTTTTATTATAAATAAAAAAAATTGAAAGGGGTCTAAGGGAGCCCGAATGCAATTTGATTTAGATGAGAAAAAAATGTTATACACTAGTTAAAAAACTAGAAAAAATTTGAGATCAAATTCTTCAGTTATGAAAATATAAAGTTTTTATTATAAGAAAAAAAAGGAACATGGGTTCCTGGGAGTCCATAGGCAATATGATTTAGGTGAGAACAAAAAAATTGTATCATAACAGTTAAAGGAACATTCATTTCATAGTAGGTGTTTTATTTTATCATACATTCTAAATTAACAATTATTATTGATTAGATAAAAGTTATTCCTATAAATACGATTTAAATATAAATAATATGATTTATTATAATTCATATTATAAATCCCAAAATTATATTTATTATTTATAAAAACTACTTATTTCCTATATTTCGTTCTGATTCTTCGACCAGTTTTTTTTATTTAATAATATATTATTTTTGTATTGCATGTACTAATATAGGTGACATTACTATACAAATATTTATTACATAGTACGACTAAAAACATATTAAAATATTTGAAAAAACTTACCTTGTTGGCCACAATTAAGTCAAATAAATAGTTACATTTATCGTTACACTTCACCGCACACGACTATATACTAATACAAACTCAGATCACTGAATGATTTTTATTGAAAAATAGGTTGAACAATATTAAATATAATATAGCTTAAAATAAATCTTAAAATATAAAATATTGATCTAAATGAATGCCTAAATTTAGAAATTTTCAATGTGTTGATACTCCTGGTAAAAGCAAAAAAATCCATAAGGATTAGTAAATAGTGGTATGCGTATGCCTATACTATATTATAATAAAGCATTCTCGGAATTCACCGATTGTTGTGTATGTACATGTATTTAGTCACAATGAATAATAAATATTTATGGGAATTGATTTGCTATTTTTTGAAGATAATTTAGTCTAAAAAATATTATGTGCTTGGGCCAAGTTCATGGACGTCTAGAGATCGACAACATTTTTCATACATCGATGTTTCGATGTATCGATAAATCGAAACTTAAAACATCGATGTTGTCGATACATCGGAATTTCTAGAAAAACATCGATGTTTTTTCGATAATTTAGCAAACGTTTTCAGAACATTGAAAAATTTAAAAAAAAAAAAAAACCGTGGGTCGAATAAAACGAAAAGCCTGGATACGTATATTGGGTTTATTCGATGGTCGGATAGGGAATTTCATCAGCTTTCCGAATATATAGGTGAAGTTCGTCGACACTTTCCGGAACGTTGTTGAATAAACTAAAAACCCGCGTGTATTTTTGGACTCTCGTTCTCCTCGTATTTCGAAAAAAATAACGTGACATATGCATAATACGCGGATTCGTTTAAAACGAAAAGCCTGGATACGTATATTGGGTTTATTCGATGGTCGGATAGGGAATTTCATCAGCTTTCCGAATAAATAGGTGAAGTTCGTCGACACTTTTCGGAACGTTGTTGAATAAATTAAAAACCCGCGTGTTTTTTTGGACTCTCGTTCTCCTCGTATTTTCGAATAATCTAAAATATGCCTAAACTGCGGGTCGAATAAAACGAAAAATCTAAATAGGGGTCTTGGGTTTATTTGATCGTCGGATAGGGAATTTCGTCAGCTTTCAGAATATGTAGGTGAAGTTCGTCGACACTTTCCGGAACATTGTTGAATAACCCAAAAACCGAATCCACGCCATTGACTACATTTTTTTTAAAAACATCGATAAATATGTGTAAATCGCGGATCTCATTAAAACAAAAAATCTAAATAGGGGTCTTGGGATTATTTGATCGTCGGATAGGGAATTTTGTCAGCTTTCAGAATATGTAGGTGAAGTTCGTCGACACTTTCCGGAACATTGTTGAATGTATCGAAAACCCGCGTGTTTTTTTGGACTCTCGTTCTCCTCGTATTTCGAAAAAAAAAATGTGACATATGCATAATACGCGGATCCGTTTAAAACGAAAAGCCTGGATACGTATATTGGGTTTATTCGATGGTCGGATAGGGAATTTCATCAGCTTTCCGAATATATAGGTGAAGTTCGTCGACACTTTCCGGAACGTTGTTGAATAAATTAAAAACCCGCGTGTTTTTTTGGACTCTCGTTCTCCTCGTATTTTCGTATAATCTAAAATATGCCTAAACTGCGGGTCGAATAAAACGAAAAATCTAAATAGGGGTCTTGGGTTTATTTGATCGTCGGATAGGGAATTTCGTCAGCTTTCAGAATATGTAGGTGAAGTTCGTCGACACTTTCCGGAACATTGTTGAATAACCCAAAAACCGAATCCGCGCCATTGACTTCATTTTTTTTAAAAACATCGATAAATATGTGTAAATCGCGGATCTCATTAAAACGAAAAATCTAAATAGGGGTCTTGGGTTTATTTGATCGTCGGATAGGGAATTTTGTCAGCTTTCAGAATATGTAGGTGAAGTTCGTCGACACTTTCCGGAACATTGTTGAATGTATCGAAAACCCGCGTGTTTTTTTGGACTCTCGTTCTCCTCGTATTTCGAAAAAAATAACGTGACATATGCATAATACGCGGATCCGTTTAAAACGAAAAGCCTGGATACGTATATTGGGTTTATTCGATGGTCGGATAGGGAATTTCATCAGCTTTCCGAATATATAGGTGAAGTTCGTCGACACTTTCCGGAACGTTGTTGAATAAATTCAAAACCCGCGTGTTTTTTTGGACTCTCGTTCTCCTCGTATTTTCGAATAATCTAAAATATGCCTAAACTGCGGGTCGAATAAAACGAAAAATCTAAATAGGGGTCTTGGGTTTATTTGATCGTCGGATAGGGAATTTCGTCAGCTTTCAGAATATGTAGGTGAAGTTCGTCGACACTTTCCGGAACATTGTTGAATAACCCAAAAACCGAATCCGCGCCATTGACTTCATTTTTTTTAAAAACATCGATAAATATGTGTAAATCGCGGATCTCATTAAAACGAAAAATCTAAATAGGGGTCTTGGGTTTATTTGATCGTCGGATAGGGAATTTTGTCAGCTTTCAGAATATGTAGGTGAAGTTCGTCGACACTTTCCGGAACATTGTTGAATGTATCGAAAACCCGCGTGTTTTTTTGGACTCTCGTTCTCCTCGTATTTCGAAAAAAATAACGTGACATATGCATAATACGCGGATCCGTTTAAAACGAAAAGCCTGGATACGTATATTGGGTTTATTCGATGGTCGGATAGGGAATTTCATCAGCTTTCCGAATATATAGGTGAAGTTCGTCGACACTTTCCGGAACGTTGTTGAATAAATTAAAAACCCGCGTGTTTTTTTGGACTCTCGTTCTCCTCGTATTTTCGTATAATCTAAAATATGCCTAAACTGCGGGTCGAATAAAACGAAAAATCTAAATAGGGGTCTTGGGTTTATTTGATCGTCGGATAGGGAATTTCGTCAGCTTTCAGAATATGTAGGTGAAGTTCGTCGACACTTTCCGGAACATTGTTGAATAACCCAAAATCCGAATCCGCGCCCTTGACTACATTTTTTTTAAAAACATCGATAAATATGTGTAAATCGCGGATCTCATTAAAACGAAAAATCTAAATAGGGGTCTTGGGATTATTTGATCGTCGGATAGGGAATTTTGTCAGCTTTCAGAATATGTAGGTGAAGTTCGTCGACACTTTCCGGAACATTGTTGAATGTATCGAAAACCCGCGTGTTTTTTTGGACTCTCGTTCTCCTCGTATTTCGAAAAAAATAACGTGACATATGCATAATACGCGGATCCGTTTAAAACGAAAAGCCTGGATACGTATATTGGGTTTATTCGATGGTCGGATAGGGAATTTCATCAGCTTTCCGAATATATAGGTGAAGTTCGTCGACACTTTCCGGAACGTTGTTGAATAAATTAAAAACCCGCGTGTTTTTTTGGACTCTCGTTCTCCTCGTATTTTCGAATAATCTAAAATATGCCTAAACTGCGGGTCGAATAAAACGAAAAATCTAAATAGGGGTCTTGGGTTTATTTGATCGTCGGATAGGGAATTTCGTCAGCTTTCAGAATATGTAGGTGAAGTTCGTCGACACTTTCCGGAACATTGTTGAATAACCCAAAAACCGAATCCGCGCCATTGACTTCATTTTTTTTAAAAACATCGATAAATATGTGTAAATCGCGGATCTCATTAAAACGAAAAATCTAAATAGGGGTCTTGGGTTTATTTGATCGTCGGATAGGGAATTTTGTCAGCTTTCAGAATATGTAGGTGAAGTTCGTCGACACTTTCCGGAACATTGTTGAATGTATCGAAAACCCGCGTGTTTTTTTGGACTCTCGTTCTCCTCGTATTTCGAAAAAAATAACGTGACATATGCATAATACGCGGATCCGTTTAAAACGAAAAGCCTGGATACGTATATTGGGTTTATTCGATGGTCGGATAGGGAATTTCATCAGCTTTCCGAATATATAGGTGAAGTTCGTCGACACTTTCCGGAACGTTGTTGAATAAATTAAAAACCCGCGTGTTTTTTTGGACTCTCGTTCTCCTCGTATTTTCGAATAATCTAAAATATGCCTAAACTGCGGGTCGAATAAAACGAAAAATCTAAATAGGGGTCTTGGGTTTATTTGATCGTCGGATAGGGAATTTCGTCAGCTTTCAGAATATGTAGGTGAAGTTCGTCGACACTTTCCGGAACATTGTTGAATAACCCAAAAACCGAATCCGCGCCATTGACTTCATTTTTTTTAAAAACATCGATAAATATGTGTAAATCGCGGATCTCATTAAAACGAAAAATCTAAATAGGGGTCTTGGGTTTATTTGATCGTCTGATAGGGAATTTTGTCAGCTTTCAGAATATGTAGGTGAAGTTCGTCGACACTTTCCGGAACATTGTTGAATGTATCGAAAACCCGCGTGTTTTTTTGGACTCTCGTTCTCCTCGTATTTCGAAAAAAATAACGTGACATATGCATAATACGCGGATCCGTTTAAAACGAAAAGCCTGGATACGTATATTGGGTTTATTCGATGTCGGATAGGGAATTTCATCAGCTTTCCGATATAGGAGAAGTTCGTCGACAATTTGTGCTAAAACATTTATATGACTTTATGGCGCCATCTTGTGTAGGACTATGGTTTCTGAGGTTTAGCGCCCAGTATTCATGTAGATGCAACTGATATACACGCTCTGTTATCACAGATCGTTCGGAAAACAGTCCCCTAGATTTGGTCCCCTAACTTCACACTCGTAAATA
This sequence comes from Periphyllus acericola, assembly GCA_949715065.1. NCBI lineage: Eukaryota > Metazoa > Arthropoda > Insecta > Hemiptera > Aphididae > Periphyllus > Periphyllus acericola. The sequence goes on from OX454265.1 coordinate 23,360,331, forward strand.
CTTTGAAGTTTGAAGTCGAACCGGATGTTTGCAACCAATACTAATGTCTAATATATTAAAATATTCTCAAAGAACTTCTTGAGTAAGAGTATCCATTATTATCTAAAATAAGAGGTTCTTCAGTTATTCAAAAAATATTTAAGAATTTCTTGAAGTACCTGTTTAGTTTAAAGTTAAATTGTTACAATTTTTGATTCTTGTACAGAATTAGGTAATTATTTATTTATCGCTAATAGAGAACAAACCAAATAACTAATTAGGTATATTTAGCCATGTATTAGAATATTAGATGATAAAAGTACTCGTATGAATTTTATAAATTTACTATATTTGTAGGTACATCCGTACAGGTACCTACTTACCTAAGTATCATGTCTTAAAGTGGGAAGGGGTCCCAAGGGAACTCAGTCCCCCTACCTCTCACAATGCTTTTAAAAAGGTAAGTAATATTTAGTAAAACAGTTGAATAATAGGCTTTACAATTTAGGCATTTGATGTCAATAAGTGTTAAACAATATTTTATAAACAAAAACTAACTCATATTAAATATGAACTACAAACTCAATAGTAATATATACTTATAATTTAATTATAATACCTAGGAATTGTATGGGATTATATGGATCGCTCTAAATTATTTTGGGATTAGAGTTATTCCTGGCTGTTTTTGCCACTTTAGAACCAGCTAAGTATAAAAAGTGAATAAATAAATAAATGAAAAAATTAAAGAGTAATAAGATTAAATAATGTAACAAATTAACTTTTAGTAACATTCCTCGGTAGTATAGTGGTAAGTATCCCCGCCTGTCACGCGGGAGACCGGGGTTCGATTCCCCGCCGGGGAGGAATAATTTTTTGCAATTTTTTTGGTCATTGTCATATTCCTAGTAAAGTTAGGAATTCCAAGAACTCCGTATTTCAAACCTAGTGTTTAGTTTAATTTTTGTTCAACTCATTTATTTTACTGATGGCCGGTTTTGTAACCAAAATTCGCGAACTATGATGAGAAGGTGATAAATATTTTAGATGTAAAAACCGAATAATTATTTCGTGTACGTTACGTTTTATGGTAGGACGTTTTGTAAATAGCTATATTGTACTTACTACGTAGCATAAGCTCAAAAGTTTGTTGTTTTGTATACACTAATAACTAATAAGTAATAACGTATAATACAGATTATTATACAATGTATGTATTACCATTGATTATAAATACTGATTATAAGTATTTATAATCAATGGTACTATGTTATATGTATTGTATTGTTTGTATTTATTCCAGATATTCCACTCCAGGTCATTGTCACTTAATAATCGACTTTTATGCGAACATGCGATTAACGCGTAAACCGAATTTTGTGAAATTGTGCACTCCGAGAAGTTTCAAACGCACAAGGTGAGAGCGTTGCAGAAACCACAGATTTACGTACGAGTGCCGCTCATGGGCAAATTGATTTTCCCCGCCCATTTCAGTCAGTCGTGGGCCATGGCACACGTTTGCCTTTATCATTATATAAGTTTTCACCACCAATAATGGCGAAAAACGACACGATGATCCTTTGTGATTATCACGATTGCAACTTGCAAGTAGGTAACGGACAACTAACGGAAAAAACATCAGGCATGAAAAATATAAACATAATAATATTATCATTATCATCAGCGCAATAAAGATTTGTCGTTGCGACCGCGGAGTCTCGGTTTGGCGAGCGACGTGCAAAGCAAGGTCGCGGCCAACTCGTGGCCGAACCGCCGAAGTATAGGCCGGAGCGCACGGGATTTTCCGTTATAATCACATGGAATCATAGGAGTAAATAATATACAATAAGAATAATAATTCCGTTTATGTGAAAAATGTTTTATTATATTATATTAATTTAAAATTTGGCGCCGAGAAAGCCATAACAAACAGGAAGAAATGTACCGGCCTAAATATATTATAAGACAAAAAATTTATAAATTCAAATAATAATCAAAGTCAAACATCCCCCATTCCGTCGTTGACGAAGCCCACCGGCGGTTTTCTTTAGCGGTGTGACTCGGCTGGTCTAATCCTTGGTTGACGTGGTGCCCATGACCCAAAATTTGATTATATTTGACTAATAATTAATAATTATACTGAAAAATAAGACTTCGTTGTCAGACACTAATGACGGGTCGGTGGTCGGGACAAGACGTTCGACATCACTGGAAGAGACTCATTAGAACATGCGCGATGCGCGTTGAGCATCTGAACATATAGATGTGAAACATGGGTCATAAACCCATAACTCATAAATGATAGAAATGAAAACTACTAGAAATCTTGGAAATGTGGTGTCGGAGGCGCATGGAAAGGATATTGAGTGGAAAACAAACGAAGAGGTACTGCAGGCAACAGTAAATGAAAAACGATGTATATCCATTATCCACGTATATTGTAAATCCACGGATACGATTAGGGCAAGGCTTTGTAAAGCAGTTGAACATGCTCCGATACGTTCAGAATAGCTTATAATTGAATAGAAAGGTTTCCAAAGTAGAAACTTTATAACATGGAACGAATTAAAAGTGACGTTAGACTGTTGGAGTCAAAGACTTAAAGCGAACTTAAAGAGAAGGAATTAGGAAAGTGATCGGCTAGGAATGAGAATTGTAGAGTTGTAACCAGGGTTGAAAGCAGTGGCGTATCCAGCTCATCTTTCAGGGGGGGGGGGGCGAAAATTTAACTCTTGAACTTTCAATTTTTTTTTTTTTATACCGATGTTTTATTGATTGAAAACATGTTTTTGATAACCATTTCATTATTATTAAATTAAATAAGTTAGAAATAAGTAGTGTTCGGGACTTATTGCACACAAATTGTAGGAAATATGCATGCACATAAAATATACGAGATATGCGTAAAAATATGCAACTAAATATTTTTTTAAATAAAACTAAAATATTTGATTTATTCATTTCAATTTAGACAATTTTTTGTAATTAGTTATTTTTTGACAACAATAACACTATCATTATATTCTTATTTTCCTTTTACATATTATTAGGTATCTTAAATGATTTACGATAAACGATAGTATATGCAAGAATAATTAGGTATCTTTCTAGTAGCTAAATCCAGTTAATGTTAACTGTTATTATCTCATCTTTATTAATAAACCGAACTATACGGATAAACTGATTACTGAAAACTGATTAGGTATATTGAAAAACGTATGAAAGTAAATAAAAAATAAAGTTATAAAATAAATAATTAAAATATTTAAAATAATTAATGTACTTAACATAAAACAAAAACCGTATAAACATGCTATAAAAAACAATTAAACTGCCAAAATTGGCCAATATGCATTTTGCTCAGAAAAGGGTAAAATATGCGAAAATATGCAATTAAAATGTTTGTATTTCAAATTTCAATCCGCTATGACTTAAAACAAAATTTAAATCTTACTTAGACTATTCTGCAGTCATTATTAAGCAATAAAGCAAATGCAACAAGCCCCGAACCCTAGTAGTAAGTATACATGAAAAAAATGTCCAGGGGGTGGCGATTGCCCCTATCGCTCCCTTCCCCCTTGTATACGCCCTTGGTTGAAAGAAAGTTGTACGTGACCTGTGATATGGACTCAAATAAAATTTTGTAAAATCGTGTTTGGACATTATTCCACGCGGTGTTCTCGTCGTTTTGGCACGTCGGACGTCATCTATCGAGCAATAATTAACGTCGATCACTCGAAGCCTGTTATTACCGACAGATGGCGCACGACTAACCGTTGTCAGCGTAATCTCGATCGCCAACGCACGTTTAAGTAACACACATTTGTGACGATACGGTATGGCCTTCGATAGCTCAGTTGGTAGAGCGGTGGACTGTAGTTGGTAAAATAACAGACATCCATAGGTCGCTGGTTCAAATCCGGCTCGAAGGAAGTAAATTTTTGCAAAAAAATAAATCCAACTATTTATTATTTTTGTTATTATTATCCATACATTATTGTTATTAATCATTATTTCGTTATTCGTGATCATTTTCCGTGTAATTTTTTCCCCCGATTAATTCACTTACTTAACTATTTTTTGCCCGGAACCCTTTTCACGTTATAAGTTGCGGTGGTCACGTCTCAATAGCAACCGAAAAATCTCTTTTTTTCCTCGTTTTTCTCCGTGTACAAAGAAAGACGAGGTAAAACAGAAAAAAAATACTTTTTACAGTTCCGTTTGAACATAATATTACGCACAGTTTAACAGTGGATAATCAGATATTAGGCCATTATAGTTCTTAACGGGTATAAATAATTAATTCCTTTCTTATACACCGTGTAGTATTCGTACTTATTATTTTTTTCCAAACCGTGTAAGTCACTGCCAGTGTATTACGAACAATTATTAATTAGGTACTTATTAAATTTAATTATATATTACTTAATTACCTCCCTTGCACTCATTATTCGTATTTTTGTTTTTTTTTACTTTACAGTCTCGTATTATAATAAAAATGTTATATTAAGTTAAAATTATAAGCAGTGTGGTAGTTATTATTCAAATTTTAAGCAAACCGTTTAGATGGTGTAGTCATCACTGATTCACATATTATGCGATGATGTATAATGGATGCACATCACTGTTGATAAAAGTACTTTTTAAAAATACTGTACGGAATATTATATTATAATGTTATCGTTTCCCTAATTTCCCATTTATATCTCATAAAATGTATGCGTAGCTTAATTTTAAGAATATAAGTAATCATGTACGTCGATTGATAATACTTTTTATAACAAATACATTTTCCCTATAAGCACGAAAATAATGGAAAAAAAACACAACACCTACAGAGTAAGAGACTTTTTTTGGACTACGCCTTACGCACACCTCTATTGTGCTAAGAAATCCGACACGTTTGAAAATCAATGGATCGTTTAATTTGCATAAACTTGTATAGAATATCATCCCGATTACTACACAATATTTCTGATCCAATTCAATTTTTTTTTCAACCCTACATTTATTCTATGAACGTTTTAGTATGTTAGGTCCTCAAATAGAGGCTCTATTGATTCGGTGGCCCATTGGCTATTTTTGTAGATCATTGTTCAATATCAATTTGGCCGGAAACATGTACCATTGTTTATAACCTTATTATAATAATGTAAAATAATGCTCAATTTTTCATATCCACTTTTCCCCTGCACATTAAAACCTAGTACCTATCTTGAGCCACAACTTATTTAATGTTGATAATTTGCACGAAGTTATTACCTTTGGTGTACGTATAATATTCCAATTTTTAAAACGAAAAATAATTTTGTATACAAAAAATCGTGAAGATTCTTACTCGGGGATAGTGACGATTGTTAAGTTTTGATTGGTTATTTCGAAATCAAAAATGTGAAATAAACAATATAATGTTTGAGGCTTCTAACGATTAATTTTCCAATAATATCATGGTATCGTGCCATCGAGGGTTAAAGATTGTATGATAATATTTCACGAATATGATGTTCTGCTTTAGTATGATATTATAATCGACTTAGGATTATAGTACAAATACTTTTCATCCTTTATGAAAATTGTAAATATCCTCGAAGTATCCTTGAGAACCATATATACATGTATACATTATATTTTGTTTTAAGTTCTGCACGACGCATACATAAGTATCTGCGTTTATCACTCAATAAATGTAATAGAACGGACATGTCATTAGTTGGATCGACAGCTCATTGACAAATTATTATTAGAAAGTACATACAGCTATAGTTAATAAATAGTTAAATAAAAAAAATTGTAATACTTTTTTAGATTAATTATTAATAGCCACTATAGTACTATAATACGATATACTATAGCGTATTATAATAAAGTAATGAAGTATAATATTTTATCAGGTTGAATAATGTAATGCTATTTACAGGATTCGCTGCATCTGGTAATGGCAGTGGATGTATTATAATATAAGGTAATATGAGAAACTACGAGAAAATTGAAAAGTTTTCTTTTATATTAACTTTCGTGTCTTATTACTCGTATACCGATATACTCACTCAAAACAGCAGGAGCTTATTAATTTTAACAGGAAAAGTGCTTACAGAAAAATAAAAAAATAAAAAAACATTATTGAAGAAAAAAAAATTACATTCCACCCTTTGTGAAATATGTAAAATTATATGCATACTCACAAATAGTCATACAAATTATTATCAATGAATGTATTTTTTTTTCATTGTACAATTACTAATTCATACGTGTATATAGGATACCGAATGAAGTGTAATTTTTCATTGAAACATTTTTCCGGGTCGCGTTTCCATGGTTCTAAAATTGTATTCGATGTGTTTAATTCAAACGAATTTAAATTGTTTCAAAAATTATAATTACTGTTCTAACGTATCTGTTCGAAAAAAAAGTGTGGGTATAGTTGGGCTTTAAACGTAGAAAAACTTATTCTTACAAAAACACATCACGTAACGCCTACAATGTAAACTAATGCATTGTCAAGAAATATATTTTTAACAATATTAATGTGTTTAATATGCCAATAAACATACTGACTCACGTTTCACATAAACTAGCCAACGACCTATAGTTAATAAAGTTTGGAAACAACTTTGTTTTATTATCGGGAAAAGCGTTTTTGTCGAGAGGGATTCTTATATCTGCGCGTATATCTGTACGAACTCTTGGCCTTCTTACTCCTTTTCTGCCCTCCACCCACTCCGGTTATTATCCTCCTCTTCACTAATATATCTTCCTTGACTCCGATGTCAAGGACACGGTTGTCTTGATTAACTATATGTTGTATTTAGAGTGATGTAGTCATCGCTATTCATAATTCAATTGTTACGGTTACTAGACGGCGATCGGGGGAAGTAAGATAGAAAAAAAAACATTAGTAAAGTAGTACAATTGAATATGATCTACATAAGGACCTATATTCACCAATCTGCTTACCTATTCATTTTTCCAGTTCAATTGAACGTAAAGTTATACAGTTCAATCATGTATACGTATATAGAAATAAAGTGAGAACAGTTCAAAAGGAAGAATTATAATAATAGAGTCGGTGTACGGGTAATTTTTCCTATTCATCTTGAACACTTGGCATCCCTTTTAATACACAAATAAAATCTGTTCTCGAAAAAATGTCTTCGCTTTGCCTCGTCCTTCAATTAATATTATGGCTCTGCGAGTCTGTGATGAACCGTTGGGAGCTGTTTATTGAACGCGTCTGTCGCGTTTCAAATCATTATAATCAAAACTGCAATAGGTCTATAGTATCGTTATTCTACATTTTTCGTCCTCAAAGTAACAAATTATAATTTGTCGTGTCCCTCGTATGTGGCGCCCGTTTCAAAAGGTATATCGACACGACACAACGAGAAAATGAAAAAAAAGTACACAATGCGTTACAAGAAACCGACTGGACAGTACGTCATCGTCGTCACCTCCAATATGTGATAACGAATAATTTAATGACAATAATATATTATTATATGAAATGGTATGGATAAATAGCATAGGCATGTTTTTAATAGTTATAACGTACGGGATGACAGCGTAAAGTTAGGTCGCTGAAAAAAGTGACGTTTTCGCGCGACAAAATAACAGTGGGAGCGGTAATAAGCAGTATTTATTTAGGGCTATGATTTTAATGATCTAAAAAACCCCCAAAAATTTTCCTTAAAATGACATAAAAATAACTTTAAGCTTTAAAGTACGCTAAAAAAGTCATCTTTTTAGAAACTAGAAAAAAATTATTTTAAAAATGTATATACGAATATACGATGAATTGTAAAAAGGTATAAAATTAAATATCATATTAATTTGAATTCTCAATTTTGTTGATTATGTAAAGGCTTGAAACGATCACAATAAAAAAATAAAGTAAAATGAAAACTATTTTTTAATTTTACTTCTACTTTTTTAATCACTATAGAAAACATTGAATTTAATTATTTAAATGATAATAATTAATACTCAGACTTCTTATAAGTGTAAAATATACCTTTCAAATTAAAAAAGACCTTAAAATATTAAGAATTACCTAAACACCATATATATTTGATCTTGCAGTAGTTGATCAAATCATATTTTGAACTTGAAAAATTATATCCTTTAAATATTGTAAAAACAAAAATGCGAAATTCCGTACTTTCTTCGCCCTGATTATTATAATGATTTTAATTTATACGTTACAATAATAATTCAACATAACTCAGTCGAATGCATTGTTATTCTCTTATACTGAAGCACATAAATCTAGTCGCAGTTATGTAGGTGGCGGTCGTATACGTGTATAAAAACGGGCGACTATATACTATATAGGAAGACGAAAGAGGTGATTACTCCAGGTGGAAGAATATCTATTCTTAAGAACGATGAAATTGAAATCGTTAGCAAAACAACTGCACGCCTACGCCCAATAATTAATCTCATATTTCGTCTACGTTCCGAAGAGATACAATACCATAATATTATACACAGAAATGCGAGGTGTATAGTGTATACGTATTGTTAAGATTTATATAATAAATGAACGCACCAACTATATTAAACAGATGAGTTATTCGCAGACGGAAAAATATTAAACAGGAAATCCGATAACATAAAAACTAGAAATATATCGTTTAGGTATATACCTAAAGACTATAGGCCCCATAAACAGTAAACACGAATTCAATTTAAATAGTTTCAATGGTTTTGTCACATTAATTTTTAACTAGGGCCCAGGTTTCAATCCAAAGATAAATTTTTTTATTTTAAGTTGTCTTAGACAATGTTTTCCAAGTATAAAATTCGTTTTATATAACAGCTAGATTCCTCAAAGGTGAAACTTTTATTTTGAATTTTTCAATTTTTTTTGGTTTTTAGAGCATTTTTTAACATTTTTCGGTAATTTACGTAGTTTTAAATGTTGTAATGCATATTCATACATCATATACGCTTAATAATTTAAATTAAACTAATTTATGATATTATCTAAAGGAAATTTTAATTCAAATTTTTCAAATTTCAGTTTTTTTTGTAAATTATAAATAAGATAAGTACATAATAAAATAATACATTTAATAAAAAAAATTAAAGAGAATTTTTAACGGAATTTTTGCGGTTAAATCAATATGTAAAGGGCATTTTTGGTTATTTTGAAAGCATTTTCCGAAGGATTTTGGGGAATTTAAATCCGGGTCCTAGTTATGAATTATAATATATTATGATAGATTCAAGGATACTTAAATTATTGTATTTTTTAGAAATCACAATAGACATTTTTTAAAATGGTAAAATGCTGTATTTTTCAGAAGGATCGTGGTTTCTTCGAACAACTCTTATATAGGAATGACGATTTAGTATTTAAGACGAAAACAACTGAAAGTTTACACATTGGTTACAATCAAAACATGTAAGAACCACGTTTATTTTACATAGTTTAGCAGTAGGTTTTACAATTTTTCATTTGATTCAAGCTAAAGACAACGCAACATTCGTCACGAATATTCAAGGCAAAATATCATTATACTTTCTAAAATAAGGATAGCTTCTATAAGTATACTTATAGTCATAACTCTTAACACTAAAATGTAAAGATGTTAAATTATTAGACGATAAAATAATACTTTACGTTATTCACATCTTGATGATAATGATCATAAGCAAAACAAAAGGATCTGTCGACATTGAAAAATAAAATAAAAATCTCATGTGATTGTCATTTGTAAGTAGCAGTGTCTCTTTTGGAGGAGAATTTTTAAATAAACATTTATTATAACTAGAGAAACTATCTAATATTGAAAAAATATCCATTCAATAAAAAATTATTTAACTGTGCATTTTAGATTCCTGAGAATGAAATATGTTCGTAAGAAATATAATATTTATATGTACGACATAAGTACGCATATTATAATGTGCGCTTTGACCAGCGTGTTACTATACTTACATGGCGTCAACAAGTATTCCGAAGAAGGAAGAATGACAAATTAATATTTGTACTCGAACAACCAACCGGTTAAAATAGATAATTAGTATTATAGGTATTTCGGGAACTCTTAAGAGGGTATTAATAAGTTTTTTTAGATTAACTAATGCGTGAACATTATTAATTAATGGTTCTTGTTTTTAGATGAAATATTGAAAACACAAGTCTGTTAACAAAATTACAATTATAAAGCTGTGAATGACGAGAGTTGGACAAAATATATGTTTCAACGTTAGTAACAAAAACATTTTAATAACCTATGTCCTATACAATGCGATTTTCGACGCTTCTCATTTCTCAATCTCGGATAAAATCATCGAATACATGTTATCGAAATCCTCCACCTCCTGTTCCCTAGTCTATATCTTTGTATACACCACTGTGGCACTGCCCACTGTTTGTTCCTTGCCGACTTAGTTGTCACAAGAAGCTGCAGTAGTTGTTGAGTAGATAGTTAAAATTAATTAGTATTGTCAATAGTTACGTGGGAAAAAATATGTCTTTGACAGACAGTAATTTAATGTTCAAATTAATTATTGTATTAATACCGATACCCATTACGCACAGTGTTATTCGTATCATGCTGATAATACGTAGAGTATTTACCATTATTTAGACGTAATAATACGATATTGAGGATTAAGAATAGACTATACAGTATACACCCAATTACTCAGTTAATTGACTTTTAATGAGAAACTTTCCTATAAATATACATACTCCATGTTCACAATTTTAGACGTAAAATACATTAACCTGAACGCGGAATTCGTTTGTTTCTAATTTTAGATAAATCGAGTTAGACAGCGAGGAGAAGAACAAAAAAGTTGTACATACGAGTATTGGAGTATATACATATTATACAATAAAAAAATCTCGTATGATTATTTTGCTTACTTTCGGTCCAGAAAAAAGCTGAGTTAATTGCCTCTGACTACCATTTGCATGCATTTTTGTGATTTTAATAAAAGTTAATTTATCGAAGTATATCGTTAAAGTTTACATCGATCCACGGATAATTAGTTTTAATGTTGCTGTAAAAAAAAAAAATACACAGATATTTGAAGACTACTAGATAACCGACTTTGTAAAATGAGTGAAGTAGAGGGGCGATTGTAAACTATACTGATGGTAAACTCTCCCGAGTTTACCTCAGAACTACTTGTAAGTTGTAGGTTATATGTAAACTCTCCTTAGTCTGTAATAACCTCGTCTATATTATTACATTTAGTTCTGCTTGTATCGAAACATTGGACGAGGTTGGAAGATACCGCGGTCTTTAAAACCCAATTACATTAGCACCAGAAGTTTATCGCAACAGTAACGTTCGGCCTGGATACTAAAAAGAAATATTCTAAACACTGTGGTCGTTCTCACGTTACATGTAACTCGTAATTATTTATGTTGTAGTATCTCCTTAATGCACACAACCGTACAATACACAACACTGTACAAGGAGTATTGAATAATATTTAACATAATAAATTTAACGAAAGATTCATCGTGAACGACGTCCTCTGTCCAAGGGAGTGATGATATCTTAGGAAAAAACTCATACTTTTTTTATGTGAGTTATCTTTTTTAAATGTTTATATTTTTATCGCATACGATTATATTTAACTGTGATGAATTATATTTTTATTTAATTCACATAACAAATTATATAATTCTTAAAGTACAAATTAGAAGATGCAACAGCTGTTATAATGTGTGCTTGCTTGGTTAAAACTGCAAATAGTATAAATTCATTATTTATATGTATATAACATACATACTATCATACCACACATTTTTACACATAGAAACGATTTTCATAATGTCATCAAATTGTTCTAGATATTTTTATATTGGCCTTTAGATGAGAAAAATAAACAATTTACTTTCGTGTTGAACCTTGAAATGTCAATTTACATCAAATCACAACATTTTATTTTGTACGATGAAACAGGTATTATGGTGTTTTTGCAAACTATTGAAAGTATACATTCTATAGAGTTGTAACTTTGTAAGTAAATGATTATAGCTACCAATATGATACAAGGAAGATTTTGTCCTCCAAACTTGTATCTTTATTTATGTTCTATTTTTTTTTATAATCACGTCTCACTAGCTATTTTAGGAGTAAAAGTTTTGGTCTTTTACCAATTGATCTCGGTAAAACCTAAGATATAAAATTCAGAAATATTATTGACTATTGTAATTCGGTCTTTTACAGACGAGATACTGGAAATCTTAGGATAACTTTGGGTTCATTATTTTGTAGAGTCGAATCGAAATGGACAAAATTTTTCCCAAATCAAAATTTTAAGTACGCCCATATATATAATATAACTAATATAACTTATATTAAACACAAAATACATTACTTTAGGCATCAGAGTTCTATAATCAGTGCAAAGGGATGAACGAGTAATTTGTCTCCTCTTCAATTAGTTAGGTTATTGATGCACGCACTGAATACAGTGAAACGTTAACCAAGGAAATCAAATACAATTAATCAAAGACGCGGAATAGATTTAAGTATTGAGCTTATTCGCTTTCTCGAGAAGTATTGTAAACCATTACGGGGCGGGCGTCGGTTTCTTCGTTGTAGAGGTATCGGTTATATAATGTCAACATGATGATATTTCAAATATTAATAAAAAATACACGTACAATAGATTTTTAACATTGAATATGTAAACACGGAGATATTGTGATAGAGATGAAAAACGATAAAAATATATTATAATTTATAATACGTTCTATGAATTTAGACAATATTACATTAATTATAATAAGTGTAATATAGTAAGTTAAATAACATTTTAAAAACCTATCAATGAGCTCTTGAATAAGTGTATCCGCCGTAGAGTATTGTTAAAAAGGAAAAAATATCGATGCAATAAGTCTACTGAAAATAAGTATATGAACATAAGTAGGTAAACTATAGTGGCAGATTGTATTCACGTATATAGCACATACCTATACGAGGTTATTTCGTACATACTCACCGATCTTTTTACATAGTTAGACAATGCTCATTCAATTTTCCACAGGCGGGCGGTTATTATACGTCGCATACACCTCTATATTGATTCCCGTGAATTGTTTGTCGAGTAAATATTAATGTTACGAAGAAAGCGAATCGATTTTGTTTATTTTACGTTCCGATATAGGTATAGGTATAGGTATAATTATACTTTGTTCGTTCGGCTTTTATCATAGTTTTTTAAAACTTTTCCTTTTCACTTTGAACTGCGAGAAGTAGTATTCGGATAACACAATATTATATACAATAAGATATTTTATAATATATATATATATATATAATATATATATATATATATATAATATATATATATATATATTATATACATCCAAGGGCGAATCTAAGGGAGGAGGGTTTGAGGATAAGAATTTTCGAGTTAATCAATAATTTTACCACAGTAAACTGTAGACTTGATGAAAATAATATGATCGCAGTATAATTAGTAATTACCTACTTATTTTAAAGTTATTAAATTATAATTACACTAGATTCAGTAAATTATGATGACTATAAGTATAGTATAAATTATACCTATTGCGAATATAAAGATTTATGTAAAGAGTAAATTTTGATTAAAAATGTAAGATATATGTCTTCGTGGAGGCCCTCACATGAGCAGGCTCAGTAAGGCTCATTATTCGGTTGGAATAAATAAAAATAAAAAATAATATACAGGTTGTCCCGCTGAGGATTTACCCATTGCGATATCTCCTGAAATAATGGAGTTATTCATATTCTCTTTTTTTATAAGATTCATAAATTATGAGTCATAAGGATAAGGACTACAACATTTAAAATTTGAAATTAATTTAATGTTTTGGCAAAAAAGTAAAAAGAAAAAATAATTTTTATTTTATTATTTTTCAGAAGTTTGAAGATTTTAGTCTATTTTTCTAAAAATTTCGACGTTTCAATTTTTTTTATTTTCATTTACCTCATAATTTTTAATAATTTTTTTAAGAAAAATTGGGTACCTAATTATTACAATACCATAATATAGTAAGAATATGTATTTTGACTTTTTTACCGAAACATTAAATTCAATTAAAATATAAAATATCCGTAATCCTAATCCCCAAGTTAGGTAAGGCTTAAAAGTCAAAATTGTTTTCTACGACTGTGGTATAAATAAAATAATACACATTTTTTCTGGAAAAAATATTAAAAATCATGAGGTTATGTAAATAAAATGATGAAACGTCGAAGTGTATAAAAAATAAACTCTATAAAATAGATATCTTCAAATTTATTGAAAAAAAAAAAAATGTTTACCTTTTATACCAAGACATTAAATTAATTTAAAATATTTTTAATCCCAATCCCTGTGAGTCTTACATAAAAAATATAATTTGAATATCTTCATTATCTCAGGAGATATCGCAATGGGTTGAACCTGTATAGGTGTTTAAAAGCCCTTAATGTTATACGTGTGGTATTTCACCGGATTCACAGCAGTACGAAAATATTGTAAGCTAATGGTATTAACGAGGTGCGTATAAAGTGACGTTTAATACTTATATATTGTTTACTATGTACAGTTTCAGAACGATTTATGATCTAGTGCTTTATGATCACACCACTGCAGTGTTTTCAATTATTATCATTTATAACATAGTGTTGTTGTTAGTATTATTACGACTCGACGATTGCCTCTATACCGAAACCAAATCAATATAATATATATACCCTAGGGCCTAGACTCTCGCGGGGGCACAAGTTCGTGTGTTTTACATTATTGTATACTTATATTATGCGTTTTACCGTTCTGAATAATAACTTTTGGCGGCGAGTAAAATAAAAGTTGCTTTCTTTGGTACACTTCAAAGCTTTAGCGCGTCGAAGTTCGACCGGATTCGATTTCCAACCATATAATATGTCTACCTTTATAATATAATATAATGTATACTATTGACGTGTGGACGCGTTGGCGTGGCCGAAAGGAATCATAAGTCATGTACATAAGCGCATTATTAAGTCCCATGACTGCTCAATTTATTGTTATACAAGTGCAGTTTCATATATAGTGAATACGTGTGTAGGCGAGCCTTTGGTAAGCAGGGGAAACAAGACGAGACGAAAGTCGCAAACAAATAATATATCCCTTTCTGTATATTTACATTCGCACACCTTCATACACGATTTATTAAGTGAGCGTAAAAAAAAAACAGTTTTTCCAATAATTATTTTTCAATACACTTCCGAAACTTCATATCCACGTACAGGGCCGGCTAGCCCAGCGCCGTCAATATAGATTTTAAACATTCATACACGTTTGATCGATTCTCGACGCCTAAAATTTTTCAAGTATGCCGAACGCTCCGATGACAAGGTCGACCTTGTCATTTACTCTGACCTAAAGGACATTTAGGTCGAAAACAATCAATCCAGAGTCAATCCATTTGAAATATTTTCATTTCGTGACGAAAGAATTCGCTTCCTATTCAGCAGTGTAATTAGCCGGAGCGAAAAAAAAATAAAATAAAAAAAACCACTCAGACGCGTGTCTCAAAACGAATAGCTACGGAGTCCTTTAGCCTTGTCTTGGGAATTATTTCAATAAGATTTATCCGACGAGCGCACAATAGAATCGGACATTATGTGTGTACAATAAAGCATTAAACACAATCTGGTTTACAGCTGCATCAGACACAACCCATAAACGACTCATACAATTTAATAGCTATGTTATATAACAATATACTATAATATATATGTATATGTATAGGCTTGGTAGTTTCTGTAAATATTGAAACGATCGTTTCACCCCGAGAAAATAATAGTACGGCGGGTGTGCATGAAACGTATTGAGATTGAAATGTTTATGCATAATATTTAAAGAAAAACTGAAAAATATTTCGTAAATATTATATTTTACTGATCACTCCTGTTTCGTTGTATTATATTCAATAGATCTTTTCGCCCCGTAGAGATGACAACATTAGGGTGATTCGAAAGATTGAAATGTTATAATATAAAGCTTATATTGAATTTATTGTTCAATTTTTATTCAGTATAACAAAATTAATATTTTTGTTAGTTAAATGTTTAAACAATGATGTTCGCCAACAGCTATGAAAATTTTAATTGAGAAAAAAGAATCTTTTTAATATTGAAATTTAAAATATTAAATAAATATATGTCGATAATATTTCTTAAAATGTGGATAGTTATCGAAAGTAATACGCATAATATATTAATGCATTTTTGTTAAGATAATAAGTCCTTTTTTTAATTTATTCGTTTTTTTTTAAATTCAAATACATTTTTATCTTTATAATTGTTTAATAAAATCTTAATGACCTCCCCTAAACATCAAATTAATAAATACGTCGAGGTTATTTCTTTTATTTATGTACGAATTTCCTTGCTCCTATTTAATATTGGATAGTTTTGTTTTATCAATAAAATCAATCTCGTTAATCGGACGTAATTTATGGTCTTATTAACTAATTTATTATGATTTGTCTTATTCACTGCCCTCCATAAATCTATAACTCAATTATGTAACGCGTGTGGTGAATGTGTATTACATGAAAGGTATTTAATTTACATTTTTGATTATGAATACTATTTTTCGTGTTTATTTACTGTTTATTGAAAATGCCATTGTCATTTGTCATATATTTTTTTTAATTTTAATTTTCTGAATTCATGTACTTGACTTAATGTCCTACTTAAAACGACATATAAAATACAGGGTGTCCCGCCGAGGATTTTCACATTTCTTATCTCCTGAGATAATAAAGATATTCAAATTGCATAGATAATAAAGATATTCAAATTGCATTTTTTTTATAATACTCGTTGATACAAGGACTACACTTATTTCATATTGTAATTGAATTAATGTTTTGGTAATAAAGTTTAAAAAATATTTTTTTATTTTTGAAAAATATGAAGATAGCCAATCTCTTGAGTTTATTTTTCTAAATATTTGTACGTTTCAACATTTTATTTTAATTGTCCACATAATTTTCAATATTTTTTTTAGTTTCCAGAAAATGTAGAAAACATTAAATTTAAATAAAAAATGAAGTATTTGAAGTTATTGTCCCTGTCAGTCTTAAAAAAAATAATTTTTATTTTATTATATTTCTGAAAATTTTTCTAAATTTGGCTAACGTTTTTGGGTATCCTCCTAGCAGGATAATTTGTGAAAAAATGATAATATTAAATTAAATTAAATTAGTGTTTTGCTATCGGATAAGGGTGCTTTTTACGGAATTGATTTTCCTATAAATTTTTAAATAAGTAAAATGTTATCGAATAAAATGAGATCATAATATTATTTATTTTCTGCAGTAGTTGGAAAGTTTATCGTCAACGTTTACAAAAAATAAACCTTATAATTGACAATCTTGAAATTGTATGTAAACATCAAAGTAAAATGTAATTTTTTTAAATTTCTCAACTCAATATTTGTATTTACTTTTAAAAATTAATAAGTCTTCAATAAGTCTGCATGTGGCGTTGGAGAAATGAAACGAAATTTGAATATTTTTCTATATCATTAGATATTGAAATTAGAAAACCCTCGTATACGGCACCATGAAAAGTAATGAGTATGTAATTATTTTAATTGTTACTTTTAAAAGTTATAGCTTGCAGATATTATTACTACAGTTAAATTCGTAATTTTTAAAAAAAAAATCTAATTTCAAGTGTATCTGTGAACAGTTGAAATTAAGTTTTCAATGATATTAAATTTTAACGATTACACATTTGCGTATATGAGTTATAGTTTCAAAGCTATAAAACATATTTAACGAGCTTTGCAAAATGTATAAGTAGGCATTATCTATATATTTATAACGATTCAACGATGGGCAACATGTGTAAACATAACCGTCGTTAAACATAATTTTATACATTCGTTAGGGATAGGTGCGCTAAATTCTGTGGCAGCGTAACGACTTGTGTGCAGAAATCGGTTTCAAACGAAAATAAACGATTTTTATCGTTTTGCCGCCTGTTACTTGGCCGTCGTATATAATATGCGTATATAGTGTAAAACAGATGACGTTTGTGTTCAAAGATTTATTATAGCCCCTGCTGCAGTTGCAGCTCTCTCGCATCTATTGCACCGCAAGCTTGAACCGTACGTACCTATATAACGCGTGTATAATGTGTAACTTGTAAGCATGTAAATATTTAATGGTATAAATTATCTCGAGAATGTTCTCGCTGCCGCTCAGACAATTGAAAAACCATGTAAGAAGTCGTGATCACGTATCTCCACGGGGCTTCGTTGGGAGACGAGGATTTGGTCGATTCCTCGACGATGTTACAAGTTTATACGTCTTAACAATGTATGCATTTCAAATAAATAAATAAATAAATAAATAAATATACTATGTGTATGATAAAAGTTCTGAGACCATATGACATATTCATGGGTGAAAACCGTTGTAGACCCCGAACATAGACGTACCTATTATGCTCAATTTATTTAGATGCGATAATATAAAACATCGTTTTGACCGCTGAAATCGTATGTCAACAAAAGAAAATTACTTCCTAAAATGCTACTAATTTTTTTTTTTTACTCGTGATTTAAAGAGCTTTTCGACGGAAAATGTCGTTACTGCGATTTTGCAAACTCACGGTTTATAAAAATTATAGGTTTTAGTGTATATATATAGTATATACATATGTATATTATAACTGTACGATTATTTTTATTTATCACAAAATATAATAACGAAGGTTGTGTTACGCAAGTTAATTTCATACCACTGATTTTATACTGAGAACGTATTCAGTGCGGAGGTTCGTAGAATTATGTTTTTTCAATAATTATAATAATCATTAAGAGTTTAAAAAGTCGATCAAAATTTGAAAAAGGGCGTATTTAATGTTTATTTTTGGCATATATATACCGCGCAAAAATGACCAAAGGTTAAAAAGTCAAAGGTAATCAGCATTATTCCTAAAATCTAGTTATCAAACAATCTAACATTTTTCTCGGCTAACAAGGAGTTATATTTTTTATATTGATTAAAAACGAACAACTTTTACCTATGGGCACAATATGAACATGGTATGAGATATCAGATAATAGGTGGTTATCAGATTACATTAACATTTGTTTATTTATATTCCAAAAAAAATTTACATTATATTTACTATATTTGAGATTTGAGAAGAAAGTTTTCTTGATGCATCAATACAGCACAGCCATGATATTTTTATGGAAAATTATGAAGAATGATTTTAATTTTATTATGTGGTAATTCAATTTATGGGTATTTATATTATAATAATATGAGTATAAAGTATATATATATATGATAATGATGTACAACTTTTTGAGCGAAACACTGCAGTTTCTTGATAACCATAAGTGTATGCTACAGAAAAATTGTATAATATTATATTCATAATGTAGATTACCTATTTACCTTATACCGATAGATTGCATACATGCTATAGTATGTATCGTAAATTCTTGCACACTTTAGAGTTTAGACGATAAGTCTGGCATGCAACAATCTCAACATGTGTATCTTCGATCATATTATTCGCTGGATAAAGATATAGAGTTATAGCTTTAATCACGTGTTGTCGGCGTATGAAGCATAGAAGTTGGTCGTTTTGGATCCTAAGTCTATTATGCGTGTTTAAAATTACGCATGAGTGATGGATAGCGAAGGATGAAGAGCGACTGTCGTGGTAATTTTAAACAATGAGCGCGCATGTGCAGTGGTGACATTAGGTCCACTTGCCATGCTACACGATTATATTCTATGGCTATATCCAGTGAATTTGATCTAAGATGTGTTTACACGAAGCCTTAGGGGAATCGCTGAGTCTGTGAATGGTATATACGCGCGCTTGGGCACGTGTCGGAACCGCTTGAAACTCGACGATTCCGATCACGCGTTGTCGTGCAATCAGCCGACACGCCTTTACCGTGTTGGTTTCCCGCGCAGAGCAGAACAGAAAAATTAAATAACGGATAGGTACTTCATCTCCGTGCGGAATAGTATTGTCACAGAAAAGCGATATAACGTTGCGATCTACACGAATTATTGGTTTTTATATCAATACTTATTTTATTTCGGTCTTCTCGCAGCGGTAGAGGAGTATAAAATATTTAAATATACATACTATATTATAATATAGCCAAAAAAATATTAAATCCAGCGCATATTGTATATAATGTACAAGGCTGTCGGGTCTCGGATAATGTTGCTGGTTGAAGTTTAATTAGTCCCGGTTGTCGACCAGCCTCACATGAACTTGACCCTTACCTTGTCTGCTGGTTGCGCAGTGAACGCTGCGAACCGATAGTCTCGGTATACGTATAATATAAACGCATATAGATTATAGACGACCGGTAAAGTCACGAATTTTTGTCCACGTTTAAAGACATACGTATTATATAATATACGTATAATATATGCGTATACGTATGCGTATGTGTGTGTGTGTGTGTGTGTGTGTGTGTGTGTGTGTGTGTGTGTGTGTGTGTGTGTGTGTGTGTGTGTATGTACATTGTGTTGTGAATGTATTGTGACTATATTGTGATATACTTTACTCAATGGCTGAAAGTATATTATTTTTTATTACAATATGAGTGAGAAGACGTGATAAAATAATAATACTAGTCGTCCGTGAGATATGCAATCTTTTGTAATAATATTAGAATGTTAAAAATGATAAAATAATAATAATAAAAAAACATTTTTACTATTATAATATTATAATTTTTATCACGTGTGAGCGATTATTTTACCTCCGTCTCTTCGCGAACCTACACGATTATGCCTTGATGATGGACGACAGAAAAATTCGTGTTCAAGGTGTCCCCACTCAGGGAATCCGAAGCCTACGGGTAGTGTTCGACAAAAATCGGCTGAACCATTGTTTTCCTTGATGTTAATTATACATTTGATCGGACGTTTGTGCGTGGCACGCGCACCACGGCGGCCGTCTTTAATAAATTATTCATTTTGTTTATTAAATTATACACGGGAGAGAAAACAAAACCATCACAATATGTATAATGCTATATATATATATATATATATATATATATATATATATATATATATATATATATATAGGCATATAGATTTAAGTGTGTATATAAATATGTATATATATATATACGATCGCTTTACACGGCGAAATCGACAATAACCGTCAATTTGCATTAATTTCTAATATAACTCGTATTTACAGGGTCGTCGTCGGACTGATGATTAGTGTTGCCTCAGAGCGATATTTCTATCCCCTTGATTTTTATGGTCTGAAATATTACGACGTCGGAAAACCTTGATTCTGCGTGTTCGCGCGATGACCCGAAACGTGATGCTGTAGCGGCATCAGTATGTCTTAACACCCTTTATGTTCGTCTATACGTCATGTCATCAGATGCGAGAATATTATATATACGTACTCTGTTAATATTTTATAATATTATGTTAAACGTATTGAAACACGACGTATAACGTAAACAATATTAGACTAACGATTTCCGTTGAAATGCGAGATCGTTCAACAGCCTACATCACGAGGATAAATTGGCTATAAATAGTATAATATATGTACCGATGTAGGTAAACTCTACTCAATCTGTTGTAGTTAAACAGTGTATAAATTACGTACGCTGCTCAAACGTTACACCATAATTAGTTTACAACACGCAATAATTATTCGACAATGGAGGTATTTAAGTATACTTCACGGCAATAATATAGCGGTCAATGATTGGTAATAGAAACCTTCATTAATTCATTGTTCGCGTACTCGTGCGCTTCCGACGGATGTCGGCTTAATGGATTAGACGAAAAAAAAATCACTCAAAAATCGTGAAACATCGTCACCCGCTGTATACGTAAATACGTTATATGATATATGGTATAAATAAACTGTAAGGCCATGTGGATTGTCATCGTTCGGTTATAAGTGAAAATAAACAATAATAAACTATAATATATTATGGACGCGAGCTACGAATGAAAATTTTTGTCAGTTTAGCAAAGGCGTCGGATCGATGGAGCTACCGAGAAAATGAAATGTACAAAAGTGTTAATTTCTACAGCAGAATTTTTGAAAACTCCCTGTGTATTAAGATAGGTATCTCCTATATTATTCGTGACAATTTGATAAGACAATACATTTTCAAAATATAAATACAGGGCAAAGGTTAGTACCTACGTATTATAAAACGTATATAATCGAGTTTTCTAATCAATCGGTAGTTTCATTAATATCAGTATGACCGCTTCTCAGTGGAGTTTTTGAAACCATGATTTCCCATACTTAAATGACAAAAAAAAATGAATTTAACTAATTTTATATTATCTTTTGATATAATATTTTGTATAGAAATATAATTTGACATTTTTTATAATACAATAAATTTATAAACGTCGATGATGATGGTCAATAGTTCAGCGGTTCGTTTAACAGACTCATTTATAGATTATACATTTATACACAGTTCATATTATGCATGAAGTGCGAGGACCTGTGAGTAACACACGTATTATATAGACGTTGTTGAGTCTATATAGCATCATAAAAGAATACATTGTCGCGTTTCTGTTTTTACGGTTTATTTACACCATCATCGCTGCGACGCTGAGCACTAAGTGTTAGTTATAACTCAAACCAGTAACAACGTTTATTTTAACATTGAAAATGGGAATTTTAGTAAAGAATGAAGCTACATATATATACGTATTTCACTTAACAAGTTTTTCGTTCAAGTCAAAAACTAAACATATAAATAAACTTTTTTTAATAGCTTAGATAGTCTACTTTAATTAACTCATTAGCCACCATTTAACTATACATAATGAGTCCAGTCCTTATAGCATTACGGATACAAAAAAATATTACAGGGTACTTGTGAATCGTAAGAGAAGTTTTAACAAAAGTACAGGATATTATTACTGTAACCAGGACGATCACTTATACTACAGGAAATCTAGCACCCTATATTTCACTTTATTTATTATTAGACACTTTAATAAGAGAAAGTCTTTTTCGAAGTAGCTGAAGTTGGTTTATTGTAAATGTATCGCTTAAACATAGAGATTCAAAGCGTACTTAAATAACAGCATGATTGAAACGTATAATAACCCCGAACAAGTATGATTATTTAACATAATTTTTACGATTTCTGAAAATATTAAGACTTTGTACCAAAAGCATAGGAGGTTCTGGTCAGTTTCAGTCATTATAATAAGAGACTTGTAACAACAAATAGCTAATCGCAACTAACACGGGCTAAGCTAAGCCACCGTCATTGCGAGATACTGGCAGTTTACTGCGTATACGCAATCACATGGATGGATACGGTCCGGTCTCTTGAAAATCAATCGGTCAAGGAAACCTTATGCACGGAGATGAAGCCGTCCGCCGGGAACCTCGCTGTCGGTTGCCGGTTGATGCGTTACGACGCGACGTGACAATCGCCGTGGCAACGCGAGATGACAATATTGGTCTGATGAATACGCGGGCATTATTGTACTATAATCATGCACCGCGGCGATAAGAACAGACGACCGGTTGCCGCGATGTGTGTCAAGGTTCGGAGAGACGGAATCGCCTGCACAGTGCACATGCATGTAACGCGTGCGGAGCCCTGTCGCGCGATAGACGGACGAGAATGTCAAGACAATGCACCGCACTGCACCGGGGGCTGCTGGTCAGCTCGACAAGCAGACCTCTCGGTGACCAACGTAATCGTTCTCGAACGAACTGCGGAGAGCTCCGTGACGTGTATTATGATCGACGAATGTACAGAGGAACGCTTATCGAAACGTGAAGGGGTCGATAAAATAATGGAAACGTTTTACCGTCCTGGAATTTATAGGCGTGGGACCCAGCAGCTGTGGATCGCTACTCCCGGTGATCTGGTACTAATCAGTCGCGAGTGCGTGGGCGGTAAATTATGATTTGCGTATCGGTATACTATTATAATTAGTGGCTGCGTGTAATCTACATGCGTGGTAATCGTGTTTTGCGATTAGCGGATGGTTTTGACGGCGTTCCATACGTCCGTTTGACGCATGCAAAAAACCAAGTTACTTGTTACTGTCAACCAGTGTAGTTATTACGATTTCGAATCGTTAACTTACATGCGAGCTTGCTAAAATACGCTGTTAAAATAACGTGGTCCAAAGAAGCACGTAAAGAGTATACGCACGTTATCTCGTCGTTTCCCCGTCAAAACGCGTGTATAATAAGACCACTCGGTGCGAAAAAGTTCCTCTCCGAACGGCATAACTTTATATTTTATTTATTTTGTACAATTTTCGTCTTAACGTAAAGTCCACTTAATACATTAATGTTACGCAGTGTTATATTATATAGGTACCCGAGCTCGTGGATCAAATTCAATATTTTTAGCGCCGGGGCCACGGTAAAACAGTTCTTGCTAAATCGAAAAACAACCTATTTAGTCAAATATAATAATGCAACATAGTAATGTGTTTTGACATTCATCAAAACTGACGATTGCTACATCGAGTAAACAAGCGTCGGTGGAAAAAGTCCCCGATGCTCATGCTACTATCGCTAATTCTACACAGTGACTTAATTTTGGAAGCGAGTGATGTCAGGCGTTTTGGATTTTCGGCCCAAAAATCTCTATGCGCCTATATACTAGTCGTGCCCCGCAGTATTTATTACTCTATTCGCCTCCGGACCGACCCCCGCGGAAAGAACCATAATATTATTACGGTCTAGCGATGTTACCGCACGGGCGAAATCGTACGTAATACCTTGCATCGTACCTGAATCCTAGCAGCTTGTCCTGCATCTTGACTTTGCCCACCACGGTCATGTCGGACTTGGCGTCGGCGTACGTCGGCTCTTCTTGAATGCTCATGTTCACCAACGCTTTGGCCATGTGCAACGTGCCCTCGTCCATGTTGTCGCGCCTGCGTACGGGGTCGGATCGCGTTCGACGGGACACACGAACAACAATATTACTATAGCAGCCCACGACGGTCTCACGCTACGATCACGATTGTTGTTGGTATTTCCGCGGTAACTCGCAGCGTACGGTCGCGGCGCGGAAAAGCTGCAGGGAACGGTGACCGTTGACCAGAAACCGCGTTTAGAGTGACGATGGAAATCCGTCACTGTCAGATACCGGGTAGCAACTGACCGGGCGGCGGCGGCGACGACGGCGGCTGCGTTACAACACCGTCGTAAAGCCGGCACAGAATCTGCCGCCGCCACCGCCGCCGCCGCCGTTTGTTTTTATGAAAGACCGTTCAAGGTGTTCGTCGCCTATTGTTGTTCCGCCGCCGCCGCCGCGTGCCGCCGTTGTTACCGGTCACCGTGAGTCGCACAGATGGCGCCAATGTATCCGTTTCGAAGGCTGCGGAAAAGATGGAAGAAAAACAAACGCGGAAACGTGGTAAGCTTCCACTACAACTTTTCCGGTCTACTAAGCGTCCCCTTGCTGTCTCGTGCCCGCGATGATATCTCGAAATTCAAATGAAATACACTATTTAATTATTTTCTCCGGTGAACTTTGAACGAAAACGACGAGCTTTAAGTGAATTCAGCTGTCGTTCTATTTGTAATCCGTATTTTTAGTTTTAACCGTATGCCAAAAATGTCTTGATAACAATCCTGAATTCGACTTGCCGCCTGAATAATGATAGGCGATAACTTTGCGACCGACGAAAATCGCTTTTTCGCTGGTCCTCGCAGGGCAAAAACGAACATGAACACTTACATCATTTGGAGATTAACGCTGATCACTATAGTCATCAAAATTCGTAAAATTGTTATGCCATCATATTATCGGTGTAAGTAAGTATAAAAGTGGTCAACAAATGTTCACGCGTACGCCCTTGACGAAGTGACACTATCATACGGAGCAATCAATTATCCCATCTCCGTCGTTAATAATAGATATTTTTTTAAAAAGAATATTGTACTTATTTATACAGTCGTCGAGTCGTTAAGTCTAGTTCACGCTACGTTAGTACATCAACCTTGTGTACTATTCGAATAAAAGTATATTTAAATTTATATTTAATGTTCAAATACTGTTATGAGTATACTTTTTAAAAATGTACTCTAATACTCCGAACAATTTTTCTCGTATTGTTATCAGAAACCACTTTTCGTAAATAAAAAAAAAAAAAACGCGCTATAAAATGTGTCTGATTAAAATTGATGTAAGTTAGAAACTGGATGAAAACCTTGTATAATGAGTTATACAATATAATAATCTTTTATTATATAGTCGTAGCGGTCATCATTCAAATTGTCAGAATTATTATTATTACGTGATATGTTAATTTTTAAATTACATTTTACCATGTTGAATAGCACCATAAAACAAAAACAATTTACGTTATTAACATTATTCAAATGACGTAATTTTTTTTTAGCTCTTACATTTATCAACCCAGGTGTGTAATTAATGAATGACATCGAAGCTTCCAAGAAAATATAATATGACGTATAATTTATCAGATTCTGAGCGGGCAGAATTTTTTAATTTAATATCTTGTAGTCATTAATTTGTCATTAATTTAATATCTAATTCATCTAACATGTATATATTAGATGCATCCTACCCTTATCACGTCTACTAATTGTGCCTTTGAAGTATTGATCGTGCATTGCTGTAAAGAAAAAAAAAGCTTTTATTTTTGGAAAAATATAATAGTCTTTACATTCATGGTTTAATATAAAATTAAAATTAAATCGGTATAACTAATTATTTATACAGAGAAGCCAGAGAGGAGTGGATAAAATATATTAAATGGGAAATAACAAGAGGGGTCGAAGTGGCTAGGAGTGTCGAAGCGACAAATTATTATTATTGGGGATGCTCAAAGAGGAAAAGAGATTGGGCGTTTGTTTATTTTATTGATTTCGTGTTTAAAGTCGCAAATGGGCAAATGATTTCATATGGAACAATATAAATGGGATACGGTGATTGCTATAGTTATGAGAATTATGTACAATTTGTAGGATTTTCACTCGATTTGATCAAACATCCATAACTCTATATATATATATATATATATATATATATATATATATATATATATATATATATGTGTGTTTAAAACGTTACAAATATTAAAAACAATTTTTCCGATTAGAACTTGAGAACCAGGCGTTACTACGGCAAAAACCCGCCTACTTAATACGTTTGAGAATCCGTGATACAAGTACGTATTATGCGGTACACCTAATTCATACCCCTTTAGAGCCGCCACTTTAATACTTCTTACATAAAATATAAACATAATGGCTTATACAATTATTCTACATTACGTTATGTTGTTGTTGTTATTATTATTATTATTATTATAACTATATTGTCGAATACACGTAAATATTTTTTTGTTATATATGACGACAATGGCGTGCGCACGTGTTATTATCGCGTACGTCACATCGGACACGCTTCGGCGAGTCTACACATTGGTCGTGATAATAATAATGGTAATAATAATAATAATTATTACTGCTCGTCGTTTCGCGATACTTATCGCTTTCAGAATAATCCGTGAGTGACGACGGCGTGTGCTAAGAGCTTCGATATTGTCCGCAAAGTACCAATAGTACGACGACGACACCGACGATGAAAACGTTGGTTATTACTTATTATAATATTGTGTTTTTTTTTTTTCTTTTTTTAGTTCTTGCCATCGAGGGCGTACTCATCCCAACAATGGACTCAACATTTGAATCCAATTTAACTGCAACGCAGACGAATTTTGGATTCTCAATGTACGCCCAATGTTCGTCTGCCAGACTGAAGACATATTGTAGGTATAACGCGCGTGTACATACGAGTATGTGCTAAATAGTTGGGACGTCGTGTGTTACTACAATTTTTTCGGCATGTTGATATGTCTTATCGCCGGGGTTCGTGCTTAAGTTATGACTTATGTCTGAAACGTCACTTTGGATGTCACTCGTCATCGAGTGAACATTACAACCGAGTAAAATGCACGCGTTTCCTTAGCAGCCATTTGGTTGTCATAGTAACGTTACTAAAGGCTAAAATCATAGTAGATGTGTGTAAATATTTTAATAAAAGCAGAATCGGTTGATACTATGATTTTACAACGAACTTACTATGACAACCGAATCGTTGTCAGGGAAATATTGTCTAGACGATTGTCGAGGCCGTTGTGTTTGAAATCCACGTGCATGGTGCATAATTATTAATTATGCATAATATCGCGTCGATGCGAAACGCGACATTTGCGCAGTGTGTATAGATGTGGGTAATGTAAGGTATTATACCTATTATAACATAACGCAAAATTGGTTTTCAAAGCGTTTCGCAACCATTGCGCGTTTAAATTTTTTTGATCGAGCGACGACGACACGCCGACGCCGGG
This sequence comes from Periphyllus acericola, assembly GCA_949715065.1. Lineage (NCBI taxonomy): Eukaryota > Metazoa > Arthropoda > Insecta > Hemiptera > Aphididae > Periphyllus > Periphyllus acericola. The sequence continues at coordinate 23,388,670 of OX454265.1, forward strand.
TTTTGAAATTCCAATAAATATAGTATATTATTATACATGAAATTATTATGTTACATGTTATAGTGTCATGAATCATTATTGCATGCGTGGATCAGAATCAAGTCGAACATTACAATCTGTTGCGATACGGATACAAAGTCAACCGCTACATAAAAAATAAAATAATAACCTCACGCGATGGAATGACCGTATAGTTGATTAATGGTTTTAATTAATCGTTTGTTCATGTACCCCCCATGTGGATATTACGCATGATGAAATATCAACAACTATTAATAAGTAGCGAATATTTTGTTGTCGTACGATTTTAAGTACTTTTCCGTGATTTGTTAACTACCGCGCATGATTACGTTGTCACGACGCGTATTACATATTATTTACCTATTATACCTTTCGCCCAGTTAAAATGGAGAAAAGTAATGACCGGCCCATTTTTTCGTATTTAATAATTTTAGATTTTGAGTAAAACGAGAAATGTATTGGTTTTATCATGATGTGTGTTTGATTTTTTTGTTTTTTTGTTACTGTGTAGTGTGTACTGTGTACACCATTTTGACCAAAAAGAGAGCTCCGATTTCTATAACACTGGTATTTTTATGATGGAAAATGTTGTCTAGTTGGTACTTTGAGAAAGTCATTTTTTTAATTTCTCAACAGTTTTCCGAACAATTGAGATAAACAGAGAAAAATTGAAAAAAATTTCAACCGAGATCGAGAATCGACTTGTTTATATTTCATAGTTTTCTTTATAGTAAATAAAAAAAATATTTATCGGGAAGTCGCAAATGTTGACGAAATTGGATATTTCAATGGGTTTTGATTTCACGATATTAAATGGTATAAACTGGTCCACCGGATTTCTGTCACTCAGAATCATGTTTTCGAGAGAAATGGTACATTGGTTTTATGTTTAAAAGACTCATCCCTGTATCTCACCCGACCGTGGAATCTCACCCAACCCATTGTAGTTAGTTTAGTCCATTTTTATTTTAAATTATTACAGCTCAACACGACTGTCGCTCAATACATCCGTTCAATAGATTTAACCATACGCGAGGCCGCTACATTATGATATTTTTCCTAACATTTAAAGTGTATTTTGTATAAAATCATAAACAATAAAAATGCAAATCACCATCGAAATTAAATGAATATAGTGAGGCTCGGAGATCTTTTGAAAGCTCGGTTTGGATAAATGTTCACAGTTCACGTCTATGCGTTCAGCATGTTCAACATGATGATTTCCCAGGAAGTCAACAGCCGGTTAGTCGAAATCCAGTTCACCAACAACCAATTCTCGGACACACGGTTTGCCGACAGCCCGTTTGACGACACCCGTTTTGAGATAATTAAATGAATAAGTAAAAAAAAAGTATATAAAATTATAAAAATGTAGATACATTTACATAAAATATCATTTGGATCTTATAATTTTATTAATATAGTTATTATCTACTATACAAGCTAAATTTGATTTTTTTCTGCATTAATTTTGAACGTTAGCGTCAATAATTCTGTCATTAATCTGTGTCGAAGCCACCGCTACCCCTTCACCCCATAACCAACAGTTTCAAAAACACGAGTTTGACCCGCAAAAGTACCTCCAAACCTTTGCTAATGGTCATATTGATGCTGAAGCTTAAAAAAAGAAATGTTATCACCATGTAAAACTTAAATTGTACATTCTCATAAGAAATACACTTATAGGCTATAAACTTAGTTAGAAATAACATAATAACATACTATGTCGGCGATTTCCGATATGCCCTCTTTTTATCTGTCGGCAAACTGAATGTAGGTAATTACTAATTAGGTATCGGCGAATTTGGAATAAGCCGTTCAACATACCGTGTCTATATTATAATGTAATTATCCTCTCATGGGAATAATACAACTATTGGCACCCTTTTTGGTTTTCGGTTAACAGCTTTGCCAATTCCCGAGCTTGAATATAAATTTTAAATGACAGCACGGGAAATGATTTATAAATAGCCGATTTTGTTTTTGGGATTTACTGTAAAAAGTCTCGGGAACCTATGTATACAGCTATTCTTCAAACACTTCACTAGATGCGCGACTACAAACAGGGTGATCAAAATTTCGTGTGACAAAATGTATACATAAACACAGAAAATTATTAGCTCAAGGTTTTTCTGTTTCATAAAACTTTAGTTTAATTATTTTTTCTGAATTTTGGCCATTTATCAGAGAAAACCTCTGTAACGTGAAATATTGATCACTATTTTTCATTATATTATAACATGTTGTTAGGCTTCGCCATTCAGTTGAATGTAAGTTAATGTAAAGAAAAAATTTGTATGATTTAAATTCGAAACGGGCTTTCGGCAGGCGTGGATCGAAATTTCCATCGCACGGTACAATAATAACAACATATTTATATAATCAAATGTATTATTCTGCGCGCGTTGAAATTAGCCACACGAGAATGACACGTATTAAATTAAAACAATTTTTCTCGTAGCCACTATAATATTACGCTGCGACACGTGCACAGTATATTATATAGGTACCTACGTGCTGAGTCCAACAATAAACATAGTGCATGCACGCTATGAGATTGCTAAAAACTTTTAATATCACAAATTGAACAACATTAATATTCAACGATCAAAATTTGTGTATCATGCGAGCGGTGTTAATATATATTATATATTATTTCGCTCACCGGCGGTGGTACTAATGTATAAGTTCTTATTATTATATTATTATTATACGTTTGCAACCACCACGTCGTACATTTTACCGTACATATCGGTTGTACGCGTGTTTTTATAACGCCAAAAAAGGACAAATTTTCGGCCGGCAATACGACAACGCTTTATATGCTCTGCGATTAGGCTCGTTTTCGTCCTCAACTCCAAATCACTATATTACATTGTATGTACTCATCATGATCATCGTAATAATGCGTTCCATCGATTAAACTATTATTATTACGAATATAAATTTGTTCTGCACGTAGATAGATATTATATGAGCACTATTTTTTAGTCAAATTTGCTTCAATCACTATTAGATGTGCTTATAAACATATACTTCCGTTATTATTACAAAGATTTCCGGCACTTTCGATGACGTGCTATCAGTAAACGTGCGTAATCCAACGTATAAACGTTCGCAATTATATAATCGAGTTTAATATTATAAATTTTAACTCAACAAAATTATATAACTTCTGCAGCATTACTCACATTTACTATAGTGTACGGTGACTCATACGATTATTACCATAATAATATTATTATATACACACGATACATAAAGTCATTATTATATTTTAGTTTAGCTGTATATTAACAAGAGGTTTAACGCCGACGAGCAATTATTACAATAGATATTTGTTTTTTGTGGACAAGGGAAAGCCACAAGTGGAAAACGGTTTTCTCGGGGGGTGTGGATTTCAAAGGTGAAAAAATAAAGAAAAAAGCATTTATTTTTTTTATTCTATACAATGAATATCGTACTGTGAAAAAATTAAATGTGTGAACATTTTGTCAAATAATTGTAGTGTACATAAATATATTACTGTACGCGACAGATTAGAAAGTACACTGTTTTCACAATTTCGGTACTTAATCGGTGTATTTTAGTTCACACAGTATCAGTACTTTGTTGTGCGTTTAACATTTTCTTTGTTTTCTGCCACAACCTTCCGTAATAGAAGCGGTCCTGGTTTTCAGAGAAAAAAAATTAACAACCTGATTTATAATCCTTAGTTCGGTAAGTTAATATTATTATTGTTATCGGATTATATTCGTACTTTGTTTCGAATTTTCAATGTCGTGTACGAAATAAATACTTACGAACAACGTAGAATATATGTGTAATATACTAATTAAAGACAATGGTCCATGTAAATAATTAATAGAATGTAGTTATACAATGTAATCTTAAATAATGCATTATTAGTAAGAGTCAAACAAATTAAAAACGCCTAAATATACTGAGAGTAATATTATTATAAATAGAATTAATAAAAATTAGTGCTAAATTACCAAGCATGTTCGGTATTCAGATTCGATTTACTAAAATATTACTTAACACTATGAATATTCTCGTACTCGTGCGTCCTTGTGATTGACCTATACAGGAGTAAAATATTATGTACTTACATTGTAATTGAAGTTTCCCTCCTATACATCTTATATTTAGTACTTATATTTAACATGAGTATTATGAGTAGTATCATCTCTTTCAGTTACATCCCGATTAAGTACGAAGTTATACGTCTGCGCTCCGTCAAATATTTACACCTTTTTTGCAGTCAATGTTTAACATAACATTCAAAACGAAAGAATGTATCTTAATGAATAATTGACGGTTCATAAAATATTAATTTTAATTTTTACTTTTGGCAGTAACTTTTGTTGGACGATTTTGGTATAATAAATCTATAGTATCCTCCCGTCCTGTTTACATAAACCAACCACTTACTTTCCGAAATACATTTTTTCCTTATTTTTTTAGTGTTTCTTGCGGAGTATTAGAATGACTAAGCTTGAGCAAATATTTTCATATTAAGGTATATTGAAAAAAAAAAACTTAAGTGAATCATAGGTCATATTATATTGTATCATAGTTTTTATCCGTGTACAGGATTGCAAGCAGGCACTGTGATTTCCTGTTTTCCTGTGTTAGACACGTAGAAAACCTAGAAAACTATGCAGTGCACTGCATTTTAAAGTGCATAAGTAGATTAAATTATATTTATATATTTTCAATAACTTAAAGTTAAAAAATACAGATGAAACTCCGAGGTCGGGTGAGATAATTCTTAAAAAAAAAAAACAGAGTGTTTCTAAAATTATGAAATGTCTGTTAAACACTAGTATAAATACTCTCAGTAAATATTTTGAGTTTCTGCGATTAATATTTTTAGAATGATAACCAAGTATAACTAATATATCATATTGTAATCGAAATTCGTTGAAGTACACAGTTTCGTGAAAATGTCAATGCTTAACGCTTATTCAATTTGATTGTGACTTTTTGGTTGAAATTGTTTTTATTAGTTACAAAGAAAATCTTATGAAAAATCTTGAATCCATGAAATTTTAACTAGTGTATAGTACGCAACGAAATATACTAGACGGTGCATGTTTGGTTCTCGATTTAGGTTGAAGTCTATGCAATTTTTCTCTGTTTTTCTCAATTATTTGGAAAACTGTAGAAAAATTACGACTTTTATGTACCAACTAAACACCATTTCCTATCAACATCTTCTCATGTTCGTGATGATCGGGAGACTCCTTGTGGTCAAAATCGTGTACGCAGGTATAAAAGAACACACATCATGATAAAACTAATATATTCATCGTTTTACCAGGAATAAAATTAAACGTAGATGAATCATACGTCATATTATTACGTCGTACAGGAATTATGACTTAAAGTACGGGTGCGTTCGTTATTGTGCCGCTGTAAGTCGTAATCAATAAAACAATGAGACATATCAGATATCGTGTCAGACATCCAGGTAATTGTCGAGCTAGAAAAATAAGAACTGTCTGAAACAATCACGTGCAACCGTCAATGGTAAACAGTCTCAAATTTGTAGATACTGTATGAAACAGGATTAAGTGTCTGCCGGCTATTTATCAGGATTAAGTGTCTCGTGGCTACTCATAGCAACGGTCCTACGGCATACGTACGATACCTATGTACTCTCTGGTGTAGGATTTCGATGATATCTGATTTGACATCGCATGATTCACATTCACCGTCAGACAAACCATATCATAACAAAAACATAGAAATTAATAATACATTGAAATACGCGGTATAAATGCTACTTAGTAGAATCGAAAACTTAAATTCATTACTAGATTTAATGAGATCGAGTGTTTTAAAAAAAATTTTTTGTTTAGTGCGTTCGTATTTTGATGTGACCAGTGAAATCAGTATGAAATTAATTATCATACGCATCACTTCATGTGTTATTAACAGGGCTGTACATTTAATGCAATCGCAAGTTATTTTCTGTTGCTTCGTTGAAGTAACGCTGACATATGAATACAAATCGGGCAATAACCATGGCCATATAGAATATTATATTGTGTGCTGCTTTTTGATTTTGGTTTTCCAACACAAAACCACGTTATTGCCTATTTAAATAATGTTAAACACTCGCGTACAATCTATGTGATATTTGTATTAAAATAAAACTATGTTTTACACATTTTTATTAGGCTTATGCTGGATTGCGTTGTTATAAGAATTCATAAGACATTCGACGCATATCGCTACTACTTAGAAGACTTGTAATTATTTTATAATAATATTCTGTGTTGTCCTTATACAGGGTATCCCACCGGGATTTACACAGAGCGATATCTATATTAATAGAGATAATAAGATAATTTTTTTCTAAGAGCATCACTGGGCAAAGGAAATTTTGTTGACAATATTTTGGTACATTATTAAGGTAGAAAAAAAAATAACTTTTTATTTTATAGTTTTCGAAGATAGCCATTTTATAGGGTTTATTTTTCTGAAAATTTTTATGGTTCAACTTTCAATTTTCACGAACTTCTTGATTTTTAATAATTTTTTTAGCGAATATTGTAAATTATTCTCACCTTGTCATTCTTCCGTTAAGGTTTGCTGATAATATTATTATTATTTAAAATCGTGTAAATAGTACACTATTTTCTTGTAAACTAGAAACATGATTAAAAATCGAAAATATTATGAGAATTTAATGTTGAACTGTCAACATTTTTAGAAAAATAAACTGTATAAAATGGGTGTCTTCGAAATGTATTAATGTTATAAAATACAAAGTTATTTCTTAACTTCTTTAATAATACACTTATGTTTACCAAACTATTGCCAAAAAAATTTCCGTTGCCCAAGGACGCTCATAAAAAAAAAACAGAATTTGACTATCACTATCAACACGTGAGATATCACTCTGTGTAAATCCTGATGAGACACTCTGTATATAGAGTATAATTGAGTGATTCGATTTTTTCGTCTCATCGTACCATTATTATTATTATGGTTATTAATATGTTTTTTCGGCAACATAAATGTCACCTACTACTAGCGAAAGTATAAAGTGAACCTTCCGGATTATTACGAAATTTTAAGTCATCCGTGTTAAATTGTCTCCGTGATGCCCACCGATAAAAAAACAAAAAAACGATCATTCGAAACGCGTCATTGCTGTACACGTACTAGTCACACGCTCATTTACTCACAACCGCAAATAATTTACCACTGCATAATTTTATATTTATATTTTGTTAAACGAGCGGCTGCAATACGTTGTAATATTATTATAATTATGGTGTACGAGTGATTTAACGCGAAATGTTACTTGTGATTTTCCCTCGCAGCACTTTTTAGAGGTTTAAAAGTTAGAGATATTATTTGATATTTTACGTTTTCGAGATAGTACGCCTATATTTGTATGAAACAATTTACAAAAACCGCGTTAAAGTTCTGACATGTGACAGATATAAGTGATTGTTTTAAGTAGCGACTATTTTCGAAAAGGTTTATATTTAAGATTATGAAAGTGAAACGAATAATGTATGGGTTTTATCATGGCGTTAATTTTTTTTATGTCTCCGTACATGATTTCGACCAGTAAGAGCTGCGATCATCACGAACAGGGGAGGTTATTGATAGGAAACGGTGTCAATTTGGTACTTTGAGGGCGTCATTTTTCGACAGTTTTCCAAATAATCGAGAAAAACAAGGAAAATTTTTTTCTCGTCTATTTAGAATGTTTTATTTGATTTATTATCATTCATTTTCTCATATTATATTATATAAATAACATGTTTCATAAATGAAAATGAATGTGAATATATTGTACTAATAATGAAATAAATAAAATAAACTAAATAAATGAGGAAAATGATCAATAATCCTAGGTTGGGCGAGACACAGGAGTGGGTTGATCACCGAATTTATCTATTACACTTTGAACCAATGTACCACTGCTTTCGAAAAAAACGATTCTGAGTGATAGAGGTCGGATCCATCAGTTTCAATTTCCAATGATAGTTGATATAGTAGTAGAACCATATTTCTTAATACGATAGGTTGAACTTTTAATGTTCTACACCTTTGATAAAATATTGACACCTCATCAAAATGGTTGATTTTTCAACTAGTAATAACAGACTCCTGCCAAACTTATTCAGTGTTATACGGTTGTCGATGTATGCCCGCGACGGGTTACATCGAGTCCATTTCAGCGTTCGCGCCAATGATTATTGATTTTCTTTTATTTTCTACTTTTACTATTTCAGTAAATCAGTATAGATTAATGAGCCTCGGTACGTGATCTGTTTTTCCAGAATTACGTGGCTCTGGCTATACCCCGTCGGGGCTTTTCATAGTCAAAATATGTTTAGAAAATTATGAGATTTCTAAATTCTATTGATTTAACGATCGATGTATCGATAATATATGTTATGTTTCGGGTCGCCATGATTTATATTTTTGAATTAGAAACAAAGTATCTTGTATCAAACAAGTGAATAATGCGTGACGAAAACACTATGGAAAATACTAAGACGGTGCATGGTTTGACTCTCGATCTCGGTAGAAGATTTTTGCACTTTTTTGCTCCGTTTTTCTCAATTCACCGGAAAAATGTTGAGAAATTCAAAAAATGACCTGTGCAATGTATCAAATATAGACAAAATTTCCTTTAAAAAAAGTACCGGGTTTGTATATATCAAAGCAACTTTTCTTGGTCGAAATCGTGTTCACAGACTCAATAAAAAAAAAAAAAACACACATTATGACAAAACCAATACATTCCTCGTTCAATCAGAATCCAAAATGAATTCATTGTTTTTATTCAGTTAACAAATGAAAGAGTGCTTAACATCGGGGTCTCATAATGTAACGTTTTTTCACGCGCCATCTCGGGCACGCGTGCCATTAATTTGCTATATAGTATATGTTGTTGGTACGTTTAACTTTATACATTTATAAACTATGCAATAATAGTTGTAAATAATTTTTTTCAAAAAATTAAGTACGCAGTAAATATATTTTATATTTATGTTTTGATTCAGTTTTTCTTCGATCACTGTACTCGTATGGCTCCAATGACTGTTTAATAAACATCATTATTTAGATTAGTAAAGGTCTCAGTATAACTCTCTTTTTTTAAATGTCAAACTCGAAATCTTATAGATATATGTTACAATTATTGCAACTACTTTTATCTAATTATATTATAGTCTAGTCTATATCACAATTCATCCAGGCCCGCGTTCTTGATTACGTTTCATTCAAGGGAGCACTATATTACAATCATAATCGAAAATGTATACACGAAAACCGTCGGATAATGACTGGCAAAATAAGTGTGTGTATACGAGTCAGTGCATGCTGACCGTCCAGGCAATATAGAATCTATGGACACCGCTAGTATAGAATATAGATGGAATGTTTTTGATGTGGGAATCGTCAACGAAGTGCTGAAAGAGCGGTTGGAAACGTTTTCGATTTGCCGCAATCACCGCAGGCTGCATAGTTGTTACACGCTGCAGCGGATTCCCTGTTTTGGTAGTTTCCGCGGGTTGCTGTCACCGTCAATGCCACGGTATACCGAGGTAATAATTAGTAATCGCGGTACACGGAAAAAAGTAGTCGGATGGCTTAACTAATATTACAGTTACTTCGACCAAAAACGACAGTTATACGGGCATAACTCGACGATTAGTTGTACCTACTCGTATATAGTTATCAAGTTACCGGTTGTAGGTACCAAAACTGTAAGTAGGTAAATAGTATTGTTGGTAAAATTATGATAAGCCAATAGCAAAAAAAAAAAAGAAAAAAGAACTGCACAAATAGAAAACCCCAAGACAGCGGTAAAATGTATCACAATGCCACAAAACCTGTACTATATGCTCTTATCTGTCCAACACCTGGTCCTACCTGACCGAGATAAAATTAAAATGTACATTTGTAAATACCGAATCGTACTGATGATCGAATCGCAACGAAATTCCGTGGACATCATGTTCAATAAATAAAAGTGCTAGTACCAATTTTGTCCTGCACTTATGTCCACACAGCGTAATGTAATGTCGCACCCAATTCTGAGAGAAATTTGCAAACCTACGCCTCCTGAGTCACCGCGGATCCGCGGTCTTCAAAAGTAGATACATTCATCAAGAGAACGCATCGTTTCCGAATTACTTGACCGTTCCATAGTTCTTATCAGCCGTTTATGATTATAATGAATACATTTATTATTTTTTATTAATAAATAAACTACTATACAACTTCCTTCACGTGCACTACACATTGCATGCATGTACTAAATTATTATGATTACATCTGATACAGCAGCCTACATTTTAATCATGTTAAGTATATTTACCGTATTATGATATTTCGTGATTGACAGGCAGATAAGTTGCATTTGTATAATAATCTTAGTGCAAAATGAGAAAAGTGCAAGTAAATACATTATTTTCTGGACTTTTGAGACATGACTTGGAACGCCGCCGGCGCGTGTACGTGGAATGCGAGAGTACTTATATTGCATGTCCGGTAATTCGTGAGAATATTTGCGATTATTGTAATCACGGGGTTCTAAACTGTAGACGACTCGGCCATTAGATTAATACCAGGAATACCAGTGATTTATTGTAATTCTCGTAATAATATTTCTTTTGTCGGATAAATCGGTTATATTGTTATATATTCTTATAATATTTCATTTGAATATCCAGTAAAAACAACAAATAATTGACCGCTGGTCTCGCGTCACGACTGACGTGGTGTTAATGGTGTCACCCTCGTAGCATTTGTTTGTCCTTTCGAAAATCGGTCGAGCGACTCGCAGCGTTCCTGCAAAGGACTACTCGTACATTGACGTGTTTTAACGACAGTTTTAAGATTCTCATATGCGAAGGTTGAACAGAGAGCGCTCGAGTTCTATCCGTGGAATCAGGTTCGGTCCCGAACGGTATCGTTTGACTACGAAGGAATTCGAATATATTAACTCGTACGCGAACCGCGCGCGTCTCGGACCAGTAAGGGTTAGTATACGCGGTCGCTGGGGATTAACATAATATCATAACAATTGATTGCAAGCGTACACCACGACTAGTACGCGGCGTGCGTGTCGAGGATCGAAATGCACGCGCGCGCGGTAAATAGAAGGTTAGAAAGTAAAATATAATTTACTGAATTTTCGAGCGCGAGGGGGGTCGCCTCCCAGAAGCGTGGTGCGCGCGTGTGGTATTCGATTAAAATGGTAGGTAGGTAGGTATGTATTATTATTACGTTCAGGTACTCTCGGATCGCGTTGCGTCTGCAACAGGTTGTAATATACGTTTCAGCGACGACGACGACGACGAGGACGACGGTTGTATTGATTTCCGTCGACCTACAGAAGAGGTTTGTGCGCAATAGGTACATGTGAACGCGAATTCCCGCGGTACGAGTAAAAGCGATCGCGATATTGTGATACCCGCCGATGTTAATCATTATTATTATACATTAACACTCCGTTGTCGACCTATCCAACAGCAACGACGACGACGACGACGACGACGACGACGGTCGGCCGCGGTTACGACTCTACCATATAATATATTATAATATTATACCTACAAATTATAATAGGTATACGAGTATATATAACGTATTATATTCGACGGTCTGATTTAAATACATATTTCCAAAGCGCGGTCGGACGTGTTTCGCGCGATGGTTTTGAACCCGATTTGAAATAGGTCAGCTGCGATTTATAAGGTTTGGATCTCCTATAGCCCACTCCTACGTTTACGCTTACAGCAGGTACGTGAACTACCCATTTCTCTATCCGTTCGGAATCACTCGATTTTTACGTCACGCGAGAGCTTTTAACGTTATTTTTTTCTCGGGTCGTGCAGCAGTACACGAACATATTTGAACGGTTCTCGTCGACGACCTCTCGCTGATCTTTTCCGTAAGCTGCTGTTTGGACGGGGCCTACCGCGTCACTACCGTATATTACGCGCGCCGGGCCGTGTAAAACAATCGGCTCCGATTCGCTGGACCACGGGGTTATACATTTGGGTATACCTTGCGGTGTGCGCCGACGCGTTTTAAATATAATATGACATCGAACATCGAATTCTCCCACGTTCCACCATTTTTTCTTCCAATTTCACCGTTGGGTGCAAACAAAGCACCCGGCACTCAATTGAGTGCATAATACATTTTATTTTAATTTACAGCTGTAACCGACCAGTTTTTTTTTTTCTGAAAACAACATTCAATCGAGTATATTAGTTATTATTATTTATAACACAACATAGTATGACATGATTACCAAACTACTATATGAACAATAATATTAATAATCCTCAAATAGGCCACCCATCAAAATCCTAAAATCTACTACGAAATCTGTCGTAGATAAATTAATTTAATTAAGTGATCGGTGCCACTGGGTTACCGCGGAATCGACCATGTGCAACCGCAAAGTTGATTCGTCCAACTTTTGAACGTGCGGTTAATGATTGTAATAGTACCTATGATATAACTATAAAATATGTAACCAATAGTTGATAGTTCGTATATATTATAATGAACACAATCATGTCATGTATTGGAATCACACATTTTAAAAATGAACTCTGCATAGTGTATGGTAAAATTCAGGTGGTGGTAAACTTTTCCGATTTTTAAAACTAGTAAACTCTCTCGGGTCAACATTTCGTTTATCGGAAGCAAATATAATACAAGCAAAGTTTACTGTAAAGTCGAACGAGGAGTACGTTTTATTGCTACGCCGTGAATTGGCTACACTGAGACTGTGCTTATCGTTATAAATATTTATTTTCGAACGATTTTATTACCGCTGAGGCGCTGACCCATATTCGTTCTAATTATCATAAAACATAAACATTACATTTGAAAGTAAATTGTACGCGATTAATGATTTTTTACTTTTTATTATAGCATCTCGATGGTCGCGTTACGCACTCTGGAGAGCTTACACGTGCACCGCCTCTTTAGTGGTGGCGCTGAAAAGCTTACCGACGGCAGAGTTCACGGTCCATTAAAATCGCTCTCACAAATGTCGCACGGTGGAGGGCGCGGGAAAACTTGAATTGGGTCCAGAGATATTTGATCGTTTAAAATAAAACCGAGTTGGTCCACGATAATATTTTATCTTAATGTCATCTTAACGATTTACAACCATAGTTTTCGTCAGATAACATATTGAAACATATATTGAGGAAGATGCATTATTTCCTCCTAATATTTGGGCTGAGTTTGCTACAACCACAAATCGTACAACAAATAGTTGTGAAAGCTTTCATGCGAAATTAAATGTTAGTTTCGATGCAGCACACCCCAACATATTTGTTTTAGTAGACATTTTACTTGGATTTCAGAGTGAAATTTACATTTCACTTCGGAGCTCAGCAACACTACCAAACAAAAAAACAGCAGAAAAAGAACAATTTTTAAGAGAAAAGATGGTTTGTTTTGTCAGTGGTGAACTTACCCGGTTAACTTTTGTTAAAGATGTGAGTTTTAAATTTCTTCCCTAATTTAAACTATGAAAACTATAAAAAATTTGTAATTGAATAGTAATTTTATATATTAATAATTTTGAAATATACCCATTACCTTTATGTAACAAAAAATAATTTTTGGAAGACTTTATAGCCAACCTCCACGTGGTGTCTTCTGGATAACGCTAATAGGCTGCACCCAACTCGTGTACTCGATAAAATACGTCCGGACCCAATTCATGCTAATTTTTAAATTAGGGGCCCAACTCGAGGTCATCCGACGGCGAAAACCCGGTGAACCCGGCTAAAGCCCTACATGCCAGTGGTTGTAAACCTGTGGCCCGCAGCAGCCGCCTGCAGCTGGTCCGCTGCGCCGTCGTGTACGCGCACAACGTTGTTACTATTAAAATACAGTAGAGTCGCGATAACTCGAAGTTAAAGGGGGAGAAAAATACACTTCGAGATATGTAATATTCGAGATACCTAACTCGAATTTATCAAACTTAAATCAAAACTTCGAGTTCTGTAATGAAATATAATAAAATACGTATAAAAATTATAAAAATGTATGATAAATATATGTACATAAATGTTATACAAAAATTAAAATAGATATAATGGTAGGTACTTATAATTATGTGTATATGTATTATTTATTAGATACAGTAGAAAAATAATTTGTAATTAATTTTTGGATTCTCGGCTGTTTATTGACAAAATCTTTTAATTTTCCTATGGCTTCAAATATAGAAGTATCCACGCCCGTGACAGGTAAACACGTACTAACATACTAACCACATACTAACCAATATAATATTCTTACTGTTATTGTGCATACGCTAATAATCAGTTTCTATCTACTCGTTTATTCTTATACAGTACTCAAGTAGATGAAACATAATGTTTACAAAAATACCCAGGTATAACAGATATAATACTTCGACTAAGCTATTTATCACAGTTTTATATTCGAGTTATCGAGATTTATAATACATTGAATGTTATGAGAATTTCTAGGGGACTAAAATAAAATTCGAGTTGTCAAGTTTTTCGAGTTATCGCGACTCGACTGTATAAACATTTTGAAAAACACAAGTCGTTCGCGAGTATTCCGTTGCTAATCGTTGAGCTCGCGGGGGTGTACCCGGGTGGCTTCGAAGATATTTTCCAACGAACCGGTGCCGCATATCCACGCGTGCGCACACGTATCGCGTATTAATACGAGTATTATTGTTGTTAATGTATAAAACTGTCTCCGGCAGGCCGTGACAAACGCCGCCGCCGCCGCCGCCGACCGCACTTTCACCCGTTCGAAACCGCCTACGCGACGCGACGGGCGCACGCGTTTAACTCGAGCAACGACCTGTTCGGCGCGATTGTTCGTTACGCTGACGGCGGCAAATCGTAAAAGTAATTAAAATATAAACATCTAAAACGTATGGTGCACATTAATAACAACGCGCGGCGAACATTTGGCGCGGAAGTCGCCGCCGCCGCATCGCATCGTACGCACAACGCATTTTTATGCGAGCGGGAACAATTATTATTATTATTATTATTATGAATATTTATTAAATTCCCGCGGGATACTTTCCTATGGGCACATAATAAAATACGCGTTCGTGAGGTGTTTGTAATTTATTTTTCCCGTCCTCGTCGTCGATCGAACTCGTCGAGTTATTATAAATACAATATACGCATGGTAAGTGAACATCCTTGTGCGCTACGGTGACCATATTTTAGATTCTCGGCGAAACCAGCAATGTACTGGTTGTACCATGATGTAGAATCGAGAACACAACAGATAACCAAGAAGATATGTGGAAAAAGAGCTGGAAAGATGAGAACGTAGTATATAGCTGCCTTATTTATAAACCTAAGGTTCCGAACCTAGAGAGTCCCAGGATTTGAACTACCTCGTGCAATGTGGTCTGCTTTAAACCGTATCAGGATTCAGGACAGAACGGGGAAAATGCAAGTTTCTTTTACATGAATGGAAAATGACAGATACCCCACTCTGTGAGGGCGGGCAGGTTCAAACCATAAAACACATTGTCGAGTCATGTCCGCGGACAAAATATGAAGGAGGAATAGCAGAGCTCCATAAACGCGGTAGTGAGGCACAAGATTGGCTACGTAACCTTGAAGTACACCTTTAGAATGTGGGCAAACTCCTATTTGTATCATTGTATATGTTATTACTTTCAATCACAACAATAACTACATGTTACCGCAGTCATCTACTGATCTATGTACTTATTTTATTTTAATTGTTATTTTATTTTGTTTTATTTATAAATTCTTTATTTTTTATAGTTTGTGACTCCATATATTTTATTTATATTGTTTCAGTTTATTTAGCTACTGTAACCGATACCTGTTATTTATTTGGTTTAATAGTTTTAGTTAAGTTATGTATGTTTTCACCAAAAGCGACGCCATATGCTAGAAAAAAAAACAAAGTGAAAAAGTGCAAAAAACTGGGTCCATTTCACCGCCCCCCCTAAGTCAAAATTCCGAAATTTTTTTCCGGCCAATCGTTTGTGCATCGTTCGTGTGACCGGACTTGGTGCACATTTGAGAAAAAACGATGCACAAACAATTGGCCGGAAAAAAATTTCGGAATTCCTATTTGGGGGGCTGTCGTTTCTATAGCCCCTCATATTTGATTTTGAAATAACTTCCTGAGGAATGGTGCACAAACGACCGGACTTGATGCTCATTTGTGCACAAACGATTGGCCGAAAAAAAATTTCGGAAATCCTATTGGGGCGGGGGGGGGGCGGTGAAATGGACCCCAAAAAACTTCAACCGAAACCGAGAGTCTAATCCGGCACCGTCTAGTATTTTAACCACGCACTTAAGTACTTAAAGTGCCTTTTTTTATTACCATTTTTTTTACCAACTTAAGCAACAACAGGAATGTATAAAAGTTTGTATATGATATATAACATTTATAAAACGTAGTGTATTGTTTATAATACGGTGACTTAGTGAAATTTCGTAATTATATCAGCGGCGAGGTGACTGTAGCAACGGCCCCGCGGCCACCTTTTTTACCGCGAAGTCTTAATTTAGGTGTGTGAGTGCGGTTAATATTCTAATAACGACACGCCGCCGGATCATACATATAATATATAATACACAAACCGCTTTGATTGCAATTATTTTATATTATTATTATTGGTGGCGATCCGGTGCACACGGATCTGCACGCACGCTGTATATATGTGTGTGTGTACGCAGAGGAAGTGAAATTTCGTCGATTATATTATAATATACACACAGATCACGTATTATTATAGTATTGCAGACGCACGCATACACAGAAACTATCGCGCGTATTTATAATATTACATTAATTGAACAGAATTAACGATGGGAAAGAAAAAAAAAAATGAGACAAGACTCGCTTTATATCCTACATACATATATATATATATATTACCCACTCGTACACACGCATGTACATCACATACACTTACCACTGCTTACGTATACACGAGGTATGTATATAGGTACGTATAGAGGTGTACCTACTCGTACATAATACGCGCGTCTCGGTCGACCGATTCATCTCGGACGAGATATCTAATTAACGTGTGTGGTACGCACAACAACATCCGACACACACACACTGGGCTTAGCCCGCGAGAGTGCACTAGGAAATCGCTCGGCAGCTACGACGACGACGACGACGACGACGACGGCGTTTCAAAAGCGGATGTCCACGCCGCCGCGCCGCCGCGCGCGTGATGCTGCAGCTGCACCGCGCGTAAAAAAACAACGACAGAACGTACACGTTATAGTGACGTATATATTATGTGCGTTGATTGCACGTATTATATTATACGTACACGACATATTTGTCCGCGTGTACCTTTATAGTACCTGTACGCAGTCGCACCGTTCGGCCGCGTCTGCAGCGAAGCACGCCTAACCTAACCCGATTCACCTAGATGTGCCTATTGAACGTCCTAGATGTATGAAGAGTCATTTTTCCGACGAGCGGCGGCGCAACGCGTTTATTATTTCGGTCACTCTTGAATGTTTTTGTAAAAAAAAAATCGATTTTTAATACTCGCGCAGAGTACCCATGCAACAAAATATTGTGGATCGCATCATCATTCTTACGATGAAACCACGTGGTACATTATAATTAATTTCATTCCCATGCATCAATAAGAACACGTCTAGTTTGGAAATTGAATTTATAAGGAGTGTGAAAAATGTAAACTAAAAAATGTAGAGGGATAACGTTCGTAGTAAGTGGTACTTCAATCCCCTTCGTCAGAAGTACTCTGTAATAAATAAGTAAACGTGCACAGCACTAAATCAGACCTTGTGTCGATAAACAAAAACATTTAAAAATGTAAGTGCCTTTAATTTAATTGAGGATTAAGTTATACAGGATAAACCGTTTATAATGATACCGGTTATAGTGACAAATCGGTTATAATTACTTTAAATTTAAGTTCCCGGCTAAACTCCTATATTGTATGTACTAATTTGTATCGGTTATTATTATGACGTCTGTATAGTGACAAAACGGATATTATGATGGTTTGTTTTTGGTTATTTTCGAAAAATGTTTTATTTATACTGAATTATATTTATCGAAGGTAACATAACAAAAAATCATAGATTTTGTTTTTAATGCGATGTAAATTTAATTTATAAACTCACTTATACATGAATACATTTTATTAATTTTTATACATGATATACAAATATACTACATACAACGAATAATGTTTGTATTAGTTTATTTATGGTTGCTTTAAATTGTTTTGTAACAATTAGGTTATAATGACTATCTGTTATTATGACCAATTTCCACTGGTCCCTTGAATGTCAGCATAAACGGTTTCTGCTGTATTTCGTTTAGACTTTTTAGTTTTTTTCCATTATTATCTCTACACATAAAGTTCTGATATATATTATCTTGAAAATTTGCACCATCCGGAACGGGTTGTGGTATTATGGCAGGGTTGTTGTTTACGTTGAAACCTTATAGATAAATATATATCGTATACAAATGTCATTGCTCTTTGTATTGAAAAGCTTATAGTTATTTGAGAATAATTATACATTTATACCTATATGTATATATATATAATATGTGTGCGAGTGCTTGTGTGTGTGTGTGTTGCAAAACACGTTTCATACTTTCTAACCGCGATTCACAAATCATATATACTAGCAGCAACAATGGTAATGCTTAAATCCTATTTAAATGTCTTGCATTTCGAAAATAATATTATCAGACACGACGTGCCTGCGTTTACACTTATTGTAAAATGTACGCTATACCTCCCCCGAAGTATTCAAAAACCTCGTACTGACTTATAATTCCGTCATCGAACGTACGTGAATTTAAATAGAAATTCATTACAATTGTTTACACAGTATACCTACTTACTACGTCTTGACCATTTTCGTAATATCGGCGTGTTTCGAGCGAAAGCCATAGAAGTGTTACCATAATTATTTTCAAATACACTTTCATAATAGTGTTTAATCGATATTAATAAGTATATTTATATACGTTGTGCAGGTACACACCGGTACTACGGCTGCTTTAGAAAAGCTATGAAAATGTAGCTTCATTGCTCATTTCGGAATGCTAAACGAAACTCCGAGGCATTTCGATTCGTTATAGTGGTGATGGACGGATATTATTGTTTTCCGTTTGAATTGGTCTGTTAGGATTTTTTTTTCATACGCGAGCACTTGGCTATAATATACCGCGACTATTTAATAAAATATATACAATTATAACAACGAGAAACAATTACCATTAAACTAAATGTTCGATCCGATTTATTATTAACCTTCTTTGTGAAGTAACCGTTAACGGGCACATAAGTGTTTATCAACGAGGACAAGAACAAGAGGAAAATAATATAAGAATCGTTACAAGATTATATCGTATGGTAGCTCTATACTGTCTTAATCCGTTATACAAGTTTTTTAAAAAGTACATGCAAGCGTACTGCAAGTATGCGTTATACAGGCGTATAAATATATAGCACGTAGAGCATATATGTAGACATTTTAAATTTCATAGTCGTTATTCGTGTTGGAAGCGGACTGAGATTTCATTGAATGTGACAACATAAGTATACTTACGGTAAACAAGCTTATGAAAAAAAATAATAATAATAATAACATTGAGTAAGATGTTCGATAACGCGGCGCGCGGGGGGGGGGATAATAATACTATATCTGTTCTTATTGTAAAGATATTTAGAACCGTATATCTATAAATATGTATGTATAAAGTCGAATAGATATCGTTATTAATTATTAAAAGAGTATAATACTATAATCGCGGTGTCCGTGTGTATTACAGGTTTTTATTTTTGAATCGATAGTACCCGTATAATATATAAACCTGCTCAAATAGTATCGTCAAGTACTTTTCTTGTTATTACAGTTTTTCACGTAAAATATCGCATAAACCGCATTCCCCCGTCCGCGTTGTTAATTATGCCGTAAAATCGATAATCTTTTCGTCTTGAAATGCACATAAAACCAAGTGTTTTACTGCTACGTGAAATGGCGAGGAAACAATCGCACCGATCATCAGCATAATATTAAATATTAATATTATTATTTATTATAAAAGACGCGTTTTATTTCCGGCTCTTATATTGTACGCATGTTATACGGACGAGGAGCTGTCTCGACGACCGACCGACCGACGAGCGACTGCAGCCGCAAATCTATTCTAGTTTTATACGCTAATTAGATCTGACGGAGAAAACGTGTTCGTCATAATTTATGCACGCACCGCATCGCACTATGTACGCGATCCAAATTAATTTATGATTGTCAGACGTATATGTTCGAAACGATTTGTTTCCTTTAAATACGCGTCTCTGTTGAATCTCTTATATGACGCGTGCACCGCAAGAACGAACCACGAGCCCCGGTCGCGTGTTATAAATGATGAATGGTACCCGCAAGTTACGACGACAATAATCATGTCTCCGGTGATACGGATATTCCGATGCGGTGGCTTTGGTGCTCGATTATACTTTCGTACCGTACACGAACACTGTCAATTGTCCGTGTACCGCGTACGGTATTTAGTACCGTGACAGTTACAAACGGCCGTACGCACGTATTATTCAGAGATACGTTCCGATGACGTTCGGACGGAGATTTAAAACTCGGGGGTTCCCAAATTTATTTTTCCACCGCTGCGAGCCATCGTTAGTTATGTTACAAGTCGCTTTGGATGAACATTATGCGCCCGTATGCCGAAAATAATCAGTAGAAACTTATTGAACACTTTTAAAATGTATAGAAAAGTTCAAGTTTTCGAGGCGTACCCTTTGGGAAACACTGCTCTAGAGTATCGTTGGTCTATTTAAGAATATAATATACGAATAAAATGCTGTCATTTTATATAGAAATATGATTTAGGTACGTCCAGGACTGGGCTAGATACTTGATAAAATGTATCTAGATACTATAATATACAATATACATCAATAATTATCACCTGAAGATACGTTTAAAATGTCCAAAAAGGTACTAGATACAAGATAGGTACCTAATATTTTTTTTTCATTAATCATTAATATGTATTATATTTCAATATTATTATTTTCAACAAAAACTACATTTACCCATAGAACATGCGTCAGCACAATATGTAGATTCTACGAATACATCACTATTCCGTTATCTGCGTTCAATGTTAATAATGTTTTTTTATTCAACAACAATTTTTAACCGTATATTGCAAAGTGCGTCTCTACTCCGTTTAGACATGTTTTACGAAACATGTTTTCAATTAAATTTATGCTTATATCAGTGAACTATAGAAAAAATTTATTGCAAACCTAAAATTGACAAATTGACTTTTATTATTTTTTAAAAAAAAGAAAGTATTTCCATTTTTATATTGACGTAAACAAAATAAAAAAGATACAATATACACAACAACAAATGTATTTAGATACAAGATACAATTCATACATGTTAAAAGACTAGGTACAATGGTATCCAAGATACATATCTTAGATACAAGTATCTAAGATACTGCCCATCCCTCGGGTACAACGACATTGTTGTTGTACGCCACTCGCGTTTCGTCCTATAGAGGCGTACTGTAGCTTTATAGTATTATTGTAGTCCGGTTATGAAATCACATTTTTCTAAAAGCAAACTACTACAGTTGAAGGTTAAAATAGTTATAAACGATAATTAATTATGGATCTTTTCTTCTTACCATGCGGGAATGCTTTTTTTTTAGGTATAGGTATATGAAAAGGTTAGAAAATAATTAATATTAGAAAGCTATATACATGTTACTGTGTGGACGATTTTTTCGGCTAAATAATACCAAAGCGAGTTTATTTGTTATAATTTATAACATAATGTAGTAGTAGTAGTATACAACATGTAGTGTGACCTTTATGAGTTTATAAAGGTCAAACTATAAATAAAATGGTAAATTTCTAAGGCACGAATTTATTGGTGTTTGAGTAGAGCCGCGTATAATAAATATTGAATATATTACAAGATGTAAATAAATCGCAGAAGCAATGTGGGTATACATGGGTGTGCCATCGAGTTCTGCAGAGTGTTGAGTGCAAGTATAAGAAAACATTTAGGGAATTGGCCAGCTTTCAGCCCAAATTAAATTCATTTTTTCATAAAACAATATCACATCATTACCATGTATAGTTACTGCCATCAGCTCGCTCAATTTTGAAACTAGACTTGTCGATCCGAGAACGTCGAGGTAGCTTTGTTATTATTCGATCGTGAACCCTCCTCACACATTAAGTGTAAATACTATAAGGCTAAAATTTAATTTAAACAACATAATTTGTCTTTCTCGAGAAGACTTTGTATGTATAATATTATATACAGTGTTGAAATTTATTTTTACACCTGCGTGGTCTTGTTAAATAAAAAAAATAGTTTCAACTGATTTATGCGCGCGCGTACGAGAGGAGCTGCTGTCATTTGACAGAATAAACTACGCAGTCACTGACTGATAATCGATTGTTTTCTGCTCACACTGCAACACCAAGAGTAGCGCATACAAACAAATCAAAAAATCGCCAATAGATGACCCTCGTGAAAATCTTGGAACCCAATAGCCTTAATGAGCGGCATGCATCGTTGCACGTGCAGACTCATCAGAGAAGAATGTTAATAAAGAGTTTAGTAGACAGTATAGTGTGCCAACCGCCAGGGATACAATAATTATACGTTGAATAGTTAACGAATGTTTGTTTTGGAGTTAAACGAGCCGTTCATAATTAAACGGCGCACTTTCAAATCATTAAGTACCTATTGGGCTGATCAAATATGCAGGCGTATTGATGTACAATATGATTGTCACGGTTGTCGTTCCAGATACCAACACTCGCGAATATTACGAATAATGCAATATTTTGTGTGCGCGGATATCTGATGTATATTTAACTGATTGGTCTTATTGGTATGATTTAATAACACTTTCAGACGTTAAACGCCTCAACAGATACGAACATGTATACATAACTTATATGTTTTTTGACCGTATACAGAAATCATGTAACTCAAAGACGTATTTTGCAAGATTTCGGCGCGTAAAATAAATAATAATACATTCGTCCCCTCCCTAACAGTAAAATATTATAAAGCCAATAATAATTTCAATTATTGTCTAAACTCTCAATTAATCCATGTATTGTCAAGTTATCACGTTGTACTATATAATTATTCAGCTCGTTTTTATAACTGTATGTGTTGTACGGTTCACTCGTTCACTCATGTTTTCTCTGGTCATTGTTGTTAAAACTATTTGAAATTCATGCTTCGCGTTCTCTAGTGCCTTTGGGTAAAGTAATAAAACAAAAAATAGTTTCCCAAATTTACATCCTGGAGCCCATCTGGGCTCTGGACGGCTGTAACACGATTGCGCTCCTTGAAATATAGGTGTTGTCCTTTTGACAAATAACCTGCTCAATTTCACAGGCTTAGAACCTGTAATTAATGTACGATTAAAAAATATTACATAGTATGACATCAGTACAATGCACAATACGCTATTTAGAAATATTAACACATGACATAGAGGTCGGTATAATGTTTATGAATCACAATCTTATAAATATATATATAACGAATTTATACAAAGCCAACAATTCAATTTTGTTGTCAGTCCTACAGGTAAGTTTTCCAAGGCACGACATATCGCCAGTATTATTCGAAAATAATATGAACTGTTTTGCAAGACGTGGCTTGTCGTGGGAGGACGTGTCGACCGAACCTTGGGTCGTCGCGGCCGACGACACTACTGCTCCTATAGCAGTACGACGGCGACAACATTCGTTTCTTCCCCATCGGAAGATGAAATACTTATACAGGAAATATATAAGCATTCGATTGTACATGTTTTTTCCCATACAAATTATAAAAAAATATATTTTCGAAGGATATATTATTGTTGGTTATTATTGTTATTAAAAGCTTTCAGTATCTCGATATTTAAACAAATAGCATCTGTTGGTTGTTTTTTTCTTTTGCTTTGGATTGGAAAATATAATCTTCTCCGTCCAATAAAAATGTCAAAATATCATTATTGTTACGTCCCGGTCATGATAAATTTGTTAAATAATTGTAATAAGTGCATATAAATTGTTGATCGTTAATCGTATCAATAACCTACGTGTGCTCTCGGACGGGCAATATCTACCAGCATTCGACCGCGACTTGTCGCGCTTAGTAAAACGTATCAAGAGAAATGCGTCGCGACACCACCTATATAATAGTCTTCGGGGAGTGCAATCATTTTGTGTTTTTGTACGCGTTGTAAAAAGGTAAAACGGGAGCAATCGTGTTGCAGCTCTCTGGACTGCATCCTCTGCATGATGACGTTTACGAAAATAATACAACACTGCAATAATAACACACTCTCGCCGGACGACGAACCGCAGGCTTCTGGACAGCAATGCGAGAGACTACCGTCGATACACCGCACCATCTAAATGGCTGAAAAAAAAAAAAATAATAATAATATTCGATCTTCGCTGCGTGCCTAACCGTACACGTCGCCGTACCGCACAGACGACTGTTGCGAGACCACGGACGACCCGACGGTTCTTCGATAAGGACAAGATCATAAATATATTTCAACTAAATCAACCGAAATAAAAAGTGAAACCTTATGTGTACATATAGACTATAACGGTCGTGGCTGTGCACGCGCGTACCTACACGATATTTACGTACTCGAAAGATGTAATGGGCGGCTATAATCTCCGGGCGCGGACAATGCGAGCGCGGTGGTAATCGTCGTCCAACGGTAACCTTGCGAACGAACGAACGAACGTTTTTTCTCTTGTTTTTTTTTTTTTTTACTTTCTAACAAAACGAATTTATAGGAGAACACTCGTTCGCGTACCGATCCGATATAGATGTAGGCTGAGTGAAAGCCACCAGCGCCTGGAAATAATAAACAATATTATCTTCAAGGCGAATCCCAATCGATCGAAGATTAAAAGCGCCTGATAGGAAAATGAACGTGGACGTAGTATAATAGGACGCTCGCCGGAGCGTAGGTACCCCGAGAGACTACGACAACTGACGTTGCGCTAATGTCATCCGTCCGCGAGACGTATAATAATGTAAGTATACACCTTTGTTGGTACACTGTTCCACTGACACGGACGGCTGCGGTGTCAAGTCAAAAACAAACGAGTCGCAGCGAGATGATCGCGGAAATCATTTAGCGTTCGACTGCGATGATGAGTTGAACACGAATTATTATTTATTTCGTTATCTCAGATTGGAAATCGTGTACTGTTCACGATAATCAATTCATTGTATTGTTATTATAATATAAATAATTTCAATGATTCTATAGAATCCGTACAATGGTAGCGAAAACTTAAAATTAATTATTTGTTTTGAGTTAGGTAACAATAAATTAAAATTAATCGGTTTCAATAACTATAAGCATTTCATCAACATTATTATTGTTAAATACCATGCAATATAATTAGGCTGTAAGTATCTGTTTTTGAATTTGTTTAATACTTTACACGTCATGTTTCACAGTACTTAACGATTTGTTGTTTTTTTTTTTTTAATTATTAGAAAATTCGAATTAATTTTTTTAAGTAATCAACTGGATGAATGTTTGATTGATTGATGAGTCTATATGTGAAATTTCGGAATACTTCTTTTATAGCCGAAAGCGTTTGCACATATTATAACTAAAACACCGACTTAAAAAGGAAAAGTCCATAACTTGACCGTGTTTCGCTTTGTTTTGACTCAAGAATATGATTAACGTACGTTGTAACGTTCCTGAAAATAATTAATTTATAATTCATATAATATGAAAGATCCAGCCCCAAAAAAACTATAACTTGGAAGTGGGTTAAATACGCCTCTGAATTATAGAATAAAATATTATATTATACTGCCCGCATACGGTTTAAATAGGTTTATGGAAATTTTAATTTCTGTCACGCTAATACACGCTAATTATGAGTTAATTATTGACACAAAAAAAATTAACAAACTTCATGGTAGGATTACAATATGTACGTAATTAGATAAGCGTTATATTTACACGTGTGTGTGTGTGTGTGTTTGTAACAAACTCATAAGAATTTAATGTATCATATACGTTTTTAAAAATTATGTTACATTATTGACAAATAAAATTGTTACCGTGCGCCATTTCATTATCAAGTACGAGTAGTCAACTCGTAGGTATACAATTTAAGGAGCGTGGATCATACAGGCGGATGCCAGATTAAATACATATTTATCCACATTCCCTCTCACTACCGCATAACGATATTATACGCATTACAAATATTCTAATGCACAAAGACAGATTATAATATTATATTTCAGGTAAAATAACACTGTCGATCGGTGTATTATACGTTACTGTACTTAAGCGAATACGCTCGAAGGGCGGAGAAATAATGTCGTTTAAGAAACGATCTGTTAGAACGCGAGCGTATACATAAACAATAATTTACGGTCAACTCGTGGAATGCCATCTCAATATAATGTCGACCATTAAGTTTGCGCGTGAAATTTAATCCGCCAGAATGTGCAAGTCGCGTTTGTGTTAAGTGTCCTAAAAAAAAAAATAAATAAATAAGCAGTTACAATCGTAAAACAAACACACTGATCGTATATATACATATACATAATATATATATACATATATATATTTGGCACGTATAAATTACAATGGTCGCACTCGATATCTTGTGCAGTCACACACGGAAACGATATTATTATCACCTTAGACATGATGTATATATATAGAGTGAAAGAGAAAGAGGCGACGCAGCTAGAACGACAGGACGTCGACGCGACGGATAATAAAGGAAATTAGGAATTCGTGGGTATAAAATATGTACCTCGAGCGAATTTCGTAATAAAATACTTTTATACCTTTTATGCGAACAGCAAAAACACTATAATATGTACGGCATAGCGATGCGAATACAACATAATGAGAGAACGTGGTAAAGGGAAGATGCTACAACGTAAATAAAGTACCTACATAAAACAAGTACGCACGCATGCACACACAATAAGTATTTGTCACAAGCCGACGCCTAGGTGTGGTCTTGTTGCGAATATATACTGCTGCTGATCTGTATATTTAAAATCGGGCGCGCATCGATTTGCATGTCATCCAAAAAGGATATTGAGGACATAGTCGACAGGTGACTCAAACGAAGAATGATCCTCTCACACACACACACACACACACGCATAAATTCTCTTGATTACGCACGTTGTGTTTATTTAGTCTATGTCTGTATAACAGTATGACACTGTTATAGAAAGTTGTGAATATTTTGTACGTATTTTTACATCTGATTTTTTTTTTACGTGGTATACATTACTGTTTTTTTCGAATACCGAATTCGATTACTGAGCGAATATATCAACATAGAACAATCTTAGTATAAATAACGATTTTTCCGCGAATTATCAAATATATTTATATTATTATTATATCTTATTCAATAAAAAATGAATACCTAAGACGAATACAATTTCACAATACTAAAAAATACACCAACTTAGGTATTTCAGCATTTGAAAGTATTGAAGAAAACATCAGTGTGTACTTTTTTGATATTTACAGTGCGACCGAAGGATTGAAACCAATAAAATGAAAACTAAAATAACATTAAAAATAATAAAGAGCCAGTCATAGGAGGTGCTGAAAAAAGAAGTCGCAGCTTATTGATGTGTTTTACTCTTTTGAAAAAAAAAACCGAAAATGTGGAGTAACGTAAAAAGCTGTTCATGGAAAATTATTTATTCACAGACTTAAGATTCAGTAAAGACTTTATAAGGTAAATCAAAGATTAATTACAGAATAAGTTGTATCATATATAATGGCTAAATGGTACGTTATGGCCTATGAGTTGTCGTAGGACAGATCGCAGCGGTTAATTTAAATACAAATGTCGTAGTAGCTCAGTATATAATATAACTTCAATTGATAAAACGCAACCTGGGGAAACTTCAAACAAAAACAAAATAATTTACTCTTTTATCCATTTATAGTACATAGGTACCTAATTGAAATTAATAATAAGGTTTTAATATATTTTATAGAATATTGATGAAAAAGAAAGCTTTATTTCTGAATGGATTATTTCAAACGGGCTATTGTAAACTCTTCCGATTTTAATGACATGTAAACTCTTCTGGGCCTACCTCAGAACTACCTGGTCCTGAAGGTTATATGTAAAAACTCAAAGGTCTATTTTAGTACTACTTGAATATTATGTGTGAACTCTCCCGAGTATTTTTCAGTACTACCTGTGGGCTATATATAAACTCTTCCTGGCGTACTATCTGAAGAATACATGAAAATTCTCCCAGATCTGTGATAACTTTGTCTGTACTTTAAAATTGTCTAGCTACAATAGTTTATAACCTATAGGTACTAAAAAAATCCAAAAAATTGATAGTTAAATTGAAAATCCATTAAAATTTAATGTTTATAACAATGTGAAGATACGCTTTTTTTGTTATATTGCTTCTTTTATTGTTTGGTATACTTTTGCCACACATTGGCTTACATATTTTCTTCAGGTAAATATAATACTGACCCGGGAGAGTTTACCTTTTTTAGAAATCGGGAGAGTTTATCATTTGCCATTTCTAACGATGTTGGAAGATTATGAAAAGTACTTCCCTCCATTTTACTGCCATAATATTTAGGTACAACAATAGACAATTTAGGTTCATCGGTTATTCGTGTTTGAAATCAACTAGTTTTCGAATTGTATTATATACATTATAGAGCGAAACAAGTTTGATATTGACATGTAGATTACTGATCAGTTACAATATCATGGTATTATAATATCATATCATATTGCAATAGTTATGAATTATTATCAAAGGACCAACCATTGTTTTTCACTCGTACCTATTATTATACTACTTTTTAATCATTACGATAGTTACTAGTGAATAATGATTGCTATCGCAATGCTCCTATACATACTATGCAAATAATTATGCGAAAACAATGTTATCGATTGAATATCAAGATTATCACGTCTTCATTAAGTTCATATGTTTCCAAAGAGATTATAACGATACAATTGCGTCATTCTTGTGAAAAATGCTAGTGAATTACATGCATTAAAAGCGTTGTCATTACAAAGCAATTTATCGCTGTGCCTGTTATGCATGGACAACTACTCAGCTCATTTAAATCCAATGATGTATAATAATTTTTATTGATTTTATAGTTTTCAAGAAATTCAAACGAATATGTTACTTAAAATACATAACGTAGCACAAAAGCTAAAAACTATACATGTCTCAATATCTCTACTTTTGTCTGACAAAAGTTCAGTTAATTTGTTATGTGTACACTTAAAAACGTTCCTTTTCATTTGGAAATCGAAGGACATAGGAATATTGTGAAATAATAATCATTTGATCGTTAGAAATGAGAGGGGAAAAAAATCGAAAATTAAATATTAATCATTTTATAACAATTATGAGTAAAAATTACCAGGACGGATATCCATTACATATATATGTATACGTGTGGGGCGCGGGAGTATTTTTCTAAATGCGTTAACGCAAATCTAACGTGATTTTTATTATAACTATAAGCAAGTTCATATACACGTATAATAGGATATGAAAAACATTTCTGAGATTGGCGATTTAAAATTGTTTAACGATGTGATTTTCAAAGAGAAATTTGCTGTGAAAATCCATTTTACCATCATTACGCATCAATATCAAATTATTCTTTTGAAAACTTGATTTTGTCATGGTATGTTTGTTTAGAATAGACTACGTTGGATTCCCTTTTTAAATAGGTCCTGCCAATAAGATTTTTCATTTTTTCACTTTATCTGTCATTACTGTTGTTTCAATGTTGTAAATTCTGAAAATGATTTCCCTTTTAATCCCGAGTACCTACTTCTAATATTTTTGTGTAACAAAACAATTTTTTTAATCGAGTTAGTTCAACTTCAACTTTTTTACCCACAAAAATTATAATTTATAATGCTTGGGTTGGTGTTATATTATTACACCAGTGTCTGTAATAGGGTTAGCATTATATTATTAGTTATATGTTGATTACTAATTTTGCTTCATATACTGGCTTGATATTATATTTACAACACACCTATTGATAAAATAAAAAGCGGCACTATTCGATACTGTGTTCATATACTACTGATAACATTGTTTCATAATTTATTAGATTTATCAAAGTTCAACGAGCGTTTGGTTTCGGTTCCTGCGAAATGCGTATTAATATTATTTACTTTTTACCTAATTTATCTATTAGACTCAACTTTAACTCAACCTAACGGTCGGATTTAAAATCAACACTTCGCGGTGCATGATTAAGTACTCGAAAAAATGTTCACAGAAAAACGATAGACATCTCGGCCGAATGAAAGGTAAAAGGAAAATAATACCGGTCTTATAACTAACGTGTAATATTTTTGGTCATTTTCATTGAAGTGTTAATGTATGCGAGTATTAAAATGCTATTAGCGAGAACGCATACGCATTAACTTAAAACTGTTCTCTTAGCATCCATCAACAAAGGATACGCTGTATTATACTGTTATAAGGATATAATTTATATATAAAGCTCCTCTGGGAACATTATGTACAGAAACCTATGGCAAATGCACTCGAGTGTATAGTTATGCATGCGAGATGTGTGTGAAAGTTTATTTTTCATAATTTCAAACGCATTAAACCGAAAAAATGATCGAATGCAGGCATAAGCAGTACACGGTAAAGCGTTCCTTTTTCTCCGGTCCGTTTTAATGAAAAAAATAAAATAAATAAAAAAAAACACCGGCACAACGGCACCTACTACTGATTGCTGTTGATCAATGAATTATGCGATGAATTAATTAACATTTCGATGACATATTATTATGTTTTGTAGAGCTAATCGTAGAAGTTCTCCGGCGGAACGTTAACGTGCGCGTATACGCACGGCACACATAACACCTTATACGTTTATACGTATGTATAAGTACACGCGTATCGCAAATGTTTATAACACGTTCACGGCGCATTGTTCTGTGCCCGAGAAATGATGAACGGGTTAAGGAGACATAATAATGGGTTGATATGACCTTTAACGTATACATTATAATATATTTAGTGAGTTCAGTAATGATATATCTTCACGCAGCGATCATAATTCCTTTTATTTTTTTTTCCATATATACGATAACAACGAAAACATAAATATTTTATTGTAAAAAACACGCCGAGCACGGTTCTATCGAAAAGTGTTATTACGTACGTACGTTAAGATACGTGAAATATTCTCTGTTGACCATATCCCTTTCAAAATAATAATTGCAGTTCAATCGTACTGACGATCAGTTTGTAAAAATGCATCGATGCATTTTGTACTCTCACGCGTTACACACATTTTAATGCATTTTTTATTTCGACCTTAAATAAATACCGATTTTTTTTTATTATAAGTTATTTTAATTATTTTAATCGCTACAAACGAAGAATATAATTTGAACTAGTATTCGTTTTATATGTGATTATGGTTTTGTACTGAATTAATCATTTCCGTAAGATTTTTATTATTATTATATAACACGTTCGTACAGAAATCAAAATTTCCCCCCTCGTCTACCGACATTATCACATTTAATTTAAAAAAAAAAATTAATAATCTATAATCCATAGAGATATTTATTCTCGATTGAACACTACACATGTGCAGATACGGCGAGCAACCGTAAGTATATTTTGATTACAAATGTTGCCTGTCAGCCGTGGACCGTCGATCTTATACAGTTATACGATCTAGAATCTAGACCCTAGAGGTATGTCATGATACTTATATAATACTAGGCCATTTTTCAGGTAGAATTAGTTACGGCGGAACCAAATGTTATTGCTTTTGACGAAAAAACTTTCACACGTAAATGTTAGCTTTTCTATATTTACACTTTGGTCGTGTATCGTGTCGCTGCTACAGTATCAGTTTAATTACGCAGTGAAAACGGTGAAAATTCTGCAGAATGCTAATCAACTTATTATGTTATGTTTTATTTAGAATCATCTTTCACTAAAAATTAATATTTAATTGGTCATAATTAATAGGAATATGAGATGTGTAAGTGTATACACGTTATTAAGTAAAACCAACATAGAAAATATCCGTTTCGTTGGTTGGTAAACGAGGTTTTTGTTACAATAATGTAATAATTATGATGAAAACTGCTGTCCGTAACAGAAAGTTTTTATGTTTTTGCTGACGACTAGATCGCAAGATTTCTCGTTAAAAGGCTAGGTATTATTATTTTTTTAATAAAATTCTCGGAAGTACATTGAAATAATAATTTTTATCAAATTAATTCGTTACTCAGCAATTACCTATGGTTCGCATTTTTAAGGTGTAATCATGTATGGAGCTTTTGATGTTATTTATCTAAGAGCGTAATTTGACAAACGAGTAAAGTAAGATTTGTAATCAAAATATATATACATATATATTAACTGCTAAATATCGGTCATAATAATCAAAGTCGGTCTCATTGTGATGTTTTCTAATACTTTAGAGAAGAGTGAATTAGTTATAATAGTTTTATGCAGTATATGCCATCGAATTTTGAAAACTAAAGAGAAAGATAATTTTTCAGAAGATAATCCGAAAAAAACTACAAAAATAAAATTACAAGAAAAATGTTGTTTTTCAAATTTTCATCCATTGAAAATAATACTTTCCGATGTTCGGAAAATCACCTAATCGAACGTGATGATTCATCATTGATTTATAACGTATACAAATAGTCTCACCCGTCCTGAAAACTAATTGTACTAAGTTCGATTGATGTTTTGCTCTTTAACTATCAACACACTCACCACCGGTTTCCCTTTCGGGAGTAGCGAAGGACAACCCGGCGCGGTCTTTTAAATGTTGTAATAGTGAACTCTGTTTAGATTTTACGATATTAACAATATGCCAACAAAAGGAAATACTTCCATTATTTAAATTAATGATTGTTATTATTAATAAAAAAAAGTCTATTGTAAATTTAAATACGCTATAATATAATGGGCATACAAATGAAAGATCAATAAATAAGAAAAGAAAAGCTTATATAGGTATTACATAAACGAGCTTCATAAAGGCTATCACTATAATACAAAAACAAGTTCTTTCTTAGTTGTGGATCAATTGTATTGACTTGTAATATTCGTTCGAATGTTTCTTTATGCGCATATGATTCAATAAAACATTTAAGGATTACAAAAGAGTTGATAAATCAGGTATCACGCTGAGATCCTATTGGTATCATCATGTAAAGGGAACTGCATGTGATATTATTTTGAAAATGAATATTATCAATGATATAATATTTTATTATTTATGACCGTTGTTTGATTTTTAATATTTCTTACTAATCATAAAAGAGTTTGATAATAAATAATGAAACGAGTTGTTTAGATTGCATTTGTGATTAAAAATGCAAGTATAATTTTATTTTTTCTTACGGCCAGAGAAACGTTTACAATATATGTTGTATAATGATATACGTGAATATATTATAAACACGTGTATTATAATGTTATTATACATTGCTTAATATTCTACAAACATCTAATTTTGCTTCGATATTAAACTATTAAATAGTTATAAATTATAACATATAAATATATAATCAAATATTATGGTTTGTACCAAAGTATTAGTGACTATAATACGAGTACGTAACCAGGCTTCGGCCGCGTATACATTTAAATATTACTTTTTAGACCGTTGATATTTTTATCATTGAAGGAACATCAAGAGGTGGTGATTTGGGATTAAACTCTTTCCAGTGGGAAAATATTTCTTTTGTCGATTTTTTGCTCGTATAGTAAGCGCATTCCTCGAGTTACAAGAGCGTGCAGTCCGATTAAGGAATAGATACGTCGAGTTTATATATATATATATATACATTACAACTTGAAAACAATCTCAACGTGTGTGTGTGTGTGTATGTATCACACGATACAAAATGTCAACGACGCGAAACCTAGAAAATCTTTTCTACGAAGAAAGTTCATATTTTCTTAAGTCTAATCCATTTTGCATCGGAAATCGTTATTGAGGAACCTAAAAATGTTAAGCCCATTACCACTGGATCGTTTAAAAGTGACTAGAAAACTTTTTTTTTTTAATGATAAATATTCAAAATATTTTTAACATAAAGAAAAATACAAATAATTAAACCTAATTCACTCTCTCTCTTTCTCTCTCTATCTATCTATCTTTCGTTACTTGAAAAAAAAAACTAGAAGTATTTTAACGAGACTCACGATCATAATAAAAAAATCAACGTGGACATGTTTAAAGTGAAAATGGTATATTATATAGCCTTCGAATTAGGAAAAGTTTTTTTTCTTTATTTTATAACCATAATTAAGACCACCAAGTATTTCAATAAAACCAAATAAAAAGTATTAGAATTTGTCATGATTAAAATACGTTCTTATGAACTGAGCAAACAATGATTGAATACAATTTTTCTGAATTCTGATCTCCGTGTTATGTTGTTTTATTGTAATAATTGTTTGAATACACAAACGGTTTCCCACAGAACACTGAATTCTACCACGAATTCGTCCACGCCCTTCACTATAAATTGCTATTACTTTTATTCGTCGATAAAACAAAATCGGCTGGACCGCTTTTATGGTCGATTTACGACATACACACGATCAAATTAACGATGATTTCCTGGACGGTGTACAATATGTAGAGTTTTATCGTTTTGCACATGCGTGCTCGTTTAAAATCACATTTATGCATAATAATTACATATATCAATATGCGTATCTGTAACACTTTCCAAGTCGTTTGTATCGTATACGCGTGTAGTGCTGCAATGGCTCACGTGAAAATAATAAGTTCATGCGACGGGTTACAATAAACAAATAAATAGTAATAAAAAGTCGACTTAAAACATTAACGTGAGCGGGTACGGAGCAAAACAATCATGCGAACACACCTCGGACGAGCTGTATTACAATTGCGAATCGACATTGGGGTAAAAATCAAATGTCAGTTTTAGGTCTTGAGTAGTATTGTAGTGTTGGTGGAATCAGAAAAAATCGCGGAACTTTTACAATTCAATAATCATACGTATGATCCAAGATGGGAGTGCGAGACAATATTACAATTTAAGAAATACGGCGTTAATTTATTTACACAAAGACGTTCCCCGTTTTCCGCGGCACGGCAATATAATATTAATTGTTGGACGGTGGCGAAAAATCAAAAAAAAAAAAAATCGGACGCTTTCAGGGGTAATCAACGGAAATAATACATAGGTAGTGACCACGTCATCTCCGCGCGGCCCGCCGAAGAGCGTGTGTGCGGTCGAATGGAAATGGCATAACAATAATAATGATAATAATAATAATAATGGTATCATGGGCGGTATGCGTAGACAATTCGTGGCAATTTCTCCTCGTTAAAAAAAAAAAAAAAATGAAATATTATACACATCGTTCAAGTACACACATACACACACACACACATCGTACGGTATGATGATGGATCCGGTTTTGTTGTTGTTTTTCGCCATTATTGTGTTATTACGTTTTTTTTTTTTCTCTCTAAGATCCGCGAACAAACTGCAGCCGTCAGCGTTTTACCCACCGTCGTCCTGGTCACACCACCGCCATTATACCGCAGAACTGCAGAAGCCAAGGCGATGTCGAAGCTATACATACACACCTATAATACCTGTGTGTGTAGGTAATACAGGTATACGGTACTGCGGTCTATATATGTACACATCGCCCCCAGAGAAAACGAAAGTCGACCGATGACTCATATCGCACGCAAACTCCACGAAATCATATTACACGGTCAATGATACGTGACGATGCAGAAGTGTGCAGCGCGATATATACGTGTACATGATATTCGAAAAACACGTACCGTGTACTACAACAACTGTTGAGATGTATGTATAAGTACATAATGTGCGTGTTTACATCGCCGCAGGTGTGAAATAATACCGACAACGTTTCTCCGCCAGTGATATTCGACTTGCACGCGATGCCAAAAAAAAAAAAAAAAATGAAATAAACAAATAAAAACGGCCGAATTACATTATCATAATTTGT
Source organism: Periphyllus acericola (assembly GCA_949715065.1). NCBI lineage: Eukaryota > Metazoa > Arthropoda > Insecta > Hemiptera > Aphididae > Periphyllus > Periphyllus acericola. The sequence continues at coordinate 23,424,855 of OX454265.1, forward strand.
AGGCACCGATCGGAAACAGAATAAATAATATAATAAAATTATTATTAATCCTGTAAGCGCGAAATGTATATATTATCAATTCTACAAGTGTTGAGTGTCGTACGTTTTCGACGCGTAACGGCACAAAGTATGTTCAATAATATTAATTCATCGAATTGTGTTTTCTTTCTTCGTTTGTCAATATATATATATATATATGTTATACGCTATACTTATACTCGTATGTTAACGTCAAGAATCGACAAATTGGTAAATTCGATATAAATTCGCGTTGCCAGAGCTACCTGTCTTAAATACTGTTTCGGGTTAATAGAGAGACGGAAATCGTTTGCTACGTACGCGCATACAGCGTATTTTACTACAATCTACTCGTACAATATATAATATACACGACCAGTACATCATTATAAACGGTAGTTATTCCGGCTACGGCGAGAGGTATTTTAGAATTTAAACGGAATCCGTGTAGAACGCGCCGGTAGATAAATTTATGTTTATACGCCATTGAAACGACGACGCGGTATAGGTACATAAATTAAGAACGCCGAGTACCAAATGGGTTGGCAGTGAAAGTATTCGTCGGAGGTCAACGGTTTGTCCGTATATACAAGCTTTTCTTACGAATATCATCAATTACCCAAGGACAAACACGGAATAAAATGCGGTCTCTAATATAATATAATGTGCACCGCGGCGGCAGCGACGAAGACGAAGACGACGACGTGAATAATATAATAATTACAAGTCTCGGGGGGTCAGTAGGTATAATAATATTGGATAATTCCATACAACGAGAGTAATAATAACTGAACGCGATGATGGTCCGAGAATTTCAGGCGCTAACAACCGCGAGAACGGTCGAGTGAATAAAAAAAAAAATAATAATACGAATGCGAGATGTTATACTCCTGTGCGGTGGGGGAAGGAGGATACAATATGTCAATCACGAAAAGTCAAATTATAGAGTTCTCGTTGAGTTAAAATAATATCCGAGTAAAACTATGTAGCATGTGTAACAAGATTGGAAAGTACAAAATAATACGTCGGTGCGACGGTTGACCGTTTACGGTGTAATAGGAATAGGTAAAACGGTAGTACCTACACGTTGATAACGCGAACGAGAAGACAAAATTTTAATATCGTTTACCGTTCTAGTAATGGGCAGTGTGTGCATAATGTTTACTCGAAATCAATCATATTATTATTTCGATGCATTTCGGGCGCACAATCGACGGTACATGTAACGTACATTTTAAAAATTGGATATTTTATTAATTTTTCATTTATCATAAATTCACTTTTAAAACAAAAAGTAATAATTACAGAATATATTGTTGGAAAATACTAATATCATTAAGTACGATACGTCTCCATTTACTAGTGTAAATAAATAATGAAATCTGTACTATAGTAAAATATCTGAATGATATTCAACACAACACATTTTATATCCATTTCGATTTCAGAAAGTACAGCTCAGATGGATATACTTATTAAAAATGCAATTAATGATTAAAAAATAAAAAAATGTTATCCAAGTATTAAATCAGAGTATAAAAACTTTACACAAAGGAAGGGACTGTAATAAGTGCATAAATTCTGCAGGGGACTGATTTAAAGTAAACTCTTGAAATATCTAAAATGTAAAACACATTTCCGGTAAACCCTCGGTGCTAGTGCATACCTTTTGTACCCATAATATATTTACTGGGCGGTATTTACTATTTATGTACGGCAGACTGTATAATTTTATGTTACGACGAAATCAATATAGAAACGCGAAATCTCGTAGTAAACGACGATGATGTTTCATGACAATAATAGTATTATTGCACAAGCATCGTGTTTACAAACTACACCGTGTAACGCATCAGCAAAATATGATATTATGAGGAGAATACTGACACAGAAAGGTTAACCTAACTCTGTAGTAGCTGCATGTTCAACACAACGTTCATTTCGTACATAGGTATACAACAATTACTTGAATACCCGCGTGTTTCCAACAATTACACATTGTTGCTCTTGTAAAGTGCATTCATTCTAGTTATTTTAACACGATGAATATCAATTAATTAACTTAACATCAGAGGGCCTGCCGCGGTTAATGTTGCGGTGGTTTCCGTTTGAAAAACAAAAGCGTATTTTTTTATTGACAATAGACTTTCGACAACGCTCGAAAAAATACCTACACAGCAGATACTTTAAGATTTCGACTCCAGTGTCCGGTACGCAGAGGTTTCGTGGTACCGCACCTACTTCGTCATTGGTTTTTTTTTACAGTTTATCTAAGCACGAGCAAAGATAATGTAATTATAATAATAATAATAATACTATAATATATACTTGCAGCGACGACCGTTTGTGCCACTTGTGCGTGTAAAATAAAACAATCTACAAGTTATTTCGATAATGTTTAATATGCGATTCCTAAGTATGAATGTGTATACCTAATTATTATTTATTCTCATATTGGCGGAATGATAATGAACGCATTTACGTTCCGTGTGCTCGGAGTACAATATAATTTATTACACCTGCACAGCGAGTCACAATCGAGACACGTCGTGTAACATTTCGGCAGTAGGTTGGTAACGAAAATAAAAAATAAAAGCCACTTTTCGGACGAAATAAATAAATCTCGAAAGTTCCCATGTTTATACGACGCCATTAAAATGTTTCTGTTCGACTGTAAATGAGAATAAATTTACGAGTTTGATATTGCTATCTAAACCAGTGCAAAACTTTCACACGTTTAGGTGTAGCAGTAATGACACCTTACAATAGATATTTATAATAGGAATTTTACTAAACTGGTTTTTCTACCAATCTTTTCGCAAACATCGCACTTTTTATGATCGAATGCACTACACGTGTTCACTAATTTATACACATCAGTACATTTACTTTCCTAGATATTGTCATAAATACAATCAATTCGTCAAGTCTTAAATGGAAATCAACACATATCTTATTAAAAAAAACAATCTATTAAGGCATTGATTATATAACACGAATAAAAGATAACCGAATAATATAAAATATGGAAGATAAATTTTATGCAGCGATCGCTGGTCGATGCAAGTTTAACGACTAAATAATACGATTTCTGCTATGATCTGATATCAAAATCCTCCCAATTATACGTTTTAATGAGACTATATATTATTGAGGTAAAATGTGTTGATAAAATAAGTAATTCGATAAATTTTTATCCGTAAATCACCTCTACGTATTGAGTTAAATGTCAAGAACTTTTTTTTTTAAAATTGAATTCAAATTGCATACAAATAAAATGTTGTACTTAAAAGTTTAGCGGCTGAACTTTTCAAAGTACAACTAATAAAACTAGACTTTAGCAAAATCAGAAATTGAATGTGTGATTATTTATTTTGTGAATCACGTTAACTCGGTAAATTTAGAAATACAAATCTCCCTATTTAAGGTTTTATGGGCTAATCTTCCCCAACATCTCAAAAGCCCCCCCAAAAATGTTTTCTACTTATTAAAATGTTCAAAAGTTTATAATGCAGGATAAAACATTTGTTTGTTATAAAAATATATAGCCAATCAATTAACCATTAGTGAAAACTGAAATATGTGGTGGATGTCATGGAAAACATGCTTAAACAAGTCAACTTTGAAGATATTAAAGATCATTTAGATAAAGTAGTATTTTCTAATTTTTTTTTAAATTCTACAAGTTGCAATCACATTACCTGTGAGCTTGGCCAAATTTGAAAGCCACCGAAAGGTCCTTCTCATCTATGAGAAGGATTAACATATATGTCCGAGGCTCGGGCCAACATGGATCAGCCAATTTACTAGTTTAGCCATATAAAACATCGAAATAATATATTGCAGTTAACAATGAAATAATATTAGACACATTTGCTTAAAGTACCCGAAGAATACAGCTTTAAGATTGGTCTATAACTTTTCCTATATTCAGTGTTGGTCTTGTGTTGGTCAGTGTTTAAAAGTTAAAAAGTAAATAAAATTTGTTTTGTATTGATATTATTCTGTTGTTACTTTTTGTTCTAAAGCCATATATATATTATGTAATAATATGTCATATGGTATATATAATTTATATTATGTATTATAAATTTATTTTCGACATCACTATTATAAGTAGATGAAATTGTATACATAAAAAAATGTGTAGTGACTTTTATTGTATAATTAGTTATATACGTAGGTGTTCCATTAAAAAATTTTTAAATTTTATTATTACTTCCACAATTGCTTCATTGATTATCCAAACCCATATTTAAACCCTATTTGCGCCCATGGGTAAATGACAAATTATTGTAATATGTAATATTATAGTGATAACATATTCTTTACAACATTGCGTTGTCTTTATCAATATTAGTATCAATACATGATTTCAAAAATTAATGACATTTAAAATGATTCAAGCATCAGTGGGTGAGATGTTTTATTGATTTTTAATCGAACCCGTTAAACTGGTTATGTTATTTAAAACCTAATAACTACGATAATGCAATTTTGTCCCGGACATAATATGTATATGTGAACCAAGAGAAAATCTAACAATACTACTAATCCATTTGCGTTTAAACATCTAATCTCAAAAAAACACGGAGATGAATAAATAAAAACATTTATCATAATTGATATACCTACGTGTGTGTGTGTGTACCAGGTACTTATATAAATTACCTTTAGTTATTTTTTAATGGATATGAGAGAAGGTTTTGGAGCGAAACCTCGGACGTCACTAAAATAATAATGACATGACGTACCTATAATTACTAACTTTACCTTAAAGCTTAAATCATAACATTAAATTTGATAGTATGGTGGTTATAGGCTCGGCTGTCAAGACATACTCGTATGTGTTCCAAATGATACGGCTCTTGTTTAAAAGTGTTTATAAACATTGAAAAAGTATTTGAGAAGTATATTTTAAACCGTTTTTAATATTTATCAATCTCATGTAAAAACGCAATCAGGATTTTGTTTTGGTACGGACTAATACCGTTGATGGTTAAAAAAATACAAATCCTTTTAATCGTTGTCTGAGGAAGAATAACGTGTGCATTATATTATTAAGAGAACCTTATAATATTGAAATTTATATTGTACACAATTTACTCGTATGCTACACTAAAATTGAAATTTCACATTTCGTTGAAGGGATTTGTTACTTCTTAACATTAATAGTAAAATATAGTAACACCAATCAAGTATTTTTCAACGCTTCAAAAGCTCAGAATAAATTTTAACAACATTTTAATTTTTTTTTTTGTAATTTATATTTTATAGTTTTATATTAATCGTTATTATTATATAATCCGTTTGTATATTATATATTGTGTATTATGAAATGATAAAAAAATGTTAAATAATTAGTTGTGGATTAGAAAAAACACTTAAGGTATAAATAAAAATAGAATCATATTGAACCACATCGTTGTCGAACAGTATAAAGAGTTTGCATGGAGTTTAATACCTTTAACACAAATCAAATTAATTATTAACTTTATTATGATAATATGACGTATCTTGTAAATTAAAAAGTTTTTGTTGGCTCTATTTAGAATTTATATAACCCAATAATAATGAATATAACATACTTATCAGCAAAATGAGTAAAAGTTATTTTCAAGAGTCGTAAATTCATATGGTTTCAAATATATTCTGAAGCAGTGAAGTATGAAATATTTACGGGAAAACAAGTCAAGTAAAAAACAAAAATCATATACATGTTATAATAATTAATAACCGATAAGATCAACTAAGTATAATTAATCTCTTAAATATAATCATAAATTACAAGCTCCTTACAATTTTCTTAAGATATTGGAGCTTATTAATTCTATTATACTATCCATTTTTCTGGTACGACATCATTACTACATTAGATTTAGATTATAATAATAATATTTTTTCTAATAACCTAATGTATAAGTGTTTAACCTATATAATCTTTGACCAGAGTAAATATTTAATTTTAACAACTGCTCGTTTAATTATTTTTAAATTAAAAAGAATTTTAACATTTTAAGATGAAAATAATTAATTATCACAATAGATTTGATACATAAGATTTTCAAGAAATTAAGGTTCAAAATATTATGATTTCTACCATGATCAATAACTGCATACAATAATTTCAAAATTAACTTACTGTGAGATATCTTAATTATTTAATACGATTGTAAAGTTTTGTAGTGTAAGTTATTCTTCTGGATACTACGACGGAGAACAGAGTTGAACAATATTAATTTAGCTGTACGTCGATGTTCCTGTAACTAATACTCGTCAACATTTTTTCTACTGACAACTCATGTTTACGAGCACTTAAATTTGTCTATATATATATCTATATATATATATATATATATAAGATACACCTTATGATTCGTCATTGCTTTCAAATTAAAAAATAAATTATTTACCTATCCCAGTGGCCCACCCAAATGTATGCGGCTACGTCCCACCCGACTTCCATATCTCACGCAGCTCGGTTTTGCTCGCTGATTTTAAACTTATAATGGTACCCATGGTTTTTCTTTTATGCGGTATCGAGCCTGCGGACTCTATTGTAATATTTTTGCGCGAGTTTTTTCTACGGAGTATATTTTTTGAAGACTCACGTGGTAACGGACGAATCCATAGAGGGTCGAATAAGAATAATCTAATTTCTGAGGAGGTCTTTTTTCTCGAACGATCCCGATTACGACGGAAATCAAAATTCTTTGGGGTGAAATTCTGTACAATTCAATATGACAATACTTATTACGGCTGTACTGTAATATTGTCGAACTTAATTATTGTTGTACACTCGTAATGAAGTTTTTTTTACTCAAATAATTTGTTTGAAAAACGTCTTTCTACGGGGGCTCGCCGCACTGATCGTTTGCATCAACGGTCCGAAAACGCCGAAAAATTATTCATAGCTAGAGACAGATAGTGAGAGAGAAATACAGTCCCACGAAGATACGTTTCCAGATATTTAATCATGATATATAATAATTAATCGTTTACTTTTCAATTCTTGTGGTATGGTGGAATAATAAGAACGCAGCTACAATATGCACCGAGTGTCCATCGATCGTCTAATACAGCGGTTCCCAAACTTTTTCAGCCTCGGAGACTTTTTTTAAGGAGAAATTTCTCGTGGAGCCCCAAGAAACATTTAACGTTAATTTGCATTTACCTGTGCTGGGCGTGTACGAAGCATAATTAACACGAACTGTACACATACGGGGGTCAAAATAAAATTATATTTAAGAATAAAGGAAACAATAGTCTTAAAAGAACTGGAGAAAACATTTTCTATTATTGAAATCTACAAAATTATTAAATTTTTGTGGTGTAACGAACGGAGCCCTTGAGAAACCATTGCGGAGCCCCAATGGCTCCGCGGAGCACAGTTAGGGAACCGCTGGTCTAATACTTGCACTTAATTATGATACGTCCCAGCTCATTGAGTATATTATATTTTTTATTATGTTGAAAGTATTTTTTCACCATACGTAACTTGCATAGGTAGTTTAACTTTATGTAAAGACACGACTACGTCGATATAATATTTAATCGTATCCACCTGTCCTCCTTTACTCAGAATTGTAAATCAAAACCAACACGGTATATTGATTTTAAATATAAAAGAACATAGAACAATATTTAGCTGTATCAGTTACAATGTCCCGGTGTATCTCACCAAAATCCTTTTACTCGCATTCTTTTTTTTGAATTACAATTGTATATAAATATGTATCTAGAATGTTTACGAGTCCTTGAATAATTTAAAAATACAATAATATATTTGTATAACATTTCAATTGCGTTTAATTAGTATAATAAAATACAAACTTTGAACACAATTATATTTCTTAGAATAGCAAATGAAATAGTATTCATAAATAAACGTAATGACTTAGTGAACGTGTTTTCGGTTTCAATCTCATTATGTTTAACACGGAGCTACCAAACCATGGTTTTTTTTTTTGTCACAATTAAGATTTCTTCGTAAATCCTTCCCAACCATTTCTCCCCACTTTACAACGCAACATTAATAAGTATAAAAATTAAATGATTTCGGTTTTCATGTGCTACAATTCGCTTTAAAACAAGTTTACTTTCTTACTGCGATCCACAAAGATCTACGAATTCTCACGGAGGATTACCCGCATCAATTTTAATATCATATAGTCGAGACCTAAATGTTGTACAAAATACTATACAATTAAGATTCATAAATACGAACATTTGTAACAAGTTGTAAATTAACTTCTGAAACTCGCAATTTATACAATTGCAATAAGTAATGAGAAACAAGAAAGTTAGTTTGATAAAATATACATAAAATTTTTTTTTTCGTTGTTCATTTAACCAGCAATCACAAATATAGCTATTTTCTATTATAACTTATAAAATAAACTTTTAAAATAAATCTTTCATGATATGCGTTAACTTGTATTACTCGCGATATAGGATATATTAGATTTTGATTTAATGTACGACATGTTCCCGACTTCCCGTATTATGTAGTTATACCGATTACTTAATAAAAGTATGACAATATTTGTGTAAGCCGGTGGTTTTACTATAGGACAGTATCTATCTTAATTTGACAAAAATATTATTGTTTGTTTAATAATATTATTGAAATTATTTTTTGTGCCAATTGTATTGATTCTACAAATATGTTAATTTTTATATATATCAAATAATGTATTTTAAAGTTGTATATTAGATACCAAACGAAGCGAGGAATGTATTTCAGAATCTGAGTGAAACGGGAAATGTATAGGTTTTATGTGTGTACTTTTTTTTAGTGTCAGTACTCATTGTACACATTTTCGAATTGAAGGATTAATGGGGATCCGATGACAAACCTGCAACTTTTCTGAAAGGTAATTTCATTTAGTTTGTACTTTGAGGAGGTTATTTTTTGAATTTCCAAATAGTTTTCTGATGAATTCAGAATAACAGACAAAAAAAGTGCATTAAACTTCAATCGAGCATCAACGTCTAGAATTTTTGTCACTACGCACTATCTATTTTTCATAGGTACAAGGTATATGATTGTCGTGCTATAAAAATTATCGTTGCGATTCGAAACATACACATACTATCGATATTAGCATTTAATACAAATCTCATAATTTTTTATTTTATGTGAATTTCATCAGCTTTTTTGCCTAGAAAACGTTATCCTATCGACAACTTTAGGTTAGATTTTCGATCCCAAATGTTGTCTAATTAGTGCAGTAAACAGTTCATTCTTAGAAGTCTACAATAATTGCGGAAATTAATGAAAAATGCAAAAAAATGAAAACATTTACGGAATGACAATTTTAATTTTTTTTTCATTGTAATTCAAAAAGTATTTATCGTAGAGGCTTGAAATTTTTACTAAAAATGTATATGTATACTTTTTAGAAATGTTGTATCTTTAAAATGGTATTTGGTTTTTTTTGTGTTATTTATAGCCATTTGAAATTTAAGAGATTTTGTTTTTTTTTCGTAAAATGTTGATAAAAAAATGTTGTTGGATTTTAAAAATTTTAAATTTTAATATAATACCTATTCCTCGTACATTGTTCTAACTCATATAAAAAATCTCAAAAATATGTAGTCAAAACTATTGTACAATAATAAACTCGAAATTTGTCTACTTTTTTATAGTTTTAAGTCAATAAACATTTAATCATCAATATTTAAGATTTGAAAATGTACAAGAGAAGTTGCTTTTTACAGCAAACTAAAAAAAAAATTTAACGGATGGTTGTAAAAAAATTTTATAAGTGTTAAAAAATTATATTTTGAAGAAATTGGTATTTCCGCGATATCCATTAAACGGTGTTAGTTATTTTATTTTATCATAACTCAAAGTATAACGATTGGAAGGACTTGAAATTTGTACAGAACACTTATATAAACATTTTCTAGAGACAGCGTGAATTTAAACAGATTTCAACAATTTTTATACTATTAATAGGTTTTTGAAATTTAGATAAAATTATAATAAAGACCATCACTTTTTCATAGGAATTTAAGTCTAAAAATTGTTTTTTTGCTTTTTATAAATATTAATATATTTAATTACATAATAACGTGTTTTCAAAAGCAATGGTACATTGGTTTCAAATTTAAAAAGATTAATACAGTAGTATAATCCACCCCACCTTACCGTGGAGCAGTTGCGTATCCAGGGGGGGGGTTAGGGGGTTATAACCCCCCCAACCCTAAAATTGTGAAGTTTAAAAAAAATTGCTAAATATTCAAATACTATAATAATATGATATCATATACCATGTAAAAATAAAACACAATAATTAAAAAAATTGTAATTAATAACAAGTGTTTATAGCTGAATATTATATTATAGTTATCTATATATATGAACAAAAATGGTATTGAAGTATACTTCGAAACAAGCCCACACGTTTATCCAATAATATTCACACTTCTTAAAATTTTCATAACACTTCCAGACTCCAGTGTCTACTACCACCGGAGAACGAACATTTTCGACACTCCGTCGTTTGAAAACATACTTAAGAAATTCTTTTTCATAACCCCCCCCGAAAAAAATTTCTGGATACGCCACTGCCGTGGAGAATCACCTGACCTAGAAGTCTGGCCCTTTTTAATATTAATAGTAAAAAACCATTGAACTCCGCTTATTTTTGTTTATACGGTTAAAACTTAAAATATTATTAAAAATTCTGTAACATTGAAAATCAAATTATTATTGTTTCATCAATCTATAGTGATGTATATAGGGAAATTTTTAACGATAAATTAATTATACACCTTACGTGTTGATAGAAATACAAATTAAGTGTTACACTTTTTCTAATTGCACCCATACGCACGTATATAGGCACTTGTGATTTTTACTTATTTCATCGTATGCTTATGACCTACAATATTACGCGTTTAACTATAATCTACTCACGTCAATCACACTTCTCTTCGCTGTTTATTAAAAAAAAAAAATTAAAAAAATTGTTTTAGTGTAGAAAGTTTGATGTTTCATAATAGTTAATGAAATCCGGATTAAGGCCACGTGAATTCATATCCGGGTGGACTCCGATTTAAGAACCTCCGACTTATCAATACGATAATTCCATTATTAGTTATTGTTCGCGTGGGAGTTTTAACAACTCTTAATAGTTTATATTGTTTTTTTTCACGTTTAAAACCATTACTGTTATATTCAATGTATTTTATATTTCACTTATTTTAAGTTATTTTTTCCTTTTTGTTTTTAGAAATATTTTTTAATTGTTTCTTATTGTCTTGTTTAAAGCAATTTCTTAATAATATAAAATGTTCATTATTAATACCAAAAATTAATGATAATATAATAAATATTAAATCTTTACAATGAACAACATTTATAAAGATAATAATAAAATATAGATAGAAAAATGTTGAGGTGAGTGTCTCCAACCACTCGGTCATCATTTTGTCTCTGAAGTAAGAGTGGATTAATCATTAATGACAACGATATAGGTAACGATAAGACTACAGTAGTATAAAATGAATCATTACTTTTTATTTCAGTACCATATTAAATAATGAATAATAGGCTATGATCAAGAAGTTGTAAAATTAATTGAGAAAAAAAATGTACATGTTCTATTTCTGTTTCATTTGCATAATATAAATTATAAGCAACTTTACTAGTAAATAAATTATTACCTTTCAAAACCAATATGCAATCACTCATATTTATAGATATTTGACTCTTTAAGTATTTTAATTTATGTAAATAATGCGCCGTTGGTATCACATTGTATGAGTGTATAACTTGTACAGTAACATTGCAATTCAAATTGTTAATTTCACAAATAAATATTTTTTTTGCTATTGATACACGTTTTATATAATTATATCGAAGTTTTGATATTATACCTTCTAATACTCTCATCTTGGTCAAAATATAACTAATTGTAATATCAGAATAGTAGTAATAGTATCATAAACACTATTATTAATTAAAAAACGATTAAAATATTATTAAAATTACCTAATTGGTTTTTAATTTAATTCAGTTTTGTACATTATTAGTATGTGAACCACCTATATACATATACGATTTGAGAAAGAGAGATTTATGATTTATGTAACATGACTAATTAACAATAATTAATAAGCAATGCACTTTTCCGTTTTCACCAGAGAAATTTAATGTAATTTATATCATGGCGCACATATGAAATGGTGTTTGCTATTGTGATAATTTGTAATTGTAGGGCACGGACACATTTTATGAACACATCATGTGCATTTATAATAACCGTATTGTATTTTATTGTGTTTTACTATTATGATACAGTTGTAAATCTGATAAGGGAGTTTGAAAAAAAGAATCGAATAACTGACGAGAGGAGTGATCAAGATTAATCAATATTAAAAAAAAAATTAAAAAAAATACTAGGTGCAAGTCAAAAATATGTATATCGAAAAGATTCCATAAAATGTAAAATGAGTTATAATGGTGACTATATTATAGACGTTATATGATCAATTTAAAACATTTAAGAACGATCTTTAAGCGCTGAACAGTTTCGTTTAATATTTGAGAAGTATTTTTGGTCTAACGAATATACATAATAATATAATATATGCATATGCCATGTATACCACATATACTACCATGCACGTTTATATCGTACTATAATTATATTAATATTATCATAATATAATATGAATACATGATTGACAGTTACGCAGAAAACTGGTTGGATATTTTATTATTATGTTACCATCGAAATGTAATAACGAAATGTAAAAACTAATCAGCGATCGATAGCAAAATAAAAACATAAATAACAATAATAACATCAATCTTGAGTGTATTTTTTTACCGTACGCGTTCTGTATAATAATTATGTGTGACACGAATATAGTATGTCGGGGTAAGCACGAAAGCGTTAAAAAACCAAGCCCAACATTGCTCATCGATGTTTACTCGGTTGATATACGACGTGAATGTGTAGGTATATCGGTGAACCTATCTGTTTTAGGGCGTGAACGGGTTCAGATTTTGATTTCACTGAGTGGGAAATCGAATTGTTTTACGAAAACAAATAATTGATGATAAAATTATTTGAAAAATTTAATTTAATAAGGTTGTACTTATGTACTGTTACAATGCACTATTGTTCGCAATATCGTCGAACGAATAGTTTTTATTATTATACGTCGTAGTGGAATACTACGTTAACTGTATTATGTATCTACATCATCGCTGTACAAATATGCTTCGCATCGTGATTCACATAAAAACAACTTAAGAGATCGTCCAAAAGTGAATAACACGTTACGATGTAGGCACTGCGAACAAACGCGCAATGAGTATAAAGTATAGTTTCGCTCAAAATGTGTTAAAAATTAGTAACGATAGTACATAGTATTAAAGTGGTTATATTGAACAAGTGTTTACGTTTTGACGGTGGTAAATCAATTGCTTTCGAGCATATAATATCTGAAACTACAACTGTTGATGTAAACACGATGTTCGCACTGTTGCTATAATATTACATCCGAAATCGAAAAATGTCGGGTTACAATTCGAGTTACGCTACACAGTGCAGCAACACAACTTATTTGTACTCAGAACACTCATCGTGTCTATAAGCTTTTACTATTTATTCGTAGAAAAACAGACTATAGTAAACGGTACTATATATACTCTGTATAGTGGTTCCATCAGTGAACGCTTTTATTTTCGATTATTAAAATAAATAAACGTCCGATAAAGATTACGTATGTTCTCGTACAAATGTACGTTGTGAGAAGTTTTTCTTTTCTTTTTTTTTTTGTAATGCACTAATAACCAACTCTAGGTCGTATAATTCGAAGAGCAAGTCATATTGACAAATGGTTATAATTAAACGAATAAGTAAAAAAAAGTAAAGAGTAAAAAAAAAAGTATTTTTTCGGTTAAAGCCGGATTTAGGTAAATTATTTTGTTTGATTTATTCACTTTAACCATTGAATATAAAACTAATCGGTAAATATAATATGCGTCTTCAAACGTAACTGCTGGATAAGGCGTGATACTTAATAATGGACATGATGATTTAAGACTAATAACAAAACGGTTTTCGAAAATCATCAGTTTTCGAAGAATTTTCAGTCAAACTTTTGTCTTACATTATATCCTTCTAAATATTTCCGTAGAAAGCTATACGCGCGCAATAAGATTATATTGTTGGACGTGTGTAATGTTATACTATGTAGTCGTAAAACTGGGAATAGCGAAGACAAAAAAAAAATTACCATTTGATCTATGGTACTATTATCATGTTTTTGGTCAGTGAGATCGAACATTAAATCCTCTGAAGGTATATGTTATACGGTAAAGTGTTCACTCTCCGAGAGGGGGAAAATCAATTCTTATGCTGTACACACAACTCGTCTGTGGCACGCGTTAATCCTGTCGGAACTATGACAATCGGTCAACGACGACAAAAACAACAACAAAACCGATCGGGGCAGCAGCAAAATTGTTCTATAAAATATAGTAAGTAATTATAATTAATACACGCGGGACCGGTCGCTAAAGTATTCGGATACTCTTGTGCTGGCGTCAGAGCGAATGGTATACAATATGTACGGTATTCAAGATATATTAATATGATCTATATATATATTATCGAGCGCGAGCAGCACCTGTTGCCGATTAACGAAGAGCCATCTACTTTTTTCCAGAAAAATACGTGATCCTGGAAAAGTTTCTTTTAAAATTATTTAATATTTATGATATGTATCGATGAAAACGTATGGATAGTCGACAAATCTAATTGGAAAAAAATTGAGAGGAAATTGTAATTTTTCAGCAAACTATAAGATGTATAGAGTATTTACATAGGCATTTAAACCCCCCCCCCACCATTACTATTTGAGCCACTTTGACCAAACGCAGTCTATAGTTCAGTGCTCCTCAAACTCTTTTGTAACGTGGCCCCCTTCATTTGTTGTAAAATAAACGTTATGGCCCTCTAAGGTCGTCAGACATTTTTTACCATCGTCGAAACAAAAGGGAATCTGTTTTCTCGATTTTATTCTATAGTTAAACTATTAACCACTCCCCCGTAGGGCATACAAACGGTGCCCCAGAGAACCGCGGCCCACAGGTTAAGAAGCACCGGTGTACATTACAGGAACACATATTATAGTGCAACTCAATAGTTCTATATTAGTACGCATGTATTATAGTGTTCATAAAATGTGTACCATTGTACGCGTGTGCGTGCAAGTAGTTTTAATGTTATTATGGTGGCGACGACGATTGTGTACACGCTGCGGCGGCGGCGTGACCTAGTGAAAGTGACGACGATGACCCGTGCCGGATGTAGGGGCTGCGCACTGTAGTACGTTTGTTGGACATTGCGTCACGGCCGTGGCGGTGGTGAAAGTGCGTCGTCGTCGTCGTCGTCGTCGTCATCGTTGACGTCATCCGATGGTCCTCCGGATCATCAGGGGGTTGTTGGCAGCGGCGATGTTTTCGACATTACACAAAAAAAAAAAAAAAATCCTTTCATCAATTCCGTTACGTAACCCGCACCTGCGCTTCTGACGTCAATCTCGGGTCGTACGAGAACGCGCCGTGATGGAAAAGAAGAACGACCGCGCGCGAGCACATCCGGGACCGGCCGTTGACATGTTCCATCCTCTCGTTCATTATTAACTATTACTACGCACTTGCCGGACTATTTTCTTTGCGAGACGGTCGCGTATCGTTTGACTGTCGGGGCGACCCGTTTACCTCACGTCAAAGGATCGCGCGTAATTCGCGCATCGGCATGATGTTCAGTGTTCGCCCTGAGGTGCGGGTTGTGCGTTTCGTTTTCGTCTCATCACTTCCAGCCGGGAATTTAACGCCCGTGCCCAACATTCGATTTTGAAACATCGTAGTGTCGGCGTGTCTGCTTAAAAATCTGTTCGCATCAATATTACGACGAGATTAACGGCCGAAACGTACATAAACTTGTACGTGCATATCTTTTTACGTCATTTTATTCTTATGCGTCCCATCATCTCATTCATTTACTTCACTTCAAATAAAAAATATGCACGAACCCGATTCAAATAACATTGAAATACTAAATACTGCCGTATTACTTGCTATACCCACGTATATGTTGGTGCGCAAAATATGTACGATACTTTGGCGCAGTTAAAAAGACGACGCGCAAACGATGACCGGCCTCGCGGGACAGACTTGGCCGGGGCACATATAGTTCTTAGCGGATTATTACTACCCTACATTATTTCAAGCCCAGACATGTTTACTTATCAGTTATCCTTATTGTAAACTGTTTAACGTTAATAAATCTATTTTATTCCAGTGCTTTGAGGTGTGGAATATTATTGGTCTATCCATCATTAGCAAATAATTAACAAATAAATTGTAACACGGTAACACATATAGAACACACAGATGTATACAAATTAATGTTCCATGTACGTTGTCGTTTTGTTCTATCCGTGTCCGAGTTCGGTCTTGTTTTTGGAAAAATGTTCAGCCTTTGACTCGCCTTATTGTATAACGATTACTAAATAATACTAATGAGTATTAATACCATCAAGAGCGGTCGAGGAGTCTATAGGCTTCAAACAGACAAACATTTCCTTTTTACATAAATATTCCTTCATTACTCGTTGTTATATGATATATTTATTATTTATTGATACGAGTCGTCCGCCTTTCGTAATACGTTTAACTAATAAGTAAAACGTTTTAATCCGCTTGCGGTGTCCCTCCGCCATCGACCTGCAAGCGAGAGGTGCGTAAAAAAAATAAAAATGTATATCACAAGAGTTGCTCAAGTTTTTTCCTATTCGTGTTTGTTTAAATAGAAATTATACATTAAGGAGAGCAGCGACGCGCGACGGTGGTGAAGGATAATAGTATTATATATATATACATATAAATACACGCATAAGACGTGTGCGCGGAGGACAAAAAATTATTACGAGTACAAAAACAATATGTATAACATAAGATAATATATATATACCTGCCTATTATATACTACGTGTGTGTTATGTATGCGTATATACGGTCAAGGGAAAAACACGTGGTGGTTGTGTATGATATTATAATATATATACTGTTATAGTAATTTTTTTTTCGTCTTCGTTTACGCGATAGTTTCCAAACCGCCGAAACCATTGTTGTCGCATTATAATCACGTGTACGCGCGCAAGGCTGTTGGCATGCGCTATCACTTTAAAAAATAATAATAATAACAATATATTCGTAATGTTTACAAGTGTTTTTTTTTTCTCTGCTGTTACTATTATTCCCCTTACTACATTATTATAATATTATATGTTACGTTGGAAATTATACCAAACGGTTGTTTTATGTCATGCTAAGGCCAATTTTTTTTTCTCTCTTTACTTTACTTTTGCTGTCACTAGAGTCACTTCACGCGCTGCATACGTGCGAGACGAACCACAAAATGCTTCGTACAATACCTATACGTTATACGCTATATATATATATATTTATATAGACCATAATTTACGTTTGTATATACGACACATGTGTAGATACAACATAATACACAGTTAATATCGACACATAATAAGAATAATAAATTATTATTTTATTATATATCCTGTTTATAAAGCCAAGTATACACTATTGTAGTTTTACGCATACTATCGTCATTCATTATAATATTATACTGTAGGTACACACATTATATTATAATAGTCAAAAACATACACCCACACACGTGTTAGTTTATGTTTCTTGTACAATATAAATATTATTTGTGTGTGTGTGTGCATGTGTGTTTGTACGGGAAAGTGAAATTTAAAGCAAGGACTGTACAATGAAACTATGTGATTTTAATGCAAACACCGCGTTGTAATACGATTTCGATACGCGCGAAATTCTTCAGAGCAAAATCATAATAATAATGACTAAACTATTATAATACATTTTAATAGTATCGATACCTGCAGCTAGTATTTATTGGTTTTTTTTCTTTTTTACTCTACGAATGAAAATACAAACGATTGCGTTAACATTTTGATACACTGCAGAAAAGTAATATTTTCAGGTTAGTAGTCTAACGTCTTAATATAATATAATTTGATCGTACTGCGCGTACACAAATCTACAGTCAGAGAAAACAATTTGCAGTTCAACTTTTCTTCCTAAATATATGTACATCCAATTCATAATCATATTGAGAAAATTAACCCGCAAAAGCTGCAACTTTTCGCCGCCATTTTACTTCGTCGATATGACGAGTTTAGACGTGAAAGAATGAGGTATGTACGTATGTAAACCAAATAAAACGGTATTGGCTAATATCACTATAATACAGCAGCCATTAAATGTAATATTAAATGAGACGTATGTATTTAGCCACACGCATGGACACCGATCTAAACTAAACTATGAGCGAAATCGATATTTCACGATCTGCATTAAGTATGTAAATATGTAAAAGTATTAAATATATTATAACTAATTAGTAATTAGTATTTTTAATAATGGTATTACTCGTATATGGTTTCAAAATTATTGTTGTTTTGAGTGAACACGTTATTCGTGTACATAATATTAAATTCGTGTGCGTATTAATACATACATTCAATTAAACGCATTTATTCAGCAACTATTTTGGAAAGTAATTGCTTCGAAACTTATTAAGATTAAGTAATTCTGAGGTAGTGTAAAGAATCAGCGCGTAAATAATATAAATACATTGTATACGAGTATATTTCAAGATGAACTTAAAAAAAATCTAGAAACCGACATTTTCTTTTCTTTTGACACAGTTATTAAGAAATCGTGGACTTTTCTAATGTATGAATCAATGTTATAAAACTAATAAACTTAAATTTTTCCAAGGGGAAAAATGAATGCTCTTATTATTGCACTCGAATTATTTATCGACTTTTATTTGCGTGCTGCTTTATAGTAAGGTATGCTGCATATATTTTCGGATATCGCAACATTAATTGTTTCCTCGATTAAGTGATAATATGATAATACATAATGGTATATTTTACTATCTCATTTCCTAGAGAAATAAACATTGTTTCAAAGGCTAACCAAATTCATACTTTATAGTTTTTAGAACTCGTATTCGTATTCGTGTTCATGTTTATTCAATCTTATTTCATCTTACAACAGAGTTGCAAGTTTTATTTGAATTATTACCAAAGTAAACCGTTCATCTTTTAATATGTTACAATCATTTTTCGAATTAACTGTTAACTAAGAGAGTGTTGAAATATTTTTTTGTCATTTTAAATTTTACTTGAATTTGCTAATTATAATAATATTTGTAGAGTATTGACTAAATGTACAAAAAACACACATGACACGCCGTATTGTAATGTTATTAATTTAAATAGTAAAAACAAAATTAAAATAGATACATGGACATTTCTCGTTTTTATTAATTAACATACCATGTAGAAGAAGTGTATATTAAATTAAATTTCAAAACAAAAGTGGTAAATTATTATAATAATAATAATAATAATTATATTTAATCTGTTGGTTCACACGCCATTCGCAAATTATTAATTTTAAGTAAAATGTTTACTATTACGGATTACGAGTAGCTTCGGTGTTGGTACCAACATGTAAGAACTTGTACAAACCCACAGTAATGATATGCATATGATAAAGTCATTAAAAATCATATATTGAGTAGAAAAACTTGCCTAGTAGCTAAATATTATAGAAATATGAACCAAGTGTTAATTATTCTACATGCTACATATATGGCTTTGACTAGGTATTCGAATATTGTATTGCTTCAAAGGCCAAATGCGCAGTACTATCACATATAGTCAACGGCTGTATACGTTCGATAAAGGTGAAAGTTTGAATTTATAAAATAAACATAATAAACTGCTCTACGTATAACTATAATTTCCCTGGTTTTTGAATTATAAATATTTTTACGATAGCAATAATTATGTGCAAATATAATACGTATACCGTTTTATATCGTCTATAAAATATACAGACGGTATATAATAATAATACCATCCACGTAAAAGTAATAACAAATTACCAACAAATTAAAAGTCACTGTAGAAAGGAGAAGTAATTATTTATTCAAAGTAGCAAAAATGATTGTATATTGTTATAACTGCGAAATAATATACTTGACAGAGTGGTTGGAATTGTAAACAAACATATAATGTAGTCAACAATGTTTTTATAATTTAAAACGTGAAAGTTATTATACTTGTACGGTATTTTTGTAATTATTTTATTTGAAAACTTATGTTTATGAACGATTTTGTAAGAAGACTTACGTTGGCACAGTTTGGGTGCACTACATTGCGTATAGTGAAAAACAATGAGGGTCCTCCAAAAATGCAGCCTTGAGAAAACCCATATAATATCTATCGCGGCACTTTTACATTTCTAAGAGATTATAAGAGCACAATATGGTATATCAAAAACAATGCATTTAATTTTATAGATTACCTCACTTTAGTGCATAGCACTGGAACAAGCTTATATCTTACAAGTTAACAACACTAAGCTTATTTTAAGAGTAAAATAAAATATATTTATTGTATTAAAATGTTGTTAATTGTTCGCATCACAAACCTCAACAAAATAAAAATGAACATTAAGACTATAATAGTCACCTATTCTTCGGACGTCTATTCAATGTTTGGACGTACAAGTACGCCCCATTTAATCCCTCTGGCCCCTCAAGGTAGCCGTGGATAATTTATTATTATTAAGTATTTTGTTAATTCGCAAAGTTTTAAGTACACTGTTAAATAAATAGTTTCAATGGGTAAAAAGTTTTTTGTCGATATATTATACTAAACTTCATTAAAAAAAGTACACTGTTAAATAAATAGTTTCAATGGGTAAAACGTTTTTTGTCGATATATTATACTAAACTTCATTAAAAAAAAAATAAACATAAGCATGATATAAAATATCTATGCGGGTGATTTTTTATATATATACATACACAGTGTATCTGCAATATATATGCGGGTTGTATGTATGCGAGGCACGAACGTTCTCAAAAGTTCACGATAATAACAAAAATCGCATGTACTTCGAAAAAGTTAATACGGGTAACGTTAACATAACAGTGTAATAATAATAAATTTATACAATTATATTATTGTGTCACTGCTGTGTTGGATGGTGCATAATTTATTGAAGAGATTTACGAACAGACAAGCGCATGTCTCTGCTGAAACTAGAAGTTTTAAGTTCAAAGTACAACGAAAAATTGGTTTACAGTACATATACGTTTAATATCAATATCATATAGACGACTTAGTTTAATTTGTAAAACATATATTTTTTTATGATGCCAATGACTTCACGGTGTCAGCAACATTATGTATATATGTTATACTCGCGACCTGCGTGTACTATTCGATGACTACACACACGGCGATTTACTCGCTCATCCGAGTTATAATTGTTATTATCAAGAGTATGATATATACGGGGAAAGTACCATAGGTAACGAAAAACGTGTTCTAAATACTAAGAAGTATACAGCGCGAATGTCAGCGGCCGCGGAAGAGAAAAAAAAATTCTAAATTGGCGATATTGAGCACTGAAAAAAATATAGGTTTTACAAAATGAATTTACCTAACGAACATCGTATTCTCATTGTAAAACGCGCCAGTACAGGTACCTTCTATAGGCGTGTGTATACGATTTTCGCTATTGTCGCGTACTCGTTTTTGTTATTATGTGACGCTATACTGTCGACAAATAATATTATTATATACATTTATTTATATCTAGAGAACTCCACGTCTCCCCACGCCCCGTTCGACCCGTAAAACATTTTATTTTCCCAACCATATATTGTAAAAATGTATACAGGTACTATAACTCTGCGGCCTTGGTGTATTATTTTTCGCGTCCAGCCGATTTTGACACGATTAAACCGCGAAATTGTTTAATTTCTAAATATACATAAACGAATTTTATAATACACATTACACATGTACACGTACATGTTTGATGTCTTTTCGTTCCTGTATTTAATAGTGAAATTGTACACGTCATGAAATCTTTCTGAATTATCAACTGTATTATTTAATTTCTCTATGCATTTTTCTTTACATGTCGTCTTGCGCTGCAGGAACGAAACAATATTTTCCAGTACGATGGTCAATTTCTCAAAATAAAACTGTCACAATCATCATAAGTAGCGCTACATACCGTAATGCACTGTGAGCATAAACGCATCATATAAATGTACAAGTTCAATATAAACATAAGTCATAACTGCCCGCCATAAATCAGTTAAATCATTCTCTAGACGTTATAATTGTCATAATATTTAAGTGTTGAAAAAATAAATAACAGTTGCCATTATGGATAAGTTAATAATATAATATCGTATTATTAGTGGAGTGAAACAATCGTTATATTTTAACGAATGTTGTGAAATTTGTTTTAATAATAATTTAATTAAAAATATATTTGACATAAAAAAAATGTATATCATTTAAATTAATTAATCTTAAAAATAAGAATAGGCGGTTATATACTGTTGAAATTATGATTACAGTAATAAGATTAGAATGATTTACTGTGTTCAAAAGATACATTGAAAAGAGTGTCAGTTGTTCATGTACTTACTCCAAATACATTTTTATTTAACTCAGAAATTATTGCTACATTAGTGCATCTGATGGTTTGGAAATATAATTGCTTAATTTTTTTTTTTTTTTAATAAGCATTCTAGTTGAAAAGATTGCAATTACTAATAGCTGTAGAAGAAAGGTATAATAAGTTTCACACTCACGCATACATACACGCACGCACGCACACATAATATACATCGACAAAACATTCCTATAGCTTATACGTGTAATTGAACAGGCAGTTAATAAATTATGTTTAAAGAATTCAAGTTATCGCAAAACAATTAAAAAATATAAATTAATAAATACATTTTTGGTACGCACTCTTAATAATTCAATATCAATTTATTATTTCGTTTTCAAAAAATGTACCTTTAAATGTATCTGAGAACATCTTATAAACGTTACAACGTATAATATAGTCAGCGTATTAATTTAAGTCTAAATATTGGTGGTTCGAAACTTAAAAAAAAATCGAAATAGCCTACGTAAGATTGAATAACAATCGGAATACACGTCATTTTCTAGGTTTTGATAGCAATACGTAGCATATCCAGGATATTTGTGGTCAGGACATTTGCGGTCATCACCTTTTTTGTGCCATTTGCGGTCAGTTTATTTCTATCCACCTGAATGTATTATTGTTATATGATAAAAAATAATAATAATACTAAGCTTTTAAACACGCCAGAAAAATACTGCCAGTCCCAAGCCGTGTTAAATGTGAAGGGGTGTTTTAATATTATAGCATATGTTTAGTATTTCAAATAATATATATATTCTATAGATACCTGGGACGTACGAAAATAATTTGAGCGCAAATAGTACAAAAAATGTGACGAACGCAAATGTCCCGTCCGCATCTGTACCGACACTTAAGAACTTGGGGTGTGCTACCACTGGATCACTATAATAGTTCAATAATTTTGTTATTTATAATTATTTTAAATTATCAAGTGTATTGTGTATACATATGGGGGTGTAGAGGCAGAGTAGGTCACTTTTCAGAAATCCCTTGGTAAGACTTTAGCCCATCCTCCCCCAAACTTTTAGCCCGAGTTGCACCACTGGTTCTGCACGCGGCGAACCGATCACGTAACCTTATACTATTATATAGTCGAATCGATCGCGTAACTTTAACGACAAACCGCGATCGCGTAACTCGGTTTTACCGAACCGACGGTCCCGGACGCGGCATGAATAATGCAATATAATATATTATGTATATTATTATACGTATTGCTCAAGCACGCGTGTGGTGTGCGTCACGGGCGGGCGTGAGATATCATTCATTGGGGTTTCCTGAAGAGAATAGCCCCTTGCAGGTCCATGTGAAATTAACAGCTACACAACGACACGGAAGATATACATGGATATATACTCGTCGACATATATGGATATAATAAATCAACTAAAAACGGCCAAAAAAAACCTTAACAGAACCCAAGCATCACACTTCAAAATCTGCAATACAACTTTCATCCAAAAGTACGCACCTACCCCGAAAGAACATATTTTACTAGGGCTAGTATTTAAAATAGGGTTTATCTTAGGCTTAAGTCAAATCAAACACTAGAAAAAAGTGAACCTAGAAAAGTTAATGAGTAGTTCAAATCGTTTCAATATTTTGTATTTGTATTAAATAAATGTTAAGTACAGATGTTTACAATAAACTACTGCGTATTACACGAGACGATATTGTAATACAACTGCCACTATGTACCATGGTATTATTGTTGTGCAGGAACCATATTTTGAAATTATAAACGGTGAACGCGCGGGAGTTGGTGGTTGGGCGGTGGGGATGAAACCGTAATTAACACAAAACAATACGTCGTGCGATAACGATAATATAAATAATTGTAATAAAACATTTCGGGCCGCGCCGAGACGCGATGGTGCGTAATAACTAGAGCCCGGATTTATATGCATTTAAAAAGTGTCAAATATGATGCAAATATGCGAAGAAAAAATGGTTAAATATGCAATTATATGCATTATGTTACACTTTATAAAATGTGT
This sequence comes from Periphyllus acericola, assembly GCA_949715065.1. Taxonomy (NCBI): domain Eukaryota; kingdom Metazoa; phylum Arthropoda; class Insecta; order Hemiptera; family Aphididae; genus Periphyllus; species Periphyllus acericola. Next base: position 23,449,515 of record OX454265.1, read on the forward strand.
TTATTTTTTATTAACCACACTTTTACACCAAGGAAAATTCTAAATACTTTATCAAAAACAAAAAAAAATGATAATACATACACAATTTACACACATATACATTTACCACTACATACAAAATAATTTTTTTTAAACATTATGAAGAATCCGCGGTGGCAACGCTAAATTTATATGGCTACATTACCACGAAGACGTGACTAAAAGTGGTCTAAAATAAAAATAATTATTTAACATCCAGAAAATAAATAGCAATTTAATTAATATCTGAGAAATCTTGCTACAACGAAGCATTGCCGGGTCAGCTAGTGAATACTATAAAATAAATCAAATTTTGAAATATAACGAATACACGATGTGATTATTTATAAAATGTTTACGACATAACATGCCGGGACGCAAGTGTATGTGATTTTTTGTAATTAATACTTATCATATCTATTCGTGCTCCGATCTCATATAGTGAGGCCATTACAAGATTAATTGTAAATTAAAATATTTAATTTATTAAAAACCAATAAAATATGCATGTTATATAAATGCATTAACAGATATGCAATAACCATTGAAATATGCAAAATATGCAATATAAAATTTGGTGTTTGAATTCGGTGTGATATGAACCGTAGACATTTTAAACGTCCATACACTTAGTACAAACATGCAAATGCATATAAATCCGGGCTCTAGTAATAACAATATTTCCGTGGTCGCGCGGCCGCGTCATCCCGGACGCGCGGGATTTACCGAGTGGGTTGCGCAACCACTGGCTACGCACCCGAGACCGTGCGCGCGGCCCGTCCGTAGAACCCGGACAGAGCCGCGTCTCCGCGTGTCCTTCGACCGCCGCGCGCCTCCTCCCCCGCCCCGTGTCGCGCAGGTATTTCGGTTACGTGATGTGCACGCGCGCATATCCGCCCGACGCAGGCCGCCGCCCACGAAACGCGGCGGCGGCGGCGGCGCTGGAGGGTGCGCGCGCGGAGGTTCTCCCTTTCAAGGTGACGGTAGAAAGTTTCGTGACGGCTGCAGGTGTGCGCGTGTCGGGTAAAATACGATATTTTACACGGGCGGTGGTGGCGGCGGCGGCGGCGGCTGCGGCGGCGCGGCGGCGGTGGGGACGACGGTCCGGAGGACGAACGTTGACCGGAAGGGCGGCGGCAGGTGGGGCGGCAGAACGGAAGCGGGACCAAAGAGAAAGTCGGTCGTCGCCGGCTAGACTTCTATCGCCGACCGATTGACACTGGGTCAGTATTATACTTGTGTCTTCTGCGCGATCGTCGGACAGTGCATTTTCACACACGTTCGCGGTACACCGTGTCCCGATGCGCGTGCAAAGTTCGTGAAACAACGTATACACTTCGAGACGGAGAGAAAAAAAAAGAATAAGACCCCGTACACACAGCCATCTCGCGTTCAGTAAAATAATTCTATTACAAGTTACCAACGACGCACGCAGTTCATCACGGACGTCGTATACCATACACGCGACTCCGGTGTTTTTCGTAGTGAACAACCAGACGTGGATTTTACACACATGGTCGTCAAATTGGGTGAGTACATAAAATACGTTTTAAAACGTTCGGTCTCGTCGTGAGCACCATCGATTACGGAGTAAACTTTTTTTTTTTCCGTTCGCGTACCACGTTTACGTACGTACCACGCTTTGACGTTTGTTCCACATTCGTACGCGCGGCATTACACACATACACACAGCACTGTCATATCGTTCAAGTCTTCCGGCATCGCGACAGTCTTTCAGCGCTTCGTGTTCCATCCTATATTATTACAATGTTCGTTTAATTTACGTCTTCGGACACCTTAAGAGTATTATAATTGTGAAATACGAAAGCGGTACGGGATTCGAACCGAAATCGACATCGTCTTTGACATTTTATGTCGTCGCCGCCGCGGTTGCATAACAATATTTACAATAATATGACATTATATTATCGTTTTTGTTTCGTATACGATGTACATTATTATTATACTGTCAACCGCCTTCGGCTCGTTACGTGCATTATATCATATATTGTTGCACGCACAATTTTATATCTTTTGCCGTCGGATCGAAAGTAAAAACCGTGTTTATACGTACGGCGGGCAGATGCGCACAATGGGAATTAACGGAACAAAAGGTTTTTGTGCACGCGCGAAGGAAAGCCGAAATTTATGCACCCCTTCGTTACGGTCGTAGCGCCGGTCGTAATAATAACCAACGACCACGGTAATCCGGCCAATGTATTTTCGTAGTATTATACTTTCTTCGTTTCAAAAAAGGAACATTCCTCGGAGAAAGGATTGTCGTCGAGCCAAGGTCAGACACTCGAAAATATATTCAAATCCACTGTTATTATAATACACGTCCGAAACCGAAGCAAACGTTTGCGTTACCGAGTATAATATTATACGTACCTACCTTCGTATTATACTACTTATTTTTTCGTCGGTTCCGAATGTATAAAGTCACGCGCATCACGACAGGCCGGTACACCCATTGAATAATCGTTTTCGATTACTGTATATAGATGTGTGTACTGCACTACTACTGTAAAGTTATAGATGCGAAGAAATTTACTTTCCGAGTCACTGAACCGTGTGTAGTGGCAAAAAAAAAAAAATATATTCATACGACCTTGGTGATTTTTTACCCGTCACATCTCGTGACTATTGGAGTAAAGAAATTTACTGCAGTTAGGTATAGTGTAACATCAAACATGATACGCGTCTAGGTCGTGATTGCTGTCGATGGCCACGGCCATCATCTTATTCGATGAATTGTGCAAATTAACACCCAATCGGCACCGGTTCAATAAATCGTTATAATTTCTAAACAGTTCGAAGCGTAAGCAATTTTCAGCGATCTCTAAACACGGTAAACATTGCCACTCAATCGATTTGTCGCGTCCTAATTGATATTATAATATTCTAATTAGCGAAATACGTAGTCAAATTTCTAATACTTTACGATCATTAATTACTACATAATTAATATATGATGGTGTAAAATGTAATTGCTATCATTTTTTTTTGTTTTTTCATCATGCAATAATATATACTATTTTTTAACAATCTAATATAGTTATCGGCTGAAAGTTCTAAAATATATAAAAAAAAAAAAACAATCTAATATTTTGATCTGAGAAATGTTTACATTTATTTATTATTTATAATAACTGACGAGATACGTTGAGGTTTTGAGTGGGTAAAAAGCGAGTGATATAAAAAATAATGATAACACGTGGGGTGGAGTATATTCTATAAAAATAAACATACATTACTTTTTGCAATATGGATTCTATATTTTTATAAAATCTCATAATTTAACTCAGTATATTCAACGTTACAACATTCTTATTAATTTTTACTAAGACCCCACAGAGAGCACTTGCACCTTATTATTTTACCATTTCGTGTCTATTTTTTTTCTTAATTGTCTGTCTAAACTAAATTATACATGAATACATGAATCTAATTAAAGACTAGTAACAACTAGTTTGTGTATCATAAATTTGACACGTTGAAACACGTGTTTTTCTATAACTACGAGTACACAAGCATAATAAGCGATATCATATTTATGAAGTTAAATTAAAATATTTTAAATATTCTACCCTTTTTGTCGGGTTTGTGGGTCCTTTTCAAGGTCATGCACTTTACTGCCCACACATCTCTGTGATGCTAAGTGGGCGGGTGCGACTTTCGTCCAGCGAGTGGGTCACGGTCGGGCCCGGCAGCGAATAGACGCGAGATTAGGGGCCCGCGTGCAAACCAGTTTCCACACACGACCAGTTTCCCCTTATACGATAGCTTCTAAGAATTAGGTTAATACAAGTCCACTGCCATTCGCCAGAAGTCATAACATCGGTAAATAGACGCAGTACGGAAAAGAGTCGCAAAGGTGTGAAATTTGGCACACATTTACACTTCGGCACCTGGCTAATTGGCCGATAGACGGCCCGGTGAGCGTATTATAGAAAGCGACAGCCAACCATCCAAGTGATAACAGCTTAACAGTTTAAACCATACGTTTCCATCATATCAATTACTATTCTTATTGCCCGGGGTTCTGATATCATGAAGAATAGCACAGTCCATATAATAGCAATCCATTTTTGATCAAGGGATTGGTCCAAAAATATTATCAACAATTAACTGTGATTGGGATAGAATTTTGTTTTGATCTTTCGGCAAACTCCTAATATTTCAATCACATTATTTTGTCACTGTATTATTATACAATTTTATTTTTTAATTCGATATATGATTCGGATAAGTTCATACACTAATAGTGCTAACGATTTTGAATAAATATTAAATTATTAAAACATAAAAACGATGAGTAGGCTTGAAAAACATTTAAAATTGTTAATTCCTACCAATATCTGATCTCGAAAAATAAATTAGACATTATTTTTGTTTAGTGTTTAGTGATTCTTTTCGCAGCGCATCGCATTTTTATTTTCTCTCGTAAAAATTATAGGTCAAAGTTTGGCCGTTCGACAGTAAAACTATTGAAATGTTTTTGGATGTATTTCAATCATACGTTTAATGAATAGTAGATGTACTTCTCGTTTATCAGACTTTCGAAACTTGGACACGTTCCACGGAGACTTAAACGAGAGCCGTTAAAAAATATTTTCCGGATAATACAATCGATTATATTTGTAGGAAGGATACCTACTTTCTTTAACAATCATACAGATTATTAAAACTATTAGGTTTTGAGAAAACATAACTTTCGCTCTTAATTCCATTCAAGGTCGTCGAAGAAAATCGTTTTCAATCCAATTTTCGCTATACTTATTATTATTATTATTATTGTTATTACGGTATTGTTTCGCCTCGAATTCACTCATCTCGCTGTATGAATTGATCTGCCAGCAACAATGTGATATTTCTATCGGAATAATAAGAAAGATTGACGAACCATTACAGAAGTTTTGTCGAACTCTCTCATACACGATCCCGCACGCACACACTCACGCAAGCACACCTAAACATACACACACACGCACATTACACAGCTATTCATTCAAACAACGTCGGCACTTTCTCTGCATCCATTGCTGACACACATACCGTGTGTGTGTGTTATATGCTTCTGTGATAAAAATATAACTGGTAAAATAGCACGGCTAATACTTTCTATATACGAATGCGTTTCTGTTGGAGTACAACAATAGCCCTAAAGTAAAAATTTAAATAATGAAAAAAAATTAAAAAAATAAAATAAAATTTATCTCGCTTTTAAAGTTAAAGTACGACTTAGACGCGTTATTACGGCCGTGTGTTGCTTTAGGCGAACGTGGTGTATCCGAATCCGGATTCTCGGTTGAGTAAATGTAGTTTTTGACTCGTGCTGAATTTCACTTCTGCACCATATTATACTCGTGTGGGCCGATACAATGATACCATGATCACCACTCGATATGTATCGAACAATTATTTCGTGTGCTTTATGCGTTGCGTTTCTGTCGTGAATTATGTATGAGTATATTTTATGATATTTCGTGTTCCGCTACTATAAGTTATGTAGATTCGTAATATATAATAAAAATTGTGGTTCTGATGGCTTTAATACAGCATGTCTTGTGATAATTTACTCATTTGAATTTAACCCAGTTATATAGTTATACCACTGATTAAACATACAATAATCATCATTAATGATAATCACCATTAATCAATGGTTATACCTAGTAAGTATACGTTTAATTTGTGATACTAATCACTAATACTAATAAATGACAGAACTTTCAACAATCGATAAAAATTACATATGAGTACATGACCAATGATATTTTCTCTGCTAGAAGTACGCTTGTATTTTTTTTTTTATAAGTTATTTTTGTTTATTAATCATTTGTAAATTAACGATTAATATGTCCTTATAAATTCGTATTTTACAGTATTCCGAAAGAGCGACATTCCTTCTGGTTATGTTATATTGTTTAATGTTATTTTACATTCTAATTATTATAAAAATGTATTTATCGTTTCGGAGAGGAGAGGGGTGCCCATGTCACCCCCTTTGGCTACTGCATAGCGGACATATTTGACAGGGAGAGATATTCATACAATGTTGACTAGAGAAAGTGTTTGCGATTTACATATTTCTCCGTCACAATGACGTTTTAGATTGACAAGTGGGTATATAAATGTACGCCGAAGACGAATTTGCCACTGGTCACATATTTCACGTGAAATCACACAAACACGAACGTACCACCGTATTACATTCGCACAGCAGTCGATCTCGTTATATCGTCAAGAACTGCAATTCAGAAGTGGGGGGTTTCATTTCTCCTTCAAACAAGTGATCCGAAATTTAATCACGAACGATTACACACGGGTTAGGAATTTTCTATTTTTCCTCAGGACGTAATGTATAAATATACCCGACAACTGCATTTTGTTTGTTATTTTGTACCATCGAGCGGTAGACTTCTAACGGGTTTCGTTTGCTCTGAAACCTGACCTCATCGTTGGTATAATATAACATCCGTTTGGCTTCGCCCAGTCTTGACTGTACGGCGCAATCGACCACCGCATTAACCACGAATTATAATTATTTGAAACCCGAATGAATATAAAACCACGGAAGCTTATCCCCAAAATCGCTCGTATAATAACCATGAAAATTAAACAGTTTTATGTTTCTAGACCGCAAACGCGGAAATGATGAGAAAAAAAAAACTGCACACGTATTAGCGCATAAACCGATATCTTAGAATAAAAATAAAAACCAAAAGTAAAAGAAAAAAGTAATTGAGCGATTTGCACGCCGGAAAAACGAACGTTCTTCCAGCGCGTACGTACGGCGTACAATAATAGGTTTTACTCTTAGCCGCAGAGAATACGACCGCGACGCGTCTCGTCTCGAACGGATTCTATTGCGCGACGTACGCGTCCTTCCATTGTCTGCCGGCGCACTCATTGTGCATGCATGTCGTCGTCGTCGCAATCATTATCGCCAAATTAATTTCGAAACAGAAAAAATAGATAGAGAAAGTGCGTGTGTTTTTTTTATTCCACGTGTCGCATATATTACGAAATCGGCCGTCAACGGTGCATGCATTATGCGCGTACTCCCGCGGTTTTCGAACGGGACCAACGATCCGGATTCCGGACATGTCGAGATCCGTAGCGGGTTATTATTACCTATGTACATCGCACGTCACGCGTATCACATCGCAGACTCGCCGTCGCGTGGTGAAATGGCGAGTGACGTATGGAGATCCGGCGCCGGAATGATGGTCGTGTGACAGACGAGCGTGCGGGTCTTCCGAGCACGTCGCGCGTATAATATTAATGATAACGCGTTCTCCGAATATTGTTTCAGCCCGAAACGTCAAGGCACATAGGTGTATAACCGGTGCGGCCGCGTATTTTTTTTTAACGTTTATTTACGACCGTGAAATTCCGGGTTTCGTCGATGGCATAGGTCTTCTCGCACCGGCGGCCCCGCGCTGTCCATTTGCATATCATTATAACGCGAGGAGGCTGCCTCGCACGTCGTCGTCTCGAATCTGGATCGACTTTGCCCCCTCCTCCCATCCAACCCCCTAACCGGTGTCCGCGAAGCCGTTTTCGGCGTACAGGTACACTGGCCGTTGTCGCGAAGTACACACTATACATATACACCTATATATCCGCCGAGTATAATACATATAGTAATAATATGGCGTGCGTGTAATTGAAAATTAACGAGCCGAGTTTAATCTCCCGTCCGTACGTACGGTTAAAAGAATTAGAAAGTAAACACGGACGCGCATCTTTTCGTACACACACACACGCGCACGCACTTCGTACAATCCGTGTACGTGTTCGAGTGTAAGCGTGTGTGTGTGTGTGTGTATTAATCTTATCCGTTTCCGTTTTGCCGAAACAATGTTCACACTGCATGCGCGCTATCGAGTCCGTGAAAGCGTCGTTCGGGCCGAAGCCTCTGAGAAAGGAGTATACGTCTTATTCTCGTGTATAATAATAATAATAATATTATAGTACTTATTCGAATATGCGCGCGGTCACTAACCATGGTCGTAGACGTGTCGGGTGGCCCTCGGGTAATCGATGTTTCATGAGTATTATTTTAGCGATTACTTCGGCGTACGATGTTATTATTTCAATATATTGGTCTTTCAATGTTTCTCCTCTGTTGGTCTTTTTTCTTATTTCGTCATTCAAAAACTTTTCGATGAAATGATAAAAGCTCGACAATCACACCATCAAAATTAAACGCAATATGCTAAACAATTATATAAATGGAAGTAGTTAAAAGTGATAGTATTTCCGACGTGATAACATTTTATAGCGAGCAAATGTTTTTAAACAATTATTCGATGTATACATTATTATCTCGCCATGTTATACTACACATTTATGTTTGCGAACCATAGGCTGATTTGTAGTGAAGTAATTGGCATAAGAGATCCTCTGCCGTTGCTGGTGAGATTGTTGTTACACCGGGTTAACCGTATATTTACGGGGTAAAGAATGATGGCTGGTTGACTTTCATAATTTTACAAGCCATTATATCGATTTCTGGCAATTCATTTTAATGTCTATAACAAGCAATATTCATACGTTATGAATACTATTGCCTTGTGTACGATTATATATAAAAAATAAATACCTATATAAAAATATATATATATATATATATTATACCTATAGATACAGCGTATTACTATTGTTGTCGAAATCGTTGGAGAACCAAGTTAAATCTTCACATTTCTGTACGTCCATCTGATATATTCAAGTTGTTCACGAACAACAATCTCAAATAAAGTAACGCTCCAACTTGGACGTTCGACTATGTAACCATGCAGAAACATCTACGGTGCCTAATATGTACACAAATACGTATACGCAGAGTTAATTTTCGGTAATATTGTAACTGCCTTGGAACGATGTCTTGAGTCTATTGTTTTCACAGTTTCTAAACTGTACTCGTACCGTACAACAATAGGCCGTATGAAATATGAATTACAAGTAATTCATTTTGATTATAGTTTCAACATAATTGGTTAAAATTGTATAATCTTTTATTTTCCGAGTAAACAACATAGCATAATGGTAATCATAATACACAATAGAGACTGGTTTAGGCATAGCAATTTGCTAGACCACGTATTATTTAATATTTAATTTGTGAATACGTTTTTTCGAATAAATATCGCAGTATTTATGCGACAAGTATACTTTCCGTCGTCCAGCTATCGCGGTGAGGAGGGATTAAACGATTCCGACCTTGGGGGTGCGGTGAAATAAATATTTACATCCTACTGACCCATATTTATAGGCGAGCACGCGGTTCATTGATCTTGATCTTGGAGAACAGGTCCTTTTTATCATACACGAACATTGAAAGTAATTCGATATATACTTACCTGAACACACACACACACACATATATTTGATTTAAACCGGTTCTAATCGAAACGTTCGGATCTTTCTATTCTCGATGCGCATTTTCTCCCATGGACCATTGTTTCTACATTATTATTATATTGTTTCCTGCGTCGCACACAAGACGCGTCGAGCGCTGCACACGCGCCGAACAATTTATTATTACTATTATTATTTTGATTTTTCCTCGTTTGTATCGGCCCACCGCGGTCCGGCCGGATGACACAGTTGGATGCGTCTGTATACAGGGGGCACCACCCCGGGAGACCCTCGCGGGTACGGCACGTTTTGGTCACGAGTTCGTGTGCGTCCGGAGCGACGCGCGTTTCGACGGGTCGGCAAAATTTGGCTTTCTACACGCGGGTGATCTGGACTTTGAACCGTTTTCCCGACGTGCGGGCTAAAGCGCTACACGGCGTACATTGAATTCCGTTTCACCGCGCACGCGGAGCAATAATTTATATCGAGATCACCGTGCGGCCGTGCTGTTAGCAGCCGGACGGTTCGCTGCCGGACGTGTAATTTATCGTGTACACGCGCTGAATCGTTGTGGACGCAGACTCCATATCGCCATCGCGTTGCCCCGTTCCCACGAGCCGCGTCGTCCTCGTCTTTGTATACACCGCACTCGGAAACTGCAGTAATAATTGCATACTATAGGCCTATAGTGTACGTGTGGTGCCTATTTACAGGGGAGAATACGCGTGTCGTGCGCGCGCGCGTTCGACGATCTAGTCGAGACGACGCATTATTATCAGTGTATAGGTAATACGTTTGTTAATGTAATTCCGCGCGGTCTCTCTCTATAATTGGTGTTCCAAAGACTCGTTAATACAGCATTTGAAAGTGCAATTGCACCGGACACACGTCGTTTGCCGGGAGTATAATATGGTACCGCGGTAGGGGAGATGGTCGCGTATATATACGCGTGGTCGTGCGTATTTATATTTATACGTATATATATATATATATATATATTCGCGGTACCGCGGCGACGTTCCGAAGATAGTGAAAGCGGCTTACTTTCCCGGGCCCGGTCGACTCGAGCGCCTCTAGCGGCCGTACGTTCCAGATACATCACATTAAACATATTTTTATTTTTTTGTTGTTTTCCAAACACGAATTATTGCCCCGCCGTCGCCTCCGGCACGTCCGATTCCGATCGTTCCGGATTCCGCGACGACCTTCACCCCGAAAAACGTCCACCGAGCGAGATCCGGTCGCCGGAATATTAATAATCTTGACGAACGCAAACGCGCGCAACTGTACAACGTTTACGTTAAAACATCATCATTAATGTTCGTATTTCCCGGTCGTTTTCAGATCATACCGGGAGCACTATGAAGAGATACCTGAGGTACCAAGTGTACATCGTCTTCTACGGGGCCCTGCTGTTTTTACACGTGAGTATATTATAATTAATTGTATAGATGTGAAAATAAAATAAGTTTCCTCGAACTAACTTATCGCCGTTCAAAATGTATCGTATTATTCGTCGTTTCCAATTACATTTCTAACACAAAGGGGGGAAGGAGAGGCGTGGCCGAGTGGATAAGGCGACTGTGCTTAAACGCGCATATTCGCCCGTCCAAACCCGGTCGCGGTTTCGCTTTTCGGGCTGGACCACCCACCGTCCGGAGAAAAGAACCCGCCACCATCCCCCGACCTATAGTTCCCAACACGAGATTCTCACACATACTTCTTGTACCCGGTTACCGTACGACACAAAAAAAGGACATGGCCAGCTAATGGCCATAGTTGCCGAAGCCCCCTTCAGAAAATCAGTATAAAAAATAAATGTCTAACATATATTCGACGTGCACGATAGAATGTAAATATGGAGTAATTACACGCATAGTATATTGTTTCAGAAAGAAAAAAATATTTCACGTTTCTTGTTATATAATTACGCGTTGAATAATACGAAATTTACATATCAGAACGATTTGAACAAAAAAAATTGTAATTCTGATACGACGGTGCGTTACTGTTAATTGTTATTTTTATTAAAAACATAAATATTAAAATATTATAAGTTCAAGATTAATTTTTTAATACCGTAGTTCCGTTTATTATTCAATTTACCTATAGTCATTTACAAGTGTACAACTTTGAATAACAAAGTATGAAATTAGTAAAAAATAAATGGCCCGGTATTATGTTTAATTTTTGAAACGTTTAAAGGCCTAATGGATTAATTTGTTAAACTATTTCGTATAAGACCACGATTTATCAATAATACCTTTATAAATATACATTTTGTTATAATATACGCAACAGGATTATTATAAACGAAACACATTTTTTTACATTATCACGTAACCTCGTCGATATCAAAACTTTTCGTCATGTTTACCATTTGGTTCGGCGTTCAATAAATGATATATAAATATATAATATAAATAACATGTTACAGAGCACCAGTGGCGACACCAACCTCGGATCAGAGAACAACGCGGCCGCATTACCGCTCGAACACAGATCCGGAGGTTATGACGTCGGGTTACCGCTGTCTTCCGGTCCGCTACAGGGGCCGCACGAAGAATCCTGGCCCTTGCAGACCGTGCCAGACGCGGTCAAAATCAAACACTTGCAAGTGCAGTGCGAGAAAACGCACATGCGAGTGAACATCGAATTCGACCGTCCGTTTTACGGAGTTATATTCTCTAAAGGTAAGACCCTCAAATGATATATCCTAATATTAATCGTACTTTCGACGTTATATACAGCGCGCAATCAAAAGCGTTTCAATGGTATTATTACTATTTAACGTTTAATTTTAAACACGTGCCGTACCCAAATATAGACGTGTTCAGGCGTTCTGGCTCGTCTAGAACGGGGCGTTAGGGATTCAATCTACCACCCCCCCCCCCCACCACCACCACCACCAGAGATCAAGAGAAAATCTGTATTTAAAATGTTTATACCCGCACTTAACGTCCAAATCGGTGATTTTTGTCAATTTAAAATATTACTAACTAGCCAGAATGAAATCAAATGTTCCGTCGTTGTTAATCGTTGATATCGTAACCATTGAAAACCTATACATATTATAAAACCCTCGCGAAATATTTTCTAGCGTACGCGCCCGCGGACAGAGTACGAACGCAACTCCGTATAGCAGCGATGACGTGTTGTTGGTCGTCGCGAAAATTTAACGGGACTATGATAGTCTATGATATTTTCTCCGCGACCCACGACGTGCGGCAATTAGTCGCGAGTGTTGGCCGTAGGAATTGAACGCGTGGGCGTGGTGGCCGCTTACAATATAGTACAATATAATATAATATAATGACTGCCTAATGAATTGCGGTTAAAAACAATGACGGAAACATTTTTAAAAATCGCCAAACGAACTCATGTATTGGCGTATATGATAGATTTGTTGCGTACAGCAGCGATACACGTCACATGACCTGTATTTAGAGCCCCTATCTAGGCACTGACCCACTAAACGCCCGTGTGTACGTTTTAATTAATATTTATGAAACTATTCTCAAAGCCACTCTCTCGCGTATATGCGTTGTTGTTGTTTTTTTTTTTTTTTACGAGATCCTCTAATTGACCACCACCACTGCCGCTGGTAAATCGTGTAATTGCTCTGTATAATATTATCACATATAATATTATATATAATCCGAAATTGTTTTCGATTAAAATATAATAATTAGGGACTAATTGCCAGTCTAGCGGCGGCTTGACAAAAAGAAATCGTTTAAAATCCCACACAGTGTGCTGTTCACAGTATACAATGTAACAAGATTCACGGGAAACACGACTGTTTGTTTGCACGGTCTTATTGCACCGCCGGTCAGATCGCAACGAAGATTCTTATTCGCATTCGACCGTGTATTTAAACGTGGTTATATTCTGGCAAGTCTTGAAAACGTTATTCGAGCGTCTGGTGAAATGCATTGTATTCAAAAATCCTCGTTTAAGATTTTTATCAAAATCCACGAACAAACCTCGCGGTGTAGCTCATGTAGGATGTGCAAAGTTCATGGCCCGCAAACAGACTTGTTATTAAATATTAACAGTTCCCGAGGCTAGAGCGAAAAAAAAGGGAAAAAATGCGGGGGGGGGCTAATTCGGTATACAGAGCGAGCTTAGAGAAAAAACCGCATTGTTGTCGCCTGTATAACGTGTGATGCATTGCGATGATCGTATTATTATGTTGTACGCGCGTTCCACGTGCGTGTACTATAGGTACAGAATTAATTCCCGGACAAAGCGCGCTGTATGCAATTGATGTATAGAATTACTCCGGCTCGGACAAATGTTATGAATTGGTTTTTTTGCGCAGGCTTCTACAGCGATCCTCATTGCGTGCACGTGAAACCCGGCACCGGTCACCTGTCCGCCACGTTCGAGATCCTGTTGAACAGCTGCGGCATGACGTCCTCCGGAGGCGCGGGCGGCGCGGTGTCCGGTTACGGGCAGACGCCCAGCGGCAGCTACGTGGAGAACACCATCATCATCCAATACGACCCGTACGTGCAGGAGGTGTGGGACCAGGCGCGCAAGCTGCGGTGCACGTGGTACGACTTCTACGAGAAGGCGGTCACGTTCCAGCCGTTCCAGGTGGACATGCTGCACGCGGTCACGGCCAACTTCCTGGGCGACAACCTGCAGTGCTGGATGCAGATCCAGGTGGGCAAGGGCCCGTGGGCGTCCGAGGTGTCCGGGATCGTGAAGATCGGCCAGACGATGACCATGGTGCTGGCCATCAAGGACGAGGAGAACAAGTTCGACATGCTGGTGCGCAACTGCGTGGCGCACGACGGCAAGCGCACGCCCATACAGCTGGTCGACCACAACGGTTGCGTGATCCGGCCCAAGATCATGTACAAGTTCCAGAAGATCAAGAACTTCGGGCCGTCCGCGTCCGTCGTGTCGTTCACGTACTTCCAGGCGTTCAAGTTCCCGGACTCGATGAACGTGCACTTCCAGTGCGTGATCCAGGTGTGCCGGTACCACTGCCCCGAGCCCAAGTGCCCCGGCGAGTACGGCGCACTGCCCCCGGCCGGCGTCGCGCCCCCGGAGATCGGCGGCGGCGACTACAGCCAGAACTCTGTGCACCCCGGCGGTGAGTACGGACCACCACCGCCCCCGAGCGCAGCCGACTACCCCGCGTACCCGGACCCCAGACACCCGTCCGGACCGGCCGGCGCGTACTCCGAGCTCAAGCCCGAGATCGTGTTGCCCAACTCGCCGTCACCTTCCAGCAGCAGCAGCCCGCAACCGCCGCAGAAGGTGGCCGCCGTGCACGAGGACGACGATGACTTGCACCTGCCCCCGCCCCCGCTGCCGGGCCAAGGGTCTTCGTACGCCACCGTGAAGCGACAGGGCACCGTGGGCGGAGCGGACGACGAGCACCAGCACATGAACCTCGTGTCGTTGGGCGGCCGCCCGCGGTCCGTCGACATGGACGCCGGACCCAAGTCGCACCGCCATCGCCGGTCCACCGGCAAGACCGACCCCGAGCTGGACGTCAACACCAGCCGCGTGATACAGGTGGTCGCGCCCGGTGACGTCAACTTCGCGCTGAACGTGCCAAACAACGGCAACGGCACAGGCGGCAACGGCGGCAACGGCGCCGACACCGTGGTCATGTCCACCCGGTCCGGGCTGTCCGCCGACAACGTGTGCATCAGCGTGCCGTCGTTCGTGGCCGGTCTGGCCATGCTCCTGTCCGTGCTGGTCGTCGCCTGTCTGGTGGTCACGTTCCTGTTCTTGCGGGTCCGGTCCATGAACAACGCGAAGACGTGCGTGCCCACCTCCCAGGGCCCGTACATACACGGCGCCGCGTTCGAGGCCGCCGAGTTCGTCAAGATGGCCAGCTCGTAGAGCCCCCCGTCGTCTCCGACCCGTACGCCCATCACCCGCGGCACCCGTCGAACGCAACAACAACCACAACAACAGCGACAACAACAACTCCCCCACTAACCACTATACCCCCTTTGACCGCTCGAACACTACATCCCCCACGCCCAAAGACTTTGTAGGTTCTCGGACTTTTTACGCGAAAAAGTATCCGCTGGTGTGTACACATTTGTACACTGTAGCTGGATACTTAACCGCACGTATACAACGATAATCTTACATCAATTACTTTTTGCCCCCGACGACAAGACAAAATAGAATATGCTTCGATACACATACATGTATTAATATCGGTGTATGCCGTTCTTTTAACGACTTTTATCATTTTTTTGTCCAACAACGGACACAATTTATTTACCGAGTGGATTCTAGTTTGCTTGTAATAATAATAATGTATAATTATCATAATAAATAATAATATTATTATTATTATTATTCCCTTTCGAAAGCAAACAATGACTAACCTATGTATAATGCGCGATGTATACGTTGTATATGTACATATAAATATATATATTTATTCATGTATATGTACACTAAACGAAAATGTCTCTAAATTATTATATTTATTAATTAATGTTTTATATAATATTATGTAAGCACATCTACTGTAGTAAGCAGTATGACGAATGACGTACGGGCAATGCTCGAATTAGATATTTATTTTAATATTTTTGTATGACCCGACGACGACGGCGCGGTGGAAATGACAACCGAAATAATTACATTATACTTAATATTATAAACTATTATAAAATTACATTACCTTGTTAAACGCAAGTCTCGGAGTTAGTGTATACAACACATACATATTATATTATTGTAGTAGACGCGAGTCGCCAAAATCATATATTTTTATTTTAATTAATTTTTTTTATATAAACAATATAATAATTATGTACATTGTTTTTATCCTTGTAAATATTATATATTATATAACATTAGTTCTAAGCTTTATTTTAGCGTATAAAATAATAACGATCGATAACAATACATTATTTTTATAATATTTTATTATTACTATAATTGCATTATATTATAATAATAATACATGTTTATATTAATAGTGTGTTTAAGAGAATTATAAGTCTAAACCATATTATATAATATAGAATTGTAAACACACATTCAACTGTGTTGACCAAATGTAATGTCACCGACAATGAAATCAAATTGGTCGTACGTGTGTAAATGCATCACGACCATAATATTATAATATTATTATTACGCTGCTTTTATATGAATAAATACATATTTTTTTCAAGTACAATTTTTTGTATGCAAATCCTTCAACCCGTATACTCATCCTATTGTAAACGTGTAAACTATAATGGTGTAGTATGATATGTACAACATGTTTAGCCACATAATACAAATACAAGTACCTATTTTGTAAGCTTTCACTATTAGTTTTTCCATCAATAATAGCATTTTAAAAAAATTAATTTACGTGTGCCTATACGTCATGTTTTCATGTTTTGATATTTTAAACTAATATAATAATAATTTTATATTATACATTTATAATAATAACAAGTTGGTAAAACGATTCTAAAGTACATCCAAAAATTAAACTCATAGTCTATGACGATTGAAAATGGAATATAAATATTTCCCAGCAATAGCGGTACTACGGGGGTGGCAGAGTATGCAGCTGCATAATTATTTATATAATACAGTATTCGGTGTAGTAATAAACGTCAAGCGTTCGAATTATTATGGTTGTATATTAGTAAAAAATTGTCTACACCCTGGGAAAACAGTACAATCTACATATATCTTATACTATTGATTAAATATATATATCAGGGGTGGCCACAATGAGGCTCGCGAGCCGCATGCGGCTCTTAATTGAGTTTCGTGCGACTCTTGAACTACATTTAAACTAAAATGAATAACAAAAGAGTGTGCTATGAGACTTATTTCAATCTTTGGCACTACTTATGTGTGTGAATCATTGTACTCAACGCTTAAATGCATTAAATAAATAATATAAATATAGTTTTTCGTTTGAGATAAATGTTTCATGTTTGCAGTAAAAATTAAAAATTAAAATATTTATTAAACATATAGATAAAACGACATAAAATGACACCGCAGGGGCGGATAGGCCCACCAAGATACCGGGACTTTCCTGGTGGGCCGCTACATATTTTGACCAAATATGGGTCGATGCGCTCATCTTAGTGAAACATTTAATTGTAAATTTAAAATATATTATATGGAATATTGCATTAATACATTTTTAATTTAACCGAATTATTGTATATGAATGAGTAATCTTCTATTAGTAGCCTCTAACCGACAATAATTCCAATTACAGTAACATGAGTACTTATCTGTTAACAAAAATAATTTTTTCTATCGGTGGTCTACCCTTAGATCTAAGGGTTATCACAACAACAAATACGAAAATACAGACAACGTAATTTTTTGGTGTGATATTGTTAAGTGGACCGCTAGAAATGTTCCTAAAATTCTAAATTTTTCTCTGGCCAGTCACAACACGCCTATTCGCCCTTGATTACACGAGTAATATTGGACATACTTATAAAGTTTTCATGCAATGCAGCGCGCCGCCATATAATAACACGAAAATAGCATTTAAATATAAATGTAGTTTATTTGAATACTAACCTGTTGTTAGAATTAATAGTTGAAATTTACCCTCATTTAAATATTCATTTCACAACAGTTGTTGCCACATAGGCTATTTTACGATATATTATTGTTATATAGAAAATCAATTTTATCTGTTCACCGATGACGAATAGGAACGGAACAATTTGACTACATGGGAGTGCAGGAAGTTGAAGTTAATTATTAGGGGAAGTCTCTATGGCCGAATTGGTATGGTGCAATGACCATAGAGCTCACATAAAATCGGACGAATACTTAAATCTAAAAATTCAGGGCATAACTTACACTTAACTTAAGACTACGTGACGATAAGGTGATGGTAACGATGATGGTAACTGTACTGGAAAAAATGGTCTCGATGTCCTGGACGGCCTCTCACACGCCACACCGGGCGCTGGCGGACTTACGTGTGGCGTTGTATGATATGACGACCCGAGCGGATGGTGATCAATGTATAATAATCGTATAATAAGAACTCACGAGATTTTGTTAGATGGTGGACACGCAGACAAAATAAATCACAACAACGAAATGAGATCTTTTGTAGTTTATTTGTCTTGAATGCTCGGTGAATATAATGATATAGTATGATTATAATTCACAATTTAGTATTACACAAAATACCACATCGGTTCAAATAATAATAATAATAATAACAATAAGAATAAAAATGATCACGTTGCCGCAATGGCAGACGAGTAAAAAAGTATTATAATTCAAAGATCGGCTTCACTAGCCATAAAATACAAGAACAAAAAAAAATGTTGGTAGGAAAAACGATGAGGTGCTGTAATAGCGAAAACCAAACGACGACGAGTTGCTGTAATAGCGAGAGACGAACACGACGTACGGCCGGCGCGATATCGCGACCGACGAACAATTATATATATATATATATATATATACAAAATAAAAATAAATATAAATAATCGATTACATAACGTTACGATCCCATTAAATCGATTTACATAATTCACGCGCACAACACATAATCAAAATTCACAAATACGCTAAATAATGGACGGGACTGGGAGATAAGATAGGACCGTCATCGCTGCAGTTATTATAATAATAATAATAATTTAAAACTACTGGCACGGTGCAAACATACCGGCCCCCATTAAACCCTTTCTGGGTTTAATTTGATGTCTCTTTGACCGGGTAATAAACAAAGTTTGTGGATTGGTCTTTTCATCTCTGTATTTGCGGTTTTCACGGTAGCGACGCGCACGAAACCATCAATTCCTGTGTGTATTAGCAGTATTCTCCCTTTACTCCATGCCAGTGGCGTTTCATTATCTTCTCTTATTAACACCAAATCACCAACCTTAAGATTATCTTCAGTTTGAGTCCATTTATGACGTACTTGTAGTGACTGAAGATATTCCGTCCTCCATCGCTTCCAAAAAACTTGCACCAATTGTTGCACCATATGCCAACGCAGGCGTGGACTCTTTACATCGATGAAATTAGGTTCTGGTAATGCGGTTAAAGGTTTCCCTATAATGAAATGACCCGGGGTCAATGCTTCCATATCGCTAGGATCTGTTGATGCGGGAGTTAATGGCCTTGAATTCAATACTGCTTCAATCTGTGCGAGTACTGTTTTGGCTTCCTGATAATTTAGTATAGACTCTCCTAAACTTCTCCGTAGATGGTACTTCACAGATTTTACTCCTGCTTCCCACAGTCCACCCATATGGGGAGAATGTGGTGGAATAAATGACCAACTTATTCCTGCCTGAACCGCGTAATTATTAATTTTCTGTTTAAGTTCTGCTGATGCTAAGAATGTTTTCATTTGTGCTGCTGCTCCCACAAAATTGCGCCCATTATCGGAATGTATCTGTAATGGGCATCCACGCCTGGCAATAAATATCCGTAATGACGCCAAAAAGGATTCGGTAGTTAAATCGTCAACCCATTCCAAGTGAACGGCCTTAGTGGAAAAACATACGAATATTGCGATGTATGATTTGTGTATTTGTTTCGATCTTTGAGATCCGTGTCGAATTTGGAACGGACCAGAATAATCAACTCCACTGACATTGAAGACTGAAGACGGTGTTACACGGCTGGCTGGTAATGAACCCATGAGCTGTCGTGAAGCCTGTATTTTCCATCTGTAACACGGATCACATTTGAAAATAATCTTTTGAATGACGTTTCTTAATCCTTGAATCCAAAATGTCCTTTGTAGACTTGCCATAACTTGTTGAGGTCCTGCGTGTATCAACCTACGATGTTCCCGATCCACAATGAGTTGTACCAGATGAGCATTGGAGGGTAAAAGTATCGGATGTCGAGTGTCATATGGTTCCAATGCGTTTTGCAAACGACCACCGACTCTTAATATATCACTATCATCGAGGAATGGATGTAGGGATTGCAGTCTACTATTGATAGGTTGATTACCATTTCTTAGTTGTGCTATTTCGCTTACAAATGCGAAAGCTTGGGTTTTCCTTATCCAGTACATAAATGCTTTGTGTATTTCTTCTACCTTTAATTCTTCCATGTTTCGACTTTCTTTTTGTGTTATTGCCCGAAACATGTACGCCGTAACTCGCTGTAAACGGTCTAACTTTGAAAACTTATATATTAAGTCATAAAATCCCTTCTCCGTTTCACCTTGACTTAATAGTACAATAACCTCCTTACGTTGTTCTAACTTGTCGTCTTTAACCATTAACTGGCGCTGCAGAGGCCAATCGCGTTCTGGTGTTGTAATCCAAGTTGGTCCTGTCCACCACCGCCTACAATTAATAATTTCCCGTACACTTTGTCCTCGGGATATAATGTCTGCTGGATTCTCTTCCCCTTCTACGTGACGCCATGAGTGCTCAATCGTCATTTCTCGAATCTCTTCAATACGATTAGCCACAAATGTTTTCCAATTATCCGAGGGTCTTTCGCTTCGAATCCAACTCAATACAATTACTGAATCCGTCCACAACATGATGCGATTGAATTTGAGTATTTCTTGTAACGCAATAACTATCATTGACATTAACTTGCTGCCTAACAATGCTGCACATAACTCGAGTCGTGGTACTGTTGTTGCTTTTAAAGGACAAACTCGGGATTTAGCAATAAGCAGTTGTGATGTAATGCTGTTATCCTTATTGATCACTCTCATATACGCACATGCTCCATATGCCGCTAACGAAGCGTCACAAAATATGTGAAGTTCTTGTCGATTGATATTCCGGGTGCTTCTGACGTTTCTAGGTATGTGTAATTTAGGAATTTCTGCTAATTCTGATCTATACCGCTCCCAGGCTGTATGGTATTCCATTGGAAGTGATTCATCCCATGACAATTTCAGTCTCCATAACTGCTGAACGAAAATCTTGGCCTTGACAATCACTGGACCAACTAGTCCTAAAGGATCGAATAATCTTGACATCTCGGAAACAACTATCCGCTTTGTTGTTCGTGTTAATGGTTCAGCGCTTTTAACTATGTAGTGTAGTTCGTCTTCCTTCGGTTTCCACCGTACTCCAAGAGTTTTGGTTGAACTTAGGCTTTGAATTTGAAAATCATGCCCTGTAGCTCGCATGACATTGGGAACTCGATCTAACAACTCGTTGCAGTTGGAGCACCATTTTCGGAGTAAAAATCCGCCCTTTTCACACATTCTCAACATGTCTTCTTGGAGCTTAAGCGCTTCTTCTATGCTCGCAGCTCCTGTCAACAAGTCATCAACATAAAAATCCCGTTTAGTAATGAGTGACGCCTCTTCGAAATTTTCCTTTTCGCACTCTGCTAACTGATGTAACGTCCGAATAGCCATGAATGGAGCTGCCGACGTTCCGTAAGTCACTGTTTGAAGACTGAAACATTCAAGCGGATCTGTTGAATTTTCTCGCCACAAAACTTGCTGGTATGATTGGCATTCAGGGCTTATGGCGATTTGTCGATACATTTTTTCGACATCAGCCGTCATAACGACTTCGTGGATTCGAAATCTCAATAATATTGATCGCAAATCATCCTGAATGGTAGGTCCTACCATTAACGTATCGTTCAAGGAAACAGTTGTGGACGTTTTTGAGGAGGCGTCGAACACAACTCTTAGCTTAGTGGTCGTATTTTCCATTTTAACTACGGCGTGATGAGGCAAAAATACTTGATGTAATTCAGAAATGTTTGCTGACGTATTGGTTTTCAACTTTATATGTCCTAACCTATGGTACTCACGCATGAATTCTACATATTGTGCCTTCAATTCTGGATTTGATTCCAACTTTTTTTCCATGGCATAAAACCGCTTTTCCGCCATACTTCGCGATTCTCCAAGCTGATTAACATTTTTTCTGAATGGTAGCTTCAGTACGAATCGACCATTGTTTTCTCGACGACACGTACTCACAAAATGTGTCTCGCATTGCTGTTCTTCGGTAGACATTTTTTTCACTATAGGTACCTTCATGACTTCTTCGATCTCCCAGAAACCTTTGATCTGCTTCTGTAGTAATTCAGTTTCAGTGGTTATCGCTGAAAGACATTGCATAGAATTACTAGACGTGACGACGCCTGATAGGATCCATCCGAGAACGGTTTTTTGCCAAATTGCTTGAGTGCCTGTTGGCTTTATCTGGCCAAGACACAACAGTTCAAAGAAAATCTCTGACCCTAGAATTATATCAATTTTTCTTTTTGAACAAACATCTGGGTCTGCGCATTCTGCCAATTTGACGGCACTTAGTATTGTAGTATTGACTCGCATAGAAGGTAATGTACCAGCAACCTTCTGTAGTACAAGAAATTTTAGGTTAGCTGTGTAGCCATTCATTCTGGATTTCACTATCGCTTTCATTTCTCCGATGGGTTGACATGATACTCCTGATATTCCTGTGACCGTAGTATTTGTTTTAGACACAGGGAATCCGAGTTTGGTGGCTAAAACTGAACTCATAAGATTTACTTGCGACCCAGAATCCAATAAAACTCGTGCTACGACTCCATTTCCACGTCTATCATTGATAATAACTAAAGCGGTTGATAACACTGTAATTTCACGTTCTTCGCTATTATTTTCGGCCACTTGTGCCTTATAACTAATTAGAGCTTCATTTTCGTCTTGACTTACTAGTACATTCTCCTCGTAATCATTAACTAGTACATTATTCGCAAAGGCTTCTTCCTTTTCATCATCTTCAAGATGTAATTTGCTGTTATGCTTCTTGTGGCACGTCTGACAACCTGCGCTCCGGCAAGCTGCTGCCCGATGTCCGTTTCGCAGACAATTTACACAGACATTTGCGGCTCTAGCGGTCTTGACCTTATCTGGAGTTCTTAACGCTAAAAATTTTGGACATTGAAATAATGCGTGAGTTAATTTGCAAACAAAGCATTTGGTTTCAGTTCCTGAACCTTTTAGGTTTGTCGCAGTGAATGATCTTCGAACTGGTGTGCTAGATGTGTAGCCTAATGCTTTGCCTTGACACCTTGATACTTCGACTGCTGTTAGCGTTTGACACCGATGATCTAAAAATTGTACAAACTCTGTCCATGTTGGGACACTTCTATCCAACCGTGACAGTTCCCACTCCATTATTGACTTATTATCCAGTTTAGATGATGCCAGATATACTAATAAAGTACTCCAACCATCTATTGGTTCTCCGATTGCCTTTAATGCCCCCAAATGTCGTACAAACGTATCAAAAAACTCTCGAAGTTCTATTGCTGACTCCTTTTCCAACCTTCTTAGATTAAATAATTTTGATATATGTGTCTGAACGATGAGTCGTTTATTTTCAAATCGCTCCTGCACTAAATTCCACGCAACGGAATAATTTCCCTCAGACACTTCTAGCGTTTCAATTAGTTGTGCGGCTTTCTCTTTTAGACATAAACGCAGATACTGAAGTTTTTGTACGGCCGGAATTTTAGTATTATGAATCATACTTATAAAATTATCACGGAAAAATTGCCAGTCTTCAAATTTGCCACCAAATTCAGGTAAGTTTATTTTTGGTAATCTCAATAGCATTCCGAAATCATTTTGCTTAGATTGACTAAAATCTTTCTTTGCCGACTGATCTTGTAATGCTAATTCATCCACGGCTGCAGCTTGAATGGAAAAAAACTCATTTTCAAACTTAATTCGTTCTTCCAATTGGTCACTTGACTCATCACTTGCTTCAATTTCCGTTTGAATAACGTCAAACTCATCAAAGAGTACTTCAAGTTTCTCCAATCGTAATCTCAGTTCGGTTACATTGTTATTCTTACCCTTTTGGAATTGGTTAAAAAACGTACCAAAACGCGTTAATTTTGCCTTCATCAACCCACGTTTCCTTATTTCTTCCTTTAGACTCATTCTAACTTTTGACGTATATATCTGTATTTATTTCTATATCTAACCACGCTCTGCTACCAATGTTGCCACATAGGCTATTTTACGATATATTATTGTTATATAGAAAATCAATTTTATCTGTTCACCGATGACGAATAGGAACGGAACAATTTGACTACATGGGAGTGCAGGAAGTTGAAGTTAATTATTAGGGGAAGTCTCTATGGCCGAATTGGTATGGTGCAATGACCATAGAGCTCACATAAAATCGGACGAATACTTAAATCTAAAAATTCAGGGCACAACTTACACTTAACTTAAGACTACGTGACGATAAGGTGATGGTAACGATGATGGTAACTGTACTGGAAAAAATGGTCTCGATGTCCTGGACGGCCTCTCACACGCCACACCGGGCGCTGGCGGACTTACGTGTGGCGTTGTATGATATGACGACCCGAGCGGATGGTGATCAATGTATAATAATCGTATAATAAGAACTCACGAGATTTTGTTAGATGGTGGACACGCAGACAAAATAAATCACAACAACGAAATGAGATCTTTTGTAGTTTATTTGTCTTGAATGCTCGGTGAATATAATGATATAGTATGATTATAATTCACAATTTAGTATTACACAAAATACCACATCGGTTCAAATAATAATAATAATAATAACAATAAGAATAAAAATGATCACGTTGCCGCAATGGCAGACGAGTAAAAAAGTATTATAATTCAAAGATCGGCTTCACTAGCCATAAAATACAAGAACAAAAAAAATGTTGGTAGGAAAAACGATGAGGTGCTGTAATAGCGAAAACCAAACGACGACGAGTTGCTGTAATAGCGAGAGACGAACACGACGTACGGCCGGCGCGATATCGCGACCGACGAACAATTATATATATATATATATATATTATATATATACAAAATAAAAATAAATATAAATAATCGATTACATAACGTTACGATCCCATTAAATCGATTTACATAATTCACGCGCACAACACATAATCAAAATTCACAAATACGCTAAATAATGGACGGGACTGGGAGATAAGATAGGACCGTCATCGCTGCAGTTATTATAATAATAATAATAATTTAAAACTACTGGCACGGTGCAAACAACAGTTTTAAGTTAAACTTTTTCTAGCGCATGCGAGAATATAACTATGGTAAAATAACATTACATTCTATAGTACAATATATATTTTAAAGTTATTTTAGATATTTTAGATAAAAAAAACCCATGAAAATGAAATGTACAAAAATAATTTGACATTAGATGTGTATAACTCTTGAAAATAATTCTTGAAAAAAAAACCAAAAAATGTATTTAGCAGAGCGTGGTTTCGATCCACGGACCTCTGGGTTATGGGCCCAGCACGCTTCCACTGCGCCACTCTGCTACATGCTAAAATATCTCATATGGATATAGTTTTACATCCTTGGATTTATTTTTTGTATTTAACATTTTATACTACCTACCAAATACCAATGTGTGCAGGTGTGGCCACTGGCTCATGATCTGCGGGACGAAACAATATGAGTATAATATTAATATGTATACATTTATACTTATTACATTGTATTATTATAATATAATTTAAGCTTTAAAATAAATATAAATGTAAATACAATATATTATATAATATAATATTGTACCAATATAATCATAAACCTTGGTGGGTACATTTAATTTTTTCCCTAGGGGGGCAGTAAAGGGCAAGTTAATTTTTTGAAGGGGCAAGCTCATAAATTTTACTTCTGTCAATAATAATTAAAAAAAAATTAACGATTTATTTATCAGTTATACAGATAACACTGTAATTCTGTATAAGTGCATTTTTACATACAACATTAATTTAATACTTATTAGTTATAACTAGGGCTCGGAAGTTGATGCATTTTGCATTTTTTTTTGGAACGTTTTATACGATGCTCTTCTGGCCACAAATGTGTTTCATTAGCATGTGGATCTGAATAACTAATTTTTATTTTGCATTTTTTTGCATTTTTTGGTGTTTTTTACTTTATAAGTTATTTTTTGACATTTTTAGGTCATTTTCCCACATTTTAAGTCATTTTTACTGATTTCACACTAGTTCACTTCTTATCGTTTCTTGTCGACCATTATGCCGATAACTTATAACTTGGAAATTACCACGGACTAAGATTAGTAACCGACTTTATCTCGCCGATTACATTCGCTGTTATAGTTTTGTAGTGAATATAATTACAAAATTAAGCTTTGATAAATTAATATAGAATCTTATAGTAAAATATTTAAAAAAAATTGTATTTTTGTTAATTTAAAACAAATATTTATAATTTTTTAGGTCATTTTTTTAGGACATTTTTTGTCATTTTTACGTCATATTTGCATTTTTTTTTTTTGGTCATTTTTTAATGTTTTTTAGGTCATCAACTTCACAGCCCTAGTTATTACGTAATAGTTAATAGTGATATTTAAAAATAAAAAATTCAACTCAAGGTAAGATTTTAATATGAAAACATTTTTTACAATATAAGTGCACCTCTGCGTAAAATAACATACATTTAAAACATAATAGTAAATTTAAAAATAAAAAAAGTTCAACTATAAGTAAGATTTATAATAAATGAAAATATTTTTATTTGAATAAGCATTATTTTTCTGTTGTGATGAGCAGCAGAAAACTTGTCCGCAACTTTCTCAATATCCAGATTTTTGGAAATGTTTTTTTCAATCAAAATAATTGTTATATCTTCATCATTTTATTTCTTAACCCTTCGTTAGGCGCGTGGTATATTGTTACAAGTTTAGGCACGTGGTATACATTTGTAGACCATTTTAATTTCTGATTATTTTAGTTAATTTTTAATACTTTTGTTTATTTTAAGAATGTAAAATCTTCATACACACGTAGGGAACCATATTAATACTGAAATATTCAAAATAATCCATAAATATTTGAAAAAAATACAATTATCCGTTAGTGGTGAAATTTTGATTATTTTTCTCATAGCATTTTTACTTTTAGAACTTCTTACCCAATTATCTTCTGATCAGTCTGAAATTATAAATATCTTGAATTGACATGTTTACGAATGACCCAAAACAAATTAAAAATGTATATTTATTTTTTCTTGGGAGTTAGCTTCGAATGAAAATGGATATTATAACTTGTTTATTTACGAGAAATGATCGAGTGTACAATGCGTTTTGGTGGTATTTTACTTAGAAAGAATTTCCTGTTGTAAATAAAATTACATTATATTGATATAAAGTATAATAAATGGATTTTGTAGTTTAAAAAAAAACAAAATTTGATAATCTAGTAAAGAATTACATATTTATGGAAATATTACTGTCTAAAGAGAAATAAACATAAAAATGTCTACAATAAACTACTAAACTATACATTTATTTTTAGTTACAAGATATTATGACGAACAAAATTTGTAACTGATGTAAATAGAATTTATACTTTTATTTAAACTTTTTTACTTAAACGGTATTTGAGTCAAGCGTAGACTCCACGCGTCTTTTTTTTTGTGAAGACAAATTATCTACCACATGCACATTAAAAATTGATTTCACCCAAGCAAATTGATTTCAAGCACCCTAGCAATTAAAATAAGCAACATCATTGAAAAAACGAACAAGAATATACGGTTTATATGGACACCAGGCCATTGTGGTATAGATGGCAATGAGAAAGCTGACAAACTAGCTCGTGAAACAATTAATAACCCTATGACCGAAACACGCACATACTCCTCACTCATTGACATCCATAGGAATGTTAGCACCTTTTGTACCAATATATGGGAATCCGAATGGCGGCGTACATCCAATAATAAACTAAGAGAAATAAAAAATACTACCGTATACTGGCCCAAATCCCATACATCAAATCGCAAAGATGAAGTAGTTATCAACAGACTACGTATAGGTCAGTCTAATATGTCCCATGGATAAATTATGGATAAATTACAATTTTCAAATTACTAAATTTAGATTAATTTATTTTACAATTTTAAAAGTAAAAAAAAGGCATTCCTCCTAAAAATATTAACGTAAGTGTATAATTCGTAATTTCAAAATAACAAAATAAGCCTTGAGAATACAAAACTATGACTTTATAATCGTAAAATATGCATAAAATCTTTTACCAGTAAAATTTAGGAATATACTAAAAAAAACTCTAGAAAAATGTGTATTATTACGCTATGTCCTAACTGGATCCGTGCGATACGTGCGATACGTGCGCTGCGGACTCTGCGGGCGATGCGTGCACGCAAATGAACGGAATGTCCTAATTGAATCCGTGCGTTGCGTTCACGCAAAATTGACGAGCGAGAAGCCGTGAGATATCGGTAGTCGCAAAAATGGAGCTGTCCAGTACACAGCGTAGAATGCTACTTAGCGAAAGTCTGGCTGTTAAATTTTATATGTTAAAAAAAAGCTCAAAAGGAATTCGATAAACCAAATATTTAAAGATAGGTTTGAATTTGGCGAATTCCATCATTTGTATTGTGAGTTACGTTCCAATGAAAAATTATTCCACTAGCGTTCAGCGTATTATTAGTAAAAAGAAAGACCATATTATTATTATAGCGTAGTATAGTTAAAATTGAAAACAACAAAACACGTTATCGGTGCCAGACAAAACTGATTCACAGAACGGATTAAAAACCGTCAAGAGAACACCGCAACTTGCTACGGTCGACGGTAGACCAAAAGCGTAAACACACATTTATGTTTGTCCGATCATAGTATCATACTGACCAAATTTTATATTTTTTTTATTGATTTTTATTTTTCACTACACACGATTTAATATAAGTAGGTACTAGGAATCTTTTTAAAAATTATCTAGTATACATAAATGTTAAATGCCGCCTCTAAAAAATGCTGCCCTAGGCGTGGGCCTGGGTACAGGTTTATAAAGGGCGTCATTTTAAAATATGCCCCCAGGCGGCATATTCGTTAACACGGCACTGTGTGGAAATGTTAATGATAGGAACTGCCGGTAGAATATAATTTTGGTTGTGAGAATTTGATTGCTGTGTTGGTACATTTTCACGTATCAAAATATTTTGTATTTCGTTTCTAACTCGTAATTTCTGAATAGGACTCATATTTTTAAAATAAGGAAGAATAGATCTAAAGAAATGCATGTCTTCATCATCAGTTTGAGCAGGTGATTCGGTTAATGCAGCCAGTTTTATTGTTTCTAAATAAATTAATTGTTGTTCGAAATTATAGCCAGTTTCTTGTTTTTTTGATCTCTTATTTTTTTTTTGTGTAATTGTAATTGAAATTGACGGAGGTGATGAAAAAATATTATCATCAATACATATGTTTTGTTCTGATGACTGATCAATGTCATCAATTTCATTATATTCCTCGATTTCTTCAGTTCCATCTACATCAGATATATTTCCGTCACTTCTTCTTGGAATGGCAGTATCCTTCAAAAATAACATTGCACGAAAATAACACCATTTTCCTTTGTAGAGTGAGGCGTATTCTTGACTACTACCAGAACGATTGGAAGGGATTTTTTTCAATTCTTTTAAAAATTGATCGCGAAGACTTCTCCATTTTCTTTTAACGTCTTCTTTGAAATTAAATTTAAACACTATAGAAATGTAATTCAATTTAAAATTAAAATTAATTTGTAATGGTAATAGATGTTTTTTTATGTTTTTCGCTTTCTAATTATTTTTGTTTAATTAAATTATTATTAGTTTTGAATGCTATTTTTATGTTATTTACATTATTATTTAACATTTTTGCGAATTTGTTAGATAAATTATATTATCTATATACTTATAGGAGACCGCCCCTATTCACTCATCAACGCCCAGAGCAAACCACTGGGTCTAGAGCAGTGGTTCTCAACCTTTTTTAGTTCACGGCACACTATTATACATCACAAGTTTTCACGGCACACTCAAGGTACGTTTTCCCTGCAGCGTCCAAAACCGCGTCAAGACTGTTTTCCACACAGCGTCCAAACGCCGCGACCGCTCCAATTTTTTTTACAAATATTCAATCAAAAAATGACCAAAACCAAATTTCTCGTCAATTTTTTTCTAAATTGTTAAAAAACTCTTACAAATCGAAATCAGGAATTAAGAAAGCATCACCAATCAGTTAATCTTTATAGGAATATAGTTCGATCGCAATAAAAATGTAGTATGTGTTCCGAATGTGGGCTCAACACATTGCTTTATACACCGCGAGGCCCTAATGGTGAAAACTATTCCTACAGAATTGAAAAGTGTTTTGAACCTAGTTGTAAACATGGTAAATTTCGTTAAATCGAGGGCTCTTAAGACAAGACTTCTCAAAGAAATGTGTCGTGAAGCGGGATCTAAACATGATACTCTGGTTCTTCATACAGAGATACGCTGGTTGTCGAAAGGTAAAGTCCTGCAGAGATTTTATGAGCTTAAAGAGGAGCTGTCAAAACTCTTTGGCACTGAAAAACCAGACTTTGCTGCGTATTGGAACGACACAGAGTGGTGTGCCAAAGTAGCTTACTTGGCTGATATATTTTATCATTTTAACTGCTTGAATGAAAGTATGCAAGGAAAAGAAGAAAATGTCCTGACCTCAAGTGATAAATTGAAAGGGTTCTTAAAGAAACTACAAGTGTGGAAACGGCATGTGGAAAATAAAAGTTTAAAGATGTTTCCTTTAACTTTTGATATAGATCCTCAGGGGGACATAACCACTCAACTAGTTTTAAATCACCTTACAGCTCTTGAGGACAACATGGCACAGTATTTTCCCCATATCTCAGTTGACAAGTATGATTGGGTGCGCAATCCTACGCTACTTCATCGGAATCAACAGCTGACCTATCTCTTGAGAAAGAAGAACAGCTGGCAGAAATTCAGGAGGATAGAACACTACGACTGAAATATAATGAATTACCATTAATTAGATTTTGGATGTATGCAAAGACAGAATATCCTGTAATAGCAGATGAAGCGATCAACATTTTGTTACACTTTTCAACCACCTACTTGTGCGAGTTAGGCTTTTCGGCACTTACACACATCAAAAATAAAAAACGGGAGAGGCTTCTTTCCGTTGATCAAGAAATGCGTGTCTGCTTGTCTTCAATTCGACCACGTATTGAACTTTTGTGTACGAAACGACAAGCTCAAGTTTCTCACTAGTATGATATAAATATTCCTTTTTTACTTTAAATAATTTAGTTCTTTAAATATTATTTATTATTATATTATTATTATGTTGCTGTGTTTTTAAAAAATAAATGTCACGAAATAAAACAATGTTTTCAATATTTAGTAACATTTCCTGCGGCACACCTAGACAATCTCGCGGCACACCGGTTGAGAACCACTGGTCTAGAGACTTGAAATTTTCTACAGAGGTTCCTTGAGCAATGTAGGGGCGCACTAAGAAAGGATTTTTCAAAATTCGAACTCTAAGGGGGTAAAAGGGGGTGTTTTTTAAAGTTTGTATACATTTTATATAGCTATATATATGTATTTTTTTTCCCGATTGTTAATCGCTGTTTATCGGTGTATTGATTGTGCTAATAGTACGTGGAATTCACAATTCCACAATTACAATCAACTATATAACTGGTGGTAATAAAACCAGTCGCAGGTAATCGGTGACCCGCGATTGCAACACCGATTGAGTTTGGTTTGTTATTTTCGTGCGGTACACGAATAACAAACCGCGTAGAATATTATTAAGTGCTGTTTGTCGACCTACAGTTCTTGGTACTTCAATAACTCCTTCTAACATAGATTCTTCTGAATTAAAAAAATATTTGTTTAAACTCAACATCGGCATTTTCTCGAATTTCTTTAAATATTCGACATGCATCTGTTCCTCGCTCATAACAATATGAGTATATGACAAATCAATATTAACTTTTTGTAGTGCTATAGATAGTGGTAAAGTTAAAGAAAAAACTTCTCAATCACATGTAAAGCTTTGATAAACACTGAATTATGAATGGAATTTGGAAAATGGAAGCTGAAAAGCTGTATGTGATGTGTCTATACTTGAACACTCTCCTAATTTTTTTAAAGCATAATAAATAGCTTAATAAATTTATAATTATACGCGGGCAACGCCGTGTTGGGACAGCTCGTATATTATATTTCATACTACAATAATTAACTTTATTGGTAGTTGGTTTTTGAATAATTTTTTGTTTTATACGTTTATGAATTTTATTAACGGTATTTAAGTTAAAATTATTTTTATGGACAATATTATAGATAATGTCAAGTTCATGCTGATAGTTATGTTTATTTAGAGGAATACGTTCAAGTCTATAAAAAATTGAGTTAAAAAATATATTTTTTGAGAATAAAGATGGTTTGAATAGAGAATATTACTGCACTTGTGCATTTCTCGATATAAGCCAAGCATTTGATAGAGTTTGGTATGAAGGCCTTCTCTTCAAATTAAAAAAATTTCTTTCTCCCTCCTTATTTCTACTGCTTAAGTCTTATCTAACAAACCGTCATTTCCAAATCCGGTTTGGATCTTCCGTCTCGGTAATTGAAAAAATTTTCGCTGGTGTTCCTCAGGGTGGAATCCTCTCACCCCTGTTATTCAATATTTACACATCAGACCAGCCTGTGTCTCAAAATACTTTAGTAGCCGATTATGCGGATGACAAAGCCATAATCTCAATAGACAAAAACCCCCAAATTGCATCTTCGAACCTTCAATTTCATCTGAACTTAATGTCAGAATGGTACACGAAATGGCGAATTAAACCAAATCCAAATAAATCAGTTCATACAACATTCACTTTATGTCACTCCTTCTGCCCAAATGTCTCTTTAAATAATGTTCCTATTCCAATGTCTAACACTGTCAGATACCTAGGACTCAATTTGGATAAACGCCTTACTTGGAACGCCCACATCCGTATAAAAAGACTTGCCTTAAATGCCCGACTCCGCAGTCTACGTCCCTTGCTTACAAATAATAAACACTCTAAACTAAAAGTTAAAGTACTTATGTATAAAACACTATTAAAACCAATGTGGACATACGGTCTTCAATTGTGGGGTACTGCTAAAGTATATAATACCAATAAAATTCAACAGTTTCAGAATATTGCTCTTAGAAAAATAACAAATGCTCCACCTTTTGTATCCAATTATACCTTACATAAAGACCTCACAATGAAAACGTACAATGTACATATAAGTAACTAGGGACTACATCATAAATTCTTTTTTGTACCCCTGATTTAGCACCACTCATAAAGTCATAACTGAGGCTCCGTCGTAGCCTTGTCCTCTACATTTTGTAACATCTAAATTATATTTTTTCAAAAAATCAAGTGTTAAGTTAAAATGACCTTCTGCGCTATTATTCATCAATGCATAAAATCCTAAGAACGATTACTTTATTATATATATACTATATAGGTATAGACCGTACATGTCATACAGTACGCTGAATAAAATTTAGATAACATTAATTTGTAGTTTGGATCGCATACGACAACGGCGATGCACAGTAATAATATTGTTATTAGTAGTAGAGAGTGTACGACTGTTCAGACGAACAAGAAAACAAATTGAAATTACATTAGTTTAGCAGTCTAGTCGATTAATTGAACAATATTGTGCAAGTCACGGAGCGAGTGGCCGGGTTCGTGAAAAACGGTCGAGCCGTTTCAATTGCAATTGCTTACTTGAGATTGTTTATAATTTTCGGCGAACTATTGTGTTCGCCCGTTTGCCGTGGTGTTTACAGTGTCGTCGCTCGGTGGTCTGAAAAGTAAATTATACCGCGTTTAACACATCCGTAGCGCGTTTTTTTTTCAAATTTATATATCGTACTATACATGACACTAAACTCTCAGACGTAATTTAATATGAAGGCTAATATCCACGATGTTGTTTTATAAATAATGTCGTTACCATACGGGCATAACGACCGATTCCACTGAGATACCGATTACGAATCAATAAAGAACTCCAGTTAGTTATCCAACGAAATTAAAATTTTACTTTTAACGACTACACTACAAATCAAACAAAAGATGCATTCCGAAATACCAGAAATTGCCCAAACAGAAAACATGATGGCCGATGATGAGACACAAGATCACTCGAAGCATACAGCCATAGTGGTGTCGGAGGCGGACGAACCGCAAGACCACTCGAAGGATGCAGCTATAGTGGTGTCGGAGGCTGACGAGACGCAGAAGAGTCCCGAGGTGGAAGCGATGACCGAGGCAGCAGGTGAGGTGGCGGCCATAATGGCCCCGCCGATTGTTAGCGCCAAGAAGAATGCAAAAGCCAAGGCGGCGGTCGCGGTCAAGAAGACCGGAGTCAAAGTCAAGAAGGCTTCAACGGTCGCCAAGACCGCGGTGACGGCAAGCGCTCGCGATAAAACCATTGCGAAAACGAAGACAACGGCGTCAAGCAAGAAAGCGTCTAAGGCCACCGCGAAGACCTTAGGCAAAAAGGCTCCAGCAAACGTGAAAACGGCGGCCAAAAAGACCGGGGTGAAAGTAAAAAAGGCTTCAACGGTCGCCAAGACCGCGGTGACGGCAAGCGCTCGCGACAAAACCATTGCGAAAACGAAGGCAACGGCGCCAAGCATGGAGGCGTCTAAGGCGACCGCCAAGACCGTTGGAAAAAAGGCTCAAGCAAGCGTAAAAACGGCGGCCAAGAATATCGGAGTGAAAGTAAAGAAGACTTCACCGGTCGCCAAGACCGCGGTGACGGCAAGCGCTCGCGATGAAGCCATTGTGAAAACGAAGACAAC
This sequence comes from Periphyllus acericola, assembly GCA_949715065.1. Taxonomy (NCBI): domain Eukaryota; kingdom Metazoa; phylum Arthropoda; class Insecta; order Hemiptera; family Aphididae; genus Periphyllus; species Periphyllus acericola. The sequence continues at coordinate 23,484,554 of OX454265.1, forward strand.
AGTGTCAAACAAGAAGGCGTCTAAGGCAACCGCCAAGACCGTCGGCAAAAATACTGAGACCGCGGTGAAGGCAACGCACCCTAAGTCTGTTCTGAAATCGAAGACAGCCGCGACCAGCAAGACGGCGTCTAAGGCAACCGCGAAGACCGTTGGCAAAAAGTCTCCAGCAAAGGTAAAAACGGCAGCCGAGAAGACTGGAGTCAAGACTAATAAGACTCCAGCGGTCGCCAAGACCGCGGTGAAGGCGAGTGTTCACCCCAAGTCTATTCCGAAGGCGGAGACAGCCACGACCAGCAAGGTGGCGTCTAAGGCAACCACGAAGACCGTTGGCAAAAAGTCTCCAGCAAAGGTAAAAACGGCAGCCGAGAAGACCGTAGTCAAGATTAATAAGACTCCAACGGTCGCCAAGACTGCGGTGAAGGCGAGTGTTCACCCCAAGTCTATTCTGAAAACGAAGACAGCCGCGCCCAGCAAGACGGCGTCTAAGGCGACCGCGAAGACCATTGTTAAGAAGGCACCTACAAACGTCAAAAAGGAGGCCGAGAAGACTGGACTCACCGTTGATAAGGCTTCAACGAACACCAAGACCAAGGTGACAGCAAGTGTTCTCCCCAAGACCACGGCGCCACTCAAGACCGTGGCTAAGGTGACCACAAAGACCATAGTTAAGAAGGCTCCTACAAACGTCAAAAGGGAGGCCGAGACGACCGGAGTCAAGGTTGATAAGGCTTCAAAGAACCCCAAGACCGCGGTGACGGCAAGTGTTCATCCCAAGACCATTGTGCGCCCAAAGACCACGGCGTCTAAGGCGAACGCGAAGTCCGTTGGTATTAAGGCTCCTACAAACGTAAAAAAGGCGGCCAAGACGACCGGAGTGAATGTTGAGCAGACTTCAACGGACACCAAGATTCCGGTCCAGATGGTTAAGGCAGTTGTAAAAAACAATGCGTTAATGATGGTCAAGAAGCAGTTACAGAAATAAATTGGAATCAACATGGAGACGTCTACAAACAAGACATTGCTGGCCCATATAGTTACTAGGCAGATCAAAATTCTTCGTATATGTAATTGAAAATGTTCTATTCAAAGTGGCCTAGTATGTTATTTCCCGATTGAAATATTACCGTACATCGTGGATATTAATTTTTTTAACAATGAAACCACTAATTATTTGATTTTTAATAACCAGGGTTCGGATTTTACAGTACCAAAAATCCTAAAATATGCTCTATAAATATGCTCTAAAAACATAAAAAATACAATTTTTGGTCATATTATAGCGTATATTTTAGGATTTTTGGTGCTGTAAAAAAAATTAATTTATTACATGTTAAATAATATCATATATTTATCAATTTTCAATATGAAACGAATATGTGAGAATTTTTCTTATTGATTCGCATTAATGAATACTATTTGTCATTCAATATAAACGAGATTTATAAAAAATATAAAACTATTATATTAATAAAAACAATAATTTAAAACACTTAAAAAAAAAACTTATAACGCTAATAATTTATTTTATCAGATGGGTAATGCCTATTTTGCAATTTGATAGAAATGAAAAATTCAAAAGTAATTTTTCTAAGCCGATTGAGGGATAGGAATAATATTGCATTATATTTTTCAAATGACTCCAATTGTTTTTGATTCGATGTAATTTATTAATTTATTGGGGCTATACAAAAACATAATGTAATATGTATGTTTTTATCCGTCAACCGAAATTATTAAAAACAGTTCTGCGTTTTTTATTTCTATTAAATTGAAAAATAGTCATTTTAAAAAACAAGTTGTAATGAACATTTTAAAGTAGGTATCCGCGATTTAAAATCAAATATTTGGTCTCATAGTTAATAAAATTAATATTCACGGAGATGTTTCAATCGGGAAAACCGGTAAAGAACGATTCCGAAAAATTTGCGAAGTGTAATTTGTGTAGATTTTCATAACCATTTATAAGCCCACCCGATTCCAAAAATTGCATACCTATGTATACTCGATTCTGCATGATTTAAAGTGCACCGTTGCCGTACTATACCTTAAAACCTGAATTCACGTACAACATTTTATCGTCCGTATGTGTTTATAAGTTTTTATGCATATATGCTACGACAACTCTGTTTTTTAAATCGTGCGGAATCTTGTATAAATACATGCAATTTCCGGGATTGTGTATGTTTAAAAATGATTATGAAAGTCTACACTCTATACGATTCCGCAAATCTTGCGGAATCGTAATGTTGAAAACATACTGGGCCACTCTATATACACGGATGAGTAAATTATATGTATTACTTTTAACAAATTGCCCGTAAACATTTTGAAATAAAAAACAATAAACAATGAACTTTGCATTTAATAATTTACATAGATATGTTTTTGCGACTGGACGCAGTCTAATCTGGATTAATCTGGACTAATCTCCCATAACCAATTTAGCGTTTACAAAGAACATTGAGAAACTTTTGAGAAAAAATGCATTTAAACATTCTAATTATTTTTTTCACTATAGTCTCACGATTGAATATAATTAGACTCTTTTTGTTAACCTTAAAAACGGTTTAGTCTATGTTTGGCGATCTAAGTACCTACGTAATTTTAATGCTCATGAGATCATATAACATAAAAAGCTACCATAAAGGATGTAGGAATGTCAATTTTGGTATAATAAGCAGCCGTCATGCCCACCGGCCATTATATTTAGTTGAATTATTTGTATGGGTTGAAGTATGGTAATTTATCAATATACAAATGGGCCATAAATATAACTGCAAGAAAAAATGAGAAATTGTTCCCAAAATCGACACTAGATAATTGTGTATGGTAATATTATTTTTATCAAAGTGTATTTTAAAATGTTCTAAACTCTTATTAATAAGTAAAGTTCTTACCAGGAAATGTTTAAAAAATACTATACAATGAGTATTGAACATACTATATGTAATAAAAAATAATTTCATAAAAATATTATAACTGATAAAAATCTTATCATATTTGTACACACCATTATTATTTATTTATTTAAAACTAGCCGACCCGTCACAGCTTCGCCCGTGATTGGTTGTTTATTTTGCCTTCGGACCATGATATGTAGAATTTTTTATTCAAATATTATTGTTTAATGTGATCGGCAAGTAAATATAAAAAACGGTTAATGAAAACGGATTGAAATTTTTCTAGCGTTATAAATGATAAAAATAAATACAGATAAAAAATAAATAATTTATGGTTGATAAAGAATTTAATTGAAGTTGATGAAGAAAAAAAAAGAATTAAAATAAGAATTTTATAAGACTTCTGAGTATATGATGTTTTTTGTTATATTTCCTGTTGAAATTAAAATCATAAGATGATTCGGGTCTCCAGTTCGAGAAAATGCCACGTATAATTGCCCATGTGAAAAGCACTCTGTACGAAGATCTACGCCAACGTACTTGAATGTTTGACCTTGTGCTTTGTTTATGGTAATGGCAAAAGAAACTTTAACCGGGAATTGAAGCCGTTTGAAAGAAAACGGCAAGTCAGAGGGAATCATGGGAATTCTTGGAATAAATGCAATTTCTCCTTTCGCTGGCCCTGTAAGAATTACTCCTTCTATAATATTATTTCGCAACGATTTTATTTGTAATCTTGTACCGTTACATAAGTTCGGTGGTTGAAGATTACGTAATAATGTAATTGGAGCACCAATTTTTAATTTTAGTTTATGAGGAGGAAATCCCGAAAGAGAAAGAGAATTGAGAAATTCTTGTGGATAATGAATAGCATCATCTGTTGATGTAACTGTATCAATAGATAGATATTCACGTGAGTGTCCATCGAATTTTAGAAGGATGATATCATTAATTTCTTCTGCTGTTACATTTCTTGGAGAGATAATAGCTCTTTCATATAACCACTGATAAGATTTATTGGACAGATTAAAAATGTCAGGATAAACTGTAGAAATCAACTCTTCCACGTTATTGACCACCCGTCCAATCGTGTGATTGACAGAAATGTAACCATTTTCATTTTCTAAAGTTCCATTTCCAATTTTCAACAACTGTGCTGGAAAAATATCTTCCCCTCCGCATAAATAAACTCTCATGTTTGTTCGCAAATAAAGTTTTTCAACATAGTTCCATATAGGGGAAGATTTTAAGCAAGATTAACCCGGCCATTCCGGGTTGCATGTAAAAGTAATAAATAAATCTGGACGGCCAAATTTACGAACATAAGTCAATATGTTTTATTGATTAATGATAATGATTTTTTTCATCCATGTAACGTGGGGAGCCAGTAAAAGAGGAGGGAAGAATTACTTGTTGCCCCACGTTATTAGCATTAATATTTGCATCATTGTTAACAGCATCTCGGAGGTGAACATAATTATCCGCACGTAGTTGTTTTTGATGGTTACGAATAAAGTGTAGTCTTTCAGAAATCATTTTTGCCATCATATCTACGGCGAATTGGCTGAATAATGTTTTGTGATAATGTAGATGATTTAGACTTGTTTCTCTAACCATAAACCTATAAGAATAAAATTGCATGCAGGATACAGTTTTGGTTCGATTTTGGTTATTTTCCTGTAATATATTAATGTGATAACCGTCTTCGCCTCTAGTATACATCAATGGATATTGCAGTGCATCATAAGATCTATTCAATTCGGAAACTCGACTCAAGTGTCCACTCCGACCATGCAGAACTATATCTCTGGGACCTTTATCTTCATTAACTAATAATACAGCTACTTCATCGATGGTAGGTGCATTATATTGACCTCTGTGTTCATCTTGAGGAACTCTGTCAGCATGAATAATTAACTTAAAGTTCTGCAACTCATCAAAAGACCTCGACTCCAGATTAGATCTAAAGCTCTGTATGAGGTGATTATTTTCACGCAAAACTGTTTGCAATGATTCAATGAGACCTCTTTTTAAATTTGGAATCATATTTGTTCGAATAGATATTTGATCCGACTCTGACATAAAATATATTTGTAAAAATTTAGCATTATTTCCAATTTCGGGTAATTAACTACCTATTAAATGATGCACTTGACCCTGAATTTTAAAAGAGGGCATGAAGTTCCCATCACTTATTTCGTTTGCTCCAAACGATGTCATTTGAAACAGAGTGTTATACCGTCTAGAATTATCAAAGAAATGTTTTGATAGAGGGTGAGAATTATCAATTAAACTTTTAATTAGGTCTGGAAGATCCTCAAATTGGTGTAAAACAACTTTACCGTCAGCGCAGCAAAGTCCATGGGTTTCATCTTTCCATTTTTTTGCATGGCACTTAGGACATAATATAGTCATTCGTCCAATTTGAAGCGCTTTAATATTTAAATAATCAATCTCGGATTGATAATTAAACGCTGATTTCATACTTAAAGCGTTACGTTGGTCCTGTGCAAGTGTTTGAGAACGTTCTGGTGAATTATCTTTTTGCCTTCTGTTATACATTCGAGTTGCATTGGCAGTTTTTCTGCCAATGCGTGCTCTTGGCGCTCTCGGCATGATGATGAATTGGCCACTTACCCGAAATTTAACTGTATTAGCATGCCCAATATACCTTTATAAGAATAATCAAAAAGTAGGTGAAAAAACTAAGCACAAATTATGCTCGTAATGGGCGTATAGCAAATAACCACACTCGACGCCTACCAAGCTCAGACTGAGCCCGTGATGCCACGTGCGGTGAGCTATGTGCTATTAATGCTAGATAATAGCGATTAACTATGTAGGTATATAAACACATAATAAAAATAGATATACTGACATATAAATATACATACTTGTAAATAATTGTTATTACCAATTGTAATTTGTAACTAATGGCAACAGTTGCCGGGTTGATAAAAAAAAAATTAGATAAAACACTATGCGTGGAAAAATGCGTATAAAAACTTTTATGAACTTTTTTTACTGACAAAAGTGTTACTAAAACCTTCAGCAAAGTGTCAGGTTTCAGCCAAAAAAAATTTCAGCCAAATCGGTCCAGGCGTTGTTGAGTTATGCGTTTACCAACACATTTTGCGATTCATTTTTATATTATAGATTATTTCGCTTTTTAATTTTTCTACTTTGCTGTACATATTTATTTAGATTGAAATAACTTAGTCATATATTTTCGGTCGAGTGGCACTTTAAATCGCTTTTATAAATTTAATAATGTTATACTGCTGCAGTCAGTATAGTATACATATTTATATATTCTGCGTATGACCGCTCCCACGATTGAGGAAAATAAACGTAATCTATCCACTGATAGTTCATCGTCATATTTAAATAAAAAAAATATCAAACCTATTTTTGCATCAACAAATAGATACGCTACTCTCGACAATGAAAATAATGAAAATAATATTACTGATTCAAATAAGACTAAATCTGATGAAAATTCCAATGCTAACATGGAAATGGACGAAATAAAAATCAAACCACCCCCACCCATTTTCGTCCGCGGATTGTTAGACTTTGCCGCATTTCGTACTGTTTTAATCAAATTAGTTGGAATCAACAAATTTTTTGTCAAATCAACTTCAAAAAACATAAAGATACAATCCAGCAACTCTGACACTTACAAATCGATTATAAAATACTTAAAAGAATCTGAAGCTGAATACCACACATTCCAAGCCCAGGAAGACAAATCCTTCCGTATAGTTGTTAGAAATGTGCATCCGTCAACCCCAACAGTTGACATAGGTATTGCAATTCAGGAAGTTGGATACACAGTTCGTAGTGTTACAAACGTTTTACACAAAACCACAAAAAGTAAACTCCCGATATTCTTCGTTGACTTAGAACCAGCTGAGATCAACCAAGACATTTTTCATCTAAACTCGATACTTAACACAAAGGTTAAAATAGAAGAACCGTACAAAAGACGGGAGATTATCCAGTGTATTAACTGCCAAGAGTACGGTCACTCTAAAACGTATTGTGCATATCCCTCAAGATGTGTTCGCTGTAATTCCAACCATTCAACTTCAGCTTGTACCAAGACCAGCGATCAGCCACCTGTATGTGTACTCTGCGGTGGCGCTCATACTGCAAACTATCGTGGATGTCAAGTTCACAAGAATCTGCAGAAACTCCATCACAGCAAATCAAATTCAAACAACAAATTCATCAAAAAAAGTAATATTAACTATAGTAATATTGTAAAGGGGGAAGGCGTTAAAAGTGATAGCACCCATTCTTCTCCTCCTGATTTAACAGACACCTCGTCATTCCCTCAATTAAGTCAAAAACCTCCTCAAACTAAATCCCAAAATAATACCTCTCAAAATAGCAATGAGAATTCACATGAATCTATAGCAATCCAATTATCCTCGTTCATTTCTGAATTTAAACTGATAATTAATCCTCTCATATCTCTCCTCACAACAGTTATAGATAAACTCTTAAAATGATGGTCAGTCATCAACTTAACTCTAACGTAATTAAGGTATTACTTTGGAATGCCAATGGTATACAACAAAATGAAGCAGAATTTTTAAATTTATTACAAGAAAAACAAATTGATTTAGCACTCATCTCGGAGACACACTGTAAACCGTGCACTAAACTATTTTTCCCAGGATATACGGTTTATAGAACTGATCATCCTGATAAAACTGCTCATGCAGGATCTGCTATAATTATTTCATCTAAAATTATTATTATTATTATTAATTATTTATTTTATTTATTATTATTTATGTAAAGCAAATTAGACTTGGCATATGACACTGAAATATTTAACATCATTCAGCAGTTAGTCCAAGACTTTATTATTTGCTGCAAAATTAATAACATATATAAATTCATGGTGCGCATGCAAAACAATAAAAATGATGTGTACACTGAAAAGGGAGAATATATATTTGAAACAACAATAAAATATGAACTCCAGAAATTATTATTCAAGCTGGACAATTTTGAAAAACATTGCATTAATTTTAGCTACACTACTTATGCGTGAGTATTAATATTATTGCTTGTTTGAAAAAAATTGAATAATAAATTGTTGTTTATCAAATTTACAGTTATTGATTATGACGATAAGGTTATTATGGTTGACGTGGGTGAACATTTTCTTAAATTTTCATTAGATTATTCAATGGGCATACCTGAAAATTTTGATTTTCAAGAGATTATTATAATGGCTATAATAACAAAACATCAATTTATAACGGTCTGATATGTGAACAAGTAAATTAAAAACAAATATTAATTCTTGACGTATTTCCAGACCAATCAATTATACATGCAATATAAAATAATAATGCAATACATGGCATTGCCTACAATGGACACGAATATCCCTTTTACAATTTTTAAAACTAAAGTTAAATCCCTACAAAATAAAAAAAATCATACAGTCAGTCAAACAATCAACAAAATGTGCTTTAAAACACCTAATAAATATGTCAAACCCATCAATTATTAATTTAAATTTAAACTGCCCTCTATATAAAAAAATAATTTATATGGACATTATCTAGCTTAATAATATAAAAAGAAATTTAAATATTAAAAACATTTTAGACTTAAAACTAATGAAAAAAAAATGGCCTTTGTCAATAATATATTAAATTAACTAATTACACAAAATTTTGACATAAACACAACTGAACTTCCAAAACTTTTCAACAATAAAAAAAAATCATATGAAATAAACTTAAATAATCTTATAGATAATATTAAATCAAAATCTTTTCCAAAAATTATAAAAAATAAAGAACCTTTTTTTTTCGATTTGACAAACACTGATACTCCCCAAACGACAACGGACATTGACTGCACAATATGTATTGAGGACACTCCAAGCCGCCTGATGGTACCATGCCACACATCTTACAAAAGGTCCATGAGAAATGATGTAATGGGTATGCTGAAATGTTTGATATGGAACCATGCCAAACATTCTCCAGAAGATCATTTTGCTGGTTGATTTGTAACTAAAAAAAACAAAATAAAAATAAATTATCAATACCCGAAAACCATTAGAGCCTTTCTTTCATTTTATCCGATGCATCCTTTGTTACACATTTAAAAATTTAATTTAATTAAGAAAATATAAATTAGTTAAATAAGAAATTTTGTTTACTTGGCCACCCAAAAATTCCTATTAAAAATTATCATCCGATCTGTTTATTTCGTTCACAAATAAGTTTTCTTTGAGGACAATCGGACAGCAAATGTATTTCTACTGTAGTTGATTTACGACCCCACGTTTGTATTCTAATTTGTAGAACAAGTCATTATCTACAGCTACAACTGACATTTTGCCAAATTAATGAGATCATTTTCTGTTTGAAAAAAAATCTAAGCCTTTATGTTGTACATTAAAAAGCCACAATGAATTAAAATGATTAAAAATGACAATGGCCAGATAAAATATGAATCTTTCTATGAAACTAGGATCATCTACGATTATCTAGCATCTCCAAACTTCCAATATTTCAAAAAATAAAAATAACTCTTCTCTCGGTCATAACAAACCCTACAAATACTGACACCACAGTAATTTATAATAATTGTCAATTGTCATTAATAAAATCTTAAGTATGTGGATTTAAATCCCCAACAAATTCTTACTATAGTGAAAAACTCGAACTTCAGTGAGATTCAGTGAGATCTTATGAGTGATAATAATTTTTATTAACTTTACATACAAATGTATTTAAATAATTTTGTTAAAAGCACCCAAGTATGTGGTTATATCAATTTGTACTACAAATAAATATTGACCGTACAGTTAATTTTTTCAATGACCTACTAGTTTACTCAATAAATATTTTACTCATAATAGGTTGTAAATTGTTATGCATTTGAAAAAATTTATAGTAACGCTGAGTGCGTACAAATAAAATAAAATGTTTTGTTTCCCAACAGGGGAGTAACAGTCTTAATTGTTTATAAACACAAACAATATTTTTTTTTAGCTCAAACAAGACATCATTAACAGTAAATAATATACTAAACAATACGTTTAAAATTTTAAGTTTTTAATTCAACATTGACAATAAAACAAAATGATAACTTTGTAATTTACAATAATAAAATGAAGAAATTCTAAAACACTAAATGCTTTTGTTTTATTACACTAAATTAAATATAACAAAACCATATAACATAATTATAGTTAGAAATTAATAATATTTGTGTCCAATATGAACACATTATGTACAAATTGGAATGGAATCTAACGCAAATTTAATTTAATTTTTTGTTTGTTTTTTTCTTATTCATTCAAAACTGCAACTTGTACAGTTTGAATTAGTCCATCATATCTCACATACTGAACAGTGAAAACTTAGTTTTCTTTCTTCATACGATTACTGGTCATACGGTAGATGATGGAATCACGGCCCGGATCCATTTGAGCAATACTCACTAAACATAAAATACAGTAATAAGTATCTAATATAAATTTAAAAATAAATTGTATAATATATTTTTTATTGTAGGCAAATAATATACGTGCATAGTCAGGAAAAAAATTATCAAACAAGTTAGTTACTCTGCGAACGTAAAAAAAATGGGTTTCTAAACATGTTTTAAACAATAAGCTATAATTTCCTAAAGATAAAGAATCTAGTAACTCATATGATTAGGTAAAAAAACCAAAGTAAAAAAAATATCTTAATTTGTAAAGTGAGTATTAATATTTTGGTACCTATATTTTAATAATAGCAAGTATGAACATAATATTATATCTATACCAGTATGTATTAATAACTAACAGCAGTGTTGTAAAGTAATTGAGTAAAAGAATTCAAATATTTTTTGATAGTAGTTAAAATAATTTTTTTTTTTGTACTGAATTAGTATATTATAGTATTAATAATATTAGTATTCAATACTTGAATTTTTTTTTAGTGTTTTGTTTAATAATTTATGTAAGTCTTATGGATTTTCATGTAAATAATCAAATAATATCTTAAGATTTATAGTCGTCACATTAATAATAATAATATTAATAATACAATATGACAATCTGTTAATATATTTATAAAATTATCAATAAGGATAATGTAATAAAGACATAAAACATTAATAAATTATGTCATTTTATTTTAAGTGGGTATTTGAAAAGTATTTGATATGTATTTTAAATACTTTTTTTTATGAATATGAGTAATATATTAAATACATTATTTAAGTATTTTTTACAACACTGACTAACGGACAGACACAACGGGGATAAGATGATTTAAGTTTATATTAAGAAATATAAAACTAAAATATTTAAGTTTTATGAATATTGAAACCATTCTTTGATAATAAACATGACCACAGAAATAAATAAACGTACAAATCTCAAAAAATACACATAACTAAAAAGTATACTGTGCGATATAACTTATTTCATAACATACTACAGAACATTTGATTTTGAGTATTAACTTAAATCATTTTGCAGTCCTATCAAGAATGGAAAATTATGTTCATTATTTCTTAATGAATTTATTTAGTATTTACTATTTACCCTGCATAAGTATATATTCACAATTCTGAAGTTTACAGAAATAAAATACAACAAAAAGTAAAAATGAAAGTAGTACACTAAACCACTGAAGGTCAAATAGGTAGTATACTCGTTGAGTAGCATTTTTCTTATTATATCTCAATATTTAATTAATATATAATGGAAATATTTACATTCTTTATATAGTCCTATTTTTTTTATTAAGTATTCAATTATGTATACCACTAAATTTTAATACAAAAAAAATTAATATTATTAACTTGTTGCATGATAGTTATAGAAAGAGGCTGGTCTATAATGTTTATACTATTCTTATGCATATTAAGTAAAAAATTAACTGAACAACTTTTAATATCAAAATTACGTTTTGAATTTGTAATAATGATGGAAGTAAAACTGACATAATTTTTACAACTTTCTTAGCTAAAACCTTTGGTAATAAAAAATTGTACTTACAAGATATGGCTAAAAGCGAAAATACAAATACAACAGTGAACCATAATAAAAGATTGAAGATGACTGGATAATCACTCGATAATGGTTCAGCAACATTAAGATTCTAAAATAAATACATTATATGAATATCAAGCTACAATTTTATTTTAAACAATAATTTACCTCTTCTACACTATTAACTTGACGTTTATTTCTGTTTGATTGCTTTGCATCATTGGTAATAGCAATAATGAACACCTAAATAAAATAATTTATTAAAATATTTAAAAAATTAATTTTTTCCTATGGCAATGGTTTTCAGTTTTTTTTTTTATAAAAACACTTAATTCTATTTTATAAACATATTTTATAGAATGGAAATTTTCATAAACACATGCCATAGTTTAATTGTAATAATAAATATTTTTAGACATAACGGTATTAATTATTTTTTTATCTCAATCACAAATAAATTGGCAGTCCTTTTAAAAAAAAAAAATCTAACGTTTGTGCAATACCAGTTGAAAATCACTATTCTAATACCTCGTTATTATATTGTTCCTTGTAAGATTCAATCAACATTGCAATAGCTTGATTCAAAACTTCTTCACCATCAATTGTTTCCATTGAATTTTGTTTATTGAAAGCATTCAATGATTTTATGCCTTGTAATTGAAACCAATGGACATCAGGTACATTATTTTGTAATTTAGATTCTTTGATCTGAAATTGTTAGTATGTAAGCTACAAATTGTAAGGCTTTGGAATGATTACATCAAATAAATTTTACTTACGCCTTTTGCTAATTGATTTAATTGGTAAATCTCATTAAAGAATACTTTATTTTTTTCATTGTATGATTCCATATTTTCAGGTAAAACACTGGAACTTAATTCTGGGTGGAATATTTGATCATTAAGCTATAAATACATGTTTATACATAAAAAAGGAAATTAAAAATATGTAACTTAAATTATTTATCTTACAAATTCTTCATTGGTCAGAGATCCATGAATAAGGCTATATTTCTTGTTATCAAATCTGTCCATTATTCTTTGTTGTACAGTGGCATATACATCTTCCAATGATTCATCCAAAATTAAATTGTGGTGATCAATTGTGTTCAAGCCAAAATTTGGATTCTTCAAACCAGGAATTTCAAGAACAACTACAGCTTCAGGCAGTGAAAATGGAGTTGTAATCAGTAAGTTCTTCCAAGTGTCAACCTAATAAATACATTTGAAAACATATTGGTAATTTATTCATTATTTTTATTACTATTTAAAAACCTAAATATTCACATTGGATATTATATAAGATAAAGAGTAAATAATTTTATATTTATACCAGACCTAGTACAAAACAGTTAAAAATAAAAAATATTTTATTTTTAAAATTTAATTAAACACATAATTTTGACTAGTATCACATAAATATGGAGTTTTAGTTTATAATAAAAATGTTTTATTAAGTATAAACATTTCAAAACTAATATAATAAATAGCGTTAAAGGAAATAAATGTAAGAGTAAGTTTTTAGTCAGTAACAATGGTTATAACTGCTATAAGAAAAATTGGTTTGAATGGATCTACTCATGTTGAAGTTACAATATACTTTTGTTTTACATACTAAGGCAATGAAGATATTGATCATTTTGATATTGTCTAGTTTGGGTATTAATACTTTTCTTATAAAAATATAACTCATGAAAGTATCATGAATATAAAAGTCATTTCTTTTATCAAGTTAATAAAATGTTGCAACTTTTAACAATAACAACTTATCTGTATTGAGTGTAAAGTTTGTAAACATAATAGGTTCTTGTAAGTTAAAGTTGTATGGAAAATAAAAAAATTAAATACAATTTATTGAATTTTTAAATTATGGGAGTACCTATTTTAGTTGTTATGATAATAATTTCTTAAACTCATTAGTTTTTGAATTAATAAGAATCCACTGCCGTGTGAAACTGTTTAAATATGTAATGAGAACTGATTTTGAGTACAACCAGTTGTTAAGCTTAAAACTTTACACGCTATCAAATCCTTCCATCGATCACAATGTTATCGGCTCGACCTGATTATTTTGATGTTAAGTACTAGCAGCCTTAGGTTAAGTAAACATTGTGCTCGACTTACTCCGTGAGGTACGGTAAAGCCCAACACCGACGAGGTGAGATCGGCCAACTCGGTGGCGCGCAACGGTACGGACTGACTGATCTCGACGGATTCCGGAGAGTTGAGGACGAACATCTCGTGGCTCTGCACTCCTGCTGTGGAAACATCAAGTGAGTAAGCACGACATGGCAGAGTACAAACGTAAAAACCACCACGCAGGTAGGCCGGGGAAAAACTCGAAAACGAATATTACTCGTCTCGTTAGGGCGTGTCCGTGCAAGAGTGATCGTCACTTACCCAACGCGAAGGCGGCCAAAGTCAACAGCGGGGCCAGACGGTTCATCGCAGACGTCATGGTGCAAACGCGGGCAGCCGGAGTAGCGACGAAACGCGTATCGGGTTCTGGGGCGACGGCCGAACGGAAATTTTGTTCGCGCAAAAATCGATACGGACGATCGGGGCTGTGGTGCTTGGTGCTGAAGTAGTCAACGATCGAAATATCGACCTCGCCGTGTTTAGTGTTTACAGTAGTACCATTGGCTCGACTGAGCACATCGAGATAACGGCACGCTGATAACGCGCGACCGCCATCTGTGAACAGCAGTGTGTCCGTTTGGAGAAACGTTAAAAGACCGACCGGCGACGTCACGACCGAAGCATTTATTATTATTATCATACTACCCCGGTATAATATTGGGTTTATTCGTACCGTTGAATAGTATTTTTTGTGGATTTTTTCATGGCGTAGAGTATTAAAATAAAAATAAAACTGTCTATGGTATGTACGTCTGGTACACATAAAAGTTACAACACAAAACGGAAGAACGTCTATTCGTTTTGTGTAGATTTATTAATTATTTGTTACGAGTTACCATGTACCAGCTACCTACTAAGAGTCACACAGACTTAATTTGAACCTTGTGTAGGTCACTGCAGGATGAATGTTGTAGGAAATCCTGGAAATCATCGCATTCGAAATAACTGTTCCGATCGACGAGACGGTAGGAGAACTTATTATCTACTTACGTACCTAGATAACATTAATAATCTGCTTAGAAATAATCAAGAGTCGAGTGTTTTGCGCAATAAAAGAATTATTTACATTCTTTGATTAACATTCAAGTTTTAAAACATTAAATTTAATTGTTCTAAATAAATATTAACTGCAGTCCTCGTAGTTAACAAAGTGTATTTAAAGTTGAGATTATTTCATGCCGTTGGAAAAATAATTTACTTTGCAAAGCTGAGTTTTAAAATAAAATCGGAAATTTGGATTTCGGTTTTGTAAAAATATGTAGGTGAAATTACGTTGTCGAGTTTCAGAGAGAAAAAAGTAGAAACCGCGGTGTTACAAACATACAGTACAGCTCTAATATTCGTAAGTGTAATTGTGTAAAGATGAAGAGTAGAAGTATAGAATGCATAGGAAGCTCTAGTTGGTTCGTTTCAGTTTTTTTACCGGATGTTAGTATGTTATGCATGTTTATGTCTTAGAGTGGTTCTTTTCGAGAAGTTTCCATATTGTTGTATGGGACAGCCATTAGGTAGAATATAAAGGGGTGCTGTCCGGAGCATGTTTGGTGCACGATTATAGGTTGAACGGTTTACGGAGATATCGTTTTGTACGTTTGATATAGTTAAACGGTGTTTTCAGTATCAAGTGCAAGCCGCAAGGAGGGCGGACGAAAGTGTCATTATTGCCTGTTGGCGTGTACGGCACTATTATACACAGACAACACGAAAGAAGTCGTGTGAAAATAAAATCTTATACAAAACATAAAAACACTAATGTGTTGATTTGAGTAATAGTTACACAATTATTTTAGATGAAAACATTTTGATAGGAATTGAATACTACGTGACTTGTGTGATGTGTGCGTACTGCGTATACAAAGCAATGATTCGGGCGATAAAAAAAAAACTATGCTAAAGTACGATTTCATAATAGTTTGGACAACACATCACGTCTTTGAACAAAACAGCTAAGTACATTTACAAAACATAGCATTTGTCGTTATAAACTGTTTGTTTTAACTTAAATGAGCGGTGCATAAACTGTACAAGCTATAATAATTAAGATTAAATTTAACTTGTGTGAAGTTCTTTAGTTTAAAATAATCATGTGTACTTACTATACTTACACATGATGTTCAAATATATTTTACCGGTAATTATTACTTCTGTAATTTTTATTATTTTAACTACTCAAGTTAACTTATTAGTTATTATTAATAGGTAACTACTATCTAGTAACTACGACTCTTTTTTCTGCAGTGTCAGTGTGTAGGCATTAGACAAGCTCCTCCGAATTTTTAATGTAAACAAATAAAACACCCTAGGTAACTAAAGTTGAATATATCCCACCTTGGGTATTTCTAATAATCATTTATCAAGAGTATAAAGTTTCGAAAGAAACCATTAAAGAATATTTTGTACATTGTACATATCGACGCCGAAAAGTGAAATTTAGGTAAATGAATAATTCAGTGACATATTATAGTGAAAAACAGTTTTTCAACGCAGCACGATCATTGCATTATAAACGACCAAAAAGTTTAATAGGTACTTCCATAAAATATAATGACTCAACGACAACACCATCAAGTAACTACTCCGCTACACCGTTAACCAGCAAAATCTTCATCAATATTTTATTCGCTGCGAGTGCTCTGCAAAATAAACACCACTCAAGCTTACAGCCTCCGGGTGCGTATAAGAGTACTATATGTGGTATATGACATATACGGATAAATGACTAACTAGAAAATCACTATAGAAAAATTTCAAAATGTAACTAATGAGCAGATTGTATAATATACACAAACAATACTAACTATCGTTATCAAATTCAATATCAATTTCAATTTTAATATGTATTTTGTACCTAATTTCAGTATTATTATTTTTTACAAGCTGCTCATTGTAGTCGTTAAAAAAATCATCACATCTAGATTTGTAATGATAAACAAGTTGCAACTAAATTTGTAATAAGCAAAATACTAAAATTTGATTTGTAATTGTATTCAATAATATATTATGCTGGCATCTGGCAGTATGTAAGGTCATTGCTTTTCTAAAATACTAATAACGTAGTACTTGTATATTATAAAATCAATGGTAAGGTTTACACTGTAAACATTCGTTTCGTTGCTTGGCGAAATTTTTTATTTCAAAAGCTATAGTAGAAAAGTTGTTAGATAATTTTTTCTTTATCGAGCTGTCAAATAAAAATGTTTTCCTTGTAATTTAACAGTAAAATTACAATTATTTACATACTATAATTTTTAAGTGATTTTATTTTTCCTATTTTTTCTCATCTTGGAGATAATGATTGAGGGAAAATCGTGAGTTGTTATTTTATTATTGTATTAATATAATAAGGTTGTTTTTAAAAATATGTTTTTCTTTTGCGCGACGATACAAAAATCATCCACCTGCGTGCATAGCTTTTCTGGTAAATGTTCCGCTTTGGTGATGTACGTAGTGTTGATAATCGCGTGTGCTATACTCACGAGCATAAACGCAAGGCCAGTAGCTGATTATTCAGACACTTATACCAGTTTTGCAACAGAATATTATGCTTTGGATTTCGACCCGACTACGGTCTACCACCCACCTGTGGTTCGAAACCCTAAAGAGAAAATCGACGTTGAAGAGTTGATAGAAACATTGCAGAACACGTTTCGTTGGTCCAAAACACCAGTACCTATTGCAGTAAGTAACCAGAAAAACTTCTTAAGAATTTAGATGAAATCGATTTTTTCTAAGTCAACGGAAGTGATTTTTTCTTTCAATAGAGCTTAAGTATTTTTTTATTGGCTTATTTTTTAAGGAAGGCATTCCATAGTGGTTTTTGGTGCAGTAAGTTTTTCACAGTTTGTGGGCGGTTTTTTTGTGTATCAAATACGCTATACATTGGGAAGATGGGGGTTATAGGCGGTTTCTTTTCTCTGCAGAACAGGCGTCCTGACCAGAAAACGAAATTGCTGGTAATACACAACCGTGCCTTATCTCGATCAACCACGTTTCCCTCTCTGTTTGAGTATTATTTCATTAAGAACCTAAATATTAACCAGACCGACCCAATTAGGTCAATGAAAAAATGCGTTCCAATAAGTATTTTTATGAATAAATAGAAATTACTTATTCAATGAATTAATATGAATGCTAAAAATATTTCCTTAAAAAATGACTGATTTGATTTAAAAACTGATTTAAAAATTATCAACAATAATTACACTTTAATCCGTTCAACGTCAAATTGAGAGTATAATATGTATTACATTTTAAAAATACAAAGGATACTTAGGACCCGTTCCATTAGCTTACAGTAAGCGGTTACCCATAAGAACCGAGATCTGAAAAAATAATTTTTATGAGTTTTCAATTTCAAAAAAGTGCATTATCCATGTAACATGCTTGCCGTAAAAATTAAAAATATACTGTTCATTAAAATACATAAAATAATTTATACTAAAAAATTTTTCATCATGCACTCATTAGAATTTTATATAAATATTTTTATATTCTTCCACGTACTTATTTACCAATCCATTTTCTGTGCTAACTCTTCGGCTTTAATATTGGCCCAGAAATGCGAAAACTTCGGTTCGTTTTCAATGAAAATAATAAAATTCGCTCTCTGTCTAGTCTCAACTCCAAGAGATTTACCGTGTATGTTTTTGACTGCATGTTTTGTTTAAATTTAAAGTTTCACCTAAATTTTTTTCTCCAAATGATTATTCAATGATTTGACGTTATGAACCTGGCAGAAGCTTTTTAACTTTGTTCAAAATCGCGATTTTTCCACTCGCCGAATAATATTTTCGAGAAACGAACAGTTTATAATTTTGTATTAAGATTTAATAAAATAAAAAGTTACCCCATTCACCGAATCGAGTGCCCACATTAAGGTATGTCTTTTAGCTATGTTAACGCAAATTCGATTCGGGACCAGACCATTATGTCCATATCAGGCGGCGGCCCATATTAACCGGTGGTAACATTAAGCGGAATCCACTGTGTTGTGTCTACATTTTCTGCATAACCTATAAACAATTATGGATGTGAAATCTTATTTAACACTATAAAAACAACTCGTAGATCCTAGGTTTTTATCTATTCGTACTTGGGAAAAAGTATCAGTTAATTTTGAAAACTGGACATCAATATGTTGTGGAATTTGATTATTCAGGAAACCACGAGATTGCCGGACCTGATCAGCAAATTATATAAATCAAAGTACGAGAACATCGAAGATTCGTCGGAAAATCTGGTTACAGAGTTGGCGATATTGGACACAGCGTATGGAAAAGTGTCGGATCATTTAAAATTAGTTCACAAAGCTATTCAAAAGAATTTCGACGTTATGATGAAGCTCAATATCTTGAAAGGAATGTTGATGGAAGAAAGCATACGTTCCAAGGGAACGAGACCGTGGATTGAATACATATCCAAGTACAAAAATGTCAACCGGAGATAGAACTGAAATATGAACCACGTATTCATATAACGGCTTAAAATCAGTGGGGTATCCAGTGCAGACTATTTTGGTAGGCCCGTTTTGTTCTGTCGTCCGTTTGGAACTACACAGGGCCTATGGGGATTACATTTTTGGATTTTTTATCAATGAAACTTGACCATAACTAATGTATTTTATTAAATATACATTTTATATATAATAAAATACGCGGTCGTTTAAAATCAATATATTATTGGTTGACTCAACATTTTCTAATCATAATAGTAATTATGTGTGCTTTGCGATGTGTTTTTAGTACTTTATTTGTTTGCAGTACGTACGTATAATATAATTAAATATTTATTTAAAGTGTATCCATATTGTGAGTCAAAAAAAAAAAAAATAAAAAAATACAAAATTTGTCATCATCAGAAATCTCCATCATTTCAGGAGATATCACAATATTATTTTCGAGTGATATCGGGTTTAGGTTACTTGGATTTCAATCCAATAACTGATTCAATATTCCCGTCAATCGGACATTTATCAATTTAATCATCTCCATGGTAGAAAATAAATCCAGAAAAACCATTTGAGCGGTTTTTTTTAAACGAACCACGGCTATTGGTAGAAAATGATATATTATAAAGGTAGATACAGTTGTGAATGTCTTGAATACAAATATCATTCGTATTACTACACGGCCTTAATAATACGCCTTGTAGTAAACTATATCTATCCTTAAATACATTTGAAAGTATAAGTTGTAGTATCTAACACCTTGGATTTTCGCAAAATACGCGAAACAGGTTCTGGGCACCAATATGGAAGAGAAAAGGCTGCAGGAGAACCAGTGATGAGCGGTTGATTATAATAATAATCTTATCGTTCTACTGTTTTTTATTATTGATTTTATTATTATTATATTGATTTGTTTGTTGCTGATGTTGTTGAGAAGATGTCGTTATCAATTGGAAAATGTCTTGAATACTTGGTGTAAGATAAACGATGGCGTCTCGATGGGAAAGCAGAGTAAAGGAAATCCTCCCCCGGGTCCGGTGATTTAGTATAAAAATTAAAAAATAAAAATATGTTTGTCGTAACATACTAAAAAATATTATTTTGACATATGATTATGACTTTATAGATAGATTATAGTAATGGGAATCATTTATCTGATAGTATAAGCACTTTTAAATATGATCTCGCAGTAGTTTTAATCGCTTCGCATCATTATGGTTATTGTTAATATAATCGCCTTATACGGTGGACACCAAACTAAATATTTGATTTATTTCATTAAATAATTTTCTGTCTTAACAGTTTTTTTTTTCTTACTCCTATTATTTTCCATTACAAAGATACCATAACCGCCGTCGTTTGTTCTCTTAGTAAATCATAACACAATGAATAATTCCTGTTTTTTCAGTTTTACGAGTATTTTAGATTTAATGAATATGTCATTAACAATCATCTTTCCCTTTTTTTTTTTTTGTATGATTACCCATGTGATATACTCGTATAACACAAAATAAAAATCTCAATGTTACTTGAAATTTAATATGAATTTTGCTTAAAATTGTTTGATCGTAAAAATATGTTAACTGTTTAGTTGTCAGTTTTGTTCGAGAAAATAGGGTTAACTAACAAAAATATGTGTAGAATCTCTTAACCTTAATGGAGTATCTGGAGATTATTCAAATTAATATATTTTGTTCCAATTGTGAATTTATGTTTTAATATTGTTAAATTGATTAGTTTTGTGTTTCATGGAAAAATTATGCTATTTATTTGCAGTCTGATACAGACATTTTTTATCAAAATATATTTTAACTAATGTCGGTCAACATTTGAGTACGTACCTTTATTCTGTAATGAGGTATATGTAAATAGAGATTTATAGCTTTGAATAACATGAAAATTGCCAATCATTTTGTTTTTTATTATTTGTATGATTAAGACAAACCTCTTTTCCAATTGATTTTGTAATATATTATTTTATAAAATCCATGCATATAGCCGTATAAGTATATAATAATATGGTAAGCTCAGTCTGTTTTTAACATGAACATGTATTAACTACGGGTACCTACAGTCGATGATTTTTTCTGACCAATTTTGCGTTACCATAGAGATTCTATACATAGAACAACAAAATCACAATTATATTATTATTTTATGGCTAAAATAATACCTATATAATATACTAAAAATACTTAATCTCGCAACGCAAATTCCGTTTATGTCTTACGTTGACGGCAGGTCACATAACATTGGCGGGCCGGGCTTGATACTCAAAGCTCACGGAAAAAACATTTTTATTATTTAAGTGTTTTTTTATAATTTATAAGTTAGAAGTATCATTACAAATTACCTACATAGGTATTATTTTGAAAATGACATGTATTGTTGGTATCATGGAAAACACGCGTACTTGACGGCATTTTTATTTAAAAATTAAGAAAATGAATAGTTACACTAACATTCATAATTTGTCATGTAGTAAAAGAATAATAATTACTTACCTTAACGGGAAGGTTTTCTTTTCGATCATCAATTATTAGTAAAATAGTGTGCAAAATCCAAAAGAATAATGTAGTTAGAAAACAAGGTGTTCAAGTGAATTAAGGTGCGTTGGTAGGCTATGAATAATTTTTTAGTGAAGTACAGCACATAATTTTTTCGTGGTACGAATATTATATATATGAGCTTAAAAATAACGAGATTTTAAAATATTTAATTATAAGTATAAACGTATATTTTACAACAAATATTACGCTATGGTATATCATGTATATAATTATAGATCGTTGTTTTTATCAGAAACTCATAATCACCACTGAATGTTTTTTTGTAAAGTTTTCGCTTACGTGTGTAATTAATGAGCCTAAAATAATATATATATATATATTTACTGTCAATGTAATCTCATGTGACTAGTTTTATGGAATCAATACGTAGACCATCATTGAAAAATATGGGGGAGGCCCCACGTTCATGTTTAATATAAATCAAAAATAATTGTTTTTTGTAATTGATGAAAAAAATAAAAACCAAAATAGAAACTGTGATACGCAGTGCAACAAAATGCCACGTGAAATGTTTTATTAATCGTTATTTTTATTAAATTATTTTAATGTTTATATTATCTTTCTATAACGGCAACCTGGCAATATGTTGTATATTATTGTTTGGAAAAATAAAGTACATTCGTCACCAAGGTAATAATATATGGTAATCATAGGTCGTTTGTACTGTATAAAATTTGTTTTTTGTTGAGGACTTTGACGAAAATGAAAATTTAAACGTTTTCGGGATATTTTCTTAAAAAATTGTGAAATTGTATAATATATATGTCAAAATATAAGCTACTATTAAGACTCACAAGACAATTAAAATTTCGATTTAACATGTCTATTGAATTATTTCGAAACTATTGAGAATTATTACTGGACAAAATGTATGAGAAAAATAAATTTGATGATTGGACTAATCAACTTGTTCGAAATCTTGATGACGTATATAAAAAATACAGTACAAACAGTATCCATTTCTAAAATTTGAAATAAACATAAAGAATGGATGATTTTTATCAAGGGCAATCGTATTACCGATATATTTCTTTAGAAAATGTTCATGCTTTCAACGGTTACGATGCTAAATGCAAATTTACATTTTGTTTATTCAAAACGTGTGCTGAACGCTGTCGATTTGATAGTAAAGTAATACATAATTAAATTTAACCAGGGTTAATGTTATCGTCATTAAGTTAATTATATTTGACGTTAACATAAAACACTCATTTTGGATTACATTAATTTGTTATGTTTTGCTTTTGATAGACAGTACAATAATAAAATAAAACCGCGGTCTCTCTGTGTACTAATAGTCCACATTATTGCTTAGTTATTACAGTGTACCATATTATATGTGTTATTATTAACTGTATATAGTCATTAGTCTGTATTACATTCAACAATGAAGCTATTGATCAAATTTACAATTAATACCGTTTGAAGAATAATTTCCAGAGGCGTAATAAAGTGGTTAAAATACACTTCCAATATACAACACTACAAGTAGAATAATAGCATATAATTTATGCTCATAACATATGTATTAAAATAATCGGGTTTAAAAATGATTTATTAAGAGATATTTTTCGATTTACCTGTATGGATATTGTTTTGTTTAGAATTGACAATTCTATGTATTTCAAACACTTTTTAAAAATATTTTGTTTTATGGCGTTGTAATTCATGAGGTTTATACTTACACCACACAATTGTTTATAACAGTTTGCAGATTGTTTTGATTTTTTATAATATTATTATAATATAACAATTAGTTGTTTTTAAGTAATTTTTAAATAATTTGTAAAATTCAGCGAAGTCGTTAGGATTATTAAGACTATACAATAATGTAAAAGTTGTCCACGTCCGGCGGGAATCTAACCAAATGTCGATTCCCTCGGGACTTATGGTTGTGGTTTTTTGGTAGTTTTACACTATTTTCTGGGGAATTCTAAAAAATAACTTTCCAATGCACCATCTGTGTCCAATTTGCAATCTATAAAAATACGTATATGAAAGTTTAGGATAACTTCGAGCCGTCAAAAAAGTGATTACGTATCGATGGCGAAGATGTGGTGAACCCACGTATCAAGATTAAATCGTTTTTGTTTTTGTTTTTAGAAAAACATGACAGCTATATTTCGTAATTAATCATTAATGAATATCAATATGAGACGTTGAAGAATCCAGTACTATTTCACATTAATAGTTATATACTATTAATTATTACCTGTGGTGTTCA
Source organism: Periphyllus acericola (assembly GCA_949715065.1). Classification (NCBI taxonomy): domain Eukaryota; kingdom Metazoa; phylum Arthropoda; class Insecta; order Hemiptera; family Aphididae; genus Periphyllus; species Periphyllus acericola. The sequence goes on from OX454265.1 coordinate 23,508,863, forward strand.
TAAAAAAAACTTAATTTTATGAATTTGTAGCGTCTCACACTTTTGGCGTTGACCGTTTAAAACTTAAAGATCAACGCGTCATAATAATGATCTAAAATCAATATTGTATCTCTCGAATCGACGATGTTTCTAGACTCGATCGATCAATTGAAATAAATAAAATCGATTCACACATATTATAATATACATTATACAAATGCGTGTATAATACGCAAACAAAAGAAAAAGAACAAGTCACACGAGTTATACAGAGGCAAATCATATAATAATAATTATATTACAGTTTATAATAATTGAATCCCTATGCAATAATATTAAATAATATTCAAAAAATTGACATTAATCGATAATAATAATATCAAGTATAAAACATAACTATGAGCAAGTGTAAGACTAGACGATACATAGCTAGTAACATTGTCGTAAATGGCACTGGTCATCCCATCCAAGTAGTCTGTAAAGAATAATTTAAGTAATAATAATTATATTACGTCCACAGATAATATTGTGATAATATTGTGCAGGAAAAGTACGTTTAAAAAAATTATATACTATATTCGACCTTATTACCTATTACTTCGGTGACGTTGACGCTATACTTGTAGTTGTCCCCCTCGAAAAGTACCTCGTTGGACGATTCGACCGCGGTGACGATTTCTAAAAAAAAAAAAAAACAGCGTTATCAGAACAAATACATAGGGAGAGAGAAATCAGTTCAATTCGGAAAAAAGTCCCAGGTTTAAGTTATTAATGATAAGTGATAACACCTTGTTTCCAATTATTATTATAAGGTAACACCACGTTTTCCATTAAACAGCTGTTATAGCAGTGGTTGCTAACCTTTTTTATTGTACACCACCCTTGTAGGTTTTTAGAAATCCCACACCCTCCTATCGTAATTCAAAAATTTGATAACATTTTTCTTTTACTTTAAAGTTTAAAGAAACTAACAATATAAACTAACAATATACGTTATAAGTGTGATACGTTATGTATGACTATTGATTATATCATTATAAAACATGAATGTTTATCAATACTCGTGGTAACCGGTCATTATTTTAATTTTTTTCCTAATTCCCTTATAAATCTTAACTAACCAAAACAAATACAAATTAAAGTACACGATGACTGCGCTCACGCCCCCACCCTTCCCATTAAGCAATTTGTTAATTTCCACTCCCCATTTGGGAAACACTGTGTTACAGTATTCGGATTTTACTGAGACTTGTATTAGGTACCTAGTATGATCATTTTGATATAATGTTACGCGCGTGTACCTACCGTAAAGTTTAATGATGCCGTCGGTCTCGCCGAGAGCGTTCACCGCCACGCATTTGTAACTGCTGAAATCTTCAAAACTAACGTTCGAAATGTGCAAAATCATTTTGCACACGTATCCGGTTCTGATTTTTTCGTCCACGAATCTCGAACCTGTGCACACGAACGAACAACGACAGGTTTAATATTACGAACGGTATTGCAGTTTATATACATATGCGACGATACTCTTGTAAACTCAAAGTATATTATAATCAGTGGCGATTCTGAGTGTATTTTCTTGGCGAGCGACTTATGTGTCAACCCTCCCTTTTCCTCTCCCTCGAAAAAATAAAAATAATAATGAAATTGAAAACATTATAAAAAAATACAAACATTTAATTAGTAGGTTATTTTAATGAATATTGTACAGGTTACCTACGTAATATTATTTTATAGACGATTAGCTTCTAGAAACAAACAAACACGAAGTAAGGAAAGTAATAAAATTGATGGCACACTGACAGTGAACTGAGCGAATAAAATATTATTGAGTTTCAATGTAAAAATTAACATTCGGACGACAATATTATTACACACTGACGATTCGAATTTAACAAAGAAAACGAAATGTAAATTACAAAAACTCGACGGTTTTTGTCTAAATATATAAATACTCAATTTCACCTCTATCATTATCTTTCAATATAAATATATAATGGCTATTGTAGTAATCTAATAATCTGTTTATTTTGAATTTAAACAAGGCCGTCGCCGTGTATTTTTAGTATCAGAGGCGACGCACCGAGAGTACGGTCAAAAAAATCATTTATAAAACGCATACGCATAGTAATTTCCAATCGTAGGTAAGTAATTTTCACTCAGTCACACTGAAAACATTGAGGTGGCAAACCGACGTCACCTCATCGCCATATTGTCTTAATGTACAGTTCTGTCGTTTCGGCTATCGTGCCATCCGTACACCCGGCATAATAAACGTCCGACGTCTATACACCTTTGTTCGTATTGAAATCTTTATTAGCCTATATTCCTTATCGTTTGTGATCAGTAATACTTTGTAATTTTATATTTCAAAAAAGTCAAATTTTTTCCAAAAATAATATAAAAATTACCTATAAATCTGGCCTTACGACACTGTCCATAAGCTCTGATTATTATCAGATCATTAAATCAGATCATTTAATCGATCATTATTTTCTCTAAGAGTGTAAGTGAGCGCCGCCTCACTTGCCTCACCACCAAAGCCGCCACTTATTATAATACGCAGTGATAGCCGCTCATTGGACTCACGGTCGATAAATTGACTCATTCGGATAAAGGCCACAAAGTTAGTCCAATAAGCGGCGGTTATTGTATTAAATTGTTATTATTATATTATACACGACCGAACATTTTTTCTCTCTCAATATTCGTATGTACTCGTATGTATAAACATTGAGAAATATTAGCACAAAGGATTCGAAAGTTTACATCAGATATAATATTCAAGTGGGGCTCGCATGTTTGTTTGCATAACCGCAGTGATGGGCGTTGTCATTTTCGACTTTAGCGCATGGTTCAGTTGTAAAAGTTGCTGAGAAAACTGTTGCAATTCAATTTCAAAAGTTTTCGATGCATTTTTTAACCGACCGTTCTTGATTACGATTGCGCATATATACGTAGTCGTACGGTCAGTGTTTTTGAGTGATAACGCCGGGAATGTGCAAGACACTATACCCACCACAACAACAACGGACAGTTTAGAAAATGTGTTAAAATTTTAGCTTAAATTTAGTTGTATTTTTTTTTTTTTAACTGCAGCACCGTTAAAGTTTGACATGGTTGGTATGGTTGACATTTTTACAAAATGTACTCTCATAATATTCAAATACTTGCAAAATTGTAAATAATAAATAATGTAATATTTTTCGATGTTTTCAGGAACGAAATAAAAACAGGTGAAATCAAAAAATTGATATAGCGCGTGGTCTTTCAGGTGTAGGTTGGGTTATTTTGAAATATTTCAATTTCAAACCAGTCAATCTTTAAAATATAACGTAATATCGACGTACTTTTCAAAAACATTAACCATACATCATGTTTCTAAAGTTGACCAAAAAGCGTTTCTCGTTATTTTCGAATTATTAGTTAAGTCTTGACACTTGTGATAATGAATTCACCGCGAAAACGTGAAACATAAACCTTCGGAAATGTCAAAACAATGGATTATAAATTATACTACGCGATTTAAATTTAAAATATAACACAAAAAGTAATTGACTTATCCCTACCACCGCGGATCAAGAAAACTATTATTAATAAAAATATGTAAACGCGTAACTGCTTATAAGACATGTACGGGTACTGCGATTATGTCAGTCAATCGAATCTGTATAACCTATATTTTTATCACAGTCGGGACACGAACAATCATAATTGAAAATAGAACAATACTACTCGTGTGGTAATAATTTAAGAATTTTGTTTTGAAAGATAATGCATTAATGCGTATTGTTAGTGGCGCGTGTGTACGGGATGTAACAACTAACATGACGAATACACCTGTAACGATTTGGGACGGAGTTTTTACTATTAAATTATGCAGTTGTTTTATTTTTACCATAAGTCATTATGTGCGTATACGTGCGTATTTTTCGGTTGTTGCCGGGGTTAAAATATTTATTAACGTTCGTCTACAGCACTGCGGCAACATGGTTACAGTACAAATTTGAAACTCGTACGCGTGCGTACACGACTTTTAGGCCTTACGAGATTTTGAACATTTTCCGCAACATTCCGAGTAATAAACAATGTCCCACGACACCGGGAAAATTGCAAACGTAATATAACAACAGTTAGGGTTAAGTTCGGGTGCTACTCAGATGAGAAATTGTACAACATTCGTTTATTACGCTCGGAATTAGAAATCTTCATGATCATTGCTTTATCGCTACGAACAGCGTTGAGGCACGATACACTTCAATGTTATTTGACCCCCAGACTAGTTGCTATTCATCGGTCCGCCGTGTATGGTCGGATCGTTTGATATTGTACGCGCAGCCTAACAATACGATTCGTTGTGCGCACCGCATTTATAATACAAAACCATCGTAAAACGTACCGGAAACGATCATATCCCCGCGTTCGTTCGTCCAGTAGTTGATCGAAGGAGGATTGGCTTCTGTGTGGCACTCTAGTTTTGAATAGACCCCTCTTCGAGCTCCTTCTAATTGATTAGGAATCATCAACATCGGAGGAACTACAACGATAATCCATTAATGTTATAATGCAGCTGGTGCACTGCTCCTGTCTATTATACATGTTATATTATACACGTGCACATGCGCGTGCCTGCAAGTGATCTCGGCTTTATAGTGTTTCATGCGCCATGCGTACGCGCAATATAATTCCGTGTATTATTATGATTACGACTTTGGCGGCGAACGAGATTTTCTCTCTTCGATAGTCCGCGAAATGTTCAATATTCTATTACCACATACACCTTTATAGTTGTTATAGTCTGTCACCATAATAAGCGTGACTAGACTTGACCCTCAACGGCAGCCTAGCTATTAAATGACCGGCGCTACATTAATGCACCGACAGTTTTTCATAATTAAAAGCCACCATAGTAAGCTATATATAACTTGTGATTTTTAAAAGAATTTTTATAAGCATATTTCGTGAATATTTAGTGCGTATATTATAAAATGGCACGCATATTTAATAGTCTTAGTGCACTCGCAGCCCGGATAATAACCCGTCCTGCCCATAGATTGACCGGCTCGAAAACCGCAGCGACAGCACAGGTACCCTAGGCTACGGCCGATGACGCGCACCTATATCGTCATCGTCACCGGTAAAAATGTTAAGCCTTCGCCGATTATTGCGGTGACGTTGTACGCAGCAATTACAACATCGGTCGCTACATCGTTTGTTGCATTTAACAATAATTACTCACAGTGTACGGTGACGTTGATACGTTTGCTCCTGGTCGGCGGCACTCCGTTGGAAGCCACGCACAGGTAAGGGCCCATGTGCAGCCTGCTGATCTTTCTGATCGTCAACTTTTCACCGTCCACCACGTTCACTGTTAACAGTGCACACGTTAGGAATCACTATAATATATTTTAATGCAAAGTATATAATATATATATAAATAGTTGACCCGGCAACGATTTGCTGTTGCTATATTCCATTATGTACTGACATTTTATGAATTATATGTCGTGGATAATATGTTTTTAATGTTAAAATCTTGTCCGAAACGTCGTCACGTCGGACGGTCACACCGCGGCGAGGGAAAAGTACAAACGAGTAATAAAATGCACCGTTTCCCCGACAACGATTTGGCTTTTATACTGAATTCACAGTAAAATCACAGTAAATTTTGTGTTCATATGTTACTTAAAACAGAAACGGTTGATACTATGATTTTTATTATGATTATACCACGACTCACGAGTTTACTATGACTACCAAATCGATGTTAGGGAAGCGGACAAACTTTACTTCTTGTAAGACGCTATATCTTCTATGTGCCAATGTGTCCGTCGCGTCGTACAGGAACGACGATTGTGCCATTCGACGTGGCGTTTGGGATTTTTTTTATTATACCGCAGTTCTGTAAGTGCATATTTATTTACTCGTATACTTATAAGAATGGATATATGGATAAATGGATGTATGTAATCTCGATTCGTCGTAGAAAAATGTGGAAAAACAAAAGATGGCTCATACACTGATGAGATTGAATTATTTTTATTGATATAAATTTACTGTATAATAGTATAAAATAAAATGTGACTTTTCACAACAACCGTAAATTCATTGATATTTTGCGCGGGAGTCAGTTGCGAACATTTTATATTTTCATATATTTGATAAAAATTTGGACAAGATCGAAAATAGATCAGCAATAGCAAAAGTACTGCAGAGTTGCTAAATAATCATTTGAGAGGAGTACGATGGCGCATTGGAGGCACTCGGCCGAACGTCAAAAGATTCGTGAAATAATCAGGTGCTCTTTGGAGGTACGATGATTCTGCTGACCGGTGATTTTCGCCAAACGTTGCCAGTAATTTCACGATCAACATGGGTTGATGAAATAACGCTTGCTTGAAGTCATATAATTTGCGGACATAATATGTGAAAACTTTCAAGTTATTAACGAATTAACATCGCTGAAAGAAGAATTGATCACGAAAGTGTTCCCGAATATTGGTGCAAATTACAAAAACCATACAACTATCATTACCATTACATTGCACTCTTACTTTCCACACAGACCAGTTGGATTATTATTATTATTAATTAATATATTAGTTATATGTGGGACGATTTCTGTTAAAATAGGCGATTTTTCGGCTAAAAATAGTAAGAAAAAAAAATGTTGCGTTATTGTTGTACACCTTGTAGTACGGTATTTTATATCTTTTGTCGCTGTAGCATAATGTTCAGGAGTTCTGGACACTATGGAACACGCGACGAGACGGATAAGTTTATGTATACAAAAATGCGTTATTAGCAGACATTTTAAAGCACCGATGTATCACCCGGTGATGTCATCGCACGATCATGAGCGATGGTCGGACTGTCAGAGAGATATTCATAACGCTACGTGATATTGCGGCGTGTTATATTATACTTTATTATGTCATATTATTGAATATTTTATCTGGAAAGTGAAAATAATGTAAGTGTAACGCCGGCGAGTGTTTTCAGAGCGTGACAAATGATCGGAGAATTAATGCGTTTGAACGGAACTTTTTAATTTTGAGTTTTCATCAACATCATTCCCGTACCATTTGTCACGAGTGTAATAAATTAACACGTTTTGGCCATTTAAAAACGAGAAACTGCATAGGTACATTATAAAATATATGTTTAATAAAAAAGAATCATATAAACGGTACTCATAATATATAACTATTATTAACTGTCGGAGAATTAACTCTCGGAGGAGTTTTGAACACGGTATTCAAATATGGCGCACATAAAAAAGCACGATGCCGGAAATCTTGGAAAAACCGTTATTTGATAATATATGTTTCGATTCTCTAACCTATACGATTTGTAGACCTCTTTTTTTCCTTCCTTTGTTCGCGTATTACGACTCGTTCATTCAATTATATTTTTTCGTACGTGATCAGTAGAGTATTATTAGTATTATTAGTAAATATAAATAAAAACGCATACACGAAAGTGTTTCAACGAATCATCATAATAATCACTTGTCGAAAATAATAACTGCTACAGTTTATTATAATTATTTAGTTAACTGTGTTTATTTACTGAAAAAGTTGATTCACGTCTACTTTAATATAGTCGTGCTCTATATCTATAGTTGAAGGACACTGCACTATAGTAGCGTACAACATTATTTTTTGAATGAAAGAAATTATCACCGCATAGATGTGTACTCATGTAGTCATGTACCTGTATTTCCATTGTAATTTATGTCCAAACCGTCTTCCCTCCGCCACATTATGTACGGTTCTGGATATCCCTGGGCCTTGCACTGCAAGAGCATGTCCGATCCTTCTTTTACTATGAGGTCCATGCTGGATTCTTCGTCGATCACTTTGGGAGGGACTTGGACAAGAAAAAAAATATTAAATAAAAAAATGTCAACTAATTTTATAGTAGCTACTCTCTGCGGACCATGGGATGCGCATAGAAAAAGTTTTTTTTAAAAATTCTTAAAATGAAACATAAGTAATGGTTTAATGTTTCTTTATGAATCTAAATAAGGACAGAAAAAATATAGTAGTAAATAAAATATAATCAAAAGAACTGTTAATTTTTTTTTTGTTTAACAATTATAATATTGATATTTATTAATTTATAAGTTCGTATTATTTTACAGTGGAGCATCTATGCCCCATCATCCCCCTCCCACCCGATGGACGCCCTTGCGGCAGACCATACAATATTATAGCGAGAAATTTGAAATAGCAATGTTCACAATATTTTCATGTCTTACCGACCACTTGCAGGTATCCCTTTTGGCTGGTCATGGGCTCCGTGTTGATCTGGCACATGTACCAACCTCTGTCGGTCTCCTGTACATTACGGATGTGCAAGAACCACGTACGATGGTCGTTGTAAGTCAATGTTATCCTGGAGTTTTCCGTCACCATCCGGTGGTGTATCGAAAGTATGGTTTGGGTGCTGACACGAACCCAGGCGACCTATAATTGAATGCACATAATACGCGTATACAGTACACGAGCGAATAAATGATGAAGCTGCGATGTAGGCGATAATGTGTCGACATTTTTCGTATTTTTCGATAACGCATAATAGGTATTACGTACAACATACGTATACATTGTATTGCGACACAAAACGAGTATTGAAACGTCATCTGACCGATACGCAGTCGGACGGACAACGATGCGAACGCGGTGCAACACCTCTATGGTATTATAAGTTATCAGCGTGAACCATTTATACGCACCGCATACAATATTAACGCGCGTCGTTACCCGTGTCATTTTTGTATTTTGAATTTTATTCGTGATAAAATCAATTTCGTTTAGGGTAGGCAACCATTCGTCGCCGTTCCTTCATCCTTTTTAACGATATGATGATGTATTATATATGATACAACGTGTGTTACGAACAAATGGATATGGTTAAATGAACGTTCGATACACGCAGACATACCACATACCGTATATATAACCCATACGTATCATGATAAATAATAATGATCGAATAGTTACAGAAATATTTTGAAGAGGAAATAAAAACCAATAAATGTACTTCAAATGAATGATGAAGAGGGAAGAGAACAATTTCCCATTTATTATTGACGTACCGATGAATCACCGACGTAATATTATATTGTATCTTAGTTCGTCGGTTTTCGTCGGAATCACTGAAAAAGTTTTTCCACAGGTTAGGCAAGCGATCGGCAGGACTACATTATTGTTATCGTCGAGTGTCCGTGTAATCGATTAGATAATAATAATAATAATACGTCGCTTGGCCGGTGAATACAGTGTAGACGGTGTACGTGGGGCCGTTTTGAGTCAGAACACATATAGAATAGACGGGGGTGCTGCAGGACGAGTACTCGAACAAATCCCTTGTCGAGGGAAGTGCCCTGCAAGTATATACTATTTTGTACGGAACCGCTGCAGGAAAAAAAATTCGAAAAGAAAAAATATAACTTCCAATGCGAAGTATATTTATTAAATTAAAAATTATTCAATAATATTACGATTTGTTGTAATTTTATCACCCGTTGATATTAAATTGACAAATGTGCATAATATTATTTACTATATTTTTGCAATTTCAAGCATATGAACGGAAATTGAAAGAACCGCAACGATCCTTAGTCCATAAACGACGTTCAAATGGGCGAATTACAATGGCACTCGGCGGTGTTAAAATACCAATCCCACATTTCTTTCCATGTGCCACGGTGTTGTGTGTACAGTAGGTACCAAATAGCTAATGAAGTATATCAGTGGTTCTCGAACCCCTAGGGCCTAGACCTAGAGCTCCGTGAGAGTTATCTAGGGAAGTGATTCTTAAACTGTGGGCCACTTAGGTAACTGTTTGTAGATTTAAGGGGGCTGTGAAATATTTGTACAATATTACAGTATAATTTTAGTAAAATGTTAAGAAAAAAAAATTCCTTATCATTTTAACGATTTTAATGGAAAAAAATGTCTACCACTTAGACCTTAGGGGCCATAACTGTTTTACATTAAATTATGTATTAAAGTATGTAGAGGCACCACGAAATCATCTGAATTAAATCAAATTCAAACACTAAACAAGTTAAATTGTTACATAATAATTAATCATATATAAGCAGACATTGTCTTCCATCAAACAGATATTGAACTAGGTACTGCAAGTATATGAAAAAAAACAATATATTGTCGTTGTTAAAATTAAAACCTTTTAATTAGGTATTAAATAGTGTTTATATTTTCGTTTAAATTAAACACTCGTATTTCGTATTTATACGGGATACGAATCATAAGGTAATAAATCAAAAGAAAATCAGTGGTGCAATCATTTTTTACGAGTTGTAGTTGTAAAATTGGTATCACAAATTTTTGAGACTTCTTGGATTTTTTTTGCATCTTCGAGGCTTCACGAACTAAAAATAGTTTGCGAACCGCTGAAATGTATACGTCCGACAGTACCTATATATTATATCGTTACCGGAGAACGAAAACGTTTCGTTACCGACGACGGGGCTGACGGCCAGAGTTGATGCCGTCAACGAGTTGCGGAAATACGTATAACCTACTTGAAGAAACCGTGTACATAGGCGATACGTCTTGAGATTACGAACCATCGATCAATTAAGAAATTATTCCCATCGACAACGTGGCGCCTTACCTGCGTGCGTGTGTGTTTGTGTGTGTGTGAGGGGAAGGGGGTACGTATCTGTATAAACATATATCACATAAGAAGTAGAGCATTTATATAAATATATCAAATCTGCATGCAGAGCCTAACATAATGTGTACTACGTGCCTACGTAGGGCTTAAAGAGAGGGGGATGACGCACGTAGACTGAATCCTCGCAGCGCTTAAAAAGCGTTCCTTTTAAAATTTCTTCGAAAAGTCCACTGGAACGCTTAAAATTATATTATAAGTTTAGCTATAACATCTAAATGTATAAAAACACTTTTAAAAAAATTTGTTTTATTTTATAATTATTAAATATCATCTATATTACGTCTAATCGTCGGCGGTAGACCATCGTAGCCGATAGTTCTGGGTAACAGTGTTTACAAAGAGTAAATCACATTAAATAATTAAATATAAATTTATAAATTAAATATGTAGGCATATATAATATATATAACTAATTAGTAATTAGCGAAGGTGTGTAGTAGATACATGAAACGCTCAAAATGGTATAGGGACCGCAGTCGCTCCTGCGATTTTTGTCACTTTAAGCCCTGGTACTACGGCACGCACTTTGTTTAAAAATTAAAAGTCCTAAACTTTGCTTATTGTTTTTTGCTGTTGCGATTTCATGTTTGATACTCAAGAGGTTGTGAAGAGTGCTTCTATTTTGACGGAAACCGTTTTGTTCCGGAGAGATATATTTACTTTTTTCTAGAAACCAGGTGAGTCGACGATTGATGATTTTTTCGAATAACTTGCACAGTGCGCTTAGTAGAGTGATGGGGCGATAGCTTTCGGTGAGATATTTATTCTTATTTGGCTTAAGAATAGGGATAACGAACCCATGTCTCCAGTGTGTTGGGAAAACGTTATTATTCCATATAATATTGAAGATATCAAGTAGGTGTTTGGTTCAGTTGGGAGGGAAATTTTGTATTATAAAATTAAAATGTTTACCACGGAATCAGTAAACGTGCTGAATAAGATCTGATAATCGTTGGCACCGCCAAATACAGTTACTTACGAATAAATTGAAAAAAATCGTAGAACTGGTTTACACTTCATACTTGTATACACGAAAGATTACATTATATTTTGTCACGGAAGCACTCATACACACGCAATTGAATTTGAATATAATAATAATTACGCTATAAAAGAAAAACAATATTACGACTTATGTTTTAATTTGGATTTGAATAATAACGATAATAATAATGGCGTAGCGACACGATCGTTATTCTTAATGCACCAAATGTTCAAACATTATAAGTAGCAAATACAAAGGAAAAATGCCACGAAGACGACTCAAAGCGGACAAAAGCTGTCGTGCGCTCGCGGCTCCAAAACTGGTTCGATTGTCGTGCGGGGCATCCCGGTTGATAATAATGGAACGTACGGCGGTACTTTGGCAAAGTGGTGCAACAGGTGCGAACCGCGGTGGCCGTGGTACACGACAGCGTGAGTTTCCACGTTTGTCATGCATATTCAGTCCGATGTTCAGAAGTTACAGGGTGATCGCGACCTACACCAGATCGTGCATCGCGGGGTGCGATAATTTGTTTAAAACTTAGCGCGCGCAGCCCACAGAATGCGCAAATCTTAGGCCGTGCCGCTGCGCGCAGGGCCGTGTTAAACCATTGGGCACTGTAGGCACTGTGCCTGGGGACTACGACCTACAGCAGGCCTACGGAAAGATGGCTAAATGTAAAAAGAATAAACAAGGGAATGCGGACCCAGAGACGTATTATCTCGTCGGTGGCACTGACGTCCGCTTACCGGGAATATATTATTATTATTCATAATGCACGAGACCGTCGCGGGGAAAATAATCACATGAAATATGTATATATGCGCACACGTGTATTGCAAATAACACGCGCTAGCGTATACGATAAATATTAAATACGTATCACGTGCATAAGTGTGTGTGTGTGATGTACGCGAAACGAAAGAAAAAATAATAATAATAAAAATTTGATTTACTACCGTGTTCGTGCGCGCACCGCGCTCCCGCCGGGGAATAATACCCGATAAAATTCGCAAATCTTTCGCGTGGTGTGTTTACGATCGCGGGGACATCCGGATATGTATGTATGTATTGTCTGTATACCGTTATACGTGTGTGTACATATAAACACGTGATGCTGATGTGTGTGTGCGTAAAGTATTATCGCCAGTGTGCAGCCGCGCCGTCGCCCGTGGTGGTGGGATTTCGGCGACAAACGGGTGGGCGGAGTGACGGCAACCGTATACTAATAGGATTGCGCGTGTGTACCTTCGCGCTGCAGTCGATCACGTCACGACCTCACCGAAAGGGTACTTGGGATGCAGCTCGCCTCGGATATCCGGTGGGACCAACCTGTAGTTGTAGCACGAGTACGCATATACCGACCATCACGAAGTTATAAGTGTAGCTCAGGTCTACCCTCCGGCGGCGTCTTCTGTGCGCGCGCGTGTATATCAATGCGTGCAGATCGTCTCCCGGTACAGCCGATAGTGAGGTGTCCAAGAACAACCTACGTATATATTTTGTACCGTTGCAACATGAATGTAGGAAATTTAAAAATAAGCGATCCGCCACCAGATGAAAATCTATATTTTTTTTATACGTACAAGGTTTCAGGAAAATCCATGTGATACATCAAATCTGAACGTCATCCAAACAAGCCGTACCAATTTTACTTCCCTTTGATTCGACTTAGAACCAATCATGTCCAAGATTCGAACACAAGTGTCGCATTCAATTATTTGTCACTTGACAATTTAAAGATTATCAAAACGTTAATCTAACTTTTTTTATTTCAAGTTTTTTTTTTTTTGTATATTTTATATTTATATTTTGAATTTGTTAAATCAAACAAATATCAAATGGTCTAAAATTAACGATATATTTTATACAAATATCGATATTATATTTATACTTGTTTATTACGTTGGTAGGAGGCACTTCATCGAAATAAATTAATTTGGGGAGCACGGACAAAAAAGTTTGCGCATATTACTGACATATTCCATCGGGGAACCACTGTCCCGGTAACGAAAATAAGGGGTCAGAGTCTTAGGCTAAGCAATGCGTTGTTTAGGCATATTTGTTTTTTCAAATAAATCAAAAGTTGGTATGCTACATTATACAGTTTATTCATGAACACGTTTAGTGATAAGTTGATAACGTTTTTACGTTCGAACAGAGGGTTAAAAAGTAAATGGAGCTAAGGCGAGGACAATTTTTTCGGGAGTTGGTGGGCGGTTTTATTTTAAGAGGTACTTTTTTTTTCTCACCCGATCTCCACGCAATAACCTATAGACGACACGGCACGTCTGCGACGTGATTACGCGCGAAACGTTTCGACTGCACGACGTTCGCGTGCGCGGTTTTTTTCTTTCTCGTTTTTCGTTTTTTTTTCTCTACTTTTCGTCTTTAAATCTCGGATTTTCGTAACTATTTATAATAACGTCGTGTGATTAATCCGACGCTCGTGCGAACACCTCGAAGGTACGCGCCGGATGGCAATAATTGCAGCATAATAAGTACCTGTACGTTCTCACGTGACCGTCTGACGAGTCGCACATATGTTGCACAGTGTCCCACCGAGGATTTTCCCATTGCGATATCTCTTGAGATAAGGAAGATATTCGAATTCTATTTTTTTTCCATTTCTTAAGACTCACAGGGACAAGGTCTAGCGTATTTTAATTGAATTGAATGTTTTGGTGAACGAGTTGAATAATCACGAGGTCAAAGAAAATAAAATAATGAAACGTCAAAATGTTCAAGAAATAAACTCTAAGAAATGGCTATCTTTTAATTGTTCGTAAATAATAAAATAAAAAATAAGTGTTTCTAACTTTTTTACCAATGCATTAAATAGCCCTTGTCCCTTTAAGTCTTAAAAAAAAAAAGCAGAATTCGAATATTTCCATTATCTCAGGTTATATCGGAATGGAAATCCTCGGTTGGACATCCTGTATACTATTAATTGTATTATTATATATTTTACGACCACTATAATATTTTGTAGCCACTCCTGGTTTTACGGACTTCCGTCGTTTTGGTGCTCGCAGTCGTCCCCGTCGATACGAAATATATTTCATTCCAACTGCAACGTTAACGTCAATCCGCGATGCGTTGTCCTCTGCGATTCACTTTTTACACAATATACTATGTACACGTGCGCCGAATATTTTATTTATTAAGATAATGTTCACGCGGAATTATGATTACGATCGTGAGCTATATATATTTGTCCGACCGGTAACAATGTTATTGCTGGTTACTGTTATCGCGTACCGCGGTCGCTGTTGTACTCGCGTACTATAATGACACTGCTGCTGGACTCGCCGAAAGTATCGAGTATTACACTCTTTCGTTCGGTTCACATTGTAGACACAACAGTTATCGCTGCTCGATAGAGTGTACCGTGTACAGTGATTATTGCGCAGGGACATGTGGAAATATTTTGTGTTGTACCACGTATTGTGTAATGCAGCGAATGCGCGTCCGTCCGAGAAAGTCGTGGATTGCAATAATTTTAGCACCGATAATAACAATCATATTATGTACAACCGAACTTTCGCAAACAATACGATATTAACGACAACTTCTGCGAGATCCAATAAGTCCAATTATTTAATACATTATATAACGGTACATCATAACGGTGTACAAAGTTGTGCGTTTATATTATTAAGATAACAGGTACACGGTAGTATGACAGTGGCGTGCACATGGGGAGGGAGGTGTGATGTGGGTGATATATCACCCTAAAAACCTTTTTCTTCTTCTTTTTTTACGTAGTAAGTTATTGTTATTGTTAGAACAAAACGTACTTTACAACTTTTTAACTACGCAATAAGTATTTAGTATTTTAGTCATCGTATAACTTTGCTTATTAATTAATACAATCATATAATTTTGATATAAAAGCTGACAAAGTTAAAAGCTTAAGGTATATCATAAAATTCAATAATAATACCTTTACACTATATTAAATCGTACCTAGCTCATATCAAATATTTTGGATAAAACATTTTCGGTGATTAAGTGGTAATTAATAAACTCTAAACCGTTAAAACCACGTCAATCTGTAATCAGTTAGCCTTCAACATTTTTTTTCTGTATTACTTGTTCTTTTTATTGCTGACGGCTTTGGATGATGTACTAATATTTTTGATTTTTAAACAACGTCTTCGGAACTGTGTATTAAAAGATATAAATAATAATATTATTTCAGGCTAGATTTAATGGATTAAATGCAATATGTATAAAGTATAATATGTACTATTACAGAGTCGTATTGAGTCGATGAAATGATTGATGAACTAGTAAAAAAAAACCTTAGAAATCCAACAATCAACAACATTTTGTTATATTCATTTAAGTTCTACTAAAACTATTCAATTTATGTTTTCGTAATATTGTTGATAAACATTTGTATCAACCCATAAAATACAATCCTAGTCACGTCACGGTAGTATAATATAGGCAGCGGACGTTTGTTATGACTTCACCATAAACACTGCACCGGAATATTGAACGCAACATGATTAGGTATCACTGAAGTTGAAAAACGTTCCTGTATATTATTTCCCTATTATATACTACGCTTGAATGTTGACGGACAATCGCCGATTGCTTTAATCGCCAACAAACAAGTATAATAAATAATGATTATTAGTAATCTTATTACTAGTTAATTGAAATATTTCCAATAAAATATAATTATTAATTACTAATTGCACTTGACATTTCATTATTCTTCGATATGAAGACTACGAGGAATCCAAAAAATCACCGCTTGTTGTTTTCTACATACCTACTACGGTGTATGACTGTATAATACGAACGGCGCAAAAATAGCTGCTTGCAGGGATTGGAAAGTTATATTAATCCTCTGAACCAATAATTGAAGTGTGCACTAATGTGTAAAACAAATGGTAGTAGTATATACGGTAGATGTATTATATTATATTATTAAATTGAGTGCTAAAAGATACACAAATAATTATTTATGTTTACTAGTTCATTATACAGCATAGATATTTTAATTAAAGTCGATCTGTGCACACACGGATTCTCATTAGTTTTAAAAATACTATCGCTCGTCATCGCATTGGTTCGTTAGTTTTAACATGTCCAGCCATCAACACGGAATGCATTAAATTTAGTTTATGCTGGGTCGCTGGGACGTTGCAAATATACTATCAATATTGTATTATTTTAATCATATAATTCGTATGGATACAAGGTTCAATTACAATAAATTAAGGTACATTAAATAATTAAATACTTAGTGCTAAATTAACATCTCTTTTAAATGCATGAAAATTATTTGTGAAACAAATCAACATTATAATTATTCATGTTTGCTATAGATCAAATACGATTAATGTGAATTTAATACTAGTTGAGTAGATGCTAAAGATAAGTAAGAGAAATTGACATATCTGAAATTATTAATTTTGGTGTCTTAAAAAATTAATCTAATATAATAATTATGGACAATCAATTAAATTGTTGATTAACTTATACAAGGAAAATAAATCAATCTTTTTTATGTAGGTACCTCAACCGTATTAATTAAAACATAAAAGGTTTTGAAAATATCTTCAGAATTATTCTTTTCAATATTTGAATGCATTATCGCGATACGTTTGATTAAATGGCTTGTTATTGTGACAATGCGGTACGTGAAGTGTAGCCATCACGCGAATAATAATATGTCCTCAATATAACATTATTTGAAAAAAAAAAAAACTATTTGCTGTACTCTGTAGGCAGTCGGTTTTACCGTTCGAAAGGTTATTGGAAATGATCAAAGAGTTTGACGAAACACTCGGAGAAACGTTTGTCCATATAATTATTAGGAATCGACTTTAGTTTGATTGATATTATTTTCACGGGTACATTGGTGAGACGGATTGTTTTCACGGACTCGCGCTTTGAAATATTGAACGTTTCGATCTCGTCCATAATACCATACGGTCACCCGTGTAGGACAACTGTACACTATATACACTTTATTCGTAAACCGAGATGAAAGCTATAAACACAAATTAAAAATGTAGAAAATAAAATATCAAATGAAACGTGTTTCAAATACGAAACGGACAGCACTGCGGTAATTCAATAAACCTTAGGTACTGTAGAACTGTAAAAGTAAATCATTTGATAAAAAATAAATTCCGCCGTCACGTGTTACACTGTATACACTTTTCGTAACTAAAATATTACCCGTGCCCGATACCACCCGTATAATATAGTACGCGCACAGATATAGTACCGCAGCCGTGGTACCGTACCGTTAATACCTATACCATAAACTCAGCACCGGTTCTCAATCTTTTATGTTCGCGGAGCCCATATGTCCCTAAAAAAAAATTACGGAGCCCCGAAATTCAGAAATGTCTATTTGAAACAAGAACGCATTATGATTGAAGAAATTATTATATTATTAGGACTTCGAAGATTGTAGATGAGTAAACAAAATGATCGTACATGTAAAAAGAACGAAAAACCAGACTTTTATCCAATCTCATTTTGACTATGACATAAAATATTATGCGGTTTCATAAACAGTTAAAGGTTTTAAATGTTTAAAATAACACATTGGTACGGTACAAATAATATTGAATCTCATATATAAAAATGTAGCTAAGAAATATAATAATAATTTGAATTTAATCAATACAGATATGCCCAGGGCCTAGGGAGCCGCGGAGCCCCTAGACTAACCTTGCGGAGCACAGTTTGAGAACCGCTGCGGCATAAAGAATACGGTTCTTATTCCACGCGCACTTACGTGGGCGCACGTACATGAAACGGTAGCGGCGAATCACGAGTAAATAACAATTACACGGTGCGCGCTGTACCTGCGTACCTCTGAATTTGCGACCATATAGCGAAGTGTCTACTACACGCCAAGTGAGTGACACCTGTTACATTGGCTTTACAATATCGTTAAGCATTCGGCGACGATTTCACTTTTTCTGGCGATCGTATACTGTCGTGTGTAAAGGACCTGCATCTAAAATGCGTCTACATGATTAGAAGTTGGACGCAAATGAGGTATCTACGAAAAATTAACTTTTCAGTTGTTTTCCTCGGCGCAAGTTAGATCTCACTTTGAAAAATCTTAAATTTTGTCTCGCAACCGTTTAAATTACTCGGGAACATATTTTATAAACATTTTTTTTTTTTTTTGGCTTCATCGCTCGAAAATTGTTTACAAAACTATGCTCCTGAACTATAATTAATCAGTTACTAATAGAAATTTCATAGTCGGACGTCCATTTTCGTTTTTCGTAAAGTTCTTAGCGTTAAGAAAATACGACTAATGGTCAGGCCCTTGCAAAAGTTGGCCTCGCGACTTTTACCAAAAATCTTCAAATCTGTAATAACATTTTGCCAGTGCAATTAGAAAATTTGAAAATCACCCCTTCCATAACTTTTAGAGGGTTAACTGGTGGGGTGGACCTGCAATTTTAGGTAGCCCACTCATGTTGTCAACTTCGAAATCAGAGCCAAACAGTTGGCTGTAATTTGCAAGAAATTGCAAGATCACTTAAATTATTTGTAAGCCATTTTCCGATCCCTTCCCTAAATTTTCAAAGTTTGTTTGTTTCAAAATTTTTGGGGTTTCCACGGTGACTTGCAAATTATAAAAGTGAACTTGAAATTACTTGAAAATTACTGCAATTCGTTTGGCACTGGCTTCGAACTTCTGCGAAAATTTAGATGGGCCAATTTAAGAACTTGAAAAGATTGTGGGGTTTTCCATGTTGACTTGGAAATTATAAAAGTGAGCCTGCATTGACTCATAAATTACAGCGAATCGTTTTAAAAGTTTTACGACAGTATGGGCGGTCTTACTTTAGAACTTTGAAACTCGAGGTGTTTCCATGGTGACTTGTAAGTTATAAAATTGCACTTGCTAATAATTGAAAATTACTTGCAAAATGTTAGTACATGTTTAAATACTTTTGGTAAAAATCGATGGTGGGCAAGCTTCAGGAGTTTCTACTGAACTGGTTGTTCTTACAAATGTTTACACCAACAGTGACTTGCGGCGTTATCGTATATTGATTCTCCAATTTCGATATACTTACAAGCCTATAACTCTAAACTTCAAACACATCGGTATGCTAATAAATCGATAACCACACTCGACGTGCGTATACCTTAGCACCCCAAACTATAATTCCTCGAGTATAAATTCGAATTCACAGATATTACAATATGTTTGATGCGTCGTATACCTATCTAAATTCCGTGTACTTGAATATTTCTATATAATCGTACAATATCGTGAGATATCATTTTGACAAAGCACATAAATACATTTTAATATTGTTCTGTACAAGCTAATGAGTGCATATATAGTGTAATATTTGTAAAATCTATTTATCTTATATCAATGTATATATAGAACCGGAAAATTATCGAGGATGGTCGATTAATTTATACTACCGACTAACATTGTTTAACTACATAATATCGATGGGTAATATTTTTTTTGTAAATGCAATAAAGTGTTGTTTTTCAACTTTTGAAATGCATTCAACTAAATTGTTCATAAGCATGAGAAATAATATTTTCTCATACCACAGAGGGCACTTACATCTGGTACACACGCACACACATCTTACACACGCACTTACAACATCATACAAACAATTTTAAGGAAATTTTTTTAAAAAAAGAAGAAAGATTAACCACTTTATTATACACTAATATCAATATTATGCTAGTTGTTACTGTATATTCTTCTAAAAATTGCATTTAAATCGTCAATATAAATTGAGTATAAATTCTATTAAAACAAATTGCATACCAAATGCGAAAGTCCAATTTGACAAGTAGAATTCAATTTTCACACGCACACATGTAACATACGAGTATATTCATAATTTTTAACAAGTTTCTTATTAATACCACCGTTATAGTTGTTCCGTGATTATAAAATATTTTTGAAAAACTGTTTGCACAATTGACAATTTCATTTGGTAAAAATATAAAATTATTTAACAGAGATAATTTTTTAAGTATTTAGAACAAGAAAGTACCGTCTAAATTTGAAATAAATGTTAAAACTAGATAATTACGTATAAAAAAAGAGTTATACATATTATTATATCTAAATAGTTTGAAATGTATTTACATATTTCATGCAATATGAATGAAAAGTTCTTAAATTCAATATTTGGTTTTAATATTTATGTTTGATGTGTATAACAACGTAATTAAATTTACATAATTTTAAATTTGTCGAGGTTCTAATAAATGCTGCTATTTATTTAAATCCAGGATTGTATTATTTGTAGAATAATATAGATTTATGATTTTTTAAATTTCGATTTCGATACTTAAAATGATAATACTGAATATACATTAATACATTAATACCGGAGTGCTTACAATAGTATAATACTAAAATAATTATTTCGTTCATTAAAATTAAAATTTTAAATCACTACATCTATTTTCTATATCATAAAGTTATTTGTTGTAAGATGTTATGTGTAGACTATAATATATGTTCAATATTCATGTAATAGCATTTTCAGATAGTATAATATTATGTTGAAGTTAATTTCATCGTAGAATGTAAAGTGCGAAGAAAATCATTTTGAAAGTATGAATACTTTATGAGGCTCAAAAGTACAAAAAAAAGTATAGAAAACAATTAAAAAACTGTACAACAATGAATTTGTTATAACAAAAAAATCACATTGTATAAACTTAAATAGTAAAAACTTATTCATAAAAAAATGTTGCGTAACATAAACATCGTATTTTTCTGATAAAGTAACAATAATTTTTGTTACGAACAAGGTGCGAACACAGTTATTAATATTTTAGGTTTAGCTAACATACTGTCAACACGAACTACCTAAATATAACACTTTTCTCATATATTATATACACGCGTAAAAATAACTTTGTTTTTGCTGAACCAAGAACGGTATATTTGTGGAGAAAATAAAGTAAAATCGATTTTCGAATTACAAATATGTAGTTACACATGGGTCAAATATAGCTTAAATTGATTGGGTTGACCTTTTACATACTCGGTATGAAACTGTTTTATATATAGACCAACTACCTTACTACCCTATTAATTTATTTTGGAGAAAAATCAAAAAAATTGATATTCAATATTTATTATTGACAACGTGTCAAAAATTAGAAATACAAAACCATTTGTAAGTTTTTTTAATGTTTGCGTATTAAATATAACAGCCGTTTAATTGTTAGAAGAAATGTTTTAAATTCAAACCTTTCTCGGGAAATTGCAGGAAAAATAAACTTCAAAACCTTTTGATATTCTTAGAACCCAAACACAGACTTTGACACAGTTATTGGAAAATCGGTGAATTTACGCTGTGAATATTGCATTTGAAAATAAAATAATGTCATTTGTGATATGATCAAACAAATTCACCCTACTTCCGGATTTACTTGTATAGATTATTTTTGTACAATATATTATAATATATCTCTTCGTTATTTTGTAGACATAAAGTGCGGGTTCATAGTATAAATATGAGTATAATAAATCTGTCATTGTGATGTTATTAATTTATTGTGGAATTACACACCGTTACTATGAAGTATGAACTACGAAAATGACGAACATTATTGAAGTTACATAATACTAGCATAATTGCAATGTGAATCCGACTCAAGCTGCAGTATAACACATTTTTTGTTTTCATCACATATACATAAAAATTATATATATTTGTATAGTGAATATACATACGTTCTATAAACTGAACAACATCATGGTTCTAAAAAAAAATGTTAAATGCTAATAAAAGTAGAATAAACTATAATATCGGCCGAGCGAATACAATGGACTGCAGCAAAGTGGTGACAGCTCGAAAAAAAAGGCGTAACGACAATAATTCGAGGAACTGAAAATAAGAGTAATCTGCAGAGTAGATTATAGTATATTAAAATGAACGAGCATGGATTTTAAATTCAAATATAATATTTGATGAATTCAAACCATCGAGATTCGAATCGACGCGACTGCATTATTGTGTATTAATGAGTACACGTGTATAGTATTTTAATGTATCATTATAGTTGTGTTTCACATAAATACGTGTTCAAGTAATAAGTTTTGCAAGCGCTAACGATCCAGTTTACTTTTGGACTTGAATAAGACGTACGCAATAGCGAGCTTTCCCGGGAAAGTGTAGCGCGTTGGATTCGCAACAATTAAAATCATTTTACTACACAATGAAAACCTGTTATTCAGTTCAGCGCACATATTCATCTACGCTACACGAAATATTCAAATACGGCATAGAATGTCATAAATGTTGAACACAATATTGTGTGCACGATTCGCAATATTATAATGTGTAGCACGCGAGTATTATATCATAAAGTGCGTGAAAAATTATTGTATTGTTCTCATTCAAGTACGTTTTATTCACACCCCGATTAGGGTTGGTTTGGAATGCACGTACTAGAAAGTCGACCTTCGGTAAACTTAGTATTCGAGTAGAGACATGATTTCAGCAAAAATAAATGCAAAAGTGTCATAAGACGTAACAGAATACTAAACTGCAATGGTCTTGATTGCCGAATCGTAGTCAACTCCGAACGGTTCTGATTGAACTGAACTGCATTAATAATTTATAATTGTTCTAATTATTGCAAATCAAATATTTATTTTTTGGATCTTATGTTGCATAATATAGCAATAATTTCGGGTGTTGACGTACACGGTTTGTTTAAAACCTACTATAAATATTTATGCTTATTGTTTAATTATGTATACTCAATAACACGTAATTAATTTACCATACTATAAGTACATGATTTTACTAATATAACGTTTTAAAATTTGGCATACGATAATGATTTATAATTTTATATTGATGAACATCTAAAAAAACAAAAATGTCAATATCAAGGGAGGATTATACATTAATCGTGCAACTGCGTGCCGGAGCAAACGAACTGAAAAGTTGACGCACTGTTTTGTGACGATGTGCATTGCTGCTGCGTGTCGCGAGAGACAATTTTCATTCCCTTACTCAGACTGGCATCGTTCTCGCGAGCCCGTTGCTACAATTCTGTTTTGAATTTACTGCGGAACGGATTCGAAGGCGGACAGGGTGAGCAGCGGGAACACGAGGAAAAGGATTACGTTTTTAGTAGGTTGCAGTGTGTATATAAAATGGACGTGTCACGTTTGAGACTTTGAAAGTACGCAGAGTTAGCGCCATTGTTGTGCCTTCACGTTGAGACACGCAACGGAATAGTGCATGTCGTCCATATTTAATATATATATATATATATATATATATATATATATATATATATATATATATCTCAGGATTCGGTAAATGACACGAACAAATGAAGCTTAATCGAACGTGTACAATGTGCAATAATCCAATAATTTCAAAACATTTCGTGACCAATAGCTATTTTTTAATTACCGACAGTTTGCGTTTATAAAACGAAAGCCGATGAAATGATGAATATGAAAAACTGCAACGGTTTCGTAATAAATACGTTTCAGTTTATAAACGCATGCAACAATTGCACGATATAATGAATACTGGGAAATAACAAACGAACGAGTGTCTGCATTTTTCTCATTCCACTAGTTTCCGCCGTCTCTTCGGAACTGTCCGTGCCACATCGTTCTG
Source organism: Periphyllus acericola (assembly GCA_949715065.1). Classification (NCBI taxonomy): domain Eukaryota; kingdom Metazoa; phylum Arthropoda; class Insecta; order Hemiptera; family Aphididae; genus Periphyllus; species Periphyllus acericola. The sequence continues at coordinate 23,533,190 of OX454265.1, forward strand.
CATTATCGAGCTGTATGCACACTTAATATCACGTCGGCTTAGGTTGTTGGTAATTTTTCCTCGGTCTTTGGTATGAAACAAAATGTTTGATCTTACCGTCTATACCGGAACGTTATAGATAACGATATTAATATTGGAATTAATATTTGAAATTTAAATATTACGATTACTTGGGTAATAATTATAGTTATTGAAAGCAATTTATAGAACGTGAAATCGATTATGTATAATAATAATATGCTCACTGTAAAACGTAACACCGTTTTTCCAAACGTTATATATTTCAAGTATAATATTGATCTGTATACTGTACTAAAAACGTGATAATTGCTTGAACATGTTTTGTAAAAAAAAAAAAATACTATTTTTTTTTCCGTATAATATAAACGAGTAATATTGGCAGGGACGTATTTAGTTATTTCAAGAAAGGGACAACACAAATTTTCACGGTTTTATAATATGACAAGAGAAGAGGAGGGGTAACACATTTGGGGGGAAATATGGATTGACACCATTGTCGGTCTCATGTCTGTGATGCAAAACTTTCAAAATAAAAATTTGCCATCCCTCTAAATCTTTAAAAATTTGTCATCCCTCTAAATCTTTAAAAATTCGCCGCTCTGGGCAACGGGACCTATAGCCCCTACCTAAATACGCCTCTGAATATTGGTCGGAGTTATGTTTATAGTTTCAGTCAAGTCTGTTAGACTGAAAAATACAGCTCGCGTAATCAATGTAACGTACGTAAACGCAATAATGTAGAATAATATCGACGTAGATTTTCAGCACATATACGTCATGTAAAGAGAACAAGAATTGCATTAGTAATATTATTATACGTTCCGTAATTCGTTTAAACTACTATACAACAACGAGTCCGATTGCGGCGCGTATATTATGCTCGATGATGATATTATATGAAGGTTTTTTTTCAAAGCCAATCGTTATAAGTGCGCGACGTACAGCTAAAATAAGTAAATTATTCTGTATTATTAACGCACGTTCGACGAGCTAATTATTTCGGACTTAATTTTTTTATCTCAAGATGCGATTTACAAGTAGTATTGGTCGTTGTAGTAATTCTGCAATGAAGATTCGACCAAGCAAAATTAAATGATACGCTATTGTTATGTCTCACCATCGCTATAAGTGATTTGCAATGTTGCGATGTTGTCACTTATTATTTCAGCGTCTGTACCATACTATACAGGGTGTCCTACCGGGATTTACACATAGTGATATCTCCCGTGTTAATAGAGATAGTCAAATTAGGTTTTTTTGATGACCATCTGTGGGCAAAGGCAATATTTTTGACAACAGTAAATATAAGTGTATTATTAAAAAAGTTAAAAAATTTACTTTTTATCTTATAACGTTTATAAATTTCGAAAATAGCTATTCTACAGGATTTTTTTCTGAAAATGTCGGTTCAACTTTCAATTTTTATTAACTTTTTGATTTTTAAGGATGTTTCTAGTTAATATAGTTTTAAATAATAACATCATTATCAGAAAACCTTAACGGTCAAATGGTGCGGTGATAACTGATAATAATTTAATAAATAATTTAGTTGTACTGTTGTCGGTTGGTGCAGATTTAACAATAATTTTCCGAGTATAGGTACATTAAATCGTATTATTATTGTGATATTATAGTTATCGATCATTCGTGTTTTGTTTTTCGAATGGAATTTGATTTTATATCTAGTGAGAATAGACGGGTTCCTCGGGTGCTCGCGTTATATAAAACAGATGTGAAACGAAAAAAGTTTAACGGCATACTAAAAAAAAAGAAATAATACATTTTTCCTTAAACATATTATACAATACTCGGATGGTATGCAAATATTGTAGAAAACTATAAAAGTAGCCGATACCTAAAATACGTTGTAACGATAATAAATCCGAACGTTTGTTTTAAATTGAAATTTTAACACATTTTCTACACGCACAACGTGATGTATATTTATGTGCCGGAACTTCGAGGCTTATCAAAACGATTTTGTTCATTTCAGCCGTATAAAATGTAGTTTTCGATTAGCGCGCTCTCACACTTTTGTACACATAATTTCATTAGTACCTACACAGTTTCTTCGATGGTTTTATGCAACGTTTACAATATTATCAATACGTTTGACTTTCCGTACTTCTGTAACCGTACCCCGAAATCAGATAAGCAACTTCATATGTATCTATATATTATTTAAGAAATAACTCTCAGTTGAACTTTAGAAATAGCAAAATCATTTATTTCATTATACTATACACATTATGAAGGTGTGTATATACGTACATAGTTGTACTATTTATATAGACAATTTCATTTACAGAACTTGAAGCTCATCGTCGGGTTCTGGGAGCACTGTATATGAATAAGACCAGCGCATGAACGGGAACCATTACGTTGATTAAATTTCTTTCTATCTTAATCATTATTATTAGACAGCCAAGCGCGAAATATTTTTAGTGCTTGGTTTAATTAGTCTTTCTGTCAGCATATCATTATTTTACGTGAATCAATAGCACATGATACACTCAAGTCGAATGATTAAATTACGATATGTTTATTGACACGGACGTTATGTTCTATCGCTGAGGGTCTTGCTAAAATGTTGACGAAAACGTCACGCCGCAGCGGATGCCACATTCGTCGAGTGAAAAGTGTAAACGAGTAAAATGCACCGTTTCTCTATAACAACGATTTGGTTGTCATAATAAATTCAAAACCATGGTATACTTTGTTTAAATATTTTATTAGAAGCAGAATCGGTTGTTACCATAATTTTTAATACAATTTTACCATGAATTTACAATGACGACCTAATCGTTGTTAAGGAAACGGTCAATTTTACTCGATTATGTTGTTTGTATATATATATATATATACTCGCATATTATATACTATTCATATCTGTGTGCCAATGTATCGTATAAAAATATTGTGAATACGATTTCCCCTTATTTTCTAAAAGTCACTCGTGTGCAGACGCGTAGGTGTTTGAAATTAAATCATCTGACTAACGGAAAAAATAATATTCGTTTAGTCAACAGACCTATGTACTTATATAGTACATATATATTATATTTTGAATAAAACTCACGCATTCAAAAACAGTGTACATGAATCTGAGGGTAAATATACTGGGTGATTTTTAAGACGTGCTCACCACCTTTTTAGCTGTGAAAATGTTTTAATTTGAATTTTTTTCTCAACGTTCAAGTTACAATAAAAACCATGTTTTCCACAATTTTTTTTTTCGTGCCTGTGGCGATGCAAAGTTTTTTTTTTTCAAATAGGAATAATCCGTTTTCACTGCAGTATTTAATTGTGGTCATTTTATGTGAAATGTTGATATACCGAAATCAAAATTCAAACTAGTAGTTTTTTAATTATTCCAATATTTATGTATTACGAAAAATGGTATTGTAATACCTAATATTATGATATAATTTGTAATTACGTGATATCGCTAATTGTAACTAATTCGAGATAACGCGAATTTTTCACTTTTCATATGTAATTTTAAATTTGAATAACTTCGAAAGTTCTGGTTCAAATGTTGACTCCGTTTCATCAAAAATTGCAGATCAATTAATCGAATAATAGTTTGCGTAAATGAATATGGTGTTCTTTTAAAGCATTTTTACGGGCAAAAAGGGAGGTGATCACTAAAAGATCACTCTGTATAACGATCGAGATATGTATGACCGGATAATATTTCGAGCTGTTCAGCAATTATATATTATGTTAGTGTTGAAAATATTTAAGACACGCACGCGTGCATCTCGTTCGACACGAGTTAAACGACAGCGCGTATTTTGTGTGCTCACGCTGCAGTCGTAAAAAAATAAATAAATAAATTGAAAAAAAACCGCCAAAACGTGGATTAAAAAAGAAAGAAAAAAAAAGGAATGATGTATATATTTTAATAAAAGTTCGAACGGTTCGATTAAAGTTTTTCGAAATAAAACCATAAAAAACCCCCCCGAGTGATGTCATTATTAATGATACCGGAGCCGGGGCGGGCGCGACCAACAGTCGAACAGGTGTTACACGGCGAACGGTTGCGCGCGTCGGTCGGTATAATATGTACAGTAAATATCGCGTGCACAGCGTACAATATAATATAATTCATTACGAGTTCGATTCATCGTCCGCGTCCCAACGGTTGTTAATATTTTATCAAGTACACATAACAGCAATTTTATTATTATTAGGAAAAGTTCACCGATAACCGCGGTGTCGACCGCTGCACATTTTACCGGCGGCTCTCGTTGTTTTCGACTTGCACTAATCGTCGTCCCTTAAACCAGAGCTTCCCAACCGGTGTGCCGTGAGGCCACTATAGGCGTGCCGCGAAATGTCACGATTATCAATAAACGTTTACGTTAAAAATTACGTTTAAAATGTTGGTAAAACTAAAAATCTATCACAACTGAAGAACTTGGAAGACGACATGCTTGTCAACCATTCGACCACGAAGGAACCTCATAATACATTTCTCACCAAGGCTAGATTTTTTATGACATTGTAATAATATTATTTTTTCTCACCTAAATATACACACCGTTTTAAATTGTTTGCTAGTAATATACCGATATACAACTGATTTGGTATTAATAATTAATATAATGAAAGCCTATTAAAAAAAAATGTGTATGCACATAGTGACAAGTGTGTCGCGAGGGGAAAAGGTTGGGAAACGCTGGGCTTAAACATTCGGTGCGTCCGGGTCTATTTTCTTTATCTATTCCATTTCCCTTCCGTTCCGCTCGTCCCTCGTCGTCGGTCGGTAGCACTGTAGCGCCGCCGTTGTTGTGCGAAACCGTTTTCTACTCGGAGATCATCACGCGCCCGGTCTAGCTAGGCCCTTTGGCCGTTATCCCGCGTGCACTGACGTATAAAATAAAACGTCTCCGAGCTCCTTTTCACGCGCGTTCATGACTTGATGACTTGTCCAACACACACGCGTACACGCGTTTCAGCCTTTTCCCTTAGTGTACACACACCGTGTACATATATGTACTATTATTGTGTGCGTACGGCGAGAAGCAATCGAACGACAACGACGCGACGGCGACACCGGGATGCCTTGTTTTGTTTTGTTTTTCTTCCCTCTTTTTTTTTTTTTTTATTCTAGACGAGGTTAGTACCATTAAAAAAACTGTCGATCGTTCTCGTCGAGAATACCAAACAGTAGGGTGTGCTTTTCGAACAGGTAAGTCACGTAGGTCTCAAAGGTACACCACGTGCACTGCACAACTCCGTTCCTACGCACGCACTAACCCGCGCGCCCGTGTTTACGATATCGGTCGTTGTCTCTACGGTATTACTGTACGCATAGTTTACTACTACCATACAACACTATGTCTACAGACCGGTACAATATATTTCCATCGGCGAAGGCGACTCGTCTCGTTCGTTTTTATTTTTTACAATTTAATTGAAAATCAAAAGAAACGTGCTTTATATACACATATAATGTATGCATCTGATGCGTAATGCAATATACAATCATTGTCTCTTGTTTGAGGTCCGGATCACCGGACACTGATGATCGACCGCGGTGTGATTAACGAAATCCGGTTTCATTGTAATACGTACGTCGCCTAACCGAAACCAAGAGGCTTACCAATAATTATGCAATTCTAAATAGAATTTATGTTTTACCTAATTTTTCATCTAAATACATTAGTATTTATTTTCGATGTTTTTAACTTTATGTTTCATAAAATATTTAAAAAATTACTTCATTGAAATAATTCTGTTAAATTTTCGTCACTTAAATTTGAACGACATTTTAACTCAACTATTTACATTGTCGAATAAAGTGATTCACACGCGAGCATGTTGTTCCAAAAACTGATATTAATTTTACTGCACACATTTTAATATTTGGGCATTTTATAATAGTAAAATGTTTCCAAGATTTTCATATTGAGTGACAATTGCAGATGTGAATTATTTAAGACTTTCATCTCCTGATGACTCTACGAGTTCTATTATGAGACCCGTCTTATTTGTTACAGTTGTATGTGATCTTGGACATCCGTTTTCAATGACATTAACTAAAAATGGATTATATAAATGATATAAAATGTATACCAGGTATAATAAACATTTTGGCTGTTGATACCATTGTATTTATCCACGTGACTCGTGCACATATTTATGCTGTCTACCGCTGGTATATACCTACGTCGCACGTGAATAATTCTCCCGGTTCGCGATGCTTTTCGCCCGGTATGATGATAATAAATTTATACTGTCATCGCGGCGCAATGGTTTATGACAGGGATTTCGTCTGATCGCGACAAACATCTCGTTTGCGACAAAATACTGCTAATGCCTTTTCCGTTTTTATACTTTTTTCTCGTATGTTTGTATATGTGTGTGTGTGCGTGTTTATGTGTATATGTGTGTGTGTGTGCGTGTTTATGTGTGTATGTGTGTGTGATTAATTTTGCCGAAAACTTTTGTTTACACACGTGTTCCAGGCCGCACCAGGTAAATCGTGAAAAAAAAACACGATACATAATACATCTTACTAGGTCTTGTGATTTATTGTATTCTCGCGGTGTTAATAAGATTTAAAATCACTACAGCCTATTATATTATAATTAATAACTTATAAATTTATCCCAAGGTATTCGCGGATTTTTAGTTTATGCTTGTTGTCTCATCCAACGGTTTGACGTAATCGGAAGCACTTTTTGATCAACAATTAACATAAAATCTGATGAGAAGAAAAAAATTATAGTTTTAAGAATTAAATTAAATTTTAATATTTTCTTGTAATATTGACTTGAGTTATGTTAAAAAAAAATATGGCCGAACAATTAAAACGAACAAGTTAAAGTAGTACAAAGGAATTAATCGAAATATTAAAATGAAGAATGGGAAGAGAAAGTTGATAATATTAATACACAACATAAAATCTAAGATAATCTTATAATTATAAATTTGATGACGCTGAACGAGTAAAATTAAAAGCTAAAATAAACCTCTCCGAGGGTCGCGCATAACCGAACAAAGAAAAATAACCAAATAACAGCGGAGATCATCGTAATGATATAGCTATAGGCACGACAATATAGCCGAGTAGAAAAGTTGTGCCTAAAACATCAATGGCTTTTAAATGTTGTTCGTTTAAATGCATAAACTTGCGGTCGCCGCGAACGTTGTAAGTTATAATAATAATAACAGGCATTTTATAATGACGTAATAACTCACGAGCTATAAATTATAATACCTACAACATCATAACATTCCGTATGGTGTGGCTATTACGAATCGGGAAGAATGCGCGCGCTCGACGATCTGATTAATCAAACTGAACAACACGCGATAGAAGCGGTGTACCTGTATGCGATTTTAATACGTAAAAGATTAAATCTCGGAATTTCGGTAAACTTTGTGCGGCGTTTCCTTTCCGAGAGCCGTCGGGATGCGGAAACATTAATTTGGATAAGTGTTCGAGACCAGCCGGCCACCACGCGTATTATTAGTTATGAAAACCCGCGAATCCGAGTAATTATTACACTTTTCGTCCAATTGTGTTGTATAGTAATTAATAATATAGTGGTACTGCACACTGCAATAGTTTACAAACTTTTTTTGATCACCAGCTCGCCAATAATGCTCATGCGCATAGTGATGGTGCATCCCCCCCCGGGAAGGTCAACATCGTTCGGAAAATAACTTCAGCATCGCGTGGTACATCTCAAACCCCACACTTCACAACGACTTAAAAATCGAAATAGTTTCAGTTACAGCTAAAAATTACAATAATAATTTCACAATAAACTTACCGACCACACAAATCCACTATAGTATCTATATTAGCCAGCGATGCCTTACCAGAAAATCACCCTCGTCTACTAAAATGGCACTGGTGTCTGCATCTCTTGAATTCATCAACGTCGTAGGGTTCTCACACTGGGGTTATCTCTCCTCATGTTTTATTTGTATAAAAAATGTTACAGATTGAAAATATTCTAATTTTTTAGAAATAGAAATAAAATGTTTTTCACTCAAAAAGCTCGTTGTAATACCGTACAAAATGTATGTGAATAAAAATATGTATAAATAAAATAATGTTCAACTAAAATAACAATAATATTGTGGGTAAAGCGATGAAAAAATAAATGAATATTAATAATATAGTATATTATGTTAGCACTGCGCGGGTACATTATGATGCGTGCCTGTTCCGTAGCTATCGTTACATTTTTTCATACAATTCATGACGAGTTTGAGCTCTTAAAATTAAAATTATATGAAATGTATTATTTAAATGTATAACACAAACATTTCGCTAGAATTAGAAAATATGCATTTGTATCGTTGAATAGAAACGGTTTTTAAAGAAAATGTCATGGTTCCGTGATAAAATTCGTCGTTCATAGATAATTTCATTACGTAGAGGTTCGACTGTAATATGCGCATGCAATCGATATTTGTACAAATCAAAAATATTCAACGACGATTCGAAACTCATTATTCGCAGTGTACTATACTCCATATCAATATATATATATGGTTGTTTATGTTTACCGAAACTTTTCTCTTTGAAGCAACAAGCTGCAGCATATTTACGTATAGCGTACAACCGTGTGTCTCATAATTCATTTAAAAGCCCCGTCACATACAACGATAATATTATTATCCTCTCCGTGTCCCTGTTTAATCATTTAATTTATTTATCATCCCATTTAATTCGTAGGCACTACCAATGATTATAATTTACAAATATACTAGTATTTATAATCAATGGTACTACTGTCTACTGTACTAGGTATGACCATCGCATTTCGGTGCAGTGTTCAATTCCATATTACATTCGTGTATTCCAAAAGTATCGCTGCACGTGACGATGTACAATATTTTTTTTGGTCAAGACAAAACTGAATACGACCGAAAACGTATTGTTATCGCAACTAAAGCAACATTTATTTACACCTAGACAACTGCAAATCATAAGCGCGTATTATTATGCCGCTTCGCAAAAGTCATGTACTATTAGTTAATGGGTTTCTTTTCAACTTCAAGTATTAGATCTTTGGCCGACTCGATTCCCTTTTAATCGTTCTTGATGTGGGTCACCATATACTATACCTTATCTAATTTGTCACGATTTACGAAAACTCTAAATTTGATTGGGCTGTGTGAAACTCACTTATTTAATCATACTACTCTTGAAAACGAGACTTTCGTGATAATATTTTGAATTGCAAAACCGAAAAACAAATATAGTTTGTGGAAAATCGTTCAATTTATAATACACCACGAAACTAATATCCAACGTTAGTCAATAAGGAAATCCTTTTTTGATGAAAAATTAATTTGATGATTCATTATATACGTGCCATATACATTATACATGATTAAATATTTTACAGTATAACGAAGAAATTCGTTTAAAACGCAATATATTATGTTCTTTGATTTCGTGTAGTTTAGTAAAAGCTGCTGTATTCTGGTACAAACATACTATCGGTATAATGGCGGTGAAAAGTGTATAAAATATGTACCTATTTAAAAACGTAAAAAGTCAAGCTCGAGTACAAGTACATAAAAATAGTATTTATGAAGAATTTCGAGTGAAATGTTTTCTTTGTATTAATGTATTACTGCCACTTGATTCTGTGAGTAATGAAAAAACGTTATATAAGATAAATAGTACACTTATTAATTACCCAATCTCTCGCATAGGCTCTTCATAAAAAAATGTACTTAATCATATGCAAGTAGGTACTGGCTGGCGGTAGCCCATTGAAAAATCTCATGGAAATTGTCCAAGATTTTCAATGGGCCGCATACGATTTCATCTGGGACAATTTGGTCTGGTTACACTTAGGTACTACCCGTATTCATTATTCCGCTATCACGCGTGTCTCGTACATAGACCTAGTGGTTCGTTCCCAATTGCGTTACCTGTCGTTGGCCGACTTTATTTGTAGCCAAACTCGGTTAATACTACGTTACCGCACTACTATTATATACCCGATAGTTGAAAATATTCAACTGTTTCACGGTGGCACAGTGCGTTTGATTGTTCAGGTTGCCGATAGGTGAAACTTGATAAATGATAAGTAACCTAATATAAATTTATAATTTTACACAAAAATTATTTTTACGAAAACAGTTTATTGAAAATAATTATAACGGCTATATTTTCAACTACACACAGTGACGCACGGTGATAGCAGTGAACGGTACCTTAAGGCTGTATATCTGGACCCGGTACGTACACGGAGGTCGTATTACTCAGAACGTTTGGTATATAATATCAGACCATAACAGTACTTCTTATGATTCAATAATTTGATTATTGCAGTATAATAGCAATCAATTATGAACACGCATTGTAACCATGCCCGTCGTGCAAATGGCTAACGGCCAGAAGGGATGATTACAACTAATTTTCACTTCAAAAGCTGTCAGTTAGCTTACACACACGACCGTTTGCTACATATATTATATTATACGTATACAAATTGTTTTTGGCTGTAACCTTCTCTTACTACCTCTCGCTTTCTCTCTCTCTCTCTCTCTTTCTAATAATACGTAATACACACACACACACACACACACACACACACACACACACACACTCACACACACACATATATATATAACATATAATATACACTGAATATATTATTTGTACGCGCCAATATGTAACAAGCCGATTCGATTTAACAATCGTGTTCACCGGACTAGGGGAAAGCAAAATAAAGAGAGAAAAAACACTCTTCGTATAATTATATACATACAGTCGTCTGTCGTGCGCTACGTTTTCCGAATGGCTAATTTCCGTTGTTTTATATATACGTACACGATTTTTATTTTTTATCATTATTCGCTCTTCACCGTCGTCCCGACAACTACTGCTGACTGAGGATCATAATATACATGTATATGTATATTGTATTTACACTTTGTCTCTCCGGCGAGCACATTACCGTCTCTTCAACCGTCGTCGTCGTCGTCGTCGACGTCACCCGGCGCATTTAAAAATGAGTTTACACTCTGTATAACTACTTCAAAGCGTATGCCGATCATCCGTCGTGCACAATTATCGTTCTTCAGCGAGACGCGCACGCGTATATACAGCTATACATCTATAGTTTATTCGCACTGTAAGTGTGTACTCGTAATACGGACTTGAGGGGATTTTTTAATTTTACAATTTTTTTTTTTCCATTCAAACGCAAATAGTCACGACGCGTATCATATCATCGTTACAATGATACGTAGCTCTCTTCGGGTATCGCGGTCTTCGTTATTCGTTAGTATAAACTATAAAGCGTATTTCCTCGAGTTCGAGATGCACGCGGACTATGTTACTATCATTGTTATTTCCGAAATAAATTTCAATATATTCATCCGTTAAAAGAGAGTATATCGTCTAATATTATTATAAAGCACGTGAGTGATTCGAGATGCACAATAACGGATCCAACGGATCTTTGAAGGGACGAGGGAGTGACGGGACACATTTTTCAAACGTCTGCTGCAGTGGCGAGGTTAGCGGACGGTCGCACTACGTATACGATCTTCGTTCGACACTAAAATTTGGATAGTACGATTCAGTCTTAGGGCGGCCGTACCGTACGATTTTGTCAGCGATGTTTTATTATAGACCATGACCTTCTTAACCATGATCAAGTGTCGTTTGGTCGTACGACGTGCACTGTTCATGTGCTTAAACCACCGGTTTCGAACAACGCGCATCCGTGTGTCGCGAAAAAATAAATCCCAACAGGACCCAAAATCAGTGACGAAAGGGGCATATGCCTCAAGTTGCTAAATGTTGGGGGTGGCAAAAAATTATAGCTTTTCCTTATGATGTGTTCATGATTTTTTTTTAAGATATTTATACCTTTTTCGGTACTGATATTTATTTAAAATAAATAGCTACAAATTCTGTATTTTAAAAAATAATATTGAGCGTCTAATTAGAAATGAGGGGGCGGGGAATTATTTTTCCTCGGGCGCGCGTCTACATATTAAATACGCCACTTGAACCATGTACCTTTCCAGTAAATAATTAGTAGTTGGTTATATACACATGTATGAGGTATAACTAATATTAAATACGAGTTGGATATTATTGCTAAAACCCTGTTTCTCGGAACTATCCATGATAGTTAATAATTATAAAATGAATCACTTTTTTTTGAAAATATCCTTATACATTTATAATTTATACTGTTAATATTTTTAGCGTGGGCGATGGTTTTAACCGAACAGTTAAACGTTCCATCGAACTTTTCGAAAAAATGTTAAAAGGGACGTTTTTTCGAACGTTGCGATTGGTTGGGGGGGAGGGAGAAAGTTCAATTGGACGCGCCAACTTTAAGCCCTAGCTGACCGCATAGAATGTTTAAAACAATGAAAACTAATAAACATGTATATCTTCACCATTTGTACATATAGTAGAGTTTATTTATAATAGCGGCGCTCGATCGGGGCGGTATTAGAACATAATAAAACGTGATGGGTACCACGACTATCGGGACGACTAACTACGACGTTTAAGCGTAGTTTACACGATGCTGGTTTACTAGCGACTAGTGAAACACCATACTATCTTACTATCTCACTAGTACATAGTAAAATAGTTATTTCATATACACGATATTCTAATACTAGTAGTTACTAGTAGTTAACAAGTCCGATACTACTTAAATTATTTTTAAGTTTTTCAAAATTACTGATTTTCAAGTTTCTATTTAAATAATCATTATGTTTAATGTTCCATAATATTGGAAATTATTCGTATAGATCGAGAAATTGGAAAATATCATCATTGTTCCACTTCACTTGACTCATCATGAATTTGTTTATGATAATATGTATATTCAACAAGGAAATTAACAGAAACAATAAATAATTAAAACTTATTATAATATCTGAATAATAACTGAATAATGAATATTCGGTATCGTTTTTAGTGTTTTCACAAACTCACTGCCGGGGAAATACAAGCTACTAGTTCAACATAAATAACTATTGCCCTATTACATGATACTATTTTTACTCGCATCGGATAAAATAGCGCGCTGGTTTGCTAGTAAAGTTGAAATATTTCTATTTTACTCGCAACCTAGTTTGCTATTTTACTAGCACACTCAACTAGACAGTGCCGGATCTAGGACATTTGACGCCCGGGGCTAGTAAAAATGCAGCGCCCTTAACTGTGCACTCCATATGTGGAGCTACGAGGGCCCCTCAGTGAGGGAAAGAGAGGGTATTTAATATAAACCTTTTTTTCTATAATATTAATAATTTTTATATTATAATAATAATAATTAATATAACATATTAAAAAATATAAACATTTTATAAACTTAAATATGGAAACTTTGCTATTTTTATATAATGTACATTGTACATATATACAATATCATATTTTAAAATGTTACACGTATAAAAACATAGAAAACAAACATAATTTATATACTACTTGGTTGTTTTAATTTAACAAATAACATTTTAATATCTAAAAGTTTACTTTTCTAGCCTTTTTTGCAACGAAATCTTTTATAATTTCATCATAATTAATCTTTCTTGCAATTATATGATAAGTTATTAAGTCTTGCTTGCTTTGTAGTAGATCGCAAGTATGATTTTATATATATACGAGTATATATGGTTATATTATATAACTTATATATAATATAGTCATATCATTATCGTAGAATATTATTACAACTAACAGTTATTTCCAAATCCCATCAGTCGATTTTTCTCCGAAAACAAAAATTAGATAATATCTACGTTTGACGAATGAATTTTAAAAGACATATTATACATCAGACAAAAATAGTTATATAAATTCCTAAATATTATGTAATATTATATTCATTTTCAAGCTTAAAAATTTAAAATGAAAAAAAATTTAAACACATGTACATTTTTAATATACCCATACTAAGGCTTTTTGAATTTTCATAAATTCAAGAGCGCCCGGGGCAATGATACCCACTTGTCCCCCCCTAGTTCCGGCACTGCAACTAGACAGTGCTTTTTTACTATCACATAGTGAAGTAGCTTACTAGTTGCTAGTGAACTAGCACCGTGTAAACCACGCTTTACGAATAATCCGCCGGAAGACGCACAACGCGGTGTTCGAGTCTCCGGCTATAATCCGCCCGAAGACTTAATCGTACATCCGTTCCCAAGTCACGTGCCGTTCGGCAGCTCATACACTCGCGATCGGTGCGGGGCAGTAGTGGGACCCCGGTGCGCAGGGATTCGCCTTCGGCCACCGTTTGTCGTCGGGTTTTTCATTAATCCGGTCGGTGCAACCGATGCACCGTGTTCACGTCCCTTCCACGCCACGCCGCCGCTGCGCTTTAGGTCGCGACTACGTGTCACATGTACTACGGTGCACCGGGGTGGTACCGTCTTAGCGGCGGGGAGAGAGATAGAGAGAGAGAGGGCACATGTCGGTCTGAATACCAATTTCGCGTGCGCGGACTGCTGCGGCGAGCCTACGGATGTACCCTATATGTACAGTGTACACACATAGACCGTTTGCCGATAGCCCGCAGGGGTCGGCGAGTAAATAACATTATGATATTGGCACGCGAGCGAAGATTAAAAATGACGAACAGACGAGGTCCGGCGAGCAAAAAACGTGTTTCGTCGTACGACTCGCCGTACGCGTGTCACTAAAAATGTTTTAAACAAGAAAAAACGGCGACCAAATCGAGTGGGATTTACCGAGAAATTTAATGCGACAAATCGAATCAAATATTATTTTTTAATTTTTTTTTCGTCCATGGGCATGATCGCTTCGAAACGTTTGGAAATAATCCGATTCGATTGGATCCGTGAGTTGCCGACCATTGTGTTGCACATGTATAAAAGTTTGAAAATAAAAACCCGCACCGCGACTCGTGCGTTATACAACTTGTACTGTTTGCGCAGCAGTCTTCTATGTATACTTTTCTACGATATTTTGTGTTTTTTTTTTCCTTTTATACTATACACTTGGCACGTTGTATGCAGTACACGTTGTACACACTAGCACATGGCAGACGTCAAGATAATGAGCTGACGAAACGGTTGTCACCACAATGTTCCCAACTCGCGTGCGCGGATAACCGAGGTAGGTAGGAAAAAACAACGAATTCATTGTAGATTTTAGTCGCGTTTTTCCGTAATTTATTTTTCACTTGTTACGATAAACTACAAAAAAAAAAAAAATACAGTACTTCTACTTGAGTTGATTTTATTCGTGTCTTCGTGCTTATTGTTATTATATTTCACGACAGACACGCAATTAAAACATGGTTTCGAAAATACGAAGACGGTACTTGGCGAGCATTCGATAATTATTGTGTACCCACCACGACGGGTAGTACCCGTGTGAGTTATAACGTGCTGAATGAACGAATTGGTTTCGTTTTTTTTTTTTTTAAACAAAACTTATAGAATATAATACTTGTAGATTAATACGGTACACTTTTTTGTACGCCATCGTGGAATCATCACATCGCACCAGCTATATTCGTCTACGAAAAACGAGACGATCGTTATTTATAACAAAAAATTATGTGTTTTTTAAATATCGCCCCATCCGAAAAAATATATAACCGTTTCGTATCCAAATGTAAAGTAAGACCCGTTTACTCATTATGTATGCTCACCCCTTTTTTATGCTCAAATTATGCATTTTTAAACTTTGGTTTTAGGAACATTTTAAATATACTCTAGAAGAATATATTTAAAGTGGCAATACCAAGCGGGAACACTATTTTCTCCGAAAATAATTATTCAGTTAATTTCTCTGGAATCGATGATGTAACACTGTTAACATTCAACATTGATTTACGATGGTTTGCACTATTTTCGTGTTCTTCAACCTTTTTCGTAAGATTTTTTCCAGTTGTTTAAAACCACGATTAATAAAACTTGAATTATTTGACTAATTTTACAAACAAAACAATAAACGTTATCAGTGTGTACAGAAAACATGAGACATTTACGTGAGTGTATTTCACCTTTAAGCAATTTTAATTCGAATAATGATATATTTAATGAGCGATTATAATTTTTAAATTTTTTTGGACCCATATTCCGAAAAAATGCTGGTCCTTAGCATAATTCCCTATAGTTGTTGTTTAACACTAATGGTCACATTCCCGGATCTTTATATAATTCAATATCAAATTCAAAAATATGAACTTCCGAATTAAAATTAATTGCAATCACTGAATTTTCTACTGTTGAACAATTGTCTAATAAGTAATAGCATTGATTTTATAATATACTATATAGTATATTATAAAATCAATGGTAATAGTCATCAGTTCGTACCCGGCTCAGTGCAAAAAATATTCTGCAGAATTAATTCTGTAGTCTCTCCCCCTGCCACCGTTCTGATTGCTCTACACTGCTCCTCACTGGACTCACTCCACTGGGAGTGAAGTCTACACACGTGCAAATTCTCTTCTTAGAGAAGGGGATACCAAGTGCTACACTGCACTCTATCCCTCCCAAGTGACAAGTCATTGACAAAGACCTAACGGTCGTTTCGATGAAAAAACAATTACGAAAAAAAAAAAAAAAGTAATAGGTATAGACGTAATCATAATGATAAAGTGCTTTTGACCAACTTTATCTTAAACCATAATAGCTTATTTTATCGATTAAATAATAATCTAAAATTGTATTACGATACGTGACTAATTTGTTTTGTACATGTCTAACGATATATACCATGATAGCAATATCATACAATTTCACAGTGCCACTTTAATAATTAAATATCAACAGATGCCCGGGGCTGCAGCCCCCCTAGCTCCCCTAACTTGGGCTCTGATATTGATGCTAAACGACATAAGAAAAACGATCAATATCCTAATTATTTTACACTTTTCACACGCAGTTTTGAATAATTCCGTTTCATCAAAAATATACAATTTAAGTACAAAAAAGTATTAACCTTACCTAATGCTTCACCCTTTGCAGCATCATATATATATATATATATATATTTATACATTCTAAGTTATAATATTTACTTTTCCGTTTTTAAGTCCCTAAGGCTTTACTAATTTTAAGTGTCCGGCTACGAAAACTCCATTATACTCCGGTATTTTTAAGTTAGTAAATCCTCACGCGCACCCTGTATATTATATAAGTTCAACTAAGAACACAATTATTATCACATCTTTCTCGTACTTCATGGACCGAACGGTAATGGTTTAAGACCGCGTGAAACTTGGTTGACAGTTAATTTCAACCATCAGTTATTTAGTCAAAAGAATGTACACACCGTTCTTTCCACGATATAATAGTTTCCGTAAAGCGATACAAGATACGCGCCGCGTGCGTACACGTGTTAAGCTGGACACGACGTGCCGGAAATATGACTGCGATAATGTACCATAATAATAATATACACTATTATGATAATGTAATGTAGCGTAACTAGTAGTAAACGGTATTAAATAAACACGGCGCAAGATTCGCGGCGACATCGTTATCGAGGTCAATTCGTATGTACACACTATAATGGTAATATTATTACGGTATCATAATTGTCATTAAATCCACATTTTCGTTATTCATAAGGAACGCGATATATAAGCGAATTGAGTTGCACGTGTACAACTTAAATATTAACACAAATTATTATGTGATTATATACCACGCGTATTATGGACTGTGGCATACTTATTATTATTATATACCATATATAAATCGTAGCATTTTCAAAATATTTCTATTATTATTAGTGTCGTTCGTTTCTACTCGCGACCAATGCCGTATTTATTATAATATTAGGAGGGCGAAATGGATAATTTCACTCCCCCACGACGTTTTAGATTCAAGCAGAGCTGGTTCGTTCTGACGAGTGTAAGTATTGACAAACCCTCTACTCCCAGGTGGGAGGCTCCCAAACATTTGAAAATCCCTTTTAAAATATCTTATAAAAGTTTACGATGAAAGGTAAAACATTTGTTTGTAGTAAAAAAATGGTTAACATTGGTAAAACTGGGAGTGTAAAATTAATGTCATAAAAAAAAATGTTTAAAAAAGTCAATTTTGAAAATATCAAAGAGCATTTAGAGAAAATAATATATCCTAGTTTATTTAAAATTAAGCAAGTGGTCATCACATAACCTGTGACCTTGGCAACATGCAAAAGATCCTACTCATAGATGAGAAAAATTAACATATTATTATGTTCTAGGCCCGAGCTGATATGGCTCAAGACCGCTTTACTAATTAAGCAATATAAGACATTGACAAAGATATTGCAGTAGACAAAAAAATAATCATTATAATAGATACATTTGCTAAAAGTAACCAAATAATACAGCTTTAAAATTAGCCAAACTTTTTCTATATTCAGCGTTGGTATGTATTTATAAGTTAAATAGTAAACAAGATTTGTTTTGTATTAGTATTATAAATCTGCTGTTGCTTTTTTTTCTATATTCGCGAGAAATATTTCGTTCGACGTGGACTATACTCGCGAGGGACGGTTTTATGTTTTTGATTCTTTTGGCTTCCTTGGCCGGCAGGTGTCGAAGAGTACCATACAAGCCCACAGTTATGAATTTATTGATTAAACATTTATTTTAATATTTTTTAAAGTTTTTGATTATACAATTTTTATAGTTGAATACGGTGGGCAGGAACATTAGTTCAATTGGTTTAGATGAAATAATCCAGCACAGAGTAAGTTATACATGGCTAGGCTTTAGATAATGTTAGGTAGTAATCCGTTCGATGGTGATTCCCCGGCCAAGACTTCCAGGCGAAGCCGGTATAGGCGCAAATAGGGTGGGTGGGGGCTTAGGTAGGCATTTATTTAGAAACAACATTTTACTTTGAATGAAAATAGTAACAACTACAGGTAAGGACTTGTAAGCAATATAATTATGTAAGTGTTGATAATCAATACTAGTGGTGCGGGGGTGAAGCTTCCACTGGTCATTTATATCGTTAGAATTTAGCACACCCAAAAATAGAGGTCTAGTTGCGCCTATGAAAGCCGGTGTAGTAAATCCATGCGTAGTATGTTTTATGTATACGAAGCGTTTCCTACTAGTGTTGCCTATGATAGTGAGATTAGAACGACCCTCAGTATTATGGATAACTACGACCGCTAATTAACAGATTAAAGTAAGAATAGCCAAAATACATATGACGCAATATTCCAAAGTCATACCTAATAGGTGTCAGCACAATCATAGATTATACCAAAGTTAGCTATTCCCTAACCATATCCCAAAGTCACGCCATGTACAAAAGTCAGTATAAATACGAGTAGTGTTCAATAGAAAAGTTAGATGTAAAACCCAGTTGTAACTACCTTATGCTTCTCGTTGCCTACCAAAGTAACATCGCCGGAAGCCGCTAAGGTCTCTTTCCCAAATGCTGTTACAATAAATATTAAAGTGTAAAATAAAGTGTTAATTTCTATAAGTTTAAAAAGTGTTCTTTCATTTTACAATACATCTCCGTACGAAGTAGCGCTGTACAAATATACGTTGTGCCGTCATAAAATATAGTTGTGACTGACCGCGACAGATAGGCGTTTTGCGCATACGAGTCGGGTCACTATACCGGGTAACTCAGCTAGTATTATATTTAATAATTATAATTTAATTATTATTAATTTAAAAAATTATCAGAGTCCGTTGGTATTTCACTTAGTTTATTGAACATGTACAGTGTACATTGTACACTATAGGCGATCTATTTATCTGTTTCTACGAGTATTTCTAATGGACCCAGAACACATATTTTTTTTGTAAATTTTAGTAGGTTTAATTACATTTAAATGTTCAATACTTGCATATTTTAAAGGAACTGCAATCCTAGTCAATCTGTTTTTTTCCGTTATTAGTATAATATTCATCAAGAAAATAATTGGCAGATATACAGTGAACTAAATTAATATTTTCTAAAATAAAATTAGGACTGTAAATATAATTTTGTGAGTACAAATGATGGTTCATATTACATAAGTATAAAAAAGTTGTATTTCTATCAGGGGAAAACTAGGGTAAGATGGAACATCGTTATATGAGGGATACCATTAACGTAAGTAAATTATACCATAAAAATGCTGACTCTCCATACTTGATTATATCAACAGAAGGCTATGTAGATTATAGACTACGCGAGTATATGAAAAATGAATTATGCAGATGATTGTGACCAAAACTATACCAGATATATGATATAGTTGTAAATAAATTACTGAATATTGTTAAAATAATTTTTATGCATTTACTAAAATATTTTTTTTTGATTCATCATTATCAATTTTAAAAAGTTAAAAGCTATGTTATTACTTTGGAATTAATAAATTATGATAATCTTATTTGATGAATAATAATTTTTATAATATAAAATAAAATTGTACATACAAATATAAGCTACCTACAAATAATTTCACGCAATGAGGGATCTTAGTTTTATGAATAAAACAAAAAAATAACGCGGTAATGGCAATTAAATGTTGGGTGTCCTATCTGACCCATCTAACTCAAGTTTCCCCTATATATAGAATTATTTGTTTCCCATGATTGTGTTTAAAATCCCTTTTTTGCTAATATTATCACCTTTTGGGAACTTGCGAAATAGCAAATCAGTGATCTTACGTGCAGATTTTTTAAAATCCCTGCAGACACATTTGCTCCCACAGCCACGAGATATTTTACTGACTGATGTATTTCACACAATTTAAAATTTAAAAATATAGTATGAACCTTTTATTAAAATAAGGCGGGATTGAAAACTGATCGAACTGACACTGCAGTTATGGATAAGGTTGGGATCTCTTGCGCATTATGATATCAGGCAACCAGCATACAATCATTTCTGGGCCACCAATAGGTGTTAACCAAATTACTCGATTTATTGTTTGTAATTTCTATCACTGCGTGAGCTGTCTATGTATAGAGTATACTTAATCAAAGGTATTGTGTAGGTAAAAAATGTACAATGATGGCTTGAGGTAAACGTATTAATTATTAAGTATTTTCGAAAATCGATTTTATGATAGTTATGAGAAATTAAAATCCAGTACGCTTGCTCCGTATAAATTTGAAATCGAGTAATAACAATAGCCACTGAACTTGTAAAATTAAAATACAATTTTTAATTTATGGACATCGAACGGCAACGATGAAATAAAAAGTCATTATTTTTGAATACTACAAAATGTTACAATATTTATGAAGTAGTTTAAACTTGAAAGCAACATAATAGATACCTACTATTATATTATTTTTATCAAGTATAGCCTTTAGGTATAAATGCATTCGATATAATAATACAATTTAATTCTATAATAATATGTTCTGCGTATTTGATTTGAAAATATATATGCGTGCTTTACATAATTACATTATGTATACGTAACGGCCATTAACTTCCCTAATATTAGGTATACTTCTAAAAGAAGGTCACCTATATCCACTAGTAATTTTTTTGGACGTTGTTTAAAGTTTTATTATATATATCTCAAACATGCGATCATTTCTTTCGAGTGTTAATAGTTTAGAGTTATTTCACAAAAATTAAAATGTATTTACGACTTAAAAATACAATTCAAGTCTATAATCATGTATGCGATTCTAAACAATATTTAAAAAATCTAATTCGAGTTCAATTTATGAACATTTATCGGTTGAAATAGTTAATCGTTCGTTTTTATTAAATACGTGCAGGCTCCAGTATTATGGAAAATATATTTTATCTGTCTTTATATGTTTCTAAAATTCTCGTTAAATAAATTGTTTCATTAAAAAATATCGGAATGTACGAAAAAATGCAAAATTCGACGTTAAAACAAACGAAACTGACACAATATGCACACACAATTACTTAGATTTTTTATCACCACTTACTTTGCATTTATGTAGTAAACAATATGACACTGAATAAATACGCAAACGTATTCCTGGGTATTGTATTCTATAATTACTGTGCAATAAAGACGTTCGTGCGTAAACCGACGTTACCACAACAACAATGAACTCAATATCACTATATTTGGGTATTATTTTTTATTTGAACTTATTGTTAGAAGTTTATATTATGGTACCCGTAACTTAAAAATAATAACCGATTGATAAAATGCATTTTAAATCGGTTATATTTCTACACTCGACAGTGTTTGGAATTCAGTGATTTTGTTGATAGGATTAAAATGGGAATGGAAAGGACCAAGCCCAATATTTCCGTTTGATCTCGGTGTATTACTCGTAAAAAGCGGGGGACGAATTTGTTTTAAAAAAATTGGGCTGATTAATTTTTACGCTTTCTAAAACAAATTACTAACACTCATTCACTCCTTTTCATTTTTTTTCTTTTTTACGAAAACGAGTTCAACCACGAGCACCATACAATATTTATAATATATTATTATTATTCACTTAGTTTTCATTTGTTGTATGTTTTACGTAATTAATTTAACAGTTAAGATACAATTATAAATTGTATTGTGTGCAAGTTTCAATAAAAAAAAATTAAATGCGCCAAACAATATATAAAATAATATGTATTTGCAGAACCTTACATTTTTAAATTACAATGCATTTTAAAAGTGTAATGATTACAATAAAAACGGTACTTAACATTATGTTTCAGAATCATAAGTGTTTTGAACGCGAGTTTACGAAAAAAAAACTTAACCTAATATTAAAGTTACTGCATTTACTACTGCATGAACCCTTTGACATTTATAGTAGTCAACAGAAAAGTTTTTTAGAACAACTGCTCCTTTATTCAAAATGGTTCTTGTAATTAAATAATATACTTTTGTGCATGTCCGATAAATAAGCCTCAATTAAAAACTTATAATTTAAAATTGTTCAAGTTCTAGACAAAATTATTGTTTCAATGATGTAATATTTTGAACGAAAAAAGCAACCGTCAAATGAAATTTAATCATTATGAGGTGGCGTTACGAAGTATGTCCACGGTCCCACACTCAAGCTCGACAAAGCTATTATTTGTGCAGATACTTATTTACCGTTTATCTAATGTAAATGTTTTTTAGTACGGATGGTTAATATATGATATAGTAAAAATAATATTACAATATTTTATTAAAACCGGTATTTATAGATGAATAAATACGGCCCATATATTCACAATTACCATGCAGTTAATGAGTAATATCAACTTACATAATAATCCTGTTGGTTTAATTGATGTTGGGGTTTTTGTAGCAAAATGACAATGCTAACGAATGGGGGAGTTAATAAGATAACTTGTGCTGTAAGATGTATTTTAAAAAACAGAAATTGAATGGCTACTGGTAAGAAGGAACATTTAAGAGGATTTTTAATAATATTGTAATGTACGTGTGTCGTGTAAAATAAGATAACTCATCCAACAACTTACTGTAGAATATACATATGGGAACGAAAAAGGCTCTAAAATTATAAACCATATTGAATACTTAATTATACACTAAATGTCACATAGTATATTCTGTTTTCCTTGTATTTGTATTTTTAATTCCTATAGAAGCGTAATCTTTAGTAAGAATATAGAAATTATTTTGTTTTTAAAGTTAATAATAATAACGTACAAAGCTAGAGTCAAAGGTCGTAAAAAAAAGAGATAACAAAACTAAGGAAATATACTTACAAAGCGTGATAATACTATTTAATGAAAACAATGACGTTGTGAATACACGAGGAAAAAAAAACATTTTTTTAAATCTTTGATGTAATTAAAAATCGGATAAAAAATATCCTGAAAAAAAATTAAAAGTGGTTTTGATTCAAAACTAATTATTTTTAAACTGACAATAATATAATTATGAGTTTGGTTTCTTTTTTCAATATTCTTCTAATTGCCCACGATCGAAGATTGTGAATTCATGCCGATAAACGGATGGCAATTTACAAATACATAAAATTACAACGAATTAATATCTTTACATCTATGGTATAGCTACTTAAAATGCACGAGTTGATTATAAACCTTAAGTATAACGACGAAACCGAGTCAAGAGGAGGGTTTAAAGAATAGTAAATGAATAATAATCGTTTTTTTTTCTGCGCATAAAACATACGAATAGTTTGAAAGTTATTGTTGAAATAATGTAATATATATATATATAGAAAATAATAGTTTTAATTTTATGAATGTTGTAATTAAATATATTTAAACTTTATAAATTAAAGTCTAAAAGTTCCGTACCGAGAACAATTTACAGTATACACCGAAGTATTTATTTTTTTCCGAATTCTTTATATATATACATTAATAACGTACAAAATCA
Source organism: Periphyllus acericola (assembly GCA_949715065.1). Taxonomy (NCBI): domain Eukaryota; kingdom Metazoa; phylum Arthropoda; class Insecta; order Hemiptera; family Aphididae; genus Periphyllus; species Periphyllus acericola. The sequence continues at coordinate 23,557,473 of OX454265.1, forward strand.
ATAGCAAAGCACACTGAGTATAATATGTAACGAGTGAAAAAAATGTGCCGATTTTAGTTGAATAAAAATATAAATGGTTGCAAAAAATATATTTACGCAATCGGAAAGGCTTGTTAATTCGATTAAATATTAAAATGGAATAATCTCTTGTTGGTGGTACCGTTTTGGCAATGCAGTTTTTTCACGCTGCACTATTCCGTTGCAGCGGACTGCAATTAAATTAATTGTGCAGCAACTAATCCGCGTACGGGCACGAATCCGCTAAAATTAAAATGCACGAACCATTATACTCACTGTTCATTATTTACTTTTTGATTCAGTGTGTGTAGGTAGGTACTCCATTATTGATGAATAATTGACAATCGCGTATACATTTGATCAAATCACGTTGTATGGTTGTTGTTACTTTTCATACCGTTTTAAATTCGACGAATAATAATTACGCTAAGTAGAATAAATACAGGCAAAAGAGCGAGGACGGAAGACAAAGACTTTCTACACCCCTATTGTAATGTCGCCGTAATACGGGAATCTTGCACTTGCAGAATACAATTTTGATTTGGCTAATTTCATGAAATCGACGTCAGACGTGTTCGTAAAATTTCAATTCTTACCACAAAGTACAAACACAAAATGTACAGTGATTTTAGGTATCGCAACGTCGCAAATTATTGATTATCAATAAGCTAGTAATGGTTAAAAGATATTTAAAGATTTCTTTAAATTATAGCCGTGCAACACACACCTAACAGTATTATGGTGATAACTACGGCTCGGATGTTGTTGCATTTGCAACTTTTTTTCAATGTTTGGATTTATTGCTAAGTAGGTTTTTAATTCATCTCATGCAAGTACGAATTTATACCTAAAAGTTTTTAGTGCAACTTTTTGCAATTTTGGCCATTTTTTCAATTTTATTGCAATTTTGGACATTTTTTTCTATTTGATTGTAATTTTGTTGATTTTTCTCATTTATTGTACAATTTTATAAACTTGTAAATTGTTAAAAGGTAAGATGTATGTTAAAATATATAGTACGCGTATTGATTGTTATTCCGGGATTTAGGTAGACCTAATGCGAAAAGACAATGCCGCGGTTATTATTAATAAATTATTTTCCAGAAACTAAAAATGACGATATATCATCGAGACTTGTAGATTGTACCATTGTAGTTTTAAGTTTATTTTAATAGAATTTTAGTTCAGTCTTCACTTATTCATTGTTCAGTCGTTTAGTGTCGTCGCGTGTTTCGTCGTATTATACGTTTGTGTCTTATTATTTCGTATTGACGTCAAAAATGCCGAAAATTAAGCAATCAGTGTGTTTTTTTGTGCAATTTTTAAGTGCAATTTTGGCTGTTTTTGACTGCCATAGTGCAATAACTTCCGAGCCCTAGTGATAACTATAATTGTATATGATTACAATAGCATGATCCAAAAGTGTTTTTTTTTTTTTTTTTTGTTTCCAAACGTAAATTAAATCACGTGTACGGGGTATACAGTAACTGTTGTACTACGTGTGAGAACGATGGTCGGGGGAAGAAAAAAAAAAATAAACACACGTAATGATCATGGACCGCGCGGACGGTGCCGCATGCCGTTTACCTTGAAGTTGTGCAAGTCCTGGACCACACAAGTGAGCAGCGCGTCTTTGCCCACGATGACGGTCACGTTGGGCACCGGTTCCGGGAACCACGGCCGCCTGGAGTCTGGAAAAACAAGAACAATTGTGGAATTTCGGGAAAAATCAATAAGCAATTTTGGCGCAACGGGCGGGGGCGCCGATCGCGGACGCGGGGGGGAGGGATGGGTGGCGCTCGGGATCACCGGAACGACTTTAATTAGCTAATTGCGTACGGGCGTATGTGTAACGCGTATAGGTGCACATTACTCGTGCGACGCGGATAGAGGGTATAACGCGGCGCGGGCACGTTTATTGCTCAACCGCGACCGCGTACCGGGTTAGCACGTATACGCGGGCGGGTTGGCGTTTTGTTCTCTAACACGACTCGGGGGGTGGGGGGTGGGGATCGTTATTTTATTTCCCGACACCGGAGCGAAACGAAAACACTACGTACGATTACGACGTGTGCGTTGTACGCGGGTGTGTGACCACGACGGAAATCTGGAAATTTCAAATCTCCGTGTCAACCGTGCGCACCGCATTGTCGTTGTACGCGCTCTTTGACCTCTCCGCGCTCGTTTTCTCTTATCGTTAAACTATTATTCCCCCCCCCCCCCCCCCCCCCCGAAGCTTTTCGTCACCGCGCCGTCGTCAAAACGATAATGATAACAATTTTTTTCTTACCGTCTCGCAATTTATCACGCGCGCGCACGCAACGACGTCGCGTTGACCCGGACCACGTGCGCTGTTGCTGTAGATTTTCGTGCTAGCACGCGAATAGTTAGATTTCATCAGAATTCATTATTATGATCAAAACCTATGTATAATAATGCGTTTCTACCGGTTTCAATATAAACGAGCAATGGGCACTTGAAGTTGTTGGTATACGCAACCGAACGCTATTCGAAACACGCTCAGGTGTATTTGAAATTTGAATAGATAATAAGTACCTATAATACTGTGACACGGACCCGTGCGGCAGCCGTTATCGAAACGGTTGTCGCCGACCGTGCTTTTACGTTCTCGTCAACCACCAGACTTCACGACACCCCGATACCCATCGGGTATACGACGTCCGCGGGGTACAACGACCAGACTGGTTGTCTGTGCTTTCGGTCGTCGCGACTTTGTTCTGTGAAAACGCTACGCGAAGACAAAGCAGTACCCCTTGTTACCATTTGTAATTTTCTTTTGTTCTTTATTTTTTTTTCGTGTATCACTATTTTGTCGGAACTGTTCATTTGATACTTCGACGCACAAAAACTAAATAAACACTTTTCTTTTTTTACACAAAACCGTTATCTAGTTTTTCGTGTTCTTATTGTAAATTAAGTGTCACCACCAAACCTGACCCTGCCGCACCCCACGTGCACCGTGTCAACTGTTACTTTTGTCCTAAAAAGTTCTTTGTAGAAACTAGAAAGTCATTGTACTTCGACCATTGGTACAGTCAATAATGAATTCATTTATAGATTCTTGATGTGTGCTACATGTTTCCATTCGATCAAATACCTGAGCATCGCACACTTTTTAGCCATTCATAGTTAATAGAAGAACGTTTCAAGGATTAACCTATTCCGAATTCCGACGACAAGTTTTAGTTTCACTTAAAATCTGAACATGAGAAATAATTTCCAAAATTTGATCCTTATGAGAACTCATTTAACATCATATATTCATATATGATCAAGATAATATGTTAATTTATCACCTTGTACGAGTTAAAAATTACTCGAGATTTACACTATTGTTTTACTTGTGAATAATCTAGCAATTATTAACTGGTAAATTCGGTGACCGTCAAATCATAACGTTTCCAATATTATAATATGCTTGAAAACGGTACGGAAAAAACTTTAAAATGATTGTTTTCATTTGAGTCTAAAGCTTGTTGACGAGAACTAATGATAAGAATCGTTGGAATTTGAGATTTAACGAAAAATAGTTAACACATCGTTTAAATATACATAATTCATACGCCATATATAAATCTACACCCACGTCAAATATTAATAATTCAAAAACGTAATTGGTTTCAATTTTTTCGTGATGCTTTCAGGAGCGGTCGCGGTGAGGCTGTATTATGCAACACACTGATGGTTGCACCTACTACCCGCCGTTACTTTGGCTATAACTTTCCGAAGAAACATCGCATCGCCGTATAATATTTTTTCCACGATTCGTCGTAAACGTATTACAAATGATGTACAGGTATTTACCCGGGAGAGTTGATGCAAACAAAACAACGCGCGATGTTGTTGCACCATTATAACGAATCGTAGATCCGAACGGTGAGTATTATAATAACATCGTATAACGACGAATAAATATTTACATGCGGAAAAACGAAAAAACAACAAAATATACATTTTCTCACGAGTTGCGATTACGGTTTCGGGCAGAGATGATAATATTATAAATACGATACCGTAGCGTTATTATTGTAATACATATATACGTACGCGCGGTACACACGCGGGGGCCATTATAATAATATGTACCGTCGTGACGTTCGCGGTTAGGTTATTGAATTGATATCACAGTTCAGTTACATCGCGTATTCTTAATTCGTTAACACCGCAACGGGACGTTCGCGGAAAACCACGCGTCACCGCGGGAAATTAACTCGCGATAAATTTTCGGATAAAATTGTCGTACAAGGCGCGAGGTGTTTACCGAATCCGCGAAGGCGGGTAGCGGTGCGGGAAAAAAGCGGTGGAAGAGACAAAGTTTCGGTGAGCATTTTAACGTCTTAATTACGGTCGTCTCGGCTATACGTATATTATAGAGAAGTACGCGAGCGGCTTTAACGGTTTCTCGGGGGGTCCATTAGTCGCGTAACTTTTGCTCGACTGTTTTGTTGCGCGGTCAAAACGACTTTTCCGGATGACCTAATTTTCGTCTTTTTTTCCCCTTCTTTTATTCGGTTTTTTTTATATTCTTCCCCTCCTCCCCCCAGTTAAAGAAATAAAAACAACGTCTATCGTCGGCTTTTACCGCTTCTAACCCTTTCTGACATCACGCTCGTCCTACCCGCCCCGGATTCGCATCACGAACACGTTGTTAACCGCGGTAACCGCGGTATACACACGCTCACATCATCCCCGAAACACTCCACCAGAACTCCGATCGTGTATATGAAAAACCCGTGTACTTCTTCTATCAAAGTACCTCCAATACCATTTATTTAGGTGGCTGCTATATTCAGGGTAATTTTTTATACGTGCCCACCCCGTTTTTTAACCACAAAAATGCTTTAATTTAAAATTATTTTTTCGATGTTCAAGTTACCATAAAACTATGTTTTCCACAATACTTTTTTCCATGCCACCTTAAGTAGGTCCTGTATTCAACCTCTTGTTTTTTTTTTCAATAGGAACACCTTACTTTTTACGCTAAATATTATTCAATTCATTTTTCTGGAATTTTTCATATAACGTAGTCAAAATTCTGACCAGTACTTTCTGAATAAGTTATCCCAGCTTAAGATTGCGTATGAAAAGTGTTCAAACTCGCGTTATCTTGAATTAGTGGCAATTAGCGATAGCACGTCATTACAAATTATATCGTAATATTAGGTATTATATTGCCGATTTCCTTAATACTTAAATTAGAATTATTCAAACACTATTGAATTCACAAGTTCACTACATCGAAATTTACAGAAAAATCACCCCGGTGAAATACCGTAATGAAAATGGGGTGTTTCCATTTGAAAAACAAAACGTTGTATCTCCACAGGACTAACTTAAGGAGGCATGAAAAAAGAACATTGTGGAAAACGCTGTGCCTATGGTAAATTGAACGTTGAAAAAAACAATTTCAAATTAAAGCCTGTTCGCTGCCAAAAATAGGGGATGATGACGTCTAAAAAATCACCCCGTACACATGCAGGTGATCGTGTGTTTACCACCAACGCAAACGCTTAGGCCACGACACTATTGCACCGCGTTCGCGTAACCATTATTACATGGCAGTGCGCAGTTAGGTGCGGCGAGCGAAAGTTTCACGCGTACAAGAACCGCAAAGTCGTGAAAACGTGTGTACCCACTGCACTCGCGCCGTTCATATTTTTAACGAGCCATTATCGAGCGAGTGAGTCGCATGTTCGCGACGTGTGTAAAAGTAACTTTAATGGACGTTCGCGGTGTCAAAATCGCGCTTTCCGTGAACACCGATAAGGTGCGACCGACGGCTGTTTAAAGGAAAATAACGCATCCCCAAGTGTCGTGTCGACGCCGACGGGGTTGAACCGTGCACCGCGAGAGCACATGCGAAGAAACGCGGCGTGTGACGTAAAAGGCTGCGCGATATTGTGTGCAAACGTGTGTACGCACCAGCTATACATAGACGCGTATAATGTACGTGTATATATATATATTATATAAATAGGTACATTTTTTTCCCCGCCGGCATACTGTTTATTTTTCCACGTCGTCAATTGTTTGTTTTTCATTTAATGTGTAAACTTTTTAACGCGCATGGGTAAAAAAAAAGAAAAAGAAATAAGAAAAAAAAAAAGGCCCCCAATATATATATACCTCTACCTAATACATATATGGTCCTATGGCAGGTCCACGAACTGTACGTGTGGAAAAAGCGAAAAGTGTTTACCGTTATCATTTTAGTCGATGTAGGTGCTATATATGTGTTGTATAATAATATATATATATATCAAAGGCCAAGGAACGGTTTTCGTTCAACGGCTTATAACCTTCTCGAACTCGATGGCTTATACTATTATTATTATTTTATTTCGTAGTCGCGATTTGTGTTTTTCACACAACAAGACGGCATATATTCGGTTGGAACGTTGCTTCTCTTTTCGGCTAACCCACCTTTTTGGGCGAACGCGTCCGGAATTCTTTTTTTAAGATTTCAGAGGTGTTTACATATGAGCATGACTACAGGCAGTTAGAAAGAATAAGATCTGTCTCTCGGTGCAGTCGGTAAACAATTTATTATAACGCAGAGTTACGACAAGTAATGAAGTAAATGCTGGAAAAAAAATCGTGTCAACAATTCTACGCCACAATTCGACCCTTAAAATGATTGTAGCTGTTTAACTTATCGCAATATTTAGTTATTTACAGTGCACTGTATACTAAATTTAGTACACTTTGTGTAGTTCTTTTTTTTAATATTTCAAAAGTAGGTATTTCAAATATTTATAATAAGCATTTGAAAAATATTAATATTTTCCTAGTATATTTATTACAACACTGCTGTACGCAGAAGTTTACCTGCGCGCTGCAGTGCTCGTATAATAACATTTAGTAAATTAATAGTTTAAAGTTAAAGCTTTAAATGTTTGAAAGAACTGCTCTATAAATTAATAATACTTCAATACGTAAGACCCGATATAATAATATAGCGTGATGGAAACCATATAATTGTATTTTTATGTCTCAGTCAATATTCTAAAATGTTTCCAACTCTAAATAAAATATGTTGTATACCTATTGATTCGGAGTAAAACAGTTTTGCAATGAACAATTACTTTAAATTCTGCAAACACGAATGGGATAGAATGTTCAAAACGTTACATATCATAATTGTCGTTAACCAGAATATAATTTAAAAAGAACAGATGCGTAAAATCAAAACGTCTGTCGCCGCGGCTGTGATTAAATCCTCGTGACGACCCCCTACCCCTCTCCCCCACCGGTACGTGAAACTTGACGTCGAAGGTTGACGTGATATCATCGATTACTTTTACTAGACATAGCGTGGATGCTGTGTTACGAAAATAATTCTTGTGCTTACAATTCTTATTGTCCATCATAATTTAATTTTTATTTAATTTTATTTCAAACTTTGAAAACTACTCAAGAATAATGCAGTGTTTTCCGTTTCTACGAGATATATGTTAATATTTCGATCTATGTTTTGCGCGTAACTGTTCAAAAGCTAGCGAGAGAAAAACAATTTTTGTTTAGTGTAACGATATAAAGTAGGATTTGTAATGTTACATTTTATGACGCATACTTTGACTGATTTCTTTTTGCAATACATTATCTCTTACACTGATAAAAAACCCGAAGAAAATAAAACAAAAAAAACATTTCCAATGTTGATGAGTTATGTAAATATTATTAAACAATCGAACTTGGTTAGCTTGAACTTATTTGACTCGAAATCGTCGATACCTTAAATTTTTCCCCGGTCACTAGAATTTCCTATTTAAACATTGCAAAAAAATCTTGTTTTACTCCAATATTTTCGTCACTCGAAGTTTCGATGTACTCAATCATCGAATGAAGAAAATCAACAAGAATGTATTGAACACCAAATTACCACGTTCATACAAGCACAGATGCGTTATAACGTATTGAGGTGATTTATCGAGAACAAACTAGAGGTCAGTGATGAACTTTTCAAAGCTTAAAATATAATAGAACGATTCACTGCAAATGCTGCGTTCAAAACTCAAAGAAAAATAAATACCTTTTTTAAATAATCTACTAACCTAATTTTTATTTATACATACCTTTTTAAAATTGTATGTAATATATAAATAGTAAATATTTATTATTACATGTTATAATAAATAAATAGGAATTAATACATTGAACTGTTTTAAAAAAATACATATTTTGAAATTTTATTTGGATATCTTTCTGGTCCTTTCAACTTTGAGTTAACCAAGTTCGATTGTATTACCTAATTAGTATATTTACGAATACGTTTCAAATTGTGTTGGTATTATATAAGTATGAACGTTGATGACGTGAGACCGGGTCATAGGTGTAAAAATTTTGAGTGAAAAAATGTACAAGGACACGGTTTTTGAACCCTCGAATCACTAAGTCTGGGGTCACGGTATCTGATTTTTTCACTCACAATTTTACACCCATATAGTGGAGGGTATCCGCGTGTGCGGCTGAGGAGAGATAACGTACCACGTCAATAGTATATCGGTATGTGGATTTTGAATGAAAGCTTCTGTTACGGTTATTGAAAAAAAAAATTGCGACACGAAGGAAAAGAACATCCTTTAACCACAATAAATTCATGATTTCATCATAATCCGTGTGTATAGTGTCACATGTAGGGATTCCTTTTGTTCGTTGTACAGGAACACTGGGACACTGGGCATTAAAAGTAAACGAAAACTATATATAAGCTCCTAACCTAACCGTCCGCACAGCACCTATTCCCGAGTAAGCTAACTTTATAATTTCGAAAGTTTCAGACACGTTGCTTATTTTTTTTTGCAATAAAATATTATTGTAGTTGAATGTTTTCCGGGAAAACGTTGTTTTCTACGATTCGAAAAACGTCGTTCTTGACGAAGAAAACAGTTGTCGGGTGAGAATCTCGCATAAAAGATAATTACAAAATGAAAGAAGAATAAACCCCCGTTGGTGGGTGCAGGTATATATGTATACGGTAGATGCGCAGTTTGCAAAATTTTTTCGTCGAAACTGAATGCAAACATTTCATTAAATACAAAAATAACACGGTAAACACGTTGTCTTCGCTGTAGAGCTATGGCGCTTTTCTATTTTCCTCGTCTACACGGAACTCGTCGTTATTATTCTCCAAACGATCTACGCGAGTTCAACGTATGCGGCAGGACATAATTCCGTATAGTTACTGACCGCATAATATACATTACAATAATTAAGTATGTAACACATACAGGGTGGTTCACCGTGATACCTCGATGAAAATGTCTCCATGGATATTAATTTTTTTTTTGATTTCTTGTTTTTGTAAAATTTAAAGAAGATGGTCAGATAAGACCACATATTGAACACTTATAATCAAATTTGTATTTTTATCCTTTAAACGACTGGGAAAAACAACATTTGCTTTTTTCTTTTCGGTATGATACTATAATATACAAGTTGTGGTATTAGCTGATATGAAAATTTAAATATATCGTAAACGAATATCGAATTATTGGTTTCATAATTAAAGAAAATGTAAGTGTATCCGGAATCAATACTGGTTAGAAATATAAAATAGATATAGTTAGTAGATTTAACGTTTTCATAAATTGACTATATCTTATACTGAGGCATTTATATGGCGGCACTATATATCATCTGCATGTACATGTACTCTGACGTACACCTCATAATCTAATTTATTCTATTTTATTACAGTAGGTAGTCAATATAATTAGCGGATACGCTTGCCCTATCTTATACACTTTTAGTTTAATTATTATGAAACCAACAATCTGATTTTCGATTGCGATACACTGCGATTTTCATATATCAACTTCCATCACAATTTGTATTCTAAATTTGACTATACAATAGTGTTAAATTTGCCCCCATATATCAAACTGTACTATAACAAAAACGAAACAATATGTCTACGGAGATAATTTCCATTGGTATATTACGGTGGCGGGTGCACCAGTGTATATGGTCCAAGTACACACACTATATGGTCACTATGAAACTGCACTCGAGTGTCAATCGAGAACTTAGACCGAATGACACGGACTTTACTGCGGAATAATAACTATAGGTAGATATTATAACAGCACTTAAAACGTGATAATTATACCGTCACTTGTCAAACTACATACGGTCTCTGCTCTTATATGCACCAGATTTATACGAATATTATACGCGGACAGGTTGATTATAATATGCGTCTGGAAAGTTTACGTTACCTCTCCCGCAACGGATTAAGTTCAAAGTTTTAATTGGTTCGTAATTTTTACTTAAATCTTCGTGTTTGTGGGTGTGCGTGTGTGCGTGTGTGTAAGCTACCTGTTTGGTGCGTTTTTCCACTAGGGTGTTGTTTACAAACATTAACGGCGCTGAATATGTATGATATTACAGCGGTGTACAGCACGAAATAGAAACCGTTAAATTGTAGACAAGTTCCGTGTAGCAACCCTGTGGACACGCAAAATGCCCAAAAGAACAGTAGATAATATTATATCCAAGTGGTATAATTGACGCGACTATGTCAATGTCATTTGAAACGTTGAAATTAAAAACACAATATTTTTGGCTGTTATCCATTCGTCGTAGATAATTTCGTATTTGAACGCCACCGTCCAATATTTACATAGCAATACGCTTTGGAAAATATTAATTTTTTTCGCGGTAAAAAAAAAACTGTTAGCCCCGGTGTGAAGCTAAAGTACTGACTTCATACGCACTCGATTTATAGTGTATATAATATATGCGCGCACGTATGAGTTCGAAATGCAAATCTGAATAGAACGACTTAAAATAAACCGTCTTGCTGATAATACGACTTAAAGCAAAATTTAACGATGAAACTGGTAAGACAAAATACGTTATGGTTCGTGAGCTTTTAAAATATCGATGTATCAACTTAGAAAATAACCAAATTATTAATTTTATGAATTATCGAAGAACAACTCGAGTTTCCGAGATTGGAGCTGTTTAGGTTCTGTTTCGATGATATTATGCCCATATCGGAGTTGTTATTTGTATGTAAGAGCACAAAGGCTTTGATTCGTTTTGTTCACTTAATTAAAATAACATTAATTAACGTAATTAATACCGTGTTCTTTAAAAACTAAAAGGAACGAATGATTGTTTATTAAAGTAAATTCAATTTATAAACGAGGTGAACGTTATTGTTTACATTGAATAACACAAATAAACTTTAACTTTTCCTAATAATAATTAAAATTAGGTGTCTTATTAATAATGATTTAATAATGAGACCGGAAAACATTGACATATAATATTGTTTTAAATATCTTTTGAGTGAAATACTGTAGTTTTCTAGACTTGGGATTTAAAACTTAATGAAATAACACGACTACAAATCTTACCATTAAGTTTCATTCTGAAATTCAATCATTATTAATATTGTTTTCACGGTATGATACTGATTTACTCAAAACCATTTCATTTCAATGGTTATTTTATTTTAATACTTACGGAAAATTCCGTGAGTACTTAATCAAAGTTGTTTGCATAAGTATAAACGCACTATATAAACCGCTTTTGAAAGTCTTGATGCTGTAGAGGAGGAGTATATTTGTATATTATATTTACAAAAAAATGGTTTACTGTTGCGTGACCGCAAACAAATATTATTGTCTTGAACTGTTTTTTCCGCACGCATTTCTTATATAAAATATTTGATAAGCACAGTTATTGATTTTCGATAACTGTATAATAATTATAGTGGAAACGTAATGGTAAGAATATTTTTAATAATAGATTCATTAATTCATGACTGGACACTCGGACTTCAAATTTTTTTTTTCCGTTTAACAATTTTTAATTGTATTATTAAAACATAAAAGCAAATATAAAACCATCGGAATAGAGGAATAATCATATTAAAGAAAAATCGTAGTCATCAACCTTACCGTCACTAAAATAGTTGTGTAAATGGAATGGAGGTTGACGCTAGACAATTAGAAAACAACTAGTAACATTTATAATCGATTTATAAGCGATGGCAAATAAAAAAAAGTCTGATTATAAAACTGTCGTGATGATATCAAACTAATGAGTTTTTTCAAGTGTAACTATAAAAATGATTATTTAAAGGAATTTAATTATTTAATTTATTTACGTATTACTTATCGTAACTATGATGATTTGAAATAATAAAATAAACACGCTCCTCACGCCGATACATATGAACTTTAAAATATATCTCAATTTTACTTTTCGATTGCAGGGTAGGCTAAAATTTCTTAAGTATTGGAATAATGGTTCTTAAGTTTCAGGATATATTATATTTTGATAAAAGATAAAAAATAAAATAAATTCACAACTCAAGTATGAAATACAGTTAACACCTAGCTTTAAAAAAAATATGTTATGGAAATGTTCCGTACATATTATTATTATTATTACATTGTACAATTATTATTACATTGTACAAACTACATAATCATTTGTATAAACACATTTGAAAAGAGGCTCAGATCTAATTAACTGTAATGCTATTCATATTACGTTGGTAAACGCCATACTGAAATCATTAACAACATTAAATAACATTCAAAACATTAGCATCAAAACACAATGAAACAACTGTACCATATTATACTAATCGGGAACAATGTATAAGCATTTAAAAGACTATAAATATTATATATATATGCACAATAATTATAACGACATACTATATATGTATTATGGTTCTTAATGAACAACAACAAGTATGAAAGGTCAATGGTATTGGTATATTTTAGGACCCGAAATAATATAACCGCTCTAGTCGGAAATCTATAGTACATACTGCCGAACGTGTATGTGTTATCTTGTTCCATCCACAAGACCGTATTTTTTTTTAAAATAATTCTAAAACGCTAATATTACAACGTATGTGTGTGAAAAAAATCTGTTTTTTGTCATTTTTGATTCGATGGTAAATGCCATGGAAATGTACAACACAGTCACTGACAAACGTAACTGCTGTGTACTTCTATGCACGTGCACGACCGCGAACACATCACATGTAAGGTGTAACGTGGTCGGGGATGACCCGTTAAATATAAGATATTCAGGGAAGAAGTTAGGTTCTTTTGAATATAACTAACCGTAGCTCTGGAGCATAAATGGTTTATAGGATCTTAATATTACAAATAAATGCGTATTGGTACAGATAATTATGAATATACGAGTATAAAGGCTTATTAAGACTTGCTGACATACTTAACAATCATAGGGCTGTTTCTTAGTTACACGGAGTTCAAGTTAGCGTGATGGTAATCGCGAAGAACTGGCGTTCTCTTACATACCGATTGTCGACCATAGGCCTTACAATATAAACTGTGAGTGGGGGGGAACTAAATGTATAGTCAGCTTATATTATGTTTCTATAATAGTAATACTAAAAGTAATATATATCTAATATATAAATGTGAAAATGAAAACCTTTGAGTGATATGTTCTCGGAAACTACTGAACCGATCGTTATGATTTTTTTTTTTAAATCGAAGAGCTCATTGCGGAGAAGGTTTATGGCATTTGATCGATTCTCTAACTTTAAAAACAAAGGAGTTATCAACTATCATAAATAATGACCTGTTACGTAGACTTAGTGGGTAAATAAAATGTATTTGTTGATTCGTGGGTTACCTTGGTCACCAAAGAATTATATCTCAAGATACAAGAGTTGTTGCCAAGCGATTTAGTGTCATACAAATCAATCGATACAATTTGCGATGCGAACGAAGCTGTAAATTATGCAACTGAGTTTTTGAAACCATTGGATTTGCCAGGCACGCTACCGCTCTATCTACAACTGAAAGTTGTATCAGTATCCGGTTTTTCATAATTAAGTACTTAAATTTGTCTTATTTGTGTGTGTGTGTGTGTGTGTGTGTGTGTGTGTGTGTGTGTGTGTGTGTGTGTGTGTGTGTGTGTGTGTGTGTGTGTGTGTGTGTGTGTGTGTGTGTGTGTGATGCCAGCAAGACGCAAAGAGGCAAATTTGAGCCGTCGAATAAATGCGGCTACAAACAAGAGAAATAGAATAGCGCAAAGAACGGAAGAACAAATGCAATCCGATGATATGAATGTGCGTGTGAGTATAGCGCAATTTTGTGAATTTCAACCATAAGAGGCACGAGCAGAACGCAATGAACAACGACGATTGGAGCAAAGACCAGCGCGCCGTTTTGTTATAAGTTGTTATATATTTATATCCATATCCTATCTATTTCTTTCTTTCTTTCTTCCTTCTGCCTTTAAGATTATAAGACCTTTATTTTTACTGACTTATGCGATATTGCACTTCAAGTAATTCATCCATTCCATAGACCGTTGTGAGAGTGAACAATCGTGTTGTGAATACTGTCCTGTACTGTTTTCGTTATTACAAATTATTGTATGCATTTATAATTTTAATAATCCAAATAAATTGTTTTCGTGGGCAATGGCAATGGCATTTAAAGGTATGGGCAATGGCCTAGATAATTCGGGTCATATACTTGCCGGTGATCATAACCCCCTTCGAAAGCTGTATATGTGATCGATGTTAAAGGATTTGGATAGAACCTGATATACTTCAGAATATAATCCATGTTGGTGATCTATAATTTCGATTGGAACACACCATGTTTTTCACACGGACAATTATACGTGGCATGCTCTCGAGTGGGTAAACCATCCAGTTTGTTTGTGTTAGCTAAAGATGGGCTAACAAAAAATATTGATCACGCTATAGCATTAAGAAATTGATATTGTTTGTTAGTGTTACTGTCGTAATTAATTATTAATGATATTTTGAGGATTCTATTATGATAAATTTCAATAATTAACGTTTGGTGTTTTTTTTTTTTTTTATATTCCCTCATCGTTCACAGCGCTCCATGCCTCTTTCACTCATTTACCACATCCTTACACACTTACAATAAGTTAGTTATATTTTTTCTACACTATAAATTCCCTAGAAATAATTTATATGACAAAACAACGTTTGCTGGGTCAGCTAGTATAGTACATATATAGTTATAGTAGTAACGATTGTTACAAAGGTAAACCGCATTATCAGCATGCGTGTATTGTGTGTGCAGCCCGAGGAAAAAATGCCGAAAGGATAGATCCGAAGGCATCGAAACATAGTGTAATCGGTGGGAAACCGACTGTCGGGTACGCAGTGACTCGTTTACCGCACCGTGATTACGACGATAATTGCATCGGTGTTATATTTGATCGCGTGGAGATCAATAGATCGATGTAATACAGTATGAAAATAATAATCACGAGACGGCGCGTGTTATATAACTACGTGCGTACGTTGTTTCCGAAGACCAGTTGTGCACAGCCGTTCGGATGAGGTTTACCGTAACGTTTCGACGAGGGATCGCCGCACACGCTCTACGGACACCCCTGCTGTTGACCGGGAACGCATGTAACAGTTGCGCACCCGCGGGGGTGGACTTTGGGTCCGGACCCCACCCCTCGACTAGCGCTCGATTAGTGTAAAAGTGGCGAATTCGTCGAAGAACATCGCAATTCCGATGACGTTTGGTACGCGACTCCTGAAAATATACTGAACGGGCTCTGGCCAATCTTTATGTTCATCGATAAGTGCCAGTTACGGTTGAATAAGTTATGGTAATAAGCCGGCGACACGTCTGCGCATTGTGTTGAGATTTCAATATCCCGATGAATATTTAACATTGCTAATCCATTTAAGCGAGATTCTCAGGTTGTATTTCGTAGATAGGTTCTTAGACGACGAAGAGTCGAAAAACGCATAATATAATCGTAGCCTAAATATAATATTCCATATAAAAAAAATCATTATTCGTATTTTACTTGGTGGGGGGGTTAAACCCCTAACCCCCCCATGTCGACACGTCACTGTTCCATTCTATGTATAGATTAACTGTTGCCGCCGTGCACAGCACACCACGTCGCTATAATATACAGCCTGCAGGGATGGCCAACATTTTTCATGTAAATATGTATCTACAGAGTAAACGGCGAGCAGAAGATGACCGGTTTAAGGACAAAGGACGTCGACCAGAGGGCCAATGATTCTCGAGTCCGAACCCTAACAAGACGGTCGACTTTCAAGTGGTACCTAAAGGTACGATTTGGCTAGAGCGACCGCGACCGCGACTGCGACTGCGACCGCGACCGTGTTTCACTGCGTCAATGATATTATATGTACCTGGTTTAGCTATAGCAACTGCGACCGACGATTTTGAACCGGTCGCGGCGATCTAAATTTCGGTCGCTACACGAGCAGTCATATCGCGGTCGCTCTATACAATACCAAGGTATTATATAGTCAAATATAAATCAACCCCATATACTTATCAATATTTGTTAATGATAATATCATTCTTTCAATTATTAATTATTAGCTGTTATCATTCAGTAGTACCGAATTTCTATTATCATAAAGTAACATGATATGCATTGGTAGGTTTATGTCCTAGGGTAAATAGTCACAGTTGTAAATCGCTGAAAAGAAACCGCTTTTGCGATTTGCGTCCTCGACCGCGACTGAGATTATTTTTCGGTCGCAGTCGCGGTCGCTCTAGTCAAATCGTACCTTAAGCGGTCGACTGCCCGTTTGGCCACCACTGATGTATAAAATATATATTTCAACGCCGGTCTATTGCCTTTGTACATATTGTATACATAATTACAGTGGCACGTACGCGCAATCGTTTTGTTTTCCACGAAAAGATCATCGTGTCCGAACGGATTAATTTAGTCGGTGGCCGTTGAGCTGCGCACTCGCTCATTATGCGCGTACCGCCGAATTATGTAAATACAATCGTATAACAGTATACGAGCGTGTACAAACGCGGAACGGACGAACTCACGTGATCATTTTCAATCACTCGGCGTGCTGCACGATTGGAAACGTAACGTTGATCCCGACGAGTTTGATGTATACAATATTACGATAGTCATTATATGACAGTAGTATGTCAGTATTGTATGTAAATATTAAACTACCCCTCGTAGTAATATATAGTATTATATGCACAAGTTAACCTAACCTAACTACCCCTGCTAGTTAATATCATACCGCGGGCATTATTATCACGCATAATCGTGTGAAGAAGAAAGTAAAATGCGCTTTCGGCTCTTTTTTTGCATGCGAATCCAACGTTTACGTTGACTACGTTCTACACTTATATTAAGAGCACGAGTGCACGTATCGAGGTGTAAACTATCATGAAACGAGTCTAAAACGATCTTTTTAAAACCATCCATTAATTAACACTAGCTGCATCTCGGATTGTTCGATTCCTCTCAACCACTTCTACTGTTTTCGTTAAACTTTCACGTAACGCTGATTTACTTTATGTCATAACTTTATTGTGTTGTAAACCACTAAAATGGTTTAGTATTTTTCTTTGATTATATGATTATTACGTGCGGGTGTGTTTGTATGGGTTTTAGTTATCGTAGATGTTTAATTTTTAATAATATTATTTGTGTACGGACGTACAGCCACTAAACATTTCTTATTATTACTTTTATTGCGGTCAAAAATAAAACATAGCATTATGTTATACGACATAAATATTATTTCATGTCCGTGTCGTAAAAAAAAAAAAAAATAACGAGATTACAGCGCCGCATGTCTTCATAACAGTGATTTAAAACACGAAATCCGATTCAGAACATCAATAATAGAAAAATACGAACGAATGAGAAATACATTTATTGCATGTGTGTCCATTACACAGTATACGTATGTATAAAATACGTTTCGTTGAAGTTTACACGAAAATAGGCCGAATGTGACACATGGGGTCAAACATAAATCGTGCACTTCATGGAGTTCGAGATGTGACATATTATACAATCGCTGACAAATAATACGTCACGTTCCCGTCTTCTAAATAGGTAAAAGCTAATGGATTCGAAGCTAGATGTTTGATTATTTAATATAAAAACATTTAAACGTTACAATAAACTAATATTTTAGTTATCCATAACACTGCAGGAAAAATATACGCTTAAATGTTATACGATAATGTAACTATAATTATATAGTTTAATGTTTTGTTATAAAAGTATATGCGTTTTTGTCTATAAATGATTTACAAACATCACTCTATTGATGACAGTTTCGTACGACCCTCAGCACACGACGTGTACATTTTTTAACACACTACGGCCACTTACTACGTAGAGGCTTACGAAAAGTTCGTGTCAATATATAATAAAATGATGGATTCTAAAAGTGCGAGAATGTTGAATCAAATAGAGAACTCCGATTTTAATACAAAATACGTGTATGACCTTGAGTAACTTATAGCAGTAGGTATACGTGTTTTGATGGACTATAATATTATGAAATCAAATGTCCTGAACAGTGGCGCACAACACCTATGAAATATATGGTTCAAATAGTAAAATCAATAACCACCCATCTACCTGTTCATCAATCAAATATCGATAACATACATTTAACATTTTCAACTCTACCAAAGCCACATTGTGCCAATCACCTGTGTTGTAGTTTATAATGTCATAAACATGTTGTGATTTTTTCTAACTTAAAGACACCCCACCCTTAATATACCTGGTTCAATTGAACCACCTTGACCACCCCCCCCCCCCCTTGGGCGCCACTGGTCCTGAACGCCATTTGTGATTTGTTCAGAGCAGTAAACATTTTTAATCAATTTTTTCGTTTACAGACGCATTACATGATTTATTGACGGAAAAACCTGGGTCGTGATCGAATAAATTGTTAAATTTCTATTTTATTATGAAGTTTTTAGGATTTTACCATAGGGTAGTGCAAGGATTGTGTTCTTATACTCGACAGCACTTCGGTTTAGTTCAGATTAAAATGAAAATTGCTCTTTATAAAAATTGTAATGGGTGGAACGGTATACATACACGCATATGTACGTGATTTATAATAATAATCTATGTTCATTTGTAGAAAATAATTGTTTAATAACACAATTATATGAAAGTAAAACGTAAATACGTAATTCACCGACCCAACTCTTAAGCGAACTTATATTAAGCTGGATGTTTTTTATAACAACATGTTATGAACTGTATGGTAATTTTAATAATCATTAACAAGTCTTGACCTTTTGAAGAGTGACTTAAACATTGATTTCCATTGTAATGATTTATTGTTGATTTTAAAATTTAACACACAGCTCCCATCTTCTGTGAAGACGACATAAAAATAACAATAATACGTAATAATTCTAATTCACCACGAATACTTTTCATAAGTAACGTAAGTCATATTATTGTCACTCAACTTTTGCCGACATTATACCTAAGTACAGTATTATACTTGTGCATCCATAAAACTTGTATTGCATTATATGTAGTTGAAACACTGTTATGCAGTATTTATCACACTTAAGAACCGTTACACACGCACACAAAAAAAAGAAAACCGTGGTTACAATTTAATTAAACTCGAAAAATAAATATTCTGAAGTAGAACATATTATTTTCGACGTCCAATTTGCTGCACGAAACATTGCTGCTGTATAAAATATCAAAATAAATATACTCGCATAACTTGAGCGTTTAGCTTCGGAAATAAAAACAACAAAACTCCCAGTTAATGTAGGAGAGGCTGTATAGCTCTTTTAGCTTCCATCCCATAGCTGTTTTGTTTTACATCATTGTGTATTATTTATAGCTATGTTAAATATGAGTAAAAAATGTATTTGTCACCCAGCTATTTTCTAATAAGAAATAAAATTTCCCCGGTACTAACTTAATTTTAGTGCGTCGGTTACTTGTGAATAATTCGTGAAAAGTAGTCTCAAAACAGACAGAAAACTGAAACCATTATAAACACAATAAATAACGGTTTTTTTTTTAATTTAAAGCCTCCAGCATTTCTACAACTTTTGAATAAAAAATAAAAATAAGTTTTTCAAATATATACATTTATGTAAATAATGATTAAAAGTTTTTTCTGTTAAAAGGTACTTATATATTAGATTTACAATGGGTTCCATTTAATATTTTTACATTTATATGCATAATTTGGTTACATAAGGAACTTCAGTGTACAGTATAGGAACATTCAAGTAGGCATTCAAATTGGTTCTTGAATGCCAAATGAAAACTTTTTAATAAATATAATATTGTCACTATTAAAATATTCAAAGCATATACTTTTAGTTTACATACGAGTATTCAAAGTTAAGTGACATGATAGTTTTGATTACTTAGATGAAACGCGTTATTGTAAAAATGTATCCTCCGTTCTAAATGTATTTTTTTAAAAAATTATTATCGTTGTGATGCCGATTTCCAAATCTCGTCGTTGTACAAAACGGTATTGGAATTATGTAAACTCAATTCACAAATTCCGTTACGAGTACAGTACACGTATGGAAAAATGAAAATTCTTTTCTTTCACATAAATATATTACGTACCATCGATTATTATATTGTTGTAAAGGTACCTAACATAACACACGAAATATATCAACAATGCGTATCGTAAACAAACTTGCGAAGGGGAAAAAAATGCAATTTCTAACCGTTATCGTGAGCGCACTGCTGATGTCGAAAATGTATTATAAAACGACGTCCGCAAGAACAACACGCGTATTATTATAATATCACAACACGCGTGGAAACTTTTACACGTTTATACGTACGTAACAGACATGTGTTGCGTATGTACGCGTTTACGTCGTTCACAATAACACATTCGATTTTAGCGGGTGAAATTCCGGCGAACGTGTCGTATAACATTGTTATAAGTTATAGGAACGGGGTACGATATAAATTGCGCGGATCCGATGTGCGCTGAACTCGATTACCTGCGGGATTTCGTGCCGCTGCGGTGTGTTTCGATCGAACCCGTCTTAAACAATGCACGTGTTATGACAAAAATTGAAACTCTGCGACCGACCGTTTTGACCGCGAGATTTTCATAACGCATTCGCGGTGTGCGCGGCGCCGCGAAATGAAGTTTTTCAAGCAAATTAAGCCGCTGGTAACCTTAAAACACGCCGTCAACCCGGGGTATTACGATGTCAACACGGCCCTGGGGGCGGCGGGTAGGTTGGCAAGTGAGTGATGTGGCTTACGTAATAATTTTAAACACACGGTTTTCTTACTGAAAACGGTTCTTGCGACGTACACCTATGTACTACCTATTATTCAATTTCAACGTTTATTGTTCGTTTTCTTGGTAAACAGCGACAACATAATGTTATACACTGGTGTACAGCGGTCCTGAAAATAAAACGTGTTTCGCGCCCGAGCGTTCATTTGATCCAGTTTTTTTTTTTTCTTTCGACAAAAACCACGATTGCAAACGGGCTAAACCATCCTATAGTTTGGGCGACACTCCCACTGCAGGTTGGGTAAAATACATGGGTATGATATTGCTGTATTGGACTTTTAAATTTGAAACCAATGTACCATATTGTCCATTGCTCGTGAAAAAAAACGATTCTGGTTGAAAGAGGTCGGGTTGACCCATTATATACACTTATCATGTGACGTATAGGAAATTCCGTTCACAATACTTACATTGCATTTAATAAATTATAATAACAATAATAACTGATTCATTGATTCGAGTTAACAGATAGAAACATAAAGGGTGATTTTTTAACAAATATTATCCCTTTTTTTGGCTGTAAAAATGTTTGAATTTAGATTTCATTCCAGATGTTCAAGTTACTATAATATCTAAATGTTTCTCATACATTTTTTTTTATGCTAACTTAAGTCTTAAAGGTGCCCTGTGGCTATACCAACTTTGTTCTTTCAGATGAAAACGCCATATTTTATTATTGTTAATAATAATGACCAAATATCATTCGGTTAATTTTTCTGGAAGTTTTGATGTAACGTGGTTAAAGTTTGGATCAATACTTTCGGAGTAATTCAAATATAAATTTGCCTATAAAAAGTGTAAAATTCGCGTTATCTCAAATTAGTAATAATTAGCGATTACATTTAATTACAAATTATATCATAATATTAGGTATTTTAAAACTATTTTCTGGAATACTTAAAATATAATTATTCAAAAACTACTAGTCAAATTTTGATTTTAATACATCATTTTTCCCGGGAAATGACATCAATAAATTACTGCAGTGAATAAAGAGTGTTGTTCCCATTTGAAAAACATAATTTTGTATCGCTACAGGACATAATTAAGGTGACATGAATCAAAACAAAATGGTGGAAAACATAGTTTGTATAATGACTTGAAAATAATTCATTTTAATGCATTTTTATACCAAAAAAGGGAGTGAGCCTGGTTAAAAAATCACCCTGTATAATACTATACCAGTATTCTACTTTTTACCCCAATGACGTATTCTTAGTATATATATATATATATACGCGTTCGATACAACCCTCACCCCACCCCGGCCCGCTTAAGCCGAAGAGTTCCGAACTGCATCCATTGCATTAGTTATTAATACGAGCGCTCTAACAATATAATGCAATCTCGAGATGCACATTTTGCCGCCCGTTAAGTGGTTGTACAACTACTACGTATATATAATATTATGTAATCGAAGGAAAATGGAAATCTTAATAACTGACGGACGCGAAGTAAATTTCCATAAAGTTCATTTGGGCTGTCTGTTTGCATTAATAATAGTTACCAAAGTGCTAACAAAAGCTACACCGTGGATATTTCGCCGATTTGGCGTTCCCGAGCCGAGCTGCACCCCGTGATTTCAAGACAAATGCGTTGGCATAAATCTTTCTTAAAACTTTCTGAAGTATTTTTCACGCGATGCAAGGAAAGTTTTCGTCTTTTTTTTTATCGTCCGAAGGTTTGATAGGTCGCTTTCAATCTGCACACGTTAACTGCTCTTGGGACGACTGTGTTGACAAATGATAGGGAAATGATAAATGCGAATAGTAACGTTAAAGTTTTTTTTTTTTTTTTCAAAACTCGCGAAGCACGGCTTTCGTCGAATCTCAGATTTTGCTGACAAGTCGGCTGACTGGAGAAAGGCTTATTATTACAACATTGCACCGGTTGTGTTGTTCGCACACTTTGTTGTACTGCATTTAAATATTTACAAAACGGCGGCAGCACGACGAATAAAAAAATAAAACAAAACTTCTGGAAATTGCAAAATAAATCATACGACGAAGAGTTAATACGTAAATAAATTATAAGCTCGATCCAATGGCCCGGCCGCCACGCCTTGCTTTAACCCTTAATAAAAGGAATAAAGTAAACACATAAATTATACGACATTCACTTTTACGCGTATCTTAGGATCGCAATAAATGTGTACTTAACTTTATGCCAATCATATTGTTACATAGAATACGGTTTCAGGGCTAACAACAGCTTTATCGTTCTCGGTACCGATAAACAATTTTTACGAAGGCTAAAGTATCACTTAGGAATACTCATTATCTGTTGCTTCATGCCCGTTTGAAAAAATACAAATATAATATTTAAATAAGATATTGGAAAACATTTTCTACGAATGATTCTCGGTTTCCTTGTAGTATCAACGTACTATAAAATATTACACAACACATAGTTAAATTAAATTAAATGCTTGTTAAAACTTTTGAATCAAAACGATTTCTTCTACGCATTCTAGTGTTTTATAACGCATTGACTTTATTTATTCATAAATATTCTCATGATAAACGTGTTTTTTACATTTACTTTAATTTTGATTGCAAGTACGGTACAGTCAACACTCCAGGGAAATCTGATTTTTGAATTGTATTTACATTATATGAAATTCGTATCTCAATAGTTAAGGTGGAAAAAAAAAACTAAATCCGAATTGGTTTTATTTCAATAAATATGTATATAGGTATATTAGGTATACATGTAGGTATTATGCATTTTACTCGTCCATTGTGTGAAGAATATAAAAATAAAAAAGTTAATTTAACATCTGTAGACATATTTTCGGTGATTCTTGTTTTTAGTCTAATATTATTTCGATAAAAAAAAACAAACGGACCGTTGAAAAGTCATTAATCAAAAGTCGGTGTTATTTAAAAAAAATTAAAATTAGAGATTCATTATAAATATCATGCTAAATGCGCGTACTATTTGCGGGTTCTCAGATTTTTCGTACGCAACGGAGACGCAGAACCAACCGATCGGTAATCAATCGGTATAGTTGTTATAATTAAGCTGTACCGCAATAACATCACGTTCTCAGTTCTAATGAAATGCCGTCCGCAAAAGTCGATTAGCTTTCAGCAAAATAAATTATTTTAATCAAAACGTTCAGTGCGCACAATATTATTAAACGCATCATATCATACTATATTGCACTGGTCTTCAACCTTTTTGGACTCGCGACCCACGGCCACGTAAGCTTTGTAGAAAAAGAAAAAAAAAAGCAAAAATCGTAAATTATTACGTCCAATGTCATACATACTACGTGTAAAATCGTACCAGTGTACGAAACATGTACAGTGCGATTTGATATCCATTTAATATTATATAATATTGTTGATACATATAAAATATATTACAATCATTTTTAATCTGTAACTTAATTTGTTAATACTCTACGTTAAATAATTGAAAAATTATGAATTTACTCTATATAATTTTATGAACTTTATTTTTAGACTTATCGCGACCCAATTTCGGAGCTTACGCGACCCGAAAATGGGTCGCGACCCACCGGTTGAAGACCACTGCTATATTGTGAAACCATTGTGTTTTACTGCATACCGCGTTGCCGACCGAACCGATCTTCCCGAACGCGTTTGAGCGAACGACCGAATCGCATGTAATATATGCACTTTTAGTAAAATGCCGTTCCGCACGCGTGCACCGTAATAAACTGCATTAACAAGGTCTCGTACGCGACGCGGGATTAGCGCGCACTCCATAATACCCGGTTATTGGTTATAACGACGGATTGTCTACTGCGGCGATTTGGCACTGCGCGTTATGGTATATTGTACAGAGAGGATAAACTCTAATCGATCGGAAATCGGATTCTTACTGTTCCATAACGTATAAATATTAAATAAAAAAAAACGCCATACGTATAAACACTAAATAATATAATAGCACACGCACACACACACGTGCACGGTCGTACACGTACACTTATTTATAAAATAAATACATAAAGTAGATGTTTCTGTATAGACTTGCGTGTCTTTGGAGCACGCGGCCCTTGCGCGTCCATTGGCCGTCGGCGTCCGTGGTAAATATACGAGTACGTGCGTGAGGGATGCGGTGATAGCGGAGAAGGGAGGGGAAAAAACCGACCAAAGTACAAGACGGCGTGTTTTAAAAATACAAGGTAGGAAGAAAACGCGCGGTAGAAAGCCGAACATAAAAACGTCGAATCGGTTACGTGTTTGGCATTTTACCGAGCAAAGCCACGGGTCGTCGCGGCGCAGTATTTCCTTTGCCCGGATGGGTTTAATTCAATAAGACGTCCGCCGAGTGTACAGAGCCTTTTTGACGCATAAAACACATTCGCGGTCCGTCGACCAGTTCCGTCACGGACGACACATTAGCTGTGCCCGGTAGATTTGGTGCGCGACCGATTTTTCTCCTATTATTATTATTATTATTGTATTTACACTTTCATTAGTATTCTCGGATGTGACGAAATAAATGACAAGGCGCTCGGGAAGTAAGTATGGTACAGCGCGTAGTACGCGTGGTACGCGAATTTTTATATTTGACATTATATTATTAAATTAATTTATATCTTACGAATCGAAATAGGTGTAGGTAACCTAATCAATTTTCGGACCATCTTCGTCCCCTGAGTATTTTCTTCTCGTATTTTCTTTCCTCGAATCCTCGTCTATCCTTTAGTATCTCTCGCCCTCTCTCTTCCTCTCTCATTTTTGCCAACAGGCAAATATATAGAATATGAAAACCAAACGCTGTTGATTAAGGTGTGAGATGATTTTACAATTTCAGTCCAAACGAGAGTCTATGAGGACGCACGCGTTTTTCGTTGAGGATAAATTGCAATCATTTAATTTCAGGAAAACGCGGTAAGTACATACTGTTGTCTTATTTCGGATCCAAAGACTTGTAACTACATAGGGTCTCGTGCAAATTCATGTTGTCCACACTTTCGTCTCGTTGGTAAATCATCTTTAAAACGCAGATTAGTACAAATCATTAAATGTAATATAATTTTCTTACGTTTTCGTGAACACCCAACATCCTCTCCGAATCTAATGTTGCACTTTGCATAAGGCTGTTTCTTCGTGTTCAATAACTTACTGTTCTTGCTATAATCTCTATAAATTTAACTAATCCGTATCTCATGCGATTACCGATTGTCATGAGAACAATTTTTGAATTCCCAGTTAAAACGCGCGTATGCTTATAATTAATGAGCACATTTTAGTAAATTATTATTTATAAGAATATAAAGTTCAAAAGTAAATCTCTAAGTTATGAGGATCTTCAATTATATTAAGTTCTATTAAAAATGTAGAAAACTCCCACTGTGGTTTTGGTGTGAACAATAAGTTGGATGTATTTTATAACATTGCCTAATGCTTACTAAAAATATTAATTTGACATGGATATGACTTATAGCGGGGGGGTGAAGGCTAACATTTTGTTCGAAACGTCACGCCGGATATCACACCCGTCGAGTGAACAGTACAAACGAGTAAAATGCACCGTTTCCCTAACAATAATTTGGGATTTATAGTAAAATCATAGTCCGAATCATAGTCAATTTTGTATAGATATTTTAATCAAAGCATACATATTGATAGAGTTAATATTATATAATATATTTACTACGATTATATATACTACAATTAGTATAAGAATTTACTATGAAAGCCTAATCATTGCTAGGAAAACAGTGCAATTTACTCGTTTATGTTGTGTCCGTGTGTGGATACTAAACGACGACAAGTATAACACGATTCGGTGTGACGTTTCAGTTTTTATACAATTATTATATTATAATGTGTATTTTAATATTTTAGATACTGAGTGAAACGAAGGATGTACTGGTTTTTACTTTTTAGTGTTTCACCATGATATATATTAGGTTCTAAGTTTTGGTTTATCATAGTCTACTAGACCTTATGGTCACTTATATACTTATGTTATTTAGGATTTATCTTATTTAATTATGATTATAATTCGAATATGTATGATGTATAGTGTACTAATTGGAAGTGTACATACAGGGTGATTCTTTTGACATGCTCACCATAAAAGCTACTATAAAACCTATGATTATGGAAAATAGCGTTATAATACCAAATATTATGATATAATTTGTAATTACATGTCATCACTAATTGCTACTAATTTGAGATAGCACGAATTTTACACTTTTCGTACGCAATTTTAAATCTGAATAACTCCGAAAGAGTTTGAAAGATATGTAATTCTATACAAATTAATTTAATAATATTTTGTGAAAGTAATATGGTTTTCCCATTAGAAAAACAACAGTATGTATCGCCACAGGATATACTTAGGTGATATGAAAAAAAAGTGGAAACGATAATGTTTATGGTAACTCGAACATTGAAATAAAAGAAATTCAAATTAAAGCAGCTAAAAAAGGGAGTGAGCAAGTCTAAAAAGGCATCCAGTATCCAGACGACAACATTTTGTACGTCACACATGGTCATATAGGTTTGACTCATATACTCGTATAATATACTCATTTCCTCGTATTCTGTTCTCGTCTTTCGCAGTTTTATCTAATGACTAGTCTGTCGATTTTTACTTCGTATCTGCAGTACGTAAATCTGCGCTTCCCGAGAAGTCACAAGCCAAACTTTTCTAGGGTCCAGAAAAAATGCGCGCAGCACAATTTTAATCCTTCAAACATCTTCACTTCAGAACACCGATTTCACAAATGCTTGAAAGTATAAAGCATATGTCACTGACTAAATGCATATAGTTCTATAACCTGTGCATGGTGGGACTTTGGAATATTTTCTTATGATATAAGTATATATAACAATTGATATTATTTTTTCGCTGCGCTTTGTAGAAGGAAAACTGAATGAGATAGCTATAGATTTTATTCTTAATAAATAGCCACTAAAATAGGCGTTTATCGGATGGTATACTGTAGTGGTCACCAAATGGAGGCCCGCAGACAAGGAAAAAAAAGTAAAAACCGATAATAAAATACGAATAAGCTTCGGTAGCAAATTAACTTGCCATTTTCCCCACTAATTTTACCCTGAATTTCTATTTCTATTATAATATTTCTGTTAATTTATATTTTATTTTATTTTATTTTTTTCAATTTATTATTTTTTATTTGTGTTCTACTTTTGCTTCATTGCATAATATGTTAAAAATATTTGTTTGGCTATTTTGACGGCCCCAGAAAATTTTCAAAATTCCTGATTCGGCCCTCCAAAAATATTAATTGGTGACCCCTGGTATACTGCAACCACCCTGTATTTAAAATCATGCGGAATAGTATATACTTCTCGGGTAATGTTAACTTGCGTATGAGCAACAAAACCATTCTAAAGAACTCAAGAGTGTAATGCATTAAAATACTTACTATGATAAATTATTTTGAACTTCATTAAATACTATAAGTTGACAATATTAAATATGAATAATCTGTCTCAAATCTATCATTCTAGGTTCCAAGTTTTTGAAGTTTAGCTATCAAAAGATATGAGCTAGTTGAGTACCAGTTCATAATACTAATTACAAGGTAAATGTAATGAATTACATTTATGTTATAGAAATAGAGATCTTTTTACAGAGTAAATTAAAAACACACTTTTTTTAAAATTAAGTTATTAAAGGGAAATGAATTACCTTTCTTATGACAAAAGAATTTGTTAATTTAAAAGCATTTAAACAATAGGTATATTACTTTAAGCTTTATAATATGTTCATTATATTAGTAAAAAAAAATGTAAGATAATATAATTTCAAAACTGAATAAAAATTTATATTTAATTGTAAATGATGTACCTAGAGTCCTAGAATAATATTTTATTAGTTTTATTTAATTATTCTACGTCAAGTATTATAATTTCATTGATGTTTACATACGGTTACCATTTAAACACCGATGTAACGGTTTTATACAATGTATCATATTTCGATATAAGATAAGAATTCTTAAAAATTTAAATTAATCATTCAATTCCAAAAATAATAATCACTAAATTATTTTATTCTCCTTTAGTTATATTAATAATTATCAACTAATTGCAATTATCTACTAAATGGCCTACAGTTATTCTATAATTCGTTATAAACGTGAAACAACTTTTTTACAGCCGATTAATATTGTAAAGTCAATTGACTGTGTTACAGAAAATCGATAGTAAAATCAAATAAAAAAATACCTATTACAACGTGAAAACGGTTTGAGTGATAAGTAATTACCGTAAAATGTTGAACTATATAATATGTGTACAACCTGTAGTACAAATTTTAAAAATCCTTTCACACCACGAAGTTGACTCGACTGCGATGTACGATATCACATCCTGAATCGCAACCTTGGAAAATGTTTTGAATATCGATTGACAAGTTTAACAATAGGTGTGTGTAATTAATAACTTAAGTAGGTAGTATTTATGCACAAAAAGTATGTATTAAAACTAAAAATTGAATACGCAAGGGAAAAGGTTAAACGCTAGTACAAAGATATCATATAGCTATTGGTGTTCTATTGTTTTTATAATATAATATAACTATAATACTGGTCGCAGAAAGTGCTCACGTGTAAAGTGCTCACGCGCGTATACCCAAGTATAAATTATACCGTGCAACGCTATGTGCCCATTATCATTCGCGTTACGCGTATACACCGTACAATAAACTTATACAAGACGCAGGAGCCGTTTGAATCATTTTACAGCGATGGTATTTTAAAACACGATGGTTCGCTGCGTCATAAATTAAAATAATTATTGCGACGAACTCGAGTACGAGCCGCGTAGAATATGACGGTTAAAATCGTTTGCCTTATAAAATACGCGCATATTATAATAACCAACCGCACTTATAAGTCATAGCCATTTTCCCTCGATCAGCGTTCAGCTGAATATCATATTATGCACTATGTGTGTACCACGATGGTGGCGAATGCATATACGCGATACGTGTCGCGCAGTGTTGTACAGCTATAAGGGTTAGCTGATGGGCGGGTGGCATGAGTTTTGATTGTTTTCTAACCGCAAGAAAAAGGTGTTTGCAAGACAAATTGACTGTTACAATGTTATGCACGCATGAATGTTTCTGAATTTTGCTGCCAGGTACATAATATAAAGTATAAATGTATATATTGCATTCATTTTGTGTTTGCGAATGTTGTTATTGCCGCTGATAGCCCACTCGAAAACAAGACGTCAACGCGTTTCGATCGAAACACAATATTGACAACCGAAATACACATACATTGTGCATGCATGTCAACACGTATAATAATATGGCATGGTATATATTTTATCATGACGTGTCAAGCGCAGTGCCGGATTTAAGGGAGGCAACTAAGGGTGCGCTATGATTATAGGTTAGGTCAGATATATCGAGATAAAGAAACCAAGGACACAAATAAAAGTTAAATTATCCGACCGTTAAATCTGTCCATTATTGGTCTGGTTTATTCAGCATTGCAGTTGCGGTTCGGTCAGTAGCAAGTTAAAAACTTGAAATTTATAAAAAAAAAAAATGAGGTGGTGGGCAATGATGATTTTCGTACACATATTTACGCCGTCTAGCCAGTAATGTCTCGACGTTTAGGTTTAGTTTAATCTAATCCTAAGTCCGGCACGAGTCAAAGTCTTTTACGTAAAAGTCGCGCCGACAACGTGCGTAAAACCGCTCGAAGATTGTGCACGTATTCGAAGTGTATAAGTATAGGTGTATGTTTAAGATATCGGAGAGGGTACGTTCGGAAATTATGCACTCGGCCCGTTTAGCATTGGTTATTAACCGGCGAAAAGTTTTTAATTACCGACGTGTTTTCCGAAGACCATCATTATGTTCGTCCGGTGTACCTATACTGTTTGTTATAAATTATCGCCGTCGCATCTCCTGTGAACCCTCGTCACGTCCGTGACCGTATAAACCGCATCGGAGCTCTTGAATATAGGGTGTGTGTGTGTGTGTGTGTGTGTGTGTGAATATAGTAGAAAACTTAAAAAGCCAATCAACGCGGTAAAATTTTTCCACAGAGTCCTTTAGCTACGGGTACGCGCACGGGCGAATCGGTATTTCTTGCTAGTGTGCGCGTGCAAAAGGATGGTGCTACCTACCTGCAACGTCGTCGACGGATAGACCATAAAACGGTAAATAAATAATTCATGGCGCGCGAAACTGCCGCCAATAGTGCAAAGTTGCCGTACACGAGGAAAGCCGCCGAGGCCCCACCGCTGCCGGAGGAACGCTAACAAGCCTTTGCTCTTTAATCAAAGTTTTGCCTTAAACGTGCGCGCGTATACACGATTAATCGCAACTTTTGCACGCGTGTATATGTGTATTGTGTTATCGTCGCTATTATTTCTCATCGCGGTAATTATAATAAATAATAATAATATAATATTCACGTGCGCACAATGTAATACGTGCGCGATGATGACGTGCGAACGGGGAACTATAATAATAATAATAATAATAATGTCTCGGCTTTTCGACGGCCGTTGTAATTATTTGACGTGCGCGGCGCGCGCGCGCGTTCTATTACGCGTAAAACAAAAAGCTTATCTTCGGCCGAAACGCTCTGCTGTCGTCCTGCAGTGGGGAAGGGGTCCCTTCCGCGGTGTACACAGTTGCCGGTATACCTGCCGCATACCCGGGGCCCTCGCACAATGCGCTCTTGTGTGTTGCGCTCGCGGCGAAGACGACGGCTAAAAGACGATGACGTCTCGTCATTGTTCAGCCGAACGAACGGTAAAACGACGGCACAACGTTATCTGCTCCCGTCCGTCGCCGCGTCACCGAAGGGATTTCGCTTTTACCGGCGTTCGGATCTCTGCAATAAACCACCACCCCACTGCCACCACCTGCTTCGGTATCGTCGTCTCCCCGGTATTCGCGATGATTTACACCGACACCGACTGTTTGCCTCGAAGTTTGCCCGTAATCATTTAGGGCCTAAAAGGTGGGTACCAAAAAGTGAAGCGTGCGGTACTGCGACGATTTAAAGTGCGCGGCAAACATTATATTTCTCTATTTTTTGAGACTGCATTGAAAAATACAATGCTGAAGTCGTGAACATTGGTCTTACACTTTTAACGATCGCATTAAATGTGTATATATTAAATATTCAACTAATTTAAAAAGAAAAATGGATTTGTTTAAAACGCATTATGTATTGGGATCCCAAAAACCCACCTATACGTAATATACAAGTATGTCGTAAAATCGGTTTCTATACTTGATTAAAAAAATCACGTATCAGAAGGGTGGCCCAACTTCATCTGTGATTGCACTGGCTACAGGTCAATTGTTTGAAATGTAGTGTATAGTACGAAAAATTGAACATTTTAGGCCCTAGCATATTACGTATTACGTACATTCAATAGAGCAACTGCTAGTTGGGTTATTACTACAGCTTCCACTGGAGAGAATCGTTCACGGAACGAGTTATTCTCTAAGATGGTGTCCGTCGAACAGATCAGAAGTCAAGTCGACGGATAGCGAGTGGGTTGTATTTATGTTTCGATCCGTGCTTAAACGAAAAGTACATGCGTACTTATACATTGTTGTGCCAAGTGCGAACTGCAACGTCAATGGAGTGCAGTGCAGCACGGTTTGAATTCGCAATAAACCGTACGGTTAGGAAAAGATGATCAAAAACGGACACACACTTTTCAGAATCATATCATTTAACCCCGAACGACTGCCTCCAAAAGTGCACTTTCTGGTCTAATCAGAATGTTGAGGATTGTTCTCGCGCGTAACACGGAAAACGAAAAATATATACGAGTACTTAGTACTGTTGAGGTTAT
Organism: Periphyllus acericola; assembly: GCA_949715065.1. Classification (NCBI taxonomy): domain Eukaryota; kingdom Metazoa; phylum Arthropoda; class Insecta; order Hemiptera; family Aphididae; genus Periphyllus; species Periphyllus acericola. The sequence continues at coordinate 23,590,425 of OX454265.1, forward strand.
ATTTACCGAGAAGGTTATATTTACCGAAATATACAGCCCTTAATCAGCCTAATTGATATAAATTCTATGTTCGAACCCTTGAAATTTTCCTAAAAAAAAACCACGACTGCACGTGTATATGTATATGTCGGCATATAGATCAATCTAGTCTTGAGACTTCTATTATAATATTTTCTACTTGGAAAATGTAGTACCTACGTACAGTAAGGCACATTGGTTGCCATCGATTTTCTACAATTTTTCTATACGCGTATCTCTTGTTTTAACAGTACGTTTCGGAATATCACCCTTCCTCATCCCTATGTATATATAATATATATAGGAACATGAATTATAAATAGCGATTTTGAAAACTAAACATGTACCGTATATGATACAAGGTAAAACATCACTAGACACTAATCCTTGTTCTTAAAGCATCTTAGTTCTTAGCCTATATTTCTGTACTATATTCCAAGGTCAGCGTTTCTACTAAGCATAACCAGACATTTGAACGGAGGTACGTCAACTTTCATATTATGATGATATAGAATGACACCTATATAGTTGTATCACAGTGGCGTAGATAGAGTACGATAAACTGTGCCTACACACGTCAGGGTCGCAAAATTTCACTTCAATAAGGTATTTATTTAGTTTTTATTTAACCTTAATTATACCGAAAAGAGTGGATTTTTCATAGTTTGCCAGTACCGCTAGTGAAACATGTCCTACGCCACTGGTTGTATGTGATGTATTTTTACAATATGAAAACATGAGTATCGAGCCTAGGGCCGGATCTTAACTTTTTAACAGTCAAGGAAAATAAAAAATGTACGCCTATTTCATGGAGATAATCAGTAAAAGTATTTTTTTTTACGAAAAATCAAGCACGTTCACACAGTAGTGTGAGTACCAACCATTTATAAAGCCATTCGCAATGTACTGGACAAATTAATTGTTTATCACAAATAATTTAAACGATTTTAACTAAAAAAACAAAAATTTTAAAATTGATAACCTTTAAAATACGCCCGGGGATAAATCGACTACCTCCCCCCCCTCTAGATCCAGCCCTGATCGAGCCCACCACACCCATGAAAAGTGATTTGCTTCAAAATATAGCCACGGTATGTTTAATAATGTACAGGATCTGTCTAATTTGTAATGAAAATCCTCCAAAAGTTATATGGACCCGATTAATTACATCAACACAGACCGAACAAATTACGATGTGATTATTTGTTTAACAAACGTCACGTTATTGTTAGAGCGTGTACAAAAAAACACATCTAGTCGACGAATGAAAAAGATATTCTTTATTTATAGCAGAAATGGCCGGTGTTAGGTTTGAATTTATTATTCGAGCGTACTATATCGGTAATATGAACAGTGGACACTGGACACTCTTGACATTGAAACTTGATTTACAGACACTCGCAATAGAAAACAATTTCCATGGCCAATATTCATGCGGCTACCGTAGACGTTTTTTTATAATTTTAATTTTGAAAAGTTTATCTTTGTGGCAATAACAACAAACATTATCTTCAGTAATCGCGTGCACTTACCTAGGTATAATATATATTTTAATGTCATTAATAAACACAGCTGATTTAAGTACTCTTAGTTGTAAATAAACCGTTTTGTTAACCTATACCTACGCGCAGTAATGCATGTGTAAATATTCTTCTATTATTGTTTTAACTGAATATGGCATGTATTGTTCACAGTTAATTCAAAATGCTAAACGCGTCATTACGACTGACGAGTGACGTTAATGGAGACCATTGTTTGCAAACCTAATTTTGCTTAAATCACAGCGATTACGACTCTTTTATAGAAGTTTAACATTAAATTTGTAATTTTAAAATCCAATTGTATCATTTATTAGCTCCGTTTACTAGAAAAGTATGAACAAAATATTTGTGGTGCAATAAAATAAATTACAGTTGTACTTCGACGATCAAATAATATTAGATTATTGTTCAATTCACACAAGATGTTATTAAAGAATTAAAAAAAACCATACACTGTATTTATTATACATCGAATATAAGGCAAAGAATTACAGCGGTGTACGGTTTTTCCAATACCGTTACCCATATATTTTATATACCCTCACTAATTAGTATAGTTTGTTAGAAAGCGAAAAGTACAAAAAGTTTTTAAAACGCGACCACCTGCCATGACCAAGAAAGACTTGCCAAATGAGCAATATCTTAACATTTTCTTCAATATATAATATCATAAAAAATAAATTGTTCGTAAAAACTAACCGTGAGGTGAAAAATAAACATTTCTTACAGTTTTAATTTTAAAAATGTTTACGTACATAATATTAAACGCAACTCAAAGATTTATAAATAATATAATAATAACTCGAGCAATATTTAAAAAAAAGTTGTATTACTTAAAATATAAATGCATACATACAATTTATCTTGTATACATTTAAATCAAAAATATTCTTAAAAAAAAATTAAAAATCACATTTTTCGAATTATTTGTTTTTAAGGCAACAAAAATATATTTTGGACAAATTTTAAAGTTTATTTCTTTATTTAGTTTTTTTAAAAGCGTTTTAAATTCGAGAAGCAACCTCTCCAAAGTACCAATTACATGCAATTTCCAATCGATTGATAGAGTGGAGCTTTTAGGCCACTTTTACTAAATAAAAATGTGTACATGTATTTCTAATAAAAAGAAAGCCTAAAAGTGCTAAGGGAATAACTGAAAAACTAAAACAGACATAAAATAAACATTTTATGGCAGTAATTATATATTTATTTATTTTTTCATTATAAATGTTTCATGTAACAATTTAAGAAAAATAATAAAGTCATACATACACGCCTATTAGTTTATAAATGGTTTCATTTAATTGTGTAACCATTTCGTATGTAATATTCTAATATAAAACATAATATGTAGAAAATGCTACCATTTTTGGTGTATTAATTATGAGATTGTGATAAGTATATTATATTATGTCGTTTTAATTCGAAAAAAATGCGATTTTCTACAAAAAAAGTTTACTGTTATAAGTGAGACATATAAGCAGGTTGACGGAAAGTATTGCATAAAATATTTATTTTTATTTTTTATTAAATACAATAATATAATAAAAAATATGTTTATATAGTTTATGATGTAATAGTTTTTATTTGAATTATCTGTTGGCCATTAGATACTAATTTCAATGGCAACTGTTGTTAATTTCTTCATTAAAATTGGTTTATTGAGGTATGCAATTAATATATTTTTTTTTAAATGTACATCATTTAAGAATATTTTTTTATTTTTAACGCCAAACTTAATGGATATGATTTTCTGTGTTTAAACGTTTTGTTTTTATAAATTTAATGTTGCGTTATCCTCTACTGTTTTCAATTTCAAAATAATTGATTTTAACAATTTACTATAACGTTAAATGATTTTTTTTTTTGCGAAAAATAAATAAATTACAAAACGCATGGTATCCTGTTTTATTCCGGAATCCGGATCATGGTCAAAATCTCGAAGGCACTAATTGAATTTGTAATTAATATTTAAAATAAAAACACCCTTACCACTCAAAGCTTAGTGATTTGGTGATCAAAAGTATTTGAGTCTACCTATAAATACTTTTATCCGTGGTAAATTACTGTAAACAACATTGAAATATATTTTGTTTGATTTGCTCTTTAAACCGCGTACGTATTCTGTCAAATCATTTTATTTGTTTGATGTGAAAATGTTTTAAAGTAAAATTTGTATTTACCTTTAAGTTGTTTTTTTTATACATATATACACACACAAACTGTAAACGCGAGCTGCTTATTAAGTCTTGTGATCGAAAAATAGAATTGGATATCGCCTCCGTGGCCCGGGCGGCGTGGCCCTGTAAAAGGCACTTTCCTCCTTATTCCATATAATATGTATTAACTTTTAGAATTGAAAGGCGGTCCCGTGACGTGTAACGTCGAGATGTTCGCCTTTGACGTACTGTTTCTGCTATTTTGCCCCATTTGCGTAAAAAACCCGTTTTACTTTTATTTTCTCTCTCTTTCGCTCGTTCGCTCTGCACGCAGCGCCGCTGCGTCAACTCTTTATACATGCCGTCGCCCTACAATGCGTTTTCAATGCAATCTATTTATACACGTATACACCATCACTCGGCGCAAACTACACATTTCAATACAATTTCAATTTAGTCTTTGATTACTAGTATTATTATTATTTATTTTTTTTTTTTTTTCCCCCCCCTCGGCTGCATAAAAAATAAAACACCTCGCTCCTCGCACACGGCGCATACGGACGGGTATTAGGTAGACGTACCACACAACTACTGTACAACCGTCGGATTGGATGGCGTGTTGGAAACAGTTACCGACCGTTAATGTGTGACGTGTTTTTTCGATGCCATACTTAAATCGAGAACAGCACTCAACGTCGTGGTAAATTGAATGAAGGTGTGTGCCAACGCGTTTCGTTTATTTTCTTTTTTAATTTTCTCCCCTCCCGCCCGTACTGTTACCTGTTAATTATGTACGCGCGCCGTGCGTGATGGATTTACTCGCGCAGCCTTGCGGGCGAGGAACAGGTTAATAACATCTCGCACAGGTATTTTTACTTAGAAACTCGTGCGCGCGCGTGTGTTGCCCTCTTAAGATTCCAATAAATTTCGACCGGGCACCTAACGCGTTGCGGGGGTTTTTTTTTTTTTTTCCAAATCTAACACTACAATATTAATCTACTATTACGGAAAAGGTAAATCATTAATGTTGTTTCATACTGACCTACGCCGTCGATGAGGCCGCCGTGTACCCAAATCAGTAAGCAAATGCAGGTGCGCAACGTGCCCATCGCGGGATGGCAACTGACTTGCGGTGTGCGTGGCGGCAACGGCCGAATGCCGGGCGGGAAAACCCGTCGACGCGCCCCCGTCGCGCGTCGCCGCCGCCGTCGCCACGGTGACGGGTCAACGCCGCACGTGTGCTCCGCCGCAACTACACATAACCGAGGAACGCGAGACGTGCTGCCCCGAACGATCACGCGCGCCGGGGCGCGATTCCGATGAAAATCTGGGGGCGCTAAGCCCCCACGGATGATACCAGTTTGCAAGGGTTTAATTATTGAATACGAAAAAATCAAAATCGTAAAATCATATTCCTTCACTGTTGCTACGATTTTACGTTCATAATTAAGCACTTCTAAGCACATGACACTCCCCAACCAACTCCCGCTGTATAAACTCCTTCTAAGACCCATATGGACATATGGAGTTCAACTATGGGGCAGCGCTAAAATATCAAACGTAAACCGGATCCAACGATTTCAATCCAAAGCCCCATTCTACGTCTCAAAAAACACTCTCCACTCTGACCTCAAAATACCATACGTTTCTGAAATGACCAAAACTCACTATAAACGATTTAACAGTCGCTTAGCTCGCCATAAAAATCCTCTCATCTCCGAACTGTCACCTGTTTCCATTCCGGGCAATACAAATAAAAGACTCAAACGACGGTGGTGTCGTGACCTGCTAAACTAAAAAAAAAAAAATGTAATCATGCTGTAGTACCTCCATTGGGAGGCCTCTACAATCTGTCACTTTCTTATTTATCATTTTCCATCAATTGTTCTTATTGTTCATTATTGTAACAGATTGAATAAAAAAACATTTAAAAACAAAAAAAAATATTTATGTGCGTGTGAAGAGCTGTAATTCAGCTAGATTTGAATAATAAAAACATGTACACTACATAAACATACAGCTGTTTAAATACGGATAAAATATCCATGTGGAACTATACCTTCTGTTTACATGGACAATATATACACATTTTTTAGTTGACGGAAAAAAATAAATACTCGCTATGGTATTTTTAAAATTGTATAAACACAATAAAACTCTTTTATCGCATTGTGCTGAAAAAACAGAAATAACTTCATTTTTATCAATTGTATTACTTAAATCTTTTTCAGTATATAAAATTGACGAATTGGAAAACTGTATCATAAATAAACAAATTGTATAGGCTATCATAGTAAATTATGTGATGGATTTTGCAAGAATACTAAAACAACGAGTAGAATGTTAGGAACGACTATTTAGTGTTTATTTTCTATTCAGAAAACCATATTCATCAATACGTAAACATGAAAACAATTTGCGGGTGATAAGTAACCCCCTCCACCCCACCATATTCGCGCCGATGAACATACGTTATGATCTGTTTTTCAGTGTGCGTTTGGTAAACTATATATAATGTGTAATATCATTATACAATCAAAGACGTCCAAGTCGGAATCGCGCACGTGGGACAACATATAGAAGTATTAGGCATTGCGTTTTAAACGGAACTTACTTTTCGGCAATCGCGACTCGTAGCGTCATTTCAATTTTTCTAGAGTAGGGTGATCGGCATGCTCTTATTATTTTGCCAACTTAAAATTAGTTATACGTTAATCACCTCCGTTTTTGATCGTAAAATTGCTTTAATAGGAATTTTTTTTCAATGTTCAAGTTACCATTAAAAACTATGTTTTCTTTTATGCCACCTAAAGTATGTGCTGTGGCGATACAAGGTTTTGTTTTTTCGCTGCGGTAATCATTGAGATTATTTTTTTCTGAATTTTGATGTATCGAAAACAAAATCCAAAAGAGTAGTTTTTGAATAATTCTAATTTATATATTAAGGAAATAGCATTAAAATACCTGATAATTTGATATAAAATGTAATTAAATGCTTTCGCTAATTGCTATTAATTCAAGATAACGAGAATTGTACACTTTTCATACACAACTTTATATTTGAATAACTCTGTTAGTATTGATCTTTCAACTATGTTATATCAAAAAACCAAGAAAATTTAATTGAAAAAGATTTTACGTGAAAAATATGGCATTCCCATTTGAAAAACAAAAGTTTGTATCGCCACAGGACGTACTAAAGATGGCATGAAAAAAAAGTGGAAAACATAGTTTTTATGGTAACTTGATCATTGAAAAAATAAATTTCATATAAAATCATTTTTAAAAGCCAAAAAGGTGGTGAACACGTCTAAAAAATTACGCTGTACTCGTATATATAGATGACAACATTTTGTACGTAACATATCTACCCTTGTCGTTCGCAGTTTTATCTAATAACAAGGCGGTCGATATTTTACGTAAAATCTGCACTAACCGAATAGTCACAAACTGAAGTTTTCTCTAGTCCAGAAAAAATATTCGCGGCACAATTTTTATCTTTTTGAACATCTCCACCTCAGAACACCGTCTTTTTTCCTATGCTTGTCTGACAAATTTTACATAATTAAATGTACTAAATTCTTATGCTTAGTCTTCACCTCGTTCAGAACTAATTATTTGAATACCTGAACCGATAATATTTTTCGACTATACAAATTCTTAAAAGTTTATGTTACCGACTAAATGCATAAAATTCTATAACCTATGCATGATGGGACATTGGAATATGTTTTTTATTACATAATAAATTAATATTATTTTTTCGATGAGCATTATAAAGCGAATTGAACAAGATATATATATATATGTATAGATTTTACTCTTAATAAACAACCACGAAAAGCCGCGTTTAACGGACGGCAACTACTCTGCATTTAAAATCATGCAGAATAGTGTGTAAGTCACGGGTAATGTTAACTTGTAGTTGGTAATGGTCGGAATTAGCTAGTTAGTAAGACATTAGCTTACGCTTATCATTAACCGCCATGAATAATATGAAATGTTGGCTAATGTAAACATAAGTCGGATACTCGGATAATAAGACATTAGCCAAAGACAATTGGTAGTTTTGTGTTGATAAACAATAATTTTGTATTAATAAAATAAAAAAAATTAAATATTTTACTAAAAGTATTGAACTCTTGGCCCACTTTCAATTTAGTTCATTAATTAAAGGGAATTTTTTTTTTCAATTATTATTTGTTATTTTTAATATGACAAGTTAACATTATAAAAACTCTCATTATTGAATGATAAATTTGATAACGGTTGTCAAGGTAGATAATGGATTGATATTATTTTAAAGTTTTAATATACGTATAAAGCAAATATTTATTATTTTTCTTAATTAGTGTTCAAAAATATGATACATTAGATTTTACAAACAATATAGACTTATTGACATATTATACAAGACAATCAAAATACATTCCTAATAACAAACATAAACTTATAAACATATATTATTATACTCATATTAGTAAGTTATATTAATATTTAGATAAGGCCGCATAATTATTTTGCGCTCACATTTTTAAAACTTAAATTTTCGTGATTAAAGTTAAACATTTTACTACCTATTGCAATAACGGTAATAATAATAGCGAGCTGAGTACTTTTACGAAATGAACAACTTACATGTCGCATTATATTACGTTGTTTATACTGCGTACTGTCGTATATTTGGGTAGACAACATTACTTTTTCACAAGTCTGCTGAAGTGACGGGACGAACAAAATAAATATTATGTGTGAACATATAAAGATAAACTATGTGGAATAAGTACCTACCTATATTATGTACGCGTAATGTGGTCGAATAAAGTGCATTTCGTTTATCAAAAACAATAAAATTAATTATTATAATAGTCGATATAGGCACCTAAATAAAATCAAAATATACAAAAAAGACGTAATTTCATTTACACACAGTTCTACATTATGTCACGTTGATCATAAGGAAATGTTTTTATAAAATAAAACCAACCAAGTTACACTTAAGTAGTTAAATCTATTATTTTATAGTACTCGATAATTCGTAATTACTTGCATAAATACTCTAATGCTGTATAATATAATATTATATCCATTCTACGCACCCCCAATCACGAGAGTGATAAATATTTTTCATAAATCATGATAATTATATTGATTAATAAACGTTAAAATATATACAAGTTTTTGATTACCAACAAACTGAACGTATTTGATCAAATTTCAAAAATATGATAACACTGAAGCTTTACTGTTTAAAAGCATCTTAATTTTTGTTAAATTTAGTGAATATGTATTAATAATACCCCTTACAGCATATAATATACGATATCTTGTTTTGTCAATAGAACCTAACTTCTAATTAAATTACTATACACATAATATTTACCGTTTTGATGTAATTCAGTAAAAGTAACGTCATTATGCATATTCATAATGTGTTAAATTATGAAAAGTTTTTAATTCACATCTACCGTGTTGAATGTGTTTTTATTATTTATTCATGCAAAGATTTCGCGGAATTATATTTATCTTATGTGATTATTTAAATCGAATTCGACCTACGACACTGCAATAGAACAAGCAACAGGATTTTACTCCGTGGAAAACAATTTTTCCTAAGAACCATAAATCGTTCGATTAAAATGTTCATGAAATAAGACATTTTATAAAATTCTACATAATTTATTGGTTTTGTTTTATCATAGTTTTTACATTTTATAAAATAAGTACCTATACAGAGTGTCTCGAAATAGTTTACCGATATGAAGTGACATGATAATAAAGTTTTCATTACCCTCGCCACTTAAAAACAATAAATCATCATACATGGGACATAACGAGTGAATACCATCATTCTAATGAAACGTAGTTAACATTTTAGTTCTTAGATTTTTATACTTGATTTGTTTTAATCTATAAAACCTTGCATTTGCTCATTGCTGCATCAATTAATTTTAAGTTAAGTGGAATTGGATTCATTTGTGAATATCTATCAATTTTCGAATACAATAATGAATACGAAATAACATTATTGTAAAGATTTGTATAAGCCTACTGTCAAAATGTTTTGGGTGAATTCGACTTTTGGACGGTTAAGCCATGGACCATAGAGTCAAAATCGAATTCGTTAAAACGTAAGAACCCTTCAAATACTGTATGGTTTAGTTTGCGATGTGGTGGGATGTAAAGAAAAGATGATGTAAAGAAAAGATGATGTATTCATAGGACAATATAGGTACCTAGCGAAACAGTATTTAAAAAAAAACTCTCAATTAATATAACCTCCTTTAAATTTCTAATTTAATCCAATCCGCCGAAAGCTGATTATCAAAACACGCATTAAACTGTACCTTGAATAAGGCTTCCCAACGGACAGTGATGAGTCATCACTGATGACAAAGAGTAATTTAAAATTATAATGTATTTTACTTTTTCGTTGTTACTTTATTTTCACATTAATATTACAATCAAATAATTAATAAAAAATACTTTGAGATTTATTTATCTGGCACGTCAATAATGGAGATTGTATAGTTATTGAAGTTCAACCTACCAGACTTGTGGTACATTTTGCAAAAAAATATCCAAACGAGTGGAGGGTAGGGAAGAGATCGGTCAAGGAAAAATATCTCAAGTTCTCCCATGTTTGGGGTCTTGGTATTTCTATGAGTAGCCAGGATCCCAGGACACTATTTTCAATACATTAACCGAAGGCTGTGTGAATGTTTTGTATCAAGTAAGTATTCGCGACACACACAATTACATATATTATTCCGGTAGGTTTGTATAATAATTCATACAAACCGTCAAACTCTTTACACTGAACACGTTCTTGAATTTTGAGTAAAATTTGTGCTAAAAATAAGTACTGCATTCCAATCTGTGACAAAACATTTTTGAATAAATTACTTTGTGATTAATAAAAAAAGAGAGGCATTGATTTATCAATTTAGAATAATACAGTGACATATACGAGTACAAAATATTATTCATTTTACTGTAAAAAATAGAAGATTATAATATGTCGAAGTATTTGAATAGAAGAGTTGACAATACTTATTTATATCATATTAATTGTAACTTTTCGTCAAAAAATATTTTTAATTTTAAATATTCTTAAACTACAGTGATTATCAGCTTACATAAGTAAATGTTAAAGTAATGAGAAGAACGGCTAGTAAATTGAATTGATTAAAATTGTGCCAAAGATGAGAAACATGAATTCCATGGAATTTCTTTCATTATTTCTTCTGCGTTACTTTAGAAAGTTAATTAACTTGATGACGTAGAATTTGGTGAATCCAAATATTTTTTTAAAGTTTTAATTAGAGAATCCACATAAAACAATTAATTTTGCTTATTAGTTACATAGATATGATCAAGTTCCGAATAATTCTTTATTTTGAGCTTTTATTATGAACAATGGTGTGTATTGTGGTATAGATCTAAATATAATGGACTATGGAATTTTATCTGATAAACTTATAGTTCTATACACATTAAATTATTATTTTAACTGCAAATTAGGAATTATATATGTCTGTATTTTCACAAAAGTGTTATGGTTTAATAGATCAGTATACGCTATTATCCAATGCTACATTTATGAATTACAGTATAGATCTATATCAAATACTTATGATTTGATATTTTTTATCTCTGTATGATTATAAGTGAATATCCAATGAACTAATGAACGGATGGCCTTATAAATAAATTATAAAACCACTAATAAACTTATGTTTATAATCCCTAAATAATGAAAATGTAATAAGCAATATAAGTCGAATCAATTTTTTTTTTCTATTATTAAAAAAGTTGAAGCGAGTGTTTGATTAATTATTTTAAACTTTATATTTATTTTAATTTAAAATCAATCGTTTATCAAATATTTCAAGTAATATATCTATGGACTTAATATTGTCTGATATTACATACAAATGCTTTCATATAAGTATATAACTGTACATAATATACAGTATATTCTATACTCTATAACTTTATATTTTACACACATTTTCATAAAATATCAATGACTTGCTCGCTTTATTTAAAATCTAAGAAAATATGATCTTGATAAAACATGGAAATTTTAGGTATGAAAAAAATGGTTTTCGTAAAAGTTTATAAAAAGTAATTTAATCAATGGATATGTACCATATTACATGTATATTATATTACAGTGATGAACATAAAAGTAAAAATGTAAATAGGTATCTACATGATGTTTGCACAACTATTTTTTTTTAAATAATTATTTGAAAAAAAAAACTGAACAATGCATTTTGCGGTGAAATATTATCCCTTTTGTACGTGCATAAAAAGTAAACTTTTAATGTTGGGTTCATGTACAAAAAAATTACGTAATATTTTTTACATTTTAATACTGATACATTTTTGTAATTAGTTTAATTAAATAAATAAGAATAAATTGGTAGAAATCAAAGCATATCCCAAGTCATTTAATATTTAATGTGATATGGGGATATCAATTCAAAAATCTGGTAGGATACTGATTCATAGTGTTAGTCCTTTGTTGCGTATGTAGTATTTAGTTGAATACATTTGGAAACGATGATGAATCATCAAATGTGACGTAATGTCTTATTCAACAAATGTAAATTAATAAATTAACTTTCATTTTAGGTTTTTCTAATAATAAATATAAAGACCCTTTAAATAGACGCTTCATCTTGTCACTGCCACCCCAAAAATACAACTCTGCGAATGAGTGATTTTCTTTCAAACTAATCTCTTTATCACGTTCGATAAATTATTAGAGGAACCACAACAAGCTGCATTTGGCAATCTAATACCTATTAGTATTGAGCTTACGACTTTCCTAATAATGAACATAAGAGGTCAAAAGTAGAAGGTTTCAAGAAACAAGAGATTAACTTAACAAACCAGGATTTCAAGTATAGAGAACATACCACGAACACCAGTTGTTTTCAAATTAAATTGATATCTTATGCAAAATATTTGTGTCATTAAAGTTTAAATGCTTAGTAAATTTGAAAATAATAATACAATACTTATTTATGATAACTTGACTTTGTTGTTGTTTTTTGTTTCTAATTGAAACGAGAAATATATTGGTTTTAAAATTATATTTTTTCTCTTGTCTCTTTTCCGGTTAGTAAATTAACATCAAAAGTTTTATGCGGCAACTTTTCGACCATACGTTTTTACAAATTACTATAATTTTTTTTTTTTTATATTTAATGTTTGAAATAGGCCATACTTTTGTTATTTTCATAATTTTTTCTGAAAATCTATTTTTGAGTGTGACGATTTTTCATTGTGCTCAAATGCATAACAATTAACATGCTATGTTGTATCAATTTATATTATAAACGCAACAAAAGATTCGAAGTGTATAGTATCTTACCGGTATTCTTCATTTTCCATTCCGGTGGATTCAAATTAATTTGTCTAATTGTTAAAAGGATATGAGATTACGTTTACCTAATAGATTCCATCGCGTTTGAAATATGAATCAAACAACGTAATACTAAATACTTCACTACTGTGGCCCGATTACTCTCAATGATTTTCGCATTGTGCATGATGACAATTATGACAATACAATGTAACCTTTGACCAGATTACACGACTGGTACCAACTAACTACTGTATTATGTGCGTTTATTATTCATTGTCTCATTGATCAAATACCAAAATGATGTCACGTATCGATTGTTGACTTTTTTCGAACTTTTATGATACCAAATGTATTAATATTTTTATAGGTACCTTCTACCTAGTTCAAAAATACTCATATTAATAAATGTTAATGATATATTATTAAAACGTTATTAACTCTTACGTTCGCTTCACTCTCCTGCAATCAATGGTAAACATTCCTTATCGAACGGAAAAGTTTTTTCTATTTTGCTTTTGAATTAGATAAACTATATTGTATATGTATTTTCCAAAGGGCATTGTAAGACCACCCCATTTGTTACATTTATCTATTATTTATGCTGTATAGTTTAAGCACCTTGTTGACTATAACGTCTATTCTGATTATATTTGCTAATATATTTTTATGTTAGTAGTTAGTATGACCATTGATTATAATCAATTTATCAATGTTAGAAAGTTTACTCTTAATTATAAGATTGTGTCAATACAGTGGTTATATATCCATATTCATATATCATACGAAATTATATATATTTACACATTTCCCTAATTTCAGCCTTTATTTTTTGGTTTACAGACTATGAACTTTATAGATAATGATGTAAAACGCAGAACACACAAAATATTCAGAATATATTATCGAAAGAAGAATGAATTAAGTTAGTTAACCAAGCGTATGACTCGTAATTTATGTATTTGCGTTTGTAATTCTTAATGTTTAAAAAATGATTAACTCTACTCAGAAATTCTCTGAGACTTATTTATATTTACATCACACACATCGATTACTTTGATCCGAACATATTGTGGCCTGAAACGTAGCACAAATTATAACTGTGAAGAAGAATTAAAGAAAAAGAAAATTCTAATTCGATTCTAAGTAAGACATTTATCGTGTTTGTTAAAGTACGGAATCTGCAGTATTTCCGCTTTACGTGTCCATGGAAAAAGAACAACTGTTGTATCCACATCGACAACTTCACTGTGCAGTGTGCAACCAACCGATTAAATTAATGTCTTGATCGTTCAACGTCATCTTCTTGTAAGTTTTGAATTTTAAGTCCCGAAGAAAAATTTATATAATTATTATTATATATTAAATATTTTTGAACTTATAGATATTGATTATTGAGAACTTAATATTATTATGAGTTATGACTTAAAGCAACATTTATATTCATATTATACATTTTTATAGTCACTAACAATTAGCTTAATTTACAAAATAAGCTTAAATTGAATTATGATTAAATATAATTACCGTTGTAAACAATATCAAATCATATTGTATTTAAAAACGATGTATACGACTTATTAAAAATATTATGTTACATTTTCAAAAGTGATAATTGTAAGCATTTTAGTGTAACAAATATATACGTCATCAAACATCGAGAAAGTGATAATTTATTATTGTAAACGATATTAATTATTGTCTTACTGACAGTACGAATGATAGGACATTTTCAGATTAAGTTTTGTTCGAATAAGGGATTATACATTTTTTTCACGTATTTGAATAGTGTTATTACTTTTTTTTCAAATCCTTACCTATTCCTAAACAGCAGTGGCTGTATTGTATGGGTAGTTGTGTACAGATTTGGTCGCAGGTGTTCCTTGAATTTAACATATTTTCAAGGTAACCCATAAAAAGGGCTTTGTCCTCTACAACTCATTCATTGTATTCAAAATACTTACGAGTATATTGTATAAAACTACCACAGTATAATATCGACACTCCTATTTTTTTAAATATATGAAGTACGTTTACAATTTTTAAGTAGCGTATGGAAATTTTAAACTTTTAATACGATTATACAACAAAAATATGTATCCAAAAGTAAGTGTAATATTATTTCTGTTCGTTCACGTATAAGTAGTTATTTCAATATTCACTGAAAGTGATTGGACATCACAAGCATTAAACTATTAAAGTATAAAATAAAAAATGATTATACAATATATTCATTTTAAAAATTGTATTACTCATACTCGCACATTAAATGAATAAATTTAACAAACCCCTGTATAATTTATCATTTCGTTTAGAATCCAGTAAAAACTGTAAAATAATTATTTTTCATTATTTTTAATTTCTCATCCTCTCATTTTTAATTTTTTATACTGACTATTATAGTATGATAATATTCCAAAAACTTTAATTTATAAAGTAGGCTTACATTAAAGGTAATAATAATATGATCTATATATTTATATACAATGTATTATCATTGATTATAAATACTATTTTTTATAATCAATGGTATTATATTACGTACGTATTATGATATTTTGTATTTGTAAATAATGTGTAATGACTAATAATTTGGTGGCACACTTCAGAATTGTCTGATTCTTGTCAAATAGTAATTAATGAGATAGAACCTGTTTATTAAATAAAACTTAAAAACACACTTTATCTAAAACGTAATTAAATTTGATGAATGTCCAAATGATTTTAAAATTTAAAACAAATTACAATTTTAAATAATCTGATGAATGGTCATAATTAAAATAATTAGTACGTCATATATAATTTACCAATTTATGTGAACATCTTTTCCGTCTAGTGCATTATTGTTTTAAATATTGACTATTTTTGGCTACTGAAATGTTCCTGGTATCGGACGTTACTTTATCGACAATTCTATACTGTGTGAAAAGTTAAAACATTTTAATCTAATTAAATTTAGCTTGAAATTCTAGGAATTTGCGTTAAATTATTTTACATACATGTTGCGGTTCTATATCAACACTCGTCGGATATGTGGTATTGTGGTAGAATATTTTAGAATAATACACATGTATGGTATCTGGTGGTATAAATGTAACATGATAGTGACCTAATTTTAATTATTATTTTTATATTAATTCAGTATGCACTTGCATGCAACACTGTGTATCGTATCATACACGTATTGTTTTTATGTCTAATAAATTATAAAACGCCTCATGTCTAAAACGTATCGATGAAAAAAAAACCTCACCGCAACGTCTGCTAATTGTTTATGTATAGTGTATACCCTACACCAGCGGTTCTCAACCTATGTGTAGTGGCGACCTAAGATATTTTCCAAATGTTTCATTTGACCTTTTTATAATTAATGTTCAATGGAGGAATAAAAATAACTATTGGGTACTCTTAATTTAATACATTTTTTTATTCATATTATTTACGCTAATAATAGGTCTTATTATTATTACATTATACTTAAAAATAAACATTTCTATTAATAATTGTATTGTACATAATTTTTTTAAAAAAATAATGAAAAATTTAATGACTTCCTTGGTATTGATGTTGCTTCACTAATGAATTAATTCGAGCTTCTATGGAATTAGTAAGTGAAACACGCATCGTGGGTTCAAACATCAAGTTTTTTTCTTGATTTGGTTTTGATTGCAGTTAATTTCGAAAATCCGGATTCACATAAATATGTTGTTGCAAAAGGAACTAATTTCTTTAATGCTTCTTCGTAAAGATTAGAATACTTATTGCTTAAAGATATCCAAAATTAGTATGATAGTATGGTGATCCAATAATAATAGTATGATCCAAGCCTTAGTACCAATTATCAATATAGTTAATGACTCGTAATAATTACTTTTAGAAGAATTTACGAAAACTGTTTCATTTATTATTTATAAGACTCAAAAATAAAATAAAAATATCAACGTTTTAAATTTTAGCCGACCCATTAAAAATTATTGGCGTCCCACAATTGGGTCGCGACCCTAAGGTTGAGAATCGCTGCCCTACACATAGACCATGACACCGTGAAGATACCAACGGGTTTGCAATGATGCGAAATAACGTTATAAAATCTGATAGAAGACCTCCGACCTCTGCCCTAATCCTTATGTCGACCTCGATTTTTAAATTTGTATGAATAATGGATAATAACGTTTTCTTTAGCTATAATGTTTCCTAACATTTTTGCGCCAATTACCGACGACCGTCGCTCAAGAGGAAAATGTATTGTATTTTTTTTTTCCGTTTCCAAATGTGCAATATAATGGCAGTCAGCGGAGAACGTTTTCAGTAACATTCTCGATAAAAATGCATTTCAACTACGGGAAGTATGTTAAGTTGACATACCGGCATTGCGTTGAATAAACATCAAATTGATTTCATAATATTGTACATTTCCAAACCACGTTGCAAATTAATCACAGAATAATATAGCATTGGTTTGATGTATAATAAATTAGTTGTAACAGATTCAGGGTCGTATTACTTATACTCGACGTCCAGAGTTTAGTCGTACGATTTGTTGCAAATATTTTAATCAACGTGACGGTGGTCGTGCTTAATTATCACAAATTGCTTACAAAAAAAAAAAAAATATTTGAAACCGAAATTATTAAGGCCCAATGTAATTTAAAGGTACCACAGTGATGGTATTGTAATTCCTCGAACATCTGCTAGCAGGGTCCCAAGTACTAACGCGAAGAAGATATAATATATGCTGGGTTCTCCCGGAAAATCGGAAGCAAAACAACGAAAATGGAAATATAATGAGGTAATAATTAGTAATAATAGGTATTCGGAAATAAGGCTATAAAAAAAATATACAATGGCCAACGTTCCTAGAAGTTAGAACGATGAATATTAATTTATAACATATGTGTAACGGGTTAAGTACGATAATTGGTTTATGTACACATTACCTGAGTAATGTGAACACTACCCATGCATATTGGATAAAGTGAAAATATGATTTATAAAATGTTCATTTTGTACATTAATCGGCCACCGGATAATTTGAACATTATGTACCTTTGAGTGGATAAAGTAATTTGATAAATTAAAATACGATAAAATATCAATTGAAATTTGTAGATATAATATTTAAGTATATTATGATACGACGTGCGCACTGATATTGTTTGATCTCTAATGCACAATCTTTTTCCGGTGGTCAAGGTTTTAGAAAATGTCAGTGTACAAGTCAATTTTTAACAAAAAAGTGTAAATTTAAATCTGGGGGGGTCCTTTGCAACTTCAAATATCACCCACATTTGAACTGTTCCAAAGAATAAATGTGTATATTTAATTTTTTTTTCGAAATTATATAATTTTGTATTTTTCTACTTCTTACTTTAACCACAGCACGCTGGATAATGTGCACATTAGCTGGACAATGTACACAGTACCCATTTTCGTACTCTAACCGTAACCAGTGGCGGCTCGTATGCTTTGAAAGTGGGAGGGCGATATAAAATTGCTTATTTATGGAAAGTATCGAACACAAATAATATTAATAATAGTCATTTAATTAAATCCATTTAATACATATAAATTATTATAAATATTTTAAACTTTCAACACTTTTTTTAGAAAAATAAATTTATTGATCAATCCTTGTAAGTCTTCCAAGCTATTTTATTTCAATTTTTTGTTCACAAGTATATGACGTAAAACGGTTTGAAATTAAATTAATAACTGTATTTTTATGTGTGAATGAATCCATAATTAAAAATTAAATAATTCCAATGTATGTTTTTAATTTATAAATACCAAATTGAAAATTAGTAATAATTAATTATTAGAGTTACGACCGCTCTAATATCATAATATATCACACGCAAGTTCGGAATCCGTGCATGACGGGCGATTACATAAAATCATCGCCCCGGCGGCAGTATTATTATTGTGTTCCCCCTTCTTAGTTTTTGTATTCCGATAATAGTAATGACCAGCGACTTTGTTGCTACAGTGTTGAACGATTTATTTTGTAACTCCCATTACCTGATAATGTTTTACGGTTTTCGCAATATTTGTCAGTGAAAATATAGGAAACACAATTTTTATTTTTGAGAATATTATACTACAATATAAATTTGAAATTTAATATTTAACTTATAAATTAGAAATTAATAATAATTTTAGAAGGGGGGCGATCGCCCCATCACCCCTATCTACGAGCCGCCACTGCCCGTAACATATATATACTATATATATAATAATATACTGTTGAACCGTTGATTTTAAAATATTCTAAAATCAACGACTGGACAGACAGAACAACACGGAGGGTTGTAGTGCGAAGAAGAATTTCCCATGGGTTCAGCCGACACGTCTCGCCGCGTTCGACCAGGGTTGTAAGTGCGAAGTCCTCTGCAAAGGCCGCCGCTGCGACAGGGGTACGCGCAGTGCGCTCTGGAACCCGCACGAGGAAAACGGAAATAAAAGCGCGTCCGCCGGTCTCGGGGTCGTCGGCAACGTGGCGCGCTCTGGCGGCGGCGCGGCGCAGGCTCCGGGCGCGGCGCCGGGCACTGATGGGTGGCGGTCTCGTCATCGACGTCCGATCGCCTCACCGGTCATCGATGAACGCGCGCGTCGGCGAACGTTCCCGAACAGCCGTCGTCCGCGGTCGGTCGCGTCGCACCGCCGCCGTCAGCACTCGGCAGTGCGTTTTACCGTTCAGTTGTATCGTGCGTGTTTGCCGGTCCAGTCGTCCGGCAGGTGCCCGTGGTCCGTCCGCCCTCGCCGTCGCCGCACTCGTCGTGATATCGTAGTTGTTTTTTTTTTTGCAAAAGCTTTTTTTTACTTTTCACCGTTTTATAATGCTCGCGGTGTTTTTGGCCGTTCGCTAACGCCGACGGACTTCCACGGAAAATAACGACGTTTTAATCGCGCACGATCGACCGACGCGCGAACGGAACAATCGCTGAGACCAGGACGTTCCGGAAGCCGTTTCCGAGTCCCTCTCGCGGCTCTCATCCGACAAGACATTTCGGTGAGTACCTATAATACACCAATAATATACTGCAGCGGTTCTTAACCTATCGTGGCACGTGGATCCGTGTAAAAATAATTTTTGTAGCCAAAGACCTCCAACATTTACGGGCAAAAAAATGCGATTTCAACTACTTAATAGTATTGCACTTGAGCACCCCCCGCGCGTAATGCTTGTGTGTACGTCCATGAAAACGATAGTTTCATGGACCACTGTTGGTTAAAAACTGTTGTAATGTTGAACATACATTTTGTATTTATTTTTCGAACAAACGGGATATTCAAACCGCCCGTATTTTGACCGTCACCCGGCGCAGTATACGTAATGCCGTACAGTAAATAATCGCATTATATATATCATATTTAAGTAAGTATTGACAAACGCCTCGGAGAGTATTATACGTACAATACCATATGCGTGTACATGCGCCGCAGTGTTTCATGCACACCCGTGTCCATCCCTTCCGCCCCGGACGTCCGTCAAAACTTTTCGCGGTTTTCCACGCGGGACGTGAAACGACGAGTCGTTTTAACTTTTAAAATTATAGTCCCCCACCCCCTCCGGGGGATAGATGGGGGTTCTTTCCGCCACACGAGTTGCGATTTGTTTTAACGAGTTCATAAGCTGATGACTGGTGTCCACACGCGTGCCGTATACCGCTGTCGAACCTATATAAAAATTAAAATTAAAATATGGATGTGCAGAAAGTTTTCATATGCATGCGCACGGGGGGGGGTGCAGGGCGTGCAGTTGCATAATTAAGGGTGCTCAACTATAATTAATACAATAAAACTATTAAATAATAATATATACGTTATATATTAGAATGTAAAAATAACGCACTGAAGTACGAGAACCTATATACGAAAATGTAATAAATAATAAATGCAATAATATATGCTGTAGCTATTATATTAAGTACATTTAAATATTTAAAGACTATATTAAGTTCAAGAAGATTTAATTGTTTTATTAGTTGCCAATAAGTATCTCATAACTCATCAGTAGTACATGTGTAGTTTGAGCGTAATGCAACTCCGTCCACCAGTGAAAAGGTTCTAAGCACGCCTATGATTTTATATTTTTATGTATATATTTATATGGTTGAAAGGACCATTTGTCTGAAGGTTCCTTCTGTCTGATCTACAAACAGGTATATTAACTATGCTCGTGGTGTAAGGTCCGCGAGAATAATAGCGACGGCGATTCAATAATAGACAGCATTAATTTGCCGTTGATCAATATTGTTTCAAACAATCGCGCACGACGACGACCGTTGACCAGCAAACAAACCTAAAATAAATGTTCGGAAATTACTGGTATTCCATAGCAGCGTGGCAATCGCGCACTGCACAAACGCGACTTTGTTATTGTGCCATGACGTTGTTTGCGTGTACGTCAATCGAGTTTTCATCAGATATGTGTATAGATTTTGGTGACGAGTGACGAATGCGAATTCAATTTCAATGGTTGGAAAAAAAACTCTCGATCGATTCGTAGGGTAGCAGGGGGAAGTGGGTGCTATTGGCTGTGGTAACTTATTGTATTACAATACGGAATATAGTCATGATGATTCGAATATAAAGTTTAAAAAAGCCAATATATATTATATATTTGAGTATCTACAGCGAGATATCATATAAATTAAAATAAAAATACATTCCAAACGAACATAATGGTAATACGGGCGTTATTTGCATAGTTGAAAATTTCGAGACAGCGATTGCTCGCTAAATTAGTCCTTGCGCAGTATAATTATTCATATGCGAAACCCTTTCAACATAAAAGCAGAGCACAATATTAAAAGATAATTTTAGAAGCTCTATGTTAATCACAAAAACGAATTGATCAAAGCATACCTAAAATTACCTAGCCCACGTGGCGTTTTCTATTTATTGTATGACATTGTGTTCCCAGCTTATTATATATTGCGTTATCACGTTTGACTGAGAAGTTTTTACGAGATTTTTTTTTTTTGTACACATTTATACCATCAGCTATTGTTTACAGGACCCATTTCGTTTCTAGTTTGAGTTACATACAAAATGTGCAAATAAAGACCGGTCTAAAAAGTGCCTTTAGACAGCGTTCATTTGAAATCCACTGGTCTTATGTACATGTATAATGTATAGGTATATATACTGTATTTATAGTTATGGGACACTAGTCTTTAAATTGTAATTGGAGTTCTCCCATCGGGTCTGTTCGAAGATTTTACTTTCATGAAATTTTGCTGTAATGTCTGCAATTTTGAACAGGCCGTATTTTATATGGCTATTTTATTAACTTATATGCCTCTGATTTATTTAATCCACAATTTATTTCGGAATTTATCATTTTAATAACATAATAAGTTTTGAAATTCTTCTTGTGATTGAATTTATTTCCGGAATTTCTGTGCAAACATTTTAATAATGTATACATTGCTTTTATTTCTTACAACTTTTGCTTATCCTACGTTATTATTGCTATCGTTTAAATACCTTTAAACTTATCCAAAAATCTTTATAGTTCTTCGCAAAAGTTTATTGGTTGTTCATAAATATTAATTAACTTTTTTTAGTCACTCTAAATAAACGTTTAAAATGTTTAAATGTTTTTATTTTTTTTTGCATTTTTAAGCATATTAATTCTGGTGAACTTGACTTTGAGTATTTTATTTTAATTAAGAAAAGCAAAATTGAATCGAGTAAGAGTTCCTTATTACTTTTTAATGTTTTGTCTGCTGTTGCATATGTAATTTTTGCATTTTGTTCTTATTCATTATGAGAATATAGTATAACGTTGAGCAGTTTCTTTTTAAAATATTTTGATTTTTCAGTGTACGAAGTACTAAAATATTAAATTAAATACGTTCAAATTTCTTAAATAAAAATTATCTTAATAATTTATAGTTAAATCAACTGTGCTATTTTAAATATAAAGTATTTTTAGTTTTATACTTTGTTTTATATTTTATTAAGAATTAGAAAAATAATAACTATCGTACCATACCTATATTTTGATCTTAAATTTAGATCGTACGTAATGATTAATACTGCAAACAACATCTGCGATCCCTTTGTTACCATCTAAAAATCTTTTCTTCTCTATAACCCTTCGCTTATTTGTATCGTAGCTACCCCTTGTATCTTGATAGTAATTTTACCAACATCGACCAGCTGAAAAATAAGAATACAAATGCATTATTATATTTTTATTTTTTTGTTGAGCCTTCAAATTTTATCTCTGAAAAAGTTATAACAAAAAAAAAAATCTTTTTCACACTTTATACACCTACACGTATTGTCAGATGAAAAGAAAAACTTTAACTTATATTATTTATAAAAGTAATATCGGAACAATTTAGATCGTCGACAATGGGTATGTCTTCAACTGCCAAAACTTCCAAGTTTTCCTTACTTGTAATTGATTATAAATATATCTGTATTCTATAAAAATAGATTGAATTTTTCCTTCATTTAGTATAGATAATAGATGTTTTATCGCCTGTATATTTATTTAAATACACGCATTTGATTAGTTTATTCGAATCACCGTTGTATAAACATTTGATTATACATTATTATAAGTTGCCGGACGTGTCAAAATATTATTATATTATTATGATTTATTGTTGAAACACGTTAGATGATCATTGCCATGGGCTCATGGCTCGTGATTACAACGTGAGTACACTAGAGTGTTTAATCGTTACGGTATAACTAGGTAAAACCATTGCGTCGATGGATGAACAGACGTGTTATTTCAATGTGTTCTAGAGCGTGTGTTTAAAGGTGTATTCTCCCGGTAGATATGGAGTATATGGACTGTGTACCTAAATGCGTCTGTTTTCGTATTCAGATCGTTTGATGGAATCGGAGGACCCCTAGAATTTATCAATTCCGTGGGGGGAATAGTTCGAAGGATATAATATGACGGCAGTAGTGTTTCTAATATTAGCCGGCGCAAAAAAAAAAAAAGAAAGAAAAAAGTTATCTCTCATAATGTAATATACTTGTACACTATGGCGAAACGTGTGTGTATAATATGCGTCCGTGTGTTTTTCACGGAGACACGAATAATGCACGTCCGTGTTTTCATTGGCATTGGCCAACGACAGCGGCGCGGCGGTAGTGGCGGCAAGCCGTGTCGTCGACCCTCGCTTGCACTATTTTTAAAAACGTCGGCGCACTCCGAATTTGGACCAAAAAACCGCGTCGTCTTCCTCGTGCAACCGTCCGTTTTGTGTCATCATCTCCTGCTTCATAACATTCACTCTCCCTTTCAATGTCTCGCTCACTCTTTCGTTCACGCGTATTTGGCCTGTAATAATTTTTAGTATTGCTTTAGCGGAATATACCCTCGCGCGTACGCGGTTTTCAGCTACGTGACGATAAAACGAGACCATATGTCCCGCCGATAAAGCAATAGAAACGGTACTTTTCAAAAACACATGTGTAATCTGAGAAAATAATATACCGCAGCCGCGGTACCAATACCACCAGGTGTTGTAGAAGAATAAACGAATGTTGAGCACATATTATAATGTATATATAATATATATGTATATATAATATTATATATATATATATGTATTTCTATAATTTAAAATTTGAGTAGTGTCGTACGTACTCGTCGTGTGTGCACGGTGTGAAACCGGTTCCTACTTACGAAGCCACCCGTTTTTATACCTGGTTACTGGCCAGGTGGTGTTTTTGTTTATGTCCTGACTATAGGCACGTGATACCGTCTTCCGGTCTTGAGCCGCGGCCGGACTCGTATTTGGCTCTAGTACAATGTACTTATTATTATTAATTTTTTTCTTCTTTAATCGAATAAACTGGCACGCGCGTGTCTTTTTAACATTGAACGCCGATCATAATATGCCCCGGTCGTCGGTATATGTATAATTACTTTATTATAGTATGGTGTTTACACGTGCGTTCCATAGTTGTCCTAGACCTTTATAATGGCACTCCGTTACGTCAATTTGTTCGTGATACTTTCTTCTTTGTACATGCCTTCATTTTCCTTGAGGAATATAATATATTCATACATTACTCACATACGCGTTATGCGTTCACTCATATTATTTGAGCGACATTATGTGTAATTCATCTTAACGTCAATTTACATAATGACGGACTAAAATTATAGCAGGAATTATAGGTACCTACTAGTTGACAAAAATATGACATATCCACTACATTGTATTGATTTATTGTAAGCTATAAGATCTCAAGGGCAACTTTCATAGATAGAGGATGACATATAATTGTATATATTTTATATTTATGTACATGTATATAGTACCTATACTAAATAATTAAAAAAAGTTAACTAGTTTTTAAAATAAGCAAACATATTAATTACTTCTTAAACCACCTAAAAGTTTTGAACTAAATTTTATATACAACTACTTTAATTTTATGGTAAGTTATTCTTTTTTAACAAAATTAATCTATAAATTATATTTTATATGACTATATAGTGAGTGGATATAAAATGAAAACGAAAAATGTAGCATACATTCGAAGTTTTAGTACAAGGTATATATTAGGAATTATGGATTATTTTTTTAAAAACATTTAGAAATTGATTCATTATAATATTATAAATTTCGTTTTTTCATTAATAATTACTAATTATTATTTTGTCATGGCATAAATGTATAAGTATGTATACATGGAAGAAATACAATAAGAAAATATTTAAAATCAAAATATAAGGTTTATTACTTATTATGTTACCTTATTATGTTATGCATATATATCTATATGGCCCATAAGAATTTATTTTATAATCAGTAATAACACAATACTAATACTAGTAGCCAGTATGTAATAACTAATAACTCACCTAATATACACTAATATTATGAAATATGATATTGCTTTAAGTACCTATTCGTAAATAGTGTTTATTAAAAGCTGATTAATAGTTACTGAAACAGCATAAAACAAATTAATATTTTAAATACATCAATATAAAAATATTTTAACATGCAATCATTACTAAATTATTTTAATTTACTGGTGTTCTACTGGAAATTTTATTTTAAAAACGCAATAAAAATATTTAAATTATAAAACACTTTGACCTCTCCTATCAGACTGATAATAAATTCATTTGTAGTATTTGTAAATCAATATTATTATAAGTACTATAACTAGCTATTATTTATTGAAATATATATATTATAATAGTTTTTATTACGTACTTAATATAATTTTAAATATTTTAGCAAAAACGCTTTATCCATTCTGTAAAATGTGATTTTCATGATAGGTGTACATAGTAGGGAATTAAAGCAAAACTGTCATAAAATATAATCCATTCAAATTAACAAGATATACAAATTATATGACGTGATGACAGGTTATTGCGTGGCATATTATGTCATCGTATAATTAAAAAATTGAATGTGGTTCATTTCGTAATTATCTTAAACTAACAGCAACGTTAGTGTAATTCAATTGTGTTTAATGCAATTACGTGTACACAGTTAAATAGTTTCACGCAAAAGCAGAACATTGTAATGTGGACGGATAGAAAAAAAGGACGGAAGTATGTGAATTCCATAATATAGAGCTTTTCGGCATCATTGGGAATCCGTCACGTCACGCCTAGTGAAAATTTATGACCGGATGTCGAGATGGTGCAATTTATATTTCTTGATGGAGTTTACCGACTGTATCGGCTATTATACTACGGATAGAAGCGTCCCCTGTGCCGCGTATTGAATTTATATACAAGTATATATTTTATATACGTCTGTAAAAATATTGCAGGAGTATTAAATAAGAACATCAGTCGTCTGGCCAGAAACGGTGGAGGAATGATCTTGCAAAAAAAAATCGAGACAATAATGTACAATATTAATAATGAGCTTATACCTTTAATGCAACTTTCGTGAGTTATAGTCGTATACACGTAATGTAGAATTATAGCGTATACACAATGCACCTGGTGCAGGCATTGTTTTCGTTAAATTGTTCGCACGTACACTCTCGTTCTATGTATATTTTTGTATATTATCATTTAATATATGCAGTGCGCCCCTCCCCCCTGCCGCCACCATAGTTACGACACTTAACACACTCACGTGCGGAGTGACCCGTGGCAACGTCATCGTAGTGCATAGTGTTGTCATCCTCTCTACGTATTGGAACAATACGGGGTAAAATTAAACACGTCGCATTACGAGAAACGGAATAATGGACTTTGGTAGGATAATAAGGACACGAGCAGCAGCAGCGCAGAGGAGAGCGCGTTGTGGCCGATTGCTCAACGCGGTAATACGAAAAGGATATTATTATTATTATTATTGTTATTGTGTACGACTTATTGTTTGCTTGATTGTGCCTATTGTGTACGGGACGCATACGCGAGCCAGTGGCCGCGCGTTAAGTAGACTGCCTTTGCCGTCGACACGACTGTTTGCGTACGCGGTATCCGATGAAGACGTAATATCTGTCGGACTTTACGAACTGCGTATAGCGCGTACAGAGTAAATATTTTATCGATTTTGGCTCCAGTGCACGACCCGAAGTGGTGAGAGTATAATACTAGAGGGGAAATAATCGTCACGCGGGTATATTTCGTGTATTTATACGGATATGAAGGGAGCAGTGCGCGCGCACACACACACACACTCACACGCGCACTGTTATCGAATAGTCGACAGTGACGGAAATCCGAAAATACCTAAAATGCTTCTTCTAAAATCTTTTGGGTGCAACGGCGTGTGGCGTATGTGCGCGTAGTATTTATTTTTTTTTCCGGTCGAGGGACCAGAGGAGTCATCCACTTAGTTCAGAACTGTTCTTGAAATACGTGTATTGTGCACGCGTACAATATTCAACCAGTAAATCACGATGATCGTAATTACGTTTATTTTTAGACGCCAGACGTTGCACCCCGTTTCCGACGCGACTTGAAATTCGGAAATATTTTACTATTAATTTTATTCCATATTTACCGTTATTGAAGCTATGTTATTATAATCGCTAATCCTACATAAATTTGTAATGTTTTACGAATAATATGTATTCGCAAACGGCCAATTTAATAACTTATATGTTAAATTCTTTTGCGAACTCCGGTGACTCTACCTCTGAGTTGATTAAACTATCACAGTTCACGTACAAAATCTGTCCGAAACCTGTACAATATACATTATACGTATATTTTATGCCATCTTAAGTATTATTACACTTGTAATTAATTATGCGTTGTACATATACTTTATTGTTATATTATACCGAGTATTATACCCTTAAAACGTGTTGAACGTATAATAATAACACGATGATAATACAATATAAACATTCAAAACGCTTCGTACCCCTGAGGCCTATATACTCGTATTTTGAAATTGTAAACCCACGTGAGATGACGTAGTTATGGGTTGTTATTCCAAGTGATTTTCAATGGTATACAATTAGTACGGTATGGTGTGAATATTTTATTTGAACTATAAAACTAGGTTCGTGTATAATTTTTTTATGTTAATATTTTTGATTGCCTGTTTTTAATGGTTACTATCTGCTTATCTGACAACATATTCTATATACCTACTATGTTATTTAGTTTCCATCAACTATCAAAATTTTTTTTTTCAGACCGTGCTTATTATTTTTGTTCTATTGAAGCGTATATTGATAGAATTATTATGTTTATTAAACTATACGAATAATTTGTATAAAATAAATACAGTTTTTATGAGCAGAAATGAACTAGAATGATTATTCTGGCCTTTAGTTTTAAAATGTTGAGAACAAATCAAGTCATTTTCTACAGATAAATAATCAAATTACTGTAATATATTATATTTTTACTTTTTTTTGAGCAACAATGAAAAGCAAAATACTTTCTAAGAGCATCATAGAATATGACTCATGGGTTTTTTCATTAGGGAGTTATAATTGTATACTTCTTCAACTTTTAAGAGTTTTATGACTCATATATATTTCGCTTATGCCTCAAAAAACGATTGATTTAGTTGTTGACTGTTTCTATGGTATTGCGTTTTAAAAATAATTAATATTTCAGTATACTTATATTATATATTTCTTAAAACATAATACAAAATATATATTATATTTTTCTGAAAACATAATAATATAATAACTATATTACAATTATAACTAAATTGAATTTATTACAATTCCATATTTCGTATTATATGTTGTGTTTGAATATTTGATTTTTAATGAGTAATTATATTTTATTTTTTAGTACAAGTGAACAAATTAAATAAAATAAATAAATATTTTTAATATACCAGAATAAATCTGTATTATACTCGTATATAGTCAATTGTGATTCTTCAAAAAAAAAAAACACCAGGTGATGGACAGCTGCGAGTAAAATTATTATATTAACCCATTTATGAGCACACAATATATTATATAGCATATTATTACCTCTCTAGTCAGTAGTTATATAATACGTCCATCAATTCATAATCATTTTTGTTGGCTATATATTTTGATGACAAGTAATACAAATGACAATAAAATATTAGTGTAACCATAGTATAACACTTATAGTGACAATTGTTTAATCTGTAGGTGTTTGTAAAATTGATCGAGGTAAGGGTTGAAAAGCAATAGGATTTCGCATACTGTTAAAAAAAAGTAATGGAGACCTTGGTTTCATCCACATTATATGAGAATCAACGTCATCCAGGCTTTCCATGACTCATTTGTTCATTGTGTCTCTCTATTAGCACTACCCTATTTTGTTAGCAGAGGGTGGAAATATATGTGGTTAGAAGGTCAAACGTACCGTGTTTTGAATTAATTTTCATCAGAAAAATAGGGGGTAAATAGAATTCTAATTTTGTAATAACGTTTAACGTGTCTGTGGAAATATCCAATTAAACCGCTGTAGATACTACGGTATCGTATTTAATTAACATACAGAGCTTTTTTTTCATTACATATTTTAAGAGATTTATGAAAAATGATCTTTATTTAAATTTAGTACATGTAGTTGATTTTATATTATTGTAAGCTTTGATATGAACAAAGTTGTTTTTAACTTTCCAATTTTAATCAAATAGTGTAACATTAGATTTAATCTTTAACAAGTTTAAATTATTATTTACTATAAAGTAAAATTAACACTTGTTTTAATGCTTATAAACATTAAATTATACTGTATTGTATAATGTTAGCTTTTGCAATTGTGACATTTTCTTTTCTGTTTATCTAAACATAATTAAATAACTCATATTAAAGTGAAATTTCCATTAATTTAGGTAAACAAGCATTCTGGTTTTACAGTCCTGAGACATTTTTCAACACTTATTTGAATAAATAAAATTCTTTATCTTGCTGTAGCATACTCTAGCAGTACTATAATAATAAGAAAAGAATTGTAATTTTATTTATTTACTTATATTTTATGCAGTTGAGAATTTAGTCAACAATTATCTTTATTTATACAGACTTTAAGATGGATGTGGCTATTATTTTTGCCTCTTACGTTATAAGATTACATGCTATTATGAAAGAACGTACACCAAAATAATATTCTTTTATGCCTTTCAATAAACTGTATCGTAAGACGCATTGTTATTTAAATTGTAGACAAGTATAATGCACTTTAAATGTTAAAGTATTCAATTTTACCCAACATTTTTTCCTTCAACTGATGCTGCCATAGTTTGAAATAGTTTTTGTGAATAATTATCTGTGAATTTTATCTCTTTATATTTTTGAAGAAAAATTATTTAAACTAGGTATGAGTTCTAAAATATTTTCTTCAATTCCAGTATATGTAAATGTTTTATAACTGAATTAATTAGGTATTTTTAGTTTTGTACAGCTTTAGATTGATCGGTTACAAGTTACTTTTAAGGAATAAAGTTTTTAAAACTATTTCTGTAATCCGATTATGTCTTTGTTGTGTACTCCGCCATCTTACTTCAATCAAACGGTTGCAACGGTTGCTATAGAATTTTTCTTTACAAAATAATACAAAAAAATCTAAACCGATGTTCAAGTACAAAATTTCTAAGTGTTATTAGTTTTACCAAACCAAATGATCAATGCGATTTTTAATGCGAGTGGTTTTATTATTTGTTCTTTATAATAATGACAGATATTATTTTTCAGGCAATTAATAAGAACTGTTAATTGACTATTCAAACTTATACAGAAGGTTAATAAGTACTATATGTTATATATATGTTTATATATATATATAAACTTTAACCTGTAAAAACAAAATAGTTTTCTTAAATAAATTTACATTTAACTCTCTATCTAACAACTATTATACTTTATTTATAAAATGCATAGCCGATTACCTTATTATTAACGTTTCATGTTCAATACTCCAAGTGTTTCATTTCAAACAGGCCATATAAGTAAATAAAACACATATTTACCCGAGTTTTACCCTTTAATATAATTTTCCTAACTTCCTGTCTGTAACTTAACACCTTAAACCTTCTACCGAGATACTTGATAGGAATATTTTTTTATAATGAAATTTTACATTTTAACAACCAACACAACATAAATACTCAAAACCCAAGACAATAATTATCCGGAGAAACTACGTTAAAATTGTCTCTTACAATAAAAATATCTTAAAAAATAATCATTTTTTGAAAAATATACAATCTAACTGTATGATTTATAAGTATACGTTAGTAATTAAAAATGCATTGTTTATACTTTACAATTGTGTTCGAAGATGTTAAGGATTTTATTTAAATTATTTATATGAAAAAAAAAATAATAATAATATGCCGTCAAGCTAAATTCACTATGCTACATTTGCCTCACACGATAATGCATTTCTTTGTTTTAATCGTCAGTATTATTATTGTGGTCTTTCATTAAGTCAATCTAAAATAACGACCTATAAATGTTTTTGTAATAATTCTTATTGAAAAAAATGAAACATAAACAATAACACTACAAAGCTAACAAAATAAAAAGAAACATTTTTTTTCTCCAGTGTTACCAATTTGATAAAGTATAACGATACAACCGTTCCTCTTGTTTGCCGATAATTGATTACCAGCAACAATGCTTTTAAAACCAAACGGCTTGAAACGTTTTATAAATTATTCTATGGGGAATTCTACGTATCGCACCCCATCGTCGTTATGTACTAATGCTTTTTTAGTAGTTGCGCCGTAAGTTATTAGTAACTTTTTTCCTGGTGTGCATATCGCATGCAAGTATCACGCGCGTACTAAGATACACACACTCGCCACGCGAGAGCTGTCGGCTTAGAGGGGTTATAATTTTGGTTATAATATACGGACGGAGTTATACCCTCGTCAATAACGCATCCCATCCTTATTTTTCTGAGGGAGGGGTAGTCAAATTATGATAAATTGAATCTATTAATACTTGTACCACGAATACATGACGTTAAGTGTGTGAGATTTAACCGGGGCTGACTACATTGCAGTAGTTGCGCGTTTATCGTCCATTATATCAATAGAGATGATCATATTTATTATTAAACCATTTGACCAAAAAAAAATTGTATTAACACTTTTCTTCACGGTCACAGCATGGTTAAAATTAAATTAAAAAACTCATCACATTCGTTTCATTATTTGTTTATATTAAACGCATAATATGTAGGTATATGCATGTGTACCGCACTACTATACATATTATACTATATACCTAAACCAGTAAATGCAATATTTTCGCAACCAAGTGATTAATACAGATATCTGCAGATGTTTTCAAAACTCTGGAATATACTGTACGTTTCGAACACGTCTTAGGTGCATATTCGATAATCTATATTGTTACATTTATTCGTATATTATACGCCACGGGGGGAAAAAAACAAAACATTTACTATACGTGATTATAATCAGATGTGAAACGATTGCAGGTGTTTTCGTCTCGTCATCGCACACACGATTTGTACAAACAAACAAATACAGAAAATTCGAACGCATACCATAATGAATTATTCGACAATTCGATATGCGAACGCGTGATGCCTGCGTGCAGCAGGACGAGTGTATATAATACTACATAGTGTTTGCACGTCGTGTAAACGAGTTCAATCGAAAGTGTCACCTAAGTATACGTATACACACACCTATAACACGTATATATGCTTATAAAACCTGCAGCGCGGCGCGGGTTGTTGAATAATTTAAGTTGTCCTACCGTTGACGACTGACGCGGCCGCCGCAGCGGCTTCGGTATATTATAGTGTTGCCGCGACGCGAGCGAAGACCGAAGGGTAAAAGAGGAAGGGTAGGTGTATCGGCAAGCTGTCTGGTCACCCTTCGAGCGCGTAACCATGGTAACACGCGCGCCCAAGTCATACCGGCGGCAACACCCGCACGTATTTATATATATATATATATATATATATGTACGCTGTACACACACACGCTCGCACTCACACGCACACACACACACACACACACACAAGCATACCGTTGTCGTGGCTGTCGCGTATATAACGGGCAATATGTACATGTATATACGTATGATATTATGTGCAAGGGTGGAAAAAGGTGCACGCGCAACTTAAATGGTCACATCACAATTCGCCACGTGCGAATTCGGAAAATCGTAATACTGTTTGTTTTTCGTTTGCGTACACCTTTTTCGGCCGTCGCCGCACCTGAGACCTATATCCCATCATAATCTCAACTGCACGTTTGTTATTATGTTCACACTGGAGTCCACACTAACAAGTACGCACACCATCGTAAAAACACACACGCTCA
Organism: Periphyllus acericola; assembly: GCA_949715065.1. Taxonomy (NCBI): domain Eukaryota; kingdom Metazoa; phylum Arthropoda; class Insecta; order Hemiptera; family Aphididae; genus Periphyllus; species Periphyllus acericola. The sequence continues at coordinate 23,624,251 of OX454265.1, forward strand.
CGAACAAGCACACGCGCTTTGGCCGCCGTCGAAACATGACATTTTTCCGTTCTTCTCATTAAATTGCCAGAGTACGTGCGTATAGGAACGATATTATGTCAAACATCATTACTAATAATAATCCACGCAAAGTAATAGGGAAATGGTCCAAAAAGTAAGTTAAAACTTTTTTCTGGTCTGGTTTGCACCGTCGCGTCGGAACGACACAAAGGAAAACCTTTAAAATGATCCGCAAAAGCCGTTTTTGTAAGCGAACTCGCTCCCGGCTCCCTTTCCCTGTCGAGCGCGCGCGCGTCTACACGCACCGCGAAGCGCACATGGGATTTTCACCGCTTTTTCTCTTTTCATATCGATTGCCGCCGTTCCGCGCGTTACGATATTATCGCCGCGGTGCAGAAACCACCGTGCACGCGGCGGCGGTTCACGTGGCACAAACGTCGTTAATTTTAACAAAATCCCTTCGAGTGCGGTATTCAAAACGACGCGAGGGCGTTGCTACGGGTTGTGGAATATTTTCGGACACGGTGAAACGTTTGCACATGCCGTTGCAATACAAGCGGGTGGGTCTGTACGTACGAACGCATATCGTTATATTATACGCGACGACGTGTACGTAGTAGACTTTGGCGAGGGTGTTCAAATCAACCGATCCCACCTCTCTCCGCGGCCGCCGATAAATCATCGTACTTTAAGTAAAATGTTTTTTTTTTAAATCATTATTTGGCGTATGCGAAAAACAAAAATATGTATTTACCATGACGTTATCCAGTACGGTTTATCATTTTTTCTTAACACCAAACATAATAATATCGTCACTACGTACGGTATTTTTTTAAATTTTTAATTCGACCACCTCCCCCCCCCAATTAACAAGTCCACTGATTATGTATTTATGTCACATGTGTATAATGCGTGTTGTACGCATGTATATAATAGGTATATGTATACTATATAGGTGAGTTTCATAACGTGTACCGCGTCTATCGCTTACGCGTGTAGGACGCAGACGGATGTAACCCGAACGGTGCAATAATAATATTAATAATAATAATAATATTGTAATGCGTGTTTTCACCGAATGTTCATACAGAGCCGGTCGCGCACGCGGTGTCATCGATGGCTATCATCTGGTCGTACGACGAATATCGCGCACATGTATACTTACGTGTATTGTGTATTGTTGAACGACACCCGGTGAATTTATGATCATTATCTGTATGTTATGACTTTTGTTCGGCGTGTTTTATGCCCCAGCACATAATGCATACATCTATGTATGTACCCGCAGTTCAACCGATGAAATATTTTAATTTTCCCTTCTCGGCGCGTACGAAAAAAATCCTAAAGAAATATAACCGTCTCATTTATTATTCGCTTACACGACCATTTATCTTTATGGATATATATGTATGGAGTATTTTGATTTCTTTTTAATAGTTTTTTGCTACGCTATCCAAATGCATTGTGCGTTCTGCTCGTATTAATATTTTATGTTTTGTTTTACACCGCATGATTCGATGCGTTAATATTTTCTTTTATGTTTTCAAACAATAATAACAGCACTATGAAATGTAATATATTTGTAATGTTACCTAGTTAAAAACATATGATACTTAATATGCTGCTATATTTAGGAAAATGTTACGTTAAGTTAACATGATAATTTTGTAATTTTAAAATGTTTGATGTATCATATTAAAATGAATACAATATTATATTATTTTTGTTCTATATTAAAAATATTTTAAGTAGGACATCTAATCTTGACACCTGATCTTACAATATTTTATGTTTTAATTTTTAATGTTTCTAACAGGTATATTATAATTTTTAGAAGTGTGTTTTTAATTGTAACTACTAATTACTAATTATCATATAGCATATTATTTCAATCAAAGTTTTAATTAAATATTAAAAACGTTCAACTAGTTCCTACAAAAAATGTTAACCATTGAAAAGTAGTCGTGGTTATGTGTTGTGTTTCATTCACAACCCTCGGTGGTATTGAACTCAAGAGTGGTTTTTAAAATTTGATTTACCTTACTCTTGGGAAATTTCAATGAGTTATATAAAAGAACAGTTTGTACTGCTTCAAATATTCTGCACGGCTCTTATTATTTTCTTACAGATAAAATGTTTTAAAACGCTAATTTTTAATGGTTGCCCACTTAAACAGGTGCTTATTTAACATATACTTACTTTTCTACCAAGGTGAAATATTTTCTATAAAAGTGTACTGCAAACTACACATTAATCTTAATTATTTGCATTGAATAATTAGTAACTGTAGGCATCTACACGCGTTGATGCTTTGCATTTTCAAGGTTTAAGTTTTGAATGTATTTTAATTCCATTTTTACTTTAAAATTTAAAAGAAAATGCTAAGCTAATGTCCCATAGAAATTTTTTTTTTTTGGTAGCAATTCTTTTACTATAAGCAACATTAATTTTTAATATCTAATGAAAAAATAAACGCTACGAAACAATATTTAATTTTATATTTTTAAAAACTAGATATCTGTGGTGGTTAAATATAGCATGCTTGGAATTTTGATTAAATATATTCGTGTATTGTTTTGATTATATATTTTATGGTAATGTACATTTCTTTAGAACAAATAATATACTATGGATAATTTTTAATACAATTAAAAACTTGGCCAATGAAACACATTTTACATGTATGATAGCTTAATCATGTGTTATCAGTTTCTGCAATTTATTTTTCATGTACAAGAAAAATTGAGTTTTTAAATATTAATTAAAGATGATTAATCTGAAGGTGTAAAAATTGAGGTTTAAAATTAATGACTTTTACTAAAAAAAAGGTAATTGACTTATCGATTTTCTTGGTATAAGTAATTAATTTTAAATCTTATTCTAATTTACTACATTTTTATTCAAAACTTAATTTAATAATGTTATCAAACCGATATTTTAAGCTGTTTAAAATAAGTACTACATTTTATTTCGATTAAGTAAACTAATTTTGTCATCACTCAATTTCTTCAAATTCACCGACAATTTAAATGTCAAACAGAATTGTAAACTCATAATATCAAATATTATATGAAAGAAATTGATGGTTTACTGTAAAGAATAAAATTTCTGATGGTTATGTGTATTTATATGTATGTACATACAATCGGTATATAAATATTGCTATATGAAGTAAAAATAATTTAAATTAATGTACAAGTACCTACAAATTAATCATTAGTTGAAACATGAATGACAAATGAGAAACTTATAGTGATTAAGTTTTCTAGCTAATTTGTATGTTTGATTAATTTTATGTTTGAAGTACCTGTAGTTTAACTATATTTCACCAAAAATGTATCTTCCATTGTGAATTAATATAGTTATAAGTTAAAATCTAATAAGGTAAATCAAATGTTAACTTATGTAATATAATATTTTGTATACAAACAGTCTAATACACTTTTATATTATTATGTTTTTTATACTAGTATTCTGATAAAAATAATTTAGTTATAATTTAGTAATAAAAATACTTCGTTCTAATGTTATTTTCTTATAGGATATTAATTATTTTCGTTTATATAATTACTAACTACTAGTGAATGAAACATTTAACTGTATAGGGAATTTGAGAATACGATTCCATTTATATTACATGATATTAGTATTGCATTATACAGATGGTGCTTATTGTTTTTTTAAAAACATATTTAATTTATATTAAATGGTATATGCATTATGAAAAAAAATATGTACGACTTAAATGTATAATAGTGGTTTAAAGTGATCTTGTTATATTTGTTTAATAGCAAGCTGCACATGACTTCGTACATAGCCTATGTGGCAATGAAGCGTAACAGCTTGTGTTTACTTGGTATATGCTCAGCAGCTTACAAAACAAGGCAGTGTTTCTGTCTAAGACTACAGTTGAAAGGGATATAATTATTTTTTTTTAAATTACTTTGTGACATGATTAACATTAAAACATTTTAATTTTCCAAAAACTAAATAGAAAAAAGTAATAATTTTTTTTACAAACACTTAAAACCCTTTTGGGGCTCTAATTTTGTACATGAGTATTATTCGTACAGACTTTTGTCATTGAACTTATTATGGCTCGTATACAGTGAAACATGTATAATACGCTCTTTGCGTGCATTCAAAACAAGGCTCATTGCCTGAAATATCTGAATACCTAGTGAATAAAGATAAATCTTATCAACTGAGAACCTTACTGAAAAAATGAATTCGTCGCCTGCACATGGGTTCAAAAATATTATTGCGGAAGTAAAACTTTTCGAATGGAAAACCATTTTGGACCGAAGCCGAGTATGTCGAGATTTATAGTGTAGTAGATTTATTTTTGTGTACACACACACATACGGGTGCGCGTGTCCAACATATACAGTTTTCAATGTTGATCTTGCAGTTGCGGGAGAGAAGCATGTATAGGTAGATATACGGTGGAAATAAAGCTTAACGGGAAACTCCGTCAACTTAAGTACTCTGCCGGGTGTATGTGACACAAAGCCCCCAAGGGCAAGTGAAATAGTCTTATACTTTTTCTGGGTAGCCTGCAAGCTAGGGGACGTGCGGGCGTTTTGGCAATAACCTTAAAAAATAAATAAATTTATATCAGGGGCACACGTTAATCTCGTACGGACGATGGACCTGGGGTGCACGCGTGGGCTTCGTTGCAGGAGCTGTACCACGTGGTAATAACATCGGTACATGGGCGGTGTCCTATAAGATCGTAAATCGCGAGTACGGGCCCCTCTTAGTTATTTCTTGTAATGCATACTTAACGTAAGATAACAAGGAACTCTTCTTCAGACCCCTCGCGCCCTATACGTCCAGGCCCTCGCAAAAGGAAGTTTTCCCTCGCCCCTAAGACACACACACACACATACACGTTTGTATTACTATTATTTCTGTGCACGAGGGAAGAGGAAAAGACGCAACATCGGCGGTACACGTCAAAAATCAATACGCAATGCCTCCTGCGTCCTCCGTAAACGTATTTCTTTTTGTTTAGACCTAACCAAAAAACCGCGCTCAAATAACGCATCGGTGGACCACGTAAATAACACTATCGAACTGTAGAACTATGTTCATTGTAGTAATAAAGTGACCACCTATTGGGTTCAAATCGTCTATTATAAATCGTCCAGGCACTAATAGAAAATTCCGAGTATTCTATTGCGAAACGAATGACATTTAGAATTTATTTCGTTTTTCGGTTGCTTTTATTTACCATTCTCACTTACACACGCATATCTATTTATTGTTTTTATGTTCTCATGACAAAAAATTCAATCAAAATCGGTTTTTCTATTTCCGGAAATGTATACAACATATTCTTATAATCTTAAAATAAAAATCTACTCACAACAAACTGCTCGTTTATTCATCATACATCATAGATCAAAACAATTTTACATAATACAACTATTGATTTCTTTGAAAATCGCCATGGAGAATAGAATAAACAAATTTAATTTCGTTTTTACTTCTTTTTTAATAGCATTTATTGGTATAATGATATAAACATAATCTACCGAATTTATATTCAGTATTTTCTCTTGTATGTAGCGAACGCGTTTTAACATTATTAGCTAATAAAAATGTCAGTTATCGTTACATTATTGACATTTACACTGCCTAAAATGAATTGTTATTAATTTTATTAGAAAATAAAATTGATCTTACGAATCATAAAAAGTAATATTTATGCACCGTCATTTATACATATACGATATATAATATTATACATATATACAACTTTCTATATGATTTCAATAATATTTTCAAATAGGAGTATCAAAAAGGTTAGGTTAAAAATTAAATAAACCTCTATCAATTTCAGATTATTGGCGAGTACATCGCATAGTACTATAGTCTGCAATAATTTGTCCTGTGAATAAATTATAAATTATATGTCCTGTGTACCTGGATCAATGTTAAGCCACATAACGTATTTATGTATAGACCAGTATATTTCGTATATTTCGTACTATAATGGGCATCCACAGAAACTTTAGCATCTCATATTCTCGTAAACAACAATAATTTTAGGTATTTTTAGTATTTAATCTTGTGTGATATATCATATATTTATGTTCAATATAAATGAAAAGTAGTATTATATATTTTATACAGCAGTATTTGCTAAGTGGATATTATTTCAGTTCAATTTATCCGCATACGGTCGTGGGTTATCATCTAACCGCTATCAACTCGGCGTAATATAGTGTTGACACATTTCGTTTTTATGTACGATTTGCAATCAAGCCGAATGAAAATGCAAAAATCAATAAAAATTAATATAATGTTGCTTAGCATACAATGTAGATAAATAAAGGCCATATTATTTAAATAAATGGTGAGCGTATTTTGAGTATGCAATAATTTATGATGTTGGAATTCAACGCAATCATTGTGTTTATTTTCACTTTATTCAACAAATAATTTCAAAATGTCATTCCCTAACGAGAATAAATACATTTTTAAAGTTTGTAAATGATTTCATAGTTATAAATGCAAATTAAATTATTCGTTTTAAATTATTTCCAGTATGTTTCACGTTTAAAATGCCTATATAAAAAACTAAAATTCGTTCAAACTGTACGACGTTAATTAGAATAACATATTTTTATGAGTTTTAATTAAGGTAATTTTTAGTTTCTGCAAAAAAAAAATAAATAAAAATAAATATTTTTAGTACAAAAAAAACTTAAATTTATTTATTCTTGAATCTTCCTCTTGGTAATTTACGTTATAACTTTTTGAACGATAATAAAATTCGATATTCCGATAAACTCCTTCTAACATATTTTAAGTATTCCCATACTATGAATTATTTAGCTGTCTGTTATTCTATCTCAAATAGTTGATAAAATGATAATATTTTAAAATCAGCTTAATAACGATTCATAATAATTGTTATTGACTTTGTAATATCATTATACCGTTTCAATAATTTTAATTATTATGTTTTCCATTACGTAATATAGGTATCCAAAATTGTATGTTAATTTTAAAATCAAAGACGATTTTCAATGATTTGGTTAGTACCTACAATAGGCGACGACAGAAAATACTCCCAAGAGTGAAGGGTAAAAATAACCAACGGACTATTTATATTTATTATTGTTTATAAATATATTATTTAATTACCTTTATATTGCGTATTCGAATTTTTAATATCTTGAAATTGATATTGATGCTTCTGTATATTGTTTATATACATTTACATTATATTTTTTCTTATTTTTGGTATGAAGTATACAATACGTATTATTTTAAACATTACACGTTTTTCTATTATATTATTTAACATACTATGTATATCTTATAATTATTCATGTAACCGTATAATATGGTTTGACGATAACGTGAATCATTTTGCCGACTTACACATCTTGTACCATTTTTAACGATCTCACTATTATTATAACTTATTTTTCCAAACATATGTTTACGATTTGACAAATTTCCAGATTTAGAAACGCGAGACTTTGAAATTAAAATCATGGAACACTGTTGAATTAGTAATTTAATAATCTGAATAGGTTTATTAATTTTTACCAATGGTTTTAACTTACTTAAACAATTACAAAACAATACTGCAAACAATTGAAACATTATATTTTGATGGAGTATTGTTTAAGCTTTGGTCATTAGCTGAAGTTAAATTATAATTTAAATCGATGCAAATTGACGTTTATTATTTGTCAAAATTTAGTTTAAGGGAAACGAATATAAAACAACATAATCGCATTATTATCTTTAATGTTAAAAACTTATTATTGATCGAGTTTCATTTGAATTACCTTACAGTTTTGAATGGTTGTTTAAAATATTGTTTTTTGTTTTTATAATTTCATCTTAATCTCAATCATAATATTGTCCTCTCAATTGTTTTTTGGTTTAAAAATAAAAATATTGCATCAGTAGAAAATACTTTGGTGACCAAATTGATAGCAGTACACTTGGTAATCTTACACCCATACTATTTGAGTGACAATTTACGTAAAAAAAACTACTTTCTTCATATACATAGTTGTGTACAATGGTACATTTTTTCCTCGCATAAACTAATGAAAAGTGATTTTTTCTGTGAATCAAAAATGTATTTCTACGTCAAAATTTAAGTCTTGGATACGTCTTATTGAATATTCAAAACAGCTCTGTGCCCAACAAATCTCAATTGTCAGGGGCTGCCGGCTGACACGTTTGTATGTATTTACATAATATGTCTACTGAATGGCGGCATGCGACACGGTGCGTGCGAAGAGGGTTTTAACAGGATGCGTGCCTATTGTACAGGTCACCACCAGGGAGATGACATTTACAATGACAATCGGATGAGTTTTTCGGACATATTTCACGTCGTTTATCGTTCATCCCGTTCACCCGAGTTTGACGCGTGTAGTACATAATATATACCCAAGAAAAATAGACCCTGTGTAATATACGAGGTCACCCAACGACGGGACCTTTCGTCTGCGCCCGTTTTCCCTCTACCATCAACCCAAATGTGGTGTAAAATGTCATTTGGAGTGTGAGAACGACACAAAAAAATAAATAAATATGACCACCACATGTGCGTATAAAGTAGGCACTTAATTCTGTAGCCGTGAGAGAGTTGCTCTAAATACTGCCGAAACATTATATTATTATCAATCGACACGGGTTTCAAATACTGTTGCGCGTGCGACGTAAATTTCAACGAGCCGCGGAAGCACTCCAATGGAGTGTAATAATATAATCCGTGAGCTCGGTTTTGTGTGAACGTTCGGTCCGAGTAGTCGTCAGTAAGTAAATTATATTGTTGCCACGCCGCGTACAGGGACCACAGGCCGCGTTTAATTATTGAAAACCAATTAAAGGGACGGTCTGAGGCTTTCGCGTATAGAAAAAATTATATTATAATGATCTCTCGCGACCCTTTTAATATATAATTGGTCTCCGTGAAGCCAGCTTAATATTAATATATTATACCGCACGGCGGCGCTTACGTAGAAAAGTCATTGGCAGCACGAACACATACACAACAACGTACGCACGCACACGCGCACCGGCCGAAAATAAGAGTCGGTCGTGGATGGGAATTATTACTATACGCGCTAAAGTTGTATTTTATTTTTCCATTATCGAATTTTATTATGGTTCTTTTAATAGCCCAGGACCCTTTGGTTTTTTTAACGGGCTATGACGACCAGGCGTACGTTTTGACAGGCATTGTATACCGTGTGGACTTTATTTAGCCAAACGGCCGTGCCACGGGAATTCCATTAATAACATTCCTTCGTGAAAACTCTTCTAGGATCTTGTTTAAAATGATCGATTATACATAAATAATGTTTTACGATACTAATATTTCATTTCGACTAATGAAGTATCTTAAAACCGAAATCCAATGCAAATATAATTAGTCGAGAAATATAAATAGAATCATATTCTATTTTAAACTTCTAAAGTAAAAAGTGGTTGAAAGCGGTTCACCTAATAGAACTTTTTAAAACGTCAACAATATATCCCAGTAGATCATTATTTTTAATTAATAATGTTAAATTTAAAACATGAACATTTCATAATTAATTAAATATTCTGCTCAGGTACTTTACTTTTAGATTAAAATATTAGGTAAAAATAAGAAATTATAAGTAAACAATACCTTGCTAGCAATTGGAAAAAAAAAATGTAAAATACTTTTTATCCGATTTTTTTTGCGATGATTTTTATATTATCGAATGTTATTTTTTATTTACCGTGCCTTTTCATGATATGAATTCGGTGTTTGAATTTCCGACACTGAATATTGTTGTCTCATTGGTAACTATGTAAATATATGTATTGTTTCCATAAGAATATAAAAATGTTAGTTGCCAAGACATCGTAAACAATAAATAATAATATATGCATTGAAATTAGTATTTGTTGATATTATTAATTCCTAATATTTTATTATCAACTGTGAACCAGTACGGCCTGTACGGGCAGGCTATCTATTTTTAATACGCCTATAAGGTACATATAGTGATTTATTGTGTTTTAAACTCCCCTCGCCAAAATGCAGATTTCAATATTATTATTGGTAAGGATACAATATGTACAGGCTTACCGTCTACATGTTTTCATCATAATATGTTAGTGATCAGGTTAGCTTTTCCCGGGTAGTTAGTTCCCGGTCTTTAATATCGATGTATTATAAAATCGTTATTGTCATAGCAACTACAGTATTGGCGTGAATAACTTCAAAATTCCTTTATTTTATACATATTCATAATTGAATAAATTAAACCGTGTGCTTCCCATATATATTTATATTATCATAATTGGAATCCATAAAAATCTGCTCGGCTTCTTCGCCCGCGTATTGTTTTACATATACATTGACGCTAAATTAATAAAACCGTTTACGATGATTTTGTACACGTTTAGCATATGTGCAGAGCATCAAATTTGTATCACACATTATATTTTAGATGCGATGTTAATTATTTTATCGTAGTAAATTTGGATTTGATGATATTATGTAGTGTATATAATATACGATATTATGTATAGGTCATATTTCACTTAAGACTCATAAATTACATTTAGAAACCAGGAAGTCGGAGAGTGCTATTATACGGAGTTTACTTTTCCCTACTTGTTGTTATTTTATTCTGCTGAAACAAAACCTCGCATGTGCGTTTCATACTCTCCACTGTTATACTTATTTGATATCATAACAATTCCATCGCCGCGATACAATAATGAAAGAAAACCAATAAAAACTATTCTATCTTTCGGAACATATAAAACCGAACGTATAATATAAGGCGTACAGAAAACACATTGCAGTGTTTATTTATGTGTACGTGCCACACGCATTTCGATATGTGAACGCAGCAATCCCTTCAAAACGGGATCAAATGGGAAATAACAATTAAATAAGCTGAACATATGGTAAGAATACAACATTCGATACGGATATGCTAATGAAGTATAATATAATTGCAGTTGATTATAACGTCCTGGAATAACGTGACCCCCGGACATTTTACTGGAAACCCTCTCGGCGGGTAAACGCGAAACAGCAATTATATATACGCATACTGTAAATCAACCGTAGAAAAACTGCCGAGCTCGGGATTTATTGCTCCACTTCATTTTATACTTCCGGGTAACAACGGACGGTATATGGCTTCATCGTAACTCTATTTTTCTAGTTTATTATTTTAGAATACGTTTGCATATTTTTAAATACATTAATCATTAATAAAAAGAGTATACTTCAAAGTTTTAGACATTCTAAAATAATTATTTTTTTCAAATGTTTTTTATATACCTAGAGTTAAAAATGTTTTGAGATAAAATCTATCAATAACTTTTGAATAATTGTAAAAATAAGAAAATCAATCAACTATCAAGATTTGTTTTGAAAACATAGACATTCTATAAATGTTTGTAATATTTAACTCATTGCATTATGTGTTTCGTTTTTAATTATGGTACACTGTACATATATCTTAAGTTACCGAAAATTAAGTATGGTATAATTATTGTATTCTGAACTTTGTTGAAGTTTGACACATTTTATAAGTGTATTAATATAAAACAAATGGCGTTAACGAACTAATTCCAATGTGATATTTTTAAAGTTGCTGAAACTCTGTTCCAAATGGGTTTCTGTACGAAATATCAAACCATTTCGTTAAAATCATCAGCATTCGAATAAGTCTAGATCTGAAATGCTGCAAATGCGTCGTTAGTACTGTGTTTTTATTTAAATTAATATTATGAAGCAAACAGCAAATTATATTACATATGTTGCCACTGGCTTTTTCTCGGAACAATCATCGCACGTATTTTAATTTTGTTATACGCGATCCCTTTCGGCTTTCGTGTTTAATGAAACAGGAATAAAATACAACGCGTTTCGTAATTCGTAAATCAAATTTCGTACAAAATTGTATTATTTTTTTTTTTCGTCGCTCATGTTTCGAATAATAATATAGCAAATAAAATTATATAGTAAGTCTACGAATTTCGAAGAAGCGGGTAGTTGCCGTCCATTCACCCTGAAATTAATGTACAACGCCACCTGGCAATCAATATTCTGAACTACATGATTATGTAGTCATTTTTTTTATTTATTTATTTATTTATTTTTTTTTTAAAGACAATAGTGATGGTCTTATAACTTAGTATTCTAAAGGTGTGGGGACGCATTGGACCGATACTGTTGAACAAAACCCAGTTGGCGGGTAATGATGATGGGCCAATATTACCGAACATCCGATCACGTACCCAAAATGTTTAAATAAATGCGATTTCAAGGTCTAGATTATCTAAAAAGAAAAAAAATACGTATTGTTTGGCTACCGATTAAAAAAAAAAAAAAAAGATGAATAGGAAACTAATACATTTTTATGTGGGTATTATGCATGTATACAATGGTGATCTATTATATTTCATAAAAATAAGTTATACCATTGTATTTATAAAAGTATTTTATCTTACAATAGCTTATTTTCCGGCTTATAAGACAACTTTGAATCGGTTAAAACATGGCTTCTTTCGCAAGCGTGTTGCTGCTGCCTGCTTCTGTTATCCGCGAACATTTCGAAACTACGCATTTACAAGTTTGTCCAGTTATTATACTTCCTAACAAAAGTTAATACTCGTTTTCGGTAACTTTTGTAGTTTTTGTGTTGTTTAGCATTGTAACTTGGAGCGGACACTGTAAGTATAAAATGACAAATTACATCGTGTTTAAAAGTATTAACAAGTCTTAGGAAATGTTGTTTTATTTTAATCTTGTGTGGTATAAAGCGGTTAAATCTGTTATTAACACCAATTACGATTTAAATATTCTAAACGAGATCTTCTGATATTCAGTTCGGGACATTAACTGTAATAAGCGTACTCGTAAAAAAAGGAGGGAAAACTGAATTTTTTGGGAACATTAAAAATAATTTAGTATATTTTACCATGGAAAATCTGAATTCTCGACAAATTACAAGAGGGGCGTTGTTTTTAAACGATTATTAAATCACCGTTGTACACAATATGTGTTTAGATTTAAATTCTCGTAGCACAACTTCAGATGTGCTTAGGCTACAAATGTCTAACACGTTTCACAATGAGGGACAACTCTTTATTACTTCGATGGAATTTGTTTGGTGTATTTTTTATATTCTTTAAAACAATGACATGTGACAGGAACTGTTCGATTCAGTATATTGTACATTTACGATGTCGGATCGAAGAATGTTGTCAATTCCTTCTAGAAATAAATGTGCTTTTAATTTGGTCATATAGAAATCGATCGCGAATGGTACGCAGTAGTATATTGGGCACTTTGTGTGGTATAAAGTTTATGTATTACAAAAATAAATTCGCATTCCAATGTGTTCGAAAAATTACGTGATTACTCATGAATTATGATGATACGATTACAAATTATTAATTCTAGGTATCTATTTTTTCAGTTTCACTACATTCCATATGATATTACGATTTATGAATGACAATTGTTTTTTTTTTTAATCGTTATGTTTTTTTGATAACTTGATTAATATAAAAATTTGGAAATATAAATACTATTTAGTCACGTTCGAGTACAGTGATTGTCGATCAATCATTACCCTAATGTAAGCGCATAGTCTATATCAGTCCATTTTTTCTGTTATCGTTATCCTTGAAAACTCGTATGACTCACACAGGATTTCCGAAATGACCTTCAAATTGTAAACTTTATATCCGAATAATTTTTGGTAATCCCGATGGATGGAAACGAACGACCTGCATTATTCAATGCAAACCGAAGTAATAAATTATTTTAGAACATTTCACGGGACCATGATGTATATTATTATCCTGCTCACCGCACAATGCTTGAGCAATTATTACTCACCACACATATTACGTACACTATACTTAAAGTGTACTAGTGAAATGTTGACAGTATTTTTATTGACCGAACATGTGGGCCTAAACGTTAGTATTATAAAAATGGTGCGATGCACGTATATTATATATATTAAATAATAATACCATTTACGTTATGGACCATGTGCACTCTTTTACAGCCATATTTATTGTCATTATTATATTTTTGTCAACTTTGTGTGTTGGCCAATACGTCCATAATATATATTAAAAACAGAACTAAGAGATTTTCAGAAGATATAATATTTGTCTAAGAATACCTTTTTACCAGGCGCTAACAACTATCTTTCATTTAACAAAAAAGTTTAATGTGAATAATATTTTTAAAAAAAATCTATGAAAGTTATTTTTATTATTGAATGTTTTTTAATTATATTTTTAACAATAATTATGAATATTAGTTTTTATTATTCACCAGAAAAAGGAGTCTAAAATGAAGGGATAAACATAAAACTTTGTTTAATTCAATTCTCAGGTTTATTTAGGCATTATGTACCGTTTAGTAAACAGTTACACCTATACATACAATTCTACGGGAGTCTTACTCTTGTATATGAATATATGAATGAATTCAACGATGAAATATTTATAAAGAATAGTATACCTTACTCGGGTCGTTGAATTTTACTAGCAGAAACTAAATGTAGTTAAAATAGCGGAATGGAATAATTACGTATACGATTAGCATTCGACGAATTTATGCGTTTTGCCCTTGAGACACTGTTGTGCCGTGTACTTATACAATTAAAATGTATCAATTCTCGTTACAATACGATTATATAAAACCATCGACGTAACGTTATGTACTATTGAACATTTACCAAGTCTACCGAAATCATGATATTATAATTAATTATAGTTGTTGTACGTGCGTACCACTCGTCGTCGAGTACCGTTATAAGTGTTGTGGTACTATGTAGAAGTTTACGTGAAACGTACGTATATAGCCGTTATATACTACGCGTTTGTCGCACGCGATGACTCAAGTCATAATATTCGCGTACTACGAGATAGACGTTTCGTTCTCACTGCTGTGACTTGAGAAAGTCGCGAATAAGTTCAAAGTCCTCGGTTATTCGAAATTATTTCCGCTCTGATACTGTATATAATGAAATAGAAACTCGACGACGGGGTTATCGTATTACAACAATAATAATATAAAAACCCAGAAGAGATAATGTGTATACAGGATGTCCCACCGAGCACTTGCCCATTGCGATATCACCAAAGATAATGAAGATATTCAAATTATATTTTACTACAAGACTCACAAGGATAAGGACTATAAATATTAAAAAATGTTAAATAAATTGTAATAGAATGGAGAAATGTTCACGTTTCAACATATACAATTCTTATTAACCTTATGATTTTTAATATTTTTTTAGTTTTTAGAAAATTGTGTAATATTAAATACCATAGAAGTAAAAAATTATTTTCTAACTTTTTTACTAAAATATTATATTTAATTAAAATATGAATATCTGTAATCCTAAACCCTAGGTTAGACTAGGTTTATAAAAATGAAATGTTGAAACGTTAAAATATTTAGAAAAATAAATTCAACAAAATGGCTAGAATTAGAAATCATCATTATCTCGGGAGATATCGCAATGGGTAAATCATTGGTAGGACACCCTGTACTCGTATATTATATTTGTAGAACGCGCGTCAAGAAATACGATCTGAGCCGTGCTTCAAACCTGATAATGTTTTTTTTCTTTCGCTTTATGTGTTTCACGTTAACCGACAATCTGTGATTTAACTTGTACAGCGGCATATAGGTAACTGTATTTTAATATAACTGTTTCATTGGAAATCTTGCAACATCTATGTTATAAGCACATGTTGATCCAATGCTAGATTATTATACACGTATTTAGTGCTTCACTAAAATAACAGTATGTACAAGTGATAACGATTTACAATCTGCAAGTGTTCGCTTAAATATGTTTTACCGTGAAAAATGTTTATTATACGGTTTTACAAAAAACAACAATTGAATACAGTAGAAGTTTAATGTATTATATCCAACTTAATCGGTAACAAATTCGCGCTGTGATATTTAAAAGGCCGATATATTTTTTTTTCTCGATTTTTTAAAAGTCTGAATTGGTGACGAAAAATGCGTACCTACCCGCCGCCGGCCGAATATGTACATTACACGATGGTCGAAAGGGGTCCCCCCCCAAAAGAGCACCGCTACAGCGTGTTTTGTTTATATTTCGAGGATTTTAAAATCACCCGCCGAATTACTGCTGCCGAAGACGACGAGTGCGTGTGGTGAAACGCGGTGTCACCACTGCAAACGATATAAAAAAAAGAAAAAACGGAATCACGTTATGTTACGGAATGACAATCCGATCGTTTCGGCCGAACGAGCGTGTTTTCGGAAATACGAGACCGGTGCGCCGGGTGTGTCCGGTAGTTATATTATACACGCACCGAAAAGCGCGATCACCCTGACAAAAAAATAACACACACATTCATCGTGCTCGGGGACGGAATAGGAATAATAATAAAAAGGTGGCGGCGAGGGAGGGGTGGGGGGAACCGAGAGAAAAATACGAAACTAGATATGTGTTATTATTATTTACATCAAGGCGAGCCGAGAGCGCGCGCGTGTAATCGACACAATTAATTTCCCGTACCACACCGGCGCGTGTGCGCTACGGCGATATGGGTAAATTATACGCATAGGAGAGGTATTATAAATGTGATAATATCGTACGTTTACGGGCGGCATAACGGGGTGTGATATATTAGAATTACTCGTGCGGTGACGCTCGCGCGCGATTTAGTGTAGCGTAACGTCGCGCATATTCGGTAGAGTGTATTATTATTATAATAATAGTAATGGTATTAGCCGATGCGGTGTCACTGCACGGCTAGGATGTGTCTCGTGTAACTCGGAGATAGTGGTGAAAAAAAAAAAAAAGAGGGAAACACGATCGTTCTTCCTGCACGAGTCCACGCGCGTTCGACGGTTTGGTATAAACGATTTTACCATCGCGGAACGTATATGAATGCCGTCTGATCTGCGGTTATGCATATGCGTACTATGTACTATGTGAAAATTTAAAATAACTCACATGGAAGTGAAAGAATGTGTTAACGTATTTTTTTTTATTAAAAAAAGAACCTACATTATATTCCGTTAAGGGTCTAAACGTTGAAAATATCATGTGTTCTAATTAATGTCCATAAGATGGTGTCCATTATTATTTGTACGTATAAACATTCCTAAAATCGAATGCTGAAATTGTATGGATTCTTTCCAATCCTTCCAAAATCCAAATTTTGTTAAAGCCACCAAGCTACCGATCGCGGCTGTAGTTTCTATATCATAAAATTATAGAAAAGATTTCTGCGACGAGCCTAGTTTTGTCTACATGTAGACTATACATATTATCAAAGTCGAAAAAGGCTCATTTACATTTTCAGTCATAGACACCATCTCATGGACATTAATTTTAACACTTGATATTCTTAACCTTTGGTCTCTTTATGAAAATATATATTATTATAACTACATAGTTTTACTTCCGTCAAAGTTTTCTCAAATTTTCCAACTTTTCCGGTAAACCCTGCAGTATAATTGACTTGCACCTCATCACCGCACACCTGATGCATTCTCAGCGGTTTTCCCCCGCCCAATACGAACGACGTGTTGACGTACTTTTTTTTTCGCAGGACAAAAGTGCGCGAGAGATGACTACGCACCGGACGTGATGGCTGAAAACGGCAACTATGTAGGCGGAAAAGGACATTTCTGTCAGCTCAACAGCTTGTGGTCCGTGTGGTACGGTCTGCTCGCGACCGTACTGAATGTCTATTCCGTTTTGTTGGCCACTAGAAGACTATCAGGTAATACCATATAATGTATAATAATAATAATAATAATAATAATAATGATAAAAATAATATTAATAACAATAATAATAATAATAATATCGATGATGTTCGGATCGTATATAATTTGTCGCCGGATATTCCAAGTCCCAAATGGAACGCCCCTGGTACGTGCAAAAGAGTCTATACGGTTTTATTAACTTCGGTATTTTGATTTTTGTTTTTGAAATAATATCCTCATTTATGTGTTAATTTTAAAGCTACTATTTTTCGCTAATTTAAACTATTATGCTACCTACTTGTTTTTTGTGATAATATTTACCTGCAATCATCAATTAAGTGGTTTTTAGCCTTTGTATATTATTAATTAATAATTATAATAATTTCAATACAGCTTAGAAATTGATTCTTCGAAACCAAACACTTTTCAAAATTATTATCAGAGACCGATGTTTTTGTTCTCACGGTGCTTTAGAAGTTTTCTACTAATTCTACAAATTGTCATTGTTTATTTAGTACATATTGAACAAAATAATATGTTTCGGTATGTTTTTTACGATATAAGTTAATTCAATTTAATTCAATTAAATTATATAGAGATGTTTAACCGTGTTATGAAATTGGATGGGAAATATTAAATTTTTATGTACGAACTTTTGATTTATATCCTGAAGGTATACTACTTAGAAAATAGAGATACTTCTAAACTACAAATATATCCTTTTGAATTTATATCTTGCCCCGGGTGGGTTTTTATATCCTTGCAGCCGTGCCTGTGGTAATATACTGTTTGTATGTATATGTATATATATTAATGCAGTAGGTACGCGTCCGACTATATTCTATTTTCATTGTAAATAAAATAAAGCGTGGGAACAGAGATTTATTAATACCTCTCCAACAATCGTTTTCTTTTAAGATTTTCCTGCAGTAGAAAAATGATTTCAGCATGACGATTTGTCTCGATTATCCAACTGTTGAATGCGAATACAGAGTGTACGTTTCATTTTGTTTGTTTGCTCGCAAACAGTGCCGATTGATGATGATGCCCGCCGCGCGGTGTTCGCACTCGTATACATATATAATATACATTATTTCAGAGTGAAAAATTAAACAAGACCCGTTTTGACGTATACATAGTATATTTTACTCGCGAAGGGTTTAATATGACGGTGGGATGATACGAAAGCGATGAATAAAAAATAAAAGTTTTTTATTTCAACGTTGCAGCGATGGTAGATGGGAAAAATGGGGCCGGGAAATATGAACCCGGCCAGGACCGAGAGAAAGTGGTTTCGTGACGAATCGTCTGGGAAGTTTTGCGCTCGAAACGCAAACGTCGCAAATACTTATATATATATATGTGTATAATACATAAGAGACGCGGGAGGGTAAAACAATCAAAACGTCTGCGGAAAGAGTGATATAGGAATATAGTGGTCGGTGCGCGGTGGGAAAAATAAAGGGTTCGAACATTTTGTAAGTGCCGCGGCCGTATATATCCGACGAAGATTAAGACGTCGTTGTCGGTTAAAAGGGACGGGCGCGAAATGGATAGCCGGCACCCCGCTAATCAGACATCAGGGTGCGGTGGTGGACGCGTATAATACGGCCGACATCTCCGTGCCGAGATTGACGGGCCGTCGAACCATTACTTAGTCTTAGACCAGAGGACGCCCGCCGCGCACTCGACTTGTCCGTGATTCTGTGCGAGACGTGTCGTTTATCGTCGCGCGCGACTTTATTCTCGGCGCGTTTTCGTCGTCGTCCGTAATCGAGAATTAATACGAGATATAAAATGCTCTCGGCTCCGAGCGAATCCATCAATATCCGGCGCAGCGTTTCGTCGGAATTCCCGGGCCTTTTTTGTTAAAAAAAAAAAAGAAAAAAAAAACGGCTATACGTATACGCACTGCGCGGTTATCCCTCTGTTTCCACGCCGGCCCCGCAGTGGAGTCCGTTAATCCCGCACAACTAGTACACGTACATAATATGCCACGAGTTCAACGGATTTATAAGTTACGATTATTAATACACCCGGATCGTGCGACGGTCGTCGGATTAATTTCAAAACGTCACTTACGAAGTGAAACGCAATGTATTCATATATTCTGTTTGAAATAACGCCGTATCGGTACGCTTCGCGGAGTGGTATTTACTATTTAGTATTATTATTTAGCGGCGATAAAAAAAATATTATTTACAGTCGATAACGCGATATGAGATATTATTATTACCGAATGCAATAATTCACAAGCTGTTCGGGTTACGAAACGTTGTTGTGATTTTGATTTGTACAAACAATTATTGTGCCCAAACGTTACAAGATATTGCACACTTAATTATACCGGACTAATAAATGTGTATAAACAACAATACTCATTGTTATTGTATTCCCGATGTTTGAGTTTACATTTTTAAAAATGCTACGTAGAATTCATTTAATTATTTTAAAATATGTAATGTGCATTGAAATCTTTAAAATATTTTGAAAAACCCGATATTTGTAATCTCCTTTTACTTTTCGTTTGAATTTATTTAAATATATATATATATAAATTGTTTCAAATAATTCAACATTTATTCCGAACTGTTGGCGGATAAGTTATTTAACAGGAATTTATACATCGCTTCTAGACCATCGTTCGACTACAATTTTACATTCGAATGACTATGCTCCTTCCGTTGTATTTATTTGTATTCTAGTTTTTGAGTTGGTATACAGTAATATACATGATACATCTAGTTGTGAATAAAACACTATGAAATAGTGTAGACGTAAATCACAATTGAACTTAGAAGTTAGAATACTTAATAACTTTAAACTAGAAAATCTAACCTTTCACATTGTTTGAGTTAAATAAATTCCTGTAATTTTAGACGTTGGAATGAAACATTAAATTGTATCCAATTAGTAAAATCAAGTAAATGTGTAGCTATATTAAAGTTATAGTTATCTTTATTTTTTTAAAAAAAAATAAAATGGTATACAAAAATTCAATATTCAGATACAATTTGATGACAAATTTACTATGTCAATAACACATTTGCAGTAGCGTAAATTTTTCTAACTCTATTGACACGTATTCATTGATATGTACATAATAATAATTTGGTGATTGTACTAATATACAAAGTATAATTTATTAATTTTAATTGACGCTCAATGTACCGTAAATATAAAATGTTTTTGCATTTTTCGCCTATAGTTTTCAGAAATTTAGGTTGATCAATCTTTGGTTTAGGTTTATCAAGCCAATTATTATATTTCATCCATAGTAACTTTAAACGGGTTGCAACTAAGAAATATTATACATTTTTGTTTTAACTGATCCGTGGGTCTTAATAGAAATAGATAAACAAAATAATAATAACAATATCAAATTTGTTCAATATGATAAGTCTACATAGAATTTATTAAAAACATGTGAGGAAACTTAAACAATGTAAGAGAACACTATAAGTTAATAAACCTTACTCAGAAAGTATCGAAATAAAATATGAATACGCAAAATATAACGAATAAATTATCTTGATAAAATCGAATTCACATTGCATCGGACTCAACAGCAATTATTCTTATCAGTAGTAAAGTTTATCTATTGATAATATTTGGTAATCTGAAACAAAATTAAAAATAAAGATATTAAATGGTACTGTGGAAGCAGTGCTATTCACATTTAAATGATCATCAGACTTCAGACGACTTTATTTCAATCGTTATGGAATGTCATAGTTGTGAAATATCGTAACCAAAGTATTATATCAAAGAAATTGTAAATCCTCTACTTGTTGAAAATCTTTCATTCAAATGCATATTTCATTTAGTTTATTATACCTCCTATTCATCGTTCCTCTTGGCTTAATTAAAATTTCTATCAGAAAATGGTTTGTTTTTTATGCATGGTATTTTACTGTGGTGGTACGGTGACGTATATTCTTGTTGTACTTAATACTTTCCGTCTGCTGTTTTTTAACAAATGAATATAGATTACGTTGAATTTTACCAGCCGTATAAGATTCAATAAATAAATGATTAAATACTACTCACCATATACGTCTGTTGAATATTCTTATTGGGAAAATAATTAGTATTATTAAATGCCTTCAGTTAATTAACTTTTAAAGGAGTTTAAAATAAGATTAAAACCAGATCACTGAAATTAATTTTAACTTCTTGTTGAATCCCTTAATTAAACTATAATCCGAATGGTTTTTAAAACCATTTTTACTTTATAAATATACTCAAACAATTGACTGTAGAATATAGTGGTGTACAATATTTGTATAAAACGTTAAAAATTAAATTTAAAAACACAAACAATATAATGTACCAATATTTTTTAGGTAATATATACTCGTATATAGGTAATTTTGAGGACACAAACAATTCCATTTTAGCTGACTCCGAATAAATCATTATTATTATTGTTAGCATACCTATATGGTTTTGTTAGTACTAATATGTTTGCATTAAATTTATGCAACATAAGTTAAACTGAATGCAACGTTGATATAATGCTTGTTTATTACTGTTGAAGTAGGTATGAAATAATTTATAATGTAATTACGACTTAGAATCGAAAAATGAACAATTTTACATTTAAACACGTTCAAAACGTGATAGTATAGCATGTACTATAACTTTAAAGGTATCTCGAGGAGTAGATAATTTTTATACAAAGTTTAAAAAAACTTATGTCGATGCACGCATAAGTAATACGTATACTGCAGTGGACTCAGTTGAAAACAGTCTCATGATAGTTCAGAAACGACGGCAACCTATTTTAGATTGATTATTTGATCCAGTCACTAATCACATTATAGAAACTACGAGTATATGTGGAGCATGAGCTGGAAGCTCGCAGTTTTGCGTTACAAAATGTTTCTCGTTACTATGCGATCCCGTCTTGTACTGCTGAAGTTTTCATCGTATAAAAATAATGTATTAATATTACAATTAATATTGTTTTATTTTATCATGTGCTGCGCATATAAACTATATTTTATTACACTGTTTGTTAGCAGAATATTTTATTAATAAATCAATCTAAACTCACCTATTCATAAAATCAATAATGAACAATGACGAGGTCGTTTGTACATCATATGCCTCCTACTGAGATGAAAAATAAAAACACCAATTATCTTTCTCCATATTATATATCCCGTTGTTTGAGCAACGTATGAAAAATATAATATCAGATTACAGATAACTATTCCTGAAAAGAGTGCGGTGTGCTCTGCGCAATCCTAATGTACACGCGGGCGATAGTGCTGTACGGTACATATATGTCGTGTGTAGGTCGATGTAAGAAGTTTCTGATTTGACAAGTAAGTATAATCGGATACCACCACGGAGAGAGAAGAGAGAGCCTTTGATACTGACGGAAACAAATGATTATATATGTTCTCTGCTGTATTGCGATGAGGTATTGTACAAATAATATTTCAATGCTGCTGGGAAATAATATGTTTTCTGCGGGATTGTCTTATGCTTTTACGACGCACTATATACTATATATACTCAACATCATCACGTCAATTTATCGAGAAACCCATGTGTCTGGAGCTTTTTCAATTATTCAACATTTATAATTGCCCGCCACCTCGTGTCTGCGCACATTGAAGTTTTATAGAATTTCTATGACACGAGACGCGAGAATGTGTCGGTGACAACATCACGACAAAACCCGATTTACTTTTCATACACACAATAGTTTTATGGAAAATAACGGTAATATATTATTAAATGTACCGCTTAACCCGTGCGATGTACTAAAAATCTATATGCGCGTGTTGAACGTTTTTGATTAGGAATAATAATGAAATGCGAAAATTATTATGAATAAAAAACCGCTCGAAGCGGACACCTTTGAAATTCTGGTATACGAGTGTAGGTACGATTACATGATTCCCCGGGATCTAAAACTTAATGAAAAGCTTACCTGTAGATTAATTGAAGAACAACATCAATTGGAAAAGTTTATTTGAAAGTTTTCCAAGGTAATACGTTACGTACAACGGATGAAGGCATGCTCGTAAAGTTTACGATGTAATAATTATTATTATCATAGACTGCTCTACTCGACCACCAACGTTTGGTTCTCATAATATTACACTATTCACAGGTACTTAATAGTTTGTGTTCAAAATCCGTTTTGGTGTAGTCGCATTTTCCGCGTACACGCCCGCTGGGTTTGTGTTGGAAAAATTAATTCACGTATGTACAATATACGGATAGGCGTTAAATGTATTTAATAATAATAAATGGTTTATATTTGGTTATCTGGAGGTTATTTTACACTTTTGGGAACATCCAAATTTATCGGAACATGAAATCCTTACGATTTTTTTTTAATGAAAGTATTTTTACGTTTTAAAAATGAGGATCCCAAGAATTCACCCTTAAGTAGAAAAAATACAAAAATAGCAACAAATTGTCCCCTTTTATCACCCTAAAAATAAGAAAGAAAAAATTGGGTTTATATAATACCGAAACTAATGTGAGATACATTTGCCGCGTTAAGCTTTCGACTTCAATATTAAATGCGAAATTATTGACATATAATAAATTAACTTTATTTATCTCTTCATGTGGGTCAACATTAAAGTACCTTTACTTTGAAACGAAGTAAGGTTGTACAAATTTTTCTTCAATATCATTTATTTCATCAATATTTTATTAAGATAAACAAAAACAATTGCAAAAATAAATGTACCTTATAAACTAGGAGTTTACTTATGTTTCTCCACGTATTATTGACAAAAATATAAAAACTTTATTGGAAACAACTACCGAACATTGTTGACGGCAAAGTTGTGGCTTACAAAATTATGTTTCTTTGGTTTTGATGCTATACTTATTACTTATATATAATTCATTATCAGAGCAATGAAGTTATAGCATTGCACTCAATTTATTGCACCGCTGCATTAAAATTTAAAATATATTAAAATGTTTTGCATTATATATTTGAAAATCGCTTTAAGAAAATGTAAATGTAACAAAATCAAATAAAATATTATGAAAAAATCAAATACAAATGTATTTTTACATTATTAGTAATAAAACAGAGTTAAACATTCTTAAAATATTACGGAAATTAAGAATAACAGTTGTGATTGCACGAATAAGTAACAAAAAAATTGTAAACATTTTATTTTAATAATTAATAGTTAAACGAAACACGTTTAAGAGCTCACTGCTTGTATCAGTGAACATTGTATAAGCATCTACAAAAAATGAAGCAAATGCTTGTGAGCAAATAACTTGCACTGCCTCGTTCAGTGTCGTTTAATGAACATCAATATTAACGTCGTCATCATTGTCTTTTCCAGAGTACTTGGAAGTGGTATGGCCACCGAAGAGCGTGCTACCGCCCCGGTACGAAGTGCACTGCTTCGTGGCCACCATCGGCATGGCCGCGGTCCTCGTGCCGTTGGTGGCGTTCACCGCGGCCTTCCGCACCGGCAACATGGCCAACGACTCGGACAAGCTGGGCAACCTGTTGGACGTCCGCCGCCGCCGGCTCTCGTCGTGCTGGACGCACGGGCCGCCGTCTTCGTCCACGCTGCACTCGTTCACCGCGCTCGCCCTGCTCGTCGTCAAGCTCATGATCGAAGCGCGGCTCGTGCAAGCCGGTCTCATGTCCATGGGTAAGCGTTCCGACACAGGGTACACACGTAGGCGTCCGGAGGAGGGGTGAAACACGGGGTACTTGCCAAACCTAGCTCTTTTATCAAATCAAACATACGACATGACGACAATATGTAAAATGAAACTTTATAACTTCAATTTTTTTCTCGGTCATTCCCCCCTCTCCGAGAAAATTGTTTGCGGGTGCCTATGGGTACACTGTGCACCTCTTCTGCTTATCAATCATGTCCCTCCGCTGTCCTTGAATTTTTTTCTCCCCCGTTAAACGTCGACAACGGGTAGTTCGCAGTGTAGTGGTTATGGTTTGGTCCGGGTATCGGTTCGGTGGTTATTACTTTTTAAGTATCATTTTTTTCACGTTCTCAAAAACGCGTTCGAACAAAGTAATTTTGAAGAACACGTGTAAATGTTCGTGTATGTTTAGAAATGTCGAACACACGGTTTTTCAGCATGTTTTGAGGTTTTCGAAGCGTACAAGTGTTTGCGTACTTGGTCATATGTTTGAAAACAACAATAGCTAATTGTTTTGATCTAAGAACAATACACGAAAATTCGTCACGGTCTTGAAATATTTTAATTACTGCACCGAACGGCGATCAACTGATGACGAGAATAAGTTATCACAGCTATAACCAGCCGTATGTTAATTAGTTATTATTGATCAATCCATTTCACGGAATGAAAAAAAAAAAATTTTCCACGTTGAACATTTCCGAAACCGTTAATTTGTAGTTATATATGATGTTCGTGTTTATGTCATGTGATAACACGAAACGAATAACAATTATTTGTTGATGATTACTTTAAAAGTGCAACGCAGACATATCACATCACGGGTCGTGGTCCAACACATTTTTTGTATAAGTTTTTATGTTATAATATGTATGAGGGTTCGTATTACGTATTTGATAATAACATAGTTTTTATTAAAATTACATAATTAACCAAACAAAATTGTCAAATAAATAAAATCATTTCGATAAGGACTACATTTATAAACAAGCATGCATCGACATTTTTAATAAAAAAAAAACCCTACACTACGTTTTAAACCAATAATAAAAATTGATTTATAGATAATTTATAATATCCTATGGTAAATGTTAAATTACAAAATGTCATACAAATTACCGTTTGATTCACATCGTATATTAGCTGTTACGCGTGTTTATCTATTTATACTGAAGTTATATTTAAAATATTTTTTTCATTTTTCAATACTGAGCTTTTATCAAACTTTGAGTTCGACATGCCGCATTAATAATTGTCTTTGTAATGTAGTTGTGTTGTATTATTATATACAATAAATCATAATAGGTTTGATCTCCATTGATAATTTTAGCAGGCTTATAAACTTTTTCGACGCATTTATGTAGCTTAATATCGATGAATGACTAATTATGACGTTTGCGTTCTTATACAAATGTATTGTATCCCGAGAATCACCTATTCGTATGATACACATAAAAAAAATATACGTATTTATCTTACTAACGATATTTGCGCGCGTTTTTAGATAATATTTGGAAAACCGACTTGGATTTTCTGGTTATCGGTGGTCACCAGTCAGGTCCATCCAACTCAACCCTGAAACTGCACATCGAACCTAAGACACAGTCAATTCTCGTGCCACAGTCATCGGTGCCATCGACCAGTAGATCCTGTAAGTAATAATGATTGACTGGTTTCATTATTCTTTTACACTGTAAAAATCTTGAAGATGTTAAGATAAATCATAACGTTTTGAAACTTATAACAAACTAATAACTTTTTAAATCTTTAAACAATAGTTAATCGTGATACTGTCATAAAATGGTATTACATTGTGAAAACTTAGCTTTAGTTTTTAACGTTAATGAAATACTTCCCGCATTTAATAATAACTATTTACTTTGTATGACCTATTATTTATAAATTATATTTTATATTTTTAAAAACATGTACACTTATACCATTACAACGGTAGCATTATATTACTATGATAATATTCATATAAATATTACATATAAACAATACCAATTAAAATAAAACATTTTGTAAAACGTTTTAAGAATGAAACATAAGCTGGCTAGAAAGTTTTAAAAGCATACATAATTGCTATGGGGATCAGATATTTAATATTACGATTGGCTGTCTACCCTACATGTTGGCTAGCTGTACGTCAAGTTAATCATCAATTAAATTAAATTACTTTTTACGCTCGGTCTATATGCTGACATGTGTGATTTATACCGTACAAAGTTTTGGTTTTCAAACTTTTATACACACACTGTTCGTGTATAATATATTCATGCTATCAAGTTTTGTCTTGTCATCACAGCAAATAGTTTATTATATATTATAACAAAGTAGTACAATATAAACTGTAGTAAATTCTAAACTTCTCTACTGCTGCAAGGTCATTCAGTACGGCTATAATGGTTTGTTATGATTTATTGATAAACCTCGAGTCGAATTAAAACAGTGACCTAATCATAATTTTGAAAACCGGTCAGCATACTATACATAAGTCATGATAAGCGCGCTAAAAATTACTTACGTACGGACCATAAGGAACCGCGATCGCGTTCAATAGTGTCACTAGACATTTAATTGAAGTTCGATCGCTGATCGTTTGATGTTTCAAATGATTTACAGACAGTGCGGATGCAGATGGAACCATGTCCGTCGAGTTTTTCAACTACGCCATGGCTCTGTTCGTTTATTGCGGTCGTTACGCGTCGGTATTCTGGGAAACCAATAAGTGTTTCGCCACGCTCTTCTCCGTTCAGCTGTTCGCCAACGCAATACAGTGCTTAACCCTTTATCTTTTCACGTGTGTTCTGTACAAGGTAACGTATTCAAATGTTATATAATACAAGGTGTGACTCTTTTAACCATGGTCACTCCTTTTTTTGGCCGTAAATTTGCTTAAATTTGGATTATTTTTTATTAAATGTTCAAGTTACCATGAAACCTAAGTTTTCCAAGACTTTTTTTTTCCAAGCTACTCTAAGGGTACACTTTTTTTTTTACTGTTTTCACTGCGATCTTTTATTGAGGGTATTTTTCCTGGAATTTTGATGCATCGAAATCGAAATTCGAACATGTGGTTTTTGAATTATTACCATAAAAGTGTTAAGGAAAATAGTTTTATAAAACCTATTATTATGACATAATTTGTAATTATTTGTTATCTCTAATTGCTATTAACTATCGAGACACTTTTCATTCGCAATTTTAAATTTGAACAACTCCGAAAGTTTTTGTCTGAATTTTCACCGCGTTACATCAAAATTTCCAAAAAAAAAATAACCAAACCATATATTTCGCGTTACATAATGGTGGTCTCATTAAAAAAAAACAAAGTTTGTTTAGCCATAGGACATCCTTAAGTTGGTACGAAAAAAAATGTATTGAACACATAGATTTTATGGTATATTTGACATTTATAAAAAAAATCAAATTTAAGCATTAATACGGCCAAAAAAGAGGCTGCGAACTGTTGAAAAGAATCACGGGTAGGCATAAAATTCGCTTTTGACCGACGAAACGTGCGTGCGTCGTATGTGTACAGATGCAAGTGTTGGGCGTGAGCAAAATGGTGAAGGAGTTGCCGGCAGGCACTAGCACTTACAATCTGGTATTGGACTACTTAGACACCGCGGTCCTTTTCACCGTCACCACGGTCCTGATATTCGTGTCGAACTCGATCATCTACTATTACGGGTACTCGCGGTTCAACACGTTCGTGAAACGTCAGACGGGCGCGCACAAGACCGTGACGGACGCCTACTCGAGCCTGATGCCGTACTGCGCCAGCGTGTTGACGCTGCTCGCCGTGATCGCGACCGAGAGCCCGCTGCTGTACAACGCGATCGTCGTGTTCCGGTCGTCCTTGAACGGCGTGGTCCTGGTGTGCTTGCTCAACTCCACCGCGCACGTGTTCGTGTGGATAGCCATGTGGTCCGTGCTGACGTTGAAGCCCTGCTGGAAGTTCAACCTGCACCTGTTCCTGGAATACGATGCCGCGGGCGCGCCCGGCGACGGCGCCGAGGACCAACGGGTCCCCATGCTGGTGGTGGCCCAAGGCGCGACGTACTCGCTGACCGAGAAGACCGCCAAACGGATCGTGACCTCCGTTGTGGAAAGAGTGGTGACCGACTACACCCGCGTGAGTTCCGGTGAGCAACGGAAATCATACGTCGCGTATCGTCGGCAAAATTGTAATACCGGGTTACCGGGGGTGTCTATGTGATTTCAGACAAACACAAGTGCAAGAGAACGCCTAAGACGATGAGCGACGAGCAGATATACTGGCCGCGACCAAAGTCCAGTTCCGGCCGCAGCTGCTTGAGCGAAATGGACGACTCGGACGAACCGTCCGGTTGCTTCGGTTGCAGGCGAACCAAAAAGTCCACAAAGTAAGTAATCGTCATGGCATTCATGTGATGCGTTACCGGCTGTAGGTTTTTTATTCTCCGATTTAACTTTGATTCGTCTTGTAATGTATGTAAAACGTTGGAAAAAATGTAACGCTTAAGCAAAACTGGCCGTTCAGTACGGCAGATATGACGCATAGTAAAAACATCGGTTTTTCAAAATGTTTCCATCGTTATTATATATAGCTGTGGTCAAAATACTGTTCTACCATATGACGTCTCGTAATAATACAGACTGTCGAATGGTAGCCAACTGGCGTACAACGCAATCACAAGTATTAATCAAAAACGGAGAAATAGCCGCACGTATTGTCTAGTCTAATGAAAACTGAGTCATTCCGACCGCGCCTATACGACGTATGGTACGATATTAATTTCAATGGTGTTTAACAATGAAGACGACGCACGAGAAAACAATGCGCTAAAAAGAACTCGACGAGTTGAGTTGTAATTATAATCATTGCGGTCCCGTACGGTGTAGCCGGAAAATAAATAAAACGAATCGAAAAATGAGTGTTTATCTTATAAGTTTTAATCATTCCGGCGTGCTCCCACGCGCGGGACAATCGATTGTTGTTACAAAATAATAAATGTAATAATGTACAGTGTACACTCGAGTGTAGCAGTACCACGAATAATGGAACGGACACGAATCGAATCCGAAACACAATGCGCGCTTGTGCGTGTGTACGCGAACCCGATACGTTATTATGAAGAAATGATTTTTTTTCATCTTTTTCACAGAGGCATCCCGATGCAAAAAGTTGACCGGAGGGGAGTCAGCCCCGAGGACGACGGAGATTACGCGAAGCTGCGTGAATTGCCGATGGTCACCAGAGCGGCAAACGACCATAGCGACGACAACACGTCCGAGGACACGAAGGCGAGTGCAATTTAATTTTGTCGTAATCTTATAGTGGTGGTATGAAATGTGAATGGTTTTCTGTAGTACACCGTAATAAGACGCGGACGGGATCGATTTACGTAATGGATAGACGTGAGCGTCAAAGCGTGAACAAGAATTTAGCGCCGGATCAGTGGATACCGAGTACTGTATAGGTGTCGTCGTACTTCTCCGTAATACCTTTTTTTTTTCTCTCGTTATATTGTAAACATCAATTAGTCGACTTGCATTATAAGATTAACTATAGACTGAATATAATAATTAATATCCCTTGATGTGGTACGTATAAATGGAGGCGGAGGAATTAAAAACAGTCGGTTTGCTGAGCAAATCGTGTACGCCCCATTGAGATGCTTTGAGATGCAGAAAAGGTTTGAAATAGGTGAAGCGCGAAAAAAAAATAAACCAATCTTCTGTGCGTCGTCAATAAGTCCAATATACATTTGGCTTTAAAGCTAAATTAAAATGAAATTAAAATTCGTACATATTCATTAACGTTATTTTTTCATATTTTTTTTCCGACCATGTGCGACGCACTCGTACGACTGTGAAATGAGACGTTAATAATATATTTAATAGTTTTTGGTTTTGCAGCTCTTGGAGACGGTCCGAGAAGGCGTGATCACGTACGCGAGTGCAAACACGAGAGAACTGTTTTACTCGCCAGCCACGCCACCGCCTCCGCCACCACCCGTGGAAGACATAAGTTCGGCTGCGGAATTCCACGCGAGCAAAAATCAAGTAAATATTGTCTCATCAAATCATAGAGATTGGAGCGATTTTAATTTCTCGCATCTTTATCGTAACCTGAACTAGATAATAATGATTCATTGGCGTTCTATTAAAAAAGCCAGTTTGACACAGGTCATATTTTTCTTCTAAGTTTTCCTAGACGGGAAAAATATAACATTCAAGCTCACAGAGTCTTCCTCGTTAATGCCATACTTACTATACGCTATACCAGATTTTTCGAGTTAAATCTGAAATGATTTAAACTGTATCGTTTTAAAGATAATCATATCGCACGGTATTGACTAGGATTTTACATTTTATATTAAAACATAACGCCTCAAATACCATCTGATTATTTTTTATTATTTCGTTCTGAGACTTGGCTTATAAATACGTTTCTAGTTGCAACATAATAATATTATAGCCATTTGCATATTTCGGAGTTGCTATAAATCCTGTGGGGTTTTACAATCGTGTTTTCCGTTATTTATACCGACAGTCACGATATGTTTACCCTTCATTACTGCGACGCGGCGGCGGCGGCGGTAGTAATGAAATCGACACTAACTAATATTAATTTATATTTGTTACAAAAATGAATCGGTTGAAATTACATTATAACCACGTTAATTTCCTGCAGGCCCCTCAAAACCTGGTGGAAACCCAATTTAGTTATAATTAAATTTGTACAGTGTTAAAACGTAATTTGACAAAGAGCTGCATGTCCCGAAGTAAATTTCACGCTGAACAGAGTTAAAAAACTAAATGTTACACTCCGAAAATAAAAGGGTAGTTTCACCTGTCAACATGAAGTCCTTAATTATAAAGTCACTTTCGTACGATATACGTTTTCGTCTCCTCTTCCCCCTCGTTTCCTACATAATAGTGTCATTATAACAGAGCGTTTCCATTTACAATTCCAAGAAAATAATAAAATAAACTATCTTTTTACACGTCGTCAAAGCTTACTTTCAGTCAGACGTGTTTAACCGTCATAATATACGAAGCGCTGGAAATTCTGTAATAAACTCATTATTTTATTCATCGATTTACACGTTGTTTATATAAACACAGATGATTCTACGAAAAGTCGTCGAAAGTTTTGCATTGATGTTCGGCCACGTAGTTGTACTTAAACTCGCGCGCGCGGACAAACAGATAAATTCCTTACAAACATTCCGCCGACTACTTGTGAATAAAACAAAGTTAATTTTTGTAAAAGCGTCTCGAAACTTTCGGCGGCGGGCGCAGGGCCCCCACTCGCCCTCGCGCACCCACACTTTCATTGCGCGGATGCAACCACTAGCCCGTCGCTGCCGCGTGAGCCGAAAGTTTGTCATTTAATTAAACGCAATGCGCTTCTGCTGCGACAACGCGATAATACGAAGGAAAAGGCAACTAGAGAGAAAAATTAAATTAAAAGTTCCGCTGCGGGACGAGAATACGTATTATAATCACGAGCGAACGTGGGGTACGATCGCATTAGGGGTTAGATCCACTTCCTGACCGAAAAATAAAAAGCGAAACCTAGGGAATAGTGATTACACAACGGCCAACCTTATACCTTTACAACCGCAGGACAACCGTTTGCGCGGATAATGTACACCATCGCCCCGCCCCCATCGCTGACCGACCCTTACTGACGGTTGCCACACGTGTTTTTCGGTTACAGGTGTGCAAGCAACAAGACCCGTACCACGGTGTGTACAAGACGACGGGGTCGACGATGATGACGGGCCACTCTGCGCTCGCGGGGGGCGGTTCCGCGTCCGTGACGGCCACCGACGACTTCGAGGA
The DNA here is from genome assembly GCA_949715065.1 of Periphyllus acericola. Lineage (NCBI taxonomy): Eukaryota > Metazoa > Arthropoda > Insecta > Hemiptera > Aphididae > Periphyllus > Periphyllus acericola. The sequence continues at coordinate 23,657,543 of OX454265.1, forward strand.
GGACGCGGTCAAGTCGGAGTCCGAGGCGTCCGCGGCCGGCCACTCGCCGCAGGCCGTGTGCAGCGGCCACAGCGAGTCGTCCAGCGGCGTGCACTCGAACAGCAGCCAGGATACGGCGGCCACGATGCCGTTGCCGCCGCCGCCGCCGCCGCTTCAGCTGTCGTCGGCCACGTCCACGCCGTCGCCGACGGACGAGCAGCGGCGCCGGGCCAGTTACGCGGACCTGTCCGTGGACACCGTGGTGATCCGGCACAAGGGCGGCCCCGGGGCCAAGGCCCGGATGCCGCCGGACCCGTGCACCCGGCCCACGAACGTGTCGCTGAGCTCGTTCACGGAACCGCGGGGCGCCCGGAACCGGCCCGGCTCGGTGCCCGGCTGGAAGACGATGCCGCACAACGTGCCGCCGCCGCCACCGCCGCACCAGCAGCAGCAGCAGCAACAGCAGCAGCAGCAGCAGCACGTCAAGAACAAGGCGCACTACCTGCACCAGTACCAGCACCAGTACCAGCACCAGCAGCAGTACCAGCACGACGACGGCAACGGGTACCAGCAGCACCAACGGTCGCAGTGGGCCTCGTCGAACGGCGGCATCGCGGCCGGCCGGTCCCGGAACCACTCGACCATACCCACGCACCACAACGGCGTCAGGCTGTTCCAGCAGCACCAGCAGTCGTACAGGCAATAATGCGGACGTCAATCGCGCACTGGACGGGAGGTTTTTTCTGTTTAAGTTTAAACAATTCGTTTCCAGAACCCCTCGTCGTGACCCACCCGTGTTGCGATGCCCGGTCTTCTTACACCGTTTTCCGAAAGTCCGCGTGGGTAAAATATCGTGTTACGGCCCCCGGTATCCTATTTCTTCATCCCTCTCCGCCGCAGACGGTGAGGGGGGGGGGGTGCAAGTCCGTGTACGCGAGTGTGTGTGAGTGTGTGTTTGTGTTCTAGAATTTACTATTATCATTGTTCATTATCACCATATAATATATATATATCACTACACTATTGTATATTTACATATATTGCATTGCAATTAGTCATAGTAAAATATCGTCATATTATCGTTTTGTAGGCACGTAGGTACAATTACACTCGTCCGACCGAGCTCCGTGTACTGTCGCGTCGAGCTCGCACCGAGTGTGTGACCATTCGTTTACTTCCTCTCGAACGTTACACTCATATCACCCGATAGACTGAACACGTATTACGTGTATGTTGTAATTTTGTAATTTCCAGTGGAGAGAAATAGTTACGTTAGCGTTTTGCAATAGTCGCGGTATCGAAATAATATATAACATGACGGCGCCGTCCTTTCCCGCAAAAGAATTACACGCGTGTAGCGCGTGCGAACGATAATATTACAGGGGAACGGTTTATCGATGTACGCGAGCCACGCGATATTATAAGCATGCCCTCCGGGGACTTACACTTGTATCTTTCCCGCATCATAACCGTCACAATATCGTTAAGTATTCGAGTGTATGTTTCGCGGATACTATTTTACTTGTGAAGCAACAATATGTCCAATACGTCGTGTATAGAATATTAAGATTATGTAATTTTTTTTTTGTAATTTTTTAAACTTTTTCCGATGGAAAATATTGGAATTATAATATAGTTCTCGGGCCTATTGTACGCCGTATGAGGGGCAGAAATGTAAATATAACGATTCCCTGTTAAACCGCGAAAAAAAAAGGGCCAATGAATAAACGTGGTGTTAATTATTATCCAGACGCCCGTGATAAAAACCGACCGCGAATCTACCTCTATAAATACTGTCGTCGGAATTATTGTACACGCGTAAATATGTGTAAATACGATCGCGATATTTAGTAACTGTGTCAAAGGCCCAAGTGGGACATTATCCGTTTGTTATGATTTTAATACCGTATTCGACCGTTCAACCAGTATCGTCCAAATAATATTATGTCTACTGCGCGCGCACAACCGATTCCCGTCGATCCGCCAGGAGGGATCTCGTAGCGCGCGCGGTTACACCGTGTTATTAACATAACCTATATTTATATACATGTACCCCTGCGTTTCGTACGCGTTTATTTATACTCCGTGTGTAGGGTCGTACGTGTAACCAATTGCGGTACAAATAATATTTTACAAGTGTGACCACGATTCCGCCGACTCGTTTTCTATCGTCCGTTTTGTTTTCAATTCCCTTCGACAGACTGTTGTTATCCTTGGTGCTATAACGTTTTTTGATTTTGTAAAATTTGGGCTTTTATCCATCATTATTTTCGTACAACCTTTTGTATACTTTTGGTTTTTCGTTTTTTACTATCGAAAAACGACGTTTTATACATAATATTATATACCTGAATTTTTTTTATACATTATAATATCATTGTACAAATTACGTGTGTGCGAATATTTACAATAATTGTATGGGAACATTATGATAGAAAAAAAAAATGTATTTACGTATCATATTATATATTATTATTATTATTATACGTATAGTAAATCGTAGAGAGATAACGTATGCGTTTTGTGTGTAGGTACGCGTAACAATTTTATAACGTCCGAGGTGAAAAACCGCATTTTTCCCTACGTCCCTGTATACCCCGTCGACCGGATCGTCATATATTATCGTCGCGTAGTGTTGACCACATATAACATAATAATAATACCTATATAGAACTATAACAATAAATTAGTGTCCGATGTGTTTTACAATATTATCTATAGGTACTTGTAATAGATACGTTGTGTTTTATAATTTTAAAATAAAGATCTCATTTGTATTTTGAACCAACGCACGCGTTGCGCGGGCCATGCCGCCGTTTTATTTACAACCCTAAGCCCCGCGTCCGTCCACGTCAAACACGTGCACCGCACGACACATTTCCGTGGCAATAAATATAGTTTATTCGGAATTTGTTTGGAATGAGCGTATTGCGTACGTACATTTTGTGAAAACCGTCGAACCGCGAACAGACACCCCCCCCCAACCGGGGTACGTTTGCGCTTGGTAACGCGTCCGGTCGTCGAATCTACGGGAAAGTGCCGCGAAAGTCGCGTAATCCGCGCGCGGACCGGGTAAGGGGATGAACCCGGATTACCGTGTACCGCGGTATTCGGACGCCGGGGGGTGCGCACAATCCGATGCCTAGAGTGAACGTGTCGAACGGGGCTTATCGTGTTACGACGAGGCGCGTACGTTTTGCGGAAAACACGGGTGTTACGAATTGTCCGCATCACGGCGACGGCGCGTTTAGCGTCGCGGATGATAAAAAACACACGTTCCGAATAAATTAAAAAAAAACTACCCCAATCGGCTGATGCCCTAAGCCACCGGTCCTCGAACTCGACACCGCCGCCAGGGATCGATCGAAAGATTATAATATTATGTAGGTCGTACTATCGCTCTTGTCCGCTATCGTCGGTGGCGTCGACAATCCCCGGACGTGCTCACGCGAACTGCACCGCGTTCGGTTTTTGCCGAGTTCAGATGTGTTAAACTTCCAACACTTTTCAAGTCGTACATTTTCGTACGTGTCCATTAACGGCCTGCACATGTGCTGTAGGCGCACGTCTATAAAAGACACACGTTCACCCGGAATGGCGTGGACGTGATTAACGAGCGGAATGTTTTTGAGCGCTCAGTTACTTTTTAACCGACTCGTTCGTCTCAGTCGCCTTATTGATTTCTTCGCGACCGTGTTCCACAAGATATGGGTCGTTCAATGTCCTTTCGACATCCACACGCCTGTCTATAAATTATTACTCGAAATTAAAATTTCAATTTAAATTTAAAAAAATTAAATTTAAAAATTTAATTTTACAATAAGGTAAATTACCTTAAGTTTCCGATCGATCGACTGCGCAAATAGTTGGTCTTCAAGAAGTCGTAATACCAAGTATAATTATATAGTCTATGAAAAGTCGGAAACTTACTTCACGTTCGTATTAGTATCCGACCTGAAATGAAAATAATCCAAGTGCACCGTAGGTACGTACGTACAATACAGGAAAACGTCCTACTTACAAAACAATTGTATTACAGTCGATAGGATATTTCATTACTTTGCAAGGATAATCTATGCATTTTTCTGTATCTTTATAGCGTATCCTTTGACGTATTTTGAGATTAGTTATATTCACGTGCGTATTAGAACTTTTGCGCTTTCCCCCATGACACGCCAATAAGATTTCGTTTTGATCGCTTTTTTTTCAAGCTTCAGTTATCAGGGTGGATATCATACATCCTGTTTAGGGCAGGGATGGCCAAACTGCGGCACGCGTGCCATTTGTGGCACATTTGTTGTTATTGAATGGCACAATAATAATGGCATAATCTTATTCTTAAATATTTCTAAAAAAAAATATTATTAAATTAGATTATTATTATCGCGCAGTGGAAGTTCCCGATACGAGAATTATTATGGTACTTCGGCTCTACAGATATATGCGAGAAAAGTTTTTCACGGATGACTTTTATTAAAAATAAATACAGAACCAAACTAACAAATTCTCATTTAAGAAATTGAATGCTTCTATCTTCAACTAAACTTCAACCAAATTACGAAGAGATAATATCCACCAAGAAAATTCAATATAACCATTAAAAAAACATTGCAATTGAACTGTCATAAAATTAGTACCTATGAAAAAAATCTAAAACCTAAATTCCTATATATTATATATGTAAATAAATAAATATTTTTTTAAGGCACATTCTCAAATTTGTATATATTATTTGGCACAATAAAGAAAAAGGTTGGTCACCCCTGGTTTAGGGGTTTCGTTGTTTAGATATACTTAATCGTGGTTTATATGATTGCATAAACATTAATCTTAACGTTTAAAAACACTTCGCATCAGTTTGCCGCGTGTTCGCAGATGGATCGAACTGATGAAACGAAAATAAATTACGTCCTGGCGCCACGCGAGCTTGTCCTTGTGAGCCCGCGATACGATCGGCTTGTACGATACGATTGTGGTGTGCGCGGGCGGCGCTTATTATATTACACCACCTGTTGCCGCGAAATACGGACGCGCGGATCGTCGTCGTCGGAGACAGATTCACTCGCAAACATCGTTTCGGCACGATTTTAGTTTTGTTATTTTGCACGTCACATCAACCGTGTACAGCAGTCGCTCACCGCATCACTCATAAGCAGTGTTGAGTTCAGACATTTTTTCCAGGGGGGGGGGGCACTATGAGATGTGGAATCAATATAATACAAATTAACAAATTTTACTTTATTTACCTGATTGATATAATTTAACTTAAGCTTATAAAAACAATTGAAATTATTTAATATTTAAAAAATGTATAATTCATATTATCATTTAAAGCGTATGCGGCGAGTTTTTTTTGTTGCATATAAATCTATCACCTCTTCGACATATTCAATTGACGGATCTTCATCACCTTCTATACTTATTTTCAAACAGTATTGAAGAGTATCTTGTCCCATTCGGTTGCTAAGGTTTGTCATAATTCTATTCATCGCACTGAATGATCTTTATGGGATATCCGTTTGTTTTAACTTTCTGTGAAGCAACAAACATAAAAGACTTATAATCTTATAATCACGGGCCGTGTAATATGCACCTAGACCATTCAAATTGTTACATTAATAAATAAATCATTTATTTACTGAAATTTAACCGGGGGGGGGGGGGGGGCAAACAAAACTTCAGGGGGGGGGCAGTTGCCCTCCCTGATGTATACCTGGATTCAACATTGCTCATAAGTCGTAACTCATAACCGTGAGCTGGGTTCGACGTTCGTTCGACACGTTTTTTTCAACCGTTTTTTCGAACGATTCTTTTTCAACGTCGGGTATCCGTTTTCACGCGGTCCATATTCGCGACATTACGTTTTCAGATTGATTTCTTTTTTTCGATACGCGATTTGCAAACGGATTATGCTCTATTATTTTATACCGCATACCTGTTAAACATTCTACGGTAGAACTTCGACTGTCATTCCAACGACACTCGTTAGCGAAATCAAAACATTTCGAAGCCGTTACATTGTTTGGGATGCCACGCGAACTTGATATCGGAACAACGCTCTATCCGAAAAATGCTGGTGCGACCCCCGAACGGAGTTGCCGCTAAACACAATTTATAACGCGTGGAAGAGAACCGAAAAAAAGTTCTGGCCGTCAATCACAATATATGTACCGTACACGGGTGAGATGGTATCACAGCACTCGTCATGTCGGGTCCGCAGAGTGACGCGTGTTTACGAGCGGAAGGGTATATGATAATGAGTTTCGCCAGGGATTTCTCCGAACGCGCTATACCCGTGCTCGAAAAAAAATGAACGTTTTTGAACCGACGCAGCTAAATGGAAATATGGACGCATTACAGTGTACTTTGCATCCCTCGTAACTTTTTTCTGCTGCCCTCCGAATATTGCTCATGGTATTTCAAATTCTAATATTAATATTAATCACATTATTCGATAGGTATCTTATAAATTTAGTGTTTTTGATTCGTGGCTATTATATTTTTCTGATTGTGATCTACGAGCAAATCGTGTTAAACTCATTATGTTTAAAGTTTAAAAATTAGTCTCCATACTAATAACATTTATTCGAAATAGTTAATATGGACAGTTGCACAACACCCAATCAATAGAACTCATACGTGATATTTGATGTCGATAAGTACGCAATAGTATTAAAATTCTGTTTTCCAACTAATAACTTTTATAAATATTTATTTTTATGTGGCCTTCAAAGAAAATGTGGAAAAAAATATGGTCCGCCTATAGGTAAAAAGGATGTCGACGCGCAAAGCATGGCCATTACACGAATGAAATCCTGGCTCCAACGTAACCATATATGGTTCGCAATCGTTGTAGGTGAAGGGTAATGATTGCTATGAGGAATTGAATTTGAACGTGCGAGTAATTGTAAACGTTTGTACCGGCTCGTACCGCCAAAGGCTGTTCGTAATACAATATGTACGCGAAACGATCGAGAGAACCGTTTGCTTCAACCCTTTTCGAACGACGACCGGCCGGGTATCCGAAACGGTGGTATTTATTGTGATAGATAGTTGGCTGTACCTGGACAAACCGAGTTCCGCAGCGATAGTACGCGCTCATTATTACTTATAAAATAAAATATGTTTTTAAGATCGATACAAGAATTCGAACGTGTTAATAAATCTATGTGTGATTGGTTTCAACGTTAACCGGGAAACACTTGTTCTCGCAGTGTCTGCCTATGATATTTAATTGTTTCGGTTATATACAAACGAAGACCGCGTGTTATTCCATTTGATACGGTTAAAATAATAATAATTATAATAATGATAACGACGACGTTATGAAGAGGAACAAAAACGGACTTTTAATAGACTATTTAGTCGCTACGTGATGTATCCTTGGTAACGCGCTAATAGGCTTAACTTTTTAAAAACTTGAACATTTACCTATATAGCCGCGCTCTATATAGTGACCTTTTTTTGCGGGTGTGTGTATGACTCGATTTACCCGAAAAAAGGTAAACGAAACTCAATTTATCATACCCGCAGGGACACAGAAAATCCCTATTTATTTTTTTTCTTACCGTAGCCCATACCTACGCAATAATACAATATTTTACTTCACATACATACGCATCGTGTGAGCATTATTGCTATATTTTTATGAATCGATATTTTTATTTTTTTTGTACTGCTCTCACAAGTAATAAGCTCGGCCACGGCATAGCTATTATCATGCACGTTGTTGAGATGTTGTTGTGAAGTACGCGAGCAACAAATGCGTGTGCTAATGAATGCTACGTCACCCCATTATGCGCGCACATTGTGCACGATGAAGGACGCGAAGAGCTATTGTGTGCGAAGTTCTACAGCCATACGCGTAGCTGGCGAATGGGTGCCAACGGAAAAGTATGGGTTGGTGTGAATCATAAGAAACGTTTTTTAATTTTTCGTTCATTTTTGTACACGCATTACATCTTGGGCCGCACCGGTATCAAAATAATTACTGTAAAAACCGTTGTCGAATACGATTCCGTGTAGTTGAATCTTATGCATATTTCAATTTTTTCCGTGCTATACTAATCAACATGTATTAATATTGCACATGTATTATCATAATTACTCAGTCACTCTGTTTGATGATTATGTATACACACTTAATTATTAATCGTTACACGTAACCGTCGAGCTGAATTGTTTACAGCCAAAGTTCTCGGGAAAAAAATAAAAATACATTTTCTTGTTTTGAGAATCCTCTGGGGGTGAAAGAACGGAATATATTTTATTCAAAAAACAACCAGTTTTAAAACCGATTTTACTCAAATCAGAACTCGTCATTACTTGCGTAATGTAGGTACAGTTTCGGAAGTTTTTCGTAAAATAATGGCCACACTGCAAACGCCCGTACAAGCAGAAGCGTAAACTGGCGCTTCGGAACACAAGTCGATGTGCTTCCGGGTCGGTGGCGGCGTCATTGACCGTTTTGAACTTCCCTGAGCTTTGTTGATTATTACGGTCCACGAGTGTACAACCGATAAACAACAATACAAATAATAATCAATCACGCGATGCAAAATTATTATCATTTCAACCGCCCACCATTGGATCGTTATTATTATTATCATATTTTGTGGTCATATATTTACGACGGATAACGTAATTCAAATTTATACTATCGGAAACGACATATTATTATTGTGATGGTCCACAATTGCCTACACAGAGCGCCGTTTAAAATACGTATTATTTTATTTTGTCGTACACGGGCAACACAATTATCAATGTAATGTAATAACGATTAATTGTCATCGCGGTACCCGTCAGTTAAGTGTACACAGCTAATGGGATGCGCAGACGCGTTTCTATTATTTCATCAATTCGGTCCGCCCGTATATCGTAATCGTCAAAACCCCCCGGCCTCGCACACCATTATCCGCCGACAATATCTTTATCGTAAGATCCTTAGGCCTCACGCCGTCCGACGCGTCGCTTAGTAACTTTATTTTAACGTTTCGTACTGTGTTTTTCAGCCGTGAAGGGACAATAACACTGTATGGTTACTGTAAACGTACCGCCGCAACACTCGGAAATATTGCAGCGACTTAAATACCTCGCGTCACGCGAATACATCGTTTCATGTAGTGAAAATATAGCAAATATATTATCGTATGACGTGGTCTACAGATTTCGTCGTGTCTGAAATATGAACGCACTTAACGCGTTACACGTCGAACCTCCAATAAGCTTTTAAGGAAAACCGTGTACGCTGCCTTTCGAACGTTTCTCTTAAAATATATATATCATTATCAAAGCCGTTTTCTCAAGAAGTCGTAGAATCGTGTGCCTATAAAATATGTATAATATCGATGACTGTATAGTATGCGTCCGTTATTGTAAATGATACCGTCACTATGTACATAATTCAGCCGAATATTTCCATTCAACGTAAAACGAGTAATTATTTCTGTACACTTTTTATTCCTCGTCTTATAATACCCGGTATCTTCTCAAAGTGTAATAAACACATGATACTCGTGTGTTGTAAATAGGGTCCGGGTTTAAATTCTCTAAACACTATCGACAAATGCTCTCTAAAAATAAGCCAAAAATGTATTTACTCGCGAAGATTCCGTTAAAAATGACCGATACATATTTTTATACTTATTAAATTAATTGTGTGATTAAGTACCTCATACACGATTTACAAAAAAACTACTGAAATTTGAAAACATTCACTTGATCCGGCGACGATGGTGTTGACTGAAATAATGTTTAGATAATATTATAAATTAGCTAAATTTAAACTATTAAGCCATATAATGTACAAATACTAAATTAAAAAGAACAAAATTACAGAAAAATGTTAAAAATTCTCTAAAAAAGAAAAACATCAGAAAATGAAAACAAATGAAAAAATTTACCATTGAAGTGTCTATAACATATTGTGTACTTTTAAATCATTGTTTAAGATCATAAAAAAAAAAAAAAAAAAATACACTTTACATTAAGATCAGAGCCCTTATCGTGAGCAAACCACGACGAAGCTGTTCGCTGCAATAATCACAGAAGAATGCTATCGACCGTGATGTCGCAGACATTTTTGGAATGCTGCAAGAAATAGTTAATCTTCTGTAAAGGGTGCAGACCGCGACTGGTATCCTAATGTACTAACATACGGTATGTCTGCAATCGTTTACGCGGTATTTGTATCTCCTCGCCTCTTTATTTTACACTTATTGTTTTGATGACTCGTCTATACGACTTATTAATTTTCCGTAAAACGTTCTGATGAGCGACGAAAATGATGTGGATAAAATCAACGTGTCTAGACGTATCAAGAATCATGATGGTAAACGATCCTTGCGCATTGCTGTACGTAGCCAACGGCGTAAGCAACATTTAGAATGTTGTGGGCATCGCGTTGTTTGAAACGGAAAACTTAACCACTTTTGTGCTAAACACACATTGTACTCGCGAGTAGAAATAAAAAATAAATTGTTCTCAGTGAATTGGTTGAAGAAATGTACAGGATTACAGTCAAACTATAAGTAACTGTAGTTGATGAAAAAGCTACAATGCAGTGAAATGAAAAGTAACGAAAAATAAGAATAAATTAAAAATAATATATATATATATATGTACAAAGCTTAAACACAAAAGTGGAATAAAAAAAAATGAAATTAGAAAAAACAAACTGAATTATAATAAAATAACACGGTGGCTAATAACTTAAGGATTAGCTCAACAATGAACGCTCAAACCGAACTGAAAAACTGTTTTTTTTCCCGGGCTATTTTACGGCGCATTATCGCGATAAACCCTCTTCCTTGATTTATGTACAAAATCATGGAGTTATGAGCGCTTTCGTCCGATGGAATTATTCAGTACACCGATAAGAGTAATATTTTCTGTCGACATCGTGAAAAACAAAATGAAAAACTAATGAGAATAATATCCACTATAAGTAAAGTTATCAACAGCGGCTGCGATGTAAAATCTCAATTTCGTAACTTATACTACGCCCCGTCTACGCTTTCGTATACGATACTCGTCATAGCTGTGTTTGGAACGCTACGCGTGAAGCTATTTTCATGGAAATCGCTTCGTATACTCGGCGTGATTATATTAAGCTGAATAACCCGGCTTCGCGCGGATCAATCTTGGACGGGGCGTTGGTTTTAACGGATTACTACTCTGCATTATTTTAGTCATGTTTGGTTTAGAGTCATTTTTTCGGTTATAGATTATGGTTGGTTATAAATTCACCGCTGAACAATACGGCAACTGGCGGTGAAATTCGCATAAACGCAATATTAATCAGCCTATACACAAAATTTACAAATTTACAATTCCTTTCTCATTACATAAAATTTCAAGTGCATACGTTTTGTTATTGTTGAAATTTAGTAGTAGGAATCTGACCTCAATCAGTAATTATTAAAATAAACATATTAAACAAAATAAAATATTTCCTAGGTAACCAAAAATTAAATTATTTTATACTTGCATATCTACCTCTAAGTCCTTCATTTCTTATTTTTTAAATTAATTTGATACGCGAATTGAAGCTTAAATTAATGATATTGGAATATGTTTTTTACCAGTTCGGCCAAAAGCACCGAGGAAGGTTTTGACACCTCACGGGTGGCATTTTGCCACAATTATATAGAAATGTAGTATGATCTTAAGTAGGAAAGTTAAAGTACATTTTTCGATAAAATTAGAATGTTTGCAATTGACTTGTGTGCAAAATATCAATGAATTTATATTTGTTGTGGAAACGCCACATTTTATTTAAAACTATTATTTTACAGGTGGTGGTGGTGGTTGCCCTTAGATCTATGCGTTGCCTTCTCTTTTGTTTTTTTAATCCGTGTTGAACGCTTGAATTTTCCCGTTCCCGTAGATTTTTCAAACATTTTATTTCATATAAACTTTGTTCTTACGATTACGACCACGGAAAAAAAATCAGCAAATTCGGTCAATTCGTTTTTTAAATTATACCATTACAAACAAAATATAGATTCATTTTTATGTATAAAGATAGATAGGTAGACAGTAATATACATTTATACATTATGGCTACTACGGTACCTTAACTATGACAACTAATTAGTTGTTGGAAATGCGGTTTATTTTACTTATATTCATATCAATATTAATTACTTAGCAACCCCGATATCCAACACGTTGTTGATCAATTTTAAAGTTTCTGAATTCGCAGCAACATGCGACGAGTAATTTTATGTATACTGGAAACCTTCTCGGAAGTCTACTCAACAATTTCTCAAAGTTTCTTTCATGGTAATCGGATGAAGAGTGTAGGAATTCATAATGAACAAACAGACATACATTCGCTTATATATATAGATAATTAATCAACCCATCATGAACGAATAATTTAAACGTTAATGTATTTTACTATTTATATTTTGACAAATGGAATTGTATTTAATGTGCGAAAAAAAATTATAAGGAATAATAAGGAAAAATTGGAATCGACTGGTTGAAACACGATAGATCGCATCCTGGAGGAAGTTTGAAAGGACATAACGTTGAAAGAAATAACAAGGTTAGTATGTACAAGGCAGGTCCTCATATAGTTAACCCACAAGTACCGCTTTGATTTCATGATTTTAAGTAATTATGAAAATACTAGTCTGGCGTGATAATGAATCGTTCACGTAAAATGTGTTTACGATTAGAAAAATAACTTAACGACACAATGAATACAAAATGTATTGTTCTGTCACTAACAGTCAACAGCCCAATTTTCTCAACAATATGCCGTCGTCATTGTTCTCTAAACATTACAATGAGTTCGTAGAATAAGTTACACGATAAAAGAAAACGTGACATCACTGTATAACAGAACATTAAAGGATTGACGTGCGGCGCTCCGTGTAGGCAATTCAGCCACATACGTGACGACAAACGATTTTTGCGCCCTATGAACGTCCAGAGTGCATAATATACATGGTTTATTTATACTATTTTATGAAATGGTCACTTAGTTATGCATAATCCATTGGAGTTTGCGCAAGGTTATTAGAAGAAAATTAATTATAGGTTCATAAGCCTCGTCAACTATTGGCCTATTAGCTGACATCGGTTAGGATTTTCTAGTAAATTAACGAGTTAGAACTCATTATTTTAGGATACTGTTTATATCTAAATTTTAATGATCTATATTCTATAATATCATCAATGAAATCTGCCGGTTCATTAATATTCATTGTTATTGAACGTTTCCAACGAATATTTGTGTTTTTAAAATGTAAATCCGTATTTTGTAATCATTTTTTGATTCGTTTTGGTCTTAACTTTGTTGTTTTTAAAAAGTTCATGAATACTCCCAAATCTCATCAAATTCTTACTGATTGGTTAGTCAAAAGAGTTGATCACAATAGCGTTACTGTATTCATCAAATACGAATCAATACTTTTTAACATTGCTTTAATCCTAAAAAAAATTTGTTTGACTTTATAAAGCACTTTAAACGGATTTTTCTTTTCATTTTAAATTTTTATTGAAATTTCAACCTTTTATTTTAATATTTACAAGATAACAACGAAAAACTGTTATTGTTTATTTTAATAACTATTATATAAATCGCCTCGGAATAATATAATAGAATGGTTCCTATAGTGATGTGTATTATTGTTGATATTTCAAAGTTTTTATTTGTCGTTAGAATAGAATATAATTTAATATTAATTGTAAACATTTTCAAGTCGTAGAAAAAAAAATTGTGAATATTTGTAAAGAGGTATCAGATTTATCGTTTTATGGAGTTTGAATTGTTTATAATGTTTGGGGTCATACAATAACAATTATTCATGACTGATGGTCTTTTGACAATGAAGGAAAACAAGAAGAAAATACTGTTACGAAGTCAGAAGAGGCAAGAAACTTATCGTCTAATGGCTGGTTTAGAAAAGTGATTGAAACAGTATTTATAATTTAACAGTATAATTGTTTAACAATAAAATGATACGTGTTTATTTTCTATTCAAAAATTTACTATTTTGCTCATAGATGAAAGCAAATGGCTTAGCAGGGCGAACCAACGATTTTTTTATCTGGACTTTTGTAATATTAACAGGTTTTTCACATGGTTTGTGGCATAATTCATCAACATCATTTTGAGTTCTTCGTATAAGGGCATGAATACTGAGATTATTTTAATGATTAATTAATTATTCTTTCTATCAGTATTATCGCATATTTTTGTATACTTTATACGAACTGTACCAGATTTTCTGCTCATCATAATTATGTCCTCGTGGTTATCATATCCCTGAATCTTATATAATTAAACGGAAAATTCTGTTGTCTTAACCGTTTTATGGAATTATTTGCCATGTCAACTGAAGTAGGTGACACATTTTGTAATGACATTTCGTGTGTCTTTATCTTCGCCAATTTTCATTTTTGGAAACCTCTTCTGTTTCATCTTGCACTACTGAAGGGACTATCCACACAACTTCAGAAATGGTTACTAATGCCTTTGTAGAAGTTTGAAGAATTTTTCAATCCATCAACAGATTTTTGTGTCTTCGGGTTTATTTCCTTTGGCTCATCAATTTTCAGGTACTTATTATCTTTTGTTCCACTATTGGTCGTGTAAGACTCTACTGAACAGATGTCAATAATAGCAGAGCTTTGTAAGGATGTACTTTTTGTAAGATTCTTTAGTATATAATTCGTTTTTTCTGAATTGACCCAGGCGGCATCCGTGTTGTCTGCAGTATCTGGACACTTAATTCTTCGTATATTTATTTGCAAAATAAACGGAACCGCTGCTAAAATAGTATTGAACTGGTTCAATTGGCCGAATCCCTACAGTATAGTCCTCATCACATCAGTGCTTTAATATAACAGTATATCACTTCGTTGGGTGATTTAATGTTACTCTGCGTCATGTGCGAATCATCGACCTCTGTTTCTTATATGCGCTCTCTTATGAACGACTATAGGCTTTTGATAATAATTGTTTTCGTCAGACATCACTTGAAATCGATAAACCACCGACGCGCTAATGATTTATTCTTACGCAGTATGTAGACGTATATCTCGACGATTTTTCTAAACAATTTTAAATTGAAAAAAGTATAATCAACTCCTTTTCGTTGGCAGCATCAATGTGAAATTGTGGTTTCAGTATTAGAATTATTGAACTTTGAATGTATATACTATAAATGTCATATTATAGTATTATGAGCCAATGATTCTGTGTGTATTGCAATAATATTGTTTGCTGTTTATTTTGAAGTTTGTAGAATATTATTCAGTCATTGTTCGACTGCAGTGACTTGCAAACACTTGTAATATCCTGAGGGCTGAAATGTATACGAAAAATATCGAAAACGATTCCAGTAAACGTTTCAATAATATCGTTGTTCGGACCGTCCATCATTCTCGACTGTTTGATTGCGTTTTTGAACTTTATAAGCCAATCGGATCTTTGATTGAAAATATTACATTATTCCATGAATCGTACACGGTCCGGTTTACACCGGGCACAGTGCGCAACTGTTATGATTGGATACTTTTTTCAGTGTTTTTAGCACAATATGTCATATAAAATATGCCTTGATCTCGTTTTCAGAGTAATTTTTCTGAAGTGTGCTCTTAACAATGTACAATAAAGTTTTTATGCTCGCATTGTGCTATGCGTTTTGTACAGAAAATGAACGAATACCGATTTTTGTCGACTCGTTAGAACGAAAATATTTAAATTTTGTTTATAGTCGCATGCAGTTGCCATTAGAATTGCCAAGTCATTTATCTACAAGAATTATATTATATATATATTTAAAATAAAAGTTATAAAAAACTCATAAAATACAATTATATGGTAAGAAAAATTATTATAAAATTGTCCACAGTAAATAAAAATGAGTAAACAAAGGCATAGAAATATCTCAGACACTGAAGCCAAAAATACTTCAAAGACAACAATAGAAGAATGAATAAAATCATTTTATTTGTTTACTTTATAAAATGATAATCATCATGTTTTTATTTTCTCTCGAAACTTTTTGAAATAATATGTAATTGTTATTACTTATGAGGTATAATATAATATTGTAAACGCAAAAACATGATTATTAAAAAAATAAATATTCAATTATTCAAAAAATCACGACGATGAGGAACATAATAATAATTATAATAATAATTTATTCGTTGGAACAATGTCAATACACGTTGTTATCAATGCGTTGAATTTTTACGGTTAACATTGAATTAAAAATAAAATTAAGGCGCACTTTAAACAACAATAATACAGTTATCTACGTAGTTGTTCGTAATAAGTTATTACTAATAACTATGATGATGGAAACAATAGTTAACATTTCGTCATCGGGGACGGGCGAGGAGCTACATTGTCGTTTGACGTCATTTCTCACCGAATCCGGTATCGTCGTGTGTCACATAAACTCATATCATCAGACCGGAATGTTGTCTAGACGCGGAGTTGTGCTCTACACATCTGCAAAAAACACCGAAATAAGGACGTTTTAATCAAAAGCTCTACAAGTTTATACAAAGTTTAGTACATTAAGTTAAGTATTCAATTGCGACTGTACATATACATACAGGGTGTCCCATCGGGATTTACACAGAGCGAAATCTTCCGTGTTAATGGAGAAAATCAAAATCTGTTATTTTGATGGGCAAAGGCAATTTTGTTGACAACAGCTTGTTAAATATAAGTGTATTTTTTAACAGAATTTAAATAATAACTCTTTTATAAATTTCAAAAATAGCCATTTAATAGAACTTATTTTCCAGAAATTTTTTTACGTTTCAACTTTAAATTTCTGTTAACTTCTTGATTTTTAATAATTTTTCTAATTTACAAGAAAATAGTATACACAGTTAGTAGTTTAATAGTTAAATAGTTTAATAGTTTAATAGTTTACACAGTTTTAAATAATAATAACATTAAGGGAGAAACACGTTTGGACCAGGAACATTAGGGCCACTAATAAAACTGCAACCCGTTTGGACCAATTTTATATTGATAAAATATTCCACGATAAGATAACTTGTTCAATAACAAAACGAACTACAAATTTTTTTTTTTTTTTTTAAATAAAAATGGCTTTATTTGAAAAATTACAATCTATACATATGTACAATAAGTTATTTTTTTTAAATTTAAACAGTTGACAATTATTAAATATGAGAAGGAAGTCACACATTTGTGACACCTCGAAAACTACAAATTATACACGAATATAATCTATAATATAACTGGTTCGTTTAATCAATGAGGTATCCCAATTGAAATTATGGCTACATTGGCAAAGGTTGGATCTGATCGCCGTGTAAGTACGCGAACAACGACCGTGTCGGCTACTACACAGTTCAAATCACGTAATGGATATACAAATCGAAAATGTTTTAGAAACAAAACGAGGTAATGCGTGTATAGTAGTCGAACATTTTGAATTCAGTAAATGTAATGTTTTAAAGAATCGTAATATTCGTTTTCGGTGTACAAATCGTTCGTGTAACGCGACTATTATAGCTAATGATAAGCTAAATGAAATAATTGAAACCAAACATTTTACTCACAATCATACAGCTCTGGAAGATAATCCGATCAAATTAGACCTCATCAGAACTGCTGTAAAACGTAAAGGTACAGAAGAGCTATATAACAGACAAAATGAAATACGTAAAAGTGGATTATTTGACAAAGATATTGAATATTCAAGTTTAAGGTTAGTGCGTGAATCATTATATTGTGCCTGTAAAAAATTATTTCCGACGTTACCACAAATATTAGAAGATACAATTGATATACTTTCTGAAGAAGACAATATTGAAATTAATAATGAAAAATGTTGTCATGTTTTTTCGGATATGAATTTAGTTTTATTTACTTGCAAAGTAAATCTCAATTTATTATGTGATAACAGCACACATGTGTTTGGAGACGGTACATTTCGTTATGCTCCTAAATGTTGTGCTTGTAAATATTTATGCAATTTATTGTTTACTTTAATCCAAGAACCTAGGAATGTACCAGTATATGTGGAGTGAAATAAAATTATTAAATAAAAATTGAACTGGCAAAATATCACAAAACAAAACGAAATATTTCGAGTTTCCCCCCTCACAACGTACACGGCATTATGAAATAAATATATCATGTTTGTACTGCGGAGAAATTTCAAGTCTCATGAGCGTAGGCCGTTTGGGCGTCATGACCCGTAATGTGGTTTTTTCGGGGGAATAATTATAATATATCGTTCTGGTGAGTGCTATTCTACTAAAAATACCGGTGAAGAAGGGAAGCCGCAGGGCAAAGGAACCTGTAACATTTTATGGTATTATTGGTGCGCAACTGCTTCAGTACCTACTATTACTATTAGTATTATTACAGTAGTCTCTTGATATTTCGAACTTCAGAGAACCGAGCTGAAAATTCGATACCTAGTGAAATATACGCACGGCCAGAATGGGGTCAGAGAGCGGCCTCTCAAACAACAATTACAAAACGGCAAACCCTTCAAAATACATTTTTAAGATCAGCCCTAAAGACCCCGGGGTTTATATATATATAAAAAATATGCAACTACATAACGATACGGGTTTACTATACCCATCAACACGAATAACACAATGATTTTAAAATGTCCACGAAAAACATCACAACACCGAAGGAGCACTCCACTATAAAATTGGCAAGAGATCCACCAAACTAAGATTAAAACCATGATTATCGCAGGATGTACTACTACTGAAAACACAAGAAGACCATTCAGACTTATAAACCTAACGAAAAACAATATGTTCACTTATTCGTTATACTTATTTGTAAACTATAATTCAACATTGTAAAAATAGTTGGCGTAAGCAGTTATATCAATAAATATAAATTCGATTTAAAGAGGTTTTGAGAATCTGAATTCTGACATTAAATACAAAAATTTGGTTAAAAAACATGGTAAATCCGTGGCACACATAATATATAATAAAGGTGTATGTGCCGATGTGAATCTATACTTGACTAATGTGAAATAAATTATATGTGCTCATTATATATTTTACTCTTTGTCGTGCATATAAATTATCATGATAATGACTTGTTTTTATTAGTACTCTGATTTCACCTGCAATAAGTCATGATATGCTCAGCGGTGAGTTGGTTCATTATACACGCGTTATCGTCATTGTTATTATAATCAATAAGTGCGTTTCGTTACAGATTTATCGAGGGTACCTGAGTAAATGTTATGTTCTCTTCGTATCGCACAAGTTTTCTCGGGGGACGTGCGAGCTCAAGTCCTTGGTTCGAAGGTAAGTCTGCATTATTATTATTATTATTATACAACTGTCGCGCGGCCGCGGAAACGCTTCGAGATGTACATTCACTCGAGTGACGACGACCGCCGGTGCATAAGTTCGGTGCCGTTGCAGCGGCGGCGGCGGCGGCGGCGGCGGCGGCGACGACACGACCGGTTCCTCTCTGCCGGGGGAGAGACCGTTGCCGGACACCGCCGCCGCCGACCGGCAACAGTACAGTTCGAACGCGAGACGCGCGCGCACCGCAAACGACACACGCCGCGCGGTCACGTCTGGAGCGCGCACCCGTCTCGTGCGGCGTTTTCGCGTACCGGTTCCACCGCGTCCGACTGGTTTTCTTTGCTCCCCCTCGTTCGCCTCCTCGACGCCGACGCTCGTTTCGGCCGTTTTCCGTCTAGCCGTTTTCCGAACGCTACGGGAACGACATCGCGCCGCCGCCGGTGGAAAACGCTCTAAAAACGTTTGTGACACATAGCGTTATTATCGCGGCGAATTTACAAGTCACATTTACGCACGCGCGCACACTAAACCGGTTGTTGACCTCGACCGAGGGCGCGCGCGATCGACCGACCGACGACGACGGCGGAGCGTAAGAGCGGCGGCTGCGGTGGCGGTGACGGTGACGGCGGTGGCTGCGGCCGCGGCTGCGACGGCGGCGGCGGCGGTGGTGGCGGCGGCGGTAGCACCGTCGTCGACGGCAGACGCGCCGACCCGGTCACATCTCGGATCGCCACCGCCGCCGCCGCCGCAGATGTCGTTGGACCCGGCCGCCGCATCCGCCGCCGCATCCGCCGCCGCCGACGACGACGACGACGTCCGACGCTACCGGCACCATCATCGTCATCACCACCATCATCATCATCACCACGGCAAGCGTTACAACAAGCGGCCGCCGGTGCCGCCGTCACGGCGGCCACCGTCGCCACGGAACTTGCCAGACCCGGACGCCGCCGCGGACGCATACCATCATCCGGTCAAGGTACGTGCCATATACCCTCTGGTGTCTGGTAACACCGCAACGGGTCGGGGGCTTTTCTTGAGGGATGACCGAGGATAAGTGACGTTTTCGTGATTACGAGTTAACCTAACACGGTTCGGTCTTGTTACAAGTATAACGTCGCGAGTGCCGTGAAAAAACACAAAAATACCATTCTCGGTGGCCATCATCCGTAGACTGCCACCGCGTACTTATTCACGCAAAACGTCAAATTTCTAATGATTCTTCCATAATCAACTTCATGTTAAGTCGTTATCACTAAATTCATCAGTATATAATACTATAGTGTGGTCATTCTTTTAGCTTCAAGCACAAATAATAAAGTGAACGAAAAAGGGGCATATGGGGTATAATATGTTCGATTCAGCTCGACGCCTAGTTGTAAAAAACATTTGTCTATTGCAGCGTTTCCCAACCTGGGGGGCGTGTAAACATTTCTGGGGAGGCGTAAGCAGTCATTAAAAAATACAGTTTTTATTTATTAAATTATTTTTATTTTAAAATGTAGGGAACATATGAAAAACGACTGGTTATTGAGTATTGATAAAGATACACAAATATAATCAATAAAGATATTGTTAAAGTATTGATAGACAAACATTGAGCCACACATAAGAGAATTGTCTAAAGAAAAGTGTTGCCAGCCTACACATTAATAAATCGTACATTTCATTATATTATATTACTTACTATTTTACTATGATTTATATTTTATAATTATTACCATCAATAAAATTGAATACATCTCGGATATTTTATAATTTATTTGTAAAGTACACAAAAAAGTGTTATATTTTTCATGTTATAGAAGGGGGGGGGGCACGAGAGTTTCGAAAATCTACAAAGGGGGCGTGGAATAAAAAAGGTTGGGAACCACTGGTCTAGTGAAAATTAAAAATATCTCCCGTGTTCAAACAATAATAAAGTACGTGATACTATAGTTCGCCTAATCCGCTGTTGTACAGTGTATCGCGTAGGCCTATTATATACACGCGTTTCGGCGATCGATAGTTGGATGCATTCGTCTCGTATTTGCTGTTGTTTGGAATCGATTTTCGGTACGGAGTCCTGTTCCTGCAATAATAAAGTGTTGCAGGACCGAAAATTTAACGTAACTTCTGTTCGTTCCTCGTGGCTAGTTGAAATTATCGATACGTTTTCGAGTGATCACGGTTAAACAGATCCTTCACGTTGTGGCCGATTAAAGCGGATAAAAACGGTTCCCGATATCATATTATTTACACGTTTGAAAGACATTGCACACGTCTGCGTCTGAAGTGTTTATTTCGAGTGTATACCCGCGTCCGTCTGCCGATCGTATGGACATCGTTAATCCCTTCAGGAATTGCCGGCACCACGTGTTATCGATGTATATTATTACCGCGGGGACAAAAAATAAAAATACTCTATCCGACTGTAAATATTATTACGACGCGGCGACGCGTCCGATGTCGGCGGCGCTGCAGCCGTCGTCTGTTGATAATTTACGCGAGCCCAACGCGCGTTATATATTATACGCGCGCGTGCGATAGCAATCACCCGAAGAAACGTCATTGCACTTGTGCAATAATTTTTGTATATCCTCGCGCGCTGCACTTATCGTGTGACTGCAGTGTTCGCATTTTACAAATCACATTTTACCTCGCCAGTGCGAAATCGACGGTACCCGGTGCTGCGCTGCCGCAGTGGTGAAGCCACGGGGAGACGCGAGTCCGTAGACGTTCCACAGCTTTTCGTCTAATAAATCTATTGTTTTCAATGATGACGCGTGCACATTGTGGTATAAGCATAATGTCGCGGCTCCGTGTGATTTATCGCCAATAAGATTACACGGCCGGCTATGTGGTCAGCTGTATTTTATAATTGTCTACGCGAGCACATGGTATACGCACACACACACACATATATAGTTGTATGCGCGCGTAAGTATATGGATCGCATCAAGTATAGTACATAATATATTTATTTATACACGTATCGCGCGGGGAGTGTAATAAATCGGATCGTTGCCGGAACAGTAATACGTCCGTTTGTGTGTGCGCGCGGCGTTTATCCGCCTCTCGCGATCATAATGATAATAATAATAATTCTTGTGGAAAATATAAAAATGATAATAAAGGAAATCGTACTTTTACATCGTTCGTACATTACACACGGGACGTGTACCTACGCCGCCGCTTATGCATTCATAAATAACAGGACGAACAGTATATCAAGTAATTATAATTTTGTAAGCGACGCGTCGTCGTGAGGTGAAATAAATATATAAAAACGTCTCGAAAGACGTTATTCTAGTATACGACATAGGTACTTGAGAAGAAAAAAAAACTATTATATTAAATCAAAACCGGCAATATCATAATGTATAATTATTGTTTATACCCAAACGTCCTAAACGCATTCGATTACTCAAAAAAAAAAGTCGTTATCGTAACGCCTGAATTAAACAGTACGCAAGACGTGTGACCAAATTGAATTATTATTATTATTATTATGATACACAGCTTGCGTGTTAATATGAATACATTATGTGATATACACTCATTGCGCTACAGCAGGCAATTATATATATATATATATATATTTTTTCAAGATATTTTATTCTTATTTTTCGAAATTCTAAGCACGTATAATAATATAATCTCGTATACTATATATAGATAGTTATATTTGGTTCTTTTTCTTCCGAAAGTAATCCTAAGTCCGCGACTGTCGTAAATATATGCAAACTTCTAATCTTATATAATAACGTTTAGTGTTTCTCGTATACGCTATAGGGACATTTTCGAGATCGTAGGCTGCAGTCGGCGCACAGAAACCTGTGCGTATATGCAAATAGTATATAACATTATAATATATAATAATATAAGCGTGTATAGTGTCGGACAAGTAAGCAGACATGTGAATATTATAATAATATGTGATGTTAAATCAGGAATAACGTTTATATTGAGCACGTGGGCAAATCGTTAGGCAAATGCGACGTTTTCGTTAATTTTTTGTCGAAAATTATAATGATTTTTTTTTCGCCATCCGTTTTTACATTGAAATAATAACAATAATTCAAGAGTGTAACGTTATTATTATTACATGCGTGGTGTAACACCCCGGTAAAATATTACAATACACACGAATAATAGTGCACGTGTAAATGTGATATTTGATGTAAACATTATTTAGAAGTTCCGTTACACTCGCCTACCACGATGCGAACCTATACATGTATACGCATGCTACGTATTTATAATATTATATTGTACGAATGCGTATTAAAGAAGACGGACGTCCCGTCGGGCGAGTGCGTTTTGTAACGACGGTGACGTCGTCGTCCTCGATCGTTTGTAGGACTATACTATATTTTATTATCGCGTACTCGTAAGCAACGAATACGTGAAAATATATGATTATTATTACATTCCGATTCCGTCTGCAAAAGTGCAATAATATACCGTAGCGTTTTCCGCAGAAAAAAAATAAAAAAAGAAACTGCTACGATGATACAATACGATGCAGTATTACCCCAACGGGAGAAGGGCATTTATTTTACCACACAATGAGTAAAAATCGGTTGGATGAAAATAAATTTTCACTCGCAATTCAACGGATACGTGTGCGGTGACTTTAAATAGATATATTAATAAAAAATCCTGTACAAATAGACTGGAGACTTTAACGTACTGTGTAATTCGTAATCATTACGTTCGGTAGACTGTCGGTATTATTATATCCGCACCTATTAATTAAATCACAAGAAGAAATAACTACAAAAGATATAATATACAAATTGAACAGAGTTTGATGACAATTATTTTTGTATCACCTAATTATAATATTTTATCGATGTCGGATATTAATTTTTTGCCGAACATGTTTCTCGTGATCTATTAAATTGGTGTAGGACTTTTTCATTAAACTTTTTTTCTGGTTATCACAACTACAAAAAAAAAAATAATAATAAAAACAGTTTAATATTATTAAGAAAATTAGATAGATAAGATAGAAAATGTACGCCATGATAAAGCATTTATAAAATTTAAGCTTGAATAGATATAATACGATTTTAATGGAATTTTTCATTTACGTATTTTATCGAACTTGCAGTGAACGGTTCAACAGCTGTCCTTTCACCATTCTTCAACCGGGGTTTTTTTTTTTTTTTACTGAAACTACTATGCATGTAATACCGTTTCTGAAGTAGCGCAGCTGTATGACCTGCAGCTTTCAGATTGTATGTTTAAACTCGACGAGATCAAAGCGACAAAGGTCTCACTGTTCTTCGTTGATTGTCTGCTACGCTATACACAACTTTAAAAAAGAATATACACTTGTTGAAACGCAATATACATAATATCAATACATCGATCGCAGGATACCGACTTAACAATGTTTTCGTATCGTTTTAGACTTATTATTGAGAAATGCCAACACTGCTCATGGTAATCTAGTTCTACGTTACCAATCAATGAAGATTCTCCTGATCAATTCTGTCATAGCATTTACATAAATATATATAATATATATTATAAAAGTATGCCTGTTCATATTTTTTTCAAACGAAGTTGATGACAATGTTCAATATTTTATTAAAAATTATTTCACATTTTTTGTAGCAGCTTAAATGTAAAAAGTAGGGTACGCGGTACTACCGATGAAACAGTAATTAATTACGCTTGTATAAACAAACAATCAATTACTTTATCGATGAAATTGAATCATTGCAAAATAAATCAATATCATAGACACATTAATTACTAGATAAATAAATATTCTAAATTTATACTTATAATTTAATCATCATTAACTGTTTTTTATTTATAAATTATCACGTGTACGCCGCGTAAATCGTTTGGAAACCTTGAAAAAAACCCTTCTTTTACCGACGCATTAATTATTTATGTAACATTGTTAAAAATATAACATGGGACATTATGCAAATGCTGAAGAACTATTTCATTCAATTATCTTTTAAGTCAATGCAGACAAGCGTTAATGTTATATTTTATCTTTGAATCTTTAATCGTAACACGTGATCTCAACTTGGTTTTCCAAACTTTTTAGACACGCCGCATATTATTTAAAACATTTTGGAATAGAGTATAAAACATAAAATTATACCAAATTAAAAATGTAATTATGTCTCTTTAATTGTATGAAACGTATGCGTGTGTGTGTTTGTATATTTTTTTTTCTATTTGCTGTAAACACGTTGTATTGGAATTCATAATATATGTGCATTTTACATAAACGTTGTACACAAACACCAGTAATATTAATTAAACACGTTAGTAGTACAAAGAAATCTTTCATTCTCGTTAATTAAATTCAATTATTATTTAGTGAAATAACAGTTCTTAAAATATACGCAGTAAAGAGCTACACAGCTTTCGAAATAATGATTTGATGAAACTTGTGAAACGTATACCATTATTATTATGTAATATAATATTATATAGTATTCACAAGTAATCGTGTTGACAACAAATTCGTTTCAAAGAATATTTCAAACAGTTTATGTCGACAATTTATTCCATAATAATCTTGAAAATATTTAGAAAATGTTGACACAGTTTACTGAGAGTATTAAATCTCAATCATAATTGATTGGCGCTGTGTAATCATGCAAATATTCAACTCGCATAAATTTGGCACGCTACTGCGATGACATTGTATCCGAAAAAGAAATTAACATCATTTTTTATCAGTCTTCTAAAGCTCTAACCGGCTAATCTTAAAAGCAAAGTGTTTATAGACTTGAAGTGTCTGCAAGTCTTGTACTTTGAAAACGATATTACTTATGATTTTCTAAACGTTATTTTTACTGCTAGGTACTAGTATATAATGTGTTCATATCCATGTACTTATATAGCCGAATTACGTAATAAATATTAATGGATTTAGGAATAATACGTTTAGACTGTTCAGATGAAACGGAATATAATATTATAGTTTGGTGTATCAGATGACACGAGGAGATGAGACCGTCTCAAGATACGAGCTGTTGAATCCGCGTTCGGAAATGAATACGAGTGTAGGTACGTAGGTAGTACCTGCTACACCACGGTTGTACGAAGATTATGCGTAGCTATATCATGTGACCACCGTCAGAAACAAATTCTCGGTCAGATAGTAATGATAATAATAATAATAATAATATGTGGTCCTGTGATGTTTTCGATAAGTATCGGTGTAGGTACGGGGCAATAAACATGCGTAAACGAAAAACAACTATATAGCAGCATACCCACGCCGTATGTATGTATATAATATAGCGCTGTACATCGGTATCGTTTAAGTGATGAATTCGGCGTATAGGACGTACATTTCAAACCCGCGATCAGCATCGACGGACCGTATTGTAATTGGACACCGGCTTCGAACGGAAATTGTTTCACGTGCATTGTGCTCGAGAGCACGGGTAAAACGTGTACGGGAATGGGGAAAAAAAATGGTAACGACCGGAACGCGCAAACATATCGCACGCGTACAATACGGCCGTGATGACCTATCTGCAAAATATCTCCGGTAAAAAAAAAAAATCTCCGATACAAAATACCTCTCACTGGGACATATATCTCTAATAGAAATATCTCTTGTGATTACCATTTTAATTTAATTTTTAATGTTATCGTTATTATTAGAAAATAATATACTGTTTTAAATAAGACCTACGTCTGAAGTGATCTTCTCGTGTGTTCGATAATGTTTAGAAAATAATCGCACAGCCAATATAATAGCTGTAATATACTCGCAATACTGCACCCGACCAATTTGTGTTAGTTAGTATGGGAAATATTTCTCGTGATCCCGAGGGAATTTCCCACAGCGTTAAATTTCAACTTATATCTTAAATGTACATCAATATTAGTGTAAAATTAATATCGAAAAATTTTCAACCGGAGATATTTCGCACTAGAGATATTTTGTACCGGATATATTTTTGCGTGGATATTTCGACCCAGAACCGTTCGATACGACTGCACGTGCGAGTGTACGGAGTTCAAACGTTGCACTTGACTATATTATAAAGGATGGGAGTTATTTTTCTCCAACGAATCGACGTACGACTGAATACCGCGATAATTACGCGTACACATTATATTGTTTGCGACAATCGAGTATGTAATGTAAGTGGGCCGTGACCTGACAATGGCGTATCGTTCGAAGCAAAATTATGTTTGGACTTGTACCGTGCAGGAAGAGGGAGGGGCGAATGGCTAAAAGCGCAGATAAATAAATAAATATTCATTTTCTTGTACCACATATTATTAACTACACGCTAAAAGAAACTATACACGGGTGATGGTCCAGTGCAGCGGCTTGTAAGAAAATATTCCAGGAACATTGAAAATTTAACGGAAAATTTAAATTCAATTTACGGTAAAGCGTACAATTTTTAATGGAACCCGGTTGAATTCTTCGTGTCCTTCTCCACTAAAAGTCCGCCGGTAACATAACATTTTACGGTTGAAACTTTCGGTCGACCGTTTCACCGAACTGACGACCGCCGCGCGTAATGACTTATATAACAAACTCATGTAAACAACTATGGATTGTGTGACCTACGATAGTGTACAAAAAAGCACACGATAAAAAAACATCAGGTATATACTTTTTAATTCAAATAAAATGTCCACATTGTTATTTATTATCGATACCATTATTTATTAGTAGAATTTTAAGGGTAAGCTCGGTTTCAAAGTCTCCCCTGACGGGTCGCCATTATTTCAGATGGATAGTTACGTTGCACAACGCACGTCAAAACGGAAACATTAAAATTAAATTAAAAACAAAAAAAAAAGAAGCAGACCGGTATGTTTATTTAATTTTATCCCACGTACACATGACCGACTCTATTATAAATATTTTGTGCTCGAGCGCACGCGTGTGTGTACGACGGGATGTGTGTGTGTGTGTGTGTGTGTACGAGCTTATTCTACTCCGCGTAAGTGATTAACTGGACTTGAATGTTCGCTTTGAGATTTATTTGTTTTGTCAATTATACCGGATGACGTCGCCGCCATCGCGCGTGAAATCGACGAGAACGCGAATACTACCAAATGCGTGTGTGTATGTGTGTATACGTGTGTTTTATGCTAATTCGGTGTATCATGCCGTGTGTGCGAACCGCGACCGACCGGAGGGGAAAATAACGTTTTACTTTAAATTACATCGCAATTATCGTTCGGGGAAGACATAGAGTCTCGGCGGTCCGAGGTAATTACATTATTCATATGAGGATGTCGCGCCGAGGTTCTCCGGGTCTATTTATTTATTTATTTCACCGGCACGTCGCAACTCGCTTACATTGTATATCTTCCGCTAGCCATTTCCTCCTTTTCGGGAACGCACGTTGCGACCGCATGGAAATGTGCAGGATCAGGTTCATTGCTAATGCATAATGTAACTCTAACGATTGATATTGCTATCGATCGGATGTTTTATGTGATCACTGCAATTGTGAAATTTTCATTACGACTATTTGACTTAAGAGTACGACTAAATGAGAAATGTAAAAATCCTCTCATGATTTTAGAACCAAACCAAATACTGTGATAAATCCGACATTTTACATTTTAATCCAAACGCTTCCCGTATGGATACGATTTAACGAAAAGAACACGCCAAACCGTGTATAACTACCGTGACTTTTATGTTTCCATGCCCTTCGAAACATGTTTTTGTTACAACAGACATTTGGGGATTGAAATCACTTTTAAAACGACCTACTATCTGCTGGAACCACTACATGATATATGTTTATGTACAATACGTGCCATTTGAGCGCGTTATTTTTCACACGTGTCATATAACAAAATGTCCGCGGTAAACGACGTGTTCGCCGAGTCTAAAGGAATTTAAAATCTCCACACTTTCATATTAAGGACGGACGGCACGGACCTGGTATAATCACCGGGGGCTCTTGTACAAAGATCAATCTTCGAAAACATTCTCGCCGTCTGTCGTGAACCATACACTTGTGAACCCGTCTAATACGCAGTGCACCGTACAACATACGTACACGGACTCGTGTAGGCTTACAATGATATAAATATATATATACTCGTATATTGGTCTTACGTATATTATACCATAACCACGTTTATTCTACGAAAAAACCGACAGTCGTTTGTACTTGTTTACGTTTTGTCACCGTTGTGTTTTCCGCGCGTGTCCGCGTCGCCAAAAACATTAGACAATAATTAATCGTCCCACACCGGGGGTTTGGTTGAATATATTAGTATATCATCACAATTTTTCAACGCGATCGTAAAAAAGTTAAAAGTGTCCTACGCTCATCCATACATCTGATTGCGATTTCCTAGATAAATAACGATTTTAGTCTACGTATTTATTTTATTTATTATAAATATTCTAAAAGAGTACGACAGTTGACAGTGTACGACTATAATTATTGATAGGAAACGATATTTTCTTTTTGATTACAGTCTATAGGTTGTAATTTATAATTTATAATTATTATTAACTTAATTCTATTTATTAATTTATTTTTAACTTCATTTATCTTATTCTTAATTAATCGTATGTATATTTTTTATATTATTGACTATAAAATACTGAAAAGCAAATTTAATTGTGCTATATCTATAATACTTACTACACATTTTTTTTTTATTATTATTTTCATTTTTTTTTTAATTATCGGCTATATATATATATTATATATAAATATAAACTGAAGTCTGAAATACGTGATAAAAATAATAAATCATATCCTACCAGTATCCTATCAACTGTCGTTCACTACCACTAACCATTTACATGGATCCTATACATTTACCCATTCAGCTATATGTACTATTGTAGTAATTATACCGCAAGTAAAAAACTTCTGCAAAGTCTGCTTCGCGCACAACAACATTCGGTATACCGCATGTGCTCTATCCGTTGCGTGCGGCTTCAAGTCACGAGATGAGATGTACGACTTATGATGATGATTATAATAATAATAACAAGAATATTATAGCGATGATATCGTCCTATAGACATGACGGCCGAGCTTACGTTTGCTGCTCGGGACGTCAACCAAGTGCGCACGATCGCAGTACACGGTCTAATGTTGTATACCACGATGTATAGCGCTGTGCGCTCGCATTTTAAGAACCGTATTATATTATACACGAGCACGGATCCGAAATGAAATCGCGTGCGGTATTATTTTACCTCATTCGGCTGTTACGACGTCGGTCCGACCGCCCGTGATAATATTATACGTGAAACTCGCGTCGCGCGATGTTTTGCCCGCGGGCGAGCTGCAGTAGAACATAATAAAATATCCGAATGAATAAAACTACCGTAAACGTGTTTACATTTTTCCACGTCCCGACGAGCGTTTTGTAGATTTAAGTAGAGATAACGTGACTACTGCAAGCATATTAAAGCTGACGTACGTTTCGTAGCGATGTCACAAACGGATTTGGACGTTCTCCGCCGCGTGCGTCTCTGCCGTTGTGGGAACACGTTGAACATCATTTCGTTAACTACGCGTGCATACTGGATTCCGCGAGTAAAAACTGATACGTTATAACACTCGTAACTAATAACAATACAATAGACTATATAACGAACCGAGTACAAGATCAAAGTCATAACATGTTAGTACTGAAGGTATTTCGCAATACTTTTCAAAAAACTTTTTGTTAAAATATCATTAGGTATTACCCGCCGTGGACCGATCTCGAATTTTCATTTTTTTTTCATCAGAACCATGACGTAGCAATCATATACGATGTGTATATTTCGCACGGTATCCGCGACATCTCTAACCATATAGAAACCCGACCCACGTTGCCTCGTGCCTGATGTGCATGCATTATAATTTACAAGTACACCTATGATGTGTAGCGTTTAACCGCTCGTGTACCCGTAGAGAAGTATAACGCTCCAGTAGCGGACAATACGATACGACGTACATCGTTCAGTGAAAAAATGTTCCGATACGCTTCTATAATATATTATCAGTATTACTACGTTAATATCGGAAGCTTTGGCAATGGCCACGTGATAATATTATTATCGTCGTAACGATTTACCCTCGTCCGATCGCACAGGTATTATGGTAAATAATTTACTGATATGGCGCGACGAGTGTAATATACTTGCGATTCACGCTAATAACATAATTGCCATTGGCGAAACGAATAATGTATAATAATAGTCTGGATCGACCACGCGTGCGCCGTGTAATAAAAAATGTATAGCCTGAGTGTAGAGTAAATTTCGTCGACGTATAATTTATTGCAGTGAAAACTGTGCAGGACGGCATTTAACGTGTACGAGTCCAAATACATATTGTACAACGTGGTTTGCATCACGAATATTTTCGCCTCATCCAGTGAAAAATAACTCGTAGTGTGACAAGATCAAATCAAATTTCCATCTATGAAAAGTCTCGCTTTATATACCTACGCTTTTTCTATAGTACCTATAGATACAATTTTAACATTTCTTGTACTGATGCTGTTAGGGCTATGAACTCATTTAATTTTTAATACTTTTGTACATATTTACTTGTAACACTTAATAAACTTAATTCTTTTTTTTGTTATAAAACGTATTTTTATAGTGAAGAATTCTACCCGTTATTCAGATTTAAGGCTTTATTTTCACATTACGTCAGTTGTGGTTTTTAGATCTTTTTTTATTATATTTTACGTTTAATAATTAAAATTTGGACATCTTCGTAGATTAAAAATATTGATTTGTTTAACTTACGGTTTATACGGTTTTGGTTTCATGAATAATTTTACATTTTTAGGATTTTTTGGAGCATTTTACCCACTTATATCGTTTATATATTATCGATAAAATCTACTAATCTTACGTGAGTTTAACATAATAATATAACATACTATGTAAGCACAAAGTATGTGTCGTAAATATTTTGTCCGCCCATTTTAAAATTTAAAACCCACTCGTTAACGGATAGTATACTAATGAAAAACGTTTTGTTTTCAGCTCATAATAGACGTAAAACCAAGTACACATTTAACTTTAAAACTTAAAAGTGTTCGCCGAATGAGCAAACAATATTTTCAGAACCCAAGTCCCTAATGTGTGCGTGGGACAAAATCTTTCCGAAATACGTGCGGAAAAAAGTAACTATACCCGTTCTAAACGCATAGAAATGCAATATTCTGATACTCTTGAAATAATACATTTTAATAAAGCACGCACTTATATTATAGTTTATAAACGAAAAAAAAACATTTTAGTAAAATATTATTTCTCTCCGTATGAATGATATATTGTACAGTACAACTTGAGTATGTTCGAGAACTAATAAATTATTTATGTTCGAACTGCAGTTTTCAAACAAACACAAAACGTACCGAATACCATACATTATGATATATACACCTGCGTTTTTGGTGATGTTTTGCGTACACGTGCATTACATATTGTGTTTGCGTTTATTTATACATAAATAACATTGATGCAAAGTAACGGATCATTTTATTTTTAAATTTTAACAAGTGCATATAATATACGAGTAAACAGCTCGCGTATCGAACAATTTTTACCAATTTTTTTTTTTTTTACCCATTGGACCGCGCAACAAACAGGTTTTTGTCGATAATGTGCACGGATTCCGAGTGAATCCAGAGAGGGTCAGAGGACTGGTGCATGGATCCACGTATACCATAATGTAGCGGTATTGTTATTATTATAATATATCCTCGTGAGTTTAGGCGAAACCAGGAAACGTCGTGTTTCAAAAGTGTCGTTCGTTTGTTACACATAAATTATACGGCACCCGCGAGAGCAGGCACCCGGGGGCTGTGTACACAAGAATATTTGCGCACGTCAAAATCAAATATACGTACGAGCAGCTATTATAACGCGCGTATAGGTTATACCTACCGCGAACACGGTGCATCGAAATTGCGGCCGTGTTTCACACCGAACAAGGGTTTGACTCCCCTCCCGCCACACCAAACGTCGCGTAGTCGGTTTTGACGATTTTTTTCTTCTATTCTCCCCAATCCTATATGTTTGTCGATCACGGACGAAAATAACGGAAAAGACACGACCTCAAACCGAGTGCAGGTATTATTTATTTTTTTTATAAATAGGATACCAGTGCACGTGGATTTAAATAATATGTACACCAAAACAGTCAGCGTGATAATAACACGTTAAGTATAATAGTATTCAGCACTGCGAGATGCGTCGGATTATATTTTGATATGCATAATATTATTATGATAACGATGTTCGTGGAAACTAATGTATAGAGTCGAAACATAGGTAATAATCATCGATTTATTTTTGTTTGGTTTTCGTGCAAAATCGAACTTATTATAATTATATTTATTATCATCGAACGATTTCGGTCGACTTGACCACGTTTGAATACATCAACTCGTTTTCGTCTACACTCTATATAATATATACGATCGAACGGAACGTATAATAATTTTATTTCCACTCGGAGGCGTGCGGCGACCGGCTATCGCTGTAGTAATGTAATATTATATATTCTAAATATATATGATCCGGTATTCCGTACTCGATTTAGAATATTGTAATAATGTCGAGATAATCGCAGACACAAAACTTCAAATTTAACAACCAAATTGAAATTTATATATACCTAAGTATGGGGATTGGTTTGGCTCCGGGCCGTCTGCGGCCCCCTAGCGTTTCCGAAACATCGTGTATGATAATAAATAAATAAATATGATAAACGTATTGGATCTACATTGGATCCTTGTGTTTTGTATAATGCAGTAGTCACGTATATAAATATAGAGATGGCGCGCGCGCTGTCACGTATTTTAGCAACGACGGTCGGGAATAAAAAAAAATATTTATACGATAAGACCTAAAAGAAATCATAAAATATATTATACAATATTATTATTACATTTTCCATATAGGTTATCGGAGTCGGTATTATTTCGTGCGTGCGGCTGAAACACAATCATAGCCGTCTTATAGTGGCTTATATTATATTGCCTAAGCGTAAATATAATATGTTATATATTTACAGGCGTATTGAAACCTTGCGAATTTCGCAACACTGCGACATTTCATTTTTATCTCGATTTCTCGCTGTGCGAAGCGCTTTGACTTATTGTTAAAAAATAGTGTATTTAGTAAACGAGGGAAAGGCCGGGGGTCATACAGGACACACATACACAAATGATATTATCGTTATAACAATGTGACTGACGGCGAACAGTTTTTGCAATGCGCGCAGGCGATAAAGAAAGACAGACGGAGAGAGAGACATGCACGTCTATCGTATGAGCAGAAAAAGACAACCCCGAAAAAAAAACCTATCCGTCCACAGTCTGTCAGTCTATAATATATATATGTAGTATTTTCTGCGAACGAAAAATTAAAAAAAAAAAAAACAAAGAAATGTTTACAAATCGGTTTCTCACGACGTGTACGGAATTTTCAGTTGATATAATTATGAACACGTTTATATACATCATTTAGCCGTACAAACGTCAATCGTGTCTTGCACCCATACGGTACACGGCCGTTAACGGGAGTCTAGTACAAAAAAAAACCAAAGCCGAAATTACCGAATAAAAGAAAAAAAAATACAACGGTTTAAACCCGTTTTCGGACGAAGTCTAATATAATATTTCGAATGGATTAAACACGATGTGTCCTAAGTTGTCTTTTACAAAAGTAATCACACAGCTGACATAGACGATATCGTTCTGTACGTATAAACTGGACGACGTGAAAGATTTATGTACATCATAGTATAGAGAAATACGCGGAAGAAAAAATTAACATTTTCCTTTCGTTAACTAGGTATGCTCACTTAAGTGAAACCGCACCGGCATGACGATTTCAAAAAATTAATTTTTTAGCTAAACTACTATAACGACAGGTTTTAAGAGTTATGCATCGCTTATAACGGCATAACAGACCCAGGCGCGGATCCAGGAGGGGGCGGTAGGGGCGGCCGCCCCCCCACCGTCAGCCGTATCAAAATGTGTTAATCTAAATTAGATTAATTAGTCTAACTTAATAACTACTACAGATTCGATGGAGATTTAATGTCAGTTTTTGATTTGGACGTAGTGTTGCCCAACATAGTTAAAATAAAATCCATTTTCGATGACAAATTTAAATTAGAAAATAAAATAAAAAACGTGATTAATCAATTTGGTGACTTAGTAGCTTATAAAATAAAAATACCTAGAGATATTTTTGAATCTTCAATAATTGGTGAATTTGAACTTTGGCACAATTATTGGTTGCAAGAGGAACAATTTCCTTCGTCACCTTTAGAAGCTATCAAACGATGTGACCCGGACCTTTTTTCTGTAATTAATGTATTGTTAAAAATACTTATAACATTACCAGCTACAGGTGCGACAGCTGAACATAATTTTTCATTACTACGAGTCAAAACATGGATGAGGTCGAGAATATCAGAGGAACGATTAAATGGACTGGCATTATTACACGCTCATTGAGATGTCTTTATAAACCACGATGAAGTTATAGACGTATTTGCTCAATCTAACAGAAGATTGGACTTTGTAATCTGATTTATAACTAAAATGTTTTGACTCCAAAATTGTTATATTATATTTAATTATAAAAAAGATATATTTAAAAATGTAATTTAAATAATTAAATAAAGAAATTCAATGCAGTTTACGAAAAAAAGTATTCATTATAAATAATCAGGAATTGCATTTTGTACTATTGCATTTATAACTATTTATATATATATAATAATAATAATATATAATATACTCATATTTAGCAGTAGGTATCTAAATATGTATACTTATTTATATCCGCCCCCCCCCCCCCGTCATATCGAACTGGATCCGCGCCTGAACAGACCCTCGAAAGTAGGCGCACATCATAATCGTATACCGTAAAACACATCAATTTCGTAAAATTTCAAAGTTAAATCGACAAAATGTTTTTAAAAAAATTCGTAAGTACTGTATACAATATTTTTTATAAAATATCTTTCTTATAAATTAGTTTGTCACATGATTTTATTATTGTACTACATAATATGCCATATGTTTCTGTGTCCTTTGACGAAATTAGAACCCTTTCTGTTGAATTGGTATAACGGGCAGAAACTTCTTCGTTTTTGGGCTATTCATTTTTTCCGCGTGGCCTCATTCGATTATTCAATAATGGTGCTTTAGACATTTATCTTATTTATAGAAGAATGTACTAAAATCACGCATAGAAAATACAAATAATGGTCATGCACGTGATATTTTATTGAAATATTTGGAAACGTTCATCGGAAAGGGATTCCGGTATGCTCGGATGGAGTCGGATCTCGGATACTTTATATACCTGTAAATAAATAATTCAACGTATGAACAGAAAACATGGTTTTTTTTTTTGCTTTTCTAAAACGGTAGGTAGACAGATTAATAGATACTCGATCGTACAGGGACGAGGCGAACAACTTTGCGGTACGTCACCACATTTGCCGACACGTGTTATAAACATAGAACACGCGCGGAGATGTAATACAATATTATAACTGTATCTGCGGTGTTAATGAAGCGCGAGTCTCGCCGCGGTACGACATGGATTTATAGAAAATACTAATCGAAAAAATGATATCGACGGGTATGATTGCGAAGATAAATTGACTAGACTATAGAGTTATGGAAAATGATATCGACGGGTATGATTGCGAAGATAAATTGACTAGACTATAGAGTTATGGAAAATGATATCGACGGGTATGATTGCGAAGATAAATTGACTAGACTATAGAGTTATGGAAAACGATTATACGGTGTAAGACGATGGGATGTTCGAAACGACCGTTTTATCGGGAGTATCTGGGAAATTCACCAGCAAGAGTCAAAACGGGTCAGGACCGCGGGACGATCTGAGAAGTAATACTACCCGTCTTTAGACCCGTGAAAAACCGTACCCCAAGCGTTTTAACCCTTTCCGACTCCCTGCATTATGATAATGATAATAATACCACCTATTCATAATAATTATCATATTCTCGCGTTGTTCGTCCGAGTGCTGCGGGGGACGCGCGCGTGACGATGACTGTCGCGATGTGATTACGGAAACTCCATACGACCGCGACGTCGTTGTCTCGGTGCGCAACCACGTAGTGCGTGCTATGTATTTATGCGAGCGCAGATCGTCAATCTCGTCGGCCGAGTCGTGGAGTAACATTGTATTATTATATTGTATGTCCTAGCCACTGCTCGTATCTGTTCCATTTGGCTTCGCTTGTCCCTTTACACGCGCAAGATTTCATCTGTAAGCCGACTGCACGCTCGCGCCGCTCCCCAAGAAATTATGTCGTTACGGCGTGCTTCAGGGTAGGGTAGTCAATGTATATTTTGGACGATTCTCGTCAACACAATCATCATCATCATCATCATCGTTGGCGGTTTCCTTGGTTACCGGACCAAATATTTGCACTCAAAGTCGATAGATATTACCTTTTGTACATGCATGTTTTGTATTTATGTATATACATAATACGATACACACATCGAGTACCTATCATTATATTATGCATGACGTATACATTTATATGATATGCGTGTGTATACCGTGTACGGTTCAGATGACGATTTTCATAAATCGATTCGCATCCACGTTTCCTCTATTATGTCCCCCGAATACGTATATCTAATGAGTTAAAAAATATTATAATATCTTATAGTACTATATTGTACATTTTTCTAGTTCGGCGCATGTTAAGCAAGCATTGGCGGAAATTCGTTAAAATTGCAGGGGGAGGGGGACTTACATTTTCAGCATCAATGTTACTTTAGTTTGGTTTTAGTGATCTTGCTGTATTTTTGATTTACTTTCGTAAAAAAAAATTATCGCACGTCAATTTTAAATAGCAGTCCTCAACTATTCAGTATGCTGAAAAATATAACACCATACAATTAAACACGAACGATTTTTTGGGTTGACTATAAAATATTTTGGAAGGTTAACTCCCTCGCACCCTTCCCATTACCACCTCAAATATGTAACGTGATTATATGTTAGACGAAAGTTTTGAGTGAATTAACCACTACATTTTTCGGCGTTAGATTTAAGGTTCTATTATTAAAAGGTAGAAGTCATTATGGTGAGTAGGTGCTATGCAACATCGAAAACAAAGCAATCTGGTTAATCTATATGAAACAAGGTACCTAATAAGTTATTTGTTTTTATACCATCGTACTGAAAATCCATTAAAAAGGAACTACTATGTACCTATATAGAAGTATGTTTTATGTCGAAAATACGTGTTATAGAAGAAAAAACATTAAAATTGATGTATTGTTATTATGCTATTCGTTGAACACGAGTAATTGATTAGTCACATCGATTATTTTCGTATAATAGAATTCATAATAGTATTCGTTAAATATTCCATGTACCTGCGTTATTTATACACACTGCATAATTTCGTTTGTGCACTTAACCGTTAAATAATGGATGGTCGTGCACTTTCAGCGACGTATATACATATAAGCACCTAATAATGTATTGTATTAAATATAGTAGTTGCGTTGTCCTGTTAGAAGAACGTTACGTCAACATCAAAATATGCCGTACACCGATTCCGCGCGATGTCTCTGGTTTAAAAATTGTTTTTTATTTCAATTCAATTTCGTAGTACTTACTGTGTTGGTCTATTCGATAAAGTTAATCTTTTAAACGACTGTCAAACCAACACTACGCGTTCCATCCGATTAGCTTCGGACACGTTGTAGTAGTTTAACTCGGATGTATTTTGCATCTATAGTGTAATGAATGAGAATTGGTAACCCTCCAAAAGTCGTTGGCGCTTAAATCCTCTTTAGTTGTGTATATACTAGGTATACAGAAAACGGGAAGGATATCGAAGTGGCGTTTGTACGAAGTATTAAATAGCTTAGATTAAATAATGTATACAAGGAATTTGTAACTCGTTTCGGACCCGAACGCGCAAATTGACAAAACCGTATAATACTACTATTTCCTATCGCGCGCAGAGTGTTGTCTAAACCTTTTAATTTATTTGAAGCTTTGACCCGTGTTACAGTTTCACAGCTGCGCGTTATGTGGCTTTGTCGCGCATTTCTATACTTTCGGTAAGCCGCCGAACTTGCTCGTATAAAGCTCGCGCGATCTGGTGTTTCCCTTCGTCACTATGCGTGTTGTATACGCGGTCTAGCACCCTGCAGTTACGGACGCGGTCGGAAGTTATTTAATCGTAGATAGCACGATACTTTATGTTATGGGTTGGAAGAAAATGGAAAATCGCGGACCACTACGATGAATATAGTATAGTTTTATGTGCCCCTAAATAGTGACCGGTCGACGTTTACGTTTTCAGTATGAATTAGTTTTTTGCCATGATTTTCGAGAAAATTCATCGCATATACGAGAGGTGGTTTTGAGTAAATCAGTGAGTACTTGATGCAAAATATTTAAAATATTAATAAATGCCTTATTCTATATTACACGCGTTTGTAAGTCGATTATATTTGTCTCGTGACAAAAGAACTAAAAATTGCGTGTTGATGAAATAAATCTGAATAAATGTTTTAATACATTTTGAAACCGTAAGAAGTCATCGCCTTTTCAGTGGAATTGATCGGAAACACACCTACTACGGAAGATTTTCAGCTCGGTCTATGCTCGGAAGAGAGTATACAGAGAGAGAGAGAGAGAAGGAACAAACCAATACCATTACGTTTTTCTTTGCCACCCCGCACCGGTTGTAAAATGATTAAAACGTCATTCGTCCCGCATAAGCATGTGTGAACACCCAAGTGCATGTCCGTACAAGACGGAAAGGATTCCGAATAAAAAAGAAGAGCGGGCGGAACTTTGTACATGTTATAATGCGTAATGACGGTTGGAGTGCACGCGGCGAACCAAATAAAAACGGTTCGTAGCTTGGCCGCGATGCTCACTAGTCACTGCACATACATTGTTTATTTGTACACATATGTTATATTATCATGTGTTGACCGACACGTTTTCATATCTACCTACACGGCGCGCAAACGAATCGATCGCCGACCGGGTAATCTTCTCTCGGCGAAGATACGATATTCGTACGATGCACCGTAAACTGTCAACAGTTTTTACTTATTACACGCCTACAACAGCTCGCGGTACAGCAGCGCGTACGTGCCAAGGTGTGTGGTGTGGGTGGATGGATGTAGGTGTGTGTGCATAATAATACGATACACTATGCAGTGAATACTGTGCAATTTGAAAGTGTGTAGCAAATATATTTTGATTTATGATTTATTCATGTACACTATTTAAAAATACTAAACATATAAGTCGCTAAGGGTTTCGCTGGTCAGCATTTTATCTTGCATTTCTAATGAATAAATTAAACATCCGTATGTAATATAATAATGGAAATAAGGAAATGAAAAAAGTTATGTAACAAATAAATTATTTATTGTAATTACGAAAACAGTCACAAGTATTATTATAATACGAACGTCGTCGTATAAAATTAGACAGTCCAGTAAGAAGTCTTCGTTTTAGTATCGTACGAAAAATTGAAAATGTTAAGCCCTACAGATCGAAACGCGAGACAATCGCGTAACCGGGTGAACCGAGATACGCGGCTGGTGCACTCGTACCGCGTAATGCACGTATAATAAGAATACGAGTAGTTACGTATTTACCATACGGGCTAACCAGATGGGGGCCCCGAATAATAGATATTACAATTTTAAATTGTAAGCTGTAACGTCATAATACGATCGTCTGTACAAAAATAATTGTAAATTCTAGATAAAAAAAAACTTAGATTGATGGCAATGTTAAAACGTTATTTAAATAATGCTAAGTGAGGAATGATATTACACTAAGTAGGTAAACGTTAAGTTTTATCAATGCAAGTTGTAACAGTAATATACCATTTCTAATTCAGTTTTCAAATTAATTTTATCAGACTAACAAAGTCATCATATTAAATAAGCTTTTTATAATTTTATACAACTTTTTTTAGGGACCTACTAAAAGGGCCCCTTAAGCTCCCGGTGCCCATGGGCCCCTCCATAGCCAAAGACGGCTCTGAACACGAGCGCATTACACTCGTGCTATCATCGCGGGGGCGTTTATTTACCTTTTCCACGCGGAGGATCGTACACGTTTCGAGGGCACGACGCTGCACCGGCTCGTTCTGTACAACACGCGTGTAATTGATCACGTCCGACACGTATCATAATAACGCGCTGCCATATTTACATACGCATTTACGTGCACGCGCAACGTGCATTTATCGTGTTTAAGTGCACAACTAGTGGTCCGCGTATTGCGCTCGTCGTGCGGTCGTAATTCACACGCGGCATCGGTGGATTTATAATATTCTGCCGGTTCCGCGGGCACAACACGGCGTTTTGTTCCTCGGACACGCGGAATTCGCACCGCTGAAAAACGGTCATGTCTCCGGCTCCGTAATCTATAATATATACATTATCGAAAATGTCGAGTCGACGACTCGTTTCGCCGAACTGCAGCGGGACGGTCAAGTCCGCGACGGATAATGTAACCGTACACGTTGTTACGTGCATATATTATAGTTGCAGTGCAATAGCTGTACGCGCGGGCGGGGCGCCCTTTGGAAAAAAATAATATGAACCTGTAACCATTATTATTGTATAGTGTTACGGTTCTGTTGATTATGTTTTACTAACTGTTTTATTTCTTCTGTTCTTATTCAAATTCATAAAATAATATTAAGCTGGTTAAACCTTAATATGATTTACATTTTAAGAACTCTCCCCCCCCCTCCCAACTAAAACTTTTCCTATGGGCGCCCATGGCTATACGTATATAGTTTTTAAGCGAACATATTTTATAAGCACCGGGTATTTCGAACAAACGCGTGTAAACTTGATTCGGATTTATTGAAAATTTTGAAAAAAAACATACGACGATAAATATCATTTTTGCGCATTTTTACTAAAACAAATTATCATTAATCAGTAACTCTTTTGCTGGACATCTATAGCTATACTGGATTTATCAGTTCATATTTTATTTTAAGCAACTTTCTCTTGGTTATAGTTTTTTCACTGCACGAAAATAAATTCAAATCTGTAATAATTTAAACCATTTTTAACACCACACAATAATAACGATTTTACAAAATGTATATAAATATATATTATACATATATATTGTACACATTGTTAATGACTACACCCTGGTTTCTATACCTAATTCAAGGTTTTGACTCGCTCGTTTAGTATATAATCAATTTTCAAGATGAAAAACTCTTTGTCTATCAAAGTGACTTATGAATAATAGATATTTCCGTAGTCTTAGTTCCTATTCAGAAATAATTGTGTATTATATTGAAATTGAAATGTTTAAAAACGTGTGTATTTTCATGTTGCTTTTACGATGAAAGAAAATATGCGAATGCATTTTAATGACGACTGATTGAAATACGACGATGTGCTCCGTCATTTATACGCGAAAACGCGTTGACTGCGGAAAAAATGCGGATTTACGTTTATGTTTGTTACACTGCAGGAGACCGGGAAAAAACCACAACCATATCAGTTCAACAATGTACGACTGAAAATTGACCCGCGTACGAAGTTTTTTTTCCCGCAGATTTCCTAGTCAAAATCAAGAGACGATACTCATCAGCAACTGTATATGTATACAAATTATAATATGATTTATACGCGTGGACGTGTTTTCCTGCAAGAATATCATAAAATGTATTATTTCAATTTTTAAATCCGACCGAAATCACGCATTGTGATGCGGTTACCGCGGCCGCCGATGACCTGCAGCGAAATCCTGCAGTCGTCTATGTTACGGATTTTCGTCACGAACCGCAAACGGGATATCCTGTCCCCGAAAAACCATGCATTTATTACGAATGCATATATTATATGTATAATGTGTAAAACCCAAATACGTAATATCGTAAAATACCAATTTGAACGTAAACATTAAAACGTAAAAACACGCGAAAGTCAAAAGCAGCACGGGGTACTCGGCTCTCGTCGAACGATTTCACCCGCCCCGGAGACGTCGCGTCATCAACCCTTTTATTTCACCATGTACGCCAACCACGTATACGCAATACATATATACATATGTATAAAATACATTTATTAAATGCTACAACATCAAGTCCCCCGGGGGTCGACGACACGTGCACACTGTATACAATGTGTAATATATATACGCACGCGCACCGCGATTCGCCGTTTAATTGTGTTTTTCTCGTTTATTGCGGCATTCCTTTATACGTCTCGATAATCCACCCCCTCGCACCGTGACACCACGTCGATACGTAAGCACATAAATAACGTGCGCGCCCTACTGCACACCATGATGAGTATGTGCTCGCCACTTCTATGGTCCTATAAATATACATATAGGTTATTATTTTGTTTTATATTTACTTTTGAGATTAAAATGCGTGTATCATATGTGTGGGTGCGTGTGCGCGTGTGACAGAAGCGGTCGTCGGTCGAGGGACACTGCGGTGACGCGACGAGTCGGTGAAAAAACAGTTTATTATTTATTTACTTTTTTTTTAATGGATTTTCAATACCCGCGCGCACGGGTTCGCTGGCGTACAACAATCTTTGCGTGAAGTGCGCCACGCTGAGGCAGCAGATACGATCGCGAGCAATGCGTTTATACACGGAGAACTGTAAAAAAAAAATAAATATTATACGACCGTCGTCGTCTTCTTCGGGATAAAATAAAACGTGTAATATGAGAAACGAACGCGGGAGGAGAAAGACGTGAGGGACACGCGTGTGTGTGTTACCTACACATATATAAACGGTCGTCGTTCGCGTACACACACACACACGTATATTTTATATAATACATATTATACTTTATGGACAGAGCGGTGCACGAGTGCCCCCCCCCTCCCTCACTAACCCCTAGGTCACGCGTAAAATCGCCCGTTCTCGTGTAGCGGTTAAATGAGAATA
Source organism: Periphyllus acericola (assembly GCA_949715065.1). Classification (NCBI taxonomy): domain Eukaryota; kingdom Metazoa; phylum Arthropoda; class Insecta; order Hemiptera; family Aphididae; genus Periphyllus; species Periphyllus acericola. Next base: position 23,701,775 of record OX454265.1, read on the forward strand.
ATATATAATATAAGCGCACGAATTGGTCGTCTCGGGTATGTGTGCACGCCGACACGCTTCTACTTCTTCTGTATACTAGATAATATAATATATATATATATGTAGATATGTGTGAGTGTGTGTGTGTCATGCATTACACTATATAATATACGTGTTCGGTAATAAAATAAATATATTGTTTTTTACTTTTATTATTATGGATTTTTTTATTTTTTTTTTGTTTTTTTCCACAGTACACCGGATCCGTAGCGGTTAATTGTCACGATCAGATGGCACGAGTCGAATTCGTCCGTAACCTAATGGCCAAACACAGAAAGGTAGGTACCGATACGTTTGTTTTATTATAAATCGTTATTACATCTCACTCGTATTATTTTCTCCTGCCCGGTGCCGTCATTATCGTGACGTTATTGTGTACACTGCAGCTGCAGTCGGGGCTTACATATGCATATACTGCAGCAGTCAAACTTCTATTCAACTCTAGTGCTCTCTACACGACGAATTTTTTTATGCAACCTTGAAATTTACATAAAAAAACGTTTCTGTCGTACGAAATAATTGTATACGTGTATTTTATAGTCATATAATATAATTTCAAAAGTTTGGCAAAATTAAATTTCGAAAACAATAGAGCTGCTTTCGACACTGTACGTCATGGATTTGAGTAAAACGTAAATGTACCAATCACATTTTTATTTCTTTAAACCGTTTTTGTAAACATACATGCGCAGTTCTATCTACGAAAAAATATTTATAAGGTACCCTACAACAAGATTATACACATTACAGCTATTCCCGACATACTATTTATTTATATTATTATTTTTTTTCATTTATCACTGAACAATATTATATTATTATTAGACATATTACGTAGTGTTTTTTTGCATACGTATTTCCCTTGGTAAAAACGAGTTTTTAAAAGGAAACAATTGTATTTATCTTTTGAACGAAATTACTAATTTAACGAAACAACCATTAGGTTCGACTGTGCTGCGCTGGACGCGTACCTGTGCATTATAACCGATATCTACCTAATATTCCAGTGCACATAGTATTCACGCGTAAACGTCGTACCCAAACGCATTCGTATGCAAATGCACCGGGAGTGCGCGCACGTACCAACTGCAGGTACGACGCCGCATCCACCGTATCGGTAATCCTGCAGACTAGTTTTTTTTTTTTTTCCGCTCCGTCCGAGCGTCTGTACATAATATTATATTACGTACGCGTAGCCGTGGTGTTAAACGGTGTGTACGGTCGCACAATAATAATGACGCGCGTACACGTCTATAAGCTGTAACAACCGTACGTGCGAGGTGAGGTGACGAGTGCAGCGCAGAGTCGCGGCTCCTGAACCGCATAAACTGTACTAGCTCTGATAATAATATTACAATATACAAACGGACCAGTATACAATGCGAGACGTACAAATCCGTGTTCCGAAGACACGCGTTTTGCTTCGCACACTGCGATCGCGTACAGTGCACCATATGCACTTGTGCACCGTGTGTACGCGCACAATTTTATGCAAGTGCAACGACGGCAACTGATCGTAAAAATCTCGCGAATATTCGAATCGTTTGCGTGTATATTTATGATAGTACGGTGACGATGAAAATGATAGACCGGCGCATCATAATCGTTTGAAATCCGTAAGACGTTTTTGTTTTTTCGGAACAGCAGACGCGCAGCGCGCACCTACATAACAATATTATGATCTCGACGGGTGATTTTTAAGTCGGCTTACTGCAGTGCGGTAAATTTATCAAAACTATGAAATCATACACAGCAAACGATACCGTGATACACTCCGCGCGTGTGTGTGCATAATATTATACGCGGTGGATTCGAAGTCTGCGACTACGAAAAACACCTTATTAATCACCAATGATAAATCGTTATAACGTGCACCTACTGCAGTCGCACCTTCAATCAATATAGAATAAGTGTGCGCATAAAATATAATGTACAGAACCCATACCGCGGCCACCATCCGTTGGGTTCGTATACATTTTTATTACTGCTATGGCTTTTATTATTATAATATATATTATAACATATGCGATAAACTAGATCGATCAATAATTAGTCATCGGTACTCGCGTATGAAACACTATATAATATTTGATCGACATGAGTAATGACTGTCCAGAACGATCGTGCGCCGCCGGGTTGCGAGTACATGAATATGCTGTATGCGTATGCATGGATGATGATAAAATAAACACAAATCGAGTCCGCTAGATGTGTGCTTGTATAACATTATATTTAATAATATATACATGCGCACACACCTGTGCCCGAAGTCTCGAAACGTTTAAAGGATTTGTTTACTGAAAAAAATCCTCTATTTTTATTTTGTATGCTCTGGTTCTGTTGTAGCCGTATAAAGAAAGACAGAGAGAGAGGGAGAGACAGACAGTGAGACGGACAGAGTGGGGGTAGATCGGAATTCGCGCCAACTCAATTCAAATATTGTTTTATAAAACTGTGTTTACAGTCAGAAAACATATTTGTACGCGTGTATTTGATGTTTGGAAGTTTGGTTCCTGCAAACGGTTTTCAGAAGAATGTTTAATATATTATTATCCACGTGAATTTAATGATTTAAACGCGCTTAGTTTCATTCATGTCGGTAAATGAGGGGGAGTATATTATAATACAAGGTGGCCCAGCGTGTCTTCCGATGGAAATATATCCATGAATATTAATTGTTTTTCCAATTCTTTTTGTTTTAGTGTTATTTTATAGTAAGGTGCCTAATCCCGGTGAAATTTAAAAATTGATTTTCTAAACCAGTTAAGAGATGAAAATGCTAATTTTAAATTACGTTTTTCATATGGCCCCCGACTATAAAGTTACACTGAAACAAAAGATATTATTATTATTTACGGAGGTAGTTCCATCGGGAAAACATGCTGGGCCACCCTGTACTACATAACAGGTATATATACCGATGAACTTTATTTATATCTTCATTCGAGTTTCGGCCTTCGTCGCGCGTGTTATTCACGGACATTTTGGTTCTATTTTCTTGGCGTATAAAAAAAAAAAAAAAACGAAAAGAAACCTCTCGGAGTCGATTTAATATAATGTAATACATGTAGTAACGTGCCGAAGAAGGAAAAAACGTACTCGTCGAAAGTGTATATATATATAGTACTTCTGTAAAATATTATAATTTCCTGCTCCTTATCAGCTCATTCACACGTAAATAGACCAAAAACCCCGGCTTTATTATTGCGCACGGTTGTCCTCTATCGTCGGAGCGCAACGTACTCTATATAATAATAAATAATAATGCACGCGCGGGAGGTATACCCAAGGAAACATCTAACGATACATACGCGTGTGCACAATATGATCGACGTGGTAATGTTATTACTATATTGTGATAGTAGATGTTTGATATAACGACTTTATCGAATTAGGTACACAACTTTTAATTGGCACTCGTGACTCGACGTCGACAGGATGGGAGTGTTAGTGGGGGAGGGGAGGGGTTAGCGTAAAAAAGTCTTAATGTGCTCGTGGAAGTGAAAACGCTGCCGCCGACGAGTGGTTTGTGGCGAAAAGGTTTCAAAGTATAAACATTTTTTTTTTACCCTCAATTATTTTCATTGTAACCCCTTTCCGGTCTTCGCGTCTTACCCTCCCCCCCCGCCGTACACACAACTTTTGCTCCTTGACGATGCCTTCAACACGCATGCGGCTTTTACCAAACGATTATTTCGTATATAAAATATTGAATACTTGAAGTGAAAAAAAAAATAAAACGTACACGTGCACGTTATACGCATACTGCGCACGTCAGTGTCCACCCTTATTGCGAGTAAAATAATAAATGCAACGATCAACGTGCTGTCGTATTACCAATATACACGAGTAGGTACATATTGTATTGTCTCGATCCAAGTACACTTGTAACATAAATCATAGAAAATACTGCTCGGAAGCCCTATATCGAGATGTCCTCAAAAGGCTTATGCAGGATAGTTAATTAACAATTATACATAAGTCAAGACCAATAAAGTAACTTAAAGAGAAGGCTAGGTAATCGACTGAATTAGAGAATAGGAGTTGTAGAATGTAGACCATCCTAAGCATTGGAAAAAAGAAATTTTAAAATGTAACTATAACACGTGACCGTCTAGTATTCGATGAAGGTCTTCCGATTTCTCATTCGAAAATGGATGGAACTACGTTATTTAATATGTAAAAATATGTACGTAACCATCAATACAATACGTACCGTATGGCGTATTCTACTCTGTACTACATGATACTTGACATAGATGTACTACGCATAAACACTACAAACCACTCACTGGCCAGACGAGTCACTACATTTCTTCATCATTCAATCCTTTTTTTCTTTTTTCTACAAGAACAACCTTTATTCTCAATTAAAATCATTTAAAAAATTACTATCATTGTACATTAACTTATATGATGTTCCATGAAAATTCCCAAAAAAACTCGGTTCTTCAATTATTGAACTTTCTACATAAATGATAAATCATAATTATATACGTAAACTTGAGATACATTGGATTGAATATTAAATAATGCGGACTCGGAGAAACGATCCCGTTTTTAATACCGCTGTTTATATTCCTTATGGCTTATAGTGTACAACATGATCAAATGGTAATTTGCATATACATTTTATTGTTGTTGTGTTACCGGTTATTGTGTATAGTTATAATATTATACAGAATACTGATCACACTCTTCTTATAGTCGCCATCGCCCTCCCGCGTTCGTGAGATTAATACCTATATTGTTTTAATGTGTTTTTGATCGCATTTATTTTCCCTCGTTATAACAGACGTTCAGCAGATATTTGAAAAAATACGTATACTCGTGTTACCATTTTAACGACGACACCCTGTATATAATTGGAGGTGAAACTACTGCGGCGCAGCTACAAAATAATTCTCTTGAAATCAAATTTTCAACATTGAAATGTATTGGCAAACGACGATTTAATTAATATTTATAAATGGTCGTTGTAGAACTCAAAGTTTCAAATGAATAAATTGGTACGTTCCATCGGTAAACATGTTTCCGATTTATTTTAACGATTGAAAATTTGCTTTGATGTGTCGCGATTTCCTTGAATATAACCATTTAATATATTATTATATGCTCGTACACCAGCTCATGCGTTTAATAGTTATTCATTCGGTTGCGCAATACATAAACGATTTATTTACGAAGCATTCGCGTGTATTATACTGATTCGTTCGGCGACCACGTGACGCGGACACTATATCACTATTGTTATATTTTGTGCGCACATCGAACTCGAATATTATCGCGATACTAGGCGCACAAGGAGGTAAGTTTTTAAGTTTTTAAGAGGAAGTTGTCGACACCGACATTTGATGAAAGTCGCACGACAACGTCGTACAGTCGTATTGTAACAATCGTTAGTAGTCTTAATAAACCTTTATATATGTATAATTATTTCTACCAATACGCATTTATTTGTAATATTAAGATCCTATATACCATTTATGCTCCAGAACTACGGTTAATTATATTCAAAAGAACCTAAATTCTTCCCTGAACATCTTATATTTAACGGGTCATCCCCGACCGCATTACAGTATCACATATATACAGTATACACGTATACGATCGACGGCCCGCGGACGTACTCCCCCGCTGGAATATATTATTTATCTATTACAAATTAGTGGTACCGCCGATGACGAAAATTATTCACGTGCCGTCGATATTTATACCGAGTGTACCGCGCAACATATTTGCACGCGAATAACAACGTTGTCGTCCGCGATGCTATATATAATAGCTCCCGGGGTCCTGCATAAGACGACCGTCGCAAAAGTGTACGATAATGCAGTGCAATGATCATGAAACCGACCGCGTTGCGATTGCGCAGACTTTGATTTCACGATCGGTCGTAAACACGCAAATTCGCAGTGCATGATCCGCGGTGTAGCGTAATAATATACGAGTATACGGCGCGGTACACGAGGCCACTCCGCACGAGTCGTTTCACCAATACATTGCAATAATAATCACACTTTACTCGCACACGAATAACATAAAATACTGATCGAATATTGTAGTACAGTACTACTAGTGTGCCGTGTCTCGTACGATACCGATTTAATGCCTACGTATGGGATAAGTTTGCGGTTTCATACCCGAGTGTTGAGATCGAGCATGACGAATTCGAATCGGGAGAAAATGGTTTCGAACAGAGTATAGTATAACGTGTACGTATTCTAGGTAATATACGACCGCCGCAATGATCACGGTGTGCTTAAAGTAAACGATGTTTGGTCTGTGGCCAAGAACGCGCGCGTGCGAAGACGAACGCCCCGAGGGTGAGTACATTACACGTAGAAATGTACCCTGCTAACGGTTATTGAATTTTTTTCCTCTTTATTTCGGAATAACGCGAACGAAAAAAAAAATAAGGAGAAACGGGATTTGTAACTCGATACCCGAGAGTGTTTTTTTTTTCTTTCTTCCTCTTTCCGCTCTGACATTTTGCTTTTTGTTTTCGACTATTTCTTCAGGCATCGTTTCTCCCTCTCGCCCGTCCCTATATATATATATATACGTGTGTGTGTGTTCGCAATAATTAAATAAAACGTCCATGTATACATGCATTGTATACGTCCGACACACGAGAATTTCTGAAAAATTCTTTCCCTCGTACGTTATAAGCCTGTCACGATAAATTTGATTTATATATAAATGTGTCTATGCGTATGTGCGTGTGTGTGTGTGTGTGTTATTATTGTTTTGAGTTTATCTGATAAATTTGCGGTCACCGTTATACGCGCGCTCGCGAGCACAATAATATAATGTGTATAGAGAGTGCGTCGTCGGCGGGTGCACAGAGGTGGAGGGATTGAAATTTATCGTAAACGGAATTTTTGGGCGAGATTATAATATACGTTACCCGATGACAACAAAACAATTTCCTTTTCGTGTTGTTTTATTTTATTCTTACAGAAAAATACGTGATTTTTAAGACGATTTCGATAATATTATATGCTCGGTGTTCACCGATGTAATGTGATTACATTTTTGTATATATTATACTATACCCGCACGTACGCGATGTATTTATTTATACCGAAAGCAACACCGCAATACGTATTATAATATAATATATATCACGCCAGACGTAATTTTATATCTTTAGCAATCGGTACAGACATATATTATATTTGTGTATCATATGCAGTACATATACATTACATTTTCTGACGGAGGGTTACGAGGAATCATGTCGAGCACTGCAGTTTTTACTTTTGCGCATACTTTTTTAGGATTTTCTTGGTACATGCGACGTCGTTAAAAATATAGCGTATTTGTGGAGATATAATGATGGCTCAATGACGTTTAAGATTCTGTCTATTCCGGATAAAGCGGAAATATTGTTGTTTATTCTCACAATAAGTCAATAACGCTTTAATTTTTTTTCTTACATTTGTTCCCATTTATCTATGAGAAGGTCCTAACCTTCTAAAGATTCACATAGGGCCTGCAGTTCGTTTTAATCGTTTTGTGTATTAATCAAATCCATATCTTATCTTCGAATGGTTCGATGTTTGAAAAAGGGACGTTTCAATTTTATACGCACTTTAGTGAACCGAGCTTCACGCACCATTTTTCACAGGCAGTACTATGGTTTATACTTTATCATAAAACCTTGCTTTCAATTTTTAGGACACTTTTCCAAAAAAAAAGGTCGCTTTATTTCTGTACAATATATGATCTCGTATATCCGGGATAGGGTTTTTTCTAGAATCTGTTTCGAGTGGCCGATAATATATATGTACGATTCTAATACATATACGAGTGTCCGTATAACTCACTTCGGTCACCTCAAGGAAACAATGAAAAAAATACCTACCTTGTGAGTCACTATCCTGATTATTGAAATGTATTATTTAAAATAAATACTTCGCTATTCAAATAAATACGGTAAATTATTTGAACAAGTACAAAATCTAAGGACAAACTATAATAATCAAAAGACGCATGACAAAATATTTATGTATTTTTTTTACAAACTTATTTATAGGTATAGGTAGTCTTATAAGCATTTCAGTTAATTTTTCTATTTATATTTCCTTATTTGTTTTTTTCAAAATCACCAAAATTAATAAAAAAAAAAACGAGTGAACCTATCTCTATACATTACGTTATAAGAAATAATTTATTTGTTATTTTCACGTATTAAAATGGGATATTATTATAACACGTGAATTGTAAAATAAGACCAGTGAGAATAATATCTATACTTAGTTGCTGAGTATTCGTAAAAAATGTGTAATAATTGACCGTGTAAAGAAAAAATAATAAATACAATATTGATTTCAATCCGTACGGTAAGATAACACTGAAGGTATTGCCGTACAGGTAAAGTATGTACTGCAGGTACTGCGATGAGTGTACCTAAAATATGTGCTCGTTTATGTACACTAGTTTTTTTATTTTAATACACACTCTACATGCTAGTTTATTATTTACAATTCAAAGTACTATTATTTAACCGTTTTAGTGTATAATAACGGTTTGAGTAAATGTATTTCAGTGCGCGCGGTATTTGTAAAATATTATACGTATTTGTTGTCGTGATAGGTATTCTCAACAAAGTTCTACGAGTTTTTCAATAGATAATATTATGTGAGAAACATCTTTAATTACCTCGCTCTAATTGTATGGTCTCGGTTTTCTCTGTTGGTATTTAATTGTAAGTGTTCTGCACCGCATACGTACATTTTACCTATACGCACCTACACATTATCCGGATAACGCGAGTGGAACATACATCACGGTATTGTAGACGCACCGCATCCGCTTTTACACATTACCCAAATAGGCCAAAAGTATAAATTGTTTTCAGATTTGCATTCCTGATGAGTGATGACACAAGAACCAAATAAGTAGTACCCATACGCCGTACATCATATAATATAAACATATGGTTGTACAAATTGGTTGTACGCAATTATATTACCTATTATAACAGGCGATACACAATTTAAGTACTCTAACACAGGCAATATATTTGGCAACCCACCCCGGCCTGGCTCCAATCCAAATGGTGTGCAGACTGAAGACGATTCGTCAATATAATATACAATACCTAATACCTGGTGGTTGTTACTTGTTACTTGTACAGTCGGGAAACTACACCTTATTTTAAAAACGAAACCCACAAATAGTATAAGACACTTAATCAGTTTAATAACGTTTTCCACGCCTAGAGAGATATGAAAGTTTTAGTCTATGTTTTTTTTAAATACTATTGTTAACGTGGCCTCCGTTTAGCTCAACGCGTTGGATAGTAGAATTTTGAAGTTTTTCTCCACTCTTTCCGGCATATCGACGGGTATGTTGTCGATAGAAGCTTGAGCATTGTTCTTCAGTTGAACTTGCAGGGTTCTAGTACGATCGGTGTGACCTAGAAATTTCAGATGGCCCAATCAAACAAAAATCACATGTGGTTAAATCGAGCATTGACGTGTGCCGGCCTAGACCTACATTGCAGAAAACGTTAGATCACGTTCTTTTGAATGAGCACCACCCCCATCCTTCTGGGAATAACTATCGCTATAGGGTGCGCGTTTCAAATAAAGAAGCTTCCATACCGCACCCGTATATTCTCCATCGAGATAAATTCGCAGGTGCACAGAAAACGTGCGTGAGCGTCGACCGTTGCGTTTTCCGTTTTCATAAGCCCTATACGTATTTCCATCTGGTTTACGCGTGCGGACATGCTGCAACATTACGACGTAAATTATATACCACACGCTGATGCCACAGCAGAAATTTCCCTTAGCTTATTATTATTATTATTATTATTATTATCATCATCGTCATTATGATTACATACAGACATTTTTACGTACAGGATTAAAATGATTATCTATCTGTTATAAGCAAAGCTTGTGTTAGATATAGAGAGTAATTAAACAATTTAAACAGTGAAAACCATTTTATAAAATATATAGGTACAGAAATAAAATAAAATAAATATACATAGTTGATTATATTGATATAAAGTAAAAGAGAAATAAAAATAAAATATAAATATAAATTTACAAGTAAAAGATTCATAAATACTTCTAATTCTAAAAATAGGTGACTATAAATAATATTTTCGACATAAGAATGGTTACAATATATTTTTTGTTACAACTCAAATGGCATAAAATTAAGATATGTACGTCCTAAATAGTCAATGAACGATTGGCCCCAGGATTTAAAAGCATACCCAACAGGAATATCATAAACTCGGTTAGTTCTTTTATTTTCGAAAAAATGATTGATTTTATCTTTAATATAACATTTAAAAACGAACATAAGAGCTAATTTGTTTTATAAATATTTTATTGGCAGTACACCCAAATCTAGGTAATTTTTCTTTGTTGATCCTTCCAGGGTTCATTTATTTAGACAGATTCGAACTACATATTATATTATTTTGGTTCATTTGAACTGTATTTAAAATATTTTTACCTAGACCCCACCCATACTCAGGAGTACATAGCTTAGAATGTCGTCATTAAACAGACCCGAGCTGGATTCTTTCCGTTGCATTGTGTTTACAGTGAGTTAGACATCATTATAATATTACACGACCAGATGGATTTGCCGCCGCCGCCCGCCTCGGATTAACGTTGAACTTAGAAAAATGTCCGTGTCATAAACTCATAACCTTCTGTAGATCACGTGCGCTGTCATTATGATCTCCTATACTTTCTAAACGGTTTACAGCTACAACCAGATCTTGCAGGCATCAGCACGCTGTTCTCTTCCACTCCACACGTCTTACTCATCACCGCACATGTACTGTACGATACGATTATGTCTCGCAGTAATCAAAGCTTCGGTAGACCTCGGTTCGGTTTCACGCGGTACGAGTAGTATTGTAGTTCGACCAATTTGATTGTCCGCACAGATTCCTAAGCTACACCGCCTTTATTTTAAAAGTACATTTTACGACTACATCCGAGTGCTTCGTATACGCCGACACGTAACAATAACATTAGCTTTAATTCTGTCGCCTTATGTCTGACACGACTCTTGTATGTTTCCGCACTTCTAAAAACCGGTCACCATAAACGCTCCAGATATCTTCGCAGACATTCCTTTCGGAGTCCCGTCATATTATGTGTCGCGTCGTACGGTCGTAACCGTATAACGTATTATACGCTATACGCGCTTCCAATTGCTAATAACCATTAGACCGTTGGTGGTCGTGGTCGCGGCGGTCACATAACTATGATTTTATCTAACCGTCATTTAAATATCTTCATTTATTTCGTAATTGCCTGTAGGTACATTTTACTGTACAAGTTAATGATCCTGACTGCCGTTTAATCGTCAGTAAGACAATAAATATAGTAAAATTAGTACATCGTAAAATTGTAAAACTATTTACTACTTTTAGAAGTCGGTTAATAATACTTATTATATAATTAGGTATTTTATGAAAACTTCACATATATATTATAACTTAGGCATTGAAATAAATTATCCTTGTGCATTAACGCATATAATGAAGTAAATATACCTCAAAATGTGTCTTTAAAATCAACTTTTTTCTAGTGCAATCGACCATTTAAACGTCATTATAATATTAAATCGTTTGGTGACATTTAAGTTTTGTAAATTATACAGTATTGCATTATACGCGATATTATAATGATCATATTGACAAACAACATTCTGATATAGTTATTTTCAACGTGCTTTTCAAAAACATAACAACCTTCGTAATAATTGCAGATTAAAATATTGAAACCTCTTCGAAAATATTTATGCAAACTACCACGATTTCATAAATGGTTCATGAAAAACGTGGTAAATATTATATTTTACTAAATAAAATGCTTTTCTGCAAAACTGAGTTTTTTAAATTTTCTTCTAAAAAAACGTAATCATATATACGTAACGTTCCACTATCTGTTATTTTTATTGCGTTTGCCAAATATTTATCGTTAAATTCTACCGGTGTGTGTGCACACATAATATGCTTTACGCATTACACATTCCAATTAATTTGTATTTATATAAAAGCGTACGTCTAGTCTCCAAGTAAACAACGTAAGAATTTATTCTCTGCGCAACTAACGGTTTAAAATCTCAAGAGGACATTTTATTAAATCTAATACAATAGCATCAGTAATTTTCGTGTTGTTATAAGTATAACTGTTTCGAAATGTTTTAACGAATTCACTAATTAATTTGTTTGTTTTATTCGCATACAATTTATGTTTGTTTACTGCAATATTTGTATACGTACGCATTATTGTTGTTGTCATCTTTGTTCTTATGAAATCGCCTAAGTGGGTCTAAAAATTTCATGCAATCGAGAATTCAAAAACCGTTCTAGGAAGAGGTGATTCCACATAGAAACGCAATAAGTATAACATTATGTACGCACGATTATTATTAAAATCAAACGGATACAGGTACAACAAAATAACATGGCCTACCGGGTGAAATAAAAAAAGTGTTTTAGATATTATTGTGCTAATAGTTTTCTTCGATTATCAAGTTTGTATTACTAAATACAAATAAAAATAGTAACACACTCGTAAATAACAACCAGACTAGGGAAACGCAGGGCAAGATGGATACATCACACATGAAGTAAGATAGGACAACTAGATTCCTCTGCAATCAGCGATAATTGTACAAGTACCTATAACAGCTTTGAAATATCTTATAGAGGTAGGTACGATTTATGATAAAAAAATTAGTGATTTATATTACATATTATCAGTTTTTTTCAGTTTCGCTTCCTAGCCATATAATGTGAGCATTATTCTAATTTAAGAATAGTTCATTATTTCTTAACAAATACTTTTTTAATTGATTTATACACTTCTGTAGTTTAGTTGTATGTTATAATATCTAAAATATATTAAGAATTATTTGCATATGTTAAATTGAAAATTATTGAGCAAGCTAGGACGAATGGCTTTTTTTTAATCAAATTTTGTTAATACAACAACACAAAACTAATCCTTTAAAGTTATAAATTTTAAAACCTAACAACGTTGAACATTATTTAATATACAAATCAAAAATTTAGTTCTTCGTAATACAAGGACTTAAATATTAGGTGTCTCGTCTTACCCCAGAGTCCCCTAAATGTTAATGAAATCCTAATTTATTATTTCCAAAAACTTAAATTTGCATAGTATCTCCAATATTAAACGCAGCTTATATAAAATATTTTATTCTACGTACCTCAAATAACTATGTGACTCGTACAATAAGCTAGCGAGAACACTTTTTTATCTGATTGTTGTTCATAAGTCGTGTAATATATACCATGCAATTATCTGGTTTCACTGGAAATAGGTCATAAATCTACCGAAGAAAAAAAGTATACGGAAAGTTCTTAATTTTCTTTAGTTCAAAATAAAAGTTTAAAAAGAAATCTTCATTGGTCTTACGCGGTTGGGATATTTTTTCGTGATACTCAGAAAATCACCAAGATATTACGACAATAATTTCATTTGTTCCGATTAATGTACGTCAATTCTTCTAAGATACGTAGTCTGTACATCGTACGAGATAAAATAATAAAATGTACTCCATTTTTTTTTACCCTCCAATCATCACAAATGTATATCTGATGTAAACTATTTAATGCAGTTTGCTCATATAATTACGGAATCGACCCATTTTATATCACCCGTCTAGTATTGCGGTCATTCATATTATTTATTATTATTCAATCATTGCATCGTCACTGCCTGTACAGACCTGCATTTTAGTATAATATTGTTTGCTTTACGACTTTATAATTCATCATAAGCTCATAACGTTATATTCTACACAAGAACGGTTCACAAGCAGTTGCTGAAATTACTTTTAAATGTTATATATCAATTTTAAAATATCAATTTAATTCGTTATTTATAATAATTGCTTTTGAAAAAAAAAGTCAAAACGATATTCGGTGATGCATTATAAGTCCTGTATTTTTATCGATTTCTCTTGGATTTCTCATAAACGAATTCAAAAATAACGATGTAGGTTTTCACTCGTCAAGAAATCTCGATAGTCCAGTACATTATGCTCGTTTTTCTATGAGGGCAACGAGATAGAAATAATTTAACAATGATTCCATCTCCTTACGTAAAATGTACACTAATCAACCTGTAGATTATAAAAGCCAGGTCGGATTCTACGTAATCACTCGTCCACAAATCGCTAAACCAGTGTATGGTCGTATAATAATATTTATAGAGTCGGGGTGGCATGGTCGAGTGGATAAGGCTTCTGTACTAGAAACGTACAAAAGTTCGCCTTCCCCCATACAAACCACAGCTGACAGCCATAGTTGCGGAAGCTTAATATAATAATAATAAAAAAGTTTATGTATTTATGTATATCCATGAAATATTCGTTCCAGTTTTTCCTTAAATACAATTATACTCGTATAAATAGAAAATATGTTTTATTTGATTAGGTATCTGCTGCGTATTATACACGAGTATTAATATTATAACGAGGTGTTTACGTACCATCAAATTCTTTAGTGTATAATGACTATGATCAATAATGTGATATTTTGATTTTTGACATTATTCGGGCGGTTTCTACGTATATATATAAAGTTCGACAGTCAAAATATCACCACTATCGCTGTCATCCAATTAAGATAATAGTATATAATGTTCAAATCAAACAGTCAGTACACGTTCTGCATGGGAATGAGGTAAAAATAAAATATGTTCTCTGGCCGTCACTTCTATTATCGTGAAATGAGACTGAAAAAATTGTCGTTTTTCGTTAAAAATGTTTCTCCTTTTTTATCATCACATACCTTCCGACGATACGATCACACGTCATCTTATTGTTATAATCCAATTGCTCGTACTACGATCGTATCAACAAATAACGGGTTAATACCCGTTTATTATACATACATAAATAAATATCAAAATCACACGACGTCTCGGAACATTTAAAAATGTATAATAGACCTAAACTCCGTCGATTCGAACCAAATAGTTTTACTGTATTCGTGTTTAAGTGATCCACGTTACGTTAAACGAATTCTAAATGTATAATATGTTCTTTTATTACGTGATGGTCTACGCTGTATTCTTACACCACTGCAGCATTGTCTTTTACAGCTGCTACGAATTTTATTCAAGACGTACAACTCGAGTGTGTTTTTTTATGTTTTCGAAATGGTTACGAATGCAAACAGCAATAGCGTGCACACGAGTTGGTCGGAATATACTGCAGCTGAAACGGAGTGATGATAATAAGAGCAAGGTTGTGAATTTATTAACCATCGGAAGAGGACTTGGGCGAAAAATATGTGCCTACTCAGCTATTTTGGTAGAATGTGTTGTGCGTAAAAAATTACCCGCAGGGTTACATTAGTATTAAAATAAAAACTCTCGTCTTCGACTAAACTAGTAATAATGTTAACTGTTAAAATCAAGAGGTTCACTAGGTTGATATAGGCACTGTCGAGTACACAGCGAACAATTCTAAAACTAAATGATTTTATAGATGACACTGGTGGTAACAGTGATCGTAGGTAATATAAATCATGTACTAATGTAATACCACGTTAACATTACTTCTACGTAAATGTAATTTGGATTTCGCTACGTTTTTCACAAATAAATGTTTTGCGGGCATACGAGTTGCATCGTTTAATCGAATAAACATTAGAGCTGAGATTTGAACAAGCTTAAATAAAATATCATTAAAATTGTTTATTAATTTAAACTGCGGTGATTGGATATTCGATACCAAGCATTTTGGTTTTCATGGGTACGATGTGAATTTCTATAATATTTTTTTTCAGTCAATACAAATATTATTCTTTTCCCTCGTAGCATAATACTGTTTTCATACCCATAACCCTATATTGTTCACGGTTACATTTTATTAATTAATAAAAGCAATGCCTTCGGGCTTTGATGCATGCGAAATACAAACCTGCATTAAAATAATCTTTTGAATTTCAATCACGTACACGCATTAAGCATTTTATTTACAACATTAATTAAAGTATTACAAAAATAACGTTTTTCCATTTCGCCTAGCTGGACTAGTGATAATGAGTTGTGTTATTTTCGCACGGCAAATGTGCTTGTCGTCTGATCGTGACGGTCCCAGTGTCTCCGCATCACTTTCCGTTTTATTTTTGCCTATCGCCACGATGTGTTGAACCTGCGCGTTCGAAATGATATCGACATCGAGAAAACTATTGGTGCTGTTGACATTATTTCGAACGTTTCTTTTGCGTAAAATATTTTAATGTACAGTTACTACCTCTCCGACCGTGAACTATTGGAATTCTTACTATTTTATTTTTTAACCCACGACAAGCGTATATGAAAAAAAAAAAAAAGGAATAGTATTTATTGCTGTCCGCAGTGGCCAAAGTGCATGTTTGATAAGCGTTCTTATATAATAATTATATACGACGAAGAGTAGAGATAATTTTATCATATAATACTGTATAATACTCAATATTGTGAGAATTAATTTCTTTTAAAATAGGTACCAAACACGTGCATAGTGATTTCTTATTTTGGTAATTGGCATTATATTATATATTGCACTATTACGTGCTCGCTGCCATTATATTATTTTGGTGAGGTGATCATTTTTCCCGTCTAGCTGGAAACGCACAACATCAACGCGTTCGACAAAAATTAATAAAGTTGAGTATTATGTAAACATTTTGATGAAGCTTGATTAGTGCAATGACAGCTCCGTCGTTTTTCATTTCAATCGGATTTTCAATACCTACTCGATTTCCAAAGAGCTGTCTATACCGACACAAGACATAGAATCTTTGAATAACTGGAAATACGATTAAAATTTCGAATGTTACTAAAACACGCTTAATACTTTATCCTAAGTGTATACTATATAATATATGTAATATAGTTATGCATCAAACAACGTTTTTTGACGGCCAAAAGACTTTGAAATAATATTTATTTGTATTAACTGTGTATACAAAGATAAGTACCATTATAATAAACATTTAAAATCGTAATAAATAATTTTTTTTTTTTATTTTTATATTATATGAATTCAACTCAAAACATTGCGATTACAATAATTTAGACACTCGTACATTTTAAAGCATATAAATCATTGATAAAGGATTTTAGATAGTTTATAAAAAATTGAATTTCTGACAAATAATTGACAACATAATAATTATTGAGACACATATAACAAGTAAAATAAATTATATAAAAATAGTAAATAATCTTTTTCTGACGTAATATAGAACATTTAAGGTTTGTACAACGATATTATTTGTAATTCTAAATATTATTAACACATTTTTTTCAGATATTAAAATAATTTAAATTAGACACGGAACTATTGTTTATTTTCAATCCAATTGTACCCATAATTGTATTTTAAATACTTGAGTATAAGTTTCATATCATAATAATTACAGATACTATCGATTTGTTTATCTGGCTTTTGTATTAATATTATTTACAACCACTGATTGAACTTAAAAATATTGTTTGATGTGTAATTCATTAAAGAAATTTTCTAGTTTACTATTAAAACGTTTTAATCGTTTTTGTTAGTTGTGTTCAAATTTTAACGCCTTAACGGTACCCATTTGAGAACATTATATAGGAACTTGAGATGTAGTAAACATTAATTTATAATAATCTATAAAAAAAATTAAGAATATACTAAATCTGATGTTAATAAAAAGTCTGGTACTTCGAGTATTGATTATTATGTTCTCTCGTGATTTTTAACATCGAAACATGTTTTAATATAATAAATTAATAAATATGTAAATTAAACACAAGCCATCAACAAACGATAACATCTTACTACGAAAAAGGAATGTTATTAACTCAATTATTTAACAAACAAAATTTAATTTTAATTCATTTCAAATATGTGTCAATCCAACAAAGTCGTAATCGAAGTCTTCAGCCATAATTTGCTCCGTATCTGAATGCGAGAGGTCAGCAAATCAATTACACTAAAATCATATAACATTTACACAATCACTGATTATGATAAAAACGTATCTAGCATAGAGCACATAATCATATAATTATTGTATTTTTGTTTATTTTGTATCCATTCGAACTATTACGATTATAGTATTAAGTACCTATCTACCTATCATTACTATACCTATCTCTACTACTTCGTTATTACGTCTTAAAAACGTGCACAATATTGTAGCGCCGACATTCAGCATTTTTATTATCAATGTACTATCAAGTAATTCGTAGAATAGTTTTAGGCAATGTTACTGCTACGAACATGAGTTTAAATTATGTAACACATGTATTGAATGACGAGTAAAAATGTAACGAAACTCGCGTCGAAAACGAAGGAAATCGTTAAGGCTAAACAACATTAACATTAACAGATTAACGAGGAACGTTGATAACCTGATCGATTGTTTTTCCGTTTGTCCGTGTCCGTGCACACGGCAGTGAATCGTACCACGATAAGTCCATTTCAGCGTTATTGCGTTATAATGATGCATAGGTGGTGGCGTTTGGAAAATCTGAACTCGTAACAACCAGCGCCGGTCTTAGCATCGTTCGGTTTGCCGCAACCGAACCCGCTGACTGGTAAAACCGTTTCGACCGCACAACCCGGTGCAGCGCGCCGAACCCGTGCTCGAGTAGTACCGCAGTCGGTCTGTACACGTTTTGGGGGACGGTCCCCCTTGTTAGCCGCGCATTCACGTGATCCTACTAGTATTCACTCTTACTGCGCGCGCAGTCTTTTACCAGTTCGTCTACGGGGTCTCCCGGGAAAATGCGTGAGTCCGGATCGTATTGTTTTGACCAACAACTTAACTCGAAATAACCACCGAGTCGGGTTCCCAAAACTGTGGGTCGCGTGCGCTTTTAAAATATATCTTTTTTTTTTTTGTAACATAAACATACGATGCTTGATATTAAATCGCTATAGAATACACATCAATTATTATACGTATGAGTAATATAAATTCGTTGATGTCAAAATTTAGTTTTATCGTAAATGGAAAAGAGCAAAAAAAAGTTCATTGTTTATTGTGAGTCGTCAACATTTAAAACTGTCCAAAATGGGTAATTCCATACAAAGTTAAAAAGTTTGAGTACCTCTGCTCTATATATACTTTTTGATATTAAATATATTGTAATTATATCGACTGAACACGCGCTGATATAGTATACTACGTATATACGATTTATACGGAACGTAAAAGTATAGAATGAATGATTTTTATTTTGGCGTCTTATCTTGTACTGTTTTTGTATACGATGTATATTATACATAAATATGTGTATACTTTTTTTTATCACCCCTTCATCGAGATATTGCTATAAAATATTTTGCTCAATATAAGAAAAAAAAATGTCACCCAGCTATCGCGACACTAACCCGACGTCCCCTGCAGTGCTCCTGGCTGCGGTATATCAGAAATCATCCCCGTCCCGTTTTCACGCTTTCTTGTTGTACACCACGACCCCACACGCTCGCGCGTTGTCTCGCGAATCTCTGCCACACGATCGTACCGTCGTTGTCGTCGCAATGTCTGATGTACAGGCCGAAGTAGAACAGCACCATGAAAACAGCCGTGGCCGCAATCGAAAACGCCGTGTCGTCCAACTCGAACTTGTACCCCATCAGCTCGAAACCTTCGTAGCCCACCCGGTTGACGCACTGCGATTTGCTCTTCATGATCGTTTTGCGCGTCGACCCGCTCCTGTTCCTGGAAAAACAAATAACACGGGGAATATGAAAACGACATCGAGGAAAATCGGCTTCCGTTCTATCCTCTCGATCAGTATCACTGCAGGAACGGTCGTGCTGCCTATATGATACATATGTACAATCGATATAGACTTATAATGTATCGAAATTAATTGGTTTTGGAAACATCGATTTACCGATTTTTAGAAGTTTTATACGAAACATAACGACATTGCGAAAAATCGTTTTAATTTCGTAAAGTCACTATTGTTATTATATATGTACAAAAAAAGTCGTTTGAACTATTATTGGATTTTGTTGATAATATTGAAGAGTGAAATGTTTAATTTGAGCAAAACGATTGCAATTTTACCACTTTTAAAATTTATTTTTTATTTGATTTCATGTTTAAAAAAATAAATAGTGTATACCCCTTTTGAACGTTTTTCCGTGAAAAAATACTGCATTTACAAGGGTTTATACATTTCAAATTGAATCATTTACAAAATAACGTATATCCTTGCCATCGGCATAAGTATTAAATTACTGAACTATCCTAACCCATACCATGGGTTTACGTGCATATACTTGATTTAAAATTAATATAATATATCGAATTGAAGACCTTCCGACGTATAAATTAAATATTTTTATTGGACATTTTTATTAAAAATGGTTATTCTGTCGGCATTTTTGTTGTTGAAGTATTGTTTTCGTTTGCAGTTTTCGATTTTGAAAAACACATGCTAATGGCATATATTAATAGACGATTAATTTTAAAATTATTAGTTTCTAACTTAGGTTTATATAAATGTATTTAAATATGAAAAAATAAATTCTTACTCGCGTTTTATACGCGTCGACGTAGTTGTCGTTGGATCCCAGGATGAACACAAAATAATATACTCGATAAACTTTTTTAGATCCTAATAATATAGTTCAGCTTAGTCTTGCGAATGCTATAAACAAAATGAAATGAAAAATATACCGTAAAAATGTTATCGTTTTTTTTTTTTGTTTCATGGCCGAAATAAATAATTTAACGTTTCGGGGAAACGTTAAGCAAATTTTACGCCTAAATGGCGATTAACGTCCCCGATGATTAATTAATCATGAAATAAAAGGGTGTCGGGAACATAAAATATCCTTATTGTTTTTTTTATTTTCTTTTATTCTTTTTCGTTTTTGTTTTTTATTACTATCCAATTGTCTGGACTATAAAGACGGGCTAAAAATACGACGTTATTTTTCTATTGTATCGGTCCGTTTAACATTCATGCCTTTCAATAGCCCAACACCGTTTGAATTAATAATTAAAGCCCACACATACATATCGTTTTTCAAATATCAATCGAGTATATTGTTTCGATATGCAATACCAATAAATCTTAAAACCAAAATTCATCGTGTTACGTATTCCTGCGGATCACATGCAAATAAAAATGTATTATACGTCTACACATACCTGTAGAGGTTTCCGTGGTGACAACTTAATACAGTTTACCTTTGTTTTAGTATTTCTAGTCAAATTTCGATACATTTTACACGAATTGCATAATATTATTGTGCTAAAAGACGGAACAGTATAACGTGTGGGAGCTGTGAATGAAAAATACCGAGGAGCTTTGATGTGAAATTGATCAGTTGTCACATCGGCAACATAGTAGTATGAATAACAATTTACCGTGTCATCGTTTGTGTAAAATGTATTATTAAAATGTTTATGTATTTACGATATGCGCACGTTATTCCCAAATAAAAATATAGCGGGGCATTTATACATTGTGTTTATCAACATTAACGAGATCATTATAGACTTTGTGTATTTTCAAAGTCTACACCACGAACGAAGATATTATTTTAAACACTATACCGAGTGTATCTCAATTCGTGGTCCATACTAATCGTGTTAAAAAACTAACTGGACACAGATCAAAAATCAACGGTTACTTCGTACTTACTAGGTAGTCTAGATAGACCGTGCGCTCAACGTAAGTAGATTGTTATGCTAAGTTTCATATCAATAAAAAAAGGGTTCAATTTATATATGTTACCGCGTATCAATTGTGCGCACAAAAAGAAAACTTAACGGACGATTATAGTAACGTTACTATTACACCTACATTCAAGAGAAAAGAAACGTACCGTATGGCTGTTTCGGATGTACTGGTCTATAGATAAAAACACAGCGTTTCATTTACGCACGGTCATCATTGATAACATTCATGAATAACTCGGTGGTATCCAATACTGCGTGACATACTACTACTGCAGCTTGTATAACAGTAAATTTTAATTATTGTTATCATATATGTTATAATAAAAACTATAATTATCATTATCATTATTAAAATTATTATTATTATGATTATTATTATTATGGTTATAATTATTTTTTTTATATTTCCACTAATTCAATACACTTGTTTGAGTATTTTTTATTTACTTATTTAGTTTTATTTTATAATCAATGTAAGCGGTACACCAAATGCCTATTCGAAATAAATATATTTAAGTAAATATTTCAACAGTCAAATATGTATATAGATTATACGAGTAGATACTCGTATATTGCCGAAATATTTACAATTTACAAATATTTACGCACAAACATTGATTCAAACTATTAAATATAGTATACGAATCGCTAAAAATTGAACAAATTAAAATAAACCAGAAAAAAAAAAACCATTACAAATATTTGTAATATTTGACATTATTATTTTTTTTTTCGAAACCTATGTAAATCAATGGTTAAAATGTTGGTGCAATCCGAAATTGCTACAAACGCTGTAATTTCTGAAGTTTTTCATTTATGGTACATGGTCATGGTCAATAACGCAACCGCTTCGCTCTGCAAATCTAAAATATTCTATAAATTGTTGTGGAAAACCATCTTGGCGAAAGCAAAAAAGGTAATTCACGTACCTATGCCAGTTCTCAGAGTATTTACTAAAATACTACATTTTATAATCTGGCTCCAAAAAGCTGCGCGGCACTCTTCGAGGGGATGTAGTGGCACCCCGATAAGGTGAAACAGAACACTGTAGTCCCCTACGCTGACGGGAGTAAGTGCTATCAAACTTTAAATCACCATAACAATGAAAAATATTAGTTTTGGTTTTTTCCCTGTTCTTTGTTTCCCTGGTATTTCTTCGGTGATACCATACCATTTTCACGTGCAGTTGTGATTCAGGGACTACCGACAAAAATCCAATATAAATTGTACTATCTTTAATCATTAATTTCTTATACTGCATTGATAAGACCCCTCTATACGTCTAACTAGTGGTGAACAAATGCGAAACAAGAAACAAAAATGTTATTGTGTCGATTTGAAAATATATACAAAAAGTTATCGACGAACGACCATTAGTTTCCTTTGAATTTTTATCCGCACTGGCAATGTATATGTGTGTGGTAATACGAAGAGATTATATCCGCTGAAACTATGTGCGCTATTCTGAATCGAAAAGTGTACCGTTACGATCAATAATCAAACGTATAATCGAAGAAAAATAATTGCTATTTTCTAAATACTAAGTTGTGGAAAAGCTATGTTTTAGATAAACAAAACTTTTATAATGCAGAATTTTAGAATATTTGTTTTATTTACTGCACACTCGTACATGCTTTAACATGTTTAACGTATTAAATATTGTAATATGATTTATTAATTTTCAAGTCAAAATATATTTTCAATATTTAAATAAAATAGTTATTAACAAATGAGAAATAAGTATTATATTTAAAATTTAAGTTTTTAGGCAATAGTTCTCTAAATTATAATTAACATAATCAACTATTTATTTACAGATTTACAACAGTTATTATTCTGTGGTTCATTGTACTTTTATTTTGAGAACTCTCTTTGAAATTTGCATTTTCGCACGGTCAACAGTTTGTAATAATTATATGTAACACTACGAATAGCCGTATAGGTGTGAGCGTATGACGTACGAAATTGAACAAATGTCACTTTTTGATAATTCTCGTATTCTTGATCAGACATAAACTTATCACAGATATAAAACTTTATCGCAGTTCTACGATACCAAAATACCGTAATACCAAACGATTACCAAAATTCTTGAAACCAGTACCAACATTTTGCAAGTAGTTTGCAAGTATTTTCAATTGCAATTTAAAAATGTGCAAGTCATCCTTTCCATAACTTTCATAGGGTTAACTGGATGGATGAACAAACTTCAGCTAGCCCACCCGTGTTGTCGCATAAGTTCAAAACGAGTGCCAAACGGATCGCTGTAATTCACAAGTTGGCTTACCCATCCAGATAACTTCTCAAAGTTAGAATAGAAATTGCACTTGCAAATTCTTTCAAATTATTTGCAAGGATTGAAGACTTTTGGTAAAAGTCAGTGTGCATACTTCAGAGGCCTAATAGTAGATAGGTAATTAGAATAACAATACAGTAAAACTATATAGGTATAGAAAAGTATGGCGAGGTACGACGGGTATAGGATTAGAGAAGGTTCCAGTTAAATACTCGTTGCAGTTATATTATTGTGCGCGCGTGTTACTCGTTTTTAACACCGTATATTGTCCTCATCATGATCCTTATTTATTGGCATGTCGTAAAATTGCGTATTCTGCGGATACATTTCTTCTACATGCGTTCCATAGTATATAGTATATATTATAGCGTGATGTTACATTTTCTCTACGATTTCTTCCAACGATTACAATCTGGGACTGTGCTTATCGTAACGATTTATTTTTTGTTGTTTTAGTACAGTTTAATATAATAAAGGACGTTGATTGAACGCTTAAAGTAAAATTTGTATTTTTACCATTTAACCGACTGTAGAAGCTTACTAGACATTTTCATTTCTATAATAAAATTACAAAATACGCTTAGTTATTTATCATGAATAATTGGTTTTCTAATTATACCTATGGTAAGTTTGTGCGGGTAAGAGTAAACGTGTGCAGTAGTTTTATTGGCTTGTTTATAAAATGAATATAGATTTATGGTAACATTTAACTAAATGTTATCTTATAAAAGTTACCTAACTAAACGTACTTACGATTATGACGGCTGTAATGTATTTATTCACTACCAGTTTTTATCGTCGGAAAGGATTTTTAATTAACCTTATTTTGAAGAAATTAACTAAACAAATTACAATAGCATCATTAATTGCATCTGCTTGTATGACGAGGGTAAATAATTGCAGAAATCTCTCCCAATGACCGTTTTGTTTGGCGGTTCGAACAGCGTGTGTAGTGGTACAATGTACCTCATAGTTTTATTGCTTTCCGTATAGCAATAAATTATTTTCTAATCGGTTCAAGAGTTGCGCGCTATTGTACATAAATATGAACAAACATGTTAGTGATACGTACAAAAATGTGTAAACGATAGGCTACATGGAAAAAAAACGATTTGCAATTTTTTGAAGAAAAAAATGTGACCGATAAGTTATCTTTATCGTGAAACACAATACGAGTTGTACAAACTTGTTGTAATTCTGCATATTATACACCTACACGTAGAAATATTACACATGACAACGATTCGTCGGTAATAATGATTTTGTACGACGTTTTGTCTTTGAACACTTTTTTTTCCGCTCGAATCCCTATCAATGGACGCATTCCCGTTAGGGATGAAACTGTGCAAAACAGTGTTATTGTGTTTTACTATGTGTATACTATTTTTAAAATAAATAATTTTTAAATCTTTTCAAATTATGGTTCAACCGTTCCGCCTGAGCAATGTCTCTCCTTTCTTTGGGTACATGTACGAGCTCCTATACCGCATAAACGGTGAGGTTTCCACTCATGTTGCGTCGTGCTGGTGTTCGTAAGACAAACGCACATTAAAATCAACGGTTTGATAACATTCATGCTGAAATCACATGTTTTCGACTCGGACCAAGAACCGCAACGCTATACAGTTGTACCCATATATACCTGTAGTAATATAAACGCATATTATTAGAACCCCGCGATAAAGATAAAACGTAGCGAGTAGCCAGGAGCGGTGTTTTTTTTTTTATTTTTCGCTCACAATAAGCCGTTTGAAAGTTAACGTTGACGACGGTGCGTGCGAAATATATTCATCGAATTATACTTTGTCCTTGCACCTCGCGGAAACTGGTCTTGTTAGTGCATTATTGTGCTGCACCTTTCGCCGTGCTCGTATAATTTATCACACTAATTATGTGTAGTCCTTGCCCTAAAATCAATAACGTGACCCTTACAATTGGTTATTCGTACGTTCGTTTACGAAACATTTACTCCAATCATTATTTGTGAACTATATATTAATACATGAACGTATAGTTTTTATTGGAGACAAATTTTTAGTTTCACTACCGTTTGATATACACCGATGTAATTCGTACGAGTTGAAATACGTATATATGATATTATTATTATGCACTCAGTGAAAGTATTAGTGCACTCATGGAAATAAAAATATATCCGCCGGTTGAGCAACTCACATATTACTATGGGGACTTAGCGTAATGTTTTATGTGTCTGAAGTAAAGATGTGTTTTTATTTTTATTCGATGTAACCGTTCAGTCAGGACTCGATTCACTATGTCATCATATCCTCAGCTGTATGCACACTGTTACATTATTCATGCTATAGTTTATAAGCCAGGAGGCTGAAAGGCATTACGACAACGTTCTAGTATTGTAACTTTGAAAAACTATTTAAATTTGTAAACGTAATTATAAAGAATAACGTAAAGCGGTAAATGAGTAAGATCAACAAACATAACCGTCTGATTAGCGAACAAAATAAAACGTGAAAATCATAACAACGCAAAGCGTTGTTTTAGTAACTAAAGTTGTATGCTCAGAAAATAATTGCCGATCTGCGCATTATTACCATATGACTTTTTAAAACATAGAATTCCATAAAAGAATTATAATATGCACCGCCGCGGCCGATTCAACCTTTAGCGTGAACAGGTGCAAATCGATTTTAGACAGAGAGGCGCTTTTTTAGCAGCGCATACCAATAATCTAACCAACCCTTTATTATATTCAAATTAATTTGATATATTTTATAGTTAAATATTGAATATGTATCTAATCTTCAAATAATTACGATTATTATGGGGGTTGGGGACCAGAAAATGTTGACCGACAACACTGAGGCACTTAGAATTGCGGGTAGCATTCGCATCCACCTTTAACTGGCACTGATCATACTTTCAAGCTTATGCCTCTAACGTGCACTTCTATTCCTACGCGAATTATTCCCCTAAAAGCTTTTTCCGCTCTCCCCATCGGTTCGTGTCTCTAATCGTTAGCTGAAGATGTTACTTTGTCCGCACTCTGAAAGTATTCAAACCACACCTACATTTTTCGGGCGATTTGCAAGTGCAATCTTAAAACTTTCAAGCAACAAATAATGTTTAAATTGTATCTTAAGCTCTATGTATTAGCCCACCATGAAAATATACGCACACACGTTATTAGAACTTTATTATAATAACGGTTTTTTTATTTTGTAATCTTACTCTATTTCTAAATAACTGATCGTTGTATAAAAAATACAAATACCTAACCTTAAGTATATAATTGAAAAATGTAACAAGCTATATATATAGTGTTAGATACTTTTTTAAAAAAATAAATCAATGAGACAAATACTGTGTAGAACTGTAGACTACATAAATATATACAATAGCTATATCGCACAATTAAAGTACCTCGTTGGAAACACACTTTCAAATAGATTTAAACAATAGTTTAAA
The DNA here is from genome assembly GCA_949715065.1 of Periphyllus acericola. Lineage (NCBI taxonomy): Eukaryota > Metazoa > Arthropoda > Insecta > Hemiptera > Aphididae > Periphyllus > Periphyllus acericola. The sequence goes on from OX454265.1 coordinate 23,729,263, forward strand.
AAAAAACGAAATGAGTACATACGGATATCGGAACAAATAAATGATATTCCGGAGAAAAAAAACAGAAGTTTTTACACAGTGTTGTACGGGTAAATATTGAACTTTGATAAAAATATGTCAATGTGAAAAATGATGCTCGATCAGACTACATTAGGCTTTTATGCGGAAAATCGTATATAAACCGCCATCATAATAAAGCATGTATACACATATATTGGTAGGGGTAGGGCGAGAGCGTATTAATATCATTTTTTGTACATTACAGCACACGCTACATTTCGGTTCGCATGATATCGACGTACACCGCAATCGCATTAAACAGCTTTAAAAAGGTCCGGCGCACGATATGTTATATGATGATAATAGGACGCCGTTCATCACGACGGACGCAAAGGACATTTTAACACAAACGTCATCGCGCACGACCGTGTGTTGCGTATTAAATTGTTTTGGCGTTTGTCCAAAACCGCACGGTTTACGAAACTCACATTTGGTACAAATATACATATAGTTTTATATAACAAAATATGTATATAATAATATATAACTATTATGCATAGTATATAACAAATTTATATATAGTGTACAGTACATACAGTTATGGTATAATGACCCAACTTTGAGTTCTGTTCCAGTCGCGGTAACTTTTCATTTTCACAATGTCTTAGTGCACGTAGAACTGCAGTATAACCGTATATGTATTATTATAAGACAGCATCGTAATATAATTGTACCCAAACGTTAAACGATAAAGCGAACGCAGTTTAAAAACGAAATCAGTATTATCGTTAGAACGGGACTAACTGCAGTAATGATATGGTAATAACATCGGGCTTAAAACGTGTCTCCGGAGATTTAAGCGCGATAATGATATTATTACTATTCTGCGATTTTTCCCTGATTTACAGCGTAAGTCCTCGGATCATTCGAGTTTACTACGCCCATGGATGATACGCGTGCATATTATATATAGGTGGCTTGTACTAAGGAGAAAACACCAGCTAATAGACGCATTTGGCCGCAGATGGAAAGTAATGAAATTAAATAGCACAAAAATCGTCGCAACGGTTTTAACGATTATGGCGGACGCCACTGAGAAGATAATACGATACCAACAACACTGTGCATCGCGCTAGGACTATACGGTTATCAAGAGACAAAAGGCGATCGTTCGACGGAGAGAAAACGCATTGTACATTTATCACGTTACGAGAAAAAAAAACGAGTCATGTAGGAAACGTATAACGCTAAACAAGGGTAGTTTGAGCGAAAGTCAAAAACAATATTATAATATTTTAACGCTGTTTGAATGTTCGTTTCGCACGGTGACTAAGTAGTAGGGATTTGTATGTTCTGAGTCCATTTTTTTTTTTTTACATATATATTTATTACAAATGTGAGGAAAAATGTGAGCACGGTAACACAATTTTGCCGATGTAGAAATCGCCTATCAAAATAGTGACAATCTCCCTGTAAAAAAAAAAATGGACTCAGAACATACAAATCCCTACTACTTGACTAGTCAAAGTTTACGTGTAAGACTACGTGTTATAGAGACAAAAACCAAACGGTGGTAGAATTTGCCCCCGTTGTATACGCTATTATTAAACACAAATTTTCTTAGGAACGTTATAAAAAAAAAAAAAAAAGCCGACGATTTTTCCGCTTACAATTGTCCGCTCGGCGACAGCATTATAATAATGTGACGACGACGACGACGATGTTATGTAATTAATTATATTATTATAAACTACGCTGTACGCGGGTCGAACGTATTAACTAATTAATTTTCCACTCCGGTTGAACAATAACAATAATAATAATATATGCGGTTTAGATATCTCGCATTTTAATTGGTACGTTTTACTTCAGCTGCACGCCGCGTCCGGATAATATTGTCACTTACAGACGTGTGCTGCTGCAGTGTTATTGGGACACACACCTCGTCGCATGCACTTGTCGCAGTAAAGTTGTGCACGCGGCGACGCACAAGAACGTGTGCGCATACGTATTAATGTATTGTGTAAATAAGTAACATGTGTTACGTATGTACGTATGAAGTCTAGCGCGCGATGTGAGCCGGCGAGTGCACACGGCAGATCTTTGTTTATTCGTCGCAACACTGTACACCGGCAGTATACGCGCGTTTGGTGGGAGGAGGGGAGGGGTGGATACGAGACTACGGGCAGACGATCGGAATGATGATTCCCAGATGCAACTGTTATAATGCCTGTTGTGCGCGTGCACACGACGTTACTGCAATGATCAGCGGTCGGCAAGTGCGGGAAGGGTTGGTACGAGGGGACGGCGGTATCCCACCAGTCTTTTTCGATTTACATTTTTCATCTCTCCGCAAGTCGCGGAAACCACTTCGACCGCTGGTGCAGGGCCCGGAAATGTGTGCATCGCGATACGCGCCGTATTGTGTAGTACAAAAAAGTCTGTAATATGATCGTATTCCTCGGAGTCACCTGCAGTACGCCTACTGCTACGCCATTACGTAAACGGACAACTCGTAGAATTATACCGCGAGTGTACGGGAAAAAATCACGGAATCCCTGCGATACATTTGAATCGACTTCCCGAAGGTTTAAGCTCGACTGCAGAGTACGTCGCGGGCTCACGTGCGTTGATTTGAAACGTTTACATGGTTCGCGCACTACGAAAAGTTAAACGTTTCTGGCCCTGCGACCGGTAATGGGTAAATAAACGTACAACGTGAGCGTATTATTATTATTCTTACTATTATTACGAATGCATTATTATTGGGTATAGGTTTCGGGTGGTGCGGGGCTGCCATCCGTTTTCCGCTTCGTCTCCTCCCCCCACCCATATCCTTGGCGGGGAATGGAAGTGACCGTCTTCGTCGGGAGGAAGGAAAACACGATATGCGTACCTCTACCGGCGGAGATGGCATAACTTTCCCGCGACGATCGTTTCCGGCCATTTCAACGGAAAACCGCGCCGAGAGAAATACATACGCATAATATATTACGAGTACGCCTACCACCGAACACACACACACACACGATTCGCACGACGTATTGTTGTGAAAATATAATATAAAATCCCGACGGCGAATCGACAATGTTCCGACGATCATATATTATTATTGCAACCGTTTCTACGTACTCGTTAAGGGGATCGGTGGCGGACAGTTATTTTAGCCAAAACATCCAATTTTTATTCCATCATACTGATCGATGTAGTAATGCGATAATACTTTTTAAAACTGATTTGAATTTGTTTTATTATGTCTACTTGAGATCGGTCAGTCTATTTTCCCCAATGTCATCCCCCTAATAACTAAAAATTTAGTTCGAATATTTTGAAATTTCGGCATTTTCAAACGTTGATTATTCGGAATATAAATCAGAAATCTTAAAATGTAAACTGACCGATCTCAAGAAGACATTATAACAAATTCAAATTAATTTTCAAAAATGTTATCGCATTATTGGATCGATCGGTGGGATGGACCAAAAATACATAGTTTTAGTAAAAAAAAACACACGTTCTGGATCGTTCATGCGCGCGACAGTACATACGCGCCCGGCCCACCGCAACACTCGCTTCTTCACGTACGTCCATTTCCCCTCCACGCGTTTGCGTATCGTTTTAAAATAATACATTTTTCGTGTAACGCGCGCCTCCCCTTGCACGATCCGCGCACACGTGAGCAGCACAACGCGAGCGGCTACACGATTCTTCGACCGCAAGCGATCGGGGGACCACTAGATCCCTGCACGTAGCACATACGTAGCCTACACGTGCGTACAACTGACCTAACGCACCTATGATGTAGCTGTACACCATTTACCCGCCCCGCCACTCTCCTACGTGCCGGTGCTTCTGGGTCGACCATCCGATAGACATTTTCGGAATATAAACGACGTACGCACGTTTGAAGACGTATCGGTCCGATCTATGCGCACGGATAACATACTATTATATCACATGTGCAAATCGTTGGCACGCTCACTGGTGTTGCAATAATATTGCAGATGGTCTGGATATTCAAAAAACAATTTGTCCGATTTCGTTGAAATTTTATACAACCACCGAGCGATTAACCCCAGCGCGCCGAGTCATCCAAACCACTATTTTATCTTCCCCCGCGTGATGTGTTAGTTTTGACTTTGTGAAATTTGTGAATACTATGATGATCCGAGCTCCGTTAAAAATCCTTTTTCGTGTACAATATAATCGTCCATTTCAAATAAAATTATACTACCACCGTTATTATACCTATATTATGTTTAGTCTCTAAATCGTAAATGATTTGTTACACCTCTTAGCGATTAATACCGTGATTTTCTTTTTTGGATTCGTATATTTATATTTATATACGTCCTCTTAGCGATTAATACCGTGATTTTCTTTTTTGGATTCGTATATTTATATTTATATACGTCACCTAGTCAATAACTATTGAAAAATGATAATCCAATTATTACATAATTACACTTTTTATTTGCTCATTTTTATTATTACTTATTTATTAATAACGATTACATCAGCGCTTTATTTTGATATCTGTTGGGTACGCTGACTGCCTAGCGTATAATGTAGACTTCGACATAGCTATGCACTGTTCTAACGGTTACATTAGTATGCTCTTCGTGGCATCGATGTGAGAACAGTCGAAAATTGATTGGAGTAATAAATTTACTCCAGGTGACTAAATCTGCCCAAAAAACAGAAAACTAACAAAGGGGCAAAAACCATAAATAATGATATCGGAATCTCAATGTTCGGTTTGTTTTAATCTGATCCATGCACGCCGTATAGTAATTTATTGTTTTCACTTCGGAAAAGGGTACATTTATATTTGTTTATTAATAGGACATATATAATATGGACTTTATATTATGTAGAACATAATATTATACGCATACCATACAAATGTATTTATTATATAATGCGCTAGTTTTTGGTTTTCAGTTTACAGTAGATATTTATTTAAATAATTACGATTAGAAAGTATTTTTACTCATATTGGTCATATTTTTTGATTTACACTTATATTTGTGCGTTTCAATGTTTTTTGTATTTTCCAGTAAACAATGAAACAATATTGTTTTCGTGATTTAGTCCAAGTCTTGCAAATATATCCTCCATTCTACCACAGCAGACCAATTAGGATTTTGGAAGATAGGAGAATATAAAATATTTCCAAAACAAAAACAATAGTTCTTGATTCAGTAACGTACGAAAAACCATATATTTTTCAAACAATTGTCATCTCCGTGAAATATAGTGAGGAAAGACATCGCTTATACTCGTATATAGTTATACATAATATATTCATCCCAAATGTACAATTGCACTTGGACTCTGATAAAATATAGTATATTATCAAAAACAACTTATGATAAATAGTTAAATTAATACTATGGACATTGTGACTATAGAATAATAATAAAAATAAACTTAAACAGTATTTAAAAGTAAGCATCCATTTAGTTAGCATGTACAGAATAAAACATATCCACCAACCGTTTGTGACTAATATTCTATACATAAATTGATTAATATTGCTCAACTATTTGAATTGATTTTAACTGTAAATTTTACATTCCATATCGTAATACGACAAGCAATTATTTTATTTAGAAGCCCAAAACTATAAAACAAAGAATCAAATAATTAATTGAAAATACGATAATGATTATACTTCAATATTATCTTGGTTTTCCACAAAACAACACATTAATATAAAGTACAAAAGTGTAGTATTATTTACAACAGCGCGCCCGCTGGAATTAAAGTATTCCAAAGACTGTCAAGTAGCACTGAATATAATCACATACAAAACTAAATACCTAGTTTTAATATTCAAGTATAAGTATTTTAATTCCATCTATCATTCATATTACATTATAGATTTATTAGAGGATGAAACATCATCCATAATAGTAATCTGTGTAATATGTATGGTCCTTGTATAAAACAGCTCATGGATCATTATATATTATTATTATTATTATTACTATTATATTGCAGCCACCACGGCCACAAAGATTATTGGATTTTAGAATTACACAAATAGTTTGTGTGAATATCGAGCTGCTTTTGTATTATGCACATAATATAAAAAGGGAGATGGTTTTGAGGATTATACTACAATATTATAAATGACCAAAATATAATAATGAATAATATGACTAAGTAATTATATTTGCTGATTATTGATATGGAATGTGTTCGCAATTATCAGTTCATACAAAATTGTGTTTTCAACTGAAAATATAATGTATAATATATTTATATATATATATATATATATACATATATTGTGTGTGTGTGTGTGTGTGTGTGTGTGTGAGAGAGAGAGACATGATTATGATAATTATTAACTACAATATTTGTCAATAAAGAAAGATTAGTAACGGAAAAGTACTTAAAATCTAATTAAAATATAGGTCTTATGAGTAATTGATTGGAGATGAATATTGAGACATATAGATTCTAAAAATGTTATAACGAGATTCTACTGAGATAATTTTTATAGTACACATGATATTTTACAAATCGATATTTTTAAAGTAATAATAAAAATAATAATAATAAGTTAATTTATTATTTTTTTTTTTAATCTGAAATTGCTATTTTACTGAGTTTATTATAAAACAGAATTAAATTAAAAAACTCGTATGTAGTCACGTATGAATACCAAAATTTATTAAGCTATATATTTTATACTTTTATCAGAAGTTTTTTAGTATTTTAGGATAAAAAAGTTTATTAAATACGCTCTTTAAGTAGCTTAAATAGTAACTGAACAAGCAACCGGAATCCATAGATGGTGCGTCGGTTTCCGGTGGCCTGCGCAGGTATAACGACAGGCCAATCTTCACGTGTGTGAATTTATGCATGTTTTTTTTATCAAACATTTAACTTATTGATAAAATATTTGAATATTTGAAATTTTGAACACTCTTCAATGGAAAAAAAAATGAAGACATTAAAAAAGTGGAAATCAGCACATTATTGTAAATGCAAATTCAATACACATTCCTTCTTAGAATCTAACTATTTATTTTTATTTTTTTGACTCCTTTAATCAATAAGACATAACATGAATCCAACTATAAATAATTATATTTATTAATTTAACGTAATAGAGTTGTCTTTTTAATTTACTATATGTAAGAGTACTACATTAATTTTATATCTAAAAAATTGTTAAATCAGTTTTTTTTCAACAATCAACAACAGGAGATCTGTGTTAACTTAACTATACTTCATTGTTCCATCTTTTATTGTTTAGAATTTTAGATCATAAAATAAGTCAATAATAAACTTAATCAATAACTCGGGATTGAGGTCCTTGTAGAAAATGCGTTTTTTTTAAACTTATAATATTATGGGTACTTCAGCGGTCGGTCATCCTTGCAGTCAAGTCAAAATAAAATTAAGTTACGTTTTAATATGTTTTCAACCTTTTACCCGCCGTCGACATTTTTCGTTGAAAACTGCGTGTGACCAGCACAGCTGCAGCAGTCCCATGCGTCTGCGGTAGTAACGTTCACCGTTTGAACGTTTATACTCTCGGGGAGGAACGCACGCACCGCTGCAAATGTGTGTGCACCGCTGACGCGCCGAAAAGGTCTTCTGAAGTGAAAATAACAGGAGCACGTGCTCGGTGTTTGGCCGATTAATATTATAAGCCTTTTAAAAGCAGCGTCGATCCACCCCATCGCCATCCCCCATCCATCCATTACACATTACTGCGACGCGTGTGGACCGTCGTGGAAACCTCTTCGGAGCCTTTTAATATTCGTACACACGCGCATGCCTTTGCACGCGGGCGTTTCCAAGTAGGTACGTAATGTATTACGTATATATTTTATATTAGTGCAGTGTTGTTTTATTGTCCGCGACAATGGGGTTGAAGTCGGTATACATTATGCACTTTGTCGGCAACCCGCAAAAACCACCCCATTACGTCCGACGTGTGCACTTGCTCGTACCGCTCTGGCAAAGGCGTACCGGCCGTACGTATTTATATACACTAGCTGTGTACGGCACTGCACGCGTATAAGACACGTGAATCACTCGCGCTCGCCAGGATGATGTACGCGGGTAAGACGTGATAGACTTGCATACAATTATAGAACCGAGAGATAACCGTTTGGTGTCGTCGAAACGCTTGTACGTAGATTACTTTGTTATATCTTCCCCGTGCAATTACCCGTTCAATAATTAAAATAACGATAATGATACAATGTAATAACATCCGCACAGGTGTCCGTTTTTAAAAATATTAAGCGCGCACGTATGTATACACGTCCGTCGTGGTCGAAGATTGTTTTAAACATCTCGAGGGCCACCTTTGAAAATCTTAAAAGTGCGTTCCAGCCTATAGTAATATGTTCCCTTTTTGGACTTTTTTATTTTTATTTTCGTACAGTGCAAACGTTTCACTATGCAATGACGGCTTTTTGTTTTTGTTAACGATGTATACGAATATCATAAAAAAAAAACACACAATACGAGTACGTCACGTACGTTGAATCGGTGAAATATTACAAAACTGGACAAACATAATATAGTACGATGAATGAAATAGGTGTTTGTTATTATTGACGTTAATTCAAGTATGATAGTTGTACAGAATGTCGCGTGAACACATTAAGCCAAATATTATATTTTCTGAGATAATTTAGACGGTAAAAAAAAGATAGTTTTTTTTCTGTACTCACCGGGATAAGGACTACTAGTATTTTTATTATTTTAATTAAATATTTGTGTTTTGGTAAGCAAAAAAACTTTTTTTGTTATTATTTTAGATGAGTAATATTTGAACATAGCCATTTTTTAGAGTTTATTCCTTTGAAAATGTTGACGTTTCATTTTTTTTATTTTCATTTACCTCATGTTTTGCAATATATTTTTCTTGTTCGCAGGAATATATTGTGTTAAACATGATGATCTTTTGATAATATTATTATCTTATCTCGTTTCCTGATTGTATATTTTAATTTTATAACTTAATAAACGAGTGTTAATTTTTCATGAGTTTGCGTTATACTTTATATGTTATTATTTATAAAATAAATAGAATCTTTACGGAATGTGTTATGATTGATGATCATAGATTTATTTATAAACATATTTTTTTACCATTATAATTATTTTTACAGTTAAGGTTTGCGTTTATATTATGACGGTTATTTCCTCGTTGCCGTTCAAAGCTTATTCAGTAGCCATCTGATTTTAAAGTTTTTACAATGCAGTGTTTTTCCTTGTACGCCGGCCACATAAAGCTATAAAAATATTATTTTTGTTTTTTTTTTGTTACTTTAAGACTATTCTTCTTCTGTTTTTCCGTTTCCGTAGCCCCCACGCGCACCAGCGTATATGACTGTATATATTTATATATAAAAATGACGTGTTTTCCGTTCCATTATTTTTTTTTATTTTTATTTTGTTATTTGAAAAAAAAACCATCCCTATTTCCGATTGATAAACTCGTATACACGTGCGCCAGGATTGTGTTTTTCGAATCGATTGAGCGGCATCGGACTTTTTCTTATTAACATTTACGCCGGCAGCACGAACTTCGTCCATTATACACCGCAGCGTGATTGGCAGCATCATAGTCTTCTCGAGTTTTCGGACGATCATTTCCTGTTGCGAATAAACATTTTTTACCCGTCCTGTTTTTTAAGTTCACCCCCCGAACGTGGGGGAAACACGTTTGGACCAGGAACGTTAGGGCCACTAATAAAACTGCACCCGTTTGGACCAGAAAGAACACAATGAAGTCGTTTGGACCAATTAATATATTGATAAAATATTCCACGATAAGATAACTTGTTCAATAACAAAACTGTAGTTGGTTATATTATATTAGATTATACACGAATATAATCTATAATATTTTACCGGTTAGTTTAATCATTTGGGTAACCCAATCGATAATTGAAATTATGGCTACATTGGCAAAGGTTGGATCTGATCGCCGTGTAAGTAGTAAGTACACGAACAACAACCGTGTCGGCTACTGCGCAGTAAGTTCAAATCGCGTAATGGATATACAAATCGAAAATGTTTTGGAAACAAAACGAGGTGATACGTGTATAATAGTCGAACATTTTGAATTCAGTAAATGTAATGTTTTAAAGAATCGTAATATTCGTTTTCGGTGTACAAATCGTTCGTGCAACGCGACTATTATAGCTAATGATAAGCTAAATGAAATGATTGAAACCATTTTAACCGTGCCAAAGACAGTCTTAAAACCTGTTAAAATGGGAAGGGAAACGAAGCTGGTCCAAACGGGCTGTGTAAATATGATATGTTTTGGCCCAAACGGGTCTTCGCAATTGGTCCAAACGGGTTGTGTTTCAGAAAAGTTGGTCCATACGGGTTGTAGCCCCGAACGTAACATAATATCGGTAACGGTGACCGCTGTTTTACAACATTTACGTGTCAAATTAAATGCGACGCAGACCAATGAGTAAAACAATAATGCAATTATTAGTTAGTATTATTAGGTACATGTATTCATTTAGAAACGATTTCGAAAAAACTGCAGGCGGGCTAATATATACAATCGTAATTATAATACTGTAAAACGACGGAATAGAAACGAACTTTATACTCCACTACGGAATTTTTCGTGTGATGGAATAATATTTCATTTTTATATCTGGTGAATATAATGTATCCGCAGCTCTTTACTGGTCAACTTTTTCTTTATAAGTTTATAGACTTTGTCCGCACAAATAGGCCCACTTAGGATAATTTCCGTTTTAAAATAAAGATGATCTTTCCAATCGTTGCTAACATCCCTTTGTACAAACCTTTAGGTACAGTACACCCGTACGCATTGAAAGGACGTTATTTTTCGTAATGCCTTTGAGTTTGCTGCAAATACGACAACTTGATTGTTCAGATGGATACGTTATGACGATCATGTATAGCATGTAAACTTCTTTGATCGTATTACCGGGTATGATTTATAATTGTAGATGTCATTGAAGAAGCGATGTCAAAGCTCAGTCTACCGGACAAAAACAATATACTGCGTGGGTCTATTCCTTTACTGGATCGAAGCATTTGATCATGTTTGGCGCGAAAGGCTTTTCAACAAAATTCGTGTTTTCCTACCTACTCCTTTCAATCTTTTAATCAGATCTTTTTTCACCAATCGCTTTTATGTAGTTCGCTCCGAAAAATAACTATCCCGCGTCCAACGAAATCAGGTTTCCCTCAAGGGGGCTGTAATATTTATATTATAATTCATCTTATATAATGTTTACCTTCACTCAAATGTACCTTTACTTTTGCTTGAATAAAAATTCAGGTGTAAGAATATAATTTACAAAAACATATTTGGTCTATGAGATTATATATTACTGATAAACTTTCTCACATTTTTTGTTACAATTTTAATCAATAATGTTTAATCAACAAATATCTAAGTAGAGTAAAATTCAAAAGAAAACGAATGTTAGTTCATCATGACAAACCTAATTGATTTTCAACTATCTGTTGACTTTAAATCATGGGTATATTCATACGATAGTATAGTTTAAATAATTTAGAATTAAAGTAAATTCGCATCGTTCGCTATTTAAAGCATGTCCTAATAATTTGCCATTGGTTTTCAAAATGATCATTATCACAATAGGTACATTGGAATGAAAATGGGTCTTATTAGCATGGGAAAAATATCCCTTGCAATCCCCTTAATTCAAAGCTTTTTTCATATTCAATTCTAAGTCAATTAATGACTGAAGCAAATTATTTTTATCCTTTTTTTCAACAAAAAGTCTTAATTTATGCATAAAATATGACCACTACATTACCTATAACCACATCGTCTGTATTTCATTCATTCAAAGTCTCTAAGACTAAATATTTATAAGATACTTACTCTTTTATAAGCGTACATATTTTAGGTTATAGAATTATAATCTATATTCATTCATATTATTGATTTTACATTCACATTATTTTTTATACTTTTATTTGAATACTTATAACTTGTATAAGTATTATAACATACAATTTTTTTTTATCGCAAAACAACGAAAATATTGAGTTTTAGTCATCTTATGTCTTAAGTACACCTCATACCAACTTCGAATTTAAGTACATTTAATGTTATAAATTCTGAGTGAAACGAGTATTGTTTTATCATTTTGTGTGTTTTTTTTTTGTGGAGTCTCACCCGACCTAGGAGTTTCGCCCTTTTTTGTATTAGTATTTAGTATCTATATAATATCAGGTAATAAGAGTAATAATATTTTAATAACTGCAATATATATATAAAGTAGTAATTGTACGTTAGGTAAGCCCTTTTGAGTTTAAGTTAATTAGAAAAAAAAAGTAATTTTAAAGCTAAAAAGTAACTTTGCGTATAATTTTAATCAAAATGAAACAGTACGATAAGCCGAAAAAAGTAACATTTTATTACTTTGTTTTTCTCGTGGATTTTCTTCTACGGCTCGTTGTCATTAATCTTGTGCATTGTTTCTGTCATCGTTGAGTGCGGTAAATCATAAATAATAACAATATTTCAACCCCAAGTTCCAATACAACTGGTGTCTGGTGTTCACTAAACATCTATTATCATTACTGCAGCAGTGTGAATATTACTATTATTGTGACGACGAGTTCAAATACAATGCATATTAACAATGATAATACCGAACGCAAACACGTCCTTTATAAATCCTTTGGTGATTTAGGGACGCAATAATATATTGACAATCCGGACCACATGCATAGTAATAATAATTTTTATTGATTTTCGACACTATAATTATAATTTATGTTCAGAGGAGTCGCGTTCGTAGAATTTGATTTTCTACGCCAAGTTTGTGTTCCGAAAGGTCGTTTGAAACGTTCAATATACTAATCACATAATATAATATATAATATATAGTATACGCAGACTCGCATATTACACGAGCAATATAGCCGCAGTCACTTTTACGCGGGGAAAAGAAAAAAGTAATATCAATTACAATAAGTACAAACGGTTTGTAGAAAACACGACAACGTTTACAGATCGTACAATATTGCGTTGTCGGTGACTATGTTGTACAGGTTCGAGTACATTATTGTTTTACCGATTCCTGCACATCGCGAGGGTATTTAGTATTGCCGCGGGTAAAATATTGTTTTCACCGCGACGACATCGTATGCCGGGTATATTACGGCGTTTCGATATGCTTTGTCGCACAGACGTAACGTGTAAATACACGCGCGCGTAAGCCGGAGCTTAGCGAAAGCAATAAAAAAAAAAAAATACATCTACGTATATTAAAAAGCCTTCGTAGTGGAAAAGAGAGGAAAAACCCCCGTCGCCGGTGTTCTAACAACAGTAAAATATACCCGCCCCTGATGCGAGTTAATAAGAAAATTTGTTTTTTTTCCAAACGACACCGAGTAGAGCGCGGGACTACTTTTAGTGTACGAAATGAGTCCGGTATATTTTCCTAACATGTTCGAACTTAATAATGGACATCGTCAATAACGGTTTGGGAATATGCAACGAACACATATCACAATCATTAAAAGTGTGACGGAAAAGTGCTTCACAAAACAGCGGCAGTTCACGGCTCTCACGACAGAATCCGTAATTCTAATCCAGTGTTTCCCAAAACCCCAACTGATGGTCCGAAGAAAACGGGTGGTTTCCATTTCAAAAAGTCCGTGATGCCCGCTATTTTTTTTTTTTTTTTTGTACAAATTAAAGAATAACAAAATGTAATTTCCTATAGTTTTTGTTTACGACTTACATCTTGATAGGTGACTACATCGTTTTTCCATCATGACGTTTCATCATTGGTTGATGGTCAGATAAAGTCGCACCGCTGATTAAACAATATCCCATAGTTAATATTCGACATATTTATAGGAAACAAAAGTGATCGGCGCGTGGTGACGGAAAATTGTCAAAATTTGAGTTGAGTTGGGAACCACTGTAATTTAATCGAACTTATTTTTCGCCATGGTGCGTCCACAAAATGTGCTCGTTCATATCAAAATCCTTTAAACTCTATGCGAATATTTTAACGTCACGACGTTATCTTACACATTGATTACACTTTTTTAATCCTCGATGAACCCGATAACGTGTGGGGTTTTCGACGAGAATATTGATGTGGAATTTTTGCGTGATGTTCAACAAAAATTCTCAAAACGTCATGGCCAATATTTGTGGGACTAGAAAAACTGAAAAATGCTCGCGGCACTCGCCTCGAACAACACGGAAATATTATGTGATTCAACACATTAGTGGGTTTCCGTTCGTATGTTCCCGTTTACTAAATCGCGGCCCGCGACGATCCGAGAACGAGTTTTTTCACGCCGCCGACGCGTCGACCGTGAAGTCGTGCGCCAACTCGGAAACGCCGCCCTCGTGGTCGGAAGCGCCGTGGAGCGCCGGTCGTGTTCACAGCGTCACGCGCGCAGTCCTGTCACCGACCGATTCGACGACGGGTGTACGGTATAGACCCCACCGCGGCGTTCGCGTCTCCTGCGCCGTATAAAAAAAAATACTTTGCCGACTTCCGAAATCCGCGATTGGAAAACACACAGCCGACTCCACCGCCGCCGCCGCCGCCGCCGCCCGTCGGTTACTCACGTCTTCCCGGTAAGTCTGTTGTTCTTTCGACGCGCGCCTTGACGACCGCACTGTTATTAATAAAATCAACACGCACCGACACCGTTCACAGTTGCCGTTGAGGCCTTTGAAATTCGAGTGATCGTGATACTATGATACTGTTGGTAGGAAAATAACAAAAATTGTTAAACGTAACGCGGTACGCGGGATGAAATAAATGGTCCGCGTACGGACGCTCGCGATTCTCCACGTGGCGACCATACATTTTCGGCACTGATCGCCCGATTCGCCTCATAGGTGCCAGTAGTTGCTAAACTGTACCACGACGGATTAGTAAGTTTCACCCACCGACAAACCAATAGCGGTCTTGTGTTTATTTTTTTTTTTACGAGTAAAACACTCGATTAAGTTCAAATCCTCTCTCTCCACGTACTTAGAAATCAGTCTTGGTGAATTATAAACGTATGAAACGTAAACGGGGTGGTATTTTTTTTTATTTTATTTTGCTTACGATAGCATCGATATCATTTGTTTACTCTCTTTTTTTTCTCGAATCATTATTGTTCGAAAACCCTCATCTTTTCGTCAACATAACGCATAAATTATAAATATATTGTAACCAATGAAAACGCCCACGCGCTCTTCTGCAATATAACATTTTAAGTTCAATTAAAAGTCTGTCTAGTGCACATCGTGATCAAATAACGGATTATATGATATTTATTCGACTCTTAAATAGGATTTAATTTTCGTTTTTAAATCCTTTGGAAGTACCTACTCGGCTGAATGACGTTTATACGCGTGAATGACGCTAGTAGTACGCATTATGTTCACAAATCAATTTATGTCATTGGCTCAAAAAACCAACAACGATACGCAAGTATCAGTGATTGTAATTCTTAATACACAATAATACTTGTTGGGTAGAACGTTATATTCCATTGTTCTCATTCGATTTCGATTAAATTTACATTGTAAAAGCATACTTTCAACTTGTTTTCAGAAGAAAGTTTCGAAGCAATTTTATAGTTGTAAAATAATAAATTTCATTGATGCCCAATAATACTTTATAGTTTATACTATATACTTTATCGATTACCTGCAATAATATAAAGTTATACTATGCATATATATGGCTGTTGGTGAAATGGGACAAATGATTAAAACAGAGAAAATATATTGTCCGTACAATAATATATTATGTCGTGGAATAATTGTTAATAACTAAACCTTTATTTCACCTACTTGTTTAATTAACATCAAATACGAAGACTTATCTCATTCATTTATCATCTCTGTGTCTCTGTATATAAAAAAAACATATATATTATAATGATGAATAGTTAGGTACCTATGTCCTAGCCTTCAATTTTTTCCAGTGCAATCATTAAATAAAAAATACAGTGTTAAAAATAAACCTACAGCTTGTTCTTAATTTTTAGTTTTAACGTTTTTAAATGTCAATTATTTATATTAACCATACCATCGCTTGCAGTATTGATTGTACCATTAGTCAATTTGTTTTGTAGCTACACAGTGTATAAATTAAATAAACCCTAGACAATACCTTCGTTATCCGGTGTGATAAACATTATTAAAATTGTTTCATTATAATTATATGACCAAAATAATTGGATATATGTACATTGGATACTGCCTTAAGAGCAAATCGCACGCTCGACACAGGACTAAACAAATAATCGGTTTTTAGGCTAGTTCCAGATTATTTAGTTTAATTTCTACAAGATAGATTTGTTATGACACCAAAACTAATTTCCATTCAAGATTATAGATTTCCGTGTATCCTCGTTTCACTGTATTTTCAATTTGTTTTCAATTACTTTTATCCAAAATATGAGAAACTGTTTTTGTTTACATTATCCAATATCCCAATACTATCGACACAACGCTCTAAAAAAGCGGAATACTTTTTTGAACTGTTGAATAAAAAGTATGACCTAAAATTCGTGATGAAATTATAATTGTAATAGTTTTTGGAAATTCTTAACTTACGGTGAAATGCTTTGTAGTCCGTCCGAGTCCGTGAGTTATTATTATTATTGTACTATACGCGTCACTGCATCTATAAGGCAATGTGTACAAGCTTACGTTATAATATATAATTTTATAGTTATAATTTAACTCACTGAAAATGCATACTTTTAATTAAAAATTCGTAAATTTAACCTTCGCCGTCAGCTTGAAGTAACAATATGACATCGTTCGAATTGCGTACATTCGTATATTTATATTTTTATTGCTATAAACAATCGAAAACGAAACGAAGTTTGGAGAACTACAGTCCACAATGCAGATAATTTTAAACCGAGAAATTTATTCGTTGTTTGAACTTTATAATAGAAAATATTTTAAATTATTTCCAGTAGATAATTTTTATTTTATTTTAGCATAGGAGATTTAAAAATGCAATGTTTTTAATTCTTGGTTATACATTGTTTCCAAGAGGAAGCAGTATTGAAATCAGAAAAATATAATATACGTTCTTCTAAATATCTATAGTACCTATACTTAAAGTTTTAACTAAATCCTTAAAAGGGTCGTTAACTGAATCGTTTTAATGGTAGCTATGGAATTCCAATGATTTTGTCCAGTTGTGTGTAACAATCCTGTATCCTGTATAAAAGTATTTTGCTGTAAAATGTCGTACCAATATAAAAATAAAAATAAAATATTATCTATTTCGACAGGCAGTGTGTCTAATAAAATTATTATATATAATAAAATGGCTAAGTACAATCGGTAAGTACTGAGATAAAATAAACTCTAGTTTTTCCAAGAACAATGCGAATTTGTATTGAAATATGTTTGACTAATCTAATTGATAATATCTATTTTAATAATTTCCCGCGTATCGATCAGTAACTATATGTATTATATATAAGAACTACATCGAATTATGTTAAAAAAGTTCCTATGTCATAGGTTTTCTTCGGCAATACATTAACTGTTCGCTTATTTATCCGTGTAAACCTATATACACTCTTAATACATTGAAAACGATTTTGGTGACGTTAGTTTTTTACGTGAAGGTATGATTACAACGCTATACGTATTAATTTAACACAAAGCACCGGCTCGTGGTGGACGCAAAAACAACGTACAGTATATTGTAATCAAGACTTATAAGAAAGAGGAATACCCCATAGAATTCCGAGCACTCTCAATCGTTAAACTTTTATGGTAAAATGACTGCAGTATACCAATTTTACTTCGAAGATACATATACATTAAAACTATATAATCATGAAAAAACAATTCCCCGATCGCACTTTACTCCGTAGATTCAGGTTAAAATACTGTTTTAGATTTGTATTTTTGTATCATTCCATCAGAATCCAACAGTCTAGTTGAAATTATTAAAATCATCATAAGCCTATAACAACAATATTATGACGTAGTACAGCCAACAACTAATTAACAAGTCACGTCGTCGGTTCCACGTTGAAAACATCGAACCAAGGACGATAGCGTGCGGAGGAAATATTCCGTGTTGGAGTACGTACTACGTAAAACGGAAGGATGTATATATATTTTTTTTTAAGTACACAGCGTAAGTGTACAGTATTTTTGTTTTCATATATATATATATACTATATAGCGTTATTAGCTCAAGTCGCGGATAACAGCGATAAAGTAAAATTAAACTGAAAGTTTCGGACGATTGCGGCGCTTGCATTAATAACGCGGCTGTTGCTGTTGGGAGTGCCGGGTGAAAAAACGGCAACAAAAATCCTCGGGCGCTCCAGAGTGACAAGCGTAATCCTTTCCCGAGAGAGTCTGTCAAACAGAAACGATCGGAGACGGCGAGGAGAAGGGGGGGACGCCGTAAGACTTATTCTTCCCGGACGGAAATATATTAAACGTATCATTATTTTTATTATTATTAAAGCGAGCGTTTTCCCCCCGCATCGTTCAGGGTATAATAATAATAAAAATGATAAAAATGATGATAATAATACCGGCAGGATTTATGAATACGGTGTCTCGCGGATAGAAGTATATATTATCATAAACATATGTGTACAAACATGTGGAGGTAAAGGATAAAAATCATCCGAAAACGCGTACGTTGACACACGCGCACACGCGTCATATACCGGTAATAAATAATAACGATGATATAACCACTCGAACGCATTCATTCTTCCGGACCACGTGCGTCCGTCCGTCTGCAGTCTGCCACCCGCACCGTCGTCATCATTATGATACCATAATACCACGGTGATGATGATAATAATAGTATTACGACGTGTCTCGCACCGCTCGGTGGTCGGTACCGACCTGCGCTGGTTACGCGGCATTCACGGTGCTCTAAAAGCTCCGGCGAGCACCCTGTAAGCAATGTTATGCACACGGATCGTATACCGCGCTTCCGGTTTTTACCGGGCTTGACCGATTTGAATTTTCGACCGTACGCTTCTCGTTTCCATTCGTTCGCATCGCATCGCGACAACCACAGCGCGTACCTGTTTACACGCGTAATATAATAACACTGTGTTGGAATAGCGTTATGAAAGAGTCGCCGACCGCGTCAGCGCAGGTCTTGTGTGTACGAGTGCGGGTGACAGCTGCCGCAGTCGGTGCGGCCCAACGCACGTCTAGAAAAAAAAAAATATATATATATGTAGGAATACATACGATACGGGTTTTATACGCGGTCGTAAAGCGGACGATTTTCGCTACGAAAATCTCGAAACCGTATTATTGTTTTCGTGTAGGGTTTTATTGACAACATCATAATACGACGGTCGCGCTGTTAAAATACGGGCTGCAGTCGCCGACGACGGTGTAATTATATGCCGAGCAAAAATATCCACCTTTTTTTTTTTTTCACTGCAGCGCCGAATATTTGACGACCGTTGAACTTCAACAGATCGATCGCGGCTTGTTATGAAACGCTTCGGCCTGTACCGACTGTCGATTGAATTGGATATATTACAAAAAGTTGTATCGGTCGATCGGTCAAACGGCGGTGCTTCGTCAGTAATGTGTACAGTACCTAATGAAAATCCGTGGCCTTTATTTCGTTCATATGTGTCATAAACTCCATAGCGATGCCGTTGCTGTGTGTTGGTACTGGAGCCTGGAGGCAATATAAAATTGATTTCTACACGCTGAGTCGCTGATACATAATTTTTTTTGTGTAATCTCGAACGTAAATGTGAAGCCACAACATTGAGAGGGACAAGGGAATTATTCAGATATCCAAGTGTAAAAGAATGCATTTATTCTTAGTATATTTCAAATAAGTAAAAAAGTTAAATAAACTGTTGAAACCAGAGGTTTATTGAATCAATATGCTTCTTTCGATAATTAATTTATAGTATTTACTTAATTCATTAGATCTTATTACATATTATTATCATTGTTGTTTTATTTCCAAAGAAAATCTTCAGATTTAAGTATTTGGCTACCAATCATTGAATGTTTAAGAGAACTTATTTGTTTGGAAAAGTAATTATTACTGCCGATTATTATGAAGGCATGTGCGTAATGAACTAACACTTCATGAAAACAAATAGGAATGTTTGAAAAACATATTTCTACCCCTAAATGCTTAAAAGTAAGCGCTCAGCATAAATGTAGCAGATACTGTAGCCGCGTACATTTCACGACGACCTAGTTGCTTCGCTCGTGCATCCCGTGCACCGAGGTCGTTCGATTTTCACCCAAACACGAGCAGTTCCATGAATAATCCTGCAGCTTTTACTGCACCGAGAATAAGCGTTTTTTAAGGATTGAAAAGGGTTTTAGTAAACCAGTATCGTTTTACAACTCGTTCACCACGTATCTAGAACCACAGTGTACATCGTTATTGAATAGTTGTTTCATCTAAATCGTATTGCGTTCGGATTAAAATATTAACACTAGGATTAATTTATTTTACATGCCAAAACATCAATTTTATGCAGATGAGGAAGTCGAGAACGCATCCAATTTGTACGCCCATCACCGCCGCGGTCCAATTACTGCGCCACATATTATATGTATACATAGAAGGACTTTCTCGTATACTTATTATAACTGTAAGATAATTGAAACAAAACGCACACGTAGACGACATTCTTATAAAGAAACACGTGTCGTCTCGCATACCAAAATCGCTATTTCCGTGCAGGTAGCAGTCCTTGATTAGGTCATATCGCAACCGTACAGATTAGTATCGGTTATGTTTTCCGATCGTGTCGGAAAAAACCTATCAGAAAAATAATTTCTAATTAAACGCTACCCCGAGTTATACGTTCCGACGCTCACGGAGACGAGATAATAGGGGGGTTCACACCCACCCCCCTACCACACTAGGATAATTTCACGCACACCGCAGTACAGCACGCGTTATTGGATTTAGCTCACTGTACGTGTACACACAGCCCACTCTCATACTCGGTCTTGAATTTCCAATATTATTTTATATTTTTTTCCATATTTTATTGATTTATAAACGCACAGCGTCGCGAACAACCGCGTACCGATACGTTTGAGTTATCTCACCGCTGGTCTTCGTTTCCACCCGTGCGGACGCGGGGTTGTTAACACGTGTTTAGATTTATAACTGCAGCGTTGAACTGTGCAAAAATAAAATGATCTACTCTTGAATATACTCTGTGTAGAACAATATTATACATGAACGCTACATTAAATGTTTACATAATCACAATATGATGTGTTAATACCAGGGAGTCAAAACGGGTTACAACCCGGTTTTGAAACCCGGGGTACCCGGGAAAAATTTGAAACCGGGTAAAACCCGTAAACCGAAACCCGACAAATATATGAACCCGGTTTTTACCCGAAACCGAAACCCGGAGAAAATTTAAACCCGGTTTAAACTAAAAAAACCGGGGTTAAAATTAATATTATAATGACATTTATAATGTTTAACTTCACAGACTGTCAACTAATTTGATATAAATAAATATGAAAATTGTTTATCTTTAATTCATTTTCGGAGAACCGAAATTGGAAATGAAATGTGTATTTTAAATACGAGTAGTATCCATTAATACCGGCGATGCCGGTAGGCAGTATAATACTTAGAAATTAGTCAATTATCCAATGGAATTTATACGATGTAGTCAGTGATTTTCAAGTTATTTTTAAAAACGAATTATGTGTGTTATAGTTTTGTATACCTACATTTAATAGTGTTATTTCAATATGAATTGATTTTTGTACTTTAATTCAACTCGCTATTGTGTTATAAGTTTATAACTTATAACTTATAACCTACCTATTATTACCAGCTCTTTTACCATGACTGATGTTTTAAGTTAAAGGTGGGTTTCCATTGCATTGTGTACATGCACATTCATGTTATGAAAGGTGAGGTCCAACTGCAACGTTAGCTGGTAAGCAAGATTAATGTGGTTATCACCAACTTTTTTGTTTTTTTAATATCAAAAACTGATAATTCTGATAATATGGAATAATATAGGTAGTATTTTTTAAATAATTTTTGATCGGGATACTCTTAATTTAATTTATTATATTTTAAGTTCATCCTTTTTATAATACTTAATTATGCATTATACAAACAAATTGTTTAATCATTGTTACAGCATAATATATGCAATATAATTAGCAGTTTTCTGGCCAGGACAATTTATTTGGAGTTTTTTAACCAGTTCCTAACCAGAAAAAAACTTGGTTTCAAACCCGTAAACCAAAACCCTTAAAAACATAAAACCCGGTTTTAACCCGTTAACCGGAACCCGAGAAAACATAAAACCCGGTTTTAACCCATTAACCGGAACCCGGGAAAACACAAAACCCGGTTTCAACCCGTTAACCGAAACCCGGGAAAAAATAAAACTCGGTTTTAACCCGTTAACCGGAACCCGTTAAAAATCAACCCGTTTTGACTCCCTGGTTAAAACTGTATTACGAGTGAAATGTATGTCTGCCGATTGTAGTTGGATACACGGATATACTCTCTCGGAATTCCGTAATATGTACTACGAATTTCACACATCCAGTATTACGCGGCGCTTGTTATCGGTGTACACTACAGAGTTTATTAGGAAATTCAATTATTATTGAACTGAAATATCAGTTCGAGTACAGTTGCCCGAAAAGTTTTTTAATTTTGTCGTAAACAAATTTGAAAACTTATACATTATTTTTTAGATTTGCAAACTAAAGTTGTGTATTGATTTTACAATGATGTGTTTCATAGTTTTATACATGACATGTAATCATTTTTTTTCTGATATAAGGGCAAATGTTCTAAAAGTTTGATGTACCCCTTTTACAAATTGAAAATCGAACATGGATGGTACTTTAAACTTTATAGGGGTACTTCTTGAAAATGTCCAGTAGTTTTTTAGAAAATTACAAATAACCATCGGAACATTGGGACCATGCGCATGGTACCTATATTCAGATTCAATTCCTAACGGGTTAAGCAAGTTTTTACATTAGATTTACAAAACAACTTTTGAACAATCTTTTATATATTTATGTGTTCATTAATTTTATTAACATACAGGAACATTTTCAAACAATTTTTCCGCCATTTTATCACAAACATGCTCCGCAGTTATGAAACATTTACATATACACGTCACTCTGTCAATGTCGTGAAGGTAATGTGATTGAATATAATATTGTGTTACGATAATGTAGTATTTCCCAAATGTTTCGCAAAACGCTCGAAAAAAACAAATTTTGCGAAATAATCATTTTTTCACTATCAGAATTCATTTGATTCGATTATTATTTTATATGTAAACATAAAATTTTCTTTTTCTATCGTGTGGCAATTGCACAACATTGGCCCGTTGATAGTTAATTGTTTAAAAATCATATTCTACTTGACCCGTACAACAATGCGCGACGTGTGCATCACTATAATAGCATTTGATTCTTTCCCCAAACGGAACGAACACGGGACCGAGCTCCACCACCGAGATTCGTGCGCCGGCAGAGAATTTCGTTAAGTAAAAAAATAAAACCGAAAACCGTCGCACGCCGGAAGTCTCCGCATAATATATATTTAGTTTATTAAATTACGGCTCGTTCGAAAAAGCTCCACCACCACCAAACACCATAACATATATGGCACGTATATTGTTTATATGACGTATATATATTATACGTGTATGTGTACGTGAGACGTGCGCGTATTACGTTCCCAGAACATAAGCGAGTATAAATGTATTATAATATTATCATATTGCATAAACGTGCGCGTTGTATAGTGTTTTTTGACATCTGTTATAACATCGTATTGTCATTCAAGGAACAATCTGTTGTGCTCTTGAACGCGAAAAATCCCTTTCGAATTCGACCCATATAGTCGGGACACACCCTGGACGCTGCACTCTGCAGGATGGTGTGATCGAGGCCGTTCTTCAAAAACGAGAACCATTACGATTCGGAGCCTTATAGTTGTAGACATACTCAATAAATATGAGTTTAAAATTATGAATATAATATTTAACGACGTTTTCAGAAGTCCATAAAAACGGTTTTATTCGATCGCATTCGAAAGAAATATCATTATGGTAATGGCACCGAAATTGAGCGTTTTAGGATTTAAAGTTACAAAGCTATGGCGAAAATAAAATGTTTTAAAATATTCTAAGCTGCGATACGAACCGGGTACCTCTAACGTGTGCCCATTGAATTTTAAAAAATCTTCCTCCCACGTGTCCTCGGTCTGAATTTATCGGCCGCGCACACCTTTATCACAGCAACTCGCACGCACCCGGCGTTGATATGCGACTCCCGACCGTGATACTAATATATTATAATGTTAAAGCGCGACTTTTTGCGCGTGACGTCCGTGCATAATTATTCCGTTTCGTTCGAAATCCGTCCCCCGCTCGCGCATCACAACAACAATATCAAGGGCGTTTTACAGCGTGTTCTATAGTGCTGTAATTAAAATTGTCACACAAAACGAGTATAGGTTTAATATGTAAATATTGTAATACATTATGCTGTTCCGGATTATTGTGTCCTGCGGTTAATAGACGACCGCGCGACAAAAGTTAGTTTTTGCACTCGACTCTCGGCAGAGGATCGTCTGTTATTGTTTTTCTTCCAGTGGAATATTACAATATCAGTATATACCACGATTATTATTATACAGGGATGGAATATCCGAGGCACGCGAAAAAACGTTGAGGGCATGCAAAAAATTAAAATATTTGTAATATTATATTTTATTTTTAATATTTAATCACGAGACCACTATTTGAACCACTTTTTCATTTGTCTACTAAATAAATACAATAAATATATTATTTTAACCAATACGTTTTTCTCATTTGTACAACAATATATTGTATACAAGCGCAATTTTATCCGGCTTCGCACGGATCAGTCTTTGCCGGGAGATTGGTTTTAATGGATTTCTACCTTACATTATTTAAATCTTGCCCATGTTTGGTTAAGGGTGTTATTTTTGGTTATAGATTATTATTGGTTAAAAATTCGCCACGCTGGTGAAATTTGGAAAATCAGTCTAAAAACATCATTTTTTACAATTCCTTTCTTTTTACACGCATCTAGAGTAGGTATTAGAAGGACCACTATTTAAAATATTTTTTATAATTTGACGGCACACGGAAAAAAAATCCGATCATTTTTGACGTTGGAAAGATTTGCCACCCTCGTGCTATATTATCTACTATACGCGCGCACCTGCGTTACGTATTTTATCAGATTTTTAGCTACCGATTTTTTTTTACATATCTGCTCATTATTTGCGCTCCGGATCGCTGTTTTTGTCACGCTCACGTCCCACGAACAATACGACGCGCATGAAGCCGCGGGTACATCGTGCATCGTGTCGTGTACGTTTGAAAATGCGCGATACCAACGAACGTGTCCTTTACAAACTACACCTATCACATTAAATTTGTGACAAAATGTTTGCACACGATTCGATCGTTTCGAATCTATTGCAATCGGTTCAGCCACTCGTTCGAAAGTTTGACGAGATCAACTTAGTGGTAGCGCGCTTCGGTTGTACTTCGCGGCAACGGGTATTGAATTCCGTGCGTACCCCCTCTAACCCCCCTCGGTTCGTCCAATCGTAGACGATTATTTTACGCGATACGACGCACGGTGGTGCAATGCGAACGCGGATTAACGTTATGACCTGTACCGCGGTCGTGTTCCGGGGAACAGAACCCATTAGTCCCGTCCGTTTTCCGATCACGTTTCGAGTTTTCCGTGCGATTTAAATGTTATTTTTGTCCGAACTCGGTGACGCGGACCACAGCGATAACGTGCCGCGCTGTGTACCGTTAGAAACCGCTGTTCCCAGCGCGACAATTAGCAAAACGCTCGTGCGCAAGTCCGGCCGGATACCCACGAACGGTGCTGTAGCGTTGGAGTACGCTTCGTGCGTTCGGGGAATGGAAAAGGAAAAACTTTTAAACTTGTACCACGCGGTTATAACACGACGACGCGACGGTCAAGAGCTATAGGTTCAGGCGTTGGCGCAACAAGGGCACGGTGCACTGCGCGTACGTAGGGAGCGCGAATTTCGAAGGGGCGCTAAACTGCAGTCACTTCGATTACGTATTTATTTGGTTTTTATTTGATCCGACTTGTGGAGAAAAAGGCGGGGTTTTCGAAGTTTGCCAGAAGCACAAGTGAAACTTTCTACGTCACCGGGCTTCGCGGCACGCAATCGGGAAATTATTAATTTTAATTATTATCATATTTATTAATCGCTAACGATGTTTGTACAACATTTTCAATAGCCCGTACCAATCATTAAAGTCATCATATTATTGTACATCATTATTATAATGAAACAACACATAGGCGGTTTAACCGACTCTCTCACCGGTAGTGGTAATAGTATTAGTAATAGTACTTCTCGAGTTCATCGTCGAACGTGCAATTATTATTATTTTACCGAAGCGAGTTGGACATTTAATTTTCGAATTTCCTGTTCTCCGTGTATTATTATGTTACTCCGTAAAAAAACCGACATAGATACAACGTACACACGCGCGTATGTTAAGTACGTGTGACTCACCACCATTCGTGTGTGACTGAAAACTATACGAAATGTTGTTTTTATAATTGTTTTTTTTTTTTTTTTACTTAATTTTACTTATTACACAGCAAGAATAAAAACTTATATTTTATTTGCATTCAACACGATAAAACTACTGAAATTAATTAACCACTATAATATTTAATTAAAAACAAAAATTAAAAAAAAAAACTTATTTCGTATGTTTTCGTTTCATACGCAGCGTTTCTATAATTGTATTCGTATTTTTCTCGAGTTATTCAAATTAATTTCTTTTTTTTTAATTTATTGCCAAATTGTAATTAAGATTATAAATCTAAGCGCATAATATGAATTACATGATATATTTATATATGTACATAATAATAATTTTTTTTTTAATTTATCGAAAATACAATAATAAATTTGTTTGACATTTAACTCTCATTTCCTCGGACATTATTTCAAAAAAAAAATATTTTAACATTATGTACACAAAATTAATAATTAAAGAAAAAATTAAACATTTTTATCGAATTAATTTTTATTCTAAAGAAATATTATTAAAATATTGTGTTCTAATGACTTGTTTAAAATATAAATCGACTGAAACAATGATCGTTGTTTGTTGAGAAAATCATCTTGTACATTGCACATTTGGAAAACAGTGCTCGTTTATACAAAGGGACGAGCCGTTTCGTATTTTTCAATCGAAAATAAGAACAAAAAAGAAAAAAAGAATGAAAGCCTTCACAACTTATGGAAATATAGCGACTGGGATTTTGTTTTATTAAAAATAAAGGTCCGAGGCCCATGAGTTATAGAATAGGATATGATGAGCGACGTACACGAATAAAAGTTAAACAAAAAAAAAAGTAAAGTTGAACACAAAATATGTTGTTGTTGTATCATTTTGGTATCATAATTTTTTTTTCACTTTATGTGATTTGATTTCCAAGCAATGACGCTAAGATCCGAGTAAAATATGACGTTTTTTTGCACACTCTTTTACGGATATTCGAAAATAGCATTTTATATTGCCATCCGTTTACACTTGTAATAAATTAAAATAATTTTTTCCCCTATCGTAAAGCGTATGCGTTTTAATATCGTTCGTAGCGGTATGCACATAGTATTATACAGCGATAAATTCAAGACGTCCATAGCCCGGTGCCAATAGCTGAGAAAAAGAAAAATATTTACAACCGCGACGGTTTTTCACTATCGTTGCCATCGTAATCATCCCTCGTCCTCGCGTGTATGATATATATTATAAAAAACACAAAAACGTATTCAGGATTTCCTACAAAATCGCATCTCGTATTATATAACCATACAATACGCTACTTTTTTTTTATATAATCATACGCGTGCGTCAGAGTTTATTCCTGATTCCTATACACATTACCTTTCGAATATATAATTTTACATTTAAAGCTTTTAAATATATAAAGTACATAAATAAAATCCGAATTTGACTGCCCGTTTCCAACGCCTACCGCAGTTCTACAAACACGTCCGTGATTAGCGGTTGTAATAGATGGATATACGAGCATGTTTATTCATTTAAATACGCAAAATACATTATTTTCTTACATATAGCAATAAATACCTTGGCGTGTTATTAGAATATTATGCTAATATGAACACATATATGTATGACTTAGTTACGTAGATACTATATAATGTCTACTGCAACTTGTTTCTCGTCCACATCCTAATAGTGTATTTTCTTACAAACGATTATCTTTTAAATAATGATAATACGATAACGTCACTGTACTGTTACTTTGATGAAGATTAAACCAATCATTCATCCTTAATCTTAAGTCGGGGTATATTGTGCACATAATATTGTAATACGCGCGCGTGTGTGTGTATAATTTTTCATATTTTTTTTTACTTCATGAAAACATCGCATGTATCCTTTTTTCCCGTGCACAACATTTGCTACTCGGGCGTGTGTTCGGTTTGTAATTTATACCTCCCGTCGAATAAAATATAATGCGAACATTACTGTAAATAGCTTTTCTGCAGGCTACCATACAGTATGATAATGTAAAGTGACAAAGTACGGTCGGCGTTAAAAAAAAATGCATACCGTGTAAACATTGAATTACCTTATATCCAGACGTTATCGACTCGCGCACATCATCTCCCCCGTAAGACAATTTGATTAAAAACACTGTTCCGGAAAATTAAATGGCCGGTAAATAACGTATTTAAAATGGAAATTAATTTCCTCCGACACGCGGGACAAGGGTCCATAAAATATATGAAATAAAAAAAACTCCATAAATGTCAGTGAAAATATAACCGTTCAACAACAGCAGTATAATATAATATGGTTCGTATACGCGTGTTCCTCGAAACGATAAACGTGCGTAAATGGCTAAATAATATTATGTAAATCAGTCTCGACATAAAAAAATAAATCCCGTTGTGTGCTGTGCACAGAGTAGCGCTGTTAATAGTGTTTTTCTGGAAAATTTTAAACGGCGTTCCGCTCGGTAAATTGAAAATGATCAATTCGAGCTGTGTACCTATACAATATATCATAATATTTATGTGTATAGGTACATGTGACGTTTTAAATAGAAACATTCATGTATAACAATTTTGCTATCGACCATTTGACTACCTAACGGAACAGGACGTTCTATTCCGCAAGGAAACCTGTTGTTTTTAAATTATGAAATAAAATGAATTATAGTAGTATATAAGTACATGTATATATATACATATATAAGTACCTGTATAAATGTATAAACATGACACGTGTGTTGCGTATTGATAAGAAACAGTGTAGAACAGTCGAAATCGTCTCTGCGTATTATTTTTCACAAATGTGCATATAGGCTTCTTGCGATCGATCGGTCTTATTCCCCCCCCTGTGTCATCTTATTTTCCTCACTGCGACTTTCTAATCTCGTGGCATTTTTCCTTATCACTTTCTATTACCTTAAGACATATTTTTTATTCTCAGATTGATTTCGGTACAGTTACTCTTCCAACACTTTTTCGCAATGACTATCAATTTATTTCCCCAATGCTGTAAATAATACATTGCTTGTGGTCTACAATCAAACGTTCTCGAACATTTGGCTATTATTCTACATTCAGTACCTACCATATAGATTTCAACAAAATACCATTCATGTTTTTTTTGAACAATCAATTAGTCAAATTACTTTTTAGAAAACTATAATATGTGAATAAAAACAGCATTTATTGTCAAACGTTTTGTTTAATTGTATATATAGAATTCTATGGTATTTTATTAGTAAACAGTTTAAATAATTGTACCTTAGTTTAGGACTGCACCATAATCATAATACGTATTTAAGATAAAATTAATAATTAAACGATAGTCTCCAATATTTTTTCAGCTTCTATCGAAACTATTTTGTTGAACGAGAATAATCAATGGGTCCTCGTATATTGTATTGTACATTTATTAAAATATTATGGAAATTAATTAATAAAATCTTACAGAAAACTAAAGAAATTTGTTTTTTGATTATCACTTACCGAAATATTCACTCATGATTAAACGTCCTTTATGTCTATTTATGTCACTGCAATAATGTATTCCGGTACTATTATTTTGAAATTCGTTAATAGCTTCCGTTTTTTGATAGAAGTTATAACTCATGATATATATGTTAACAATACGTTGTACTTAAGAGCAATACTTTGAAATAAATGAGTTTAACATTTATTTTCAAAAATATAGTCGATCCACCAAAACTGGCAAAACTCTACATAAAAATTACTTCCACTTTCTATTTTTTTAAAAAAATTAATGCAAAATACTTTACTAATCAAATTATTACCCACCACTAATACTTTACGTCGAAGAGTCTTTCTGTTATTTTTACGTCACGCATAACTGCTACCGCAAACAATATTTTACGAACCGTCCCTGTGACCATGCCACTTTAAATGTTTCATCGCTAGTACCTTCTGTCCTCAATTCTTCGTGCTGCGGTGGATTTTATTTTTCTAACAAATATAAAACACTATACGAACGCTTTAGAACTAATTCAAGTTAAAACTACTCCTTACATTCTATTATTTGCTAGTACGATCCCTATTGAAATGTTTTTATTTTTTAAATTTATTTAATTAAAAAATCCACTTCAAATAGATTGTGCTTGTATACAATCCAACCAAGTTAGCTCGCCATTTAATTGTTTTTATTCTTAAGTCAAACTTTCACAGTACAATGCGCTTACCCAATCATAATAATTACACGTGCATAAAATACAAGCATGATTAGAATAAGAATTTATCATACTTCTTGCAGTATAATTTATACTACGAATGAATTGATAATGTCGTTTATTTTTCTATATTAATATGCGAAAATGAAAATGTTATATATTCGTATTATTGTAATGTGAACGAAGCGAATTTACTTTACTCTATACTTATGAAGTATCAAAAAACTGTTCAGAATATTAAAATCATACGAAATATCAAATAATGTTCGTATAAATTAATATACTCGTATATATATCAAATAAATACAATGTAAAAATCCATTACAGAAAACGAGCGAATAATTAAATTTCAAACACAAGCCTATAAATCGCCTTTCTTGTATATCTAACTTATTCTTTCTACGGTACTTTATTTGTGTACTTATTTACAATGCCGATATTAAATGGGCTGATCATTCTGAAAAATAAAATATAAATATATATGTACATATAAATAATAATGGGCGCATATAGTGACCCCAATTACCGTTGGACCTTTCAATTATTATGTTTTTTTTTTCTTATACAGTTACGACAACGACGGTCCGAGTATCATACTTCACAAGGTTTTTTTTTGTACATAGATTGCTCCGACAGTCCTGCGATGCACAATGTCCCATCCCTTTTTCGCATTTACACAGATACGACGTATATAATAATAAATAACAACGATGGCGATGACGACGACCGTGACTTATAAATAAAGCATTGGGACAATGCAAATTTCAAACAAAAAAATAACCATGACGACCTTACCGCGAGACGTACACAATGTCGTAATAATAATATATTAGGGCATGAATACTTCTCGACATTTCATGAAATATTTGTTACGACGTATCAGCCCAACGAAACAGGGTCTTCTTGTAAAAAAAGATGAGCAGCGAGTACCAAAAACCCTCATATAATATAATTAGCCATAACGGTGGCTCAACCGTATAATTGATGACGAGATTATTTTAATCATCACTGTTTTAAATGTTATAATAGAAATTTAAATGACCAAAATATACAATCGTGTTTTCTAATTCGAAAATGCCTTCGAAAAATCGTATAAACAAAAAAATAGTATGTATAAATATAGTATTAGCCTTGAGAAGAACAAAATTATGAATAATTTATAAGAGTATTTTCGAATAATAGAACATCATTTTTATGTTTATCATTATTACTCGTATTCGTTTTGAAGAGTCTCTCTATGTGTTTCTGATAGGAATAGCGTTTGTGAAAGTCGAGGATCCTGGTATCTAATTTATATTTTAGTTACTCGTAATAGTTTCTATTAATAGGAGAATCGAGCCATTTGGAAGGATTTGAATTTAGAGTGTAGGGTTTATAACTATTTATACTAAATACTATTTATTTGATCCTTTAAGCGTAATGTCCTCGAGAATTTGAATTTTGTTGAGAGGCCGACGCCCATATTAGACAATAGTAAGTAATCAGCGGTAAAAATAATGATTCTGAATCCAATATATTCGTTTTAAACAAATATTATCGATTCGTTTTGTTTACTAAATGTTGAAAATATTTATATCAATTACTTATTATTTATTAATTAAATAACCATAGTATAAATTGTATGTGATAGTTAGAACAAATTTAAAGTTTAAATCAATTTTAGATTCCACTTCAAAGCATTAGTTAAACTGAAAAGTGACAATTTTGTTAACACTTCAAATGCTTTTTAGACATTGTAAAGTGAACAATTTAACAAAACAAAAAAGTATAGATCAAAGGATTTAAACTTTTGACATTTGACGCTAGGCTTGTGTAGGTCATAGAAATTAAAAAGAGTCATTAGCACGAAAAAAGCTGCTAAGCAACCGAATAAAATATTTTCAAACCCAATCAATGGCATAAAGTATCTTTGAAGTGTTATGCCATATGGTACAAAGAATGTTTAAGATTTTTATTCTACTGTTATGTATAGGTATACATGTTTTCAAACAAAAGCTTCAACTAAACAAAACACATTGTTAAAAATAAAATATATTCCTAGTATTAATCTGTAACTTAGTGTGATTATAAAAAAAAAATACCGGTACCTTTTAAATATTCACATTTTTTTTAACCATTGAATGAAATTTGAGGATTATTTATAGTCAATTTTAGTATACTTTTACATGAATCTTTATTTTATTTTACATGAACTTGATTTTGTTTTGATATTTGTCTCGTCAAAATTAAATAATCTTTATTTTGAATATTTTTTAACCTGTATATAAATTCCTATAGAACTTGAAAATTTTAAAATTTAAAGATTGAGACACGGTTAGTTTAAATTATAAAACTATTTTGTCGACTCGAGATGAGCTCGGCGAAAAAATCGATTATTTTTTACAGTTAACGTAGAGAAAAATATTTATTTCACGTTGTTTATGACACAAACAAAATTATTTAAAACCACTCTAGCTCATGATCAAAACACACGCCCCAAGGATATTTTTGTAATACAATTTAATATATAGGAATCCTGTTGGACAACAGACGGAGCAGGTGAGGTGAACTCAGTGCGCGTTATCAAGATGCCAATATATGAATTTGCCTCACGGAAATTTCATTCCTGTGGCGTTTCCAAAAACCAACGACGACGGGATTGCACTTGGACTTACAATATATTATATTCTTTATTTTCACGTCTCATCTCTATTTCTCTCATGGTTTTCTTCTTTATTTAAAACGTATAGCCACGGGCCTCGTCTAGATTACGTTTTGCGTCATTCGTGTGTGTATATAGGAAGGAGTTGGTCCTTTTCTCTATTTTTTTTACGCTCTTTCCTTCATCCGATCTTCGGATTTTATATATATATATATATATATTGCCGGACTTATATCAGCCGCTGTCCTCTTTCTTCCGTCGTATACTCGCTGCCCGGAGGGTATTTATCTCGTGCACAGATATCCGCCACCACTGGCATTCGACGATTTTCGTCTCCTGACCAAACACGAATCGAACGCGAGCGCATAACAATAATATAATACGTATGAAACGTGCTCGGCCTACATTTCATCACCCGCCAAGTGTGTGGCGCGTCGTTAAATATTTGTTTATCACAGCTAATAACAGCTCAATACACGCGAGATGACTTTGGGGGCGTTTAAATATAAACGTCTGTATAATACATGTATGACAGCGTAAGGAGTACGTATTTTTTTTCGTAATATAATTTATTGGAAACGTGTGCGCATTATTGTTATCGTACGGCGAGATCGGTGACGCGAACGCGTTCCACTAAATTATTATAATAATAATAATAATACGGGCGTTGTGTACGATGCAAATCCCCACGCGGTGTACCGCAGCGTTTACCTGAACGTATTATAATGTAATTAATGCGCAACAACGCGCGTACGATTCAGTTACACACGTTCTGTCTATGGTATGATGTACAGTCGATCGTATACGTGTCTACGCGTATGGAAATTATCTCCTTGACGCGAAATAATTAGAGATGTACTTCATGGCAATCGGCTGTCGAGCGTAACACATCGATCCATTTGGGACCGGCCGATTCGCCGAACGATTGGTATGGGTGAAAAATCGAAGTACCCCGTGGTCTGCGGCGTGCTCAGCTTTTTCTTGGGGTTGAGGGAGGGATAAACACTGTTTAATAGTATTGATGGTAATTTATTTATTTATTTGCTGTTCCTATAATGTAGGCAATGCCCAAAAGATCTTGGCGCTCCCTAGCTACGGTCCGTCAGTTTTCTTCGAACCGACCCGCCAATTTAACTGATATTTTGAAAATATATTAGTTTTACATTTAATAATTTCCTATCAAAAATAAACCATTGCGTTGTAAACAATAAATTAAAAGGTGTTTCTTTTGGTGCGGTTCTAAACAACTTGTAATCATACATACAATATTAAATAATAAATTGGTAAGAAAATAATTGTCATCCATCTTCAATCTCATTTATAATGAGGTATACCTCTCTTACTTCACTAAGCAATTATTTCGGCCTGTGATTCCTAATCATATCTCAGTTTTGACCCGCCACAAAAAAAGATTGAGGAGCCCTGGTATAGGCCATAATGTATGTGATCAGTGTGCAGTAGATCGGTGAATCGATAAATGCTTACCAACTGCAGTAAATTATAATATTTATGCTAAGCAACGGCATCTGCAGCAGTTAGATAAAACGTAAAATTTATTCTCGTCAACTGCATTACCGACTTGCGGTTTACGAGCATATTGCCAGACGTTAAGAGCAAGAGGTTAAATAACGATATTATTGTTATTCGGCCGGTACACCGAGGTGACCATAATAGAGATTTGATAAATTACTGTTTACGCGTGCTACGTCCATGTGTTAATTAAATGTACGATGATACGAGTTTATTAGATATGCATGTAAGTAATTATTCGGATTAACGATTTTACAGCCATCGCTGATGGCGCGAGATCAACATATTTTGAACGCTAACATTATAACGAATATAGAAGTCCAGAAATCAATTGTGTTTTACTGTCGAATCAAGTCATCGAATCTCTCGGTATTCCAAGTTTTCAAATGTTCCAAGCGAATTACAAACGGGTATCTAATATCTAATATCTAATATGAATTTTGAATGTCAAGGATCTTGAATTATCTGGACTGTATTTTTATAAAGTTCTACAAGTTACTAAAAAGTTATTTTTGTCTTTAACATAATATGTATAATATTTATACATTCAAATTGTACACATGACGATGATACACAATTTGTGCAGCGCTTTAACATGATTTAATATGAATTGTGAAATCGTCTTCCGTGTGTAGTAAACATATTTTTCATAAAATATCACTGCATCACAATATGATCAATAATGTACAACTTACCCCATAAAATAAACCATTTAAACTATTTATCATTTCATGAAAATCCCTCTCATAATCTCCCACCTTTCGCAAATTTATCGCTCAACTTTTCTTTTATAGAATTTTACATTATCTCTCCCTCTTTTGCACAACCAATGTACGTTCCACAATAGCATATTCATCTGCCCAGTCTATCACTCCAACGTGACCACCTATTATCCTTTTTCAATTCCTCAAACATTCCTCATAACACCGATTTATAGGTAATATTTACCGGATATGCAACAAAAACTATCAACAATCATATCATAAGCCAATAGAGATAAATATACGTTCATTTATTCGTCTAATTTAAAACAATTAAATATTTTTTACTCTGACATGTAAATACCGCTATAATTTTAAACTTGTCTTATCTTAAAATATCTTAAGATATTTCTGTAAGAATGTTAAGATTTGAAATTAATATACAATTAAATATTTAAACGCAAAATAGTACGATTCCAATTATACACAAGGAATCCTGGGTTATTTTAGTTTTATAAAATACCAAAGATTTACAAGAAAAAACAAATAACTTATGAATATTTTATAATTAAACCATCTTTATAAAGCATTCATAACAAAAAATATTACTGAACTTGATTGACATGTTGAACGAACAATAAACGTATATACCAAACAATAATTAGTATTTCCGTTACCACTATGTGATTTGAATAAAACACAAATAATTTCAAAATCTATTATAATAAGAATATAGCTGTAATCGTCTGAAAATATATACATATATATTTTATTATACCTTATACATATTATTATTAAATTACGAATTCTTATTTTACGAGCATAAAGAGGGTCTTATAATACAAGGTCAAATGTATAAAGAGATATTTACCTATGTGCGCATTATCATTATACAGTATTGGCTTTTGTAGATTTTGTGCCCTCTAAAATTGAAGAATGACGGTGTAATTGAAATATTCGTGTGGAAATATATATTCGACCAGAATATAGGAGATCATGTGTGTATATATATAGTGATAGAGAAGAAGGGGATAAATGGTTGGTGGAGAGGAGCTGTAAGCAGACGTTTGCGTTTATATATATATATATACAGCATACTACTTTGTAACTACTTCGACGTCAGTCCATTTTTGTGATAAACGCTGTCCGTCGTCGTTGTCGTCGTTCGGAGAGGTTTTTACTCTTTTGTTGGGAAACGTGCAACTGCACGGTAGACGAGTGCGGGGGAGGGGGAGAGAGGGGGCGAAGGAGTAGAGGCAAAGTCAGAAGGCTAAGAGGACGAGAGAACAAAGGGACTTGTGTTTTTTTCTCCCCTTTTCTTATTTATTCCGATATCTAAAAAGCCTCAACTCGCCAATCTCTCGAGCACGACACGAAGAAAGCCACTACGGTCTAATGGTCTGCTGGGACCGATATCGGACAATAATAAACATATATACACTATAGATACACACAGTACCGGAGCGCGTGGACAGTGAGCATACACACGCACACTCACGCGTACATAAGACCTATAAACCTATTTATGTATACGCGAAAAGAATAGAAAATCCTTATAGTTGTATATTTCCTGTTCGCGTTCTTACATCGCCGTTCGGCGATCCTATTATTCACTTTCATACTTCTTGACGGCGACAAACAAATCCTGATACTCCTACGCGGTCGTCCCGTCCCCGTTTGAGACGTTTCCGTTCTCGCGTCTTGAACCGTCCACAAAAAATTCGCACCCGCCGAGCAAGCGCACGCGTCGAGCATAGATTGCCTACAATGTATTACGAGTACGTCGGTGGAAACATACGCGTTTAATCCGATAAGCTTCGCGTGGAACTCGTAATCGAATTTAATCGTAGCGACGGACGTATTACAATGTTTATCCCGTGAAAACTAGACATTTTGATACAATCTTCTGTCGCCGATCCGGATTGTGCGGAACGTGCGCGTCGTGTAAGCACGCGCGCAAGACGCTCGACTTCGGAATAATCAAAAGGAGATTTTTATGATTTTTACGATTCCAGTTTATACGGCGCGTGCACGTATCTTTTTACCGTTGTCAGTATGATAAAGCGGGACGATCGCATAAAACGAACCGTATACGGTGCGAATACACAAAAAGCGCCCAACGCGACGACGACGACGGCGGCTACACGCAAATGTATTATTGTATGTTTCATTCACCGCATTACCATGTACCGCGGTGGCAGCGGCGGGTCGGTTCCCGTACACGCGTAGGTACTTTATCATTTCTTGGTAATGGTAATAATAATAATAAAACAAATTGTAGGATATCAGGTGCGCGTCTGACGTGTTAAAGGCGGTCTTGTCGAACAGATCAAATATATATCCGCGGGGTAATGCGTGCGTTAATACTACTGTACAATAGGCCCATTGTACGTGTTTAAGTCTCTAAAATATTATTACTCTATGGGTTAAATCGAATATACATACTCGTCGAAGGATAAAGTTTCGACAAAATGTAAAAACACGTGTAAACAGTATAAAAACACATAACGCGTATATAAATTGTATGCACTTACCTTGCCCACGTTAATACTACTGTACAATAGGCCCATTGTACGTGTTTAAGTCTCTAAAATATTATTACTCTATGGGTTAAATCGAATATACATACTCGTCGAAGGATAAAGTTTCGACAAAATGTAAAAACACGTGTAAACAGTATAAAAACACATAACGCGTATATAAATTGTATGCACTTACCTTGCCCACGTGATCAGCGTGATGGTGAAAACAAAGCGCGTTATGTGTAAACAATTCGAAGAGTTTGAAAAATGAACACCGATAAGTATAAAAGTGTTGGAAACGATATGATACAGGATGGCCGAGCATGTTATTCCAATAGAAATATCTCGGTTAAAATTTTTATTTTTTTCCAATAATTTTGGTTTTAGTGTATAATTTTACATGAAAATATTAAATTCATATTTTTGTTTTTTTCCCTTAACCGGCTTAGGAAAATTACCTTTAAACTATTTATTTTATTACAATAGCCAAATATACCGTATATACCGTGTACGCTTTGCTTATTTTCAAAACTTTATTCTGTTCGTACAGTCGACGACTGGGCGGTAAATGCTTGCACAATGCTCTTTTCAAAACTAACATTATAGAACTATACAGGGTGTCCCACAGATAGTTAGTCCATTGCGATGTCTCCAAAGATAACCTAATAAAGATATTCAATTTCTGTTTTTTTCATATATATATATATATATATATATATATACAAAACTCGCAGGTACAAGGATTTCAGATATTTCATATTTCAAAAAAAATTTAAGATAGTCACTTCATAGCGGCTATTTTTCCGAAAATGTTAACGTTTTCAACATTTTATTTTCATAAGCCTCATGAGTTTAATTAATGGTTTTGGTTTCCAGAAAATGTAGATCTTTTATCAAAATTATATTTTGAACTTTTATACCAAAACATTAAATTCAATTAAAAAATGAAATACATGTACTCCTTGTTTCTGCAAGTCTTAACACATTTTCAAACCAACAGATTTTGAATATCTTCATTATTTCAGGAGATATATTGCAATGAATAAATCTTCGGTGGGTTACCCTGTATATGAAAAACAATATTTTGTATAATATCGTTTCATAATATGGATATTTCTCAATTCGATAGAAACTAAAAGTTTAAAAGTTATTTCCTGAGCAGCGATTCGGGGACGAAAATACGAATTTGATAACACGTTTATCGTACGGCCCTCCGCACTGTGAAATTATGCTGAAACGGTGAAACACGCCGGCGGCCACGCTGTATATAAATATTGTACAGGATGTAGATCAGGGGCGTCCAACCTTTTGGAAAGACCTGGCCAAATTGTGCGAGTAGACATTTTCGTGGGCCACATACATTTTTATAGTAATATATTTTATACTTATAATCGTACCAATGCGAACGGTGGGTAGAAATATTTTTACAATAATACACTTATTGATAGTTAAAAGAAGAAAATAATTTTAAAATAACAATAACACACTATACCATTCAATCGATTTAAAGTTTATTTTGTTTTGAATACGTTGTTGTTTAAACAATAATTTTTTTTCTCAAAACGTATACGATTAATGGACGGTATTGAAATAGAAGTTAAGGGCCGCATTGAAATCTACCGCGGGTTGGACACCCCTAAAGTCGACCGCGCCGGTGCGACGGAATTTTCTCTGTCCCGCGCCAGGTCGGCACTAGCGTTTCGCGCTCCTCGGACGCGCGCACGCGAAAAGTTCAGAGCGGCGAACGCGCCACCACCAACTCCTCCGTCGCGGTCGTGTCGATGTCGCAGATTTATAGAGCGATCGGGACTTAACGGCGACGCGGCGGCGGCACGATAACTCACCGGGGCCGGCGCTCGCCAACAAACGGCTAACCGGCCGACCGGAAGTTCGCGGCCACGACCTGTGTTCACTGTACCCGAAGAATAAAACGCGTCGGGTTATAGCGTCTCCGCGGACGATTTAAATCGAATTCGGACTATGATATCACGCGTCGAATCGTTCACGTAGTTTACATGGATTGTACATTATTCAACGTTATTTGGACCGCGGCCGTACCGTCTGAAAGTGACCCAATGATGTTAATAGACCCAATTCATATTATAAAAACACATTGTACCTGGTTTTCGGGGCACCGTGAACGATTTTTTTACATCTCTGGGGCTCCGGGAACCAAAAAGATTGAGAACCGCTGATATACGAGGAAAACAGCTACCGTTATAAGTGCGTGCCGTAGGTACGTGTGCATAAAGTGGCGTGCTTACATGCGGGCAACATGCATAGCCAGGGGTCGACAATCTGCGGATCTTTAGATATTGCAACCCGTGGCTCTTCACAGGCTAGATATCCTGAACGTCGAAATGTTGTCCTTTATGACAATAATAATAGTAATAATAATATAATTATGTAGGTTAGCACTATTCTTCGGATACATTGCCGCAACCACCGATGGTGCACGGGGTGCATAGCATAGATTCAAAGGGCTCTCTTTTAACGTATAGGAGATGTTTATGAATAATATTATACAGAAACTAATAGAACTGTATGTATCTGTTTCTTGAATTTATATTTATTCTGTTACCATAAATTATGTTGTTGCCAACTGAAGTATAATTTGGAACAGTTTTTTCGTAGATGCGATAGTTTAATTTTTTTATAAGATGACATTCGATTATATTATTAAGTTTATCAGAAATAAGGATGTTATTTTTGAAAAGTCATTGCCGGTACAGATTTTTCTATGGTATCCAGTATATTTTACAGAGAAACATGATATCGTTACATTTATTATGAAAATATATTTTAAAATGTGGGAGTTATTTCACTTTGAAGGAATTTAGAGAGCCCTGTTATTTGTTTTACGCCCTGACCCGTGACCCTAAGAACTCTAATTAAATAAATACGTTATTTTTAATATAAATAACCAAACCCTGATAAAATATCTCGGTTTAATTGTTCCAAACTTACTGACTTATATATATAGTGACTAGGAACTTGAACTAAATTTCCATTTGGAGGGGTTGAACGTTGAAAGATGACTAAAAAGAGAATAGTTCATAACACCATTGGACATCATGGTCTTGTAACTTTTTAGAAAAATGGTTTTCTTACAAAAAAATTGCCCACCCCTGCACGGCTACACTATAGACACGCGTTCCTACAGCGCTATATTTTGAGAGACAGCAAATTTTAAACGCAAATTTTTTAAAAGTGTTATGGTTATAATTCGTGGGTGCAGAGTGCTTATAATATTTCTATCATTAATTGGTTATATGAACGTGTGTCTATCTCATCACAGAATATAAGTTTTTAATTTTATATGAAGTTAGTAATACTATTATCAACACTACTCGGTGGCCGGTGGCCACGATTTTAGGAATATTTTGTTAACCGCTATGTTCCACAGGCCTATAATTTATCTGAGAAATAATATACTTGAAATTTCATAATATCAAAGACTGAGGATTTTTATGTAGCTGATTTTGAAATTAAAATTTAGATACAAAGTGCAAATACATAAATTATTATTATTAAGTATGTTATATATTATAAATATGCAAATTATATTTTGTGCATTTAGAACAACGATTTTCCAGTGATCTATAAGCAGTAAACATACGGCCCTGCATATACACACTATTATACATTATAATTTTATAAACATCCGATCAACAGTGTTTACGCTAACTTGTACGTGCACGTTATACAGTTGTATAAACTCTAGTGCTCTGTGAGAGTTTGATCTGTAGGGTCTTCGAGGGCACATCTGAATTCAATCAAATTTAAATATTATAAATAGTTAAACCGTTACATTTATATAGATGATTAAGCAGACTTCCGCATTGAACTTTCTGCCACCAAATTAAATATTAATATAAGCTGAATTGTTTTATTTATTAGATTATACAAAATTGTAATTATAAGCATGTCTGCAAACTTCCGCATTCGACATTCTTTCATCAAATCAAATATTGATGTACTGGTAGATGAAAATAAAAACAATATTTCTTATCATTGTTCATATTAAAATATTTCAATTACTTATATTATGTATTCATACCGGATTGAAATTATGAAGAAAATAATTAAAAAGATCATTTTTTTGAGTTGTAGTTTGAAATTGGAACCCGGGATTTTGGACTTCATGAAAATTTACTTTTAAAAAAATTAAATAATTAAGCTATTACGTTTGGATGATAAATTAACTTAATATGTTATTAAAACTAAAAATAAGTTTATTTAATAGAACAACATAAATCCCTTCTGGTATACCTTATACATTGTCACTTATCATGTTAATGATAATAATAATAAATAACTTATTCCTGAAAATAAAATAATAAAACTACTTGACAAATTCATATTCATAATGTATTAACTTTTTACGGGTTTCGAATCCAAGATAAACCTTTAAATTAGTATCATTTTTTATATTATGGAATATTTCTACAAAAAAAATGAAAAAGTAAAAAAATGTGTTATAAATAATTTGTGATTAAACTGAAACAGTATCAACATTTTAATAATATAAATTTATTGTTAAATTAAAAATACATCAAATTCGATGAATTTGAATCGATTTTGATCTATTAGAATGGAATAGATAATAAATAACCTGGAAAAATAATACAATCACGATTCAAATTTTTTCATTGGCAGAATGATGTTCATCTTTCGTACGTCAACCTATGCAATAGTACCTATATGTATTGATTCAGTACACTGCAGATCATTAATTCGTTCCGAAATATATAAGTTATTAATACACCGTATACTTCGTCCCTACACTTACGTTTGATAACTAACCGCATACACCGTTCTTACTTCCCGGTAATATTATAGAGTTTAGCGAGTGTAAATATTATTTGCAATACACCACCGCCTTTCGGGTTGTCGGCGACAGCCCGAAACGTCAAGTATCGCAACTGTGCGCTTATAAAATCCTTTGATCTTGGTTAGATGATCAAAGTATCGTTGGTCCTTTGAACAATTAAATTCACTGTTTACTGTGAAAACTGAAGCTGATAACAATCAAACCCATCTCCCTAGCATTGGTGATCGACAGTTATAAATACCTATAAACCATATATACCTACGCATACCGTGTTCGGTCTTCGATTAATATAGAACAGCATCCATATCGCAATGACGCATCTCCAATGTTACTAGAACACGGATCTCCTGCTTAATATATCCTAACCGATATGACCAACAAATTTTCACCGAATAAAATCAATATATTATATGCCAAATGTCAATAGTAAATAATAATACCTAGGAATGTGTTAATCGCGATATTATTATGGACATTTATAACACCACGATTTGCTGCACGTCCATATACACACAATACGAGTACATAGTAATGATGAAGACATATAATATTTTTTGTCTAACGTACATATTTAATGATGTGATTAGGATTTTAAAATCAAATTTAAACTCACCAGTGAAGTATATTTGAAATCGATTTCCAAATATCCCATGTATTCTTCTAAATCACACCTAAAAATAAAATATAAAATAATAACAGATTCAATAACAACTTAATTCTAAACCGTTAATCTTTTTGAGTACCTACGAATGTATATATTACTCGTATACTATAAAATAAATCACTATCAAAGGGATTACATCACTGGATAGTTTCCCTCCACGGTCAATATCAGTTATTAATTTGTATAATTTTTTGCTTACTGTGCACGTCGCACACATTGTATATATTCTTCTGTTTATACAAAAGAAAAAAAAATCATCTTAATAGATTTAAAATTTTTTTAAAAATTTGACATTGACTCAAAAAATGATAACATTTTTTAAATTATAGTAATTATTGTATAAAATTATAGTTCTATATTAGACTTATTTATGTCTTTAACGTCGAATATAAGTACTAAAAATATATTTCATTAACGTTTAAAAATGAACGGTAAAGAAGTTGTTTAATTTCTCTATTTTTTTATTTATGTTGTGTCTGTATACTTTTTAACAATATTGTAATCATTACAATAAGGAAGATAAATGAATGAATTCTTATAGTTTAGTAGAGTAATATCATTATAGCACTATGTAATATATAATGAATAATGATACTTTCTGATACCTAGTTTAGAAAAAGTGTACCGTTATACAAAAAAAACTGCCTAAACGAGCTCGTCCTCAATAATATTGATTCCGAGAGCAACTACACAGCATATGAACGTGTAAATGAAACAACATTAATCCAAATTACGGTTAAATTAGGATTTTTTTTTTTTCATATTATACGTATATGTAAGTTTTAATAAAACGTATTAACCCTTTGGCTATTTGAAAACAGCAAATGTTCATACGTATTATGTTTTTTTCTACTAAGCGTGTGCAATATTTAGTGCGGATTAAATCGGAACTGAGAATTTACGTGGTGGAAAACATAATATAAAACACATACATTAATATCATACAACCGCACCGCACCCCGTCAACCGTTGGCCCGCGTGTTCCGCGTT
This sequence comes from Periphyllus acericola, assembly GCA_949715065.1. Lineage (NCBI taxonomy): Eukaryota > Metazoa > Arthropoda > Insecta > Hemiptera > Aphididae > Periphyllus > Periphyllus acericola. The sequence continues at coordinate 23,773,962 of OX454265.1, forward strand.
TCACGGACCGGGACCGGGTGTATATCTAATGATCCGAGCGATGTTTCTTTTTCGTTTAATTTGCATAGGCCACAAGCCAAGGACAGAAAGGGTTGGAGAGCTTCAGCGGACGTGCCACGGCGGAGGATTGCCGCCAGGACGACAACCGTGGATATATATATATATATATGTAAATTATATATAATATGTATATTTATATATATTATTTTACAGCAACGTGTAGTTAATATTCATTAAAACGCTTCTCGTGCGCGAAAAACGACAACCACGCGCGCCCTCGACGACGGTCTATATTGTGTTGTACGCGGATTAAAATGTTTAAAACAACCGCGCGACTTGATAACGGTGAATCCGCCGCGCACGAAGTGCACACCAGATAGGGCGAGAACAGAACAAGAGGAAGAGTTGCTCGGCAGTAACGTAGCCCATTGAGGATATTCTCCTTCTCCTCCTTCTCGCGATGTTCGAATCTAACGTCTTAAATGATTATGCGGGATATATATTGCGTACAACACTTTGGCGGTAAAATTTGAATGTGAACTAAACCAACTGTATACCGCGGTTATATAATGTCATATAAACACATACATGGATATAATATAGGCCAACAGGTAACGATTATTTTTAATGCATCATAATTGATTGGTCGAGAATAATTTAGGAGTAGGACGGTAAAAATACTATTTTCGGATGTCTGTAAGAACTAATTTACAAAAAAAAAACCATAAACAATAACAACCGAGGATACAATTTAAAACCTATCGTATTTTTTGATCCTAATTTTGATAATAAACTCAGTGAATGTGTACAAAAGTTACTACTTTTGAAATTGACGATTTTAGTGAGTGGAAAACTCTGTGGATGCTAACAAAATTAAAACATAATTTATTTTGTGATTATCATTATTATGATATTTTAAATCCCACTAAATGTTTAAACATATATATATTAGGGTGACCCTTATTTATCAAACTCAATATTTCTTCAGTCTCACCCCCATAATTTGTGTATATGCATATAAAAATGTGCTACATACATCAATAGATTATTATTAAACTTGTCGATATTTTCAACGGTTTAGGTACATACTATAATCTTACTATAATCGTTAATAACATCAACAATATTGTAAAAAATATATGATATTACAAATTATTTATGATTTATCATATCCCAAGAGGTATTCAATTTCTATAATTTGAAATACTGATCATTACAATCAATTCGGCCAAAATAAGGTATTATTGTACGTACCTCTAAGAGTAAACGTGCTACATTTACTACTTGTAAATGGTGTATCATACGTTAAAAAAATGTTGAACTTTTTAATGGCCTTGTCTTTACAACAAGTATACTGTTACTCTATTTTGTAAGAATAGAAAACACTAATTATTTAAAAAAAAATTAAATCATGGTTACATATGTATAATTAAAAATGTAAATTACCATTTAACTTTTAAGTAACATGAAAATTTTTATATATTCTCTGTCACAAAATACTGTCGAACATTTTCAAATGAAACGAATTGCAAATTCTCTTTGCGTTCATCATATTTTAATCGAACTCTAACAATGTATTATGTACAGAAAAATATATTTACTGACAACATATATGTTTTTTTATAGGTTCAGATCGAAAAAGAAGTTTCTCTATTGATTACGGTGACCGGTATTAAAGTATGCAGTCCAGATGGCAAGGTAATTAAATAGTTTTGCATACAATATAATTAGATTGTAGAAGCATAATTTTGCTTGTAATTGGCCCTCATGGCTAAAAGAACTATTGTAACTCGCGAAGTCGCAAGCACAAGTTCCGAAAGCTATATAAAACTGCACAATGAGCATGCACTAGTGTAGTTGAACTACACGAACAACACTTTCGATGCAAAAACTTTCGAAGCTTTCTCGACAAAAAAAAAAAATGTTGTATAAAATAAAACTGTACGCGTCTAGGAACTTTATAGTTGTCGAATAAAAATAATCACGAAACCGTGCAATGTAATCGTATACAAACAGCATTTCCATTTACTTCGGTTAGAGTTATTTCAAAAGTATCGAAGTACTGAGGTCTATGATTCTTTAATGATTAGTGATTTACTGATTACAATATTATTATACGCATCGAATGACGTACGTACAATCTGATTACACAACGTTTTATGCTCGATAAACCTGCGGTAACGAGAATAAATAGAAAATGTCTCGAATGTAAAAAGTATCGCGAGAACGGTGGTAGATGATAAAAAGTAGAGAGAGTGAATGCTTGAAAGAGAGAGAGAGAGAGAGAGAGAGAAAGATATCGGAGTCGAGAGAATAATAAACGTAATAACGCGCGCGCTCGTTGTCTGTGCTAAACCCGTCGTGCAAATTTTGTACACGCCGCAGCCGCCACCGCCCGAAACGAGCGCGCTCGGCCTTGTGGAAAACGCGATTGGAAAAGGTCTGATTTTTTTCCACCCCTACGCCGGAGTGATGGGCAGAGGGTTGATATCATCCACCACGCGCGCATATTCATCGGTATATGGCCGTATAATGTCGGGCAATCTCGCGAGACCCCGGACTGTGCGCGCATTATTCCGTTAAAACCCGTAATTTGTTCGATTCCGTCGTCGTAGCTATAAATTCAATCCCCCGCACACTCGACGTGTGCCGTTGCGGGCATTTGGAATGTTCGCCGTGCGTACGGCGGAGGTATTAGGTGGTGAGGACGTTCAACTATAATCCGTGCCAAAAACCCTCTTCACCCTATGTAACGCCGCTTTTTCTTTGCTATTTTGGCCGAGGGTTTAGCTTTCAGGAAACAGGCTTTCTACCACCACCGCTGCCATCGAACCAAGTGCGGTACAAAACTTTGGCGTCACTTGACGCCGCTAATTTGATTTTCGCGCTTAGACCGTTAAGGAAACTGCCAAAGTGTTACACTCACTGTTCACAATGATATCTCCACCTCGAAATACTATCCCATCACCCACGTGTATGCGTATAAACTATAAGTTTTCGAAGTCTAATACGATGATGATGACACCGAATAAGTAGCAGATAATGTGGGCTTGGGCGGAGAAAAAGTACATTTCAACGGTCATTAATGTCGGAATTCGCAGTTTTGGAAAATAAAATAAATCTGTTCCACAACAGATAAGGAACAACCATCCAGGGGATAATCGATCAAACATTCGCGACCGCTGCCATCACCGTTGCGGCTCGGTGATGTATAATGGTCTCGCGGGACCGCCGACCGATGACCGTCAAAACGTCACGCTGGACGGGTGGATATCCGGTGAAAAAACTTTCATAAAAAATCGATGTATTCGCTGTGTGCAGTTTAAATGTTTACGTGTTTCAAACTGACATTAAAATTGTTAACGATACACACATGCGCACTTAAAATAAGTTATATTACACACTTTGTTCGAGTAGAAGAGTTGGATGATCAACATAATATTTAGTATAACCTAATGTATCGGAACATTTTAAAGAAAACTCATATTATATCAATTTAATCAAATTACTAGTCTATTCAACATTATGTCCTTATTTAACTTTGGTAGAAATGTATGGTATCAGTTAACTTTTGTCATAATACTAAATATACAACGTTGTCATACAAATTAATAAATATAATTTGCAGCTATAATTTTATAACTTTTATTAAGAATAAGCTTATAAAGTTTATTTGATGGTATATTTTCTATTTAATTTGAATTTAACGAATAAATAAAATAAACTTATTCATATTTTATAAAATAAGGGTGTATTACACAGTACACAGATGTTACTATACTAGATATAACTATATAATAACCTTTAAATGCAAATAATTGCAAAACGTGTAACGGTCTAAAATATTATTGCATTAAAATCTTCGTGTAACCTTTTTAATCTTTTTTAGAATTGTTTTAATATGTAAAATAAAATGAACTATTATTTTAGCACACACTTTTGTGAAAATATTTGTTTGATTACTGTAATTCTTTGGTAAACGTTTGAATCAGAAACATCATTATACGAGTAGATTGGTAAGATTATAAGAAAACTTAAGATTTTTTTTAATCTTTTGAAATTGTATAATCACTTTGCTGTAATGTCTTAGATAAAAGCAAAATTAAAATAAAATAAAATAAAAATCTTTTGAAAAAAATAATAAATTGTTTAATATAAAACTGTTTCAAAATAATCTTAAATGTATTTAACTTCTTGTTGATGATTCTTTATTTATATCTAATATTATATTTTTTTGATAATGTTTGAAGTTGACAGATAATCTATACCCACAAAAATATAATTGAAACCGATTCAGTTGTCTTTAATCAATTCTCGTGGAACACAATTTCATTAAATGCGCAGATGTGCCAAATTGTTTCAATCGGAGTATTAAGATTTTTTTATTCATATTTCCAAAATTTGTGACTTGAACCATTTAAAATAATCTTTAACGTTTTATCTTTCTCGGACTTAACGAGAAATTGCATATTTATAACAAATTAAATTCATTATTTCTGGTGGTTATGATAAATATTACCCATTAGTTTTAAACTTTATACCTAGGTACCATTTGTCTTAACGATAACATGGAAAACTTAAGTTATTAAGAATTAACTCATTAAAATAACAAAACTCAAAGTTAAATTACTAATATACCTACTATATTGTGAAACATTTGATTCGAGATTATCAAGGAATTGGTGTCTCTGAAAACTATGATCAAATAAACAGTGTGCAACGAATAACATTAATAATAAAACTGCATTTCATAAAAAGCTCAATCAATTATAGGATAATACATTCCCTTTCTTGGATATATTAAATTTATACTCCATTTTCAAGTAGTGTACTGAAGTTTCGACCCCACCGCATGTTCTATTCAGTATTGCTGTTGTGATTATACTAATAGCTTTTGCTTTACTTATTTCCGGCCATGGGAATTTAATTGTAATTCGATTTGATCTGTACTATTTGCTCTACCCTTGTGATCAGCTATTTAGTTATATTTTGGTAGTTGCGGGCGCCGGTCTCTTTTTATTTTTAATGTTTGTAATAATATATCCATCGATAAGTTATTCACCTTGATTATCGAAAATGTGTTGAATCATTATCTGTTTGAATTCCATGGATTTCGTTCTTCCATTAATAAATCAACAATTTGCACTAATTTATTATGTTGCGGTTCCACATATTACCGGTGATATATCAAACAAAAATAAATAAATATATATATCTGCCCATAAAAGTTTTAACCCAGATCGAATAATTTTTACTGATATATTATTATTTGTGTAAGAAGATTTTTAGGAATTCACAGAAATAAAAGCCATATAGTTTTGTTTAAATACCACTAAACATATAGACCTGAGCAGCTCGTGTAACTGTGAATAACAAACGTGCTCTTTAAGTTGCATAAAATATATTCTGCTTGTTCCTTATTTGTTTATAAGGCCCGGGAGTTATTTAATGCACTTATTCGTATTAACTTTGTTTGTATACACAATCTCGGTATTTGACATTTTTTTTGTTTTCGCTAGACATATGGGTGACACTGCGATCATGAGATCTATTTTTTCGAGTCAGCCATCGGCGATTTTGGTGTTCATTTCGTTGTCACTCATAATGTTCAGTCCCAAGCAATACTCAAATTTAACGCAACATCTATTATCTAAAATTATTTTGTGTTTTAATTTAATTACAATATTTAATAGTGTTATGACTACCACTTGTTATTATTTTACCTTTCTTGTAATCAAGTTAAATCCCTCATTATCAATGTTTGAACGATCACTGATATATTATTTTCATTTATAGATTTAATATGTTATATTAACCACCAATTTTTTACTAAATGTATTTATTGTGCTGTATATTATGATTACTAAGCTTAATACATACGAAATTCATGTTACATATAACAATTTTATTTTGATATAGTTAAATTATCTTGATTTTTCGAACTTTCTATTGCATCTTTAAATTTATCATTCATACTAATCGTACTTCAGTTTTCAAACTAAAGTGACCTAACATATTTTGTTAGTCGTAATAGCTTTACTTTGTTGATCGATGTTTATTACTTATATATTACCTTTGCAAAATAATTAGTGAGCTAAAACAAGTTAAGGATCAATATTCCAACTTAACTGTCATTTCCGGTGCCCATTGTTTATGAATTGTTTTATAAATAATCAACGACCGCATCTATTTTAAGCCTGACGAAAGTGAATTAAAATATACAGACATTCATAATGTAAAAATAACTGGTCCGTAAGTTTATTGTAGCATATAACTAAAAAAAAACAAAAGTTCCAATGAACATCCTTCCTCATATTGATTGACTGAGAGCTGTTAAAAGATTTGTGCAATGCTACAAACTCCCATCGGTAAAACATTTCCTAGATAATCCAAGTGAAATTAGAAATAAAGAGAATATCACTATTATTATCTACTATATAAAAATAAGTCTGGTTTTTCTTCCTGACGTTATAACTCCAGAACGCACGAACCGATTTCCACGGTTTTTCATTCGTTGGAAAGGTCTTGGGCTCCGTGAGGTTTATAGCAAAGAAAATTCAGGAAAAATTTCAACATTTCAACAGAAAAGTGGGAATTGTGTTTGATTCGTGGGTTACCTTAGTAACCAAAGAATTATATTTTATTTAAGTTGTTATATATTTATACCCATATCCTATCTATTTCTTTCTTTCATCCTTCTGCCTTTAAGATTATAAGACCTTTATTTTTACTGACTTAAGCGATATTGCATTTCAAGTAATTCATCCATTCCATAGACCGTTGTGAGAGTGAACAATCGTGTTGTGAATACTGCCCTGTACTGTTTTCGTTATTACAAATTATTGTATACATTTATAATTTTAATAATCCAAATAAATTGTTTTCGTGGCAATGGCAATGGCATGTAAAGGTATGGGCAATGGCCTAGATAATTCGGGTCATATACTTGCCAGTGATCATAACCCCCTTCGAAAGCTGTATATCTGATCGATGTTAAAGGATTCAGATAGAACCTGATATACTTCAGAATATAATCTATGTTGGTGATTTATAATTTCGATTGGAACACACCATGTTTTTCACACGGACAATTATACGTGCCATGCTCTCGAGTGGGTAAACCATCCAGTTTGTTTGTGTTAGCTAAAGATGGGCTAACAAAAAATATTGTTCACGCTATAGCATTAAGAAATTGATATTGTTTGTTAGTGTTACTGTCGTAATTAATTATTAATGATATATATAATTTTGAGGAATAAATTATGATAAATTTAAAAAATATAATGTTTGGTGTTTTTTTTTTATATTCCATCATCGTTCCCAGCGCTCTATGCCTCTTTCACTCATTTACCACATCCTTACACACTTACAATTAGTTAGTTATATTTTTTCCACACTATAAATTCCCTAGAAATAATTTATATGGCAAAACAACGTTTGCCGGGTCAGCTAGTTATTATTATATTTATTATTATTATTATAATTATTATAATTATTACTACATATTACTATTATTATTACTATTATTATTATTATCTTTATTATTACTATTACTATCATTATTATTATTATTATTATTTTTATTATTATTATTGTTATTATTATTATTATTATTATAATTATAATTATTATTACTATTATAATTATTATTATTATTATTATTATTATTATTTTAATTATTATTATTATTTTTATTATTGTTATTATTTTTATTATTGTTATTATTATTATTATTATTATTATTATTATTATTATTATTATTGTTATTATTATTATTACTATTATTATTATTATTATTATTATTATTATTATTATTATTATTATTATTATTATTACTATTATTATTCATTATTTTATAGTAACATTAGTTTTCGTTCAATAGTAACATCTCTGAACGATATTTTAACGCTATTTAAAATTTCATATTCTAAAATACGCATTGTGTGTTGTACTACTATGAAGAACATTGAAAACACAATTCTCTAAAATGGAACGTAGAAAATTGTTAAAACATTGATAGCATAGCATTTTAATGTAGAGTAAATATGTTTTAGATTCCGAGTGAGACGAGGAATGTATTGGTTTTATCATGATGTGTGTTTTTTTTTTATGAATTTTTTTTTAACGATTAATTACATTTTTTATCTGTGTGCACGATTTTGACCAGAAGGATTGCTCCGATGAATACAAACATGGTACTTTTCTGAAAGGAAATTTCGTCTAGTTGGTTAGGTACTTTGAAGATGTCAACTCAACCGAGATTGAGAGTCGAACTTAACACCGTCTATGAATTTTTGTCACACAATGAACACTTGTTTATTTTTCATAGATGACGATATTATGTTGTTATACTAAAAAAATTAATTGTAGTGGCTCGAAACATTTATATATTATTCATAGATCGATATTTGCATTAAATATAAATCTCATAATTTTCGATAAATTAATGTGCACGAGATATAATAATATTTTCCCAGGTTGAATATGCTCTCATATAATAATAATATTAAATTAAATGCATTTTAGGCTATTAGATTCGTATTTTTACTGTAATAAAACTGCCTTCAGGGGCGTCATAATATTTCTTGTTTTTCAAATCGAAATTCATTCTATAGATCAGTGGTTCTCAACTAGTGTTCCGCGAACTGGCTGTAGATGTGCCACGATAACCGTGGTAATTTTTATTAAGCCGTCAGCGAGTTAAGAATCAAATATTAAAACCAAAAAAAAAATGAGAAACACGCTTAAAGCTAGAAGAAGAAATAAGAGTTGTACTGCAGTCATTGATTCGTCCTTGTATCAGTCAAATTACAAAAAACAACCAAAGCCAACTATCACGTTATATTTTTCATTATTTAATAACAATATATGTACAATAAATTTTAGTTTTTCAACAAACATTGTAATTTTTTACATACTATATTGCTATAATGTTCAGCGGTCAAAATGTGCCGTAAATACAAAAAGGTTGAGAACCACTGCTATGGATGAAGACTACTAAAAAATAGCAATACTTACAGCAATAAGATCTCTGTATCTCACCCAACCTAGGAGTATCACCCTTTTTTACATGTTTAATTATATGATATATATGTACTCGTATATTATAACATAATTTCGATCAAAATCTACAATTCAAATTATTAGCTTTATTTTAATAATTGTAAAAAATAGAGTATTTAAGGACTCAATTATTAAAACATAATACCACATTACATAGGTACATAATTTTATTAATTTTCCTGGTTTTAAATAGATACTTATACAAACGTATATACCTATCTTATTAAGATATTTGGTTCTAATACTATATCAACTATCTTTAAAAATTGAAACTGGTGCATCCGACTTCTTTCACTCAGAATTATTTTTTTCGAGAGCAATGGTACATTGGTTTCAAGTTTAAATATTATCAAATACAGCAAATAAACCATATCTATATCTCACCCAACCGTAAAGTCTCACGCAACCTAGGAGTTTTGCCCTTTCTTTTTATTCAAATATAAAAATTTACAATCTGTAACAAGTATGTACAATAAGCAAATATGTTTTGTAAATAGTTACATCATGACGTTGTATAACATGAGAAGGTAGGCTGACCACTGACCAGTGGCAGAACCCTCAAAGAGTAAAATGGAAATTGGGGATTTAATAGATCCCTGCCCCAGTGTATTTTTAACCAACGGAGAGAATTTTCTGTGATATTTTCTCCACTTTGAGAGGAAATTCGCGGGTCGATAATGGCTGGATGGTTTGAAGTGGAATTTTTTGAGGTGTTTGCATGCAATTCAGTTGATAGTTTCTATATTAAAGTGTTTATGAAGTGATTTACTGGATACGTACCAAAGAGCAGAGGTTATTAAAAGAGAGGTAATTGACTGGAATGCCTAAATTGTTTTGATTTGGGAAGGTTTTGCATAACCCTATATCTGTAGCCCGTAAGGCTAGATAGGCCTTAGTAACTGCGTTAAAAAATTATATTATGAAATATTAGATTTTAAAATCAAGCAAAGAAGATGAAGTCTCCTGTTTATAATTTTCCGTTTAGATTTTATGAGAGAGGAGTAAATATCTAACAACCTAAGCACCCAATTTAAAGTTTATTATTAAGTCTATGTACAATTAATGCACTTGTGTTTAAATGATATTGCATTCGAAATGCTTTCAAGTGTAGGTAGATGTAATCAAGCGTTGTCCGTATTCGTTGAATTAAAAATCAACAATTACATAAATTCCATAAACTCATTGTTCAATAAATAGTGCTTTAATATCAGTTTGGTTTAATCATAAACTTCAATACAAGGAAAAAAATATTTATTATACAATATAGTCTCGTTCGCCTGACGTTCGTTGCTACAAAGCATAGATTTACGGCCCTCGTATTCGGAAGTAATTATTATTTTCCTATTGTTGCGGTCCACACTCCCCAGAGAATCTCTTGTTTGGCATTTCGATTAAGTCCAAAACTTAAACCTTGGGACCAGTAAGTCCGGTTAATGAAATCCTTGGCAAACAATAGTCATGAATGGAATATGAAAAAATGTAATCGAAAGAAGAGAAAAGTCAATCGAAAATGAAAAAATGTATAAAAATTAAAATATTACTTAATTTAAAATTCGAAAAATCTATAAAAAATAATATACTGATTTAGCGTATGTTGAGCGTAAAAATAATACAATTTTGTATGTATAGTGACTATTATACTGGGTGTCTCACAAAGATATGAACATAGTAAAGTTAGGATGGTTAGGTTAAATATGATCCAAGTTCAAAATATCACCTCTTTGGATTTTCTAATTAAGGCCAACCTTACTATTCCCCAACGGTCATTTAACATCAAGTACGTTAAACGAGTAATCGGAGACTCCTTTATCTGATAATGAATTTATTTTAACCTAATAACCGTGATATATAGTTTATACAGTGTCTTCGAATAACATTAGAAACCGGACACCGGTAAATGATATTATATTTTAGAAACTATTAAGTTTGCATAAGCATAGACTCAAGCGATAGTTATACTATAAATTATAAAATTAGTAAAAATAAAATGACTTGTGTAACAGTTTCTTATAGATTAATCACACGCTCTATTTTCATATTGTACAAAATTCAGAAGTAGATAAATTATATAATTTTGTATGACGGAATAAAGAGGTCATTTTTATGGCACATCGATCATTTTTTTGATTTTTTTATTCGGCACAATATGGAAAAAGGTTGGTCATAGATAATATACTAAACCAATATTTAATCATAATGCCGTAAAATGGTTTTTGATACACACAATTTTCTTGAAACGTAAAAAAAAGTTAAAAATTCCGATATTTATGAAAACAACAAACACTGTGTGAAACGCAGGACAGGGTTTAAATGTTGTGGTACCTTCGTTTAAATGATCGGAGAGGAAATATGAAAGAGAATGTATAACTTCCATAAAGGTCCGTGACGAAAGGGATGATGATGGAATACTTTTTGGCCTGGTTGATTAATGAGCATGTTTAAGATGTATAATGTGGTTGAACATGTATCAAAATTTGAACGGGGGAAGTGGAGCATTAGAACCAACAAGAGGTAAGGGCAAAGCGAAAAACAAGATGGCGGTGGAGGTAGAGTTTACCTGAATATCACCTTTTTTTTTCCTCTTCCTAGCCTTCTGTATTTCTCCTTTCCCCAGCATTCACCGTCAGAGACGACTACTATCGTTAATTAATCAACCCGTCAAAGGCGTACGATGCAACAATCAATCAAACGGCTTTTGACGTGGCCCCCGCGACGCTTTGCAGTACCCACTTCACCTTTCCACGCGTATATACACACACTCGCCTCTGTCTCACTCTTTCCCTCTTTCCCACATATAATATGGTCTCATCAACACACTCGCACACACGGGTACACTCGAACTGGACTGTTCGTCGAAATAAACGTCTCCCCTATTACTTATATGTTCTATGTTAAATTTAATTAAAGATACATTATTCGATTTTCGTTGATCCTTTTAACGTCTAAACATTTATTTTTAAAAATTGTTTTTTTAGCAGATTAAATTCGCACAAAAATAAAAATTATTTTCATGGACAGTCTTACTACACACAAAAACAAATGGTGTTAAGAAAACAAATATGTGTAAATAGCGGAATTCTACCGATAACCATAAGCCAATAGTAACTATACTACATGCGTTTGCTATGAACTTTACGTAAAAAAAATTGTTTACTTTATGAACTTTTCTTCTAACTAACTTCTAACTTCTATTCTGAACCTCTAACGAATGTAGAAGCGATCTTCGGATGATAAACACATAAACACATGAACAAAATCAAAGAATCTCTCATGTAATTTTTTATAAAAAACCCCAAAAACACCTAGACATGTAGTAAAAACTATTTTAGTCTATTGACCATGTATGGTGCACTAATATTAAATGCTGTGATATAATCCAACAATATTTATAATAAAAGTCATCAAACTCTCTGTGTATCCTATATGAGCGTTAAATTTACGTATTTTGTATTATTTTTTAATAATAAATATTTTAAATACAAATTAATTTATCCGTCAATGAAAATATGTAACGTACATTTAACATATAAGTGATTTTTAAATTAAATATCAACACGATCATTTACTAAAAAAAAAAAATGTTTCATACCTTAACTAGTAAATAACATAACTATGAAAAAACATTAAAAACATTTAATTGTATTTTGTTTTATATAAAACAGCCTAGATGTTTTGTATAAAATATAATAAACAATATGGTTGTAGTTTGTAATCATATTTCAATTTATCTTAAAGCAAAATAATGATGGTTTTTCAAATGTTTATCAAAGTAAACTTTACAAAAATGTATAAACTTCATTATTTTATAATTGGATTTCATACCAATGCATGTACTGTATACTTTTTAAAAGTATAGTGGTCTTATTCAAATCATTAATAGAGAATAATAGAAAAAATGTAACTTCTATACGTAGAATCCCTTTAATACCATAAATCTCAGTACCTAATGTACATATATAAATCGTACATACGCTAAAAGAAAGATTAGTGGTTGGTAACAGGTTTAACGAAACAAGATGAACTTATGGAAAACTCTGAACAGATTTGGTGGCAATGATAATGATCTAGTTTAGACGCCTTAGGATTCAATATATGTCTGTCGAAGCCAAATCTGTGAGGTTGGATGGAATCAGCGCATACTTACGTATAGTTTTGTTTGTCAAATTGAGTACCTATACTAAGTCAGATGTGTATGTATCTGTTTGTCATATAATGTATAAGCGTATATTCCAATTTAAATGATTTGTCAGACATTTCCGTAATGGAAGACGACGATGATATTAGAGGAAATTCTTCGGTTACAGCGGTAGACCGACGCGTGTGTGTGTATGTGTGTTTTGCGAGCGCTAAAGAGCTTAGACCCTTCTATTACCACATGTCTCATAATAGACCATCCATGTTTGAGGATATTCAGACAAACACATATTTTATCTTACTCCTCGTAGATATGTACATTCCCATGCCCACGTGTACTTGAGGGTATAAAGATGATTTTTTTACTCATTTTCCCCTTTCGCTATCCAACAAGAAAAAGGAATAAGCACGAAAATAAATCGTATTCTCTTTCAACGTGTATATATTCATGTGAGTGTGTACGTATATTTATTTATATACGCGTACCCCACGACAACAATCCGTAAACATGAATAATGTATAGACGTAACGTGCAGGAACTGGTGTTTTTCTAAGCTCTTATACGCGTTGTGGATGTGTATATTTTTGTGTGTGTGTGTGTGTGTGTGTGTGTGTGTGTGTGTGTTCAGTACTATGTATATCGAAATGCAATGTCCACGAAAAGACGTCACTTATTTGTTTTCTGTGCGTTTATCATAAGTACGTGGGAAAGAATAGCGTAAAACGTACTAGCGGTAGGAGAAAACGAAGTAAATAAAAGCGGAAAATGATTGTATTTCTAAGGACGATTTGATTTCCATAATTTTTTATGCTCATACATGTGATCGTTTCTATATATCTTGAACATATATTTTGGTTACTGGATTTATAACATTTCAAAACCGAACACTTTCGGATTTAATGAAGAACCACATAACGTGTGTTTCCAACATTATTATTATGTAACACTTTTTCTTTCTATTGTAAATTATAGGTCAATGGTTTTCTCCTGAAATGTTTAGTCTCAACAGCGATATTCAGTATAAAACGTTTAATATTTATTTATACACATATATTATATAGTATAATTGGTCGTATTTTCTTATAAGTTTATCAAAACATATTTTCGTCATACATTACTGGCAAATATTTAAAAAACTCCTACAGATGATTTAATACAGGATTATTTTTTTTTTCTGTGACGATGCTTTTTTTCCAAGAAAAAATGGCTTATTGAAAGGTCCTCCTAACCACCATGCAACCATTTGCATCGGTATGTAAGCGATTCGAGCCATCATGATGCATATATCTTAATATCTAATTAAAATCCAAAAACCCACGCGCCTGTTTCAATTAACGTTCAGAATGGACGAGATGATAATCTTTACATACCGTAAATAATTCTATTGACACTTCACGTTTTGTAATAAATGAATTTCCAATGTGTTTGATGAAAGTAATCAAATTAGTAATAACAGTTCGAGTTGATTTACAACATATTAGCTGTATTTAGGATGTATTCAAAATACATGTTTAATGACATTAATAATTATTAATCACAATATTATTATTTGAATAAATTACCGGTGTTATTAAATTTTAAGAATAGCCGTAATGTAAAATTTCATGCGAAGATTTAGATTAAATCAAATTATATTATATTATCATAATTTCGTTTAAATATCTGAAATTAATGTGACCCTTTAGTATTATAATATTATTAATAGTTATAAAAACCTAAAACCAGTTGTGACTTTTAATTTTTACGATGAAAACTAAATATAATAACAGTGAAAATAAAAAGTCACTACTTAAAAATAATATTTTTGGTAGATGGAAGATATTTATCAAATTTAAAAAAAAATAAAAATTAATTTTTGAAAACTGATTTCTTTCTACTGATATAACTTTATAAAATATTCTGATAATATTATTGTACTTTTGATTAATTTATTGTATTTAAAATAAGGTGTAAGCATTTTTATAAATATAAACGTGTTTTAAATAATATTTTTCAGTCAGTAAAAATTGTTTTCTGAAATAATAGAGAAGTATAGTTTATGCGAAACCCCGCTCGAAGCATTAACAATTCAATTAGCTACACAAGTTAAAACTAACATATTCAAGAATTTATTTTGTAATAAACATGGAGAAAAAAATATTTTTCTACAATGTTAAGGAAAAAGAATAAAAATCACTTCCAATACGCGCCTATAGATATTTATGGTATTATTTACTTTGTGCTAAGTAAAATATTTTAATAATGATTTTCAACCAAAAAAATGACTTGAATGCCCATTCATACAGCAATTCTGAGATAAATTATCTGCATAACTGAATATTTTATCGTTCAAAAAGCAATGTCCTACCATTCCTCTTTTTATTTACCCACACGTTTCAAATTGTTGACGTGGTTTCTAGAAAATAATATACATATAATATTATACGAGTACATACCCCTATAAATAATACTCAATACAAATTAATGTAGCTCAAATGTCAGAGAGATGATTAACTTTTTTTTTTCAATCAACAATATTTGTATTGTTTTCAACCTTTTTTTTAGTGGCGAACATTAGATGGGTCATGTTAATGAATCATGCGTTACTCACCAATCGATGAAAACGATCAAAGATATTTAATTAAAAATAAGTTACAGTTACATTTAGTTTGATTACAAATTAAATTGTTAAAAAATACGATACACGCTTTAATATTTTTTATCCAACAATAAATACTTTTTTTTATTTGAATTTTATTACAAAAACTAAAAAATCATATCTGTCGCACTACAAAATGTTATTATTATAAAAATCTATTAAATCTATTAAAAGCAATCCATCAAATTAATGTATAACTCTTAAACTATTTTAAACTCGGTAGTGCATACATTTAATAAGTTTATTTATGCATATTTATTCTTGGATAATACGCTTAACGTATATGACGAAAATTGAGACGAGGGATAAGGAAATTAAAATGTCTCGACATTCAATTGCTCGACTACTCGGCACGGTATTCGATCACATTAGCAATGACAGCAGGAAATTAATTCATTTCCTACAAAATTTACCAGCTCGTTTAACTTCCGAACACTGCCTAATCGTCAACCCTTTATTTTGATAAGACGAAAATAAAATAAAAACGTAATTTAATTATGATTATCATTACAGGAGGTGTTAATGGCTCACGGACTCAGAAGAGTGTCGTACGCTACGTGCGATCCGGGTTGTAAACAGTTTTGTTTCCTGGCCAGACAACCAGGTGGTCATATTAATAAGCAATATTGTCATCTGTTCGTTACAAAGACGGCTGAACAGGTTGGTACCATTTATATTCGGGTTTTTTTTTTTATTTAAGTTACAATTTTTTCGTTTTAATCGCATGGGATTCAGGAGAATGGGGTGACACAGCCCCGCCTTGGAGTGCAATAAAACGGCATTCTACTTGACAAACGAGTTGCGATTTTCCTGTCGGTGTCAGTAGAAATGAATGTTAGCGTTTTTCGTCCCCGGTGACATAATGGCTTAAGTGGGCGTAAAACAAGGGAGACATAAAATGGAAACAAAAAAAACTCCAAGCCAATAAGGACCAAAATTCAATTTATATTTGATTATTTTTTAGTTCTTAATGCTATCTAGCAGGCAACACACCCCTGAGTACACAATATTTTAACCTAAAGATATATTATAATACAGACAAAAGTGTTCCTGCGCGCATGAAAGTATCAAAATTGCCAACATTATGCGCCGTCTTGTAAATTTTTTTTATCCCTCGTCGATAAAATTTTGAATGATAAAAAAACGCGAATGGTTGTTGTCAATGTTTGATCCTATGTATTTAATTATGACTTATTAACTATTGAAAAATCCAACGTGTCATTATTTCCTTATTAAAATGTCTAATTGTTTAATAAATAAAATATGATTTGTAGACTTTATAATAGTTATACTTTTTCAGCAATGTTTTTACATACCAATTTTATAAATTTAATTAGAAATTATTTGGTCTTATATTGTTCGTAAAGGATTCATGTTGTATAATTTTGAAGCAAAATGGTTTCATTTTTATAAGTGTTAATGTTTATTAATAATAATAATTAATTTTTAAAAAACAAAAACAGTATCAAATACTTCCTGGTAATATCGGTACAACTAGTTTACTCTTTTTCATACATTAAAAATAGGTGTTTCGGAATAAGTTTAAAAATTAGATTTATAAATCAAATAAAACCTTTACTAAACATTTTTCATTTAACCGAATTAATATAAAAATAGATTCAATCAATTTATAGAATCAAAATTATTTAGTAAGTTCAAGATACGTTGATAAGTTTTAAATCATCCAATTATTTTAAAACAAAATCTTTTACCGTGCATACAAATCGTTTAACTACTTTCTAAATAATTGAAAATATAAATTCTACTACATCGCTATTAAAATAAGTAAATATTTTATAACCAAGTACAAATTATGAATTTTAATAAATTCAAAAACTGTAGAGTTGTACTCGTATGAAATGATTATTACTTATAAATTACTATATTCTTAAACAGCGATAACTAATACAATTTTGAATGTTATTGACTGTTATTCATATGCCATACGAGTATATCCTACATTGAAAAGTTTATCATTATTTATTCTGCACCTACTAAAATATGTCATATTTTGTTTATCTATAGTATATAATGTATTATATCTAACTTATAAACAAATGAAATAAAGATAAGTAATTTTAAATTTAATATAATATTTTGTTTTTAATTAATATGACGTATTTTTTTGATAATAGATTTTCCAATGATGAATAATCACATAAATAGTTTAAATTTGTGTACAGTGATTTTAACAAAAAAAAAATGTCTAAGTCAAACAAATTACATAATATTATGCCTGACTGGTAAATGAAATCATTCCCTATTTAATAAGGCAATAAAAAGTAATTGAACATTATTATTAATAATTTTTATGATTGTAGTGTATTAAATATTACATAAATCTAAATAGATTAAGAATAAATTAAATAATTGTTCCAAAACGACAAAATATTTAATGACTTTTAAATCAACAACTATAGGAATAAGTAAAGAGTACCACCTATACATGGAAAAATCACAAGAAAATCCGATAATTGCATGATTACTGATCATAAGTAACACGCATAATATTTACTCATAATTATGCAAAATTTCCTGTTTTAATTGAATTATTTCTTAGTATAAGCGTTTATGTAAACGAATCCATGAAATATGATGAGAACGGTTTATGATCGGAGCGGAAATCTTATAAGACTATTAATAACTATACCAATGGCGCAAGTGCTCGGTCGAGCGGGGATTAGTCCCCCACAGGCAAATTGTAAATATGCATATTTAAGAAAGCACATCGGGTGCACGTTGCGGGTACCATGTATATAATGTGTACGTATGCCGTCGATTAAGTTCAGAGAGAAGATCTTTGTATGTTTTCATATTATCATATTTTATTTTATCGATCGAACAGTTCTTGTGCTGAATATACAGCGAAATTTCTACGTTAAACATTTAAACTAGTAACCTGAATATTTTAAGTATATAATGTATAGGTACGTATACAACTATATACAAATGTATAATGTAATAAAATAAATATTATAAATTAATTATTGGGCGCAATGAAAACACAAAAGGCTTCATAACACAATTATGTTTGTAAATTATTTTCTTTCACATTTTTGGTAAGCCGACGAAATTATGTATAATATACCTTCCGACAATAGCTGCAGTAGTGACAAATATGTTGTGTCTATAGGTACGTGGTATTGTGCGTGTACATTTGAAGTACACAATAAAGAATAAACATGAAGCAATAAAAACCTACTTGGTATTTTTGCAGTAAAATCTGTTAGAATCACATTAAACGTAAACGATAACTACATAATATATGCGTGTGTGTGTGTGTGTGTATATATATATATTATATATATATACCTACATGCATGCGCCTGTACTCGACGACTATGATTCCAAGCACTAATCTAATACAGTGGCCTGTATAGAATTCTGTCGGTGAAAAAAACAAGTCTTATTATTATTTATAGAAGCCATATATGTATATGTACATACGACGTGTGTCGAATACTGTCTAATGATTAGTCGGCCACCTTATACTCCGTCTTGAAACAATGCTTACAAAGTTTTATAAGAGAAACAATACTATTAAGTTACGTTTATAATATATAATATCATATTTATAATCCGTGCGTACGCCGAAAGGTAATCGCAATATTTTCGTTCCCCTATTTTGAGTATAAAGAATTTATATTACCATACACGCGAGTCTGAATCAACGTGGTCTACTTTCCGAAAAGGAAGTAGTGAAATAACTGCATGACCAACAGAAAATAATAATAATAATAATAATAATAATAATAATAATAATAATAATAATAAACATGACTATAGGGTTTCTTTAATAATACAATTTCCGGTCTGGTCACGGAGTTAAGAATAACTCCGAGTTCGTTTTGATTAGAAACAGTGTGACGCGAATCGTTAGACTGTACTAAATGTTAAAGTCGTTTCGCCAAATATTTACCGAATTAAGCGGGACGCACAAATGTTGTTTATTCATTCACAATATTATATAGCCACCGCGGGTGCGAAATTATCGCGTCCAAGTGCTCATTAAAATTGTAAAGAAAACTGGCGTGCGCTTGTGTTTTCAACGAATATTACGGTGCAAGATAATCACGTCCTGCGCGCCATTCTAATCGTAATGGGTTAATACTTAATAGTAGGTTTATATTTGTTAAACTTTAAATCTGTTGATGAGGTCATTAAGTATTCGTATTTCTCTAGAATAGTCTGATCATTTTTTATAAACATTAAAATAAAATGCAAACATTTTATAAACTTTTACCCCTAAATAGGTACACTTTTATATTTATCTCGCATTCAAACACTACCGTATTTAAATGTTAATAGTTGCATGCAATCCAAGATTAAACTTACTTATAGAATACATAGAATACATAAATACGATTCGTGGAGTGTACAAATATATTATAATTTACGTATAAGTAACATAATAACAAAAAATTGGATTTTATTTTGATTTAAAATAAGTTATAATGGTATGCGAGGTAGGTTTCATAAAATTATTTAAGTACAGATGGTAGAACATTTTCAAACTTTAACGATTTTAAATAATAAATCATTTAAAATGTTAGTAAAAATACTTAATGGTTTTTTTATATTGTATAAAAAACCTGTTATTCTATAGAACAACTTTATTTTTAGTTGAACCCTTATTTGAGGTCAAATAAATTAAATTTTAAGACAATTTCTTTAAATTTCATAGTTTATAATCAACAATTTACTAACACCAATAAACCTCCACATCAAAATGAATAATTAATGTCTTTATATTTCTGCCTATTTAATAAAATTAACTAATTTTAAACGATTCATGACCTCTAAGGCAGTAAGTAACGTCTATATTTTCTAAACAAATATCATTATCCGCCGATAAAATGTGTCAGTGTGTATGTAACATGGTTATGATACATGTATAAATTGCAAATTATTAAAAAACAAGTTTTTAATCATGAAATCAAGTTCAACAATTCGCGATGCCTCAGCATAAAAATATGCATTATTCAATAACAGGTATTAGGTAAATCAAGTTCTGTTCCATTTAATCTAACACTTGTAACTAACATTCCAGATCCATGATACAAAATACAAATATATATTTAAAAACTGGTAATGAGTGTTTACGGTGAGAAAAAAAACAGCATTCTTTTCTAATCAATTAAGTGTAAAACATACAATATTAAAATATAAGATGCTTTAATGTGTTAATGTATACATACAAATTGTACGGAATTTCAATTAGTGGTGAACTTTGCAATAAGGTTACAAAATATTGTTTGAACGTTCTCAAATTTCAAAACGTACGTACGAGTATGTATAATAATTTATAAGCATGTATATGTATACATTAAAAACCATGTAATACATTTAATTAAGTAATGAACTATGTTTCCCTTGTTGGCTGCCTAATGAACCTTATACCTACGAACGGTCCGACTGATTAGACCGTATTACGGTATGACGTGTAAAGTTAGTAAAATAATGTCAGCAGCTAAAATTAAAATACGAGGGATATGAGTTCTTCTTCATTTATGTAGAATTTTATGACACCAACTATTATGAACTGTGTACTAGTTTTGATTAAAATTCTATCATTACATACTGCATTGTTACCTTTAGGAGTATCATAGAATTCTGATATAAAAAATACTATTTTCTTATTCACGATAAATTATTTTGCTAATCAAAATAAAAATATTAAATCATATATAGTTAATTTTAATATTTTTCATTAAAAAAGATATCTTTGTTAATGTGCAGTAACAATATTAAAATCACTTGATGTTTGTGTGATGTATCTTTACAACATCTATAAATTCAAAACCAACTTTGTATTATTGAAGTCAATAGTATTATGGTATTACAACAACATCTTATTTTTAGAATCTTTATGCCGATTCTCATAATTTTTATTATTATTCTGTTTGGTTTTATTATTTATTTTATTTAAATAATATTCCGCATTAAATCAAAGCACTTAAAAATTGAACTCTTTCAGTTGAATGACAACTTCAAGAATACTTTTGAAAAAAGTAAAATTTTCTCAAAAGAACTTTGAGGAAATTAACAATAACGGTATAATTTTAAATGTTTCATTTAGTAAAATCGAAGAGGAAACTTTATAACTATTTAGCAGGATAAAAAATGGCATAATATGAAAACAACAAATTTATTTTCAAATATATCTGGCTTGATGTACAACGAAAAAGTTTCTGAGGTCTCTTATCCACAAAACACATCAGACTAAACGTGAAAAATAACAATGAGTTTCGACAGTGTGAACTACATAAATGACCAAATGTCCCAAGAGGAAACAAAAAATACAACGATTGTTTGTCTTCACGTTTCAATTTTATCGCTAATAATAAGAATCAAACAAGAACGGTATGACGAAAAATACCTCATTTTAAATATGATAAATAATACCATCCAATAAATACTTGTCGAGAACGATGTCAACGACACTGGTTGCCTTGACCCGACTCCAATAGCGGTCATCGTCGCACGATATCTATGAAGCATTATATTCTTAAGTGCAAATAAGGCTTGAGGGGACTTATTCCTCCTAAAACTAGTTTAAGTCGCTCAAAAATTCAGTTATTCCGTCAAATACCAGATTACCATTATTTTTCTTCGCATATATTTCTAATATTATGGAAAAGTTCAGTCCTCCCGGGGCCCTACCCAGATAATTAATGCTATTTGTATCCATGGTTAATATACCGTATATTATAATATAGACATAATTCATTGTAATTAATAAATACATATATTACTAAGCCATAACAACTTTTACATGGGAAAAACATAATCCGCGTTTCGTTGGTCGCGGTTCCTGACGGTATATTAATTTTATGCGAGCACGTGAAATATTACAATTAAAAAAAAAAACCCCATAACTCGCTTGTAAATCAAAGTATCGTAAGAAACCGCCCAACGTAACACAGATAATGTTCATTCCACTGTGTTCGATAGTAGCCGATTATTTGAAGATATTTGAATTCGCAAATCGGCAAATTCGCCACGTTGTATACGTTTGTAAGACGGAGGCAACACATGCGGGTGCAGGTACACTGCAGGTGCCCAGGTATACTCGATGTCCCAGTCATGCTCGATTAGTATATAACTTCACCGTATTACGTCAAGTCAGTCTCGTATTATCCTCATGACTTGACACCTGCGGTACGTCCCACCACCTATAGCCATTTATGTTGAGGCGCACGCCTCGAAAAACCGTTTTCCGCAAACCACTGCTTGGCTACGTACAACTAAAGGTACAACATGTAGGCAGATAGGTAGGTGGGTAGGCACGCAGAACAACCGCTGTCCGTCCACGGCCGTCATCGTAAAAAAAAAAAAAACCCCCATAAAATATGATCACTTCTTTATTATTATTATCGTTATTACACGTGTACGTAAAATAATAATAATATATAACATTATCGTACGAACCGTCGCTAACCGGGACGGCTACCGTGCGTCCTGTGTGTGTATAATAATGTATAATGTAATAATACACGCGATGAAAAAAACGTTCGTCCGACCGACGTGTAAAACGGATATAACCGGTCCGTCGCGCGACGTCCAAAAGCGAAACGAGACCAAGTCCGTACGACGTAATTCCTTCGACGCCGTTTTCCTTCCCACCCTTCGGTAACGCGTCCTGGCTGTGGGCATAGGTTGTAATCATACGTATTGTGTACGCGCGTATAATATATTTACGAAGGTGATGTCCGCCGCCGGTCGATTCATTTTTTTTTTTTTTCCCTTTACTGCACCTCCTCTTCTTCCGCACAACGGACGACTGTTCGGTAATTACTGGTTTAGGTGTGTACTTGTGAGTACCCGCTTCATTGCAGCGCCTGCGCGTACGTAACTGGGCTACTGGTATTTTATTATCATCGTTTTCATTTTTTTTTATTCCCCCCCCCCTGTATAGTTTTTATTATTCATTGACCGTCGCTACTCCGAGAGTAACCCGATCATTAAATTCGTTCGGTATGCGTTATAAATTCCGGGCGCATATTAATTATGATTAATATTCCAACTGCCCCCTCCTCACCCAGCCTTGTACGTTGTTTGCGTAGTAGTTGTTGTACTTTTTTCTTTTATTGTTAAATTATTTTTAAACCGTTACGAAATGAAAAACCAAAAAAACTTTTAGACAATCTTCGTTAGAAACGCGGTTTGTATTTTTTATTTTATTCGCCACGCAGCTTTGTTCGGATTCCATCGTATTTCCATCGTATTTTAACATCGTTTGGAGATTAATATCGTGTTACAAGCCGGACAACAAACATAATATGGACAGAATCACTACTGGTACGAACCAACAAATATGTATTTACGACATTCCTCGCTTAGACGATTAAAAACGCACTCTCGATTAGTGTTGTGGTAGTACGACGTACTTTCCAGTCGCTTATTTCGTTATTATAATAAAAACGAACGGATACGAAATAGAAATGTGAATAATATCTCATCGCGTCTCCCGGGTCTGGCGGATACGAAATAATTTCTCTGGTAAAAATTACAAATTAATCTTACACGCACTAGTATGTGCAACGATGATCCGAGTGTTACACTATTACATAATAGTATAATACATATTGTGGTACTACGTATACTTACAGTGCGGTATAAACATGCGGTCTCGGTGCGTGGCTTACGATGAAAAATAAAAATGTCTCTTACGGACGATTGCCATCAGTAGCTTGTCCGAGGCCATCGATGTTTAACTATAATAATTCAATTACGTACCTACCCATACGGTTTGAGCACGATTGTTTTCATTCACAGCGCACATAAAATGACGATAATTTTCATTCGATAGTCTACAAAAAATAAAAATAAAATGTGTTGCTCTTCCAACACCGCGTGGAGCGCGCACTCGTTATTAACATTTCTACTACAGAATTATTAAGGTGAATACCCGGAAACGTTAATATTGTAAACACGTATCCTCTTCTCTAGTCGCGCTCTAGAAAAAAAAAACCAGAAGTTGTATGTCCTCCGTTACTATTTGTTATATCAAATTTCGTCGACGGCAAAAACCACAACCGACCGCCCACCGGCTACCAGACATTTACTCGTATAATATTACGCGTCGCGTTATCAACCGTAATTCAATCAATCGGGCAGTATAATCACCGCAGTCGATACAACACAATGCAATTTCTATCGAGTACAATTAAAGTGTTCAGATTGAAAAACTTTTAATAAAATGTATACTGCATATATATTTTAATTAAAATTTCACACATGAACGCGTCAATAATAATTATTACCCCTACGATTTTTACCTTTTGCTTAGCAACACAAGGCAATGTTAATTTGGATACAACGTACATGAAATTACCTTCGTGGTTACAAAACAAGTGCGGCAATAATAATAATAATAAATTATTGTAATATTTTAATTGGACCATCTCTTTTAATATAAACACAAAATATTATTCTTGCACACAAATATAAAATATAAAATCCACTTAAAAGACTAATGAACTGTGTACAATAGCTGCTGAACTAAGTAGAAAATTACTATACGTATACGTACGAGTATCTCGGATAATTTAATTTAATTATACTAAAACTTGTTTCCAATAATAAACGCTTAGCATCTCCGTTGTTATTTGTTAAAAAAACTAAATAAAACTCAAAATATATATCTATGTTCTGTAATTTATGTTGTGGAAAAATTCTTAAAGATTGTGTAGTTTAATTTCGATCCAGAAATCACACTTTTTGATTATTTTGTACGTAACACTTAAGTTTTTAAATAGGTTATTGTTTACTGAGAAATTAAATTAATTATGTTGAAAATATAACAATGTATGTTTAAAAACTTGAGTTTTAATTAAGTATTACATTTCAATGGACACGTACACGAAAAACTATTACTCTACTGGCCTTATTTATTATTTTTTTCTCATTTCAAATTATTACAATACTCAACTAATTACGAATATTTATATATTTTCCCAGCTAATATTTCAGATTACTTAGACTTTATAATTGTGAATATATTGATTTCAATACCAAGTAACTGGAATTACACGAATAGCATCATAATATGACCATTGTTATAAGCCGTGCATTTTTCACCACCAACTATTTCGTCTATAAACATATTACTATAGCACTAAAACCACACATTCATCATCAGTTACAATAGATCACGACTACAGTACATCTAATATTCAACTTTTCGTTTATAAATGTTACACAAGATAAATTTGTATTATTATTTTCACATCACAATATAATATACACATTAATTCTATATTAGTTTTTCCACACCACTATATAACATGTCTGTGAATAATTTTATAAATATATATATATATATATATATATCGATTGTATAGGCCATAAGATGAATGCCTAAACGAAAAACCATTCATGAAAAAACGCTCATGGACCTCGGACCGTTACGGATAACGATTTTATTGTTATAATATACATAATACATTTGTACGTGTATATACGTGTATACTGTACACGGTTCTTTTTTTTTATTTCCAACCAGACACTAGTTAATGTAGTTACCTACACAATAATATCATACTCTTCACATATTTGTGGTGGAATGAAAAGACCGTGTTCACAGTATTTGTGGTTGCCATAGCTGAACCGAGAACATAATAACAGAATATTAAATAATAGTCTGGTATGCACAGCACTCGTCAAGTGTTTGTGTTTTCATGTTTGTGTGTACACTTCGTGTAGTTATGAAAAATTACTTTTAAAAACACGAAAGATAATGACTCTAATACATCGCGTGCGCTTTGGTTTTTAGGCTGGTACATTTCGCTGTACCTGACGAAACACTTTTACCAAGTTATGGCATAGGTACTATTTTACGGATTACGTAGGTATGCAAAACCGCATGTATCAAATCTGATACTTAAATCACTTTCTACTCAATAAACAAAATGTTCAATTTAATAGAATTCGGCGCAAATATTACACACGAGAAAATCAGTTTGTATTGTAGATAGCACGGAGATACGAGCTGACCCCTCCTCTCTTTTTAAATTATTTTATTCGACTTGCATAACTACAGTCGCGTTAACGGGGAAAAATAAAATACTGAATATTTTGAACATACAACATAGTATTAATAAACAACGTAATTAGGTACCTACTGAACTTTGTAGAAGTTGCTGAAAAATGCAGTTTTTCGCATCAAATGCCATGGTCTTAAGACAATTTCAAAATATTTTTTTAAATAATTCGTTCGTTTTGTCGAGTACAATGGTATCTAGTTAGTCGTGCCATTTGGCGCTCATGAAACAGGTTTTGTAATTTTTCACCATGGCATAATATAAGAATACAATTTTATCCGTTAACGTAAACGGATATAATGAATATGTATGATCGGACACTAAAATACCTATGCAATGATATCATCCAGTTGAAAAAAATAAACAAAAATCGATGGTCTTGTACGAACGTATTTTGTTACAATATTGAATTTATTAATGATGAATGAATACTAAATACGTTCATAATGAATGCACTATAATAGATTCATATTTTCGTATAAAATATTATGTGATATTGTCTAGAACGTATTGATGAAAATGTGTACGTTAAGTGTGGCCTAACGTTAAAACATTTAATCCCATACGATTTTCATTTGGTATGAGTCATATAATACAATGTTGTAGTAATATAATATATATACTATAATATATTTTGGGTTTGAGGATTAATGGATTGTACTCGTCCATATAGTTACGGCTTATAAATGGGATACGGATCTTACGAATGTAATGTAGAATCCTTATTTACCTCAAATACATTATCCTGATTACATTTTTCAGTTGAGAAACTACTTCGTCAATTGCAGTTATGCTTGTTATTTCCCGTAACGATGACTACTGCGTGCTACTATATCTTTTGTTCCATTCAAAAATACTGACCCCCGTTAACGCACTATTTGAGTGGTAACTTGGCGAAAACTTCGGAGGCCAGAGACACCCTTGGGCTTTCAAAATATTGCTCAGTTTTTTTAGGGACGTAACTCTGCGATTTTGGTCAGCAAATGTTCGCGGTCAGCAGGCAGTAGCCAGTAGTACATTTCTCTCGCCGTTCACAACGTGTAAAGGTGTTGGACCTTCGCACACGGAAATGTTGAATTCCAAGTGCCGAGGAAATACCCGCGCAATACGACACGGAGCCTACGACCACTGTTCACTTCGGCAAACCCGTGCTGGTGGAAAGGTATCCGTCCGTGGTATGGTTTCACGCCGACGACGGGGGTGGTCGGTGGTGTACAAAAGAAGATTGACGGCGGGTCATATGAATGAATACCGGGCCCGGTACGAACGCACCTTTCCCTAGCACCGCGTCGGAACCGGTTGCCGGCCGGCGATTCCCACAGGCCGGCGCGGCGGCTCGCTCGAGTACCTACCGGCGAGCGGCGGCGGCGGCGGCGGCAGCGGCAGTCACTGTAGTCAGTCAGTACGCACCGTCCGGCCGTCGCTGTGGTGTTTTTTCTGTGCGGTCGCTCGCGCGTGTGTTCGTGTGCGGTGTCCGCGGGTCGTCGTCGTCGTTGTTGTTGTCGCTGCTGCTGTTGTTGAAATCATATAATTCGGCGTGAGCGCGCCCGCTCGCGTACCCCGTGGAAATGATGTGGTGACATGGGCGGCGTCACGGATTGCCAACCGGCTTGGACAGGCGTACGGTACCGAAAGCTCGCGCACCACAAGCCCACCGACGGATGTTGGTCTTTCTCTTGTTCCGGTTGCGGCAGCGTGCAAATGTTACAGGTAACCGCGCCACGTGCCCCTCTCGCGTCCACGTATACATTTGCGCCCACCCGCATATGCCCTCTCCTCGCCCCCCCCCACCACACCGCCCCGTTGGCCACACGCGCGCTAGTGTTTATTACCTACAACCACTACATCGTAACGTCCAAAATATTGCCGGCACCGTGTAAACATTATGTAATTTCCTTTCTCTCCGGGTCAGTATCGCGTACTGATGCGTGTGCAGCGCGTCTGCAACTTGGCAATTTTCAAAAACAATATTTAGAAAGCTCTCGACCACGACGGAATGATATACACAGTACAGGACATACAGGTACGCGCACCGGTACGGTTATTGTTCTTGTTATTTCCGCACCTATATTTAGGTACCTACGTTGAAGTATGAGCACTTCTTCCGCAAGTTCAACAATAACAATATGGCACTCGGACGTTTCACATAGTTCGTTTTGTACATTACACGAGTGTACAAACGCTAAACGGTAAACGCTTATTGTACTCGGATATCCCGATACTTGGTTGAACGCGTACGTCCGTGGTGGGCAACTGCACAGCGATGGCTACTTCATTCTGTCTTAAATTCAAATCGTCCGACTTCATTATCACGGTTAGGTTACGACGAGCGTTCACCATTCTGTGACTTATTAATAACGTTATAGTTCAATTTATTAAAAAGTGCATTGTATAATGTAAAAATGGCTTATAAATAAAAATATGTTCTCTACGTACTGCACGATAATCTACTTTACCCGAGTAACATGAGAATACGGGGGGAAATACTTCTCAGATTCCCCAAGCAGATGGTCATTGGTTGACTCATCGTCATCTATAGCGACATTCTTTTAAACATTCGCCTCGACTTTAATATCATCAATTTTAATTGATTGGATTGTTTTCTTGCTATTCGCGTAACATAAAACATCACAACGTGTACTATTACTATTATACCTGTCTGAAATTTAGTAGATTAATTATTTTAATAAAAAAAAACTAATCATTTCAAAATCGTAGTTGATTACGTTTAAAAATATCCGACTTTTCATTAATTATTTAAATATATCTGTAAATCATAAAAATCCTAATATTTTCACTAATGTGTAAGTAAATGTGTACAATGTAAGTTTAATATAATTATTTAAACCGTATTGATCGTGAGTTTTGAAATTGTGTTACGAGCTGGTTTGAGTGTTTACCGGTGGTAATCTATTAACTGTACTCGAAACGTGACTAGTCCTACAAGTTTTTAAAAATTAGTTTAACATTTTCGTGTGTTCTATTGAAGTTGAAAATAATAATTGTCCGCCTTCCCAGGCTGAACAGTATTGCCATATGCCTATGATCCCACAATGCTAGGTAAAGGTCATCATAGGTCATTGTATTTTTAAAAAAATCCTCAACATAAAACCTGTATCTTCCTGAAATTCCAAACGGCAGTTGGCTGGCCGGAAGCGTTCGAGTGCAATGCCATGTAACTTGTGTGAAATAAACGTCTGCATTTTGTGGGAAACGCGTGTAGTACTGATATTTTGCAGCCTTCGGCAACATTTTATAATCACGCCTTTTGTGTAAAATGAAAAACTTTCAAACGCAAAACATAAAAAAAAAAATGCAACAAAGAAATAATAATTTGGTATCAAAAGCTTGAAACGTCAACAGATGGTCTAGTTGGAATTATTTCCTTAAAATAAACCAAGAGTTATTTCAAATACCGGAAGGATAAAAAGAAAAATTATGTAGTGATCTGGTGGCATACTTCAATCGTGATGAATAAATAGTACATTTATGAGTAAATAATAAATTTAAAATTTTTAAAATAGTTAATATTAAGACTTTTAATTACTCCAATCTACGTAAATCATGTATTTATATATATATATATATATATATATATATATATATATATATATTTATTTTATACCTTTAGATTCATAAAGTAAAATATATTTAAAAAAATATGGTTTTTTTTTCAGTTGATTAAATTTTTAAAAAATTGTCAAATACATAAATTTTTTTTCGGATTATACATGTCAATTTCCTTACATGCGCTTATAACAGCTCAACGATGAAACCTGCAGAAGGTTCAAAATGTCTGCACACATCTGAAGTTATGGATAATTATATATATATATATGTATAGTATTAAAGGTTTATTTTGAATTCAAATGTAATATTAAAGATTTAACCTAGTACCTTAACACAATACACTTAACACAATACATTATATGAAATATTAATTTCATTAGATAATACATAAAAAGTAGTACAATCTTATAACAAAATATAATATTTACAGTTATAATCACTTATTATATTTTCTATTACTGAAAAAACAAAATAATTTTATATTTTTAACAACAATCTAATAATAGTTAGTTAAAACAATAATAGAATGTTGAAAATATAGTACTTTGTTAAGTTAGAATAAACAATGTGATAAATTATATTATCTCATATTGCCCAATTGTGTTTTATTTTATACAGCTGGTGAGAATGGGAAAATTGTAAATACGTAAAAAATAAATCAAACATTTTTAGTGTGTTAATACGCCCGTATTGATATAATGAAGCTTGACAAAAAAATGTATAAAAATAAAAATATTAGGGTCTGAAAATAGTTTATTATAATTATAATTAAAGGGGTCCCGAAAAAATTCTCAAATATTATACTCTTTAGTTTTAATTAAATGAGTGCCTTTATTGCGTGTTTACGATTTCTTTTGTATGTGACAAGCCCCTAAGAACACACACATCAACCTTAAATAATTTGGTTTATTACAATGCACCCAATAAGTATGTCTTTCAAAGCTAATAAACTCATGAAACATTTTTTTTAATTTAACTCAAAACTCCCTATTGTAAAAAAAAATTGTACCAATGGAATAAATGGGCTATTCTAAGCCTTTGTATAGCAGAAACTATTATTTTTATAAATGTTTGTATTTTATGACAGCCGTTGAATTTAAAAAAATAATAACGTCTTTGAATATAATATTTTACCTAACTATAAATATAAGCTGTTAAGGAATTTGTTATAAATGTTTTTTTCCTATATTCAATTATTTTTCTATTGTCAGTATTTTCAAAGGCCCAAGATAGATATTTAATAATTGATTGCTTGAAAACAATTGCTAACTAATAAACACTTGTTTTTAAATAAAATAATTATAGTATTTTGTTTTGAATGAACTGCTAGATACTAAAATATGAAAAGATTAATGGTCTTATTAAACACTGGGCGCAGCGACTGTTTTCCTTACACGGCTACACATAATAATAACCGTTGTTAAATACATGCTTCCTTTCATAAAATGTTAATCATGTTAAGCGACAAGTCTTGTTTACCATTAAGTTATTTACAAATTATGTGTCTGACAATTCTTTAAACTGTAAAACGTGAAATAAATTTAACTATTGTACAAAACAACTGACATAATATTTTAAGTAAGTGCATAAGTCTTTTAGTTTGGTACATTTTTAATAAAATAAAAGTGATAGGATTCTAGGTTGAACATGTAAAATTAATAATAGAAAAAATTATGAAATATGGTTTGTGCTACTCGTATTAATTATTAGAACACAACAATATAATTGAATGCTAAAATAATACTTTACACTTTACTTTACCAGTATAAATGTTTCTAAAAGAAACATGACATATACTTAATCAGTACAAGAATAATATTATATTTTCATTGATATTCGTTCTTAATTCTTTGTAAGTTTTGCTTTTTAAATGTTTACAACAGTTTTAGATTTTTATGACGTTCAAGGTAATATAATAATCTCAAATAAAAAATAAAAAATTATAATTTTTAAGGCATAATTAGTTGGTACATATTTTCAATATGTATTTTATTACATAATATGTACTTGCGATTTATGTATACACATTTATTTTCATAAATGTCGCAATTTACGAACAGCAATTTTATACCAACACCAATATATTTGTCCTAAGATGTTCAATAAAATGTTAGTAGCTAGAAGCACTAAGTTTAATTAGTAATTTAAATTTTTTTTCTGATACATACACACGTGGAACTTACTAAATTGCGTTCTACGAAATAAAATTCCCAATACATAACTATATAAGTTGCTGATGGTTTCTCGCCTCAAGTATTTCCGTACCCACGCCTATTAAACATGTTGCGTTCGCTAAGAATTTATTATTTACAGCGGCATTCGATAATTCGCGTAGGCAAAAAAATATGTGTGTCCGGCTCTGTCGCGACAGCTCTAATTTATATCGTTGTCGCGATGTGTACAATTTCCGAGGGCACTGAGAGAGGGTAGTGTTAACCCAATTCTTTTGCCGCGAAATTCCGTCAACAGCGGCAGAGTGGTAATACTCCAAAGACGGAACCCCCGAGGGTAAATGGGTATAATAATCCACATACTTGCACTGTAATAGTAATAATAATAATAATAATAACATTATAATAATGCGTCGGTGACGGAGCATTATGCGTCTGGCGGTGCGGCCAACAGAACTGCCGCCACCGCAACAACGTCTATAATATAGACTCTATATAGATATGTGCGAACAATACACCTGCCGTTTGGTAATGCGCATACTCGGCCGAGCGTATTATAAATATAGCTTATACTCAAATAATTAAAATAACGTAAAAGTTAATCGGTAGTAATAGCATATAATACGTCAATACAGTTACTAAAGAACAAACCAAATATCTAAATCAATAAACATCGAACAACAATTATTATATCATAATTATATACTCTATCGATCATTGGGTACAATACATACATGGTTATACTGTCCCACCGAGGATTTACCCATTGCGATATCTCCTGAGATAATGATGATATTCAAATTCTGTTTTGTTTATTAAACTCAGAGGGACACTCACTAAAAATATTTCATGTTTAATCGAATTTAATTTTGGTAAAAAAGTTAAAAAATTATTTTTTACTATAGTATTTTTCTCAAAATGTTGACGTTTGAACATTTCATTTTCATTGGATTCATGATTTTTAAAATTGTTATGGTTCTGAGAAAAATTGTATATGATTTAACACCATATAGTATCTATAGTCCATACTTTAATGATTTGATATTATCTCGTCTCGTTTTCCGATAAGTTAATAATATAGAATATATCGCAATGGGCAAATCCTCGGTGGGGACACCCTGTAAAAACAAAAAAACGTAAGTTTAATATTTTTCCCGTGTTCGAGTCTCGATTCGCGTCACCTAAGTACCGAAGAGTGTGCGTGTAATATTTAAACGTTTGCGGACCATACGGATGACGACGATCGCGTGTACACGAAAACAAAATTAAAAAAAAACAACGCTCGTGTACACAAAACTTACACAACGCCGTGGTGTAGTGACTGCTGGGTAGTAAGTGCATGTAGGTAGTAGAGGTACCTACTATTATTACCACGGTAGTGTGGTGCCCGGTAGCGCGCGGTGTCGGTTCGTAGTCGTCGTCGTCGAGTTGTACATAGTATATACCTGTATAGACGCATCGCAGTCGCCGCCGCCTCCGCCGCCGCCGCCCGCAGAGCGCATTCACGTAGAAGTATGTGAGGAATGCAGTCCCGCGCGAGCGCACGGTACCCCCGCCAGGCGCGTATCCAATATAATAATATCTATACACACGTTACTACTATAATACTACGTTGGACGGTGAAGAATGAGAATGAGAATGAGAAGAAGAAGAAGAAGAATAAATACACGGCGGTGGAAGAGGGGAAAATATGTGAACGTCGACGACGGTGACGACTGTTGCGCGAGTGGCGAGGCAGGGGCGGGGGAAAATCTGTACGCGAGAGCACACACAATCGGCGCTTAAGGTCCACGCCGCCGCCCCGCAGCCGATTGTCCGCGTGTGCAGTATCCGAGTAACTCTCCCACACGTTGTTTGTACGCGTATGCAAATAGTTGTGCGTATGTTTGAGTGTGTGTGTGTGTGTGTGTGCGATGCGATTTAGAAAGAAAAAAAAAACGTCATGGACTGTTGCACGTGGCGGTTATGCCGAGTGGACAGTATATTTTGTGTGTTCTCTGCATAAACGCATGGTGGGAGGGGGGGGGGACAGAAAGAACAAACTAATACGACAATTTTTCGGACGCGTTAAGACTGCTGCACGTGTACGTTATTTGCGGTGGCGAACAGTTATTCAGGAATTTTTAAGTACTCTCGTCCGTTAGACATTTGAAATGCAGATAACATTATTAATGTATTGAGTTGGCTGTAGTGTATATATATTTTATATATATTCCGACATTTGGCAAGACGAGATCAACGAGGCAATCACTAATTTATCTCGTAACATACGTAAACGTAAATGCTTTCATCGTTAAAAAATATTTATAGCTTACACGACTCTTGTTGGGATGGTATGGTCGAGTCGGATAACTGAGAGAGAAGTGAGATGTTATAGTGACATCATCATCATATTATTACCGATTTTGCAAAATCACAAAAAAAAACTATAAGAATACAAAACAATGTATGTTCCGATAATCGTCACCGGAAATACTATTGCATCAGTTGAATTTATTATTACGTGATCTGTTTAGAACAATAAATTAATAAAACTAACTTTTAATTATTGATGATCATTTTAATATATTTTTTAGAAAATAAAAATGTTACACTAAACATCAAGAAATAAATGTAATAAAAAAATGAAAAGAAAATTTAAAATTGATATGAATAACTTGGTAAATAAATTTCAAATAATAATAAATAATGAGTAACTACCACTACCATCCATGGTATTTCGAGTATTTACTGACCTAATATGTACTCACCTTACTTACTACAGTAGAACTTCGATTAACCGTCACTGTCGGGACCGGGGCTATGACGGTTAATCGAATAGACGGTTAACGGAAATTTTGCAAAAAAAAACGTGTACATACATATACACACATTTATTATATTTTTTACGTGTGTGTACTTTAAAAAAAACACTAATACACATGGTACACACTTACACGTAGGCTGTTCGTCGGTCACTGATTAAATTACAATACATAGTACATACACAAGTTTATAGTTCGTTTATCACTAATATTGGATATGTACATATTACAAACTATTTTTATACACTTGATAGTTACTGTATTGGGCACCACGACGAGTTTATCGCGATCGTCTAATCGCGTAATTATTTTTTTTTTCGGCGGTGACCGATGACGGATAACAAAGAGTGACGGTTAATCGAAGATCTACTGTATATAGATTGTAGGTATATCGTGGTAATAACTGATAACGAATAACATATAACAAAATTAGTTGATTTTTATTAATCGTATAATTTATAGTATTAATGAGTGGTTATATTTGTTATAATATTTACTTGCATATTATATAAATATAATATTTATTTAAAAGATCCGTTTTGGTCTATCTATTTTCAGAGAATATTAAATTTACAATTCTGTGATATTTGTTCTATTTATTTTTTTCAATCCTACCAAAAACGAAAAATATCTACGCTTTCAATCAAAAAGATTTAAAATGATCCTACATCAAAATATTGCTCATGGGTAATCGGCTTACGCATACTGTAAAGCTCCAATAGACTACGATAATAGATAGAAGCCCTTGGAAGTATAGAAAGCTAGTAGTATAATATAGATTGAATTTCTCTTCGCAAAGAAATATTATAAAATAATACTAATAGTTCAACTAAAAATAAATATAACAAGCTCTAGCTATACTGCTATAGTCTACTCGTTGGATGCATGGTGAATTATATGAAGCTATTAAAATAATATGAGCATTCACTATTCACAGTATACTATAGGACATGCACATCAAACCATTTTAGTAGCCAACGTTTGTAAATGAAAACGTTTTATGGAAATGGGCACCAAGTAAAAACCCATTCAATGATTTCCAAAGTCCAATTAGACCACTGGAATTAGTATTTAATATGTATACAATTTACACTAATACACGTGCCTGAACTACTTTTACTAAATATAATTATATTACAAACTTTAATTACTGTTGAAAATATTCATTAATTTTCCAATAAAATGTCTATATACGAGTATACCAATGTCAAAAACAAATTTTCTAGAGATTTCATAGATTGTCTGAAGCAACCTCGTCCAACACAATTAAACCCCGGGTACCAGATTTAACCGTTTCTCATCATTTGCCAAAAAGTTGTGTTTTATCTCTCATTACACTTCAATGAGTTTAGAACATACGTGGTTGTCAAGAATATATAGAATCCGGACATAAAAAATTTTGTTCTCAACGCACAAGGGTCGTTAACCGTTCAATTTTTTAGTATGACGCATTATTCTTCCAGACCGACAAACTAGTTTCAACCCCCTTTTATGTTGACTTGTCTTCTAATAGTTTTGCTGTATATTATTTATATCATCAGACTAGATGCGTATTTCATAATTTCTATGCGTTTTACTGGAATATTGTTTATTTGTATTTTTTCTTTTGCTTATCGTTAATTCGTATGTATGCATGTTACACTGGATGATGTGATTGTGTTTTCTGTATGTTCTCACGTAGACCACACGCACAGGTTTAAACGTTCTGAATGACTTAATGGACTTTTATACATTCCGTTACGAAAGAAAAACTGATGGCGTGTGATGTTAACGTCGATTACCGTCTGCCGATCTGGTTGCGTGTTCATATGTACACTTAAAACAATCCGTGACTTGATTCTTGAGAACAGAAACTGGTGTTGATAATAAGAAAGCGTAACTTTCGATTTTATACTCGACGAGTCTTAAAAACGTTTTAACGAATTCAAATTTAAACAAAACTTAAACTATTTCATATTAATTTGTATACAACATAACTATTTGATATTTATTTTTTGAACACAACAACAACTAATTTTTAAAACTATAAACAGAAATTCTCCAACAATGCATGTCTAAATAATAATGTTCATCTACTGTTAAATAAAAAAATCATGTACTCGTATTTTTATGTTATATTATTCTTAACAACACTGTTTTTGTTTTATATGGTGGTCAGTTTTAAAATACTCTCAAGTTTCATGGCTGAACTAGTTTACTAATAATACAACACGATAAATTATATACAAAAATTACTATGTTTTAACTACTGATTTTACAGTTAAATAAGTTTCTTATTCATTTATTTACTAATTATTGATTATTATTGATTATAGGTATAACATAACTAATATGTATATACAGCCATATATTGGGAATACTGGATAAATGTGTTGTACCTATTTGCGTTTTTTAATTTTCTTGAATACTCTTGGTTTTTAAAAATATAACTGTTGTCGGTGATTAGATTTATTATAATTGTATTATAATATAATCCATTATATAATATATAATCCATATTGATTGTTGTTAATAATTGTACATTATAGCCTATAGGTAATTTAGATGTTACAAACGAAAAAAGTAACTAGTTATGGAACTCAGTTAATAATAACATTAATATTTAAACTCAATAATGCCCAGTGTTTTGAACTCCTTTATCTAGTTTAAAAAAATTTATTTTTTTATTAACTATAAAAACTTATAGCTTGAGTCTTTGATGTTAAAAAATATTAATTTAGTGTTTTTGTTTACATTATTTAAATTCCTCTAAAGAAATTCAGTTTGATCAGAGAAGTTATTTTCTCGTACGCTGATTTAATTAAATGTATGATAATATAGTAGAAATTTTACCAATTTTATTGTACAATTTATAGTACCTAGTATCAGTGAAACCATTATTAGTGTAGTTCTCGGGATTAATTTAGATAATTGGCTCATGCATGGATCATTGACATTTATCATCAATTTCAGGAACTCTGACAGCCATATTACTTCATAAATCCACGAATAATAATTTAGTCAAAAGTTTTGTCTAAAATAAACAAAATATGGTAATTTTCCATGGATGGTTGGTTAAGTTTGGTTAGGCCAGAAAATAAAGCATGATACTCACGAATCACCTACTCGGAATTCGGATTATAACTAAATGTCTTAGGTCAGTCACTTGTGATCTCTATCTTAATACCGTAGAATTTATATCAGTATAAATGTTTCAGCAATGTATTCTTCTTATAATCTCAAACTGGTAATAGCCAAAATTCTTTCAGATTTCACGGGATAGAACCCGGGAATAGTGGAATGTTACCTTGTAGGAGTATAATTAGGTCAGATTTATTGGGATTAGCTTAAATTAAATTAGCTATATATTATATTTACTTTTATTTACTTATATGGAATTATGTATAAAAACTTCTTATATACATAGTTAAGAACTTGATATTTAAGTAGGTACAGTGATAACATAACAAATAACACAATCCGACGCCCAACATTGACACGTGATAATATGTCGATATGTGTGAGATGTGGCTTTGCATTGCAACCTTCAAATTGTAATAAGTCGGAATATCAATTTTTTTTAAAAAAAAAGTTACCAAAATCTGGAGATAGATGCATTATAACCCCTTGTTCATGTTATTTCATATAATTTTAACATCAATATTTATAAAAAATAAAATTAACTGTATTTATTTTTACATTTTTAGGCTGAAGGATTGAATTCCATTGTGGGAAATGCGTTTAGAATGGCGTATGCTGCCCAACTGGAGCTGGAAAGACGATCGGTGACGAGCTCACCAAAAATAAATTTAAACAATACTTCCTGGGTAAATTCATAAAATTATAGATAATGAACTTGACTATATTTTTACCATATATTTTTTACAGATAAAATCAAGCGATAAATTAAATGTACAACGAATCCACAATGGGTCTCCTTTATTGAAGAAACCCACCGAAACTCCTAAACCGACTCCCCCCTCAACCTTACCAGGCGTCCGTCCCTTTGACCATAGCAAAGGATTAGACCTAACGCCTGGGCAATTTTCTACTCCGACAAGTAGTGATGACAGTCCTGATTTAAATACATACAAGCGTATGTTAGAAAAACCGCCTCTTATTAAACGTTTAGCTATGGGTCTATCCGTTCACACAAATTGCTCTAACGAAGACTGGTATCCACTTGTATGTAGTTCTTCGGTGTCTAGCTCACCGTCTACCAATAGTGACGATTGTAGTACACCTGAATCGTCTCAAGAAAAACTTAAAGATAATAGGTAAATATAATATTTTGACGAATATTATATATATTTTAGTATGTATAATGTATATTGTATACAGTATACTAATAAATTAATGACATAATAGATTAAACCAATGCAATATAAGATCACCCGACTCGCCTACGAGCATCAAACTTAAAAATAATTTGATCTCTAATGGTATGGATAAGACCCCAACTCCACCACCTTTGCCAGAACGATCGGACAGTCTTCTAGATAAACCAGAAGAATGTGAACTTAAAAAAGCACCATGGTTCCAAGCCGGAATTCCAAGGTAATAAAAACTATAACTCGAATTATTTTGAAAATATAATTTTAACTGACCATAATAATATTTAATTATTTGAAACACAATGATAATTACTTTTTTTTTAGGGAAATAACGCTGGAAGTTTTGGGACAAGAACCAGTGGGAGCTTTTATGGTTCGTGAAAGTACCACCAAACCAGGGTGTTTTGCATTATCTTTAAGAGTACCTCAAGAATTTCATCATTTAGGAATCGCTCATTATCTAATACTCAGAACGAACAAAGGGTTTAAAATTAAGGTAAAGTGAATACTGAATACAAGTTATAAAAAAAATAAATGTATTTTCATTAAATTCTTAATTGAAATTATGTCAACAGGGTTTTACGAAGGAATTCACTACATTAACTGCATTAATAACACATCATTCAGTAATGCCAGAACTTCTACCTTGCCCCTTATCTTTGAGCAGGTACAATCCAACATTTGTGAAATCTGATTCAAATCAAGATTTTGCAGATATTGACGCAGATCCAGATTATAATACACTTGCTGACTTTAGAAAAATGATGGCTGATTTAAACGTATAAACTATAAAAAATCGAATAAGCCAAAGCAATTATGTATTAATTTAAAAAAAAAATAATAATTTTAAATGTAATTTTTAATAATATTACCATGTGAATTTTTAAGTTAAAATAATTTGATTTCATTAAGTATCAATAATAATACAAGTATTATTATAATTTTTATTATTTAATAATCTTATCTCATGAATATAAATTATAAATTATTGTTTTGGCCCATTCGAATTTTAAGGTTGTTTTGTTAAATAATTTGAATTATAAAAATCAGTAAGATTCAGTTAATTTTATAAAATACTTGTAATCTTGTATAAACCAATGTAATATTTACCAATTTTATAATTTTTTGCGAATTATCAAAACATAATTTGGTAACTATAAAAACGTTGACTAATTATGTCCAATTGATGTTTTAAGACAAATTGAAAAATGTAACTTTTGTAAAGTGAAAAATAATATTATCATTCCTAGTCCCGTGTGATAGATTTAAAAAAATGAATGTACGTACCTATATATTATAATAAATATTATTTATTCACACACTAAATACTAATTTTAGTTGTCTTAGGTATAACTTTCTTGCGACCATTTTCAGAAATGTTGTACATTATATCTATACTAATTTAAATATATCTACGTTTTTACAAAAAATGACAGTGTTCCTATTTTCAATATACCAACTTATTAAATTTCAAATAAAAATCTTTCTACATCACGAACTAGACAGTTGATAATATTGTCCAACTGTCAAAATGTACACTAAGAAAAACAAACATGTATAAATAATCTAACAGTTTCCAAATAAAAAGATCAATCAATTTTTTCAATTCAAAAACTAATCTAAATGAAAACAAAAATAAATCAACAAAATTATTATAAATCAATTATTAATATTTTTTAATGACTAATGTATTAAATTATTAAACTTAACTCTAGTCTCTAATATATTTCAAACATTATTCTACATGAGATATTTATATAAACGGAATACCTAAAAATTTTAATCTTGACTAAAACAAAGTATGTACTTGAGTATAAACTAGAACAAGGGTTGACATTGTCAGGCTGCAACCTAACCGTATGTTTTATAGACATTGATGAAACATAGTGATCACTGATCAGTTAGGAAACATATTCATAGTTCTGTGACTATCGCTTGTCAGTAATATATTATATATTTATCATATCTCACTGGTGTTGGAAACTCAAGTTTCTGTTAATGAAATAGTCTGTATGACTAATATTGACATTTTAGATAGTGTTATATATTTTTCTTAAATTTATAGACTATAAAAAAGGATTTGTTTTAATAATGTCGCATTTTATTCACAAGGAGTTTAATCATATGATTTTGCAAGTAACTAAATTAAATAACCAAGAGAAAAAAAATAATTACATTTTTGTACTAGTATAAAGGTGTGCAGAATTTAGTCTTCAGTCTCATGATTTAATGTTTTCCCAACCAAAAGTCTGGCATAATTTTTAAAGAAATTTTCTCATCAAAACTAATTGATTACTTACCCCTGTTTCATAAGTATATATTTTAGTTAGACTGGGCAGAAGCATTGCGCAAGAAGGTACCACCCGGTCGTTGATTAAACGGAAAAAAAAGTATATATTTTAGTTAAAGAATTTATGGTCCAAAACAAAATAAAATTAGTTTTTGGTCACTTATATAATATATTTAGAGATTACAATCCCGGGATCTCGGGACTGTGTAACAGCACTCTATAATTCAATTCCCCGATTACGAATGCCGATTAACGTGTTTTTAAGATTAGATTATATTATGTTACAACATTGTTTTGAACAAACAGAAAGTGAATCTATTACACTCACTCAATTGACATTGAAAGAAAAGTTGGAGCTTGAAATAGGAAAAAGTAAAAGAACAATTGATCCTATAACACAAAAAGAAACTGATTTGATAAAAATAATCAAAAAAGGGATGAATTTATTTGAAAATGGAGGAACTCACTGGCATCACTTAAAGCTAGCATTTAAGTACTTAATGTCTATTCCTCCTACAAGTATCGAGTCCGAACGTGCATTCTCAGCAGCAGCCTATATTGGAAACAAGCTAAGAAGCAGACTGGGAGATGGAACATTAGACGCTCTACTATTCCTGCGTTCATATTTTCAAAATAATTAGAACCAATGTATATTTATAAACTTATTTAACTAATATAAACTTAATTAACTAATATCTATTCTTATGTATAACTAGCTGACCCGGCAAACGTTGTTTTGCCTAAATTTTTTTTTTAAATTAAGTTGACCCGGTGAACTTAATGCCTTCAAATAAAGTCTAGATTGATAATAAAATTCAAGTATTCCATTGTAATGTATTGTTACAGAAATCAATATACTGCATTTTGATAAACAATGTTTTTCGTTTTGTTTTCTGGTGCAAAAATAAACAACGAAGACGGTTTTCCAACACGCGAACTGGCAACGTACAGCTTCCCGTGCGAAAAACATGGAAATTCCAAATTGATCCCACAGACTTCCAACGATTGGCCTTGCGATTTATTGATTGTCATCGCAAAAACCAATCTAACGGGAAACTGAATCCGCTTAAACTGAAATGGAAGATCTGTTGGAATGATCTGAATTCGTGGGATAAAGACTTTGAAATTGCCCTTGATGATCGTTGATTGTATTACATTGTTCATCAGTTTCTTAACGGACAATCGTGTACCATTACGAATATTTAAATAAAACAAAATTGTGCATAATTCTTTTAAATATTTTCTTATTAAATTTCGGGATAATCCCGGGATCCCGAGATTAATAGCTAAATATCCCGTAATCCCGGGATCATAAAATTGGGCCGGGATTGTAATCTCTAAATATATTATACCTTAGTAGTTCAGTTATTCTCTGATCAGTATTTTAGGACAATGACTTTTTAATAAAATGAATTCTTAAAATTAAAATAATAAAGCTAACTCTAAAATATGTTTCTATTTGACTCTCATAATTGAAATATATAGTATCCAAATTATATGTATAGATCTATAATTTCTAAATGTTTGTTCTGTATTTTCCTGCTCTATCTTCGAACATATTACATGATTATATAATCGACTAGTCAACTATTCACTAAAGCAGTATAAATTAAAAATTATAAAACTATGAAAAACTATCACTCATCAGTCATCACTCATCACCCTCCTCTCTGGATAACTGCAATCATATAAACCAACTTTACGATTATCAATTTAGAGGACACAGTTTAAGACCTTGACTTAGAAATATTAGTTACACATAAAATCTGTATCATGCTCCCTCATACCATGTATAACATATATTAAAATATATTTAATATATGCGCATACATATTAACATATACATATGAATTTACTCACTAGCTAATTTTTAGTCTTAATTATATGAATTATTCAGCAATTTATTGTACATACATATAGATACAACATACTTACATACTGTAATAGTTGTAATATAGACAGTAGATATAGAAGGCAAATTCTAATACACGATAAATTTAACACATATATATACATATTCTGTAATATTTTTGTTATTATTTTGATTTCAATGCTAGAAATAATTACCTTTATGTAATATATGTAATTTGTATGAGAAA
Organism: Periphyllus acericola; assembly: GCA_949715065.1. Lineage (NCBI taxonomy): Eukaryota > Metazoa > Arthropoda > Insecta > Hemiptera > Aphididae > Periphyllus > Periphyllus acericola. The sequence goes on from OX454265.1 coordinate 23,818,090, forward strand.
ATAATTTGTTCAATTCTAATAACAATCTATAAATAAAGGTAATTTTGTTACTAAAAATATTTACAATAAAGAAAACCGTTAAAAGAATTTACTATAGAATATTTATAATATCGTATGAACAATGAACATATATCAAAATTCTAAATGTACGCCTTAATGCCTTATACATTTGTTATTTACTATGATTAGTACTGTAGGTAGGGTGGGTCTAAAATAACTCTATAGCAGATGATTTACAATTTCAAGCAGCATTACTTTTTACTTTCAGATGTGTCTTCAACTTACAAGTTGCAAGGTACTTAATACTATATGCAGACTAATACAAATCCTAAAATGTAGTTTATATGCCTGTTATAAATATTTTATATTATTTAGAACTATATATTATGGTGTCACAAATATAAATCATTTATGAACATCGACTCATTAAAATGTATTGTAAAATGTAAAAAGAATAATAAGCAGTATTTATCTAATATATACGACATACGTATAGGTACTGAATGGTATAACAAATTAAACATATTGTAAAATTATAATTTACTCATATAGTATCGACTTAAATAATTATATAATGGTTATGGCCTATTTTATAGAACTAAATAAATATTTTTAGTATTTTAAAATAATAAATATTTTACCACATATATTTTTATTTAGTACTAATATTTGAATATATTTTACGAGTAATATAAGTACAAGGTTATACTCTTTGTGGTCTAAAATGTTAGTACCTAACGAATAAAAATGTAACGATCATTATACTTATCGACTATCACACTGAAAGCTTACACAAATTATTGTTTATTTTGTTACATAAACAATTAAATTCTTGGTTGCACAAACAAGGGAATAGTATAATATTTTTCTTAGTAATTCGCTAATAAACATTTTTTTATTCATCGTTTTACAGAAAAGTCAAGTGTTAATTTCAAAACATAAAAACATGTGTAATATATACACTTAATATTTATGTATGCATCTATAATAAACTATGTATGTACTTATTGTACTTATAAGTAAAAAAGAGTTATGTAGACAAAAATGCAAAATATGCTAAAATAATTGTTTACTTATAACTCTTGTTATTATTAAACATATTTTCATGTAAAACTCTATGTTAGTCCCAATTTACAAGTCCTTGTGGTATAAGTATATTTTAAATAACGAAAAATTCTACAGAATTTTATTAATCGAAGTTAATTTACACCAAAAGATTATAACATTATATTATATGATTATTGATAATAATAAGTAATGCTTGCAATTTCAAAACTGTATCTTGAATTTTCATTACGTTTCTTAAAATGTCTTTAACAACGGATTTAAAATATTATTTACAAAATTAGTAAGTTGTACTTTCCATGACTGCATTTTAAGATATATTTTTCAGATTAAAATTCTACCTGGAATCGATGTAACTATTTCTAGTTGTTCTTAATAACTTAGGAATATTTAAATAATTACTTAAACTCCTACACATAGGTAGGTGAACACAACTGAAGTACTATTATGAATTATAGCATTAATAAAAATTATAAGGTACAAATTTTTTTTTCTTGAGAAAATTGTCTTTTAACTCGTATGCAAACGAAGAGGCGAATTTAATTTTAAAATTGAAAAATAAGAAATGAAAAACATATATATATTTAAGGCTAATTTTTACGTAAATCGACACAAGTGAACCAATGAACAATATTTCAAACGCGCATTATCAGACCACCGACCGACAGAAACCAGAGCGGCCAGAGCGTAGTATTAATAATTATTATTAATCGAAATTTAAATCCAGTAAATAGTTATAAATAGACTATAAACCGATTCTGAACTTAGTTCTAGAAATGTCACATGTATAAATAAACAATGCCCATATATGCCCACCACTCATTTGCATTCTATATTCCATTCTGAGTATTCGTAACTAAAATAAAATGCATTACAAAAATAATAAAGTCGGGGTGTCATGGCCGAGCGGATAAGGCGGCTGTGCTTCAAATCCGGCCGTAGGCGTCTTCGCTTTCTGAGCGGCAACACCATCAATAGTTTGATAAATACAAGTGTATTATTAAAGAAGTAAAAAATAATTTTTTTATTTAATAATTTTCGTGAAATTCGAAGAAAGCCATTTTATAGGACTTTTTTTTCTGAAAATGTCGTCGGTTCAACTTTCAGTTTTCAGTTTATAAAAAAGAAATAATTGAAATTATTATCAACTCGTCATTTTTCCGATAAGGTTTTCTGATAATGTTAATATTATTAAAAATCGTGTAAATAATACACTATTTTCTCGTGTTAAAAATTATTTAAAATCAAAAAGCTTATGAAAATCGAGAGTTGAACCGTCAGAATCTTCAGAAAAATAAGTCCCACGCAATTTCCCCCGTGAATCGAGGGTCTCGTCGTGTCCGTACTCTTTTACATTCGGTTTTTGGGTAAAAATGTAAAACACGCGCGTGCGCCAAACAACAACGATGGGAACAAAAAGACAATACGCCGACGCGCGCTATTGTCACCGTTTGCACCTCGTTAAAAGTCTAAAAACGCCGTAAGCCAAACTCGTACGAATCACAAGTAGTGCGTGTAACATCACGGCATTCCAATATTCCAATTGCACTGCGATCACACGCAGGGCCGTCCGTAGGATTTGCGAGGCCCAGGGCAAAAATACTTTAAACACCTTTTAGATATTAAACCATCTATCTATAAACATAATATTGTAATGACATTAATAATTCTTATCACACAAAAAATTTGGTAGGTACCTCAGCCACTATCAGAACTCAACACATCAGAAAATAAAACCAATCTTACTACTTTTTTCAAACGCGAGGCCCCAAATTTAAGCGAAAAGCGCGAGGCCCGGGGCCTGAGCCCTGCTCGCGCCCCCCCCCTCCTCTAAGGACGGCCCTGATCACACAAACTTAAACTCGTACATTACAAACGGGCGAACTTACCTCGTGTTAAACCTCTGGTGCTGTTGCTGTCGCGGGCGGCACTCCGGACGTTTCTCGTCGATCGCCCGAACGTTACGCGACGCGCGACATTGCGGTGTTGCTGCGTGAATATTGTGTTGCTGTCGCCCGTACCGCCGCCGCGAGTTTCGCGATCGCACGCGTGAAAACGACGCGTACGACGGAAAACGCCACTCGCTCCGTAACCGTCTACGTGGTGGGCACGTGAAACGTGTGATTACGGCTCATAAATATTGTAATTGCCGCGGCACGGTTATTGGCGAACACGTCCCGCGCGTGAAAATTGAACGGAAAAAAATTTCGTACGGCGCGCGACATGAACGTCGGGAAAAAATTAACGTTACCGCCGCGGTCGACCGCACGCGGTACACGGTAGTTACTGGTGTAATAGTATTGCCGCGGTTCGACGTCTGCGGTGAACACACCTTGGTCCGGAGCACCGCGGTCGTAGGCTTACGGATAATAATTATTGAGTTCAATAGCGTCGTCATTTGGATCGCGCGACGACGTGTACATTTATTCACTTAGAATTCAGCGCCTACAATGATGCTGATTGTCCGTTGTTCTGCGATCACTACATGCACGGCTGAGTAGTATGAAAAATATGAATTTTTACTACGTTATTAGTTGGTTGCACGTGTTTTATTAATAATGATATACCTACTATGTATACGGTTCAACAGATTTGTTGGAAAATATGTGGATTGTTTTATTTTTTAATTTGTTCAAAATTCCAGACAGAGTTTGTGGCCCGCATAAAAATGTGCGAATTAAAATGAAATCGAAATCACGCCAACGCCACTGATCCAATTTAGATCGTTTAACCCTTTATCCGTATTGTACATATAATTGCCTATACCAGTAATTAGTAAGAACTAATAGTTAAATGTTCGTATGATATAGAAATCTGTACCGTACCTACAATCGTGATTCGGTTCGACGACACGTATTACCAACAACATTACATGATCGCAAATATTTATTAAAAGTACATAGCCGATGTGATCGCGGTGTTTTAAACGTTTCCCGTGTACCTACTCTTCGACCATATAATCCGTATCGTACAATATAATATTATTATTGTACAGTCGAAGCGTGCAGTACCTCCTACCGATATGTTGTACAATAGTTTAAAAGCACTATTAGCGAACTAAATAACACGCACAATCAATCGCGTCGTTTCGCTCGTCTCTCCGTCGTGTATACTGCTCAGCAATAATGTTCACGTCCAACTTGTTCCCCGCCGATGGCGCCCACACGTTGTGCAGAAACACACGCCAGTAATAAACAAATTACTTCGGCATCAATTTGTACAACTGTATTTACAATTCGCTCGGTTCACCGTAACATAACTTGTCAGCAGCTTGTACGCCCAGCGGTATCCGTCTGTGGTGTTAATACTGTATGATTGGCTCTGTATAATAAAAGTCGTTAAATGTTCTACAATTGTAACTATATTGCTGAGCACAGATGTTGCGCCACGCGTATTCGGCATACAGACGCTGGCGAGTCTTTTGGATGGATTTCAAATAGTTTTAGACCAGCTGCACAAGTGAATATCCTAAATCGAAATCATATACAGTCTGTGTGCAAATGCAACGCCACTCTTAAGATAGAGGGATTCAGGGGCACATGTCCCAGCCAGTCCCAGGCCTCGCACTTGCAATTATCGTGGATACATTGTATCGATTTATAGTTTCAGATACTAATACGGTCAAGACATTGATGGTATTGATTTGTTTAATGAAATAAAAACATTTTATCACACTTTAAACGAAAAAGAAGCTCATTGGAATATCTGGATGTTTTGAATGTCTCCGACAATTTTTAATTTTCTAAAATTTTCATAGCTGTTAGTGGCTTAGTGCCGAAAGAAGTTTTTCGAAACTGAAATTATACTGTATACTGTATAGCACTGAAGTAGTACAATGTAATAAATTATTTTTTGCTTTTATGCGCCCGGTGCCTATGTCGTTTAGCCCTCTAAAATACGCTTTACGGGAATAATGATCCTGTCCTATAGGATCAATCAAATTTTAATCAATAGAAGGGAACGTTCTACAGCCCGCATTGAACTCCGTTTTTCAATATTTTATTCTTAACATTTGAAATAAGTCTTTAAAAAAAGTATGTATTTAGCTTTTTTTTACCAAATTGTTCCCATTATTTGAAATTGAAATTAAAAAATCGGAGTTCAATGCGGGCTGTAGAATGTTGTTTTTAATCTATAGGCAACATTTTTTTTTTTAAATATTAAATTGACAATGAGTTATCCCTATTTCCGTAAAGTATTTTTTTGGCTGTCAAACGGCTTACTGAATTTCATTGTTTTGTTCTTCATTGACATATGCATGCCCGTGCGTTTACATTGTTCGTAGACCCCCTGCCCTATTCATCGCCACTCCGTCATTAGTGTTTGGTCCCGTCGACTTTCGGTATCTCGTTTTCCGCTTACTGATAATACCAATAATTTTAAAATAGAATTGGTGCTTTTATAATATTATATACACGAACTATTTTTTTTTTAATAAGATATTAATTAAGATACGCATGTTTTTCGAGCCCGTTTACGCGTATTATGTGATTGAAATGAATTGATGATTGAAATGTGAATATTGAAAATTGTTTTGAAACCTTTTTTCGTTTTTAATCATTATTTATTATAATATGTAAATAAAAATACCATACATAGGTATGTAAATAAAATATGAATATATAAATTAATATACTTATTACATACATAAATAAAATAAAAAATTCCGTCAAACACCAATATATAAATATAAATTATAGTGTATACCTACTATATTATAGCCGTTCGACCCAATAATAATGATAAAATATATACTATAAAATCCAAGAAAATATATTAATATCTTTTATACTGCCTATCTTGATTCGTATAATAACACAAAAACAAAAACAAAAACAAAAACAAACACAAACACAAACAAAAACACAAACACAAAAGGTCTCAGGGCATGGATTGTCGAATTACGTTGGGCGCCACTGTCGTATACCACACTTTCGGGGGGGTATCGCTCTATCCTCTCTTTAGTAATCAAAACTAATAGATATTAGTTCAATTATTAAGAGGAGATGGGTTTTAAAAATAAAACAATAATTCACACCAAAAGGCCAATTTTAATAAAAACACAAAATTAAAGCGTAGCGTCGTAGTCTCTACACATACGTGCCTCAACCGAAACACACACACTCTGCCCCGGTATCATCCGACCGGCTGTCTTAAATATTAATTTACAATATGCTACCTCAGCTCATTTGCTTCACTGGCCAATCCTACTAATTTTTATAATAATTACATTTTGGCCTAGTTGGCACATACAACAGATAGAACAAAATAGTGTAGTAGTCATAGCCTTAAAATCTCGTTCGCTTGTTTTTTATTTTTATTTTTAAGAAGTATAAGGACCATTACCCTTATAACAAAGTTAACAATCAGTTTATAAAATTAAATACCTAAAAATAAAGAAACTTCTAACGATCATGCTAAATTGCAATAAACTTCAAAAATTTGACTTTTAATGTATAACAAATAGAAATAGATCAATAAGAAAGTTAATTTAGTAATTTATAGTGAAATATACAACATTAAGTACAAAAAAAAAATTATTTCGTAAAACAAACAAATCAATGTAAATGAAATGGAGAAGTTATATAAAAAAAATTATCTTGTGTCTAAAATTAATATAGAATTGTTTAGACTTTAGAGAATTAAAAGGGCTTCGTTTTCAGTAATTTTATAGTTTATTTTATGTTCAAGTGAATGCTAAGAGAACAAAACGCTGTTAAATTTAATTAAATTTGATATTATGACATCAATTAGTATGAATATGAATGAAACTCAAGAACAATGTTTATGATAAATAGGACTTTATGATAAATTTTTATTAGATTTTTATTTAAAACGCCAAAAATGCATTTCCAACCTATTCCTAGACCTCTTTTAATTTTTTTCTTTATTTGAAAGTCCTCCCTATCATAAACATTTTTATTCTTCAGTTCAGTTAATAAGATATTGATTTAAGTATTGTTAAGTTATATTTTACATTGAAGTGAATGTAGAATTACTAAAATATTTCCAAATTACATTTCATATTTTTTATGAGAGAAATTGGTCAATTAAAAGAATGAAATATAACAAAAAAGTGTTAATGATAAAAAGTGCTTTACAAAGAAGTTTTATTAGATTTTCTTTGGATTTAAGATTATTAAATGGTAACTGATTCAAAGGGTTTTTTGTTTTATTTTACATTAAAATGAATGCTGTGCTTATAATATGATCTTTAAAAATTACATTTTATATATTTTATTTAAGAAATTATTGAAATTAATAGATAAATATTTATCAACAAAAATGTGTAATAAATGGGATTTTTAAAATACGAAAATATTAAAAATTTAACATTTAAATTGTTAAAAAGAATTGATTTTGTGCCTGTGTGGCTGCTGTCCTCCTACCAGTCCTTTTTAGCTACCTTTTAGTCGCCTCTTACGACAGGTTAGGGACACCCGATGGTATATTCTTATCCCGACCACCAGGGATACGGTACTAAAAAAAGAAATCCCACAGCCCTGCACCTTGCATAAAAGACAATTTTGTGAAATTTCTCAAACAGATGACCCTCAATCGTAAAGTATATATTCCCGAACGATTAATCGGTGACTAGTAATGCATTGAAATCCTGGCCCTAATGATAATTTATTTTTGTTTTAGAAAATATAAAATAAAATGAAATTGAAAAACTTACTCCTTGGTCAATGCGCAGACTGGTGCAGCTGAAGTTACCTACAAATCTAAAATCGTGGCTCGATACGAATAAAAAGTTCTGTGGATAAAAGGACATTATAAAAATAATAGATATCCGGCGATTCGCGTACCGACATTTATTATGCAAGACAATAATAATGCGTTTTATTGCAAACCAATAATATAGAATATAAAACACTCCGTTATTGTTTAAATTTAAAATTAAATGAAGAAAAAAATGCACTAATGCGCATAATAGGTCACCAGGGTTAACTATGCTAATTAAACTTGAGTGGCGGCCGATCAAGAATGGGTGCACATAAAATTGGTATAGGGAGAAGTGATATTTCGCTGTACATTTATAACAATTTAAAATACTATTTTACAAACTAAATAACGCAAAAGCAATATATATATCACATGTGACCTATATCACAACCTGAAATATATTTACAACCTACATGCCTGTCGGTTATTTTATTTACACTACGTAATACACAAATATCATACCCAATATATACTTTCTATGATCACGTATCAAAGAAGTATATATTATATACGTGTTTGCTTCTCATCGTGATTCTCTGCAATCTACAGGATCGGAGTCTCGAAAACGGCCGTTCATTGATCACTGTTACGAACTATATAAATAATAAAAAAAACACTGTAAAAATATTTTAAGTTATAAGTTACACACTTTATATAATGAGCAAAAATTTAATGATTTCTTTTCGGTACGAATGAAAATGGCTAATAAAATAAAATACATAGAATAAGCGGATAGAATGATAATATTATAGACAGTGGACATAGAGTATACATCTCAATAGGTTATTTATAGAAAATTAAGGACATTAAAAATAACATACTTTTTTTCTCTGACGAATCGGTTTTGGACATATGTTCGGCACACTCGTTAAACCTGGTCGGTGTTCATGCAGTTGAATATTTTAGTATAATTTAATCTGTTTATAACTTTTTTTCGTCTTCAACTCATCGTTGGAAACTTTTATGTCAACATCTAAAATGTAATGAAACGCTAACTATTAAATCGTCTTCACAAACACGGTGGTCCGCAAGACCGCAAATGCTGATGCAACTAAAGCATTACGACAAAATTATGCTCATATTTTATCTATTTTGTTAGAAATATCTCAAGATAAAAATGAAAACGGCAATACTCGATTTGATGCAATAAACATTTTGAAAAAATTGAAAAAAAGTGAAACCGCTATATTAACTATTGTATGGGATGTTATATTACAACGAATAAATATAACTTCAAAAAGTCTTCAGAGTTCAAAAGAAAATTGACTTTCAATAGTGCCCTTATACAACTATTTCATACAATATGTTGGAGAACATTTTGATGATTATGAAAACAAATCCATAGAAATTTTAAATAAGGATATTGAATATCAGAGTTCAAGAAAAAAAAAAGACACCAAAAAGTAGACACTTAGATGATACTGATTCTAAAGAAAGACAATTAGATCCAAGAGCGAAGTTTATGAGTGATATTCATTATGTTATTTGTGATAAATTTATAGCTGAATTAAATAAACGAAAAATGGCCTATATTGAAGTAGAAGAAAAATTTTGATTTTTATTCACTAAAAATCCTGATAGAAAGGAAATTATCAACCAAATAAAAAATTTACAATCAATGTACACAAATGAACTAGATTTGGATCCTGATAATTTTGCAGATGAATGGTTACAATTTCATAGTTTAATTTTTTCTCATCAAATATCAAGAAATCCCGCTGCCCAACTTAAATTCATTAAAGATATGCAAATATCACATACATTTCAAAACGTGGAAACGCGTCTACAAATTTTTCTTACAAATTGTTCCAGCGAACGATCATTTTCTTCATTAAAAATAATTAAAAATAGATTACGATCTACATTGAGCAGTGGCGTATATAGGATTTAATTTCGGAGGGGGCCGATTATGTATTTAGAGTTTAGGGAGAAATGATGGAGGAGGCACAATGACAAATATTGCTTAAACGCTAAAAGACCTTTGGACTATTTGGACTATCATCATTACTTCACCAGAGAAAAAATAAACTCATTTTTTAATTTTTTATTTAATGTAATGTAAAAAATGTATAAAAACTCTTCATTGCAGTAAACAATTTTTTTACTACAGTCACTCAAAATTAATTACATATTTTCTTACAAGAATAAACGAATATTATACATTTTAAATACGAGGTATACCAACAAATTAATAATTAATAAATAAAAAAAAAAATTATAATACAAAATCAAGGTTTCTCGGCACGCTAGCAAACTTATTAAGAACTTCTTCATCGCTTACATAGTATATCGCTTACGTAGCATTTCAGACAAATTGTGTGTCATGGAAAGCATGCTACTCAAAACAAAAAGATTAACAATAAATTGATATTGATTTAAGGAATTGCTTAGAGCATGTGCTTTTAATGAAGAGTCTCTATTTTTTTCCTCAATTCTTAAATTACTCCTGAGCCATAAGTTATTATTCATGTCCAAAATAAAATGTTTTAATAATTTTGTTTTTCATTTCCGGGGGGGGGCGGGCCCTATCAGCCCCCCCCCCATATATACGCCCCTGACATTGAGTCAATAAAATATAGACGCTCTGGGAATATTATCTATTGAAAGTGATATCACAGCAAACCTAAATTTTGATGATGTTATTGACCACTTTTCTAAGCAAAAAGCAAGGAAATGTTTGTGAAACATGAAATAAAATTAGATTTATATAATTAAACGTAAAAACATTTAATTTGATACCTATACATTATTTATTACCTATATAATATACCTAATATTTATTCTATGATCCAACTACTCATATACTAACTATATACAGCATTAGTTTAAAAATATATTATGCGTACATTTTTATTTTAGCATTGAAGAAAATAGAGATGGACAATTTGGGGCTCAAAATTGTAAAATGTACTGGGCCCACGAATTGGTAAATCAGGCCCTGGACAGCATGTTAAATGACTAAAAAAAAAAATTGTATAAATGTTATCAGTTTATCATTCTCCCCCTTAAATACGACACTGCTCGTATCTTTAGATCTATGGGGGTCTGGTATCGGTCGAATAACGGACCTTTATGATGATCGCCCGGTGCCATTTTTCAACCCAGTCCACGCTTGACTGCGCGACAAGGGTCAAGGCACGACGAACGAAATGCATAAATGTAATGCACATCGATTACCTCTCCGTAGTTCGTAGCGACAGCCTACAGATCGCGCGGCTGGTACATCGAATTTTCAAGACCAATACAAATATTGTACGTTCGAAGCGGGGTTATTATTATTATATAATACAACTTCTCTACACGGTGGTTCGAAGTGATAACCACCGTGGTATTATACATGTATTTGTAAAACCGATACGGTGATAATATAACCGTAACCACCGAAATGCCCTACAACGATATTATCTGCACGTTTAGCGATGATTATACACTATTCATACGGACACACCTATGTAACGTCAGTTGCGTCACTCGAACGATCGCGTAGTTTGTTCCGGTGCGCGCTTATCGCTTATCAACGCTGTGCGCCTATCGCCCGTAATATTGTCCACCACCGAGATACCGTAGACGGACACTGATCGCGTACCGTTGCAGTGTCTGGCGCAGTCTGCTGCTCTAGCGAAACGGACGTCGCCGAGAGACCGTACAGATGCCGCGATCCGATCGGTCCATCAGCTGCCGGGATTCGTAGAGGAGGTGTTCGTGCCTGCGAGTGGACCGACCGACCGGCCGTTTCCCGGAAACAGTCGGATGCCAGTGCCCGTCTAGGACATTTCGAGTGGTGCGATTGTGCTCACTCTCGACGGAACCGTCCTCGAATACGTCAAAACGCCTCGTCAAGATCAAAGGTAAGCCTCGCGACCGGTTCTGTTTTGTTAAATGTTATGTGCTTGTAACGATGCATCGTACATCGGCGTCCCCATCGTAATGTCGCCGTCGAAGGTCTTACGAAAAAAAAAAAAAATTAAAATGGTCACCATGTTGATGTTGATTGTTTTCAGACAAATCATGAGGAACAAAAAAGACCTTCATCTCGCGACGTGCATAGACGAGTTGCAGATCAAGACCAAAGTGCCTGACAAGTTAAAGACTCTGGATTTATGTCTGTACGTACTTGATGAACAACTGTTTAATGACACATCAATGTTTTAATTACTTTGTTATTCTGCACAGATTAAACCAAAAGGCCAAAATTATATTTGATGCTGCTATGCAAGCCAATACTGAAAATGATGAAGAAACTGTGTATATTTATCTAATGAAGTACTGTGAAATTGTTCAAATCATGAAGAACAAATTTATTGACGATACTAATTTTATCGTTCAAATGAACAATAGTAGCTTAAGAAAATCATTGAACATGTTGAATCATGTTAAAAAAAGTTTGGAAAATAGGTAAGAGTCTCCTTAACTCTTATTTCTTACTGTACGAATAGATAATTTTGATTTTAGTGTGAAGTCTAAATGCATACTTACGTACTACGACAGTAAATTAAGTGAATTGAATGATAATTTATTGATTAGAATAAAATATAGTTGAAGGTCAGGAAAAGGGATCTTAATGGCTTCACCTCTAGTTTTATTTGAGCAGGGATTATAATTCTAGATTTTCCTTCTGGTGTCTAAGTTGGTAGTATGTAATGTATGTTGTTGTAAAAAATCAATTATGGATTAGATTATACAACATTTTGACTCGATATTTTAGAATCTAGTTTAAGTCACTGATTAGTGATGAGTAGGGTTTAGTTTAGGTATTAGTATTTGCTTATTTTTTTGAATTTATGTAAATTCTAGAAAAGTGCTTTAATAATATATGGGTTATGTCATGTTACAATTATTTAAAAAATGACCTTTTTAAAAAAAGTTTTTACTTTTGATTTTTTTCCATATTTTCTACTCTGCGAAAATACAGACAGTTACTATACAGCCAATATGGATTGATTTTCTGGGGAAGGGAGAAGGGGGTTGTGATGGTTATGGTCTCAAAGAATTTAAAGCATCAAACACACTAGGTTTTTGTTTTTCATTTTAAATAAAGATATCACGTAAGATATTTATAAAGGAATCTACATTTGTGTATAACCTATAAACATTATATCTATTTATAAAATTGCTTGAATCAATTTGTTTAGATTTTCTATTTAAACTTTTAAAATCTAAAAAAAGGAAATTATGTCAGCAGAGTTCAAAATTATATTTTAAATTTAATGACTTTAACTATTTTAAAATTTCTTTGAAATTGATAGAAGCAATAATAACATGATTATATCTTATTCACCTTAATGATCTATATCAGATATGATAAATATTATGAATTATGCACTATAATTGATTTGTATTATTTATCATTAAATATTATTTATTTAGTACTATTATTTTATTTAGGTATACAGAAAAAAGAGAACAAGAAAATAATAACCCAAATATATATTCCAAGCAGAATGGTACACAAACAAATGAGAAGAAAAAACTTTTCGAGTTTGAAAGTACAATAACTAATAAAAACCTATTTTCTCTACTGAAAAGTACAGAAAGAAAAAAGATTTGTATACTTGATACCAGACCAGCAGATGTTTTTGATAAATTCAAAATTATTGCCTGTGATGTTATAAATATACCAAAAGAAGACTTAGTTCCTGGGTAAGTCTCCACTATATGATTTTATGATATAATCACATTAATAATAATATTAAATTTCAGATTAACAGCTGACATTTTAACAACAATTTTAAGAGAACCTTTTAAAGAAAAATGGATAATGAGACATAAATATGATTACATTGTGATTCTGGATCAAGGAACAGAAGATATAGAAGATGATCCAAAATTGATTAATCTTAGAAATGCATTAATTAAATGGGATGTGACACAAGACAACAGAAAAAAAGTTAAGTTTCTTAAAGGTGGCTATGAAGATTTTAATCATATTTGCCCATGGGAAACTACTCAACATGAAACAATCACATCAAATATGAATGTTGAACATCTTTCAGATACTGTATTAGATCCAGGACCTGACTATGAAGAACCTGAAAGTAATAAATATCAATCAAACTAGATGTCTGTTAATAAACATTTAATGATATTTTTATTTTTAGATAAACAAGTTCAATATCCATCTTTAGATGGTTTACATAATTTTGCCAAATTCAGATTAACACCAACTGTTGATAATGATTTGTCAAATAATAAATCTAAGTTAAATCATATTAACAATTATTCTAGCGAAGAAGAACTAGATTCTCAAGAATTAACCCAAATAGATCCACCAATGTTTGACAGATCAACTAAAGTATTAAAATCACCAACTAAAAAGTAATAATATATAGAATAATGTTGATTATATTTTTTTACAGCCACCTGACAAAATGAATCAATTCACTAAACCTGAAATTATTAAACCTTTATACAAAATGAATGATGAGTTAGATGATGAAAATAATGAAGTATGGTTTTAATTAAGATTTAAAATAAAATTTTTAATGCATTAAGTAATCAAATTATTACTTTTATTTATGTCTAGTTACCATATAATATTGAAGAAACAGAAAATAGAAGATTATCATTGGAAAATAATATATTAGAGGATAATGATTCTTACAATCATGAATATATAAATCAGGTATTATAATTTATTTTAACGGTGTTCTAAGTTAGAATTGGATTTATATGTTATAAAAGCCTTTCAAATATGCATTTAAAACCATATCTTACTGAAATATACTCTAAGTATATATGATACAAATAGAATTCAAATTCTTACATCCAACACAAAATAGTAAATTCCAAGTTTTATTAAACATTGATTTTCTATCATAGTCGGTAAAAATGCTCATGAGTTATAACAAAGATTCTTTTATTATTATTATTTTAAATATAATGACAAATTAAGAATAAAATAAATCCTTCTGATTGAATTATATTAAAAATAAAATCATCACAGTATTTCACAATGTGAAACATACCTTCTTTTGAATACCCATAGTATCCAAATAATTGATAATATGCTTTGAAGCATAAATTAAGTAGTTTTAATCTTAAACTTATAAGTACATACATTTTGTCTGATATGCATTTTCTATTAACAAAGTTTATTCCTTTACAACAACAAAATATACAATTGCATACAAATCCCTGCCTTAATTATAGGTAGTTAACCTTAATTATTACATTGTTTGATTATTATAGGAAAGAGATTTAAGTTCAATTCCTCGTGTAGACCGTTCTACTAAGCCATTAGATGATTTACTAGTTGTTTCTAGAACGGAGATAACGGTAAGATCTTTTTCTTAATATTTTACTCATATGTTTACTTATTACTTATCTTATACCATAAAAAATTATTAAAAAATAGTTCACATAATTTATAATATTCATGTATACAAACTATATTTTATAAAATAATAATACTTTTTTTTTATGTTTGATATAAATTATTTTTGATTTTACACTTTAGAGCGGAGATGGGTTACGAGGCTTACTAAATCTAGGAAATACATGTTATATGAATTCAATACTACAATGCCTAAGTAGCACTGAAGATCTTGTTAAATACTTCATAAACATTTATACTAAATCCTTCAATTATAAAAGTATAACAAAAGGTTTAGTAGCCAAAGAATTTAGTAATGTCATTAAAAATTTGTGGTTACAATCTGATAGAAGTTTTCAGTGTCAGAAATTTAAGGTTAGTAAGTTCATTAAGCATTTTATCATTCTTTAATTTATATATTTATTATATTGTGTACTTCAAAAATATTGTAGGTATTTATTTATTGATGTTTAAAACAGTACACTTTAATCAAAAGTGATTTTTGTAGATAGTATAATATTTACAAAAGTTACGACCATACATATATCTTTCATATATCTTTTAATTTTTTTATTATTCAATTTTTATTATTAAAGTTCTTCAAAATATTAAATACAATCTTAAAAAAAAATTACAGGATACAATTGGAGATTACAAAGATATGTTTAAACATTATGATCAACAAGATTCACATGAGTTTTTAACAATTCTCTTAGATTGGCTTCATGATGATTTAAATCAAGTAATATATTAATTTGTTGATCATTACTATTGTTTTATGTTGTTATGTGTTTAATTATTTAATTTTGATTACTTTATCTTCGTTACTTCATTTACTGCCTAGCTTACATTGTGTTTTATATATTTTTTAGCCCGAAGACAATAGAATTATTTTAGGTGCTTCAAAAGAAACAGGCGAAGAAGATTGGGGTAATTGGACCAAAGCAAATAATTCTATAATTCAACAACTTTTTTATGGTCAACAAAAATCAACAGTGTCTTGTGATACCTGTTCTGAAAAATCAGTTACTTTTGAACCATTTTCAAGTCTCAGCCTACCATTACCATCAGAGGGAAACAAATATACCCTCTCAGTAAGTATAACTTCTATACATTGATGATATATAATAATCTATTGGAGTGCATTTAATGATATAATTTTCAAAATATCTGTGTTCTTAATTTGATTCATATAATGAATAAAAAATACAAAATTCAAATTAAATAAACTAATAAAATAACAGCTAAACTATTTAAAAAAATAAGTTTGTTAGATTTTAATTTAAATATTAAATTAACTAAATTTTTATTTTTTATTAATAATAGGTACCTGATATTTTTTTAGATATTTTAATGGGAACATTAATAAAAAAAGACTACACAAAAATGTAAACTGTTTTATAACTTAGTTGGATTTAAAATCTTTGGTAGTTTTTAATAATGTTATTTCATTTTTAATTAAATAAAAAAAATTTAACTGCTCTCAATATTTACTTATTTTTAATTATATTTAACATTTTTAATAACCAAGTCAATATTATGGGTGTATAAAAAATTAAAACAAAACTTAATTTTTGAATGGTTGAAAATGCATGTATTGAATATATAATAGAACCAAATTGTTGGTAAATATTATAAAATAATAAATCATATTATATTTTACTATTGAGAGTATTTTGGTGTTTGTTCTAGGATTGCCTTCAGTTATACTTGAATGGTGAATCAATATGCGGTTGGCATTGTCCTAAGTGTGACCGTAATAGAGATGCTACCAAAAAATTAGATATAATGAGACTGCCACCATATTTAATTATACATTTGAAAAGGTATCTTATCTATTTTTTATTTTTAATGGGTGTATTAAAAATAATAATTTTTCAGGTTTTCAAGCAATGGCTATAAAAAAAATTCAAATGTTGAATTTCCTAAAACTGATCTTGATATGTCAAACTTCATAAATGGTATAGAACACAGAAATCGGAAGTATTATTTATATGGTGTATCAAATCATTCTGGATCTCTCGATGGTGGACATTATACGGCTAACTGTCTTAAAAAGTCAAAAAACAAGTAATAAAAAGTTCCCCTTTAAATAATTGTTATTAGAAAAAAATGTATATCTTATATTTATTTTTTCCAGGTGGTATAAATTTGATGATGTTCGAGTGTATGAAATTGATCCTTCAATGATTTGTTCTTCTGAAGCATATATTTTATTTTATTGTCGAAAACATTAATTGAAAATTAAAAATTATTTACATACATTTTTTGGAATTTTGTACAAAAATAATTATTTTATTACAATTAATTATTATTTTTGTTATAAAATGTTTTATTGATATTTTACTCTGTATATTAAATTATTTATTAATAAATTACTTTTATTTTTTTTACAATTTGCATAAAATTGAATAACTTTTGGTTAGGAACAAATATTTTGGTACAAAAATAAATTGTGTATCTTCTTATAGCCTATAGGTATGTAAACAAAATCAAATAGCCAAAAATTGCATGTCCTTGAAATATATATACTTTATTGTTGTCATTCATTATAAATAGTCATAGTACCATAGTCGTAAAATCTAATAATAGTAACAATAATAGTTTTAGGAGCCAAATTCAAATAAACTATGAATACAACTAGTTATATTTGGTTACTGTAAATTTCAAGACTGATCAATTTTTTATTTACTAAGTAGATACAAAAAAATTTTCTATGTAAAAATAATAATAAGTACCTAAGTTTACCTATGTACATCTTTTTTGTTTTATATCATAAATCCCATTTTAGTTATATTCCAATTAAAACAAATAAAGGTAATTTTATGCTGTACATTTTATAATGTAATCATTACGACTCATTATATGCTGAGTTGGGTAAGTTATTGATGTTGAAAGTTGTGTTGCATTAATAATCCTCAAATAGTTTAAATCTACATTTACGCAATGACCCCCTAAAAATAGCTTAGGATGTTCTGGAGAATACATATACTACCCTTGAGTTTTGAATAATTTGATTTAGCAGATCACTGAACAAGGGTCCTAGATCTTGTTGCTTACATACATAGTTTCTTTAACAAGTTAGGTATAATCAAATTTGACGATTTTGTTTTTATTTAAAAATAAACTGAAAAGCCAAAATTTAATCTTGAAACTTTTCTACAGCTCTTTTTCGTTACTAGGAAAAACAACGTAAGACGTTTATTTTTGTTCCCCATCATCAGTTGTTGAATTAGGAAATTAACAAATCGTGAAATATCTCGCGTGTACTCATTCTCGAATGCGTATTGCGAATAGTATTGTTTGTTTTTAAAAAACAATGCTGCGTACCATTTATATTGGCATTGTGTAACGAGCGTCGGGCAACAGCCGATAACAATCCCAAAATCGAACAAACAGTGTACGCTATGAATTAATTATTGACAGAGTTTTGTGTTTTCTCACACCAGCCGCCAACAATATTACGCGACAAGTTGCAATTCGCAATAATATTAAACAGTTATCACGCCATGTCATTGAACAATGTAGTATTACCTAACTGTTTCGCTCCTATTAAAATACCTCCAAATCACGATAATATCGATACTCAAATAAATCAGGTTTATGGTTGTAACAGTTAAAATAATAATAGATAAATTATAACAACAGATTAAAAAAAAAATAAATTACATTTTAGTTCAATACCGTATGTAAATTATACTCTAATACATTTTTAAATGATTTGGTTAAATATATGGGTTTATAGCTGTAGATAGGTATAGGTGCCTAAAGTAACTAGTTATTACTCATTGGTTTATTACTATATTAGGATGGCCGTCGACGTGTACTTATAAATAAATGTCTGTTCTTTTTAAGTAAATTAAAACGATTTGCACCCGAGAAATACATAAGATTATAATATTTTATTTATTATTTTTTTTAAATTAAATTTACAATGAGTAAATACGATACAAGTAGTATTATATACAACAAATTACAACACTCTATAAAAATAGTTATAAAAAGTTAATATAAATTATACATGATTCACGACAAGTCTGAAACCACCCTGAGGAAAGCAGCTATTGGAAACATTTTCATTTTTTTTTTTATATATTATTATTATTATATGTGTCTGCAGATTAAGACACCATTTTCATATTAACCATCTCGGAGGGTTACCGTGATTTGAAGATTTATATATAAGATTATGTTTTACCGATATTATATGTTATAAAATAATCAAAACCATATAACACTTGTTTTCTACGTTATGTACATTATTATGGTATAATAAAAACCAATCCAAATTCAAATAGGTACCTATAACTCTAAATGTTATGGTTATTTTTGATTTTTTTGTAAAAAAGAGAGGAGTAATTTAACATTATTTGAGTTTTATTTGATTATTTCAAATATCTTTTTTCATTCATACTTTTGTATATCCTATAATCTATGTAGAATATTCCTTCATAGTTCATAACAAAAACTCTGTAAAGTAAAATGGCCACTCAAAAGTCATTATAAGTAAACTTTCATAATATTTCTATTGAGACTGTGTACTGAATGAAATTATTTTTGGTGCCGTTTAAGTGTATTACACAAAAAGGTGATTACTGATTAATGTTCAAATTTCAGAATACCTAGTTGTAAAAAGTTTAACAAGTGGTGTCGATGTGAAGGTTGAGCCGTTGAGGAGACGGTCTACTTCTACAGTTCTAACCCAACCGTGGCAGCATAAGGGTCGTACATGATAGTATGATACCTTATAATTATAAATTATAATCTATGGATTATAGTGTACAATGACTACACTTCTACACGACTATAATACCGAAAGATTATTCGCGATTCGACAGTCATGTATTAAATGTCATTGTTCGGCCGGTCAGTCAAGAAAGGCGAGTTCGCTCGATAAAAGCTCAATATTTATGACTTATGATTTTACGAGTAGGTACCTACCCAGCAATTTGTTTTTAACGTTACCTAATTACGATACGTCTATAGCAGGGGTCGGCAATAGGCGGCCCGCGGGCCAAGTCCGGCCCGTGGAGCGGAAATAACTGGACCGCCAAAAATATTTTTCAATTTTATCATTCTCCAAAATGACGTTTTTAAATATCGTTTAAGATTAACTGCTCTCCGCCTTGAAAACACTCAGCACATTAGTTCTTCACCAAGAGTAGCAAATTTAAAAAAACTGGCTCAAGACAAAAAATGTCATTTTTCTCATTAAACTTTTAACAATAAAATTGTGAAATTATTATTATTATATTACATTTTTTATGGCCCCCGAACATTTTTTTTCAAATTATCTGGACCGCCATAGAAATTAATTGCCGACCCTTGGTCTATACGAGTAGACTCGTGCCGGCGAGAAAACGCTTCTGGACGGCGACCAAAAATCGTCCGATCTCGCGCATTCCCACCACTAAACTTTTTTTTTATAGTAGGTACTAAACACTTAGGAATAATCGCAGAACGTTTAAATTATGAGTGGGATCTTTTATCGGAAAGATAATAAAGCGAGGACTTAGAAAGGTAAATTTCACCATGAAAATTAATATTTTTATGTATTTTACCTAGATACTCATGTGGCGTGCCTGATGTCTTGATACGATATACTGTTATGACATACGAGTGATGTATGGCGCACACAGTCTAGAATCTCTGACCTTACATTTTTTATTCAACTTTGCATCTTTATATATACGAATGTACTCAGAAAAACGAAAAAGTCAGTTTTATGAAAATTGAAAACACAGTTTTGAAATGTATTACTACAAACGTATAAATTTACAAGGACATAAGGTGATGTTGTAGTGTTGTACAGTGTACAGATTATTTTTAGTACAAAATTCGATAAGTATTATGTTTGTCCGCAGAAGCCAAACTTAAATATTTCGTCAAATATAATGTCGATACGACTTATTATAGCAATACTGCGATTGCCTATGTACGTATAAGGTATAATCAAAACACGCCAACAAGGTTACATGTTGTTCGCTGATTTTTCAATTGGAACAACTAGCCATGAATAGGTAATTTAATAGAAGTTTATCGTTGAACGTCAGACTCGGTTCTCAATACTCCTGCATTATATAAATTCGATAATATTATACGAAAATACGGTCGAGGCGAGATTGAAAAACTTCGAGGTCACGGTGGGAATCGGTCGTTCGTTGGAGTGGGAATTTCGATCGGTCTTTAGCCCCGGGGAAACCTGCCTACATTTTTCTTGTCGATCGTCCCGATTTTCTTTGTTCGAAATTGACGAATTATCCGCAGGAGGGTAGGCAGTTTGAAAGAATGTTGGTCGTGGCGAGCTGGTGGTGCGCTGGTGCCTATTGTAAGACGGCGGCGCAAAGCGTCCCTAACATCACTCAGTAGTCTGTGCTATATTATGACAGTAGTATTTAAACGTGGATACGACGTTCGTTCGCAGATTACAATACGATTTATAATCGTTCCATACGATTTGCGATGGTTCGTGTAGGTAGGTACGTGGGGACTGGGGAGCGAGAAAAATATAAATTAAATAATAATGATATACCAATAGACCTATTAACTAATTAGTCAATATGCCTAACTATATAGTTTACACAGATACTACTGCGAGTACTATATACGTTCAATACTACCAAGTTAATCGTTGTACCATAGAGTATTACATATATTTTTATAACTATGTTCGTGTCAGTACTATGTACTCGTATTCGCATCAAAATGAAATGGTTAACGTAAACAGCAGCATAATATAGACTATAGGTGGTATTGCCATGTGGAACGTAGTACACTATAATACAGTAAGTAGCATAGACTATGGCCTAAAACACAGCATAAGTAAATTGCACTTGTGCTACGTATAATACGTAAACTCAAGTGGTCAAGTCCAAAAAATCCTTGACTGAAAACTACCTTTTTTTTTGTCGTAGTTTTACCCCGCGCCGTTCCTCGACCGCGTGACGGACGACGGACGCAGTACCGGCGGCGCACGATAATACACCGCGTGACAGTACCGTGCCCCGGCCGGTCGCGCGTAATGTGGTCACACTGCGGCTGGATTTGTTTGGTTTTTAAATTTTTTTCGAGAAATTTTCGAATCCCCGAGCACCGTGGCCGCGGCCATGCGGACGGCCACGGAGGCGTACGCGAATTTTACGGACGTTTCGGATTTTCGGGCCCGGGGCTCGGGACTTACGGGACGCGTAACCGTGGCCCGCGGCGCCCCTCCGCCCCGTCGACCGTGCGTGTCACCCGTCCGACCTCCGCCGGCCCGCGAAGCCGTCGGTCGTCATGTGTAGCCAACCAACGGCCAGGAACGGTACAACGCATACAATTTGCACGATCATTAGTGTGCACGTCGTCCTCGCTCGTCTCCACAGTGCCACTTCTTTGAACCTTCTGCCGTTTCACGCGTGTTCAAGTCCATCCGTGCGTCGCCAACAGGTATCTCTGTAAGTACGACCAAACACGTTATTTCATCTCGCCGCGGCCGCGCGATGGCCGACGCGTCGTCGCTCGTTTGCAGCGCGACGCGCCGTCCGTCTCCGACCGCGGCACGTTACGGCGGCGGCGCGTGCCGTTGTGGACGCGGTTCTCACGTTGTCGCGCGACCGCCCGGAATGCACGTTGGCCCGTTACCCGGTCGTTGTGCGCGGCGTCGCCGGGAACCGTTGCCGGCCACCGTGGGCAAGTTGCGGGTGGTCGCCGAAATCGGTTTCCGCCGAGTCTCGTGGTCGCCTCGGCCTTGACACTATTTCCTCGGTGGCCGTTTTTGTTGTCCCTTTTGTTGTCTCGCGATCATCACCCCGTTCGGCCATCCGACTCCGGTGTGGCCGCCGGCCACTCGTGCGCCCCGTCCACCGTGGCGCTGTGTGACTAGCTCCACAAGTCACATGGTCGCTGTGACACGTTTCCTCTGTGGTGGTCGTCGTCGTCGTCGGCTTCCGTACCGAATGCTCAAAGACCGACGAACGCTTACCCATCGGCTTAGTTAGTTAGGTCTGTCCATTGTTTACCCCCTTGTTTTCACACAATTTGTTACAACCGACCGCTTACACGGTCAATCGCGTTTAAAGTGGGCCGTTGGCTCGTATATGCTCACCCTTGCTGTCCTTTTGTTTTGTAGTTATGAAGAATCTTGTTGAATAGGGAGAGAGTTGTTCCCAATTCATTTGACTACAATAGTATAAGAACAGGTTTTTGATTTGTTCATAATCTTATAATGTTTGTAATACTTTTTTTTTACCTGTTGACTGTTGTTTCTCACATGTTCTATGTTCATAATCAATTAAGCATAAACATTGAGTTAAAGATATTCAAATGTGTTATACAACATTTGTGCTCATTAAATTTATACAATGGGTTGATTAAATTACAGTTTCTTTAGGTAATAATTACTTGTGTACCATTTTTTTCTCTTGTGTATTATTTAGGTGTAGGTCAGGTTTTACATAACATTAATTGAATATCAAATAACTCTTAGAACTTATTATAATAGAACTATTAAAGTCATAAAGTACTTATCATTTTTCCATGTTATCGTGCTAGAACATATTATTTATAATTTATCGAATATGTTATTGTTCAATTGTTCATTTGTATGATATTAAGATACTATTGATACCAGTCATACTTCATTTTTTTTTTTGTGTCTTGGTGTATTCAAATAATTATGGATTATCACGCCACAGATAAATTTTTAATTCACTTAATGTTTTAGTCAAATGTGTTCATCAATTAGATTGATAAATCTAAGCTTGTATTTAGTACACTATATATGTCATTATTATCTCAATATTAATTCTTAATACAATATACTATTATATGAAATAAGCAAAACACCTTGTTAAACAAATTTGTCTTTGTTCTGAATAGAAACCATGGTTGTCATAAATTTTTTTTTTTTTATAAATACTTACCTTACATGTTTCATGGGTTGAGTTTTGCCGTATTATTTTTTTATTTTTACTTTATACACTTTTATCTTAAAAATTAAATTTCCTAAACTAAGGTCTTTGTTGCCTAGTCATGCTTAATCTAATCTAGTATTTTACTAGGATTTATCTTTTAAATATATTTAAAAACAAAGAAATAATGCCATGGTCAATCAACCATTCAGTTGAAATTATGCATTTATGAAATATTAACTTTGATCAAATACAATATAATATATATCCAAATATTTTAACACTTATCTTGATGATTTGAAATTAGGTATATTATGCAGTGTTTTACAAAGTATTATGTAGGTATCTACTATTATCTTCTCTGTGTACTATCAGAGATATTGTGTTTATTCTTTAATCATTTTCAGAATATCCCAATTTTGTTTTGTCTTGGGTGACTTAAAAGTAATTGCTCTGCTTTTATTATATTGCTTCACAGCTGAATGTTTTAAAATTACTACAGCTTGTTCTTCCTGACTTTCGACATCCTTCAATTTTTTTCTATTATAATACTTAGGACCTGGTATAAAATGTCCATAAACCTTTCGTTGCTATAATATATTTAACATTTGTAGTTATTACATTACCTATTACTTCTCTGCATTTTCCATTTATTTGCTGCAATTTTTAAGATTCCAACTTATGTACTGGTTACATAGTGCTTTCTTAAAATGTATTAAATTTTTTCCTGGCCAGTGCTAGTCTTAATTTCTAGGTCAGGATTGTTGTTGTGCACTAGTCAGCTATCTAATACTTCAAACTTATTAACTGTTTAATTTTTTAATGTTGAGTAACGGTTATTCATAGAAATGTATTTGTTTCAACGCTACCATAAATGTGGTCTTACAATTATTAATATTTAAATTGTTCAGTTTACATCTCATAACTATTTCTCATTATCTTTTGGTCCTATTTATTTTAATAATAATTTTAGTACAGTGGTACCTATATACTCATTCTTCTTTTCTCTGAGTATGAATATAATTATGTACTTATTAGTAATTCTGTTGAAATATAAATAGTTTGTACATATGTTAATGTTAAAATTTGCATTCATTACCATTAGTTAATGTCTTCTATTGTTTGGTCAAAATATTGTAAACTATTGTAGATTAATAATTTTCATTTTTCATTGATCGCTTTTTAAAATGATTTGTGCCTGTCATGGATAGAAATTCTTTTGGAATAGATATTGTTATTACTTGTCTTATTATCATTTTAATTCAGTCTGAGAAAGAATAAATGTTTATTAAATTTTAAAAATAACAACACAATACTCGCAAACCATTATACCTATGTAAATATAAATTTATTAATTTATCTGTATTATAAGTATTATCATATGTTTTTGTTATCTCCATAAAGAAAATTGTTTTAGTATACATACTTCTAATTTTTATTTTTTTTTCTATTGTCTTGGCAATTAAATAAATCCCATTCTAACAATAATATCAGAACATAATTATTTTAAAAATTTTTTAAGTTATCTTTAAAAATATAAATTTAGATACAGTTATCTACATAGAACCCAAGTTTTAAAACTACATTCATATTTTATTTATAAAACGTATGTTAATGTCTACAAAATTTATATACTTTATATGTTTTAGTTTACTTTTGTTTAAAGTCTATTTATTATATTTTTGTTGTCTGTTCTACATATTTTATTACGCTAATTTAATAAATAATACTTTTTTTGTTGTTCAATAATTTTATTTATACATTATTTATTTTTTAGCGAGTTGTTGTATGAGTCAAAAAACAGAAAAACCGGTACTGTCAGGTCAACGCATCAAGACCAGAAAAAGAGGTACAAATATTTTGTTTTAAATGTTCTTACAAAATTATTGTTATATTTTTTATTTAAAGATGAAAAAGAAAAGTACGACCCTTTTGGCTTCCGGGACTACATTCTTGGAGGCCTCAATGGTGCCGGCACCGACCTAGAAGCAATATGGAAATTCCTCGATCAAGCTGGTTCTAAAGTTGATTATCGTCGCTATGGTGAAGTCCTCTTTGATATACTGATTGCCGGAGGTCTTTTAGGTAAGACAACATTTATTATTAATTCATTTATACATCTGTTAAAATAATTTTGTTTAGTTCCGGGAGGATCTATATCTCAGGATGGATCTATATCACAAGATGGGGACAAACTGTGGAAGACAAATGCATGTGTTTTTGATGCGCCTGAGGACATGGTATCCATGCGAAACTATGAACAGGTGTTCATCAAACTCATGCGCCGATACAAATACCTGGAGAAAATGTTCGAGGAGGAGATGAAAAAAATTTTGCTGTTCATTAAAGGTTTTAGTGATATTGAACGTGTTAAACTGGCACGTATGACTACACTGTGGATTTCCAACGGTTCTATTCCACCTACTGTTCTTCAAGTGCTCACAAATGTTAGTCTAAACTTATATTTCATGTTCAGAATTTATTTTATGGATTTAATTTATAATTAAAAATATTTTTTAGGAGCATTTGATTAAAGATGGCTTGGCATTAGAATTTCTTATTGAACTTTTTGTGACTTACAAACAAGAGGTAGGCATAACACATTTACTGACAGTATTGAAAAAAGGAGGACTTGAAAGTCGGCTAATGGATTTCTTACCTCCCAACAAACGTACTGAAGAAAATCTCCGTGCGCAATTTGAAGAAAAAGGATTGAGCGATGTTGTTAAATTACATTTAGCTCAAGCCAGTCAGGAAGCCAAACGCAACTTGGACATTCAACTACATGATGACCTTAATGACAACAAGAATATGAAAGAAATTATTTCAAATATCAAAGAATTGTCTTCTAAGCATGACATTCCTGAACATGAAATTATTGTTTTGGTAAATATAATTTACCTAACTAATTATTCATTTAAACTTAAGCATATATTTTCTATTTATATTCTCCTAAACAAATGTTGCTTCTATGATTTATGGCATTTTTTGAGTCCAAATCATATTTAATAAGCTGAATGATTGATATCTTGTCCGCTTACATTTTAATTTTAATGTAAAACTAACTGTATAATTAATATTAATTTTTCCTCCAGGTATGGAGTGTAGTAATGAGACAAGTGGAGTGGAACAAAAAAGAGGAATTACTTGCAGACCAGGCACTTAAACATTTGAAGCAATACTCACCGTTGTTTTCAGCTTTTTCAACTACTGCACGTTCCGAATTGGCACTTATGCTCAAGGTACAAGAATACTGTTATGAGAACATGAATTTCATGAGAGTCTTCCAAAAGATTATACTACTTTTCTATAAGAGTGAGTAATTAAATCAGAAATTTTTACATTTTGACTAAAAATATAAAAGTGATATTTATTTACATTTACATCTTTTTACAGCCGAAGTTTTGACTGAAGAAGTAATATTGAAATGGTACAAGGAAGGACACTCAAAGGGTAAAACAACATTTTTGGAACAGATGAAAAAATTTATTGAATGGCTTCAGAATGCAGAAGAAGGTAAATATATAATTGTAATAGTCTAAAGAAGAAAAATACATCCTTTATCTTGATGATATCTTTAACATTAATTTTAAAGAATATAATGCTTAATAGAGGTAATTTAATAATTATATTATAAGTGAACAGTGCCTGAACACTATTCCCTCTTGAGTTCTACCATTTGTTCTGAAAATATATTATGAAAATACATTATTTTTTATTACAACCTTATCTCTGTCTTGGTGATGCTTTTACTGTTTCTAGTAAAGGATCTAATGCTTAACGGAGAAATATTAATGTTAAATGAACAGTTGCCTTCGGTGCTCACACACTTTCGTCTGAGTTCCACCCTCTAGTGTTCATACATATATAAGTTTAAGTACAGAATCTTTTGTCATTATCTTATCTCCGTCTTGGTGATGCTTTTACTGTTTCTTGTAAAGGATCTAATGCTTAACGGAGAAATATTAATGTTAAATGAACAGTTGCCTTCGGTGCTCACACACTTTCGTCTGAGTTCCATCCTCTAGTGTTCATACATATATAAGTTTAAGTACAGAATCTTTTGTCATTATCTTATCTCCGTCTTGGTGATGCTTTTACTGTTTCTTGTAAAGGATCTAATGCTTAACGGAGAAATATTAATGTTAAATGAACAGTTGCCTTCGGTGCTCACACACTTTCGTCTGAGTTCCATCCTCTAGTGTTCATACAAATGTATTATGAAATTCTTACATGTTTAAAATAAAGTATAGAATCTGCTGTCAATATCTTATCTCTGTCTTGGTGATGCTTTTACTGTTTCTTGTAAAGGATCTAATGCTTAACGGAGAAATATTAATGTTAATGAACAGTTGCCTTCGGTGCTCACACACTTTCGTCTGAGTTCCACCCTCTAGTGTTCATACAAATGTATTATGAAATTCCTACATGTATAAAATAAAGTATAGAATCTACTGTCAATATCTCATCTCCGTCTTGGTGATGCTTTTACTGTTTCTTGTAAGGGATCTAATGCTTAACGGAGAAATATTAATGTTAATGAACAGTTGCCTTCGGTGCTCACACACTTTCGTCTGAGTTCCACCCTCTAGTGTTCATACAAATGTATTATGAAATTCCTACATGTATAAAATAAAGTATAGAATCTACTGTCAATATCTCATCTCCGTCTTGGTGATGCTTTTACTGTTTCTTGTAAGGGATCTAATGCTTAACGGAGAAATATTAATGTTAATGAACAGTTGCCTTCGGTGCTCACACACTTTCGTCTGAGTTCCACCCTCTAGTGTTCATACATATATAAGTTTAAGTACAGAATCTTTTGTCATTATCTTATCTCCGTCTTGGTGATGCTTTTACTGTTACTTGTAAAGGATCTAATGCTTAACGGAGAAATATTAATGTTAATGAACAGTTGCCTTCGGTGCTCACACACTTTCGTCTGAGTTCCACCCTCTAGTGTTCATACAAATGTATTATGAAATTCCTACATGTATAAAATAAAGTATAGAATCTACTGTCAATATCTCATCTCCGTCTTGGTGATGCTTTTACTGTTTCTTGTAAGGGATCTAATGCTTAACGGAGAAATATTAATGTTAATGAACAGTTGCCTTCGGTGCTCACACACTTTCGTCTGAGTTCCACCCTCTAGTGTTCTTACATAAATTAAATTTGTTGACCCAAACTTCTGTGTAAATTATACAGTTAAAAATTTGAATATTTTTTTTTCAGAATCTGGGTCTGGTGAAGATGAAGACTAAATCAATGGCCTAAAAATAAGTTAAGTAAAAAAAAAAAAAATAAGAAGCATTAACACACGAATGTCAGCCAATGACCAAAATCATAAATTTACCAAGGATTCTATTATATAAACGTGTTTCATTACTATATTTTTTTTTTTAATAAATAAATAACACCAATGATATATATGATTATATTAATTTTAGGTGAAAACAAATGATTTGTAATTATTTTTTTTTTTTGAGCATATTAGTAATGAACAAACAAAAATAGTTATAATTAATTAATTTAGTCATTCAAAGATATATTGTAATTAATTGTCGTACCTACACAATATCGCAACGAAAAAATAATTGTATTCAGTTACATCTATATATAAATGTATTTACTGCAGTGGTGTATGGCTGTATAAGTGTTGTTTTTTTAATAAACAAAAATTATTTTTTAATTTTAATATTTTTTTTCTTGCCTTCAACATAGCTTTACATATATATGTACATACAAGTGCTACAAGTGATCAGAAAGTCACAATTATTTTGGTCTGGATACACATGAGTAGGCAATTTAAAATCTAATTAATTTCCATTTTATCATTTATGTTAAAATAAATATAACAATAGTTATACAAAATAAATACATACGAATATCTAGTAAAAAAAAAAAAATATAATTATGATAATAATAAAGCGACATTGTCATTCACATGGAAACTGGAAGAGGTGATCAATAATAATAATAATAATAAGTCATAATAAGAAAAGAACATAAATTTTGTTTTTAAAAGTTTTCAGTTATCACAATACACTTGGCATTAAAGAAAAAAAAAATAACAATTTTAAATATAGATGGGGAGATTTTGTTGGCCAATTTTAATTTATCAAATTACTGGTACAATTAGGTGTTTGTACCGCAAGTTATTTCTTTTAGTATATAATCCAAATGTGCTTAAAAACTAAAGAGATCAATAAAAAAAAAGACGAGGGAACAGTAGTAGTATTTAACGACAATTATTATCACTCTGAGCAGAAAACTTTATATAGCAATATGGCTAACAATTAGCTGTAAATTATTAAATTAATATGCAAACAGATATTCTCTATATTGTAGCGTTATTAATAATATTAACGAGCATGTACAAAGTAGTAGGAAGTATAATACATGAATATTATGATAGATTTCATTGGTATTCTTAATTGAAAATTCACTAAACGAATTATGCAAGTTCACAAATATTTTTTCATACAAATCTATAATTAATAAATTATTCACGATGGTTTGTTAAACTGAAAAAAATATATGCATATAAGTATTATATATATCCAAAGATTAATTTATGTAAAGCGACCGAACACTAAATAGTTAAAATTTGATATTTATTTTTAAATTGCAGGTACTTAGGGTATAGGTAAATTCGATAAGTGACACAATTAATTAAAAATATGAAATAATATTGTATAATAATATTGTATAATAAAAATAATAATAAAATAATAGTAAAAATAATACCTAAACTATATTATATAATAATATATTTAAATACATACTACTACAAACAACATAGAAGCTACTCACGACCACAACATTTTTTTTTTTTGATAACATACTTATTATCAAGTTAAACTAATAATTGAAAAAAAAAACTCAATGGATATGTCTTCTGCACATTATTTGAACTCAATATGCGCAGTTAATGTAAACAATAAGGGGACCCGAGAACAAAAATGAAATGCTAATAATTGTTACAATATATATATATATATGAAATATGTAAAAACTACATGATTCAGTATTTATAATGAGCGATAAAGTTTAAAACTGAATTTAAAGGTTTAGCTCTGCCAACAAGTCATTTACGTAAAATGGTTTTGTTTTACATTTTGTACAAAGTGAAATAGTAAATATTGTCAAAGTTCAAAAGAAGTACTCTTGGATTACGTAAAGAAATAAGTTGAAATTAAGAGAATAATTAGTAAATAAAAATTTGAAATCCAAAATAAAATCAAATACAATTTTTCTCTTTAAAATAGACAAAAAGTTTTGTATTTGTATGTAAGTGTTTAAAAATTAAAAGTATTATTTAGTGGATAATCTCTATAATACTATTTAAAACAGTTTTAAAATCTCCAACATTGAAAAAATGCCCATCACGCTTAATAAAGGCAAGGGAGTAGGGAGAACTAATTGCACAACAGATAAAATAAATCAGTTTTATCAAAAACAAAAACATGCAAATTGCTAAAAAAAAAGAAAAAAAATTATCACATTATGAATGGAAAAGCTCGCGCACACTAGTGTGACTGATTTTTTTCTTTCAAATTTTATCACACGCAAGACCCTAAAGTGTGTATGGTGAGGGTAACAAATTTTATTTATAAGTTACAATAAAACCTTTAGAAGTATAATATTTAGCGGTGGAATACTATTCAGCAAAACAATGTTTCCTCCCTCTCTCTCTTATACATAATTCAACGGGAAGAGGTGGAACATGAGTTAGCTGGTGGCAAAACCACCAGTTCTTCGTGTCAAGTCGGTACAATGAATGTATTTTCTGATGGTAAAGGTGAGCCAGATGCAGCATCCTTAGTTTCTTTGGTTTCAATGTCTACACGACATATTGGACATCGCTTGTTAGATGATAACCATTGATCGATACACTCAATATGAAACAAATGCATGCATGGTAAACGCCTACAAAATAGTAATTTTATAAATCATCAATCATGAATAATTAAAAGAATAAAATGTAAATTAAACATACCTAACGTCTTCAGTATCCTCAAAATCTGAAAGACATATGGTACACTTTTCTGTGTTATCTTCCATTTCATCAGAAGATCTTTTAATCTACCATAAACAAATTAATTGTTCATAAATAATTATTTAGTCAAATGTGAAATTGTTTATTGCTAAAAAAATATAAGTAATACTTACACGTTTGTACTTGTGAGGAAAAGTATTTTTCTCTATTGTGTCTTTAGAAGCACCACGGTTCATCATGTGTAGGCGACGTTGTTCCATTAATCGTAAGTAATCTTCTAATCGATATGATAAGTGCCGTGTTAACATGGGCAATGATCCTATTTGTGGCATCTGAGGTATATCAGCACTTGGCTGTGATGGTATTGTAGAGCCCGGAGTTGCCTATGATTTGTCAGATCATGTAGATATAATGCAAAATTATAATAGAAAATAAAACAAATAACAATTATAACTTACATTAACAATAGTGCCTGACGGCGCTCCAATACTAATGCGTACATGATGCATTCGACCAGGATGATAATTATAATAATGATGAATATGAGGATGACTACCATCACTAGAAAAATAAGGTAGTAAATCAAAATTAAATATGTTTCAAATAATATTAAAAATTAAAATGCAAAAAATACCTTGAAGAGCCGCTTTGGACCACAATTTCTGTTTGTAATGAAGATGGAGGTACTTGTTCAATTCCATCATTAGGAGGAGATAAGGTCTGAAAATATAAATATTAACATATTACCATAAGTAATCAACAAAATTTGATTTTAATAGTTTAAAAGTTCAAAATATTATAGTAATATTAATAAAAAATGTATTTGAAACAATTTCCATAAAACCTATTGATTCAGACTTAAAATTGTAGTTTAATTGATACTGATATTAAAGTATAGTGCTGGAGAGAGAGAGAAAGTCGAGTATTGACTCAGCACTAGGGTAAAGTATCAGAAGATGTGAACGATATTCCAATATACTCCATGCTCAAACATTTTACACAGAATAAATTTATCTTTAGTTTGTTTTGTAGCCAGTACAATACATACAACTTGTTCACTACCATTTGTCATATACTTATTTCATTAAAATCTTTATCTGTCCGTAATACATAATAGTCAGTGGCCAAGTCATATGTTAGTTAAAAAGAGCCTAAATCATTACATTTAAAAATGTAATGATAAAAATATTAACTAAATCGAAAATACATTTTTAATAATTATTTTAGCTGAGTACAGTAAAAGCAATAATAAAAAATCTCTAAAAAGAAAACATTTTAAAAATTTTCTGTGTAAATATATGTGCTATACAATATTATTGTGATAGCTTCACTGTGGAGCTGGAACCAATAACCATGACACAGTTAAAAAATTTACTTTTCATATTATCACTAAAATATATGCTAAAAGATCTAAAGAAATTTTTTTTAAGTACAGTTGATTCCGCTTAATAGAGACACCGGTTAATAGGGACAACCGCTTAATCGGGACAATTCTACAATTACGAAAACAAATGTATACTTGTAATGTAAAATTATGCCGCTTATATGGGCCGTGAATCCGGATAATTGGGACATTTTTATCGATTATAATAGTAAATCTTTGGAAACATTGAGATTATTTTTTCTTCAACAAGGAAATGAGGAAAGCCCGATAAGTGCTTTGGATACTTGTTCAGACTACATTCGTCAACAAACAATAATAAGTAAAAAACAAAGTAATATTCATAATTTTTTTAAATAGGTAATATAAAATAATAAAAAAATAAAATATATATATATATATATATATGTACTTTTATAATTATTTAGGTTATAATACTATGGTTTTCTTTTTGTATAATTAAATAATTTCTATAATTATTATTGTAATATGTATTTGTAATAATAAAAACATAAAAAATCAGTTTTTCAATAAATTTATGTTTTTTTTTTCATTTCAGATTATTGGGACAAAATAACACGCAACCCAATAAAGCGGAATCGACTGTATTTGCTATAATTAAATATATTTTTAAAACATAATATTATTTTATATATTTCGCTATATTGGCAATTTCAAATTACCTAAGCTGATCTACTTTTAAGAGGTTTTTAACTGAACCTATATGATCATTATGAATTTAAAAAATATAGATTTTATTTAATAACTAAAACCTTACCTACATTTTACATAAATATTGGTTCTAAAAGACGCCCTAACAGCAAGCACTATTAAAAATCAGTTTAATTGGCTATAAGTCACAAATTGTTTTATAACTTTTAATTATAAAAAAAATTTCAAAAATTAAAACATTTAAGTCAATTATTTATAGAAATTTAGTAATTTTTTAATAGAAATTATATTTTGAGCAATAGAAAATTAAAACTATAAAACTAGTTCAGGAACATTATTGACCAATATACATGCATTTACTTACAATAACGGCAGTAGGACCAAGCCTACGTGAAGTGATAACTTCTGGTCGGCTGAACACATTTGGTTGTTGAGGTGAAGGCAACACTGTATGAATTGTTTGGATTGATGGATGCACAGGTGTTGCTTGAGGAGGCTGTTGATATCCCTGCATGCAAGAAACTGGTGGTATACTTCTTAATGAACGCACAGAACTACTAAAAAATTTAATTATTGTAAGTCTTGGTGACATTATAAATATAAGTTAATTAATTTTTTACATGAAAAATGTAACACTCTACAGTCTACATCCAAAATACTTCTATGACCTATTATTTTATTACATTATAAAGACCAAAAATGTATAAAAATTATTTATATAAGATAAATCAATAATTTTATATTTCAATATTTAATTATTATTGATATTAAAACATTTGAGCTAATTATAGATGATATTTAAAACAATAATATATTAAATGTACTTACCTATTCATCATATCCATTCTTCTTCTCTGCATTTCTTGTATTCTATGTTGGTTATACCATAATCGTTGATGGTATAAAGGTACATTTGAAGGTACACATGGAGGAATTGGATGTGTAGCCATCATACCATGATGGTGGTGGTGTGCTGGATGTATATGACTACCCATTCCAAATACAACCCTTGAGGTATTATGACACTGATTGCACAGGGGTGGCCATCCAGGAGTACCTGGAGGTGGATGTGCTGAGTGTACACAAGGAGCTTGAGGAGGTTGGTCCATGAATATTACATCATTTCGATAAAGAGGGGACGGATTAGGAGGAAATTGCTGATTGTAACTAGGCATAGAACGCAGGTTAGAATGACCAACATACTGTCGTTGTGGTGGGATTATTGGGTAACGATTAAACATTGTAGAGCCCATGGATAAATCAACTTGAGGTAATCTTCCTGAATGATTCATCAAAGGATCAGCAACTTCTTCAGACTCTTGAGTTAAATCTACTATGGGTGGACCGGTTGGCTGTTAACAATATTAATAATTTTAAATATGAAATTTGATCAATATTATTTTTAATAATAAAATAACTTTTATTTAAATAAATGTACAATCATTTAAGTTATAAAAAATATATAAATACATGTGAACATATAAAGCACATCAAATCACAGATATTGAAAATTTGATACCAAGTCTTAAGTTTCTAGATTTATAATATAAACCACTTACAAGTTGATTAATATTTCTTTGTTGATAGTTGTTGACTGTAACTAATTCTATTCCACTGTCTTCATCATCGGCATCCATCAAATTTGTCCATTCAGGTCTAATACGAGGATCATTACTAGCATAATGAATCGGTTGATTTGTTCCCATACTGTTCATACCATAAACAGGGAATTCATCAGCTAAAACAACAATTTGCATTATATTAAGCACAGTTAAATAATAATTTAAAACTTACATGATGATGTTTGAGGGTTCATCATTCTAGTTTGATTTGAAGAACTAGCAATAGAATGATCACTTGGAGCTGTAGTAGTATGTACCTGAGAGTTTGGCTGTTGTGTATACTTATAATTCCCTTGATTATTCATAGATGTATATGCAGATGAAGAAATTTGATCTGGACCATAGCGTTGGGGTCTATACATTCGGTTCGACAACATCTGATGATGTCGGGGATAAGTTAATGGACGATTTGTATCAGGTTTACCAGTTTTCATTCGTAAATTGTTATCACCAGACAACAATGATCTAACAATATGAGATATCATTAAATACGTAATTTAATATTAAAAAACTACATTTTATATAAGTAAATAAAATATTATTATATTTAAAAAAAATACCTTTTTCTTCCCATTTCAGATGACTGAGTTGATGGTACTGGATGATTAACAGGATGACTGGATGAATCATCTGTACGTGGAACAGACCAAGGTGTTTCTATAAGAGTATTTCCATATCGCCATATATCAGAGTTTAATGGGGAAAACTCTTGAGGTGTATCTTCAGTCTCTAAATCACTTCCTTCGGCAAATAATGGATCATAATCCATGTCATTTCCTAATAATAAAAACATTTGAAAAGTTCTTAAACAATTATTTTTAAATTAAGTGTATTGAACCACAAATTCTGGTATTGCCATATAACATAAGATTATATACATTAGCTTGGCAAAAATTATTAGTTTAATATGCACTTATCTAATGTTAATATTACACATGACCAAAAAATCTTGTAGTGGTATACAATAATTCAATTAATGTATTGTTTTCATTTACATTTAATTGTTTTTCAAAAAATTAATTTAATGAAATTGTCCTAACCAGCATATGTTTTATTAGTTAAGTAAGAATATTTATATTGTATAATATAGTATAATATTCTATTAACACCGAAATAATCTTTTATAACAATTGAATATGTTACGTTACCATTTATTTATATTTAATTAATTGAAACATTTAACAAGAAATTGTTAGCTTTAGCCAAACAAATTCCATTCACAAAAATCAATTAAGAAAATGTAAACAATCAAAAAAATAAATTCTACCTTAAGTTAATACGTTTTTTTTTTTTAGAATTTTCATTTCAAACATAATTATAAAATCAAATTTAAACCATATATTATAAAATTAATATTTATGAATTATTTTAATTAAGTATGACATAATTAAATTTATAAATAATAAGGTAATAAAATAAAAATTGATCACAGCTTTTTGATTAATAGACGGTTTATATTAAAACTAAATAGCATTCTATGGACATCACTGTCATACTTAGTAATAAAATGCAACATTAAAACATTCCATTTTAGGGTTTAAAGACTACTATGGCAGCTTGGATATAATAATTCAAAGAATACTTACTTTTGTAACACTGTTAATATACATTTTAAGATATGAAAGTAATAAAAAACTACAATTTACAGCACTAACATCATTAATTTATTGTTTTAGATGTGAATAATATTATGATAAAATAAATACCTATTTAATACATTTCAATGAAACAATTTCATAATAGATGTATAGTGATTATTTTAGAGCAAGGCATATATATATAATTATAGATGCTAAGTATAAAACAAACTAAGCAGTTAAATTTATCTTATAAACATTTATGTTACTAAAATAAGTTAAATATATAATAAAAGTTTAAGATATAAAATTCCATTATTTTACAGTGTATGCGTAAAGTTTTACATGATTATTTACTAATAATTGAATCATGAATTTTGTTATATATATAATATATGGATATCCAGTACTTACTTGTTTTAAGAACCCAAAATATTATGTAGATACAAAGAATAGAATATTAATTAATAATTAGTAACATTACACTTACCTAACTGCATGTTTGACTCTGTATCTGCTGGCGGACTTGGCACAGGTCCAGTGGCTGTGAATGCAGTACTTAATAGATCAGCAAAACTATGAGTTTCTTGGCCATTAGAGACATTATCAGGAACATCACTATCTGCAGGTATCTTTGTAGTACTCGGCCAGGTATCACTGTGGTTAGTAGTTGCAGTGCTAGTTTCATTTAACTGATCCGCCATTGGTAAAAAAATATTTGAGCTGATTGAGTAAGGATAACTTAATTGATTGAACAGAGTATAACGAATAAAACGAAAAAGAAAAAGATCAAAAGTTAAACTTTTAAGATAACAGCAGAATGATACAATTTCAGAAGTGATCACCAAATAACCAGAGTTGGAAATCCATCATCAAATCATTTCACCTAAAAAAGAATAAAACTTATTTAATAACCAGTAAATAAATCTTGAGCTCATGTGAGTTAGAATACTTTAAGAAAATCACTAAATGTATGGAAAATTATTTTGTACATCACATGAAATTGTTTGATACAGTTGTAACAAAAAACACCATAGTATAACAGAATGTGATACCTCAAAAATGTTGTATTAACTTTATCATAATGCCACATAATACCATATCACCAGTAATTATAATACTATTTTTCCCAAGTTAAATGATAACAAACTATATGATTTATAGACAATATTGTCCAAGCAACAAATCTTTAAACAGATTTTTTAAGGTAAATCAACAATTTTTTAACTATGTAATAAGTAAATATTTTTAAGCATTATAGAGAACAAGAATATAATATTATGAAAAAAATGTTCAATACATATTGAAAATAAATTAAGAAAAAATTACTGTACCACTGTTTAATAATAAATTATTTACTTGAAATCAAATTGATAATATGATAGGCTAAAGGTTTTAAAGACACTATAAACAAACTTATCTTAATTTCAGTTGATAAATTTGTTATAATAAAAACTAATTATTAAAACATTATCTCTTTTAAAGGTATTATAAATGTACATATTAAATAATTGTAGGGTATATTTTAATTTTAATTATTTTCTGGACTATATAAAGAAATTGTTTTGTTTAGTAAATATAAATATTTGTTAACTCTATTGTTAAGTTAACATATCAAGTTATTGCAATATCAATAAAGATAAATATAAAATACCAACATAATAATTATCATAAGGAAAATGTTATAAAATTTGATAATGAGTATAATACCTCTTCAGCTTATTTAGAAAATTTAATATTTAAAAACAAATAAATACATTTTGTGCTTATTAATTAATAAAGGTACTAAAAATAATTAATACAATACACTTTTTTATATCTTTCAATACATAAACTATAAACATATCATTTTTCAAAAAGTAAGGCATGACATACCTTCATATCTAATTAATATAAATATAATATAAGAAAATAGATTGGTACAAATAGTTTTCCCAAAAAGTGATCTAACTAAAAATTATAAACATACCTAAAGATTTTAATCAGAATGAGCATTTTCTCTAAAATAAAAGTAAAAACAAGAAATGAAAAACATTATATTATAAAATTGTTTGTGGAAAAGGACTTGTTATTAAACCAGTCATTTTAGTAAAATACCTACTATTCTAGTTGATATAAATGAACTATCAATGTTGGCTCTTTAACTATTCAATACACAAAGTTGTATTAAGTGCATATAATAGGCATGGGTAAAATTATTACTTAAAC
This sequence comes from Periphyllus acericola, assembly GCA_949715065.1. Lineage (NCBI taxonomy): Eukaryota > Metazoa > Arthropoda > Insecta > Hemiptera > Aphididae > Periphyllus > Periphyllus acericola. The sequence continues at coordinate 23,857,546 of OX454265.1, forward strand.
GGTGATGTGTAACTATTAATCAGATACATGCCTAAAAACATAAATGAAAGAGGCAATGAAAAATAATTTACATGACTTTAAAGGGTCAACTTTTATACTTCACTATTACAAGATATAATTAACATATACAGTTAAACATTACAATATAGGGGCAAATAGTACTATATAGGGGTATATATTATTATATAGGGGCTGATACAAATACATATGGAAACATATTAAAATGTAGGGGTTCTGAATAGTAATTTGAGCTTGAGCAAGAGTGCATGCCACTTATAAGGCAGAACAATTTATAAATAAAATTAAACTATGGATACTGTAAAAGTATAGTTAGTACAGTTTGCGGGTAAAGGTAAAATTAAAATGCACAAATTTGAATCGTTCAAAAGCATAATTATCTTTAACATTCTATATAAGATGTTTAGTTAACAAGTTATTGTAGTCTTTTAAATAAAAATTCATACTCTTTAATCCAGAAATCTTATTTTTCACATAATGTACTGTATCTACAATGTCTATTTATCTATCGTACATCCCAAGTGTTATAAACAAACATACAATTATAAGACTGCAACATTATCAAAATAAGCGAAAATACATTGAAGTATAGAAAACAGTAATATAGTATGTATGTATATATTATATATGTTTAACTGAATAGTGTTTACAATGTTTACATAGACACTTATGCGAATCACTTAAATAGCAAGATACATTTGTCATTTGCATACCTCAATACTTTGGTGTCGGTCGTCTCGAATAAAATACAAAATAATATTATTGAAGGGGGAAAAATTGCCATCGATGTTTCCACCAAATCAAAGATCATAATGTGGAACGAGCAGTGTGCCGCGTCTCTCGAGGATCGCGTGAAAACAAAACAATGAACACGACGACGGCGGCGGAGTGAACATGCACGCGACTTTCGACCACAGAGGCGGAAATATAACGATAATTGTCGACGTTACGTATTCGTCGGGGAACAATGATGTGAATGAAGTCGTTTGGGGCTTAGATAACGGAGCAAACGGAGTTGCAAAATCCCGGTGAGAGTGAAGGTTGCGTCCTACAATAGATTGGCCATCGTAACACACACGTCGACACAAAATGTTTTTGTTACTTATTGAAACTGTTACCTTTTCGACACGTCCGCGTCCATTCTTCGACGGCCGACACTACCCGTGTGCTGCGGGGAGAAAAATAGCAGAGAACTCAAGCAGAGATTTGAAATTTATCGATGCTGCACATTTTTTTTTTTTTGTATCTATGTTTTTCTTGACGAAAACAAAATAACATTTCACGCGAACAAAAAAAAAAAAATAATACAACACCAGACGCACGACTGATGCAGCAGTGTGGGGGGTGACAGGGTGAAGGCACCTGGCACCGTAGCACTGTACTCCGTAGCAGCCGCGTACTGTGCGTATTGGGAAACGCCATTTTGCGTAGTACCATATGGATGTGCGAACACAGTGTAGCCAACCCAAAACTGGTAATAATGATCAATGCGCAAACCACCACCCGTCCAGGATCCACTGATAACACCAATCACTACATTCACGATATCACTTCACCTTTGCCGCCAAAATATTTTATCCGTGATATCATTGAGTACGACTGTAAGAACTATAGGAATATTCAGTATTCACTATTCACCGTTGTGTCTATTTACTATCCTCTACTCAGTAGTCAATACATTCTACTCTCTATATGGCCATAGGCTTCGACTTAGAACTTCCGACCGCATTGGCGTTTGGCACAGACGCACAGTTATGAATTATACTTTACAGGGACTTGGTAATATTGAAGTGTTTTGTCCGTTCAGATTAACTTAGCTATTAATTTCTCTGAACATTGCGTATTTGAAATTGATTATATTTAATGTCGTATCATTATACCTATTGAATATCCACTTTCTCTTAAAAATATTTCAAATAAACTTTATTCACTGCCTATTGATTGAAGCTTGTAATTTGGCATTGTCATTTGTAAGTATGTTTATATGTTGTATATCCGTATTATGCTGTTAAATGTTCTATTACCTTATAAGAATTTATTATTATTGAAGTGACTGACAGTACATTTATTTTACCATAATTTGACTACAAGAATATTAAGCGGGTACCTTTATAGATAATGATTTTTTGATATACATTTACCTGTTATTAGGGCGATGTGACATATATTTTATATTTTCATCATATTATAAACATTTAATTGTAATATGTTGTTTAATTTATATTCATATTAAATTTTATAGATGATGGAAACTGATTACAGTGTTTGTATACAAAATATAAAGAAGAAAATAATTTTAAATGACCAGCTTTATGGATTTGATACAGAAAGAAATGAGCTTTTACAAATAGTAAAAAAAACAACCGATTTTGGAGAAAGTGACTCTGTAATTGTACTTGGACCTCATGGATGTGGGAAATCAATGGTAATGAAATTTTGTGATATTAATATATTATTATTAAAAGTTGTATAATGTCCTTTTATTTAAATGTTTATTGATTTGTACTTCCAGCTGATAGAATCTGTAATGAAAAATCTTTTACCTGATTCACATACACTAGTATTGTTGAATGGTCTCATTCATACAGACGATAATTTGGCTCTTAAAAGTATTATCCAACAACTTCAAATGGAAAATTTAGATGGAGCATATGCTGAAGGATCTTATGCTGGTTTGTATTCTTAAAAAACATTACTAACATGAGCCATATTTGGTACTATCCGGTTATCGTGACTACTAGCGATTGTTGAAAATCACAACTTGTTTATCTTTAATCAACAACTAATACACTAAATTAATAATTCTCACAATTTGGACAATATTGTGATTTGTTGTATAGTACATTCTGACTATAGGATTGTCCATTTCAAAAGCATGACACCACATAAACAAATAATACTCAACCAAGTATTTATTGAGATGTTCTCCTGTTTTTGGTTTCACCATTTAGCTGATCTCCACAATCATTTTATACTATATATTATTTAGTAATCATATATTGTTTAACTATTTCTGCTTGGATACAGTAGTAACTGGTTAAAATATTAAGACAGTTCATCTCTCCATTTCCGACAATCTTTAGTAAACACAATAGCCATAAAGTACCCCATATTCTCTAGAAATATGGAATATAATTTATATTTGTAGACTGGTTCTTATTTGTAATTGTTTAATATAAAGTATACATATAAAGTCTTCATAGTTTCTATAATTGTCAAGCAAGAAATTGTCACAATATAATTAAATATAAAAACAAATTATGTATCCTCTGAGTGCAGCTAATATGGATTGTGTGACTGGTATTGTATTACTGATGGTCTCACGGAATGGCCATTTATTGATTATTGCTGCAAATCACTAAGTTTTCTGTAAATACTCTATTTGTATTGATTGTTTCTCAATATCTTTTTGCTTATATCTCAAAACTATCAGCCTTGTTTTTAGAAGTAGGTGGGCAGTTCATCTTATTACGGTATTAGATTTTTTCTACATAAAAATTAAATATTTATGCGCATAATTTTATTTGGTAGAAAATGTTGTCATGAACAACTTTAAAAATAAACTAATTATAGGGGATTTTAAATTAAATTAATTCTCTATCACTGATTATACTTTAATCAAATCCATTATCCACTGTTCTTGTACATTTTAATATTAATTACTTAAATGTAAACAGATAAACATTTTAACTATAGTCATAACTATTTTAGATTTCATATTTACAAAATCTACTGTTGAATAATTACATGCTTTTTCTCTAATACCTCTTTTAGACTCATATCATTCATCTTTAAAATGTATCTCTCCTGTTAAATAACTATTATGAGTTATGACTAGTAGAATTCGTAACTTTAAATTTATAAAATGACGTATTGAAATTCCATGAAATAGTTCATCATATTTTTGTATATTAGTTATAATGAAGAGGTTAAATCTTAATTCTGAACATAATATATCTTGGTTTAATCATAATTTAAAAAAGTTAAATTAATTTATAAAAAACTAATGAATAAAAAATATAAAATGTTTAATTCTTAAACAAATTATTCTGTATTTAATAATTTATGTAAGGAATGTTGCATAATGGTTTTTCATCCACATTAAATGTGTTTTATCTAAGTATTTTGAAGTATATAGAGACAATAAAAAATGAAGCAGAATAAAATAGAATCCATATTGAACAATTGGTATATAGCAGGGCATTCCACAGGTGTAAAAAGAAAATGTGGAAAACTACAAAAAGTTTGTGATGCCTAGGAAATAGATTAATAAAAGATTACTTAAGAGGTATGAACCATAATTTTTAGTTAAATGATTGATTTATTATAGTAATTATTATTATTATTATTTTATAACATTTATTTAAAACATACATAATTATGAATATATTTTTTATAAGTTAATTATAATATATTTCAACAGTCATCAAATATTGAATATCGAAAAAATTCTTCTATAAGTCTTTGCAAATTTGTTTCATATGATTTCAGTATCTATTGCAATATCTTTTTCGATATTCAACAATAGTAAATAAAAGTAAACAGATTTTAGGGGATATTGAAATGTTTTTAAAATTATTTTTAATGTTTTTTTTTTTTTTTTAAGTTGTAAAAGTAAATAAAATTTGTTTTATAATAATATTATGCTGTATCTATAGCTACTGTTTGCTCTAAAGCCATAATTTATGTATTATGTGGTGCATAATTTCATATTTTGTGTACATTATATAATAAGTATAAATATAATCTGGAAAAAACTATCAGAAACCTCCCATGATTATAATGATTTGAATAATCCTTCTAGTCGGAATTGTGTACACAGACAAAAAAATTATTTTCTAACGCTTTTAAAACTTTTTCGCGACTTTTAGGTTACAAAGAAAATCTTATGAAAAAACTTATATCAAATTTTCAAGTCTTAAGTATTAAAATTGAAAGTTTTATGAATTATTAATTTGAAAATGTAGTGGATTTATCTGATTTTTGTCGTTATGTTAAAATTTTAGACACTAAAAAAAATTTGTTTTTGAAATTGTTCTCATCTTATTTTTATTCATCAGTAATATAGATATGTATAAACATCTTATTAAGTTTACAAGATTTTTTTTCAAACCAAAGTCAAATTCTTTTGAAGGAATACTATATCAATTATTGGAAACCTAACGCTACCAAGAATAATTTTCAGGTGTTTATTGCTTCCGCAATATTGCTTCATTGAGTAGCTAGGGCTTCAGTCCCCGCCAAATCTCAAATACTGTTGTTTGGGCCTATTGTGAAACATGTTTAAGACAATATAAATAATAGGAAAATATTTATTAGTTAAAAATTTGTTTAGTTTTTGTTATTTTTATTCAAAATTAGCTTGTAACAATTGTCTATAATTGAATAGTTTTTTCGTTTTTTGTGAAAAATAAATAAAAAAAATTGAAAATAATTTGCTGTTAATATTATTTACATATATATATTTATGACAGTCCAAAGACCTTATGGATCGAAAAAATTAATTTAGACAATTTTAGTTCAATTTTTAAATATCCATTCAAATGAAAATGCTTTTAGAAAGAATTCTTACAATTTAAAGTCTAAAAAATAATGGACTCTTTTATTTTTAAATTTTATTTTTAAATGTATACTTAAATTGTTATTGCTATATTTATAGATATGTAATTATTAGTTTGTGTTCATTCTAATATTGATGATTTTTTTTTAGATAATATAAGTTTTTTGTTAGAGAGTTTTCAAGCTGGAAACAAAACTGCTTCAAAATCAATTATTATGGTATTAGATAGATTTGATATGTTTTGTTCTCATACAAATCAAACATTATTATACAATTTGTTTGATGCTGTTCAATCTCAACAGGTATTTTAGTTAATCACATGCTGTTAATTATATATTATATTATTTAATGAGCTCCATGTTTTAGAATCCGTTAAGTATTATTGGTGTGACATCACGCATTGATGTTATTGAATTATTGGAAAAACGAGTAAAATCCAGATTTTCCCATAACATTTTGATGTTAAAACCCCCTTCTGAATCTAGTGAACTATTAGAAAGAATAAAATGTTTACTTACATTAAATAAAGATTGTAAAGTAAAGTCAAATGTATGGAAAAACTGGAATAACAACATTGACTTGTTGGTATCAGATCCACAATTACAAAATGTAATTAAGGACCTCCTGAAGTCAAGTAACAATAATACAAAATTAAACATGTTTCTTGTTAGTACTCTACTATTAAATATATCTTTTTTTAATTAAAAATATTAATATCTTGTTTGATTTCAGTTCATGGCACTTTCAAATTTGTCAAAAAATAAAATGCTGAGTATTGAAAATTTGACTAATAGTTACACTACTTTGTATAAAAAGGATATCATTCTTGTAAATTTACTAGGTAAGAATCTTCACATACATAGTCATACATAAATTGCTTATTTTTTATTATTTTCACAGGCCTATCAGTTTTAGAATTATGTTTAATGATTTCAATTTGTCATCATTCAGAAATCTACGAAAACGAACCATTTAATTTTGAAATGGTATATGCTCGTTACTGCAAATTTGCATTACGCAATTCATCATTACTTGTAACTAAAAGACAAGTTATTATAAAAGCTTTTGAAAGAATTTGTGTTAGTTTTATAATATTTTTTTTGTTATTTTATTATTATCAGACATATTAACTAATGATCAATTGTATGTTTAAACATTTAGATTATGCAATTAATCCAACCGGTAACAGTTACTGAGAATAAAAATGTTTTAAAAGAATACCGACTGTACAAATCTTCAGTCAACTTGGATAAAGTAAGAGCTGCTTCAAACATTTATTATAGACTACCTCCAGTAATATCACAGTGGATTGATAGTAATATTATTTAAATAGCATTTCAATTTAGTTCCTTTTTTATTGTTAATGTAGAGTATTTATACAAAGATAAATATGATATTCCATACATTTTCTAGTAAAATTAATGTAAAAGTTTGATTTCCCACTAAACTATACTTCACTCTTTTATTATAAGTTTTAATTAATATCATTATTAAAACTTTTTAATGTTATAAATTGTTTTAATTATTTATTTTTTATAATTCACAAAAATGTATATCTATGATAAGTAAAAGTAGAGAATTTGAAATAGGTGTACCTACATTTTTATATTTTTTTTATATACTACATTGTGTATGTTTTAATTGAAAATTTTCCTGGTGGATCAATTTTGTATTTTTTAATAACATAGTTGTATTTCAAGATAACCATTTTGGTAGTCTTAAAATTATTTTCTTAAACAACAAAGTAGTCATCACTAGATCGTCTTTAAATTTGATCAGAATATTACATTAACTTTCTTCAAAAGCTGAATAAGTTGATACAGTCATTAAATGAGCAGACATATTGTACCTTATTTGAAAATATTTTTGATTATGAAATAATCAAATTGCTTGATAGTTCCCATTAAAAAAAAGACTATATACTACCATTTTTTTAACATTTTGAATATAAAATTAGATTCATAAGTTTTAAAATATTTAAGTTTTTTTTTATAATTGCAACCTAAGTATGTTATTTATTTTCAATAATAAAATAAGTTTCTTTAAGAAAACTTAACATGTTTTATTTTATTTATTATTTATTTGATTTATTTTATTTTTATAACTAAAATTATGTTCTATGTGTTACAGTTTAAATGTTTATTTTTTTTCATCTTGTTTTTTGGAGGATATCTTATTACCAACATGATTTTATAGGCAATATATACAAATTAAAAATAAAGCAAAATATTAATTGCCAAGATTAAAATTATTATAGTAAGATGAAGATCAAACATCTGTATGTTGTAACATTTAAATAAAATATAATTTTCAGTTAATAACATAATAAACATAGGAACCTACTATTAGACATTATTTGTATATAATGTACTTACTTCTGTGATCTATCCTCTTTTCTTACTGTATATTTAAAATTTTGAATTATAATTAATGAAATTGTATTTATCTATTTAAAAGGTTTATAGTAAAATCTTAGACAAAGAGAAAAATAACAAATTCAAATAATAGTGCATTAATAAAACAACAACATTTTAAAAAAACAAAAAATAAAGTAATATGTGTTTAATTTCCAAGAATGCTTTTATTATTTAATTCCACTATCTCTTTAAATATTTCAATATAACGATATTGTATTATAAATATGTTAGTATACTGATTAGTTAAGGTAAAGTTAATCCAGGTGTAATCCAAAAAAGAAAACACCACAATGCTTTGATTTATTTTATGAAAGATGTTGAAAAAATAAAAATGTTTAACTTTTGTAATTCAAAATTATTACATTATTATAATTAGAATAAAAATCTACTTTTAAATTTAAACATTTTGAAAAAATTATTTTACCATATGGAAATCTTAATGTAAATAGATAAAAGTTATTTTGGGTCGTATGCCTTTGTCTAGACTGCACCTTTGGCCCTGGCTAGTCTCACTTAGTTTCATGGCTCTGCAGTCAAAATGACTGTGGTTTGCTTCAGCATCTTGTAATTTTTCAACACCACTGATACAACTTCGATAAACTCAGAATTGCCCACTAAATGCATACATTGCATTTGGAATCATATACTAATTATTATGAATCACTATAATTATGTTTATAAAACATTATTACTATGATTAATTTCCAAAGTTTATAAAAAGGTTTATTTCTAATAATAATTTCAGTTGAACTTAAAGTTAATTGTTACCTATTCGACATTATGTATGATAGAAAATTAAATTTAAAACAATGAAAATATATATGAAAGAAATATATGTTTTTTAATTGCAGAAAATTAAATTGTTTACAATAAAATGAACTCTCCATGATTCCTTTGCATATGCCTTATCCTTGAGTTTTCTTGTACGATTAGACTCTTGTCCCTTTGATAATTTAACTTATAAAATATGTTCTTGGCCTTTCTCTCTTATACTTCCCCTCTATTGCACCTTCCAGTATGATATGGAGTTTCTTATTGTATCTCAGCTTATGACCTATCATATACCATCACCATGATCTTATAGTGTTTAGTGAAGTTCTTTTTTCTTTTACCAAATCTGACCGTTCTTTATTTGTCTTCATTATTGTAAATATTAGGTATTTTCTCTAGTACCATATATCTAAAGTCTCTTGCATCTTTTCATGTTTCACTACCATATTATATGCTATACCTATTCTAAACATACATTTAATTGAATGTTATTTTGTTCTTACATCTAGATCTTCTAATATAGCAAGAAAAACTGTACCATGTCGTCTTATTGATGTCTACATATTGCATATAAAATCATTATCTTTAATACCCAAGCCAACATTTTCTATTGTATAAAATTGTATCTTATAATTTATATTGTCATAAATTTTTTTTTTCTTTTTATTTGTTTATCTAACAATATTGTCAAGCTTAGTATTGCCTATACTCGTAGTTCATTTGTTTTTCGAAAATCATACTGATCATAATCCAACTATGCGACGATTACACTTCAAATTATTCTAATTATGATTGTCTTCAGCGGTTAGGAAGCATATGATATAGGTACTTTAAGCTAAGTTTCAAAAATTATCGCATTGATCTGTCCTTTTTTTTTTGTAATAGTACCTCTGTGATAGTTTTTTGGAACAATCCTTATTTAATACATCTCGTGTATTCAAATTAAATAGGTAGTTTCTTCCTTCGTTTTTGTTCCAGAGTGTTGGAATAGTTCTGTATTTATATGTTATCTGATCTCGTGGTAGGTTTTTGTGATGTTTAGATATTCAGAATCATCGATTTCTTGTCTTAAAACCATAAAATCTAGGTTACCTATTATTTTCATACAGTGATTCTACATATTCTTTCCATCAGTCAGCTATCTCTTCTTCATCAATTAGTATTTTTCTTTCTTATTGTCTTTTACATTTTATTTTTTTAATGTATGATTATTATAAGAAATTACTGATCATACTCAGTTTCTCAAGTTTTTATTGTTCGTTGAGCATTAAGTATAAAATTGAAAATATTACAGTTGAGAATTAATAAACTGTAAGAATACATTTTTTTTTTAATCTTTTGAAAAATTGGCGTTGATATAAACCTTAAATAGACAAACAAACATGTCTAAGTAATTAAATAAATCCAAATTAATTCTTGTTTTCTATTTATTTATTTTTATTAATATGTCTACATAATTGCAACAATAATGAAACTATAATAAAATTGTTTTATACTAATATTCATTTTTTAAACATTCAAAAAAATACATTTTAAGACGAGGAACTCGTATAGGCTGGCACGTATTTGTAGGACGTTTATGAAAACCTGGCAACCTATGATATGATTTCCCGCCAAATTATTGGTACCAATTACTCATGTTGGATAAAAACAAATTTAATAATTGACGGTGCTTGTGCAAAAACCAGGCAATCTATTTAATATTTATCAAACATTTCAGAACAAGCGTATTTATAGTTTAAGCTACGATGGTTAAACAATTAATTTAATGATTATTGATTAATATGAATCTTCGAATAATAAAAAAAGTTAAAAATCATAAACTATTGCATTAGCCTTAAAGAAACGCCTTTAATTCATTTTTTAATCGATGATCTCTTTTTCTTGGAATTTCATAATTTATTTTATTGATGGGTATGTTTTTACAATAATATTTATAAAATTCAGATTATCAATAGATACACAACAACGATTATGGAAAAAATTGAGAATATTCAAAATTACTTTCAAAGAACTTAAATTTAACAAAAATTATACGAAAAAAAATATTTTAAATATAAAATAATCAAATATGATATAAAACGTACATTGAGTTTGAGTAAAAAAGTTATTTAATAGGTACATACGTTTTGCTTTCAATTATATAAGTTAACAGATACTCGTAATGATAAAAGTACAAATGAACCAATTTGGTATAATCTAAAACTATGTGTAGTTGGTATCTATATACCTCACTCTGTATAAAAAACAACTTAAATAAACACTTTTTACTGAATGTTATAATTACATAGAACTGTTATGGAGCTCAGCTAAACAGTGAATTTCAGTCTACTAAAAAAAAAAAAAAAACAATATCACATATTATAAGACCGACCACGTCGGGAAATATTATAACTGTAAAGTTTCTACGATTAATAATGTAAATCAAACAGTCTTGTAAAACGAAATCTAAATGTGTTTACGTACGTACAACAAATATTGTTCAGTTGAGAGTACAAAGATAATTATTATAGTATTATGTTATTGATTTAGCTTAGTGCTGACTGGGGGAACTAGAGAAATAGCGAATGGGGCGAGAGTACGACCTTTGGACGCTACTGAGATCTATCGAGAGGTCTCAATATCAACGGGTGTGTGTCGGGTGGTAGAGCCATGCGCGCTTCGGGTATCGTCAGTTCATCGGTGGCTCTTACTTCGTACTGCTGAAGTATACCGGCTAGCAAAACGAACCCGAATCCGGTGACCAGCTGCTGTCCGATGCACGTCCTCTTGCCGATGCTGAACGGTAGAAAGTATACCGGTTTTCTGACGCACGGCTTACCGTCGGCGTTGATTTTGATGAAACGACTCGGGTCGAATATTTCCGGCAGGTCCCAGTACTCCGAACTGGTGTTGAGCTCGTAGTTGTTGATGATCACGCACGTGCCTTTTTTAACTTTGAACCCTGCACGAGAAAAAACGAATAGATGATACGTACAGTGATAATAATAATACTACGACGGAGTGCGCACGAATACGTCATATGACATGTAATTCGTACGAGCACGGACGGCACAGACCAAGCCCGCGCAAACTGTCCGGAGCCAGCGGGACGTGCGGTACACAAGAATATCGTTTACCTTTGATCGTGGTGTCTTCGGAGGCGACGTGGGGGACGATGGGCGACGAGAGCACGCGCAAGGTCTCGAACAGCGCGGCTTCGGTGTACGGCATGTCGGGCTTGTCGTGAAGACGGACCGGACGGCGGCCGCCGGTCACGCGGTCGGCCTCGTCCCGGATGGCCTGGGCCGCGCGCGGGTTGTTGGCCAACACGGAGAGCGCGAGCATGACCAGGTTGCCGACGGCCGAGTGGCCGCCGATGAAGTCCTCGAGCTCGAACATCACGTGGTCCATGTTCAGCCCCGGCTCGGTGCGCAGGCTCATCAGCAGCGCGTCGGTGAAGTCGCGCGGCTCCTGGTCGTCCGCATCGCCGCCGGTGCCGCGGTCCGCGTAGCTGCTCCGCTCCGACACGACCGTGTCCATGATGAACCGCCTGATGCCCGCCGACCACCGGGACAGTTTCCTCAGGTGGCCCGCGTACAGCGGCCGCAGCCACGGCAAGAAGTCCACCGCGTAGCCCTGGTTGATGTCCCAGAATATCTCGTCGAACGTGCGCACCATGGTCCGGAACCCGTCGTCCGCGTACTCGAACCGCTTCGAGCACATGAACCGCGTGAACATGTTGCCGCACGCCATCATCAGCAACGGTTTCACCTGCACCGCGCGCTCGGACGCGCCCGCCGTGGCCGCGGCCAGCGAGCCCAGCACCGCGCGCAGCTCGTCCGTCGCTATCGAGTCCAGCAGCTCGTAGTTGGCCGAGCACACCTTCGGCGAGCAGTACGAACGGGCTATTTTCCGCCTGGTCTCCTGCAGCCACGACCAATCGCACAGGGCCAACGCTGAAACATTTCAAACAAAACCATTCGCATCACGTACTACGGCCGCAGGAGTTTCGTCGGGGACTGTCAAACACCAACAGTTACATTCGTACGCCATACGTCGATTATAAACATTATTGACATTTTCCATTCGAATCGGTTATAATTGGATCGTATTTTTAATTTTGATTTTAACCGCTAGAAACTGTTGGCAAAACACCCCATTATACGTATTGACTTCGGTATAAACATGTCGAAAATACATTTTTATAAGAATTAGAATGTTTTGCACAAAACTTGACAAAAAACACAAAAATCTGCAACATTTTTGTAAAGAAAAAAAGAATTTCGATTTTAATCCTTAAGGCTTGACAATTGCATTCTTCAACAGTTGTTATGTGTAACCAAATAAAAAAAAAACTTTACCGGAAAGTTGCAAAAAATGTTATAAGTATTAGAATATTACATGCTGACAAAATCGGATAGTTCAACAAAATTCATACTAATTTCGATTAAATCATGTGTGTATCTCGCCCATTTTTAATAATTTTTAATAGAGTAACACGATTTTTGTTAAATATATTTTATTTTTAATCATTAAGTGTGGTATTTAAAAATAAAATTAGATTAACTATTAACTGCATGTAGTACCAATGTTGTTATTTCTTAGTATGTTTCAGAAATTACTTTATTTCACGTGATTAGTTTTACATTTTGCCATCATTATTCAAATGTGATGAATGATTATTTATCACTCGTTTCAAATCAATTATTTAAGTCCTTTATTTTCGTTTCTTAAATGTTTTTTCTATACTTAAAAGGCCTACATTTTTGAACTGCAGCCCGGGCTTTCGATTCTATAAGATCTGATATTGGTAGCCTGTTTTCAAGGATCGAAACATACAGAATAATGCAGAACGGAAGCGAGTTAAACACAAAAAAAATTGCTATACACCTATAATATTAATAACTGTTTCGAAATCTAAGGCAGGTAGACAATTGTAAATGTTTTTATGAAACTAATCCAATAACTAAATTGATATCAATTTTTGTGTTTAAATTTAAGACTTTAGTCATAACAAAGACTCATTTATTACATATTAATATAAGGTTATATTTTTAATTACACAATGATATTGTATTTGATGTTGATGATTTATTGTTAGTAAAGTTCGCCTGTTATCGAGTTCACGATCGATATAAAATTGAAAATGTATTATTAAATATAATACAATAATATAATATAAACATTTACTCAAACTATAAGCAGGAGAATAACTAATACATAGTCAAAGGAGAAAAAAATAAAAGATTAAATCCCTCGAGAATATCTAACGAAGGTCTTAACCATTTAGAAATTCCAAGGATCAATACAAGTGGATTAATTTTTGAGAAATAGAGCTTTCTTATGCAATACTCCAAATAAGTAAGCAATTTATAAAAATATTTTTATTTCACTTATTTACTTATTTAATATTATTTAAAAATATAATATTATCTAGATTTTTGTCAATATGCCGATCACTATCTAGCCTTCAATTTTTTAGTTAAATTACGTGGATAAACAAAATGTATACTTCATCACTTTCTTTCCCTACCAGTTATTATGACAAATAGTATTGTACCTATACCTTCGAGGACAAACATGCTAACAGTAGTGGTCTTAGATTTAGACGGAAGTCGGAAATGCTAGTAGGTTTGTGTGTTTACTAACAATAAGCATTTTAAAATGTATATTGTTTTGTAATTTGTTACCTACTTGTATAAAGTATTTTTAAAAATTAATTTTTTAGTTGTCAAACAAAACGAGAAAGCTATGGTTGGTTTTATAATGGTATGCTTGTTTTTCCAAATAATTATATTTTTTTTGCAAACAGTCAAATATGATTGATAAGTACAATTATTCATTAAAAATCGGCAGATTGTATTTGAAAATATGTCTCAATTGCAAAACTTACAAGATTTAAGAAAAATATAAAACCCCAAAAAATGGATATAATTATAACATAAGGAATATAAGTTCTGAAAATCTAAAATTTTAAGTCTTTATAATTAAAATACTGGTTCTATTAAAATTAAAAATAGATACATGGTTAAATAAAATCGCAGACAATTTTTAAAAAAAATTTAATGATTAAAATTTTAGCCGTTCAGAAAAAATTGTACTTGGAGTTGTACCTATACTCTTAAGAAACTATTTCTATTTTCTATTATACAGATATGAGAGAAAAAATAATCATACTTCAATATTTTATGAGTCTAAAAACACGGTAATATTAATTTTCTTAACTATAACCAATATAAAGTAGTGATAACTATTGTCTTAACTCCTAATTAACACATTCCAATAGTTTCAATTGTCTTTGTTTGTAACAAAGAATTTGACAAAAAATGAATACAATTTTTAGATTCTGAAATGAAGCATAAGCTTAGCTCTTATCAAACAATAAATTTAAGTAGTTTTGTTTCAACTTTTTTTGATAACAAATATTTAAATGACTATAAAAAGTAACTAAATCGTCAATTTTCATCTAGAAATTCGATTCTAGAAACTTGAAAGCACATTTACATTGTTGAAAGAAATTAATATAGGCATATGAAAAATATATAATTTATAAAGGGATACATTTCTCATTTCACACGAAATCTAAAATTATTTAATCCAAACCTGAAATCGGTAACCCAAACCCAACCATTTACAAACACTTCACTATAAATTCATAGTATTATATTTTCAATAACAAACATGAAGTTCTGTGCACAATAGGTGCTGTACAATATTCATTAATTCTATTAAAAATAATTTAAACACAATTTTTGATTTCCCTGTTTACTTATAGTGTAGAAACTGACACAATGATAATACTGAAAACTTGATTGTTTTTTTTCTTTATAAAAATGTTTTGATTATAATTTTTTGTGCAAAAATTTACCAAAAAACATAAAAATAAGTAAATATTTTTATAGACCTAATGTTACACATATTAGACATGAAATAATATGATACTTAGTGTACGACATGTGTATAATTTTTGCATATTCCCAAATCCCTGAGCTAAAATGTATTATTAGAAAAATATTTTGTTAATAAAGTAGTACGAGTAAGTTTCTTTCACTTAATCAGTAATTATCACACATAAACTATAATCTTCATATATATGTGTATAATACAACTAAATAAATAAATAAATTTTAATAAAATAAAACAAAATAATAAAAATGCATAGGGTTTTACCTATTTTTTTAAAAAAATATGTTGATTTTAAAATTTTACCATACAACATATTTTTTTAAAAAAATATGTTGATTTTAAAATTTTACCATACAACTATAATTCTATAAACGGGATAATTAGTATTTTTTTATTTATTTGTTTATAACATTATACATAGCTACAAAAAAACTTTGAATATAAATTCAATTTGAAGTTATGACAACTAATAACTTTTAATGTAATGCAAACAATTACGATGAATTATTGAATTGAGTGGTTAGCTTTATATATATATATATATTTATTTGAAAAAAAATAATCTCAATTTGACAGTTACAGCCTTATACATTTTCATAATGGTTTTATCATGATGTATTTTTTTGTGTCTGTATGTATGATTTCTACCAGAAGGATTTTTGTCTAGTTGTTACTTAGAGAAGGTCATTTTTAGAATTTCTCAACAGTTTTCCGATTAATTGAGAAAAAATTGCTAAAAACTTCAAAAGGTCGAGAATTGAACCCTGTATCATCTAATATATTTCGTCATGCACTATCCACTTGTTTATTTTTCATAAAATTTTCTTTATTTGGTTATTATTATAAATATTAATCTTGGCGACTCGAAACATACATATATTATCGATATATCGATAATAGTATTTAATAGAAATCTTATAACTGTCGATTTTTTTTTTGGCAAAAGTGATGACTTATAAAAGTTCAAGCTACCTTGTTAGGAAATTTGATTCTACTATTATATCGAGCTTCTTTAGAAATACATACTGGTCCAACCAAGCTTTTTTGCTCAGAATCGTTTTTTCGAGGGCAATTGTATAGTTTCAAGTTTAAAAGAACCATTCCTGTATCTCACCCGACATAGGAGTTTCGTCCGTTTATTTTATTTCTATATACTCAAATATTGAAATAACTTACCTAACGACCATTTTTAAGAATAGTTTTGTAACATTTAGATACTTAATATTTACATACACAATAAAAACTGTCGAGTCAAAAGAAGTTTTTTAAATAATGCAACTGAGTATATTTGTTTAAAAATTAAGGACATGTGCCCTAGTGGTCCACTAATTCTTTATCTCACTGGACAACTTTTTAATTATGCAGTAAAACAGTTGCATAATGAAATACAAGTTAAAAATAGATGGTTGATTTTATTGAATAATATATACTCACCTCAATTTAAATTGAATATTGGTGTAATCTATACATTTATATGCGAAATTGTGAACATCCATAAGTCATATATAAATATTTTAAATCTTATAGTACTTAAGTTAATAAAAAAAATTAACACACAATTAAATAAAAATTGTATTTCAGATCAAAAAGTTGATTGATAATAAATTATTCTTGTTTATCCTTAGATCACGTCTTAAGAGAACCAATTCATTGAAGTAAGTTTGAAACAATTAAAAATAAAATCGGAAACTATGAATCGAGTTGGGTGATTAATTAAAATTATGGTTTTTTTTTGAAATGACATCGGATTTGCCGGATTATTATAGTTTATGCAGAAAGATACGATAGCAAAATTGCGAAACGTATAGTACAACCAACGCGCGATGTTCGATAATAAATACATATACTGTAAGGTAAGTCTAACGAATTTTATAAAACCATTGTCAATTCTCATATAGAAACTCGTCGACGTACCTAAACTTACAACAAGCATTTCAGCTGAACTACACAGATGTGGTATATTATATACGGTATACTTGACCATCTACTATATAAAGCAGATGATGATGATTTTATACTCACAGTTGTTCCGGTCACCGGCGAACAGCGCGTTGTACCTCGAGAAGTTGGGCCGACCGCCGAACTTGGAACCGTTGGTGATGAGCACTTCCTTGATGGACTCGTAATCGTTGACGATCACGCACGGCACGGAACCCATGGTCATGGCGTAGACGGGCCCGTATTGGTGGGACAGCTCGGTGAACCGCCGGAACGGCCGGTCCCGGTACCCGTCCATGACGTACATGGCCCCGATGATCGGGAACGCCTTCGGACCGCCGAGCACAGGGTGCGGCTTGGCCGGCGCTGGACGACGCCACCAGCTGGACTCGGAGTACGTGACCCCCAGCAAAATCAACACAACCAGCGCAATGGGACCGCTGACGGTACCCGCAGCAGCGGCCACTACCCCGTACACGCTGTCCATAGCCACTCTGTGCCGGCCGCTAACCACCGGCTGTCCTATATGCGCGAGTGCGCCCCCGTTGTGACCACTCCGCCGCGTCTTCGCAACGCGCCTCCCACCAACACCACTCGCGCAGTTGGCTTATTGTTGCTCGGCCTACAGCCGTTGTCGCCCGGTTCGGCGGCGGTGATGGTGGTGGCGACGGCGGCGGCGGCGGCGGCGGCGGCGGCGGAGGAGCAGACGTTAGACGAGGGAGAAGAAGGACGAGGGAGATGCGCAAAGCGATCTCGCTGATGCACTGCCGCGGATCAGCTGGTGAGCGTCATAATGTTGTGGGTTAGTCCGGACTGTGTAGTGTATAGGCTGTAGCACGTCAAGTCGGCGACGTTGCAACGCGACTCGACGTACGAGGGGAGGGTGACGAAGAACAACGCGCTCATAGGCTACTATTTATAGTAAATTTATTTATTTATTCATTATTATTTTTATATTTATTATCATCATTACTATGTATGTCATTTTTGTTTTTTTCCTCCCTGTGAAAAAAAAAAAAAAATCGAGTCTCGCCGAAAACCCGAAAACCATAAACATTAACGAGCGCGCAGGCAGCATGCCATTAGTCTTTGAATAAATTACATAGCACCATGTTCGGGTTTTCCAGTTGATCTCCACCCCGCCACCGCCACCAGTGCAGAGGTCTTTCGCGCGCGCGATGCAGCAGAACCTCGGTAGGGGCAGTAGGTCTCGGGCGCTGGAGAAGGGAAATAAAAATAAAAAAAAATCGAAAATCTAAATAATGTTAGGACATCATTTAAATAATACGTGTAGTGTGCATCGTGTCCGTGGTTAACGTTGGATATTTTTTCCTTGCACCCATCATCATAATATTATATAGGTATACGAGCCGCGCATATAGTATTGCAACGACCAACCCGTTTTCGACGAACTCGCAACACGCTGCTCCACTACGTACAATCCTTTTTCACGCTCTTGTCGACTCATCGAACAGGAATGGTCCAGGTAAGGTCTTATAACATACGCAGCGGTACGACTTTTAACGCGGCGCGCGTGCATTGGCGGCTATTTTATGAACACCTGCACTTTTATTCGACATTTACACGTTTTGCGCGCATCCGTTTCCGTTCGGTAAACCCACCCGAGTATTACGTATTGCATCGTAGATTTTTAAATGGTTCCGCACTGAAATCCTAGGAACACACACACACACACGATATTTCTGTAAATGTTTACACAATATTCAGCGCATTGTTTTGCCATGTGTTTATAAGTTTATAACAAAATAACGAATGTGTATATACATATTACATATACGAGTAGACGTCTGAAATTCAAATGAAATATTACAAGATGTATGATTTTACATATAATGTATTTCTGTTATACGTGTAACCGGCCTATACATATTTGGCGGCGTATAGACTGGATGATTCTCCGTTTCCTTTCGTGGAATAATATGAATTATTTTAAGCATTACCCGCTCGATTTATACTACCAATTGAAAAATTCAGCTGAATTGAATTTGTTTTTCTATTATGAACTCATTTCGACGGCCTGGAATTGAATAGCGTCGTATACGACCGCTTCGGTCGATTCTGGTAGAAATAGAACCGTACTAATAATGATAAACAACGGGATAAAGCATTATTGACTTATATTTGTTCTGTTTTACACACGGACGAGTAAATCTTCCAATCACTGTTGGTAGAATATTACTCGATTTTGTTTTTGATCATTCCGATTTATTACTCGAAGATAACGATATGATAGCGCGTATTTGTTAAAAATAAATCTTAGAAAAATATGACCAGAACATTAGTATCATATACGATCGTTTATACATTGTACCACGAAATTATAAAATTTGTTTTCACTTTTCAGTCTTAAATTTAATGTACAATATTGGAAAACTAGTATAATACAATATAGGGTAGTTTATTAAAAAATCATATACACAATTACTGTACAAATATCTATTTTGAATAAAAAATAATTTTTTGGTTAATTGATATCCATAATTCTCCATACCTACGTATGTATACGTTGTGTTCATTGTATAATGAATTTAAATTTATATCAGATATATTGTATCACTATATGCATACCTATACAATAACTGTTCTAGTTAGTTTGTAAGTTATTTTATTATAATATGTAAACCACATTATAATTGAATAATTAAACTGTTTTTTTTCAATATTTCATAAGGAAAATAATAATCTGATATATTATACCAACTAAAAATGTAGTCTAGCTGACGGTTTATTCATTGACACTAATTTTACTTTACTTCTCTTGATGAAAACAAACTTCTGCGAATGAAAACAGTGGTACTTACCTCAATTTTATACATTTGAACATACTATAACTATCGAATTTAAATAGTAATTCTGAAATGAGTAGAGTTCAATAAAGTTTTTAAAAGATGACCAAATTACCATCTGTTTTCTAATTCCATTCACTTAAAAAATATGTAAAAACTTTCGTAACTCCAAATAACATTCTTCCAGAAAAAAAATGTTGCAAAATCGATGGTTTTTTTCCTAATAAAAAATTATATTATAATAATATGGATACATTTTTGTTCTAATTACATTTTTACTTAAGTAAAGCATCGAAAATATATATTAATTGTATACGCTTGTAAATTATGTTATTTTTGATCTTTAATTTATGATACACCTTCATAATTGAACTGTATTACTTCATATTATAAAATGCGTACCCACAGCGAATAAAAATGTAATTATATAGGTACCTAATAATATTGATATTACATTTTTAGACTTTGGTTATAATATTTTTATTTAAATTGCTTAAAAATATTTTATGAATATGCCATGTATACTATATGTACGTTGATTATGTATTTCAATAGTTTAATGTTTCGTTAGTATTTACGTTAGTAAACATTTTATGAAACTATAATATTATTACAGAATATATAGTGTGACCTACTATAGTTTGTACAATATAGTTTATAATACTACTTCTTACGATCACAATGATCAAATAAGTATAATTTTATTTTATAACATTATAGTTATTCATAACTTTTAAAATATATTGATTACAGTATGTCAGTGTACAGTTAAGATGTACAGTATACAATTGCAAATACGTTCAAATAAAATGTTCAAAAATTAATTTTAGCACAAAGAATTATAATCTATAGTTATTTATAATAGTAGATATACAACTGTCTACACTATACATATACCTACTTATACTTGTATTTGTATAACATGCTGTATTTTAATAAGGGTAGAAACTAGTAGTAACAGGTAGGTACATAAAACAAGTCAGTTTCGTTTTTTCCATTAACTCTATATTCTTTCTTTATTATTATTATTATTATTATTATTATTTTTTTTTATATATGAATTAGTTATGATCCTGTAATGAATTTCTTGCCGTCGCTTTATTCATATTGTAAAACCGGTAGGCAATCAGCACACCTGTTTATTATTACTTAAAGGTTTAGACGCTGTTTTTTCCTGCATCCTCTTTGCATACGTTCGACCCCAGATGAAAAAAATATCTCTTTGTACATTTATTATTTAATATACTTTATTTATAATCGGTGATTGTTGAAGCTGAACAATGCTCGGAGGGTTACAAGGCATCAAGGCTATGTTCTAGTGGCCCAGTTTTAATAGCGTTTAAGGGAACGTTTACACCCTTAATTTATAAACGAAACGAACATATTTCGATTTATCAATAATTTAATTTAAAATTTTATTATATTATTGGGTAGTTAACATGAATTGAAAAATAAATATGAATAATTTACAGTCATAGACTTTAAATTTTATATTGTGCATACACTATAAAAGTACCTATGTATAGGTTATAGCACATGAATTATTACTAAATGTTGTATTAATTATATCTATTATTTTTGTAGGCAATTAACATAAACGTATGTTTGTTCGCTATGTTTAAGAATACGATAGTGACATAAGTTTTTGTACTAATTACCTATTTTACAAAATAATTATTCCTAAAATTAAAAAAAAAAACAAATGCGTGCTCTTAATCAAATATTATTTTTGCTCAATGTTATTAAAATAAATGTAATACACACTACTACAATTTGGTAGTTGTACATATATACAATATACAGTATTTTTTTTATATCAGCCTGTTGTACTTCACTTTTATAAATATTTATCAAATGTATTTCCTAAATATGTTTAAAAATAACCAAAATATCACCAATATTATTAAATAACAAATTTATGAAAAGGTACTTACCTAACATATTTATCGTATACAAAAATATGCCTGAGTAAATCATTTACGTTGATAATATTAGGTGTAGTACTAGTATTAGTGCATATCATATTTGTACAAACTACAAATAAAAATCAACATTAATGCTAATGTTAAATTGATTTCTTTAATAAAAACTTTGACAAATTGCATTATCATACTAGTACTATATAAAAATATAATATATTATATAACTTAGGAGAATTGGGAGTTACTAAATTTTACTTTTAAAAATTAGATCAGATAGTAATAAGATAAAAATTAAAATATATGTTACTTGCCAACTGCTTTGTCATATGTTAATATTAATAACTATATAATATACATTATACATACAACGATACAACATACATGTATAGATTCTAATAATATTTTTGTATTAAATAATAAAAAAGATATATATTTATTAGGCTTCGAAAATGAAAGATGTAACAATAGAAAATACATTATTTAATTATTATACTTATTACAGACATTTTTTCGACTAAAAATGTGTTTATCTATGAACTGATCCAAATGATAAACTGTTCGGTACGACTATCGATGTGCTTGTATACCTATATGATTATATGATACTGTTATATTTGTGCACTCCTGCAATGGAATATTAGATACAATTATTCCAGTAATTTTTCTTCTTGTAATTTGTAAATACATAATATCGATTCTTGGAATTTTAGGAATTAGGTACCGTTATTCGAGTTTGTATTTTTTTGCATGTAATAACAATTTTACTGCGTAGAAGAACACAATAGATGTTTATGACGTACAAGAAGGTATAAACACGTCATTTTTTTTTTGTTTATTGAAAGATGTCAGATTATTAAAACTACATCTCGGCGAATATTTTAAGAAGATTCAATTGTATTGACTTATTGTTAACAGACTCACTATAGCGTGCTTCATCGCTAAACTATTAGATGGCCCACGACCGATCAACCACTCCTCCACCGTCTTGCACCGTCATTGTCATCATGCATACAATATTATGTTAGTTGTTCCGGTTTCTGCGAATCATTTTTTTTCCACTGTATAGTTATTACTATGCAATTTTCTTTTTATTCATCGATAGGTGGTCATGACCGAATAACGGTACATTAACCGTGATCGAAAGATGTATTATGTTTCTCATGATTTAATTTGTTTTCGTATTATGAAAGCATTTCTTTGCATAGCCTTGAACTTGGCCTCAACAGTTTTTACTATAACATTACCATGTACATTGCCATTCACTGTTTTCTTCGTCTCGCAGACATGAAATATAGCTATATTTCTTTCAAGATTGAAGTAATTTATTAAAACTAGTTATTTCCCTTATAATACACAAAACACAAACGTTAACAACTACTTTTGTGGTTGTGTATAATTTTGGTTATTAACAGTATTTTTATATTTTGATTTCGAATTTTTTACAAGATCGGCAAAAATGATGCTTCCGTTTTACTTTAACAGTTGACATGAACGATTTGTCCTAATTTAAGAATTTTCAGAATTTTTTTTGTTTTTATGTTCATCATACTCACATTAATCAATTTAACTGATACTTCAGCGAAACTCAATAATTCATTAGATCATATCAAATAGGTTTAAATATATATATGTATACATTTTTTTGTAAAAAGACGCGAGCGCATATTTATTGCTGTAGAATCAAAATATTGGCAATCTTGATTTTTTTATTGAACAAATTTAACTGTATATTATACTGTTAGAACATAAACGTGGGGCTTGTATTATACGTCCAAAAACAGAGATTGTGTAGGTTTGTTTGAACGCACCCTGTAGATTACCTATACAACTATACAGCAACTTTCAATATAAAGTAATTGGTTCTAACAACATACAAAGACAATCAATTTTATCGAGGGTTGTTATATTGTGTATGTCTATACACGTAGCCTTCATCATCAACCGTAAAAAACTGACCAGTGGCTACCATCAATCAACCTACCGAAGGGTAGCCAAGGTCAAGATTAAGGATGTATTATGGAGCACACCGAACATAATAATACATACTAACACCTGCAAGGACAACCACTTGTAGAACGATTTTTGTTTCTAATATAACAGACGGTAACGCCAGTGAAAGAAAAATCATCAGTGAAACTGAATATATTTTCACCTACATTGGAACACGTTAGTAAGTTACACGCATACCCACATTTATTTATCGGCAGGTATTTTTATATTGATGATGGTACACTAATTTACATACATGTTAGTAATTGGTTTTAATAAAAATGCAATATGAGAAAATACATGGTAAATAATTTAATTGTTTTCAGTTCATCAGTTACATTACGATAAACAGTTAATACTAAAAAATGCAAAATTATTACATCGCTGTTCGGCCGAACAGACAATTATATGCAAATACAAATTCAATTAAAATGTAAAGAAAATGCGTTTACAAACCATTGTTCTTTATGGTATTATACACTGATTGTGATAACTATAAATATAACAAGAAGTTATTTCTTTATCAAGCAAAAGCATTGTTAGATGTTCATTGCTGCATAGTTTTTAAAAATGTATCTTAATTAAGTAAAAAAATTAAGTGGCTCGGTATGAAGGAAAACATTTTTTTAGCTCATACTTACGTTAGTAAAATATTTTATATTGAAAACAAAAAACTTCAAATTTTTTGAAATATTTGGACTATAATTCATAGTTAATTAGTTTTTTTGTCACAATATGTTAAGAATAACTTATTGGTAATGGAAAATATATTTTACAGAATCGTTTGCTTCGTTAGTTTTTTTTTTCTAGAAATATTATTACACTTAATTGACTAAATATATACATACTATATAATCCATATTCAGCCCATGAAATGCATCTCTGTTCAAAATAACATAAGGTATTAATTTACACAAGTATAATATGTCAATGTCAAACTAATTCAAACAAGTTTTATAAGTTCTAGTAGTCAAAGTATTATCTAGATTTAAGAAGTCATGGGATAAAAGGAAAAATAACTATTTATGTGAAAATAATTTAAATTGGTTGTCAGCTCTCATGACATTAAAAAGTAAAAATAAATGGAATTGGTTATGTAAAAAAGTATTTTATTTCTAACGTATACATTTATAAGCCCGGACAGATGGAGAAATATATTAACAGTTTTGATTTTTTTTGAATATTAAATTGCATTAAATTATGTGTTTATTATAGTTTTTTTTTTTTTTATTAAAGCCTG
The DNA here is from genome assembly GCA_949715065.1 of Periphyllus acericola. Lineage (NCBI taxonomy): Eukaryota > Metazoa > Arthropoda > Insecta > Hemiptera > Aphididae > Periphyllus > Periphyllus acericola. The sequence goes on from OX454265.1 coordinate 23,883,096, forward strand.
CACCCATATATTTAAACATTGGGTTAGTACTGAAAAATTTATATATTACAACTAATTAGCTCAGGAATTTCCACTCAGACAGTCAGACCCTATGTCCCTATACCTCAGATGGTTATAACCAGTTCTCAACCTTTGTTTGTAGGCGATCCAAGGTATTTAAACAATTTTTCATGTGAAGTTTTTGAAAATAATAAAGAAAAAGCAAAACTCCCCTCTCTGCCTTCTTAATTTTTTCAACTACTATAACTAAAATAAACTATTGCTTATCATTTATTTTTAAAGTAATATACTTATATACTTTTATGTAGTTACTCCTGTTACTGTTTTTAATAACATAGTTCATAATATTAAATTAAATTAATTTAAAAGCAAGTAATTTCTTTTTACCTCAATAATAATATTATTGTATATATATTATATATATTTTATAAATGTGAAAATAATATCTAAATGGAATAAAAATAAAAAAAGTAATAACTTCCTTGATTTTGAGGGTGCATCACCATAAACTCATTAATTTTTTCAAAACTTTTTCACACAGCTAGTCTAGAATGAATATATTACATCAACTTTTTAATTTTTTGGTGACCTATTCAAAAATGTTCGCGACCTATATTTGGGAAGTGACCCACAGATTGAGATACGACGAAAGATCATTTTTTGGGTCTTTCAAAATTGTAGAATACTTACGATTAGTCATTTGGTAAGCCCGTTTTTAAAGTTTTTACTCTAAGAGGAATAAACATATGTAAGCTCCACATCCTTAGAGATGATTATTTTAGAGATATAATATAATTGTTATTAGATATTAGTAAAAATAACCATTTATGGACCAATCATACAATTTTAAGAATTTGTAATTTTTTTGTTAATTTCATACACTTTGTGATTTTTGGTTCCGAGTTTTTTAAACTAAATACAATGATTAAAAAATAAAAGTAATTTACTTTTTATCATACGCGTATGCAATGTTTAAATATATGTATAATTTTATAACAACATAAATAAACGGCTGTTAGTATCAATATTTTATTGTTTATATTTTTCTTTGATAAATTAGAATTCCTGAGTTTTAAGATGGAAATTTTAATTCAAGATCATTTATAACTTTATCAAAATTTAACAAATAGTAACTATCAATTATTTTTTATGAGCCATCACAATTTAAAAATAGTTAAGTAAGTATCTGAAATTTGTTTACAATCGTTATTTCTCTATTATAATGTAACGTTTTATAAATTCTAAGATTTACTCAAATCAATTACTCAAAAAATTATTTTTAAAATGTACTGTTTAATATTGAAAAAATACATTAAACTTAAAATAGTAGACTTTGTAATTGCAGTGCAAACAATGGCCATTTTTCTTGTTCTTTTAATGACTAACATGGCAACATACAATGGGAATTAGGAGTTCCACTGATACAGCTTTTGGAACATTCATTACCAATGCTATAAGAAAATAGATAGATACGTATTTAGTACGTAAAGTTTCAAAACAAACATAGTACTAATTAACTTTGTCGTATGAATGCGTTTTTATAAAGAAAACCTCCAACAGCATGATTAAAAAAAATTTACAGCTATTACATAGCTGTATATATAGTGCTCCAATAAGTATGTATAGTTGATTCCACTTATTGCTTAATGTGGACACGTTGGGCCACTTCCATTTTCCCATAAAAACCGAAATGAGTAGAAACAAACATGCGTTTTCAATTAAAAAAAAAATTCATATAGCGTATAATTTAAAAAATACTGCTAATTAAAATATATCAAATAATTCATATTAAAAAAGTGTTCAACACCATATGCATATGATTCAACCTGATGTCGTAACTATTCATCCAAGTTTCACCTATTTAACCAACTGTCACTGGAAATGAACTGCCCACTCCCCATTTTCTGTGCTAATAACTCCTTGGCTTTGTATTTTAACACAGTTTCAGAATCGCGGACACCATGGTTCGTTACTAATGAAAACCGCATTCACTCATAAAGCCTTATCAACTCCGGGAATCGAGAACTTTCCTTTTATTTTTCACGTTATTAACCGTATGTTTGGTGTGAATTGTAGCGTTCACGTTAACGTTTTCTGCTTCGAGAAGTTTTGCGATTATTGCATGATTTCGGAACACATTATTGTTCAGCGATTTGACGCTGTGTGAAACCTGGCAGAAGCATTTTCACTTTGAACAAAATCGTGATTTTTTCACTCACGCAAAGATCTTTTCAATGAATATATAAATTATGTTAAGCTTTAATAAAGTAAAACTACCCACAGGTGTTTTAAATCCTTGTTAACATACATTGGAATCAGGATCAGACCATTATGCCCATATTAGGCGACTGTCCGTATTAACAGGTGGGCACATTATGCGGAATCTAATATAGCTGTTGTATAAGAAAATTTTAAAACTAAACATAGAATACTTTTAGAACTTTAAAAATATATTACGATCTTAAATGGGTAACGCCACCCACTCAAAAAAGATTGTATAACAATTCTCCAAGAATAACTAAATGTATATAGAAAAATAATATTATATTATTTTGTTCTAAATGAAAATAATTTTAAAATATTATTTGCAGTAATGCTTATTGTATTTTAGCTAATTCTAAACTTATGTTTATCGCACGTTTAAGTTTTCATTGATTTTTAGAAAATTAATAATATTTTGTATGTATGCATAAATATATACAGAATGATTTTTTAACCATGCTCACCCCTTTTTGGGGCGTAAAAGTATTTAAATTTAGATTTTTTTTTTAAATGTTCAATTTACCATAAAATCTATGTTTTTATAATTTTCTTTTGCATGTCACCTCAAGGCTGGTGTCATGTGGCGATACAATCTTTTATTTTTCAAATGGAAAAACCCTTATTTCGCCGCATTATTTTATTGAGGGCATTTTTCTGTGCATTTTGATGTAAAGTTAATTTGGTATGAAAAAAAGTTATGGAAAAAATAGGTCTTGTGGTAACTTAAACATTAAAAAGAAATCCAAATTCAAACATTAAAAATTTTTTTACTACCACAAAAGAGGGTAAGCATGGTTAAAAAAATACATACAAATATATATTATATACATAAAAATGACATAAATACATAATATATTTCTATGTGAAAAAATGAGAATTTAATGATCAATAGAGATATTTTTTACGAAAACCGTACATGCCGTAAGTCCTAACCATGTTATAATCACACGTACAGCACCTGAATAAAATCGTTATGCTTTCCTAATATTTTCCTATTGGCACTGAATACTGATAATGTCGTACGAAAACAAAATGAACACCGTTCTGGTAGCCGTCTTATTAGTATAATATAGCATTACATAGTGTCATCAGCACTCTCTCACCGCGTCTCGCTGGTCTTACCGGGCCAACATCGTAGAACGGTTTTCGCGTAGCCAGCGAAAAACGCACCGGCCGTTGCACAATACAACACGATATGAGAAATGATACACCCGGACGCGTGTGGATTTATTGCGCGTGGTTAAGAACCCGGTAGCGTCATCATAATGTGGTATTTGGTGGTGTGCATTGTGTACATCACACGGCCGCGGTACATTGTAATTGTTAATAATGTGCACAGTACGTGTTATCGTGTGCCTACACAGCGTAGAACGTCATAGTACAATGATAATTATGCCGGGTAGTATTCAAAAGAAAATCGACATTTTATGAGCATGTCGACCACGGGTGGTGAATTGGAAAAAAAAAAAAAAGAACGCGCTATAATATTATATAACAACAACACTCGCGACGGACCGTGTTGTGTATGCATATGTATATGAATAAGGGCATGCGTATAGGTAGATCTATTAATTATTATACACGTATACTTACACCTACCTACCTGCCGGATGACTACAAGAATATTAATTAATAACGCGTGATATTGTAATTTATAGACGCCTAGGCATAATACTATTATATGTATAATACTATATGAGGTGAGGTAGCGAGCCGGTTATGAAAATCCGTGCACGACGAGCGCACATCACGGATTCACGGTGGCTGGGCCAACTGCTAATTCTCTTTCTTTTTACTCTTTCTCACCAATAATAAAACCGGCTCCTCATTCGAATTCTCTTTCTTTTATTAGTTAAAATGCATAATCGTCCTTACCCTTGACCTTAACACTGCAAACGTGTTTATTGCCGTTACACGTGCACGCTCTCGCACACATGCATATACCCACTCTTAATATTCTTATAGCACTATGCGTTTGTATTTTTTCAAGTTCGGTCGTGTTATTATGTATAACCTGTTACTATTCTTAAATTATACAAAATATATTCTATATATTATAAACACAGAACCCACTGAGTTTATAGGTACTATATATACCTACTATATAGTAAAAGTATATATTTATACGTTTCGCGTAAATTTGATATATATAATATGTTGGCAGCATCTATATTATGTGCATGAATTATTTTCTACTCGATCAAAGTCATGAATAATTTTTTTTTACACAGACACACAAGTATATAAGTATATATATTATATATACTTGGACAGTAAAAGTATTAATCCAATAGGATATTATAAATTATTATAAACGTATGCGGACCGATAACATTTCACGTCGTCGGAGTCTTAGCAGCTAAACCGTCATTATTACATATATATGTGGTTATGTGACTATAAAGTATATAATATATTATGTATGTGTGTGTATAATATACATATACATAAATACATATATATATGTATACGGATAAGCATATTCCTAAGGTATACAGAGTTGTTCAAAATCTAAACGTTACCTGCCTATATTTTAGTTTTATCCTAAGATACGAGTGACTACATTAAAATTTACTGACCAAATCTCAACACAAAGTTTTTACTCGGAGACAAGATATTATGAGGCATGTTTGTGATACAGTCATATAGATTAATTTAAATCGTTAGTAATCTATTTATCGATTGTATAATGTGGATTATTTTTAGAGAATTAAATTTGAAATCATAACTACCAGCTATAGTGTTTTGTTTTAATTAGATGGATATATTTTTAAATAAATTAGTAAAATTTTAATATTTTAAACATTTTTTTTCCATTATGCCAGTTATAAAAGTAAATATACTTTTGATTCTTGATCGGTTAGGTAAATACATCTCTATTTATTTAAACAGTAATACATTTTAATGGAAAATTTTAAATAAAATAAAAGCACACATACAAAAAGAACAGTACTCGAAATCAGTTAACTCTTTAACTGTAGACAATTTGAGTATTGTTGAAGAGAGAAAACTGTTGTCGTAGTTCAGAATGACTCTGTATGTAATGAAATATTCGTAAAATATACGATAAATAAAAGATTCATAACCCAATAAAAAGCGTTATAGAAAAAAAAGGTACACATCTTACATAATGTAGGTATATCCGTATATAAGTGTTTTTTACCACCCTAGGGGTCCTTATTAGGTAGGTACCTCATACCTGTATTAACTCAGACGGTTTTTGTCTGTTGTGCAGCGAGGATCTTGTGTGTTTCTATACAATCTTCTATGTCACACGTTCAAACAATAATATTAACATTCTGCTTTAGATTATGGAAAAATTTCTGCTTTTTTTTCTGGCCGTATATCTGTCGGTCCAGTTGATGCACAGTTATGAGTATCTCAATGACATATGCAGCTACAAATACCTGGTAATAGGAGTTATTGCATTTTTAGCTCTTTGGTATGGTTACCGTTCGCTGATTAAACCATTGGATATACAAAGGGTATGGATAAAATACTACTTTTTATGATAAATATAATAACATATAAAAACATGATTGGAATTCGTGTAAGTGCATAGAAAACTATTAATCGAGTTGCCCTATGATAATACTTTTATTTTCCATAGCAATTGGCGGACGTGGGTTATAAACAACATTTAACACAAAAACAGTGGGCGTCGAAAGATAAATTACACCTTATACGATCCATGATGAGTCTGAGAAAAAAAGGCGCGTTGCCGCCCGTCTACCCAAATGGATGGTTTGCACTCCTAGATTCCGATCAAGTCAATATCCAACAAGTGAAATACGTGACAGCTATGGGTATATATATATTTTATTTTTAGAAAACTTAACATATACGTGGTTAAAAACACCCACTGAATATGTATAAATTATACCTATAAAATAGTAATATGTTTGTTTAGTGATTTAATTAACATTTGTATCTGAAACGTGTTGTATTGAACAACTCTAGTGGTTTCATATGGAGAATTAATAATTCAAGATACACTAAATTACCATCCGTTAAATAAAAGCGATTAATGCCTTGACTCTTAGACCATAAAATTATTTTCTTTTTTTTTTCTTTTAGTTTTACATCCGACGCACGGCTTCATACATCATAACGAGTAACGATCAAAGATTTTTAACAATGAGTTTCAAATTAAAATACAATAATTTAGTACAATTTACTTGCAGGTGGATGTATACCTAAATTACGAGTACCTATGTCAAATTTCTTATTTTATTGCCGTTTTATTATAGCCAATAACACTTAAAGTTTCTCAGAATAATACATGGTAAAACTTAATTTAAAATATAAAACAAATTATTTTACGAGCATAAAGTATTTTCAAATAAATGTATTGCTAATAGATAATTTATCATACGTTTTCCCCGACATTTTTCATTTGTTATACTAGCAGAATAATACCTATATAATAGTGTAGAATATGATAATTAATTTCTGTTAATTATTTGACAAATATTGGCATTACATTTTTCTTGATATAAAAACTGTTATTATTTAAACATAGTATTTAATGAAAAAAAAAAAAAAAAATTCAGTTTATGTATAATTGTATACTAATATACTATACCTGAAGATCAGTGAAGATGCCTCTTAAAGTCCTCTAAAATCCTTGCATTTATAAGAACAATTGTTATGAAATAAGTTTTGCGTCTGTGGGTATGTGTCAAACTTATTCTTTTGATAGAAATTTAAAATATAAGTCTATGGACTATGATTCTACACCACTGTAAAGCTTAGAATTTATTTCGAAAAATTTGGGCTTGAAGTTGAAATTTAACAAAATGTTGTAATACAGCTTAAATTTTGTATAATATAATGTATATAATATGCTGAAATACAAAAATAATAATATATATTATGTTTGTAGTGTTTGTGTTCATTGAATAACATAATATAACCTTTTTATGTTGGTATTTAGCTACTTTTCATATACTGACACAGTGACACTGAGCAACAGTGTTACTATCGAGTACAAACAGCAAACTGCAAAGAGTGCAATTAATTCAATTATGAATTATTATGTATTACTTAATGAATTAAGTGTTATTTATAGTATATATAGATTGGCATATTTATTATTTAAATGTATATGGATATTTAATATAGATTGTAATCTGTATATTGTATACATTTATATTGTATGTACTAATGTACTATATTTATACACGTACCCATATGCAAGGCCGTAACTGAAAACAAATTTTGGGAAGGGTCTAAATTTTTTAAAAATTTAAGGAATGCGCACATTGAAGAATAATCAATATTTACTACTAAAATTGTTCTACTTTTAAAATAATTTTTGGGGGGGGGGTTCTGGACCTCTGGACCCCCCTTCAGTTACGGCCTTACGTATATGTATTGCGTTTTATAGGCATATAAGTAGCTAGCTGTTAAGTGGTAATCCTGGTATACTATAACTAGTTTATATATTTATTTTAGGAGAAAATTTCGCAATATTTCGTTCCTCCAGTGGAAATATCAATATATTAGATGCTTACTGTCCCCATCTGGGTGCTAATATGGCTATCGGAGGAATAGTCAAAGGAAACAATCTACAATGTCCATTTCACGGGTGGACATTTGACGGTACAAACGGAAAATGTGTTAACAAAATACAACAAAATGATTGTCTAGACGGTAAATGCCTACAGAATTTGCAGCATATATTAAAATTTATATTAATTATAATAAGCTTACAATAATTTTTATCTGTAATGCACCAATCATTACATTTATAGTTTTTATCGGAAAAAACATTTTGTAAATTCAGAATTACAGTGTTATTTTTGTTAATTCTAAAACTAATTAATACCTATGATATATTATATTTATTGTTATTTTATTGAATTATTGATATGATCACACGTTTCGGTTTGTACAGATACAATTTTAATCAAAACATCGGTAAAAAGATGGGAATCGTTTGAGGCGAACGGTTTCATATTTGTGTGGTATCACGCGGAAAATGAAAAACCTTCGTGGTATCCTCCTATGGATGAAATGATCAGCAATTGGACTTATCGTGGTCGAAGTGAGCACTATGTGAATGCGCACGTACAAGATATTCCAGAAAATGGTGCAGACGTAGCGCATTTATCGGTTTTACATGGTGACATGGCACTCGGGGGCCAATATGCCGCGGAAGCCAATACATCTCTATGGAATATTCTGGGAAGTCATAAATGGAATGCTGCATGGAAAGCCGATAAAAACCAATGGCACTTGTCTAAACTTGAATTGGAACACAAACTAAAAGTGTTTAAGAAATTTGTCATTTTTCAAATGAATGTCACAGCAGATCAGGTAAGATTATTCCGATTCCAATCGTCGCTAATCATCCTTTATAAGTCTAGAACAGTGGTGGCCAACTAGGGGCAGGCGTGCCTTTGCGCGACATTTGATGTTATTTTGTACGACATACTCATGTCTGATAGCAAAACGTGCAATTTGGCAAGCAACACTCAATTTCAGTTTATTTTCAACAAAATAATATTAATAACAATTAATTTCACAATATTATTGTATAATATTTGTGTCACAGAACATCCTATTACCTTATTTGAATCATTTCTGGTTATTCTATACCTCTGAGATTGTACAACAACTAACCACTATATTAGCTATTTGCCTACAACTATCACGAATTAAGACATACAGCCATACAGGGTGTCCCACCGAGATTTATACAGAGCGATATCTCTCGGGTAAATGGAGATAATCAAATTCTGTTTTTTTTATGACCAGCCCGGGGCAAAGATAATTTTTCTAACAATAGATTGGTAAATGAGTAAATATAAATGTATTATTAAAGAAGTTAAAAAAATAATTTTTATTTTATAACATTTATAAATTTCGAATATAGCCTAAAATAAGGCTTCTTTTTTTGAAAATGTTGATGGTTAAACTTTAAATTTTCTATAACTTCTTGATTTTTAATAATTTTTCTAGTATACAAGAAAATAGTGAACTATTTACACAATTTTAAATAATCATAACATTGTCGGCAAACCTTATCGGAAAAATAACGAGGTGATAATAATTAACACTAGGTATTTCTTTGTAAACTAATAAAGTTATTAAAAATCATGAATTCAATGAAAACTGAAAGTTTAACCGTCGACATTTTCAGAAAAATAAGCCCTATAATAGAGTTATCTACAAATTTCCCAAAAATTATAAAATAAAAAGTTAATTTTTTAAGTTTTTTAAAAATACACTTATATTTACTTTATATAACTATTGTCAATAAAATTACCTTTGCCCAGGGATGCTCATAAAAAAACAGAATTTGATTATCTCTAACAACACAGGAGATATCGCTCTGTGTAACTTCTGGTGGGACACTCTGTATATCTATTATGTTCTGACTTTTGATATCCTATATCCTAAATCTTGAAGATTTGAAGGACATCCATACTTTCAGAATAAAATTGTGGTCACTACTGGCCAGTCCCAGTGTCTCTAAATCTTGTAATTACTCCCAAATTATATACAGTTGTCAGTTACGCACATATATCATATAATACCACTATTCTCGAAAATTTATGTTAGCACTCAGCACTGCATATAGTGGAAACAAATTACAAGTTACTATTTTTGTCATAAATTTAACATACATTTCGTATTGGAATTATAATATAGCCATAAAGGTAATTAGTGTCAAACATTTGTGAATTTTGTTTGTTGGTAGATTGGTCCTGGATTAGTGATTTTAAATTTCAAAACATGCTTTGGACCCATGAAATTAGTCCAAACAGTCACGCCTGTAGAGCCATTGATTCAAAAAGTTGTTCATCGAGTATACTGCCCACTCTATTTGTCATTGTATGCATCAATACTTTTATTTATGGAAGCAGTAATGGTGAGATTTGATTTTTTTATTGTATGATAAAAATATTTGATGCCTTAATTTTTAATAATTATTAATAATTGTTACAAGAAGTCCATTTATTAGGTGGTTTTTAAATCTTTTGTAATGCATTTTATATTCATTTGTATTTTCAAATAAATATTTATTTTTTATTATTTGTACAACTTAAATTATTAATAGAAGATGGAATGGCCATTAGGTGGCACTGTCAAAGCAAACTGTCACTTGTTCGAATCTGACCACGGGTGGCCTTTCTCTCTTGGCAGACTGCATAGAGAGAAAGTTTGCTATCCCTTACACCCTACCTGTGCAAAATGCAATGGGTAACCACTGCACATATTACATATTAAGGTTTGAATATTCCAAAAATAAGAAAATATGTAAAAAAGCTAACATACATTCTTAGAGTTGAGAGCTATACAAATTTGTGAAAAAAAAGTAATTGTAAGTGGGGAAAATGCCATAGAATAGTTCTTTGGTGGAATTTTGGTCCATTAAATATAAATACGATTATAATTTTACATTTTTTTTCTATATAAGCTTAAACCCAATTGAATGACATTACATCCAAATAAAACTATATTACAAATATTATAATAATTTAAGTAAAAATGTTTTTGATAGTATTTTTTAATTACAATGAATATTAAATATTTTAATTGCAGTTTGAAAGAGATGTAGTAATTTGGAACCACAAGAAATACATTGAAAAACCTTTGGCTACCAAACAAGAATCAACACTTTTAGCACATAGAAAATGGTACAAACAATTTTACAGTGCTAATAGCCCCAATTTTAGTTTTAGAAAAGAAACAATAGATTGGTGAATGAATATTATATAAACTTTAATTATAAATAGCAGAAAAGTATTATTAAATACAAAGAATAATATATAATATTATTATGGAAACAATGGTACAATGTTGAATTAATGAATTTAGTCAAAAGAAATAAACAAACTGAAAACAGTTATTAGTTATTAATTAGATTCTTAATATATTATTTATCGTAGAATTGGCTGAGCTTCTTTTTTCAGCCATGTTAGTGCTCTCTTATCGCCTGATTTCTCTAATAGTGGCGTTAAAGTTTCCAAACATCTGCGGTGATACTCATTTAAATAATCAATCTGAAAATAATGATTAATTCATTACTAATTAATATTAATTATCATAAACAATTATTTCATTATTAAATTCCTTACCTCTTTATTAGTGAGCAAATCAATCACCAACATTTTAGTTTGTATTGGGCATAAAGTAACAGTTTCAAATTGTAAGAATGGCCTTTGTGGCATTTTATAATCTGTTGTTGTATCTTTAACCAACACAATATCTTCAAGGCGAATACCAAAATCTTTCTCATAATATCCCGGTTCTGAATTAAATTTAAAATCAATATCACATGGGTTTTATACTTAATAAAATATTACCATTTGATAAAAACATTCCTGATTGTAAACCAGGATCATTAGGAATTTCTCTCCAAGATATTCCCATAGGTCCTTCATGAACATTTAAGTAAGAGCCAATACCATGTCCTGTACCATGCATATAGTCTAAACCAACATCCCATAAAAATCTACGAGCATATGAATCTAAGCAATTGCCCTGAAACAAAATATTTATACCAATAAAAATTATTCTTAAAACACAAAATTATAATTTTACTAGGATTTTGTGAGGAAATTTGCTCATAGCTAAATTTGCTTGTCCTTTAAAAACTCTGGTGAAACATTCTTTCTGATAGTTAGTTGGTGTTCCAAAATGTAAAGTTCGAGTAACATCAGTTGTACCATCTCTATTTAATTAAAACATAATTTAATGTTTTTTAATGATTTAATAATAATAAGACAAAAAATAATATACTAACAAAAATTGACCGCCTGAGTCACACAAATACATTTCATCAACGCTTAATTTTCTATCTGTTTCTTGAGTTGGTGCATAATGAATAATTCCACCATTTGGACCAGATGAAGAAATTGTTTCAAAACTGAGACCTACAAAATCTTCTTGTAAACTATTGAAATTAATAAATGATTATTAATTATTTACACCAGCAAAAATTTAAAGAAAAATAATTTTTAAAAAATGGCAACCACCTTCTAAATGATAATAATTTTTCAGCAGCCGATATTTCAGTCAAATTTCCTTGTGATATGTTTTCTTCTAACCAAGCAAAATATGAACATAATGCAGCGCCATCTTTGATATGAGCATTTTTAAGGCCTTTAATTTGTTTTAAGTAAATTAGTTTTGAACATAAATATTATTCTTCTTCAATTTTACCATTAATTTCCACAGAGTTTTTAATAGCTTTCATTAGAGGAATTGGCGTTGGTTTAGAAATACGATTAGATTTTGGTACAATGTTGACCAAGTTATAACTAGATTTAGCTGACACCCAAACGTTTCCAGTTTTACAACTGTCTGATGCCAACTAAAACAAAAAAAGTATAATATAAGTCAATATCTATCATTTTTCAATTATAATTTTTATTGAATTCAAAATGTAAGTTATATTATTACAAATAATGAGTAGTTAATGAAATTATTTTTTTAGGGAAATTATTAACTACTGATTAATGGAAACATGACAAATAAATAAAGAAATTAAAACATTACTGAACTAAATTGTATATTCTTAAAATAAAATTGACCCTATGATAGAACTAAAAACTGGATATGGGGTGTCACCATAGGACAACCTTTAGGTGACACGAAAAAAAAGTTATGAAAAACATAGATTTTATAGTAACTTGAACATTAAAAAAAAAAATTCAAATTTAAGCATAAAAAGGGGGATGAGCATGGTTAAAAAATCACCCGGTATAACAATTAAAAATTAACTCTCATGTTAAAATGTTTTATTTTTTTTAATGTTTTTCCCAAACACGGGACTTCTAAATTTATATAAATCAAATATACTTACAATATCACTGAAAAATGAAGGCAGTTTTTCATATGGTTGTATAATAACAGACAAGTTTTCACTTTTAAAATGTTCAGGAACAGATTCAGATAGTTTTTTATCATCAACAAATAAATGGACATCTGTATGTGTAACAATGACATACGAATAAAATACAGGATTGTATGTAATGTCAGATCCTCTTAAGTTTAATAACCCTATTAATAAATCACAAAAATATCAAAGTTAGTTAGAAGTGTCAAAATTAAGTTCACAGAGAAACATTAACAAACTTTATTTTAAATATATTATTAGTTATCTAAACATACAGTCAAATTAATTAAAGTAAAAATGAATGATTTGTAAAAAATAATACAATTATTCTCACTTACATGCAATTTCATCAAGGGCAGTTATTAACAATATAGTAGCATTTTTTTCATTCATTTTCTGTCGAACTTCTTCTACTTTTTCTCCACACTTTTTACCTAGAAAGTATAGATAATTGTTAACAATGTCACCAATAGATTTACAAGTATATAGAAAACTTTTGATTTTTAATACCAGTAAATTTAATGTTCAGTGGTTTAACAGTATTTGATGGAATTGCTGGACGATCTGACCACATGCGATCTATAAGATTAGTGTCTAAGGCAACTAAATTAATGCCTTTATACTTTATTTCTTTATTAATTCTTCGCCATTCACTATAAGTTATAAGATCAGCATCAACTCCAATCCTAGAGCCTGGTTTCATATTTTTGGTCAGCCATTCGGATAAAGTTGGTGTTTCTGGCAGGCCTTTTACAAAAAGAAAAAACAAATAATAATTTTTTTATTTCAATAACTATCATTTGTACAACTTAAAAAAATAATTATTATATGTTACAGAAAGTTTTATTATGTGAACTGTATTTATGAAACAAAGATAATTTTAGTTCAAGTATAGAATAAAAAAAAAAATTAAACTAAAAGTAAGTAAATAAATAAACTAACTATTGGATTGAATTAAAAACTTGTAGTGAATAGTTCAATTGAAATCAAGTCCATTTAGAGTTAGTCCATAAATTGAAAAAAACCATTAATTCTTACCATTAAGCCTGCACATAAAAATGTATACATACAAAAAAAAAAAACTTATTTCACTAGCATGTATGTATGTCACCCAAATTAATTCATTTTGCCCAAAATTGTTTAGAGAGCTAATGAAATTGATCAAATAAATAAGCCTTTAAGATACTGGAAACAGTCTCAATTACTCAATTATTGCATAAATAAAATCATATTTGAACTTTCAGATTATGAGTAAGCTCAATTTGACATTTTTGGCCAATGTGATCATTGATTATTACAAAACTAACAAATAAACTATTTACAACGTGAAAAATAATAAATTACTTGACTATTATATTGTAATATAATATTTGAATTTGTTGATAACTTTAAGAATATGAGTACATTTATTGTTGAATTATTGCGGTGTTATTTTGAGCTTTCAGGTTTTTGGTCCATATAACAGTCCATAAGAAAGAACATAACAAAAATGTAACACTTCTTTTATTTGAAGGCTTATAATACATTAACTATTATTTAAAAATGTTAGTTTTACTTTGATAACCATAAATATGAATTTTTATATTATACAATTATTTCATATAATGGGAAGATATATTTATTTTATATCACCAGTTATCCACAATAGTAAATAAATAAATGTTATATAAATATTAAATTCATACAATTAAACATCATTGTTTAAATTTAATAATTATGTACATGCTTAATTCAATAAACATTTGTTGAAGAACTAATTTTTAGTTATTGGTTAATAATTAAAATAATTCATTGTTAATTATTGTAGTCCTATAAAACATTTTCTACTTATAATCTGTTATATAAAAATACCCATTTTCATTTGAGTCCAGTTCTCATCTAATTGCTGTTCGGCTTGAATAAAATAGCGACCATCTGTCCATAACAAAGCTTCAGTTTGAGTGATAAGAGCAACACCAGCTGAACCAGTGAAACCAGTAATGAAAGCTCGACGTTGATCACAATCAGAAATATATTCATTCTGAAAAAAATGAAATAACAATAAAATCATAATTTACAAATATCAAAATAAGAGCTTACTTGATGAGCATCCTCTGAAAAAACAATATAGCCATGAATTGGTTCTCCTAAATGTTTTAACTTCATCAAGTCACGAAGTCTTGACAAAAGAGGACCAGTACTGCGCACAGCCATAATGCTATAAATATTATTGAAAAAATAAATAAATATTAAAAATTTAAACAACATTATAATACATGTAAAAAGTCAATAAGAATTTTTGTAATCGGTTGGTTTTGGAACTACTTATCCAATCATGTAGTTTTTAAATTTATAGAGAAATGTAGACATACTATCTTTATATTAATAAATCCTGGACTCTTGGGGGAAGTCGAGTATTTCAGCTAGTTGTATAATATAATAAAAATAACAATATTATTATAAGATATATAAATAAAAATTGTTTATCTTCAACATCCAAAGCAAATGTTATGTAAAATACAAAAAAAAAACTAAAAAAGAGAGTTTTCTTCTGGTCATTTATAATATTTTTTAAAGGGCAGTTATAATAAACAGGATAAAGAACAAGAAAGTACACATCAATATGTATAATATTTTAAATGTTTACATTTATATTTAACATAAAAAGGAAAAAAGACTGGTCCAGCAGTCCATGAGGTGGTCAACCATATATAGTTGGAAGAGAAAGTAAGAGTTAATAAAAATAAGAATATATTTTTATCCCAATCAATAACAATTTGAATTTAATTGGTGATAAAATATAAATATTATTTAAAACTTATAAATAGATCTAGCTTAAATTATATTTTTTAAGACATGTACAAAGAAGATATTTGAAGATAAACATTGT
Organism: Periphyllus acericola; assembly: GCA_949715065.1. NCBI lineage: Eukaryota > Metazoa > Arthropoda > Insecta > Hemiptera > Aphididae > Periphyllus > Periphyllus acericola. The sequence continues at coordinate 23,899,079 of OX454265.1, forward strand.
TATTGCAGTAATCTAAATTCAAGCCAGTCAGTAATTATCTATAAGTTTGTATGAGGATAGAAGAAAATAAGGAAAACTCCTAGTGTGCACACTTTTTCAATTATTTTATAGATCCGAGTATTTTAATGTTTGAACAATGATAATGTAAACAAAAATTGTCCAAAAATAATAGTTTTGAAATTTATATTTTTGATATGAAATTCAAGGTTTCAATAATTAAGAATTCTAATTTGAATTGGTTTTCAAGTATTATGGAAATAGGCATTATCACAAAATTTGCAAATTTGCTAAATAAATGGTGTTTTTTTAAACCAAAGTTTGTATTTAAGATATTTTAGAAATTTAAAGCCACAAGAAATTACTTTCAACAAGAAAAAAAATAGAGGTAAACAATTTCTTTTTCATCAAAAGAATAAAAATAAAAATTTGGAGGTTTTTAATCTTGGAACCATTGGGTACATGTTTATTAACAAGAAGATTATGATAAGATATAGGTACATTAACATGCTCCTAATGACATAAGTAGTTCTACACAATAAAATTTGTTAATTTTATTGTACCACAACTTTGAAACAAGGTCTATTCTCTGATTTAACTATGATTTTATTCATCAAAAATTCTATTAGTATATATAAAAATAATTGCAAAAATAAAGATGTCCTATAAACTAGGAGTATACTAGAATCAATATACTCTTAGTAGAAGGAAGGAATATACATTTTATTTGGAAAACTATTAAATACTAACTATGCATTAATTGTTTCCAAAGAGGCAAGAATATATTTTTAAATCATCTTACATCTAAAAAATTTAATTTAAAAAAAGGTATTCAAAAAATGATTGTGGGACAAAAAGAAATCAAGATTCTAGATGGGCTAAAATATGTTCACTATGGTCCTGTTATATATATGATATTAATGTATTTATTACAATCATGATAAAAGTATTTTGCATGGCTAGATATGGTTATATATTATATTGCATGAAACAAAAATTGTATATAGACTCATCAAAACCAAAGCAAGTTGAATTCCTATAAAATTATGATGTCAACCAACATACAAATGGATAAGTATATCACTACAAGACCTTGGATAATGACATGTTCGGGATATGATGACGTGTTAATGTTACAGTCATTAAAAGTGTCGCCGTTAAAGGCGGTTTCGAGAATCTTGTAACACCATATTAACAGAAGTCAGAAACTGGTTAGTTTGGTTGCGATGCGATGTATTGGATTACTTACCTCTAACTTTCGGCGACGAAGTCTTAAAGTAAAAGAAATTACAGTTGAGCGAAACAAATAATACTCTTCGTACTGGGAATATGAGATATGAATATGGGATATGAAAATTTCAAGAGGTTCAGACTTCAGAGTTCGGACTTCAGAATTCAGATAACAATTTAATTTAATTGTAAATTATTAAGTGCAAACTGCAAACGTAATGTTATCGAAATATCGTCGTTTATCGTCAACGTCGTAATCTATAATCACGCGTGTTATCATTCGGTGCCAACCATACGCGTAGTGCGCATGTCAAAAACCATATACTATACCAACCTCAGACCACATACCAGAACCTACTGAGTGCATAGCACAACGATGACAACACTGCATTAACAATTTAGATAAAAAAAAAGATTTTTTTTTCATTTCAATAGTGTTTTGTTTAGAAACGTTAAATGTAAAATGAAAACAATGTTTCAATTAAAATACTCTGCGGTTTAGATCTTCGCGGCCCGCAGGTGGTCTTAGTACTTGGGAACCGGCGCTGCTCAATTTTGGGATTCAGGTAATTTATACGTTTTTGGTTAAATTTCGAAGTGTTTCAATGAGGTTATCCGCTTGTGGTACATAATACACAATCGCATTGATTACAAGATGTGCTATAGCCCATAGGCACTACGTTTACGTGCGCGCGTGTATATGTATGTGTTTCGTTTGTGTATGATTATGTGTAATTTTTTTGTTTCACTGAATTAAAGTGGGAAAGAAATCGGCCTTCAGAATATTCCGATGTAATTATTATACATCCGCCGTTCTTAAATTATCATGGTAATCCATGAACGCGTTGTCATTGAGTGGTAATTATGATTAGCTGTGTCGATTTCATATTTAGTAGTATTTGAGGAAGAGTCGATTCGTTGTGATAAAAGACAATTTAAAAACAATGGCCGAGACCAAAAGTAACAACAGCCAACAGCAACCAATCGTTAAAATTGGCCATTATATACTTGGACAGACATTGGGTGTCGGTACGTTCGGTAAAGTAAAAATCGGTGAACATCAGCTTACCAAACACAAGGTGGCTGTCAAAATACTCAACCGGCAGAAGATCAAAAGTCTGGATGTTGTTGGAAAGATACGACGAGAAATTCAGAATCTTAAACTTTTCCGTCATCCTCACATCATCAAATTGTACCAAGTTATCAGTACGCCTACTGATATATTTATGATAATGGAGTATGTATCTGGCGGAGAACTATTTGATTACATTGTGAAACATGGTAAACTTAAAGAATTTGAAGCTCGCCGTTTCTTTCAGCAAATTATATCGGGTGTTGACTATTGTCATAGGCATATGATAGTACACAGAGATTTAAAGCCAGAAAACTTATTATTAGATCATAATCTTCATGTTAAAATTGCTGATTTTGGCTTATCCAACATGATGATGGATGGAGAATTTTTAAGAACAAGTTGCGGCTCGCCCAACTATGCTGCACCAGAAGTTATTTCTGGGAAATTGTATGCTGGACCTGAAGTGGATATCTGGTCATGTGGTGTTATTTTATATGCATTGTTATGTGGTTCTTTGCCGTTTGATGATGAGCATGTTCCAACTCTGTTCAGAAAAATTAAATCTGGTATTTTTCCAATACCAGACTATTTGAATAAATCAGTTGTTAGTTTACTATGTCATATGTTGCAAGTTGATCCAATGAAAAGGGCTTCTATTGATGATATTAAAAAACATGAATGGTTTCAGCACGAACTACCTGCGTATCTCTTTCCTTCTCCGGTTGACCGAGATTCTTCTGTTATTGATACTGATGCAGTTAATGAAGTTTGTGAAAAATTTAGTGTAAAAGAATCTGAAGTTCACAATGCTTTATTGAGTGGTGATCCACATGATCAATTAGGTATTGCATATCATTTGATTATTGATAATAAACGAATTGCTGATGAAGCTGCCAAAGCAGAATTACAAGATTTTTATATTGCTAGTAGTCCGCCTCCAACAATTGGAAGTCCAGATGTTTCAGCTTCAACTGCAGGTGCAAAACCACATCCTGAAAGAATAATGTCTCAGAGAGAACGAGCTCAATCTATAGATCAAAGTGCTCGAGGATCCCCAATGAAAAGAGCTAAGTGGCATTTAGGTATAAGGTCTCAAAGTCGCCCTACCGATATTATGAATGAAGTTTATAGAGCCATGAAAGCTTTGAATTTCCAGTGGAAGGTAATAAATCCTTACCATATTCAAGTGAGGCACATGAATCAAAAAACTGATAGTTATACAATGATTTCATTGCAACTGTATCAAGTGGATTATAAAAGTTATTTGTTGGATTTTAAAAGTTTAACTAATGATCAATTAGAAAATGGAAATTTATCTACACCAGCTTTAGAAATTGAAAATCAATCACCAAGACAAGAAGTTGCAGTACAACCACAAAAAAAATGTGCAGGGCATCATACAATGGAGTTTTTTGAAATGTGTGCTGCTCTGATTACCCAACTTGCCCATTAATTAATTTATAATATTTTGCAATATAAGTTAATTCATAATAAATTGATTAGGTTACAAGTATTGTATAACCTTAAATCTTAGGATCTATAGTATAATAAATAATATTTACTTTTCATTTGTAATTATATTCTTTATATTATAAAATTATCTATTATTATTCTAATATAAAAAACATCATGACTATACTTATAATGTTACACTTTTATTTCAGTAATATTAGGTATAATTGAATGTAAACTTTTTAGTTAGCAATCTCAAAAAAATTATATACGTTCATGTAAACTGTAAGTTATAATATCAGAACGTCTTTTATTGTCAATATAAATTTTAAATTATAAATTTCTTTATTTGGATTGAATCGTACAGTTAAAATTATTTTTCGTCTAAAAATGATATGACATTTTTATACAAATTATTTCCCTGAAGAATCTATATTCAATAATGAGTAGACTAGAAATATATTAGTCATAAATAGCAAATTAATTGAAAATTAAAGTAATTGATACCCAAAAAATGTACTGTCATAATTAAACTAAAATAATGATAAATTAATAGTTACTTAAAACATTTTTAAATTAAACTGGCAGTTTTAATATATCTTATATTAATTATTATCTAATACCTAATTTAAATGAAATAACTTATTTACTATTGGTTTTAGATACATTAAATGACATAGAAGAATTAAAATTATGACATTATTTTATTTTGTAAGGATCAAGTATTTTTAAGTTGGTAGGTATTATTGTTTTTGAACAATAAATACTATTTTACTGTTGGAATCAAGTTTTCAATCATTATTCAACTGTTATTATGTTATTTTTTAATATTATTTCAATCAAATATTTAATTAGTGTAACTGTGCATAGTTCATATTTTTATTTTTTTTAAGTTTCTTCTAGGATTTTGTAGAGAAAATAATATTTTAGATTAAATTGTGTAAATAGATGTTTTGTTGTTTATTTTGAACTCAATTTGTATACTAGTGTTCAAAATGAGCTGCATGTAAAATATAAGAAATGTTTTATATTGTTGTTAATATTATTTAGTATTATATAATTAAAGTATTTTTAAAAATTTGAAGTTCTATAAATAAAATTTGAACTAATCTGATTAAGATGTGATTTTTTTTAATGGATTTATAACTCAAATATATATTTATGTAGTGAGTTTTTAGTGTGCGTGTGTGTTAAGTATTCTTATGTTGTACATTTTTCATAGACATTATTTTAAATACAATATACATATTATATAATATATTTTTATCAAGTTATTTGTCTTTGTTATATTATTAAAAAGAGATTCCTTAATATTTTCCATAAATTATAGTAAGTAATTATACTTTATGAAAGCAGTTTAAAAAAATTCTAAATTTCTATATATTTAATTCTCTAAATAGAAATATTATTAATTGTTAAAAAATATGTCATTGATGATCCTTTAACTACCACACTATTTCGTTGAGTTATTTTCATTATTAATGAGTAAAATACTTGAGGAGTTTTTTACTAAATTACCACCTTGGTTGTTTCATGGTTTTTTGATACATTTAAACAAATATATGTTATTATAAATTAATATAAAAAATTAAAAAATACTAAGTGACATTGACTTTTTAAAATTGGTAAGTTATTCAATTTGTTTTTTGAGTTAATGTATTAAGAATACATTTTTAATATATTTATGTAGATACATTTTTCAACTTTTAAAATAAATCGTAATATATATTTTCTTAAAACAATGTATGTTATTGTATAAAATACTAACATTCACAATGTATGTACTTCATGTAGTTAAAAATAACAAAAATTATAACTGTGAATACTATTTTTAAAAAAAATTAAAAATTGAATTGTGACATAATATTGTGCAATATTATCAGTTATATTTGATGCTTGAAAATTAATAATCTTAAACTCACTTAAATCTGTATTTTAGAATACAACCATTTGTGTTTTACGATATTTTTTACGTTTAAAAATTAATAATAATCAATTTAAATAAATTAAATTTTTTTTTCAAATTTCCTAAACAATTTCCCCATTGTCTTGTTATAAGAATGTTTTAATATAAATTAAAATTTTTAAAAAAGTTAATAAATAAGAAAACAGGAAATGTATTCAAATTCATAAAAAAAAACCCAATAGTATTTAAAATTCAATTTTTAACATATACGAGTAGACTAGAACAGAAATGTATATCAAGTTAGATTTCAATTGTTATCAAATCTGGTAATAATTGTTTTCCTTATTTTATTTTTGATCTACTACGGGGAAATCAGTATTATTTTAATTTGTTTTATTGATTAAGGATTCAACATAATCTTTTTGATAAATTTGTCTTATTTGTAGTAAATGTTTGTTTTTATGTTTATTAATTAATGTTAATTGTATTGAATATGTGGGACATCTAACATATCTTAAAATCAACTGAAAATCTAATTTTTATAATATTCTATTATTCATTATTGAAAATTGTTAGCTTGATATCATATTTAAACATTTTATCAATTTCATTTAATTAAACTAAACTTAAATGTTATCCAACTGTTTCAATGCTAAGTAATAATTATCATATTGTGGTGAAGTTTAAAAAATTCCTATTTTATATTAATAGTAAGTAATCTAGATTCTATTTTCAATTTTGGTTGTTTTTTATATCAATTTGTTTCATTTATATTTAGTACCTATTTACAATTATATTGATTATATAATATATATTATTGCACCTGAAAATCTTGATTATTATTTATAGTTATACTCGTTTTTAATTTTTTTATAATTTAATGTTTAGGATGCCTACCGTGGATGTACCTGAAATCCGTGTAAAAACGGCTTTCAATGGGTAAGTTGAAATAAAATTTTTTGATAATTAAAATAGTTGTTAACCCTTTAAAATGTATATTTTAGGGAAGTTATGATAACATACATAGATCCAAGAATAACATTTGACCAATTAAGATATGAAATGAGAGTGATTTGTCGATTTTCTCAGGATCAAGAATTTACAATGAAATGGGTTGATGAAGAAGGTAATATTGTTTATGATTTTATATTTATTTCTGTTATTTTAAAGGCTCAAATATGTAACCATTATAAATTGAGTAGGTGTTATTACTAAATGTATTGTTACATTGTATTTTCTGTTGAATATTGTATTTTTTGCAAATTGTTTTAATTGTTTAATTTTGTCTTAAAATTGCAGTGTATTTATTAAATACCATAATACACTTATTGGAATATTTTTAAATCTATAAATGTTCTCTAATGAAAATCGAGCATTTATATGAAATTATAATGATATATGATGCTTTTATTATTTAAAATTCAGTAAAATATAAATCTGGTAATAAAATATTCTTTGGTTTTATTCAAATGTTTTCACACATTTGTATATAGATTCAAAGTAACTAAAAAATATTCAGTGAAACCTCCCCTTACGGATACCTCCCAATTGTGGATACTCTTTCTAATCTTAATTTAAAAATAATAACAAAACGACGACAGAAAACAGTAACTTTGGTGAATGAACTTACTAACAAAATTATACAAAGACGGGATAATTATAAACAAGCCAAGTTGACCAATTTTTTCCATCAAATTGATTCTTTTTTTATTAATATACATGTATACTTATACTAGTTAAACATATTATTATATTATTATATAAAACATTACATAATAACGTCATAGTTAAATTTAACTTGGTGCATATTTTTCCTTTTACACATTTACCCTTTATGAATTTAAAAAATGTACTCCTTCTGAATAGCGAACAAAATTTTGGTGACCAAGATTGTTCGAGGTTTCACTGTATCATATTTTTCAGATTTATTTACTGACTTATGTTAACATTAAAAATAAAAATATTTATATTAAAATTTTATTATAACTATACATTTTAAACAAGAAATTGCTAAAGCAACTTGATTAATATTAATTTGAATATAATTTTATTAATTTATATTATTTTAATTTTACTAAGAAATATTTAATAATATTTTAAATCTTAATGATAAAGAATTTATTTTTTTTAATGGAAAGTATATAATATTTGTAAAATAATCAAATTATGTAATTTTAATTCAAGATAATAAATTTATAATTGGAAATTTTTTCTTCAAATAAAAGTTAAAGCCGTGGTGGCAGATAAGATAGATGTCTTTAATCACATGGTCGCCGGTTAAAATCCAGCTGCCCTTGGTTTCACTTTCCGTGCTGTAACCCCGCCCGGAAAGAAGAAGCCATCACCATCCCTTGACCTACAAACTACTGTTCCAAACATGAGTATGGCTCACAAAAGTAATCCTACCTTACAACCACAAATAATGGCCATTGTTTCCAAAGCTTAAAATAAAAAAAAAATTGTAAACTTTTAACTATAAATCAATTATGCAAGGAAATATATAAAATCGTTACAACTAATTCATGACATGGAAAACCATAAAAAAATATTAATATTTTAGTCATCTGGTCATAATAATATTGGATTAAAACTTAAAAAATTGATATATACAATTCATAATTCCAATAAACTAGTTTTCATTAGTTATGTCATATTTAGTTATTGTCTGACGATCTTATATTGTATGTGTTAAAATATCTTTCTGTGTATTATTTTATAGAGGGTAATTTATATTCAAAAAAGTATGATTGCAAATATTTTTATAATTTACTGTTTTCAACAATTTGAATAATCTTAAGATTGCTTTAGTCTATATAACCTTATGTATTTAATTACTACAGCTAATGTGTATATGACAATTTAAAAATAATTATGATTTTAAAATCAAGTAAAATAATTTAAGTTACTACACATTTTATACAAATAACTTTTTTTCATATATTCTAGATATTAAAAGAACATAATTATATTTTAGATTCTGAGTTGAGGAAAATGAGGAATGTATTGGTTCTATCATGATGTGTAAATATTTTATTTTTTATTTTTATGTCTGTGTACAGTGTACACAATTTCGACCAGAAAAATTACTCCAATGTACACAAATTTGGTAATTTTCCGAAAGGAAATTTTGTCTAGTTGGTACTTAGGCAGTCACTTTTTGAAAGTTTCAACAGTTTTCTGAATAGTTAAAAAAAAATAGATAATAATAGATAATTGTAATTTTTTTTAATTTAAACAAAATGCCACAATATTTATTTTTATCATCATATAATGAGACATTGTTTGAACAAATATTAAATTGACATTAAATGATAAATCTATTAAATCTATTAACAAGAACAATATCTATGATTTATATGTTGTAAGTTTTTTTATTGTTTTAATGTCATAAAATAAGGTCCTAGTATTTAATATATAAATAATTAAAAACATTTATAACTCTACTTATTTTTTTTTGTTATAAAAAATTCTGAAAAAATAATAATTGACAAATAAAGTTACTGCAATGATACTTAATGATATGTCGGTTAATATGACCTGAGAGTGTAAAGAGTCTTAATAGTTTTCTCAATTACAATTTTATTATTGCGCTGTACAATGCAATTGATTAATTTATGGAATTGTCTTAAGTTCTAAGAAACAACATTAATATTCACGATAATATATATATTGCGTTTTAAATGAAAAATTTCATACAGATTAAATCTTATTTTGAAAATAGTAAATATGAGGTATATTTCATTATTTTAGTTGATTAAAATTATAAATGTACATTTTTTTTAAATATTAGACATAAATAAAACAAAAAATGCACTATCAAGTACTAAGTACTCTATACCAATTTATTATATCAGCTGTCTTGTGTACAAACCATATAAACAATTTATATTCCACATCATTAATGTGACCTTATAACTTTTATTTTCCTATTATCAAATTTAACTATATTAAAATTATCTTCAATTTTCTATTTTTTGTTAGCAATCTACTTGATTTTTTTTTACTAAATTGTAGACCTATATCTAACTTAAGATTCAACTCAATTTCAAACAAATAAATACATTTTGTAATCATCTCACTGAATATTTTACTACATAATCGCAAAAGAAAAATCATTGGAAATGATATAAGATAGCAAGATTTTGTTGTATTCAAAAATTAAGATTGATAAAATAAAATGTATTATTTATATGTATATTTGTTTCAAATAATAGTATTATTGTTAATCTCTTTGCTTCTTATTTTCTAGTTAAACTAAAATGTATTGATTATTATTTTTGCACATCACATTAGTCATTTCCATACCATATTAATTATAATTGTGTACCTTACATAATGTATAATATTATAAAAATACTAATGGTGTGGGTTTCTCCGTCATCACAAACCAGGAAAACCATCTTTTCCAACTACCGCCTTCCACTAGTATATAGTATACAGCCGAAACTTACGCTATTTATGAAGCATTAAAAATTGTTTTATCTTCAAACCCGGAAAATTGCAGCATTATTATCATTGACTCTCTGAGCGCCCTCTCATCAATATCAAACCCCTATTCAAAAAACGAGCTCGTCCAACATATCCAGAAACTAATATCTGAAATAAATAGACCAACAAGTTTCATGTGGGTCCCCTCTCACATTGGGATACCCGGAAATGAGAAAGCTGACTCTATAGCCTATGAAGCCACCACATCTCCTTCCTCCACAAAGATAAACACACTAACTTCATCCGAAAATTTCAACACTATACATCATAAATTAATGGAAGAATGGCAAAAATTCTGGTCTAACTTATTACCCCTCTCTAACAAACTAAGAAACGTAAAATTATCTATTAAAAAATTAAAATATCCTCCCTACACCAAACGAAGAGATGAAGTAAATATTACTCGAGCTAAAATAGGCCACTCACATTTAACTCATGCTTATCTCATAAGAAAAGAACCAGCCCCAGTATGCGATACTTGCAATGAGACACTAACACTGGAACATATTATCTTAAATTGCACCAAATACACACAAGCCCCAGTATGCGATACTTGCAATGAGACACTAACACTGGAACATATTATCTTAAATTGCACCAAATACACACAAGCCCGCAAGATCCTCAATAACCCCACCTCTCTACATCAAGCACTCAATGAAGAAAATACAGACGCAATTAATGTATTCTTCCACTGTACAAACTTAAGTCATAAATTGTAAACTATACAAACATGTCAATACTTGTAAAAGATTTAATGAATACTTGTCTATTTTAATTTAATGCAGGCTAAAAACCTTCGTCGTTGAAGCCTTAATAAATATTTAAAAAAAAAAAAATATTATAATTATACCTTATAATATATTACCTATGTGTTATTAAAAAAAAAAACTTATTATATTGATAAAATGGTACATAAAAATTATAAAAAATAATGAAATGTTGAGTATTATTATTTACCGAAAATAGGCTGTTATAAATTACAATTAAAACTTGTCGGAAAAGGTGGATTAATATGATATGGTTTTTCACGATAAATATAATGTATGCTTCTATAGTTTTGTGTAGATACTTAAATCATAATATAATCAATAATCATTCTATTATCTGTAATGGTGTCAGTGTTTGTATATTCATAAAACTAATCCACCAACAATTTTCACGGAAAGGGAAAATTATCTATTTTAAATTAATCTTAAATAATTTAGTTTGAATGATATGAAACTTACTCTGGAATTGTGGATTATAATTAATAACTATAGATGCTTCAACAATTCTATATGCTAGGCTAGACTAATAATTCAATAGAATTTTCTTTATTATGTACTTATGTACATTGAATTAATTAACGCGTTCGAAAATTAATTTTATTATTGTAATCATGCGTGGAGAGATTTTTTTTAGTTTTGGATAGGTTGTTAGTACATAATAGAGACACATGGCGGTTGTACACACAATACACGAACTTGAATAATTCACATCTTTCACTTACAATTATTATTCTCATTTCATCATTGTCAATAAATTTAAAAATCCTTTTCTATTTATGCAGTTTTCAGTTCAGTGACAAATAATAATTATTATTCGAGAAGCTCGAATTAACCTTACTTGTATAATTGTAATTTATGTCTATACTAAAAAAACAAAAATAAATTGACATTTAAAATATTGATTTTTACATAATATGATAATATAATTTCAACGTGATTTAAGTACCTACTCGTATATAGATTTATAGTTAAAATCATTATTTACTTTTACAGAGTTCAGTAATTATTATGCTAATTTTTTGCTCGTATAAAAATTATAATGAGTAATAATATTATGACGCATTAGGCATTATTTTTTTAATAATTGGTAGATTAATAAATATTGAATAATTAGTAATTACGATTTGGCTGTACATTTGTTAGTGTTGTTATTGCCACAAACGTCGACATTATTATAAGAAAATTAATTCATAATATATAGGTATTTTACCCATTTCTTTTTTAATGTAGGTGATCCATGTATATTGTCCACTCAAATGGAACTGGATGAAGCTGTGAGATTATATGAACTCAATAAAGACTCTGAATTAACAATACATGGTAAGTGATCACTGATAACATATCTCATTTATTAAATTGTAGCTCCTCCCGATCTCCCATGTGTTGTTGCTATCGGCAGTCGTTACTGAAAAATAAATTTAGAACAATTAGGGGTATAAAGTGTTGTGTACCTATAATATGTAAATCATGCGACTTAATGGTACTCAAATATTGCGTTTCTCATGTATGGCATTCGATCGTCAAACGCACGGTCCAGCAAAACTAAGTTACAACCTTATTTGCACTGTGTTTCTAGTTTTACTACATTGTGCGGGGTACCTGTGTGAACGGTGAGTCGGAAACGGGGAGTGCATTTTGGGTCGGTGGGTGGTGGTGGCGGTGGAGGGTCGCTGCGTAACACGGTGGATTCGGCGCCCTGGTGTTTTTGATTTTAGGGTGGAACCCGCACACGGCTAGTAAGTGCTCGTAGCCGAAAAGCTCAATATACATCGCGTTGCAGTGTTAATGTCGATAATATTTGTTCGTTCAATTTAGTACAACAATTATATTACCTAATACCTTAGTATAAGCAAGTAGAGTTTCGTGTTACAATAGGTTTTTATTGATTTTTTTTTTTCAATTTCTTTTTCAATTTACAGTACGGGGCAGAGTTCCTCCTATTGCATGCATAACGTAACGTTTCTTCTCCGTATTTTCGTTCAGCTTACGCATAAATATTCGTCGATGATAAGTTATCTTGACGTTATTTTATGTTCTTCACTCACATATTTTTATTGTATATTTTCAAACGTTCTATCTCTTTGTGAATTTTAGTGATTTACATTTCGATCAATACTATATAAGTGTGAATTGAAAAAGGTGCCACCCGTATTTAATCAAATGTTTGTGGACTTGTATTCTATTAAGGGTTATGTTTTATCAACAATGAATTCGGTATAGATTAATGGTCGGATCAATTAAGAAATTATTCTAGTTTTTCGTATCAAGTTCATGATAAAGTAAAGTTTTCTTATTTTCTTCCTTTAATATTAATACGTTCCAATCTATTTATGAATAAATTATAAATCGTTCTAGTGGTAGTATGTAAGATTTTATTTTGCACATAATTGTAACCATATTTTAGAATCAATATTGTAAGTGTTCCTATATGTCTTATTAGTTTATTTTACATTTTTATCAGTGTTTATGTACTAATATACTTAGATTAAAACTACAACTGAAGTATAAATTTATATTTTATTTTATATAAATTATTCAATTTTCTTAAGTTTAAATTAAGCTTTTTAAATTTAATAATAAGAATTAGAAAAGCCTTAGAATGGCTTGGGGCTATTGGAGCGCATCAACCGTTTCTGATCGAGGCAAGTCACCAAAACGCCAATCGTCGTCTATGGCCTTTTATAATCATCATGTACCGACTTCCACTCCAGCTCCTCCATCTACATCTTACTACCAACACCAACCTTTACACAGCACTAGTAGTTTTGGTTCCATAGAAGATGATGATTATCATCATACCTCTACATTTTACCGTCGTCCTTCACTAGGAGATATAGAATTTACTGGACCAGGATCATTATCTTTATTGTTAAATCAGGCTATTCCTCCTTCTCGGCCTAGAACTCCACCACCCCGTCATTTATATGCACCACCAACTTCGCTAAGTTTGCCGGATTCATGTGGCTCAACTATGGCTATGCGACAAAACATGAACTGTTTTGGTTACCAGTCTACACCTATTGTACAACATTACCCTTGTAGTGTTCATGACCCATCACCATCTCCTTCCATATCTGATGACGAAGACCATGTTTATGCTACAGGTAAAATATACATTGGAATGATTCAAAAAAAATGTTTGTACTCATTCATACAGTGGTATGTGTTTGTGTATATGTATGTGTGCCGTTATAGTAGTATAAAATTTCATAATTATTTGAAAATAATAATATCATTTATTTTAGTTTTTGTTAATGTTAGATGTGTTTTCAATACAAATAAAAGTTGAAACAGTTATTAGTTCAACTATAATTTATATTGTGCATAATTTATTATTTTAACTAAATAATTTATATTTATTTGGCTGGTATTTGATATGGTTTTAAAATTGAGTTTCATTTTGCACCAACTCATTTAATTTATTATACTGCATGTTAACAATACAATTATAATTAAGCTTTAGTAATTTAAGATTATATTTTGTAATAATATGTACGACATATTTCATCCTTTGGACTAAGTGATGCTTGGTACACTATTTGGTATCATAATTTTAACATCATATATTTTTAAGTTCAAAAACTTATTAAAGGGAAGATTCAAGATATTAATCTTCCAATATAACTTTGTTTCCAATTAAATGATTATTAAATTAATAAAAGATAATGAGCTGTAATTATTTTTTCTAAGTATTGATAGGTTTATTAAAATTTAATATTACAAAAACAGAACTTTGATGGAAGACCATGGACTTTTAAATATAGCCTTAATCTTCTAGTTAATGTATGATCATAAACTATTTTATTTGGCTTTATTTATTAATCAGAATATAGCTGAACTAACACTTATTTCAATTATTTATCATTTAAATGTTTTAGTTTTTCCTAACGTACCACCTGCACCAGGAATGCCTTGTCAAGGAGAAGATCGTAAGTTTTTTGATTCCAAAATATAAAATCCAAAGAGAAGATAAAAATTTTACAAAAAATTAATCCATTATTACAGGTAGTATTTATAGACGTGGAGCTAGAAGATGGAGAAAACTTTATAGAGTGAATGGACACATTTTTCAGGCTAAACGATTTAACAGGGTATGTAAAATAGTGATCTAATTTTTCTTTTTATTTATTCAGTCATAATTTGAATGCACTTGTATGTGATGCAATCAATCACTTAAAAATAATAATAATTGTTTTCCATCTAGCAACATTTAAGGTCATTTAATTTTGTGTGTAAAATGTACATATATTATATACTAAGAAAATATGATAAAGATTGTTTGGGCGTTAAATTAAATATCAAATAATTATTTTAATAGTCTAGTTATTAATTATTGATAACTACATGTATGTGTTTCTTAACAAATAAGATAAGATTTAATGTTGTATTCACAACATAACATTTTTAATTTTAAACATTCTATGAATTGAAAAAAAAATTTAAATATGGGAATATTTAGTTGCTTTTCTACTAAAAATCAAGTAGAAGTACATGATAACAATTTAGTATGTATATTTTTGGTGAAATTTAATATTTTCGTATAATGTTACTAAAATTATTGGTTATCATCTTTTTATTTTTGTGGAAACAGCGAGCCTTTTGTGCATATTGTCATGATCGAATCTGGGGATTAGGACGCCAAGGATTCAAATGTATTCAATGCAAATTACTTATCCATAAAAAATGTCACAAACTTGGTAAAAAGACTTGTACTAATGACCCTATTGTGAGTGATGATACCAATGGCGACTCTCAGACAACATTAAGTAATTAGAAATTGTATTAAATGGTTATTTATTTTTCATAATTATATTGTTTTTGTTTAGGTACACCTAGCTCTGATACAGCTTTGCCAGATTTAAAAGATTATTCTGATCAAAATTCTGTTATTGACCAATCAGCTGATTCTGTGCCTATTGAGGATCCACAAGCTAAAGGTAGTGTTAACAAATATTATTGTTATACTATTCAATATTAAATCATATTCATTAAAGGTGATGAAGAAGTTGGAGTTTCGCGTCAATATTCTATCGCTGACTTCGAACTAATTAGGGTTATTGGTCGTGGAAGCTATGCTAAGGTGTTAATGGTTGAACTTAAAAAGACAAAATGTATTTATGCTATGAAAGTTATTAAAAAAGCATTAGTTACAGATGATGAAGTAAGTTATATATCTTAAAATTATTATTTCTAGTTAAATGAATACCTAGTTCGTAATTTTGTATAAAATGTGATGATTTACTTATATCATGATTATTTAAAATATAATTAAGTCATTAACTAATTAATATCTTTTAATTCTAGTTTTAAATAATAAAAAAAAATGTTTACATAAAATATATATTTATATTATACTTATTATTTATTATATTAATTTGTAATGTGGTACATATTTTTAATTTCATTAATGTTGGAGGTATCAGTGAATATTCAAATAAGTCATATACCTAATATAAATTTTTTTTCTAACTTTATCTTACTTTTAGCTATAAATTAATATAATTTATAAGTTTATTGACCTATAATTTTAGTAATATATCACAAATATAATTACGATTTTATTTGATTTTATTGGTATAATATCACTATCTAATAAGTAGGTAAAAAATAGATTTCCATGAAGCATTAGTTGGGTATTTTGATATCCATTTTTTTTATCTATCCTATTCAAGACTTGAGGTATATTTGATTTTTTTTTAATCACCATATGTATGACAATTAATAATATAATATTATTTAAAATATAGTTTAAAATTCTTTAAAAAAAAAGTTATAATTATCAAGTTTATAAATGCAGATGTTCCAACTTTAATGCCATTTCTTAATTTTATTTAAATATTTACTATTTGTAGTTAAGAAGTTTGAGGTGTAAATAATATTGATGAATATGTTATTTCCTAAACAATCTTACATCAATATCTAATTTATAAAACTTAGTTAAGTCATTATTATTGTTATAAGCCAACATGCTAATTATTAGCTATATTGCCCATTTTTGTGTATAAATTGATAAGATTTATAAACAAATATGGATAATGTATATTTATATATTTTTTTTGTTATGTAATATCAGCAACTGTGCTATTTTTATCCCAACAATTATATTTCAGTCAAAATTATCATTACCAGTTAGTAGAAGGGGTGTGGGGGTTGTTTATTAAAGCCTCGTTCACACGGTGACACTACAGCGTGACATTTAGTGTCGCGTTAATGTCGCCGTGTGAACAATGTAATGTCTCAGTGCCACGACATCGCGGCACTAGTGCCACATATCAAACATTTTTGATATTACACCGTGACATCGAGTCACGTTATCAGTGAATATTATATCCGAAGAAAATTACAAAATGACCTGGGATCTTCCATCTGCAACTCCTTTAATAGTGTTTCTGATGCACCTAAAGCATTCCTTCGCATTACCCACTTTTTAACCCATTCTCTTTTTTTTGATTTTTTTTCCAATTCATAAATAATAATTTGTTCGAAAACGTCCACAGCTACGTTTAACACGTAATTATTGGCCATTTCAATTTAAAACAATTTTTTAGTTTCAAATAACAAAAACAAACTTTGAAAAAAAACCAAACAATTAGATTGATAATTGATAATAGTAGGTAAGTAAAGTGGTAAGATAGTAAATACAACTACTATTTATCACAACCACTATTTTAGTGTCACCATTTTTATTTGCTACATGTGAACAGCGCATGACACTTGGCACTAGGGCATCAAATTGTTAACAGTGTCGTGCAACTTAATGCCATGACATTAGTGTCACCGTGTGAACGAGGCTTTACTGTTAAGATGTCGTGACTGTCAACTCACCTGGGAAGTAAAACTGTCGGGTTTGAACTACTAACTGTGCAGTTTGACACACCAATTAAATCCACTTATCCCATGTGATGCCTGCCCTTTCCCCATCAACTAAAGTTATTTATAATACAAATTTAAAAGTATTAATTATATTTATAAATAGGTTTAGTCAATATTCTCTAGATTAAAATGTTAAATATATATTTATTTTAATTAAACATAATCCGTATTTTAAATTTTAGGATATTGATTGGGTACAAACTGAAAAACATGTTTTTGAAACTGCCTCTAATCATCCATTTTTGGTTGGTCTTCACTCTTGCTTCCAAACAGCTAGCAGATTATTCTTTGTTATTGAATTTGTACGTGGTGGTGACTTAATGTTCCATATGCAAAGGCAAAGACGATTGCCCGAAGAGCATGCTAGATTTTATGCTGCAGAAATTAGTTTGGCTTTGAATTTTTTACATACAAAAGGTACTATCAATTTTGTTTAAGTATAATACAAAAATTATTTAATTATTTATGTAAATATATTTTATAACTTGGAATTATTTAAAAATATATATTCGTAAATTTGTTCAAAATGTATTTCTCTGCAGCATATACAACATTAGGCAAAGAGACATTTTGCATGTCTATGTGTATATTATTAATTAATCTATAGTTTTCATAATTTATGACTTCATAATTTTTTATAAAATGAGTTTTGTAAGGGCTTCAAGTATGTATTTTTTTTTACTGCTACTAGTTTGTTTAAATTGTGTATGGGTTCTTTGGTTGATTAAAGACTTTCAATTCATAAATATGATTCATTTTGAAGTAAAATATTTATCACATATTAATAATATAAAAGTATTCATCTTCAGGCGATTGGAAGCAGTAATTTTTGGTCTTGGTCACACATTTTTGAATCAATACATTATCTATTTCCAACATATCAATCAATCTGTTGATCCGATAAAGATTTTGAAAACTGATTTGAATCATGAAGTCTACTTGAGAATGATTTCCTGTCATTTTTAATTTTATCTATATAAGCCCCACTAAATTCAATTAAAATTTAAAAAAATATCAAGTCAACTTTTTTAGAACTTAAGAAAAATAAGTAAAAAATCTGTTCTCAAGTAGACTTGCTGTAAAATTCAAATCAGATTCAATATCTTTATGGCATCAATAGATTTATTGATACATTGAAAATAGTAAATGTTTAAAATCTTATATTGCGTTTATGATAGACAGAGACAGAAAATTACTGTTTCTAATCCTTTAGGAATCAAAAATTTGTGTACCCAATATCAAGAATAATAAAAGTATCTAAATAATTGGTTCTATATTTTAGATATATTATGAATCAGGTTCATAGAGTAACATTTTTTTTATTAAACAATAATAAATAAGAAGTTAAAATGTCAATGTGAGTACAATTTAAGAATAGTTAAACAATATTTATTATTGTCAAGAGACGTTTATTGTATTCGTCATAAACATTTATTTTCATTGAGAATCTAAATCAATGAGTTATAATTATTGCATTTTCTTCTTATTTGATAATTGGTCTTTTTATATTTATTTCATTCATTTACAAGTTAGGATTAATGTCAATCGTCCAATATAAAATTAAATGTATTAATTTTTTAGAATTATTAGTTATGTTTTGTAAATATTTTTGAATCTGAATATTATAATTATGTTTCATTAGTTTCTTTTGTTTCTTTTGTTCATCATGACTTTGTTTTAGAAAAATTTACTGTAACCTTTATTTAAATATTATACTTCAATTTTTAGGTATTATTTATCGAGATTTGAAATTGGATAATGTACTACTTGATCATGAAGGCCATATAAAACTAACAGACTATGGAATGTGCAAAGAAGGAATAAGGGCTGGCGATACAACATGCACATTTTGTGGTACTCCAAATTATATTGCTCCAGAAATTTTGAGAGGAGAAGATTATGGATTTAGGTACATATTTAATAAAATTACCAATATGATTTAAATTATTATTCAGCTATAAAATTTAAAAATTATTCTAAATCAATTTATTATTTTGTTATCTATCGAAAAAATTTTTTTTTTATATTCCGTTACGCACTATTCACTTACTTATTTTTCATGGATACAACATTTTTAATAAAGTTTTCTTTATTTGGTTATTGTTCTATAAATATTAATCATAGCAACTCAAAACATATTTTTATTACCTATATTCTATTTAATACATATATAGCATTTAGTAAAAATTTTACTGTATATTATAATTTAATTTGTTTTGGTTTCTAGTGTTGATTGGTGGGCTTTAGGTGTTCTTTTGTATGAGATGTTAGCGGGCAGAAGTCCATTTGATATTGCTGGAGCATCAGAAAACCCAGACCAAAACACTGAAGACTATTTATTCCAAGGTAATTAAACTAATAAATAAATAAATATTATATATTTCTTGTAAATAAATTATTATATCTTTGGTTTTTTTTTAGTTATCCTGGAAAAAACTATTCGTATTCCAAGATCACTTTCTGTAAAAGCTGCTTCAGTTTTGAAAGGATTTTTAAATAAAAATCCTATTGATCGTTTAGGTTGTAATCGAGACACAGGATTTTATGATATTATAACTCACCCATTTTTCAAATCTATTGATTGGGAAATGGTAAACAATCATTACTTATATTTAACTCAATTTTGTTTAATTATGTAAAAATTGATTCATTTTTGTATGATTATAGTTAGAGCAAAAACAAGTTAGCCCTCCTTATAAGCCACGTTTAGATTCTGATCGCGATCTTGCCAATTTCCCACCGGAATTCACGGATGAACCTGTACATTTAACACCTGATGACCTGTAAGTTGTTTTTTGTCTATTCCAGTATAAATATGTTCATATTCCTTTAAGTAATATGATTCAAACATTAATAAAAAATAATTGATAATAATCATTAAAAGAAAATGTAAATGTAAATTTCTTATTATGAAAGCCGAGTATTTAATTCCATTTTATAATATTGACTTATGAAGTTTAATTTAAAATAATTTAAATACTAGTATAATTTATTTAAGATGTTGCATTCTTATTTATCATAACTCAGAAAGTTTTAACTTCTATCTAACATTAATGCATTTGTCAAAAAATTAATTTTTCATTTATTTTTATAAAAATAACTTCTTATTATTTACATTGATGTGCGCCAAAAATTGACATTGTCACACTTGGCACACCACTTAGTACTTGCGCGTATTTGATAAAATTAACTATTATGAAAAAATATCTGAACTACATACCTCAAGAGGCATTGAGCCAGTAAATTTGTAATAATAATATATTAAATAAAAAGATGGACTTTACGAGTACTGAGTACTAGAATTTATCATATATGTCTTACTTTGAGTTGTAGATATGTAGTATGTTTGTTATAGGATATATATTTTCTGCATTGTTGAATCAGTTTATCAATTTCATTTATAAACAATTATTTTCAATCAAATTGAATAATCAAAAGTTGACAATATTTTCTTGTGGGTTTAGTCTGAGTGTTATTAGCATGGCTCAAACTTTATGGCTCTAACAAGATTAAGATATTCAAAAGTTGCACTAAGGACATTGTATTTTAAACATACAATCTATGAATTGTATATTTTGTATTTTACATAGCAGCGAGTAAAACGTTCCGGTCTTATACATAATTGTATGTTTAAAATCAAAAATATACTTACAAGATTTGTAGATTGTAAAGAATCCATTTCTGATATAATACTGATATATAATCGTATAATCTTTAATTTAATTTGATATAGCCTATCAATAAGTATTCAATTCATGTTTAAATCTTTTTTGGTTAAATTTTTAATTGTTGTTTAGCAATTTTGAGTTTAAGTTTATAACTTAATACATGATCTAATTGTACTTATTTTCAATTTTTGCTTAAGTTCTAAAAATTTGTTATTATTTGAGTAATTTATTTTTATTTCTTAGTGATCCTAAACCCAACAATTATACAATCAATTATATCTGTGAAAACTTAAATTCTTCCTGGAGCTAATTATAGATCATAAAATATTATTTGTTTGCATATAACTCGTGCTGGGGAATAAGTTATACTTCATTGTTAGAAAATCTCGTATTATTATGAAATTTTTCTTCCTTAAATTGAATAAAGTAGTGATGAATGTTTAATACAATATTGTGGTTGTATCTCGTTCAAATTTTTTCAGACTTGATTTTTTTTATTTTCAACAAAGCTATTACACGTTCAATTTTAATCTTAATCATTTAATTTTAAATTTTTCCATTATATTTCTGTTAGTTCATGATTTTTATAAAATTTAAAACTACCATATTCCATGTCCACTAGTACCTATAGTATAAGACATAAGTAATACAGAGTCGATGATTTTTTTCCTTTCCTACATGAGAACTGTTTTGTTTGGTATTCACTACAAAAGGGCCATTATTGTAATGACGACGACGACGACGACGACGGGTGACCCTGGTATTTAAATCGACCTGCAAGGACCCTATATACGGGGAATAATAATAACAAGCAGAGCAGGTTTTGTGTTTTAAGGAGCACACGACTATGTAGTATGTACCGGGTATACCGCTGCATTGTTTTAACAAGGAATTATTATAATTACTTGTCCCCTAGAATCCCCTGCTGCAGTCCTGCTTCACACGTCTCCTGTTTCCTGCACTTTTTAATTGCTACCCCGGTAAAATGAAAAAAAAGATCAGCTGCTCCGCGTCGTTCTGTTTCTCAATCGTCGGTCACCGAGGTCAAGCTGATGAAAAACGCCTCTCTCTGCCACCATCGCCTCGTATTATATTATGTACACTCAAGGATTTCGTAATATTTATTTCCTTTGGCATGGTGGTGCATTTAGTGTTTTCTCCTTTCTTTTATGCACTCGGGTTTCTGTTTTCATAATTCTTATGCGTGTTTTGGCAGAGAAAATAAAAATGTATGGTACTGCGGAAGATTTATGATTCTTTGCAATTACATTATTTGCTTTTTGCAATATTATACGCTATCCGAAGCTTAACTGCTCAATGGACATCGTAAAATCTTATCGTTCTATATGCATGAATTATAATTAGTAATTACCATCATGGTAGGTAGAATAGTTATAATTTATTTAATTCCAGTCAGTTAATAATATTATTGTATTTTCGTATGAATTTCTAAACACCTACAAATAAAATAGTACTTACTATTATTTATTATTATAACAATATAATTATTGTTTATTATTACAATATTAAAACTTAAGTACCTAGTTTAAGATGTGGGTAGTATATATTTTTGGTATTTTACATTAGTTTAGATGTTATAAAAATATTACCTTATCAAAAAGGGCACGTATTAAAAAATAATTCATTTCAATTTTAAAATGATCAGTTATTAACAGAATTTTGATTCTACACAATTGTTAGGTCTATAACAATAATGTTAATCATTAAATATTTATTAATACCAGTTTAATGACATAAAGTTTTGAATATCTTTAAAATTCCCTATTTTCTATCACGTTACCATTTTTTAACGCTTATATCACGCATAGCATATATTTTAATTATATTATACCGATGTTCTAATTTTATAGTAATTAGGATGACTAAAAATATTGTTTTACTCTGTAAACTATGTATCTCATTTGTCCATGGTAATTATTAATACAGGCGTTATTACCGTCGTATAACAAGTTTTTTCGGCTATTGATATATTGAAATTGTCATTCGAGAGTGCCTATTAAAATGTTCCATAAAAACCATAAAATTCATAAAATCAAAGTATAAATGCCCTATATATATTATATATATACCCTATAAATACTATACGGCCAATAAATTACAACGATTTCCCTTTCTACATTTAATACGCATGATCTATTGAAGTATCTTAATTATTTAAACCTAGATTTTTTTTTTGTTGTAACATGTATAAAGTTTATTTCATTTGATTTACATAATTTCTTTATGACCACAATGCGCGCTCGCTCAAGTGTGTATGTGTGTGTGTGTGCGTGTTCCTAAATTATCGTCACATTTTGAAACCGTATGCTTAAGAACAAAAATAACAAGACAGTGGCATCATAATACACACACCTATACTACTCAACGCGTTCGTAAATAATCCGTTGGCCGTTGTACATCCGGTAAACACGGGAGATAATTGGAAGTCAGCGTATATTATTCATGTGAAGTCGTTTTTTTTACTACTTTGAAATATTTATTTAAAAAATAATAATAATAATAATGATGTGTTATATGTTATTAGCAAAACTGCCATAATATCTATATTAAATATTAATTTTTTTTCGCCGTATTCATCGCCAACGCTGCTCGTGATATCATCAGATGCATATAATATGTGTAATATGACTTTAGTGAGGTGAAGTACGTATTCATTCAATAACATTACATTTGATGTTTTGTACATGAAATGGTACGCGGCCGTTTACCGATATTTTGAGTTTGCCGTAAACACTACCTACGTGAACTGGGAATAGAAAATAAATAATAAAAATGTATAGTTTTCTTCAGTGTTCATCGATATCACGCGATAGAGAGGTGGAGGTGGGGGGTATTCTTTCGTTACTGCGTGCCAAAAAATTAGAAAAATTCAGTAGCGCATAAACCTGGGACGGTTGCCAAACAACGATGACGCGGTATACAAAACCCTACAAATGTAGGTACATTTATTTTTTATTTTATCGAAACCAATTGTGTCGGTATACAATCACAACAATTGAATAACACATACATCATACTTATGTTGTGAATATAAAAAAAAAAAAATTGGCTCTTTGATTTTTTTCAAACCGAGAATGGCAAGGAGTATATAATATAATACCAATGTCGGTGCTTTTGCCTCTGCCACCACCGTGACCTCTCACAGATTGACGTACGGTGTAATTTGCATATAAAACGGCAACGTGACTCCTATATCATATTATATATATATGCGTACTATTCGTTTTAATAACGGCAGTGATCCTCGGGAATATTTTCCCGAAAATCGCCGCCGTCGCATTATTATAATAGGAGGGTATATTCACTGCCGACGGTATATTTCATTCCACTCGGATAATCCGTTTACACTATTATAAAATATATTTTTTCTCCCTCTCGTTGTCGATTTCAACGATCGTGTAATTTATTGTTTTTCAAACCGTCCATTACAGCCGGTGTAGGTACGAGGTACTAATATACTATCGGAACAATGTACAATTATGCATAATTTACACACGCGCTTGCATTTGCACTAGTACGTGCGTGCACGGAAGGACTAAAGAGTCTTAATAGCTCTTCGGGTTTTGTCAACCGACCGAGCCGCTGATGAATGCTGTTTAATAATTCGTACACTGCTCTTATAAGCATACGCTAAGCACTCGTTCTGAATTATGGTATTATTATTTTCAATTTTTTCACTTTGTTTGGTAATTATAATAATTGTTTCATATTATTCAATCGTACATATAACGTACGTATAACATACAAGTTATATCCTTAAGAATATAAGTAGAACATTTTTATTCTTATATAAATATTTTCGGATATTATTATCATACTTTTTATCATTAATAATTTTAGAACATATGTATTAAATTTTACCCTGCGTTCAGATGAGGCAAATCTCGGTTAATATTGTCAACATATTTCATGCATATTGTATTAAAAAAAAATAATTCAATATTAAAGTATATAGTATGGTAGTTGTTTCAACAATGACTTAGTGTCAGAGTATTACTATAAGCTATAGTCGCTGTCAATTTAATTTTCTAAAATTTAATATTGCAACTCAACTGTTATGAAAGTATAATCATAGACGCAAATAGGGTTTGAGATTTGGGGGAGGAGGTTGAAGCCCTAGCTATTAAATTAAGTAATAATAACTATAACTCTTAAGAATCATCACTAACGCACCCTGGTACATAACAAACCAAAATCTTCACAAAGACCTTCAACTACCAACTGTGAAAGAATTAGCAAAAACTTACCATCAAAAACTAAAAGACCATCCTAACCCACTTATTCATAAAATGTCCTCCATAACAATTCTAAACGACATATCTAGTCCCTTAGATAGAAATTGACCAAGACACCTATTAGATCCTGTGTTATTGTAACGAGGGTCAACCAAAAAAAAAAAAAATGTCTAAAAATTACATATAATAATTAATATTGTAGGTGCGGTCATTGGGCCTCTTCCTATTCATGTTTTCATGTAATTTATTTATTATTCGATTTTAGCCATCAAAATGTCTTATTGTGTAAGCCACCACAGATTGTAATTATCTTTTGAATAATAAAAAAAAAACTTAAAAAAATGTCATCGCTGCGCTCGGTATCTTATGGATAGAACACATATATATTATATGTATATACCTAATTACAATACAATTTACTACACATTTTTTCTTATGAACTATTTCACCTTCTTTTAATAGTAGTGTCAAACATTTTATTGAAGGATCTCGCTAGAAATTCTTGTTTATAATACATAATATACATTATATACACCACATGACATAAAGCCATGTAGGTATTATTAATATGTATAGCTTTAAATCAAAAAGTAACAACAGAAAAATATTAATACAAAATACATTTTATTTATTTTTAAACTTATAAATACAAACTAACGCTGAGTATAGAAAAATTTATTGTCAAATTTTAAAGCTGTATTCTTTGGGTAATTTTAGCAAATATCTCTTATATTATTTCATTATCTACTGCAATATCTTTTTTGTGTTATACATTGCTAAATTAGTTAAGCGATCCTGTGCCATGTTAGTTCGGGCCTCTGACATATGTGTTAATCCTTCACATATATGATAAGGACCTTTCACTCACAGGTAATGTGATTGTCATTTGCATAATTTAAATAAATTAGGATATACTACTTTATCTAAATGTTCTTAAATATTTTTAAAATTTACTTCTTTAAACATATTTTTCATGAAATTAACTTCACATTATCAATTTTCACCAATGATAAATTGATTGGCTATAATTTTTTGTTACAAACATTTTATCTTGTATCTGAAAAATTCAATAAGTAGAAAAAAATTTTTGGAGGCTTAGTCCCTAAAGCCCCCTCCTATTTGTGCCTATGAGTATAACCTACTGTTAATAATACTAACTTCAATTTGTTATTACTCATTATATTTACAGAAATCTCAAAAATCTTTTATAGTTTTGATCATAATAAAAGTACCATTTTATCACATTACTCAACACTACTACCTATGTCATATTCATCATTGTGTATTTGTATAATATATATGTTTATATGTATATATAATTATTTTCTCATTTCAAACGGTTTTAACTATTTTTCTAAATTAACACATTCCGAGCCCGTGTAATTTAAACACAAATTGAGTAATAACTCACAAGTTGTTGAATATTTTAATAATATAATTTTGTTACTTCTCTATTGTCATTCGACACTGCTACCGTTTTGACATATTTACGGTTTTTAAATTACAAATTGAAAAGCGACCGCCCTGGTGTGTGTCAATATTTTAATGTAACGGTTACGGAGGTCAAAGGGACACGTCGTGTAATTTGTCAGGACACGCGCAATTATTCAAATTTTTTTTGTTGTATTGTCCATACTATTATTGCTTGTCCGTGTCCATTAGACACATCCCCGGGGCGTGAGATAGCCGTGTTCCCTTCGTTTGACACCTTGGTTCATTATCATGGTGTTTTTTTTCACTCGTCATTTTTCCTCCAGTTTCTCTGCAACAGTGTCTTCTTCTCCCGTTGTGTATATTCGTGGACCCTACAACAGTTTTGCCTACGGCTCATTTAGCACACGAATTAGCATATCGATGTACGCCGCGCACGGAGACAGAACATAGGAGAGAATGAAATATATACGTGTGCGATTTATAAAGGAGGGTCATTTGTCAGCCGGTGACGATGATGACGATGATGATGCGTGTCCACTAAAATATTGTTGTTGTTCGTGTTATGTATTGTATATACACGCCGGTCAACGCGCCATGTTTTGGCGACATCACACGCTCGTTCTCCACGATCCAAGATGTGTGTCTGGTGCTTTATTTATAGAGACGAATCCCAGAGGCATTAGAAACAACATATGCAAGCAGTAAAAATGTGTATCTGTATATATGATGTATATTATGTGTGTGTATATTATATAAAAAACGATAATAATAAAGATTTGACTCGGAGTCGTTTTATTATTATAAGTCATAACTGAACGTATTTTCCGGGGCTTCGGGCCAAAACCTGACGGATTATCTGCAAATATTCGCGTTGTCTAAAAATAATCCCCGGCCTCCATGGTATACACACCTCGGTAGAAAATTCCAGAATTTTTATAATACGTATGTTTGTTAACGAACTAAACCCACACTGGTTTCTTTCTTCGGGCATCAAAAAGAACAAATAAGCCGAAAAATGCACAGTGTGCGTGCTCGCGCGCTTCCGTGTGACTCGTAATTCGTTGTTATAAATAGGAGGAGTGTCCGACAACAATGCAACAAATTAAACGACAACATATTAAAAAAAAACTTGAGCATTTAGAACGCAGTTAATCCTGTTTCTTGAAACTCGTCTAGGTTGTAATATATAACAGTAGAGAAAAAGATACAATGTTAAATTGGTTCCTTCGTAGTTATTTGTGCAATGGTTAGATTTTTTATTATTATTATCCAGTAATAATAGTGGTGGCCTGCCAAATAGTAACGGAAAATCTCGTATTATATATATATATATTTTTTGGATTTGGTTTTACGATCGTGCAAGGCTGTATAATATATAGTAAGTAGACAGACATAGCGTTGAATGGTTCAAAAAGGATGAGGAGGCGAAAAAAAATAGTCGTAAAACCTTTGTGAGGAGAACCAATGACTATCACTCGTACTACTATACGTCGTTGATCGCGAAGAGTCTCTGCGCCCTTATTATTATTATTATTATTATTATTATTATTACTATTTAGAAGATGAACAGCGCATTTTTATGACCGAACATTACCTTAAAAACGCAAGAAATTTTACGATCCATCAATTCCCTGGTCATAGGGTATAGACGTAATTCCTTCATCGCTACAATGAAAAACGCTCGGAAAAAATAAAGGGAAGTTTTTCGATTACCATCCGAGTTCATCCTCTTCACGGATCCTTTCCGGGGTTCGAGGAGAAAGAACGTTAGTGGGGCTTACAAGATTTGATAACGATGTATTTTATGCCTCTACAAAAAAAAGTGCACCACTCACTCCAAGAACACTTGGATTCTCAGTTATTCACTGCCAAACACAACGCGTTCGGTCGGGTCTGCCAGCTAAATATTAATTAAAATTAACAACCGCCTTCAAGACAACAATGGCTCCAATTTTAATAGTTTGCTGCTCATGCTGCTTGTACTATTCATCTGGAAATAATTTAATTATATATAACTATCAAGTCGAGTACGTTACGCACAGTCCAATGAAAACATAAAGATGATCGTTTTAAACAATTAATTAATTATTTTGATTTCGCTTTGAATTAATTGTCTCCGATCGCTTATAGTTCATTGTATTAAATTTACCTATACACATTGATTAAATGCCTCGTTTAAATTTTTACTTGAAAATGTTATATATATAACATTTACCAGTACGGCAGTACATGATTCTATAACCTTATTTAGTGGTCGGTTTTTAAACTATCCCCCCCACATATAAGTATAATTATTTTATTATTTATCTAAACGTAATGTCCTTAAAAACGTTACTATCTTATAAGTCGTAAAAGCCCTTATTTTTAAGATTATTAATAAGAAGTATTCGAATACAATTTCCTAGCGAAGTCGATAGCAAGTTATCTGTATTTTTTATTTTTTGGACTGTATTTAATTTAAATTTTTGATTACCTACGTGAAAGATCTGAACTATAATTCGTGGAAAACCTTGTTGATGTATCAAATTTACTTGAAAAGGCAAAATTTGTGTGTACTATATCGATTTATGATATAAACTATAAATAACAATAGTATCCTAGTGTAAATCAAATAGTATTAAAAACGAAAGATAGCGCTTTTTAAACTTGTACCACTATGTGTAAAATATGTGGACTACTTATGTTATGCGTATATCTATGATTCTACATAATAGTAACCCTAACAGTTTTTATTCTAAAAGTTAATAAGCTGATTTCGACTTTCTCATTGTACACGAACTCAATCGAATTTTCTTATATGTATAGTATTTTATTGCATTGTCTAAAAATAATATTGATAATTGTTTTCAACGAGATGTACCAAATATCATCACACGTTATTGCATTGTTTGGTATATTGGGCAGTATATAAGCTATACCATTAGGGGAATCGTATGGCGCGGATAGGGTTGAACGATGGTGACGTGATCGAGGAACTACTGGGGGAGACATGTGTATACCATTGAAATCCTAGTGTCACTCTCTTCTCTATAGAACGCGCGTACAATATCGCCACTCGCACGGTTATTTCCATACAAATATCACAATAAACTTAAACGTCGTGTTTTGTACTACCATAAACGTGTGGCAGACCTCACCTGTCTGTCATTAACGATATCGATGGTCGTCGCTTATTTAATTTTTATTTTTTAATTTTTTGCACAGGCGCGTCATCGAAAAAATCGATCAGTCCGAATTCGAGGGTTTCGAATACGTGAACCCGTTACTGATGTCGCAGGAGGACAACGTGTGACACGAGGAGGACTGCGGCGACTACGCCGCTCCCCATCAGCAGCAATACCATCACGAAGCTGACTGTCCCTGTTCGGCGACGATCGACTCGCCCCCGGACAATGGTAGGCCGTCGTCCAGGGGATGGTTCTGCTTACCGCTCCGATAAACTCCAATGGAAAAATGATATAAAAAAATAATAAAAAAAAAATACTATAATATTATTAACAAATCCGATGACGACGACGACGACGCCGTCTACGGCAAAGACCGTATTTTTAAGATAATATAATATTACTATAATATATAATATAGTCATTACACTCGCGTGCCCTGGGTGAGGGCCAATCGCCGCCGTCGACGATTTTAAAAGCTCAATACTTATTTAGAAGATTTTTTTTCATTTATTTTTTTTTCTGTTAACATTTGTTTCATTTT
This sequence comes from Periphyllus acericola, assembly GCA_949715065.1. NCBI lineage: Eukaryota > Metazoa > Arthropoda > Insecta > Hemiptera > Aphididae > Periphyllus > Periphyllus acericola. The sequence continues at coordinate 23,929,936 of OX454265.1, forward strand.
ATTCCTCAAGACTAAATTCTAAAACGATTTCGTTCCTTTGTTCAACTCAATTAACTCGCTTTGTTTTCCACTGTATACAGAATGAAAAAAAGAACTATTTATATTTATACATGTATAGGTATATATATATATATATATCGCGTGCGTATTCCGAATAAAACCTTTGGTCATTAATATTATAGGTAGGTAATAGGTATACCTATTATTATAATAATTTATATTTTGATAGCACACGATGCAGGCACGGCGTAACAGTGTCGCGTATATAGAAAACAATATGTAATAAATATTTAAATTTTAAAATATTTATATTTTTTCCTTCCCTTCAGTTTGGGTTTATGTAAATAGTTATATTATTATCGGTCGCTAAACTGTAAAAATTCATCTCTTTGGACCGTGAAATTTAAAAATCCAGATCACGATAAACGACCAGGGGTTGCGTTTTTTACCATGTGACGCAAAAGTATAACACATATTATGTATCTTTTATATATATATATATATATACATTTATATGTATGTAAACCTATATGCAAATTGTTATTCAAGGCTCAACAATTAATAATAATTATAAGAATAAAGATAACATATTTAGATAAAATAATTAAACATTCCTTATTTGAATTTACAATTATATATTATAAATTATAAATATTTTAAATAGGTATCGCACTTACATATATAAATATTATATATTTGTTATAAATATTTAACGCACGAGAATTTTATTTATTTAACAACTAATTAGTATATTATTATTTTTAAGTTCTTATAAATCAATATTATTACTTTTTTACTATTGTTTATTTATTTTTTACAATCATATTAGTATTATTTACAAGTATTTTACTCGACGTTCCAGCCAGTCAAACTAGCGAATTTTTGTCATAACATAACTTTACTGCTATATATATATATATATATATATTACGATGGACCACTTGTCAGTGGCCATATACGGGATACATGATTCAGTAGACCTGTAACCTCTCACACATAGACTTTGTTGTTTTTATTTGGAAAAAAAAAATGTTTGCACGTTATTGTGATTACAATATATAATTATTTGGAATTCTTACGGAAATTGAATAAGATGTTAATCGATATTATAAATTTTAACAGATATTAAATATTGTGATTATATCTATATGTATAATATATACAATATACATATATGTGCTCGTATTTATATAGTATTATATTATTATAAATAATTAAGTTATTGAAATTATCTAAAACGATTATATGAGTTAAATTACTATACGGTTGCTATCTTATATAGAAAAATTATAAAACTTATTATTTTTTCGCCGCAGTGTTATTATTATTAATATTAATATTTTGTTTTCCATTGTTATAATTTTTTCCTTCTTTAAAGTTGAATGCACCGCACTCGAATGGGAACATGATTGATAGGAATCCTGTGGGCGGTACAGGTAGATTTCACTTCCCTATGTATTTTCCTCTTTCCCCTCGTTTACATAATTATTATTTTTTTCCTTTGCACTCGCTCTTCACTTCCACTTCGCTAATAATACTGTTGTTGCACGTGAAGTGGTGGCTGCTGCATGTTGCTGCGACCCACTGCCGATCGTTCTCGACTGGTCCAAAAACTTCGTTTCGAGGTGCGCCCTGCGCTCAAGTGATATTATACGTGTATGTATTGCTCATATGTAGGCTGCGTGCGTTGACGTTCATTATACTGCACGAGCATTTCCTCTTTCGCCAATTCGTAAGAACGGTGTTCGCGAAAGAGAGAGAGTGCACTCCATCGTCGACGACCACCGGGGTGATATATGTATAGGTACGGGGTGTATGCGCATATAACCAGTATTCCTACCCTTATATTGTGCGTGACGTATAGGTACATACGTTTTTCCTCCGCCGGACTTATATCGTTATACCTACACGGTTCACTCCCCTGAAAAATAATTTATATCCGTTTGTGAAAAAAATTTAAAACTATGTATAATATTGTCGATACAATATACAATAACTGCTGCTGCACACGGGATTCGTGTATTTTTAATTTTCGCTTTTTACGATTTGATGGATAAAAAATGAAACGTCCATAGTGCTCGTGGTATATAGACCGTCGCATACTCGTACATCGTATTGACAATATTTTTTTCAAACTTTCACAATTTAAAATGTCTTCGAGCGCTCTTGAACTTTAACACTTCGTATGCTCGTTTTATAATGACGATGTTTTGTTACGTTATCGAATGAATTCTTTACGGGTCGACAGTCGAAGAACTGATTACGTTCTATATTTTTCGACATTTGAAGATATTACGAGCGTATAATCTCAACGTCAAGAGTGATTGACGACTATTGTTTTTCATTTCGTTTCATGAATAAATCTTATGAATGTTCACGTACGAATTATTACGCAAGTTGTACAAGTAACAAGTTAACTTGTTCGTTCGCAACCGTTTTCGTACGCGAAAAAACTTTTGATTCCAAATATTGGTGGTAGGCAAGCCGCAAGGGGTAGTGGTCTGTTTCGCTTGAAATCATTTAACGGTACACATTGCAATGTATTAAATTCATTTTACCAAACACTATACGATAACGTTACGGTCGATGTGACCTGTGAGTGTGACAACTTTTATAAGCCGGTCCATAGATGTTCGCGTCGGTATTCGCTCGGTTGACTGTGGATTAATATTCGCATTTCCTCGTCTTGGTCACTGCAGCGGTACTACGCTGTATTCTGAGAAATCCGAAACAATGGGCATTCGTCAGAAACTGCTCGGTTTTCGTCCGCATTGACGAACGTGACAACTGACAACCATTTTGATGGATCTAATAATTCAGCCGTCCCCGTTGGTCCGTTCCAATTACGCGATAATGTGTACTTCAATATCTACCTGGAATTCAATTGTGCTCCGAACGCGAGATGAGGTTTAAAGCGGTTTTCTGACGACGATAATACAAATAATAACGTAGCCGTTGCGCATCACGTGTTTGTGAAACCAGATTTAATAATAAAAATAATTAGCGACGTGAAACCCGATTCTTCCGCGGGTACAACCGTGGAGTAAATAGCACGTATCACGTGGTGGTGTCCCGGACCGATTTCGGTGCGTGCGAACGAGACGACCGCGCGCTGGTGCTGTTCGAATCAGGGGCGTAGCCAGTAGGTAACCCGGGCCTAACCAGATTTTCTCTAAAAAGAAAAAGAAGTATTTCAACAATGAGAAGAATGAAAAACATACCTCAGGTCAACTATGAAAATTCCTAGGCTAAACGATTTGACGTTAATTTCCAAAGAAATCGGCTGTTGTTGATGAGTTTGCTATCATAAAGAAAAGAAGATAGAATTTTGACTTTGAAAATATGTTATAAATGGACAGTAGGTACGTATATGTTATAAGTTACGAGTATAGTAATTAATAATTATAAAAAAATTATCTTTTATTCTGATAAATATAAATTGCCAACTTTGCCTTAAGTTATTAATGATTAATAAAAATAATCATTGATAACTTTAAAATTATAGGAGGAGGCCAATAACAACATTGGGATTAGTCCCGATTTCCGTCTAACAGTGGAGGGTTTATGTGGGCCTACCCAAAAATAAATTTATAGCTACGCCCCTGTGTTCGTTGCGATGTTTGCGCGGGCCGTCACGAGAAAAGAAAGGAAATCGGATGTGAAATGAGTAAGTAGGGACGTAAAAGTACGGGACGTGTGCACCGAGCTGCCAGGGTGGGCACAATGAGCGTGTACGAATCATCGTGTTGGCGGCGCGGGTTAACCCTAGCCGGACGGCGGAAATCCGACGACAACAAGCGCGGGGCGTAAAAAGATGTCGTCGCGTCAAAACACACGGCGATGTTTGGACCGTAAAAATAACAGTAGTGACTGCTGCACGCGAAGCCGCGACGTGTCTGCACAAAGAACGCGGTCACGAGGGAGGATCGTACATGTGCAGGGATCACCTATACCGGACGCGAGGTTAGTATAGGTACTCTACGGCGTAGACGCTACCGTGGTAATAAAACGGACGAACAAAAGAGAGTGAGAAAAGGAAAAAAAAAAACGATGATGATGGTAATGAAACGCGCGTGTACGGTATTGTAGTCGCGAACGTTTTCCCAAACATAATTTTCACCGGTTCGCGCATGTGATAGGGGAGGGAGAGGCAAGTTTACGACTAATAAACATCACGCCGAGAACGCGGATAATTTACGCGCGCGCGCCGGGGGGAAAGGGGAAAAAGGGACGCTGGGGCCGCAGCGTATATATTATACGTGCGCGCGATGATGGCTCTTGAGCATAATGAGACATTGCGTCGGTATGTGTACACATTATACTTGCAGAGGTGTACATCTCGTTGGCCGTAAAACATCGCGATCACACACTCTCCTCCTCGTCGCTTATTACTATAGCCGTGGCAGTAAAACTAATAACGGGCGAACGCGATTCTTTTCATTTTTTCATTTCCGCACCCTATGTGTGTGCGCGGACAAAGTCGTAATTTTTTTTTACCCGCGCTCTTTATCATGCGTATTTTATGATTATTATTATTATCATTGGTTTTTTTCTCCGGCTTATACTGTTATACATTTATGTATTGGAACAAAACGTCTGGTAATCTATCGTTATCACATACGCGTATGTACAAAAAAACCCCGGGTATTTTATTAACGTGCGTTTAACATAATATCATACGTACGCGCGCGTACACGGATCAGCGCAGAAGTGTATGAATAAATATAGAACGTACGTGATGTGCATACGCGTGTTCGTCGTGTCCGACCGTGTGCATTCGATGTGGCATGTATTTTACGAGTCCTGCGAATCGCGTATTACAATATAAAGTCGTACACGGAGTAAGCGCGCAAGACGCTCTTGCCGTGGACGCAGTGGCGGCTATAGGGGGGTAGGGACGGCCGGACGGGCATCCCGAACTAGAATAGTATTCGAGAAAAATAACTCTATTGTACTACTATTGGGCACTGCGAAAAAAAAATCTAGACGCAACAAATGGATAGTGTAAATAATTTGTTGTTTTTTACCATTGTTTGTCTGCGAACACGAATTCGACCGGAAGGATTGCTCCAAACATCACAATCATGGAATGTTTTTGATCAAAAATATCCTCTAGTCGGTGGTTGAAGGGAGGGGTCGCTTTTCGAATTTCTCGACAGTTTCCCGATTAATTGAGAAAAACTACAAAAAAATTACAAATTTCAAACTTCAACCTGAGATCTATAGTGTTTCGAATTCGGCTCCGCCTTGCATTTTTTCACTCGCTATTCCATTTTAGACTGTACAATATATTATAGATAGTACCTACTTATACTAGCATTTATTGGACGTTTCTTAATTTTCGATATGCTTCGAAGAAAGTTATTATTGCCAACCGGGAGTGTCGGTACAGGTTGCCGGGGAAAACCTTGTGCCAATCTTGTCGTGTGCGCACAAAGCTTATACCGCAGGACATGGACGTTGGAGCCGGAAGACGTACAATATATTGCAGTGGTTCGTTTGTCGAAGCGATAATCCAATATACTAAATAGCGGGTGTATGTAAGAGTCGGTAGAAAATGAAAAAACCCGTAAGTATTAAAAATAAAAAAAAACGTCCTTTATAGAATCTCACCGTGTACACGACGCGTATAAATGTATATAATGCAGCGGCTAGATTTTTTTCTTCCTAAATTTGATTTCATTCCACGTTTTCTACGTATACGGTTTCCTTTGACCGAACACATTTGTGTGCACACCAACAGTACACCACCACCCCCCCACCCCCCTCCGCACCACGTAGTAATAATTCAATGTTTTTCCGACGCGTAAATGTGTGTTACGTACGAAGGCGTCGCGTACCGTAGTGTGCGTTTCCTACGTGCTGCACAGTGCTGTACGTGCACACACACGCACATCATATTACATGTACACAATATTATATAGGCGTTGTCCGCGCAACGTCAGCTCGACCGAAGCGTTCTTTTATTTAAAATGGAAAAAGAAAAAAAAAAATTGTTGACCACCGTCGGAAGTCCGTAAATTCGAAGATATTACTCGCACTCTGTTATACGTATTATGTTTTCTTTCGTACCGCGGTCGGTCTTGATATTTTAAAAGCTGAATCCTTAAGCCGCGTACACACTTATGTAACATTTGCGCGTATCGTAACGCCGCAACATAAATCTGTAGTGCTACGTGCTACGTGTTACGATATCATTATTTGTGTGTAGGTGTTGCTATGTTGCGTAGTGTTCCATGTTTATTTATTTATTTACTGAGCAAAAAAAAAAATTTACTTTTACATGTAACATTCTTACCTTTCCCTGTTCCAAAACCTTTTTTTAATTTTTGCTTTTTCTCTACTCATAGCAGATAACAAGCTATTCATTTTTTTCCTGCATTCATCAGTAGTACACCCAATTTCTTTTGCCATCTGTTCCAAAGCATCATTTCTTTTGATTTTATTGCAGTATTGAGGGTGTTTTGCATGCCAAAGTAACGGTATTTATTCATACAATTCAATAAATTGGATTGTATTTTCTTCGTTCCACTCCATATTATAGTCACAAATATTAACAGACAACAGTGTTTACGATTTAAAGCTTGTAGCCTGACAGTCAGAAATCAAAACACAAATAATGCGTTGTTGCGTTATTTACGTCCACACTATTCGTATCCCCACCTGGCCACCTCGCAACAATCCTTTGATGCGGTTCAAATTTACCGACAACTCGTGGGACGGGCCGCAACTTCGTCGCGTATCAACTTTTGTCACGCGGCGTTGTTGCACCTTCGCGTCCACACGTCGATTGCCGTTACGCGTCTAAGTTACGTTACAGCGTTACGTTACGCGCAAATGTTACAAGTGTGTACACGGCTTTACGGCGGTTTTTACACGCGCAATATGAGCTTCTTTTTTTCGTGATTGTGATTGAGTTCTGCGAAAGGATTTTGTAAACGGGTTTGAGTTTATCACATTATAATATGTTTTTATTTTTCAATCGAATTTCTGATTCTTTACATAATGTGTTCTTACATTTTTTTTTGTCTAAACAATAACAATGATATAAGGTCGAGTATATTATGTAAGTATAGACGATATAAATAGGTACACTTGATGAAAAATTCAAACTGGCTTTAAATTTATCAGAACTACTATCGAAGTATCAATGAAAAATTGTCGATTGCACCGTGCAGGAACAATCAAATACTCTAAGTGTGCTTGCGCGGATGAACGTTTAAACATGTAAAAAATCCAAACATTCAACTAGCACCCAAACACGTTATCAAGTAAATCGAAAGTCTCCCTCACAAATATACAATAATCCCTTGATAAATCGCTTTAGATCAAGAGTCGGCAACCCTAGTAACATTTATCTGTGGCCCTCCAAATATTTCTCATCGTACCTATTTAAAACTCTAATTTTTTATCTCACATCGTAAGTAACATGAAGTAGTCATTTTATGTTTTTGATTCATATATTAGTTATATTTTTACGGTTATGATCTACGAGCTTATCTCACTCAACTCATTATTTTTTAAATTGTTCCCTACTAATATATATATATTTTTTAAATTAATTTATATGGACGACCAATCAATATATAACTCATCTTATGATTTTTTTAAATCGATAAATAAATAAGTATTCTACACTAAAAATGTATTTTCAACAACATTTTAAGCTAAACTCCAAAGTCACATTATACTCGTACATGTGTGCGTGATTTATATACTTTTTCCAGTTTTAACTTGGGGTCACTTCAGCGTGTATCATGATCTCACTCGCTAGTATTATTACTTATTAGCTATTAATTATTATTATTGTTATAGTATATACGCACTGTACGCTAATTTCGCCTAGATTTTACGTCTCTGCAGCGTGCAAGACGGTGTAACATTATTTTTTTGATGGTAGCCTGCAGTAGGTAGGTAGGTTAGGTATAAGGTAGGTACACCATACAAGACACAAGTAAATGTTATAAATTGTAATATATTCCGGTACACATTTCCTCCAAACTCGAAAACGAGTTACAATTTAATATATTTGTGCAAAAGCGTTGTTTACCACTTGTAACAATATTATATTATACATCACAGTATTACAGTATTATAGGTATCTGTACACCAGAGGTAAGGTAACTCAAGTCCCGAGTATGGTATTTTTCAGGAATAACGGGGGAAAAAATGGACTTTCGTTACTTTACCTGTGATGTATAGATATTATTTAAATATCAACAATGGAGTGTGTGTGTGTGTGTGTGTGTGTGTGTGTACACATGTACAGCATGTAAACAACTTGCCTGGAGATACTGCTGGTAATCGGAGTATATACGTATATATAGCTGATTCGGATACGATCAATACGAAAAATAAAAGATTATGTTTACGGAATAATAAATAATAGTATTCATCTCTGTGTATATATGTATTTACGTCAATATACGGGCGCGGTGGGACACAGTTGCACTGCCGCTAGATCGCGTACAACAACATTGACCTATATAATATTATTTTATTGCATATTTGATAGGTTTTATACTTATGAGGAAAATACGATCTCAGTAAATGTTTGTGGGGTGGACGGTTTCCAGCGACTTAAGAGTCCAAATAGTCTAGTATTAATGCGTCTTAACTTTCTTTCAAAAATAAATCAAAAACAACTATCGGAACCAGTGCCTATACTGTTCAAATATATGATATATGCCGCGAATATATTACCAAAAAATGTTCAGTCCGTATACTGTACGCGTGGACTTAGATTATTATTTTAAAAAAATATAAAACGCTATACTTACTAGTCTAAAAGTCTGCATACATGTTATCTTTTTTATTGGCATTTTTAGTATTCAAATTGCATTAAAACGCAATAAATTTAAATTTAAAAAAAAAATCCATAAAATATTGTACGTCATCCAATAAATATGTTTATTTTAACACCTATAGGCCTCCGTATACTAAATCAATGGTAAGGCGTTTCGAAATGTTTCTATTAATTATAGGTAATTAATATTTGAACAATAATTTAAATTATCGAGCTAAACAAGTATTAAATATTTATAGAAAACTCACTATTTAACAGTAAATCCAAGCTATTGAAACTCTGTAAAAGTAAGGATCACCACCTGCAGTACAATAAAAAATAGTAACGCAGTTTCGGACTGAACAATAAAAACAAAAAAAAATTCAGAAAAAATTATAATACAATGGACGAGATATACAAGATTTATAATTCGCATGTCTACATAAATGCGTGCACGCGCAGGACGAAAAATTATCGATAGTATATAATACTAAGGTTGTTCGCAAGGCGCCATCACAGTGATCAGACTGATCACACTACAATTATGTCGTAGAAAAGAACAAAAATAAAACATTGCCGTAACTAAGTATAACTACAATGCAAATTTTTTCTCTTGGAGGACATGTGTCCGCAACCACAGTTTTTCTGTATAGAAATATTGTATTCACGTGCCCAACGGTTTCACGATAAATATATTCACAGTTCACCATCCTTTCAGGAAAAAAAAATGGTTTGTACCACGAGCATCGTATACATATAGCCACCTTTGAGAATTCGCCAATGGTCATTATTCGTGTATTTTTTTTTCTGCGTAGAAAACGTACTAAACCGACACTTTAACCATTAATTATTATTTATATAACCGCATATTATGTTTATTTCATTGGATAGTCGATTGTAATATTTTGGAAACTGTCGTGCATTTTGTTTGTACATATATTATGTTTCGACTCATATAATAACCTGCAACTATGCGCAACATTTTTTTTTTTCACAAAACAATAGAATTTGAATACCAGTAAAACCTGTAGTAGGTAGTAGTTTTATTTTGTAAAGTATAAGCAACTCGAAACATCTTTTGTAGATGTATAAAATACTGGCCGTACGCTTTGGTTTTTATAAAAATATAATATGCATGCGAGAGAGATAGAGAGAGAGTGTGTGTGCTTGTATAAAATGTGCAATATATTTTTCTGTATAAATTAAAAAAAAAAACATAAATAAAATATTCGCATAGTGATTTTAGCTAACTTGATTTATATTGGTTTAGTTAGTATAAATCCACAACTGATTTGATCGTGAATATATAATGTATAAATTCATATAACTTATATACGTAATAGCATAAAGTAACAATATTTTAAAATATGACTACGAGGTATTGTAAAAATTCAAATAAATATGTAAAAATATACACTATGTTTAAATTTTAAATTTCAAATGTATAAACACTAATTACACAGGTAATACTGACATATAAAATCAAAAACAATAACCGTAAACGACATAATATATTATGGCGTTTTTTCGACGATGGAAAAAAATGTTCTCCTCTTTTCTGTACTAGATACAACAATCATACACAAATAATCAGAAGATGTTTAATAAAACACGTGCAACTATTAAATTATTATTATTCAATAAATGATAACGAGAATCAATAGACTCTTGGTCTCTTGGACACACGAAGGTACAGCAGGTACAGGTACAATATAGAATTGGTCTCATAGAAAAATATTAAAATCTTACGTAGGCAGGAAAATATTCATGTACATAAAGTTTTTACAGGAAAAATCAATTATAGAAACAGTTCACTGGAGCGATCAAATCAAGCGAAAAATTTAAAATATCAAAAAATGCAAAAAACATGAAAAATAAAAGTTTCATAGTTGAATTCGTTATTTCAAGACTAAAACTTTGTGATAAGAAAGCTACGCTTTATAATCAGCAAAAAAAGCACTTTCCTACAAATTCACAGCCCAAACTATTAAATCATTAAAACGTAGACTCGGACAACAGGTAAACATGAACATATTATGCTTTTTAAAAAAGTTCGTTTAAAAATTAACACGATCGTTATGTCACTTCTTAAATTTGGAATTATTTTAACAGTGTATTTATTGGTTTGGATTTAATGTTAAAACATTAGAATATAAAAAAAGAATTCATTGAAACTTCTATGATTATTGGTATAAATAATAAGGTGCGATGTGCATTTTCATCATTGCTGAATTGGTGCCTTTTCGTATTTTTCGGTGGTAAAAAAACAGAAATATGCCAAACGAATTTCGTACATAAATAATAATCATGTACTACAGAATTACAGACATTAATAGATAATATTAAAATGTGTACCTACCAAGAAGAAACACGTTATTTTCCTGTGTAAGTTGTGTAGCTCTATTCCAGTGTTCTAAAATGTTATTAACGTATAGCATAGGCGTCCGGGGGGGGGGGGGAGCAAGACGGGGAATTTGCTCCGCCTAGCTTTTTTAAAATCAAACGTACGATATTATGACAATATGTTAAATTAATATTAATAACTTATACCATTTTTTAGGTCATTATTTAATATTTCACGAACCTTGCCCCCCCCCCCCAAGAAAAATGTCCGCGAGCGCCTATAACGTATATTATATAGGTTATATTATACTATTGTTATCTATAGTCACCAATTCGATCGCTATATTTGTAGCACGGACGGATGTTTACTAATAATCGTGTCGTATCTAAAAATGGTGTAAACCATTTGTGTACAGTAAAAATGCAGTAGATCATTTGCGTTGCATATAATCATGTAAATTATGTGCACAAGCATTGTACACGGATTGAAAACGTGAAACGTGTAATTATACATGCACTTCCGGTGCACGGTGTACGATACAATGCAGTCCGCAGATTACCATCTGCTGATAACGCCGAGAACGTATTGAAATAAGCCAAATGCTGAAATGCCAAATACCAGCAGTGCGCAAGAGGTGTAGGCGGGAAGAGAGAACACAACCATATTGTCGGGTGTGAACAGCGCACGTCCGGAAATAGGATTCGATGCATATGACGTATTGAATCACCGCGAATGCATTGGTGCAATCGGATAACGTTATTTCTACATACTCCCAGTCACGTTTACAGGCGACGAGTATCAACGATCAGCTGAAAAAGATTTTTCTACCGTTTATCGTGTAGAACCTTACACTATACCTGGATATTAGTATACAACGCGTATTACCTGTAAAATATATCTCATGTAACCGATTAAAAAAAAAGAAAAAAAAAGGAAGATACCTAATCCAAGAAAAAGTCACCTGACGGGTTTGAAGTTTTGAGTTTCAGCATTTCCACAGTTTTAAAATTCTAAACCCGTTTGTAAATGTATTTTACAATACAATAATACTATGGGTATGATATAATATATGTAAGACGTATGAACTATACATTGTACTCTATTTGAAAATCAAATTATCGAGACCCGTATAAAACGTGCAATCGTTTTAAAGAATTAAAAAAAAATAAAAAAAAATTCTAAAATGTAACATGTTTATGGCTTTGGCCTTTTAGGGAATATAAACGAATGTGCACGTTGAGATAATTACTCTATGCAGCGCGCATTCGTGTATGCGATTATTTTTTTCAATACCGTTTTAATAAGCCGGTGCATTATAACCACGCGGTGGCCTAGTAAAAATATATATATATATATATATACACTGAATATATTATATGTTGCGTTGTTACGAATGCACCGACATGTTTTCAAATCAATGACGTTCTTATAAATCACGATTTTTTTCTTCACAACTCGTTTCCCACAAATTTTATACTTTAAATCTACACACGTTATCCTTGGAAAAAAAAAACGAAACGCATGTGGTGTATATATGTATATATATATATATGCGAGCGTGTAAGACGTATTTTATTGTATTCAAATTGCATTCGGCGGCGAATCGCGATACACGCGCGCGCGGAAAAAAATTTAACCTCCAAACAGTCGTCGTTGCAGCATGACCACGATCTCCATTAAATCGTATGGTTGCGGACGAAAAAAAAAAAAATTATAAGGACAAAAAAAAATATCAAACAATTTTTTGTTCGTGAATTTGTTCTTCCCGTATACGTATGTACTCGTGGGCCGCGTTTTTCCTTTCGTTTGATTTACAGTGCACGTTGTCAGCTAGTGCGTCGTTGCACGTCGCTTCGCATTTCTCACAATAATTTCGCTCCGTTACTGCTGCAGCAGCGTGCGTTCGTTCGTGTATACGCGCGTGTATAGCAGATTCCCCGAGATGTTTTCATTATAATGTTATCGTTTACTCCGCGGTATGCGCGGATGAAAAAACCCGGTAACCAGTCCGTCGCCACTGTGGAAACGGATGATAATTTTTTTACCATATAACATCATCGTGTATTATAGTATTGTGTGATAATATATTATTAACAATGCTACGGGCAATAAATCGCGACCGCGATGAGAATATTATTTTATTTTTTTAAAATCCGCTGACTCTATATATACCTACATATATGGGTTGGCATCTGTGCAAATGTACAGCATTCTTTAAACATATTTCTGAGATGCAATGTGGTGCATTAATCATTTTTTTTTTAAGCATTTAATTAGCGGTTGATTTTCACGATCAAGTTTTGTGGTTTCAAAACAATAAACAAAATACATAACCTGTGGTGTCGGAGAAGGGTGGCAGAGGGGGCGATTGACCCCTCAGATAGTCAGATATAATAAAGTATACTTTTGCCCCCCTCCCCCACCTACCACATTAAAATTAAAGGGTATACAATTTTGAAAAGATATTAAATACCGTGAATTTACATGCTGAAATATGTGCATCCAAAAAACACCAAAACGACTTCAATACACAAATAACCCTGCGACAAAATTATCACTAATATGTGAGTTGAAGAAAGATATGTTTGAAATAATTTACTATTTGATTAAAGAAATTGATAGACGTTTTAAACAACAAAGTCTAAAAAACTTAGTTAAATTAGAAAACATACTCTTAGATCAAAATACAAAAACTCACCGTTAATAACTACATTAATAGAATAAAATATTAAAAAAAAGTTTTCTGTCATCATAAATAAAAATATAATAATGGTTTGGTTTTTTATGTTTTGCCCTCCCCCCCTCCCCCCTCATTGAAAATAGTTCCTGCGCAACTGTACATAACTGCATAGTGATTACTGATTATAATAGTGTACTTTGTTCGTTTTTGTAGGTAGACGTTTGAATTTCCACACACAACAATTGCGATTTCTTATTAATTATTTAAACCTGGTGTGCTGCCAAAGAGCTTACGCAGAACAATGAATACATTTATCCATATTTGTTTCAATGTTATAGTGCATAAAAACTTAAAATGATCAATTACATTTTAAAGTTATGGTAGGTATGTTATTTGTCCTACTAATACTTTTTTATATATTTAAATGGTTTTTGTAAAATAAATTTTTGTTATTTATAAATAAGCGTATACAATAAACTATAATATTTCCAGCAAGTATATAATAATATTTGATGGCACATTGTTTTTAAACTCATAAAATTATGATTTATGAAATGAGGACACGACCCTGAGAACAGACTTAGGGGGTTGACTCGTAACTTTCTCTTCACTCTTAAATAACACATGTCAGAACAAAAAAAATCTAATTTTAGCATTATAAGATGGTCACTTTTAGATTTTAATCTTAGATTAGTACCTATAATATCGGCCCTATTTGTCTTAACATCAATATATTTTTTTTCCCCTCAAGAACCCATTTTTGAGCTTATACAACTATTTTCCTATTAAATATATTTTTTCAGACTATTTCAATTACAATTTTGTTACAATACACATCTAAATTTTTGTTCAATCATAGCTACTGTTAAGCATTATACTGTGTGATTATGTCAAACTTTGAAAATTTTTGAAACAGTCGCTGAAGATTCTGTTACATTGTAGTTAACTTGATTAAAAACTAGATTTATTTTTATTTTATCATTTGAAAACGTATCTAAATGGCGTCCAAATATAGAGTTATTAGGATTCAGGATGCATGTATAATTACCAATAATTATTTCTTAAATAAAATTTATTCTAATAAACCGATAATTTTACATATTTATTGGTTAAATTTTGCAATATTAAAATTCAAAACAAGAGAGAAAGAGAGAGAGAGAAAGAAAGGCTGTTTTAAAGGATAAAATATGTCTCCCAAGAGAGATGGATTTCGAGTTATTTTATAGTTTGTGCGGGTTACAAGATAAGTTGCTTATTAAATATTTAATTAAGATTTTGATTCATTCGCGCGTGCCCAGGCCATTTCACGGTGAACGATTTGGAACAAGTGAACAATCATATGTAGGTATATTATGGATAATTTATATAAAGTTGAATGCATTAATGTACGCGCGCACATATCATTCACATTATATACTATATCAAGTATATGTTATTGTTTTATAATATTATAATTGTTGTTATTATTATTATTATTGTATAATACATTCGCGGGTACATCGTTTATATTCCACAGCGCGTAGTACATTATCTCCTCGCGTGCAAACGCTGTACGAGATTATAATAATATGTATTATCATGATGAATACGCACGCATGTATTTATAATCATATAGTTTTAATTTTGTCGCAGCAATTTTTTATTATTTTTTTTCTATTTTGTTTTTGTAATACTCGAACACCGAAATTCTATGCGCCTGCTGCGCGCATAGGCGAACGAAACGAATGACGAATTAAAAAAAAAAAAAAAAAACAGTTATTTGTGTACAGTAAAAAGTTTTACGACCCGAACGCAGAGATACGTAATACGCCGTCCACACGACTCGCGTTTAACGTGCGTCCGCTAAACAATAGTAATAATCATAATATAATAATGACGGACACCGTATACAACATCGCGTATTGTTGTATAATATATTATAAAGAAATGTTTCCGTCAGCGTGCCAATAATGAAACGGTTAGGTAACGTCACGGCGAGTTAATGACTCCTCCCGCGCCAGTTAGAGATTTAACATTTTTTTTTTTTTTTTCAATGAAAATAAATAGTGTCAATTAACACGCTGCTATATACCGCGTTTTATAACACTGCACATGGAACACGTGCGTCGCGAGAACGGCAACATAAAAATAATAATAATAATAGTAATAATAAATAATAATAGTAATAATAATAATTGTAGGTACGACGTGTGCACAATATTGTACAGGTACAACACAATGTGGAGGCGTGTAATAGTAGTAGGTATAACTATAACTATAAATAATATGAAGTCGACAGATGGACAACGTGTGCCAAATGGTTTGCAGTGAAACGAGTAGGTGCACTATGCGCGCTTGCTGCAGAGGCGACGAGGCGGTTTGAGAATAATAATAAGATGACGTATAACGTGTACTACCTATAGTATTGGTGTATCATTATTATTGTATTATTGCTATTTGCAGCACGCGCATTATGTTGCACTTTTGGTCTAATCAATAATGCACATCTTGCCGTCGTCCCGTCTCGCGAGTTATTGTATTAAACGTAACATTATGTATCGTATCATCGTTTTCTCGAATATTATACAATGCATTTATGTATATTATATTATGATATAAATCGAATTTTAGAAGAATGCGAGAAGAATAAATATTTGAATAAATTGTATAAATGTTCTCTTTTTCCGTTCTGAGACTAATCTTTTTTATTTATTTACATACAGTTCATATATACTCGTATGCATGTATACAATCTGTACGGCTTTATAATAAAACAATAATAGTGCTACACACTAAACTTGACGATTTTTCGAAAGAAATGTCCAGTGACATTGGTTCAGGAATTTCAACTATGACGTTTTATACTAATTTAAGTATATTAAACTGATACATATATTTAAATACTTTAATATTGTATAAGACATGGCAGTGGGTTATCATAACATTATTAAAAAACTTTAAAATCTATTACATTCAATAAATTATTTTTATTTTTCTCTTACCTACCTATAAATATATGGTCGAAAATTGTTTAGAATTCCCGCACTTATATTGTGGAAGGATACAAAATTAAAGAAAACTCATATTAATTGTTGGGTTGCATCGAAAAAATGCAAATATTCGTTTCTATTAACGTATAGTTCTTTAATTTTTAATATTTCATACTTTCTCTGAAAGTGTTTGAAATAAAATAATGATAAATGATATGATATTCCTATTCTGCTGAATAAATAAATAACTTTTGTAGTATATTAACACACTTAACGGTAATATTATGTTTGGATATTATACAGTGTCCCGCGAGGATTTACTTATTGCGATATCTCTTATTGTTTAAGATAATTAAAACCTGTTTTTTAACTCACACGATTTAAGATTACACAATTAATTTCGAATTCATCTGTAGCAGTCTGCGTTAAAGGTAGTCACAACACTGCTCATCAACTATGAAACAATAGATAAAAAACTTGTAAGAAAATTTAATGTCTTCTAACAATAATATTAACAAAATCTAAACTATTTTTTGTGAACTTCTGAAATTTAAAATTTCTTTAATAATATCACATATTAGTACATGAAATGTTGATTTATTAATGTTATCTGTGATAATGTTGTTGTATTCAAATATACAATACATTTCTCCCAGATGCCAAATCTCCAAAAGCAGCAATCGCTGCCCAGTTTTTATTTTTAAAGCTTAAATTAAAAATTGTAGAACAGTCTGTGAATAAAGTATAAACATTTTAGAATGTGACGCGCCACCGACTCTTATGACAGCGTATTAAGTGTGAATTCTTGATACTGTTAAAATAGAAAAATCTTGTGAATCAAATATTACTTCCTACACGTCACGACAAATATTAAATTTTTTAGCGTTTTGCATTAAATTATGTAATAAAACTTCTCAAGATACTAGACTTCTAAACATTGTTCGCTTCATAGATTTATTAATTATTATAGTATACCTGGACTGCGCAGTGCACATAAAGCACGATTTAATCACTAATGCTGATACCAAACACCGATATCGAAATATAATCGCTCTGAATTTATGTTTGCTGAAATACCAAGAACAAATAAACGATCGCATATAAATTTTATTTTACTGCCATAGTACAAATATTACATTATTTAAATCATATTTAAATCAACGGTTTCACATTAATTAATTATTCAGTCACGACAGGCCAAGCGTCAAGTGCTCCATAAGATAATTTCCATTCCGTGTGGGTACGAAGGTATTGGATATTTTACTTTTATAGAAATAAAAATTAGAAATATTATTTATAATCATAACTATATTTATGTATTACATGTATTATTCTCACCGACTTGTGTTTATTAAATCTGTTTAATATCACTTTTGCACAAGTACCTAGAGGTATTAATGGTTGTTGTGTAAATAATAAATAATAAAGATAATAATACAGATGTTGCACATGATTTATTTACTATATTGCTAAAGTGCTACTGCATTTTGCAGTACTTTTGAACAGCGGCCATGTGCCCAAATTTGTGTACACACCTCAACAAACCATACTTGGTTTTGTGTACATTATATTGTACACGCAATTTTTATCCTAATTGGCTTCGTAGTTCATGTTCACGAATATGATGATTTTAGGTTAGGCCAAAATCCAGTGGCCCAGTAGCCATTAATTTCGTATACTCAGCAAAGTAGAAATTATGAACATTTCTTTAACGAATCGAGTATTTTCTTTGACCGCTTCTGAGCATGATGTTTATACTGCTTATAGTCTTAACATTTTTGAATAGTACAACACAAATATCATAACTCATAAATACTTATGTCTTATACTCTAATAGTCTAATGGATATTTCATTGTATTAAAAGGAATATTTCTTAATCGATATAACCAATATGAAATCGATGTAATATTTTTAAATCAAATATTTGTGTTTTAATTGGCGACAGTTACGTTTTCTAAGGTCTATTATGAGGTCTATCCACCGTTTTTATTGACTCACTAATTACATTTTTTAACTATACAAATAAAGAATACATACAAATATTGTACTATAACTGTAGTGTTCGAAATTGAATAACTTTTTCCTGACAATGAACTATTTTACAAACCATATATTTATGTTCACAATCTCGTTTAATACAAGATTTACTTGACCATTTGCATGAAGCCTTTTTTTCAATATAATTTCATAACATACTTTTGAAGATAATAATATATTTAAAACCATCGAATACAAATATATGTATTTTTATTTTTATTTTCGTAACTATTCGTTTACCGGTTAGTTTATATGTGGTATCTATAATGCAGATCATTAGAAAAGTATGTTGTATTCGTATAATTGTGTAAACATTTACAATGATTGTTTAAAATTTATGAATAACCTCATTCAGTGTAGGTTCGGGCTTTTGATTCAAGGCTTTAAATTTTCAGAATTAATATCTAGTCTTAAAATAATTGTAACATTCCAAACATAATTATTATTATATACCTAATGTGACCTGTGAGTAATTAATTCGTCGAATAATTGATGACATAAAAAAAAACATTCAGCATATTATACTTATGCATTCCAATATAATGTTTTGGGATCTTTTTACTTTTTTTTATTTAAAAGTATTAACAATCTATACCTACTAGCACTGCCGTACCTGGGGGGGGTTTGGGGGTTCAAACCCCCCCCCCGAAATTTTTTGCGTTATTTTATGTCGTAGTAAAATAACTATTTCAGTCTAGAATAATCGATAAACCATTGATATATTATTTACGTGCATATACGAATGACAGCTATGGTCTACGTCATAAACTTTAATTACCTACACAATATTCTAATACAATTAGAACACACATTTTTGGCTTACAACCCCCCCCCCCCCGAAATTAATTTCCAGTTACGGCCTTGCCTACTATCATGGGCGCCAATTTTTAGATTTTAGCAAGGGGACAAAATATAATACTCAAAATACAGTCCATATATAGTTTTTCTATTTTCTCTATTTGCTTTCGTAAAAACTAAGACAATTTAAGAACCTGAAAATACTTATAATATTAGATTTTATTATTTAATTATATTTATTTTAACACAAAAATATTTTTTTTTATTGAGCACTTCTTGATAAATGCATTTCTTATTTCACATAAGTCCAAAGATTCTACGATTGTTTTGTGACAGTTAATTGCTGCCAAATCATTCAATCATTTTTGGGTCATAGTATCTCTTATAGTTTTTGATCTTTTTAAAGTGGAAAAATATCTTTTAGTGGTGCATGTTATGACTGGTACTATCAATATCATCTGCATACATTTCCTTATTTTTGTTTAGTCTGTTTATGACAAAGTGTGGTTTACTTTTAGAAATGTTTAATATATCCGCAAATGATGAAACAATTAATTATATCATGAAATATATATATATCTGTGAAGCTTAAGCTCATCAATATTTAAATCATCTTTGTAATATGTATGAATGATTATAAAAGTATTTCATGTCATAACTCACTAGGAAATTATTTTTGTACACGACTGACGGCCAAGTATTGCTTCCCCCGCGGAGTCGGCACCTATGCATACAAGCACAATATGTAAATTTGATATTCATAAAAGAAAAATAATATAAGTGACACGAAAAAAGTGAGGGAGGAAGCTACTCATTAGCAACATCTCTGAATATATATATATAAAAAATTTTTTTTTATGTATTTATACATTTTTTTATGAGCTTTTACTTTCATAAAATAACTGTGCCGATCAAAATCAAAATAGTTTCCCAAAACTGTCTTACAATTAATAACTCAAAGAGAAAGGCAAAAAAAAAAATAAGAAAAATATATAAAAAAATAATATTTGTAAAATTATTACAATTTTTGCTCCACTTAGATCAGCGGTTCCCAAACCTTTTCGACTCACGGCGCCCTTTTGGAACTGAGTCTATCTCATGGTGCCCATAGTAAAACTGAAGACCGTTTTTTTATGATAAAAGTGAATAAAATCATATTAAATGTTAATTGATAACCAGACAACGGTCGATGGCTTGGCGCCACTGTGAAGACTCAAGTCACCGAGTCTCAACAGGTTGCCGCGGCGCACACTTTGGGAACCGCTGACTTAGAGTATAAAATCATAAGTCAATATTTTGAAATTAAAATGTTTATGTGTAGGCTGACACCTTTAACTGTTAAATAGATTAATACCATATTCTATTAAACTATAAAAAAAATATTGCTTATTTTACAGATTTTACGCCTTTACTATTAGTTTGCACCTAAAGAATCAACTAGAAAGTATTTCTTGTTCTGCATAACATTTCATGCAAGTATGGGATTTTTTTAAAAAACTACTCAATATTCAATAATTTTTATGACACGGGAATATTTTCGGAGTTCGACGATAATCATACCATGCTTTCTCATAGGAATAATTTTTTGCTTGGTAATAGGATTTCATACTCACATATGTTTTCTTTGTTTAGCACTGCACATGTTAATATGACAAGTATACGTTCTGCTTTATGCGTTCGGTTTTAAATTTTTTGTATTGCATAACCATACCGTAACTCTATTGAAATTTTTTTTTTTTGCTTTTGCCCTACAATATTATAATAATTTGAGTTCAAAAATGTATAACTACAACTAACTAACAAACACTCAAGATCGGAAAATAATCAAATTAATATGTTTAAAATATAAATCAAAAATATAAAATAATCAATAAAGTAAAGTGAAAGATAGGTGAATCAGTCTCTGTGTCTAAAGAAAGTTTATGCTACTAAAAGCTGAATTACCCGTGGAAATTGAAAAAAAAAATTAATAACAAATTTATTTATGATTGTATTCAAGTTTAATGTTTAACCTATTTGATCTATAAATCATTAATCATATAGGTACGAGTATATGATAACCGATTAAAAGAGATGCCTAATTAATTATTATTATCTTGTTGATGCAAGAAAAATAAAACTTTGATAATATATTATATGGAACAGGTGGAACCTAATTAGAAATTTAGGTATTGTTTCATCTGAGAATATTTAACTGAACATAAACATATTCTTTAGACAACAAAAATGTTATAAATAGTGTTTTTAAAGGATTTTGAACGTATTTGTTTTTAGAAAAAAAAATGATGGAAATTAGTACTAAATGCTAAGGGAGTAGCGCACTGGCAAATTATCGGGATTCTTTAAATATTTCTTGAAAAAGTATGTACAGAAAATAAAAATAAAATCGGGGTGGCATGGCCGAGCGGATTAGGTGGTTGTGCTTCATCGCATTGTCGCTGTTTTTAATCCGGACTCCGGCGGTTTCGCTTTCCGGGCGGAAACACTGTCCTGAGAGAAGAAGCCACCACCACCCCTTCACCTACAAAATACCGTTCCAAAAACACGAGTTTTACTCACAAAAGTACCCCCACCATACAACCACAGCTAATGACCGTAGTTGCCAAAGCTTAAAATAAAAAAATAAAAAAATGCAATTATAAATTTGTTCAAAATATGTTATAAACATTATTGGTCTTGTACATTTTATTAGGTATACTCATTCGGTTTTATATATAATTAACTACTTCTATGACCATGAAGGAATCTGGCCCAGGGTAAAATCAGTAATAATTAAGGCTCCGACCGTAAGATAAGATGAAATATCTTAAGTACAAATATATTTATATTACTACTATAGATAACTACCCTTTATTTATTCTACTAATATAGATTGTATATATTTATATTAACTGACAATATAATATATCATATATATTTGTAGCTTGACACTATAAGCCATAATATTTACATTATAAGACAGTTAATAATCTATAATATACATATACGAGTATACCCATATATAATACTCCTTATGTTTAATTAATCAACTAATTATTAATCGTTATCGGACGTACAGCTTTCCGTAGAGTTCATGGTCTGAAAAACATAAATATTTATTATGCTTATAATTCACCACGCGTGAAAGGACGATGGGTATAAGTGTATAACTACACATATTCATTGGATTTTAACCGAAAAAAAACGCACCGGTGCCTGCAAGTGCATGCGAGTAAAATTCACTTATTGCACGCGGCGAAGGTTACGCAGACGTCATGGATTAAAACACTGTCGTCATAAAAATCGTATACTTTCGGCGAGAAAATTGTTTCCTGCACCTTCGCCGTGCACTTATCACCACCATGACGTATGTGCGTGTGTAAATACGTATACTCATTGCTGGCACAATACACCGGTTTTCCGTGTACACTGCACTTGCGTAGAAGCGGTTACAGCGCGTACAATCGTCGCACGTGATCTCTCGACGGTATGTTCTACGCATGGACTTCCAGTGATCATAGACTACCAAAGATCGGATCGCGCATTTTACGTGCACTGTCCTAGACGAGAGTTAAAAAAACACAACGCGCGTGGCAACACGTTTTTGTTTATCGAGACTGCGATTTGCCGATTATCCTGCGATGCATACGTAAACGTCAAGGTCCTCGCAGCTACCTACCTATTTTTCATTTTTCCCGCGATATTTGAGATGAATATCATTCGGACCCGATCTGCACATCGTACCCGTAGACCTGCAGATTAGCGTTGGCACGGACAAACGCGGTCCGTCGCGTGTAGTACACATGACGTAGCAACCACATGCAGGAAACTCATTTCCAATTTTTCCCCTCCTTTTCATACTTGCTACACATTTTTCTTTAAATCTTTAATCAATCCTGCACGATATTCAAATCGTGATTATCAGGTGACTACAATATCCTCTTTCACTGTATTGTTAAACTTTAAAAAAATATATATATTATATTGTATATTCCTATACATAGCTATAAAAGATAAAACTCAGAAGCAATTCTAAAAATAATGTAAATATATTATATATATTATATGAGACGTTTATTATTGCTTGATCTGTGAGATCATTGTAAACTACGATATTATATTTATTTTTGCTGTCATTTAAATTTTTTTATTCTTGTAAATAAGTGTAAATAATATTTTAATAATATTACAAAATTACCATAATTTAACTCTACCTCCAACTCCGACCATAATAAATGTTATTTATTAAATTTGTATGTTTGTAAATATATATGTACGGTTAGTCTTAAATAAAAAAAAAACTCATAGATCATAATAAATTAAAGATATACAAATGATCTAAATAAAGGGTTACATTTTACAATATTAAATATACTCTCAATTTAACATTTTTTTTTTTTTTGAAGCAAACCATAATAAAAACAAAATATTAAATATACATAAAGAAAAAAAAACATTACAAACATTCATTTTATGCCTGCGGAGTTGTAATTTATATATTTACCTGCTAGACTTAGTAACTTTATTAAAATATTTATGATTTACCTGAGGTAGTAAAATGTTTACAATATTCGGTAGTATATCTTATATTTTTAACATAATTTTCTAAAAGAAGAAATACATGTTTTTAGATTTATAATAATGATAAAATGACTATCGCAGTTAATAGCAATACTCGAAGTGTAAATACTATTTATTTATATATTATTCAAATTATCTATATAAGACGAACACAGGTATAATAAAAATTAGCGAATATTGGAAAACGAAAACATTAAATTTATTTTATAGTGTTCAATAACTGTAATTTAATTAAGATTGGGTATTGCAGCCGTGCGGAATATTTAGTACCTACTATTTAGTATTTACTTTTTCCTCATGTATAAATATTTTGTGCTTCACAAACTAGAGACTGTTGTGAGAATTCCTTCTAGACACATCTTGCGTTATTCTGTAAAAGTAATCTGAATAGACCAAAAAAAAAACAAGATATAAAAGTTTTCAAGTTTTAAGAAAACTTATTTTAAAACTTATTTGCTTAAAATTATTTAATAAACCGGTAAATTCTTATTAATATAAGATGCTTTGTCGGTATAAGTTATTTCAAAAATCGTTTGTATTTGTTAGATAAAATAACTCAGAAATTAATAGATTTAAGTGTTTGTCTTTTGATGTATACTCGTATAGTTCGTATACTAGGGTCGTTAATGTTTCCATGAAGATTACATTTTTTGATATTTGAGCCTATAGAAGACTTTCATGGTGCAGTTGTAATGTTCGGCCGAAAGCTTGAACATCGGAAGCAAAAACCTTATTTTATTGCAATATCAGGGACGCTATTTGGGGATACATTTTCGGTTCTATTTTTCACCGTATTTAAGGTATAGGTCATTTTAAATAAAGGTGCTATTATTAAATGTTTGAACTCAGAATAGTGTTTATAGATGACACTGTGATCTAGATCACATAACGGCATAATAAATACAAAAAAAGAAGCTTGCTGAATACTACTATAATCTAAAAGAATTAGAAGTTCATAAATGGCGCCAAAGGGTTCTATTTTTATTAATATAGGCTTCTTGCAGATTTATATTTCATCCTTGGTAAAAGTCTGAAATTTCCCCTATATGATGGCTACGTTTCAATTTTCATTTTTATAACTGATGATGGAAAAATGTGGACTGTAAAAAAATTTGGTAGCCTTATTTTAAAACTGAAATGGCACTCCTGTGGAAAATCTATAATATATTCCTAGACATACCAATCATTTAAAATAGAGATATAGAATTTGATTAACCAAACGTTCAATCCAGATTGATTTGAGCAGTGCAAGGACAGTGTGTAGGTGCAGTTGTGTGTAGGAAAGTTGTCGAGAATTAATTGTTCTTCGAGTCTGAGCGAGTTTTGTTTGAAATTTAACTTTTTATCTGTCCACATAGTATACATTTACAAGTCGAGATACCTATATAACGTTTGAAATGCACGTGACACCGGATATTTGCACCGTGTATACGGTACATGCTATACATACATATAAGTTTTATGTGTACATAAAATATAATCATTATATTATTGCTGAACAACGGTGGTCGCCTTAATCTTAGGTTTCAAAGCGTATCATAATATTATATGATATAACAATGACAATTATTATTACTGCATAAACATATATTCATAGGTATAACGTGTAGAACAATAATATACGCCAGTCTTTTCGATTGCACAAGAGTGCGTTATTAATTATTATTGTACACGCCGTGCCTCTATCGTGCACATATCATATTATTAATTATTATACACCTATAATGAGACCTGTGCGAAAATACATTTTGTTTTATGCATGATGCACTACCGCCCCGTAGTAGAAATGAAAAACATCATTGTTCCTGTGTAGGAAATATTTCCTGTGTGTCGTATACAGTGTCCGAGTGCGGTTTTTTCATTTTGCATTACGAATTGCAACAACTATAACAACATAGACTATATTAATTGGTACTTTTCAAAATATAATACCGATACTACAGTGACTTCTCGAAACTGTTACGTTGTATACAAGACTATATAGTGATGTTTTTTTATTGTAAATACGAACAACAGTAAAAAGTTACAACAATTCGGACACAAAAATCAGATTTGATGTTTCGACGAATTTGTTGGCCATACGCTTGGGGTGGCTCGGCCAAGTGCAGTAAACGAAATAAAACAAAACTGAATACAATTAATCGTCAATCAATACTATGTATAGTGTATACTGTATAGTATATATATATATATATATATATATATGCGGGTTCTTGTATTTTATAATTAATATAACACATCTTGCTTGTTACGTGTGTATGTATACACAAATAAATGTTTTTGTATTTTACATTAACGGTCACAATTGTCCTTTGTAAAATACTAATTTACTTTTCAATCCGGTTGAGTTACAATTTTGGTTTTCATTATCTGAAGATATCCTTTTGAACACTATATATAGTTATTTTACTAATTGTGGCTCGTTTACAATACTAGGCATTTATTATATATAATAGCTGCGTTTTATTTGAACAAAACACGTTGATTATTAAAATAAAAATACGTCGTTTTGTTATTTCGAGGTTGTATGCAATAGTTTTTGTCTTGGACCTTGGTTTATCATGGTCTGTGAGAAAAATGTTAACCACTTATAAAGGTTTTGGGAATAATCTAAAAAATCAGTAGCACGGAACTCATATTTTAAACTCTGGAAAAATACAATAAGCGTTTCCAGAGTTGATCTTGGCGTTTTATATAATATTTTTAATATATTTCATCGGTTCCAAAAATAATATTATCTTTTGCCTTTTCAGGTATTTAAATGGGTGCTCACGAAAAAATATAATCTTTATTATTTATACTTAAACAGTACTATGTTCTAACAAATTGTTAATAATTCTATGGTTTACGCTTTAACGTTTAAGTTGCTTGAATGATTATCTTCATACTATCTTTTGTTCACACATCTACATGATATATACGGAATGTGTCATGGTATTTTTCCCGATATCTCTATGATATATGGGAAATATCATGAAAACGGGAAAACAATGGTCCACGTTGTATACACAGTGTATACAATATTATTAGTATTCTAAAATGTACTACGTATGTGAATTTTTTGTACGTATCGATTTTTTTATCCGTACAAAACTTGTTTTGGCCATTCGCTTCTCCAGCAGAGTTACGATTCCGTATAGATTTTAATCTAAACGTTACTCGATTTTCTGAGAATAAATTCCACGAAGGCTATTAATCACATTCGTGTGGTAGCTGTTACCACACATAATCACCACCTTAGAAAAGTAAAAACCATAGATATTTAAGTTCTAGTGCAACTGTACCACTCAGAATAAGAGTTTGTTCTATCAGTCGTACGTCCCGCAAGGTTGATTAAGGGGGACTATGTTAGATTTTTGGAGTCGCTGATCGTCATAATATATGAACGGGGGTCTGACCAGTGATCCTGGTCTGAAGACGAAAGGGGCTCCTACCGCCGTTGGGATGAGCGTCACGAGGAAAAAGCCCAACTTCAGCCCCTGATACATGCGATCGAATCCAGATAGACTTATATGGCCGAGGCAGCAGCTAGTTCTACGACGCCTAAAGCTGAAACGTCCGACCGGTGATGTTCAAATACCTAAACGGTTTAAGACATCGGTACCACGAGTGGCGAGAGCCCTTTCGCACCACCTGGCTAAATACTCGCCTTAGGGCCCGGGCTCCGTGGTAGTTGATGCAAGAGCAACCGTAGGGTTGAAGGACAAATGTTCGTTCGGGCGAGTTTCCGGTGTCGGCAGCCCTGTCGGCGAGGTGCGCAATCGCGGGGGTTGAAAGCCCTCATGAACGTCACGTGGCACACATATAGCAGCTTTAGCGGCGGAGACGTACACCGGAAGTCACCTATATATTAATAGAAACTGGATATAGGTCTCGGCCCAACGAAGGCGACCGGCGTGTGCATGAAAACCGCGGTTGTGGGTAAGCGTTCGCGCGAGCCAAACCACCCGAGTTTCCACTGATCATACTAAAGACAAGACTGCATGACAAAAGAGTTCTTATCCGAAACGACTGTTGGCTGGTGCCCTGCACGCCGCACCGGTCATTTTATACTTCGATCCCACGGCTGCCACTGTCGAGACCAACATCTGGCGAACATTTTTGGCGAGACTTAAACGCGTACAATTATATTTTAACAAGAAGACAGTAATATAACATTAATATATACAATGATACCATAAGCTTTTCCAAATCCAAATCAATAATAAACGCGCTTGATCCGAGAAAACGTTTTTTATTTATTTATGCTATTTTTAACATTTGTTTGTAAGCAAATTTTGTTTACGAAATCTGATTTAAATCAAATTCAATTACCACTTGTTGTTTTACTATTCGCCTTACTACCGATAAGATCGGTTATCGAAAAAAGTCCACCTTAACCATTACATCGATATTAAATTTATTTAGTCGGCAACGGTAAGGTTAAGTTAGTATATCGTTTCGCGAATTAGGCTTGATACAAAATATATGGGTATGAACGATGTTGATATCCTCTGCGTAGTTTGTTTTCTGTTGCAGAGAAATCTTGGATCGGTGTTTGAAAACATATTTGGAAATATAGTATAGACAAAGGTTCATTAGATTGTAATGGAATAGGGTCATAGTTTTATAATAGAAACTACCGCTACTTCAAATCTAATAAAAAGCGGGCTGCCAGTGATTTTTTCAAAAATCCCACGTATCGATAATTTAACATTTATTTGTTTGAAATCTACCAAGAAATAAAATTCCGTTCGCAGCCAATAAAAATGAAACAGTGTAATAGTTTAAAATCATTTTTGTACGTTTACGCTTTTTACCAACAATAAAATTAGTCCATAATAATTTATAACATACTCGTATAGTACTATAGTCTATAACAACGGTAGAAGATTTCCAAATTTTAAAATGTTAAAGATCAATAGTAACAAATCAGGAGGTCAAATTCAAAACGTTATTTTGAGCAGTTTTTAGATTTATGATACAAACATTATTTTATGATATATCATATGGTTGGACGAAAATAACGCAAAATATGTACATCGAGGTATCAAGTGTCTACCTGTAGTGTATATATTATATATTTATACACTCGTATAAAAAAAAAAAAAATGAAAAAAAAAATCGTACGATAAAAACTAGTTGTTTAAAAGATGTTTTCCGTGGAATAGCGGTGAAGAAGTATTATTATTATATATTGTAGTATATATATTATTATATATATGAAGAATTACATGCGTTGCGCGCACATAGGTACCGTAGTGGCGTAGTGTGTTCGTTGTTTTGGTTAGGGAATCCAATTATAAGTTTTCTTTTGTTGACCAACACTACTCATATTACCTACATGTTCCGCTTTTATATTACCGATGCTGCTTCTGCCATAATCAGATAAACGAGTTGAATATAGTTCGAGCTCCTGAGCGACGTGAAGGATAAGATAATACATAACAAAGTGTACATCGAAAAGAAGTTCCAAGTCAATAGGTAAGGTTTTTTTTCAAACTCCTACGTTTAGTTATTCTTGTAACACTCGTAGCACACACCCACCCACACACACACACACACTCGTACCACTCGTTAAACAATTGATTTATGATTTACTTATCAACGTTCATCACGAGCTGCAATTAGGCAGTTAACATTTCCAAATATATCTCTATATATATATTATATATTGCTACAAAAATGTATGACGTATATGGTACTGCCCAACTCCATACCCGATTGCTAGTACATACCACATTATACGTATAGGTATTGTATATATAGTCACACTATGGATCTATAGTGACACTATCTAGTATCTGTGCGTGCATGTATATAATACGAATATTGCCTAAATGCATAATGTATCAACTCCAGTCTCATGCATATTACTTATTTACTTATGTCTTATAGGAGCAAAGGCTATTTTGGGGGACACTCTAAAAAAAACACCATTATTCTATGCGCTGTGTATACAAATACATTTATACACACTATATAATATATACATACTGATTGTGTTGGTTCAACGTGTTCACTCGAGCGTTTAACATAATATAGATACACTGCTACATCAGTTACATATTATTATTGTGTATCTACTGCATGTGTGTGTGTGTGTTTTGTGTACTGTAGTGTTTAGATTTTTGTATTTGACTCGTTGTCGTTTCCCATTTTACATTTCACAACTCGAGGAGAACACAATAATAATAATATACATATATGCGCACATAGCACATTGCACACGTAAGGACGAAAATGAAAAACAAGTAATTCGTGTACGTATAGGTATTTGTTTTCTCGATAAATCGGTGGTATGAAGGGGAGTTCGACGTAGGGTGTCATTAGATTGTGTCAAATTTGTTGTCAGCCCAAAAAGAACTCCGTGAAGCGAACACAGATAGGTGGTACTTCAAAAGCGTTGCAGCGCGCGACCCTCGCTATACCCTCCAGCTATTTTCTTACCATTTGACTAAAAGAAAAAAAATCCGTTCATTATTCACAGTAACGTTAGTTGCGCAAAGAGAATTATAATAAAAAAAATACCAACACCCCATCGATTGACGAAATCCGACATCGTTCCCATGAAAAGTTCATGCCATATTTGCCATACTGCAAGTTTATATTTTGTATATATTTAAATAAATTTTATACAAAGGAGCAATAACTGTAGGTACAATAACATTTTTTTTTCGACGATTCGAGATTAAATTTTAAATTACTTTATATCTTTAGAAATATAAACGCCTATCACCCATATTCACCACTGTTTAATTAGAAAAAAATAATAAACAGACTTATACTCACGACATTAAGATAAAATAATTTATTATTTACACCTACGAATCGTTTGTTAATTGTTAACGACACAATTTGAATCTTATTTATTTTACCTATGCCGTTCATCGGTTTACTCATATAATATATGCCGGATCGATGGGCCGACAGTACATCGGACCGACAACCAGTGGGCCGGCCGTCGAGACAACATATTTTTAAAATTGTAGGTGATATTTATCATTTTTCCAAAAGCTATGTTATCAATATTTTCGCAGGTGAAATAGAACGCGCGAGGGAGTGTCGGAAATAGAATTGTTATTTGTTTGTAAACGATTACGTCCACTGGATCCGGTAAGACGAAAATGGCCGTGTTCGAGTACACATTATATTATTATAATTTGGCGCGGACGTCTGCAGCAGCGAGTGCGAAACACATTATATTTAGATTTCAGACGGAACTCTGGTCGGTCGGCGCCGTTTATTACTGTTAAGCGTGATGATGGTCTCGAACGTTTCGGGGAATGGCAACGGCTCCGGACGGACGCTGCCGGGGCGCATTACGGTGCGTGCGGCGGCAGTCGAGCGGTGAACGTGCGAATGACGAAATCGACTGCAGCGTCGTTCCAAGTTCAAATGGGCGTGTGCCGCGGTCCGGCGGTAGACGCGCGATGCACTTGGAAGTCGGAACCAACGGGCGACGCGACGGCCGGCAACGACGACGCGTTAAGTCTCGCGTGCGCGCACTACGAGAAAAGTCCTTGAAAATGTAAATTATATCACGTAGGTCGTAGGTAATATCGTGATATCATTAGACCGTCGGACTGCGACTACCAGCGGCGGCCGCGGCATTTACACGCTATAATTAATTGTATTCATTTCCACTACGCACGCGCACAAACGTATATTATTTTCCGAAAAACTTCGTGTATATTACGGACATAATGAACTTTTATAGGTTTGCGTATCACAGGTTATTATTAAATTCATGAAAACACACCCGGCCGATCGGTCGACTGCACGGGCCCCCAGGGGTCACGCGCGCCAATATAGTCATCAATTAATTAAAAACCCGAGCAGATAGCCTTCTTAAACGGAGATCGATATATTTTTCCTATTTTTATCTCTGTATACGTTATTACGTTATCATTACGTTGCCGTACACCCGTACACTGCAGTACGTATAATAATATATGTTGTGTACGCACCAATAGAACGTATACCGTACATGCGCGCGCGTGCACCCGGTGCAATGATGCAACAGCAGTGCAGCAGCCAAGGCCGCAGTTAAACGCTGCGCGGCCGCCTCTCCCATAGAGACTATAATGTCATCGTAACGCGCTGCAACTATAGTTTGTAATTATTATTATCATTATTGTTGTTTTTTTTTCCTTTTCCAAATGCGCGCGTCGTACGTGTAGGAGTTGCCATCCGTCCCGATATATCGGGACTGTCACCGATATTGAGCTCTCTGTCCCGACAAAAGACCAAAATGTCCCGATTAAAACTGTGCATTGCAAATTGCGCTTTATTGCATACAAATATGAAATATGCATGACATGATCGAAAACAAAAAAATGTTGTTTTTCAACTTGTACATGTTCTTGTACGACCAAACGTATGCGATTAAAATCCAATTAAAACGGTCATATCGATAATATAATTTATTATCTTTAGGTATCGCTTGTTTACGTCGGACACTCGTTCGTCCTCAGAATCGTATCGGTCGGCCCGTACAGCGATTATCGGATTCATGGTATTTACAAATTACGTAGGACACGGGCATCCAGAGACTATGGAGTCGATTTTACAGTGTCAAGTTAATTATAATATGCAGTATTCTACAAATATGTTAGAAAAAATCTGTTGAAAAAACCAAAGTCTTCTGAAAAGTATGGCCATCCAAGTACTTCTGCGATAGAGTAAAAAAATTTTAATGTAACCTTAATAAATATACAAATATTTTTGTCTAAAACAATGAACTCTGATGTTTCTTACAAAATTGAGTATTTTTAGACGCTCTATCCTAAAATTTCTACAACGTCCCGACAAGACCCTAGCCAAATGTGGCAACCCTACGTACGTGGTATATATATCATTTAATCTATTCTGTGGTATTACGCTGTTCGAATAATGTACAATGTAACGTACACGAACTCGTTGCAGACATATAAATGCACTTGGACGCACACGTTCATTTTAGCAAACTTAATCCGTTTGGCAAAAATAAGTCCAATGAAATTAACAAATCGAAGTCGGGTACCTGTGTGTATGTGAAAAAAATGCATGCCGCCGTGCACGCCATACATACTTTATACGCGTACGACGTCTAGGTTAATGGTTCGTAATATTTAACCTTGAACGATGGTTTTATTGCCAATGCATTTAAACGTCCGCTTACGAACACACGTGCAGTATACACAATGATCACATCGTCATATCGGTTATAATTTTTTTTTAGTTTAAATTTTGTTTTCAAACAAAACCTTTACGTTTACTAAATGACTCGCGGTATATTATACTATACTACATTATACCAACACAATCGACACGTTCCCCGACCTTTTACACCATAATACATACTAATTTTAAACTTACGATTTTCATATGGTGATCTTTAACTTTCCATTTTTTGTTGTGTATAAATAGATAATAACTTCAACAATTAACACAATATAGATAACATTTACCTATACACTATCACCTAAACAATTAAGTTTGTAATTTGTACAAACCGTCTAGAAAAAAATAATAATAATGGCCAATAAAAGTTAATAGAACAATCATCTTATGTAGGGGAAACAATTAAAATTATATGCAACTTAGATATACGTATAAATGTACCTACGAACACTTCAACAGATTACACAGATGTAGCAAACAAACATGTAGTACAAACACCATCGTCTTCTCCATTACCGGCCACCCATCTCATTTTTAACACAATGTGTTTTTTTTACCGCTGCTTTCAATAGGCTAAAAAGATCAACCGGTGACGATAGCAATCATCGCCGTCAAAAGTGACATGCGATGTTTATCTTTATAGGGATACCCGAAACCCTAAGTATACGGCGAGAATTTATTTATGTGAATAATTTTACAGTGTATACATATTTTATATATAGGTACGTAACTGCTATATAGGTATACGCGACTATACCAGTCTTGGCGATTTGTGATAAATTATGCACCCTTGAAACATTTTACGAGATGCACGTAAGCACATTATCCTGCAATGGCAACGTGGCTGGATACTATAATGTACATTTACAACGGTCAATAATCAAAAACATTACAATATCATTTTTTTTTTTTACATTACTATTGTGTACAGTATAGTGATAAACTGATAACTGGTAGTCTATAATGTATTATATCACATAGAGAAACAGTTTGCATCGCATATATCGGACGTATGTATGATAATAATAAAATATATATGCAAAAACTTGTATTATAAAAATATCACAACAATAAAAATTTTTAATTATATGAACTGTTCATAAGAGTGAAACGTGTTTTATTTTATGGAAAATGTATACATGTATTATTAGTACCTATGTATTTTTTTATCAGCGTTATGTTAGAGTAGATAAGACTTGTTGAGGTAATTGTAAGACAATATTTAATATTTTTACTTAACTATATATTTTACTATAAATAATGTAATAATGTAATAAAGGTAATCCTAAAACAACTAAATAATGTTTTATTAATATTTTTTTTATCGTAAGTATTTGTTTTATTTAAAACAAATGTCACAGCAGCAAGTCCATAAATTTTTTTTTAATACTAAAAAAATTAATATGACACCCTTTATTTTATTAAAAACTATTATTTTGAGATATATATCAATGGTGAATTAATCGAGTCGTATTTAAATTTAATAAAACTGATGGTATAACCTGTGTTGTTGTTTTGAATACATAAATATTAAACCTTCAGTAACCCACATAAGAAGTATATATATTATATACCCGATGCACTTAGATATATTTTTTAAAAACAAACAATAATATGATGAAATAATAACTCTCGGGCTTTATTAATTTTTAATTAATTTTTTAAAGAATCAGATCATTACTTTTTGTTACCAATTTGCTGCACGCATGGCTAATAGAATATAATAATCTTTGATCAAACGTATGTATTATTACATAGTACAAAAACATTAAAAACCCAGATTGAAATATCAACTTGACTTAAGTAGATTATTTAAATATGTTCGTTATTCAATTTGACTTCCGTATAATTATCATATTATTTATTGATATTAAATCTGAGTAATTATTTAATCTTCGTTATTTCTCACCAGAGAGAAGTATAATATTTTACATTACAACAAGTCATATATTGTAATTGTACCATTGCAAGAAATTCAGTATGTTGAAACAATAACAAAAAAATATAACCAAGCTGCTGATATTTACGGAAAACTGGAAAGTTCTCCTAGCATCTAACTGTGCAAATATCTACACATTTTCGATCAATAACCCGAATCGCAAAATTAGACCTTTGGTCGTCGAAGTTTAGTATGTATTGAGATGAATATATTATATTTTAGTATTTCAAAATATTATTATTAATAATATAAATGACTAAAATTAGACTAAAAGTATTGTCAATATTTTTAATATATTGCTCTTATTTTAATTTTAAGACAACTAAATTAATTGAATCGTTTCATTACTCATCTAAATTTATTGGATGCGTTATACAACTACATCGTTTTTATACGTTGCCAAAACACAATTATTGTATAATCGGAAGACTGCAGTTATAAGTTTTTAAATATTATTAACATTCTGCATTTATGAAATACGTGTCCGAGGAAAATATGTGATGAAAGTTATAGTCTATAGTTTATACTGTATGTGTTATGTAACATGTGACATTGAGTCGATAACTATTGGGCCATCAGTTCATAAGGTCGACAGACAGTGGGCCGAATAATATATTGGGCAGACAGACTACACAGCCGACGACCGATAGGCCGAATATAATTTTTTAAAAAACAAACCAAAATAATAAACTAAATTATTAATAAAAAACGTACTTAGTACATATATGTGTTTATTAAAATTAACGAACAAAAAAAAAAAAAATGAAAATCCATTGTAAAAGCTTAAAATAATATGAAATATTTGTATTTTAAAATAGGTTATACATTTAATAATAATTAGTAAATATAATTATAGTTTCCCTATGTACTTTAGGTCTTAGGACATAATTTATAATGTAAGTTTATAAAAAAATTAATTGATATGGCGGCCCATTAGGTGTTGGCCGCATTTACTGTCGGCCCATCGCCCCGAGTCCCATCGAGAGCATGATACGTCATGCTATATTAAATAATATATACTCGTATACTAAAAACAAATATTTTAGGAAAATTCTTCGTCCTACTGTTTTGATTTTATGCGTCCGTCTCGTCCCTCCGGTGAAATATTTCTGGATCCGCGTCTGGGGTAGACAGGTTATGATCCGAATTCTTTTTATTCATACAAATATGCGTATAACATTATTATCGCAGTCCACTGCAGTATCTGGTTGTGTAATATGTACGCAATTATCCGTATTATCCCCCTCCCGATTCATCGTTTTTCAGACTTACTACACGACGTACGCACATATGTGAATACAATGCCTATATATGCCCCCCCCTTCCAGCCCCCTATACAGTCGATCGATGAACTATTCACATTTATATATTATTATATTTACATGTATATGCATAGGGTTTCTATATGCGTGAACGAGCAGAATCTGCAGTCATAACGATGACGTGAAACGCGATACGTTTTGAGATTTGATATAATATATATATTTTAATATTTATATATTACGTGAATTATACGATGGGTACAACATAAATATTACAAGTACACTCGACACAATACACACATGTATTATATATATATATACATTTTGTATAATATACAATGTTTATACTATATGATGCCGGGTATTGATTTCGTCCGGAACAGCTTCATCGCGCCAAGCAGAACCGCACGCCACTACGCCTGTACATAATATATAATAATAATAATACGCCTAATATATAACTAGTGCGCCGTGCCTCTTACAATTATTATTTATGTTAAAATACAACGTAAACTGCAAAATGTGTACACACTACATAATAATTACAAGTAATTTTATACACTACGGCCCTTAATTTACAATGTTAAGCATCAATATACAAAAGTGGTTACCTTACATAACCAGGGCTCGGAAATTATAGAACTGAAATAGTACATTTTAAGCAATTAAATATGCCCATGAAAAACTAAATTCAGTTCTAAAAATAGGTAATCGTGCGAAATGCATTAATATAAAAAAAAATTATTAAATATTTTCTAAATACTATTTTTTAAAAAAAAAATGTTATTGTTTAGATTCTGTTATAGACAATTAATCCCAACAAAATTGTATTTTTAAATATCTTTTTTTGTTTATTAATAAAAGTAGAGAAATCGAATCGTCCAAATGATTAGTACCACAGTCAAGATATGCCAACTTCGGGCGGCACTGTATTTATTCCAATTCGTATACTTTAGACATTCGTGTAGGCCGTAGGGCATATTAAAACAAAACAAATGTAATTAAATGTGTTTCTTTCCGTAACATAGTATGTTCTAAGAATTATAAATAAATATGCAAGTGCTACAACTTCCGATCCAAATGTATATGATACACATTTTTTTTTGTATGAAATTGTATTCTATTTGCTTTAGTAAGTTATATTATTTGCGGACGAATGTAAACGAGAATGATTATTTATTAATATACGATATTTAAAATCGTGACAAATTAAATATTTGATAAACCACGAAGTGAGATTTTTCGAATAATATATGTCACCGTATGCGAAATGCCGATTAAATATTTATACATAATACATATATTAAGTTAGCCTTTGTGAAATATAAATTAGTGTAACGTACTCGTATGTTATGTATGAAGTACTTGATTTTGTTTCTCATAATATCGCGTGTGTTGTCATATCAGTAATTGTGCGTGTCATATTATGATTTTTTTTACGATTCCGTCTACGTAATAATCACAATATATTTCGGGCTCCAAAGAAGCGACGATAATTTTTTTTTTTGTTTTATATAATGTCCAAACAATAATGGGCGCATTCGTACATAATATTATATAGCATGCGTATATTCACTTAATATATGAGTGCGTAGGTATATACGTTTTCCGTCGCTATTGTACACTACAATAATAATAATATATTACAGAGATAGAAACCGATTAGTAATAAATTAACTCACGCGAATCGGACAAACGTGTATACGCGTATTCGCGTCATGTGAATTTTTCCATTGTTTTTTTTTTTTTTTTATATACATTCGGTTTTGCCAATAACACGGTTTATTTATTATCATTTTTTACGCACGCATAATCAACTTTTATGTTAATTTCCTTTACACAAACTGGTTAGGCCGGTTGTAGTACTGTACTCTAAAAATAAACCAAAAAAATATTTTAACATTATCACGTAATCGCGTACAATTCAAATGAAAATACCTAATATACAGTAATAGTATTGTTTTTCGTACTCTGGCGCACCGGGCACCGAATGGCGATGGTAGTGACGTGTAAACAATATTGTAAGATATATATGATGTTAAATCAGATTTCACTAAAAATCAATTGGTCAAAAATTCGTGGAATATCTTGGACTAACATTTTTAACTCATTGCAGTTCTATGTTAAAAAAAAATGTGTGTAACAACTGAAATTTTCTAATACAAATAAAAAAGTTATTAATTGGTTAATCACATCATTAGAATAGTTTAATAGTTAAAATAGTTAGAAAATTATTTTTATATGTATTCATAATATTTTCTTGTTCATTTAATTTAATTATATAAAAATTGTAACTCTCCTCTAGGTACAACCACCACAAGCTTCGTTATTATTGTAAATCATTAATTTTTTTTCTGATTTTAAAAAAAACTAACAAATAAAAAAGTGTATAATTATACTATATATTATATATTTTTGTTCCATATTATGTATACAATACACTGCTGTACAATGTTCTTGTATCGTCACCGCGAAATAATATAATTTATTAAATAAATAATAATAAATAACGCTGATTGGGAGGAATTTCTTCAAGTGCAAATGGAATGATAATGAACTGCGTTATTACAACATTATAAATTATAATATATTCATATTGACGTGTGGCTTATGTTTCTACAACGTTTCCGATAATATTTCTTATGTTGACTGAGTGCTCTATGTTTGCAATCATGTAGTTTGTATTCATTTATTATCATTTATATATTTATTTATATCGTTATTTTTCCCATAAAATCTGATGTTGCATATTATTTATAATTGTATAAAAATACACAAATACTCTATACTTGTTGGTTTTGCCATTCGCCGAGAACATATAATAAATAACACGCGACAACGACGTATCATATCATTACTAATTATTATTGTGGTGAAAAATACGCGTCATCACGGGGCTTCACGAGCCACCAACGGGACTTGGGAATTCGGGATGCGTCGGACGAACGGAACACAATAACAATGTACATAATAATATTCTCATCGATGTCGGCGTGTTTATAATCGATGATAATCATAATACGAAAGGTCACGCGAGGAATATAACACGTCACCGGCGAATTATACGCGATTTTACGTTATGCGCCATGCGCGTGCGTTGTTTTCCGTTGTTGCGCACGGCGGAAAACCGAACGAAAAAACAGCGTAGTGCGATGTAGAAAAATCGCCAATGAAATGTTAATCAAAATTCCAACAAATGTTGAAGTGACACTCCGTGGTATCCAGCAAGTTAAAATCTATTCTGATGGTGTGTGTGTTTGAAAAGAAGTTGGTGCGAATTCGGTGGAACGTTGAAGAGGAGTATCGTACCTGCATACTTACAAGTTCCAAAACAAAATGTCAAAAAAATGTGCTATAACAAGTCTAAAACGGTATAAATATTTACTATTTAGTCGTCGGGAGAGTGTTTTGTAGTACAAATGTTACCACGCTATGCGGCATGAACTAGGTAGATGAAAATTTATAAATTTTAATAGAAAGACAATCATGACCCACAGCTTTGACCGGAGAACTACTACTGTTGATATCGCCGTGACAAGTTTGTGGACATGTCGAAATCGTCGAGTCGGAGTATACGAAGATATAATATACTGGTGGAATAATGTCCACGGTTACATTATAATACTCGACCGAATATGTTGGTCGCGGTGATCACTGCGGATGCCGATGCCGGATGTGGTGATAAGAAAAGCAAATGAAAAAAAAAAACCGCGCGGCTGAAGGTTGTTTCGTTCGAGTCGGCCGGCGTCGGGATCGGATGCGATTGTACCATACTCCGCCGTCGTCGTTTTGCCGATACGGTTTCTTTTCGCGGCGTACACTTTTGAATTACGATATATTATTATTTATTATTATTGTTATTACTATTACGGCTATTAATAATATTATTACGATATCACTCGTACGCGTGCAGTTTACCGCGGCGTTACGGACTATGCAGTCGAGGAGTCGTCGCCCGAGAACAACAACAGCACGGCGGCGGACGAGCAGATGAACAGGAGAAAAAAAAATGTATATATATTTACGAAATAAAAAGTAGAAAAGAAAAGAATAAGATGAAAAAGAAAAAAAAACGCGCGTTGGCAATCTCGTTGGCACAATCCATCTCGGTGCTCGGCCGACGATCGCCGCGGTCTCCTCCTCTCTTTCCGCACACACACACACACACATACACACACACACATAATATTATAGTGCACACGCGCGTCGGACGGAGCTGCCGCGGCGCTTCGTCTCCCTCTGTTTTTCTGTTTTCCATTCGCATTCCTGTCGTAATCCTTCGTCGGCTAGGACCAGTGTGACCAGTTTCTGCACGTTCTTCCCGGACGGCCGCGCGCCGCTAATTGCGTACTAATTCAACGTTTAACACGGGCCGCGTATATAATAAAATACGCGAAACAATAACGTAATAAGAAGACAATCGGGCGGCGGCCAGTAGCCACGAGAGGAGAAAGAGGAATGGAAAAAAAAAAACACAAAAAAATGAATAATAAAACCGTATTCGCGTGCACGTATCAAATAGGATACGCGCGTGTACGTAAAATAATAATAAAAACAGTAATAATAGTGCTATAGCCGCAGTGTTGCGCGCCTCTCGTATTTCGCAATCCGGTGCGGTGCGGTGTGCACTTTGCGCGTCGTCGTGTCCTCGGCCCGAGGATGTGTGTTGTACCTATTATATGCTTCGCCGCGGGTACAGACGCGCACGCAAAATATACATATAAATATTATTACACATGT
This sequence comes from Periphyllus acericola, assembly GCA_949715065.1. Lineage (NCBI taxonomy): Eukaryota > Metazoa > Arthropoda > Insecta > Hemiptera > Aphididae > Periphyllus > Periphyllus acericola. The sequence continues at coordinate 23,971,195 of OX454265.1, forward strand.
ACACACAATATTTATATATAATACGTATTATGCCACGCGTATATTTCGTATCATATTATGTGTGCACAAATGCATTATGCATCGTCGTGTACCACTCGATGTATGAGTACGCGCGAAAAGTAGTGGTCGGGGGGGGGGGGAAAGTATAGTCGTCCGGACCGCCCGACGGTACACAAACTATGTGTGTTTACGACAACAACGTGGTATATAATGCATTCGGAACGGGTAAACAGTCGTAGTCGTCGTCGTCGTCGTCGTCCGCGCACGCATATTATTATTATTTATTACCGCAAAACGAAGAGGAGTATGAGAGAGAGAGAGAGAGAGCGAGTGAGCGAACGAGAGGAAAACACAACAATGTATATTGCTTGCGTACATTATTTTCATATTCCGGCTAATTAAAAGTGACGCGGTCGTTTCAAGAACGCATTCAGCATAATTCATCAAAGCACGCAGTGGTCGTCGCCGTGTACTTAATTATTTATTGCTATATTGTCCGAGTAATATATTACAATTATTATTTAGTGCGATGCGTATGTGCAGCGTGCAACGGATACGGCGCACGCGAAAAGCGATTTTCGCGCGCTCGCACGTCCACAGCACACGCGCCGCGATCAACCCTCCCCCCACCCCCCTCGGGCGTTACTCTGAAACTTGTACGTCGTCGAGGTTGTGGGAGGAGAGTGGACGAGAGTGTCCGTGTAAACGTCGCACGCACAATTTCGGACGAAAAACAACAAAGCGGAAAATAGGCAATAAAAATATTACGGATGGGAAAAAAAATGACGACGGCGTCGCGATGGAATGGAAATGTAACGGTGCGGTGCGGGTGGGGTGGGGGGGACCGTATAGCGTGAAAACAAAACAAACGATTAAACGAGCGTGCGTGCGAGGCGTATACCCGGGAGTGGACGAGAGCCGGTAACCGAGCGAACGACGTAACACCGACAGCAGTGGCGCAACCAGAATTTTTTTAAAGGGGGGTCCAAAAGTATAATTATTTTAAATTAACATGCAAATTTAATTATTATTTTATTGTTTGTTTAATGTAAATATTGTAATTATAATGTAAAATTGAATGATAGTTAAATGTAAAAAATAAAGGTCGGTATGTACAATGTTGTAGAGTTTATAAAATGAATGATTATCTAATCTTCGTAGTGGATATTGAGAGCAGCTAACCCATTGAGTCTTCTTTCTGATGTGGTATTTCTCAAGTAACTTTTGATTCTTTTAAGTGAGGAAAATGATCTTTCCGCCTCACATGAAGTAATTGGAAGTGTGATAAGTATTTGCAATAGCTTATATATATTTGGAAAGAAATCGGGATTGCATTCATTAAGTATTTGAATTACACTATTATATTGGATATTACTGTCAGTCAAATAACGATTCCATAAAATGGTTTCTGATTTAACTCGATAAAAATCATCAATATCGTTAGCATAAAACTCAACAAGTTCTCTAAGTTTTTCTTCATCAAACGCTGAACTTTTAAGTTACATTTGAAATCCACATATTATATTTTGATGATTAACAAAACGATCATTTAGTTGTTGTACAAAAAAATCAAGAAATGGTAGAAACAAAGTAATTCTATTATATTTTTCGGGATCTTTTGTTGGAATATTAGCTCGGTTCATTTTTGTCAAACATTTTTATTATTTTAGAAAGATACGACACGGTTCAAGGGGGGGGGGTCCGGACCCGGGGACCCACCAAGTGGTTGCGCCACTGACCGACCGCATTAATCGCGACGATACACGTCAACGTCATGTACTATTGTAGTGTATTTATACGTATTTTAGTGCACTCCACGCGTTACGATCGTTGTTCAGGCGTATACTACGAGTTCGTACAGCATAGAGACCTGAGCGAGCATGATAAGCCGGCGCCCCACTCACTACAACCCAAGTGAGTTAAAAATATGTCGCGCTGTACATATTGCACCACTACTGACCGATCCATATTATGTATATAATTGTAATAATTAGTTGGTTTTTTTTGATTGTGTTCGATCGTGCCTGCCGACCAACCTCACGGACCATTCGGCTCATTATTGCCCAGTCGCTTGCACGGTCATATTATTATTATTATTACTATTATAATTATTATTCCATGGTGGCCGGCAACATTTGCGTCCCATTTGACACATTTGATTGATTTTTTAATAGTAGTCCGTAAATACGGCAAATCAAAACATTGTAATTCTTATCGAATTCATACCTTACTATACACAGTGCACACCAATTAACGCAAACAATCGTATCGTTTTGGATATGGTCGTAGTAACGGTACCGGTGGTGCGTATGTATATCGTCGTCATACACGCGTACAGCAGTATAGTCCGTGTCTTATGATGCACGCACGCGGCGGCTGTGTTGTACGGTCGTCGCCGCCGCTGGTGCTGCTTCTGCCGCCGCTCGTCCGCCGCCAGACGAGGATGACGGGAGGTCAACGTTCGTTAATATTTTTTCGCCGACGTCTGCGTCTGGTGTCCCGGCAGCGGTCGGCGCGCACGCACACGCGTCGCACCGGCGGCGCGCGACACACCCGAAAACACGCGTCCCCCGCCATCTAAACTTAACTCTCGTACGAACGCACTGACTGTTCTCTCGCAGTTCTTCCACCCCCCTCCCCCCCCTTGGGGCGGTTTGCGCGTTATAACCACACGTACCCCGGGGCGGACCGAAGGAAATTTGGCCCGTTTGGCCCGAAACAATATTATTACCAAGACTCTGTCCGAAATGCGTACATATGCGCCACTAAATGTCTACGGACCATAGGTTCCCGACCTGCGGGATGCCCGCTAACTCGAATCGAGGGTCCCGTGAAATTGTTTCAAGTGCACAGAGCAATCGCGGATATTTCATAATATGTTCGGTTACGCCTAGCCGAAGGAAACCAAAGTTGCAAAATATAGATTTAAATACACGGATACATCACTAAAGGGTGCCGTGGTCCGTGAGTAAAACGAGTTGGGAATCTATGGTCATGATATCATGTTCTAAGATTAAGTTGTATACTAACGTTTGCCTAGAAAAAGCAATGTTAAGCTTGAGAATTTTTACTCCAAATTTGGTTTCACCGGAGCGTTGCCCCGGTGTCCCGGTAGAAGGTGCTCACAAACTTCTTCTGCTCGCTTCCGGTGTTCACCCTGTGCACACCATGGCTCTAGACTTTGACTTATTTTACGTTGTACACTTCAACGTAGCCGTGTTGACAACTCCGCTATCGGGTAGGCGAAAAAGACGTAAAAAATAAACCGTGTTAAACTTCAAAATGTTAGTTACATTGTGTGTAACTACCTGAGCGCGTGAAACTATCACGTATTAACGTACATATTATATAATCATAAGTTTCATAAATACATATTCTTCTACAATTCACCTATAGATAAATGTTAATTTGAAGTTTCGTTTTGGTGTTCATTCTTAAAGATTATTTTTTTGCATATTTGAGTAAAAATGACCATAAAGTTGTAGGTATAAATGTTACATTTTTATGAAAAGGTAATAGATGCAATTTTTTTTAAAAATTTTCTTTGATTCATAAAATTCATTTTTCTGATTTTAATTTATCCTTCTTATAATATGTTCGCTTAGGTCGTGTGCCAAACAATCTATAAATCATACATCCACGGTCCATCATACTATCTGATTTTATTATGGGTTAATTGTTGCCGCATTATACGTTCTTGGGCTGATTTATTTAAATTATTTATGTTATCTACACATAAGTTTTATTTTAATAACGTGTGGAGTTATGTTGTTTTAACACAAGATACATTGATAAATGTGCTACGTGACAATCGCAGAAGTTTCCAATTCGATAATCACTCGAGCGTAGGCACGCGTGAGCGAAGGTGATCCGAGGTTTACACGAGTACATATTATGTGAACAGAATATATGAGCTCACTATTTTGATTTTCGATGTTAAGTTGTTTACAACTTGTAGACAAACAAACTGTTAGATTTCTATCACAGTATTATCATTTCATATTTTCTTAATTATTTTAATTATTATAAAATTACTATTATAGTAATTGTGTAGTAACTATGATCACACTATACGGTCTCTGCAAGTGTCGCACCGCATTTATTGGGTTATATTTATTAATTAAAATAAAAATAAAACTAAATAAAAGTGACGTTGGTGAGTAACTGCAATTTAAAAAATTGATTATTCGTATGGCCTCGTCCGATTTTGAATATTAGATCTCTATGATTGATTTTCTAATTTACATTAATAATTGCCTACTAGTAGTCATGACTATAGTAATACCATTGATTATAGTATAAAAAATGTATTCTATAATCAATTTTAATACCTAACCAATAAAATACGTTTTATAAATGAATAATGTTATGGTTATAAATGTATAATAATAAATGTACACGTGTTTCAATACAGATACTGGTATAATTCTCGGCTCAAAACACCAAAAGGCCGTTCTAATTGCATAAGAAAATTGAGCACGTAAAGCAATATTGATTTCTTTGAACACAACCCGAGACCGATAATCGGCGGCTTGTTTACCTGATCCGCTCACTATCTCACTGTGCTCGCAGCACCCACGTGTAAACGCTTTTTGTGAATTGGTGTTGGGTATTTCCAAATTGTATTGTTACATTCTGAATCATATATTTAGTGATTGTTTTTAAAATAGGTTTAGTTCATTTTAGCACACAATAATATCGTACGGTTTTTTCGAATAATTATGAATTTTCGCGTGTACAGATACTTTTTTTGCATAAGAATCCGGGCTTCATAATGCATAACGTGAACGCAGGGTGTGTAAACGAGAAACTGTGAGCGTGTGCGCGCGTCGATCCATATAATCATAATCATAATAATAATAATAATAATAATAATAATATGACACAGCGAACAATTTCGGGTTTTGGCGACTAGACGATTGCGCGCGCACACAATATGAGACCGCCGCCGCCGCCGCCGCCGCCGCCGCCGCCGCCGCCGCCGCCGCTACCTCCGCCGACCCTTGTCTGGTCTCGACGTCTGCCAACGTCGCCGCCGCCGCTACCGTTCCGCCCGGCCAGCAGCGGCGCACACTGGCACTACGCGATGCGCTTGTGTGTGTGTAAGCGAGCACCTCCACCCCGCCACTCGCCGCCCGCCACCACCCCAGCCGACGACTCGCTCACAACACTCCGTGTGTTCTTCCCACTCTGTTTTCCGATGCGTATGCGTCGCCGCCGCCGTCTGCGTGTCCGACCGCGCCGCCGCCGCCGCCGCCGATCGGGGGCCAGCAGCGCTATTACGTTCGACTCGGTCACGGCACCTCCACCGCCGCCGACACACCGCCACCGCTACCTCGCCGTCGTCGACACCGCCACTGCCGCCCCGCCGTCACCACTACTAATACTACAGACTGCTACTACTACTACTACTACTATTACTACTACTACGACCGAACTGCCGCCGCCGCCGCAGTCATTCGTGCAGTGTATGCGCGCGCGTCAGCGAGTGAGTGTCTCTGTGCGTCCGTGTTGTTGTCGCGACGCGTGTCCGTATGTACATACTGCACGTATTTACGAAATAATATTTCATTTATTAATACCGTTTTATCGTTCGTATTCATTGGTCGTCTGACAAAATCGTTTTTTACACCGTTCGGCCGTGCACTACGGACACCACACCGGTATGCGCGCGCGAGTGTGAATATGCGATATGTTCTAGTACTCGTATAAGCGTGTGCGTTCGAGCGGTCTGCGCTGTAATAATAATAATACAATTAATAACAACATTATTTTTATAATACCGTTACACTGGTAACGTAATAATATTGTCTCGCCGGAACAATAGGATATTTCCCGCGGTCGCGTTACGATGTGCACGTGAATACGATATATTTTTCTAAAACAAACCCATGCCGAACAGTAAATTATCACTACATTATTAGTGCGCTATCGTTCCGTCCGTGCCCGCCATCGATTTCGGATTTTTTTCTTTTTTCATTTCAAATTTTTTCCACTCCCCCCCGCGTCGACGTAGCATGCGCGCACGGTGCCGTCGCGCTCTCCTCGTCGACGCCACCCCAGACGATCGTACCGGTGTCGGTGTTGTCGTCACCGCCGACGCGGTCGTCCTGTCCCGTCCCATGCCGTCGTGCACGACACAGCCGCCGCGACCGCCGGTGACCGTCGTCATTGTTTCCGCCGGACCGTGCGACGACGACGATGCTTTCTTCGCGTTCGCCGCGACGATGTGATGAGTGCCGCCGAGCAATAGCAGCAGCAGCAGCGAGAGCAGTGCGGCGCTCGGACTCGAGTGCGTAGTAAGTTGTACCGCGCGTGTGCTCTACTCGCGGCGTCCGCGGTCATCATGGACCTGCCGTGCCGTACGGCCGAGATGGACGAAGATCTGCACAACAAGCAGCAGGTGAACAATCCGCACATCAAAAAAGTGCTGAAGACGTATCAGCTGAGCGCGCCCAGGAGCTTGCAGGGACCGAACTCGGTGCTGGACGAACCGACCGGCGCCGCGGTCGCCGTGTGCTCGCCCAAGGCGCCGATGTCCGCGGGAACCGGGGGCGCCGGAGGGACCGCCGGCGACGTGGACCCCAGCGGCCGCAAGACCCCGGCACCGGCCCCGCCGCCCCCGCCGCCGCTGCACCCGGTGCTGTACGTGCCGGACCAGTCGGGCTGCGAGCTGTTCGAGACCGAGCTGGAATGGGAGAAGATCGCGTGCTTCATGGTGGGCGGCGAGATGCGGCTGTGCTTGCCGCTGATCCTCAACACCGTGCTGCGCGACTTCACGCTCACCCAGATCAACCAGGTGTGCGACGAGCTGCGCATCTACTGCTCGCGGTGCACGCCCGAGCAGCTGGACATGCTCAAGCACTGCCAGATACTGCCGGTGACGGCCCCGTCGTGCGGCCTGATGACCAAGACGAACGCGGAGCGGCTGTGCTTCGCGCTGCTGCACCGGCACCCCCCGCCGCCGGCCCAGGTTCCCGAGGACGTGGTCACGTTCTCGTTCGAGGTGTTCCACGACGTGTTCGGCAAGACCCGGGGCGTGTGCATGCCCGAGCTGTACACCGAGAAGCTCTCGGCCTGCATACAGTGCGTCGAGTGCAAGGGGCTGTTCGCGCCCCAGCGGTTCGTCAACCACATACACCGGTTCACGGGCACCAACTCGTGCCATTGGGGCTACAAGCGCGAGAACTGGAAGGCGTACATCAAGGTGTCGCACGGGCACCCGGACTACGCGGAAGTGGTCAACCTGTTCGAGACGTTCAAAGAGCAGATCGACGAATCGTCCACGGTGCACTTCTCCTCTCGGAAACGGAAACAGGTAAAGCTATACGGCACTCGATGACCGTCATCTTTATAGGATACGTTTACCTGCCCGGGGCGTACGTAATATTTATAATAGGTGTATCGTACGGTAAACGCGTGTAGCCGCTTAGCAGTATTATAGCACATTATATGCGGTTTCGCGTGTAAGAATCGGGGCGGGCCCTCCCTCGGCCTCGTCCGCGTACAACAACGGTTAGACCCGGACCTGGAGTACGTATGTACCATGTACGCATTGACACGTTATACACATCACCATATATTGTCGCGTACTGAACGAATCGATCGACGTACGCATGTATACGTATTACTTTTCAATTATGTATAATGGCCGAAAGATGCATGTCAAGCCAATTTAATTATTTCATTTTTCTACGAGGCACGCTTACATAATCACAATGGTTGATATGTACCTGTCTTGAAAAAAAAAAAGGGTGGTTATTCACGGGGAAAAAAGTTCGCAATGTCCCGGCCGGATGTAGGGATGGAAGGATGAAGGGAGTTCGTACACGTTTAAAAAAAAGTGCTGCGTATTATAGCGATATGAAGTTTATGTATCGCTCGGCTCGGTCAACAAAATATGATTACCGCGCCAAGAGTGGTGTGCGCGCTGCGTGTGTACGACGTACGTATATCGATCGGTTAAATCGTACAAGTCGACGAGATTTCGTTGCCTCGTGCCGACGAGTACCGGAAGAATCGATCGAACTGTCGGTGGTTCGTTCAAACGAAACGAGACGTACTCTGTGTTTTGGCTCGCCAACAGTGTTCTTCCGGTTGACCGTAGGAAAAAAAAAGAAGCGCTTTATGACATCTGTCTTATAACCTATTCGCTCGTGGCACGTTGCGTGTCAACGGCTACAGGTTTCGACGAGTACGGCGTTCGCGGTGCAGCGGAGTCGACGCCGTTATTGTAAACATAAAAGTCCAAAGGCCACCCACGCACACGCATCGCATGACCTTTGTCGTTCCAAAACCGACGCCGCGTGTTTCGTACCTAAGTCGTTGTGTTTTATTGTTTTTCGCTTTTCATTTCCTTTCGTCGGCGCGTATATATTATAATGCAGTGCGCTTCCCGCCGTTATTTTACGCGGTATAATTGTCTCAACGCGCGTCGTCGGAGCGTGTTTTATAATTTGCATGTATCACACTATCTGTTGAGAAATTCACGGTCAAACGGGTATGCTTTCACGACGACGACGTGGTCCATCGTGTGCACGCAGCCAGACTGCAGTTACGGTGGACCGCGTCGCAATATCCGTTATCCGTCCCGCGGATGAGACCCCTTTCTGCCGAAATGAACCTTTTCCTTTTCGGTCAGTGCATGCTATATTTTCGTCCGCGATTTAAACTTTTAAAATGTAGGAAAAGGAGTTTGTTTTTTTTAGGGTTATATATTTGTTTACGAATAATGATACGGGCATAGGATATAATCTTTTTTTAATTAATCGATGTGTTTTGTTAAGAAATATGTGCATACTTCGTTTACTGCAATAATACAATTTTTGACAAAGTATTTCAAAATTGTTTATATTTATCACAGTTATTTTCACGAATAATAAAGTATACTTTTATCGATCGTCAGCTACGCTTTTAGATGTTGCATTTCCCGTAAAATAATTCGTATGGCAAACATCTGTATCAAGATAGGGCTCAGTTGTCAGTTTTAACTTCATAAGGTATAGTTTTAAATAATTTATTACATTGTATAGTTGTACATTACGTTGTAGCTTAACAGGATAAAAACATTATCATTAAATTTAACAACAATAATTATAATAAAAATGGTATTTTTCTATTTATTAAAAGTTAGCCAAAATAGTGTAGGTATGATATCGACTGATATCAGACATTAAACAGCAGCATGGTGTGAAAGGAAAAGGGTAATTTTCGCTGAAAAACGTTCTAATCCGCACCGCGAAGCTCAAAAAAATATCTATCGTGAAAATGAGTTGTCAAAACTGCTGTTTTTCTATTAATTTTTTCACCCTACAAGTATACGTCGTCGTTGGCGACTTAATCGAGTGAAAGTTTCCCAACAAGAGTCTTGTAATCGATCGCCGTACGGTATGTAAAATTATATGACGGCGAATCGTTTGAGGAATAACCTACTGCCGATGCGGATTTCGTAGAATTCGCTACAGCTATTGCGTTTCCGTGAAATAACTTATAATCTGTTCTATATAATATTGCATAATCTCCGAGGGGTTGGCGATCGGTCGGGCCTGCGACGACGTTTCGCGTATTCAAAAACCACTTTGGTGGAAGTGTCACTTCGAAAAGGAGTATTTCTTCGACGCGCCACTGCGGGAATAAACGACGACGAGACTTTGACCGTACACGTAGTCGGTCCCCCGTAACCATAATACAACCACGGTATAGCCGCCGCCGTCGCACTGAAGCCGCCTCCTCCTCCCCGGACAACGACCGTGTAGCGCGATCATGTTGACACGGCGACGACGTTTTCGCACTACCTGCGCGCGTACATAGGATGAGACGACTAGTGACATGTGCGTTGATAATAATAATTGTAATATTAACAGTAATAACAAAAACAACGATGTAGAGTCGCCCCGGACGGGGAGCGTACACTTTGTGTTTGCGATATCGCGCGGCGGACGAGACGACTGCGAGGTCACATGTATTATTATTATTGTGGTACTTGTGCGCGGATATGTGCAGTGACGTCGGGGCGGCGTGAGGACGGGAAGAAGAAGGGTTCGCGGTCGCCAGGGCAGCGGTGCGCAATAACAAACGCGCGGTGAAATGTAGGAAAAAAATAAAAAAATAAAAAAATTCATTGTACTGTTGTGCGGCGCGCGTGTCGTGCGTACGCGACGGTGCACGAGTGTCGACGACGAGTGTAACAACGTACAATAATAATATTTTATAATATACTCCGCGTCGTGCGTACGTACGTACACCTCTTGTACGACACGGCGGCGGCGCTCAAGGTCGACTCAAAGCTCGGCGGAACACTCGTATGGTAATGCGTGCGCGTCGCGTCCGCCGTTATCGCGGGCCTCGCCTCCTCTTCTATACCTGTGCGCCGCCGCCGCCGCCGCCGCCGCCCGAACACCTCGCGCGTACCAAAAACATCGGTTTGCACGAGACGCTCGATGCAGTTCGCTTCACGTGTCCCCGCCGACCCGCTGCACCGCGGCATCGCAACGCAGCAGTACACAGGAACGATGTTTTTAATTTTTATTTTGTCGATTACGCGATGCATGTGTGATGGACATAACCTGTACACGTTCGTTTTGTTTCGCTCCGCGCCGGTCGGAAACGATTACGTGCCGTCCGAGTTCTGTTTACATTGTACTATTTCATCACGATATATCGCTCGACGTACGCTGTACACTAATACATCATCATCATCATCATCATCATCGATCTCGGCAACGTCCCGGATAAATAAATACGCGTCTTACGCGCGAATGAAGTAAACATCAAAGTACCGTTTACCCGGTAACGAGTTGTAATATTTGTATTATTCAAATTGAATCCGCACCGTACGCGAATACATCGCTTTGCAGTCTCTCGTGTACCGTATACTGTACAGCCGCGCGATGAGTGTTCCCGGGAGAATATTTCTTAGGAGGCCCGTCGCGGTATCTCAGGGACACGGTTCCCAGCGATCGTCCGGTAGCCTTGCAACTAGGGTTGCCACCTTTGAAAGAAAGCAGCCCCGGAGACAGGCCGATAAGCAAAAAAAAAACAAAGGTCATCAGCTAGACGCTAGTATACCAGTATAATGTATAATCTATAGCTTAGTTGAAGAGTGAAATGATAAGTAATGAAATGCAAACAAAAAAAATATTTATATAATCAGTAATCACATATTTCATTATTCAAAATTACAAATTATATTATAAAAACACGATTAAAAATCCAGAACAAGAAAAATTATTTAAATTTAAAATCATACTTAATATTATTTGTTGCACATTTCAATGATTTTTCTTGTTCGGGATTTTTTAAAAAGTACAAAAATTGTTATCTTATCTTTATCTCCGACCCGGAGAATAATTCTCTGAACCCGGAGCCCGTAGATTTATATGTAAACCCGGAGAGGTGGCAACCCTACTTGTAACTTGTACAAGGAATTATTTTTGCGATACATGTGATGGAAGCCGCGAGGGATCGCCTCACGCTCGTAGTCGAGTTCCCGCGAGAAGACAACAACAACTGCAACGAGGATTATGATAATATTCGTGTGCAGTCATCACCGCGGGGACGTCACACGGGCCGCGGACGGAACATAAACGATCGTCGTCTGCAACGTGGTTCGTAGAGGGGGAAAAAAAACGGCCACGTGCAGCGCGGTGTGTAGAAAAACGCCGCGTCGACACGCAATAACGTTCCTCGTCCGCGGTCCATCGTGATCCGCCCGCGCACTTTTCAGCGGAACCCGCTTTTCGCCGACCACGTTCCGCCGTCACTCGCCCCCGTCGCGTTCAGATAACACTGTCGTTATCACCGTGCCACGTACGCGCGACACCGTTCGTGCGTGTTCTTCTATAATTTACGCGGCACGGGCGCTGTCGAAATTACACCGGGACCCGTTGACCCGTTCGATTATTTTTATCTGCCGTGGTGCCGCGTTGTTGACCGCTGCTTGACACCGGGGGTGGTTCGGGATCGCAAAACATCAGTGTTTGTTGCACCCGTACGTAGGACGTATAATTGCATAATGCATTATAATCGAGGGAAATATATGTATACGTGCACACGTTTCGCCGCTATTATAGTGATTCACGGATAAAATGAACAAACGGTAACTTTCGACTTGAATACGCGCGAGTGCGGGTTCAAACGACGAAAAGCCGAACGAAACGATTGCGCGAGGACGGCGAGTTGACCGAGAACTGAGAAGCACCGCGCTGCAAAAAGTTCGATCTCGTGCGATGGCTTTTGATCGACCGCCAAAAGAAATAATGGACGTCTGCAGGAGGACCGCGTCGGTTTATTGTGCACAATTTATCAAGTTTCGACCCTTATACAAAAAATAATATTGTTTATAATGCATAATGTTCGTTTGCTCACCTCTGTATATGAATGTACAATAAGGAACTTAATTATAGTCTATTTATCGGAATGCCGAGAGGTGACCTGCAGCGAGGGAGTAGAACACTCTTGATTCAGACAATTTTAAATGTTCAACCTTTACGGTGTGCAACTCGCGTTCGCAATGGATTCCATTTTTTAAAGTCGCTTTTCGAGTGCATGGTCCTAAATGTGTTGACCGAATAATTAGTAATTTATGATTTACTCGGGTTAAGATATCTATCGTGTTATTTTGTTCAAAAACAACTTTAAAACACCGAGAGGCATCTCTTCTCGCCTTACGCTCTCGACCTCCTGTATGTTATATGGTCGCTGGACGACCACTCGTTCGTTTTTACCTTTTTCCAAATCACTCGTATACGTCTTCGTGTAGCGCGTGTTTTCACAAACAATATATTGCTTACGTACTTAACGCGTACCATGCGCGTTTATCTCTAGTACACAGTTAAACCAATAATTGTATTCATCACTCTGGCTTTGACGTCTTCAATTTTCCGCGGACGCACACCGTACACCGTTAAAATGTATAACGCGTGCCTCCGCGAACGAAACTGCACTTGCGGAGCACGCACTGCAGTTCCGCAGAAAGTGGGACGATGATAACGTATACGTATAATACATTAGGTATACACACTGCGGCAGCGCGTGTGCGTTTGTGTACGTCGACGCAGCGTTTTTCACGAGCGCTTGCAACTGCGCAGTGCAGTTATCGAGTGGTGTGTGCCACGTGAGTATTTTTTTTTTTTCTACGAATTCCTTTGTAGATACGATGTTTCGTCCGACTTGTAACACGGGCCCGCGTGCGACGACGACCCGTCGACTGCACACCGTAGTTGTTAATGTTATTGTGCGGTTGTCTTCGTAAACGCAGCATGCTGCGCGGTACACAGAATACTAGTAGGAGGCAGCTTGACGACGTAAGGTGATTCCTCGCAAAAGAAAAAAAAAATCTCCCCCTCCCCTTCCCAAGGCTACGGTCTTCGCCCGTTTTTACTGGGAATCGGTAACGGTATAACATCGAGTTCATTCATAAAAACCCAACCGAACCAAATACGTCGTGTGTGTATGATATAAATTATGCGGTGTGCCTATTGCGATCGCCACGATACGCAGTACGCGTGCAAGTGAATGTACAGAAAGTATACGTTGTACACGGTATGTTATTTTGTACATATTTTATTGTTGTAAAATATGTAAAACGAAACCGGCGCGCAATGTCATTAACGGCTTGCACTAACGCTCAAAGGTAGTAAGCCTTAACAACCGTTGTAACGGCTAAAACAACTAATAAATTGGGTACGTTTATTTTCACTTTTCCCGTGAAGGAATAATCGTGTTAAAATTAAAAAAAAAAAAAATGTTCCCGCTATAATTGCATTTAATATTTTTCCCCGTATTGTTCACGAATACATTAATTAAAGACTGGGGTGTTATTCTCGGCGTTTCGCATCGACTTATTTTCTATTGGCCAGATACCGGGCTTTGACGTTAACAAACCTTTTATTCGCGTTCTATTTACATGCATTAATATTTGTTTTTACGCAACATCTTATATTAATTCTGCGCGAATACATTTATTAATTTCTTCCCCCGGGCCCCCCGTCACTATTCGCCACTAAGTTGTAGCATCATTATATGAAATCGGCCCGACCGCCCGCATAGAGAATACCGAGAGCGCGTTATATTATCATTTATATAACGACGACGGGCGCGCGCGGTAACTATATTATTATGTCGAGCCGATTAAAAACGTGTTTGGGCGTGAAAATAATAATAGTTGAGGAATATAAAAAAGAAAGAAAAAAAAATCGTGAAAACGAGACGAGTATAATGACTGACGTGCGCGTGCGTGTGTGCCCGTGTGTCGTAAATAAACAACATCGCGTGTGCGTATGGAGATGGTCGACGACGCGGAAAAACGGTAAAATCTCCGTATTCCTGGCGCGCGTTCATTGCTCAAAGCCGACGGATCGACCAGGTGAAGAATATCGGTTTTCGCCGCCGAGAGAAGTTCGCGTGTCTGCGCTATGTACACTGATATTCAAGCAGGATTAGTGGTTGTCTTACAGTGACAGGACGGCGGCGGCGGCGGCGGCGGCGGCGACTTTATTACAATAATATCGTGTTGGGCGGCCGCAGCACGCGCAGTTTCCGTCGTCTCGTATACGTTTTTCAAGAACCCGCGAAACATATATGCGTAATAGATTTTACGACAAAATTGCTTTTGAAAACAGAAAAAAAAGAACCGAGAACGTACTATTCACTCGCACGTTTCTCGTTAATGTGTTCATAACATGGGTGACCGTAACCGGGGTTTAGCGGCGAAACACTAGATAGCCCTAATGTTACCATTGTCAGCCCATAACTAGGTTGTATAGTCGTCGAGTTTTGGATCGATGGTTGACAAAAAATTGTTGAGTTCGTTCACGAGAATACGTTACCGTGCGCGTAAACAGCGTGAAAATAGAAAAGAATAAATCTCGCGTGGGCGCGCGTGCGAGAATTGAAGATAGGAGGCACTTGCACCGCGAGGTAAAAAATGAAAACGATCATGACGTAAGAAAATAACTGTCCGTCCCGGACGAAGAGATGTAGATAGCCGCGGCCGTTCCGTTTTTTTTTTTATACGATTTTTGCTGTTTCGTTGCTATATTATTATATTATATTGTGTTGACGTCGTCTTCGTCACCGCGAGCGGTTGTGACAGGTTGATTGGGGACCATTGTTGTTGCTTGCTGTGGAGTTGGGTACTCGTCGTGTGTTACTGTTGTATCGTCGTCGATGTTGTTGTTGTTATACTACTATTTCCACTACTACTATTATTACTATTATTATTATTATTGCGTTTTTGCGACGAACCGAAAGAAAAACGCGTGTAGAAAACAAAGAGAACCGGCCTCGTCCTCCGCGCCGCCCGCGTGCGTATATACCGCGTACGGTCGCCCGGGCCTTGTGGCGGCATAGCGGTCGCGTACAATGGGAAACAGGAATCGCGCTGTAAAAATAATAATAATAACCCACAACGTGCGTACACCGCTGCAGTGTGCCTATACACAAGCGCGCACAATAATATAATGGGGAGCGAAAGATTCGGACGATGATGATGATGATGACGACGATGACGACGACGATGATGATGATGACGATGACGGCGCAAGATGACTGAAGAGACGTGGAGGTGCGGGGTTGCGTGTATAATGTGTGCGCGTGCAACAGGACAGGGGGTGCAGAACAGGTCTAACGAGCTCAGGTGAATGGCCAGTGGGTAAAACGATGGAAAAAATATCCTTTTTAGGAACGTCCGACGATCGTGTTACTTCCACAATACTCGCATATAGTACCATTTGCCATTTGTTTGTGATTTTTGAAATTTTAAGCCGACGGTTCTTCTTCTATAATCTATACCTTCGTTCTCTCAGCTGATGCCGCTGCGCTTACATATGCGATTATAGTGTATATGTATGTTGTTGTTGTTTTGTCGTGATGAATACTATGTCGGGGTACGAGGGGTTGCACTATTGCAAAGTGCCGTATAAGGTGGAGACAGGTAACCGTAGTATACCCACGTGTATCGGGTTACCTCATTTTCCGGTATACCCCGATTTCATTATCAGCCATTATACACATGTAGGTGAACACATACGTTTATGATGACGATGTTCATGTTTTAATCCATTATGGTCGCGTTTCTTCGCCTTTTATGAACCGCTTCGTCTTCGGGTCCGGTATATAATATTATATCCGCACCAGAGCCACCGGTCGTTTCTTCTCTTCGCGGCGGTAACTATATTATATTATTCCACCCCAAAATCCTGGTGTACTCTCCCTTGCACACGTGCCCTCAGTGATGTATTAATTTCACTGCGGGCCAAATCTATTAATTAATAACTAACTATGTACATACCCAACGACTGCAGGGGGGTGACTGTGTCCAATTTAAAAAAGAGTATATCTTAAATCACTTTGCTGGTTCGTTAGTTCAGTAAATTAGACGTTGACTGTTTTTATCCTATACGTACTTTTTATCATGTTATAGTACATTTAAATACACATCCATATAATCACGTTTCCAAGCGTTTTATAATTTTACCAACATTATTGTCACGCGAGCTCGTCGCCCTATATATATATACCGAGTATGTGTCTCCGTTCTTGACATTCGTCCCTAACCTGGCGGTTTATTGACGCGGATTTGAACACATACGGCGTGCGTGCTACGCGACTTCGGCGAAACGTGTAATATAATATTTATAAGCTCGTTTTCTTCCGCCTAATTTCGTTTTTGCGGTCATGCGCCGCGTGTGGCGAAGAAATGGCGCCGACCGGTCGACGCGCACGGTGTGGTGTATGCATACATGTTGTATGTAACGGCACAGCGTACACCCGGAAAACTCGCACATTTATCGATCCCGAAGCGGTTTATTTATTTATCGAAGTTAACGAAAGTCCGCGTCAGTGAACATACTCGTATATATATATTTTTTCTCCGTATTATGTGGGCGGACGTTTGCTCAACGCTCAGGTAAACGATTTTTTTTCCGTGCCGACGGTTCGCGCGCAAGTTCCATTTCGATGAACTTTGCCGGCGCGCGATCCTCTGCGAGGTGGTGCTGGTGGAGAGATGGTCACCCGCCGTGGCAACAGCTGGGCTAACTATGTACGCAGCGACTACCTCGAACGTAGGTACACGATACATAGTATGTATAATGTATTTTAATCGTTCGCGGCGATTGCAGCAGAAACGGAATGCCGCGGCGACGTTGTGCACTTCGGTATTCAAACGTGAACATGTATAATTATACATATTGTATACGTGCGGACGAGAAAAAATGAAGTAAAAAAAAAAGAAAAAGAAAAAAGCGACCCGTAATTGTATTATGTGTTTTTAATGAATGTTGTTTTTTTTTCCTGTTGGAATTCCGCTAACGCTCGCGCTTGTGGAGTGTGTACAACCGGTTTTCGCCCGTGGGTGTGCGGACTTGCGGCGGCGTACGTTATCTTCTGCCCTTCAGTCACCGCCACCCCTGTCATCGTCGTGTGCGTCGTGTTCGCGGAGGAGAATAGAGAGAAAAAAAAAAAATACCGAATCGTATAATATGATATTATCATTCGGAGGACGATCGCGGCGGACGCACGCTGGCGCCTCCGGTTTTACCGAAACGCGCGGGATTCCGCGGGAATCGTACGACGAGACGTGTACAACAATATTTATACGTTTTACCTGCGCATCAGGTCATATGCTGTCACATAGCGCACATATCGTTACGGTTGTTGTAACGTTATTATATTCCTCTGGCGCGGAGATCACGACGACGACGCTCGCGTGTAGGATACGCGGCGACGGCGGCGGCGGTGAGGCTTTCGCCGCGCTCGGGCCAAAGAGGACGCGTGCCCCGGGTCGTACGGGGCGAAAGAGAAGCAGCAGCAGCAGCAGCAGCAGCAGCGATTCGTGTTGGCAGAAATAGCCACGATCCAAAATTAGACCGTACTCGGTGCCTGTGCCCGCGCCGCCGTCGCCATCGGTACCTGCCAGAAAACACACATTTTCTCGGGTGTACTTTGTACTTTGGTTTTTGGCATTTTTCATATTCGCCGCGCGTCGGTCGACCCGAGGACGGGATTTCGCGCGGCGACGGATCGCCGACCCGCACCGTCCGCACGACCATCCTCCACCCTTCGCCGCGTTATTTATTATTTGTAGTAGCAGTAGCAGTAGTAGTAGTAGTATTATTGTTATTGTGTAACACGAGACGGCAATGACCGGAGGAATATAA
The DNA here is from genome assembly GCA_949715065.1 of Periphyllus acericola. Taxonomy (NCBI): domain Eukaryota; kingdom Metazoa; phylum Arthropoda; class Insecta; order Hemiptera; family Aphididae; genus Periphyllus; species Periphyllus acericola. The sequence continues at coordinate 23,989,356 of OX454265.1, forward strand.
TATTGTTTCGTATCGTAACGTTTTCTCGTCTGCGCGTACGATAACAACGGCGCGTGCGATGCACTCTGCTGCATAGTGTAATTATGTACGGTGCGTGCGTGCGCGCGCGTACTGTTGTGCACGGTATTTTCGGCCCACGCGCTCCCGCCGACGTGTACCTACTCTCTCCGCGGGAGACACCGTCCCGTGCGATATTATTTTTACGCGCGCGTACCGTCCGCATCGCCGTCGCGTCTGTTGCGGGCACGCGCGCGCGTACGTCGCGTATTATTATAAGTAGCGCGGCACGCCGACGCGTGACGTCACTCCACCGGCCGCCGCCGCCGCCGTCTCGTTTTACCGCGTTGCAAAGTGCCTACTACAACCGCGCACTACTTCCCTCGCTCGTCCGCGCTTAGCGGCCACCCATCCGTCCGCGATCGTCGACTCGCTTGTACGTACCGTGCGAGCGCAACGCACTTGGGACGGAGAGAGAGAGAGAGAGAGAGCTAAAACGATCGCGGCGGCCGAGGATAGTCCGGTATATTGTGTAACTCCTCGCCCGTGTGTGCGTAAATAATGGAGAAAAAAAAAAAAAAACACCGCCGACGGTTGAGAACCGGTTGTTGACCCGTTGGCGCGCACAGCGCCGGCTGACCTTCGACACACGCACACGCACAAATGTACGGCTGCCAGACCGAACAGCCGTCATCAGCGTTCTCGCAGCCTCGCGTTGCCCGTTGTTGTTGTCCCGTCGCTGCCGCCACTGCCGCCGTCGCGCCGTTGCAACACGTTCGCGCGCTCTCACAGACGCACAAACCCGCGCCCCGTCCTTCCTACTCGTCGGTCTGCTGCTGCTGCTGTTGGTGTCGCAGCCGCGGCCTATAAAGAATAATAATAATAATACTGGTATTGTTATCTCTCTCGCTCGTTGTTGTTATGCGCGCGGTCCGGCGGATCAGTGCGTTGCGTATCCAGACGTTACGTCTGTCGGACACCCTCCATTTTTTTTATTCACTTTTCTAATCATCGTGGCCTACAATAATATACGAATTAACCGTTACGCAACGTTGTATGATTGTCTATGACTCCTATAAGTCGAGCTTGAGCCGTACAATGTGTTTAATTCTACATCACCGTAAGAGTATTTTGTTGTTTCCGCTGTTGTCAGACACACCTTGTAGGGGTCATTCTGAAACGCGAATAGAATGGTCTCCTTTTCCCGTCAAAACCACGCGCGACCAGTACTACTGAAAACGGACTCTGCTCGTCTCTTATACGCATAGTAAAACCCTAGTCGCCGGTGCCCGTGCGCGGTCTCTTCGATCAGCATCGCCCTGCGCTCGCTGGCTGCGAACTTATTACGTTTCAACTGCAGTACGTTGCATTGGAGTTTTTATGTAAATTTTCGCAAAAAATCGTTACTTCCCTCCCCCCCCCCCGGGCCCGCGTATAGGACCGACGTCACGTGACCGTTACGACACGTCGTCCACTTGACCTCTGTGCGACAGAATTTTTTCCGACGGCGCGCACGCGCTCGGCCGACACGTACCTATTTTATTATCGAACACATAAGAGCGGCTTGGAGACGCGCGCGGCGTGCGTAGTCCGAACAACAAAAGGAAAACGACCGGACTTGGACGTGTGCCCGACTCGCGCGTTATGCGTAAAGACCAGTGCGACGTGCGAACAGCTATAGTGTATCGGATCGCGTACAGTGACGTTCTGCGCGCGGTGCAGTGTGTAATCACCACTGCCGATCGCGAGTTATAAAAATGTGCGTAAATAACGCAGTAATACTCGCGCGCGGCGGTGCTCGGATCGGATGAATAAAAACCGTATTATGCTTCTGCGCACCGCGGCGTCGAGCTCGGGGAAATGAGATTAAAGTTAAACGGGGGATTCCGTCACCCTCCCCTTCCCCCGCACCCGTTTCACTACGCCGTAATGCGTACCGGTATATTATAATGTTTTCCTGTTCGTTTTACGTTTATTAGGCAAATTAAAAAAAAAAAAAATAATAATTTTCGCGTACGTTAAAAATGCATTAAATGTATTATTATGGAAAATTACTATCCTCGACGAAAATACCCAGGTATTACGAGGGTGTACTGTTGAAAAACAAAACCGTGTTAGAGGAGCCGGTTAGCTCCGTCCCTCCCCTGTAGCGATTCGAGAGCACTGCACGTAACTCGCGCGTATATGCGGTGCATCGTCCGAATACGCGAAATGTTGATCGTATTGTACAATATTTATGAACGCGGACGAAAATTGAATATTATCGGTCGGCCGACCACTACGATAAATAATTACAATAATAACATGTAGCCGTATGTGTTTATGTATTACATGTACGACCGTTTGGAGTCTTGTGCGTGCGTTCGTGTCGATCGGCCATTACGCGGCGGTGGCGGGCGCGCAGTGGTTCACAAAAAAGCTCGAGGTCGCGTACGGACCGCATGGAAAATACGTCGCCACTGCCGGCCGTCGGTTGATTTATGTATAAACATATTATACACATGTCTTCCGTCCTTCGCTATTTTTTTTTATTTTTTTCTTTTCTCCGTTACCGAGGGAAATAAAATACTATTGGCTCCTTTTTTTTTTTTTTTTTCTGTAGATCCCGATAATAATTCTTGTACGTGCGCGCCTGTCGCCCAAATATATCGTTAACGTCCGGTCGTTCGGTTCGATTCCATTGGATAGGGTTTGAGGCGCAGCGCTCGGCTTATACTATGGCACTTATGCAAATACCTAATTACAATAAAACTCACAGGTACTGCTCAATTTTTCGTTTATGCCAAAGTTATATAATACTCTACGTATGGACATATCATTGGTGTATCATGTTATTACGTACGACTTCAGAGCAAGAAGTTGCATCGAAATAATATTAATACTGAACAAATTGTGTTCACTTTTTAACTTTTAAATACAGACCTTGACTGAATGTGGAAACATTCAATGGCCGGTTTTATAATATTATTACAAAACGAGTTTATAAAGTTTCCCGAAAAAGACGTTTTCGGTTTATTCGTTTTCTTTTTGTTGTTAAGTTTCATACGTATTGTTCCCCTTCGTCGGCGCTGACACCTGTTTATGTACGTATATTTTGTACATACATAATACACTCTAATGTATACATAGCGCGCGTCCGGGAATTACGTTATTATTTGTTGATTCTGCAGTAGCCCGCACGGAACAAGTCGTTTCGCGCCCGAAGAATTCGTTATACATTGGCGCTGCTGCGACGTCGCGCGGTTTTACATTACCGAGGAAAATTCGTTTTTTATTCACGTTTTTGTTTTATTAAACGCACGTATACGATATTGTTCTTCGTCGAGATTTATTTTTATTGCGTTTAATATATAAATTACATTTAGTTTGTTGCATAATTTGTCTGTCACGTGGTGCGCGTTTCAGCCAAGACCATGTTTCCATGCATACATATTATTTGTAATACATTTTATATATATATGAATATTAGTCAGCTTTTCTTCGAAAACTTCTCGAATAAAAAATAACACGGATTCTTCTTCGCGATAATCCGCGTATTTTATTTTCGCTTTTGAAACATACGACCAGAAATCCAAAAAATATTTTTTTTTTTAACAACGCGCTGTCAAGAGACGCGTTGTCGTCGCCTTAAAAATTGGAATATTGGTTTAACTGTATATGGTGCATATATGAAATCTGTCAATACGTTGTTGGCTTAGAACTTTTCTTCTTTTTCTGCAAAGTTTTTCACTCAACGTGTGTGATAATAACGCGTTTGGAATTTGAATGGTACAAACGAAAGATATTTTGTCATTCGCTGTCGTCGTTGGTTGTACGTAAAATTAATAAAAAAATAAAAGATCCACGAAATATACGAAATGCTCTTCCACATTGTCCTTTCCAGTCTCCTGTGTCATTATCATGACGCCGTTGCCGGACTTTTTAATTGTTGTGTATGTGTGTGAATGACGTGTCTGTATTTATTGATTAAAACCTACTGACCCGTGTATGTGTGTGTGTCCCTTGGAAGGTCTTGTCTAATGGTTTACACGGTTACAAAGTGAACAATGAACCCACGCTACTACTATACCAACGGCAGTATACACGTGCCAGACAATAACGGCCGCAGCTTTGGTGGCGGAGTGTTATGTGCATTGTGCAGTGCGATTTGGCCTTGTGCGGGATATTAGTATATGTGTGTGAAATTTTAATGCAGTTGTTACTGCACTCGATAAGCGAAACCTTTCAAGGACGAATGCAGTTTTTTTCTTCTCGAAGCAACCGTAATTTATAAAATTATAAACAGTACAATCGACACAATGATGTTGCCCCCGCATCTGCATTGTACGACACAGTAAATTATACGTCAAATCCGTCAAAGCAAAGAATTGGTTTTTCGTCTTTTGTTGAACTAAAATCATTACGTTCTCTGACGACGATGGAAGAAAAATCAAATAAATAAATTTCAATTTTTAATGACGTGTCCGTTTACAACTATAAAGGGTGAAAATTTTCCATTAATTTTGCAGCGCGAGGTAAGGGAGGACATACACCACTATCTCTTAAGTCATTATACACTTTTATTTTTTATTTAATAATCATTGGATTGAAGTGAGAACTGACATTTTTGGAAATTAAATCGATTTACGATGAGAGTTTTTTTTATGTATACTGGTTTATGTTATTTAATATTCTCAAGCAGATACACATATTGGATATAAGTGTATTTTATTAGAGTTACGTTTTAAGTTTTTAGCTAGAAATTATCTAAGCGGAACATTCCTTAAATAACTGTCCAAAGATGATTATTTTTTTGAAAATTCAGCGTCAAAAATACTTCAAGGACTACATACGAGTATATATTATAGTCATTTACGTTTGTGTGCCAGAACTTTCTCAAAGTTATATTGGTCGGTGTTATTGAAAAGGCCATTACAAATTGCGTGTAAAAAAATGATAAGGGTGTGAATATTTAATGTACCGAATTTAAGTGATTGCATAATTATCAATAAAAAATTGATAATTTTTATGTTCCTTAGTTGGTCCCTCATAAATATTACTTAAAAATAAAATTCCGTGTCTATAGTAAAAATAATAAATTTTATTTAATGTGGTTAAAAATATTCAATAGTGAGCCTTATGGTGAGACAGAAATAGTATTTTGTACCAATCATTGTGTATAGTTTCGCTGAAAACACAAACGGGAAATGCTAGTGCAGCACGAAAAGATAATGCTGCAGATTTTAGCAGAAATATTCCATTTTTCTTTATTCTATTGTTTGGTTATTTTTGTAGTACTATGTCTATATTTGTTTCAATGTTCTTTATAGCAACCCGTCCATTATAAACGAAACGTAATCAAAAATTATGATCAAAAAAAGGAAAATAATTTGTTTTACATTTTACATTAATTCTAACAAAATAAGTAGGTATGCTTCGTGATAGTTGCAATACTTTTATTGCTATCTATTTTTCCAAATGTTAAAAATGTTGTACTTGCATTCTATAAGTTTAGATGACTCATTCAGGGAAACTTAAATAAATAATGAATAAAAAAAAAAAAATTTTCAATATTGGTTTTATTCCGGATATTCCGGTCGACTGCGAATTTGATATACTACCTATTATGTAATCGGTGCCGAATACCGATAAATACTGCTTAGGTAGTTAGGTGTATCAAAAGTTGTTTTCCTCTACGGCAAATTATGATTATCAATATTGCCCTTTTCTTATACAATAGTACCACTCTGCTCAATGGCCATGCTGAATGCTAATCGTTTTATTTTTAATTAAAACAAAAATAAAAAAATTTAAACACAAATAACATACGCCGGGATGATAAAATTATCAATCGTATATTGTACATCGCTCACCACGTGTTATAGATTAGTAAAATCAATACATGAATAACACCCACATCCTGACTAGCGGCGTCAGAAGAGAGCTGGTGAAACCGATAACAGACCGCATAATATGTAACGTGTACCTATGCCGTATATGTGTGGCTATGCATAATGTTGTGTTCGGTGTAGTGCAATACTAATTATTATTTAATTAACCATGTAATACCGTCGAGTAGATTAACATGATGCCGGTTTTCGTCATTTTGTTCTTGACTAATAAATTATTCAATTATATACTTCGTTATTTTATACTTGACAAACCGGCGACGAAAATAATAATTATGTATTTTACTGGAAAATGTAGGTATAACCATAAGACCATATACTGCACAGTAATAACCATAATTTAAAAATGAAAAGCTAGTTTTATGTACTTACCAGGTCTTTGATCTCTTATCAGTATTCTTATACTTATTTACTTACTCTCCAACGACTAACTAGTAATTACATTTAAAACGTCGAATCGTTATTTTTTTTGATGAATATTTATTGAATTGATCTTTTCAAAAGTGCAAATAACATATTATTTCAGTTTTTTTTCACTTCAGTTGAAATTGCTCTACCACATTCTAGTGAATGTATTAAAATATTTTAAACATTTAAACTACTATCTATTCTCTATCAAGTATCGATTCGGCTCATTAGCGTATTATATCAGGTACCTACACTATTTCGTGTTGTATTCTAAAAACTATATAAATCCAAAGTTCCGGCGAATGAGAAATTTTTAAAAATAATTTTTTCTTAATCAAACATGTCACTCGTCGCGATTTCGACGGTACCTCACCCAACGCGATTTGTATAATAGCCCAGCATCGGTCATTCTTCAAAGAGCACAGCGTTATTATCATTCATTTTTTATACAGCCATATAGTTTCATACCACAATAACGAAAAAACGGAATCGCAAACAAAATATTTCTGCAGACGTTATTTGTAAACGGGTACAGTATTTATATCACTCGTTTGGTTTTACGATTTTGGCGCATATAAACTAATAATATATACGCAGATATAAATAACTAACGCGCGTGCGTATTAAATATTTTTGTTTTCGATAAATCGTTGACGGTTGTTCTTTTTGCAATTAAGCGTGCTATAAATATTATTATTTATTCGAACGTCGCGTCTCGGCGTCGTCAGCGAAAGAGGACGGAATATTAATATTATCTCTCTACCCACGGCCGAAATTTCTCCGTTGTTCAAAAAGTATTCGCTGTCGTATACGTTACATACGGTATGAGGGACGTAACGAAATAACAAGCCTATTCCGCGAGATCGACGTGTTATATTTTTCTTCGCCTCGAACACAGCGCATCATTGTATTTTCACGAACATTTGTCGATAGCTGCTTGTGTGCTGTATACGTGTGTATACGTGTTTGTTGATATGGAGGAGTGTTTACTGTGATGTTTTAGCGAGGCGTCAAGTATAATATGAAAAGAGCGAAATCGATTATTACAAATGCGAATAATTCGTTTCTTTGTTGTGCGATCGCTGCGCTATACAGGTTTTCATTATAGACGTCGAGGTAAATCCTTTACACATATATGCGGCGCGCCGCCGATTATGATAATATATATATATAATACTATATATCATTTATTATTATTGTTGTCGTATTATTGAATAATTAATGGATCGCGCACGGCCACATATGTATTAACTCACCACGGATGAAAGCCGATGAAAACCGGTGCGAAATAATGATTTACTGCGCGAGTACTACCCCCGGGAGGGGGTTAAACAGCGGCGGCAGCCTTGGTGACATCTGTATTTGTTCCTTTTTTTTTTATTATTTTTATTTTGTTTTCTCGGGTGACGCGACCCCCTACACTACCCTGCCGCGGCACCGGCTTTACCGTTCAGTCATTGCCCGGAGGCAACGTTTCGTGTGCCGGTGGCCCGCGTATAGAAGTATAAAAACGAGGAGTGTATAAATAATTATAATAATATAATATGTATATTCCCGTGTCGTATGTACGAGGTGAGGAAAACACAAGAGAAAGGCGAAAGAAAGGACGGCGCCGAAAAAGGGTTACGTTTCGGGCCGAGGAAGAAAAATGATTCTATAAATTTATTATTATTTATATAATGCACGAGCAATAACAACAAAAACGTGTTTTTGGGGTTATTGTTGGGTAAACATTTCTTTATTGTACTAACAAGTTTCCACACGGGGCAGCACCCGTGATATTATTATTATTGTTAAATACTATTATTCACCTTATATATTCACCGCCGACATTTAATAGCAATTGATTTGCGTTTAGCATTGCAGAGAAAAAACGGAAACTTTTTATTTCGCCGACCGACCTGAGACCGTGGCCGTGTACGAAATTTGACGGCGATTGCTTATGAATACATAACGATTTTCCACCCAGGAGGCGCGTTAGAGAAAAGAACCGAAATATTCCTCTGTTTTTACGCGGCCGCGGTGTGCTGCAATAGTGTATGCGTGCGCGTGTGTATTTCTAAAAATTGCCCTCTGACTCGGCACCGTCGGAATGCAATTGGGAATTTATATAAATGTGTGCGTATATGCTTGAGCTGCTGCTGCTGCTGCTGCTGCTGCTACTGCTGCAGAGTCGGGGCCACGCTAATAAAAAGAGGAATTCTCGATTTTATATTTATAGCCGTATTGTGTGTGCTTGTGCGGCGCGCATGCGTACGTACATTTCATTTTTCATCGTATTATATATATATTATTATTTTTAACGCTTGAAATCCGTCTGTACACCAAGCCTTTTTAGCCTTCGCTGTGGTAGGCTGTAGATCACGAAATATATAGATCATGGCCGGCGTCGTTATAATATTTGTTGTCGGTGTGCGCATGCGCCTATCCGCGAACTCTCCGGCCTACTGAAGCGGGCACGACAAGGTCCTGAGCAGTACATATTGTTTTTTACTTTTCCAGTCTGCAGGACCGCGCGTAGACCCGTCGCAAACTATAAGTATGCGATAGACTGACTTGGGCGGTAGAAATCGATGGCGGTCCAGACGCGTGATTTGGGCTTAACTTTGGAAAACGGGGTTTGTACGTTTGTATAAAATTTGTTCCACAATTTAATTGTTACTTCCCCTCCGTTGACAACGTCAGGATACTTTCTATACTTGCTCAGTCTTTAAGACTTGAGTTGTGGGGTTATATGTGTAGGTAAATCAATATTGTAAAAATTATGCGTGTATGTAAAAGAGGTGCGCGATGTGCTAAGCTTATGTTCGTCCGGTAATTACACGCCACTGCAGCTGCGGTGTGCCTATTATTATTACTTATATACACGCCACTGCTGTATATTATGTACATTGACGGCGGTATGTAGATATACATCGTTGGGATTTCGCCGCAAAGCTCGGTCCGCGGGTGATTTTCTCACGGAAAACCGGCCGGCGCGTATAAGATTTCGCTCTTGGTTGGACTTATCCGGAAAGCAAACAACGACCGAGCGCGTCGCCGCCGCGGATGTACCGGCCACCGGTTTTTTTCTCCGTTTTCGGAAGGGTAGGTCTAGTTGGTGTCGTTGCGTGCGTGCGTGCGTGCCCGCGGAGAAAAGCGGTTGACAGCTGACGGACAGACCGCGAGGCGGTTTCGAGGGGCGCGGACTCAGCAGGAGCGAATTTACACGTATACGCACACACGCACACACACAGAAGCGCGAACACGATTTTAAGTGTGTACACACACGTCATTATGTACCGTACAAACGTACAACGTGTAGCGAGCGCACATTATGATGCGGAGAGGAAAAAAAAAAAATGAAATAAAATAAAACGATCAATAACGTGTTTTTCTCACAGTTCTCTCTCACACGCCGCGGCGCGATGACTTTTTTTCTAAAACTTCCCTTCGACCGTCCGCTTCGGGGCCCGCGGTATATGAACTCGTATTTTTATAATAATGTGTGCATACGCGGCCGGTGCGTACAACACGCGCATATATTATTATTATAATGGTATACGCTGCACCGCACTGCACTGCACTGCACTGCACTGCACGCGAGCGCACCGGGAAAACGCGACTCGGATTCTTGACACGTTCCCGCTCGCGCGCGCGCGTTCCCCAAACGACGACCGCGGTCGATCCGAGGGGGCGGCAAACCGGGCACATGCCCAGGGCCCCGCGCTTTGCAGGGCGTCGAGAAATTAGGAGCGCGTTTGAATATAGTTATTCCCGTAGAAGCACTGCATATTATGTATTCATTTACCTTTTATTTTCTTGTAGTGAATATGCTTCTTTGTTTCTCAAATTATATAATAGCTAAAGACGATTGATCGATTCATGTGTAATTTGAATATGAAAATGTTGGAACTTCAGCTATAATATTTATTTACGGTATCTGTATTGTTCATAGTCAAACAATTTCGAAATCATTACCTAGGACCTCGCAAAATCTAGCGCGAAGCTTGTGAACGACGCATACGTCATGTATGATATAATATTTTATAATCTCTTACTCGGGTTTGCTGAATATCGTTCAGTACACTGTCGTATACCGCACTTTCGTGGGTATCGCTCTATCCTCTCTTTAGTAATCAAAGCTAATAGATATTAGTTCAATTACTAAGAGTTGATGGGTTTTCAAAATAAAACAATAATTCTCACCAAAAGGCCAATTTTAATTAAAACAAAAATTAAGCGTGGCCTCGTAGTCTCTACACATACGTGCTTCAAAAACACCTGCACACACTCTGCCCCGGTCTCGTCCGTCCGGCTGTCTTAAATATTAATTTACAATATGCTACCTCAGCTCATTTGCTTCACTGGCCAATTCTACTAATTTTATAATAATTAAATTTTGGCCTAGTTGGCATATACGAGTACAACAACACTATCAATATTGCAGTATATTTTACGTCAACTAAATATTCGCGATTTCGTATATTTTAGTAAACAGTAGTCTCAGTTTATATACACAGATCATATGTATATATATGAGTCAAAAAGTCGTTAGTTTTTGTACCGTATTTTTTCCCGAGCGTTTGCAGTGGGTGTACTGCGGTGACATTAATACTTATTTTCTTACTCCCTTTGGCTGTTTTTTATTTTTATTTTTTTAATGACATTCGACTTGACGTCGTCGGACTCAAATATTTGACGGCGACAGTTGGCGAAATAAGGACTTATTTCCCCTCGACATTCGATGCAAATCCTTCCGTCAGGTGCGCTCGTTTCTTTTTTTTTCTCCAAAGTAAATATCAAATACCAAATATTTGACGAGTGACTAGAAAAAATGAAATTAATATTTCCCGACAGTTTTTTTTCATACGATACATCCCATGACTTTTTGAAATTGACAAACACAATTTTTAATCGCGTCATGCTAACAAGTATCGCTTATTTTCGCCGCCGTTGTTTTTTTTCAACCCGTCCTCCATTTATCGGCTGAGTAAATTAGCTATCCTTAATCATGTACGCATATATACACTATTTAATAAACATTATTTATTTCAACGCTATTTTGGATTCAAAAGAAGCGCAGCACTCTATATCGTCCTCGACGTATTGTTTGTGTTGTCGAGTCGTATACATATATTATATTATGCTCTCTTTCCGTATTTTCTAAACCCAAACCAGCAGCCGTTTCCTAGGACAAAATATTAAAACAATGCAATAATGCGTGTTTTTCATCTATTGTTTCCGTACGAAATCCGTTTACAATCTCCCGGCCATAAACCACTTTTATTTCTTAGGATTAATTTTTCTTTTTTACTTTTACAACGCTAACAAGCCGTCTATAGTTTCGACTATATAATATATACCTACCTATTTCGGACCAAGGGCTGTAAGGTTTGTTTATTGTCTGTCAAAATATTGGTCACACGCATGCCTGTATTATATCATTGTCATCACCGTATAACTTCTTATACGCATTTATAAAAATAATATACATGTTTCTGCGTTTTAACGACCGTGCGTTTAATCGCCTTTAACAAATAGTCGTTTAAAAATTATCATAAATGCATATGTATATCAAACTACGCCATAATATAATATATTAGGTGCAGCCTTATTTATACTATTAGTTTAAATTATTAATACTGAGGACTAAGGGGGCTTAGCCCGCTAAAACAAACCGATGCTCCCATAACGTAGGCCCCGTGAACAAATTACACATCAATTAAAATGTGTAAAAATATAAATGAAGTGTAATATCTGCACATTTCTTACCAATCTCCACTTATAATCTCCGGTCTAACCCAACCAAACTCCTAAGCTTATATATTTTGTACATTTAATATTAATATACATTTTATATGCACATGTAGTACCTGTCAATGTTTTTGTGTTTCATATGATATAATATTATTATAAATTGGTTAACTTACATTTTGTGTAATTCTTATAATTAACTTGTTATTATAATTTTTTTGTACACTCGCGTATTGTAGTACGAATACAATTTCCCACGTTATATCTAATTCGTTATTTTAATCTCTCTTTAAACTATTGTTAGTGTGAAGGAACTAAAAATAATAATTGTAACAAATTAAAGTGAGCCCAACGCTTATACGTGTGTTTTGTTATTAAATTATTATTATTATTATTTTTATTATATACGCTGATAGCTTTTGACCTGAACCTTCTGTTTTGACGTGTATGTAAATATGTGCTCGCGCGTTGTAATCGCATATTTCATAGTGTCTATGTGTATTACTCACTCATTTGACGAATTTATAAGACATCAAAGGCGTCGGTATAATATTAATACAAATAACTAGCATAGCTGCATAATACAGGTACAATGTAGTGCCGAAGTTTATCACTTATCACTGATAACTGATAAGTAAGTTATCAGTATGGCAATTTGCAAATATGACATGTACCGCTTTAATGTTCAATTAATATTTGATAAAAGTGTATTAAAAAATATATAAGCTAACTACTACTGTTTCTATACTCTGTTTGATTCATATTAATTGTCTAATAATATGTAAAATGTTGATTATAATGAGTGCAGAGGTATATAAATCAGTTTGTTTCTATAGTGCGTAAAAAATCTTCGGTGTAAAAATTTTTAATTTTGTAGGGAGAAGCACATAATGATACTTTTGCCTCTTCAGTATAATACCTGGTTGTCTATATTGCCTACCGACGTCACTACAGTCAATGAGCTATAATAATAATAATAATAACTACCTATATAAATAAAGTTGATATACTGTAAAAAAATATAATATAATGTAAGTGTATGCATAATGTGCCGACATAAATAATACGAGATGCAAGTTGTATTTGATTTATCCTCTAAATTATCATAATCATGCGGTAAAAGTTATTTTTGTATTTTCCCAGCGTACATGTTGATCAATTAAACGGTGCCTATCGCTTTAAGTATTTTTTTTATCGGAATCTTTAGCCGAATAACCTAAGTATATTAATAATATAATTGCACAAATATTTTGCGTATTACATTTTTGAAAATAATATGTAAATATGTGGATCATTGCTTTTTCGTACCGGTGTAATTAATAAAAGTTTTTAAATGTTCATTTCGCGTTACAGACACTTCGGTAGTTCGAACAGTTAAACCAGTATTGTTATAAAATTAATAAATAATAATCAATTAATCAATGTTCCCGAGCGCTGTGTATTTTTTCTGTGTACTAGTAATCGTTGGTTAATTTTATTTTATCGAGCTCATTAGACGGACTCGTGTTGCGTGTGTGTACCTGTAAGTTGTTGAACTTCGAACTCTATCGAAATATTGGTAATAATCATTGTATTTCGTTTACGTAAAATACATATAATATAATAATGATACAATATCGCTGTTAACAACACGTGTAATGACATAAGCCGTCGAAAGATAACTCGACGTATCTTCGGAAAACTTTGTCCGGTCGTATGTACACCGTCCAATTAAAATGTCGCCATGGTTGGGATTGATGGATCGGAAAAACGAAATTTACATACTCGTAGTAGTGATTAAATAAACATTGTACTTTGTGTACATTATAATCAGCAATAATTATTGTTCGAGACGCGCCGTTGGGTGATAAACGCACACGGGTATTCGCTGCACGCGGCGTATGATTTATGTCTGTTCCATCTCAGGCTCATTTGATTATTATTGAACGTGGAGTGAGACAGGGTGAGAGAGAGAGGAGAGAGAGAAAAAGACTATAAACAGCCATGTAATTGCCGGACACAATTTTTTTTTTTTATTTCGCTCAAGCAACCCGTCAATTCCACGCATGTATATTATAAAAAATAATAATATATATATGCAACATTATTTTTACAAAAAGAAAACAGGTTATTCGTGTACACACTATAAGGCCGAATGTCGCCGCGACATTGTAACAATTTTCTCTACTTTGGCTGACCGGTTTTTTAACATAAGATTTTTTTTTTTTGTAATATGCCATCAATTGTATTTGTGTATGTTCTTGGGGGAATTCGCGCCTCGTTCAGTCCTTTTGTTCGCTCTCGATTATTATTATTTTCCGAGATGTGCGTGTGTGTGTGACCCTTGGCCACGTCAAAATCCAACCGGACGTATACTAACCAAAATTGGCCGGTATATACGCGCGAGAAGAAGCCGCAAACAATAAAAAAAAAACATTATAAAAGGAACCCGCGGTGAGAGAGATATAAAAAAAATTGATGCAAAAACGTTTAAAAAACATATAATATACGGGAGAACTCTTTTGTGCGCCGTATTGTGTTGGAATAAAAAACGAAGGGATTTCCGAATAATAATGAAAGGGGTAGCGGCGGCGCGTCTTGTTGGTCAGCCGGTGACGACGACGACGACGACGACGACAACAACACAGGGACCTCCCGCGGTGTCCGAGCTCGACGCTTTGTTCATCATTTGCCGTTTCCATCGCTTTACACAAATGGCGGTTCGCCACTGTTTTTCCGGTCGTCGGCATAGGTACATTGGTACAACAATAATAATGGTCTCTATATATACCGTGGTCGTCGTAGCCACCGTCGCACGTTACGCTGCCGCGACCACCAAAACGTTCTCTCTTTCTCTCTCGCATTCATTCACTCACTCGACGACGCAATACTGTGTACCTCGGTATAATAGTACTATACGTATGCACGGTTTGTCGTAGTTTTATTTTCGAAGCCCAAGTGAAATGGATTTTGTTTCTACCATATAATAATGTATTGTGATGTGCGTCTCTCGTATGGATGAGGCTTAAGCCTTGGTTTCCTTGAATCGTGCATCCGTGAAAATTGCACGGTGCGCAACGCGCGTTCACGCAAAAGTTGACTTAACCGAAATCCAATGTTTCCGTATTTTTATACTTCACGTCTCTTCCCCCCCCCCCGTTTATTCGTGTGTGTATACATTTTTAACCTCAGCTATACCACGATACTTTTATGGCACTTGTACAATATAATTTATATTAATAATATATACATACGACAATATATACATAACGTATACGATACGATGATATACACTCTGCTTACACTATTGTAATCGGGTATTTTTTTTCTCCGTAACATAAAACTGTCGTGATCCGCCTTCAAAACGTATATCGTAAAACTGGATTTATTAATATGTGTTCGAGTGTGTGTGCGCGCCCGCGACGTGCTCGAGTGTGCCGAGCCCTCGAAAGAAAATTCATTTAATAGCTCAATGAGAGGATGTTTTCGGATTTTTATTTATTTCGTTTTCTCATAGACGTATAATAATTTGTTTAACAACGTGGAAATAAAAAATCGCCTATATTTTAAACAAAAAACCGTAAAATCGTAACAACGATGAGACTTTTCAGTTATTCGTGATACAATTCTGGTGATATCGTGCGTATTCGTAATATTATGAACATGAAAATATAAACCGTTTTCGAGGGCTAGAAAAAAATTAAATAAATTCAGAAGCACGCATTCTGATTATATTCAGATTTCGATTCGATTACGGTACATTTCAATACGCACGTTCACGGTGTTCATGAAGTGTTCCTGCACCACCGCGCCGTCCATGGCCACCCTTTCGCAGTGTATGTGTACGTGTATCCGGGCCGCAAATGAAAAAGAAACAGACCCTTTAACCTTTGCAACGGTCAAGATGTGTTCACACAAAGGAACCACTTAATAGAAATAATGCAAGAGCACGGCACCGAATAATAATAATACGTAAATATAATAATAGATAGAGAGAAAAAAAGAGGAGCTTATTGTTACCATAAACACTCGTTATTTAACAACAAATTACGGTCGTGTGTTTTACGTGGAAATAAAATCAAGAGGTTTTCTACTCGGTCGAGCTGATGTAATATATTATTATGTGAAAAGGCTTTCGGTGAAAAATAGGTCAACCCTCCTGTATGTCTTGGGAACTCCGATAAATCTCGAGGCGCCGAACGTCTGTAGGTGAACCATTATATTATATACGGTATACACGCCAGACGGGGCAGCCAGACGTCGCCATCGTACCGGAAAGTGAAAACGAAACGCGCATGCAGACATCATGTCACGTGAAGGGTCTTTCTTCGTATATACTATATATTTATATTAGAAAGTAGTAGAATATATATAGTAAATATTCTTATCATGTATTCATGTATATGTTCTCTTATTTTCGTTTTAAAATATTGACTTAGTTTTCCGTTTAACATTTATATTTTTTGTGTAACTGCCTTACGTGTTAAGAATGTTCGAAAAATGCACCTCGTGCCACGCTGGGCCTTTCCTTTTTCGTCAATTCACGTTATCCCACGCCGCGGCCGTGCCGAAATATTTTTTCTTTGATTCCTGGACTCGGGAAAGTACGTTGTTTGTTAGTCGTGCACAAATGCAGCGGCGAACGTCACTGTCCTCGCGTACCGAGGTGCAGTGGATGTTGGTTTAGAGAGGATGAAAAAGTAAATTAATAATAAAATCAACCGGGATTGAAGATGAACTCACGGGTCTCGCGCGTATATATATTTTGGCAAAACCATCACTGGCGGACCACCAACGGACGACATCACGGCGGGGTCGATGCACTCGATTTTTTTTCTACTCGGACAGAAGTGATGTACATCGGGAAAACAAAGCTATAAGTAACCCGTCTTTGATGAGCTCCGACCGTTGCAGAACGCAAGGATCTATACGCGCTGTATGTTGGCAGTGCGCATCAAAAGCCGTGTACACGCGCGCATGCACGCGAACACGACGAGCGTGTGTGTGCGCGTATGCTTACGTATATATGTAACGTATTTAAATGTTACCGACTAGCTGCGGAAAGGGTGGGTGGACCGTCATCGTTCTCGTGTGCTGTGCGCAGACGACGGGGAAGGAATAAACAGGTTGAAGTGCGAAAGAATTTTTCTCATTATTTTTTATACATTTTTTTTTTTTTCACGAAAATCTAGGGGGTCTCCTCTCCCGGCGCTCCTGCTTCTACTGCTGCTGCTGCCATACTCTCTTGCCATATACGATACACCACTGCACACCGCGCACCGTCCGCAGTGTACGCGCGTATATACGTATACAGTTCATTGTGTTCGCCCCCGCTTTCACAAAATCCCGTTTATCGCCTCGAGAAAAACCTATTACACGGTCGTTTATTTGGCGCGGTGTATACGTATATATTTTTTATTTTTTTTCTCTCTTGCGCTGCTACTCGTTGCGAGTAAAAAATTCACCCTCGCGTCGCCGCCACCACCACCACCGTCTTCCGATCGACCCTTAATCTAGTCGTGTGTGCGTGTGTAGGCGGCGCCGTACACAGCTGCGCGTTTCATTAGACATGCAAAAACGATTGTGTGCAAAGAACCATGTACACACGTCCGTATATTATTATATGAAATATTTTTTCCCCGCAGTGAGCACATATATAACCGCCTTTTGCACACCCGATATCACACAGCAAACGTATTATGTATACAGCAGCGAGAGTGAGAGAGCCGAGTTTGGCGCTCACATGCGTGTGAGCAAACGGCCGTGAAAAAGCGAACCACGACCTTTCTCACATATGGACGTATAGTTCACCGCCTTGTCCATCTTCTCGTCAACATACGTATTACGACATGTGATACGTGTTGTTTTTAGATCCGACCGGATAGATAGGTAGGTGCCTATGTAAAAAAAATCAAATTTCCCCGTTCCGAGACCTTTTGAAGTCGTCGTCGATACGCGCGTACCAGACGTAAGAGTTAATCCTCTTGATTCGAACAATGCGATGTCGACGGCGGCACCAGATTTCTGCTGCCGCGGACCCCTTCCCGCGGACGGCGGCCACCCAGCGTTTTTCCACATACGTTCCCAATGCGACGGCGAATGAACGCCAACAATGACTTGGCCCGTTCACAAAGACGGACTTATATACTACGAGGACTGGTTCCTTTTTTTCTTTCTTTATTCCTGACAGTCATTTGATTCCTACTATACCATAACTCGATTAACCGTTACGCCAACAGTATAGGTATTAACTGTACACACGCACACACAAACATACTGTACATGGCAGGGCGATGCGTTATAAAGTACAACATGTATTATTTACATGTGTACAGCCGTTGTTTCACACACGTGTCGTAATCGACAGCACTACAAATGCCGTTTTTCCGAATAAGTTTAACCTTATTTTTTCTTCGCAAACATTATTATACAGTCTCATCAAATAACGCAGTGTCTACGTGAGAACTGACGAAAAACGTCCTAATTGAAAACGTATATACAACATAAAGTATATGTGAACTGTGTAGCGTTATCAGCTGGCATCTATAAGTTATGGACTTTAATGATCGTTTTGCATTGCGGGCTCCGAGTGAGAGGGGCTTTTAATTTGACATTTGTCTTTCGCGTGTTGCTGCGCAATTTTACAGTTTTTCGCCCCCACAATGTTTTGAAAAGAACAGCAACATACCGTATATTCTGTACTTCTATAAAAAGTATATTATATCCATAGTACACTACCTACTACTACTACTACTACTATTATAGAAATATAGTTAAATACGATGAGTAAAAATATGTGATATTTGATACAAACACGCTATACCGCGTGGAAAACTACGTTTGGTACTTATGCCATGTCCACGCTGCTGTTGTTAAAATTTGTATTTTGTCAACGTTGTGTTTTATTCATTTTAATGAATTACGCCTTCCGCAGACGTAAAATAAATAAATATAACAACAATTCACTGTACACGTGTTTTTTTTTTCAATTTGATAAGTCGACAATTCGTTTTTAATAGAGAAGGTTAAAACAACGAGAAAGAACAGACCGAAAGAGAGAAGATAGAGAGAGAGAGAGAGAGAGAGAGAGAGAGAGAGAGAGAGAGACAAAGAGTGAAAGAGCAATGACACGAGCCTACTGCGATTCGAGTGGAATTTTCGTTATGAGAAATATACAATGAAATAATTGGAAAACCAGAACCGTGATTATACGCACTGTACTTATCAAAACAAGAATGCTAGGCATCTACTACACGAAGTATTTATTCTTTTTTTAACATTGACGTATAAGAAAATGTATTTTTGTTGTTGTTTAACCTTTTTTTATTTTTTTATCATGCTATCTCTGTCTATAATTATTAAAGAAGTTATCTTCGAAAAGAAATGTAAAATTGAAAAGTTATGGTTTATATTTAACACAATTGTTCAAAAACAGTATAATTTTTTTTCAACTTGGTAATGTGAAAACTAATATCGCCATTATTAAATAATTCAGATTTATTAACAGTATGCTAATCTTAGCGTTTGCTTTGAAGTTGAAACTTAGTACTTACATATTATTTTAAAATGGTAAAATAAAAAACTGCATGACATTGCAGTATACATAATATGTATGGTACACAAAATCGATAAAAAAATGTATACTAAAAACAGTGCAACTGAGAAGAGACGAGATTGCTGGACCTGTACAAAAAGTGGATATAATTTCGGTGGCGATGATTGGTGTGAATACATGGAAACTTAACTGTCATACATTTTGTAATTTTTTAGTAAACGTTACAATGATATCCGCTGCATTTATTTTAATCATTTTATGAGACCGGAAATGTGTCGAAAATTCGATAACGTACGTTATAGCTTACGCATCATTTGTTTATACGTTCTGCGCACGTACTACACGTACTACATATACGGACTGCTCGGGAAATTATCCGTCGTTATTATTTGTACAATAATCTGTTTGAGTTAACGAAAGCAATGGAATTTCTGAGCAATAATGTTTCGAATCGGAATCGTGTCCGACAATATTTGATGGCAATTTAAACTGATTTATTGTCCGCGCAAATATTAATTATTGTTTTCACATACGGATGTACGGTCTGTTACAATAATTAGCTGTACTGTTGATTGTTGCAATATGTAATTCGTAAAAACGGGCTTGACGTATGCACGCGCGTGCAACACAAATAAAAGTACTCGTCGGTCGTTTCTAAGCAGCAGCAGTAGCTACGACGATGGTCGTCACCGCGTGTATTCGTCGTAAATGGAAAATTTAATAGTGATAAAAATAAATTGACAAATAAATACGGTAGTACAGCGACGATGAAAAATATTGTAGATGTGATATTGTGATGCTTGCAGTAAATGGAAAGAATGGTATGATGTTTATTGTGTATAACGCGGGCTCGGTGTCTAAAATACCTAACCGTTTTACTGGGTCGGCCATCACCCACTCGGTCTCTCATTGAGCATTACATAAACAAGCCAAGGTTGTTCACACACACACGCACACGCGCGCGCAAATACGTGTGCACACAGATATACGCAGATGTGTCTTATGCGGACGACGACGACGACGACGACGACGAACCGGCCGTGTTCGCCGATAAAATATTATTACGGTCCTCCTGTTGTTTTTTCTTCTCGTCCTGGAGAGGCAGCGCCGCGATGCACATGCGTCGTTTGAACACCGGCCCCGTCGCCTTAGCGTGTAATAATGGACCGACAAGGACGTGATGGCCGGTAATAATACAGGTACGCGTGTACAAGTACGTGGGTAATTATGTGTTTGCCCGTGTGCGCGCGTGAAAGACATTACGACCTGTGACAGTGCTGAGCGGTCATATACCGTGTACGGCCAAACGTGAGGAGACATTTAAAGCGTTCGTATCGTGTACGAACACCGGGAAAATGTAGTAGTCGCCCGACGGTGTGATGTCGGATTTTATATCCGATTAAACACGACGTTGTAACGGATTTCTGTTTCATTTTTTTTTTTTTTTGTTTTGTTCCCAAACACTCGTGCGATCTGCATAATCCGTGCGGAATCGCCTCCACCGCCGTCGTAACCATCCACTATACATAGTAGCTCTCTCTCTCTCTCTCTCTCTACATGTACAATATATGCGCAACAGTGGGCAAGAAACAAAAAGAGGAAAAAAAAGGGGTGCAAAAGTGAAAAGAAAGAACGTGATAAGAAAACTCTCGGACCGGAAGGAATTGCAAGCGGCGGGGGTGTGCGCGTTAATATACACGTCAATCACGTGGCCAATATATTAAAATATACGGTGTGCTTTTGCGCACCGTACCAGGTGCCCGGCAATGGGGAGCAACATTTTTTTTAGGAGTTGGGCGCGGGTGTGTGGGAAAACGATGAGTACCTACACGACGAGGATTACGATTACGACGTTGATTATAATATTATAGTATAATGTATACGTGTGTGTGCAAGGAATCTTACCCAGACAAAAATATATAGGTACGCGTTCATTGTTTAAATCGGAAACCGGACCTGTCGTTTTGTGTTCGGGTAATGGCCCGTGAACCCTTTCCGTTGTGAAGGGTATTTAAACGACTCCCTCGCCACCGCCGTGTCGCCGCCACCGTGTCACGTTCATATATATTATTATATAGCCAGCCCCTCGTTGACGACGGCTGTTAATCCTTTACCGCGAGCCCACTCGTGTAACTTATACTCTTGCAGTATTCATTTATTTTCGCAATAACGCTCGCCACGGTCATACGCTGCGTCTATATTTAATATAAATAGTCATACATCATACACCGACAGTATGTATGTTTGTATATGTATGTACGAAAATCGCAAGAAATTTAAAATGACGAAATTGCGGTTTTTTCTCTTTCTCCCTCGTTCATAACACACGTCTGTTGCCGTTTGTGCGCAGTACGTATACCGCCATCACCGCCGCCGTCGCTGGAGAGAATATTTATTTGAACTTCCGTGGCGCCGTCCGTCGTTATTCGTCGTTCGGGGGTGAAGGTGGTGGCGGCGTTGTCGGCACACCGACAGAGGGTGTGACGTGGTGTACCGGGGGTGGTATATTGATTTAAGGGGCGCATATATAGCTTTTGGTCCTGCGTTCTTCGTCGGTAGCGACGGCGGCGATGGCAGTCCCACTGTTCACGTTGTTTTAGGTTATAAACTTATATATTATATTTATATTTATATTTATATATCATAATTTCATTCTCTTAAAATTTACCGTTTACCACCCCATCCCTCGCCTATAACGCTCGATATCACGCAACTGTTTCACTCTGCTCTACCTCTCTCCTCGTGTACATACGCAGGCATGTCGCGCTCTTGCGGCCCCGAACGCGATAACAACAATAACAACCTACCCACATCGCACACATATATATTTAAGTACTTCGTCTTCTATGTGCCGCTGTTTATATCCGCTTTGGTTGTCGGTGGTATAATAATGATTAATTATAATGTATAGCAAGGAGCTTTTGCAGTTTTGCACAATGTAAATGTGCCGCAAACGCTATAAACAGAACGTGTTATTCATACGAGAAAACATATTATTTTGATGCGTTTTTCGTTGATTGGGATGTATATGTGTGGATGGGTGTGCGTATATGGGTAAGATTTTATGTTATACGGATAACATCGACGAGTACTGAGAAGTAGTCGGAACTTAAGATGGTTTGAATGTCGTTGCGCCGTCTTTCTTCCAGCTATAATCTCGCTGGTTGATAATCCCTTGCGGGACTAGTTCGTTATTACCCTCATAAATACGCTGTATCGTTAATTATTATCATCTTCATCACTGTTTAACATAATATACGTAGTGCAAATATCAACAAATGTATAGGTACACGACCGTGCTGCGCACATAGAAACCGCCGAAAGAGAAATATTCACACTCAGCTTAGTGCTTACACATTGCGCATAGATTGTTTCCCCGTCAATGCACCACCGCGCACAGCGTTATTACATTTACACACTACTCTGAACCGACACGTAAAACTTTTCGATATTTATTTGCGTTTTATATTTTATTAAATTTACGCTCCGTTACATTTTATACGTTATTTTCCGTGCAGGTACCTAGATAATTAAATAATTTTATATCCCTGCAGTTTATGGAGTATGATATAATATATGTACTTACACGCGTAGTATTTATACTATCGTCGGACGCATCTTAATAATGATATATGTTCAACATGAAATGCAATTACTTTTATTGTCATAACTTATATGCGTCAGTAGTCTCAAAACGAAATTAAGCTAATATACGTGCGTATACATATATATGTATTTTAGTATAATGTGAGTTTGTACATTTATTGCTTTATAAAATTAATTTCTCGCTTGCTATTCATATGTCTTTAATTAGTGCGGTCGAATGGCTTAAAATAAGTGGGGGTTAGTTTTATAAAAAAAACTACTAAAAATATAAATTATCCCGTTCAACACAGCGAAAATTCGCAACAATTAATATACCTACGTGATATAAAAAATCTAATATCCGCAAACAAATTACTACTTAAAAGAATGAATCAGATTTTTTTTTATCCGTGCAACGTTTGTAAAGGATATTTACAACGTGTGCATCGATGCATACAAACAAGCTGTATACAATTACTAAAATTAGACGATTAGATTTAGGTACAAATAATAGATCACATAAACAGATTATAGTAAAATAATAAAAACAGGTTAGAAGGACATGGGGTGGGAAAGAAACACTTTTCTATCCGAGCGTGAATTTGATGAGGAGATAGCACCAATTGCTTTTTTTTTGCAATCTATCGAATTCTAAGTATTGATTTAGGCACGATTGGAGTATATAATTACTTTTAGCATGGATATAATTCTCATAGAGTATATACTATATAGTATATGAATAAAATATGTCAACGGACAAGTGGAAGGACGATATCATATCCTATATCGTAAATACTTTATAGTTTATACTATCATATAAATTGGCCTTTATATTAGCCTTATAGGTAGGTACTTTTTCTTGCTGTATTATATTATAATACTTACATTTAAAACATTGTATTTTCACTCGCGCCGTGTCATTTTATTCTCAGTTAGAGATTACTTCGTTTGTTTTGCTTAAATATTAATATTAATCCTTTCCATCTTGACACGGAATAATTATTATGATTAATAAATCCGTGGAAAGTGAACGTTTATTATGTAAATGTATCGCTAGAAACCATTTTTAACACATATATATATATATATATATTAGATAATGCATGGAACTTAGTACGTCTACGTCAATAAATGTTTGTTGAAGCTTACTTATATACATTTTAATGTTCACAAATAACCGCAGATAGGTTACACCGTATTCTCTTATGCGGTATAGTTACAATGTGTTCTGAATTATAAAATCCCATAATAAACTGGTGTTATTATATATATATACATTTTCAGTTGTGACACAGCTGTGTTGCGGACGTCAAACACACATACACATATAAAACACCTGTGTTGTATTATGTTTACAAAATAATTCGCGTAGATTTCATTTTCCAAAACGATTATAAATACGGCCGAGCTGAAGTGTTCCATTGAAGCTTTTCGAAAATAGCGCAAAAATCTTACGAGTTGCTGCGATACTATTAGTTTTTACGGTCCAATGCTGGCACACAAGTATCATTTTAGGTCCGTTGACTATCGACCTATAAAACATCATGTTATACCATAATTCGACCATTCGACTCGGAAACATTGGTGTCTCTTCTAACGACCTTCTGCAAACATTTCTATCCATATTTCTCTTGCATCTTATATGGAGTAATGTTCAAAATCACCGAGAGTTATTATTGTTTTTATTATTATTTTAATTTTTTGTGCAGGAATATCGTTTTTCGCTGAAACGTTGATGTAATTGTCGCAACCTAGGTATCACCATCCTCGTTGATTCCCTTATCACGATTCCCGTTACTCATCAATCATCATAATCAGGTCATCGCTTAAAGAAAAAGAAAACACTTTGTTCTACTAGTTGCTCTATTAAAACAAGCACTGTACGTGGAAAAATACACGACTATATTGTAGAATTAATAAAAATTAGGCCAACCAAATTTGTGATATCGTGAACGTATTGTCGCGAATCTATATTCAAACCGCGTTACGTACGCATCACGAGGCCGTATCATCGTTTGATTCCACCCCGCTTTTTCTTTGTCGTCGAAGAACGGAGCCGGATTTCGGTGATTATATTATTTACGATTTCCTCGTAGCAATACCGTGGTCGTCACTGCCCGCCACCACAATACCGCAGTATAATAATAACAATAATAATAATAATAATGTACACATATGCAACGAAAACGTTTTCCCGACGTCGAAACGCACATGCGGGGACGTCGTCAAGCGACGCCCAAACAATAATAGTGTCGTACGTATTGTAGGTGGTAGGCCGTAGCAATAAATCGTTTGCCGCGCTCCGTATGATATTATACTGTTTATAATATTCTCTTTGTACGGTACATAATAAATACGGTGTGTACAGAAATACTGATCTTGGACGGAGAAAAATAAATGATCGACGGCCGTGCCGAATTATCGCGATCCGCGTCGGCGACGACAACAACATCCACATCACGTCCATCGCGTAAATTATTATTATTATTATTATCATCATAACTTCGACGCGAGGATCCCGTTAAACAACCTAGTCGCGCACACGTACAACGCACGTGGGCCTCGTAGTGTTTCTGCACGCGGTTTCTTTTAGTGTGACAACACTGACAACTGTCGCGTGTATCGCGTATTACGATCGTACTGTTAAACGCCAATTTACATTGGTTAGCGCGTAGTATATATGCCAAGATGTGCAGTAAACAGCGCATACAGCAGTATCGCAGGGAGCGCGTGCGCGCCCAAAGGTATAATACGCCGCGAGTTAGTTCAAGGTTGGTGGAAATCGATCGCTGCTCCGTCACAATGTTTTGAACGTTTTGTTCGCGGGCTGAGGGTGTCGTGCCGCCACCGCCGCCTGCAGAGGGGTTGTAGCGCGTAGTCCGTCGACCCAGTTAATAGTGGTGGCGGAAAGCTTTGACTTTTTTTTTGCTATTTCGTTTATTTTTATTTTTTTTTTGTGCGCACGTACCGGCACGTAGCAAAACCCTGTTCGTCCCCCTGCAGCAGTCTCGGCCGCTCGCCGTCACCCTCGACGATGGCGGTACTAAAATTGTTGTGCACGTCTATACTCTCTCGCCCCCTTCGCTCGTGTCGTACATTATCTTCGTCCCGTCCCCTCGCCCCCCCCCCCCCCCCGGTCGGCCAGATAAGTAGTTCGGTTTTGTTTTGTTCCTGTATTTCCTAGGCCAATAGGTTTTCGACGTTCCGTCACGACGCCCGCAGCCCACATACATACGTGTTAACGGTTTTCAATTTTCGCACTACCATTCCCCCTCCGCCGCCAACGTGTTTTCATTAGGATTCGGTTATACGTTGACGGAAAAATTGCACGTAATCTCGTGGCGGGGCACGGTTGTGCGCGAATCGTCAACGTCAATAATTTGTGGCACACACATGACATTATTATACCAGCCGAACCTTGACGCGCGAATGCATACGGTTTCGGTTGTCATCGTTTTCCAATAGCAGACAATACGCTCCGGAGTCGTTTGAAATCTGGAATAGACTCGGGTACGCCGCGGAAAACGTAATCACGCACTCGCCCTCACGGAGTGAAAATAGTAATAATTTACCGTTGCAAAACGTGGTTTCCTCCGGCCGGCCGCGTTGTTCGGCGTGCCTATAAAGTATCGAATTAAACCGCGGCGTTTTCGGACGATTGAGCGAAACGAGAGGATTTCGCGTGGCGGCGGTCGTCGCAGCAGGGATCCCGTGGAATCGCTGTGCGGCACCGGGGTCCAATATAATATATCGTCCTGTTTTATCGTCACTGCGCGATGGAAAACGTGCATGCACTCGTTGCCATTCAAAATGTAGGGGTGTTCTATCCGGTGATGCGTGCGCGGATACTATTACGCGATTATTTTCTCGATTTTTCTCGTCCCGCGGTGTGCACCGAGTGGAATAACTGTTTTAACCGTACGACTTTTAATTCCTTCTCGCCCCTAAACACACATACGTTCATGATATTATATTCCAATACAATATTATCGTACATAACGTGCCTCTCGAACATGTTCTTGTACGACCGTATCTCTGTTTGAAAACTACATCGTATTTATATAATAATAATTATTCGCCGACGACGGCTAAAATTATCCCGATGATGTGTGCGACATCCGTTTTCGGACAAATGTGTTTATCCGAGTGTCGATGATTAGTGTTTATGGGGTGAACCGTGTTCACGTCTCGAGGTGATGAAGCACGTGCGGAACCTTGTCTAATGACTATCGTGAATATACGCGTCTTGTAACGCGATGTTATTCGTGTTCGGTACGCGTCGCTGCTACTATATACTCTACATTCTGCAGTCTAGAATATAC
Source organism: Periphyllus acericola (assembly GCA_949715065.1). Lineage (NCBI taxonomy): Eukaryota > Metazoa > Arthropoda > Insecta > Hemiptera > Aphididae > Periphyllus > Periphyllus acericola. Next base: position 24,016,826 of record OX454265.1, read on the forward strand.
ACTATAGATATAACTGCGCACGCCGCAACGCATTATGCCCACCGTCGAATCGCGTGCGCACTGGAAACCGTCCGAGACCCGCCTAGCTGCGGTGATACTTTCAACCGGTTTCTTTGCTTGTTTTCTTATTTCTAATTTTTATTTTCTCATTTTCATTCCTTTCTGGCCAGTTCCAATTATATTTCGGTTATTTCACGCGCTTCTCAACAATAATAACAATAATTATGAATTCCTAGAACCGTTCGTAATTGCGATTTCGTTATTGTATTGTTGTTGTTTTCCAGCCGACTTCTCTATCGCCTAATATTGTGAAATAAATCTATAAATACCAAAACGCATAGATATTTACTCGATATAAATCACGTCAACGATTTTAATCAGGTACATTAACAAATAATCATTATTGATACTCCTGAAAACAAATCCTAGAGTAACTTAATAATTGTACCAATCGATAAACATTTAGTTTTAGTAGTTACTAGAATAAGAATATGTTTATTTTTAAAAATCATTAAAATATAATAAAACCTTGTACTTCAATATTTTATGGTTTAGTTCTAAGGTTATATTATATGGCAAAAAACGAAATAGAAGAAAGCTTGGGAGGAGATATCCTATAGTTACCGAACTAATAATACGTGTTCTATATGACTATATCTTAATTATTATTTATTAGTAGTAAAATTATAATTTTTATAATTATTATAATTATAATTTTTCCTTCAATTTTATTTTTATGAAACCTAATTCATGTCCGGAACATTTGAATTACGGCCGACCTAATTTGCCGAACTGAAAAAAGTGTTCGCAAAATTGAAAATATGCAATAATAATTATTATTTACATTAATAAATCAAAACCTTCCCTGTTTGTAGCCCCCGGAGTAACTAATTATAATACTTTGTTCTAGCGGGGTAAAACATTGTTTGAATATTTTTTTAAAACTCATCCGTTTTTCGCAAAAGTTTTAAGTTATTTCTGTTACAAAGTGTGTTTGAAAACTATTAATTTATGTTTTTTAAGTTGTACTGAAATTTACAACGTACCTATAAAATACTTTTTCGTTGACCAAAACTCGCTGAAATTATTTCTCAGGAATTCTTTATAATAATTATTATAACTAATCTATTATTATTAAGTTATCACATTTTTTTACGTAAAAGGTAGTTTTGCAAAACACGAGATCTTAAATAGTCAATTTTTAACGATTAACGTGCATCGCCGAACATGTGGTCTTGCTACATAATCCGAATGTTTTTCGCTGTTGCACATATTAATCACACAGATCCCTTGGTAAAAAAAATATTTATTATGGAGGTCTCGACGTTCTCGTTTTAAGTTTTGGTTTCCTCATGTATAATTTATATAAAACAAACTTTGCCATCGACTGATTGCCATTTAATTTACAAAACATTGACTCTAATAATTTATGATAATTTGATTACTTATTCTACAAGTATTATCAGTTATCACTTATCACTATTACGTGTGGTCCACTGGTCATGGTACAGAAAATTATTGATCATTATTTGTTCAAGCGCATGAACCGTTAAAATTGCCGCATTATTTGTATAATAATTATGTAAATAAAAACAAATTGTATTTCTTCCTTCTCTGGTTAATAACAATTGTTTATTTGTTTTATTATTATTTCGTTATATCTTGTTATACTTTCAGGCTTTCACTTCAATCTGTTCAATTATTATTGTCCGTTATTCGGAGGTGTCCGTTATTCAGAGGGAATACATTTTGTTAATTTACGTTATTTTTATATTTTATCTATTTTAATTTTAGTGTTTATTATTATTAATTAAATTCCTACTAATAACTAAGAGTACAATTAATCACACCTAGACCCAAATGTAATTTATAAATATTCCTCAATTAATTATTTTTACAATTTTACTATTATCGTTGAATAACCTGTATCACGATTTATAGGACGGTGATCAGAAATTATTCTGTGGTCTCAACACTTCTATTAATAAAATTATGGTATCTAATATCTAATAGCCGTTAAATTTAAAGCCGTTTAATCTGACTACTCGGAATCTATAGTCGTTATCGCCGGGCCCCTGCGCCCGACAAGTCAACACTAATACTAATGATCGTTTACTTCGCACACATGCATACGGCTCGCACGCACGCACTTATAAAATCTGTGTATTATTGCCTATTCTGAACCCCTTAGAAATGACCCACTTGCAATCCCCTTAACAACCTACACTTTATAAGGTTAATGGTGGATCGTAGTTTATTCCCTAGCCATGCATTCATATTGGAGATTAATGAAAATCCAGGATGTGCACTGCGCATACTATTTGAACATTCTATACTTGTGATTTTAAGTTTTAACCGTGTAATAATCATAGCGTTTGACTGTTCTTCCCTCATAAAGTTATGAGTACCACGTGAATATAAGTACCGACATAAATGGTAAAAAAAGAAGGCAGATTTTGTATAATAATATGTACGAGCTCACGTGGATACACTTTAATAACCTTTAATTTCCCAGATTCGGATTGGGGGCGACAAAGTTCAACGGCCCGTACTGAGCGTACCACGGATTATAATTGCAATACTTTTTTATTTAAAAGGGCCAGAGGGAGTCTCTCAAATGCATTTACTTTTTTTTTTTAATCGGTCATTTATAAAGAACCCGACTTTTGAGTAACGCCTCTGGGGTCTACTGTATACGTTTATAATCCAGACTTGAATTGCCATACAGTCGCGCAACTGCGATGTTGTAAATTTCTCCTCGCGTCGGTTGACGGTGCTAAACGAAATTCCGTTTTCGCCGATGGACGACGATTCGTGTACCGTAGTTATCATGCGAAATGCTCTCTCATCAACCCGCGCCGTATACGCCGGCGGAGGGAGTAAAGCGGCTGTGCTGCCGCGGCGGCGGTTATAAATTTCTCTTAAAACACGTCGACGAAGATTATACACAAAGAGTAATCAAGTAGCTATTGAGCTATTGAGTGAGTCGAGCGTGGTGGCGCGCGTGGCGTAATTGAATTCGTTTCTGTTGCCGGTGGCGGCGGGCACACGAAGAAGGGGTTGTGTCGGGACGGGCGTACTAAACGAGAATCCAATTTCGGGTGGGCGTTTTACCGCTGCCGCTGCTGTGTTGTATATTGCGTCCCTCCCGGTACAAGAATATCCGTGTGTCGCCGCAACCCTTTTATGCACGCACGCGCCCCCGCGAACCCCGCCGCTGCTACTACTACTACTACTACTGTTGCTGTATAACTACTACTATACTGCTACTACTACTGTACTACGCGGGATCTCGTTTAAAAGCTCAATTATCGCCGGCATTCTAATCCCCCGTCGCTTATAAAACCACCACCCTTCCGCCAGCTTTCATTATTCGTCGCGATAACAATAATAATTATACATCGGCACGTCGAGCGCAATACGGTGTGTAGTGGGTGTACGTGCACGACATCCGCGAAGACGACGACCGACCGCGCAAACAATAATAGCAGTCAAAGGGGAGATAAGAGATACGAATAGTGATGGTTGTCAAAGATTTGAGACGTCTCGAACATTCCAATATCGAGTGCGTAAAGTGTGAATACTGCAGCTGTGCGAAAATTGAAAATTACCGTACGGGAATGCTTTGCAACGGAAACAATTAATCAATCGTATTTTTCAAACGTTTAAACTGTGATGTGATTTTTGTTTAAAATTTGAAAAAAAATTAGCGTATTGTAACAATTCCGCGAGATCGGAAACTGCTACGTGTAATATCTCTCACTGGGCACTCTATGCTGCGGACCACGACCATGTTTTATTATTAAATCTACATGTGACGTAAAGAACATTTTTAGAAGTCGCATATTGTGTGTGTACTCGGCATTTTTTTTTCCGTAAGAAAAACAAAAACAAATAGGGTGTTGCGCACGAGCCCGCGGCGGCGTCGACGGCACACGACGTTTACCCCATGATGATACGCGGTCGTCGTTTGGCACAAAATAATAGGGTCCTCGGCCGCAACGTTTGGGCTACACGTTTTTCGCGCTCGCGTTCCTTTGTCTCTTCCGCGGGGTGTAATGCAGGTATCGTGTACCTATAAAACACTGCCGAACAACAATCATTATTATTATTCTCGCCGACGCGGACCGCTAATACAATAATGCAGCGTCGGGTTACCCTACAGGCAAAACAATCAGGTGATTGGAGCGGCAAATTTGCCGCACTTAAGAAAAAAATGTATTTATAAAATTATATTATAACGTCTTATGAGTTATGAGTATTATCATTGATTATAGATCGTATTTATAATCAATGGTATTAGCTTATTAACTCAGTAAAATACTGAAATGGTTTCGGTGAATGCGGTCAACTAGAATTGTTATTTTTAGCGAATCTATGTTTTTCCCGGAAATGGTTTATATTAAATATATGATTATACATATTATACATTAAGGCGATAGCCGATACGACGTTGTTTTTGTCAATTATATTTTATTTTCGTGATTGTATTACTTACAATTACAAATAATGTTATACATATTCTTTAATCCTTATCATAACAATATTCTGCTTAATGCTTATTAGTTATTAGTATACCGCGACACTGCGACAGTGCAACTTGTGTTCAGTGTTGAATTCAGACATTTTTTCCAGGGGGGGCACTATGAGATGTGGAATTAATATAATACAAATTAACAAATTTTACTTTATTTACCTGATTGATATAATTGAACTTAAGCTTATAAAAACAATTGAAATTATTTAATATTTAAAAAATGTATAATTAATATTATCATTTAAAGCGTATGCGGCGAGTTTTTTTTTGTTGCATATAAATCTATCACCTCTTCGACATATTCAATTGACGGATCTTCATCACCTTCTATACTTATTTTCATACAGTATTGAAGAGTATCTTGTCCCATTCGGTTGCTAAGGTTTGTCATAATTCTATTCATCGCACTGAATGATCTTTATGGGATATCCGTTTGTTTTAACTTTCTGTGATGCAACAAACATAAAAGACTTATAATCTTATAATCACGGGCCGTGTAATATGCACCTAGACCATTCAAATTGTTTCATTAATAAATAAATCATTTATTTACTGACATTTAACCGGGGGGGTGGGGGCAAACAAAACTTCAGGGGGGGGGCAGTTGCCCTCCCTGATGTATACCTGGATTCAACACTGCTTGTGTTACGATTGTAACGACGTCTTTATTTATTTTTGTTATAATTGTTCAAATTATTAAATCACAATGAGTGATGGTAGAAAAAGGAAAAGTGGTGCAAGATACAAAAAGCTGCGAGAAGAGCATGAAGAAAAAGAGAAAAGGGTTATTCAAAAAATAAGAAAACTCGATACTTTTTTCACAAATTTAAAAACAGGTAAAAACAATTTGCTCTATATTTCTATAAAATAAATATATTTTTTTAAATTTTTGATGACACGTTCACTGCGGTTAGGTTAACCTGCCAATAAATTGGCGTCATCCGCACAATATTTTACAATACAATGTGTTTCAGCCGACGCTTGAATAAAATAATATTAATTAAATTATATCAATTATATAATATCGCCCTCGTACCACTTCGCCACCGATCGATTCGTAGTCGCAAATCGACGTTTTTTTTATAATATTAGATGTTTTAAAATTATTTGATATATCACAGTCGTGAATCGCAGTTGTATTATTTTATTATTTTTGTGCGCCAATCGGCATTTCTTATTTGTATTATTGTACCTAACTCCGTAGTGTTAAGTGTGCGAAATTATATTATAATATATTAATATAGGTAATATAGGAATGTATATTGTAATATGATGCGCAGTGAACGTTTCAAAAATAAATATGCACGAAAAAATGCTAAATTTATTACTGAATATTATTATATTAATATAGACTCATCTACTTCAACTACTACTCTCACATTAACCACAAGTACTATTTCTTTAACTACAAGTACTCAACGAATTCAACTTGTCATCCTAATACTGAATTAGATATTACGCCTAGCCCTACCATTTTGTCCGTTTCAACACCTTTAGAGCTAGAGAAAGGAAACCACGCAGGTGATGCTAGAAATCTGATTTCAATAGATATAGCTAAATGTACAGCCCCGAAATCTCTAGTATCTCTTGATGGTATAACTGTAAATACAGATCCTGCCAAATGGATAATAAACGAGACGACAATAGACCAACTACTTTCGAGAGACATCGATCAGAACATACCCGAAGATTTTTCTGTCACTAGAAGGTATTACTCCTCAGTAAGTAGATATCGGTCATTGACAAAACTTGCATTTGAGAGAAAAATAAAAAATGGAAAACTGGAAAAAATGGAAAAGCCGAACAAAAATATTTTAATAAATTTATTATATAATATTTATAATATTTTAATAATATTTGACGATTGTATCAAATTTAATATAATAAAGAATTATTAAACTAACAATGTATTTCTATATGTATTTTGTTTTAAAAAAAAGTATATAATGAAAGGGCGGCAAATGCCCTGCTTGTAGGCGGCAAATTGCGTAATCCGCCACTGCAATAATGCTATTATTATTTTCCGATTGGATTTGAATCCGGGGATAATCGCGTTCGGTTCGGTTTGGTAGGTATAATCCGTCGTGTACCGGTCACCTTGTATATGGTTACGACGACGTGTAGGTACTAATGTGTACAGTATACACCTATAACGTCCGACCGACGCACACCGGCGCACGCAATATTATTGTACAACAACAGAGCGCGGACGACATCGCGCGGTGTATTGTTCGATTAATGATTTTCGAACACATTCATCCGAATTGAAATCTGTAATAACCCGCGAGATTGATTTCGTAGCCTCCCGGAGGTATTGATCTTTACGGGGCTATATGGGCGGCGTTTCTTTTGGTGTACGCCGGTCTCGATATTATTTTTTCTTGTTTTAATTTTCCACCTCCAACTCGCCGAACTTGTTTTTGTTCGATTTTTTTGTGCGTATTGGCGTATTGTGAGGTATGAAAAATAATAAATTTACATACACGAAGATTAAAAAAAAATATGTAGATTATACATTTAGACAAACCGCCGAGCAGCATTGTGCAACATATTTATAGATCATGTGAAGGGTGAGCTTGGAGAATATTTGAGGTGGCTTGGCCTACGTCTGCCACGTTAATCCTACAAAATTTGCTCGACGATATAATTAGCACAATAAAAAAAAGATAAAAAAAATTACAACAATTGTAATATAAATGTTTGAAACATGTTTTCGTTCGATTCGAGAAAATAAGGTAAAAAAAAAATCTTTAAATACCTTTCGTAAAAAACTGCGAAATTTTAATGCTTAACATGATTTAATTGGTACCCCTTTCCACCACGTTCCACTGCATCGCATAGATTGCGTATTTTTTTATGCGTTATTTATTTAAGACGTTAAATGTTAATTAGTGTATTTCATTACCTATTCTCTCTGCGAATGGCCTCTATTCGTTTAGTCATTCGTTCTTACCTATATATAGTGTAAGAAAGAAAAAACGAAAAGCAACTGTTTTTATACATAATAAAGATAATTATTGTTTTGTTCGACGTTCCGCGGCAATCTAGAACTCTCTGCGACGATTATTATTACTATGAACGTATGGTACGGCGGCGGGGGGCGGGGGTTATACGAGAAATGCGCGTGTAAACAACACCCGTCGTTATTTGCTGTCCCTGTTCCTCGTTTCTCATGAGCCCGTCGTTGTTGTTCTCCGCAGTTGGGCTTAACGATCGAAAATTGGCAGGTTAGAAAAAAATACCATCGCGGCGGTATTTCTTTTAAAAATTCCTCACCGCGTACACCACGACGAGTACGGTATACACATTTTTAAACTGCGCATATATATATACCTAACGTGTTCCCTCTGTCGACCGTGATTTCGTATACACCAATACTTTCGTGTTTTATTTATTTTGGATTTCTTTTGTCTACGTCACCCGTTTCGTATAATATGGGTTATTATTTTGTAAATAGCTAATGAACTGTCGTGTTCGAATTTTATGATAATAATTATACCTATTATACGCGTACTGATAAGTCCTATGCATTATATATACCCAAACGAATAACCCGATATCGTTCACGGACGGCGCCGCCGCGGTGGTAGTGTAATATAATAATAATAATAATAATAATAATAATAATAATAATAATAGTAATAATAACGGACGAGCAACGAGGGCGGCGCGCGGGTAAACGTATAGGAGAATAATTGCAACGGGGCCGCCACCTTTGGTGGGCGGGGGCGGTGGAGACGGCTGCAACCGAGGCGGTGGTGGACAAGGGTCGTATGCTCGCGGATGCACAATGCCTATATATTATTATTGCTTTTAACGAAAATGCCGTGGCCGTCCGAACAACAGCTGTCGAACAGATGCAGGACGTGATGCTGTGGCGTCGCGGGATGATAAATAATAATCGCACAACTGCCGGCCGCGACGTCGAGGAGTTGTTGTTGCCGTTTCGCAGCACAACGTCTTTTGGGTCCTCGCGGCGCGCCAGACGTGTTCTCCCCGCGTGAGCAGTGACGTCGGGGATACGGCGAGTGACGGGGAGACGGAGATTCTGGGTGTGTACCAGCAGGTAATGGGACCTGACGCGGCGTATGCGAAGAAAGAACACCACGCAGGAGAAGACGGCGGCGGCGGCGGCGAGTGAAACAAACTCGTAAACCGGTTTTTACCTGTGTTATTACGCGTCGTCCCGCGATCCGCAGCAGCAGCAGCAGCGGGACGAAAAGGAAACATACCTGTGTGTTTGGTATATTTTTTGTGTGTGCGTTATTCGCCGTCGTCGTGGCCTTCGCGTCCTGCGCGCGTTTTTGAGAGGAAAACGTTTACAACACGAGAGTCCGCTGAGTGGAACGGAGTATACATATAGTGGATGACCGGTCGGTTTATTTCATGTTTATAATATGTATATATTATTTTTTTTTCTTATAAACGTGCACGTATAAAATTAGGATTAGGAACATATCGTAGAGACAGAGACAGATGCGAAGAGATACGTAATAAATAACGTATAATAATCGTCGTCGTCGTCGTACTGTCGGCGAAAACGGACGACACAAAAGAGTTCCCCAGAATCTTCAGGAATACATATTATATATACGCCGCAGCTATTTACTTTATTATATTATTATTCCGTGTGTTCCTCTATTGTTTAACCGGACATGTGAGTTATTCAGTTAATCTATAAATATGTAGTATGGAAAAAAAACACTGCGAAAAACACGATTGTGTCGTAATAATTACCCTTGGGTTTTTTTTTTTTTCTTTCCGATACTCGGCCGGCCCGATTGTGTTTAAATCGTACGGGAACGGTATAATAATCGTATTATTTTTTTTATATTATTGTGTAATGTGGTATATTTGTGTGTTTCCTTATACTACGTAGTCGTGAAAAACAGAAAACTCGTTCGCTACACCGTAAGATTCATAATACTTTTTTTTTACTTTACTTCGATGTACAATATGTCAACAATTCGTTATGTACGTACTAGTACCGTATACGATAAAATATAATGTATTTTACATTTTCAAAAAAAAAAATGTGTTGTTTAAAAGGTAAATAACTTAAATATGTAACCAATATGTTAATTTATTCTTAGGGTGACTGGAATTTTTTTGGCAATGGCTACATATTTGTTGTAGTATTCGTTTGTTGTCCTCGGGCATATTCGTATTTCATTGTTTGCATGTCAATTACACTGAAAAACGCAACACATAATTTAAAAAGCAATAGTTATTTAATGGACATGATTGGACATCAACTATCAATAAATGATAATTTCAATTTTTACCAGAAGATATTTACTACAGTTATGAACCACTGATCACATAAAAAAAATGTTGTAATCTGTGGGTCGCACGGAAAAAACGAGGAAATCCTAACTTGAAAAACGAAATATTTTTGTGTCGAGTGGATACTATGTAACAATAAATGTGTGTATCTTTTTAGCATTCGCGGCCCGACCATCCGTATACATACGTCTGTGCTTCGAAATGAGTCTCGGTTTTGCGTTTCACGCGGTAAACTCGGATTCGTTATATATTTTATCAACTGCTCCCCCCGAAGTGAATACATATTATATTAAATGCCTGCAGAGCTCGGAGCGAACCGACATCCTTTGTCCGACCAAGTATAACGCAAAAATAGCGCTATCGTGCGGCAAAATCTGTCCGCGTCGCGTCTATCGTCGAACCTGTACGCAGTGAGATCACACATTTTCGGCGGTTCGTCATGTTTTCATATTTCATCATATGTAGAACAGCACGCCGAGGGTAATATTCTCCTATCTCCTATTCCGGATATGTCTTATGAATATTTAACGAAATTCACGCCTCGTAAATTGATTTTTAACAACGTTATGTTTCGTCGCACGGGCGAAACGTTCGAATTCACTCGACGGCCCTCATCGCTCGTCCCGTAATTATATTTCACATCACCGCCGCCACTGCATGTGATGTAGGGTACCTACCGTATACGTCTATAAACACGTGATTTAAATTTTACTCGTCGTAATAGGAAGAAACGCGCTCGTTCAGATTTCCCATCAGTTGTCATTATTACGAGTTAACAGCATTACAATATCTGCGTCGTCATTTCCTCCGCTTTTTTCTTCCTATCGATACGCGCAAGTATACGTAATGTGAATAACACATTTGTACGTATTTTGTCCATACACCGTCGTATATAATGGGTACAGCCCATCCTTTCCCGGACCTACCGCGTAAAAACGCTGCCTCAGTTTTTATTATCGTTTCCCACTTCTCCGCACCGCTCGCGCCGTGTTGTCGCCGTCATCCCCTCGCGCACGCAACGAACCGGTGTTCGCCACCGACGCCGATTGGTGGTGGATTCGATTCACGTGCGCTCCTTCGCGAGTCCGGCTCTCCACCGCCGCGGGGCCATAACATCAGTACATGTATGCAGTATATTGTATTTATACTATACTACCGTACATCGTAAACGTATATAACACATTATACACATATAGTATGTACAAAAGAATCGAATAAAACTTATTATTTACGTTCATGGGTATACGGTATTTTTTTACGTTGTGCTCGCATTCCCCGGGCCGACCGGGGAAGCGAGCGCTTCAAATAGACGTCATATATTTCATGCGTACACGGCGTGTGGGCACCATTGACGACGATGACGTTTTACGGGATGTGCACGCCACGTATAGCACCGTGTTGTACGTGTGTACAGTACATAACGTATAGTGTCGCGTTCGATCGATTCGGGACGCTCGGTCGGAGGCGGTTTATAAAACTTTTTTCCATTTTTCTCTCTCCTTTCCCCCCGCAAATCTCCTACCTCGTCCTGCTGCGGCGAACACGCCTCGTCTTCTCCGCCGCAGCGTCCGCCCGCCGTACATAAACGTATATACGCACTCGCATACTGTATGGTTTGATTTATTTTTCGCGTTGTCTTCCTCTCCGTGCTGCTGCAGCACGCTCTCCGCTCTGTACACACACATATTTTATCCGTATTTCCCGTATTATGTACGGTCGGCGGCGACGGCGACGGCGACGGCGACGGGGCGCCGCCAGACGCGATGCGCTCTCCTCGGGTTCGATTCGCCCGCCAGCCGGCCGCCGCTGTGCGCGTCCTCCCAGCATCCCGCCCGACGACCCTTTGTCTCCGTTTCCCCTGCGGCCCTCCCGCCCGCCCGCCGCGGCGCACATAGACGTTGCGCCGCGCACCCTAGCCCACCGCGCGGGACACGCCGAGCCCGCCGCCGCAGCTTCACGTCGCCGCCGTCTGCAAGGGACGTCTGGATGTGACGTCACCGCCAGACGGATCAATACGCCACCCTGGGGTTCGATCGTCGTATACACCATTATTATACCCCCAGCGCGCCGCGGCGTGCACGTATACAGGGCGCGCTGAACGTTGTGCGTCTTGCGATAGACCTATGAGAGCTATAAGCGAACATCCCCAACCCCCAACCCTTACGCCTCACCACCGCTTGCGGTAATGCCCTCGACGTGTTTATACCATATTATGATATAATATGCTCTCGCAATTATGTATTTTTGCGATGGCCGCGATAGCATGTATATACAGTGTTCACCACGGGGCGATTCACAAACTGTTTTCCGGGTTCGCACGACGACGCACACCATCATCGCGCTGTACCACGTGTTAACGAAAGCCCCAGACGCTCGCCGGTTTGCACCCCGCGCGGCGATCGGGTTAGCGGGGTGAGATTTGATAGGCTGCCACCTTCTCGGACTTGTGTTGACGACGAACGCGCCTTTAGCCGGAATAATAACATCGTGCGGTCTTCGGCTTATTCATATTTTTCGTTCATCGGTTCTCCGCAATTCCTTCCATCTTTCACTCAGCTTTCGTCGAGCTTAAGGTATCCTCCGCCGGTACTCGCCTCGCACCTAATCGTGTGCGTGTGTATTAATATTATGTACCACCTCCCATACCACGCCCATTATTGATTATACTTCTCGACGTGCCGTTAAGCCAATTTTTCTCTCTTTAGTCGGGTTTGCCGCCGCCGCCACCGCAACCGCCGCTTTACGTCGACGACGACAACGGTGTATTTCACCGAAATCGATTTTCTCGCTCAGACCACCGCCGTGTGTGACCCGTTTCCGATGAAATGTTGATTAAACATGGATACAAATAGTATCTATTTATATATTTTAGGAGAATTAACGGTACCTACGTTAATATATCATCATTATGTAAATAATATATTAGATATATACGTATAATAGGCTTAGGTATAAGTTGTGTAGTGCCATAATATTGCGTCTTTTACAAAATAAATTTCTTTGTTGTTAAAAACTATATAGTTTGTTTTCTAATATTTATTGTTTTGTATTGTTGTACAGTTGTGTGCATTTCGGAAATGTGGTGTATGCACTTGATGATCGTATCAGAAATAAAAAAAAACAACGATAAAATATGCATATTATTATCCGTATAGATCGGTATCAAAAAATTTATATTTATATTATTATAATACGCCGCCGCCACCCAACTTATTTGGTTCGTGTCATTTGACACTTTCATCGGGAACATTTTTCCCTGAATATTACTATAATACAATGTAGTAGCTTCTGGCTTCTAAATTAAATCCAACAGTAAAACATGCACGTGGTATTTTCTATGCTCCCATATTACACCGGAAAGTATTTATTTAATTTATTAGAGATTTATAAGCGAATGTTGCGAGTAGAAATTCGGAGTAATGGTTTATGTCGCTGGTAGGTCTCATATATTTTATGTTTGAAACAAAATATGATGGCGGGGGGAGGGTCATAAGCATTGGGATTTACCTTATGCGCGTTCGCTTTGTAAATACGTGCACGGTACTGTTACATAATATCATTGATTATAAACACTAATTAGTAATATTTATAATCAATTTATAATCAATGATAATATGTACTGCGCGGAATTGTAAACTTACAAATATACAATCGAAATCCGTCTAAAAAACAATCTGCAATCCCTCCGTACGGCGTTTCTCATAGACATAAAACGATTCCATTGAACGATCACTAAACGGAGTCGAGTCGTACGTCAAACAGTCTAGGGCCGCGCCGCGGAGGCGAATATCGCAGTTGATTGCGCGCGGGAAATGTTTTTTTTCTGGATTGTAAACGACGGAATATAATAATGGCCACGGTTAGAAAGCCTATCGCCTTCTTTAATAACTGCGCTCGGGTGTTATTATATACACCATATCGGCTATTAACGATTCGATTCCCGTCCCACTACAATGTAATAACATTGCCGGACCAACGTTCCGCGATCACACGACCGGAGAAATAATAATAGTAAATCTTATTATTATCATTGGTAAAAAAAAAAATAAAAATAATTTATCATAAAAATGGTGTCGAGTCTAATTAACTGTCGCCGTCTTCGCCCATACTTGTATACATGGATACGCTTAGAGAAGGTGAAAAAAAATAGCATTAATTTTGGGTCAGGTGACAGGCCGGGGTGTATTGCAGGTGTATCACCTTCGAGCATGCCTCCCATATAATAAGAACTGACGTCGGCGGTTTGCGGTCGTCTAAACGGGAGTCGGCTCTCGGACGCGTCTTCTTTTCGCACCTCTCGCCGCCGCGTCCTTGACGGAAGATCGATGTAATCGTCAATATTGATCCCTCCCCCACGCCATGTTGTACGAGAATGATATTTGAAGTATGATTGCGTCGCGCGAACGATGATAATATTCCTTTTCGCGTAGATCATATTATCATACGAATTATGATCACTTAGATCGTAACGAAATAACTGCCGCGCGTGGCATCCGTTTTTCCGTGGTCAGTAGCCGTATTCTGGTCGTCGTGACGAATCACTAGGGGAATAGTAATAAAAACGGACGAAGAATCGAAAAATTCGATACATCGACGTGGTATATGTAATGTACCGAGATAATTATTGTCCTAATTGAATGCGTGTACAACAGTTTAATGATGATATAAAATATTATAAGCGATATTTTTTTTTCCAATAAGTTACATAAACCGTATACGCGTGATGTGTTTATTCCTGTACATATACTTGAATGTGATGGTTAGATACTTAAATGGGATATGGACGGGGCGCGGTTGTCGTCGTTCAATTTCGTATTTTCACGCAGTAACACCAATCGAAACATTAATGATATTATATGCGATTTAGCGGGGGTAAAATGCAAATCAAACACCAATTATTATTCTATGAATTACCTAACCGTTTTCCGACGTTCCACGCATGGAGCGGGTGCATCCTCTGCACCAAACTCATGCGCGTGTAGTCGTTTTAACTTGGTACTATGATGAACGTATTACAAGCGTATACGTGTAATATTATGTACTCATGCGGTTTATGCGTTTCTGCTTACAGTTGATCGACCTAGTGCCCGTCTCGTGTACGGTCCGTCCGTCCAGGGCCGAGACTCCGCCGCCGTCGCTGAAGAGGACCAAGCTCGAAGACGCGCCGGCCGTGGCCACGGCCGCCTACTATTCCGCCATGAGCATGACGCCTGGATTGCCCAACTACATGATGGACCCGTTCCATTATTTCTACAGCGCGTGGGTCCCGCCACCGGCCGCCATGTACCACCTGAACAACCCTCACCATCACATGTACAACAGGAGCGACAGGTATGAATATAATATATACAGTCGATTCCGCTTTATTGGGACACATCGGTTGCGTGTCCAATAATCCGAAATGAAAAAAAAAAACATACATTTATTGAAAAACTGATTTTTTATGTTTTTATTATTACAAATACATATTACAATAATAATTATAGAAATTATTTAATTATACAAAAAGAAAACCATAGTATTTAACCTAAATAATTATAAAAGTACATATATATATTTTATTTTTTTATTATTTTATCTTACCTATTTAAAAAAATTATGAATATTACTTTGTTTTTTACTTATTATTGTTTGTTGACGAATGTAGTCTGAACAAGTATCCAAAGCACTTATCGGGCTTCCCTCATTTCCTTGTTGAAGAAAAAATAATCTCAATGTTTCCAAAGATTTACTATTATACTCGATAAAAATGTCCCAATTATCCGGATTCACGGCTCATATAAGCGGCATAATTTTACATTACAAGTATACATTTGTTTTCGTAATTGTAGAATTGTCCCGATTAAGCGGTTGTCCCTATTAACCGGTGTCTCTATTAAGCGGAATCGACTGTATTATAGAAATCATATCAACTATGTGGTGTGCTACAGCGGCGGTGTGTAGGCATGATTTTCGTACGGGGACGAGCGCTTCACAGCATTTAGTTCAAATCGGCGACGGCTAGGTATTTCAATAGTGCAATGGAAGTGCGTTTCTTTAAAATCGAACACCCCGTGTTACTAAACTATCGTGTTGCGCACTTAATGAATGCATTTACTCTAAAATAGCCTCGTCCTGTACGACCAGTGGCGTAGGAAGACTCGTTAGCGCCGCCCCTGGCAAACCTAAGGAAATGCGCCTTTTTACCGATTAAAAAATTGACGAAAATACGGAATGATATTTTTTATGTATATAAAATTAGGTAATACAAAATTATTTAATCATCAGTTTTTATTACAATGTAAATTTCAAACTTTAAAAAATTTCTTTTCTTGCTTCAAGGCTAGAGAATTCATCGATAAAAATAAGTACCAATTTTAAAGCGCAAATTCGCGCCCCTGGCGTAGGCACAGTTCGCATACCCTTGCTACGACCGCAGTCGACTCGCGTGGCCGTTTTCCACTCGTTTCGCACGTGATTTTTCAACCGGTCACGCCTTTTCTTCTTTTTCAGCCTGATAAAAAGAGAAAGACCGCCGAGGCTGGTGGACCCGCAAAAAGTCATATCGCACACGCAGTCCGAACAGTTCGGTAGGAGTTTTCAGCCGAACGTCGCGCTGGCGCCGCCGATCAAACACAACGGCAACGGCGGCGACGCGAACATCCTAAGTCACCACCATCACCACCACATCAACAACAACAACAACAACAACAGCAACAACAACAACAACAACATGCCCAAACCACCCACGGTAAGAGATCGTAGGTGTCGAGGCGCGCGCGTATAGGCAGCACACCGTGCACGTCGGCGAAGCTGTTTTTTTTTTTTCTTTTAAATATTTTCTCCCTTACTCACGACGCGCTTTCGACGGCTGTGGATTACAGGTGAAGTTCAAAGGCAAGGACGACGACGGACAGGAACACAAGGACCACCCTGTGCAAACCCAAGAGTCCGAGAGGAGATACAATAGCGTCGGTGAGTTTTCGGGAAGTCTCTTTTCCACCTCCCATCCGTATAAATAAAATTGTCACGCCACTTGATCGTTTCTTATCAATAATTACAGCCGCCAGCGTGATGGAGCAAGTGGCTGCGGTGTTGGACGCGTTGAGCGACGCCAAAGAGACGACGCGGCAGCAAGTGATCGGTTTGGTCGAGCGGATCGCCCTGCGACTGGAGAAAGTCGAGTCGAAAAATCAGCAACTCGTCCGCGAAAACGAACTGCTCAAAGACCAATTGAACTCGGTGAGTTGATCCCGCAAGCCGAATACACAAACGATCGATGTCGCCCGACGACGACGACGACGACCTTATCGCGTTCTATTTTCCCCGTGTTCCCTTCGCCGGACTTTATTTGTTTTTCTTTTAATGCAAACATTATTGACTGTGTCTCGTTACGACCGTCTGGTTCAGACGCTCTCACGTTTTTTCCAACGTTTTTGACATTTGATTGTTTTTCGTCTTGCAGAAAAGGCATATGAACAAAAAAGATCTGTTGGTGGTCGAGGACTGTGCCATGATCAAGCGGGAGGACAGAGGAGGTGGTAGCGTCGATGATGAGCATAGCGGATCCAACAGTTTGCCGTTGATGAACAAGAGGTGCAGCCCAGTATCCGTCATAACCTCACCCCCTTGTCAGCCGAGAACACCTCCACCTCCTCATGCGTTGCAGTCTGTCACCGTGGCCGCCACTACTACTACCATTACAGCCACCTCAGTGTTGATCAAATCGGAATCCATCGACTGACTATCATAATTATTGCCTGTTGTATAATTATTATTATTATTATTATTTTCTAATGTAATATTGCTACCACCGACAATTGATCTCTCCCTTGAAAAAAACTAAAAGTAAAATAATAATAATAATATATATAAATTATACGAGCTTTTTATAATATTTATTCAGTACGAGTATATATTTACATGATATTATTATTATTATTATTATTATTATTATTATTATTACCTATTACTATTTTGTATCTAACAATATTATTTTGTTGAATTCTCTTGTCTTGTGTAAATACTCTTAATTTAAATTATTGTTAATTTGATTTTCTTAATTTTCTGACAAATTTCTTTATACATATTTTTTTCTTTTTTGTTATGAATTTTTAGTGTAGGTTTATTTTTATTTATTTATTTGAACTTTTTTTGTTATACATTTTAAATTATTTATGTAAAAATATGCTGTGCCAATTTTTTTTCTTGTTGATAACTGATAAGTATAATAGAGAAGAAAATGAGAGTGTTTTACTTTGAAAAAAAATGCATGATTAAGGAAGGAGCTCAATTTAAATACTTGGTTTTCCAATATCAGTAGGATGTTTTTAATCAACTCATGACATTTCTATTAAAGAATCATAGAATAATAAAAAAAAGTATTTTGACAGTTTGTGCCTTTTCTAAAATATACTGATTTGTATATCAACAAAATTGTTTAAAAACTAAACCATGTTGAGAAAATGAAATATAACGCTTATTTAATAGTTTGGAAAAAATCAACATTCCTAATTTTTTCCATAATGTATTATAATTTGCATACATATTACATACAATATCACACCAAATATTAATAATAATAATAATAATAATGAAAAAAGCAATTGCGTATAAAATTATATTTATACATTTCCTAATAATTTTAGATCGATAGATAGACATTAATGAATTTAAGATGAAGTAGAAATAAGTATTATGTTTTCTAAATTATTATGTATTTAAAAAAAATTATTATTATAATTTAAAACGAACAATTTATCCCCTTCCTTGGGCTAGAAAATAATTCAGTACAAATTAGTAAGTGCCTTAACTCTGCAATACCATACACTAACCTATACTTAAAATGAAAAAAAAAAGAAATAATTAATAATAATAAATGTAAGTACTGTATAGTAAATGTATCATATTATGTTTGCATGCACTACAATAATTTTATTGTTTTTATACGCTTACAAAAAAAGAGAGAAAAAAATGTCATTTTAGAAATCTTAAGTTTACTGATTTATTAAGAATATTTGTAAGCGTTGTTGTGTGATTGATTCAGCAATTTCTTTGTTTCATTTCAAGTATGCAAATTAATAATAATTATATCAAGTGTAACATACAGATTGGAAATATGTTAAAATTATTTAATACACTCTACCTATTATCCCTTACATTAATTAACTAAAAATAATATAGTTTGTTACCATACAGTTTTAATAAGTACCTGATGTAAAAGCCAGATTGTAATTTTTGTGTATAATACATATGATATGTGTATATATGCGTATAAATGTTTTATAAAATTTTTACAAACAATGGAACAGTAATAAATTATCCCTAATTCTAATTTTTATTTATTTAAAATACAGTCTTCCTTAAAAGAAAAAAAAATGTACACAATATCACTCTTCAACCATACAATTAAATGTTTCACATTGTATTATTTTGTTTCTTTTTCTATCTCGTGCAATTTTAACAAAACAAAGTCTAAACACATAATTAATAAAATATAATATAATATATTTATTAGTTGTCACAGTTGTTGAATATTATTTGTATTTATCAAACGAATAGAAGAAATGTAGTAGTTTATAACAAATTTTTATTCGACTTGACTGGAAATCAAAAACAACCATTGTGTTCATTAAAATTTTCTCATTATTATTTAATATTAATTGAAATAACTGTGTAATAATATTGATTTTGCAATTACAATGTTCTTATGTATATTTTATCGTTGATGTACAGGCGGTTTTTTTTTCTGTAGTATTTAAAAGAGTTATTAATTTAACTCTGGTATGAAATGAAGTATTTAGTTGTTTCGTTTTGTCATCATTATTATTATTATTATTATTATTATTATTTTTTTGTAATGATGTTAAGTTTTTTTAAGTAACTTATATTAGGTAGTTTTTACTTGTGCCAAGCTTTGTTAGCACTTTTTAAGCAAAACCGAGTCATTATATAATATTTTTTTTTTGTACATATTTACCTGTGTTCAATACATTGTACATCATATCATCATATTATACTTGATATGATTTATATTGCATATTATGCATGATGTATTGAAATGGGTTTTAATACATATTTTTTTTTTCGTGTAATGTTATTAATTTAAAGAAAAAAACAACCATTTTGTTTATGGACATTTTTTTGGAAAAAAGAAAATAAAAAATAAAAAAAAAGAATCAAAATAAAAGAATATTATATTAATAATTATATTTGTGTTTTTTTTTTTTGCTCACATCTTTATTATAGAACATTGCTCAAAATCTAATGCTATTGTTGACCCTTATGATTAGGTATATAAATGATACACAGGTGTCAAGGAAGGTACATGCTACACTATACAGTATACAGTGACAAAGCCTGTCTAAGACATTTAACTAGACCAATCTTGGATGAAATCTGAATTGATTTCATACAATTGCATTTGACAGTCTTGGACAGTTTTCATTGCGACTGATTTATGGTAACATTGATCGTACGAGAAAAATCTTATGAGACTGCAGAAATCATGTTGTAATGCGTTAAAAGTTTTAAAAGAACTTTAATCTGTTATCGCATGAGTATTCATCAGATGATTGAGGTCATATATTATTTATTTATGTGTTAAAAAACTAAAATTTAAAATAACAATAAAAAACCAAATGTATTGCAGAAAATTTCTGCTCTTGCAATGAAATGATATCAATAATTTATTATTTTATATAAAATAAAATGTTTGATTCGTTTTAGGTAAAACTGTAAAAGCCAACAAAGACCAAAATTGAATCAATCAAGCAGAATTCAAAAATATTTCATTCAAGAGAAACATCCTAATTCTTTAACATATTTTGAAATAAAATTCCAGAAAACGCTGGAGAGAGGAAACCTAATCTGAATTTGTACCCAAACTACAACAAAAGTATCTACTGTCCAAACATTTTAAAATATATATGGTGATTTAAGGTGATAATGATTATGGATAATTTTAATTTTTTATACCTACGAGAATTTAGTGATTGGTTTCATAAAAATTAATGTTATCTATCCATCCATGTTAGTAAGCCACTTATGTTCGACAATGAACAAACACGCTTTGTTCTCGTTATGAACTTGGTGCAATATTTTTGTTCGACATGTACGTGGATAGGTTTATCAGAATCAGAATGCCATGGAAACCTCCGTGGGCCCTTTTTATATTTTCTTTACTGTTCCTACATATTTTAGTGTTTGTCTGTAACCAGAACCATTCGCAATTGGGCAGCGACGTTGATTCCCGGAACGAATGAATGACGGCTTTAAGTGGCGCAGGCCGCAGACACGCTTCCGGTCCAGATCGAATACCTGGACAATCGTCTGGACATGATCACATGGACATTTATTTATGTATTTTCTTATGGCTATAATACATTACGTTATATGTTCTTAATTCTTATAGATATAAACTATGTAGATACATCAATTATAACATGTAACAAATAACAATTAAAAAGATATATTTTTAGTAAATAGTAAAGAACGAAAAAATAAAACTGGAGTAATGATGATGGCGATTAGCGGTAATAAACGATATAAACATAAGACATATTATATAGAGGATATATTGATGAATATCAATTATCAATCATAAGACTAACCGATTAACGATTATTATAACTCTTTAGTCCTTACCAATAACTTTCACTCGCATAACATCCGTGAACGTGGAATCGCGAAATAGTATTCATCTTGTATGATAGATCGGGTTAATTAATCGGGTGAACTGATCGTAAGCCGACAAATGAAATGGATCGTGGGAAGAGGCAAAGGCATTTTAGGTAAATTCACCATTATTTTTCAAAAGGCAAAACGAGAGACGACGAGAGAGCTCTGCGGTTCGATCAGGTCAGGAACTTATGATGGGTTCGATCTTTAATTACATTATAAAGTTTCAATTGGACTCGGTTGTCCCTTCTCGATCTCGTATCTCGTATTTAGTAGCTAATTGAAAAAGAAAAACCAACGGCAGAACATAAAATAAGACCATTTTGACTATAAAGACTCGCACATACTTTTGTGTTTTGTGTGTATACACACGCTTACGTTCACCTAAGTACATGTGTTTTTATATATATTTATAAATTACGAACAGAAAACAGTATGTGCTACGGGGAAAAAGTTACGATAAATCTCGAGGGGCGATTATGTGTTATCTTTCGATCAGTTGTCAGCGGAGGTGGTCAAGGTGACCTTGCGTTATACCATCTCGCAAGCACGCGCGTGCGCTCTATCTCTCTCTATCTCTCTCTCAAACACACGCGCGCGCGACAAAAACGTTTAGTCGTTTCGATCGCTCGCCCTCGTCGTTGCCGTGACAGTTTTATGTACAAATGTAAGACGGACCATCCCCCCACCACTCTACGTGTAACACCGTAGTACATTATAGTTGTGTGCATGCTCGAGCGTTTGTGTGTGTGCGTGTTAAGTCAGGCGGCGTCTTGCGCGCGTGTTTTATTCAAATGGGGTGGCATAATATTTAAATAATAATCGATAATAAATAATATACATCTACGAGTATGTGTGTGTATATATAGAATGAATATATGATATCTACCAATGGCTAATACGCGTATAACTGCACGTTAACGCCGTGTAAGGTATACCTATACTAATAATATACTCTCTCTCTCAAGCATCGGTATTTTTAGCAATAGCTAATTTAATGTCCAGAGGCGGTTTGAATGTTTTATAAATGGTGGCTGTCCATTAAACACACCCCCTCTCCATTGAAGAAATAAGTACAAGAAACCTTTGAATGTTAATTATTTTGAATTGATGTCAAAGATTACGATTTATATGGACAGGAAAGGTAATATATAGGGAGGGGGGAATAGATCCCGTGGACCCCCCTTAGCATGTGCCTGATAATGCTGTTTCCAATGTTGTTGCAGTGTGTGCGCGTTCAGTACAGTCCAGCCCTCTCCGCGTGACCACCGGGTAACGGATCGCTGCGAGGGATTTTCGATATGTTCGCAGGGACCGCGTGGCATTTACAGTAGCGGACTCCCGCCGGGACTTGTCTTCGGTGTATTATACGCGCTCATTGCCACGGATGAACGATATAGGATCCACGACGGTGTTCGGTGCCCTTTTGATCGGATGGAGTTAAAGCGACCCTGTGCGGTGCAGAGAGCATGATCATGGGATGGCTATACACGCCTGCAGTACCATTATGTATACCTGTGTGACTGTGCTCAACGGTTTTTGGATTTACCGTTGCCGGAGCAGCTCGCCGAAGAGCGTGGCACTGACCAGGTGCCATTCATTGCAGGCAGAAAAAAAAAACATGGAGTTTGCATTGTGTAATTGTCGTGTTGCGCGCAGTCAATAGCGTTTTCACATTGCATCAATACCGTTGTATGTTTTGTTCGCACGTGAAAACGTGTTCGATATTGCACAATATTGTGCACAATGTTATAAATTACAATATACGGTTACAGTGTTATTCGCGCGGTGCGACGGTAGATTAGGTCCCGCGGAGCCAATAGTGAATGATGTCTTATTGATTAAAATACTGTAATAATCGAATTTTTTTTCTACCAGTCTGTACACTGCAGTGTGTGGATAGGGAACGTTTTTTACCAATTAAAAACGGAGAACGTTTCAACTGACCGGCCGGCTGTTATATGACCCTATATTTTTTTCTTTCTCATCCGTCATAAAACGATGAAAATATAAAAAAATGATGAAACATAAAATTGATCATAAGTTATAACATATATAAGGGCGCTAGGGTGTTTCAGCGTTTTCTGTGCGAGCTTTGAGAATGATCGCATATCATATGTAGCTAAAGAGTGGAATCAAAACGCGTTTTGCGGTTTGCAAACATAGGACTTTTAAAAATAAACTATCAAACTTGCACACCACGTTAGTCTTCTCATCAATATACCGCAGTAACATCCGTTGCTCCTAAAAACCTCAATTTTGAAACCCCAAAAATCGTATGACATTTTAATACGTACAAATGTATAAATACATTCGAATTGCCAAATCTCATAAGCGAGAAACCGTTTTTCACTAAAATTAATAACTTAAGCAATTACATCGCGAATAAAGTAATTACAACTATTTGTGTTATATTATTATCATTGTCTGTATTGTTATTTTATCGTTAGCTTAAATGATGAAATTATGCATGTTATTCCAGTTGTGTAACGTTAGTGTAGTCCGTTAGTAAAAATAAAACCCATACTATTAATATTATTATCTAATATGATGCCTGTACGTTGTTCGTTCCGATTTTTACGCTCGTCATTTTTCTTAGCTTGTTAGTTTTGTTTGTCCTAACAGTTATTTAGATTAACGACGGGGATGCCGCGCGCCGGCTGCCACGAGCAAAGGGATTACCTACTCGTTGGGGCTCGGAGGCTCGGAGCCAAACGGTATTGTCTTGAAAATCTATCAAACACCGAACGAACTGTAGCAGGTCACTTCGAACAATACGTACATGTATATTATAATACGTGTATTTTTAAAATGTTCACTCTACATAATAATATGTTAACGATACGGCTGTCACGTAAAAGTACAAAATGTTTCGCAAGCACCCTGCAGTAGCTGTTTTGTTCGTTCGTCCCTATGTTATTTTCTATACATTATTCAATAATGCAATAACTAATAGGTTATAGGCACCCACCTATATATGCGTTCATTGTTAAATAGATTCGTTAAAGGGTACTTACAATTACTTATCGACATACCATAAATTATTAATGCGCTATCGGGGAGTTTTTTTCAATACAATAATCGATAACGTTCGTTGAGTTAATCGACTACGATTGTTAATTTATTATCACATTTATAATTATAACCATAGACTTTTATTATATTCATTAACGCAGGTCATAGTCGAAAACCGATGGCGAGTGTGTGGGTTCGTTAAAAAGGTATATAATATAGTACCAATTAACCACCGAATGCTTTGCGATTACTAGATTTCATTATAAATAATACTGTCCTCTTTATTCTATATTTATTTACATCTGTAAGTGTAAAAATGGATGATCTGTCTCTAATCTTTAAAATCTTTATAAATAAAAGAAGAAGTCCTGACTGACTGCTTCATAATCAACGCACAGCCTAAACAATGATACCTAACGACTTGAGATTTTCAGGATATGTTTGTGTCATGGTCTTAGCGAGCAATACAAAAATACTTTGAAAAATTTTGATTTTAAAGGGTTGAAATGGACAAAACACAAAAAAATATACACGATTTTGGAAAAAATAATAAAATGTAATCGTTGATTCGTGTGTTACCTTGGTAACACGGATAAAAAAAAATAAAGTAATGCAATGATCCAAAGGCAACCACCACCTGTAATGTAAAAATAAAATGTGACGTTTCCACAACTAAAAAATATGTATTGATATTTTGCACGGGTGTCAGTTACGAATATTTTGCTAGAAATAGGATAAAAGATCAGCAATAGCGAAAGTACCTACCTCAGAATTGCAAAATAATCATTTGAAAGCATTAGAGGCACTCGATTGAACGTTAAAAGATTAGCGAAATGATCAGGAGCTCTCTGGATGTACGATGATCCTGCTGGCCGGTGATTTTCGCCAAACGCCGCCGGTAATTATATTATTAACAGCTGCTGATGAAATCAACGCTTGAATTTGTGGACGTACGTGAAAATTCTCAAGTTATCACCGAATATGCGAGTCACTTTACAATATGACGAATTGGTGGAAGTACTTTCCAAGCAATTATTCAATATTGGCAACGGAAAAATTCTGGTTGACTGACCTCATTCCGTTAGGTTAGTTTCCACATCATTTTTGTCAATTCACATCGTCGAAAGAAAAATTAATCTCGAAAGTGTTTTCCAAATATTGGTGTAAATTACAAAAACCATACAATTATCATTACTATTACCATAGTTACAACATATAGTTTTATTTTGATTGTATAATAAGATTAAGTGTAGCGTTAAAAATACTCTTTACTAAAATGTAATTAATTAAATGTTACAAAAATTTAAACCGACAAGGCAGAGACGGGTAACAATAAATATATTCTATAATCGTTTGCCGCACGTATGGAAGATCATCACTTGAGAATGGTTCGACTGCGGTTTTTTTTTTTGTTGTGCTTATAATTGTCCCGTAAAAATAAATAAATGTTCGTAATTGTCGGTCTCGGTTAATACTGTTCCAAGCGAGCCACGGGTAATTCAGATCGTATATATAATATATATCTATTTATAGCTACACGATAACCATTTTTATTGACGCTGGTTACTGAACTTTCATATTCACTTGACGAAATTTGATCTTACGAACAAAATATGACTATAATAATAATTTCATCCGTAATACTAAGGGACCAAAATTACCAAAAAACCAGTCTACGGGGGTGGTTAACGGGTCGTTGAAAGATTTCAATGGATTTAATCCTCCACCGAACCACATGAATCATTTTGCGAAAAACCACATAAAAATCAGTCCAGTAGTGTTTGAATATATTTTTCTCAGATATGAAAACATTCTATCACATAAAATGTATTGTATGTACTGAATTACCCGGTTTCGTACAACAGTCGAGATATAGTTTTTACGCATAACTACCTAACATTATTTAAAGCCTAACCATATTTACTTTTTCTTGTTTTTATAGAAAAGGGTCTTCTATTTTATAATATATATTTTACTATTTTTGAGCAGTACAACTATATGTATTATACAATATAGTAATAGTATTATGTCCTAGGACCTAGATTACCATGATTCGATAAAGATGAAAAATGTGCGATTTGCTGATTATTTTAAACATGAATAACTTCAGTGTTAATTCACTCATATCATCGAAAATAGGCTTGAAACTTCCTTCGTGATATTACACTCTATTACTTAAAAAAACCTCATGACGATCGGATGAGTGGTTCCCGAGATCATTGGCATCAAAGATTCTCATTTTTACATTTATATTTATATATATAGATATTATCATAAAATACAATTTATAATTTTCAACTGCAGTTTACATCAAACGCCGATCCAAAACTTGTTTATATATTGCTCATAAGTCACAATGGAGTCGGTTTTGGGTTTTCGTTGTCCGAAGATTTATTGATTTTTGGAATACATAAAATGAAACGCATGAGGAAAACGCCACCAGGAACGGTTGATCCATCGCGTTAATATATACTTGATGATATGAGACTATATAAATTAGTATATTACCTTGGTTTATATAGTACATGCACGTGATATTTACGTCAGATTTATATTTCCCGAGCTATACGAATTTACCGGTGATAGGCGAATCACTTGCAAAACGTAAATCTATCTACGTCAGGAGGTAATACTTTAAATATAAATTGTTCAAGGTTGGTTATAAAAAAAAAATCGTGAGTAAAATTCACGGTCAGATGTTATCTAGACATCTAGTCTACGATCTTGTTGGTATAGGTTAGACGAAGAAACGCAGATGATTTTTTCCTACTCGTGGTAAGATTTCCCAAGGATTTTATCCGCTCCCCCCCCCTCACCCTTGAAATCCTAGGATATTTATTCTGGGTGTAATATGAAATTCTAGGAACTTTATTCTGGGGTTAAAATCAAATCTAGGGTAAACTTACTAGACAGTAAAGGTACTATCACCGTGTCCTATGTATCAAATTGGCAGCTTTTTTTGTAGCCAAACTTGATTAACACGTTATACCGTACTATATCAGATGGTTGAAAATATCCAACTGTTCCGCCGTGTCGGTTACTGATGGCCATGCTGATGAGTGATTCTCGTACGTATACGATTGCTATTCGAGAATCGGCGACTTTGGGTATAAAGTATGCGAGCAAAGATCTCAATATTAGGTACTTTCGTTTACTATATACGTTATAATGTTATGTGGATATACGACGAAACACGCGTTTGATGAAAGATTTCCGTATTGAACGTTTACGAACGTTATAAGGAAAAAATTGACGAAACTGGAGACTGTCAGATAAGTGGCGTATTCATTATGTTCATTAATATTCGACGTACCTACCCGGTTCGTTTTAAATTGATCAATATGCAACCGATCGCAGATGATACTTTCCGTACGCAGTACGCTTATTACTTTTACGTGAATGTACATTTTATAGGTACGTTGGAATCATGTAGAGGTAAATTTTAAATAACCGCGAACACACCGACGACGATCGATCGTGCACGGGAAGTGATACTCATATAGATACTCGATATTTAGACATAAATAATGTTTCTTCAGCACGGTATATTGTTGTACCCGCGTCGATGTTCGAATTTAATTACAATAGTTTTCGAGAAAACGAACCGGAAATACGCACTCGCCATCGGTATTCAATACAATATGTATGACAATAATAATTATTGAACGAATCGGCCGGTGTCCACATGGACCGTGTCGAAAACGTAAAATATTAATAATAATAATGAGCCGATGCGATGATATTTGTTCGGCGGGACGCGTGTCTTTTTTACATTGGTTTTTTTTTTTTTTGTATAGGTATTATCTTACAGGTACCTACATGCATCTTCCGGGGTGGCGGTGGCGACGTATAGCGTGTCATGAACAATTCAGCCGATGAATAATGTAGCCGAGTCGAAAATACAAATAATACGTATGTAATATGGTCGCGCGATGGATGACCAGAATCGCGGGTGGGGAAAGTGAATATTATAATGCGCGCGTGGACGATCGGTCGATCGACAGCTGTTGGGGTACAATACCAATGTACCGAGGAGCTACACCGCGGCGGCGGAGCTTACGAGCGCGTATTACGTACCGATAATATTATTACGATTACAGTTCGTATTTTATACGTACGTGTACGTCCCCGCCGCGTAAGGTACGGGTACCGCCGATCACGTGTCGTCCGATGTACGGTGTATAATTAAAGCAGATCCGATCTGCAATTATTATTATTCTGCAGCGTCGTCCGTTTTTTTTTTTTTTTAAATGCCAAATGGCGTCCGTCCGCCCGGACCACCGTCTTGTATACATATAGACCATGGGTTTTCGGTTGTTTTATTTACATTTAAAAGGTTACGTGTACACGGAATTGGTGTGTGTGTGTGTGTGTGTGTGTGTGTGTGTGTGTGTATAAATATACATACGTGGTGTGTATAATATGTACGTACGTACCTATTATTATGCTGCGCCAAGCCTATTAATACGAAAAGACACGTTAAGATACACGCGTCTTGGATTCGATTTCGATTTCAGTTTAATATGTACATCCGATTACGCGTATATTTATATTCACATAATAATCATAATATTATCGGTACTATGTTAAATCTCTATATACATTTCATGTATTTCATAATATATCATCTATGTATAGGTAGGATAAGGTACGTATTATACAGGGCGATTTTTTCAAACCTTAAAAATGCATTTATTGTTTTATGAAATAAATTTTTAGATTCCGAGTGGAACAGTGTTAAACGTTTTTAATCATTTCAATATCAATACTTAAGACTTTAAAGTGTAATATAATTTACCGGAGAAGTTGCTCTTTCCAGCAAACGAAAGAAAAAATGTTATAAGCGTTAGAAAATTATATTTTTACGAAACCGGGTGTTTCCGCGATACTGACTAAACGGTGTAGATTCATCGTAACTCAAAATATAATAAGCGGAGAGACTAGACATTTTTACAGAACACTTAAATAAACATTTTCTAGAAATGGTGTACATTTTTATATTTATATATATTTTAAATTTAAATAAAATAGATAAAATGACGATCAAGACCATCACTTTTTTAAAGAAATCATTTTTTCACTCGGAATCTGTGTTTTCGAAAGCAGGGGTACATTGGTTTCAAATTTAAAAGACTAATACAGCAGAATAATTCACTCATCCCTGTGACTCGCCCTTTTTCCTATTCTATTGTTATATCGTTTTTTAAACGTAAACATATTATTACTATTATTATTATAATCATATTTCTTATTTCATAATCTGAAAATTTCAACTTTTAAAAATCAAATATCAACTCAAACTAGTTAATTGATTGTTGTACGTAAGTGTTTAATGTTTCAACGAGCGGATATTTAACGCATAGACATGCATTACTCGTATACTGCCAATTCACTTCGTTGCTCATCAAAGCTTTAAATACGTTTAAATAACTAACTGTATTGATAGATATTTTTATGTGTCCATATTTTTAGAAAAATTATACTGCTTCAGAATGTCAAATTAAAATTATAGCTTTCTTATTAAAAAATGTAAATATGTTGTGTAGAAATCAAATTAAACTATGAAAAACAATAAAATATTTTTAAGAACACTGTAAATAATAACTGATCGAAAAAGTATTGTATGTTTTAACGTTAAAATAATCACCCTGTATCTATGTATGTGAGTATCTCTACTCTCCTTATACACTATACAGTATACATATTATATTATACCGATGTAAGGAATAATGTGATATTTTCGATTTATTGAAAATCTATATCATCTAGATTCTAGATCTGTTATATATAAAAAACGAGTTCAAGCAGCTTATTGAAATCATTAATTCTTTTTTCTATCTAAAATATATAATACAGGTTTTCGGGAATGATGTGTTGTCGCTACTTGTCTACAACGGTCCTTTAACGTAAATTTATTAAAGTCTAAAACATTTCTTCTCGAAAAAGTGTGAGCGTTGTAAGATGTGTTGAGAGATTTTCGACAGTTTTTCCTGGAAGCAGAACTACTTCCCCGTCCATTCGAGCTACATGCGTATAACAAACTTAAATATAACAAACTATGTTTATTTCGAATCTTAATAACTGGAGAATTTAGTTAATCGAAAGCTTTTCCCGTTGCCTAACGCATGAATATTCTTTTATAGTTTTCCCGTTAGTAATAAATAATACAAAATAGGCATATAAGAATAAGTTATTTTGCTAAAAAATTACACTTCAAAAACTAGCAACATAATACGACTACGAGTATATGTTGTAGGTATACCACGACAGATGCTCAATTTTCATTCCCACCTGTGAACAATTTCCACTCTTACCCTTTTTTCCACGAGCACATCTTTGCACGTTTAAGTTTTTCGTTCTTGTGTTTGTAGTTGGTACGTTGACTATTATCAGCTCATGCAATGGCTAGCTATAAAAAATGTTCGTGACATCTAGAAATCACCTGCTCGCGCTCAATACAAACTTAAAAAATTCTTCCTAGCCTCAAAAAATAATGAAAACAGTGCATTTTAATAAGCTGCTGCACTTTCTGATTTATAATATGACGTAATGACAATATATGGTTCCACAGGTTAGTCTATAAAAGTATTTTGTTTTATGATTTGAATATTAATTTTTATTTTTAATCCACGTTATCTCGGGCAATTAGATTTTAGATGCTTTTTTTGTATGTATACGGTTCTGCGTGGACGTTCCGTCCGGAAAGCGAAGCCGCCGATGACCCGCGGTTCGAATCGCTTATTCCGCTCGGCATCGACGCCCGAGCCTCCCTTAAAATCAAAGTAATCATCATTGTAAGCATCACAATTTTTGTTCTTTATAAGAGTGAAAACAGAATAATCACATTTTTAAAATGGAACTTTTGAAATGGAAAACTAAAAAACTTTTATGTTCCTATGAAATATAAACTATATATGTACTACATACAGAACAAAATAAAATCATTGCATACCGACATTTTTGATTTTTTAATTTTTTAAATATTTTATAATAATTCACATGATATACAATATAGAATACAATGTTATTGATTGTTTGGTTACATTATTAAATTGAACTTATTAATATCTTTTAGTTTGTTAAGCTGCTTATTGCAATGCTGAAATAATTTACATTTAAGGATTATAATGATATTTAATAAAGTATGTCCTATCGTGTAGTCCCTATCGTTATAAATGATTAGCGTGGGTATATTGTTATTTATTACACACACAATACTTAAAATTTAAGTATGTAACGCGTAGGTACTAAAATGTTATGAGTACAATAAAAACACTTTCAACTATTCAATTCTATTACATTTAACAATAACATAGACCATTTATTAATGGATTAAAAAATAATGTGCGTTCGCGTGAGCCCGATAAATTATTTTTGCGTTACTTTTTTTTCGTATTTCTATCTATTTCAATATTAATTTTGACACTGTCCGTAGCTTTTTGAATGGCTTCTCGAGTCGCCTGAAAAGAGTCCAATAACTTGTTGGTACCAAATTCGATGGCCGCTGTAGCTTCTTCGTCCCATTTAGCGATTGGATCTACGATCATGGCTTTGAAGTCCGGATGATACTCGAAGTCGATGCCCTTTTTTCTGGTCATTACTTCTTCCAAATGATGTTTGATTTTCTGAAATGTTTCTAATTTCTGGCAATCAACGCTCTGAAACGTATAAACGCACAAACCACGAGTACAATAAATTATAATGAACGTTTAATGACGCTTTAAGGAATATTATAGAACATACATTATTAAAAAATTGTAATTATTTGCGGCTTTTTACAAATATAATAAATTAATAAATAATAATATGTATCTTACGTCTGTTATAATCTGATAATGTGTTGTTATTAGCCATTGTTTCCTTATTATTCCTGTTTAACTGGTTAACGCTCACCATTCGATATTATTGTGTACGATACTATATTTGATAATTTCAGTGCTCGAAAATCATATGAAATATTATAAACCAGCCAAATGGTCGTAAAATATTGTAATAGGTGGTCAAAGGAAATTAGATGACATAACGACGACCATACGGGAACTGTTGTACCATATAAAATACACCTACTGAACAGAAATAAGTTCTAGAACGGGAAACGCATAAATTAGACATTGTTGTACCCATGTATATTATAAAGAACTATGTATGACTGCATATGTATTTTATGATTTGTATGTGTTAGATAGTTATGGAGTTGAAAGAAAACGAAACTAAATAATTAAAGTAAAGGTAGATTTAAGACTAACATATCTCATAGTAGTGCACTATATACGAAAATCCACCTAGATTGTACTTTCTAGTCAAACTTGAGACAACTCACCAAATCTCAGTACTCGTGCTGATCATTGGATGTTTAAATATTATCGACAAATAATCTGAAGACAATTATTTGCATTATTCTTATTCAGAGAAGCTGTAGGTTTAAGGACACTACTGCTGGATATATCTTTAATGCATTCGTTTTAATTATTCGTCAGCACTTTTACCTGGCTTAATTAACTTGATACTTAATCATATTGTTTTAGATTTAGTTATTTGTAATAATTTTACAATTGCGCATTTGTATATTATACTATTAGTCCTGTAAATAATTATTATATTTTATGCTGGAAATATATATTAGAACAAATGGGTAAGAATAAAAGGTGTGCTGAATAAATAAACTTTTGAATGATTTTCAAACAAATTGTACTTGGAACTTTTTTCTTTTAGACTGTTTGGGGTTCAAAATATAATATATGTACAAACGTAAAAGCAAACGGTTATTTGCGAATATTCGACGCCAGTAGGTATATAATAATTAATAACATTTTAACACATATGGTATGTCATATAATTCTTCTGCATACCTAAATAAAACCTAAAACATAATAGTATTTGGGTGTTTTGTGTAATATTGTTGATGATTTAAAATTTTTTATAAGTATTCTCGTTCGATAAACAAATACTATAATATTATATATGCGTGAAATATATGTTAATTCAAAATTTGAGTAAACGAAAATCATATGATGAAATATAGTTACTGAACTTAAGAATCATAATTCATAAAGAATACAAATTTATTAGTGAATGTTATGGTTTCTCGGTTAAACCGTAAAAACATAAAATATGTTTTAAGTTTATGGTTGTATTAACTTCTAAAATGCTATCTGATAGACACTATTCGCACATTTTATCTGTTTTTTTTTCCACTGAAGGTTTGGTTAAACTTACGAATTATAAAATATAATACTCAAAACTCAATCGCGAAAAATTATGATTGAAAAATAACTATAAAAATAATTATAATATCGGTTTGAATAATATATTAATTTTTGTGAAAAAGATGTAAATATACATATAAAGAATATTCGGATTTTTGGATATTCAAATGTGCAAATATAAATCGAAAAAAAAAAACACTTTTTTTCCGCACCGCAGAATACCTATAACAGTTTTTGTTGAAACTGTCGGATTTCATCGCAATAGGAATGAAAATAAAAACGATATCTCATACAAAAACGAACGTATAATTTTGCATATAAAATTTTAGTAACATATTGTACAAAACGATGTATAAATTAGATAAGATATTGTATTATAATTATTACTTTTTGAGAACAAACGAAACGCGATGTGCGCACGCGCGTCATACAACGGGTATCACTTTTAGTCAAAAAGCCGTACAGGATTTGTAATTATCGTATAAAAATATATACACATAGTATAATTAATCTATTTGTAGTATTACTATGCTTGCCCATTGATCGCTGAAATTTGATTTGTTTTGACTATTAAGATAATAATTAGAGCCCGGATTTCAATGGAAAGTGCATATTTTTTTAATTGATATTACATAATGCTTTCCAAGTATATCAAGTATATGACTTGGTTTTTAACGTTTTTCCGGTTATTTTGTTAGGTTTAATAATGGACATTTTTTGTTTGTATATTATACGGCTAACAATTTTTATTTACTTATAATATTATCGAAAGATTATCACAGTCAACACCATCGTCGCCGCATCAAGTCAAAACATTTCAAATTTTAATTTCTTTTTTTTTTTGGTAATAAATGTGTAATCAAGTACCCAATAAAACGTTCGATTTAGTGAAATAATGTCTATGGGAAATTTTTCAAAGGAATCGTTAGCTACTTTTAAGAGCACATTTCGTCGGTTTTTAGGGCATCCGAGCTCAAACAATAATCGTATTACATTATCACGACCAACGGTGAACGGATATTGTTCGTACAATATACATAAGATATAATATGGCGATGGTGGTATTGTGGTATTTATGTAATCATTGCGGTGGCCGCCGGCTCTGGGCCCTCTCGACGGCCGCCTTGGCCCGGTCCGCGGTCTCGTTGAGCGCGTCGGACGCGTACTCGACCATGGCCTTGCCCTCGGACCCGACGGCCCGGAACAGGCTGTCCAGCGCGTTGCTGATCCTCTTGTCGCCGCCCACGTCGGTCCAGTCGTCGCCGCTGACGGTGCGCCGTATGTCGTCCACGGTCGACTGCAGCTTGTGCACCGTCTCGTCCATCACCCGCTTGGCCGCGGCCACCGTGCGGCCCTTGGTCTCCTGCAGCCGGTCCAGCGCGTTCGCGCCCAGCAGCTTGTTCTCCGTGTTCCGCGCTCCGCCGCCGCCGCCCGGGCCGCCCTGCAGCCTGTTCAGCACGGACGCCGGCGCGTTGCCCGCGCTGTCCAGCGTCTCGGTCGCCTGCTGCTTGACGCTGTTCACCACGCCCGTCACCCTGTCCGCCAGCGACGGCGACTGCGTGGCCGAGACTTCCGTCACGCCGCCGCCGCCGCCGTTGTCGTTGCTGCCGCTGTCGTCGTCGCCGTCGTGGCCGGAACCGACGGCGGCCCCGGACGCGTTCTAACAAAAAAAAAAACCCACATGAGAGCCAAAACGTTTTGTGCGCACCCCACCGCGGGCGACCGGACCCGGCGCGTTCCCGGTACCATTATTATACCGCTTTGACCACGTACGGGGAGGGGCTGGGGTGTCCGATACATAACAATACGAACCGAATCACACGCCATAATCCGTTCAATCCGGATCTTCGGATTCGTCCGACGATCCAAACTCTCTAATTCAATTAATGGTTAAGTGCGTGTGTTATGCACATTTTATTCGAAACGTTCAAAAAATAATCAAAAAATCGACGAGTTGAAACCAAAATCCGGATGAAACGGATTAAATAATTAAAATCCTCATTACGGATCGGTCAATTAGTTGCTCAGCGTTAGTGTACGATATTCACGCGCGCATTTCGACCGAGATGTTTATCGAAAAATCAACGTTTTTGTTGTATACTCGTAAGTTATAACAATAACGCTCGCCCATCCTTTGGACATTAGAATTCATCACGGTCGTCTATAACGTTTTCTTCTCGGCTTTAAGAATTTCGCTTGCCAAAGTTCAAGACGTCTTTTCAGTCGGTCAATGTATGACCAGTAGGGCCCGGAATTGTATGCATTTGCATATTTCTATCTATTTATCTAAAAAGTAGCAAGGTAAGATACAAATTTGAATCTTAACCTAATGTGTTGATATGCAAAATTTAATTTGGCATATTTTTGCATATTTGGACCATTTTAAATTATTGTGCATATTTCAGCAATTTTCTGAATTATTATGCATATATAGAAAAAAAAATAGTATGAAATACTATTATTATGTGCAAGACTTACGTCAATTCAGTGTATCATGATATGGGCTATAATAAGATTTATAATAAGATAAGATAAAGTTTGCTCAATAATTATGTCCCGATATCTTCAACGGATGTAGAACGAAGTTTTTCTCGATTCAAGAATATATTTGCTGAAAACCGACGTGCATTTTTATTTGAAAATCTAGCCAAGTCTTTAGTAGTTAATTGTAACTCTCCAGGTAAATTTAAAAATATCTTAAAAATCTATTGCATTTGTTTAAATTGATTTTCATTCATGACTTTTTGTTTAGATGAGTGAATGTTCAAACAACTCAATGCAGTTCTATACAACGTACAAAAATATTGTAAATACATTTTAGAATACATTTTTCTATTTAGTATAAGTTATTTAATGAATTATATACATTTTAAAACTAAATAAATTTATTAAACTTTCATTTTTGTTTGCATATTTTCGCATATTTTTGCATATTTAAAGTGCATATTTTAATGATATTCAGGGCATAAATGCATGCATATTTCGTACGTTTTTTGTGCATATAATTCCGGGCCCTAAATTGATCAGCTTTTATTCGTAAGCTATTTATTGTAATCGGATCTATTAAGATCGAAAACTAATTATAAGTTTGTGTCGTTTACACATCATATGGAAATGTCAACAATATATATGTGGTTCAGATATAATGTAAAAACGTGGATTCATTTATAAAAATTAAAAATTACATAAAAACAATACGTGGTTACAGAAATATCACCGAATTGTGGAGATGAAAAAACACTTTTATAAAGAACACTGTTCAGAAAAACGTAGAACTCAGCACTATTGGTGTAATCAATTCGACTGCTAAATTGCGGTACAACTATTCTAATAAAAAATCATTTCTACGTAGTTTAATTAATATTCTAAGTATGCATCAAAGTATATTATAAAATAACATTTTATTTTGAATCTTAATATTGATCTCCCGGATGAAAAAAAAAACTGAATGGTAAACGAAATAAATTTGAAACGTATAATAAAATGAACAACATTTATCCTTCATTAATTAACCTAAAGTGTTATCTGTACGACTATACACAGAAACACACGTGAAAACGTAAAACGACGCGTTAGTGAAGTGATGATAGTGAAATTGTTATGTGGTAGGTAATAACTATTTTTTTGCGGTCAGAACGGTCGGGGGATGAGACTGATAAGTATTTAGTGCCCATAGTGACCAAGCAATCGGTTAAACGTTGAGTGACCGTTGCACCCGTCCAATCACCGATACTTATATAGACATACTACGCACGGCCGATTCGACTTGATTGTGATCTTCTGTTTGATTTGCGATCAAACAATAATACAAACAGTTTGCTGATTATTGTTCACAGTAGATACATTATATTGTATATGACTGTATTTTATACACCCGTTCATTTCCTATTTAATTTCCGTAATTTTAATTAAAAAAAAAAAAAATATAAACCATTTATCTTGGACAAAAACTCTCTTTGATAATACGTTTCACGGTTCGTGTTTTATATGCAAACACACATACACACACTTTTGTGTATTTATATTTATACATAGTTACAGCCTTGATGGGACGTTAACGATTGCGATAAACGATAGCAATGTTATTGTATTCTAGTTGTGATACTTCGTGGTTTATAAAAAAAGGCCTTGGACGAATAGCAGTAATTGTAGTTACAAATAGAGTTTGGAGAGTCCAACAAAAGAGTGGTTCAATTGATTGTAACTCATATATTAATCTGCCAAACACAAACTTTGCTTTTCTCTTAAAAACATAATACATGCACAGTACATGCGACGCCACTATGAGTTCAGCTTTTATATTCAGTCACTTGGTGTCTTAATGAATTAAGTGACTGTAAAAGGGTTAATCGGTGATTCAGTGAATGTCCTTCATTGAATGTAAACCTTTTAGTTAAACAACTAGTAAACACATTGACCGGTGTTGTCGTACCCAACAATATGCATAACACTGGCTGATACATAATACTACAGCAGGTATAATGTCTGAACCAGCAATTAAGAACATCGTGGCCGTCCTGCAAGCTCTGAACAACGAGCAGCCCACGAAGCGTATAAAATTAACAAAAAAACTTAAATAAGCGTTCGCATAGGGTTTGTAAAGTCGTATGAGAGTGTAGTACTTTACTGCAAAACGCGTATTACTACTGTAATATGTTTAACTAATAACTTATACCAAACACATAATATTTTTTTTTTCTTGGATCATAAATACTATAATATGTTAAACTTATAACTTATAACAACTATAACTTATACCAAACACGTACTCTTTTCTTTTTCTTAGATCATAAATACTATAATACGTACTTGCAGTGATAATGAATAATAAAAACGAAAAAAAAAAATCGCAAGTATAAAGTACAAAACCGT
This sequence comes from Periphyllus acericola, assembly GCA_949715065.1. Lineage (NCBI taxonomy): Eukaryota > Metazoa > Arthropoda > Insecta > Hemiptera > Aphididae > Periphyllus > Periphyllus acericola. Next base: position 24,055,400 of record OX454265.1, read on the forward strand.
ACAAAATGATGACCACAAACGAGTATTCGGTGAACTTTTTAAAACGATATTTATGTACCAGTATTTTATGCAAATATTATTTATTTTTTACAGAAACATAGTAAGTCACTTAAAAGTTAAATTACTATATAAGATAAGTGAGTCGATCAAAATTTAATTTGGTTGGAGTTGGGAGAAATAAAGAGTACATACAAACATATTTTTCGTAAAAATATTATATAGCTATGTAGTTTTCTGGTTGTTATTAATTGATGATAATCAATCATCCCGCGGATTCTGTATACATTAAACGTCATAAATAATTTCTCACCTCTGAATCTTTCCGATGCAATGATACAAATATTCGAGCGTTTAAAAATGTTCAATAAAACTATGTTGTACTATTTTGATACAATCTATAATCGAAATTCGACGAGTCGGGAAAACAAATAATAGCCATGTATATTTTGTGTATTTTGGACACTGATACATTTTAGACAGTGGACACATAAACATAATAAAATAATACGTCAGTGGTGTTTTATTTTTTAAATTTAAAACAATTAAACAACTAATGTATTAAAATTATTTTTAGACACAGCTTTTACGGTTTTGTAACCGTTCACCGATCGTTTACAGAAAAAATTTGAACAGCGTCTAACTTAACACTAAAATATAATCACAAAATAAAAGTATTACAATGTTGTACCCGGTTCTCAAATAGGTTTTTCCAAATTCGTGTACTACAAGGTGTGATAAGGTATTACAAACAATTTTCGTGGTTGACTCGAAATAATACTGCGTGGTGGTTTACGTTTACGGTATGATGGTATTTTAATAAGTTAAAAAATACTTCACCCGCATACTTACAAATAATTAGGTAAACATTTCTACGAGTATAATTATTATGAAATGTTTTCTACTTAATAGTCGAATTGAAATCAACATAGCTGTGGTCAGATTATTAAATAATAATAAAAAAAAAACCTTTACATTATCATAAAAATATAACCGTGATATTATCGTACGAGAGTTAACGCATAATTTGTTTAAATTAATAATAATGATAATAATAGTAATAGCTATACGCGTTCTTTTCCGAAATAGCGATCAATATGTGGGTTTCTTCTAGAAGACGTTCGTTCGTTTTTCCGCTGAGCGCGTTTTCGCAGGATTCCTCTTTTTGGATATTTTAACTTTGGGTCGTATCATCTTCTTCGCGGTTCCTAAGAGCTTGATCCGCGACGGGTTGACTGCTATCACCGGTCTACACAGCAAATCGACCGTGCTCCTACCGATTTGGCCCAAATCCCGTATCAAACTCTGTATCAGTGACGGGCGTACAACTCTACACTCCGTTTGCTGCAAACAATGTAACATAGAGTACGTCGTCATAACACAATATTCAGCACCGCGCACGTATAATATTATCATCACTTCCACATTGCCGATGCCGAGAGCGAACACTTGAGTCTCGTTTCCCTCACCGACCGCGTAATCTACCATATATTATGTGTATTAAATCGGTGTCTTCTCACGTCACCAAAATCCAATTAGTCGACGAAAAATTGGTTTTGATAGGATCTATAAAAGTTGTTCCTGGTTAGCCGAAATTATGAACATGCAAATGGCCTTATAAGGGTTTTAAAATCTTTCCCGATTCGCCTACGAGTTACGATAACTGTCGAAAAGTTCGGCGTTCAAATTTGTTTTTACATTCACTGTGCAGTACCACGGTACCTACGTATACGTCTTTCTAAATTCTTATATACAATTATATCATCGTCAACGAGCCTTTTTTCAACTATATACAATATACATCCGATGAATGTACACATTAGTATTGTATGTAATTCTATTATGCAAATTAATGTCTAATATGTTTTTTTTTTTCATTTTCACGTGTTACGTACGAGAACAATAATAATATAAAGAACGCTAACGATAAGAACTTAAACCATTGATCATAGAATATTCCATAATAGTTGTACGATCAATGCTTATACACCCATGGTTGACATGAAAAACTCGTTAAAGATAATATTCAAGCGGAACATTTAGCAAGAATTTTTATTTTCATTATTGTTTAAAATGTTACCTACGTTAACGGATGGCAATTCAATAATGTTGTTATTTTTTCATTGGTTCAACGAAGGGGGTTATAAAAGGTATTTTTACTCCATAGTTATATTTTAGAAATCTACGTTCGATTTGCCAGGAGTATTATTGTTGTCAGTAAGATTTTAAACTAGGTAGCCGGTTTTTGGGTACTAAATAGTTCCCAAAAGAACCGTTAATATAGTTAACTTTTCTTCTTCAGGAACTAGGTGAAGTCATGTCGTCTCATGTGTGGACATCAATGTAAAATGTGAAGTTATTATTATGCATTAAAAAAAAATGTACATTTATTATGTCACGGTACGAAACTACGAAGTGTCTCATGATAGATTATGTTTGGATTTATTTAAATGTTATAAGGTCTCGATACTTAATACTACGCTCCATATTTAAAAAGCGTGTACAATAATTATTGTTTTGAAATAGGGTTTTTATAACGTTTTTAGTTGCTAACTGGTAATTCGATCGTATATTAGGTTACCGGAGTATACATATTTTTGTCGTGTTTCTTATGAGATTGTTCGGTTTTTATTTTGGCAACACTTTGCATTGTCGGTGGTGACTAGTGAAGTGAGTTGGTCGAATTTTTATAAGCACTAAATAAATATTTTGTACTTTTGTGAGGTTGATGGTTCGTAACTTTCTAATTTAATCTTTTGGTTTAAAAATTAATCTTCGGCAGAATTTAGACGGGTTTTAGACATTTAAGTAAAAAAAAACTCAAACATGAATATTTCAAATATCTATAAATAGCACAAAAAATGTAAGAATATTTTGGAAATTATTCCATCTTCGACGAGCGTTAATATAAGCAATCAGTGAAAATTTCAAGTAATTACGATCGTTGTTTTTCGAGTAACGATGAAAATTTGTCAATAGCATCGTGAAAATGTTACAGTTTTTTTTTTTTTTGTAATTTTTCGTCAGTTAAATCAATTGTTTGGCAAACTGTTGACCAATTCAATAAATAATCTCTTCGAAAGTATCAATTAGATAAAAGTTTCTATCAGAAACCATGAAATTATTTTGGTGATCTCAGCAAGCCTTCTGGTCGACATCGTGTGGACAAAGACGGATAAAAAGTAAATAAAAAACGCATCATAGCAGAACCAAGACACTTCTAGTTTCACTCGGTGTCTAAATATGAAACAATCAAGTACGAAAGTAAAAGGTAAATAGGCTAAGGTAATGACCGTATAATTCGTATGAATAAAAAGTATGTTTATGGTTTTATTATTAATGTATAATATGTAGTATATTTTTCCTTTTGTTTTAACTATTTGTTTTCCGAGTTATCATCTTTTCTCAGTAAGGACGTAATAGTTTTTATTATTGATAAAACGTGTGAGTTTAATGATACAAGAGCAATTAATTTTCTGTAATAATTTTTTGTAGTTAACAACCATTAATAACAAAGAAAATGTCATTCATAATAATTGTTCTGAGAAATGTAATGTTATAACTGTGTCTAATGTCTATGCATACATGTAGATTATAACATAATATTACATTTCATACTTACTCAAATATTTAACGATTAGTTTAAAACAAAGCAAGTAGATATACAGGGTGATTTTTTAAACGTAAGACCAGTAGCGAAATTTAAACGAGGACCAAGTGAACATTTGCCCCGGTCGATTTTAAAAGGAATTTGACGAGCTGCTGTCGTCCGTTATGGTGATATCGGCCTAGTTTTCAAATTGTTGAGGAGCCATGTTTTATAATTATTATAAGCATGACTCCTCGGGTATTTTTCAATGCCTTTGAAAAATCTAAAACCACGCAACCTCGTTAAACATACATAGTTTTACACGAAACAATGAATGTGTTTTTGAAAAAAACCCTATTATTATTTTTGAATTTAAATAATTTGTTAGAATACTTATTAGTTTACGTGGTCATGTGTATTTTTAATTTCTGATTACATGGCAGAATATTTATTAGAAACGGTCGATGTCACTATAAAAACCGATGTATCGAACCAACGAGTTATTAATGATAAGTATATATGTAAAGTGTTGTTGAGCGGAATGGATCGGAGTTAAGGGTGGCGTTAAATGTCCACGTTGCTCAGTTCGTTACAACTTAAAATGGACATAAACGTTTAGTTACTGCAGGTTCGGTGTTTTTATCGATTTTTATAGCTTTTTTCCGAAAACCGATTGGCTTCTGAATACGAAATAAAAAATTTACCTTCAGTCGTTTCAAACAGGAAAAATAATTTTGTAACGAATTATGTGTACAAATTATTAATATATATATGAGTGTTCTGTGTTCCACGTAAAATGAAGCCCGTGATTATAACTGTTATCTTTATTGTACATCTGGTGTTAAGGTTTCCGTTAATTTTTTTCATGACATTCAATTATCTCATATTTAGTTAACTATTTGCTTAGAGACTTGTCGAGGACATATTATACCTGTTGGTTCGTTAAAAGACGTCAACAAATTAGTTTGTGTTTATAGTTCACAGAGCAACTTTTTTGCGTTATCTCAATGACAGTCGCCATACATACAATATTTAGATTCGATTACATAGAACACGCGTTGGATATTTAAAAGGAAAAACAATTATTATTATAATCGCTAGACAAAATAAGTATTTGTTAAACTTGACATTTTGTGTTTTGTAATTTTGTATGTACATACGATTACATATGTTTCTGTATATAAAGTTATAAGTACACATTGTATTTGGTTTGAAAATTACTCTTACAGATGTAATATACCCAGTTTATGTTTTAAACGAGTATTAATATTACTTCTAAGAATTAATGTTACTTCTAAGAATAATAGTAATATACTGGGTATATTACACAGAACTGAATTTACGGTTATTCGTGTTGATTAACATATACCACCGAAATATGCGGAATCATAGTATACTATTTGTTTGAATCTGTAAGATATAATCCATACGCATTCTATAGTTTATGTCGAACGTGTTGCAAATTTCACTGTTAAAAGGAGAAAAAAAAATTATCTATAAAATCGAAGAAAACGCGATCCCGTTCAGTGCGGTTTTCCACGATGTCGTTTTCAAACACGAAAACTGATACTCCCATACAATACAAATTGACGGCGATAGCGTTGTAAAAGAATAGAAATAATATGATATCAGATATGCCGTAAATTATGCAGCATTTCTATTCTACGGAGTTCTGAGAAAAAAAAATTTATTAGATGTGAATTACATGTAGAGTATTGAAAAAATAATTTTAATTTCGCTTGAATCTTATAACCGTAATGTATTTATCGAGCCCGTTGTAATTAAGTATATTACTTGACTACAATTATAATGGTCAGTTGACAGAGACGAGTATACTCGGCGGCGGTGGATAAGTAATCAAGTAAAAAGTTAAATAAAACAAAACGTATTATTTATTATAGACTTTCGTGTGCTTACGTGTAGGACGGGAACCATCAAGACGATCACCATCAAGACACCTCTCAACACATGCCGAGAAACGATCATTTTGTTTTTGATTTAGTTTTATTTTGTGCTTCTGCCGACGGATGTAAAAATTAATTATAATTCGAATACGTATATTATTAGGTAACGACTGACTCGCATGCACATCGAATACTTGAATGACCTAACGGAGTCCAAACAGTAATAATATGATACACCGTCTGTATCAAATCAAACATGGAATTTGATAGATTTCATGAAATTTCAGATTAGATTATAGAGAATTCAGCGTTGATTGTGGAAACTATTTACGATCGGTGGTGAAAATCGAATAGTATGGACATTTTTAAGGTTTTATAATCGGCCGGAAGTCGAATAGTACAACGATAATACAGCGACGGGACGATAAACACAACGATTAGTGTTACATATTCACTTTTTTAGTTTAGTATTTTGTTCTGTGATTTATGATTTCAACAGTCGTTTCGACGTACGTGTTTTTTCGTGGACAAACTAATATATAGTTTGAAATTTAAAATATCACTGATATAAAGTTGTTTTGCTGTTGCAGCGCAAAATCAAATAAAAAAAATATAGTCTAATAACAAATACTTGTATTATGCCAAAGCACGTATGTGAAATACCTACTCATAGAACAGAAGCGAGAATATATACTTTAGTTAGTGGATAAAAAATACCATATTTTAATGTTTATGAAAACGAAATTAAACGAATTGGACAGTAGGATTACAATACGAATACGATTTTTTTAGAAAATACTTAGACTAGTAATAATAGCTGGGTGGTCATCTGATGGTCCGTGAGCTACATCTAGTCCAATACTCAAAACATTATTATTTTCTTTAGAGCTTATTGTTTTCATCGAATTAATAATTACAGAACGTAGTTGACGCGCATAAATGAATTAGCTGTACGGAATGTAAATTTAAATACTCTATAATTAGGTACCCTGGTACTTATCAACATTTAAAGTTCAGAAATGTAATATAATAAGTTATGAATTTTACAATATGCTGTTCATAAAACACTACATGTTAAAACACGAGGACCAAGGTCATTTTTCAAAAAAATTTGAATCTTGTGCTAGGACCACAAACATTGTTTTACACCAGCTAAAACAGTTAATACCTACCCATTTTGTTCAAAGTTCGTCTCTTATGGATATAAATATTTCGCCGTGTAGTACAAATACTATAAATTATAATTATTTTTATACTTTGTAATAACTCTGGACTAGTTATAACGATATTGTATAACAGCGACTACACCGTATAATACAGTAAACAATTTGTTGTTAAGTTCAGAGTTTCACTTCGATTATAATAGTATGGTGTTTCGAAATCAGCGGTTCAACGACTGCTGCAGAGTTAAACCCGCACCACAACCACAATTCAACTATTAGCCATAAATAGTCTCAATGACCTACACAAGATTCGATGTTAATCCCATCGCCAGAAATTGCTTCTCTCCGGTATATCGTTACCACGGAACAATACGACGAAGAATAAATCCCAAGTCTGTGCAGCAGTACAATAGCGTAGGTATCTTACCGACATTTTTATTTTATTTTACCATCGTCCGGTCACATCCCGTCGTTGCACTGGTCCTTTTCTTTGTACCAACAAAGCGGTCCATAAACATTTAAATTATTAATATAGGTACACAGGCAGCTACAGGCGTTTTAAATTAACGGGGGGAAAAAATAAGGAAAGAGGTGATAGTTTATTTCGACGAAAAAAGCCAACAAACTGTGTTTTTTATAAATATAATATAGTACTCACGTTTATTTTATCATATAATAATACACACCATTTAAATATAAAATCATATACAAAAGGAGTATATATTATTATTGTATAATGTAAAAACGCCAACACAGTGGTCGGCATCATAAACGTCATTACTCAATATTATAGCTACTCGTATAATAATCAAAAGTGTGTATACATTATAATTTCGGAAACCCCTGGTGTGGAAAACACGTGTGATACGCGTTTATAAACGGAAAGGAATCTTAAAATAAAAACGTTCAGAAGGACTGATACTCGTCTACTGTGATTTTATGTTTTTCGCCGGAAGCTCGTCCTCGATACCTTTGAGCTTCTTCTGCTGCTCTTCCGAAGATTCTGAAGCCTTGGACTCGTCTTCGGTTGAGTTGGACTTGCTGAACGAGCTCTTGATCTTCGTGATGGCACCTTGCACTATGCTCTTGGTGCCGGCCACCACCTCCTTGCGCTTCTCATCCAGCTTGTGCGTAGCCCCGGACACCGAGTCTGACACCGACTCGAACGCCTCCGATGCACCCTCCTTGACGCTGGACACGAAACCCTTGAATTTGTCCTTGAACGAGCTAGGCGCGACCGTGGTCGACACCGTTTCCTTGATTTCGTCCTTGATTTTGTCCTTGATGTCCGGCAACGTGTCTGCAGTCTGGTGCTGTAGACTGTCGTCGGATGCGGCCAGCTGCAGAAAACAAGAAAATCTCCGACATTATACCCCCGTGAATGCGCGCGTCGAACGTATACAGTGCCGTGCGGGTTTTAATATTATTACTGTTATTAGGTATTAATGTTTTGATTATTGTTATTCACGCGCATATTATTATGTGCAGACTCAGTCAGATATAGATGAAAAGAACAGCGTACCAACACCGATTTGCCTAAATATAACGAATGTCGCATGCGGTTTATTGTTAGATGAAAAGAAAAACAACAACGCTTTTCGTAGACTATATAATATTATAGACTACAGTACCTACATATAATATATTATTTAGACCAGTGTTCCCCAAAGGGCGCGGGGCGTACCGTGAAAAGTTAAAACTATTTATTTAAAAAGAACATTGAAGTATAAAATATAATTAAAAACAATTAAAAAAACGGACGAAACCCCTAGGTTGAGTGAGACTCCACGGTCGGGTGATATATAAGGATGGATCTTTTAAACTTAAAACCAATGTACCATTGCTCTCGAAAAAAACGATTTTGAGTGAAAGAGGTTGGGTGGATCAGCTTATATTTTTAAAGATGATCGATATATGATATTTGTATAATGATACTTGTAATAAGGTAGGTTGAAATGTTGATGTACTAACTTTTGCAAAAAAAAATTAAAAAAATGTTTCGAAAATTATGAAATTTTTATTGTATGCTACTAATTACTGAATGCATGTAAAATAAATCTTATGAAAAATCATGTATCCATGAACCTACAAAACTGCATTGCTTATTCACGTACGGGTTTTTCGATCCTAAAGTACTTATTTTTGGAAAGTAGACAATGTTTATCCAAAGTGCATCTATAATTACTACTAATAATGTGCCGCGTCGGAAAAATGTTTGGGAACCACTGATTTAGACCAACGGTATGGCTCATCACTGCGCGACCCGCCCTAAAACAAAACTGTAGACTGTTAAATCGATAATCCTGAAGATTATGGAACACAAAATATCTACATTTTCGCGGGTATCACATCATGCGCACGTCTGCGAACCACGTCAAAAACACCCGTGTACGGCTATAAGCAAGATCGTACAAAAGAAACAAACGGTTGTATTCCGTACGTCAAAACATGTGATTATTATCGATGGCCAAAATGATATCAAATCAAACATTAATCGATGTACTCGTACGCAAAAGTAGGACATAATCGTTTTAAATAATTCGTGCTCGCGTCGTTTTTAAAATTGCGATAATCGTCCATTTTCTGAATCGATTGCGGCCCGCGAGTAATTTTCAAAACCAACGCGTTTTAGACATTCATAAGATCAGGACGAGGACCGGTGATTAACGGGTGAACGGAAACGGCGCGCGAACGTAGCCGGTCAAGGAAGCATACGAATTTATTTCGACGGACGTTAAACGGCGCAGAGGTTCTCGGAGACGGCGATGATGTACAATGGCGCACGTATATTAATAATAAGACACGCGAGCCGACGAGCGCGACTCGAGCCCGAAGGCTTTCCGGTGTTGTTTCACGTGGAAAATGATTACCATTCCGATATATATATATATGTACACGTACGTAATATAACGTACTGCCGCAGCGTATTGTTATTATACATTCGGTGTCGAGACAAGTGTAATTTTTTTGACAGTTTATCATTCGTCTCGTCGCCCGACGCGTCGCTTATAAATATTTATTATATATATTTTGTTTGGAACATTATGTGTATACGAAACGCGATGTGTAGCATTATACACATTTCTCCGATTCCGATCGCACGTCGTACGAAACTCTCGAATTTCTTTCGCATATTATATTTTGTCCCTATCCCAACGTAATATTATGATACGCCGTGCGCACGTAAGCGATTAACTTTCGAAATAATGTCTTTTGAAAGTATATACGAGTGTTGGAAACGTTGTGTGTTGAGCAAAAATTGTATGAACACTTTAAGACCGAGCATACACCGATGCGTCTCACATTTAACGATTGTAATTCGTCTTTGCCCCCTCAAAAAAAAAAAAATGAAATGAAATGAAATGTTTTACGCAACGATGCAACTAGTATGTATAATACTAGCTTTTGGAATACATAGTTTATGGAATTCCATTCACTTCTACAATTTTAAAATAATAACAAAGGCAATTTGCAATACGTTATTTACCTTATCAGACTTTTCTGGACAACATTTTGATTTTTGACACATGATAAGTAACGAATCAGGTCCACGAGTCTTGGAAATTCAAAGGTAAAGATATTGTTTTTTAAATTTATTAGAACACGTAAGGCGCGGGCTCGTATAAATCTCAATTCCTACCGTAAATACGCGTCTGGCATAGGTTTATATATACTTATACCTATAATTTTTTATTAGTCTCATCCAAATATGTGATACCGATACGATAACTTTTATTTGGTTATTTCCAAACGTATTACAAATTAATTTCAAATAAAAGAAGTAAGCCACGGTATAAGACCGAACAAATGATATTCAATACATGTACTGATTAATAATGCGGTGCACAGTTAAATGGCATCATAAAGATGATTCCACAAGATCTCTAGCTATTTTCGATTATGGTTGAAAGCGTGACGATTACATGTTTTCAATTTGATGTTTAAGATATAAACGATACAATATACATAACATGTATACAACATATAATATAAAGTATAAATAAATAATTGTATGTAAATGTATTGCGATATAATGTATGCGGATTTTAGAAACTCGACCAAAAAATCATGAACATGATGCATGTCTAATGAGTTTTGTATAACCTAAACGTCATGCTATATATGTATATTTGAGTAAAAAGTAGCGTAGTATTGGTACACAATCCAGAGTTATTCTCGTACGAGAAGGCAAAAAAGCTGTCGTGTGTGTAGTCTAATGTTTTACCGTTTAAAAGCGCGTGAGATTTGGATATGATACTTCAAATTTAATGCGAGTATGAGTTAGGTGGTATTGTACATGTATACATATTTCAGTCTTCAGAGTATCTACGAACATGCACCTATTGTATAATGGATACCTACTACTAATTTAAACGGACGTGTTTACCGTGCACGATTAAAAAGTGTAAACATCAATTATACCTGCACGAGTTTCTAGTTTATAATAATCATACATTCGTGTGTAACGTCGTCATACAGATTTACATGGTCAAATAAATATACCTAGTTCAATGCAAACGAACGGCTCGCGCACCAATCGCGAAAGCAGAAATATGAATCATTTTCATATCGTCAAAACAATATTATTTTAGTGTACCTGATGGCTTTAAAATGAATTATTTCACTGGCCGATCAACAGTAGATTTCAAAGTAGGTATGTTTACCACAGAAAGTGAACGCTAATTTGTGCTTAAAGATCGTTCTATTATAATAATAATGTAGGTACGTTTTCCACGGACAATGCGCGATGAATTATATTGAGAACGGCGATGAGCAAACGTGGTGTACAGCTATGTAATCATTTAGTAAGTTTAGAGGTTATAATATAGATTAGAGGGCAGAATAGGATTTGAATAAGGAATATTAAAGTTCGTTGCGTAAGTTATTGTTGCAATAACATCTGGCAATATACTATAATGTATTATTGTAGCTTCTTTTTTTTTTCATACATACTCGTAGGTAGTATTAGCATGGATTAGATAATTTTTATCTAATCTGTGGTACGAGATGTACCTGTTCCTATACCTGTACCTATACCTGTACCTATACCTGTACCTATACCTGTACCTATACCTGTACCTATACCTGTACCTATACCTTTACCTATACCTGTAATAATTGTGAACCAGCAATGGAATTAACAACAGATAATGCTTTTCGACGGGAAATCAATTTTATTGACATTGTGATTTACACATAAATAAAATAATATCTAAAAAATAATGACGACAATAGAAGTCGCGAAAGTACATGCCATTTCAAGGAATTAAAACATAAAATATTGGCGTACTGCGACGTCTAAACGTTGCGTACGTTAAAAACTATTTGAATGCCGGATTGCAAACCATCCGATCGAAGTCCTGAGCGTCGGCTCAGTTCTTTTTTTTATGATTATCCGCGTAGTTGTCGAACGCTGCGATGGCCTCCTGTTTGTGCAAATCGTCCGCGTTGGTTTTGGTCGTGCTGAAAATGTCCTTCAGCTTGCTAAACGTATTGCTGAAGAAGTTGGTAACCTTTTTGGTACTTTCCGACTCTTTGACCGATTGATAAGTATCCGACGCGGACTTCTTGACGTTGCCCATCATATTGCTCATCTTGTCTTTTGTCGAATCAAAATTAGTGGGTTCGTTTTCATGTCTTTGTGCTTCCGCCGCGTGACTCCACTAAATTAAAACAAACCATCACACAACTTTTTTTTCTTCTTCTGTATTTTTTTTTTTTTTAAATTTTTTTAAACCCATTCATAAATATCTATATACAAATATTATACATCATATAATACGCTATAATAATAATGTGCGATTTCGACCCGTGAAAGTTAACACATTTAAAGTATAAATCACAGCACTCGCGCACGTATTCAAACACGCGTGTATTTGTTACGAATTAATTTAAATATATAATCATCACATTAATGACAAGCAGGTACTATAGTGGGTTTGCGAGTAGAAGAAACAGTAGACTGCGGACCATCGATTGATAGTGTGCTAGTGTTTATTGAGTACGAACCGAAGAGTAGAGCGAATATTAGGTCAAACATGATAGTTTAATTTGTTTTCAAAAAAAGTTTCTCAAATTTAATTGCCTGCTAAGTTTCAATCCGAGTACTGACGAATTTGAAATGTACAACATTTAGATAATGAATGTCAGCTGTTGAGGAGGGGTGGTTGGTAAAAAATCAAGTTCTCGAACGCCCTAAAGCCCCAAAGGCCGCTGTACGTTCTACATATTTTATGTTGTTGTAATTTGACGTTATCCTTTCACCCGCACTTCCATAGTTATACGTATAGAACAGTTTAATGCACGTTTATGAATCTATTTCCGTATTATAAGATTGTCCGCCCAATGCAAATCCCGCACAGACACTTCATTTTTGTGTGAATATCGTCTTTTTCAAATGTTTCCTTTGGCATAAGCACACTATAATAAAGGGTATTCAAGCTAGATTGTACTCATGTATGTTAGCTATAATTTACTTATAATATTGAAATTTATGTATAAAATGTATTGAATCGTAATGTGTGATGTATTCATAATAATGATATTCATAATATTTTAAAGAAATACTCTTCTTGCATAATATATATATATATTTCGATACTATTGTTAAGTGTGTGGCCGAATAATCAAACAAAATATAAAAAACGGCCCATATTGAAGTAATTTTTTGTTAATATAATGTTATATAACCTGACAGTTCCATTGTTTTTTTTTTCGTTTTTTGTCGTGAAACGATAAAGTACCGTAGGTATAGGAAACTCAACCGTGAAATCATGAAATAAAATTAAAAAACTTTAAACGATAAATCTTTTATACAGTTTTAAATATAATGTTATAGGCTTTAGATTTGTCACTCTCACGACCCAATTAAGTAGAAAAAACTACGTAACAGCAACGAAAAGAAAAAAGAACAGTAACCATCTCTATAATGATTCTAGTGTTTAAACTTAATACCTACATTTGTAATTTTTAACTAGATTTTTAATTCTGAACCAAACAATAATTGTAATTCCGAAAGCTAGAAAGTGTTAATAATGATAAAAAAAAAATATATGTATACACTGAATATCGTATAATTTCATCATAATAATATTGTTATTTATACCTATAATTTGTTCGAATTTCTGAATCAATTAAATTTCGTTTAATCTACCCGAATGTAAGAACAAATAATAACAGGTTCTTATTTTTTATTTTTACAAACACACTCGAACGGTTTCATAGGGCGTATTACTTGATCATTTTCGCGCTCGTACTAGTCGTTATACTGCCTGCAGTACTGGACTTATAATACAGAATGTTAATTGATTTGCTTATATAACTCTGAATGATAATCAACTATGAGAAAAACCACATCTAAAACTACCTCTATAGCTAAATCAAAAACACTAAATACTAATTACTAAATAAATAATTAGTATTAGACTACTGGACAGCAACAGTTTTGTTATTAAAGTTTGTACTTGTATTATGATTTGTGATAAATACAAATTTATTATTTCAATTACTATTCACATTCTATATTATACGGGTACATGATATTATCGAATTTAATATATAACATTCAATAAACTCAGAGAGAAATCCTACGTACTTTGAATAGAAAAACGATTTCAAATCTATTGCAATAGGCACATACTACATACTATAATGATAACGCGTGTACTGTGATTTAAAAGCGATGATACATTTCTATTGAATAATTAGAGTACCATATTCCGATTGCAGCAGGTTGTAGGTTAGATAATAATAATAATAATAAGATCCTTCACCATATTATAGTAATAATATCTATATGTACACAAATAATATTATTAAAACATTTTAGTTAACCAGAGTCCAACAAGCCTAAAGTCATAAACAGGGTCTAGAATATTTGTAATTTTATATGTTATCGAAGTATTAGTGTTGAATATTGTTCGTCGTCAGTCGTAACAAGCGTGTTGTCTATCGTCGGTGTTTACGTTTAATAATTTGATGTATGATGTACCTATATGGCTATATATTTTTATTTTTAATTTATGCAAATTCGAAAGAATGATATTGTTTAGGTAAAATCAAAAGTTATAATACAAACAAAATGTATGCAATGTATTCGTGTGTACAAAATTCGTGTGTGCAGGAATTATTTTCATAATTTCGATCGGAGTAATATATTTTCCCCAAAGTAAATTCATATTATGCTAAAAAAAAAAAAATGCTCAAGAAAATGTTAGCGCTTTCATTGTCTGCCAGTTTTATCATTTGTTTTGTATAATGCAGTAAACGAATTTATGCTAACCGACTTACAATATTGACCCGGTCGGTCATGCGTATTATAATACCCATCGAAATATTTTGCAAATCTCTCTGTATCAGCACCATCAATTTTTATGTATTATTCACGTTTGACAATTTTGGACTTTTTTTTTACAGATAATCAAATCACGAATTGAGACGATTCTCTGTCGCCGGTCCGGACACAAGTAATGGTTTGACATTATTTAACGTATCGTCTCCGCTGTGACAATCATTCAACATTTTTAGCGTATATTCGCGTACCTATATAATATAGATTGTATGGATACGTATTATTTATGTTTTGCTCGGTTTTTATATTTTACCAATATCAGAGATAAGCGATCACTTTACACAATATCGATGTGGACAATCCATCTAGAATCATTTTTTATACATTTTATAATGATTTTCTTCTAACGTTACTTTCCAATTTGTAAAGAAAAATGATTTCGTTAAAAACGATCTGCTCCGTATAGATATAATGCTACATTATGTATGCAGTATAATATATGCGATTCATCCGAAAAATTAAAAACCATTGTGATAGCGGTTCTGTCTTTTATAAAACATGTTTCCAAATTGTGTAAATATACTTAAAAACCGATAATCGATCCGGCTGAAGCGATAATAAGTTGTTTAATTGTATATAATAATTATAAACATTAATATTGCCATATTGCAATGTGTTAATATAACTCAATTATGATTAGTTCAAGAATGATTGTTTGAATATGATATTGGTGTGTTGCACATACATTACAATACATATTCAAGAATATTAACAAGAAATTATAAACCTTATAAACCGATTCTAGTCAACGGTACGGGTAATGTGGGTATTTTTGGAGAAAATTATTTTCTTATAACACGAACAGTAAGAAGTACCTACCACAAGTTTCCAGTGAAATTAATTATACGTCACACGAGGCTTCGGAAGCATTTGCATTTCTCTAAAAATCGATTTTTTTCAAAGATATATCAACGTAATATCAGAATATAGCTTTTTGTCCACCCGCAACAAGAAAATCTAAATATCTTGTAGGTAGGTACAGCCGATACTTTGTCAATTCGATCGCTGTCCATAATCGGTGTTTAATATGGTGCTTAAGTTTAGTATAATTTTCGAATAATAGAAAAAGTAAAATTAGTCGTCGCACCCGACATAAATATTTATTAATAAATCATCTCAATGAAACATTATTCTATTGTCAAAAATCGAACGACAAGGTCGAGAAATGTAAATTACTTATCGACAGGTTTATTATAATAAGGAACACACCACATGATCGATTAAAAATAATGTTTTGTTACCTGCCATTATTGAATATTATTTTTACAAGTGGAAACCGCGGTTTAACTCAATATGTATGATATTGTTGTGTACCATATTGGTATAAGAAAGTTTTGTTAGCCGAATAAAATGTAATTTTGTGATATCGGGCCGATTGATTATTGCATATAAATTTCATTTCTTAACCTTACGCGTACTGTAAAACAGATCAAATAGTGACGTGCGATAATAATAATTAAAAAATATTCTATATTCGTCTAGAAAGCTATACAGATCCCGTCGAAGATGTGTTATTAGTCGAATGAATTCGACATAAAGATACGACCTCATAACTTGCATTATTAACATCACCAGAGATTTATTACAATAGATATGTAGAAAAATGAAAAAGTTATAATTTATGACCTTTTAGTGTAACGTGCGTGCGAGTTGGTTTAGTATTCCGACGTGTGCAGTATACGATGCAAAATACGTGTAACGTCTGTGTAATATAAGTAAGTTGTATTATAACATGCACGAGCAGAAATGGACCAACATAAGCTTTTTGTGGGCAAGTACGGTATTCGTGTACAGTTAAAACGCGCGTAACTACTCGTATGTATGCATAGTAGATCGCACAATGAGGAGGGGAAAAAATTGAATTAAATCAATTCGCCCGACAAAAAAAAAAAATAATAATAATAACAATAATGCGATCGTCTTCGTCGTACGAAGTGTAATATATTTGCACGACCGTGTTCGCATGGCAGCTGGCCGTTCTTCAAACATTGTTGGTCGGTACATATATATGTTAAACGAACACAAATATAATGCCATAAATTGTTCAATATTATCATTCAGTGAAATTCTAAAAAAAAAATTCTCTATAATGGTCGAATTATGTAGAATACAATATATATATATATATATGCGCGTTGTGTACATCATAATTTTAATTTTATTCGCGGCTAGAATATATAGGTACGCTGCCAACAAAAAAAAAAAATAAAAAAACAACACCTACTACAACCGCACAAAAAGCCCATTTGGAAGGAATAGCGATAGTAATATATACATAAATATAATGGTTTTTCGGTAAATATATTTGTACATGTTAGTGGTTATAATAATTATAATACAAAAGTATGTGCGCGACTTAACGCGCATCGGTCGTTCCGTCGGTTGGGATCGAGACGCGTTCCCGTGCACATACGTCGTATGCATATTATTTGTGTGTACGTTTATATTGTATTATACTCACGTCGAATACGAGACAGACGAGGGCCATGACGGCGAGGGCTTTGATCGCGAATCTTGCCATTTCGAAACGGCGTTGGAGGAAAACGATGGTATGATTTGAGAAAAATGTAGTTTGGTCGAACACACGATATGCACGTCTCAGAAGCAGCAGGGCACTACTGTTGTAGTTCTGTTAATTGCGAGCCAAAGACGGATATGTGGGTTAGTGAGTGTGCGTGTGCGAGTGGCGTCTGAACGTGTGTGTGCGTGCGAGTGTGCGCGTGTACGCGTATACGTGTGTGTGTGTGCGTGTGTGTGTGTGTGTGTGTGTGTCAGTGTATGTTTTTCTGAACCCTGGATTCTAACACCAGGATCACGACGGTCACGCGATTAGATATAATAATAAGTCGAATACGAATATAGGCGCGTCCGATAAAATCGCACTTTAGACCAGTGGCGTCGTCGGGAGAGGGAGGGGAGGGGATAAAAATCCACCACTATTTACAATATAAAATAATAATAAATAATGAAAATAATTATACCGAACCGATTGTGCGCGCGGCGGAAGAGAATGTGCCCAATTTAAATCTCGTACAGTACAACCGTGCACTCACATTTACATATTATCACATACGTTTGTGGTGTACCTATTTATTATGTATAAAATATATTGTACGCTTGTACATGGGTAAAAAACGCGCGATTGCGTACTTTTATTTGATTTGATTGGGGAAGCCTTGAACGGCAGCCGCGGTGGTGGCTCTCGTAAGAATATAATGTGAAACGGTGGCGAGGAAGGTGAAGGGTTTAGAGATTGAAAATAAAATAAAATAATCTCCGCGTGTATCAACCTATGAGTCCGTTTACGACGATCATGGGTATCATAATATTATATTATATTATTATTATTATTTTTTTTTATTATAATGATTCATTGTGTACATATTATTTTTAATTACATTTTTTCATTGGAAGGCCTCGCTCACTCTCCCCCTCTCTCACTCTCTCTCTCACTCTCTCTCTCACTCTCTCTCTCTCAACTCGACGGCTATAATAGCGCATACAGCAGATACAGCCGCTACGCTCGTCATTTCGGTTTCAATTATAATGTTGTTCCTTTGTTTTTCCGACCCGTGGAAAAATGGTCGTTTACGGGTGTACGAGCAGACCGTGATGGGTATACATGCGCACGCGCAACCGTCGTGTAGTGCGATGAGAAAAGTCGAAGTCCTCCATCGGAATTTCAATGTGATAACAACCATAGTATAATATTATTTATGTTAAAGGTATAATGCGGTAACGTGAACTTGAACAAACATATAGGTATCAAGAATGATTAGAAGAAATGAAAAACAAAAGTATGAATCGTTGACAGATTATGGCCCGCGTTTAATTACAAACGAAATTACATAATTATGTGCAATTTTTTTTCTAAAATTTAACATAAGACGGACCTTTTAAATAATAAGTTAAACACATCGCAAATTCAGTCCGTATTAACTGTATCACGTGTGGGTGGCACTGCATTTATATATATTAAGGCTTACAGTAAAACTGTAAAAGTACGAATAGCAGTTAAATCTAGATTTTACCGACGGACCTCGAAAATAATCCGAAATTCGAACATTTACCGATTAATCTCGGTAAATTCTAGGATATACAAAATTATATAGATTCGAATACAAAGAGTCTAAAATCGGAGAGCGCTTAGAGTATATTGTGGTTTGTTTATACTTTTTACCCATCAACTATCAGTGACTCATAGAAAACTTTGACACACCGTGCAGTTAAAGTTATTTTTTTACGAAACTTACTCTATCAAATACCTCCCTTAGACACAGTTCGATCAAGTCCATCAAGCAATTAGGCGATGAATCTATAGTTTTCTGCTTTCAGTATTTAATAAAATCCAATGCCATATGATGAAAATATATTTCACTGAATCACTCATTAAATATGGGTATAAATAATATCTATTTATTATTAGCTCTTATTTAATAAACGAGCGACTTACCAAACTCGTAATTATTTGAGACTTTCCCACTCGTATATTTGAGGGCAAACATCTTTTAATGGGTTCAAACAAAAGTTCAAGTAAGTGGTACAATACTTGAAGATTTTTAATTACTAAATAATAGCGTTGGAGAAGTTTCGGAACGCGGATGGTCCATCTTTTAATAAAATAATAAAAGAATTGTTTCTGATAGAAAATTTTCTCAAGTTGATACTTTAAGGAAGTAATTTTTTGAATTTCTAAACAGTTTTTCAAATAATTGAAAAAACCTGATGAAAAATTACATATTATGGCTATATTTAAGAGACCTTTAGTTTTCAATCTTTGGCTGCACTGATATACCAAACTTTTTTCGAGTTCTCATTGAGTGTCCCTTCTAGTTGTTTTGTGGTTATATTAAATTCTATCTAAATTGTTAAAGACCTTTTAAAGATTTTTCACCCGAATAACACTTACACTATATTTTTTAAGATATCTCCTGAAAAATATAATTCGTATCGAAATTATTTGAAATTGATTAACATTTTGACTTTCGAAATCAATATCTATTAATGTAGTCGGAATTGTTTTAGCCAACTCCATAAATAATCATATTCGTCTGTTTGAAATAAATATATTATATGTTAAATATTTTATCTGTAAGGTAAAACAATAAATAATTTTTGAGTTGCCAACCGTTATAGAAATGTCAGTGTATTATTAATTAACAATGTTCCTCGGATGGTGTATTACAATATTATTCATAATTCGTTGCATATGTGATGTTCTACGTAGCATCGTAGCATCGTAACTATTTTATTACATTTTTCTTTTGTCTTGCTTCAACTAATATTTTTCAGTTTGTCGCTGCATTTAATGCATTACAATAAATATTATTACTATTGTAAAACAATATATTGTAATCAATACTCGGTTTTGACTAATCCGGCAATGGAATGTGACGTTACAATACACAACACGATGACAAACAAGAGCATTGACTTAAGTCGAACAAATGATTTCCGTGTTCAACCTAATAATGATCATTAACGTGTACAACGTAATGACACGCGGTCTTCAGATAAACACCAGACAACTATGATGATAAGTGGTGGTGACGCACGTGCGATCGAGACACAATAATGCACTCGCGTCTTACCGTGTAAACCCAGTTTTGTTGTGTCAAAATGTTCTTGTGCCTAGCACGAACACGAACTAAACGTATATATTTATATGCTTAACGCGTGGAATATCGGTAATATAGTCGGTGCGATTATAATTTCACGTGTTTGCCCGAGTTATATAGGTCTACACGTGTACTCCAATATCTTTGTTCCGCGCAGTACATAACGTTGCACTTGTACATTCGAGCAACCGCGTTGTTATGTCATTTGGGTTTAGCGTTCAATTCTGCCTTAATTTAGGCGAGACGTAAAAAAACGTGTACCTAGGCATCGGGTGGAATTCGATGACTATCGTCGCGGTGGCCAGTCCGATTACAATTTCACGTGTTTGTTCGACTTACGGGTACACGTGCGCCCCAATATCTTTGCTCTACGCAGTACATAACATTGCACTCATACCTTCAAGCAACCGCGGTGTTATGCCATTTGGGTTTCACGTTCAATCCTGCCTTAATTAATCTGCTGACCAACTGCGTGCCCTAGATTTACCGTTCCTGTCGTCTGTGTACTCGGCAGTTTTCTATCGTGGTATCATAATAATTTATTGATGTCCAACGCGTTAATAATTTGCACCGAAAAATCGTCCATTTGAATTTATGAAACCCATTAACCCGTTTCCATTTGAAATGCGATCGTATACAATTATGTGATAATAATGCTCAGACACAGTAAAGTAGAAGAAAAAAAACGGCGCGCAAACGGTTCAACAAATGGTTTCGATTTTTCGTCTGTACAAGTGTTTGGTAGTATAATAATATACAGTGGATTATTGGTATTATTGTACTGGCAGTCAGTGCCTCCTAATCATCATCAAGAGAAACGTCGACCAGTCATCACAATAAGCGAGTTCATCGCCACTCGGTAACCCATATGCATAGTAATTCATAACTGTGAATTTCCACACAAATGATTCAAACGCGTAATGATAAAGTATTGTTGGCGAGACGAACGAACAAAAAGTCCAGTAATGTTATCGCACGAAACCGTACTTTTTTTGATAGTAATATACACATTTTATGGTTATTACAGCTGGTGTAATTTGTATCCATTAGTAACAATTCAGACGCGTGGACGCGTTTTTCTCACGACTTGATAATATATCAATCGAGACGTTGCACATTATGAGAAATGTACATTATGTTTTACCACTTATTCCAAAAAATATAAGCGTGTGTATTACGCACAGTATAAAATACTTTTCACAGTTTTCAGATACCTATTCAAGGAATTTTAGTACGTCAAACGACTCGCCGGACCTAATTGATCACTGGCCATTATATTAATACTCACCGTACAATAATTAATAGCAACAATAATATTGTTAGGCTTTGCGAGTAAGTCAGTAGAATGCTAAGACGCACAGATGTTTGCCTTGACGGTGATCCAAAGACCTTGGTCCATCATCTCTACCATCATCGGGAGTAACTTTGCTAATACAATATAGTGGTCCGGCTTGCTACGACGAGGTAGGTAATTAGAGTGGAACCGAAATCGATGTTTACGTTTAAAAGTGAAGAAATATTGAGGTTCCTCGTGGGGTATACAATTTATCGCCGAACTGTTTGTTATTGGATTCAATGGTTAAACAGTATTACCCGTACGGTGTGTACATGCAACGCGATTAGATTAAAATTAATGAAAATTAATTTAAAACATTAGCAAAATGAAAAAATAACATTATTACTTCGGCGTCACCGGCATTGATAGCCGCACGTCTTCATTGTGCGGATTTGTTTGAATTAATGTTAATGAATAGAGGAACTTGCGGTCACCGCGGTTATGTCTGTGGACATTATCAGTAAAAATGTTCGGTGTAACAAAGCGATGATAGCTATATGCATAGTAGCGGCGGTCTTGTGATGCGTGAAATATTAGTACTTTCGTAAATTTCGATGGATCATCGCGCCGGTTCTATTTTGGGCTTACAAGTGTTCACCATTTCCAAAACTCGACGAGTCACGCCGTTGTTTGTGGTCGCAATTATACATGATTATATGTCAACTTGACAATATTATAATTATACGAGAACTGTGTAGGTTTTGTGACCTCGTCCAGTGAAATCATTATGCGCAATGACTCTGGCTGGATAAACATTAGATTGCTCCTGATTAGTACAAGGCTGCCAAAAAAAAAAACAATTAAACAGTCCAATTAATTGTGCCTATATTATGTTGTTGTCCTTTGAAATGTCTGGTTGAAATGTTGGATGGACCACAGCCGTGGCTACCGTGGTGCATACACGTATGACGTTTTATACATATTATAGTTCATTATATTCATTATTCAGACGCGAATCCGGACATATAATTTTCTGCACCTTCATATTTGTCCCCGGAGTCTCCCTACGGATCCACAATGTATATTATTCATTGTACGATGTTTAAGTCTTGGACCACAAATTGACTTTGCCGTAGCCCGTAACTAAGGAAAATGTAATATTATAATCTATAGAATATTAGAACGTATATAATTGAACTGGTGTTCCATAATTCCTGACATAGCTATATTGAACTTGAATGGGAGTTTCCCAATGGATTATTTTTTTTTTATTAAAGCTTTCGAAAAATATAAACTATAATACTATCGTAACATATAACACTTGCTACGATCAATTCCTCAGCAAGATAATTTTTTTGGAAAAGAAAACGTTTTAAATTCCGATTTACTTTGAGCGTAACATTGTAGATGTACCTTTATTAGTTTGTAGATGTTCAAAACATTTTCCATTTATTTATCGAAATTGCCTATTGTGTAACGCCACCACAGATTGTAATTTTCTTTTAATAATAATGAAAAAAAAAATATGTATTTATAGCTTATACAAATTATTGATTTTTGGAAGGTGGTGTATCAACATTTCATATAACAAATACCACAGTAATATTAGAATTGAATCTGAGGCAGTCGAAAAATCCGAAAATAAATCAATAAATTCACCGTGTCAATAAAAATTAACAAATATTTCATTATTATTACCTCGTACAATACATTAAAATCAGTCATGAATCATATTTAGTATTTTATACTGTTGCTTAATTTATACTCGATGTACGTAAATGCAACACAATTAATTTATAAGAATAAAGTTCATCCGTCTAATAAGATAAATCACTCATTGATAAGTGATTACATTGGAACGCGTACATAACCGAATAATGGCCAAAAGCCAATGTACAAATACCAATGAAATAGTAATTTGTTCTTGCCTAAATTATTTGCTTAATCAATATTTAAAGTTATTTAAAGTTAAACAAATTCGTATTTTTAAGAATGTATTGTATTTTATACAGGTATGATATAGTTGTATATTTATAGTTAAGATATAGTTAGATATAGTTATAATTTGATTGAAAATAGTTTTTGTTATGATTATTTTAATTAGTTTTCAGAATAATATGTCATCATGATTATGTAATAAGAATAATTAGAATCTTAACTTAATGTCATAGTAATTTGTCCCGATTTATTAATTTAACTAGAAATCATTGTTCTTTTGTGTGTAAACAATTTTTATCTATCATTTAGATTGAATAAAATATGTAGATTGGAAATAAATAAATAATACGTAGTTCTTAATTATTTCTTAATGTCAGAGATAGCTCATATCATTATTTTTCTCCGTATAAAATCAATGTAAACAACTAATAAATATTGTATATAAATAAAACTGATTCATATGTACTTAACAAAGACCAACTATAAAAGTTAAAAATTAAACTAATAATAACTAATTATTCATCTCTAGATCAGTTTCCGACCATTATTCTTAATTATTAACATTCCTGTGTACATACATTGTTAAGTTTGAATTACTCGTAAAAGTATAACTATCATTCATAAAATGGGTGTAATATATAGTTAGATTACTTTAGAGTTTAGAGTAAAGAGAGAATCACTCACGCATGGAAACAAATGACTCAAAAATAAAATACATACCTATAGTTGATTGAGTAAGTGACCAGAAATAGTCATTGATATTTAAAAAAATAACAAATTTACGCATATTTTATTCATAATTTATTTTTGTAAATATGTACTACATAACTATGGAATTGTTAAAGGCTTAAACTCGTGCCAAACACATTATTTAAAAAAATTAAAAATGTTCACTCCTTTGGAAATAGTCGGTACGCCCCGTCAAGAAAAAATATCGAACTATAAATTAATTTCATACCACTGAACATTATGTATTTACCTTATTACTTAACATCTTACAGATATTGTTTATAAAAGAAACTCCGTATATTGACTTTTGTATTGTTCTATTTTATTTTCCAACTTGAAATTTCAATTTTAAAACTGAATAGATGCTATAATCATACTTCATAGTAACATTATCTGTGTGACATAAAAAATATACACCAGTTTTCCACAACAACACTATCGATTTTTAAATATCTGAAAATACTTTCATCTGTGTCAAACACTGTGATTCATATGGTAAAAATGTTATCATGTTATGTGTAGGTATACCTTTCCTAACCTATACCTTGTCGATAAAGATTGCATTGTGCATTTTTGGCTTCTTTGTTGAACGTTGACTAGCAATTATAATTGTTTTGAGGTATCACAAATTGCTTTTATAGACATAATAAACTATATTTTCACGCTCATGAAACTACTTTTTGTTTACAAGAACTTTTATAAATCTTAATAATCATTTAGACGTACAACTGCGTAGAATACGCGAATTTACTTTTTATTTATTAAAAACGGATATTTACAATCTGTATACAATTAATACAATCACTATATTTATATGTATGTACAAATTGTATAAATAATATAATATAATAATATATATAATGTAAATATAATATATGCATATATATATTTATAAACTGACAAGGCTTGATGGCTAAACTTAGCAGTCCAAGGGGCGTATAGTACTTCAAGTTGTTAAGCTTTAAGCGATGGAGAGGATTATCTGGGAGAGTGATAGAAGATATATTTCATATTAGACGATTTGTGTGGGCCAACGTGTTAGAGTAGAAGTACCGTATTGAGTGGAGACGATGACAGAGAGAGTGGAGATCTTCTGGTCTTTATGAAGGGTTATGTTGCTAACGCACTATAGAACTTTGGTTAGTAAACGTAAGTTTATTAAGTGGGATGATTGAAATAAATTTAGATTTAGAGCGTTAGTCAATCCACAAATTTAGATACCATAAGTCATTGCAGGTGTTTGTAGAGTAGAACTTTATGATTCAAGGAGGTGTTTGAGCAAATAAGATGTGTTAAATCATGAAGTTTAAATGTTAGGGATATTTTTTTAGTACAATATTTGCACAATTGCAGGTATAAACCCTTTGAGAACAGTCTTGCAATTATCCGCAGGTCCTACAAAACGCGTGTCTATGCAACAGTTAATATAATTTTCGATACGCGCACATCGCAGATACTGATAAGCACAATTATTTTTAGATAACTAGAAACATCATTGTAAAAACAACAGATCCCTCGTTACGCTCAGAATCTAAAATCTATAAACTCAATCGGAAACAAAAGGAAATAACCGTCAGTATAAATGACAAAAACATAAATAGTAACAAATAATATGAGTCATGAAATAATCATAGTCTAACGACGGACCGTTCAATTGTTAAAATTAAAAGCTCAAATCACGATGTGAATATTTTTTTTTCCTTAGAATCCTATCGTTCAGTATTGGTAAAAAAATAATTCTGATCAATTTTTTAAACGGAATTTATTACATACAATTTTAAGCCGTAACATTTTTATTTTTCGTTATAACTGTTCTGGTGATTTTTGGGAGGGGGGGGGGAGGCTAAGAATTTGCAAATATTTTTATAAACACGTACCGCGATATACATATATACCTAGGCGTCGTACCAACCGCGACCACTACACATAATATATTGTACGTACGCGTGTGAACATCCATTATTGTAATGTTTTATCGTGAGAATAGCAATAATTACACCGTCGAGTATATTGCATGGCCAAAGCGTAAAGTGTCGCGGCGGCGTATCTGTTGAATCCATCTTGGATCCGTTGCAACGACGGACGATTGCGTAACCTAGGCGCATTATTTAAATACATACATGTGTTTGCGCGCCGTGCTGTAGTGATAATAGTAATAATAACACGAGCAATGCAAGCTATCGATGTATTTTTAATAGCAAGATAATACGGCCGCGTGTTATTGAAATCGCGATCCCAGCGACTGGGGTCGGTCGGTCGAGATTCGCAAACGACTCCATCAATATCATGTGCCTCGTATAACGACGTAAAGCGAATCGTTCACGACGACACTTTACACCAGTGGCAAAGGGAATGGAACGGGATGAATACGAAGTTAAACGAAATTAAGACTTGTGTTCAGCCGTTTCCTTTCACACCCAATACCACAAGGAAAAACGAGACGTCCATCAACCGTCTCAGAATTGGTCACACGCACATAACACACTCACACATTATGAGAGGGGAAGACCCTGCGCGTGCTGTGGGGTCCACATTACCGGAAAACACATACTCACAGAATGCCGAGCTACAGAGATCCTCAACCCAGAGCCCGACAAGATCCGTAAAATCACAAAGTTTCTCGAAGACACACTACTTATTAATAAAATATAATCTAATAGAAAATATGTAATAATAATAACCATTTAAATATTGTAAATTGTTAACGTCCAATGGCCTTGTTGCCGCGGATTATTTGTTTAATAAAAAAAAAATAAAAATATCATGTGCGTAATTCTAAAGCGGACCTAACCTTTTCGGATACGACGACGTCGATGGCTCCGTGTAGTACGTGCCTGTTATAATTTACGCGGTGTCGGCAACCGGCCGCGGATCGTTTCGTATATTGTTCAAATTTGTATGCATTAATTATAATATTACATTATACTTGAATGAATAACCAGGCTTCGCACGGATCAGTATTGGCCGGGGCATTGGTTTCGACGAATTTCTACCCCACATCATTTAAATCTCAGCCATGTTTGGTTAAGGGTGTTACTTTTGGTTATAGTTTTTATAATTGGTCAACAAATTCACCGAGCTGAACAGTATATGAATTGGCAGTGAAATTTGCATTAACGAAAATTAATCAACCATACACAACATTTTTTACAATTCCTTTCTTTTTACACGCATCTAGAGTAGTTACTAGAAGGGCCACTATTGAAAATTCCAAGTACGTACGTCGTACGTATAATCGTTAATGAGATGTAGTGATCATAAATCATGATATGGTTACTTATAGTTACGATAGTCATGTCTTATTTACTGTATTGATTGCTCTGTGGTAACGGTCAATCAGAAAAAATCATCGGTTGTACCAGTAGCAATAACATATCCATGTTAACATGTTATAGGAATAATATGACCCAATCAGTAATTATTAGAATTAACATATTAAACAAAATAAAAACAATTCCTTGACAACCGAAAATTGAATAAATAGAATACGCAAGTCCTTTATTTTTTAATTTGAACGATCAATTATGAACATATATATGACTCTTTGATTTTTTTGCGTCTTGACGGCATCACACACACAAATTGAAGTATGTACTTAATTATGAAAAACAGGATACTGGTACAACTTTCAGTTGTAGATGGTGCGGTAGCATGCCTGGCAAATTCAATGATTTCAAAAATTCTGTTGCATAATTTATAGCTTCGTTGGCATCGCAAGTGTATCGATTGATTTGTATGAAACCAAGTCGTCTGGCACCAACTCTTGTACCTTGAGATTTAATTATTTGGTTACCAAGGTAACCCACGAATCAACAAATAAATTTTTTTTTATAAAGGGTAAAGTTTTGTTAAGGATGGGCCACCCTCAACACGTAGGGGTTTAAAAAATAGCCTATGATCTATTCTCAGACCTACCAAATATACACAAAACATTTCATGAAAATTGGTCAAACCATTTCGGAGGAATTCAAGGACAAACACTGTGACCGAAGAATTTTTAATTTATATCTATATACTTACACGCAACGTGTGAAAAGGTTAACGAAAATCATGGGCGCAAATGGGGGGGGGAACTAGTGTATTAAATATAGAAATTAACGGTTTTTTTTATTGTATCACTATCATATTTTTCTTTGCTTATTAAAATCCATGAAATAACATTAAACCTTTATTTAACTAATAAAATGAAAAAAAATTAAATGAAAAATATTGTACCCCTATTCCTTTTTCCATAGACAGCCATGACAAAAGTCATATGCGTATAATATGTGCGCGCCGCGAAGAACAGGACTCAGGACTCACAGGACGTTACGTATAAATAAACATCATTCGCGTGCGAGCCTCAGCACAATATTTTTATTATATCAGCTCACCGACAACGCACACGATGCACACATAGTACATACAACGTACAATATAAAATATATATAATCAATCATCTGCCACCATCGCGGTGTGTACGTCACGTGTAGTTAAATAATATTGTATGCGTGCACATCGTATTACATTATATTAAAAAATTGTATACGTTTGTGAAAGATCGCTTCTCGGACGTGGCGGTTTCGAACGCGCGATTAACCGGATGATAATAATTTAATGTAATACGAAATCGTTTGAACGAATCAATAACAATAATAATAATTATAACACGCATTATATTGCCGTGTCGATATCACAATAACAGTCCTAGACGAGTGCAATATATTTTAATGACGCGCTGTGCCAATACTACTTTCATTCGGTGCAATATGATTGCGCTCGTTTACCTTTTCACCTGCAAAAAAACGCAACACGATTGCGCTCCATGAATTGTTTGTGTTGTTCTTTAACAATTTTCGTTCATAATTTTACAGGATTAGAAGTTAGGTCTGACAAGAAAATTCAATTTTTGGCTTGGATAAAAACCGTTTCGGGATTATGGCTGACATATATACACACTAAAAACGTACACTATTTAAAATTATTAATATTGTTATTAAATTCCTATGATGTGGCACAAAATCTTGGTCCCATTATACTTTCAAATATTCTAGTTTAGATATTTAATTTCGTTCTACTTGTGTCCAAGTTTGCAATATAAATATCAATTTTTCTTCTTGTGCCTTTCGAGATTTGTTAATATGATTTTTTTTAATACTTCAAATTTTTAAAAATGTTTCGTTTTGGATGTCCAACAATATATTATGAACTTGATGAATAGAAGGATGTGAAGTGTAAAGTTATGAGTTATAATGCCGATGGAATGATTCTGGTCCATTGGTTCTTCTAGCTTCCCCTGAATGTTTACCGGCCTATACAATTATTGCTGGAAATAATTAATTTAAAGAAAAATATTATATTATAATATAGCTTCTAGACTATATATCGGTATTGGAAATTGTATAAATCTTTATTTTATACATGACAAGTTATTTTTATCCCATATATTAATATTTTTAAATAGTGTGTTAGAAAATTGTTTAAAGGACTTTTTTCACGGAGCGCAATTTTGTTGCGTTTTTCTGTTTTAAAAAAAGAAGAACGGGTGCATTCGTGTTACTCCCACTTTCATTCTGTAGCTTGTTCATAAATAATTTACAACGATGTAAGAAAAATACGCTTTATACAATCTTATGAAAACCAATATATTATACAAAATAACGAATTCGAATCGACAAACACCGCGAGTAAGCTATTACGAGATGGCTATATGATATTGTCGTCTATTATTGTATTTAACAAACGATGTACGTCTATAAATAAATCCCAAAACTAGTATATTATATAATAGATAAGATACGTGTTTAGGAATTTTCAATGGATTTTATTTGGGGGGGGGGGATATTTGTTTTCTCCGTAGATTCTGTGGAGTGTTTAAATCAAGTTATCGAAATGAAAACGAAAGTAATCACCACACGCACTAAAAAATAGTTTCGATTATTAGTAATGTATTAATGTAAAAATGTCAATAAATATGGACATGAATAATTGAATCCATATTGTATATATAATATCAACAACAACTGCAGATGCACCAACAATACACCTCCTTGTCCCATTAAATGTTCACTTCCCAATCGGTTTGTACTAGTGAGCCGCTACTGCCGATAAATCATTGAATCATGTATGATGTATCTTAAACAATTTGCTGCACATTTTTTTGAAACCCAGGTTGATCTAGGAGTGTAATTATATTACGATTCGAAATAATGAAAAATAAAATAAGTTTAAAACGTTTTAATCCCTGTACGAGAAAACGTACTATTTATTAAAATCTTAGGTGAGGTTAGGTAAAAGTATATAGATAGCTTCATGTATACTCAAAATAATTAACAATGTATGCTAGTCGCTGGCGACTCGAGTTTAATACTGAAAACACAAATAGTGCGTTGTTTATAGCATTATACGGTTCCTAAATAGTATATTATATGTAAGTAAACGCATTTGGACATTACTTTTTATAACTTTTATATTGGGTCCTATTAAACACCAAGGTTCTACCGCGTACTATATGCGTTTACATAATATATTATTTGTTGTAGAGCGTCTGTAAAAATGTTTATTTTTTTTCACGCCGTGTTTAAATAAAAATTCAATAATAGTAAATTCAAGGCTGAAATTTAATAAAAAAAAAGTGAAAACGGTAGCGGAAATAATAAGTTTCGAACCATACATACTCGTACATCATACTTAACACAATTTATACCTAGTGAAGTGCAAACACCAACTAAACATCCGTAATGGTGATGTTATAAAATAACAAAACATTACATAACGTTAATTTATTGGACGAGGAAAAAAAATAAAGAGGATATAATAAATTCAGATGAGACTGTATTGAAATGCAATTGTAATGATTACTTTAGACAGTGGTACATGCAAAATATACTGTACCTTAATGCTGATCCCGACATTAACTTACTTTACTGCATAACTACTACAATATTATGGATAACGCTCTAGAATTAAAACTCTAACCAACAAAATGATAACCTAAGTACAATGTTAAACATAATATCATCAATCAAATAAAACTGCTCTGATATAGAATATTAAATTATTATAATATTATTTAAAGTAATTAGAAAAATCATACCTAGAATTGTCCTAAAAAAAAATTATGTTGAGAATATAAACACGATGCTCGAGGAGTGCACAAAAAACCACCAAATGTCTCTTCCACGTTTATTCTTCTGTATAAATTAGTTAAGTCGACGCTGGCCACAGAAGTGAACAATACGATTTGTAAACCGTATTGTAAATTTAACTACTATTTTGTATTTATCAATTAATTTATAGTTATTCGTGTACTTATTGCAATGTATATACACATGAATGATCAAATATTACTATAGGATAAATCACGTTTATTCTTATAATGCAGAAATTGATAACCTAAAAAAATGATTATAGTGCTTAACTATAATATTGCAGAAGAATAAAAATTATAATAAAAGCTCGATATTACTGCAAGTGAGTATGATTACATGTTTTCTACAGGTCTTAAAATACCAAAATGATAAATTAACGAGGTCATATTATACTATTATAGTATATTTATTGCATTTTTCGAAGACAATAATAATAATAATATTAACAATGGTATATTTAGATAAAGTTATTATTTATTAATATACGTTAATAATCTTATTTCATATATTTACCATAGAGAAATATTTTATTTGGTTATATCGTTTTCATATGATTTATATTACATCATTTATTGGCATAGTTTATATGCATTAATTTTAAGACTTACCAGTTATAACTTATAAGTGATTAATATTTTTATGTAGCAGATGACCAAGTCCTTAATGAATACACGGAAAACGCATTGATTCTAAAATAGTATGAGTATATAATATTTTTCAAGTTCCACGTCTTACATACCTAAATAATTGTTTTGTTGATGGATGCCTCCATTATCATAGACTTGACGTATATCTTGAAAGAACAATACCGTTAAACTTATAAGTATTTGTTTACCATATGTAAGTATTACAGTGCGAATAGAAATTAAATGTGATATTTTTGTTTTCATATTACGTTTACACTCGAATTAGACAAACTTGTACCTTACACGATCCGTAGTCTGCACTCATACACGTCTACTCGTTCGAACAAACCGTTTTACGTAGTATAGTTTCTAAAAATGCTGATTGCGCTTCGTATTTTCACTCAGCCTCTAGACTCGCGGTCACAATCTATGAACGCATATAACCCGTAACAATATTTTGGTTTTTTCTATCGCTGTAAATGCAACAATGATTACAGTACGGAACGCGATACGTGCAAGTTGGTATTGTTCGGCATAGCTGACACATATACACAGGCCGAGGCGCTCGAGAACCCACTGACGATTCGACGGCAATGGCATCGGGCAGCGCAGCGGTGATCTGCGCGCGGACGGACTTCATGGAGAGCGTTCGACGAGGAGCGCCCGGCAGTAGGATGCAGTGCAACAGGAATTCTTCGGACGAATAGCACTTCGCGTACGCCACAAGGATTCATTGTAATCATAACAATATGTAAATGATCGAACGCGCTTTGAATGTCGTGTCGAAATGTGTCCGCACAATGCGCGATGCTCAGCGTTTATAATACGTTTAATTACATACATTTATTCCCGCAATCGAACGCCAAACGTTTGTGGGACAATATATATAATGGTACAACGTATCTTGCACTACAGGCGGGCCAATGACCTCGGAATAAGCAACGCGAATTAATAACTAAAAGATTAAAAAAACGATTTTTTTAATAACACTTCATGTCGAGGAAATAAACGTTGTACTAAACGTGGGCGTGCAGATGGATTTTCAGTATTCATTCCGGGCAAGCCAAAGGTCCAGTACGTATTATCTACACATGTCGTCGTATTGCATTTATTGGTTGCGTTTGAAGGTCTGTGCAAAGCTGTACTTTTTGATTACTCGTGCGAAAATTGATTTTCAATATTGTACAGTCTACTTTATAGATGTGCTCTAGAAATTTATCAAATCGCAGTAAATTGTAAATACTGGTACAAAAAATGTACAACAATTTTGCACGGGTTTTATTCGAGATTATCATATGCCTAACATTTTAAAAACGTAACAGCAAATAAAAAATTCCGTGACAGTAATGGTTATCTTATCTTTTAGAAAACCGAATATTTTATAAAGTTATAATGCCCATTAATCCATAGTTAAGTCTTTTAAAATTTATGCACGTATTCGAATATTTTTATCACAGCACGTAATGGTATTCATTTATTCGTTAAAAAAAAAAAAAAATTAATTTCAAAACTTTTCCTCGATACCGCATGAATAATCGATAATTTTGACACTTGGGCTTTAGACATAGGTACCATATACAGGACTGGTTAGGTAAAATTAGATAAGCGTGTTTACGAAGGCATAACTAACCCATACGTCATTTCTAAGTCCTATCCCGCAAAAAAAAAAAAAAAATGTTTGTTTGGTTTGAATTAAATGGTAACTGAGCGTAAAAAAATAAATCAAGACAAATCAAGAAAAATAAAATGCAACTCAATATCCTACTCCTCGCTAATGTTTTTATCGAATAAAAATCTGCAGTGGCCACGTAAGGCGAAGTTTCTAAACGTTTTCGATGCAGTCGATCCGATATTCCGCGCTACCGTGTCTTCCGCAATCGATCGTATTCCGCTGCAGTAGGTGATGTTTAAATTTTTTTCGAAAGTGCCGACGCACGTGGCCGCGGTGGCGGTTGCATTTCCTCTACGCGACCGTGCAGCGCAATAAAATGCAGTTCGCCGTCAGCTACGAATGCATCCCGGCAACACGCCGTCACCATGTAACCTGCAATCGTCTCGAATGTAGAACGAAAATGAGCCGGTGACATTGTGACATATTATGTACATATTATTTACAAACACGAACAATTTTACGCGTAACTTACGGCGCGAATACTCGAACAGAACCAGGTCAACGACTATACATAAATTTAAAACTAAATTACAATATCGAAAATAATGTATCCACAACGCACTGCGGCCGGCCCGTGATAATTGTATTGTAATTCTATTTAAATGGCCTATCTCGGTAGCTTTCTCGCGGCGTGCACCTACATGTACCTACGACACGCGTATAAAATATAACATACGATGATACTACGCGCATACGAAACATATGCGCGCATATACACGGTAAATGGTATAAGCGGTTTTCAGGATTTTTCCCAACACGTAATACCGCACCACGTGTGTTACGCGACATTTTAAAAACGCTAGCTGTTTCGTAACTCTTTCGTGGCAACTATATTATTTTATTAGTGAAAAAGCATTTTCTATTCATTTCTATTATTCATTTATTTTAACGTTCCGTCCGCTCGTGTTGTTATTGCGTCGAGCTCGTTACACCAGTGTCAATACTTCATTTCATTGGCAGCTGCATTCCGCTAAACTGCAGCAGAGTCGAATATCGATGTTATTATTATTATTATTATTATTATTATTACTACTAATATTATTATTATGCTTCTAGCCGCATCTCCGATCTAGGTTAAAATATTTTGTGTTTAAACGCTGAAAAATCGATTTAAATAATGCGCACTTGCCGGTCGAGCGTGATCCAGATTGTTGACAGTTCATATTACATACGTGATCAGCACGGCAGCGGGCGTATTATAATGAGACTTATAATGTGTGCGTTCACGATTTGTTTTCGGACCATTAGAATCATAAATAGTCCTCGCCCCCGTTGCAGTTGGCATACTTTGCGTCTTTGCTGCCGCCGTCGAAACTTCAGATAAACAACGGGGCACCGAATACAATCAAAAAGTCGAATGCACTGCGCTTCGGCGATGACAAAGACGAAGGAGGAAAGGTTGTCCGGGCGAGAAGGAGACTGCAGTTGCCCGTTATATTATACAGGGTGACTTTTTCCCAACCGGGTTAGGAAAAATATCTTCCCACGACGTTAAAGTCATAAAATTTCACATCGTAATTATCTTTTTTTTAACGATTCGTGTTATTCATTTCAGATTATAATTAACAATATGTTCATTATTTGAATATTTCGATGTATGGGTACAAACATTATCCGCTGCTTGATTTTTAGACACCTGCAACGCGTTCGCAAAAATGTCCATCCTTAAAATATGAAATCGAAAACATAACGCCTGCAGTTGCTGTCCGAGAATAGTAAAAAAACAAAAATTATTACCATCCAGAATATTGAAATATAATTTCTTCTTTTCGCGAAAATCGACCAAAGTTATTCGTTATTCAAGCATCGTATGAAAATTAATTTTCAAAAACGGCACAGATTGACCGAGTTGACAAGTGTACGCATTAAAAACAGTCACTCTGTATAAGAATTTGACATTAAGTATTCGTTACGAAACGTATTCGAATGCGAATTGTAATCTTCGAACACTACGTGCAAGAGACGGCCGCTACCCGACCGAATAGTAAAACGCGACGAGGCCATTATTGTTTTCTATTTACCGCTATTTTCGTGCATCCACTTGTCCCCGTTCGTTGTTATTGTTATGTTTACCCGGTTGTCCGATGAGGGTTCAATTTTTTTTTTTTCATTCTGTTTGTTTTACTTTTCTAATTCGAAGGTCGTAGAAATGCACAAAATATATTTTGTATCAACTCCGCACCGTTTCGTCTGTCAACATGTTTTCGATCCTCAATTTTTGATGACAATAACACGTGATAAAAATGTGTTTACAATCGGTTTTTTGGGTCAACTTTATGTAAACACTGTTACACAAATCACACCAAGGAAAGTAAACCTATGTAAGTAAATGTACTTAAACATTTACTCAATGTATACACTATAGTGACTATACACATGTATACATCGACCACTTACATATAATTATCATATTATAGAATATCTTGAATATCTATTTTGAAATCTGGTTCGTAGACTGTATAACTTCTTAGTAATATTTTCGGAAATAAATAACATTTTAATAACAGTTTCTAATGGAATGTAGTATGTACATTCTTTCCAATTATTCAACAAATAATAGCTTTTTTTCAGTTCGATAAAATAAATAATTAACTGTCTTAAACGTGCAACTGAAAACAGCCAATTTTGGATCGATGATACTCATATTGGTAAACCATGATTTTTAAGAATATTATCAATACTTTGTTATTTTTTATTTATGCCTTTAATGTGTTGTTTAAATAAAATTTCTACTAAACGTGTGAAACCCAATAAAGAAAAAACTACCTGTAGCCAAAGAATTGTGATACTTCAATACTGTGAATACTATACTGAAGGAACATTTGAATAAATTCAAAATAAAAGATTATGATTTTATCTAAATGATTCGAGTTTCCAACGGTATTTTTTTAGTTTTTGTTAAGTGTTATCCGGATATTTTTGAGTTTCATAGATAACATACTTTCAAACACGTAAACATGTTGATAAACGAAAAACGTTTTTCATTTCCCCTTTTCCTCAAGCTCTTTGAGATCGTAGAATGAATCTTATACTTACCTCCATCAGGATATTAATTTTATCCACACCATATATTATTGTTATTCCCTAAGTGCATTTATTTAAAATTTAAATCATCTTTTATACAGTCTGCCTATGCGCTGTCGCCTGTCAATGACGACAAGATTTTTCGAAATATTTTATGAATTTTAAACTTCTATCGACACACTTAATTTCTAAGGGAAGAGTTAATTATAATAACAATTCGTGTAAAAAATGAAATGTAATATTTTCAAATAAACGGTTTCAATTTAACAATATTATACTAATTGTTTTGATATCAACTTGTGAAGTACTAGCGTACTACTACTAGCAGTTAAGTATTAAAGTATTATTCTTTATGCTACAAAAAAAAAAATTCCTTTTCCGTGTAATTAACATATTAAAATTGTGCCTTAACTATCCTAAATAATATAATGGGTTAAAATTGTTACAAATACAGGTGTATCGGAGTATTGGACATTTGTACTTGGTAATATAATATGATTCTAGGATAAAACTTCGATCCCACATTCAGTGGCGGCTCTAGAGTTTGATTCTGGGGGGGGGGGCCAAAAACATCACTCTTTTTTTTAATATTTAATGATATATTTATTAAAATTAGTGCCACATATTACCCACATTAGTCATTAAAAAACACAAAATTGAAAATATTTTACAAAATAAACATATCAAAATTACATAAAAAATTACATTACATTTTACAAAACAAAATCTAATTTTCGATTTTTAATTTTAGAAAATCTATCTATAACTTGCTCTATATCTATAGATATGTCTCGGTGAATGTGCATAAGAGCGAGACCATTGAGTCTGTCCTCAACCATTCGTGTACGTAACCAGGTTTTAAGCCGTCGCAATGTCGAGAAGGACCTTTCAGCCGTCGCTACACTGACTGGCAAAGTTGCTAAAATATGAAACAAAGTATGAATCGCGGGAATCATATCAACATCACAAACATCGAGTGCTTCTAAAGCGGTTTCTGGAATTCTGCCGTTATTCATTTTCACACGATTCCACTTTGCTAACCACACATCATACTCGGCTTCTAAACAAATCGCATTATTCTTCAAAATACCACCGTAAATCTCTGACAATTTTATTATTTTTAGTTTGGTTTTATTTGCTTCTTCTGATTTTTTTAAGGCTTCAAAATCTATTGTGGCTGGCATCAAAAGTCGTAAATCAAAGGAGTTTAAGACATCTTCCGAAAAGCGGTTTTGTAGATCATTTATAACTGAATCTAAGATTGGTATCACGAAAAAAAAAACGTGCACTAAACGTCTGAACACATAGATAACTATACATAGAGAACAGTAGGGAACAATTCATATCTACACGCTGCCGACGATAAAACACTCACAATCGAAAAAAGGTCAGGTCAGATAGATACTATCGCGATCGGCCACGGGAAAACCCGAAATACACAATGCAATTATACAAATTTATTAATTATAAATACTATCCTATCTTTTAAGTTTGATATATAAAGATAATATAATAATATTATAAACCGTAATAATAAAAGCGTATTATATTATATTAAACTCGCCTATTTTTTTTTGGATTTCGGGGGGGGGGGGCATGGCCCCCTGGGCCCCTCCCCTAGAGCCGCCACTGCCCACATTCCCAAAGAAACTTCCGTTACATTCAATGTGTATTAAGACCTAAGTATATGTATTAAATAAAACTTGAAGTACCTCGACATTTTCGAATTTTTATCATTTATTTTCTTTACGTTGAGTTTTGTCATAACAATAATAAAATAATATGTTTCTTCCACTACAGTTTGCAGAATATTTCAGACTAAACTTTTAATTTAAAACGTTTTTTTTACTATAAAAAATAACCATCTATAGTACATGTTTACTAGAGTTGTATTTTGTTAACATACTATAATATGACATTGATTTAAATAATAGTAGTTTGTCCTAGTTTTGATGAATTTATCAAAAAGTTATATTACTTGACCGCGGGTGAATCGTCGTAATAACATAACAAATGTTTGAATATATTAAGCTAGACTTTCTGTTTTTGTTTTTAAAATCGTATGTACATTATTCATTTGAATAAAGTTACACTTCCACACACTCGACCATGCGTACAATACACCATGTGCTGTTGTTTATAAAGTGTATAACAAGAATTTCGGAGACGTATTTTCCAATGCGAATGCGCGGTTGAACGGTACCGGGAATGGTTACCAATTGTTTTCGCTGAAATCCGTCGATAATGATCTGTTACGACGAACAAAATATAAACGGTAAATTTCGTAATAAAATGCCCATGTTATGAATGCTAATAATAATAATAATAATAAAAACCTACGGTGACGTTTCGATCACATCGTCGTATTAAGTATAACTGGACTACTTTAACATAATATAGTGCGAGTATGTTTTACTATTTTCCTCCGCTGTCGTGTTATTAAGGAAAACATCACAGTTTACAAGACGTATAATAAACGTATAGATCGCTACGACCCGATGATATCAAGTGAATTTGCCACCCACCATTTTGAATAGATCAAACAACGAGAGCATGATTTTCAGCCGAATTTAAATCTGTTTATAGCATTTTGTCATTATGTAGGTAGGTAATCTATTGACATACATTTCAATATTTTAAAATTGAATTCATTACGTTTCATTATAACTGTACAATTTTGCCTGCATATTGTAATTCGATTTGATATATTTACCAACGTATAGTGAACCTATAGTGAAAATAAATAAATCGTTTGTGATGAAACTCTTCAGGAGATCATCAAGTTTAATAATTGGCCCCAGTCTTTTATAACTAAGCGTTTAATTACTGGGAGCTATCAGACACTATACTATCTGCTGTCTGCCGATGAAAAAATCTAGTGGTCCTCGATAAAATTATATTAGCATAGCATATCAGTTATTGATTCCTATGTAATACATGACATAAAAATGCTGGATGGAAAAAGAATGATAAAAAATACCTACACAACTCTTTGTTTTTTGTACTCAAAATCTAAATAATATATAACTTAATGAGTAAATCTAATATTTTTCACAAAGGGGT
Organism: Periphyllus acericola; assembly: GCA_949715065.1. Classification (NCBI taxonomy): domain Eukaryota; kingdom Metazoa; phylum Arthropoda; class Insecta; order Hemiptera; family Aphididae; genus Periphyllus; species Periphyllus acericola. The sequence goes on from OX454265.1 coordinate 24,095,479, forward strand.
TCCTTCAATCTGTTTCTTGTGTCGCAGTTGATTAGGTGTCCACTTTTTGCGGGTATTTGTGATAAAATATTATAATGTAATATAGTATTTTACTATAGCTTTTATATGGTGCGAACATTTTTTTTTTCAGACAGGCTCGAAGGCGGCCGATTGGGGAGGATTCTCACTTTCATAGGACGCACCGGGTATTCTCTCGCGGAGTCCGGAACACCTCGGTACGTTCATATGCACTCGATGATTAAAATTATTGTGATGACACGCATATATTTTATAATAATATTGAAACGATATATGTATAAACATTTTAATCGTCTAAAATTGTGAAGACTGTCGCATTGTAATACGACGTTATTATAACCCAGAAAATGATCATTGTCAATATTGTCTGTATTGTTGATATTATGTGATTAATACGGTATGTCGAACAGTGATTCACTTATTATATTATGAAAATTGTATTACTATAATTATTATTAATTAGAAACACGAATATTATGTAACACGACATGACAGAATAATATGTTGTAGAATCACGAAAAAATAATACCATAATATACTGATAACACGTTAGAGCGAACACATATTGTGTCGGATGTGACAGCTTCAGACGTTTACAACGATTATACTATGTGAGATACGTACCATGTTTTTTACAAAACACTGACGGATCAATTATTACATACTGGAAGTCCATGGGGGAGGATAAATAATTTGAGTCATCGATGACTTAAATCAATAAAACTAATGAGCGTGTGGGATATACCGAGAGGATTTTTCCTTCAACGATATGTCCTTGTATACGTATATCGTTATAATGACCGTATATACCTACTTTTCACCTTTCATGTAGAACACTGCAGACTCTATTACTCTACAGACCTAATTTTGTAAGCGCTCTTCGGTTTGTTTTTTTTCCAATACAACCGCTGGACCCGCCACCACGACGACGACGGCGGTCGAGATTTAAATCGATTTTCGCTGTAAAACAATGTATACATGTCTAATGGTGACATATACATATGTTTAGTGTACAAATAACTGGTGTACACTCGCGTGATAATACGATGCATTATGCAAAGTAGGTGCGCGCGCGTTAAATCGGTCATGACGGCGACCCTTTCTCGGAACGCAGAACTTGGGATTTTGAATTTATTTGTCTTCCTTTCCTTCTCTCCTTCCCCCCCCCCTCCGTTTCCCTACCGCGTCACTCTTTATTTTCTCCGACCTGTGTTTTGATTTTTAATCGTGCTCCGCTCGTTCGCGGTGCACGAGCGCAGCGGTACGAAAAAAATTATGTATTACACATGAATTAACCATCGAGCGGACAATTTTTGGTGGCTTATCTATCGCGTAATGTGCGTGTATGCAATATACCCTATACAAATATAACATCGCTATATTATTGCTCGGCGGCTCGTCATCGAAGGTTTTTTTCATCGACACATGAAGCCGAGTTCCAGCGAATTTTGTGTACTCGAACTCGTCCTTACATCAGTTCTGCACTCTCGTTCGGTCGTCTGATTTGTCTACCGTGTGGTGGACGATCGAAAAAGTTCGCGAAACCGCTTCGCAGGCCGATCTGACGCATTTCTCTCTCCGTCACACATCGAAACGGGAACTTCGGCAGTGTTCGTATTTCTATAATGTATTCTTACGCTGAAAACGCATCAGGTACACGGGGCGCACGAATAACTCGTGATGCGATCGCAACGGACACGGTGACGCGAAAGGGTCCGCCCTTCGCCCAGAGTGTTTCGAGTGATCGCCGAGAACGATCTGAGAAGATGTGAAAATTCACAAAAACACCGGTGTGTCGTGCGGATCGTAATTGAGCGTACCGTATACGATTTATACGAGTGCGCGGCCGTAAACCGATGAATAAATCAGAAGCAATCGGTTCACAACAATCAATATTATCGCGGGTACCGTTATGTTTCTGGAACACGCACTAGCGAGTTCTCGGTACTACGAAACAATATTCCGGTGTTGCCCTGATCTACTTAAATTTACGCGCGCACCCCCGTACACCGCTCCCGCGCGCTCGACCGACGCGCCTGTTGCACGCCGAAGCCAGGTATTTTCCCTACCGCTGTTCCGTAATAGATTTATAGAATGAATAAAAAAAAAAAAAAGAGAAAAAAAACCCGCCAATGTTAAGTAGGCACTGCTGTGGAGTGTATAGTGTGTCGCGGGCGTTAGGGGTTATCGCCTATACGTAACAGCGTCGAACGTGTGGCAGCGGCTATTGCGCGGAATAATAATTCGAAAACGAAAACCACGGTGAATTTCGATGATGTTTATGTCGCCGAGACGAGGAGTGTATTTTTTATCACGTGCACCCGAAGAACATTTATGCACAGAACACAATATTATATGCGTGCAAGTGCGGCGTGGTAAAATCATGATAGTACGCACTCCTTGGCCCTTGCCCCTTGCCCCTTGCCTCTACGTCTCGTTGGATATCTGCCGCATTATTGTACGAATGGCCAATACCGTTTGCGCCTCGTTAGAAGTTGGAACAACAACGGGTCCAAGGACGGTTTTAGGACGCAAGTTTCGTGCGGACAGAATATATAAATTATATGTAAGCTATATAATGGTCTCAACCTAAAATGTAGGTCCTAAATCCTTAATCGCCAAATGTTTCCTTTAACAGTCGATAACACGTATGAAAATATAAATACCAAAAGTATAATATAGATTTAATTTGTCTGTTGGAAAATGCTATATTTGTTTATTTTTTACCAGACGAATGAGCCAAACATTTTGGTACGGGCAGCCGCCCACCCTGTCTGTATGCTAGAACAACCACTGGACGGCACGCAATGAAACGATAGAGATCGTTATCCCTGTATATATATTCCATTCCTACGGCCGTATATTACTAAGGGCGAAAAAAAAGGATATTTGCTCTTGTTACCTCTTCATATTGTTGTTGATACGAGAGCTATTATGGCTAAAACGGATATTCTCGAAGAAATCAGTGCGTCCGTGAGCTTGGCAGATCGCCAGAGCCCATATAATTCAACAGTCGTTTTTTTCTGAAATTATTCAACCAGTTTTTTTTTATTGACCGTTGTCGAATAGTTCGTAACATTTGTTGGTCCTTGCAGGTTTTATTCCTACGATTTGTTTTCATTTTTTTTCGCCAAGTTCACGGACATAAAGTACAACGTTACTTTATATCTGTTTCCACCACATCAATTTCTGTAACACTTACTAGTCCATGAATTATTTTTTTATAAATATAATAGAAAAATACATCAAAGATTATTACACTTTATTATTAACTATTATTATATACTATGATGAACACTAATCAGTATAATATGGGTCAATATTTTAAAATTTAATATTAATGTACTAAAAAAAAGTCTATTAGATATTCATTCATTTTTCATAACAGTATGATATTTTTTTAATGAAATCGTACTTGAAATTTTAAATAAAATTTGTTTCAATACATTTTTTATACTAAAATGAAATAATACTATGTTACAATTAACTTTCAATAATTCCATTTCTGTATTCCGTTTTAAGATTTTTTTTTATTTTTACGCAATTTATAACTTTTTGATACTATGGATTAATATCAATGGAATATTAACTGAACGTATACACCCGTCTAGATTTCTATAACTAAAACCGTGAGATGTGTGATGGAAATTGATTTGGCGGAAGAGAGAGTATCAGTCAAAATATAATTTGATGAAAAACGGGTATAGGTCAAAAAATAATTTGTGGAAATGGGTATTGGTGGAAAAGGGAAAAGTACACTTTTGGTGTATACGTGTGTATACATTTGTATAGATAATTTGGATTAATATACTATGGCCGTAGTAATTGTAGACGTTTGAAATTAACGTGTTGAATCATCGCGTTCAAAAACCTTTTCGAGCGAAATATCGAAAGAGTATTATACATAATACATAATATAGATAATGCTATTTTATAATTTATTAATAATTATCATTAGAGTGTAATTTGCATTAAAGAAAATGTGTATTGAAAGTTCATGTCTTAAATGTTTGATATATAATTTTTAAAAACTAAACTTTTTTTTTTTACATAGGCCACCTATTTTTTCTAGTCATGGTCCATGGACTCATAGATGCTTAAATCAATTTTTAACACGTCAATTTTCTTTCAGTGATATATTCGCGATGTGCTCGATACTGAAATAATAGATTAAGTCTATAATACTGTCACTTTGTATAGCGTTTACATTAAATTTCAATTTAATACTATAACGCACAAAATATTACAATTTCATCAAAATAATTATTCATAAAACTTAAAAGTAATGGTTATAATTGAAGAATTTTTTTTTCGGCTTAACAAAGCTACTTTATGAAATACTTGAGTATCTTTCACATTTAACTTTCGTTTTGTGCTGCATAGAACTTTTAAAGATATGTACAGAAAATTATAATTCAAAACTTACACAATATTTGTTAGTAACTAAATGCTACTTTGTTTAAATTTTTAAATTTTAGTAAGGAATCGTTAATTCAAGTTCATATATCTATCATTATAATAGCTATTATCAGTATTGAATATTAACTATTTGAACAAATAAAAGCTAATATATTTTAATAGTCAGACATTTATCATAATTTCTAATTTCTAACACAATTTGATGTAAATTATTTTTTCATTTAAATGTAACAAAGTTTATTATTTTGCATTTTTTTTGATTATAATCAGTGACCAAATATGGAAGGCACGCGAGGGGACTGAGTATTTCAACTATTTCTTTAAGTATTGATAGCTTATGGGGATACCCGGTACCCATGCTATTTGTTTTAAGTATAATACATTTATTATAATATGTTATCCAACATCTGTACTGTTGGACGATTGCCAGTTTTATTCATTTGAATAAATTATTATTATTATTATTATAACTTTCCCCTAATATTACTATTCCAAATCGAGCACCGATTATAATACTATTCATATCGATGTCAAAATGATCCACAATTTTTATTTGTGCATGTATTAAGCTAAAAGAACATATAAGATGTTGACAATAATCGCATCATCACATAATAACCGTCCAATAGGGTAATATTTTATATATATACATGGTGGCAATAATTGTCGGACAAAAAAAATTTAACGTGAAACGTTTTGTTTTACATAATCGAGTACATAGGTATAGGTACTTGTGTGTTGCGTCTCGTTCGTATTATAAAAGGTTTATAGTTAAAAAAATTAAAATTAAATCCGAACGAGTAACATCCGTATACAGATTACGTCATGCGCGATCAAAGATGGCCGTTTGGTGTACACGTCTAGCCGGAGCATCGAGTTTTACATACTGTAGGCGAACACCGGAGGGCAACAGGATGAAAGGGAAAAATGCTGATTTGCAATGGAAATCAATGTGATCCGTCCTTATCCAATGCGCTCGGTCAGCTGATCCTGACCGTGTAGTGGCTTATAAAAGGAAAACCAAAACGTGTCACGCCGATTGTCGAGCGCAAGAGCTCAACACGCACATCCAACATCCACCACACTAATTTTGTAACACACGCGTACACACACACGCACGCATACAATATACACACACACACACACACACACACACACACATTTAAGCTGTGCGTTTACCGACAATTGAAAAAAAAAAAAATTTATAAATTAAAAAATCAATCAAAACAAAACGAAATATAAATAATAATAAAAATACGACAGATAATAAAAATAATATTTAATTTAATAATTAAATAATGGAGTTCGTGTTCAGTTCTTTAACGTATTTATTGCTATTCGTGTTGACCGCGGTACTGTTGTTCCTGATCCGAGACGAGTTGAAAACGAAACAGGAAGACGACAACGTCGATCGACTTATCGATGCGCCCGCGCCCAAATCGTGGCCGATACTAGGGCACTTGTACCTGATGGCCCGATACAAGGTGCCGTACCGGGTGTTCGACGAGATCATGGCCGACCTTGGATCGGTTTTTCGTTTGGACCTGGGATCGGTGCCGTGTATGGTCATCAACGGACTGCACAACATCCGGGAAGTGTTGATGATCAAAGGCGACCATTTCGACAGCCGTCCGTCGTTCCGCCGATTCGACCAACTGTTCAAAGGCGACAAAAATAACTGTAAGTTTTTCTATAAGTCCTATAATATTATATTCATCTCCTTGAATTTATGTCAATGTGATTTCAAAGAAATATATCATGTTATATATAATTATCGCGTACTATGTAATATAATACACTCGAGTGGAAAACCAATAATTTATATATTCTTATTCCTATTCGTTTCCGCAGCCCTGGCGTTCTGCGACTGGTCTCAGCTGCAAAAGACTCGGCGAGAGCTGCTCAGAGCCCACACTTTCCCCAACGCGACGTCCAACATGTACGCCCGCCTGGACAAGTGCCTGAAAACCGAGCTGGCCGAGTTGACAGACACCATCGGTGCACTGGCCGACACTGGCTGTGTGGATCTAAAGAACATGTTGCTGCACTCCTGCGCAAACACGTTTATGTCGTACTTCTGCTCCACCAGATTCTCCAGCACGTACGACCGGTTCCGAGAGTTCGTCCGGAACTTCGACGACGTGTTCTACGAGGTGAACCAGGGCTCGGCCGGCGATTTCCTGCCCAGCCTGACGCCATTCTACAGTTGGCATTTCAAAAAGATAAGGACGTGGAGTTCGAAGATCCGCAACTTCATGGAAACCGAGGTATTCAACAAGAGGAAAGCGGCGTGGGTGCCGGGCACGAAGCCCGTGGATTTCGTGGACAACTTGTTAGAAGCGGTCACGCAGCCCGACCGGGACGACGGATTCGACTTGGACATCGGGCTGTTCTCGTTAGAGGACATCATCGGTGGTCATTCGGCCATCACGAACTTCATCGTCAAGACCCTGGGGTTCCTGGTGGACCGGCCGGACGTGCAACGGCGCATACAAGAGGAAGCGGACGCCGTGGTCCTGGCTTCAGGGTACGTCGGGCTCGCCGACCGTTCTCAGATGCCGTACACCGAGGCCGTGGTTTTCGAGTCCCTTCGGCTGATCGCTTCGCCGATCGTACCACATTTGGCCAACCGAGACACGTCCGTTAATGGTAAGTCGCTACATCTGAATTCACACACACACGCACGCATCCCGAATCGTACTTACCGTAAATTTTCGTTGGTTTACAGGCGTGAGAATCCCTAAAGGTACGACGGTGTTCCTGAACAATTACAGCCTGCACATGAGCCCGGAACTGTGGAACAATCCCGAGCACTACAGCCCGGAGAGGTTTATAAACGAGGAAGGGAGGTTGTTCAAACCCGAGTACTTCATACCGTTCAGCGGTGGCAAACGGTCGTGCATGGGCTACAAGCTGGTGCAGCTCATATCGTTCTGCACCATCGGCACGTTGCTGAACAAGTACACGCTGATGCCGGTCGAAGACGTGTCGTACGCCGTGCCCAAAGGCAACCTGGCCCTGCCGTACGTCACCTTCCCGTTCCGGCTCCGGCCCAGGAACGTCGAAAAACAGTGAATCCTCTATGCGGCAAAGGACCTGCTGCAGGACCCCAGTTTCCGTATCATATAATTATGTCGGCACAGAAACAATGTAATATATACATGTTATATGTAGTGTCCCGTGACACGGAGATCAGTATAGCGTGTGTGTGTGTGTCTGTGTGAGAACGGTATATACGTGCACGCGTTGACGTGTGTGAGAATGAGTGCACGTGTGTGTGAGAATTAGTGTGTGTGTGAGAATTAGTGTGTGTGTGTGTGTGTGTGTGTGTGTGAGTGTGTTTGTGTGTGTTTATAGCGATTGTTTAGCGACCTGCAGTCTCCCATCGTAACTTTAGGCCAACTCCGATCGTGTTATAGGAGCGTCTGGTTTTTCTGTTACGTTGCGCACTGAAACGCGTATAAATTAATAGCTCGTCGATTCGTGTTCGGCAATTTTATCGATTAATTGATATCTCGGAATAAAATAATAATATGTTACCAAGATAATTTCGTAATGCATCATATATAATATCGCATTGTGATGTTGATTATGTTTTTATTTTATTGTTCGATGTAATATTGATTTAGTAAAAATATATTAGATACATACCTACCTTTTATTTCAATTGTCTCGCGGTACGATTTGTGAGACACTTTTCTAGTCTTAAAAAAAAAAATGTTTAGTAAAATAATTGAAATTTGATAAAAATTTGAAAATGTAAAAAAAATTAGGTAGCTATAAGGTTATGTAAGACTTAATAAATTGTTTGCTATGTATACATGTTATATGTGAACACTGTATAATATAGGAAATACATGAATATAATATTATTGTTAGGGTAAAAAAAATGTATATTTTACAATAAGAATGTGTAAATCACGATCTGCGGGCCAACACGGTTATCCTACAGGATAGCTGTAAATGCGGCCAACAGGAGCGTGGACGAACGATATTTCTAGCTGTAAGCAAGTTCTTTGGTAGCTAAAGCGTAATGTTTAGAATCGAAGTAGAAGGTAAAAGTTGCATAGGAAAACGATTGAAATTTCACTTTAATCTGACTTCTTGTGGCTAGAGATATTATTTCGAAGTACATTCTTATTGTTGAATATGAGCCAAAGATAATTTATTTTTATTTTTATAATTTTTTTCTTATTTGTGTACTCTTATCATTTAAAATTGATTTATATAAATATTTGTGAATGTACTTTTATATTATTTTGTTATTTGTATTATTACCGCGATATATGGCTAAGAAAAATAATGAATTTTATTTTTAAAGAAGTTGTGTAAACATTTTATGCTGTAGAATTTATATGTCTATTTGTCAAAATTATAAAAGTTAAATTATTTAAAAATGTTCTAGTGTAAGACATATAATGATGTATTTTAAAATATTGATGAAATAAATACATTTTTGATCTCAAAAAAAAAAAAAAATGCTTGTCGTTTATTTAAAAATCAGAGAATAATAAATAAATAATTGTCGATCAAGGTTAGTGGGTCATAAGATGCGATATATACGTTTATAGGTAAAACTGTATTTGTACGGGATACAAGCCACTACAACTTAATATGAGTACTAAAAGTTTTATGTTTATATGAAACACTCGTAAGAATGTACGAGATCATTTTTGTCTATCGTCACTCAATTATCAAAATTAAAAATCAACTAATGCCATCGCATACCAAAATATATACGTATATTGAGGAATCATTTAATTCAAATTTGAAAGTAGTATACATACATGTTATGTCTGGTAAAACTATTTAACAATTATGAATATTATGATTTAAAATACAAATGTTTTCAATATTTTGCCGAAAAGTTACAGAATAAAATTAGTCAGTTGGGATATAAATCTACAATAACTGTACGGTTAAAGAAATTAATGTTTATTATTCTAAACGGAAATACCGTTTAAATAATAGTCGCGTGTTAATAAATTCAAATATTTTTCAATTATAGATAGTATACATGTATACATTGTTAATTATTGTATCATGTAAACGTATATTATGATTTTATTAAACATTATTCGTCCTTGAAAATATTGATTTAAATATATTATGAAAAAAAAACAACAGTTACAATAAAACCTTGATGGTTTGTAATTTTTTAATTTATTACTCGTAGAAATTTGACAGTATAGATGCAGATAAGAAAACGTTTTCCATATGAAATATAGAATCCATTATGGGCTTGAAAAATGAAAAAAAAAAAAATACTAAACAAATATAATATTATAATTGTATTGAATTGCTGGACCGTGTACAAATGTTATTATGATAAATATCTTATAACATAGGACTCAATCATCGTTTACATTTCTTAAATTTTTGATTTGCCCAATAATTAGTTACCGTTTATTTATAACGAATTTCAAAATAATATCATATCTGTATGTATATTAATTATTAAATCGAATATTACAAACTCGACGTTTGTATTATAATAATATATCATTGTGCATACTTAATTATACCATATAAATCATCATAACAATATACAGTACTCGGCGTTTTACGAATAAGAAAAATGCATGCAATACCACAATTTTATTGTAATGCGTAGAAATAATGAGTTAATTAAATTATGTTAGAAAAAATGATTATCGTTTAACCTAATAAAACAATAATGTTTATACGGTTTATACCAACGCTGCGTACATCCTTCGAACCTGTAAGAAAGCATACCTAATATTATACGGCGTTGTTAATTAATGTAATTTTATTTTTACTTTTTCGTCTTATCTTTCGAATCGAAAATACGTATTATTTCGTTACGTCATAATAAACGTCCGTTCGGACGAGAACGTTTCTATCGGTTTGCAAAACGAATCGAATTTAAAATCACATTTTCGGAAGATATATAATGATTCGGTCTTCTGCTCGCACATACAATGGGAGGATATAACACTTTGCAGCGCTCCATCACATTATTTTCGCAACCAAAATGACCAAGGACTGAATAAATTATACATAATTTAATGTTTAAAATCGAACGTCCATCTTCGATCGTCGTTTGGACATAAAAATAACGATTTATCATAAAATTGAATACACGCGGTGCGGACGTTTTTGAATACATTACGCTCTGCGTATAGACGCTTACATGTCATATATATATATATATACATGGGTGTGTATATACATAATGCGTTGCACGCGACGTCTAGTAGATAATCGCCTAGATTTGCCCGAGGCATTTTTATGTCATCGAAGATCATCCGCCACCGCCGTTCGGTATTGTAATACACTTTCCTATTGCTTATATTTACTACGTGTACTATACCTTCGATAGTTTTTACTCTGACAATGCATTGTGCACCGCGGATCGCGCTGTATGTCTTTGCAAGTTCTCGTATCCTGATTTATTGCAAGACTGCAGTAAAACCTGTAAAACCTGCAGTGTGGACGAGTAACGCGTTTCCGTTGAGATCGTTATTATAATTTGCCACCGCCGTTCTCGGTCAGCACCGCATTCGTACCGGTTACGATGTATAATATAAAATAACCATCGTGCAACTGCATAAGCGCACGCGGCAGTGAATGTTATTGAATATTATTCGCTCCGTGTAAGACCTGCGATCGATTTGACATTGATGGCGAAAGCAATAATTTACGATGAACTTTCTTCCGTTATCGCTCGTAGTGCCCAATGCTCCGAATATGTGATATATTTCCAGGTCATCCCCCGAAACTTTCATAACTTTCTACTCACGCCGATTAACGTAATAATTTATTTTAATAACGCAAATTTCCGTCACAAATAACAGATGATATAAGTGTAAATCATTTACTATCGTCAGACTTGGACGATTATTTTACTTCGAAACTAAGGTATATATAAGTTCATACTACTGTCGCGTGTATCGTAATACTGCATCTGTATTGGACAGGAACACGCGTTTGCAGAGATTAGTCAACTTGCAACTACAATTATTTGTCCATCGCATACCCACTGGTTAGGATTCAGATGATCTTTCGACGTATATACATAAGTATTATATTATGCGAAAACACAAATAAATTTTTATAAATTGTCGTTTTTGTACATATCGTGAATAAAAGCGATAAAAAAAAAAATCTAGTTTCTAACCAAGTTTTAAAAATAGTCGGCACACGAAAATGCATTTAGTTTGCATTCTAAAACTATTTTGGGCTATGATTGGTAATAATTGTTGACCCTGTTTTACAATAGGATCACTTTATCAAATATGTTGTAATGTTACAATTGCACGTTGGCCGATAAAACGTAATACATCGGGTGCTGTATAATAATAATAATATATGTATTACAGAATTATTATACATTTATGATGTCGTTCAGTATTCGTGTGTAAAGCGTTCAATATGATCGGTGAGCCGTTTACGGCCGTTGTAAACCAACAGTTTTTAACGCAAGTAAAACTAATGGTAAACGCGCGCCTGGTTATTATAACGTTGTTTTCGTGTTCTCCGATAATTTCGCCTAAATATGAGGCTTGCGTTACCGTGATTTAAACTTTGGATTCCAACATTTCCGAACGTATTCATGAATTCTTAACCTTATTTCTTATGTAATAGCTGTCCTATTGTATTATGCGTTTTTTTTTTTTATCTCTCTTCCTCATTTGAATTGCCCCTGATTACAATATAATCCGATGCTCGGTAAATAGATAAGTGTTACAAAGTGAAAACTGAATACCACACGAATTAATGTAATGGGCAATCTTGAACACGATATCAGCGAATAATATGCGTATACTTTGAGTCTTTGACGAACGAGGAAAACGATGCACGTTATGTATAATCTGTGATTTCCCACAAATGCACGTAGGAAACATTATAAATCGATCCATGCGGTATTCTAGTGAACTAAAATACGGTTATTATAAGGTATAGGTACACAATCTTTTCAGAACTTTTTAGGTATACGTAAATCATGGCAATACAAAATTATACTTATCATTTTTTAGATTGCTTATACGAGGAACCGAGGAGGAGTAATTAAAATTTAATAAAAAATATTTTTGCTGTTGGCAATCTATTTCAATTTATTAATAAATTCAAACTTAGGCGCTTCAAAAATTAAAAAAAATCATATACAGGGTGTCTCACCGGCATTTACACGATATCCTCCGCGTTATTAGAGATAGTAAAATTATGTTTTTTTTTATGAGCATTACAGGGCAAAGTCAATTTTGTTGAATTCAGTAGTTTGCTAAATATGAGTGTATTATTAAAAAAGTTAAAAAATTAACTTTTGATTTTCAAATTTTTGTGAAATTCGAAGATATAGTCATTTTATAGGGCTTCTTTTTCTGAACATTTTTTTTGATTTTACTTTCAGTTTTCATCGATTTCATGATTTTTAATAATTTTTTAGTTTGCAAAGAAATAATTTAAATTATTATTACCTCGTTATTATTCCGATAAGGTTTGCTGATAATGTTATTATTATTTAAAATTATGTAAATAGTACACTATTTTCTTGGAAACTAGAAAAATGATTAAAAATCATGAATCCAATGAAAACTGAAAGTTGAACCAAAAAATTTTCAGAAAAAGAAGCTCTTTATGATTACTATATCTTCGAATTTCACAAAAAATATTAAATCAAAAGTAAATTTTAAAATTTTATTAATAACACACTTATACTTACTAAAAATTGTCTTTGTCCAAGGATGCTAAAAAAAAAACAGACTTTGATTATCTTTATTAACACGGGCTCTGTGTAAATCCCGGTGGGATGACCTGTATAATTACATTTAAATAAATTAAATTAAAAGAAACGTTTTTTATAATAATAATTAATAAGATATTTATATTAAAAGGATTTAAATCCGATACCTACTGTTTAGATATATATTTTATTTTTACTTATCTGATTATTTGTTCAAATTAATTATTTTTTTATTTTATTTATTATCTATGAACTCGTTTTCTTACAATTGTATAGTATATTAAAATGTACAATGGATTAAAAATGCACTAAATAAATAAAAATTCTGGCTTTTTATAATATAATATGTTTAACTGAAATGCTTATTTAATTTTTCTGTTGAGACTGTTAATTAAGAGTTAGATAAATTTGTATACATTTAATGTTAGGTATATTATAGAACAGTAGTAAAAAAACAATGCGATTGAAAAATTAGATCAACACGTTTGTTGAACGATTATAGATAACCATTTAGTCAATTTTAGTATATTTTTATTCGAATTTGGCATTTGGTAGCAATATTATTTTTGAAATACTCAATAAATTAATGTATATTTAAGTAAATGTTATGTGTTTTTTCAGGACATAATACTTCTTGTCCTAATTATGATTAAAAGTTAATTAATGAAGTATGATAAGATAATATCAATTATGTATAATGTGATAAGCAGTAATTTAAAATGGTTTTATTCAATTCACCATGATAGAACATGTACTATTTATTAAGTTCGTTAAATATAATATTATAATTTATATATTATAATGAAATAAAATAATCAATTTAAGCCATTAAAAAATAGTGAAAATGATATAATAGTACACTTTAAAGTTTAAATTACATTTACTCGGCTAACACATAAACAGTACTACAAATGTGAAAACATTGTAATTTTTAAATTAATTAAGAATTGCCTTTTGTAAGTCTTAATTATCTGGTATTTCTGATATCAAAATAATTTCGAATACTTGTAGTATAATACTATGTAAACTGTACAGTACGTACTATATAAATGTAATATATATAAATAAATAAAATTATATAATATATATGTGTACATAGTCTTTCAAAACGTGATGCGTCAAAATCATCTACTTTGTTGTAAAATGTAATAAAATCCATAACTTCATGGGTCCAAAATAATAAAACGTGTTAAAAATGACAAAATGTAATTGAATATTTGAATAATTAATAAAATTAATTGGTATAATCCAGTCCATTTTCAGTTAAGTGTCGGATATTTCAATGTTATGAAATCGTCACTGGCTTGTGGTAAGTGGTTACTAATTGATAAACAACAGAAACTAATTCTATCCACGGCGGGTATCAACTTAAACGTATCCGAAGTTAATTATTCAACTTTATGCTACACTTATAAAATCTTTGAAATTTTAATACAATTATTTTAAAGTTCTCGGTAGAATTTCACAAACTTTGCAGATTTATATCCCACCAAAGCTGAGCTTAGCTATTTTGGCTGACTTCAAAATAAACCTACGCCTATTTAACGCACTCATCTTTTTTCGTAATCACTTGCTCGAAACATGACGTGTTCAAATAAATTGTTCCTCCCTAAAAGGTGTCATGTCCTTTGATGTGCTAATCATTTCATCAGAAATACGGTTCTTCCTTTTAAATCAAATCTTTGCGTAGATTTTTAATAACTATGAGAAGAATGAATGGTTGAATATATTTCGCCAACGTGGACGACGCACGGTCCATCTTTCTCTTTTTTCAGTCACTATTCATAATGCTCGTGCGGTCTTGGTTATATGATTATTATATTTATTCTGCATCCTTATTTCGTTGATGATATTTCTGTTTAAATTACCATAAATTAAACTGCAATTTGTACATTGTTCTCCGTGCAAACTTGTTACTATTAAAATAAATAAATTATTAATGACGTTCTTCACACTCGGATCTTATGATTTTACCTTCACCGATTACAAAACATACTCTCCATTTATAAAGTTAGTAAAATGCTATAACATTCTTATACGCTGCAAATCGCCACATAAAATGGATCATATTAATTTTGATATGTGTACACCTTAATCATACCACCGATTATATTTTTTAAAAATAATTTATAAATTCTTCAAGATAAATCTTTCAGACCAGAAATAACATATTGTTTTTAAATTTCCATTTTTATACAATGCAACCCAATGCGATAAAATATTGCCAAATATTATTCAAATATAATATCATACCCGAAATTCGTTTTCCACTTCAGAATATTTTAATGGTACTTATCACATCTACTATTTATTATCTTTTATGAAAATTCTCTAATTTATTAAAACAAAAATAAAAATTATTACATTATAATTGATAAAAATTGTATTTATATTTTATTGTTTAAACCATATAAAGTAAAGAATATGAATATTATATTTAAACACTTTAAACGTATTTAATTAAATATTTTGTTTTAATATTTAAGTTTATTTATAAATACAATATATTTACATAAATATAATTTTATATAATTTAGATGTCTTTATAATTATTATAGTGAATGAAAAGTATTGTAGATTCAAATTATTAGTAAACACATTTAATTAAGTAAATAGTTTAAAATTTAAGTACCTTTAGCATTGTTTTTTCAAAACTTATTTCGAACAGTAATACAGTTTTAACAATACAGAATAACTAAACGATTTAGATATCGTACAAAATAAAATTCATTGTCTTAAAGCAGGCGTTGTGAACGCGTAGAAAAATACAAATAAAACACAAACTTGGTGTACATTCATTCCAATAAAATTATACATGGAAATTATAACAATATTTATGAGCATAAGAGATATAAAAAAAAAAAATTCAAATCTTCATAATATGAAGTACTCATACTTAACCTTGACAATGACCAATTCTGTAGGCCAGTAAAAACAAAAAAGAAAATAAAAAGGGAAAAAGATAGTTGAGTTTTCATTCATGAATGTGCATGTGATGTGATCGAGGTCAATCGATTTTGAATATGATATAAATCTTGATTTTTTATAAATACATATATGTGTATCATAAGACTGACGTAAATGGATTAATATTTATTATACAACTATTGCAGGGATAGGAACATATGAGGTGATCGGGCACCGCGTAGTAGACTACAGTGACCATACTAACATGTATCATGTATACATATAAGATTTAATTCGTTTAATCTGTTTAAAACGGAAAAATAAAAGAGATTTAATAGTTCATACTAAAAATGGAAATGCGCGTGTAAATAACATCTTAGCGATTTTATTCCTCAGCATTCATCAGCGATGTTCTTTCCTTTGATAAAATTGGCCGGTTACGATATGGCCAATACAACGGTTAAGGCTCTAGGTGTCCATTTTATGGTAATATTTCGCTTTACAGCGATACATGACGTTTATAGGTTCGTATCACACGTATCGCTTGCTTATTACCATTAGCATTTACCACGTCAATCCGTTTCGCATGCTATTGTTATTCATATTCATATACGTGTCTGTTTGTCCAAGATGAATGGCTCCTAGGAGTAGATACTGTGCGTGTGACACCTACAAAAATGTTTGACAATGAATCGCCGTTTTGATGATAATACAAAGAATTTCGTACATGTCGACGGTAAAAGTTACAACTGTAAAAGTATACCATGGTTTATGATCCGTAGCAATAATATAATTTGTCCGTGTTAGTATTTCGACCGATAGTGAGAATAGATTTGCCGCACACGCGATGCAAGCGAACACTTTATTCAGATTCAAAACGTTATACTCTAATACTATGCAACATTCACACGCGTCACTCCTCGGGGATATTTCGCAGAAAATGGAAAATTTATGATCGTCAATGTTTAGGTATGATAACCGATGTTTAATCGGTAATCGTATGCAGATGCGGGAGTGTTGATATTACATTTTATTCGACAAAAACTTGACCAACGTATAAGGCTTGACTAAAACAGTAGTAAATCATTTTAAAACCGTTTTCATAACCGTTGATACACACCTACTCAAGCATTGATCGGGATGAGCTTTTGAATGCAACAATCATTATCAAGGCTGTTGAATTTCAGCATCTCCGTAAAAACCGAGGCGCATTAAAAATGAGACGCATACGCGTGCGCTACGAATGTGTTCCCGATCGGCATATTATTAAAGTAAAATACAATTAGAAATATCTAAAAAACACAGACGCAATTCAAAGCATTCTGTCCAGCACTTGGCACATATTGTGATGACATCGTTTCGAAGAATTGTCTCGATATCAGAATATAACGCAATGAAAACCATACATGTTTTTTACGTTTCTATAGTTTACAATAATATTGGTATTCGTTTGGCGTTATGTCTACGCCTAGGTACACACATTGCGTGACTTAATATACACGCACGCTCTTAAAGTTGACCTCGTGTTATATATTACAACAGTGACAATGATGTTTCGTACCGGGTAATTTGTCCAGATAATAATAATTATTACAACGCAAACCAAACGGCTAAGACAACACCCGTTTTCGGTTCACCGGAAGTATAGTTTACCGAAGAAATCGCATAAACCATCGTTACACGAGTACGACCGCCGTATTATCGGAACGATTTGCTTCTAACCGTCAGAGCTACGAAGTGCACCCCGCACGTCCTCCCGATACCTTCGGAAGATCATTCATTCCAGCGGGCCATGTCGAAGCGCGAGGACCGCGGACGCCGGACTCGTTCGACCAAAGTTACGCGCACCGACGCCGGAGACTGCAATAGGTACCCATACACGAGAGGACTTTATGACGGATTTGGTCTCTGGCGGATTAAATCCCCTAAAATGTCCTATCGTGTGTGTTGTTCTAGGATTAAGTCCGTCTAGTATAAAAATCCGGCAGATTTAAACCGACGGATCAAGTCTCTCGCTTCTCCACACACCAAGAGCCCGGATCCGGCGGACCTCGATAAGAATTTTTCTTTTATCAATATCATTATTATCATACAATAGCTGTAATCGGTCGTATAAATCCGCAGATCTTTCAGCACGTCTTGAAAGACCAGAGGACTAGGTCCTCAGTACAAAAATCATCGGATTTCCTCCACTAACTAGCGGACTTAGCCCACTGGTGGATTCGCTCCGCGAAAAGTAGTGGACTTTTATTTTCACGTTAGTGGACACACCTTAGGATCTAGTCCGGCGGACCAAATCCATCGAGGACCTAAGGATTTAGTCTGTTAGACCAAATCATCCGTCATAAAATCCTCTCGTGTATGGGTACCTATTAGGAACCACCGATGTTTTTGAAAGATTTTTAACATTTTAACTATCACACCGATATGGGACTCGCGAAGCCACGCCGAATAATGCAAAGTGTCTATGAGCGGCGAAGTAACGGTGCACGTCAACCGTATGCCAGACCATGTTATAGAGGATAAAAGTATAATACACTAAATCAGTCCCAAATAAACACATTCAACGAGTACCGGTGAATTTTGATAACCATGGCTGGTGTACTTTTATTATTATAGAATGCCAAAAAATAAATGCATGTTTTAATCCCGAAGTCGTACCTGCTGGTTGACTGTTTTTCAACGGGTAAAAATGTTTTGCGTCTCTCGGGAATACGACGGGAAGCGCATAATATGACACTATGACGCGAGTCGAAGGTTGGCCTTACCATTGATAATAGAATATAATTTATTCCGTAATCAATGGTCGTACCTATTGTTAAATTGTACGTTTGTCGTGCACTTCATAGAATATTATTAAAACTATCTTTTCACCGCATACTATAATTATGTTATTTTTCGTATACGTATAGTTTATTGATGAGACGGATATTTTACGAACCACCGCGGTAAGTTCATAAGAATGTCGTCAATAATTATCGAGGTCTTAGGGGAGAAAAAACCATTCGAGTTAACCAGGGTTGTAGCAAATTGTTGATGCGGTTGATGAGCACTTGATGAAACGTTTACATGCGGGAAGACGTAAAATATTTCGACGCCAAGAATCTATTTCCTGCGCAAGTGTGCATAATATATTATGTTCCCGTGACGTCAGACGTACGCGTCGATACGTATAAGAGCAAGTAGTGAACGAGAAGCGCCTTTTACCGGATATGCATTTTTCACGTGAACGCGTTTCGTTTCATATTTTATGCACGTAGACCCGACGGGCGTGCGACAGTGCTGCAGCGGACGCGTTCAAACGACGCAGACATTGGTAAACGCGTGCTCACCGCTCTGTATATACGTGCGTACACACGATGGACCTCGTACGATTGTTACAGTGTGACACGTGTGAACACGGTGCGGCGGTGTCGTCTCGGGAAGAATATATTCCGACGGGGCAAGACATTTACAGTTGTTTGTGATCAACGTTGATGGGGGGGGGGGGGAAAATGACACTGAATAAAAAAGAAAAAAAAAAAATGTATAATAATAGTAATAGAAAACACCATAGTACAACAATAATAATAATCGTACAGCTTTGAAAATATTCAAATCGCACCGTACCGTACACACGGATCGTATACGCGTACACAATACACTATGCATACGTACGTGTAATATGTAAACGCGGTGTGCAGTAGTCTTTCGACTGAAATTGAACGTGCAGCCGTTTACATGCGTTACGTACGAATCGTATACACGGGTTTATTTATCTTATACGAACGGGTGTGCCCGATACGCGATCGAGTAAATCATAATATGTACGTATGCGCCACCGGTAAAGGTAAATTTTTTTTATTTTCTTTTTTTTTTCTCGTTTGAATACGATTTACATGCGTTTAGGGGCGCTCTGTACCTATGAGATGGTATAAATATCATTACGAAATGATTATGTGCCGGCCGCGACGTCGCCGTCGTCGTAAAAATTCAATGTTAACCGACTGCCGCATTAACGCCACAGCTCGGCAAGCCATGTTAAACAGTGAATCTGTTTTCGGTTTCCTATACGTTATATGCCATTTTTTGTTCCCCTTTTGTATTATTACCAGCGGCATGGCATCATTCAATCGATTCAAATTTTTTTTCTTTTTTCTGTCTCTCTCGTATATTTTAATTTTTGATTTTTATTCGCTCACGCCCATAATGTCGTATATCCTTCCTGTGTCGAATACGAAGACATGACGATAACACTACGTAACAAACAACACGCGTGCGAGGGGGGAGGGGGGGGGCGGCGCTGGTATATAATATGGTATGTACCTATTGTACGTTGTAAGTGTTCGATGCGGTGCGTAATATGTTAACTATATAGGGACTATGCTCATTGCTCATCTACGAGTTACGACAAACGACAATTATTACATATTATACTATACAGGGTGATTTCTTTTAACCGTGCTCACCTTCTTTTTTGGCCGTGAAAATGCTAAAATTTGGATTTAACAATTAATAACTTTTTTTCAAGCCAACTTAAGGGTGTTCTGTAGCTACACAAACTTTTTCTTATAAGAGGGGACACCATCATTTTTACGCAATATATTTTTCAGTTCATTTTTCTGGAATTATTGATGTAACATAGGTAAAATTCAGTCCATTACTTTCGGGGTTATTCAAATTTAAAATTGTGTACGAAAAGTGTAAAATTCGCGTTATCTCGAATTAGTAGTGATTAGCAATAACATATCATTTCAAATTATATCATAATATTACTTATTAGTAGGGCCCGGAACTATATGCACTATTATCATTAAAATATGCAAAAATGAAAATAATATTCATGTTAATTTTATAGAAATAAGTTTGGAAAGGTGTTAAATGAGATATTCAACAAAAAGTATTAAATAATTGAAATAATTGCAGAAATCGGATAAATTATTGCTCATTGCATTGGACATTGTATTTTTGATGTTTTACCTGGAGAATTACAGTTGACTAGTAGAGACTTGGATAAATTTTCAAATAAAAATACCTCACAAAAAATATGCATAATAGATTTTTCAAATATGCAAAAATATACGAAATTTAAAACTTATATACCAATTGATTAGGCTTGAATACAAAATTGTGTCCTACCTAGATATTTTTTAAATGAATTAATAAATATATACATTTGCATATAATTCCGGGCTTCACTTATTCTATTTTTCTTAATACTTCAATTAGAATAACTCAAAAATTATAAGTTCCAATTTTTATTTCGTATACATGAAAATTCACAAAAAAAATGCCCTTAATGAAAATAGGGAAAATAGGGTGTTTCCATTTGAAAAATAAAAGTTTGTTTCGCCACAGAACACCCTTAAGATGGCATGAAAAAAAAAGTTATTGAAAACATAGGTTTCAATGGCTTCATGGTCATTTGAACATTTTTATAAAAAAAAATCCAAATATCACCACTATTATGTTAAAAAAAGGTGGTGTTAAAAAATCATTATCTGTGTGCGGACACTGTTGACGATTATAATATATAATATGGTGCAAGTAGTCGTATCCATAATCCACAGGCTTGATTGACCTACCGATTAGCCGCCGTTTTGTAGTACCTACCTAAATAACACATTTTACATTTTTCCTCTTTTTTTCTATTCAATTCGGAAAAATTCTGTGCGTGAACGTGGGCTATAGATAGAAACAATTTTGGGAGTGCTATAATTCTTATACCTATACCAAAGTCAACCGTGGGAGCTTTCATTGGTTTTGCCTCGACTGTCCCAATAGATATACCAATTAATTTATTCCAAAAACGGTTCAATATTAAACAATATATTTTAATAAATATTTTCATAAATATTTTATACACCTTTTCGCGACAAATTAATTTATGCAAATACTTGTTAAGAATTGAGCCTGTATTTTTTTATTTATCAGGTCTTTTTCAATGATAGATGGATTGGAAAAACGATTTCGTTCCATTCTTGTTAATTTTTTAACCCTTCTCATTGCTGATATGATCCCTCATATGTTGCAGAAACCACATTTTACAATTAATAATACATTAAACATCTGCTCGTAGGTGAGGTAAATGAAAAATATTATAGGAACTGAATTGTTTGGTAATTTTATTTACTTGTATGGTTTATAATTTTATAGATTCGTCTTAAATATTGCATGACAAATCTGTGCTGATTTGAATATTGGGAACACTAAGCAATCTCTAAACGGATAGACCCCCCCCTCCCCTCCCCCTTAGTTGCGCCAATGTAAACGTGATTCAGGTTTAATTATGAAACTATTACAACCATAATATAGTATATTATATTATCACAATACAATAAGTCAACGAGACGTTTCTTGATCATAATTCGGGTATTGTATAATATGAATCAAGGACTAGATATAAATAGATTCTTTCGGTTTCGCTTGTATCGAATTATTACGCCTGTATAATATTATGTTATTCAACGGACAGGAACCGTTCGAGTACGATGGTATTACTATATGAAATTATTTATACATTTATTCTAGCACTACATAGATTATATACTCGAGGGCGCAATGCGAGCGTTAAGTTCTTATCAATTAAAATATATCGAAAAATCGTAACAAATACGAATTACCCTATTGTCCCTAATTTCAATGTTCGTTACAAAGCTTGTCGTTTGACAATAAAGAATGTTGAAAAAGATTTTTTGAACGATATGTGGACGATTTACGTGGCTTCAGAAATACATAAGCAACCAAAAAGGTCAAATACATTTTTAAATGTATATCAATGTACCTACATTAATACTTACGAGTATAAGAGTACAGGAAATTAGGAAGTCCAAAATGCGTTCGTGATTTTTAACTGAAAATCATCAAATCGATGTGCGACTAATACGGGATTTGGAATATTGTCTTAAATTGGCACTTCGTATTTTGGAAGCGAAATTCTTGTGCTCTTCGTGTATCAGTGCCGGGTTTATCGGGGGTGCAATAAGCGATTAAGCCGTTTAAGGGTAGGTACCGGGGCCTCAGATCCAATATATTTTTTGCTGCAGGTATATCATGTAAATAAAATTATTATTTATGATTTCAACAATTTTATCTGAGAGTGGTAGGTACTGCAAGTTTTCGATATTAGTATTATATGTCTAAGTTGTTGTCAATAAGAATATAAGTTAGGTATACTAATATACTATACTTATAACTACCGTCAATCGAGCCAATCGAGGAGACTTTTGAAACAAATTTGACTTTCTTCTTGGTGTTCCGAGATTATATAAAATTAACACCGGGCTACAAAAAGCATATATTTTGTCGTATAAGCTTTTTTATTTTGTCTTATAATGTCACCATATTATTTCTCAGTATGTTAGATTAGAACTTTAACATAAATTATTGAGATAGGTCGTGCTCTAAATAATAAGCACATAAAAGCAACAAATCAAAAACATGAAATTAATGCTTCATATTGAGTTATGAAATAAATTTTTTTAAAAACTACGAGGGCCGCAAGTAAAAGGTTCGCGGGACACATGAGGCCTGGTCTACACTATAATAATATTAATGATAAAATTGTGCACCAGCGCTCATTACTATTGCAGCACAGACCACAATCGCACAACCAAACCGTTATCGAACCATTCGATCATCTTCTAATCGAAACGCGCACGGATACTATTCACATAAATATTCCGTCGTTTATTTAAATTATTGAACAGTATTCTGTGGTTTATTTAAATTATCGAATACTATTTGATAGTCAAAATAGTCCCCAGTATACCTACCACGCATGTACCAACGTAGTCACCGTGGACGCATGGTGTCAGGCCAGACAGGAGCAATAATGACAGACATTATGAAATTTTAAGCAATAAAATAAAACATTTAAAATCATATTACCTATCATTATTATCGCAGTAAAAAAAAAAAATTGTTTACACAAGTAAATTCAGACGTAAATAACATTGTTATAACTTAGTATAAATAATATAAATCTAAAGTGTATGATACCTAGATAATATATATTATTTATTAATTTATTGTTATTACTACAGCATTAATTTTATCAAAAATATTTATACTGCACAGGAATGTAAACGTTTCCTATGCGAATATTGGCAATAAAGAAATATTTATATGGTTCGGAAACACAGTGTAATGAAATAACACTGTATCTTGTACTAATCAAGATTTCCATCTAAAATCTAAACCACATATTTCTTCAACTAATTTACACTGTAGTAATTGTATTAATTATTTGGATAAGTAGGTTACCTAGAGCACTTATATAATTTGTTTGCTGACGGCATTTAACAAATTTGCCAGAAAAATAAACATATCAATTTGATTCGATAACGGTTGTAATTATATTAGGTATAGATACTTAGTATACTATACTATATACATATAACGCGAACATAATTAATACAACTTTTACTTATAGCTGACTATTTTACACATTGTTTTTAAAATTATCTAAGCAATGTTCATATCTATTAGGTAAATTAAAAAAAACCATATTACTTGGTACTATACTATCATTGATTAATCAGTGGTACTATTTGATATGTTTTTAATAACATTTAACAATTTAATGTTAGATTTTTATCATTTTTTATCATTTTCATTTGAATAGATTTTTATATTAAGATTATATAAATAGTTTATTTCTATTGTTAAACAAATTTATTATTTCTTAGAATTTATTTAGCTAACGAATATGGCAGAAAGCAAAAAACAAAATCAAAATTACTTCATACAAATAACAATAGAGCCTATTGAGGCTAGACTTCAAAGTAAGTGTGTAAATAATTTGAGTTGTTAAAATAAGATAATTTTTAAATGTATTAAATTATTGAAGAGATTTTTTTTTCTTTGATTTGATAAAATACAAACAATTGATTGTAATACTGAAATAATTGCTAACCATTTAAAGTTTTAAAAATGTAAGTAGTTATCATCTTAAAATAACACACTCAGAATTTCATTATCCAACTAATGATATTTAAAAATTGATTTTACATTTGATTTTTATACATCTATTTTATTAATTGTTGCTTGTGTTAATTGGTAAATATAAAAGGTATTAAAATTAATTGAAAAAAATTATATTATTACTATGACAATGATAAATTATATTCTTATAATACAATTTAAAAATAGTAGTAGACTTATATATCAAACATTATAAATTTATAATATTTTACATGTATATAATGTAAATTTGTTAATGTGTTGTAAGCATAATCATGATACAATGTCGATATCAGAAAGTTTGTTCATAATAATTAATAACAAGCAGAAAGAAAAAAAATATTCATTCAAAATCATAAAATATCAACTATGACAGATAAATATTAGCACAGTTATCTAGTATAGACAGTTTGATTTTATTGTGTTCATATTCTACTTATCCTTGTCAACTGTATATAAAAATTAAGTAAGTCTCAGTCAAGTGCACAAGACAAAACACTGACATAAATTCTAAAATTTCCAGTTTTAGAAAGATCATATAATAAATTTGAATTATTTAAAATATATTTAACACTTGTTAGTATGTTTCTAATAAAATGGCAGCATTACATTTTAGATTTTATGGAGATAAACTAAAAAAATTAAATTTTCTTCTAAAGGTAAGACAAAATGTGTAATGCATCAAAACCATGATACTAATGCTTTGACAATAAGTTTATCACATTTCAATGAAAAACATTTAAAATATGTTTAGCTTAAAATTATTAAAAAAAATTCATTTTTTAGAAAAAACTATAATTAACACATAATTCAGATCATACTGTTAGTAGACATTAATAAGTTTCGCCTGATATAAATTATATAAAAAAGAAAATATGTTGATTACCTAAATCAACAAAATTGTGATGAATGTTAACTGTATTTAGAGCCATTTTCCATTTCTCTTTAATTAATACTATTCTGAAAACAAAAGGTCAAAAACAAATAAAATAATTAAAGGTTATTAAAATAATTTTCTTTCTTTTTCAATTTTTTTTACATACATTAGGCTGCCATTGAAGGTAAGTGTCTTTAGTTGCTTCCAAATATTCATCAACAAGATTCTGAACAACGGCTCTAGAATCATCCATTTCGCATAGATCATCTTTGAACATATTTTGTTTACGGAATTGATCCAAAAACGCTTCTCTGTGTCGAAGTTTGTCATACTGGTCCAGGACTCTTTGGAAAAGCTGAAATTTGGTTTTATAAATACATATTACTTCTTGAACAATCACAAAAAATTTAATATTTACTTGAGATATGCTTGTATGATTGGCTAACATCAGGCCAGATACACGATGCGCAGTGGGAACGTAAGGTGACTTTTTGGAGAGAGCAACTTGTATACTGGATGGGCCCCAATTAATGAAATTTACAGTTTTTCTTTCTCTTATCCTTTGGAGAGATTTATATACTTGTGCAGGATCAACATCACCCTATAAACAGGAATATTATTACACTTTTTTACATTTAATTTCATCAACTAAATGTACAAAATAAATACTTGAATTATATTTAATATGGATAAGTAGCAATGTGGAATGGTAGATCTTTCTTGAGCTGTAGACACCATCATATTTTTAGGTTGTAATAACCGTCGCATAACATCAAAAACTGTTGTTTTACGAATACTAGCATCCTGATTACAAAACAATGAAATTAATATTATATAGCATTATACAGGTTGTTTATAAGTTAAGGACAAAGTAACATAAGCTTACATATGTATAAAAAATTTGGTGATGAGTGTTTTTATAAACTTTTACTATTTTGCATTATAACATGAAATAAGACTCAGCTATGTATATAAGGCTCAGATATTTTATCAAAAGATCTATTTTCTACTCCACCCGAAACATATATTATCAGATACCGTAAAAATAAGTGATACAACAAATATCAGAATATTGAAGTTATCCAGGTATTACAAATAATTTGAATTTTGGATATCAATAACAGAAAAAAAAACCAGTTATTACCTCATGATCAGTAGTTAATGGTGTATAACCTGTCATGAGAAAGTGTAAACGTGGGGATGGTATCAATGGTCCAATGAGTCCAACCAGATCGTTGTTCATATATGACGGGTATCTAAGCAGAATAAAAAAAATATTTAAACATAATATGAGAACCAAAAATAAATAAAAAAATACCTTAAAGTCGCAGTAGAGACGGACATAATAGTGGATACTAATGAATTTATTTGAGCAAATGATGGATTTTCTATGTGCAGACGATCAGTAGCAATTCGATTCAACGCCGTATTATCCAATACTACAACACAATCAGCACTTTGTGCAAGTCGCTTTAATGTCAATAACGAGTTATAAGGTTGTACAACTACATCACTAAAAATAAATCAATATAAAACAAATTTAATCACTATAATTTAAGTTATATAAGCAAATATCTACCTAATTTCATCTTGATTTGGAAAAACACTATAGGTTTCAATAATTTTTTTGGGATATCGATCAGTTAAATGTTCAAGAATATACGATCCCATGCCTGAACCGGTTCCACCTGCAATGGAATGACACAAAACAAATCCTTGAAGACTATCACCGCCTTCGGCTTCACGATCTAATATATCAAATACTTCTTCCTGTAGTCTTTCGCCCTGACTGAATCCTGACGCCCAATTATTTCCAGCGCCACCACCGTGTTTAGATAAATAAACATTTTCAGGGTTGTACAGCTAAAAATAATGATTTAATTAAAATTGTATAAAAAGTGTTTAAAACAGATTTGAATTTACTTTAGAGTATTTGGATGACATGATAGAGTTAATGACACGTGGTTCCAAATCCAACAAAACAGCTCTCGGTACATAATGATTGTCATCAGCTTGATAAAAAAATACATCTTTTCTATCGCCAACACCATCTGTGGCAAAAGGTTCTAATACTCCTTCAGGATTGATACCATGTTCTGCACACAATTTTTTCCAAAATTCGAAACCGACTAAACATAAAATCTTTGTTAACATAATATTTTTTATAAAATTGAAATGGTTTAGAATTAATACAAGAGTTATTCAATGAATAGTTATGAAAAATTATTGGCTAGTTACAATACTATATTTAGTATTTATATACCTGCTTATGTATCAAAGCACATCATTAATATTTTTTATCCTATTTTACTTGGTTTTTTTAACCAAGTTAACTTTCAATTGTTTTAGAATATATTTATTTAACATATATTCAATCAAATTGTGTATCATCTTAAGTCTGAAGTGTTTTATATAAATTGACTAAATGGGTTTTGTTAATTTTGTTTTAGTACACATCCTGCATGATTTCAATAAAAGTTAGATCAATAATTCTGATTTCAATAATATTTTTAGGTCTGTTGTAATACTTTAAGTAAATGATCTTTTTCATCAAATGTTATCTATTGCGACATAAAAAATAACTCTTAACATAAAATTGGTTGAATAAAACAAATTTTCCAATTTACCGATAAACCAGAATGTACAACAATACCTATAGAAGTTTCTGGTCAAACCAAATGCACTTGGTTTAAGTTAGTTTGAAAAACGCGAAATTCTAACAAATCCGAGTAACTTCCATCCGTTTATAGTGTTTATACTAACATAATTTTCTAGAAAATAATACTTGCTTTGGTTTCCACATTGTCCCAACTGGACCGTTATCATTTCACACGGCATATTTGTATGGTTTAATTTATTTACAATACATTCGATTTAAAGAAAAGTTCGATATGGTTCGGCCGGAGGAAAAGTAACGAAAGTCCAAACATTAACACTAATAACGAATAGGTGCGAACTGGTGAACTAAGGATAATAATTTTACAATCGATGAGTCTCGATATAATTATGAACCATGGTGTTCTAAGTTCTAACGAATGCGCTAATCAATTTTAACGAATGATGATAAGAGAGCGGTAACTAAGGAAATGGCGCGAAAATATAAACAATGATAACAGTCAGTACAGTGTTGTACACCGGGACGATAGTTTTGAACCGGGAAATAATACTATGATTAGGAAAAGAAAGTCGATGACTAAAAAAATAATGTATTTTTGTGTAAATTTAGGTTGAGTAACAAAAAAAAAAAATATAAAGAGACGATGGGATTTATTCGATAAAATGTATAAGTACAATATTCGATAAGCGTATACATCTGAGAATCATTACTTTCATACGCCATTTCGCAGTAACAAAACCCCTCTAATATAAATGCAATTATTTTTATGCATTGTACCTACAGGATTGAAGAAAGAAAATGCATAAGGTCATCTACATCCTCGTTCTAACTATGATTAATGTCACTATATTTTGACAATATTGTAGACCGTGGCGGCGGTGGATATGGGGTAATGTTGTCGTGGTGAAGTTTTGTTATGCAAATAATCCCTATCTATTACACTTACTCAAACACAAATCGAAAACAGATTTTGATTAAAAGCGTATACTTACCGATCGTTGCATTTCAGTTGGCTGCTCCAAGCCGACTTGCTTAGTACAGTAATAAACCAGCATATCACCCCCGACTAAATAGATCGTTACATTTTTTATGCAGGCAAACCGTTATCCTAGTAGTTGTAGATCAAAATGTTTGAAAGCGATGCATAAATTTTCCTAAACAAATACGTAGTTGATAATGAATTCGGTGCAATTTCCTTCAAACCTGATAGGCAGGGTTGGGATTTGTATATTTGCCTAACATTCGTTTTATATTTTAGAAAACTGAAATAAGTAATGTAGTTCGCTGAACATGTTAAAAAACAAATTGTAACTCTTTAACCGAAGTTTCCGGTTTTGATTTTTTCTACGAACTAATTGATTCAAGATTTATTTTTACTTATTTTTTTTTTAATTTTCCACAGTCAAACTTTTGGGTAGTAAATCCGCACCAAAAAAGTTTCATGCAGCCACTTTTGAAAATGAAAAAGGTACACGTATGGTGTTGATTCTTTAAATGAGCCTTTTTTGAGTTGTTTTGTTTCGGCGCCGTGACGTAGGGGAAAACTTGAAAAAATACTCGGAAATAATCTTAAATTTCGATCTTCAGCCGTATTATTTTTATTATTCGATAGTATGGATAATTTTGTGCTGTATTGCTTCAGAGTTTAATGCTACATAAGGACTATAAGCCAATTTATCAAATGATTAAAATCGAAATATTCAGCTTTGTAAACTTTTATTTTTTACAAACCAGTTGATGATTATTTTTTTATACTTCTTTTTTCCATTTCACTTTATAGTTTATGTCATCATCATCATCATTATCATCATTATCATTTGGATTTATTTTTTGTCGGAAGAACTTTACTAGACTATCTGTTACACTAGATTTAATGAATAAATAATTTGTGTAGGCCTTTTCAAATAATAATTTACGGTTTCATAATTTTAAATTCTCCACTATTTTGTTTTACGTTTTGATTTGATCAGTTCAACATAATTTACCCACTGCACATCAAAAAAATGTATAGTATAATCATTTCGTTGTATATTAATTTTAAATTGTATACACATCAAACTGTATTTAAAATCTTTCATTTACTCTTATATAAAATTGAACTATAAATATTGATTTATCTTATAATAGTTTTTATAAATGTTATATATTCAGTTTATGGAAAATAAAGTCTTACTAAATATTTTAAAAATGTATGAAAATTTGTAGGTACATGCAATATGAAGGTATTTAAAAAATGTATTTCTTGTGGTATACATACACACACACACATATATATATATTATATATACATAAAAAAATATTAATATTTTATTAAATTTAAAAGGATTTTTAAATTGCAAAAGTTTCTTTTCAATTTCAAACATATTAGCTTTTATATTATGTTTTTAAAACATCCTTATTTTTATTACTATAAACTATTTGTTTTATAATACTACCGACCGTCATGTAGGTACGCAATGTTTTGTCAACCTTATGTTACTAAATTTTATAATTTTTGATTAATTGATGGTCTGTACATATTATAAAAACATTATTAAAAAAATCCGTGCAAAAAATTAAACGGTGTACATTGAAACAACACCACTGGTCTATGTTTATTTTGAAAGACTAAAAACATTGGAAATAATTTATAATGATATCGGTTGAAGTGACATACCTTTAACCGGATGGCGGATTTATTGACTTATAATTATAGTTCCCGGCATAAAACTCTTATTGTTGTACATGTTATTCTACATCGATGGACGATTGTAAATTGTAATGCGTTTCATATCAAGACCATACGAATGGCGTATATTTTTAGTGAGATAAGGAAAATATTTAAAATTTATTCGAATATCTTGGTGGCTTGTATCATTTTTTCAGGTCTCATTACTGTAATAAAGATAAATTACAAATATTCTATAATTTATTTCATATAATTGATAACATTTTTTTAAAAAATTGTATAAATAACTTACTCAGATACTGATTTTTAAAATATTTTACGATGTTATAAATATTAGAAGTTTTAATATGAAAGAATTTAAATACATTTTTCTACCATTATTAATAAATACTTATAAAATTTAAGTTATTTTAAATTAAAATATCCATGCACGTCTATCATCTACGTACATTTTTATATGAGATAACTATAATTTTGGTTTGTATATTATATATTATATTTTTCTCTTATTTCCTATGTCTTTCTTATATTTTTACACGTAATTCATCAATTATTCATTTAGGTAATATAAAATATTTTATATTATTCTTATGTTGATTGAAAAAATCAAGCCATTTAATTCCGTTACAATGTTCTAGCGTCTTAGAGTTTTGATTTTCAGCGCATTTCTCCAAGTATATTATTATTAAATTTAAAATACTTAATATGTTAAAGGATAAATACATCTGAAAAATCAAATACATACTACAATAATACATTGTATTTCAACAATTATATAAGTTATGAAAAATAAATATAAATTACCAATTTATTTGGAATCATCATTACTATCATAATTATGTAAGTGAATATGTTATTTTAAGAACCGTTAATTTCATCACCTGTGGGCTGAGATATAGCTAAATAGCTGTGTTAACTAGTGTAATCAATATTACAGTTGACTAAAAATACATGTATTTTTTCTGCTAAGTGTGGTCATCAGTATTTTTAGCCTTGGAATCCTGTGGTATTTGCTGTTAGGAAACGCGAGTCGTCATAATATGTTCATTTTTTTTAAAACACATAACCTTTTTTAACATTTAGTTCAGCAAAAAACATAAGATAAATGTTTGGATATTTGCATGACTATCATGGTTATCTAAACTAGTCTTTCATTGGGAGGTATCCAAGACTTATACTTACACCCTTCCGATCAATAGAACAATATGAATCTGAGATGTCTTTTGATTAAGTTTTTATTATATCTTCTGAGTGAATTACACTTACTTATTAGGTATTGCCGGTCAAATATATATTTTTTTGTTTAACTGCAAGTAATTATAGGCAAAGGATCGAATTGTTTTTATTATGGTCGCCTTTATCCAAGGTCAAGTCGAACACTGCACTATACCACTATACTGTCCATTACCATATAATATAAAGTCGACCTTGGTCTAAGTATCATTTTGTAAGAATAACGACACCTCAGACCCTAACAATAAATTTTAACATTAGCTATATGTTTTTATCGCTTAATAAATTAGCCATTTTACAGTAGTACAATTAAGGATTCTTATACGAATTATTCCAAGACATGTTCATGTTATTCATGAGTAAAAGTCGTACGCTATAACTCAACCGGGATTGAGAATATTAACTGCACCACCCGACCTCTTCCATGATTCAATGAAACATTTCAAATTTATAAGGCCCATTCCTATATCCCACTCGACCTAACCTTTCGACCGGTTTTTTTTATCGATCTGAGTTCCCATAACTATGGTCATTGGCTGCCTGCGGTGACAGTAAGCCTGTTGTAGGATTTTGTTTTGGGTTCGTCGCTCAAAATCCGGACGGTCACCCATCCGAAAGCTAGCAACGCCTGGCGATGTCTAAACACTGCACTAATTAGTGACTGCGGCTAATCCATACCATGTCATCCTCGACTAGAATAATGTAAAAGTTTGTGATAGTTAATATTTTTGACTACGTAGTTGGTAGATTGACTTTGGATTTGGGTGACGAGTGACGACGGTAACTAGGGTGTACCGACGATTGGGCGCGTACATTTTAGCGCACGGCAAATCAGCGCATACGACAATTTATTTAGCGCACGACAATGCAGCTCGAAAAATATTAAATTTTAACAGTTTAACAATTAATTTCCGACAGCGGTAATTCTGGAAATGTTGATGATCGAATTTTAATTTTTTCGACCGGAAAAAATGTAGAATTACTTGCAGCGCATTCTACTCGCTGGTTTACTGATGGTACATTCTCATCATGTCGCAATTTATTTTACCAATTATGTATATACAATGCCACTTAGTATTCTGATAAAATATTATTGGTATATATTTTATTACAGGACAAAAAAGAAAACGCATATTAACTTAAATGTTCCGTAACTTAAAATTAATAAAACCAGCTTTAAATCCAACTTTATTATTAATTGACTTATTTGCTATTGGTATGAGGAATTGTTTCGATCGTTTAAATGATGATCTCCCAAGAAGAAATAACAGTATTGAAGATTGGCATAATGATTAATGGGTTTTCTGCTCTTTTAACATCTTCTCATCCTACAATTTATATATTTATCAACTGTTTAAAAAAAGAAGACAGTTTTAATAAGATGGCTTTTGAAAAGCTTA
The DNA here is from genome assembly GCA_949715065.1 of Periphyllus acericola. Taxonomy (NCBI): domain Eukaryota; kingdom Metazoa; phylum Arthropoda; class Insecta; order Hemiptera; family Aphididae; genus Periphyllus; species Periphyllus acericola. Next base: position 24,129,268 of record OX454265.1, read on the forward strand.
TTACCGAGGACGTACTACCGAAAAAAAAAACAAGAACGCAGCAAAGAGAATATTACATTATGCGAAGATGTAAAAAACTGACCCATCAATGAGTATTTACAAGGTATAGCCCAAAATTCAAATTTAAATAAAATACATTAAAATATATTATTTCAATTATACACTTCATTATATTTTTAATACTTATTATTAAAATAGCTCAAAATAAATATCTTGTACTTAGTATTTTTATTTAGTATAAATATTACGTATTTAGTTTTTGATTACATTTTTATTGTGCGTTGATTTATTGTGCGTTAAAACCTCGTATGCGTTGTACCGTTGCAAGCTAAAATTTCGTAGCCCCTTAATTGTCCAAGTTGATTTGTCACGCGCTATAACGTTTAATGATTGCCCAGCAATGTCGTAGAACCGGTAACTAGATAGGGTGAATACAATCGGTCTCATAGTGGTTCGGATGGCATTTCGGAATTTGGATTGGGCAACGATAAAAAGGATAAAAGTCATAGCACACACGGTATCTAACTCGTTCAGATGACAAAGAGAGGCGTTTTGAAATAATTGTATTTATTTATTTTATTTTATGGGTGGTAAAACGGTAGGTATAGCGATTGACCGGGAGGCAGTGGTGGTTCCAAAACTGGCAATTTTATCATACCAACGGCGATTTGGGTAATAAATACGAGTTTTCATTTTAATTATCTATCCTGCCCCTGCACTATCGGAAATATTTACGAAACATCGATAAAATCGAAAAATAACTTCTCTGGAATATGTCCAATTTGTAATATAATGATATTATATGCAAATGCATGACTCTTTCGTAGGATATCTACGTAAAGTCTTAGTTAGACAAAATCATCATTACCAAATGAATTAACTCCAGACCCACCGCTGAAAATTTAAAAGTGGCATGGAGAAAACGATACAATTCGATTCGATGATAATAATAAGTTACACTGTAATATGGTGTTTTTTTCTAGCGTTATAACTTAATAAGAGTGTATTTACATTATTGAAAATGTCCAATATTCTTTAAAAAAATTGAGTTATTTTTTACATAGGTGAAGAACTAAATGAGCGTCATGTGTTATGGGTACATAGTTATGGTTTTAAGTTCAGTATTTCTATTGAATGTTTTTTTTTTAAATTTTTATCCAGGTTTTTTAAAATATTTCTTGTCACATATTACCAACCTATATCAACCCCTACTCTGGAGCGGAATTTTTGGATATATACTAGGATACTAGGATATATCATATATAATAACAAAACGTTTCTAGGCAATATCAACGGGTTTTAACAGCATCGTTGATCCGTTATCACAAGTGAAACGGGTTGTTATCTCTGTGTCAAGACCCTCTGGGCTCCAGTTAAGGCGAAAAATATGAGAAAACTTTTCCGTCGTAAAAAACTAGAAAACCATACAAAAATACCAATTTGTATTTCCACCCCCGTCTGTGTATTAGTTATTATTGGGGAAACATATTTTTCAAATCATAATTCGTAATACTTGTTGGTAAATATATGTAGAAATTGATTCCATATCGTGGAGATGCATGTTAGTTTTTTTATTTTGTAGTACAGCCAATACCAATATATCTAGGGTTATCTATAATAAGGACATTTAGTGAAAATCATTACATTGTGAGCTCAAAATTTGGTGGATTTTCGGTTTAAAAAACGTCACTGTTCCGCATAAATCGAATGATGGTCAATTTATCAAATTAATTCAGTTCGTCGAAATCGAAATGAACATTTAAATTCTAACAAAATCTATTTTTACACGTTAAAAATATTTACCCCCTATCACGTTGTATAAATGCATTATTGTTTTCCGAAATAATGTGAAATAATGAATTTTATGTGCCGGTCGAAAACGCATTACGTTAGGTTTATCATATTATTAATATTATTGTATTATGGTAATCGCACGCATGCACTTATCTATTATTATTTTGAGTATCTACTTATAATATATAAAATATACGTGTGGTACTGTAAGTTACATACAATAATTATTCAAACATCCTCTCACCACACGTGGACTTTATTTAAAACGATACAATTGTTCGATATTTAACAAATTATATTCATTACATAAAATGTTGCGATATTTTTTCGGATTACGCATTCAGTTTTTATTTCCTCGCAATATTGATTCGTCCATCGTTTGTTATACTTGAGATAAGATTATATGATAACTAAAATAAGTCATAACTTTACAATGGACACAATCAAGGTTACATAGCTAAACAATACGATATATTATGTTATTTACAAGATTTTTCTTCGGTCGCCGTGTTGTATCTAAAAACGCAATACATCCTTGACTACTCTTTTGTTAGTTCGCGCGTTTTTTTTTTTTATATCGATTCTTGTGGGATAGACTCCGGCCATTAAACATGTTCAATGTTCAAACATCCTTGGGCAATGGGCGGTGATTATTGCTACTACCTCTAGAGTTGAATGCTTCGGCAATTAATTCCTGGTACAGTAACAAATATAAGGGATTATAGAGCTACAAGAAAAGTTTGATAAATAGTTTAAACCGAAGAATCAAAACATATTATTTTATCAAACGTTTTTAAAGAAAAATATAAATGGTGAAATGCCTGTAACACTTTTCATTGATACGTAAGCATCAAACATTAAACTTTTATACAAAATTATTTGTAGCTAATAAAGCGCTATAAGGATGGAGTCATATGACTTCTAAATAGAATGGAGTAGAAGTTATGAAATCAAATGTGCATACGGGATGGGCTAGAATAACGTTATAGAAGCATTACATTTTTGCCAACATGAATATTATCTATATAAAAATAAAAGTAAAACAATAATGATGGACAAAAATAGATACAATCAACGAATATTGTTGCATTACCATGACAAATAAAATGGTACCCACATTTTAACTGTATGTAAAATTATCAGAGAGATAGAAAAGGTTTTCTTGTACCTACGTAAGATTTTATTTTTATTTTTTTTCAAATATAATAGAAGTGTTACATTTCACATATTTATGAACATATTATAATGTCAAATTCAGTAGATTTTCATGGATGTTTCATCCAGTGGTCAATTGTTCAAAAAATACAGTATTCCATCCTTCACCTATACTTTTTTAGCATGGTCGTTTAAGATATAAAAGATGCTTTTTTTAGTTCATATATTATTTCATTAGATCATGCATTCATTTGTGGATATAATGTAATAAATAATGTTTTATCCACTATTTACAATGAAAGTACATAGTATAAGGCACGTATTTGATTTCAGAAAGAAATTGTTGGTCTATCAACAATCGTAATGGTGTACTTCAGTTAAATGTTTATTCTAAAAATTGATATTCAAATTCGAATACAAAACGTATTGTTTATACTTTATAGTGAATTTTGATTTTTATTACGATAAAGAGTTTAGTCCTAAAATACCAATTTGTCGAATGGTTCTTTATTTTATTAATGAGAGCCAAGTGTAAAATGAACAAATTTCTACGAAGCTTATTTATTACTAAAGAGTTTTTAATTTTTATATTTTAAAGACTGCTGTAAGAGTACACAGATTATACAAAACAGTTTAGAGTCAGAAATTTTATGGTCAAAATGTTACCTCAGTGATTGGAATAATTCAATTTAAAGAGTGATATATTCACATGATTATGAAAATTACCATTGGCATGAATAAATTGTAAGCTGAAAGAGAATACGAGTAGTACAAAAACAAAAAACCTTAGTGATGTTTCAGTATTTTTCTGCGCTATGTAGTGACGTGAGTTTATAATATACATACCACATACGAGTATATACGAGTATATATATATATATATATATACAATTCCTTATGTATACATACACGTATATATTATATATATTAAATATAATTTAATAAAATTAAAAAGAGTAGGACATATAGGCACTGCAGTGTACTCATGAAAATCATTTCTACCCGATGAAATGGGATGATAAATTGATAAACTGTAAGTTTTATTTATTGTTAAGGAAAAGTTGAGTAAAGTTTCTGAAAAAATAATAATCAATGTGCGCTATTCTGTAAAAGGAGTAAGGGAAAATTTAGTAGTTGAGCTTTTAGTCTGCTATAAAATTATATTCCAAAATATTCGATATGTTTTGGAGCTATAGTAAATTTATTATTGTTTTAATTATTTCGAGACATCTAAACATATTTTATTTCGCATTTTTCTTAAAATAAAACGCATATTAAATATTTTTAGATTAAAACAATTAATATTCAAACAAGATAGGTAATATTGACGATGTTTCACTTAATTATTTTACGATAACTTATGATAAGAAAACGATAAAGTGATGATAATTTGTTTGGTTTTGTGAAGACTTAATACCGGTACCAATTTCACTTATATCATAGATACAACACAATTTATAGCTTTTATATTTATTTGCAAATCTTAGAAGGATAATATATAATATTATTGTATACCTAAACTGTATATAATAATTTCTAATAAAATGATTTTTATCGCGTACAAAAATCACCAATATTGTTTTATATGATATGATAATTTGTATCTACTGTATAGGAAGTACTATATTGTATTACTAGTGTCGTAATGGTTTCTCGGGTGTTACACATATAATCTAATCTAATTTAATTTATCATAATAAAATAGAACAATTGAGATCAGATGTGTTCACCTGAGCAGTGAAGTACTACTATTAGATTATTATTATTAATATAATTATTACCATAAATTGATAATTTATTTTATTGAGTTTTTTTTTGTGCATTTACAATTCAGCATAAGTTTATTCAGAGTTAATTGACATTTTGAACTTGTATACGAAGAAAATTTAATTTTTGTCCATTCTCTATAAAAAGTTTCGGTGGTTTTGAAGAAATATTCGTTCTACGTTTAGTGTCAGCTGCTATTCCTTGTTAACTACTGTTCTTTCAATATTTTACAAACCGTATTGTTTTGTATGTTACTTAATTTTCTGGTAGGATTAGAATTTAAGCTCAATCAATCTGAATCAAACTTCACGTGCAAAATAAATGAACGAAAAAAAAACCAACGACTTTCATATTGTACAACAGTACAAAATTTACCAGAATAGTTCAAAGCTATTTAGCTATAATGAATCTCCATGTTACCCCAAGATAATATAAGAATAACCAAAGAAAAACCATAAGCCGTACCAAAAATGTCACACGCTTTATGCTTTACATCTTACATCACAGTATAACATCGCTCTCATTAGATAATAACACGTCATACAATGAGAGACGATCTCCGTTTGATAGTTATTAATTTCGATATGATATCGGATGTGACATAAAAAACGCCCACGTCGCCGAGGTATAAGTTATTTGGTTGTTTATTGAAAGGAGCACAAATAATTTCTCAAGTTGTGTGTGTTTAGGTAAGAACGCAATTAAAAATACATTTTGAGTGGGTGGGTGGTGTGTGTTTTGAAATATTTCGGTTACTCAAAATATAAGTACGAAAAATACGTCAGTATAAAAGCGAAAAATAAATTAAATTATTATTTTCCCATGTCTGCGTGGGAAGTCTAAAATTATTAAATTCGTTTTTCCAATCATAATAAGTTAACGCGAACAGTTAAAAAATAAATGCGTATCTGCAGGAATAGTGGTTGTGGGTTTAATGAAACTTTTGTATTTCTTGAAGTATGTGTCGACTGAAATTTATAAAACTGTTATGCAACTATTTAAAATCCAAAATAATAATTTCGTAGTTTGTAAATTGTTCTTATAAACATACTTTAAAGTAAATATTTTACTTACTTGTATGTATTATCAGTATAAACATAATGAAATACCTTTATATTTTAATATTTTTTATTTATTAATATTACTTACAGAAATTGTTTTAGTTAGAAATTCTAATACCTCGTTTATAACATAAATTATTTACCCACTTAACTAAACATATTTCAAAACCAACCCAGATTATCATTATTATCAATACCGTTATAAATGGATCATAAATTATGATTTTACCACAATGTTGATTAGTACTAAGAAATTAATGTTCCCCAAAAAACCTTAAAGTAATGTGCATGCTACATGTACTTAAATTCCAGTGGTTGAATATGTATAGTCTTTAAAGTATGTAATAAAAACCATAGTTTCAAATCTTTTAAATTTAATAAACTAGTACTTTTACAAATTAAATTTAATATACGGGTGTGTATAAAAGTTATATCTAGGGTTTTAAAAGGTCCATGTTTCAATATTTTGCCGAGCTAAAGAAATGTTAATTTCTATAAATTGTATATATATATTTATATGTGTTATAATAAATTATATTATTGGATTTCCACCTTATGAAGGTCGAAACATAAAAATTACCATTTACAATCACGTAGAAATGTCATGGAATAATAATAATAAAAAAATATGAAATCTAGTACAAATCAGCTAAAATTTAAATCAGCTATGAATAAAATAAGAGTGATGAAAACACAAAACCAGTTGTTGTCAAAATAATATAATCACTTGAAAAATCTGAAGATATTAAAAATTTAAAAATAAACAACTTACATTTTTAAATATTAACTATTCGGGAGTTATTATAAGTCTTATTAAATTTATTTTGCACAGCATTATGTTTTCCATTACTTCTTACTACATACGAGTATGTTAATTTTCACAATATCTTATTTCTTTCACATTAATAAAGGTATTCAAAAAATCAATCATTTACGAAATTAGAATTCGTCAAATATCGTTTTCACCGTGGGAGTTAAGAATAATAATGCTATATACATAAATATTATAAAATAATAAAAACACCACTTTTAAAACTATTTAATTACACAGCATAACATTTCTTCGGAAACTTTATAGTTAGCGTTGAATAATATAACAGTTATTAATAAATTGTCATTAAAATTCACAGTATTCAATCATGAGCTTAAAGTTTTATAATATTAAATCGAAGTTAATGAATTCCACGTTATACGCTCCAAAATATAGCTACTGGATTGCGTGAACCTATTTCGCCAAAAGCTCTCCGTATTACAATGTAATTACTAACTATCGTTAGACAGGTGCTTTCTGCCAAGCTAAAATCGTATTTTAACGTTTCTATTTCAAGCAGCGTTTCTCCGAGTAAAAACGAAAATTAATTTGCGGTGTATACATTACGTAGGTCGTAGGTGTGCTCGCTTTTCAGGACTTGACATTTTTTCGCGTGTATTAATAAATGCATAAAAGCGGACGAGAACATTTTCCAAGTGGAGGCGGAACTTTTAATGAGCAGACCGGATATAATAAACATTCGCATATTTACAGCCAAACAAATGACGTTATTATTTATTTTGCGAAAGATCATAAATAGCGTTTTTATTATTTCAGATTTTTTTTCTTGTTATGTACATACATATATAGGTGTACAATGTACATATATAAATTATATCTGTATAGCGTCCAGTTCATCTGGTGCGTAAATGTATATCGAAGAAGATGGTGCAGCGAAAGGGAGGTTGGCTAGTTCTGCGACGGGGGGCTGGTTTTTTTTTCTGGCCCGTCTATTTTATGAGCAAAGTCGGAAGTGCTAACTTGGACCGGCCGTTGTTCTTTCTATTTATTATTCCCGATTATTTATTTCGGATATGCATTTCGCATTGTTTCCGCTCCAGTCTCCAGACACACACACACACACACACACACACACGCGCGCGCATAGGCGGAACAAATATTTATTTTCATATGTACATCGATGTTTTATCACGTATAAAGTCGTTAAACTTTTAAGACTGAACAATTATTATTATAAGAATACAGTTAGTATGTATTATTATGTGTCTACCTTATTAATGTAACTATTCTTACCTATTCTCAACTATATTGTAATATTTTTTGCGCGTGCTGATATCGTATTCGATTTGAAATATTCTACAAAATCCTTGAGACTTTCATCCCATTGATCTCGAAATATTAGTCAAAAAATCAATAAAAGACCGTTCACGCGAGTCCAACGTTGCCTACTAAACCGCAGTGATAGAACGCCATTAATTGTGATTACAAATAATAGTTTAAATGAGTAAATCAATCATTACATGTGTAAATAATCGTAATGTAAACGACTTACGTGGATTTTGACACCGAACCGCCGTAGTTATTGAATTATTATTCATTCAGTCGGGCGGTTACATTTATTTATAATATTACAACGCCCGTGATGGTTAAATAAAAGTCATCGCTTAAATGTATTGAGTGCGACTGTGTTAGAAATATACAGATGGAATTTTCACAACAATAATGTATCGGAACTGGTAGCAGTTGGAACATTTATTTAATGTTCTTAGAAGATATAAATTAAGAAAGGACAAAAAAAAAAAATTATCGTGCTAAGAATCGTTTGCGCGTCTGCCAAAGCCATTGTTATATTTCACTTGGACTCCATTACCCGGTTATATAAAATATAAAAACAATACATATACACATATAAAATGCATACAATGTTATATGTTATAACGATGGTCTCTCACTTAATGTATTGCCTATATTTTCGACAAATAATTCAAACATCAATTTAATGTTATGAAAGTGCGTACGCTTAATAATATATATATATATAATATATAGGTGATTATACGATCGGTAAATATAGTATAATTTATCGGCGACTATAATCGTTGTAAACTAGTAAATCGGTCTTACCCAAGTTTTATTCAGTCGTTGGGCCGTCGTCGCGACGTGTACATTATTTCACTGCTCGTTCATTTATCGTGAAATTATATTTTTACACGGCACTAATATGGAATAACGAAACATATTAACAAGCGGGACCAATTAATTACCTTTTTTTTTTCACAGTTACGTTGCATTTATAATCTTGTTAACACGTAGGCTTTCCTCTGATTCATTAAACTCAAAAACAATGGGTCATTTACACATTATTAATTATTTTTAATATAAAAACGAGATGACATTAGACAGGTATTCTGCTAAATGCGGCTTTAATACCATTTAATTATAAACTAACTTAATATAATTATGTTCACGTGGGTACTTAATTTAATGTGCATAAACGTTTGATAATATTTTAAAACACTTATGAATTAAAGATTTAAATGTTTACAATTTTAAACCATCCCGATATGACTGTAGAGATTTTAAACTTTTTTCAAAGTACTATAAATTACGAAAAATATAGTACAGAAATTGGATTTTTTACTTTCATACGTTTATCTGCTAAAATACTTGAATAAATCAGTTCAAATCGTAATAAAATTTAGATGGAATCTTATAGTGATGGTAAGATTATTAAGCGCGATAAATAAATATCGACTAGACAAATTAACAAATATTAAAATTGACGAAACTTATGTTAATCATTACAGAAAATAAAAAAATTAATTTTACGATTTCATTTACATTTTATTAGACATTAATAACAAATTATAATGCTTGTAAGAATTATTAGGTGTGTTATCACACATCTGACGAAACTTACTGTTTCAGAAGTACAACAAATGATAAAAGTTAAAATAATTATATTTCAATAACAAATACATAAAGTACTTATTTCATGATGAAAGAGAAAAACAAATTTTAACCGTAAAAATGTATCGATAAAATAAATGATAAAAATACTCTATTCATTACCTGGATAGCTGAATCACTTTGTGTTGATAGGAAATTAATATTGTGATCGCTAATAATTTTGAAATAAGTAGTATTTTGTGTTCAACACAATTTAATATTTTACCGTATAGTAGTTGTATCAACATAACATAGGAACGACTACGGTACCATAAAGTCATGACGGTTATGTTACCCACATAAAGTTTGTGAAATTTTTCAATCTTCTGCATTGATTTGGGTCACAATTTCTAATGGTGCTTTTGTTGGAGATTAAAAAATTAATAATTTCAAGGTTCTTTATGTATTCGATACAACTATATGTGACTGGCATAACCTAATATCATTGATTTCCAAAGGAATTTGAGGAATCGGATAAGGGATGTGTAAAAAAAGTGTAGAAAGTCAAAAGTTGGCTGAAAAAAAGGTCAATAAATAATATTTGACAATAATTGTGTTTCAAATTTATTGCTAACAGATGTTTGTTTTATTTTTCCTATACATAATTATAAGATCAGTAATTATTTATTATACAACAATATAAATCCTACAGTATATTTATAAAAGCACGTATTATAGCAAGGTAACAACACTAAAAAACTAAGAACTAAACTTGTATCATTAATTTTTATACGTCGTGCAAATATAAGATTTAAATTATATTATATTAATCTATATTATATATATAGTAGTTAAAAAATAGTAGTCATAAGAAATACAAGTAACCAAAGCTTGTAGTATCACAATGTGGGCAAAATCATTTTTTTTAGAAAACAAAATGTACACAATACATCAGGCTAGTATACATACATAATATATATATATATATATATATATATATGTAGAAATATGTAGAAATATCGTTCATTATAAATATTTCTTATAAAAAAAAAAAAAAAATAATAATAATAATAATAAATAAATAAATAAATAAATAAATAACGGAACAGAAAAGTTAATTTCTTAAAATGTGTCTAGGTATTACCATTTAATATTATACATGATTATATTAAATGTAAACCATTTAAGACCGTTTAAACATTTTCCTAATGTTTCTATTAATTTTCTTAATAATTTTTCGTATAATAGTAAAAAAAAAATAATAATAATAATAATAATAATAATATCATATAATATTATAATAAATATTATAATATAATATTATACAATAACTATTCTACACTGTTCTGAATCAGTCTCTGAACAAACTCGTCTAATGCATTTCGAATTAATCTAAACGACATATTATGCACTGCGCATTACAGGTCATGGGGACATTTCTATTAATGCGGGTAATTAATATTAATTCATTTTTACGATGATCATATACGGTATACGACTTCAATGACGAATAAACTTAGTGTCGGTGTTTCGTACGGATTCTAATTTACTGTCAGTCCGATGTAGGTAATCTCAAAACATGTGCGATAGTTAAATTATTTGGTGAAAAACAAAAAGACCCAAACGAAAATTGTTTCTAAATGCTGCACGTTCGTTCAATTTGTCTAGACTTAAAAACGTAAGGGTGTATTTTTAACTTTATTACTTAGGTATAATACCTAAACAATGTTATCTCAAAGTAATTTGATTTGACTAAATTAACTAATTATTTAGATACGTAAACGATTTAAGTAAAATATATTGTTTAAAACGACACATCGATCGATCTCGTTTGTGTACACAAATAATAATAAAATGTACAAGTATAATATGTTAGCAGTGGTATAGCTTTTATGGTTTGGTTATATATATATAATATATATCATTATGACTAGCAGCAACTGAACAATGCATGACGAAGGGAGGAAATTATTCAGGGAGGTTTTTTTTCTATTCGTGGGTGGTGGGTATAGGTATCAAGCACCTATAGTTGGTTAAAGAGCTGCCAGTTCCCGATGAAACGCATTCGTGGGGTTTTGCTAAAAATGAAAAATTACCGTACAGTCTATTTAATCAGTAAGCGTTTTTACCAAACTTAAAAATATATAATATTACAGTGGTAGAAAACAGGGGGAGATTAGGCCTTGAGTTTTCACTTCAGCGAAGCACATTAATCCATTGAAACGTCAAAATGCTGTAAAAGATTGTTGATTAATTGAAACCTTTACACTATCTTATTTTTCGGGGTTCACCCCGCCACTGCTTTTAATAAATGCGACGATGGAGACTGAACGTTGTGGACCCTTCTATTGAGATCGGTTACGGCGGTGGATTTTCGAAAAAAAAGACTCTCTAAACAGTTTTTAATTTAAATAATTAATTCCGCGGACAACTGGAGATATTTATAAATATTATTATTATTTTTTATGTTATTTTTATCTTTACACTATATACTATTATATGAATTATAATATAATATTATAGTGGGATATCAGTGGGAGTTGAATTTATAATTAACGATTTCTGTTCGATAACAATTATTACATAAACGTCTTATAAGAGATCACAGAACATTTTTCTAAAATAGTAATATTATTATTATTACAATTGTTATAAATAATTTAGAATCTATATAATATAATTAATTAATATGTATATAATGTAGAATATTAGAGTATATTATATTAAGCTTATACACGTCATACAAATTAATATATTTATATATTATATAAAACAAAATACAAAAAAATAAAAATTAGAATGAACAAACAAATGGAATGTGCTAGTGTTTAATACGAAGTTTGAATTATTTAATTTTACTAAAGTTGTTATTAATGTATTTTCAAAGCATTCGATTAGATATTTAATTAAATAATGTTACGTAAATAATAATTTCCGATGATTACAATAAGTTATGGAATTAAATTAGTTACTCAATGATATACACAATACATATATCTATATGCGATATATTATTAGCTACAGATTACAGTAATGGGTAATAGTAGTAGTAGAAGTAGTATTAGTAGTAGTAGTAGTAGTAGTAGTAGTAGCTACTGTATTCATGGGTACCCATTGGGTTGGCAAGATGGGAGCATTTATGCCTTTGGAAAAATAATATAAACTTGTAGTGATTTCATAAATATCATTTTTATTATTAATATTATAATGTATGACACAAAACAAATTTACATTTCTTTTGATCATATTTTATTGACTATTATATTTTTCTCTCCTTATTAAAATCCACGAATAAGAACCGGACATCAAACGATAATTTAATTTAAATCTTGAAAAAATGTTTGCCCCCTCCTCCCCCCTTTAACTTTTCCAATGGTCACCTATGGTAATAATAGTAGCATTCATGATAAGAAAAATAAAAATATAGTAGTGACAGTAGTAGAATAGTAGAATGATAAAAAAAAAGTAGAAGTAGCAGTAGTCGTAGTAGTAGTAGTAGTAGTAGTAGTTGTAGTAGTAGTAGTAATAGTAGAAACATTTAACTGAAAAACTGTGGAAAGGTATGTGGCACTAATCCTGGGCACTAAAGAGGAAGTGGAGCGACTGCGGTGATAGAACGCGACAACCAATCAAAATCATAAGGTTATAAGCGAGGTGCAAGGCACAGACGTGTCTAGATATATATATCAATGTAATTGTATCCAATGAATGTTTAGCAAACTAAGAATTACAAAAGGAAATCTTTATAATATTAACTTGACAAATAAATGATTGTGGCTTGGCGGGAAAACAAAGCAAAAGAGTTTCTCCCCGAGTCCGGGGCTATGATGAAAAAAAAAGAAAAAGTAGAAGTAGTAGTAGTAGTAATAGTCGTAGTAGTAGTAGTAGTGGATATTGCATTTTCGACTATAGGTAATTGTATATAATATACCCGTCTGCCTGAATACACATACATATTATTTCACATGAACACTATAGCGTTGACAACATTACATTACATATTGTAAAACTGAAATTTGGACACCCGCGGAGGCAAAATATTATTACGCTTGTAAAAATCTAAGAACAGAAAGTTTATCTGTATTCATTATTCGTGTTCAGTGAGCGTATTTCCGTAGAGTTTCCGAGCTCGGGTACGCCCGAGAACAGTCACAACACATACTTACTGTGATTTCCGAACCGTTCTCTCTGTTCGTTAATTAAAATTTACATAATTAATGTGAATGCTTACGAACAAATGTGCAAGTGTCCGAAAATCGTATCCTGAAACATAACATTTTTCCTATGCATGTATCATGCAAGAAAGTGTATACTTAAAAAACGCGGAACAAAAAAGGGGGAAAAACATCAATATTCGTTAAAAGTTAGACAACGTACCCGAATTCCGATTGTGTGTGTTATCACAACAACGCTGATAATATAATAATTGTTTATGAGAAAAAAAAAAGAAAAAAAAACGAACACAAATTAGCGCATTAAAACGTACATACTCGTATCATATATTTATTATTACGTGTGTTAATATACGTAGAACTACGCGGGCGGTGAAAATGTCACCGTGGGTATGTCATTATAATATGTCGGACGACGATCACGTCACAGTTTGTATAGTAATTTAGTTAGTTCGTGCGTTCGTCGGGGGGAACGGTCAATCGTGGTAATCGAGCAACACGCGGGTGTGTGCACGTTCGTGGTCTCGGTTGTACGTAGAACGTGTAGGTATTTAATGTGATATATTATGTATAATATAACGTTTAAGTATAATACATTTATATTGTTATCGAATAAACGCGAGCAAAACAGTGCGCGTAAAGGTGCAGATCGCGAGAAAAAAAAATGGAAAAAAAAAATAAAAACAAAAATCGGTGCGATAATAATTATTGTACATACCACCGTTTAAGACTGCTGCGGATCGGAACGCGTGTTATTTCTATCACGCTGTATAATATGAACGATCAGAGTTATGCAGTCGAGGAACTAGAGCACGCGACATCGGTTATTTTAACCTTTTAGGCGTACCGTATATTATTGTGTTATCCATGTTTATCGTACAAGACACAATGTGTCCCACGTAGGGCCGCCGAAATACGCGCGAACGGGCTTAACCCTCTGATCCGGCCCCGTCGCGTGCATCGAATACGAGGAGAGACTTCGACGGGAAAACTGGGATCGCGCGTTCTACTTTTAGGACTCTTTTCCCTTGCCCGTAAATCGGATCGCGTCTCCGGACCCGTGGTCCTAGCTCGTGCGTCACATAATATGTTACAATTACTATTATTATTATAATAACTTATGCGCACTGTGCTTGTCCGCGCACAAGGTCCATCGGTGGTGGTGGCCTTTGCCGCTCGATTATCGTCGTACGAACGGCGCGTGTACACACGTATTATTATTACTTATTAGTTATGTATAAATATTGAATATCATAATATATTTAAGTGTAATAATAGTAATGATAAAAATAATGAAAAATCTTAACCGCAGATAGGGGCATGTATGGGGTGGAACGAGGGTGAAGGATGCGAGGGTGTATCGGGAAAAATGACGAGGAGAGTTGCTGGGGTCGGGGTAGGCGGTGGAGCGAATGGATCGGAGGAGAAGGGGGGGGGAAATTAAAAAAGCAAAAAACCTCGACCTCGAGTAGAAGGTGTGTGTGTGTGGGGGGGGGGGAATACCGCTTACGGGCAACCGCACTCGTCGATGACCATTTTGGGCAGGTCCCGCTTGATGATGTTGCCGTCGTCCGTGAAGTAGATGAGCGACATGGACGAGAACTTGACGGGCGCGCAGCACGGCTGGAATATGGACGAGTGCTTGGCCTTCCGGTAGTCCTCGATCGCCTGCGTGTTCAAGTTGAGGTACGTGTCCGGTGTCCTGTGCACGCCGCCGCAGTCGCCGCGGCAGTAGTTGGCGTAGTAGCCGCCGGGCGCGATTATCCACGAGTCCCAACCGATCTCCTGGAACTTGATGTAGAACCGCTGCTTGCAGCACTGGCCGCGCATGGCCAGCGAACAGTCGAGCGCGCGGCGGCGCACGCGCCTCGTCAACGTCGGGTCCGTGTACACCATCAGGAACGGGTTCTCCCACTCGTTGGCCTGCCGGGTGTCGTGGAACAGGACGGGCGACACCAGGCTGCCGCACCCGGAACAGTCGATGTGGAACCGCAGCCGGTGCTTGCCGCTCGAGCCGTACCACTCGCGCACCGTGTTCGTCACGTCCACCGATATCCAGCCCAGGTTGTTCAGCGACAGCGACAGCGACGAGGCCAGCGTGGCGTGCTCGTCGAATTCCTGTAGGAACACACGCGAGCACAATAGCGCGCGCGCGCACGTGCACACGGTAAAACGGCAGTCCGGACAACGTGTACACTTGCGTACGGTTAAGTTCTGCGCGGTCGGTTCAACGAGAGGGTGAGTGTGGGAGACAGGGTGAAAGTGCTGGGGTAAAAGCCGCAACAACCCCGTGTCGCGGCAGTCCTATACGCTTTCCACCGTTGAACAGACTGCGTACACACACACACACACGATTTGTGAACACCAAAAACGATTGAGACCAAATTGTTATTAATACTGTCAACATGCGTGTGGTGTTGAACAAAACATCCGGTTGTTTTGTCGGGAAACTGGGCGTAAACCAGCGGGTTGGGAAACGAAAGAGCAGCTAAAACAAATAGTCGTACAAGCTGTGTGCGTGAAGCGAAAAACTCCGGTATACACGGTTAGGACCCGAGAAACATGCCTGGTCGTAGGGGAATCAACCGAAGTAATTTAAGTGGGACATCGTTTGTGATATTAACACGATGCTAGAATTAGTACGTTGTGCTCGATGTCGACGCTTACACTAAATGCAGTGGTTTTCAATCGTTTACGAGACCGCAGCGCCCTAGGATATTAGTTTGAGGTTTATGGAATCCCATAAGTCCAAGGCCTAATAATTATTCACGTTTTTCTCCCATCGCATATCGATATACGAGTACTCGTATTTAGAATATAGGTGAACGTTTTTTTTCCAAACGAAACAATAACATCCTTTGGAACCATCGGAATTTTCCCATGGGGAAGCTCAGATTCAGTGAAATATACTTTGGAAACCACTAAACAGCCATGTTTTATCATGGGTCCATGGATACTAAAATAATGAATAGTCGCGCCACTCATATGTAGTTTGCTCGGCGTTACGGATAAAAAAGATTTGAAGAATGTCAGATACAAAGGCGATCACTGGAAGTCGGATGGGTTCTCATCTAATCGTTTTCTTAATTTGACTAACAATTTATTGTTTTAACTTAATTTAATTCGCTGGGTTCTAAATTGTGCCATATTTTCTCGTGGTATGGTAACACTGCATTGAGACCGCATGAACTAAGAGACGTTACACAGCACACGCGTGCAGGCCATAGTAAATTAGTAGTACTTAATTCACCCCAAGGTATGTTACGGTATCTTAGCTCATGAAACAGACTACGCCACCCACCCACTTGCACCTATATATGCTTTATCTAAATTAGTATAAGGGTTATGACTGTTGTGCGTTCTACGTGGGAATAATAGGATGATACTATAGTACGGCTTCAAAGTAATGTTGTTATTGAACAACATTTTCCGCTTAAATTCCTATCCATATATATGTAACATGATTGTAATGGTGTACACAAATCGTTGTCGGCAAACATGCAATTCGAAGAGACTTTGATAAGTTCAAATAAAAAACAATAGCTGAGAGCTTTTAACAACTACATCACGTTTACTGCCGCGCGTGTTCAATTAAATGTGCACTATGGAAACGACAAGACCAAAATATTTTACCGAAAATAACAGTGTACCTATGCATACATATATGTATATTTACATACTAATGGGATGTATTTAATAGAGCGGTGATATTGGATGGAGGTTTTATAGAAGAAATCGCGCAATGTAGTGCGAAAATAATGTTCAAGTGGCAAAGAAAAGAATGCGTTTTCAGGAAAATAGACATCGTCCATTTACACTGAAAGTAGCCCAACTTATATGCAAAAATGTAGAAATAAAATACCAACAAAATTAAAATAAAGAACATATATCACCAAAAACTTATAATAGTAACTATTTGAATTTTGATTGACCAGAACATTTTGCTTTTGTATCATGTCAAACCGTGGGTTCTTAGCTCTTTTACTAATCATTTAAGTGATCAACAAAACACACATACAACGATAGGTGTATGCGCTATACAATTGATATCATTTTATTGGTCAGTGAGACAATTTTTATGTAAATAATTATATAGCATGGATATCTGAAATAATTATAGGAAAACAATTGTACAAGATAAAATACCTATTCGCGTTGCTATTATATTGATTAATGAAAATAACTCTCTGTTATTTAAGTTCAACCACGATTAAGACCAAGAATGAATTATTAAAATACAACATTATCGTTGAATAATATAATACTAATTTAGCGAAATTAATTAAAAAAAGAAAAAAAAAACCTTAAAACGTTATTGTAGAGAAATAAAGGTTTTTTTTTCATAGAGATATATAAGTTAATTTTGTTTAATATTTTACCAATCCATTTTCGTCAGTACGGTCATTATTTCACATACAGTCCCCGAGTTATAAACGCATTTCAAATAAAAACCAACCACATTTACATAGGTACACCATTCCGAGTTTGATTTAAATTAT
Source organism: Periphyllus acericola (assembly GCA_949715065.1). Classification (NCBI taxonomy): domain Eukaryota; kingdom Metazoa; phylum Arthropoda; class Insecta; order Hemiptera; family Aphididae; genus Periphyllus; species Periphyllus acericola. Next base: position 24,147,377 of record OX454265.1, read on the forward strand.
GTTTTTTATACGTTACTGGTTCCACACGCATAATATCTTGTATAATACAGTTTTCTACGTTATACCATTTTGACTCAACGTTTCCAATATGCATTCTAAACACCCGCGTTGGTATGAAATCGCGTACACATTTTTATTGTTTTAGGAAACATTACATTGGTCTTTTAGTGGTCGTACTAAATTGTATTGCAAAAGATTTATTAATAGTTATTATGTACACTTTATCGGTTCGTTTGGGGTTGGTCTAGGTTTTAGTGACCTATTTGAAACATTTCCAAACACTGTAAATTATATATTCATTGGATAATGTGATATTTACATGTGTACAACAATGATCGATTGCGGATGTCCGTGGTAATCGATCATTTTTCAAGTACGGTTATACTCTATAATAGCATGATATAATTTATTGACAAATTATAAACACTCTGTGTCTACTGTCTACATTCTTATGATCATCTCAAAATAATTGTAATATTTTAGCATCGAAAAAATTTAATTTGTGATACCGAGGAATAAGATTTGCCAAGTTATATTGAGTTAAATTAAGAAATGTGTCTTTTAAGCTCCAATAACCACACGAATATTTCGTCTTAAAAACTTTACTGCAATAAAGTGTTATCAAAAACAAACAATTACGTTTCGTTTTATTTTTTTATTAATTTTTATTTAAATAGTCATAGATTAGAATGTAGTCATATCATGACGAAAATATTAATACTTGATCAATGTAGTGTAAACATCGATAAATTCTATTTATTTCTAATGGGTGCTCAATGAATAAATTTTTAAGTGTTCTTTACAGTAAACTTGGTTTACAGCAAAAAAATAACTGATATTCATCATTTTAAATTTCAACGACCTTTGATCATTTTTACTGGTAAATGAAGAAAAAAAATAAAGATTTCTATGTTGTACAGAAACTACCTCGAAATAAAAGAAATTGTATTCACTCGATACATAATTTTTTTTTTCTGAGCAATTTCTAAATTTATCAGTAATGTATACAACTTTTTATTCATCCACATAATTAATTTAAATAATACAAATTAAGGTAGATGGTTACTAAGAAAAAAAAGTAATGTTTCTAAAAACAATGAAAAAAAGAGAATTTTTAATTATCATTTATCAAAGTTTCCCGATAAAAATAAAATACAAATTTCATTTGTATAATATTTTACAGATTTACACTTATAATAATAAACTAATAAACGTTATATACTTTTGGTTTGTTTTTTTTTTTTTGCGAAACATACCTTACCACTTAGGAACGTGGTGTTCCGCATTGGGTTCGTACGGAAGTTTATTTTGAATAGCCACAAAGTTACATTGTGACTGTGATGGGTCCTTCGTGCGACCGGGGGTACGTCCGGTCTGTATTCTAACCTAAACCACAGCTTTGCAGACTTGACTTTTACCGAATCAGTGCTTCCCATATCTTGTGACCACGGGAATTCTAACAACGTTTGTCCGTTCAACGTTGATCCTGGAACAAAAAAAAAAAATCCTAATAAATTTTACGCACATTCCCGTCGAGAGCAATAAATCGTAGTTAAATTTATACCACATAATAATGTATAAAATCATTGTATAATAGTGTAACGCGTTATAATTTTACCAACATATCTTAAAAAGTTTCATAAGATTTTACCACAATTTTTTTTCATACGGAAAAATCAAATCTCAAATCAATCTCAAACTCATCGCACAATAATCTTATGTTTGCCTACCCTAGTGCGCACGGTGCACCATTATAATTGCTTCAAGATTTTTGGTACCCACAGTAAACGAACGATGGGCTAAAAGACGATTGCGCTCTTCTCACCTTTTTATCTGCAGAAAACACAACGCAATGAAACATGATATATAAGTGTCGTCCTTTTTAACAATTATCCGTTCCCAATTTTATAGGCTTAGAACTGATAACAAAATCAAACTGTTGGCTTGGTTAAAAATTATTTTCATTAGTGTTTGTTTAATGCACGATGTAGGTACTGTTTGAAAATATTAACAATTTTACAACAAAACTTAACAATTTTTAACCAAGCCAACAATTTAAATTTATTGTCAGTCCTAAGCCTGTACAATTGGGAAAGAAATTTATGTTGAAAAGACAACAAATATACTTCATAGAGTGTGATCGTATTTCGTATTTTTCAGGTAAAAATGTAAAACTGGCGCAATCGTGCTGCTGCGGAACGATGAGCCCGCGAGAACATACACATTATATACCTAATACCTATATATGTTATTTCAATTTGTGAAGGTTACGTGACTAAATTAAAGCAATAGCAGTACAACAGTATCACTATAGCTATAAAATATTATGTAGCTGAATAATTGGTAAAAAAAAAATATATATTGTTTTACTACAATAATGTGGTATTCAAACGTGAGATTAGAACGTAATAATATTGTGCATGTGTGGTACGAAAAATTGAATATAAAACACCTATTAATACACTATATTTATTTTACGTACCGGTACTAAAAAAAGTTAAAAAAAAAAAACTGATATGGGAGTGCAGTTTTATAGAAAACCTTATTAAAGAAAGTCTTCATTGAGTTTATTACCGTTGAACACGAAATACATTATTCGTATTAATTGTAATATAAAATTTAGAGCGAGTTATATATATTACATTTACAGACCTCAGGCATCACGCCAAGTGTGTCTTGCAGTAAAAAACAGCAAGTCCAATACAAATTTGTACTCGTTTATGTTAAAACATATCATTTTATAGAATTTCGGACGTTATTTATGGTTCTAAGTTACATTTGTCTTGTATAATTTTCACCGAAAATATTTTACCGCTACATAACGTTGTACATTTTTTGTTTTTTTTTTTACTTTCTTTTTTTACTACTGCACTGCAGCAATCTGCAATAGGTTAGATTAGGTTGCAATGTTACGAACGTTTCTTCCGCGGAATAATGATAAAGAATTATTATAGCCAGACGTAAAGGCTAGTATGGATTGCAATGAAAATTTTCAAAAATTATCTTGAGTATTTATTCAGCCATAAATACGTGGATACAATATAAACAAAGTTATGTTTTGTTTAAATTTAAATACAATCTAATTCTCGGTCTTAAACGTGAAGTTCTCCAGCAGAAATTCACGACATTTCGGAGAATCGGTATTCGTATTATTTTTTTATAGCATTTCATCGGAAACTCGTTAATATTTGTTTTAGTACTAGGAAAATAAATGTTTTAGATATTATTGTTTTGCGAGCTATTTTTGTATCAGATACTGTGTTTTTCGATACGCCAATAAAGATTAATCGTTGCGACGTCTGTGAGAAATATGATTCCAGCCTCGAATGTCGTATTATTACAAAATTTAATCATTCCATTCACTCCCACGTAATCTGACGTCTCTCTGAAGTATAACAGACCTTTTATAATACATTATAATTTACAGGTGTATTAGTGAATTTATAATGCCACCTCTCAAAAAATGATGTGGGAGAATTTATTTCAACGAGACCTCTTCAAGGATCCCACCTTTAAGTTTCCCTTGAAAGCAGATTTTTGTCAGAGATTTCAAGTGGGAATCGTTAATTAGGTAACTTGGTAACACTCTTGCATCGTATACGAGGTATATGAGTTTTATTTTAAATTTGAAGCTTTGAAAGTAATTTTGAAAGTTTATCAATAGTAAACCTTCATATTTTGAAAATAGTACTCATGAATTTGTTTTGGTGATCCTCATAAAACTGTCAACATTACATGCCTTAGTTCAAACTTTAGGAAATTCTAAGTTTGTCGTGTCATGTAACAATGTGTATGAAGAGCTATGAACTTAGTTTATTGCAGATATATAGGGTTCGGCTTTTGTAGGCATTGGATTTTTTTTTCTATTGGTCTATACCGAAGCTATGTCAGCTATAAATTTGATTTACTCTACGTAGAATAAAATAATCGAAATCTTACTTATTTTATTTTTGGCTACTTTATTTTTAATGTTTTTTCAGATCTGATTTACTTTTAAATTTTTTTTTGTTGAAACATATTATTATAATATTATTTAAAAAAAACTTCAAGTCAATATACTACAATATTGTTTTTTAATGATAAGGATTAAAGTGGATTAATATACATTGAAATTGGTTGGGGCTGTTAAGGGCTTGTTAAGGGGTTCACCAAAGTAGTTTCTTATGTAAAATACATTATTAGAGTCGTATTCGTGAAGTATATGTTCTAACGTAACAAAATAGAACACATACGTATAATGTTTGCTCTATATTAGCTGCATATTGTGTTTTAAATACGCATAGCTTAGACGATTGACACATTATCACGAGTGTTATTAGTTATTCCGAATGTCGTCGTTGCAATACGTTGTAGAAATAGGCGCATTTTCGACGACTGCGCTCTTCAATTCCACATATGCATGCAATAAATATAATATACTATACATACAAATGTATGCACAGTGACGTACGCTCAAGGTTTCTGCGCTATATGTCGATCTCCGACAGAACGAGTCTAGGAGACGTTTTCTCTTCTCCGCTGCCCACCCGCTAGTCACAATATCCCGCCTCACTATGTTCGATATCGTAATTCGACCAAATGAAATAACATCCTGTGTTAGCGCAGTTTGCATTGGAGTGTTTTCCCCACGTCTAGACATTGTCTTACTAATGGCTTGGCAATGTTAGTTTTAATGTTCGTTCTAAATAGGTCCGGGACGTTTAAACTAAACAGCGGCAACGCGACCTTTACGAATGTCCGTCGTAAACAGCACTGCGCGTCTGCGTGCAATTATTTTTCTGTCTTCGATAGGGCATTGGAATATTTTCCCCACCCTTCCCCGAGAGACGCGAACATAAAACCGTCAGCTATTTAAATCGAACACAAATCCTATACGAATCGGAAACGATTAGGTTTTCGCTATTACAATAATAAACGTACGCGAGTGGGCCATACATTATTTTAATGTCACGACTTATTACAAGACACAATACATATATATTTTATATAAACATATTATATATTTATTACATATAATATTCATACAAGTGTATTCCGTTGCGTGTGTGGGAGGGGGGAGGTTAAAACGATAATCGTGTTAATATGAAGTTTTGATATAGCACAGTGCCCGATGCAAGTACCTTAAAATATTGAGCTATAATAATTTAGGCCGTTAATATATGTATGTGTATAAATAAAATATGAAATAATAATATAACATATAGTACTTTATAAGAATAAACTAAATTTTTTGGATATCAGACTTCAACACATTTGTTGTGAATTTTTATTTTTCGTTCCGAAGCACCGTACTTTACGAATTTTTCTTTGGCACATTTTTGCGAGACGCATTAAAAAGTTTAATTTATGTTCGTTTGAGCTTATAAACACGCATTTTTTTTGTCACAAATTTATCTCGTTACCATCAAATATGAACATATTATTTGGAGAGAAAAAATATTATTTGATATAGTATAATCCCTGGTTTTTTCAATGAAAAAATTCAGGTACAGAACAATCCAAAGCTATTATTGAATACGAATATCATAATGATAATAATTATATTATAGTCGTTGGCTTTAGAACGCATCATATTGTTAAGATTTGTTAGCGTTGACTTGGATGCAGCTACTAGATGTCGCTCTAATCGTTCGCATTCAGACGATAGAAACAACGGTACAAATGAACAGCTTTATATCGTTGTAAACCTGTTTTCATCAAATTGAACGGAACAAGAAATCACGGCGACGTCTGGTGGCTGCGTCCACGTATCGGCGCGCTTCCAATATTTTAACAACAGCACGGGCGTATCTATTCGAGATCAACGACATTACATTATTTATTAATTAAATTGTAATCAATCGTCGTCGTCGAAGCGCCGGGAAACACGGCGTTACGAGTATGCAAACGCGTATCGCGGACGCGTAGATGTCCCGAACACCGCGACGGGGCGTCGTCGCCCGCACGGCGCGTCGTCGCCGTCGCTATTACGACGTGGTGGTGGGGGGAGGGCGGGGGGCGGGCGAGACTTGCAGCACACGGTACTTCCGGGCCCGGTGCGCGCCACGGCTTACCGTACGGACGCGTTTTATGGGCGCGCGCCCGGCATATGCACGTGCACACTGCGCATGCAGTTATCCGTCCGCCGCCGCCGGTGCAATACGAATAAAATGTAGCGAGTTGTAAACGGTTTTAATGCTGCACAAACGCCGCGTGCCGTCGTATAAACGGTAGTATAACGTTAAGTATATGCACGCGCACGTGTGTTGGGGTCGTACTAGGCGCGTAACGTTCGCAAGTCGCGAGCTGCACCGTTAGTTCGGCGAAACGTGCGAAATAAAAGCTGAGGTGGGGTAGAAAAAAGAAATAATAACAAGTAATATAAATCCGAAATGAAATCACGACCGCGCTTAAACGAACGCTCGTGTCGCGTGCGTGTGTACGCGGGCGCGAGCCGTAAAAAGTTTCGAACGACACTATAAAGTCCCTAAAAAGCTGCGCCACGCCGTATATAATATTATTACGGTCGGCGACACCGGCGTTAAGCGATTCGCCACATGTAGTATAAATGTTATGCTTGTACTTAACGGTCCCGCGCACGTGGTTGCGCGTTGCGTTTCTCGGAATTTTCGGGTTATCGCGACCCTGCTACCCTCGGCGTCAGCTGCGCGAGACGCAAAGTCGTACCGTCGCCGTCGCACGTGTTCGACTCGAGTCGAGCTTCTCGGGAACGCACTCGGACGAATCGCGCGCTTTACGACCGCGATAACGTGTCTCCGCGTATACCATTCGATGCACCACGTGCAGCACAACGGGGCGCGTTTAATACGGAATTGAAATGCACGTATTGTGCAATGAAAACGCTATACGTTATCCGTGTGCACCGGCAACAACGAGGCGGTTTATCGCGATCGTCGAAATTGTAATCCGCGATCAATTTACAGCGCGAAATAAACCGAGCACGGCGTAAAAACGCGTTCTGCGACCGTGTATAGTCGTAACCATCACTTCGGCAGAACCACTACTCCCCATGCGAAAACGTATATCGAAACGCGGGTCGAACGAAAGTCATCATAACACTGCGTTATATCTTTGTACATTATTAAGCACCGTGACTCGATGAATTCATCATAACGCAGCAGTCGTGTATTCGCGTTCGCTGGATTATTTTACTAATATTGTTTTTCAAAAAACTGCTTTACAGTCCCATATAGTATCCGTGTTAGAACAATTTCTAATAAAGTCATTAGCGAGATAAGGCAGCTGCGTCTAAATGCACAGTCGCCGGTTCGAACCCGGTCACCAGCGGTTTCGCCCAGAGAGACTAAGCCACCAGCAACCTTTGTCACACTACCTAAAACCTACAACGAAATCTACCACGCCGGGCCAATGACCTCTGATGTCAAAAAAAAAAAAATAATATCGTCATTCGAAACTCGAAAAATTCATGTTCGTAATAACATAGTACGCAATCAATCCTAGGGCTTTGCTCATCGGTCGTAGTTGTTCGGTGATTTTATACGCGACGCGCCCCCGTGCAGCCACGACCTGGCAGTCTACCACCAGCACTATACCACAATCGCACTACCACGAACGCCGTACCCGGTCTCGGAGGACATAATAAAATCGGTTAGGCGGCGGCGGCGTGTTACGGCGGTACTCACGAAGTCGCCCGCAATAAAAAGAAGAAGAAAAAAAAAACAACCCTATGCGGGACGTTATAAAACGGTGCGTGTGCGCGCGTGCGCGAGCCCGTCCCGTCACACGGGAGACTATCGGTGCGGCGTTCGCAGGCCTTGGTGGTGGCGGCGGCGGCGGCGGCGTTGGCTGTGCGGGACAGGGCCGGTCTACGCTATACGTATGAAATTGTGCGGCGCATACATGTACGTATACAATTTATATGTATATAATGTACTATGTACGTAATCCATGTATATACTTACACGACGGGGTGTACATACATACACGTACCGTGCGCACATTTATACTGTATGTACTTTATGCACGCGTGTGTATACGTAACGGTCTGTGTGTTCCGCGGACGCAATATTTTATTACGGCCACGCCATATAACCGCCGCCGCCGCCAGCCACCGCAACCCCTGTCCCTGTTGCCACCCCCGTCCCTGTTACGACGTCGACGCGAGCCGAACGACCGCGCGCGCACACACACACACACACACACGCACGCACGCACGTACGTGTACGCCGTCGCCTCCGCCGCCGCCGCCGCCGCCTGGTCGCTCGTTCGTCGTACGGCCGGTCGCCGCCGCCTTTGCGACTGCCGGCGCGCGTTTTTTAATTGATTCCGGAACGGCGGCGCGCGGCAGTATAACCGTAACACACCGCTGTACTGCCAAAAAAATCGGCCTAAAGATGCCAATAAAAAATGCCCGTTTGTCGTTAATGTTGTTATTATTATCGTCGTCGTCGTCATCGACGTGCGCCGGTCGTACCGCATTCGATATTATGCGGTACAGGGTTTACTACTGTTCGCGTCCGTCCGTCCCTTCCCTCGAGACCGGTGGACGCATCGTACACGTGTCGTTTTCCGTACATTAACCGCCCGCGGGTCCAATCCTGATCGAATACACCGTGTTCTCGTGGCATGCGAAAAATGGTGGGGGGGGGGTCGAAATAACGTGTACCTTAGCGCTGATAACATTTTCAAAGCGGTCATGTTCCGCGAACAACGAATACAACACTGACGTAAGATTTTTGTAGTCACTTTTTTTTTCACCCGTGTACCGAAAGTTTAATTTTCGATGCTACTTGATGCGGCGGAAAGTGTCCCTTTTCTGTCCAGCATGCGGAAAAGACTAGTTTTCTGCTGTAGTCCGGAAAAGACTATTTTCCGCTCGCAAATCTTGTGCGAAATAAATAAATATCCAAAGATGATAAATATAAATGTACAATAGTGAACTTTCCGGCCCGCCGCGTCACAGAATATCTTTGCACGACATTTCATTTCCAATGCGTTTGCGTATACATAGTCGGAACAAACAAATTGCGGTGTCATGACGATTGTGTTACTAATTACCACTGTCGCATCAATAAAGATAGGAGGCGTGACGAAAAATAGTACGTGTGGCTCGTGCGGAAAGGCAATTTCAGTCTTGTGCGAACAAGCCCGCGACTGAAATTGCTCACTTTCCACCCTTGCCGCACAATATACTATTTCTAAACATTATTCGTCCATAATAGTTATAATAGCTGTATCATTAACGTCGTAATTATGCTCTACAGATGAGCGATTATAACCAATAAGTATAACTACATTGGCAACCAAGCTAATTATTTTAACATAATTAAAGAAAAAAAAAAACGATTTTCTAAAGAGTGACTTATACACCGCCTTATACATCAGATCTAGTACATACGAGTAGGTACGTGATATACGAAAAAATAAATGTTTAAACTTGAGTTGTGATTGCGGTGAGCGTCAGCGTGATTGGATACTCCCTAGCCTGCGAAAATGTTCTCGAACTTAGCCATTTGACATTAATGATAAAAGGCAAAGCGAAAATTTCAATTAAACTTTATATTATTCTTTCAAACGACATTGTAATAATAACTATGTAGCTCATTAACTTAAATTATTCCAAGAATATCAATTTGGGACGTGAGTATACAGATAAATACAGATACTGAAATGTTCTACGAGTTAAGGGAGTAAAAGTAAAATATTTTATTCGTATGTTATAAAATAGGTTCTTTAAATAAAGAGTCTAAGACATAAGTAGTATTCTCGTGCTCCAATTTTTTGCTATTCTCCGTGGCACGTGAAACTAAACTACAGACTACAAGACGTATAGCTTCGTTTTTTAACGAAATCATTAAATCAGGCACATATTAATAAATATTACATGTACGATCATTTCGTATGCACATAATATATCATAAAATTATGCGTGTACAAATGTTAGAATAGCCAAGTTCTCTTATCGTATTACTACAGGCCACGGTCGTATAGGTTTGCACATGCGGTCGCACATATAATTAGTATAGTATTTGCGAATCGTGTTCGTGCGCAGTCCACGGGTTCCAACGACGGGCTTACGCGCCGACGACCAACCGTTATCTATCTGTGTAAAGATTTAAATAATTATATCGTATAATCGCCGTTTGATTCGGGAGCAGCTACACGCGGTTCGAGAACAAACATGAGCTGTTGACTTGTTAGCTAATGGACCGCAATACGTCTCCTTCCAAATCATAATAAATATTATCGGTATTAAAACGGAACCATGATAAATCACACTAAAGGGAATAATCCCTTCCATACTTAATATCTCCTGCTATGCAATTTTAACCGTTCCCGTTGTCTATGGCGCAAATGCGCTATATTATACGATTATACCGCGTGCAATTTCAACCATTTTTCTGATTTATCTCCAACTCGCCGACAAGTTTGATGCATTTTATTTCGAAACTTAAAGCTGAATGATTTATTTGAACAGCCAAAACGATTCGTCGTTTACAATTTTTGAGACGAAATCAATATAAAATTTCTTTCTCCTATAACTTTTCTAGTTTTTCAAGTTTTCCTCTCTCGAAAACCTTTTCATGTTAAAATATACAATACATTTGAAGCCATGGAAAATGAAATCATTAAGTATTAAACATTTTGCTTTTATTTTTATAAATCGTGTTTTTTATTTTTATCTTATTAAATCTTTACAAAATATTTATAACGAATTATTTTAATTTAAAACCTTACAGATTCAACTATTGTTGTATATTTGAATATCATATTAAGTATACATACGTTTATGAATATTCATACCCAAACAAATGTTTTTCACTCATTCATTTACCAGTACCTACTATCTGAATAATTAAATTTCAAAAATATGTAATTTATTAATGGCGTATCATTCCACGCATTAATAAATCATAGTTTTATGTCAAAATTTAAACTGTAGGTACTATAATTTCATGAAGAGAAAAATATAATTTATTGCATAATTAATACATTTTATACTGCTGTGCTATAATACATGCACGGACTTCTAATATTTTTCGATATTCAGTGCAAGTTTTGAACTTTCTCTAATGTCTTATATTTAAGCTTTTCAAGACACTGTACATAAGCCAAGTGTTTAAACCCTTTTCGTGTAAATGGAGATTAAACATCATATTATTTCAAGGACGGCAAACTTTTTGAATTCACATCGTATATTATATTTAAATTGCGTTTAAAGTTTATTTTTTTTAATTTAGTTTAAGAGTGCTTAGAGCCACGATTATTAATGTATGATATTACTAGAACATTATCGACGTGTACACAGCACGAATATATGTATATAATAAATGAACACAACTATATATGTATCTATACATATGTATATAAGTAAATATATACGTGTATAGACATTATACTGTGTAGTTTGAAAAGCCTGAGGTATAAAAACGATAAATCAAAATAGTAGATGGGTTTCGTATTTTTTTTTTTTTTAATTAAAGTATGGTTTAAGAAAGGTTTATACGAAGGGTGTCTGCTCGCGTACACTCGTGTTGTACATCATCAACACTAGTTTAATATAATTTGCACCCGCAATAGTCGTCAGAACCGTCAGAGCCTTGGACCGGTGGGATCCTTCCGGCAGCCATTTGGCGAAATCTTCGGGTTTCTCGTTTTCTCCGTGGAGGCATTAAACTCTCGGAAAAAGTGAAAGTTTGTCTATTTTTTTCCCCCAGCCAATTTCTCATAAATATTAAAACATTTTTGTTTCGCCGTCCAAGAGTTGACCCACTTCTTTTGGAATGGTGTTTATTTATTATCAGCTGTGGTATTATATATGAGTCAGATTTTTGGTTCCCGGCAGACGCGCCGAGCCGGACTAACGTTCGATAACCCCTATTTTACTATAGAGTGGACAGAAGACCGGTGGCGGGGGAAGGGTCGTCGCGTAGTATACGCTTTCGCCTCTCCTTCAAACGCCAATACTATGTGTGTATATATATATATATATATTATATCTTTTCGTTCTCTCTATCAAAGTAATTTTCCAGTTTTATAAATGCACACACGCACACACACACACAAATACAAATACAACCGATTGCGGTCACCAACGATGACGACGAAGTATGTAATAAGTAACGTTTATGCGACTCTGGGGCAGTTTACGTGTCTCGTTGTAAAAATTGGTGGCGGCATCGGCGACGTCGCCGGCAATCGATGAGAATCGTAGTTTCTGGGAAAAATGACATTGAAATCTGCTTTCCGAAAAAGTTTATAAGGTCCTCTCAATACACCGACCACCGCGCCACCGTTATCTGACGTTGTACATCAAATAAAAGTTTCCTTTTATTTTTGGGTTATTTTATTTTATTTTGTATTTTGTATTTTTTTTTTACAAACTCGAAATGGATAACTTTTATTTTATAAGTTCCGCTATTTGATACGTTATAGTTGTCATGGTTACACTCGGTGAATAGCAATGGAAAAAAAACCGAAACTTAATATTCGGAAAAACAAAACTGTATATTATATACCCAAGGATGAATTTTCTCGACAATCGGCGACAGGGATAATGTGTTACGGACAAATCGATCGGACAGTTTTTTAAACACATTAGATTAGGCAATTCCCTGTCAAAACGTTACTATTTTTAATAATAATTATTTCGGTTTCAACGCACTGAATTGCCTAACAAATAAAAAAGTTGATACAGCTAGGATACAGAATTTGACTGTTCTACAATGCAGCAGTTACAGAGAGACGATGTAGTTTAAAGCATCATCGTATACTTTACAAAGTCCATGTTTGTTTTATTGTCAACTCGAGTGAAGTTTTCTTACATTTCAAAAGCTTGTGATTAAAATAATGATATTTCCAAAAATGTATTTTTTTGATGATTTATGAAAGCATACTATGGTTCTGTATTTTGTATTTTTATCGATTTTCGAGTAAAAATTGATATACAACTGGGATGGTAATACTTCAATAAAAAACGTGGCTTCGCTATTTTTACATCAATAAAGTAAAAGAATAATACATTTTCGAATAACGAATTTATATAATAATTTATTACGCATTCAGCTTCAACATAAGTATGTATTTTTTCGATCTTGATTAAAATTGTTAGAGTAATATAAGTCTAAAATCTATTGAACTGTTATTTTTAAAAATAATATTTCTTTTCCTTTATGCATGAATATTATTTTTTAATTAAAGATTTTCTACATTACAATAATATATATCTTAACACGAGCAAAAATAAAATCTTATGTCATAATGGTGGCTGAATATAAGAAGTGCAATTTCTTTAAAGCTTTAGTTATTATAATATTATAAACACTAAAGTTTATATAACAGATCAAGATAAAGAATACCAGGATTCAAATAAAATAATATTTTAGTTAACATAAAATATAGTTGTAGATATAAATTCCAGAACATCAATCGATTCATACAAATGAAATCTTCGGATTTTACAGCGTTTAAGTTAAATTAACACACTTGCAACAGGAATATAATTTGGTATCTTTATCCATATTGGAATACAAGATTACAATAGTACTAATTTACTATTTTAAAAACAGACATTTTTACCCTCGTGATTTCGTTCAAACATCAAATAATCAAAAAAATTCAAAGGTATTAAAAAAAAAAAAAATCATAATAAACTGTTGGCGAAATAAGTAGTAAGTATTCTACCAAGAAATAAACGACCATGAGATGTAAGTAATTCGTCCTTGAAGAATGTAGCCTTTAATTTTGAACTTCTAATATCCGTATCACGGTAGGGTTCTATATTAAATATGCATAATGTAAAATGCAATCTCTAAAGTAGTGTACTGGAATTATGTATTAGTAGGGTAAAACAATTATTTGTCCAACGCCGACGTCACTATTCACTAAGTAGATATTAATAAGAGTCTTATCAATTTACAATGAAAAAAATTCCATGCATTTTCAACAAGAACGCATATAATATGGTAAACTTTCTGGCTATAGAATCTAGAGAGAAATGCAAAATATTTTTTATCCCGTGAACGATGCTCAAGGTTAAATACAGTTTTAAAATGAATTCATATTTTCATATGCGGATCAACTGTTTCAATATGTATTATAATCACCAGTATTAAATGTATACGAAACTAAAAAAAATTAAAATAAAACGAATCCACAACGCCGACTCAAAAGGAAATGGTGTCGTGATCATCTGAATTAAAAAATACCCCTCTCCAAGCTAAGTGTCACTAATGGGTGGCTCCTTAATCAAGTAAATCATGTTTTGTAAACTCTTATCATATATACTTATTGTGCATTAATGTACAGATTGTGTATGTACTCTTAAATAATAATAAAAAAAAAAATTAAAACGATCGTGTTTAATTTGTTTTATAAATAGCAGATTATGTAGAACTCATTATATTGATTTTATCCACGTACATGATATTTTTTACATTATATACAAACAACTTTTGTAAAGTAATACAACAGCTTCGACATTTATTTTTATACGTGAAGAAATAATATTATAATATATACGAGAAATTAGAATAATATTATTTCTAAAATTAAAAAGATAATTAAAAGATACAATTTGTACTTATAATTAAAATATGTTGGCAGAACACATTATTTTAGTTTAAACAATTTATATATTGTTAATAAATTACCAAGAAGACTTGCGTGTAAAAATTCAATTTTACTTTTTATGTACGCAATTTTAAAATGTATAAATATTTATTTACACCATCATGTTTTTATACGTTGAGGTACACTTAACCTTAAGGTATTATTAAACTGTACTTAACCCAAGGTATTCATGCATTGGTATATTTAACAGTTGCCTTTGTATAGTTTAAAAATTAAATATTGAATAAAATAGAAACAATTTTACTATTATATTTTTGGATATTCCAAATTAAAATAATTTAGTTGTAAACATCGATTTATAATTATTAACAAACAATTGATACGCATTAAAAATAATCAAATTAAGATGAATTTTAATTTTGAGTAAAAATAATTTAGAATTTGCTATTAGTATTACTACCTACCGCATTGATATTTAATGAAAGTTCAAATAAATTATGTACCTCTGTATGAAAACGGGATATTTATAATGATTGTTATTTATTTTTATGATATTATTATTTAATAATAAACACAAACGTCGTAAAATAAATACCAAATCATGTTATTCTGGTATTCAAAAGTTTAGTGCGAGCAATGCTAAATGAATAAAAATTAAAACATCAACCTCTATACCGTCATATAATGTTTTAATCGATCGGTAATGATATTATACCAATTATTAAGTATAATTGTAAAACGATGACAGTCAGTATACGCATTGACGTACGTTATTTTATATATATATATACCCAAATGCTATGATAATATATAGGCTATAGTTTTATTTTCCGCAATACTGCAGACACGTCAAATTACATCGTGGCGGCCGTTTAGCCCTTTAAAGAACATTTTCAGGGACCACCTCATGGCCGCTCTACCGTTATATACATATACATATATTATATAAAAATATAATATACATTATACACCCACATACACACACACACACGTATATAATATATATATATATATATATATATATATATATATATATATATATATATATATATATATACATGCATAGAGCACAGTATGTGTGTGATAAAAAGGACGTCGGACAAGTGGCCTAAGTCGTGCGAGTGTGTCTGCAGTGTGCGTGCGTCTGCGAGGTCTCAGACACGATCGATGGCAAGTGGCTCCAGTGAAAATCCCTTTCCGCCGAGTGCCCCACTTTCCCTGTCCTACGCCGCCATCCGACCCACGCCCTCACCCGACCTTCCCTCACGCAAAACATTTTCATTCCAATCGCTTATCTTTCCCGCCTTTCTGTGCTCAACGACGGCCGACTCCGTTCACCGCCTCTACGCCACTACTCCTCCGCACTACGATTCCTCTTCTCGCATTCATATTATCGTTTCATCCTTCGTTCATGTACACAGTTTACATCCTCCCTCGAATTTTGTGCCAAAAAAAAAAATAAAAACAACTTATTTATAATATATATAATGTATATACATTTTTTTTCGGTCAAATTGTCCGTTTGCGTTAACTCAACGACTTCTGTAATGAGCAGCGTATCCCCTCATCTTCGTACAGTCGGATATCTTAACACGGTCTTATCTACCAGTCGACAGCGTGTCATTTGTTTTCGAAAAATTCAAGAATGCAATACACTATACCGTTGCATCGTGGTCATCGTGGCACGAGTAGTAATATCGTACAACTACCATGCGTTGAGTGAACGAGATAAACATGCGAGTCTAACACGTGCTTCTATATTATATTATGCACGTGAATGATATTACAAGCTAACTATAATCCGACTGAGTTAAGAATATACAATTATTAAACATTCATAATATTGTGTTACGTTTTAAAATGTGTCCGATTTTACTACAAGCTCGATAATCAATTTGGTTTGGACATATTATTTTATGCAACGCCATAAAACTTCGAAAATATGTAATTAAAACTTGTACGATGAGCAGTGGCGGCGATGACGGAAGCGGGAGTGAAACATAAATATAGGTTTGGCGTATAAAACTAATGTGAATCCATTAAATCGTTTGGGTCTTGGTATTTTATGTGTTCTCTCGGATTAATCAATATACATGCTATTATTTTTATTATGAGTTGTGTGTGTAGGGAGGACCTCATCAGACTCGTCTTCATTATAGCCCCGTCGCCTCGTCCTCATTCAAAATATCTTCAACTTTCCACATAACTTTCTCGACATTGAATAATGTATATGTTTAATGCTTATGTATATCGCTGACAGTGAAATACTTTTGTGGTCCCTCTCTATGATCGACCACTAAACGTAGAATGAAGGCTACTGAACTGTAATAGTGTACATTCGCGTTTGTCTGTCCTTCATTGTATAAAAGTAATGCGTATATGGAAGAGTGAGGAGAGGGGTATGTTATAGACTTATAGGTATTAGACCTCTCCCGCCTGCCATGATTCTTATTTTTATTTATTATTTTTACAACAACTAAAACTGTATACATGACAATTATCCACGAACTAAAATAATTACTAAAAGTTGGACTGTTGAGCAAATATTATATGCATACTAAACCACCACTCTTCCACGCTAAATTGAACCTAATAACTATTACAGTGCCGAAAAACACACCAATTTGATTCTACGTGTTGTCAAAACCGTTCTGATTCGTTTACGGATAACGTCACTGCGGCTGTGCTTGCAGTATATATATGTATATTCAAATAAGCTACGTAATGCAGTCACCACGAGAGCGGATGATCCTGCTGCTGCACCGAGTCGGGTGGTAGACCTGTCCATTGCACACTAAGTTTTAAATAAGACGTCAGCGGTAGTGTCGTCACGTACGACCACCGCACAATACACGACAACACTATAAGGCCATGGTTGGATATGGAATGATCAACAAATTATAATTATGCATTCTGAAGAAGAAAAAAACACAACGTCTTTGTCATCGTCCTATTTTACTTGGTTAGTCGACTGCATTTGTTTAATTTAACTAAATTTAGTAAATTATCATATGACAAATTGCCAAATAGTGTTAACATAACAACTCGGGTACAATAGAATTATTTTACAAACATGCAAAAAAAAAACTATTTATAATGAAGCTAGTATTTTCCTTGAGTAATTCATAAATATTGAAATACTTTTAATAAAATGTTTTTGCATAAACAATTATAAATAAAATATTTATGTTATTCGCATGGACAGAGAATTATAATTTAACAACTAAATCTCTGAAACTATGAATTCGAATGATCAATAAATGAGTTTATATTATATTAAGTTACTGAAGTAACCATCATAGAAAAATGAATCGTACCAAAAATGTCAAACACGGATTTAAAAATATTATTACCCAGAAATAATATAATATTTTTATAATATTATTCTGAATCCAATAAAATAGTTTAAAATTATATATGAAATAACGAAAATGGTAACCTCGGACGTTTTAATAGCTCTCTGGAATCGTCAACAATCAAATGTTGTAAATAAACTGAGATGACAATAAAAGCATATCATAAGATCAACCTAACAATTACAAAGCATAAAACGATTTTTTAACGAGGGAAATTACAATACTATATTAATTAATTAATTAATTAAATAAAAAGAACACGTGAAATATAAATTGTTTTCAATGTCAATAGAAGAAGTACAAAATTCGACAGAGGCTTTTAAATAAAATCACGGTAAATGGAAGAAAATGATGATCACGATTATCGAATAAATTAGGCGTACCAAAAACGATGCGATAAATGACAACATAACGATTACGGCAAAAATATTATGTTAAACAGCCGTTGCTAGAGTTTGATGATATCAGTCTTGATATTCATATTTTTGACAACTAGTTACGAATGTTGCTGCACCACTCGAACGCCTTTTGATTGTTGTGCGGCAGTTCGTACAATACGCACGGTAACGGCTAGCCGACGCTCGATGACTGTTGATGTCGTAGCACGAACGGAATACCGAATAATGATAGCAGTGGCGTATTTACGGGGGGGGGGGGTCCAGGGGTACTGGACCCCCCCACAGAACCTATCCAAAAAAACAAGTAAAATTCTTGCATATTTGCAGAACCCGATTTATGTAGGCACGCGCGATCGCGCGGACATAGTTTTTTCCCGTAAACAAAATATAGTTTAATATTAGTGACCACAGCTAAAACAGATACATGTTCCTGCAGCATGGTTTCAAGTTATAATTATTATAGTTAATATTAATTATGTAGGTAGAAACTAAGGACCCCCCCCCCCAGAAAAATTTGAAAATACGCCACTGAATGATAGAATAATAAAACATAATGGGCTCGACGGTGCGCGTTCGGCGTGGACGGTCGAGTGGAAACCGCAAACGGCGCGGCGTGGTGCGCGCGTGCGAGATGAAAATCTTCAACTTCATACACGGCCGTTAAAATTCCTTACGTCACACTACGCGGCCGTGTGGGCGCCGCCGCCGCCGGTACGTTGCTGTCGCCGTAGAAAGAGGAGTAGTACACACGCGCGCGCGCCCGGGCAATATGTGTTCGTGAACGCGTGCGTGCGCGTGAGTGCGCGCACCTTTGGAATCGCTTGCAGACAAACGATATACATATGCTACGGTGGCGTTATTTAATATACAATAAAAATATGAAAAAGAAAAGAAAAATAATAAATTGTAATATATAAAACGAAAACAGGTTCTGTAATACCGTTTGTGCTCCGAGAGAGGCTAGACGGACTTTATGGAGGATGACTCACTACACATGTATGTACAATATACAAATACGTGTATGTACAATATACTTACATACGCACGTGATGTCTATGCGCTTAATTTTTATTTTCCTCCAAACACGCCGTTTATATGCGCCATAATAATCTACAAGTACGTCGTGTATACTTATATTTTTTCGCATTAATTGGCAACGCGCGTTGTAATAATAATATTGTGCATAGTTTGTCTGCACACGTGTGTCTGCATATAACGAATGTTGCGCATACTATATGTCGTCGGACGTAGGTTCAGCGGGTGTGTATGTTACGTATGCGCAGTGAATCACGATGGTCATGACGCGACAACGACAATAATGCCGACAATGGCTTGTACAAATACAACCTTACATCAAAACAACCGAACGACTGTTTTTAAAAATACAATTTTCCACGGTTTTCTTACATTTTCCATCGTTCAGTTATCAAATTTAAACGAAATAACCACGGGTATAGTCATGTACGAAAAGATAAACTATGCAATCGTAAGATGTAACATCGTACGTAACATCTAACTGAAACGTTTGATTATTACGAATTTAGTACAAATGTATACTATAAAGTATAACATAAAATACTGCATTGTTGAAAACTCATGGTTTTAGACGTTATAATATGTAGACGCATCGTTTATACATTTAAATATTATCCTAAGACAATCATTCAACTTATGCGTAGACAATTATTTTACAGTTGGTTTATCATTATTATTTTGATATGGGTAAAGTAAGTTAAAAATCAAAACATAACCATCGCTTTGAAAACTTCCATATGTGTGATTTTTAATTCTATACATTTAAAGAAAAAGTTATTACAAAACTATTAATACAACAATTGATTAAAAACTCGACATTTTGAGTTGAATTAAAATAGTCCGTAATCATATTAAATGTATATAATTATATATATAATTTAGTGCCTAAGTGCTGTTCGCAATAAAACAGCGCATAACAATAAAACATATTATTTATGACTTACGATAATATATTGTATGCTTTACAAGAATTACATTTAAGTGTAGTTATCTGTTTGAATATGAGTATAATATCGCTATAAAAATATGGTCAAAATGTTTATTTTTTCTTTTAAAACTTTTTCAGTAAAATTTGTTAAAGAAAAAATAATCTCGCTACTGCTATTGATGATTGTGTGTAATATTTCGAAGAAACTATTCAGTAAAGGTGAAAAGTCAACGCATTTTCTGTTTTTCACCGTAGCGCGGGTCTAAATCGGACGGGAGAAATAATATTGAAAATACACCATCACGAATGAAGATAAAAAAGTAGCAAGTACCAGATGAGAAAAATTGGTTTGATGGCGCCACCGGAAAAAAAATGTAGATATACCTAAACAAAAACATACTTTTATATTGTATTTAGTATATACGCATAGCTGGAACATTTTAGTCTTATGATTTTTTATTTCACGGGATGCTTAAGATAAGAAAACAAAGTGATCGGTCATTGTTTATAGACCACAGACTGCGACGCAAATATAACCTAATTACGATTTTCTAAATTACGGTTTACGAGTGTCAAAATACGAGTACAATATTTATCTATCGATAAGTGAGTGGTCATTTGTTTATTGCTATTTTAGTAAAACTGTTCACATTAACGTGCTACATTTTTTACAGCTCTTGTAATTGAGGGTTGGATCTTAAGATTAAATATTATTATAACTAATTTTGGCTAAAGTAAATGAGCTTAATCCAAAGCTATAAAGCTCACCGTAGTTTGAAATATTCGTATCAATGCAAAATGCTTATCACTTGTATATTATGAAAGGAAGCCGGTAGTAGGATACATACTATTAACTTATGATTTATGAGTTATGGCAGAGTAAATTGGACCACAACGACGAATATAATATATTATTAATACTGGAACTATAAATGTCCACTAAAATGTTAGAAAACTATTTGATATTAGCAGGCAGCAAAAAAACCATGAAGTGCAAAAATACCTTGTTGACATTTTCCATTTATTTTATAATAGACATCTCGTAATAGCGATAAGAGTGTTGTATACAGTGTTGTTTTATGGTTATCGCATGGTATAGTAATTAATTTCACGTGTACGTACTAATAGCCAAAGTATAGACCGCGAAATGATTATTATTTTATGAAACTGTGCCGAGCATACAGTTCGTATGTGTAAAATGTAAACAAGGTCTTACATCGAAAAGACATGTTATCATCACTGTTCGTACGGCTTTTGCGAAGGTTCAGGGATGGCGAGACCTTAAAAATCCGCATTTTCCAATTATCACGTACTTGCGAACGCGTCATTGAATCGTCGCCGCGACTTCGGGATACGTAACATGTTATATAAACACTACTATGTAATACAAAGGAATAGTATAATGTATATAATACACTTTTGCATTGTGTGCGGAAAGATAAAAGCCATTAAAGGTTCGCGTTATGCTCTTCGCCCACCGACTTCCAGAGAGATTTCGGGACCGCGTGCATTGTTGTTCGTCGCACGGTTCCGCAAAAGCGTGTACTATACGCGCGCGGGCCGTAATGTAAATATAACACCACGGTGTTATGACAAAGGCGGCGGCCGTCCTACGCTTTCCGCGAACCGTGATCGCGACAAATACGTCGCCCCGTTCGCGCGGACGCCCGCTGCACGCCGCGGCACTGAACGGTACCGAGACTGCGTTTTAATGAAAATATTATTTTTATAAATTTCATAGCCGACGGAAGTGTACCGACACCAAGTCTGTTACTCTATTTTCATCGCACGCGACGAGCGCACGTCTCACGGGTTCATCTATATCAGGGGTGGCCAACCTTTTTCCACTTTGTGCCGAATGAATGAAAAAGAAATTGAGATGTGCCGTGGAAAAAATTAACACTTGTCACGTATCCTACGTACATACGATTGTTCGGTATAATATAAAAATCAACTACGCGATAATTTAATTATCTTATACATAGGTACTACGGTCTAATAAATTACCCAACAATTAACATTATTAATAATATTTTGACACGATTATTGTGCAATATTTTTATGAGTTAATTCAGTAATATCGAGAAATATAATTTTAAAAATTGAGTATTCCCTGTCAAATCATATTCTGCTATATTTTATCGGACGCTATAGTGTGCCTGTGCCATTCAATAGCATCATATGTGCACCAGGTTGGCCACCCGTGATCTATATTATTGTAATATATTACACGCATAATAATATTATTGGCACAATCATATTGTATGAAGCCAATCGTCGAAACGGACCAATTAGATGATTTTACTATTCCCAACGCACGCACACACACGCACACACTCACGCGTACTTATAATATATTTTTATATTGAACACGCTTACACGCACGTGATGTACAATAATAATATTACGCGTACAAAATAAACATACGTCCAAGTATACTGTATTCATCTGGGGCCGTACATACGTATAAATGCATATTACATTACAGTGTTATGTGCGGAACCATATTACGTGTGTTAATAACATGTGTAATGGCCGTATCTAAATTCCGTGTTGTACATTAAGGCGGCACCGGTGGACTTGATATACGGTATTATCAGGATCGTAATATAACAACGTGTGTGTGTGTGTGTTCGCGTGTATTTGATTGACATTAATATACACCTCTTTGGCGATCGTTGAAAACTCTCGGGTCACCGCATGCGTACACACTTACACAAACGCACTGCACACGTGCAAGCACAAGTATATTATTGTAGTGGTCCAATTAGGTACATTTTTACATGTTTATTCATACATGCATATACGGTTGTATATTATATTGAAAATAAGACTTAAAATAATAATATGACGATAATGTTAAAGGATAAAATTAAAATAATCAAAATATTCATTATAACCGTGTTCATGCGGCGGCGTTATAGATATTATTATATAATGCAATAAATACATGGGCGTGAACCAGTATCTATAAATTACCGACATAACGATCTGGATCTAGGGTTTCTCTACTAATATAATATAGTATATAAACGAGTTCAAAGGAGGCTGCGGCCGCGGCGGCATATAGGTATTTTTGCCCTCGAGCCGTCACCCCCTCCGCGCGTGCTGTCGCCGCCGCCTTGTATAATATATACATACATATGGCCGGTGTATATAAATACATAAATAGGTTCCGCGCGACACGCGCATTTAAATAAAATCATTTTAAATCAACAGACTGTCAAGATAGGACCGTATCATTATTAATATAATATTATTCTCCACGGCAGCCGCGCACGCCACCGTTCCCGCGCACTGCCGCTGGTGCAGTAACCGCGGCGGCGGCGGTGATTATTATAATAATAACATTATGTTGTTGCACTCTTGTTGCACTCGGTCCCCCAAAATGCGTGTTTTCAAATAAACGTACGTCGGATTTCACTTTAATTTTCCATCTCCATCGTTTTGTCTAGTATAATATTTTATTGATATGCAGGGATGTCTAACCTTTTAGCACCACCGGGCCACATAATAAGCGAGTAGAAGTAGTCGATGGCCGCATACATTTTTATAATAATATTACGATAAAGTGAATATAATATGGATTTTTATCTTCATACATTTTATTTAAAATCACGGTGCCAAAGAAAATGTTATTAAAATAATAGAAATGAAATAAAGCTAAGCGAGATCGGACATTGCTCTCTTCCGAAAGCAATGTATCTATGAAATGGACGCGGAGGCCGCGTTCAAATCTACCATAGCTCTAGACGCTAGACGAACGGACCCGCGTGGTGAGACACAATCGTCATATGGCAAATGTATGACTCGGAAAATGTTGTGCACAAGGCCGCTCATCTTGATCGCACCATAGCACTGCGCGTGGCGACGAGTTGAAACCGCGCCGAAAACACTCGTTTAATCCGGTCGGACGAGGAACACTACGAGAATGATGTGTAATAATACGAACGTACATTACGCGAACGCAGGGCCCAGGCCCTGGGCCTCGCGTTTGAAAAAAGTAGTACAATTGGTTTTATTTTCGTCGCGGTGTCTGAGGTACCTAACACATTTTTTTGTGATAAGAATTATTAACGTCATAATAATATGTTTTATAGATGGATGATTTAATACCTAAAAATGTTTTCGCCCTGGACCTCACGTGTACGCGTATCTCGATGTGTGCGAAACGGTTTAATGAAACATCGCGTGCGCGCACGTGTATGGGCTATGTAACACGTTATAGACGCACGACACGGACGGGTGTATCGCGTCCGGGGGGATTCGAGACGGCGGCGATCGACGGCCGGGAGTAAAATGATTTCGCGGCGATCGTTTACCAGACGCCGCGCCGTCGTCGATCGCGCGCGCCCGTGAGCAATAGCCCGCGTATTAATGTCGAGAATATAACGTTCTCATGATAATGTTTGGGTGTACGTACGCGCCCTGCGGCCGTCGCGATATATAAACCGAGGATACGAGCAGAGGGAGGAGCGATGCGTGTCCTAGCTGCGGGCGTCCGCGGTGGCCGCAGCGTTTTCGCTTCACACCCGACAACGTCGTCATCGCATCGCCGCCCGCCAACGTCAAAATTCAACGGTTGGGAACCGAAAGGAAATTTTTTTTTTAATTAAAACACATTTCGTTTCATTTTTTCTCCTCTCTCTCTCTCTCGCTCTCTCTCTTTCTCTCTCTCTCTCTCACACACACACACACACACACACATACACACTCTCTCTTGTAGTGCTTAGAGTAATAATTTAACCACGTCCTCGCAGAGCCAACCTCGAAGCCACCGTTAATCGACAGCGAAACCCCCTTATTCCAGGGGTGGCCAAACTATCTTATAGATCGAAACCGAATTTAATGTTTCTTATTTTTTTTTTTTATAGTTGCGTTTTAATATTTATAATAAAGCTTATTTGTACACGTATAATATATTATTGAATCAATATTTTAAAATGTAATTGTTCATCATTCTAATTCCTTGAAACAAATTGTACTTTTTCAACTGGTCGAAAAACCTTTGGTGTATAATTGTATGAACGCTTTCACTGCAGAGTATCATTTGTTGGGTATTCACATTTTTTTGGAAACTATTTAAAAAAATCGTATCTGAGGCGCTCTGGGTGCCAGGTGGCCAGGTGTTATAAGATATCAACTGCAGTAATCGCGTAAGCAATGCACAGAAAAACACGATTTCAAGATTATACTGCAGCACATGCCCTTAGAGTTTAATAGAACTATCTATATTTTATTGTATTGCAGCGCGGTGGTGGCGCTTTTTCGTCGACAAACCCTTCTATAATATGCTTATTTTGCAAGTCTGTGATGCTGATATGTACACGCACTGTGTGATCCCGTTGAAAAGTCTGTTTATTCTTTCACGACGGGACCTAATCGGATCAGAACAAAAAGCCCGTATTTATATAATATGGATTTACGTCTGAACACGTGCCTATATATTCATTATTGCCAGGCATAACCGTACGTCCGCGTTTACACATAATATACAACATTACAAGCAGTGGGTAGACAATGAGCATGGGTTAAGAATTTTCTCCAAACGTTTAATGATTTTTTTTTTCTTCTCAAATCCAACGTATTAGAGTTTAGCCGAATTTTCGTAAACGTTAGGATTTTAACCTATACGATATGTACTGCATTCGTTAACAGTCTTGTTAACGATTGTATGTCGTTGACTATCGTTAAAAGCGTGTTTGTTATTTTTACCGGACGGCGTAATTATCATTACAATATTCTTGGAACCGGTCATCTGTAGTGGTTGGTGTAGATGTCAATTCACAAGAGTGTTTTTTAAGTAATCTGTTAGCGGCTATGTGTTTATCAGTTTTCAATTAATTGTAAGTGGATTATATTGTACCTATATTTACCGATCGTGATGGCACCATGGTAATTGGATACTGTTCACGCGATAAATCTCTAACCAAAATCCCACTCCATTTCGAATGTTCTCAATAATTATCTTGTAAACAGATTCAAGTTACATACATTATTATATTATAATGTATACGTGCAATTTTTCATTTATTTTTTAAATTTTTATAACGGTTATTAGCTAATATAAATATCATTATTTATTTTCTATAATGTTAGATATCTGTTGGCAAATAAACCACATTAATCATCGTGTACATTATAATATTATGAATGTTATGCAGATAACTTGTAAGTGGATTTTTATACACAAGTCGTTTGTTAAAAATTGTATAACGAAAATGCATGATTTAAAATTTCAGAAATTCACTTCGAGCACTAAGCAACTTCTTACTGCACATCAAGTACGTTGTACTCGTATACATAGCTGCTGTACGGTACATCGATTGATCATTATAATATTATGTGCATTGTTTTATCACGTACGTCGGTCGTACAACTGGTACAAGTTTACGATAAAACGCAAATCGTGGACCGGCGAGAGATAATTTATACATATCAACGCTCCGATTGTTTTTATTATTTTTTCAGGGAAAACTTTTCCATTTGAATGTTTATTACATGCCATAAACATCTCTAGAATGCACACAATAATATTCTCGGTATCATTTTCTTTAGATGGAAAAATGCCTAAACGCGCGTTTCTGTGTATCGTTTCGTCAATATAATAATATGCACGAAGACACTCTTCATAACATTTTTACATAATATCTTTATCAATTTAATATCTTTCGATGTCTGTTTTGCATTTTTTTTTTTTTTCGTAAAAAAGTGACTTTGTATATGTATGCAAAAAGTTTCAGGAATTTCAACGTTTCAATTTAAAAATGGGTTTTATTTTAAAAGTTTAAACAAATACTATACACGTCTAGAAACGTAAAATGGTATTAAAAAAAAAATATATATATATATATATATATATATATATTGTAGTATGTTTTACATTTAATCCAAAAATGTTAACAATTGCATAATTTATAGCATCGTAAAAGTGGAGGCCAATTTTAACTCTAGCGCAGGGATTCTCAACTTTTACACTTCACAGCATACCCATTTGTTGTGATTTATGTTTATAAATGAATAAATACATAAATATAACATATAAGTATAGAACCATATAATATATACTGTATTGTGATTATTTGATTTTACAATAAAATTCTCAAACCGATGTTAATGTGACACTCGTGACTGATGTATTTACAGACCTTTACTTCAATTTTTCGACTTGTAGATAAATGTTTTTGTAATTTATTTTAACTTTTCAATTTGCTGCACTCAAGTTTATTAATACCACACGAAGTTATTGATACATAAGTAGCATTTGTAGTATGTTTCATACCAAGTGGTTATATCACCACGCTAAATAAAATTATTATGTAATAATAAATAACAGTTGAGTACTATATTATTCCTATTTAAATAAAAACTTTGAAAGAAAAGGAATGCAAGTATATATAATTTGTCCACACGATGATGTGTAATGCTGATAATAATACACGTAAAATACTGTTATTCCTCATAAACTTGTTCCAACGGATTGACCCATTTTATACGAATTCAAAACTAGCTTAGAAATATTTCAACTAGTCAAAATTTAATGGAATGTAAGTTAATACACAGAATCTATAACGGATTTAGATAAATTATCGTCCAAACGCAGGAACGAACGTTTAAAAAGTGATAATTCAAAATGTTACTGAAAACAATAGTTGTATTTTCCGTAGATTTATGGTCCATGTTATCTAGCTAATACGTTGTTAATAGGTGTTCATTTATTTTCATATTTTTCGATTAGGTAATTTTTTACTCTTTGCGTGTATGCATTATTATACTATACACGGGTCGCAGGCCAGAAGCCAATGACTTGTACGGCCGCAGGGCTATGCTATTACATGATGTTTCAAATAAATCAAATTTAAGAAAATACAATAAAGATAAACTACCATTATTATTATTATTACTATTATTATTATCCCACTAAGGAGGCTCTTATAATGTAAAACATAACATAATTATAACTTTTTCAATGCGGAAAACGGTGTAAGTGTGCATGTGTGTGTATGCACGTGTGTGTGCACGTGTGTGTGTGCACGTGTGTGTGCACGTGTGTGTGTGTGTGTGTGTGTGTGTGTGTGTGAGGGAAAGAGAGAGAGAGAGAAATGGCTGTAGAGTGTACATGTAATTATTTTCATATGATATTGTTGTTTTATTAGTATTTATATTTTTATTACAAAAAATATGTACAGTTTTATACGGTTACTGACGCATTAACGAGTCTGAAGACATTTAAATGACGTGATTTAAATTGAGAGGATAGCGCTACTACTTGTCTATATAGCAACAGTAATACCATAGGCAGATGCACTGGTTTCTGCTGCACCTGACCGATCGTATATCACTTTTAAAGGCGGGTACCCGGTTACGTTTAGTATATTGAAGTTAAGCCTGGAAGAGTTGTCCACAGTTGAATAAATAATTAAATTTAAACTATCATATCAAAACAGTAATTACCAATACGTTTTGTTTTCAGTATGTTAATATTAATCAGCTATCGGGGTCTATGTACATTTTACATGTCAAAACATGCCAACGACCATTATATTATTACTTATAGATTCTCATGTTGCCATATTGTCATATTGGACGTAATAAATTTGACTTCCATTACCTAAATGTCCACGTAATTACAAAAGTAACTTAGCCGATTCAAAAGAGTAGTATAGATAAAACAAATAACAGACCAACATGGGAACACAGAAGCAGTAGCTTTTAACCAAATTTTACAGCAGAGCTATTTTGGATTAAAAATGTTGTTCCGGTATATTTTTATTTGTCAATACAACGGATTTTATTGTAAGTCGTACAACTAATAAATGTATTCAAATTTCTTTAACGCGCTACTATTTTTATTTCCTGAGGACATGTTTTTGGATTTATAAATAATAATTAATTATTTCATACTTTCATAAAAACGTGCAAGAACAGTTCAAACATAAGATTAAGAATGGCTTTTTAAAAACGCGTAAGTACCGACTTCGTACTGCGGGTATAAAAATTATCCGAAGTGTAAAGCATGATCGTCGAAAGCAAACGCCTTCGCGTATTATTACGATGATAAAACATTTCGTGGTATTATCGGACTCGTTCTGGTCATAAACTCATAAGTCATAACCCGTATCGCGGTAATGCAATATGACATTCTCCGGGATCAAACCAAATGGCTTTCCTCGCAGAATTCAATATCCTTTCGGAGCACCTGCGTCCCACTCGCGAGCGCAGGATTCGCCCGACGGATTATTACTGTCGTACAATCATAATGATCGTTGTTATTGGTTTTTTTATACGCGACATTGAAGTGCTGTTATCATTTCGACACTGACCTGGTTCCGCGAATCCGATTATTTCTTTAGTGCGGCCGTAAAAGTCGTCCGGCTCGGAATCGGTGTCCCTGGTGGACGGCAACCGTGTGCTGGGCGGCAGCGTGTTACCGGTGGCCGCGTCCGGGTCGGCCGCGGTGAGCCCGGACAGGGGCTCGACGGCCAGCGCCTCCACCAGGAATCTCGTGGACCGCGCCTTGGTGATGTTGGGTTTGGCGGCCATGCCCAGCTTGGACAGTATCTGCTCTTTGATCGCCTCTATCCGCTGCTTGTCCAGGCTGGACCTGGTGGCGTTGTCGTAGTGCCGCCGGCCGCGCGGCCTGTGCTTCCGCCGATGATGGTGCCGGTTCGTGCCGGATGTCGGCGACGACGGCGGCGAGGACGACGGTGACGGGAGGAGCGCGCCGGACGCCCGCTTGCACCACGGGCAGTGCTGTCGTCTGCCGTCCGACGTGCCTGAAACGAACGAACGTGACGTTATAATACGTGTAAAATGGCAAATCCTATGGAAAAGTCAAACCACCAAATTAAACCAAATCAAGAGCACAATATTCAGATGGAAAAACCCTAACCTAAATCGAAAAGAAGAAACGACCGTAAATCGCTTAAGAATCGGACACACATGGATAACCCACGGGTTCCTTATGGCAAACGATGAACCCCCCATCTGCGAAACTTGCAATATACAGATCACAATCAAACACATCATCACAAAATGTCACAAGTACCAACAGGAGCGTACAAATCTCAACCTGACGGAAACACTCGATGAAATCCTTGGACCAAACCACGATCAAAATACGAAAATTATTACCTTCTTAAAACTAAACAACCTTATAGATAAAATATAATTGTAATTTTAACTGTTAAGATAATGTAACGTAATGCAAACCTCAAAAAAATTGTTTAACTATAATTAGTATTAACTAATGACCCATGCTGCCGTGTAATATATAAAGATCAATAAAAAAAAAAAATACGTTTATTACGTTGTAATTAGAAATATCTGTCGGACGGATGATCTGTTAACAATCCGTTAAAATCCGTTAAGATTCGTTAGCGATCCGTTAGCGATCCGTTGAGAACGTTATCGAAAAACGTAAACAAAACGCGTAGGTACTGCACTATAATAATGCTGCTACGACCTAAATTAGAATGTTATTGTGTTAAAGATAGATAAAAATGTGCAAGTGAAAGCACACGCGAGTATATATTATGGCATTTAATAGGGCACGTAGGTGCTTGAACAAGAACTATTCTTATATTGCACTATAATAGCGGTCGTAAAGTCCAACGATTCTAAAAACCGTTTTATTCGATGTACGTTTTAAAAATCCGAAAATACCGAAACGTCCGTAACACTATACCCGCCGGACGATTCGGTAATTAAATAGCCAAAACTTGAGTAATATACTACGGTATATGTATTCGAACACTACTGTGAAACTAGAAATGCACTAAGCTGTACAATAGAAATCGAAAATAAGTAATAAATACAATAATGTCAACAATCAGCCATCAATTTGTGAAACTCGATCCGTTGTTCAACTAAATCACTGTAATACGCTATACTACTGCGCGCAGCTATTGTACTCGGAGAAGATTTATAATAATACTATTTATAGTATAAAATATCGGATTCAAGTAATTGATAGGTATTATAAAAATATAAAGCTGAAAAATGTATAAGTCCTGCGAGTGTCTTTATTGACAACAATATTTTCATCGGAATAGAAGCTGTAACGATGAAACAAATGGAACACACACAAAAAGACCAAAAGTAGACGGTCTAAGTAAAAGTTTTCAGTCTCTTTTATAATATTGACTATCACAAATATTTGGTTTTGGGAACACTGGAAGGAGGCCAGATTGGTATTTTTCTCAAAATCAGTGAAAATTAATAACATAAACTAAATAAAATTAGAAATGCATGATTTATTATAGAACGAGTCTATTTTCATCAATTATTTAGTGACTTACGTCATGATGTACACTACTGAAAACAGTAGAGTAAACGACAAAAAGCTAATTATTTTTTCATATAAAAAATATAATCGAAAAGATTGATAACAATCCTGTAGTTAATACTAAGATCAATTACTATAATTAGCAAAACTATATGCATTATTGAGGCGTAAATAATTATCATTCTAGTTATGAACTATAGCAGTGAAACACGCACGAAATGATAGTCAAGCCCCCGTACATAATATTTATTTGCATAAGTGGTAAAATCATTAACAAAAAACAATTTAAAGACTAGAATTATAGCGAAATCCAGTGTAAAAGAGTAAAAATTTAAAAATAACATGGTTGGCTGTTTAATTAAAAAATAATTGTTTTAATAAATTTAATTTAATTTAAATCATGTTTAGTTCATAAAAATAAACTAAAAAAATAGTTTCATAAAATATTAATTTATTCGAACACTGACTGCAAATTTTAAAAAAAATCTGATTTCAATAAACGTTTTGGGAGATATATTTACATTTTATACTTTATGTCAACTAGATTGCGAGTGATATTTAAGGATAGGAAGGAAGGTGAAACCATTTATTTTTCTGGACATTAATTTTAACATCTTTATATCCTCCGCAATCCGAAACTTTGTAAGTATATAGTTTGTTAACTGCATGTTCAAAATTGGATTGTGATACCCTAAATGGTTCATAAAAATAAGAATAACTTTACCATAATTTGCAGTCAAAATTAGATGTTACTATTTCGAAAATAAAAGTTGGGACTGTTGTGAACATTATCTTATAGCAATTAAGCTTTGCAAGTATTAAAACAAATTTACCGAGTTTCAAACTTTTAATATAAAACTTTAATCATTCCAGTAGTCAAATATTAACATCACAAAATAATTTTAAAAAGTTTTTTTTAGTATTTTTCAAAATTTATCTTAATTTTTATACATTGTCAATATGAAAATTAATTGTTCATGACAGAAGACATAAAATTAATTTTATATCTAATTTATTTTAAGAATATAATTTCTTAACAATTCGAATGATTTTAAATGGAATTATTTATTTATTTTATTTATTTTATAACAATACGGGACATGCCCAAATTACAATATTGTAAATTTATATATTAGGTATAAATAGTTAATAATATAGTAGTGCTGATGGATCCTTATTGGCTATACTCATCATGCGATATAGTGGTTGGTTTTTTGCATAGTTGGTGTTGCATTTTGTTTTCATTATTGAATTGAAACAAACTAATATACAACCATTCTGTAGCGACTGTACATTATAATATTATTTCTGACACATTTATTATCATTTTGACAAAAAAATATTATTTCTAAAATAATAATTTATGAGTGCTAATTAAAAATAATTTTACTCGTTATATTTAGATGAAAATTTAATGAACATAACAACATGTTAATATTATATTACATTATTGGTAGTAAAAATAAAGCTTGATTAGTTCGAAATATGCAATGTAAACAGTATCCAAAACACGTTGTTCTAAAATCGATTGGATATATATTTTTTTATAAGCTTGAAACATACCTAACTGACGCTATTAATTGGATCCATTAATGATTTTATAACACGAACTTCAAAATACCGGTTTCGATATATTTCGATTTAAAAAATAATGAATGGAATCACACGATTTTACTTAATATTTGGTCAATAATAAATATGTCTTTTCGGAATAGAGCAAGTTATTTTTTTCTAAACTCGTAAATTGGGTTACCAAAACGGAATCGTTCTATGAAATAATTTACAAACATTAACATAATAAATACATATTAGTCATTTGAATAAACATAAAAAAAAAATGAAAAATTAATTATATTGGATTTACACGATTTATTCATACCTACGGTACTTTTTTAACAAATTTAATTTTTGTTATCTTTGGTTCGAATTTGACTAACAACAAAAAAAGAAAAACGAGATGATTTTATTTCCGTTTTGATTTGGTTAAATAATGTAAAACAACTCGAATGGGATACCGCGATGCAATAATATTATAACAGAATATTTGTTCGAGAACAAGCAGAATTCTTGACGGAGCTTTGCGTAGGCAATATAGCACCACCGCTGTTATTTTTTCCACCAGCAATGTAATTAATTCGAAATTCAGCAATGAGATAGCGAAACTAATAAAATGTAATGGATTATATTAATATAATACGCGATGCATTAGTGTGTGTACTTAATTCGATCATAAATAAACAATATCCATTTGTTTATGACTTATTTAATATACTATTAGGGAAGTTTTGTCGTTAAGTAAAATTTCGTAGAAAAAAAAAAAAAGACATTCATAATAATAAGATGGTGACTAATTCAATCCACGAACATATATTTCTCACGGTTATATTTTTATCTTCTTTTTTTATTGATGTGTTTTTTTTTTTTACTGGTGAGTCATCCCGTATTTTCAATAAACCGGCTTCGGACGTTTCGTTATCACTGTAACACTATTTTTACGGTAGGATAACGCCATTAAAATCTCGAAACAAAATTAACAACTTTGGATTCAAAAAGTTTTCCAGAATACATTTACAAAAAGTTGTTAGAAACGAGTGGAAGAAAATAAATCCCTAAAACATACCAATTGCACTAATATAAGCTAATAGGTAAACAATATGGTTATATATGCATATATTTGTTATATAGTAGGTACCGCAGTACGTATGCATACAAATGAATTATTGATTTTGACGTCATCAAAGTTTTTTCCGACATTGCGTCGCATTCGACAACAATTTGCAAGACTTAAATCGAAATCAATATGTACACATACATAATATACATATATTATATACAATATACATATTATATTTGTTTTGTAGTAGACCACATTGGACTATAATATTTTATACCATTTATAAACGACAAAAAAGTATGATTTTCAAGTATATGTAATAATGTGTATTATCAGGATAATCTCTGCTGGGACCTATGGAATTAAAAATATATTTTAATGATACGTCAATTCTTAACAGTAACATCGTTACATATTTATTTATCATTTTATTTATATATAAATCATATTAAGAAACATCCAATCACATCATATTATTTTATTTTTAAATTAATTTTGGTTTACTTTATGTGTTCAAAATGTGTGCGAATGTTATATTGTTCTTCAAATAAAACCACCAGTGATTATATAAAATAGTAAACTTTATCCTTATTCCAAAAAAAAAAGAATTTTTATTCCGTTCTTGAAAATTAAATTTAAATCCATCAAAACTCCAGCTTTCATATCAGACATACTAGAGTAACGTCATTTTTAAACCATTATTGTTTTAATACATTAGAACAAATTATTGAATAATTTCAGTAAAATGTAGAGAAAATACATAAACTAATTGATTTTTAGGATTGCAAACAATTTATTTACGTTAACGCACCTATAAATCTATGTCATTAACAAACACGTGAACATAAAAATTAATAATTAATACAATTATCTAAACATGAACTATTTAATTTAATACTTAATAGAAAGTCAGTTCTGGAACTATTAGCGAATTTGAACAAAGTTTCGATTAAAAGTATCTTTAAGTTGGTACTTCATAATTATTATTGTTTTTGAATTTCTGAACAGTTAAGAATATTAAGGAAAGCAATAACATTTACAACAACATATAGTTATAAAATCTCCATAAAAAATTGGTTTTTGTTATTATGTTCAAATCTAAAAAAAAAACCTTATTTTAGTTCAAAACGTTCACCAATAACTTATTTTAGCAATATATTGTGTAACGAATATATTTTTGTACACAAAAGAATTTTAATACGAAGAGTATACTCCAAATTTAAAAACTTAACATTTGATAAAATTTTGCCCATATCATATTATAATTCACAGTCGATAATTGTATTTAAAACGTTTAAATAAAAATAAAAGTTACGTTCAGGTTATATACGAGCATATAAATTCGAAATTTAACGGTCTTTATTTTGGTGGTTAAAATTGGTTTGAGTTGAAAGCTTGAATTTTTATTTTTAATATAACTTTTCGAATTAGTATAGGTATAGTTTGAGGCTTAAGTTTTCTAACAGATAAGAAACGATACGATATTATGCTAAGACGCGACGCATAAAAAAGTGCGTATGCTGGTTATTGCGACGACGATATAGCGGTATGGTGTTTTGCACAGGATATAAATTATCACAATTATTATTTATTATTATTTACAGCATGGCCTAAAGTGCATCGCGAGTACATACACATATACTATATAATTTTATCACATACACACATGATATTATTATGCAGAAGAAGCCGGCTGGTTATTGATTCGGACATCCAATAGGTCATTGCATTTTTATTGCGTGCATGCCAGAGCGATCAATGCACATAAAACGAGCGCGCACGCACACATCAAAAACAACACGCCGCACACGTACACCGTTTGGCCGTAGCCGTCTCATCACTGCAACACATGCACTCGTCGAATTTCGTACCTCGTTCGCGTCTTTCGAATGCGTGCGACAGTGCACTCAGCCGTACGTCCTTACAGTAAATTTATAATATAAATACGCATTGACGGTAAATGGTAATCTATATAGGGGAATAGTTTGCATATTTCATATATAGTCATAATTGCACTGTATAAAGTTATACCCAACACGATTGCATTAGAAACACAAATATATATATATATAATATAAACATTAGCTAGGCGATAGTATGGTGTGTGTGTGTGTGTGTGTGAGTGTGCGTGAGTAATATAGTCATAAAACGATTCCCCGGGGACACAATTGATATATATATATATGTATAAGCGCTATTAAAACTTACATGTACATTACCATATATATAATATATATACATTATACATATATATAATATTATATATATATACTATAAGATGGTGTTATAAACGCTGATAGAAGTCGGTGGTGGAGGGCAGCCATGGGTGGGTCGGTGGTGAAGGTTGGGAACGTCGTGGGGTAGTTGAGTCCGACAGGAGGTTGGTGTGTAGGGGGTTTCGGGGTGGGACGGTTGGCATTGGCGTCGGCGACGGCGATGCGTAAGTGCGTGCGTGACACGACTGACCTCACGTAACGACCATCGCCGGCCCAGACGGACACTGACCTGCGTAACTGGAGAACTACCCCTCCGGGGAAAACGGAACACTTTTGTCGCCGCCTCCGCAGCCACATCCGCACCGCCACCGAACGCTCCCCAATCGCCGTACCCCGACGAATGAATATATATATATACTATTTACTCGTGTACACATATGTATATTACAGTATTATTATACTTACACACATATACTCGTGTATATATATATATATATATGTATAGTATAAACGTGGTTTACATTTTACGACTTTTACGTTTTCCTTTTTTTGTTTTCTGTTTTTTTTTTTTCTCTCCATTACATTATACGTTATTATAATACACGTATACTGCTGTGTACACGCTCGTCTTGTCCGGCATCGCACCCGCACGCATATTACACGTATAGGAACGGAGTGAAAATATATTCCACATGTATATTACGTACGGGGTTATGCACTGCGTTAGGAACACCGTGATAGTAATATTACATAATTATCTCGGTATTATACACGGATAATTATAAGGTTTTACGCACAGAGCTTAAATCAAACATAATATAACTGAACGCAGTGCCGTGAAATATCATCGTTATAGGTTAACGACATAATGTAATAATGTGCTATAACAATATATAATAGTACCGGCCGTATTTAATATACAGCGTAATAATGGTGCATTTACATCACGTCACTTCTAAGGTGTCGTACATATTCGATTTCGGATCGAATTTTTGGCCACTACGCCTTTACACTAATATCCACCATTCGCGCACATATAATATTATAATGCGTGTTAATCAAATTAAGTCATAAAAATCCACAAGCATTGGCTGCGATTGACGGTTTAAAAAATGACACTTTTCGGGTCAGGGACCTGCAACCTGCTTTAAGTATAGACATGGTATAATTACAATAATATTCATTTGTCGGAAATCATGCACAGTAAGATTATGATTGTAATGGTTTTTTGTGTATTCATTTATATACTGTAGAAGTGTAGAATATTGCACAAAATATGATACATACTCATTACGAATAATTCTGTTTAAGTAATTTAATAAATATAAATTACCTATCTTTTGAAATCAAGCACTTGAAATAAATTGATTTTATTGTTTTTATTAGATATGTTTAATTGTGATAAGCTATTAGTAAGTTAATATAGCGGATGGTCATTGTATTAATTGTTCGATAACATTTTTTTTTTTTATTATTTCAATTATAATAAATAAAAGTTAAGATAATGAAGTTCAATTTCATTTCTATCGATAAAACGACATGTTTGATAAAATAAATACTAAACTATAACCTTTCTATTGTTAATTATTTGAGTTATTTTTTAGTTTTTAATATTATAAAGTTAATACTACCAGATATATTGCTGTAAAGTTGAATTATTTTGCACTACAATAATATACGTACGATGTAAACAAAAAAGTTGTCAATGTTAGTTTAAAACGGTGAATTTAACATAATATAATATTCCTTCAACGTTGTTAAGTTTCATAATTATTAATCATTTAAATGAATACAATTTATTTACACAAAAAGTATATAATCTTACATTTACTTTAATCGTCTTAGTTCTGAATGTACTTAAAAATATAGCAATCCTGTTATAATAACAATATAATATTTTCCTTCGTTAAAGAGGCAAGTTACCCATTTCTAAAGAAATTAAATTATAAAAATTATCATTAAAAACTGTATGTTTGTACAAGTACCACTAGTACAAAATTTGTATCAACTATTAAAATATTGTTGTCGTATGTAAATTTAATATTCACGCACATATATCATTTTTTTTTATTTATTTATTTTGAAGACAATTTATACACAGTTATTTGTACAATGAGTCAATGCATTATGCAAGGGACCTTCGGGACTTCGGAAGACTTCAGAGTGTTCAGAGAAAATGGAAAAGATGATGTATAATATTAGCCATTTTTCTTTTTGAGGTGGGGACCCTAAGTAAGCCGTTTATTTAATAGAATGCTTAGATATTTCGTTTCATTGGAGACATGAATGATTTTGTTTTTGAATTTAATCAAGATACATATATCCCGACGAAGGAAAAAAAGATTTGGCTTGACTTGCTCTCATTAATTTTACCAAACAGTTTTAGCACCAAGTTTCGATGAGACAAACAATTTCACCTGGGGAGATTGGTTTACAATGTAGAGGTAAGGTAGAATAAATAGACAAACTAGCTTGGGTTAAATGGCCAGAATTTGGAAAAATTTCAAGGTGAGATTTGAATGTATTAGCCAAGTGTTCAGCAAAGACTATGGATTTCTCATCATCAGATGAGGTTAGCGTACAATCACTTTTGAGTAAAGGAAAGAAGATTCGTTTATTCGATTATTATTAGTCATTTTCAAGGATGATTTTATTTAAAACTGTTGTTAGTAGAGATACATACGAACTTATAACATATTGTAAGTTAGTTATGAGTACGGAAAGTTGAATAGTTAGATCATTATTGTTAATTGATTCATTATGATTAGTGGCGATGTCATTTGAGTTTAAAATTGTTAGATCATTTGTATAAGTTGAGACCGGGCGTGACCGGGCGCATTAGTATCGTTTGATAAGGAAGGGTTACCAATAGGGACTTGTACATTACTTTCTTTGCATTTAGCGGTATTATCAATTGACGTAGAATTATTGTTATAATTGTTCAACGATTGTGTGCGTTTAGATATTATGATTGTGTAATTGGTGCATAAGTGAACTTAGATGATGGTGACGTTGGGTAGTGTTTGAGGTTTTGGTGGCATTTTGTTGATAATTTTAGTTATAATTACAATGAAATCTTACCCTGAAGGATCGCGAGGCTGCAGTTGATCTTACACAGTTGTGTCAGAGTATTTTTTTTTTGTTTTGACGAAATAAAAATTAAAAATAATCAGCGAAATTTTAAAAAGGTTTACGAACTTTTAACGTGAGCACGACACGAAATAATTACTGCTGTCGAACAAATGGATTATATAACAGAATTTCACCATAACAAAATCACATATTTAATAAACTATTACATAGTTAATATTTTGAAATAGATTAGTCAATGTTGATATTTTACCTATATCATCCCTCAGTTATTAATTTCTTGCGAAACTTTAATAGCATTAAGAGATTTTAGAGTGAACTACTTCCCATTTGTGATATTCCAACCAAGCCATACACTACATCATGATTTCCCGTGACTCGCATTTATGTTAATATGTTCTCATTCTTCAATATTTGTCCAAGAATATAATTAAATATTCATGCAGATGTATTTCATTTTTTTTGCTCTTTGTGTTTTAATATAATATGCTAGAATTCATTTTTTCCATTTCTATATCTTGTATTATAGAAATTCATAGAATCCAATATTGTATAAAAATAAAAAATGATTAGTTCTTAAAATATTTATGATTATCCTTAAAAAGCTGCAAAAATAAGAAGGAAATACTTTACTTGTATTTTTTAGAACTTTTGAGAATTTCATATTCTAAGAAATTAAGAAATATTTATTTATGAAACAGTAAAACAAACTATTTTTAAGATCTGGAGTTAATGTTAAAAAAATATTGTAAAAAATTTCGTAATTATTTTTACATCTTTTTAACAATAAGTAAAAGTAATATAAAACCATTTAATATTATATAATATCATTTTTAAAATAGTTTTACAGTTTTGTACCTAATATTCAAGTTAAATTGTATATTTCGAAAAATGATAAAATATAAATTTGCATGTATTAAATCATTTCTATTGTATATATAATTTTAAAACCCTATAATTTTATCTTTTAAAAAAGTGTTTTTGATATTAATTATATACTGTATGTTATAAATAATATTAATATAATGTAAGTATTAATCAAATCAATATATTTAAGTA
The DNA here is from genome assembly GCA_949715065.1 of Periphyllus acericola. Lineage (NCBI taxonomy): Eukaryota > Metazoa > Arthropoda > Insecta > Hemiptera > Aphididae > Periphyllus > Periphyllus acericola. Next base: position 24,187,892 of record OX454265.1, read on the forward strand.
ATTATATAATATTAATATTTGTTAATTAGTAATAACTATAATAAATTCCATTAAATTTATGATCATAATTAAACCCAAGTATTTTGTGAAAACAATACTTCCGTCAATGTATTTTTATTGTTAAATTTATTATACTTGAATCAACCAAGCTTAGTAATTTTTAATTCATTTTAAAATGTGTAGGTGTTTGCCTAAGGGAAAACCTTAAGAGAATTATTAAAACAAAATAGTGACGTGGGGGCCATGTTCATTTGCTTTTTATCAAAAAGTTTAACATTCCTCGGGGAAATTATTAGACGAGGGCAAATTAAATTTATACAACATATTTTTAGATTCTGAGTGAAGCGAGGAATATATTTTTAAGCCACGTCTACCTATATACTCGTATGAAAATCATATAAACTGGCATGTCATTTCAAATGGTGGCATCCATTTATAATGAACACGAATCCGTCAAAAAATTAATTAAAGCCCTCATTCCCTCAGCAACATTAAATTACCTATTTATACTAAATAAATGACGAAGCAATTGCATATGATTCAATCAGGCAATTATTCATCCAACCGTCAATATATATACGCGGGTCTAAACTTTATGACAGAATCGGTATAATATACACTTCAAAACGAATGTCCAATGCATTTATTAAAAAGTTCGACAAGAATATGAACGCAATAATAAAACATTATAATATGTCAGATTAATATGTATAAAATATTCATCCCTCTAAAAGTCTAAAGCATAAACATAATATTACCTAGACATATTGAAATAACTTTGCAGAAAATATTAAATTTCTATAATATGGAACACACTTTTAATAATGCTTTAAACTTAAAACAATTTTTGATGATTAAAATATGAAAGTTAAATATTCCATAAATATTAAATACCTACGCAATTTTAAAAACTTCATAAATAGGCAGCAAATAATGATATTATAATATATAGGTATTAGCTGGTACTATATATTAATGTGATGTTATAGTTTATATTTAAATTTAAAATTTATAATTTTCATGTTAGATAAAATATTTGCCTGCGTTGCAAATTCTTAGCTGTTATTTTATTCACCACTTACAGTATTTTTCATTCAGTTCATTTGAATATTTCAAGAGCAATTAAAATAATTCTAATTGTTCATAAATCAAGGTTTCACTAACTAATATCATATATTAAACATAGAAGATAAATTTACGGCATAAATTGTAGCTGAAACATTTTTGTTTGTAATCAATTTTAAATAAAATTTAAAACTAAGGCAAATTATTTTGTACATGTGCTCAAAATAAATTCACCGTCACGTTGATAAATTATTGGTAAAAATAATAATAGATTAATTAATAATATAATAAAGGTCTAATAAAAAAATCTAATAGAACGATTTCAAAAACCAAAGAACATATTAATCTCTAATCTAATCCACACGTCAATAATCTGGTATGAAGTGCTCACACTGCATTGAAGAATTCCAGGAACTAAGCTAACACTTGTAAATATGAATAAATTGGCAAATGACTGGCGTTTATCTGAATCACGATAGTCGACATAATACGATACTGTATACTGTATACTGTATAGTCATAGGTTATTTTAAAAATAACAACTACAAATATGGTAAACGCTAATTTTTCTAGGGTTTTGTTTAAGCAATTATATATAGACATATGATTTTTTTATCAGTCTATTGATTTGAATAAATCGATTTCTGATAGTTTTTTTTTTTAAAACTTTAATCATTGGCTATTTTGCATAAAGAAATAACACTCCAAATCCTCCAATTAATATAACATTTGACGTTGTTTATGATATCCTAAGTATAATTTATTTTTAGATCAGTTAATTAACTTTCATCTGTTCTACAAGCTCAGTTCTACACCCATGAATTTATATTTATATTGATTAAATAGATTAAAATGTAGTATGATGAGCATACACATTTTTAAAAATCAAATATGCTGCTAACTAGTTTTTTTTTTAAAATAATATAAGCTAAAATATTCAGACAGCTAATTTCTTCGTCACAACACATTTTACACTAATTTATCAATAAATATTACATATATTATGTGATATTTTGAAGGCCGTAAGGCTGAATTACTTTTTCACCTGCAGAAAAATTACAATGTGATAAAGTTATATACGTAAGTAGGTATATAATTTGTGTTCAGGGTTCTAGGGCGGTTATTAATATTCGAATTATGGGATTGAAAATATAAATTCCATACCATATCTTATTAAATAATGTATACCCTAGGGCCTAGACCCGGTGGCAGGTCTTCTGTCTTAGAAAATCTAAACAACGATTATAATCCCGGTGAGTCTGGAATTCTGGATCATCAGTTTATTAATATCGCGCAATCATGTTTATTTTTATTTTTCTTGTAGATCGTCACATCGAACAAGTTTAAAGTCGAGCATATTTTGATTAAGCTATTGTGTATCTATAATAAAATTGACAACGTCTAAACAACAAAACGAAGTACGCGTTGCATTTCAATTGAAAATTACGTTTAACAAGACTGTTAAAAACGAACCTTATATTCCTATTATACGAAAATATAGTGATGTAGCGTCGTTTTAAAATATTCACCATCTACGGAACATAATAAAGCTGTCCAATGTATTACATATCCGTTGAAAGAAAGACGGAAGAAGATTTACATGTAAACCCAAACAAAATAGTTCGTAAATAAATTCAAGAAAGTTACGAGGTTTTCCAAGCTATTAAGAAGATTTTAAATAATTAATAGAATTTGAGAGAAACATTTTCTTAATATTCACATAAATCACAAATAAAAATGTGTGTCCAAACTGTTTGGAATTTTCTAGAAATATACATTTTTAGACCATGATTAACCTAAGTGTTTATATAAAAAAAAAATGTTATAATTTTTCAAATCAACTTGTGACCGTATGGACAGTCACAAGTCTTTTCAAACGAGTGAAATAAATAATCATTAATATATTGGGAACAATTTTGCCTAAACGCAATATATGATTTTTTAAATGTTCACCCAATCACGCACCTAGAAACATCACTGATCTCATAAACTCGAGCCCAAACGCAAATCTTTGTGTTTAGAAATAGTTTCTGACTAGATATAAAAGATAGTTTCTTTATGCTATATTAAATGAACCATATTATACAACTATTGTCGTCTCTGAAGTTCACAACTATTGAAATCTATTCTACTAACCGCGTACCGTTCCGTTTGTACACATGAAGATAATAGCGTACTGCACCTATATTTATGTACGTCGTGGAATGAAAAATAATGCGTTGTGCACAATGCCTACGGTAAAACCACAAATCGTCACTATCGAATTCGAGATTCATAAGGTAAAATCTATACACGTTTCTACGCGTGAATTCCGCACGAGACATTTCGGACGACTCATCCTGAGCTCGACTTTCTTGAAAACCGTGACAAACGAAAAACCAGGCGACTGGTGTTTTCAACCAATCCAGTACCGCTATCAACAGGGGTACCGAAGGTGCGGATCACCAACGGAGGACTCCCCTTTAAAAAAATGGGGGTGAGACAATTTTAGAAGACAAAAATGTAAAATTTGAGAGTATATAATATATGTATAGGCAGTAAACAAAAAGTAAATTTAATAATTTACTAAAATTAATAACCAAAATTTCCATCGACTGTACACATATTCTGCGTACTATAATACGACGATGTGTATATTGTGTAGTATGAAGGTAGATGCCAACAAAACACTTAGTTTTGGCAAAAAACGTAGTAATTTCGTTTCTAATGTAAAATGATGATTTAGATTTTTCAATTTGTTAAAATGTAGTGTTAAATTCACAAGGTTACGAAAAAAAATAAGTTTTCAGTCGTAGAAGCTGGTTTCTGCGAGACATATAGAAACTTACTGTAATGTGAAAAGAGTTTCAAACTATGATCATATTTTAGAAGGTCCCCCCTCCCCCACCCCCCACATAAAATCGTTCGCACCGGAGCCCCCACGGATACCTAGTCGCATCACTGGTACCGGCACATTGTTATTAGGTGTACGAAAGCGCAGTGCATCGTCATTTTTCGGTCGAAACGCGTCGAAGTCTCGTGGTCTTAAAACTATAGGCGGTCGCACCGTAGCTAGGTATACGTGCACGTGTAGGCGGTTTCGTTCGCGCTGAAGTCTCATTCTTATGTACGTTTCGTCTCTCGCGTGCACGTTTTTCCTACCGCTTCGTTACCGCGCGGCCGACTGCGTGGATGATGCATGCTAATTGTGTGGCGCATACCAGTTTACCTGTCCAAGTCCTTTTAGGACGACCACCTTTCACATAGTGACATTTAAACCTGCACTGCACGGCGAACGTAAACGCAGCCGGTATACGTACCTACACATAATAATAGTGCACCGCGAGCACAGAGGGCTATATTATCCTTCTCTCCGGCGTCTTAAATATAATAATAATAATAATAATAATAATAATAATAATAATAATAATAATAATAATAGTAATAGTAATAATAATAATAATAATAATAATAATAATAATACGAGTATATCGTCCACATGGGGCACAGATGAAAAATTAACTATCATTCCGCGGTCCTTCATAGGTCATGCACCCGACAAATACGCGCGTTGACAGCCATTGAGGCCTAGAGACATTTCGATATTTCCCTCGTCTTACAAACGTAATAATCATAATACTATATAATAATATATACGCGTAGTACTATATACGCACGTGGCTTATTTAGAAAACACGATTTTATCGCAGCCAAATCGGTCCAGTATCTTTTATTTTAACACTTCGTGTATAAAATATATACAAGCGTACCTCGCTTTATAAATTGATCACGTGGTATATACGCGAGGGAACCAACGTAATATATACATCAATAAACCATGGTTTAAAAAATATGACACAACTATACAGCTGTTTCCATTGTTTCCAGTGAAAAACGAGCAGAGTCACAACCGATTAACAAATTTAAAATTTTGATTCGAAAAAATTGTATCAATACTCATTTTGTTTGTTTTATTCAAAAATATTTAGTCCTTGTATTACCAATGAGAATAACGAATCAACTTGGTACTATATTCGTATATTCGACGTGGTCAAAGAATTGTTTCAAAAGTGGTTTAATCACGAATCTTCAACTGACGTATGAACTTAAAACGATTTCGAAATAGAAATTATACATGTAGAGTTAAGTTAATGAATCGAAATACCAGAATCCTTAACAGTTTCGACTCGACCAATGGAGGAGATCTACATTTTATTGATCGGACAAACCTGTTTTTATTCAAAAAAAAAATGAATATTATTTATTATAAGTAGCGATTTATCCTATGTATTATTAGATAGGAATGATTTAAGACTCGGTGCACGGTTATTCTTAAATTTCAACTCAGCAAATTTATCCTAATTCAATTTTTCACCTCGCAATGTATACGCGCGAGTTTCTTATTGCCTATATTACATTCAATTTACATCCAACGGATTCCTGTGTCACCGTGGGAGTGGAAATTTAACACTCATCGTAATGTACATCATTATATTATGATTCAAATGATTCCCGGTGTACCTACTTGTGTTCGGCGCGTTTACTTCTGAGTATTTGATATCGGAGGAGACGCTGCAGTTCGTATAAACGCTCTAAGCCATATAATTATTATTACTATAATAAAACCCACGAAATATTTTCAGCGTGACTACTTGACAAATTACACGGCGATGCGTACATATAAATTTAATGTATATAGGTAACCGACTCTACTTACAAGTTTTCGAGTCGAGACTCGAGAGTATTTAAAAATTTGTCCACTTCGGCTGGTGAGCAGTTGCGAAGAGCCAATAGAAAGAGAACGTACATAAAACGAGTTTTTAATCATAAATCATTCTCGTGCGCGTATTGCATTATTATAAATGTGAAATAAATTCATATTATAAGCCACCTAAAAGGGAAAGTAATTGGGAAGGCGAAATGAAAATAATCCAACTGAAATAACGACGATGACGGCTAATATAATATGTCGAACTCGTGCAAGAACACGGTTTTTACGGAAACCCATTAGTATATTATTATTATGAAGGTGTTTAATTTATATTATATGGTCGATAATAATATGTACTTTATTAATGATACAATGAAAATACCGGTTTATTCAAATCGGAATTCGAAAAAACAATATAGTTGTACGTATTATATTATTACATTTAATTTTATCTAATATATGTATATTATATCTATATTTTACGTATAAAACGAAGACGAAGCAAACAAGAGCAGTCGCAACAGGTGTTACGTTCGAACACGATCGTAAATCGCAATCGTTGAACGATTCCGATAATTCCATCTCTGCACGAGAATATCTGCGGGGAACAGCTTATAAAATTATAAAGACGAAACGTGCGCTTTACCGACTGACCAATGGTATAAGCATGCGTTTTTGGTGTATCATTTAACTTCAGTATTGACTAGATCAAAGGCGTACACAAGGAGAGGGGAAACTAAGAGGCTTGAGCCCCCCCCATGGCCCGCATTATTGTTTTTTATTTATTAAATTAACAATATCAATAAAAAAAGAAGAATTTTCGGAATTTGAAGTAATACGAAAAATTTCAAATAACTCACCCAAACGAATGCGATTAATAAATTGGACAAAATAAAATTTGTATTTATTGTCTTTTTTTTATGATTGAATGAAATAGTATTTTTTTTCATATATATTCTTAACAGCTTAGTATCATTAAGAAAGTATCTACTTTATTTTTTCAAACCAAATGTCACAACTTAGTAAGTATTTATTTTCAAGCTCTCCCATCGAAAAATCCTGCGTACCCCACTGGACTAGATCATTATTATTATTACACCTATTTACTATTGAAATTAATGAAAGTTGCATATATTCTGCGTGCACGATATTGCTACATTTTTAACCATGCCTATGTATGTAAAAAATGAGAATCAAATCGTTGTTTGTCGGTAATGCTTGGCAGAAATTGTTGGCCGGGACCAATTCGAATCGATTTATAGCGGTTAAGCGATTTTTATGGGAACCCATTCTGACAGTTCTCTTATATTGGCCCGGGGACCAATTGCGCGACTTTCATTTCAATTGGACTCTAAGCGCTCGAAACATTCGTCTCTCGTTTGACTTACCGGGCGTGTTGGTCTGTTGTTCGGTCCCATCGTGGCCGAACGGTGCTCTTTCCAGTTGCGATGTGACGGTGGCCACCGCGCTGGTGGCCGCTGCGGCTGCGGCAGCGGTGGCGGCGGCTGCAGCTGCGGCGGAAGCGGAAGACGACGACCGCGAGAAAGAAGACGACCGCGACGGTGATAACGACGGTGAAGACGACGACGACGAAAAAGATGACGAAGAGGAGGAGGAGGAGGAGGAGGAGGAAGATGAGGAGGAGAAGGAGGAGGAAGCATAGGACGAGGGGACGGCCGATTCGCGTGGTTCGGCGGCGGACATTGCGAGCGTTACGGCTGCGGCGGCTACAACAACGACAATACGTATAGACCACGACCAATTGTATCGGTTACGTGTCTTCCACATACTTCCCAGAAACGCTCAGGTCAGCGGCGGCGTCGTTACACACGCGACTGGCGGCCAACAACAACTCATCGGGCGGCCGATAGCGTCCACGACGGCAGTCGCACCACCGGCATAGCCAGCCAGCCGGACGGTCGTCGTCGTCGTCGTCTCGTCGTCGTCGTCGTTGTCGCGGCGGACGGCTGCGGAAAGCTCGCTGATTGGCGTGCGTCCAACCACTGCGCTGTTCCGTTCTCGCTGGCACGGGGGCGGTGGACGAGCGTACCGACGTGCAGGCGTACTATACGGTGTAGCGGCTGATCGGCTCACGCCGTGTGGTGCAGGTGAACGGGTCGTCTGCCGCGGACAGTGATCGCGACATCGCCACCGACGCCGCCGCCGCAGCCAACGTTGTCGCCGCGAACCGTTTTCACCGCGGTGGTGCCACCGAACTGTGTCCCAAATCGGCCGTGGGATTAGATTCTGTCCGTCGCGGTCGCAGCACCTATCGAATCGCTATCACTCGCGGGCGTCGCGGACGGATCGAACGGCGAACAGCGGCATCACGTGACGACGGCGACACGGTGACACGTGTGTTTATTACGGCGGCACGCGGAACGAGACGAGAATTTTAATAATGCGAAAACCGCAACGATCGCGAAAAGAGTTTTTTTTTTTTTATTTTTTACTATTATGATTCTGCTTCCTCTACAACATTGCAATGATGTCGGTAACTTATACCGCGCACAGTTGAAATTATCCTATTTCCGTCGTCGTCCGTGTATGATACGCGTACGTGTACGTCGGGGGGAACACGCGCCCGGGACAAATCGAGTGCGAACGCGTGTGGAACGTCCGACGGTCGGCGGACACTGTATAAAACACACGCGCGCACCGCAGTACATCGGTGTGCCGGCCGGTCGCTGCCGCCGCCGACGCCGCCGCCGCCGCCGCCGCCGTAATGTGGCCGGTACGCCGCGCATGCGTAACCGGCGCGCACCACGTGTCTGACACCTAGACAAGGTTCAATTTTCAGCGCTGCCGGTGGTCCCCCCGGTGGGTTTCTCGTCGTAGCGTACGCTTACGCCGCCGCGAAGATGACTTCTTCGACGGCACACGCCGCCGCCGTCGCCTCACCTTCATCGCGTTTGTCGTGTTTAAGGTACGCGACCGCAGCAATACGTATGATAATGCATCGCATTGCATCATAACGTCATCGTAATGCTCTGCGTTTTCGTTTGTTTTTTTCCACGTTTCTTCCAAATATTCTCTCGATGAGAAAGCTTATGCCATATGTACTTGCGACCACCGGGAGCCACGGGCCGAACGTTTCGTTTTATTTTTTCTCACGACGCAGAAACAACAACAATATCAGTATACACAGACGTACACTACATATATTGTACTCGTTCCTCACGATCACGATCTCACTCTCGAGGGTAGGCCGCGGATATCCTCCAGCAGTTGAACGCGCTGTTCAGGGGTAGGTGCGGGGGGGGATTAACTTTTCCTATCTATCGGGATTTATAAAACGCGAAAACAACATCTATCATATTATTTTTATCTGCTTGTCAACAACCGTGCGCACGTATTACAATTGATTAGGTATGAATGAAATAATTGATTTTACTAAACGATATAACTTTCGGCATGGCTCATAAAACTATTCCTAGTTATATGACTTGAAAAATAGTAATTATACATTCATATTTTCATGGTTAGGGGCGAGGGGTAATTTAACTACGGCAACTTAAGAGCGTACACAATGTAATTAAAAAATACCTAAAACTTTTCAAACAAAATCGCGGGGTTAACCACCAACCCCTTCACCTTTAGATATGCTCTTGACAGGCGTAGGCAAATCGAGCGCGCGTATACAATACCAACAATAAGTGTACACTGAAAGTAAGAGGAAGGAGGTATACCAAAAAACGACCGTCGTCGTCGAGTGCGGCAACAGCGGTCATTGTCGTTTTTGGGCTTCAACAAATTGTTACAGTGTGTGTGTGTGTGTGTGTGTTTACAAGATATTTGAGCATATAAGAACACGTAGTACATACCATCTCAAATGACAAACACATTTTTGACCGACAGTATACATATAATATAAGCTCGACACTGAATATATCGATACTGTTTAGTCACTATTGAACCGAAAATTCAAATATTTGGATAATCCTAATTAATCCTTAATTTGGTTAAAGTGTTTTTCATAAACTGTATTCTAAGAGGATTAAAATTGTTTAAAAATAAAAACACTGAATAGTCTAAAACAGGATTTGCAATAGCTGTAGCTGAAGGTGTCGTGAATATTTTCACTTTCTTCAGTCCGATAGGCAATCGATAAATTCAATGTCATAGTTATCGACGTTATCCACTTAATATATGAAATCCTAGAACAGTTGAGATACCATAATATAGTCATATTTGAGTTTAGTAAATATGTTGTTCTCACTTAGTACAATTAATTTGGTTATATTTTATTCTACATAAGTACCTAATATTTATTGGTTAACTATGTCATACTCGTATAACTGTGTGAGGAGGCAATAGAAATTTAACAATAATAACACGTAGGTAAGGATTTTACTATAGTATTATAACTTATAAGTTATAAGTCTATAATCATATGACGGTATTATGATAATAATATCATAATACATGTATTTTTATGTAATTAAATTGATCTTTCCTTTTTGGGGTTGATTGTAGGTACTACCAGTAATTTACATACATATTTTTATTTATATCTTTACATTTCCTTCAAGCTATTTTTACATATTTCAAAAATATAAGTATACCTATTTATCTTAAGAAATTATGGAATATAAATTTATCATTCACTGTCGGTATAATTCAATTTTTCTGCATTTTGAATTATATATAGTTCTTACTACGGAAATTGTGTATATCTACAATCTTGACATTTAGAACGTACATTTTACCAATAAAGTGAATTTTAAAAAAATTCACCTACGGTATATTTTTTTATCACATTCGAAATCATATCATCTGTCGGTATCTATGTAATTTTTAATAAATTACGTTATTATTTTTTTTAATGTTGCCGTATATTAAAATATAAATAACAAAATATTTTAATTTCATAAAACTTAACATTAATTAAGTTATATTTTCCATCTTAACTTTTGAGTGAATATTATATTATTATTTATATTTTTATTTATTACAAATAATTTGATAAGAAATACCGTCATCAATATATTATAACTTTTTTTATTTGTAATTCAGCATTCCTCTTCAAGTTATTTTATTGCTTTATCTTTAGACATGTTATTTTATGTCCAAAAATAAAATTTTTACAATAAAAATATTATGTTTATAACAGTTATTTTCTTAAGTACAATTTTAAATTGAGCGCAGAAAATTATTACATGTCATATGCATGACTAGCTTATTTATTTTGAGTATGACTATTTTTTGTTATATATGTTTGAAATGCATGACAATTTAACAATTTAACTACCCACAAAATAATGATGAATAAATAAAAATTACGTAAAAACGCCATAGGAAATATTTATAAAAATCAATAAATAAATAAAATCTCTCAAATTAATAAATAAATAATAACAGTATGACAATTGTATTACTTCATACTTGTATAGTTGTATGACTGGTGAATGGTATAGGTTTTTTTCACAGGGTACTTACATAGATTAAAAAAAAATTGGTTTTAGTTACTCAGAAATAATTTTATAATAAGTTCAAACTGTTTAAGTCTTACTGCTATCTATTTTTAAAAATTAAATATTATAAATTTATATAATAAAAATAAAATATAATACATTTATAAGTTGTCGTTTTATCAATATATTGTATGTAGGTATATTTTTTTGTAAAGTTAAGAAAATATTGTTTTTGATTACCCATGTGGTATAACTATATAAGTAATTCAACTTTTTTTGCACAATATATTGCTGAGTAAAAAATAATGAAATATAATTACGACATGAAAATATTTACAGGTCTAAAATTACATTTAATGATATTGCTTTTCAAGTGTACTTAAGACCAGAAAATAAGATAGTAAAAAAGTCAAAATAATGCAATATAGTTAGTGATTTACCAATAATCCGAGGGATAAATGGACTTATTTCAATAAGTTAGGAAATTTATATAAACGTTTAACATTGAGTGAATGCTGAACCAACTAAGTAAATTTGTGATAATTTTGAAGCAATCAATTATTTTAGAGTTAAATGTTTCACCATAAACAGTCTACCATATTAAGTTTTGCATACTATATAAGTCTTGGTCTCTTGATTATTTGGATAAATCAGTGTTTCTCGACCAAGGAAGCGTAAGTCAGCGTAAGTTATCACAGACAAAAATGTTATTTTTTTAATTATTTAAAAGTATTTAAATTTTAAGTTGCGGAAAAAATTTAAAAATTACGATTTACCACATATTGATAAACGTTTATGTTTCATAAATAACATAACCATAATGTCAATAGTCATAACTCATAAAACTTTATGTATATTATTAGTTCATTTAAACTTTAAAGAATAAAAAAAAAGTTATCAAGTTGTTCCGATAACGAAGGAAGGCCTAGAATAAATAAGGTTGGAAACCACTCGGATAAATCAATAAAATTTGATAAAATATCCGATTTCATCAAAATTTAATTTTCAGGTCTCATAAAAATATTTTGGGAATTTTCTGGATAAATTTTTTTTTACTACAAATGACTAACAACATTTTGTTACATTTTCAAGACTTTTCATCAAACCAAAATTAATTTATCCATATTTTGTGATAAATGATATGAAAATTTCAAATATCTATAAGTAGCACAAGAAAATCTAAATATTTTAAAAATTATATCATTAACAAAAAAACAGAGAAATTATCAAGTAGAGAAAGTTTCAAGTCTTTAATAAGATATTATTTTTTGAATTGTGACGAACAAAATATTTGATTTTGTTAAAAACCGGTAACTCATAAATTTTGTCATTAGTTTTGAATGTCTAATTGGATGTTCTCAATTGTTTGAAAAATTGTTGAGAAATTCAAAAAATTACCATCCGTACACTACAACTAGTTACTAGACCTCTCTTTGGGTGGTCAGAGCAATTCTTCTTATGACAGACACAAATAAATAAAAGCAAATAACGGTGAAATCACTTCATTCGGGGTGTAAAAAATGTCAACATTTTACTAAATTAAAAGTGTTGACAGAAATAAAAAAAAACATACTATAACATCGGAGAAAAATCAAAAAACTAATTCTTATGTTTTACAAAATAACTATTTTATTTTCAAATGGAATTTTAGCTCATAATATTTCTATAATTCTATCAAACCTAAGCTATAATGGTGTACAATTTGTATTATAGGTACACATAAATCTGAATATTAATGTAATTAAATAAAACAGAATATTATACAATAGGTACTGCTTTAACAACAGTTTAAATTAATGATTTTTATTGATATTTATGTCATTGTGTCAAAATGGAACAAAACATTTTAAAAATAAATTATGGTACATTGAAACACCTACCTACTTTACCATGTTATATGATTACGAGACAAGATAAAATAAACTGAATACCAACTATAATATTAGGATCGTAATTATTATAAAACGATATTAAACAGTTTGGTACTAATGTACTATCAATTATAAATAGGTAGTATGTATAATCAATGATGATATTATATAATATAAGGCAGATATTCGGCGTTAAATATAATTATTGCAATTGATGTAACGTTATTATTGTGAAATTAAACAATACTAAAATTACTGATGGTCAAACCTCCATGGTATACTTCGACGAATATATATACTATTCGCTTATGTAAAATGCACTACATTATTTCATAGATACCTAAACCTGATTGACGATTGTATTTTCCAAAATTAAATTGATCACTTTGAGTTATTCATAATTATTCATAAACACATTTTCGTTACAATTCTTAAAATTAAAAATGTTTACCGTTATCAACTGCCTAACATTCCAAAAGAGCACAACGAATACGTTTTACTTTTAATGACGTGTAATAGTGTAGTACTATACAGAGATAGAATGCAGTGTATATATGATAGTTTGATATGGTTATGTTCAATATAATATTTATTAAAAATTTAATATTAAATATTATATTTTACAAATCTTCATTCAAGATATGAATATAGCTAAGATTTATTTTACATTTTACAGTTCTAAAAATGTATAACATCAATGTCCTAGAAAAATATAACATACAATTTAAATCAAAATCATCGTCTATAGACGTATTATTATAGTAAACCATTATATTCAGTAACTTTAATCATTATCAATGAATTTAATAAAAAAAAAAATGAATACTTTAATGTTTAAAGTGATATCACCTATTAACTCCGCCAGCTTATGATGTATTCAATTCTAGAAAATTAGAAATGCACGCGACTAAAACACAAACACAATATATTTTGGAATTTTAATTACATTTTATTTTAATAATTTTTTTTTTTAAATACGTCAACATATTTAATTAAAAATATTACATATTCTAATTATTTTCAGAAATATTTTAAGTGATACGAGAAATGTATTGATTTTAGATTGATGTTATTTTTTCTCGTATCACGCATAGTAGAATAGGTAACATAATGTATATATTTTTGTTATTATACTTCTTTAGAACACCCACGATCCCTTTTTTGCTTGTCGTTTTATTTTATAGGGTGATTTATGACCCCGTGACGTAAACATCAGCACAAATCATTAATTAACCTCCGTTAAATGTAATATTTATTAATATTTATTGTAAGAATCCATATTAATTTATTTGAATATGCATTTATGTTTTTTAAATTATAGAACACAAATTGCTAACTTCTACTACATTTTTAGATTAATGACTTATGTTATTATTCAAACAATAAAATCGTTAAGTAAATTTAAAAAACAAAATACGGTTATATAACATAATTATGTTCTTTAATTTTAAAATATTTTTTCTATTTTTTTTTTATTATTTCCTTTTGGCAAGACTTTATACTCATATTTATATGAAATATTTTATAATATAATTTTTTCATAGTAATGATACCGGGTAATACCTCAATTGAGTATTTATTAATATCTTAGAACTCCATTTTATTTTATTTGAAATGTGTACAAGTAATACAAATTAACTTAAAGTTTTATAAAAATCAACGTTTCAAAGATCACAAAATTCGAAGTTTTGTCTGAGAAGTAAAACAATGAAAGGCACTAGGTATATGGGTTACTTATTTCAGTATATGACTGGTTTTTTCAGTATACCTGTAGTAAACTGGTATAGCCATTAAATATCAGTCATAGACATAAACCACACAACCACATAATATATATACATATAGAATTTTGTTACCAATAAAACTAATTCTAAATTGTATATAGAATATATATTAAAGCATACCAGACACAAACAAATTTAAAGTTCAAACTAATTAATTTTGTTTGAAATTTGATATAGACATTAGTATATGGAATAATAAATTATAATTAATTTTGTGATAAAAGTTTTAGAATTATTAGTTTTAATCGGATAAAAGTTTCCTTTTGTATTTTAATATGATGTAGCAAAGCTCTAAAATGAATACGGGCTTTAACTGAATCTGTCATATCCACTAAGTTTGTTTAATGATTGTTCCACAGTATAAATACATTAAAACAATTATTGAGTACTGTCAGCTAAACCGGAGAATACCTTATTAAATACATTTATTTTAGACGAAGTAGGTATGTATAATTGTATGAATATGTGATTCCGCATGATTCGAAATACTTAATTATTTATCCTTGTAAAATAATGTGAGAAATACAAAATTTAATACAGATTTATGCATACGTATATAAATTTCATTTCGAAAATTGCTGCAGACATGCTAGTAGCTAGTCCATGCACGAGTTATAGCTGAAGCTCGATATCGGAAAGTGTGGACATGTTTCCATCAGGACGTGCACCTTTCGAAACGGTCATTAGTTTAATAAATTTATGAATGCGAACACGAAATTACACATTTTGTTAACACGTTTTTGTACGAGTAATGTTACAAACAGAAAATATTTTCATTAAGATTACTACCCGCGAATGTTTAATGTGAACCTTATTTTTCAATGATCGCGATGTTCAAAACAACAATTTTTATTGTTTTCTCTTACCTATTGGTTATAAGTTTTAACTTATAACGGTTTCCAATATAACAGCTTGCCACCAGGTCGTATTTTATTTATAAAATATACTACATTTTATAATAAATTGTTATAACACTTAAAACTTACACGATCTTACGTGCTGGTAATAATTTTAAATTATGAAATTCTAGTTTTTGCAGGATATAGCTCCAAAAGATGATATATTACCTACATTTTAAATGCTTAAAAAAATGCGTAAATTGGAGAACTAGACTCTCTCCGGTAGGACGATTATATTAATGTATATATATATTATATGTTACGGACAGTATGGAATACCAGGCAATTTACACATGGTCAATTTACATTTGGTCCTGCCCGTAAAATTTAAACGTGGAATCGAAATAAATAATTTTTATACATAAAATAATATTTGTACAATATTTTACTAATAATTTAAAAATATCAAAACGAAATATAAAATATGAACATAATACTTCTCACATACAAGATTAAATTATTTGAAAACAAACAAAAACAAGACAAACATCGATTAACCAAAACAGATAAAGAGTTAGGTTGTATAAAATTCTAAGTGGCTAAAATTTTGGAAGTGCCCGAAAAACGATTTTGCCATGGAATTATGGTCGAAATTCCCGGTTTAGATAGAGCACAAAATTATTTCTGATGTGCCAATTCAGCTTGACTTTTTCAAAAAAAAGGTAATAATTCAATAAGTACTAACTGTTGCTCGTACTTTGTTGTAAAATATTTATAATACAATAAAAATGAATAAAAATAAAATAAAATCGATTTAAAATATTCCGAGTATAATCAATGTTTACGTGACTAATATTTCGATTATAATAAATTATTTGTAAAAAGAACTGTACGATCGAAATATTATATGATAAGCATATCATTGTAAGACCGTTTGTGCCGGAGTGGTACTTAAACGTGGAATCGATGATATTGTTCATTATTACTGCGGTTTGCATGACGCGCAGTGTGTTGGTATTGGTACGGTACCAGCTACAAGTGTAACGAAAATGTTCCCAAGGCACAGGTCCGCCCGATGGCGTCAAAGTGCCAGTGCCGGCCAAACGGAATATTATATAATATTGTTCACGTGCTGGTATGCCTACTAACCGATACCGTCCGTCCGCACACCACGTCGGTTTAACGGACGATGCGACTCGGGGAGCCGAGTGGAAGCGGGTCCGTATCGCGGGTCGGAATCCGTTAGGTTCGGCGCGCGCCCGTTGACGGACGGACCGGAGTTGATTTCTGAAGCCGGATGATGACCTACGCGCGTCGATCAAAATCGCCCGTGCAGTCTCCGCCGGACAAACGGCACGCGTACGCCCGCCGGTTCATTGTTCTCGTTTTCTCCGCCGCGGTCACGTTTACCGCCCGTCATGACGCGGCGGCGTTTCCGAGAACGCAGCGCACATGGTACGCGGCGTGTAAGAACATTATAGGTATCGTGCGCGGGAACGAGAAATCCCATTAGTCCAAAATAATAATAATAATAATAAGTATTCCTAATGGCAATAGGTCCGACCAAAAAAAAAAAAAAAAACAATAATTATAACAAATTTAATAGTAATAATAAAGTTAATAATGATTATTGTTATTATTAAAGCAATATTACGGGTGGCCTCAAAGATTTTCTACAATTTATATTATTATTATTATGCTGGAATAGGCAAAACGGTTCTTATACGAGACATCCAACACTGTGACACGTCACCTGAAAATATTATCTCCATATCATAATTCCAACGTTTTACACCCAGTGCGTTTCGTTGTGTAAGGATAAAAATATTTTATCTTTAAACTCATATCTGGACGAGATGGAAATTAGTTAAATTATCCGTGTGTTATTATAATATAGTATAGAATAAATATTGAAGTCATCTAAAGATAAACCTGTGTAGATAAAAAAAAATTATGTTTTTGATTATAAATGGTTTTCCATTTTTTTTTTTTTTTCTATGAACACTTTTTGCGCAAATAAATCTGAATTTTTAAAATATTTTAATTAAATATTCAAAATTGAATTTTTTTAAATACTTTAGATACTCACCATACTTTATGCTTTTGTAGCTTTATAGCAGTAAAAAAAAGCTTAATTTTATTTTTCTCGATGAAATAGTCAATTACTGATCTTCATCTAGATACTTAAATTCTCTCCAATAATTTATCTACTTGATGATTTTATCATATACCTATAGGTACTTAAGATACATTTTTTACATTTTTAATAAATGTTTATATCATTGGTGACGGAATATTTTTTTATGAAAAGAATTTAGGAAGAAAAATTAAGGAAATATTTATATATTATTATTATTGATATTTGTATAATTTTTTTCACTCTTAATCATAAGGATATATAGAATATAAAATACGAATTTAGACACCTGACAACTAAAAATTAAAAATTAAATTACAATTTTTACAATGAATCGAAAAAAAAGGCTTTCCTAAACACCCAAAAGTCTTAAACTTTTCCTAAAATTTGATAATAATTATCACGGGTCTAATGTTGGTTATGACTTGATTATTATATTTACTGTAATATTGTATTTATATTCTGTATACAGTCGTTAGAAGCAATTCGTCACTCGAGACGAGCGCCCGCGACAGTCGGTAAATATATCGACGGCACGCGTGTCGCGTCTGCCTGCGCCGGAAGGCACGGGTGCGAGCCCATAATAATAATAATAACAATGCATTAGAAGAACTCTAATAAATCGGGCCTCACGGCTTTTCTACGTAACACTACGTACAATTGCTTATCGTGCTGAAATATATATAGGGTGATGTTCAACGTTAAACATAAAGTTATTCAACATAAAATAGTTCTATCAACAATTTTAAACGATTACTGCAGGTCGATGTTTTTTAAGACGAAAAATGTTTTTTCTTATCATAAAATTGTTTTAAATGATACTTTTGAAAAATGGCAACATGTTTTTCTATAGTCATCGTACACCAGAACGGATTATTTTTATGAAATTATCAATTATCAAAGCAGCAGTAACCGATTTCATGTATATTTAAAATGTAGATGAGTCTGCGAGCGTGATCGGAACACCCCGCAAAATTACCGAGTGCTACTCCCGCGTCGAAATGAAAAATTATATTTTTGAAGGGAAAAAAAAACACCCTGTATATCATGCCAACGACGTGCTAGGAGTGATCGATGGTGTTTGTACACAATATGTATTGCGTGCGTGCTAATCAAAATCATTACAAAAGTTACACGTCGTGTTTAGGCATAAGGTATTTACGTTTATCGTTTTCTCACGCACGTCTTTCGCGGAGTTTGTTTTTGTTTTTGACATTGTGTCCGCAGTGAAAACGGTGTATAACATATTATTAAAGCAGTCGAGAAAATATCCGCTGCTAGTGCAACTATAAGAGTACACGGCTCTCCTCTGTCACGCGTAATCTATACACACACGTTTCACCGATGGAAATCTCGATGGTCCGTGCATAATCATTGTATTCCTTCACCCGCACAGTCCACTGATAGATCAACTGTTTGAATATACCTACACTCTATTCCAAATAAGATCAGCCTTCGGCGGCGACCAGTTTTCGTCGGGTGACGGTCAGATTCCCCCCACCAGCAATTCGACTGCAGCTTTACCGTTTTTGTGGCACGCGACTATGCGAGTGACGGCACGGAAAAATACATCCTGTTTCAGAGAATACAATGCAATTTAAGTTATTTGTACAGGTCGCTGGTCCACGATAGACTAATTACGTCGTTCTACCCGTCGTGCCTTGGCGTCAAAGTTCGAGCCCGTGCTCGTAAGTGAAGCCACGCCCATGCGCGGAACTCGGCCGCCGAAGTCTGATCTTATTTGGAATAGAGTATACGATTGTAATATGATTGTGCAGTTTGAGCATTGCAACGCGGCATAATATCGGCAGAAGATAATATTACGTTCTAATAAGTACCTCGATGAACTTATTATTATTATTAAAGTAAAGGACGGTATTTAAGTTATACAAACGACGGACAACAGAAATTCGAGTCCTAACAACGTATAATGCATTTTTGATATAACATATGAATATATGATAAAATAACGACCCTCGTCTTTGAATTCTAATCGTTACGAACCTTGTTTTCAAAGTACGCTGTGCGAAGTTATGAAATAAATATATATTTATAATCCGCTAACGACTAATCATGTTCCGAATGAATGATTATCATTGAAAAATGTATGTTTTCTTACTAACCTGTTATGTATGATAACCAACGATTTCATCTACTGAATATTGAATTATTATTTAAGTCAATATTACATTTTGATTTTCGATTAATAGTGTTTAATGTCGTATTTCTGTATGATTAAACGCAAAATAATTAATGTTGTCAACCGTTTACAACATAACCTAGGTGAGTCTAAGTGATCTTTGATTGAATTTCGTTTGTTTGAGTTTGATCATTATAATTTACATTTTAACTGTTAGAGCGGTTATTGACTTAAATAAATATTTTCAATATCCTTACTTTTTCATGATTGCCTTAATTTCACAGATATTTTTAAAAAATTAGACCAACGAGGAGTATTCCAAGACCAACACTTCTTAGACAAACAAAATAGTCATAGCCACTTTGAAATTCTGTATAGAATTATTTTGCTTTCGAAGAGAATTAGAAATTACATTAAATATATATAATGTTGCAATACAATTTATAATTACTAGAACTTACAAGTTAAAAATATTTTTTACTGTACAAATTTTAATGCACATACCATAATATCTCATGTATAATTTAATTAAAATGTATTTATACTATCGTCAATGTTTGACTTATTTCTATGTGATTGATAAGACTTCTTTTTTTTTATTTAGGATCAATATTGGATTGAATTATAGTGTAACTTTGTTCTTATTTTTTTGTTAACAATCATTGTAGATAATAAGGGTTGCTCTTCATCAAGTTTCAAGCGGCACTTTTTTAATTCGGAAATCGGATATAGTTGAAAGAGATACTCATAAATTTCTCGGTAATTTTAGTTTTTCCAAACGTAAGAAAATAATTTAAGAATTACGTTGAATTTAATCTCACAAATCCCAACCGTTCATACTTATTTTAATATTTTGTATTTTATAGCTTAATAGTTGTGTAAAATAATAATTTAAATAAGATAAAAATAACAAATAATTCCGGTATGTTGTTAGATTTCATTTAATATGAACTTAATATAGTACTGTTGATCAAGAAAAATTACACGTTGAATTCGCCTCATAAGTAAGCAATAAAAAATATAACTATAAATACTATTGCTCGAATATTGGTGAGCATTAAACCTTCTACAATTGATATGCATAAGTATTTAAGATAAGAATAAAAATAAAGACAATGTAATATGTATTAAGTAATAATAAGAAGAACTCTAAAATGCCATACGAGAAGAGCCATAGGTGTTATACCCAACAAAGACTCTTCAGTGTATTTTACTACAATATTTAAATTGAAAACAATATTTTATAAGCTTCAAATTTAGTACGAATATTATGTATAGCATATTAATTTTAAATACATAATACTTAATTTAAGCACCCAAACAACTAATATAATTGATTTAAATGTAATAACTTATTTCCTTTTAATATTAAATATTGTCGAATGAAAATGAAATATCATAACTAAATGACTTGTGTTTATAATTATAATTTACATAAATATGTACATCCATCTCACATTTAATTTAAAGTAATCTACATCATTGCATCAACTTTATGCGTTTTTATTATTGATATCAGGAAAAGGAAATTGTTACTTTTCAAAGAATAAGCTACGGAAACGTAAACATCACGATGTGATGTTTATCGGAAAAAGCACTTTGCGAAAAATCTCTTCTATGAGAGCAGCGTTCAGTGAAGACAGGATACACCTCATGTACAAGAAACAAACAGACATAAAGCAAAGTCAGCCATCCCACGGACATGGGAATTTAGAATGGATAGTTTTTACTTCATTTCTGGAAAAGTTAAGTATTTTAGATTTCAATTTACTTATTAAATTATAATGGTGACGTAAAAAATTATAAAAATTATTTATTTGAAATATTAATATTGAACTATTCACTACCTATTTAATAGAAAATTAAACAAATTAATTACAATTAATACAATTATAGTAATAGATATACAGGTTAAATAAAATCTTCATCATAATAAACTTTTAATTATCATCAGACTCTAGTCCATGGAATAACCGATCAAATCCTGGTATTCTGAAATTTATCTTTCACATATTAAATATTATATTATTTATCTCTTTAATGTTTAACATTTGCTGAACTCATTCAGTATTTCTGTATAGTGGTTGTATTACCTGTTTAATTATTATACTCGTATACGACATATACTTATATAATAATATATTACTTGAAACAGAAATAAAACATGACGATATTAGAGGTACTCGTAATAAATTAAATGTGACGAATTGAAATACGTATAACGAACCACTCGAATATTATTCGTTTTTACTTAACGGCTAACACATGTTTTCTTCGGTAATAATCAGTATATCTACTTAACGGTTACCGTTGGTATTATTATTCTTGTTTGGTTCCTCTATCGGTTTGGACAGACGAAAGTTTCACTATCGAGTGATAATAAATTGAGAGCAATTTGAAGATATATTTCCAATCATCTTCGGACCGCTTTGTATACACACATATGTACGCATATGGGTACAACTGTACGAGTGTGGTCGGACGTCCCAACAGGCGGGCACCAGATCGGTATCTGTACCGTTTTATTCTCGAGCCAGAGCCGCATACACATTCTTCCAGACGTGACGATCACGTGAATTGTATATAATAGTATTATAATGAGAATAAAATAATAATAGTAAAACAAGAGGTTATCTGAATCTGACAATCGATGAATTATTGTTATGACAATATTATTACCGTTGAACATCCTTCAATGAGCCAAGCTAAAAAAAAACACCATACCGTTCAATGTTGAATAATATGTGTACATCTTCTCACGTACAGTTTTGTACTAAAAGAAATACTCAAATAAAACCCAACATTATCACACGATATTTAGACATTCCTGTTCAGTTGAAAACCCAGTATCTCACATACCACTGCTCGATATTTTATAATGTTGATTCAAGTCCTATCACTTACCAGTATTACTATAGTGATAAAAAGTAAAAACACAAATCGCGTTTAACGGGTGGTAAACGGGAGCTATTCACTAACGTTTTTATTAACAATAATTTTTAAATCGGATTTAAAAAAATAAAGATAATTTATATTTATTTTTTCTTGAATATTTCAGTTTTTTATTAATATTATAAAATACAAATGAAATAAAAATTATCTCTTAAGTACCAGATGTGATCCACATTCTAGTAAATTTTATTTGAACAAATATGTTACATTTTTGGAGTAGATTAACAAATCAGAAGAAAAAAAAACAATCATCTTAGATCAAAATCTGAAATTGATAATAAATTGGGGTGCAAATAAACTATGTAACTCTTAATTTATTTTTCCATCGGTGTCTTTATTTCTTTATTCTTCTGATGGTTAAAAATAATATTACTGAGAATGTAGTATACTCATAGAAAATCAAACTAAAATATGATATACAACATGATACATTAATTAATTTACTTAGTACTACCAAGAAAGGTTCCTATTATAATTTATATTATTTATCATCTATGTAAATTTATATGTACAGTAAAACCTCTCTATAACGGAATCGTTTGGGACCAAACATTTTTCCGTTATAAAGAGTTTTCCGTCATAAAGAGGTAGAAAAAAAATTAAGTTTCAAGACTGTATGTATGTGTTAAAAAATTATATTTTGGGCAAATATGTACCTCGTACAACTTAAATTTATACAGTAAGATTATAATGTATGAATTAATATTAAAAGGTGTTTGTGTATAATACTAAAGAACTAAAACTAAGAACTAAAAAAAACATTTTACTTAAAAAGACGATTGTGCTGTACATATTTACAAAATTACGTACATAGGTTATTTAATCTTTTCTACACGCTCATTAGAAGGTATGTAATTAACAAACCAATATAATAATCGTGAAGCGATACTGTCAACTGATTTTTCGGGAAAACTTGTAATTTGTTTTTAAATTATTTTATTTTCCGTTTTACAGAGAGCATTTTTACTAATCTGATTACGAAAATTGTCCGTTTCCGTTTAGTAGAGGTTCCGTCTTAGAGAGGTCAATTTTATATATTATTTGCACTGGGACTATTGACATTTTCCGTTATAAGGAGGATTCCGTTTAATAGAGGGTCCTTTATAGAGAGGTTTTACTGTAATTGTTAAATGCGTCTCTGTAAAAAAATTAAAAAAACCCAAAATGATACCTTTGTATGTCTATTCCGTGACATTTATTTTATGTACGATTTTACTTTTAGTCGAGATTATTATTTGTTAATAACAACCTCACAGCTATCTTCAACAACTATACACATACTCAAAAGCAAATTGACCAATATATTACTAAAGAAAATCATAACATAAATACTTCATACGTCTTTTTATAATATTAATGGGCTCATAATTTGTTCTTCGTATTTGAAACTGAATGTCCAATTCATTAATTATGCATGAATAATGAATATGTATTTACTGATTTCAATAAAATAATAAATACATTACCAACATATGAATTAATAACTCAAATAGAAGAAAGTATATGTATACTTGTTTTCTACATTTATTAAGTACTTACAACACATGTTGGAACATTTATTACATTACATAGATAATATTACAATTTCTTAAATTATCTGTGGTTAGTCGTTGTATTTAGATAGCTCGGATTACAACTGTTACTATCTACCACAGTTCACTTCATAAACACCGTGGATATTAGACATTTACTTACTATACCTGCACCTGTCCTGATACATTATATAGTTTGATTTCTATGATAAGTTATTACAACTATAAAATGTCATGTTGGTAGAATAAATTAAATAATCAAATTGCTAAATTACTGATTAAAACAAAACCAGATATAGAATTTTGATTTTGCCACCTTGGGAAGTATAAGTACAGTTTAAATTTTAATTAATTTGACTTTAACATAGAGAAAATATTATGTCTTAAAGGCAAATTGAAATTCCAGTTTCACGCTCCTCGTAATTCGTCTCTAAAAAATACTAAAATACTAAAATTATAATTAATCGATATAAATAAAGATATTATAACGATTTAAATTCCGATGGGATGTATTTAAAAATAATTTAATATAACCTAGTGTTTAATAAAGAATAATATGTTCACATGTCGTATAATTCATAGCTCTAAATTGTATTTTTCTCAATTAATTATAATAGCTGATATTACATTTATAATTCGAAAATGTTAAGTCCAGAAAATCATCAAAAATATTTTATTCTAATATAATGTATGCTACAACTTATAACATGTCAAAACTGATCTAAGATATCTAAAATAATAGGAACAACAAACTACAGCCAGAATTAACGTAACTACCAATCAAGGGTATAGTGTGTTTATTCACACTTTTTTTTTTGTCTATTGATTAGCATTTATGCAAGATTAGTCTGCGTTTATATTGATAAATTAATAGTTTGGGTTTTATAATTTTTTATAAAATATCTCCACTGCACATGTGCTATATTTCTACATTCAGATTTATTCAAGGTTCGCGGAATTTTGAACATTTAAAAAAAATAACGGCCTCGAGTGTCTGGCAATTTTAAAAAGTAAAAAATAATAATAATAAAAGGAAAAATTCCAAATGATTTAAACGATTGCGGCAGATATACAGTACGTACACCTCAAAAGTGGTTCGCCCACGATTCAAAATGAGATCGGCTTGCCCTTAAATACAAATCCATCGTAAATCAAACCATGGAGGCGCCAACATTCTGGTTTGCATAAATTAGAACCATAATACACCACAGGCGAGAGACACAACGTAAATAAATTATTTTTTTCTCTTATTAACCCGTATATTTTAAATACATTTTGCCATATGGGGAAAATGATCAGGATAGGAGCTAAACATAAGACAAGAAAAATGTCAATTAGTTTAATCAAAAACAACACATTAAAGGTAATTGAAAAAAAAACATGATTATTTAAATTATTATTTATGTCAATATTAGTACCATCTGACACTTTTTATATAATATAAAATCATCAAATTTATAAACATATTAAAATATATACAGATGTATTACAGATAGCTTAACACGGTAAGCACGAAAATAATAAATATTTTATTTTTTTACATTGGATTGTTATACAAATTTTGATTACTTGGAAATCATTAGAAATTAGAATTTTATGGTATTGTATGACTAAAATCTATAGATAATATTAACACAATTATCACTTTAAAATATTATGAGAACTTTTAAGTATTAAAAGAAGAAATGGTATGACTATTATAATTTTAATTTATAATAGAACATTTTATATAAACCTTTTAGATTTAAAGCAAAACAAAAAAATTATTGGTTTTGAAAGTATTTTTTGTTATTATTATTTTTAGTAAAAATAATTTGTATTCAGTATATTCTTCAGGCAGTAAAAATCGAAATGCACTATATCAATAAAATAAAAGTCGAATTCAATTTTACTCCAGAAAGATAACTATTATTTGTTTCCTAGTAAACAGCAAAACAATATAACCATAAGCATTTCTAATAAAATCTATAACAATTTCTAGTTATATTATCACTAGTAAGAATATTTAATTTGTTTTTAATTCTGCAACAATTTAAAATCATAAAGCTAAATCAATTCAAATATATATTTTTTTTTCAAACGAAATATATAAGTAAACAACTATTCTTTAAAGACTACTTATTATATTTAAGAAATTATTTTAAAAATGCAGATATTTAAATATTTTTAAAATCAATTTAAAAATAAACTATTTTTATTTATAAAAGTTTAACAGAATTTCTCAACAATAATGATGTATAATTCTTTTTTCAGCCTTATTTTGACGGTTACAAAAATTGTTTTTAAATCTAAAAGCAATTTTGTATTTAATGTTTATAAAATCATTGTAATTATGTTTAGCTATACACTACAGTTCATCAATCTAATCACACAAATTTTGTATTTTAACACTGCTTTATTTTTTTTTAATCGTCCCTACTCAATAAATTATAAAGTAATTAATTTAGAATAAAAAAATCAATTTTCATTAAAAGGTAATAAAAGCACACTGTATAATAAAAAAATTAATGTAAAAAACAATACTAAAAATAATAATGAACATTACATAGATTCAAGTATAATTGGAAATAAATAAATAACTGATGAGTAATTAACATAGTTTATAGAAACATCATAAAAATAAGTTGCTAGTAATTATTTGTCGTTATCAAGTTACAATTTGTAAATATCTTTTTTTTTAAATCGGTTTATATATTTATTACTTTATATATTATTATAACTATTATACCGAACTTCATTATAAATAAACCGTTCCTATTATACAGAGTTTTTATAATTATTTTTATTGTTGTGTAAAATTATAAAGTATTTTTATATGTTAAAGTTTATGTTATGTTTTAATTCTAATATATGTTTTGTAAATTATAATTAGGATCAATTTTATTTTAATTTAATTTTTGATGTATATTCTTTAATTTTAATTTGGAAGGTCTTACTTATTTTACCAATTTAAAATTGGTTACAACTACATATTAGTTTATAAGCGCCATAATTATCATAATAATTAGAAAAATTATTCTTTGTAAATTGTTTAATTTTATTATTTTTGGTTTTAATAGCATTATCATTAATTTTAAAGGCAATTTTACATTAGTATTGTTGTTATAATAGTTATATATAATAGTTATAATAGTTAATAAATTATTTATAATATAAGATATTAGAAAATTTTTCAAATCTAATAAAATTATAATATGTGTTATAACTTTTGTATCAAAACGTTAAATTCAATTTAAATATGAAATATTTGTAGTCCTTATACCCAGTGAGTCTTATACAGGAAAACAGAATTTGAATACCTTCATTATCTCAGGAGATATCACCAAGGGTAAATCCTCGATGAGACACCTTGTATAATAATTAATTTACTACCAATTTTATTACATAATATTTTAATATTTATTCTCAGTACAGGGCCCAAAAAATAATAATATTGCTTAAAATTTAAAAAGGTGACGTATGATAAAATAACATTATTGCTTTTCAAAATTATCACTGTAGCCTAAAAATACCTACTCATTTTGCATAATATTGAACATAGGTTTTTATTAGTATTTTTATTTTAGTGTAAGATAACATGTTTAGTGAAATATCAATAGATTTGAAAAGAATATAAAATGTTATTTCTGGTGTGCACTACGTATTATAAAATTCAAGGAGTATGAGTTAGATGATATAAGCACATACGGGGATATTGTATTGTATGAAAATCACCTGTATAACAATAGCAAATAATTTAGTATTACACAATTACAAAAAATATAATTTAAAATGTTTAAGATTTAGATAGTTGGCTCATTACTTCATAAATTTATATTAAGTTCTTAGTTTCATAGTTAATAGGATCTGTTTAATATTGTATTCTCATTAAATCAGAAATTTCAATATGAATTGTATTTTATTTTGTTTTACATTTACTCTATAAGTATTGAGTTAATAAGAAATATTAAATGGTTCACTGACTTAAATCAGAAAAGTTATGAGATTTAAAGGTCTATGGTTATTTTACTAACGCATGATTAATAGCTAAATAAAAAAGGGACATATTATGTCCAATGTTTTACAAAATGCACTTGTTTACATTGTTGAATTAAAATAGCGATAGATACTTGGTTTAATACTTAAATGCAAACGCGGCACAAATTCTTTTTTTATAAGTACTCGCAAAAAATTATATAAAACTTCAGTTATTGCAGAAAAGACAATTTTTTCCAAATAAAGGAATATAGTGTTTTTAATATTTGCTGAAAATATTGTTAATATTGTAACATGTGCCCTTTTTGCATTAGGCGATTCATATACAAATAGTGTATAATATACACCTCTGTCCTGCGTGTATTCAATAATAATAATTAAATTTTTTCTTGTTATTCTTATTATTTTCTTGGTATCTCAAGACATATCAGTGACAAAACAACAAATGTAATTTTCCACCACCAAAAATATAAAAATAAAATAAAAATACTGTACAGTTAAGAATAAACATTCAAAACACCATTATTTTCATTCCATTTTATTAAAATCGTAAATGAGTAAAAAATATAGTCATGTAATTTAAAATTTAATTTCGATAAGTAATTCTCTTACTATTTAATTTTGAAATTGGTTTTTACAACGCTGTCCTAAATTACTACTTTGAATTAGTTTCACTAGAAGTTGATAACATCTTACAGAATTTTACTTAACTTTGCTATATTTATTTACTTAATATGACATAAATCAATTGCATACACTTAAATACAATAGTTGTATAAAACTATAAAATATAAGATATCGTTTATCTTTATTTAACTTAGATGAAACATGTTATTTTTGTGGCTATGAGTTTATATAAAATATATTTTGTTAACAATTAAAGAATTATTTAAGCTTATAGTTGTTTAAATATTAACTATATAAAATAATAAAAATACGACAAAGTTACTCAAATTAAAATATTAAGTTTTCGTATAGTTTCGTCAATTTGTTTTCAGATTCCAGTATGAATTAATGACATTTTTGAAGACATATCATTTACATTTTATAATACGATTTAACATAATCGTTCGATTCACGTTTTCCAGCACATGTTGTGAGTTACACGTTATCACTGAAAATTATAATATAAACTGAATTTAACATTAAGATTATGAGTGTTCTTATATTGATAAGTATTTTCCCATTTTATTTCTTATATTAGAATCCCATTTATATTTTCACGATATAGCTTAATAATTTTTATTTATTTACAAATATAATACTAAACAGTATAAAATAAACACTACAGTATGATTTATGAGTACCTTCCTAGTAAATATTTAATACAACTTAAACCAAGTATGAAAATTTAAAATAACAAAATATATTATCAGAATTTGGCTTAACATTAACTTTTAGGAATGCCAAAATATTTTCAGTAAGTATGTAAAATAAATAGATATATTTATATATTTTTAACCAAAAAGGAACTTAAACATATTATATGATGGCTTTAAAAAAACATAAAAAAATATGAATGAATAATACAAAAAAAAAAAATTGAATGATTAATATTATAAAAATCGTATTTTTCATTTATAGAATACAAATATGAAAGTTGGATCGTTTATAAATATTTATAGAAAACTAATCTCTATGTTAGATATAATACATTGCTAGAAATAATCAAGTTTATGAACTGCTAATTAGAATCCAGTTGAATCCGTTTTATGTATAGGCGTATAGTCAAAACGTAAATACTCGATGCATAACAAAATGAATAGGTGAAAACGTTATAAGGTAGATGTATAATAAACGTGGATAGGTACATATTTTAATAGTAACTTAAATTATATACATGTTAAAATAACAAAAGATTTTTTTTTTCTTCGTTTTGAAAAATAAATAGTAGATAATAAAATAAGGGGAAATGTCTTCGAAAATTAAAAAATAATGAGTATAAAATACTATGCGAAAGCGAGGTAGTGCATGGAATTAATTATTACCTATTCATTACATTTGTGAATGTAATAATTTGTGTAAAACGCGGTCAACGATACCTTTAGTACGCGAGAATCGCGTGTTTGTAATAAAAAAAAAAACATAAAACCGAAATACAAACACACAAGGTACCGCTCGGCTGAAATTCGTTTTGTTTAGGAGAAACGACCAAATTATACATCAGTTGATAATTTATTGTTGTATTTATTCAGTTATATTTTCGCTTATAGTTAATAATTGACTGGATTGTTCTTGATTATCGCCGATTGTGAAAAGATGATTATACGTCCCGTAGTCCCGTAGAGAAACTGTACAGAGTAGGTATAATATAGCATTATACAGGTACCTATAATGTGTCGCGTGTAGAATTAAAATTAAAAAAAAAAACGTGGTATTTTTTCGACCACGGGCGTATCATTGTCTCGACATCGCATTGTCTATATAAGATGATTCGTTAGATCCGTTAGGCTTAATTTTTTTTTTTTTTTTTGGTAAATTGCTCGCAATCCCGATCGTATAATTTACCAATTATTATTGTCGACTTCGTGTTTTCGGGTGGCCGGAGATGAGGGAGGAGGAAGCGTTAAGAACCGAAAACCGTTAATAATGATATGTATTATCGTTTGCGACGCCCACAACTACGCATATCACGCATTATTACGTAGGCCTCTCCGGTATTATTTTTTTTTTTTATAAAATTTATTTTTCGACGAAAAACCAAACAAACGGTTCGAAAATACGTATATGCACCGCATCGTCGTCGTCGGCGTGCAGAATGATGATGATGGGACCGGGGCGGCGTGGGTCGTGGGGGGAAATGGATGGTACGGTCGATCGGTGGCGCAACCGGAGGAGCGACGCGACCGAGGGGGTGCGCTCGACTCATCAACTGCACCCGCACCGGTCGGCCACCATGCCGGGCAGCAGGCCGTAGATGATGTTCAGGTCCTGGTCGAAGTACAGCATCGAGATGGCGGACAGCTTGCGGGGCACGCAGCACGGCCCCGTGCCCGAGTACGCGCGCGTCGTCTGGTTGGCCAGCTGGGCCAGGTACGTGTGCGGGTACTTCTGCAGGAACACCAGCGGACACTCGCCGGAACAATAGTTGGCCGTGTACTTCCTGGGCGCGATGATCCAGTCCCAGCCGAACTCGTCAAAGTCCACGGTCAGCGGGTACCGGCAGCACCGGGTCTCCGTGGACGTCTCGTCGCAGTTGATGCCCAGCACGTTGCGCTTGGCCCGCGACCGCCGGTTGTACTCCGTGTGCACCTCCAGGTACGGGATCTGCGCAAAACACACGGCCGTTACGTATATATATATAATATGTATACATTTCGTGGCGACGTACACTGCGTTTTATCCGCATCGTTTATCGTCACTATCATTATTGTTATTCGTAACGTGATAATTATTTTTTTTTTTTTCAAACCGTTATTCTTGCGCGCATAAATCGTCCATGGAGTCACATACTCCGCGGCTACACGAGCACCAGCTGTAGCACCGAACTCGAGTACCGCCAGTGATATCGGGTTCGGTGCGTGTGAGAGAGCCACGCGGAGCAAGAGGGAGGAAGAGGGAGAGAGAGAGAGGAACAAAATATGGTAAACCGTGTTGTCCACCCTTCGAGACGGTCAATGCGTCCTCACTCGTTACTCGTATCACGGTATTATACTTTCGTGTGGACGAGACCACGACGTTTATAATTTTTATAATTTTTTTTTTTTTTTTCATTGTCTTTTCGCGAATCTTTACAGCGAACCTAAATCGCCGACGCATCTAAATAACCCGACCGACCAACTACGCATTATAATATAATATAAATAGACAGGGCAATATGAGAGTACAATAAGTTGCTTATCGAACAAAAGTGTCGAAACATAAGTAACAACGTTATTGAATACGATAAAATTATTGATTCTTTGAACACTACGATTATTACAACGAAAAAAATGTATTAATCCGACATAAATGCCGAGGTAGAGAATCATTAGCAATATTAATGAGATCCGACTACGTATTAAACGCGAGCAATACGATATCGTGTATAGGTACGAAAACTAGCGGTCATGAATATAGAAAAATGAATTACACCAGCCAGAGTCGATCACGGCGAAAACGGAATAATATTTTCGAATTTTCGAACAAAACGTTTTATATTTTCGGAGCGTTTCGCTACGTCAGCTGGTTTGTGCCTACGATGAATTCGACCGTAAGAATATTTTTATTTGTTTATTTTTTTCATTTTTTTTTTTTTTTTTTCTCTAGCCACAAGCTTCTTTCGGTCGTGTGCACACTAACGGAAAAATAATAACGTGTAATATGCTAATAGCACCGCAATCGTCGCCATACCTAACCGTACGTAGTGTATTATTACTATACAGTTTTTACACGCGTACACACGCGGCGTACATATAGTACGTACCGTATACGTGTGTATAGTAAAAAAAATATACTTGTGCGAGGGGAACGCCTAAGAAAACAATAACTCTAACAACACGCGCGTGTCCGTCGCCGTTGGGAAAAAAATCGCAAAATATTCGTGTGCCGCGACGCGCGTGGTTTTTTTTTTTTTCCTTTCTTACGCACACGTTATTTCGCGGCAAAAGACTCCCCGGTCGCCGTGAAAGTCGCCTTGAATCGGCCGACGCCGTACAGTATAACTCTCGCGAGACGATACAATAATGTTAATAATAGTAATAATAATAATATGTTATAATATGCGAACAGAACAATCGATCGGCGCGGCGGCGGTGGCGGCGGGCGGGCCGTGCAGCTGCCGCAGTCGGGTTTACATTACAATATCGTTTTTTTTTTTTTCCTTTCTGCGATACAAATTTTATATCAATATTATTACTGTACGTATAGACGTGCCGTCGTCGTCGTCGTTGCGTACCGGTCCGGCCCGGAGTCTTGCGTACGGATCACAGACGCATTAATAATTCCTCCGGGCCGCGGTCGTCATCTCTGCGAATATTTATCGTCGCCCGCGCCGCGCCGCCGCCCGTGTACGAGTTTTCGCGTGCGCCGACCCAAACCGAAGTCGGTGTACGCTCGTCGCAGGTGGACACTCTATACGCGACAGTACATATCATCGCGTTCTAATATCGCGTTCGAATGACGTTCTACGTGCACTACCCACTTCTTTGTTTGCGTTCGTCCGGCGGTACACGGTACACGCATGACGAGTCCCGCCGCGTGCGATCGAAACGGTTTGAAACCTCGAACGATCGGCATTTGTGTAGGCGCAATTATTCACCATAGAGCCACACGTGAATATAATATACGCCGATAAACGTAACACGTGAACGTCATCGGATTCGATCCGATTGGTACGCGATCGTCGGATACTGATCAGCGTCTGTCGCTCATTCGAATTCGGTCGTACCTGTCGTTTATCGTTGCGTAATTTTGTTTTAAGAACTTCGCGTCGACGTGTCGAATAGTAGTATGACAAATCGACAAACACACCAAGTGTTCGTAATAACTCGCAGTCTAATATCATAATAAATACGTATAATTATTTAAAAGTATAATATATACTTGATAAAATAATAAAAGTAGAATGCGTGGAATAATTTATTTCTTTTATCGTTGTACTTAAAACTAAAAATTAATACTTTACATGCATCTTCCGGTGCCATACGTGACGTCGCCGTTGACTTGAAAATAGTTTTTAAGACATAAACAGTAAAAAAAAAAAAAAACACAAGTTTTAAGGATGTATTTACAATGAAATGTGGTGCGAACAAGTTGTACAAAATGCAGATGTTATGTTTGTATAATTACAATAAGTTGTGGGGGCAATAATATTAATTACAAATATTAAATATAATAATAATATTATGTGTGTGTATGTGTGGGCTTGTGAGAGTGAGAGTTTGTGTGTGTGTGTGTGTGTGTGTGTGTGTGTGTGTATGAGGGGGTGCGTGCCACTAGCTACCTAGCTACAGCCGCATTTCTCGGCCACCATTCCGGGAACTTTGCCGTAGATGATGTTCTGATCGGCGTCATAGTACATTATAGATATGGTGGACATCTTGCGGGGCGCGCAACACGGCCCCATGCCGGCCTTGGTCATCTGCACCAGATGGGTGTGCGGGTACCTTTGGAACAGCAGCGGGTCGCATGTGCCGAAACAGTAGTTGGCCGTGTACTTTTTCGGCGCGATGATCCAGTCCCAGCCGAAATCATCGAAGTTGATCTCCAGTGGGTACCGGCAGCACCGGGACTCCACGGACGTCTCGTTGCACGTCAACCCGGACACCGCGTTCCGCCTAGCACGGGACCGACGGTTCGGCCGGGTGTGCACCTCCAGATACGGGATCTAACAATATCACGGAGACCAATTGGATTAGATATCGGAGAGTGTGACGATGGTGGTGGTGTACGTGGTGGTGGTGTTGGTGGTGAGTGGTGATGGTTGTGGTGTTGGTTGTGGTGGAGGTAGGTGGTGGCGGTGGTAGAGGTGCTAGCGGTGCGGCGGCGGCGGCGGCGGTGGCGGCGGCGGCGGCGTCAGCCAATACAAGAACAACGACTCGAAAAACCGTGAGCGTCACGGTTTCACGGTCGGCGGGAACGATAAAACGATTTTTTTTCCAACAGAAAACCCGTAAACGGTGGGAAGGAGAGAGTAAACCCGGGCGTATTACACCTCCGATCTTCCGCGTACACTTCATGTACACGTTTCGTATTATATATTATTACATACTATTATATCATACTATACGTTATAATATACAAGTATATAATATCATGTGCGCTCACTGTTATTATGTTATTAGGATGTCTTTCGTTCATTATTATTATATATTTTTTTTCCACGTACAATAACTGATCGGAAAATTATTTTACCGTGCCGATGACGTACCGCCGACGTGCGTGTAATATTCGGTCATTTTTCGCATATTCATGCGCGATAAATTTGAAATTATATAATACAATACTGTAATATACAATAATTCGTACTTAAACGTCATGTTTTATACGTGCCATAAAAAATGTATATAAATATATATATTGTACATTTTTTTCGTTATTATTTTTAAGACAAGACTCGCGGCTGTGTTATAACTTATGATGCTCTACGTACAAAACTCTTTGTGTACAATGGCAGGTAAAACATAGGGATGCCGTAAGGTTATACGCATAGTCCTTCGGGCCAATCGTTGTATTAAGCTTTGAGATGAATTTCTTTAAAATGTATAAATATCGATACCGTAGTTTTTGCTTAAATACTTCTAACAACGACTGATACATTGAGAAAATCCCTTTCTTTTTGTCGTGTGGTTCGAAAAATGACTTGGGTCAAAGACATTTCAATAGATTTAAGCCGCGTTTAATGTGTACAATTTTAATAAACGATAACACAAAGAAAACAGTATCAACACATATTCTTTAAAAGATCAACAATGTTATTATGGAACTGAAAATTGGTTATTTAATTAGAATATTTTTTCATTGTTAACTGTAACCAATTTTCTAAAATCAATTATGATGACGTATTTTTTAGTTAAATAATACACCGATAATCAAAAAGTAAATATATGTAAGTAAAATTGTAATTTAGAATAATACTAAAAATTTGAACATGAAAGTCAATTCGTGAAGGAAAACTAATTTAACGAATTCATATACTATTTATGACTAAAATGATATTATTTTGATTTTTAGCGATTTCTCAGTAACTAAACCAAAGTCATGGTATTTTTTTACTTTCAAAGTATCATTACTAAATAGTATTAGTATATTGTATGTCTCAAAATTGTGTTTCTTTATATTAAGTATCTAATGAAGAAACTTTTAAAGTGTTGAAAAAATTACACGGTTGAAAGTCCTTAATTTTATTATATAGCGTTGAGCTTTTCCATTTCACATAGAATCCAAAATAATTTAATATCACGTTTAATCTCGTTCTTATTTTTATTCCTGTATGTCAGTACACATAATAAATATAATTATTCACAGTTAATAATTTTCTAATCCGCTGTTCTATAAGTCGATGTATCAAAGCGATAACGTATAATGTGTCCAATAATGTTTTTAATATACATATTATCATGATATATTCTTTTATACCAGGAAGTAAACTATTTACGTCTCTTGTTCTCGCTGTACCTCTCTCCGACCTCACCCACCCACTCTTAATGACTAATAAAATACATGTAGGTTTTTTTATTCACTTATAAGTCTATCGAAGCAATTTTAAAATTTTTTTTTTTTTCAACGCCATATACCTACATATTTTCTCTGATAATATAAATAATAATAATAATAAAAATATTAATATATACACGTACTTTCGTCATATCATTTTTCCTGGTGTCCGTAACGTACGGCGTCTTGGCGTGGCTCGCATTCTTGCTGTGGTAGTACGAGTGCACCATTAGCGTCAAGTTCTTGGCCCTGTCCGAGGTTTTGAACATGCGCTTCTGTAAGTCAATGGGCACCCAACCGGGTTCGGTCGTATTTATCACGTGCTGGGAACACACGGAAAAACAATAAAATTGAAGTACAATAGGATATAATTTCGTATGCATTTCAAAGTTATGTACAATATATTGTGAATACGTAAAATTATGTGTGCGAACGGCTCGCGAGGCTGAAATTATAATTCCAAACGTCTCGGACATAATAAAGAGTATTTAATAGATATAATATGTTATTTTGACTCTCTACCACCACCACAAGAATGCGCTTAAAGGTGGTAGATATATATTTTTTTTTTCATAGTAAACTTTAATTGTCATGTTAAAATATTTATAATTTCTCTAAAAACAAAAAAATATATATAATATATCATGTGTACGCGCGTGCAACATTGAAACCATCGACGGCTTACCTTTATGCTAGTCAAAAGTGTCTGGTGCATGGTTATCTGGTTGATTCGATGCACTTCTATGACAACCACCGAGTCTTCGATGATGAAGTCCATTTTTTTCTTGTAGACCCACAGTATCGCTTGCATAATCCTATGCTGACCCGTTTGCTCAGAGAACGTGAAAAAAAGTAAAGAGTGGCCCCGTAGTTTCTGTATCGTAGGATCTGTGAGTAGCACAAAAAACCAAAAGGAAGTTATTTATTTTTGTTATTATTAATATGATTTTTATTTTTGAGATTATTATTATTATTACTATTATTATTATTACACCATTAATCGTGTAGATTACATTTTGAGTGTTTTGTTGTTGTTGATGTTGTTAGTATAACTATTATTGTTACGATCGAAACGCCATCATTATAACCGCGTTAGGATGACGCTAAGGGACGAGAATCATCAACCCCAAACCCAGCGGCAATTTCCCACGCATATCACCACCATCACACCAATAACAGCACCCCTAAAATA
This sequence comes from Periphyllus acericola, assembly GCA_949715065.1. NCBI lineage: Eukaryota > Metazoa > Arthropoda > Insecta > Hemiptera > Aphididae > Periphyllus > Periphyllus acericola. The sequence goes on from OX454265.1 coordinate 24,225,619, forward strand.
TTTTTGGATTGTTCGAACTTTTCTCGGATATTTTCTGATCCGTCAAGGTGGACGATTAAGAAAACCAATAATGATGTTTTCTCTATATTAATATATATATATATATATATATATATATACTTATATAAAAAAATAATATAAATTATTGTTATTATAAAAACGCAATTATTCGTCTAATCATCGTCTTTTATTATGTTATTGTGTCTATTATAACTATATGTATTTTAGCATAATACTTCATGATGACGTGTCAGATATAAAATTCGAGTACAAAACTGCAAAAGGCTCGCGATGAGACAACCAACAATAACTAATTATCTCCAAAAATGTAAATAAGCTCATGAAGATCTCGTACAAATGTACAAACATTAAGCAGTACATTATAACCACGAAACGTAAGACTTTGTGCGGGACGTTCTGCGAACACGAATGAGCAAAATATCCCAACAATAATAAACGTCTTTAAAGGAAATCGTAATTACGAATACGTAAATAGATAAATTATCACATTTTACTTTTTAGTCGGCCCGTTTGGCCACCTATATATAATATGCACACGAACGCGCCACGTGGTATATTCCAAACGGGCCACTTGGTGTCAATAGTCGATTGCCCAAACCAAGCGGTAATGATCATTATAATATGCATATATTATGGTTTGCGCAGCGCACCTACACAATATTACATTAGACCAGTGGTGCGCAACCTTTTTCGATCCACGATCCCTACGTTAATTTATTCCGACGAATGCACGGTATAGCTGTAGTAGACGGCCGATATGGGGTTTCCTCGGCGTTCTTCACCTCCCCCCCCCCTTCCCCGGTATTCGGATATTATACGTAAGCGCGTGCATACGGAGACACCCTCGAGCTGCGTGCACGGCCAATTGACCAGAGCGCGTAGGACACGCGATTATAGCAGTTGAAAGTCACTGAACAAATTCGAAAAACGATGACGTCGTTATGGATTAGTCCCTGCCGCAGCACGTGGTGTGCTATTCAGCGGCCGTGTCGAAGGCGGCGAGTCGCGTCGCTTCCATATAATATATAATAAATAGATATCGAATTCGACGATGAAGAAAATAATACGTACAACGTACAATAATGGGGGTAAGGGGGAAAAAAATAAATAAAAAGTAAGAAGGAAAAAAACAGGTTAAACCCGTCGAGAAACAATAATTACGCTATGGATAATAATTCACATTTCTCGGTACAGCTACTTTATGGTCTACGCGTCCGTCGTATTCGGCGTATGCGCAAGAATCCATCATGTATAATTTGACGCACTTTAATATCCCTTTCTTCCTCCCACCCTCACTTCCATCGTTCCTTCCTGACTTCGTAATAATCTCTGTCGGCCCAAGGTATACGTTTAACTGCGTCAAATGCACGTGTTACACATCGCGCGGTTTTATACACGTATATTATCATTACTACCTAGTATTATTAATACTATGTATTATTATTAGTTATTACTTATTAGTTATAACCTATTATTATTATTATGATTATTATTATCATTATTTTTTTTTTATTATTATTATAATTTATATGTTCCTACGCATCCCGTTAAGATAAAAAAATAAAAAAATCAACCTCTTTTTTTTATTACGACTGCATGGTGTGTACCTATAGTATATAATGCGTATACTAAATACTTGTGCACGCGTCCCGGACAATAGCATCCTGCAGCGGTATAGCGAATATTCCGCGCTGATGGTTAAACTGCGACCAATCACCCGTAAAACCGAATTCCGTTTAATAAAATACGTTGACCGTTGCATATAAGTATATTTCAGTCGATCAGTTCCTACAATAGCGTCGTTATATAGAATCGCGTTGTTTCGGCGTTTCACGCGCCGTGTGAATCAAACCGAAAATATTCGTTCGACGGCAGACAATTATAATAATATAAAATAGGTACACGAGTTAGCATTGAATATACGACGAGTTGACCTATATATTGCAGTATGCCAGTATGTTGCTAATTTCGCGAAAGAACTAAACATAATAATTTGGTTTCGACGATTCGCGTAGCAGTAATTTGCATTACGTACCTGACGTAACGTTTAGTCGAATGCGATTGGTATAATCTATTTAAATTTAGTTTTAAATTGTATTTGTTATATTCTATCGACTACGTGCAAACACGTAACAACTTGTAAAATCGTTTATTCAACACGAAATAATTAAATTGTTTATATATTTTATTTTTAGCAATATAGTTCTCAAAAACAAATATTATTAATTTATATTAAATTATAACAACGAATATACTGCCAAATTAAATTGTATTCGCAGTGTTTAAACAAAATATATTTAGCGTTTTTATAAAAACTTTATGTATTCAGATAAGATAAAATTTGAAAAAAAAACAAATTAAACTTAAATGGTTTATATTTTCTAAATAATATGGATAATTGTTGATAATTTCTAAATTTCCAAATTCCAAACGTTTGAAAAGTTAAGCTAATGACTAATGAAAATTAGACCACACAATACTTCAGATTCTCATGATACGAGTATATGATTAAGTTTCATCAAAGTTTCCAAAAATTGTATAGTATATTTCATAATACTATATGACCATAAAACGTCAATCTAAAATAAGTGTTAAGAATAATATCCAAAAGTTTTTACGATATTTTAAAAAGTAAAAGTTAAATTTCATGTATTTGAGATTCCAATTTCTTTTAATAGCCATTTTTTTATTAGAAATAATGAATAAATAAAAAAAATAATATCATGATTCGATAAAATTTGTTTTGCATATTTTAGATATTTCAAAGATCCTAATAAATTTAAATTCCATCGCCTAATTTTATGTACTTTGTTATAGTCTTAATAATAATATAGTACATTTGAGCTCAATCAGTTTCAATTTGAAGCTTAAACAACCACTTATTGTGAATCATTGATACTAGCATAATGAATTTCCACCGAAACTCTGTTTAATAGTGACTATTGCCAATACAATATGGTGTGTATTTAACGAAAACCTTCCCCAAAGTGAATTCCTTGACCTGGGCCTGAGCAACCGCGTGTGTATATTCGCGTGCTCACGGAATTCGAGACCATACTACGCCTAGCATGGGAAATTGTAGTACGCGTACGGCGTTCATAACACGCCGCAGTCGCGCCGAGGCCGGGTGCATTAAACTCCGCGAAAGATCGATCGATGTTCCCTTACCCTACCACGGCCAACATTATGTATATATTCTAGTTACCGATCATTATGTAACCACACTGTATGTCCATTAAGTATGTATATATATTATTATATTACAGGTGTATATTACTGAAGCAACCCTGAAAATTCGTACTCGTCAACGGAGAGTGGTGACGGCGAATTATAGAGCTTCACCCTTAAGACGAAATACGAGCATCCCGGAATTGACATAGACAGTTTTTTTTTTCTATTATTATGTTTAGCCTGTCTGAAAACAGTTGTTACTCATAAATTTATTCGCCCGTGCAGGTGAAATTACTTTGAAAAAATTAATAATATAGTCGATTACTATGCGTATATACAGCAGGCACGACCTTGCGTAGATAAAAATTAAGATAATGATCCACGATTATAATATACCCATGTTGTAACCCAACAGCAAGCTAGAAACAATTTTATCGTAAAATTGAAATTTTATTTTCTCCAAGTAAGAAATTATATAATGTACCTCTATTGTTTGAACCAAACTATCACTGTATACGAGACATACTTGTTTTATATCATAGGATTATATAGTTAACTCGTGGACTGTTAATATTTCTCTTATAATGCATTAATAGTAATTATATGTTACACGATTACATTAAATTTGAAATTTATTCAGTCTTATATGAAAGAAAAAAAATTATAGTATATTATTACCACCTTCATAAACCTTCATAATTAAGCTGCACGTCGGAACGTAATTATCATATTATGTTTAATTATTCAGAAACGAAACTGTTAAACTAATATTGCACTAAAAATAACGTTTATAAATGTTAATCGAATGTTACGAACAAGGAACATTATGCACTCTAAAATAGTGAAATATATGCATATATACATATTAAAATATATGTACTGAATTATTTACGACAACTATGAGTTAACCGTCTTTAAAATATGCAACAAAAATATAATATATATTATGATAAAACGAACAATGATAAAATATTGAATGCATATTAAATTAATAGTAATAGCGCATAGTGTATACGATTAATTTATGTACTTTAACAGCATAATTATTATTCTTATTTTAAAAAATATCTAAATATTTGAATTTATAAAATAAAATAAGTTTTGAAAATAATATCTCATCAAATGTTGATTACGCCTAAAATAAATGATGACCTACCTATTCAATATCTGTATTTCTTTAAGATTATTTTTCAAATTATTACAAAATAATCAAAACTGTTTTTCTTTAAAATGTGTATTAACCTATTTTTGTTGATTTTCTATAGGATATAAAAATATTATTTTTGAGCATTTGAGAATTTCTATTTTAATGTATCATTTAAACGACGGTTCCAATAAATTAATCGGTGTAAATATATTTTAATCTAATAATCGAATAAACTTTTGAAACGTTTTTTTTCAAGCGAAATTAAAAAAATTAAAATATTATAAAGAAAAAATACCGCATTGTACACAATAAAGATATTCCTTAATTTTTATATCACTTATTTTAGCTGAAACATTAAATATGAGCTGAAACATTACGATAATATCGAAACCTAGTATTCATTGATCTATTTTGATTAAATTTTAAACAATAAATACTACTTATTTATCAAAATTTGAACTAGGAATATTTCCAAAACTAAAAATTATAATAATATTAAATTAAGTAAGATTGTGTTATAAGTTATTTTCAAAAATTTAACGTATATATCAAGTATAGATGTACGGTTTTTTTTTCATATTCATTTTAAATCGTTTCAAACTATAACACTTTTATGAATTGGCAATTAACTCAACAGGTTATAATCAAACAGAAAAATATTCACAAAATACCAATTAAAACGAAAATTAATCATGCAGACGAATGATTGATAATAGACTTCTACAAGTTACAGTAAGATATAGTTTTCCATATTCAGTATTATCACCCCTTCATACTAATAATCAAATTAATTTTAAAATACTTGTTCGCGCATAGTGGAAAAACTATTTACAAGCAGAAGAACAAATTGTACTGCAAAAATCATAGTAAAAAACCCTTGTGTACCATATGTGCATAAGCTTTTATGAATTTTACGCATAAGACCGAGTGATCTATAATGTGCCCCAAAAAAATTGTGTCAGCAATAAATATATTTCGAACTGTTGGAGGAAAAAAAAATGCCATTATCGTGTATAAATAATGACCGTAGAAGTAGGTAAATATAATCCAAAGTACGTATAACGGGAATTCGTAGTAAAACCACTGTAGATTTGCTCCGTGATATATGCCCACCGCTCGTTCGTTACCCTTATATGACCCGATCAAACTACTCGGCTCTACGGAGGCGGTTGGGAAAAAAAATCTACTTGCGAATATTGATAAGTACGACTGGTGGGAACGCCGAGCTAACGCAACTGTCGACGTGCCCGCTGTCAGGCAATGTATTCAAGTAGGTACAC